>OZ034801.1:16830723-19507523 GCA_964028335.1 Altica lythri | reverse complement strand
AACGAGAAATGCTATCAATGCCCGGTGTTCTTCTTGAAGAAGAGTTGGTAAGTTAGAACACTTATTTACATTTATAGTTTATTTATTTATTTATCGTATATATACGGGTAACCCCACTACAGTACTAAAAACAATAGTACATATAACACATAAGTTATTGCAGTATAATTGACTTCTTAAAGCTAAGCAGAGTTCCTAGATCCTTTGAAGATATCAATGTTATATTGATTTATTAGCTTTAATGTCCTATCGATTGGTGAGTCTTGGCCAGAATTACTTGAGTGATGAAAAAGAGATAATTTTTGAGTGCTCTATTGGGAATGTCCAAAGTGACCGATTCAAGTAACTCAGGACAATTAGTCAGTCCATTCAGTAGTTATAAAAATCATGTTGTTTATAGTCATACGAGTATATTTAAATTAAATTCTTTCAATGTAACAGAGCAATTGTGATATTTAATTCTATAATACAGTTTGTTGAAGATTTGTTTCAAGTAACACAAGTATTGTGAATTATAGGGAGACGCAGTGGGCGAAGCTGTTTCAATGTGTCTTGGAGAAGCTGAGGCTGCCCAAAGAAGAGTTTTAAATGCAAGTGATGTTACACAAGATGAACGGGGGCTTAGAGAATTAGTACAAGCAGGGTCTTACAGAGCAGCTATTAACCTTACTGCAAGACTTTTAACAATTTATGGTCAAGGTAGAGGTAGAGCAGGCCATCCCAGTAAACACTCTCCTCATTCGCTGCAGTTGTGGTTCACACGTATAGCACTTCTTGCGAAAACAAAGGCTTTTAATATTGCTAATGCTGAAGCAGAGGCTTTTGGAAATTTGGATAAACCAGACATGTATTTTCAGGTAAAATTATTGGATACACTCTAGTAAACAATAAGTATTTCTTAATTAATATATGTTTTTTTAGTTTTATCCAGATATGTATGGAGGTCGACCTGGTTCAATGGCATCATTTTCATTTCGTTTATTACTAGCAGAGTTACCAATGCATTGTGGTAAATCAAAAGAATCAATAACCAGACTCTTTAATATTCTTGCAATTATACGTCAAATATTACATAATCTAAAACGACGTTTAAGTGAAGATGGAAACCCAATGGAATTGACAGAAAGCGATAGAAGTGATTCATTGAGATTGTGGATGGGTCGAGAAGTGCGTGTAATGCATTCTATAATAAATTGTGCATTAACAGGAAAAGATTATGAACTAGCTATGGACTTGTTAGGACAACTTTGTGAGAGGTGTGTTTTGATCATTGATGATTCATATATTAAATGTTTCTTCAATGATCTTATTCATGATATTAAATGTTTCTTTAGGGATGGTGCTCCTCGACATGCTTTACTATCAGCTTTAGGTCGTCTTCATTTACAAATGGGGAATGTATCAGGAGCAGAAGTGTGTTTCAAAGAAGCTGCTGAGATTAAAGAAGGTCAACCAGGTGTTCGTGAATTGGTTGATAAAGGACTCCTATCAATTGCGCAAAGTGCCTTTGATGAAGCGTATACATCGTTTCAACAAGCAAATGTATTAGAACCAACTAATGTTATGGTTAGTTTATTCCTTACTATTGTAGTAAATATTAGTAAAAGAAAAAACCTACTCTATATAAACAAAACAAAAATGCATTTCAAGCTAAATCATGAATCTTAATCAAAAACTTTGAATCATTGTAAAGTAAAACTGTAAGTAAGTCTTAACAAAGCTACTGGGGAAAATTTTACCAATCAAAGGATTGAATTTAGATCTAGAATGTATTTTGTCCGTAAAAACTAAACATATTTATCTATGAAGTGCTTGAACCTTTGAATATAAAACTTGAACTGGCCTTGAAAGGTAAAACTTGATAGCAAATATTTGTTGTATTAAACGTGTCACTTATACAGCGATTTTTAAAACGTGTTAAGTTCAAAATTACAAATTTCAGTAAGAGATAACAGTTAGCATTCTTATTCAAATAAGTTCATCTAAAATTTTACCGTTATGGTTATCCAATCTGGACCAAAATCAATAGGGTTCTTCCCCATGACCTAAGGATTCTATATACCACATGATTATTTTTTATTATTATCCAGTTAAAAGGTTAGAAGAATATTTATTTAGTCGGTAGTTATACAATTAAGGTAATTATATGAATTCTTTTTTTGTTTATTTGTAGATTCTAAATAATATGGGCGTATGCCTACTCTATGGAGGACACTTAAAAGAAGCTATTGAAGTATTAGAATCAGCTATTTCCTCAAATCCAGTCCATGCCTTAAACGAATCGTTACTTTTAAATCTGTGTACTTTGTATGATATGGAGTCATCGAAAGGACGAATGAAAAAATTTGCCCTATTGAGACAGATATCTAGATACCAAGCCGATGCACCAACGATGATTTTAGAAAAATTGTACGGCTGATAAAAAGGCTTTTGTGGTTTGTTTTATAATCATTGTTCATTAATGAAATGGTAAAATCTCACTGGTATTAAAGTGCATGGTATACATGTCGTGTTTGTGCACTTATAATTACAGACACAAAATGTGTTTTGAGGAAAATTCGATATTATTTAACTTAATACAATCTAGTCATAAGTACATGAAACGAATTTTATATTTTTTAAAGATGTTCGTTAAAAAAATATTCTAATATCGAATAATTCCGAAAATGGTATTAAAAGTAGGATGTAACTGTTTTATTTTTCGCTGCAGTGAATTCCTTATAACAATTTATTTAAAAAATATATAGAATCAAACGGGATGGGACAAAACAGCGCCATCCTGATATTTAGCTTATAGTGAGTATTAATAAATAAAATGTATATGTTACGCCGAATCCGTGTAATTGCCGATTTCATGAATTAGTCAAAAATTTGCCCAATTCATGAATTCGGTAAGGAGTTTGCTTATTTCATGTTATAGGCAATTTGGTTGCCTATTTCATAAAATAGGCACAAGCACAAGTTTAATGTTACAAATGGGGAACTGATTATTACTTTTTGTATTTGATTTGATTTATCCCTTAAGACAAAAGCTTTAATAATGACAAGCTAAAAATTGTTAAAATAATTTTATTTAAAAAATATAACAAAAAGGGTTTGCTTAACAGTTCATATCTACAGATTTCAAAAAAAATGATAAATATGCAAAAATGCGAAAAATAAACATGAGTTTTCGAAAGTTAAACTTAAACAATTTAGAATTTTTAGATTAAGGTGTCTTATCATATTAATTTGTGGTACTCCTTTAAAATTAAATTAAAAAAACCATTTGGATAAAAAGTTTTAGTAAATATTTTATTTTAAAAACATTTTATAAAAACATAACAAAAAAGGAGATATTATATATTGTTACAAACTAATCCAGTGTGACAAGCAGAATTACATACATAATTATTTTTAAAACATTTAGATTTGTTTGATTGGCATCTTTTTTTACAATTGCATCTTTTATACCCTTGCCCAGAACCAACAGAACCTATACGAACAATCTTTCGAATGTTTGTTTCGTTTTCTGGTACATCATTTATTTTTAAGTTTTTAAATTTAGTTTTCTGAAGAGCATTTTTTTCAAGCCAAGTATCTACAATGCCATGTTTTTTTCTTCTTTTTCTGCCAAAATTACACCTATTAGGTGGGCGGGGTCGCCCCGTCCTCTATCGAATTCACTAATCCCTAAATTAAAAATAGTTTTATTCATCAAAGTATAAAAAAATATTTCTTTTTTCACCTAAAAGTACGTTATCTCCAATTGTAAATGATCCCAGCTTCTTATTGGATATTTCAGTCATTTTGTTTGCTTGTTTCAAAATATTAATATAAGCGTCGTATCTGAATTTAAGAGCTGGATGTTCTAACATAGTATTATTCCTACTGGATGTTGGTATTTTTTCCAATATAGTTGTTTCTATATCTGTGTTATTAAAGACCTACAAACATTAGTGAATATTTTGTTAAAAGTTAAGCTTACAATTAAAGTTGTCGTTGTTAACCTGAGAATTTTCCTGGTGTAATTCAGGTTCCTCACTAGGACTCAAGTTATCATTACTATTAATGATAGTATCAATTTTTGAAGTATATAATGTTTCATTAATGTTTTGTTCCAAACTCTCATCGAAAATTATACTCATTTTAGGATTTACTTGGTTGGCAACTTCAATTTCTCCATCAAAAATTAACTGGTCTGTATCATTTAATGTTATGTTTGCTTGCTGTTGTGTTTCTTCGTTTTGATTTAGTTTTAACATATCTTCTTCTGTTATTCCGTTTGAAATTGCGACTAGAAATTCTTGTGGAATATTAGATCCTAATCCTACTTTTGGTGGCTGACCAAACATGGCTTCATAAGGCTCCATTTTTATTGCATCATGATAAGTAGTATTAATTCCCCATTGCACAAATTTTAATCCCAATGACCAAGACGAAGTCTTATTGTCACGCATCCAAGCCACTAACGATTCTTTTACAGTACTGTTAGCGCTTTCCACACTTCCTTGGCTCTGTGAGTGTCTTGGCCTACCATTCACAAGTACCAAATCAGGCCAGAGAGTTCCCAACTCTTTGATAATATTGGCAGTAAATTCTCGGCCATTATCAGATTGAAGCACAACTGGTGCTCCAAAATCCAAAAAAATATTTAAAAGTTCTTTAGCTACTTCACAAGCACTTTTACATTTGAGTGGTCTTAAAATACTATGTTTGGTTAAATGCTCTTTATAATGTAAAATAAATTTGTATGGACCATCAGGCAGACTTTGATAATCAATTAAATCAATTTGTACTCGAGAATTTAAATCTTTGCTTATTATAGGTCTTACAACAGTTCCTGTAATATTTTTTTTTCTTTGATTTTTCTGCACATCATCGTTCGCATTGTTCAATAAATTGTTTAATCAAAACCATTGGTATATTGGCATAATGTTCTACGATTTTTTTGTAGTTTTTTTTTCTCCCCCTTATGTCCACAAGCCGTATGTAAATCTCGAATAACATTCCAAGCATTCGTTCTGGTAGTCATTATTTTGTTATCTTTAATTCTATATACCTTTGTTACTCCAGCAAAATTTTCTAACCTATATGTATTTTTTATATGATAATACTGCCTGCTTTTCTTAACTTTTTCACTATTATTTACAGATTTTAAAATTTGCATAACATTTTTTTCAAATTCATCATCCCACACTGCACTACTTTTATTATTTGCATCCATGTTTTATTAATTTAATTTGAGAACAAAACTTTTACGTACTTCCCCGAAAACTATTAACATAACCTACAAGTTTAAAATCTGCTCGGTTGCCCATTACATGTAATCGGCATACTATTTTTTGCTGATTTCATGAATTGGGCAAAGATATTGCCTATTACATGAAATAAGCAAACTCCTTGCCGAATTCATGAATTGGGCAAATTTTTGACTAATTCATGAAATCGGCAATTACACGGATTCGGCGTAACATATACAAGAAATCTCTTTGAGGGAGAAAATTTTCATACGGGATTGCAAAAATAAACTTAATTCTCCTTTCGAGTTATTATCTGGATTTTTTAGTGTTAATTCTGCAACGCTCTTATGGCCGCGCTGTTTTATCCTAGACCGAGAATCAAATTTAAACTACTACAACAATAAATTAGTAAATTTAGGCAATTGTTAATTATAGTTGTTAAACGTAATAGTTTGCTCCCCAATTTACATTTATTTCTGGTATTTTAGTTTCCTTATATCCTACTGTTACTTTATTATAATGCTTAAGCTATTTTCTGACATGATCTTTAACTCTCAATCTTGTGTCCATTTTTTACTCTTCGGATGTAATATAATACTGAAGTGTTTTCTACATTTTTTTACAACTTTTTTATATTCATGAATATTTTCGTGACCATATGATATTATGGAAGACTGACTGCGCTGTATTGTCGTCTAGTAATTAACATAGAAAAAGAAAGTAAATTATTTTCAAAAATAAACACAGAAGCTGTGCTTGATTTTATTAATTGGTTAAATTAAAAATTAAAAGCTTTTAGTGTTACTAAGTCCTTATCCTACTCAATTGTAGTATTTCTTTAAATCTTTATAGTTAAAGTATTATTACAAGACAAAAAAATTGTTATATTTAATAAAGCGAGTTATCAATAAATATCGTAGAATGCAGAATATTAATTATTCTATATCGCTTTACTAGTTTTTGAAAAACATTTTCAAAGATATTGACCATTTAACAGAAGAAACAACTACTTCCCGGGCTATGGGCCCCGACGGGTATTGAATTACAGTTCATAGTCAAACGGGGTTGGTATATCTACAAGATATTTAAACCAACCATTCTAGTTTGTAGTTAGAAGGGACAACATAACTTGTACTGATGAGGCGCAAATACGGCGAAACCGGTCTACAAGTTATGTTATCCCTTCTAACTACAAACTAGAGTGGTTGGTTTAAATATCTTGTAGACATACCAACCCCGTTTGACCATGAAGTGTAATTTAATACCCGTCGGGGCCCTTAGCCCGGGAAATAATTGTTTCTTCTTAGTTAATTGGTCAATATCTTTGAAAATTTTTTTCAAAAACTTGTAAAGCGATATCTTTATAGTTACATTAAACTATCCATAGATTTGTAGGGGGCATCAACTAGTATTGTAGTAGTAGTTATTATTGTAAGTAAGGTCAATTTGGAATCTGTTCATGGAAAAACTGACTGGTATTAAACAATTAGACAAATAAAAAATACTATATTTTAAGCAAAAAAATATTTGTACCATTGTGCAAATTTCGAAGAAATCGTGGTTAAATACATTTTAGAAATATTTTAACAAAAAACTAGAATAAGATTGCAACTTTACGTACTCATACACCAAAATTGAACACATTTTCAAATAAATACAGGTCTTTAGTTGCCACCAATTTATTTCATTAGTGGTAGTTTAAAGTCAAATTCAGTATAATACTATGCCTGTACCAATATACATATATTTATTTATTTATGTTATTAATTTAAACCTTTTTGTTTTCTAGCATTAGACTGTTATATTAGTTTATATATAAATGACAAATAATTGCTTTAACTGTAACGTAAATAATTGTAGAATTAATTGAAATGGTTTTTGTTGTTGTAAAAAATTGTTGTATAATTTATGTTGTCCTAACTGTGATGTAACACTATTTGAAATACAAATAAAGGCACAGCAGCAAATATATCTAGTTTTATTTAAAAAAAAATTGGTTTCGAGTAATCCATTCTTCGACGTTTTGGTATGAAGACAATCTTTACATCTCTCCACATCTTTCGTATATTTTTCAGAGCTAGGGAAGCTCTGATGAATATTTGCACTAAGGTGAGGAAGGAGCTCCTCCAGATTCCACTGCAAACTTCGTCTAGTCCTGGTGATTTGAAATGGGAGAATCTAGAAGATATTGCCCATTTAACTTTGTCCTAAGTAACAATTAGTATGGCCATATGCCAGTCCTCTGCCGAGGGTATGTGGTGTTTCTCGTTTCACCTCGCCACTAAATCGGGAAAGTGTATTTCTCGCAAGAGATGAAGACTTTCTTCCCGTTAGGTAGTTTGGCTAGCATCCTGTTTCTTAAGTATACCAATTCCTCGGTAATGATTCTTTGTTAATGCTCTTTGGAGCCTCGCTGCCTGTGGAAAATTCTCGATTTTTTCACAGCAGGTTCTCCATGCCGTTCTCTGTTTTTGTCACTCTTGTTTCCCTTAAGATGGAACTTGTATAAGTTCCAATCCTCGAGGAGTTTTGTACTACTTGCTTTGTTAAAAGCCCTTCTCGCTATCCTCCTTAGGCGTTCTAATTCCAGGCAGTAATGTGTTGCATTTTAAATGTAAAAATATGGATCTTTATAGTAAAACATAAATTAATTTTGTAATTCGGTATAGTAAAACTGTACATTATATTAACAGGTAAAACATATAAACAGCTTTTCCTAACAATAACCTACCAAAATTGTGGTGGAACGACAATGTATTTGGTTTACACAATTTTTTTATTATCTAAATTCTGACTAGTCCACTATCAACTTAAGAACGTTTTATAAAAAACTGTACACATTTGCAACTAAAAGCAAATTGTTAACTTATCCCTGCAACTGTTTCTTTGTGAATTTGATTTACTTGGAAACTTGAGTAGGAAATAATTTAGAACCATAATTCAAAATTAGATATAAAAAATGAATTTTAGAATGTAACGAAACTCACTTTGCAAAAAAATAAATTGTAGTATTTCTTTGCGTTTTATGAATGAAGTAAACGAACACATTTAAAAATTATAATCTCGGTTTTTTGGGAAGCGAACCAAATGCAGAAATAATAGTCCCTTTAGTGCCAGTGGACGACGAGGTAAGAGATGGTTGAACTAATCCAGCAGGTTTGATATTTTGAGGTGCCAAACCTCCTCCAGGTTGATCCCATTTGCTTTTTCGTTTTTTATCATCATCATTTTTTTTCGCCCCTGAGACAAATTCTACTTTTCCCTTTCTTTCCTTTTCTCGCTTTTCCATTTCGGTTTTTTGTACTTTTCCTAATTCCTCGTAATATGATTCTTTACTCCACTTTAACGGATCATAAACAGCTGGTGGGTAATTTGTTCCTGAAAAAAAATTAAGATTTAAAATTAAACGAATTTATTGTATAACTCATATAAGCTGAGTTACCTAATTCATTGAGATCACAAAATTGGATTAATTTTTCATAGATACTAGGATTTCTAAAATCTTTTCTTTTTTGTATAACAGCATTCATATCCATTTGTTGTGTAAGCATTTTGTCATATAATTTAGTAATTTTGTCTTGTAATTCCGCAGAACAATGTCCTGGAGGCTCAGGAGGAATCATACCATCTTCATCTATTACATCAGGATCTTGTTGAGGAACATTATCAGTCATCATTATTATTTCATGGGGGATATCATCTGGGTCACCATCCTCATCCGACACAATAGTATCATCTTGGTAAGATACTAACTTTGCTACTTTTGTTGTAACTTTAACCGGAGCGGGACTTACAGGTCGTGAAGAGCCGTTAGATTTGTTATCTGATGCAGAATTACTTGGTGATCCCATGTTAATATCTTGGTCATTATCACCCTCAGGTTTATCATCGTAACCATCTTCTTCACCTTCAGAATCTGTATATGTTGCAGTTAAAGATTTTAGTGCAGAACTCATTTTATCTATGAAACTGTTAATAAAATCGCAACGAGTCTCTTAATTCTATAAATTCTATGTTAAAAACTGAGAATTATGCCTACTTTTAAATATACCCTCAAAAACTCTCAAACTACCAATTAAAAATAAAACAAAACTGACAAATGACATTCAAACAATATCTTCACTGACGGCCTTTTGCTTGTTATTGCACTAAGATAAAAACATATAAGAATAACTCTAATAGGAATGTTGAGACAAAAACCACTAGACAGATTTAAGAATGCATTACCGACATTGTTTAATTGCTTTCTATCTACATTCTTAACATTATATTTTTTATGACAATGGCTTGAATATAATAAAGATTAAAGACCAAATATTTCTGTTTTGACGTTTGACACAGTTTCGAGTTTACCAAATTTACCATCCATCATCAACCGTAAACTTTACATTTATGTAGTTATATATACTTTAACAACTTTTTATTGCTATAATTATTTACAGTAGTTTATCTATCAGTTAATACCTTAAACTTTAAATCAATAATATGGTGGAAGAAATTACAAATACAAGTAGTAATACAAAAGTAAGTTTATATATAATTTTAATGTAATAATTGTTAAGTTCTCAAACTTTGAATAAGTACAAAACATTTTTATTATTAAAATACATTATTTTAATAGTGTTCTTTTTAAGCTATTAGGCTTAGGGCACAATATTTTTTAGGTAAAAGCAGCTAACAATAAACCAAAATCAGTTTATTCTTGGAATGTAGTAGACGTTCAAAAGTGGCTTAGGCGACATTGTAGTGATTATTATCAGCTTTACGTTGAAAATTTTACCCAACACGATATAACTGGACGTTCTCTTCTAAGAATAAATGATAATTCTCTGCTTCGTCTTGGTATTACAAATGATGTTCATCGGGAAGCAATATGGAGACAAATTTTGAAACTTCGTCTGAAAACTGATATAGTAGAAATAAGAGATTTACAAAGGCGTAATGTAAATATATTCTATGATAATGCTGTTGTATAAAATTAATATGGTAGATGTCTAAAACAGACTAATATTTAGTATTAATATTGTATACAAATAATTTAGAGTTAAAAGTGCAAAAACAATAAATACTCTGTTATAGAGTTTAGCGAAAAGAATACCAATAATTTTACGCATTTTTTAATATCTCGCATACATTTTAAACAACTTCATTATAAAAGAAAAGATCAATTATTTGAGTTTTTTTAACAAACAAATTCAAATAATTACAGATGTACAAAGTAATAACCCTGAAAATCGCGGAAAACATTTAACTTCTTCATGAAACATTTCTCTACAGATCATGCTTAAAAAAAAACTAATGTAAGGACAATATTGATGCCTTTATTCTAGAATTAAAGCCTATGTTTTAACTAAAATTTTGTAATGGGTTGATCGTTTCAGTATATAGTATATATCATATTCAATGTTATTATTTTAATTGTTTGTATATGAATGAGTATTTGGTACAATACACAATATATTGTTGCTTCTGTCTTTGAAAATAACCTCTACTATAATGTCATTCATAGATATTTTTATTGTTTCTACATAAGTGTATAAATAGTGTCCATAGATAGAGCTAGTTCAATCTGGTCGGATTACGAACTTCTTTGGTATCAAAATCACCACCAATAATTCACAAAGTAAGTCGGTGATAACGAAAAAAAAAACATTAGCAAGTGTGTTAGTGAATTCACTAAACAAGGAACATAAAAAGAGTTTGGACTGACAGACAAAATATAATAAAAGCAAAATTTCGTATCACAGAAAAGAGATACGTTTGAGCTCCAAAATTTGGTAGGGGAACGTCAGATTTGATTTTAGCGCTTTAATTGTATTGTTTTTGTTACGTTTCTCTTAAAATTTTGATAAAATCACATACTCGCAATTGCCCTTTATAAATTAGTATATATATTTTTTCCTGTCGAAACCCCGAAGCGCAAAAGGGCTGAAAATTAACTTGTATCAGATCAGTCGTGTTTTTTTTTTCGATAGGATATTTGAGTAAAATTGGTCCAAAACAGAGCCTGGAGAAGCTCCAAAATCCCACCTAAAAATAGACGTGAGATAAGTTCGTGGTTGTTTTTAATATAAAATAGAGTTAATGTGATTCCAAATTGAATTTCATATCGATCATAAAAATATTAATTAATGTTTGCGTTTGATCAAGATAATGTGTTTGCATTTAGCGAACTGAATCACAAACAATCTAAACATGTGTGTCTCTCAATTGATTGGTAATTATTAATAGAAATTCAACGAAATCAAGGATTTGTAATTTTTTAAACGCTGTTTAATGTAACTAAAATTGGCACTTTAGTTTTTACTATGCATCCATACGTTGTAATATAAATAAAATTCCATTTTTAAAGCGAAGCTTTCTATGTTAGCTTTGGTAAGAGCAGTGAATGGAGAAGAAGTGTCCGCTTACGTACTTTACCTATCCCCCCATCTCTTGTTAAAGTGTGTAAATAAATATTTATACCCTAAATGAATATTTTATACTAATTTTTGTATTTCTCATTATATTATTATTTTTCCGGCTTACTCCTTTGTCAAAGATAACATATAAAGCACATTAAGGTAATCTTTGATATAAAGCTTCGCTTCCATCGGGATTCCCCGCGTTCAACACGCTTTTTTTTCTTATTGACGTTTACTATCCTTGGCTTTGTAACTACAATCAAGAGCCTCAAAAATAATGAGATATTAAATGTATTTAAGACGTTTAACCTTGCGTGCATGACAGTAGTTAATTCTTACTTGAAATTGAGGAACCTCGTGCTTATCATAAATATTGGAACGTATCTTTATTTTTTTTTTAAACTGCCAGTAGTCAAGATATGTTTTATATAGATATATTCAATTAACAAAGAAAGTGTTATTTTATTTGTTTTAAGTCGTCGGTAGGAAATTAATAAAAAAAAACAGTTCGTAGTTGTACATCCGCACCTTATTTATTTGTCATATTAGACCCAAAACTTCTTGGACTAATAATTCAAATTAAAAGTGAGCTATAGAGTTTACAGAGTCATATTTTGCCAAACTGGATTTTATATGGATCATAATAATAGTTTATGTTACAAGGCCGAGAACTGATTAATTACGGTACGAATTAGATGTTTAGTCCTGAGGCGACAAAGAACCGAGGCTGGAATTTCTAAACAAATACCGTAATAACAGTTCATGGTCGTGTAAAGAACAATATTTTATTTCATACTTAGTGGGATTTTAATCTTTTATATTAGATTATATTAGATTACCTCCCTGTATGTAGGTGTTAGCGTGGTTTCGATTCGTTTATATATCTTTTTTTAAAACCGGCCATAAATTAGTACTTTCCGGTTTATTTTTAGGTGAGAAAATCTTATTTTGTCGGACAAGGCCAGAAAATAAAAATGAGTCCGGTAAAAGCTTTTACTGGAAATTACTAAATTCTGGCCGGTTTACACTATTTGATTAACGTTGCATAGTGATGTAAAAACAAAAATAACAAATCAGCACTGTAACGAGTTCTTTCCCGGACTCAATCGAGTCCAACAAGTCAACAAATGGTCGTTTTTTTTAGTCTATTAATTTAGATCAGCAGGGATGACACAAATCGATGTGAGCAAATCTGACTACTACGAGGATAAACCTTTCGAAGATTCAGAGACTAGCCTGTGTATGCATCACTGCATACACGGGAACATGCCCCACTACACATTCAATAGAAAACAATATATTGAATGATCAAAGAAGGAACAATCAAGAAAAGACCTCGATCGTTTTAATTTAATCAAACTTGTGAAATGCCCCAAAATGACATACCTACCAAAGAAATTTAACTATGTGAGAAAATTCACCATAAAACTGAATGGGACAAAGACACCATATTTGGGTTAAACCAAAATTACATAAAATGGTATACGGATGGTTCAAAGACAGATAAATAAGCAGGGGTTTTTGGACCTAGAGCCAAATACTCTAGGGGTGCCAATGAAATATGTGTATGATTTAATATAGAAAGGAACTATCGTAGACAAAAGATTGTAGTCATGTTAGATATACAAGCTGCCATCAAAGCTCTGAATTCACACCAAATCAGTTCAAAATTGGTGTGGGAATGCATAAGCAAACTAAATGAACTAGGACAAAATAACACCCTCTTATAGATTCCAGGACACATGGGACTAGAAGGAAACGAAACAGCTGATAAACTGGCAAAAAAGGAGCTGAAACCTCAAACTTGGGACCAGAACCATCTTGTGGAATCAGCAGTAGTACAGTCTTAGAAAAACAAAGGAAAGAAGTGTAAAGAGAAAAATCCAAATACTGAAACGATCTAGAAGGACTAAGACTATCGAAGACGCTCCTGGGAAATTATAACCAGAAGAGATCGTTCAGCTGAATAATTTTTAGTAAGAAGAACTTCCGTATTATAACGGGGATATTAACTGGGCACTGCTGATTAAGAGGACAGATGAAGAAACTAGGATTGGTAGATGATGTAAAGTGTAGATTCTGTGAGGTAGAGGATGAAACCTCAAGACACATCTACCTAGAGTCGTAGAAATAGAAGAGAAATACCTACCTAATCTGAAGCCCACTGATATCCAAATTTTCTAAGAAAGATAGAACTAGAAGAGCTGCTATAAGTCTGAGAAAACATCAGAAGAAAAGGGGGACACAATAGTTATTTTGCTCATACATACATCAATGTATATCCCAATCTGCAGGTCTCAGGGTACTGTCTACAATTCAAAAATAAGTTGTACTGCAATTTATATTGCAGTGTCCTTTGTAGTACTGAGCTTTCAGCTTTCAAATTCAGTTTCTTGTAAAATAATGAGTTATTACACATATTTGAGCCTTGCATGGCGACCAGTGGTTGTATTTAACTTTACTTGGAAATCTCATATTCAATAATAAACATTGTCACTTGTATATGGAGTGGTAAGATTGTGAAGACAATATTTATCATTAACATACTGTAACGAGCGAGACTCCCTGAGTACGCCTCTGTTGCCCTGATAGCGCTAGGTAAACAACTGATTCCCGGAAGTCTAGTAATCGAGAAAATTCCTTCCTTTCTACGCGCGTCGAGAAAGTGTTATCGAAAGACGTTCTGGAAACAGTGGACTGGTATATAAGCTGAGATGCCGCGGACCACAGGGAAGTTTAAAGTTTATAGCGATAGTCTAAAAATAGTTGAGCGAACTACGAAGTGAAAATAAATAGTGAATATAAATCGAAGTTAATTGTTGTATATAAATTAGAGTGTCATAGTTAGTTTAGTTATTTCGTTATAATTCGTTTAGTTTGTAGTGTGTAAATAAATTAGACATTTTCGTTCAGCAGTGATTTTATTTTGAACCCCTAGAACGTAACAATTGGTGTCAGGTGTGGGGTAAATTAAACTGCTGTGTTAATTTAAAATTGTGGACTTCATTATTGAATATTTTGTATGCCAGTAACGAGATCACAGACGAAGAAAATGGATCAGGCGACAATGGAATTTTTCAAGCAAGCCCTTGAACAAATGACCCGGAAAATGGAGAATAAAATGGAAGAAAACACCCAGAAAATGGAGAATAAAATGGAAGAAAATACTAGGAAGATAATGGATGAGAATACCCAGAAAATGGAGAATAAAATGGAAGAAAACACCCAGAAAATGGAGAATAAAATGGAAGAAAACACTAAGAAAATGGAAGAAAACACTAAGAAAATGGGAGATAAATTGACATTGATTGAAAATGAGTTAAAGAATAATTACTCCAAACTAGAAAACGAAATTGGAAGCGTAAAAGACGAGATGGGCAACGTGAACGATAAAATTGAAAAATTTGAAGACAGGTTTGGAAACATTGAAGGCAGATTGGTTAATATGGAGGAAGAAATGCAGGTAAAATTGGAGGAACAGGTGAAAACCATGGAAGAGCGATTGAGTAAGAACTTCAGCAAATATTGTTCGGTTAAGCTGGGAGAACGGGGTGAGCCAGGCAGAACAAAGATCAAACCTCCAACTTTTGATGGCAAAACACCCTGGAGCACATACCAGAAACAATTTGAAGCAGCAGCCAACGCCAACTGCTGGGACGATGAAGAGAAAGCAACTGCTTTAATTGTTGCATTAAGAGGGGACGCACTGAATATCCTTCAAACCATTCCGGTAAGTCAGCAAGGTGATTATAAGACTCTGACAAGTAGACTGCAAATGAGATATGGTGATGCACATCTCCAACAAGTGTATCACGCACAAATCAAGAGTCGCCATCAGAAGAGTGCAGAAACCTTGCAGGAATTCGAAGCAGACATAGCAAGGTTGGTAAGGCTGGCCTATCCTTCAGCACCGGACAGCTTCCTAGAACAACTTGCTGTCCAGACCTTCGTCGATGGGTTGAGAGACACGGAGACTCAGCAGACGTTGCGGTTGGCCCGGCCCAAAACCCTAGATGACGCCCTGGCCCATGCCCTAGAATTTGAAGCTGCTAAACAAGCTTCTCACAGAGGACAGAGCAAAGTGAGACAGCTTGATGATTCGCCAGTCTGCGACGATAGAATTAAGGAAGTAATTCGCCGAGTTCTCCAGGAGAAACGTAATGGCGGACCAAGATGCTGGAACTGCGGCGAAAGAGGACACATTCGGCGTAACTGCAAGAAGCCGGTTAAACCACAAAGCCAAGAACAGAAATATCATTTTTCTGTGGAACACCGGGCCGGAAAGTCACATGGCAACGCTGACGCATTATCTAGGAGACCTTGTCCTTCCGACTGCAAACACTGCAGCAAAGCAGAAGAGAAGGAATTCTGTTTAAGAACCACCGTCGTGGATCTAGATTGGCTGCCAGAATCCCTGAAGCGAGACCAAGAAGGTGACACCGAACTAAAGATGTTGCTTGACTGGAAGGCAAAAGGGCGGAGACCAAGATGGGAAGAAGTGAGTCACCTGGGTCCTAGGGTCAAGTCCTACTGGGCGCAGTGGGACTCAATCATTGTAGAGGATGGATTGTTGAAGAGGTCTGTCGAGAATGACGAGGGTACCGCAGCTAGGACTCAGCTGATAATTCCTCGGAGTCGGACGATAGAAGTATTGGAGAAACTTCATAATGGAACCTCCGGTGGACACTTCGGCATCAAGAAAACGTTGGAAAAGATCAGAGAACGTTTTTACTGGGTCAACTGCAAAGAAGACGTCAAGGACTGGTGCCGAAAATGTAGACTTTGTGCTTCAACGAATGGCCCAAGAGGAAAACGACGAGCGCCAATGAATCAGTATAACGTAGGCAGTCCTATGGAAAGAGTTGCTATAGACATCGCAGGCCCATTCCCAGAGACCGACGATGGGAACAAGTACATATTGGTGGCGTCGGATTACTTTACCAAATGGGTTGAAGCACATGCCATCCCAAACCAAGAGGCCTCGACAGTGGCAGACGTGCTGATAAAAGAGATGTTTAGTCGGTTTGGAGTGCCACTGGAGCTACATTCTGATCAGGGACGAAATTTCGAGTCTGGCCTATTCCAGAGCATTTGTGAAATACTCGGAGTCAAGAAGACCAGGACAACACCTCTTCACCCACAGTCAGATGGCCTAGTCGAAAGAATGAATAAAACTGTGGGAAAATATTTGGCTAAAGTGGTCTCTGACCATCAAAGAGACTGGGACCGGTACCTTCATCTGTTCACCATGGCCTACAGATCAGCCGTGCAAGAGTCTACTAGAGAGACACCAGCTTGTGTCATGTTCGGCCGGGAAGTAAGATTACCCTGTGACCTAGAGTTTGGATGTAAGCCCGGAACAGAGATAGCTGGTGAGGACTACGTGAGCACATTGAGGGGCAGGCTACACTACATTCATGAGAAGGTCCGACAAAACATACCAGTAGCTAGTGACCGAATGAAGACCCGCTATGACAGCAAAGCTGCAGAAGGTGGTTTTAACGCTGGAGATTTGGTCTGGCTGTACAACCCCCAGAAGAAGAGAGGATTATCACCTAAGCTACAGAGGAGTTGGAAGGGTCCATACAGAGTGGTAAAAAGGATCAATGATGTAGTGTACCGTATACAAAAACTACCAAGGGGCAAGAGGCGCGTGGTCCATGTAAATCGGTTGGCGAAATACGAGGCGGACTACGACGAACAAGACGAGACCCATCTGAGAAGGACCACCAGCCCAGAGCATGTTGAGATGAGTTTCGACCAGTTCATGGAGAACTATGGTGGAACTGGGAAGGCACGATTCGGAGTTACCACCGAGCAGCAGCAGGACCTCTTCTCTGTGCCTGGAGATTATTCCCTAGCCCATTGTGTCGCCGAAGATCTGCGTATGTCCAGGGGAATAGCATTAGTCTTCAGGAAGAAGTTTGGCCGTGTATCTGAGCTCTCCAGACAACAGCCCCATCCCGGAAAAATTCTAAGTCTCACTGACGGTCATCGTCACCTCTTCTACATGGTGACTAAGAGGTTTTCCGATCACAAGCCTAGCTATAGAAGTATGTGGAATACCTTGCTGAACCTAAGAGACGAACTCACCAGGTTGGAAGTGAAGAAGCTGGCTGTGCCTAAGTTGGGTTGTGGTCTAGACCAACTGAACTGGAGAATCGTCCGGAACATGCTCGAGGTACTTTTCCATAAGACAGGAATAGAGATACTCGTGTGCATTTTCAACCCGAGCGGAAACACAATGAAGGAGAAGACTGTGGATTGCTATTTCGAAAAGCAAGGGAGCTGCAGAAAGGGAGATGCCTGTAGGTTCAGACATACCAACCAAGGTGTTCGGGGACCGAACGTCTTAAGGAGGGGGCAGTGTAACGAGCGAGACTCCCTGAGTACGCCTCTGTTGCCCTGATAGCGCTAGGTAAACAACTGATTCCCGGAAGTCTAGTAATCGAGAAAATTCCTTCCTTTCTACGCGCGTCGAGAAAGTGTTATCGAAAGACGTTCTGGAAACAGTGGACTGGTATATAAGCTGAGATGCCGCGGACGACAGGGAAGTTTAAAGTTTATAGCGATAGTCTAAAAATAGTTGAGCGAACTACGAAGTGAAAATAAATAGTGAATATAAATCGAAGTTAATTGTTGTATATAAATTAGAGTGTCATAGTTAGTTTAGTTATTTCGTTATAATTCGTTTAGTTTGTAGTGTGTAAATAAATTAGACATTTTCGTTCAGCAGTGATTTTATTTTGAACCCCTAGAACGTAACAATACGTTGATTTTATGATTACCATAAGCAACCACTTCGTACAAGAATATATGATTACTTACTCGGATAGCTTTTCCACAACCCCTTCAATTTAAAAATATTGTGGAACTTTTCAAAGCGGTAAGAAAAGTATAAATTTAGCAGTGTCAAATGTTTGTAATATATACCAAAAGACGTTTTTTTCTGTAAAATATCTATCGTTTTTCAAAATAAAAACTTGTATTAAAAATAACCGTTTTGATTATTTTGATTCTCTATTATACTAGTGTATATTCTGCACAAATAGAAATGCGTGTATGACGATTACGTTTACACAGGAATCAAACAGTCATAGACGTCCTTTTTCTACTATTACTGCTGTAGATTATTTTTTAACTTCCCGCTAAAAAAAAATTAATTTTTTTTTTTAAATCGGAAAGTTATTGGTTTCACCCCGTTTTTCGAAAATCGAGTTTTCATCCGATCTTAACGTTTTGAGGTCTTAGGAACCTCCCCTGACTATTTTTACGAGGGTGTCTGTATGTACGTGTGGATGTGTGTGTGGATATGAACGGCTTGACCGATCGGAACGAAATAAAAAGCATTCCAAAGAGTTCCATCTAACTTAGATTCCCTGTAAGTTTGAACCGATTCGATCCGGTAGATTTCGAGAAATTTCAAAATAACCGAAAAAAATAATTGGTAAAAATGATGTTTTTTGAGCATATCTTTTTGGCTATTGCATCGATCAATTTCATAACCTAATCAGCTCTCAAGCTTAAAAAGCCACGTCGAATGCCGTTTTGCAAATTAAAATCGGTTGATTCGTTCGTGAGATATCGTTGTCGAAAAATTTCAAAAAGTGTTTTTTTTTTCAATAACTTAGAGATTTTTTGGCTAACCGATTTTGCACTCCCGGTAACGTTTTTAGGTCCCAAAAAACTGCGTCGAATGCCATCTTGAAGATCAAAATCGAATAAGGCGTTAAAAAAAAGTCAAAAACGTCAAAATACGACACGTTACTAAAGCTTTGCGGTTAAAACTAGCGGGAAGTTGCAAGGATGGCCTTTAAGGTCAACCTCTTTTCGAATTTTTTTAACTGTAATTATTGGTTTACTATTTACACTGTCTGTTTCCAATAAAGAGACGAGGGTTTAATCTGTACACGCGAAGACGTTTTTGTTCATTTTTAATTGTTTTTTATTGTACTCTTAGCTTCTATTTCTGATTTGTTTGGTTTTAGTTGGATTGTTTTTATTCCAGAAAATAAAGCGAATAATTATTCTCGCATATTATGTTGGAATGACATCGATTCTCAATGTAAAAATGTGTTAAATATAACTGAATTCTATTGTAGTACAGTTTTTCTTGTGACTTTGAATAATCGAGGTATCTGGAGAGTTTTTTAGTTATTATATACCTACCTATAAAATGAAAACCCACCTGTTTCCAACCACAAGTTCAGTGCCATTATTTTTTAGAAAGTTTTTATATTTTGGCCGTGTTCTTTGTCTCTGTTTCATTCCGTGGAATTTTGTAATCGAATTTAAACCTATTTCCCGACTACCTAGAGCTCTGAAATTTTCAGGATAGCTAAGAACTGGATGACAATGCATGTTTCAAGTGTGTTTAGGCATATACATAGATTTCGAAATTTATACTGAACTGTTAGTAAATTAAATATGTAGATATACATATTATCATTTTGAAAGACTTCATATAAGTTTGGCGTGGCCTATTTGGATAAGCGGCTGGTTGTGACAATTCTGTTATCGTAATAAGATCGATCTCGCGAGAGAGAAGTTTTTTTATTTTTTTTTTTGTTCTTACATGTGAAAGTAGCGAAATAATTTATATAATAGTAATATGACCTATAAATCAGTAAAAAAAACTTTCTACTATAAAAAGTCCTTTTTATAAATTGTGATTATTTATAAACAAATTAAGGCAAAAAATATAATTTTTTCACTTTTTTAATTATAATTCTGGGGGTAGTTTATTTTCAAAACACTAAAAGTTACTTTCTTTTAGAGCATAAAAATAGCAACAAAATGGTGGTTTATTAAAGTCGATAAAGTAATTTGAAGCTTAGATAATTGCAAAAAACAGCAAAATTGAAAATTACCAATAACTATTTTAAAAATTAATCTACAATATTGCTATTAAGTCCAGAGTAGGGTCTTATAAAGCTGAATAAACCCTTAAAATTTCAGATTGAATTATTAATTAGTTTAAAAGTGATTCAACTTATTTATCACAGAGACAATTTTTTGGCAATAACAAAAGTCTGAAAATGATAATGCTAGAACAATTCTGCCGGTTGCATTTTAAAGAAGAAGAGATTTTCTATCAATTTGGGCAACAAAAATTGGAAAAAAAATCTCCAAATTTGATACAAAATGAGTGTGTACTCAGTACTAGGAGGTTTTTGAGGTCGCTGAACACGAATATCATATAATGATTTTGTTAAATCAATCGCATAAAAATTTATGAATCCGGGCGCGTGCATAGAAGTATAACTTTTTCCGGCAGTCCCACTGACTGCCACACCTTTTTTTAATTAATGTAAAAATACCAGCTTTTCGAATCTGATTTTTTTTTACGTTTAATAGTTAAAAAGTTATTCTAAAAATTATTTTTCAAATTACAATAATCTTGCAATTTAGATTTTTACTAAAAAATTGTTTTTTTTTCTAATTTTTGTTGCTCAAATTGATAGAACAACTTTTCATCTTTAAAATTCAACCGGCAGAATTGTTCTAGCGTCATCATTTTCTGACTTTTGTTATTGTAAAAAAATTGTCTCTGTGATAAACAAATTGAAGAACTATTAAACTACTTGATGGTTCAATGTGAAATTTTGAGGGTTATTCAGCTTTATAAGACCCTACTCTGGACTTAATAGTAATATTGTAAATTAATTTTTAAAATAGCTATTAATCATTTTCAATTTTACTGTTTTTTGCAATTATATAAACAACAAATTAATCTATCAACTTTTATAAACCATTTTGTTGCTTTTTTATGCTCTAAAAGAAAGTAAGTCTTAGTTTTTTGAAAATTAAATACCCCCAGAATTATAATTAAAAAAGGGAAAAAACTGCATTTTTTGCCTCAATTTGTTTATAAAAAATAATGGCACCGGAAACAGGTAGGTTTTAATTATATAGGTATATAATAACTAAAAAACTTTCCAGATAGCTGGATTATTCAATGTCACCAACATGTTTTTTTTTTACTTATTTCCCTGGAGTAGTAGTAGTAGAAGATAATATGCTATTTCGAATTAGATTTCACATTGAATTTATTTACTAGAGTTAATTGGTTTACAAACAACTTAAACATGCGTCGGTTTGTCAACATATAAATTCCGATCAATTATTAATGAAAGTCCAACAAAATCAGAGAGTAGTGAGAGAAATTGGTATTGATATGAAAGGGGGCACGCCACTGCTATGCGTAGTGTGGGTGTGAGTAGCGACGGAGCGACGCAAGCGTAAACTATGTTGCACAGCATCGAGCGAATGTGCGTTTGTGGTAGACGCGCTCGTAGTTGATAGATCACGGCCGGTCTGTCAAATTTCAATAAAACAAAACATTATCGTCAAGACATTTTTTTGAAAACGGCGCTTTCCAAAGAACAATTCAAACTAATAATGAGTGCGCTCCAGTGCTAGTTTTTAGTTTTTTAGTCAGTGTAAAGGTGTTAGTGACAGGGTGTGTAGTGGGTTTTGTGTCGAGAGGGTGGAAGTTCAGCCGGCGCGACGTTTTGTAAGGAGGGAACTTGCAGGATGGGGTGCACTTCTTCAGCAGAAGAGCGGGCAGCCCTGGCACGTAGCAAGCAGATTGAGAAGAATCTCAAGGAGGATGGGATTCAAGCAGCCAAGGACATCAAGCTGCTCCTGTTGGGTGAGTAGGGCGGGGGTTCGATATTTCAATAAGTCGTCTGGGTGCGGACGATAAGCTCATGCGCAGGAACGGACGTCCTGGCAACCCTTTGGATATAAAAACTACACCCCTAAATAAAATTATATTATTCCTATCTTAAAAAAAAACTTGTTTTATTTTAACATAATCTCTATACTATTTAATACTTCTGACCTATTATCATACACTACATAACTTCCGCACCGCAATTTAAATAATCAAGCTCAAACGAGGGGAGGCCATACCCTACCTAAATTTTATTTAAATAATTAATTTGTACACAATACGATTCAGTTACACTATTTTATTTTGCAACTCTGATTTATTGATCTGAATTATAACTATGACGCTGTTATATAGTCTGTATTTTCTTTAATATACCTACACATATTTGAAAATATTCAATTAGTTTATGTTTCTTTATCTTACTATTCCGAGATTCTATTTTATCTACTCATAATATATTACAATTACCATTTCAATAGGTATGTATGTATTATCATCAGGTGTTTATGATAGATTTACGAGGAATTCACGGGTATTAGTTACCCTATCGATTTTCTTCCCTTAACCATCCGACTTTCTGAAACTTTGAAAAGGTATTAGGTCACAGGTGTCATCAATAAAAACACACATTTTATAATTTTCTCATAATTTTTACAGAAATCCTATAGATTTTTAGTCTATTATCTTTGCAAGTCTGTCGTCTAAAAAGGACTTACGTGTGTGATTATTTATTTGTAATAAACACAATACTAGGCGCGGCTGTAGCAAAAACTGATGATCTAAATCTGTGTTAGATAAAAATGCTTATTGGGTATATCACAGATTGGATTTGATATTAAATAATAGTGCAAATTATCCACGTTTAAAAGATTTAGAGGGGTAACGTATGGAACGAAAAACGAGTTTTGGCTCCAACCAGAGTGTCAAGTAACGTCCTTTTCAATGCGTGGTAATGTTAACGTAATGAAATCCCATATTAACAGATCAAAAGGAATGTATTGCTAAAAAACAAAGTATGTTCCGTGGGTGGTGAGAACATAGCATTTAAACAAACAGATTCAACTTTGTGTTGGGTCTTCGTCATTCACAACTGGATTATTTCATGAATTATAATTCGTTGCAATATTATAAATTTTCCCTTCAAAGCTCTGTCCGTGGATATTTAGATTTTACTTTATTTGCTACGTTAACATATTTGTTGTTTCTATTTTTGTCCTCATAATCTTCTGTTTTGGATATATACGAGGTTTGTTCAGAAAGAAACGTGAATTTCACGGGCTTCGTACAATCCATTCTCGATTTTTTTTCTCAAAAGGCCTTAAAGACCCAGGTCTTGGAATTTCTCAACTGATTTCCTCCACTATCTTCTGTCCATGGCCGCAGTTCTCCAATTTGTTATCCCGATTGTTTCTAGGTCTTTCCTTACACGCTTCTAGCCACTTTTTCCGTGGTCGTCCTCTTCTCTTCTTTCCTTCCTCTTTCAGCAGTGAGTCCTTTGTCCACCTTCCGTCAGCCATACTCGCAACATGGTCTCACCATCCAAGTCGCTTTGTCCTAACGATCCGGCTAATTTCCGATTTTCGGTACAGCTCTCTGAGCTCTGCATTTGTTCGTCTCCTTCAATCGTTTTCCTCGTCCGTTACTCCTCCGAAAATCTTCCTTAAGACACTCCGCTCCCAGATTTTCAGCATATTTTCATGATTTTTGTTCATAATACGTTTCGCTTCCATGAAGGACCGTGGGCTGTTCAGTACAGTCTCAATTTTGCCTCTCTAGAAATGTTCTTTGCTCTTAATAGTTTATCTTACTTTTTCTTGAAATTCGCTTCTTAATTTCTTGGTTTTCTTCCCCTTTACTTGTTAGGGTTGCTCCTAGATACTCAAACTCCGACACCTTTTTGAAGCAATACTTTTACTCTCGTTGTTTGTAGTAGTCTTCAGTTGAGTGTCTTCATTTGTGGTCTGTCCCATTACCATATTGTGGTGCTCGTGCCTCTTTCGAGCACACAAAGTTTCTTTATTTAAAGATTTTTAGTTATATGCAATCGTTGGCGATCATTTGGTCTCTTCTTTTCTTTTTCAGTGACTTAATAATCACTGATTAAGATTCATTTTCTTTTTGAAGAGCTTTATGAGATTATTCGTATGGATAGCAAAATAATCTCAACCAGTACCTATAGAAAATATGGAAGATCACCATTGCCAAGACAGTGGATCGTCGTTGATATAAAAAAGGCGAAACAAATTGTTTGATTGATTATTATTTTTGATATTTCAAAAAAGTCAGATGTATTTCTTTTTGCTGCAGTAATACAAGTTGTTATATTTTCATTTTTATTTTATTTTAATTTTGGTGTAATGACCATTGCACTAAACATATACTTCGTTTTTTCTTTATAAATTATCAGTTTATACTGTTTGGCGTTCACTTCAAAGAGTGAAAATCCTCAGTAGTTGCTTTTCAGCTCTTGCCATTAACACTACATCGTCCACAAAGGCCAGGACCTGGCTTCGTTCGTATTCAACTCTCTCTCAGTATTGCCTCCAACAAGAAATTGAAGAGTACTGTGGACCGGATCTCTCTGCTTTACTCCCCTTTTAACTTCAAAATTACCTGTTAAGCTTCCTTCTTTCCTTAGGTACTCTATTATCGGTCCTCATTAAGGTCATTATAACTAGTCTGATCATCTTTTCCGGAATTCCAAGTACTCTTAGGGCATGGTACAGACACATTCTTATCACAGAATCGTAAGCTTGTTCGAAATCTATAAAGAGGAAGTTTAGCTTTAACTATTGCTCGTAAGTACTGCTCTGAATCATTTTCAACACGAATATTTGATGTTTTGGTATACTCTTCGATTTTCTACTAACTATCTAACAAAATGTATCAAAGAATCTGCGTTAAAAATGAAATAAAGTGTGCCAATGCACTCAAAATGATCACTGTGACATTTAGTGAATCTATTATGAATAAACCAAGAGACTATAAATGGTACAAAAGCTTCAAAGAAGGCCGAGAAGACATTGATGACGATGGCCGCTCTGGACGCCCGCCCCAGCATGTCAACAACTAATGAAAAAGTCGAATTATTGAAGCAAATGATTTTAGAAAATTGTAGAATTACTATAATGGAAGTTGCTGAGGATGTTGGCATATAAACTGGATCATATCATGCTTTGGGCATGTTACGTGTGCAGCGAAGATTGTTTCAAAATTGCTCCAATTTGCTCGAATTCGTCTATCGAGCATATCCCAGATGTGTTCGATATGATTTAGATCTTGACTGTGCGGTGGCCATTCCATCTGGGCGATGTTAGCATTATTTAAGTATTCTGTGACTATCAGAGCTCTATCAGGACGCGTGTTATCGTGCATTAGAAGAAAATTAGCTCGTACCAACAGCAATAGCAATAGCTGCTAACGGTTCATTTAAGTACCTTACAGAATTGATTTCTACCCTGTGAACAAGATATAAATCTGTGCGTGATTCCATAGAAATGCCGGCCCATACCATAACTGAACCTCCTTGAAAGCTTACCTTAAGACAAAATGTACATTCAGCAAAAAGCTTACCTGTTTGATACCATACACTTTCTCGGTCACTTGGAGATCTTAAGCAATATCTGGATTCGTCGGTAAATAACATGCCTCCAGTCATTTTCAGTCCAATTTTGGTGACCTTTAGCAAATCGCAGCCGAGTGACACGATGCTCTCTAGTAAGTTCTGGTCCTGGAGCAGTTCTCCTTGATATCAGATTTACTGCAATTAATGCATTGGAAGTCCTCACACAAGGGTCTATTCCTAGACGTCTTCTGCATGAGCCTGTCACGAGAAAAGAGTGTAAACTCGCTGCATTGTACTTTGAGAACACCTAAATCTGTCAGCCATAGAACTTTGGTCTCTACCATCTTGAATTAAAGCAATAATGGCCTCTACACTTTTTGGACTTAAAACCACTGTAAATTGTGAACGATTCCGTTAAGACTGTGTATCGCAAATAAAAATTAAGATATTGAGTTGAAACAAAAAACAAATGTCGACAAAAGGGGGGGTTTTGAGGATCAAATACTTTTTAAATTTTATTCGTTATTAAATAACTTTACAGAGTGTTTCAAAGTTTTGTTTTATTCCGTATTAAATTGCATGAAATGATTTTTCTTTTTAACTTAAGAGTAGGTGATAAAGGCGGATAATTAAGCTACAAATTGTTGAAAAAATCATTAAAAAAGTCATGAAAGTTTAGATTTGGTCAAAAAGTGCCCGGTTTTCGTGCATATAAGTTGATAAATGATCCACAGTTACAGATAGCAGACGATGGCACATTTTATTCCAGCTTTTAGTTCCCAAGTCTGTCTCTGCAACAGGACTCGACTATGACCCCTAATTGTGCCAAGAATCTTGATCAAATAAAGCCTCCACATGAAATTTCTAACAACCTTTATCCTATTCCTATGAACAACCACGTTAATTAGGACAAGGGCAGCTTTTCACGTGTGGGTTTTACACTCAACGGCCTTCTGGATTGGAATTAACATGTTACCTTCGAAACAGAGTCTGGCGGCGAAATTTGAGATAACAAGTAATAAACATATTTGGAAATGAAATCGATTTCTGCAGAGTTTATGTAACAGTTTATTTCAATTTCTGTAGACCCATTTATTTCAATAAAGAGAAGCTAAGAAGTTAATGAAGCTATTCAGTATGTAAACCACGCAGCAGGATTATTGGTTTATCGTTTTCGATATCAATTCTATAAACTTTGAATCCAAGTTTTACATCTTTGGTTTGTTGGTAGGTTGTATTTGCTCTGTTTTCTGTTGGTAGTGTAGTTATACTAAGGCACTATAGTTATACACAAGTGAGTACCTACAGTGGATTTTTCTCTTCTATTTTTGAAGGATTGAATTGATTCTGGCGTTTTTAATTGGTTGATCTATTGCTACTTTAT
The DNA here is from genome assembly GCA_964028335.1 of Altica lythri. NCBI lineage: Eukaryota > Metazoa > Arthropoda > Insecta > Coleoptera > Chrysomelidae > Altica > Altica lythri. The sequence goes on along the minus strand of OZ034801.1, from coordinate 19,480,270 downwards.
CTTCGGGTCCACTATGAGAACAATTAAAATGCAGTGAGAACAAAACAGTTCTGCTCTTTAAGTCTTATTGTTGTTCATGCTTTTAGAATCCCAAATGATCTTGAAGAAAAAATATATGTTTGGTTTTATATAATGTTGGAGTTAATACCAATTTATATTATCCTCATTAGTAATATTGATATTGACAATACAAAACAGTTTTTTCTAAAGATTGTTTTTATTATAAAGTTCTATATGGAATCTCCCATTTCGTAGTAAATGTTTTCATTGAGATAAATGAGTGTTGAATGTTGAATGCTTATATTCTGAATTGTAGAATAACATATTGCATATCACAAGCACTATTATTTTGTTCACGTTTTAATGTAGGTATTGAGTTGATTATTTAAATATTTGATCACAAACATTGATATTATTAATTGGTTTTTATTAGTGAGGAAAAGTGAATAGGTCTAGTAAGTTCGCAGTTTAAAATTAAATAAAACGTATTTTATTGTGAAAGTTGATCAAATTCGAGACTGAGATTCTAAAGGAGATTACAATTCAAAGAGATAAGCGAGAGAAAGAGATACTTTTAAGAAAAATGGACAACATTATTAGATTATTAAGTGTCGCTTGACATTTTTCTTAAAAGTATTTCTTTTTATTGCACGCTAATAACACAAAGATAGTAAGTCTTTCTATGTTAAACATGGAAATTAGTATTCATTTGAACCTCGCATTCGTTCCACTTGCATTTACGTCACTCGAGATATAAATTAAGTACAATGACGCCACCGTAGGGTGGCGCAGTTGATATTTCATATATATCAAGGAGCAATTCTTTCTAAACCAAATACTATGGTGCCAACCTCATGTGGCGCACTGATAGGCAATTGGGTCTAGAGGTATAAATACAGTAGGTACCATGACGCCACCGTAAGGTGGCGCAGTTAATATTTCATATATATCAAGGAGCAATTCTCTCTAAACTAAATACTATGGTGACAACCTCAGGTGGCGCAGTTATTTTCTTAAATATTTAAACAAGCTAAGGGTAAAAGAGAAAAAGTACGAAGTTCGCTGTATCAGCTAGTATATGTATAAAAGCTCGTAATTAATTTTTTTTGACTCATTTTTTTTACCAACTTTACATTAGTTGATGAAACAAGTTTTTGATAATTACACTAATTCAAAATTAAAAAACAGTTACAACTGAATCGAACCAGTTGTTGTCATTAAAGTTCGATTAAAAAACACACATTATTAAAACGAAACAATCTATTTCTTATCATTAACAAGTAGTTACTCATACGTTTTTGGTCATGTTTATTTTTAGTAGGTATTCCAATCATTATAGCCATCAAAAATGACAGAATCTGAAAATATAAATATTGACTTAGAAACTGTTATCTGGTAGAAGTAAGAAGAAGAATGAAAGAACTCTGATAAGGTTTAAACCACCAATAGTGAATCAACTAAATAAAATACTTTAGTTTTGCTTATTCAATCTGTCGTACTGATTCTATTGGAGTTACTTCTAGACAAAAAGGTCCGATGAGGGTCATCCTTTAGATTTTATTTTGATAGATTTTTAAAAAAATTACCTGTCCTATAAGTTCCCGTTTTAATTTTCGATAAATACCTATAGGTTGACTATCAGGAAATTCCACCAAAGTCGAAATGTGTATGAGATTAAAAAACGAAGTCTAAGTCTGTAGTGCTAGAGTTGTAAGTTATTAATTTGAAACAGAAATTGTTTAATTTGTTGTTTAAATCCAGCCCTGGTTCCTCCAATAGTTAATCAAAGATGTGCTAGGTATGTTTTTCCAATACAACTTAAATAGGCGTTGACTGGCGGCACTTACAACTACAAATAATATCTCTTCATGGGCGTGCGACAAATTATTCATAATTTTCACTTACCTGAATAACACCATCTTTAAAAGATCCCTAGATCTTTATATTAAAAATTGTCTATATATTAAATGAAGACACCACTGTTAAATTAACGATTGCGGTACTCTCCCGCTGAAGTTTTTCCTAAGAACAAAATATCCGTGCAAACAAATATGTATCGAATACAGAACTGATTAGGTAATATTGATACTGTGTAACATATTAAATTAAACTATTGAGTTATCCTAAATTTATAAAAGAAATAAGTAACAATTTTGGAGTAAATAAATATTGAATTGTAACGTAAACTAAATTGTGAATGTGAAATATGTGTTGCAAAGTCAAAGATTTTAAATTGTATTAGATGCGACAGAATTATAGAAAATATTGCTTATGGATGCCCTTTGTTTAAAAGCTTGAGTCAATCGATTGGCTCAAGCGTGATTGACCGTTTAGGAACCCGTTTGACGCTTGAAGCAAGGCTTGATGGTGATTGATAGAAATTTTGAATGACTCAAGCGGTTGAAGGAGGGGATTGATCGTCTATGGCAATTTTCATCAACCATTGCATCAGTCACTAGGTGGAAACCATGGCGTCCATTGCTACTGAATTTGAACACCCCGAGAACTCTGAGCGGGAATTCATTAACTTAGCAATAGAATTATATCGCGATTGTCTAGAATTATGGAAACTGAAAAGTAAGAATTATTTCAACAGAAATAAGAAAAGTGCAGCGTTAGAGAAAATCGTGGAGGCGTTGAAAGTGCTGAAGCACTTTGACAAGGGAATGAGTGCGTTTTGTTAGACACATTCGTCGGCTTGTTCAACTAATTGGCAAGAGTACCCCAACTCAACACAGCCTATCTAAACATCGCGTCCAAGCCCTTCTTTGCACCAAGTGCAAAATCAAGACAATAAGCTTGCGGCGTACTTCTCTTCACTTACCTCAATGTGAACTTTTTAATTATTATTATTATTATAAGTTGAAATTCATTCTGCTTTTCCTTGGAAAATAATTACCGGAATGTTTTCCTTCAATGCCTTTGTGATCGCTGAGCAGGTTTCCATTATGATGTCCTCCAGAGTCTGAGGAGCAATGGCGCAAGTGAATTTGAGATCTTCTAAATCTGTGCCAGACGCTAGGTACCTCAGTGTAATAGATAGTATCTGGCTTGCAGGAATCGCTTCACGCATATTTGTATCCTGCTTCTTGATGTCGGGCCATACTAACCCAGCAGATAATCAAAACTTTCTCCGTCTATTTTCAAAAAGTTCTCTGGTTCTGAATACCGAAGAAAATGTAATAAATGTTCATTGGAAAAACGGTTTCTCATTTTGTATCACTCCTTGGACCACAGTCGTTTTTTTTTTTGGTCTTTTTTCCACCTGCTGTGGACAACCAATATTAGGGAGAGGAGGGACAAATCCATATTTGAAACCATTGATCACCACCATAATCAACACAGTAGCTCAAAAAACAATCACTAGCGAACGAACAACAAGTGTGCAATGATCTCATTTCTGATGAGAAGAAGGTTTTGATCAAAAGACTGAAGGCCTGATTGACTCAATCGTTTGACCAAACCGATTGATAGTTTAGGATTGTTTTATTAGATACGCCACTGTAAATGACAGAGTCGGAATAAATGAATTTTAAATGACAAACCCTGTAAACTTATAAGCAAAAAATTTTTAGGAGACCAACGTATTATTTTTAAAATTAGATCTCCGAATATGGTATACACGTTTTTTTAGTGATATCTAAATTAGGACGCCCATGTAAGATAAACAAGGGCGTAGACATCAGATGTATGTACAGATGTTCAGCTTCCGAGCAGATACTTAGAAACAAATTTAGTTGCGGCAACAACGTTGTTACCGGCACAGTATACCCCACCATTTAGTTCATTATTTCCATTCCTAAAGCAAACACATGCGGATTGATTGTATCGTATAGGAGGGTAGAGAACGATACGAGAGTGTCGCTCATCATATGTGCAAAAAGTGTATTTTTTCTACTTCTAAAAAAATTTGAATTATATTTTTATCTACATATTCGCGCGATACTTAAATTCTATCTGTGGTCAGTTCAGTTCTCGCGAAACCGGACGTAGAATAATCCCGTGGTGTTTGTTTAAGAGTGAACAAGTAATAATTTATAGTGAATAAAAGTGTTTCTAGTTAACTTGTTAAAGTGCGATAAGTTTATTGTTTAATCTGTTACCGGTATTGATTATTTGTGATAAATCGGGAACGGTCATGCTACACTGATTTTCTGCTTTTGTAGGTACCTATTTATGATCAGATTAAATTGAATATTAAATTTTTTTTTACTATCCAATATCGTATTAACTATTCATATATATTTATGATTTAAAGGGGTGACGCCCACTATGGTGTTCCGCTACCTACCTCACTTTTGATTTTCGCTGTGACGAAATAAATGTATGATCATCGTTGCCAAATATTTCTATTCGAATATACCTTCGAGTTATTATATACTTACCTACAGTAAAAATGCTACTTTTTCATTAATAATAATGTCTCTGTGAGAGAATAAACTTGAGGACTCAAATTGTGCATTTCGGATTTAATACACTTACACTTACTTGTACATATATAGAATTTTCAGAGATATAAGGAACTTTCCTTATTTTTCACATTGAAAAATACATTTATTTATTACGAAATACAACATTCTGAATTTTCTAATACTGTTATCAAATCTATAATTTTATCATGAATTTATTCAAGGTTACTATTTCATATGTAATTTTGTGTTTCTGTTCAACTTTAGAATTTAGAACATGTTCTAATTTTCAGAGAATATTAGATTTTTTTTTTGAAAATTTTGAAGTTTTGAAAATTTAAGAAAGTATAGGTACAAACAAGAATATATTAAATGACATTAAGGAGAAATTGAAAAAATGTCGCACCCAGCGAGACTCGAACTCGCAACCTTCAGCTCTACGCGCTGACGCTCTAACAACTAAGCTGTAGGTGCTTAGTCATTAAATCGCGAAACGGTCGTTAAATTCAACTCATGCGTAGAGCTGAAGGTTGCGAGTTCGAGTCTCGCTGGGTGCGACATTTTTTCAATTTCTCCTTAATGTCATTTAATATACTCTTGTTTGTATACTTTCTAAAATTTTCAAAAAATCCAATGAGAGGAATCTTAAATAATCGTTTACTAAAATAATAATATTAGGTTTGTTCCAAATCATTAGTTGAATCGATCTAGAACGGTTCGCGCATGGTCATTATTAAATAATCACAATTTATAAAAGAAACATTTTATAGTAAAAAGTTTTTTTTTATTACTCATATTACGATTATATAAATTATTTTTTTACTCTATGTATATGCCTAAACACACTTGAAACATGCATTGGCAATATTGTCATTCAGTTCTTAGCTAGCCTGAAAATTTCAGAGCTCTAGGTGGGCGAGAAATAGGTTTCCTATATAAAATTTAGAATTTCTTGAAATTGTGTCAAAATCTCTATGTAGATGCCTAAACACACTTGGAACATGCATGGTTATTCAGTTGTTAGTTATCCTGAAATTTTCAGAGCTCTAGCTAGTCGGGGAATAGGTTTAAGTTCGATTACAAAATTCCACCCGGAATGACAAAGAGACAAAGAACACGACGAAAATAAAAGACTTTGTATTTTCCTATATAAAATTTAGAATTTCATGAAATTGTGTCAAAATCTCTATATATTTGCCTAAACACACTTGGAACATGCATGGTTATCCAGTTCTTAGTTATCCTGAAATTTTCAGAGCTCTAGCTAGTCGGGGAATAGGTTTAAATTCGATTACAAAATTCCACCCGGAATGACAAAGAGACAAAGAACACGACGAAAATAAAAGACTTTGTATTTTCCTATATAAAATTTAGAATTTCATGAAATTGTGTCAAAATCTCTATGTATTTGCCTAAACACACTTGGAACATGCATGGTTATCCAGTTCTTAGTTATCCTAAAATTTTCAGAGCTCTAGCTAGTCGGGGAATAGGTTTAAATTCGATTACAAAATTCCACCCGGAATGACAAAGAGACAAAGAACACGACGAAAATAAAAGACTTTCTATTTTCCTATATAAAATTTAGAATTTCTTGAAATTGTGTCAAAATCTCTATGTAGATGCCTAAACACACTTGGAACATGCATGGTTATTCAGTTGTTAGTTATCCTGAAATTTTCAGAGCTCTAGCTAGTCGGGGAATAGGTTTAAGTTCGATTACAAAATTCCACCCGGAATGACAAAGAGACAAAGAACACGACGAAAATAAAAGACTTTGTATTTTCCTATATAAAATTTAGAATTTCATGAAATTGTGTCAAAATCTCTATATATTTGCCTAAACACACTTGGAACATGCATGGTTATCCAGTTCTTAGTTATCCTGAAATTTTCAGAGCTCTAGCTAGTCGGGGAATAGGTTTAAATTCGATTACAAAATTCCACCCGGAATGACAAAGAGACAAAGAACACGACGAAAATAAAAGACTTTGTATTTTCCTATATAAAATTTAGAATTTCATGAAATTGTGTCAAAATCTCTATGTATTTGCCTAAACACACTTGGAACATGCATGGTTATCCAGTTCTTAGTTATCCTAAAATTTTCAGAGCTCTAGCTAGTCGGGGAATAGGTTTAAATTCGATTACAAAATTCCACCCGGAATGACAAAGAGACAAAGAACACGACGAAAATAAAAGACTTTCTATTTTCCTATATAAAATTTAGAATTTCTTGAAATTGTGTCAAAATCTCTATGTAGATGCCTAAACACACTTGGAACATGCATGGTTATTCAGTTGTTAGTTATCCTGAAATTTTCAGAGCTCTAGCTAGTCGGGGAATAGGTTTAAGTTCGATTACAAAATTCCACCCGGAATGACAAAGAGACAAAGAACACGACGAAAATAAAAGACTTTCTAGTTTCCTATATAAAATTTAGAATTTCTTGAAATTGTGTCAAAATCTCTATGTATAAGCCTAAACACACTTGGAACATGCATGGTTATCCAGTTCTTAGTTATCCTGAAATTTTCAGAGCTCTAGCTAGTCGGGGAATAGGTTTAAATTCGATTACAAAATTCCACCCGGAATGACAAAGAGACAAAGAACACGACGAAAATAAAAGACTTTCTATTTTCCTATATAAAATTTAGAATTTCATGAAATTGTGTCAAAATCTCCATGTATTTGCCTAAACACACTTGGAACATGCATGGTTATCCAGTTCTTAGTTATCCTGAAATTTTCAGAGCTCTAGCTACTCGGGGAATAGGTTTAAATTCGATTACAAAATTCCACCCGGAATGACAAAGAGACAAAGAACACGACGAAAATAAAAGACTTTGTATTTTCCTATATAAAATTTAGAATTTCTTGAAATTGTGTCAAAATCTCTATGTATTTGCCTAAACACACTTGGAACATGCATGGTTATCCAGTTCTTAGTTATCCTGAAATTTTCAGAGCTCAGCTAGTCGGGGAATAGGTTTAAATTCGATTAGAAAATTCCACCCGGAATGACAAAGAGACAAAGAACACGAAGAAAATAAAAGACTTTCTAGTTTCCTATATAAAATTTAGAATTTCTTGAAATTGTGTCAAAATCTCTATGTATAAGCCTAAACACACTTGGAACATGCATGGTTATCAAGTTCTTAGTTATCCTGAAATTTTCAGAGCTCTAGCTAGTCGGGGAATAGGTTTAAATTCGATTACAAAATTCCACCCGGAATGACAAAGAGACAAAGAACACGAAGAAAATAAAAGACTTTCTATTTTCCTATATAAAATTTAGAATTTCTTGAAATTCTGTCAAAATCTCTATGTATAAGCCTAAACACACTTGGAACATGAATGGTTATCCAGTTCTTAGTTATCCTGAAATTTTCAGAGCTCTAGCTAGTCGGGGAATAGGTTTAAATTCGATTACAAAATTCCACCCGGAATGACAAAGAGACAAAGAACACGACGAAAATAAAAGACTTTCTATTTTCCTATATAAAATTTAGAATTTCATGAAATTGTGTCAAAATCTCCGTGTATTTGCCTAAACACACTTGGAACATGCATGGTTATCCAGTTCTTAGTTATCCTGAAATTTTCAGAGCTCTAGCTACTCGGGGAATAGGTTTAAATTCGATTACAAAATTCCACCCGGAATGACAAAGAGACAAAGAACACGACGAAAATAACAGACTTTGTATTTTCCTATATAAAATTTAGAATTTCTTGAAATTGTGTCAAAATCTCTATGTATATGCCTTAACACACCAGTTCTTAACTATCCTGAAAATTTCAGAGCTCTAGCTAGTCGGGGAATAGGTTTAAATTCGATTACAAAATTCCACCCGGAATGACAAAGAGACAAAGAACACGACGAAAATAAAAGACTTTCTATTTTCCTATATAAAATTTAGAATTTCATGAAATTGTGTCAAAATCTCCATGTATTTGCCTAAACACACTTGGAACATGCATGGTTATCCAGTTCTTAGTTATCCTGAAATTTTCAGAGCTCAGCTAGTCGGGGAATAGGTTTAAATTCGATTACAAAATTCCACCCGGAATGACAAAGAGACAAAGAACACGAAGAAAATAAAAGACTTTCTAGTTTCCTATATAAAATTTAGAATTTCTTGAAATTGTGTCAAAATCTCTATGTATAAGCCTAAACACACTTGGAACATGCATGGTTATCAAGTTCTTAGTTATCCTGAAATTTTCAGAGCTCTAGCTAGTCGGGGAATAGGTTTAAATTCGATTACAAAATTCCACCCGGAATGACAAAGAGACAAAGAACACGAAGAAAATAAAAGACTTTCTATTTTCCTATATAAAATTTAGAATTTCTTGAAATTGTGTCAAAATCTCTATGTATAAGCCTAAACACACTTGGAACATGAATGGTTATCCAGTTCTTAGTTATCCTGAAATTTTCAGAGCTCTAGCTAGTCGGGGAATAGGTTTAAATTCGATTACAAAATTCCACCCGGAATGACAAAGAGACAAAGAACACGACGAAAATAAAAGACTTTCTATTTTCCTATATAAAATTTAGAATTTCATGAAATTGTGTCAAAATCTCCATGTATTTGCCTAAACACACTTGGAACATGCATGGTTATCCAGTTCTTAGTTATCCTGAAATTTTCAGAGCTCTAGCTACTCGGGGAATAGGTTTAAATTCGATTACAAAATTCCACCCGGAATGACAAAGAGACAAAGAACACGACGAAAATAACAGACTTTGTATTTTCCTATATAAAATTTAGAATTTCTTGAAATTGTGTCAAAATCTCTATGTATATGCCTTAACACACCAGTTCTTAACTATCCTGAAAATTTCAGAGCTCTAGCTAGTCAGGGAATAGGTTTAAATTCGATTACAAAATTCCACCCGGAATGACAAAGAGACAAAGAACACGACGAAAATAAAAGACTTTCTATTATCCTATATAAAATTTAGAATTTCATGAAATTGTGTCAAAATCTCCATGTATTTGCCTAAACACACTTGGAACATGCATGGTTATCCAGTTCTTAGTTATCCTGAAATTTTCAGAGCTCTAGCTACTCGGGGAATAGGTTTAAATTCGATTACAAAATTCCACCCGGAATGACAAAGAGACAAAGAACACGACGAAAATAAAAGACTTTGTATTTTCCTATATAAAATTTAGAATTTCTTAAAATTGTGTCAAAATCTCTATGTATATGCCTTAACACACCAGTTCTTAACTATCCTGAAAATTTCAGAGCTCTAGCTAGTCGGGGAATAGGTTTAAATTCGATTACAAAATTCCACCCGGAATGACAAAGAGACAAAGAACACGAAGAAAATAAAAGACTTTCTATTTTCCTATATAAAATTTAGAATTTCTTGAAATTGTGTCAAAATCTCTATGTATAAGCCTAAACACACTTGGAACATGAATGGTTATCCAGTTCTTAGTTATCCTGAAAATTTCAGAGCTCTAGCTAGTCGGGGAATAGGTTTAAATTCGATTACAAAATTCCACCCGGAATGACAAAGAGACAAAGAACACGAAGAAAATAAAAGACTTTCTATTTTCCTATATAAAATTTAGAATTTCTTGAAATTGTGTCAAAATCTCTATGTATAAGCCTAAACACACTTGGAACATGAATGGTTATCCAGTTCTTAGTTATCCTGAAATTTTCAGAGCTCTAGCTAGTCGGGGAATAGGTTTAAATTCGATTACAAAATTCCACCCGGAATGACAAAGAGACAAAGAACACGACGAAAATAAAAGACTTTCTATTTTCCTATATAAAATTTAGAATTTCATGAAATTGTGTCAAAATCTCCATGTATTTGCCTAAACACACTTGGAACATGCATGGTTATCCAGTTCTTAGTTATCCTGAAATTTTCAGAGCTCTAGCTACTCGGGGAATAGGTTTAAATTCGATTACAAAATTCCACCCGGAATGACAAAGAGACAAAGAACACGACGAAAATAAAAGACTTTGTATTTTCCTATATAAAATTTAGAATTTCTTGAAATTGTGTCAAAATCTCTATGTATTTGCCTAAACACACTTGGAACATGCATGGTTATCCAGTTCTTAGTTATCCTGAAATTTTCAGAGCTCAGCTAGTCGGGGAATAGGTTTAAATTCGATTACAAAATTCCACCCGGAATGACAAAGAGACAAAGAACACGAAGAAAATAAAAGACTTTCTAGTTTCCTATATAAAATTTAGAGTTTCTTGAAATTGTGTCAAAATCTCTATGTATAAGCCTAAACACACTTGGAACATGCATGGTTATCAAGTTCTTAGTTATCCTGAAATTTTCAGAGCTCTAGCTAGTCGGGGAATAGGTTTAAATTCGATTACAAAATTCCACCCGGAATGACAAAGAGACAAAGAACACGACGAAAATAAAAGACTTTCTATTTTCCTATATAAAATTTAGAATTTCATGAAATTGTGTCAAAATCTCCATGTATTTGCCTAAACACACTTGGAACATGCATGGTTATCCAGTTCTTAGTTATCCTGAAATTTTCAGAGCTCTAGCTACTCGGGGAATAGGTTTAAATTCGATTACAAAATTCCACCCGGAATGACAAAGAGACAAAGAACACGACGAAAATAAAAGACTTTGTATTTTCCTATATAAAATTTAGAATTTCTTGAAATTGTGTCAAAATCTCTATGTATTTGCCTAAACACACTTGGAACATGCATGGTTATCCAGTTCTTAGTTATCCTGAAATTTTCAGAGCTCAGCTAGTCGGGGAATAGGTTTAAATTCGATTACAAAATTCCACCCGGAATGACAAAGAGACAAAGAACACGAAGAAAATAAAAGACTTTCTATTTTCTTATATAAAATTTAGAATTTCTTGAAATTGTGTCAAAATCTCTATGTATAAGCCTAAACACACTTGGAACATGAATGGTTATCCACTTCTTAGTTATCCTGAAATTTTCAGAGCTCTAGCTAGTCGGGGAATAGGTTTAAATTCGATTACAAAATTCCACCCGGAATGACAAAGAGACAAAGAACACGACGAAAATAAAAGACTTTCTATTTTCCTTTATAAAATTTAGAATTTCATGAAATTGTGTCAAAATCTCCATGTATTTGCCTAAACACACTTGGAACATGCATGGTTATCCAGTTCTTAGTTATCCTAAAATTTTCAGAGCTCTAGCTAGTCGGGGAATAGGTTTAAATTCGATTACAAAATTCCACCCGGAATGACAAAGAGACAAAGAACACGACGAAAATAACAGACTTTGTATTTTCCTATATAAAATTTAAAATTTCTTGAAATTGTGTCAAAATCTCTATGTATATGCCTTAACACACCAGTTCTTAACTATCCTGAAAATTTCAGAGCTCTAGCTAGTCGGGGAATAGGTTTAAATTCGATTACAAAATTCCACCCGGAATGACAAAGAGACAAAGAACACGAAGAAAATAAAAGACTTTCTATTTTCCTATATAAAATTTAGAATTTCTTGAAATTGTGTCAAAATCTCTATGTATAAGCCTAAACACACTTGGTACATGAATGGTTATCCAGTTCTTAGTTATCCTGAAATTTTCAGAGCTCTAGCTAGTCGGAAAATAGGTTTAAATTCGATTACAAAATTCCACCCGGAATGACAAAGAGACAAAGAACACGACGAAAATAAAAGACTTTCTATTTTCCTATATAAAATTTAGAATTTCATGAAATTGTGTCAAAATCTCCATGTATTTGCCTAAACACACTTGGAACATGCATGGTTATCCAGTTCTTAGTTATCCTGAAATTTTCAGAGCTCTAGCTACTCGGGGAATAGGTTTAAATTCGATTACAAAATTCCACCCGGAATGACAAAGAGACAAAGAACACGACGAAAATAAAAGACTTTGTATTTTCCTATATAAAATTTAGAATTTCTTGAAATTGTGTCAAAATCTCTATGTATATGCCTTAACACACCAGTTCTTAACTATCCTGAAAATTTCAGTGCTCTAGCTAGTCGGGGAATAGGTTTAAATTCGATTACAAAATTCCACCCGGAATGACAAAGAGACAAAGAACACGAAGAAAATAAAAGACTTTCTATTTTCTTATATAAAATTTAGAATTTCTTGAAATTGTGTCAAAATCTCTATGTATAAGCCTAAACACACTTGGAACATGAATGGTTATCCACTTCTTAGTTATCCTGAAATTTTCAGAGCTCTAGCTAGTCGGGGAATAGGTTTAAATTCGATTACAAAATTCCACCCGGAATGACAAAGAGACAAAGAACACGACGAAAATAAAAGACTTTCTATTTTCCTATATAAAATTTAGAATATCATGAAATTGTGTCAAAATCTCTATGTATTTGCCTAAACACACTTGGAACATGCATGGTTATCCAGTTTTTAGTATCCTGAAATTTTTAGAGCTCTAGCTAGTCGGGGAAAGGTTTAAATTCGATTACAAAATTCCACCCGGAATGACGAAGAGACAAAGAACACGACGAAAATAAAAGACTTTCTATTTTCCTATATAAAATTTAGAATTTCTTGAAATTGTGTCAAAATCTCTATGTATATGCCTTAACACACCAGTTCTTAACTATCCTGAAAATTTCAGAGCTCTAGGTGGTCGGGAAATAGGTTTAAATTCGATTACAAAATTCCACCTGGAATGACAAAGGGACTGTCAAAACAAACTAACAATCCAAAATTGCTGATCTTGTCACCATATATTAGGGTCATGGTCATAGGTACCAACATAAGAAAAAAAATTCGAGAATCGAATGTACCTACGTAGCCCGTGAAATTCAAAATTATGGTTTCTTTCTGAACAAACCTCGTATACAGAAATATGTTTTTTTTTACCAAGACCCAACATAAAAACATAAAATTTTCTATGAAAATAAGGTTTTCAATGAGTTTACCAAATTGCTACAGGATTTGTGTGTGGTGGTTCTGCGGCACAATTAGTAGATTCAGATTTTTCTTATAAATTTCCATCTATGAATGAAAGATATGATATATGTGTTTTATATTATCGCATATGGCTCCACATTAATTTAAAATATTTTTTATTTTTTTAAATTTAGCTATTCTATACAGGAACCATCTTTTTCCTCTTTTCTTATACGATACTTCAGTAATTCACGTATACATTATTGGCAGGTATTTTGCTTTTTAATTATTCTCCTGAATGTAAAAAATTTTATTCCGCACAAATCATTATAGCGATTCTCTCAATTTATTCTATATTTATTGATTTATGTTGTTTATTCTACATTTTATAGAATGATTAGATATTTTAATGAAGATATAAATTTATACAAATGGAGATTAATTGTTTAAGTAGCACCTACTTAGATATGTTTAAGTCATCAGATAAATTATTCAACACACATCCATATAAAGATTAGTATTTAAAAGAATTCAATGTTGAAATGTATTTTATTATACATATAAATTTATGACAATTCTTTGAATAATTATTTGATATAACAAAGTGTTTATTGTTTAAGTAAACTTTGTTCCACATATGCTACTCAAATGGACTAAAGAAATCGATGAAGATTAAAGAGAAACGAGATAACCTGTCAACTGGAAAGAATGGTCAGGTCCAGCAAGCTGTAAAAACAATGAAAAACCGAAAAAGTCCAGGTCATGATAATGTGCATGCAGATGTTCTTAAAATATTTGACCCAAATAATCTCACATGTCTGTTCAATCAATCAATCAGGCAATATTCCAACTGACTGGCTAAAATCAACATTTGTAACAATCCCCAAAAAGACATCTCCCAAAGACTAATTGTTAGTCTTATGAGTCATGCTCTGAAGATATAAAAGTGCTGTGACCAACGACAAGATGTCTTTTGTTTGTTTTATAGATTATCAGAAGGCTTTCGACAATGTGAAACACGATATTCTACTGCTATAGACTGCTCGAAATAGAAAGAGACACCAAAGACATCAGAATTATTCAGAAATTATATTGGAATCAGACAGCGGAGATAAGAATCAAGAGAAACCTAATCAAAGACACTTTTATCGTATGTAAGGTTGCATATTACCACCAGTGCTTTTTAATATACACTTATGTGGAAAAGATCTTTCAAATGGCTTTGGAATGGGAAAGTAGAGGAATTAAGGTTAACGGAACTCCAATAGATAATAGAAAATAGACGACACGGCAATTCTAGCATTAACTTTGGAGATCAATACATGGTGGACAGAATTGATGCGATAGGTAAACAATTTGGACTCACGATTAACGTCACCAATACCGAACTTATGGTAACAGGTAGCCAGCCAACAATCAACAGCGTTTTGACGATTAATGGAAATATCATAGAGGTTTCAAACATCTGGGTGGCACTATAAACGAAAGAAGGGATTGATACTGAACATCGTTAAAGAAAGAAAATTTTTCTACCTTGGCCATATTCTTAGAGGAAGTAAATATCACATTTCCAAATTTACTTTGTAAGGGAAAATAGAGGTCGTCGCGGTCCAGGAAGAAAGCAGCATTCCTGGTTGAGAAATATAAAAGACTAGTGTAACATCGAAGAGCTAAAAATCGTACTCTGCAAATGATCTGCGCGGCTAGGCGCAAGGCACAAGAACAAGAAGGTACTTTTTTCTTTCTTGCACACCAGCAGCACGAAAGGCTATCTCTAGTAGTATTTGCTCGAAGAGTACTCAACATACAGTTCTTCTAATCTAGGTGATCTTCTAATGCAGGCACGAGATTATCGATATTTTTGTTACATCATGCCTGATCGAACACACCTTTTTTCGCCTTCAACCAATCCTCGACCTGCCGTTGTGTAGCACAAGATGTGACAGATCTACCATAAACCTCTTTTTCATTTTTATGAGATTCAAAGTAAATTTTAATTTTAACATGTTCTTCGATACCTACTTGTAACTACTCATCATAAACTATGACAGTGACCTTTTTCATTACCACTGCTAATGCAGAGCTGCATGTGCTCTAATGGAGTAACAACTATATAAAAAGCGTTTGGAGCACATTCCCAAACTTATTTTGCAAGGGAAAATAGAGGGACGTCGCCGTCAGGAAGAAAGCAGCATTCCTGGCTGAGAAATATAAAATACTGGAGGAACATCAGAGGCGTACCACCATATTTCGAAGAGCCGAAAATCGCACTCTGCACATGATGTGAAGAGTACAAATAAACGCTAAAAGCACAAAAAGAAGAAGAAGAAGAAGTGTGATAAGACAAAATTACTTTGTAATAATTAAACATTTTAAAAGTTTATTTAATATACTACAACAAGTTAGTCAGTATAAATAATTGGGCTGTTGGATAAACAGCCAATTAAATCCTAACAGGAAATAGGTAACCGTCAGAATTGCACTAGACGGAAACAGCTTTGTGAGACTTCCAGGACTGCTCTGTGACCCACATCTCGATATAAATACTCGATTCAGATTAACTAAATGGTCAGTTATGGTCAGTTTTACTCTTTGGAAAATTTGGACCTTAAAAACTTCGAGCATGAACAACCAACCTTCGAGATGTGGTTATATCGGCGTATTCAAAAATACCTTGAATAGCTAATGTACTGAACGAGGGAGTTTTGATCAGAATAAACGGATAGAGAGAGAGAACTCCTTCAAACGGTTAAGCGAAGGAACACAGCCTATCTGGGTCATTTGCTGCGTAATCCATAGTATTACATCCCTCAGCTGATTATAAAAGGGAAAATACAAGGGAAAAGGGCTCTAAGAAGTTAGAAAATCTCGTGCCTGAGAAACATTAGATGCTGGACGGGATTGCCTTTCGTAGAATTAATAAAAAAGGCAGAAGACAGAGAAGAGTTTGCCGGTGTAATCGCTAACCTCCAGTAATGGAGATAGAACCCTAAGAAGAAGAACAAAAGTTTATTCGGTGACTTTCTGTTAATGATCATTATGAACTAATCTAAACTAATCAGGTCGTTTGTCACTTTTGTGTGTTAGGGTTTTAAATCTGTTCAAACTAAAGTTGTAAACCTATAATTTCAAACTGAGATGTGATTTTAAGGAAATTATTGAATATTATCACTAGTTGTTTCTATAATTAAAAGAAATGTATATTATCTAATCTAAAATAGATCAGAATGAAGTCGTCTAGCCAGATCATTAACCTGTTCAATGTATTTATTTTCTAGGTCATGTAATTTTTAACTTATTTCATTAAATAATAATTATTACATGATAATAAATGTTAGACCTCCATTAGACAACTATAAGTATACTTTAATAATATCAATGTATTATTCAACAACTTCTCTGAAAAGGTGTTAAATAAATTTTAACATTGTTGTGTTACTTATTATAAAATATTAAATATAAAAATATTGATTACATTTGAGAGGTATGTTCAGAAAAAATCTTTATTTATTCATCAATATCTATTTTGTCCCCCTCAGATATAACACACCTGCGCCAGCGCTTCTTCCAATCTTTGAAGCGCTTCTGGAACTCGTCAGCTCCTTCTTCGATGCGGCCTTTATCTCCTCAATTTTGGCAACACGTCATCCTTTCATCGGTCTCATTAGTTTTGGGAATAGGAAAAAGTCGCAGCCAGCCAAGTCCGGAGAATACGGTGGTTCAGGCATAATAACGATGTTGTTTTTGGCCAAAAACTCACAAACAAGCAGTGATGAATCCATGCTTGGTTTTCCCACAAATCCTTGATGAGACATTATCAAATTATCAATGTCTGTTTGGGGAACATTGGTCCATTCCTCTAAAACCGCTTGTATAAGTTGTTCAGTGATTCCATGACCATTTTGTCGAGTTCTAATCTTTCTTTTGATCTTATTCCATAAGTGATGTGTAGGATTAAGATCCGATGAACAAGAAGGTCACACTAAAACTGCAACACATTCCATTTCTAAGAAACATTTTGCAACTCTACTGGTATGTGAGGGGCATTATCTTGCATAAATAAAAAAATGCCAAAATCTGACTACAGGTGGCAATACTAAATCTTAATACCTTTAATCTTTTAGGGTTTGTTGAGTAGGAATTGTAGGAGTTCTTTCACCAATCTTCAATAAGAGTCCAATTTTCCTGCTACAACGATCAATTTTATTTTGCCTTGAAAGTTCTGTAGCCCTTAACTACTGTCTTCTGCTAAATAATTTCCTATCGCGAAGTACTCTAATAGTTTCGACAAAAACACTCTTAGCTTGCTAAGGTGCTTTGAAGGGATGAGATGTTTTGGGATTTCTTTTTGCTATTTGAGCTACAACTTATAATGGAAGGGAAAATAGAAGGTAGATGCGGTCCTAAAAGACGTCAGATGACGTGGTTGCGTAACATCAAGCAATGGACATGTCTAGATCTCCAAAGTTTGATAAGAAAAGCTTTTGCAGAAGTCATCGCTAACCTCCACTAAGGAGACGGCACCTAAAGAAGAAGAAAGAAGATTTGAGCTAAAAAGCGATCCTGCCCTTCTGTAGTTACTCTTTCAAGAGTTCTCCTCGGTTCACTTTAAGACAAACCCTTGTGAATCCTTCACCGTTCTTGCTATCTGCCTTTGTGACATGCCTTATCCTGCCAGAGCATTAATTCTACCCTTCTGTACATCCAATAACCCAACTTATATCATTTTTGCTTAATTTACGAAAATAAAATATAAACTTGAATGTACTTGTAAATGAAACAGGTCTTAAAATAGATTATACTACCGAGGACGATCTCCCTAACGTCACATTGCCTAGTATATTTCTCCATAGTGTGAAAATTGTAATTCCAAAATCTTGTTTCTCACTTCTACTTTACAGAAAAACTTTTTAGTCAATGCGATATTGGATAGTAATAGAAACAAAAAACCATTACAGTAAAAAATATTATTTTTTAGAAATAGTTCCTACTAAATCTAGGTTTATAAACCTAGCGGTATTCGATATATAAGCGTAACCAAAAAGCCTCAAAACGTCGTGGATTGAGGATTGTGCCATGGGGTGCACTGTTTCTGCAGAGGAGAGGGCGGCTATTGCCAGAACAAAGAAAATTGATGAGGGTCTCAAGGAGGAAAAACAAAGATCAAGAAGAGATGTAAAACTGTTATTATTAGGTATGATATTTATTTCTAACTGAATTATAATATGTATCTTCGAGCATATACTAACTAGAGACAGCCTTCAATATTCTGAATTCGAACCAAGTAACGACAGAGAAAATATGTACCATCTCTCTGTTGAACCTTGTTCTGATTGAGAGACAATATTGATCGTGTGGTTGTCGTTATCAGAGTAAGGTATAAGAGATAGCACCCATTTTCATTTTAACTCTCTATCGTAACTCTGCTTGCGTTCAGAGCATTGACGGATAGTTAGTATATACTTGAAGGTACATAAATATCAAATGCTGTAATCAAACCAAAGATGCGGAAGGTTGATTATTAATAAGTAATTAAATTTTTTTGGTTAATATTTACATTTCTCTCTGTATCGTCCTCTTAACGTAACATGAGAATTATAATTTTAGTTCTTCTGATATTGATTCAGTGAATGTGTGCAATAAAACTGATATAAAAAACGTGTAATTGTACCCCTGTGAAACAGTGCATTTGAAGAGTGTAGTGTTACATGTATAGGTATCTAGGTATTATGCTCTTGTACATAAACAAACATACTGTTTGGAGTATAGTTTTCCACTATTCAAATATTACCAAAGTTAGAGACATTGGAAGCGAATAAAGTAAGGAAGTATTACAATAGCAGCTAAAATATCAAAAAGGAGGAATGCCAAACAAATAGGCACTATGGAACAATTTATATGAAGACAACGTGGGCCCCATCTATCTAGAGGCCCAAATTGAGAAATTTGAGGTGCTTCGAATTGCTCACAAAATGGTCATAATTGGTCACTAGGTCCGACTAATTGGTTATTTATATTTAGCGGCCCAATATTGTAATTTAAAACTACTCTAGTGTTATATTAATTGGTCACGAATTGGTCACAATTGGTCAGTAGGTAGGTCAGAAGGATTGGTCACCTGTTTCAAAGTATCTTAGAGAGGGGGTTTCAAACGTAATTGATACATATGAATGTTGAGCACTCCAATATTATAATTCAGAGCTCCACTAGTGCAATATTAATTGGTCCCTAATTGGTCATGATTGGTCAGTAGGTCAGAAGGATTGGTCACCTGTTTCAAAGGATCTTAGTGATGGGGTTTTAAACGTAATTGATACATATGAATGTTGAGCACCCCAATATTATAATTCAGAGCTCCACTAGTGCTATATTAATTGGTCACTAATTGGTCAGTAGGTCAGAAGGATTGGTCACCTGTTTCAAAGGATCTTAGAGAGGGGGTTTTAAACGTAATTGATACATATGAATGTTGAGCACCCCAATATTATAATTTAGAGCTCCACTAGTGCAATATTAATTTGTCCCTAATTGGTCATGATTGGTCAGTTGGTCAGAAGGATTGGTCACCTTTTTCAAAGGATCTTAGTGAGGGTGTTTCAAACGTAATTAAATGTTGAGCACCCCAATATTATAATTCAGAGCTCCACTAGTGCTATATTAATTGGTCATGATTGGTTAGTAGGTCAGCAGGATTGGTCACTTCTTCCAAAGGATCTTAAAGAGGGGGTTTCAAACGTAATTGATATATATGAATGTTTAGCATCCCAATATTAAAATTCAAAGCTCCTCTGGTGCTGTATTAATTGGTTAGTAGCTGGTAAGAATTGGTCACCTATTTCAAAGGATCAATTTGTAAAACTGTTCTTAGCTTTAGGAATCTTTTTTTTTGAATCGCAAATTTTTTATTTTGGATTGCTCACAGAATTTGCTTGTCCTTGAAAGTCATTATTTAGTTAATAACTCCGTCAATAATGCTGACCAATTATCATCATATACTAACCAATGTTGACCAGTTTGTGACCAATTAATTTGATTGAGCTCTGTACGATCAAATAGAGCCGCTAAAATTTTTAGATGACCTTGATATTTTAAACTCATTGCAAAAATTTCTGTATGACCAATTAGTCAGTCCTAGTTCCTAGTGACCATTTTGTGACCAATTCGGAGCACTGTTTTAAACCTCAAATTTCTCAATTTGGGCCGCTAGATAGATGGGGCTGAAAACGTGCCTTAGATATTTACAAAACTACAAGAGAACGCAGATTTTTGTCAAATAAAAAAAGGGTCTTTATTGAAAGAGTTCTTTTTAGACTTTTATCACCCTCAGATTTTCCCTAAAACCTTCGTTGAGATAAACCCTCCTAACTCTTATCCTAGTTACGGTTTTGCTTACATACATAAATGTTAAAATTGTAATCTTTCATCAAATGCTTATGGGGATTTTTATTTGGGAATAAGATAAGATTATTTTCCACTAAAAAATTGATCAGAAACTTAGTTTATTACCTTATAACCAATTAGACTAATTTATTTCAATGTCGGTAATAAAAAAGACAGTATACATACTTAGATTGTGTATCGGTTATTATCATTACTGGAATGTCATAGTTGTAGGTAATTTACGTAAGAAAATGGTGTCATTGGTTAAATTATTATTAACTATTTGTGTTGTTTTCGTTAAATTTATATGTACCTACAGAAAATAAAATCCTATGACGCAAGAATGTATACGGATACACCTTTTTAAAAATTGTTAATAAATCCTAGTAAAGAGGCTAGGCCGGTTCGAGCGCAAAATCGATGATTTTTACATCTAAATCTCCATAAGAGGTCCATTCTGGTCATTTTTGTCTCTTTGTCATACTGCGCATGCGTGACTTACAATCTTAACTCCTAACTTACAATATGTAGAATGTTGAATACTGTTTAAAAGTCCGTATTAAGATCTTCTAATAGGCCATTAGGGCTATAATGGGGTAGAGTGAGCTGTAAAAACGACCGTATTTAAAGTGTCAAATCTGTTAAATCGAAGAATAGTTGGTTCAAAGTAGTTCACATAAGGAAGGGGATTATCTATCATATTACTTGCAACCTCTGTTTATTATTTAATATAGATAAATATAAAAAAAAAAATATTTTAAACAACGGGTGCAAGTAATATGATATATAATCCCCATCCTTATATTAACTGCTTTTTAAACCCCATTTAACTCCAAAAAGGGCGTAAACCCCTAGCCAGCTCATTAGGGTCGTGGCTTCTTTAAAGAGTTTTATCTGCTCCAGGATATCTGCCTCTGTTGTTATCGGGATAGTTACTCCAGGGAAGAATTTTCCTCAATTTTCAATAGTAAGTAGTCGAAATCAGGGCCTCAAATCTATTCGAACTTCTCCATAAAAAGGGCGGAAATTTGATGTCGCCTCAAAAAAATTATTAAACTCTAACGTGGCCCTCTTCACAGATATGGACTAACCTTGTATTGAAGAGGAGGTATCACCCAGCGATCGGATAGTAAAATGAACTTAAAATTCAGATCGCCGTGTGAAAGAAGGTCAGTTAAAAAGTAAGAGATGGATTAAACGAAGGCTTCAGTTTATCAAAAATAATCGCAAATTTTGATGTTCAATCTACTACTTTTCTTGGTAAATAGAAATTTAGTCTCAACCAAAACTTTTTTAACAGCGTATCGTGATGGAGAAGCTATCAAAATTTTTTTCGGAATTTCTCACAGTTCTGGATATTTCTCGAGTACTTCTTCCTGCAACCAAGATGTTTAATAGTCTTTTTAAATTTCTTCTTCAGCTCCTCATTGGTGTGAGCACAAGTAGCTTCTCTTATAGTACCACATTCACAGTTTTGATTTTTTTAAAAAACAGTCGCTGACCTACATTGCTCAAACAGCCATATTTGTTTTTTACTCTCTCTCTCTCTCTCTCTCGTAGCGTCACAACCCTTCGTGGGTCTTAGCTGCATCTACGACTTGCCTCCACCTATCCCTGTCCACCATCGCCTCCTTCCAGTCCCGTACTCCTAAGACTTTTGCATCCTCAATGATATTGTCTCTTCATCTGAGCCTTGGTCTTCCTAAAGGTCTCTTTCCTACTGGGTTCTCCTCCCATATTCTCTTAATAAGACGTTCGTTTGGCGATCTCTGTACGTGTCCAGCCCATCTGAGCCGTTGTGCTTTTATTTCGTTTACCTAAACTCGGTCTTTTGTATATGTTCTTAAGCTCGTCATTTGTTCTTATTCTGTATTGGCCCGTTCTCTCGTCTACTGTCGGCCCAAAGATTTTCCGCAGTATCTTTCTTTCGAAGCGTCTTAGCACTAGTTCGTTCTGCTTCGTCAGTGTCCATGTTTCCGAACCGTACATAATAATTGGCTTGATTACTGCCGAATACATATTTGTGAACCTCCACTGGCAACTTCTGCAACCACATTTTTTTATGCCAACATAGACCCCTCCGAGTCTTCCATGGACCTCTGGGGTTCCATCTGGACTACTTTGGGAATCACTGCTCTCAGGTGATAAATAATGGTGTAATACGATTGCATTTTTTTTTTAAATTCTAGTTGTATTGCTCTGATAGAGAATTTGTAATGGAAATACAGCAAGATCGAATGGAAGATTTAGATTAATTCTGTTAATTTTGTGATACATTGAGATAAGATTGACAATATAAATTTAACATTCTGTATATTAAAACATTTAGTATTATAATTATTGTTACATTAAATCAAACAAATGTCCCATTATTAGATTGTAATTTAGTTTAATTGTTTTATAAGCATTAGAGACATTATAATTAGAAAATCTAATTGGACTATTAATTTATTTTATGGTTCTATAAACAACTTTTATTGGAAACATCTACAAATCGTAGATCTTTGTATAATTTTGTAAAACCTTTATTTATTTCTAAAGAATCCAGAAATATCAATTGTTATCCATTATTTAACTTAAAAAAAATGAGATGGAGAATTTCAGAGATACCGAGTAGGGGAATCACAGCTTTCTTAACGCTCTGAAGTATTATTTGACCGAACATACGTATGAAAATCATGCAATCACTTGTGACCACTTGCGATCACTTGAAATCACTTTTAGATTGTAAATTATAAGTGGGGTATATTGGCCCTCGTGATCTTACTATACCGCAACCTAAAAGATCTTTTGTGCATACCCTATCTATACAACTAATTATAAGTCCATAAGGTTAAGGTTTAGACTTTTAAGAAAGACTTTCATCCGCTTAGGATCTACGTTTGTAACCTGACCAGGCTCTAAGAAAATCTATGTTATTGGTGAACAATTACTCCACAGTTACATTGTAACCTCTTTTTTCTTATAAAGGTGTTAAAGGCTCGATTATAGAGGTTAACAAATGCGAACGGCACTCAGGGGGTAGGAGGAGAGCGAACGTGGATTCGATCGAGCTAGATGAATACTTTTGAAAAGGTAAAAAGAAAGATATTTATTAGAAAAATACAAGTTAAACGAAGTTAAAGGGGACGAAAAAGAGATAATGAAAGAAATGATGGAAAAGGGAAAATGGGCGCCACTTATGTTTTTTATCCTAAGGATGGGAAAATATAAGAAACCCAGATAATAAAAAAATATACAAGTTGGTTAAAATAATCTATCAGTTATTCTAGTTAAAGTTAAAATTACACACTTCTATTTGTAAAGCTAGAAAGATATAGTTATACTTACTTTTTACTTTACTTATCTAAATGGCTGCAGTTCTATTAGTAAGATAAGGATATTTTCCATAAATCAAAATTTATTACTCAGTTACGTCTCGTTCTTTCCATTGATTAAAATTGATCAGATTAACATACACCAGGTAGGAAAAAAAACAGATGGTTAAACAATAAACAATATTTATTACGCAAGGTGGTAATAACTGGGATGTACATGAAATACATTTGTGTTTAATCAAAAGAAATAACTATTACTACACATCAAATAACAGCTAAGTAACATTGTTTTTGTTATTTTTGTGTACTCTGATAAGCAAAAAGTGGCAAAAAAATTAAAGTTTGATGAAACGTTATATTTTAAAAAATAATAATTCACCTTTGTAGCGTAAAAATACCCTTGGCTAGCTCCAGGGTTCGTGGCTTCCTTCTGGCTTTCCTTTCAACTCCCCCCAAACAAATAAAAAAAGGGCGCCAAGTACAGACATACAAATAAAAAAGAGAATCAGTGTTAAATTGTTTATTCAAAACTTTAAGTTATTAGAAATAAAAATAGTGAATAACTAATTTCTTATCTTTTGTTTTTTCTTCGGAATCGACGTGGTGGACGGAATTTCTGTCGTAGTTAGCACCGATTAAAGATGTCGATGGCAAGATGTTTTCTCCTTAAATACTGGAAGTATTTCGAGGAAAGACTTTGGTGGCGGAAAACAATCTGTCTATGGTGGCAAGATGAAAAATTCGGCTAGAAAAAGACTCACTCAGGATAAATCTTCTATTAATAACAGCCCTCACTTTGGACCCTTCACAATTTGGCAACGGCCCTAGGAATTAAAATAATAACAGTCAAAATTCCGTCCAATAGACCTTAATTTCGATTACAATCATCCAAGGTTTTCTCCAAAGTTCGAGAGAGAAAAAAGTTAATCACTTGATGTGTTTATATATTTTTTACTCAATAAAAAACTGATTCTTAACAAATGATTGTAATCGAAATATTTAAATGTTAGTAAAAATATCCAATATAACTACCAAAAATAAATTCACCAAATTTTTGACTATTATTTAAAATTATAACAAATTAAATTTACTCACCGGAAGGGAGAATGTAGTGAGAACAACTGATTGCTTTAGAAGCACAAAATGAAAAGAATCAAAATAGCGACACTTCTCTCGATCGAACTAAAAATTCCCTTTCCCCAATCTAATAAAGTTTACGCGACGACTCGCAATAACCCGAAAATTATAAAAATTTAATAGCCAATAGGCCAGGCCGCAAATAACGTTGTAAACGTTACACCTTTAGCTTAGGTTTTTAACTCGAGTTAAAAAAAGAGAGTACCATATAATTGTTTAAGTTTAGTATGTAATTATACATTTGAGAGAGAAACAACAATAAAAAAACTAAGTTACACTCTGTACGCCGCAATCGCTGTTGATTTTATCGAGTGATACGTAGGTATTACTACTATCGAACGTAACTATTAAAAACTTTACACTTAGTTTCACAGATACCGGCGTTTTTATAAACTAAGTTAATCTCGGTAGTTTACAATCACTAAATACATTAACTCTTCATACGTGAATATGTTTTATATAGGTGACAAATAAATCCAAAATCCAATGAAATAAACGGTACTCTATTTTTTCTTGTAGTAAAGAAATAGTAATTAAGCAATAAAAAGACTTACAAAATGGCTCCTAGATAGTATGATTAGGTTCTATCGTAATTTCGGAAATACGACAAAATTCAGCTACTTACAAGCCTCAAACATCGGTAATTATCGGTAACTTTCACCAAAACTATTAACGATCACAACAAACTGAATTTAATTCAACTAGGAACCTTAATTAGCTTTTAATTTTTAAGCGTCTAAAGATAAAAAAAACGCCAAAATTGGAATTAACTTGTTACAGAGAAGTTATCGTTTTCATGCCTGCACCCTAACTGAACTAAATCACCGTTAAAAAAGACGTTTATAGCGTCTCAGCATCGGATGATGTTGAACACGAAATCTCATTGGTCAGTTATGAAGTCAGATATATCGCGTGGTAACAACCGTTTGAAATTTTAGTTCTGCGATACTCCATGCCATAAATTAAGAGTACAGGGTGGTAATAACTAGAAGAATGATTAAAAAAGAAATTATATTATTTGGTTTTTTTAAGAATGCTACAACATATGTAACAAGCGCCACCTTACGGTGGCGTCGTGAATCTAATTTTGCAAATCAAAGGCGCCACCTTACGGTAATTTTTCTGGTTTTGTCATTTTTTAGTCGTTTTTTTTAGATTTTTACATTTTAAGTAAGAATTAATCGTTTAAATATATAAGATACAAATGCGCCATCTTATGGTGGCGTCATAGAACTAAGATTGTATATTAAAAGTACCAACTTACTGTGTTTTTTTCGTGTTTTCATTGCCGGCGAGCGGTTTAGTAGTCCACGGGCGCTAAAGTGGCACTTTACGCCCGCTACTTATATATAATAATCTACCCGCCCGATCGTGCATAAATAAATAAATATAATAAAAAATTACATTGCATGAAATGACTTAATTAATAAGACCTAGATAATGTAGCATTCATTGTGTCCTCTTAAATTTTTAAATGTGTTTTAATTACGACGATGTGTCATCTAAAATACGATTATCGAACAAACAAGAACCACAAACTGGAGATAAGATATACATACATATATGTATATTCGAGTCTTTAGGAAATCCATGTAAATGTTATCAGTTACAACATACATGATTGCCATATTTACTAATCGAATAGCTAAATGTTTTATTAAAAACTGGACGTCTAATATACTTCTTATATACACATAGAAATTACAAATTTAAAAAAAATAAAAATTAATGCAATCAGGACCGGTTTTAGCACTACCAGCACCATGGGCGAGATTTCTACGTCACCCTTTAACTGCAATTCAAACCAATATAAAAAAAAGGAAAAATGATTTAATGAAATTACCATTAATTAAAAGAAATAGTCTTTCTATTGGCGAACTTTTTTATTAGGTTACCAAGTCGAGGTTTTCAGCAATTTCATTTTCGGTTGACAAAGTTGCCAAGTTTGTCAATCTAGATTGAGATATTGTCGATCGTAGATAAGTTTTTATCAACTTAAACTCCCCTCCCAAGAAGCAACCGTTACAGGTATAGTTAATAATGTTTAATTTTTCTTCGTGGATTCGGGATAAGTAATAAACAGCAGACAAACTTAACAATTTATTGATAACACAAATATATAACAATTTCTTACAATAATCTACACAACTTGATACAGTCATTATTACTGAATAACGTCTCTCTAATAATTCGCGCTTATTTCACAACCGAAGTCAATCGCATTACCATTACAATTACTATTCTTCTTCTCCGTCCAAGTGGTCCCTTATATATGAAATTAATTCCTTCTAGAAGCGTCTCTGAAATTACATCTAGAACAGAACACTCTCAAATTATTCGGACGATCCAACAACCACTAGAAGATTCTCAGAACAGCAACTCAACCACACTACTGTATGGGTGAAAGGTCCGGACCGGCTCGTAACAATAATATGCACACTACTATCCATTCATTAGGATACAGCACTTGTCAAATATTAATAACATTTAAAACAAAAACTGAGAAAGCCACTTTCTGATCAGGCAAAAGTAAACACGAATCCTATATCTATCCGATTTATAGTCTAAAGTTAGGAGTAGGAATAATCTCTAAAAATACGACTTTTTTCTTATTTTATAAGAGCTACTATAGAGACTCTGATCTTCCATGCTCGCCTACGTTGGACAGGTCATGTCTATCGATCGGATAACAATCGGCTAGAAAAATGTATACCTACTTTTTGAAGAGCTAAGCGAGGGGAGTCGTAAACAAGAGGCCAGGAAAAACGTTATAAAGACGTTTTACACGAAATCCTGAAAACAGTCAACTTAGCCGGCAACTGGGAACGACATGCAACTAATAAGAGCAATTGGAGATAATTGGTGTAGAACTTCCATTCTCAACCCCGTTGTAGAGAATTTAACGACACACCTGTAAATTTTTAGTGTCCGGAATGTGACCGAGTAATTTCATCAAGAATAGGACTTTGTAGCCACAGGCGAACGCACATGCAATAGTGGATAACTCCAAACATCGCATCTCAATAGGACTTTTAAAATAAAAAATCTACAAAATTGACAAAAACTTTCTAGCTTGAGTATCCGTTAAGAAAATTAGGAAAAACCACTAAAATTGTAGGTACTTTAAAAAATAACATATTACTAACCAATAGTAGATTAAAAACGGGTATGGTAGTCAGTGGGACTGCCGGCAGAAGTTATACTTCTATGCACGCGCCCGGATTCATAAATTTGTATGCGAATGATTTAGAAAAATCATTGTATGATATTCGTATTCAGCGACCTCAAAACCCTCCTAGTACCGAGTGCACACTCATTTTGTATCGAATTTGCATAAAATTCCTAGAGACGAGGTCCGTCTTAAGCACCAGGTGTTTCGGACACCATCGCCATTATCATATTCGTATTCAGCGACCCAAAAACCGCCGAGTTCCAAGTGGGCACTGATTTTGTACAGAATGTATATAAAACCCCAGAAGACGAGGTAAATACCCTAGACACCAAGTGTCGCGGAGACTTTTGACACCATGATATTCGTGTTCAGCGACCCAAAAAAACCCGAGTACATAAATTGAAATCATTTGGAATACTTACCGAGTTGTAATTTTTCTATCTATTGTCTGTTCGGAATGCACTTTTCGACTATTCTTTAAAACTCTGTTTATGTAGCCAACAACCTCAAAAGCATAGTGCAGGATATAATGCAACCATGTGACGGTACTATGAACTACAATACAATACTCATTTATATACTTTATAAGTATACTAACGTGACAGAATTATAAAATAATCTGTCAAACACAATGTTATACGTCACTATGATATTCAAAAAATTAGCTCAGACTGATTTTTGTATATCTATCTCTTTTCAATCTACTGAATGTTTAAACGGTATTCAAAGGACTTATAGTTATGACTTAACATGTGGTAAATATTTCATCTTTGTTTTTACCGACCAATATACCTTATAAGTGTTTCTGTCTCTCTCTTACTCACACCATTACATATGTAATGATTTTTCTCGTTTAACACCACACAAACTTTTTCCGCCGAGTGCACGAATAGAAGTATAACTTTAAAAATCCTATTCAAGTTGGAAACTTAATCTTATGGGAAATGATAGTTTGTAATGTCCTTTTTGACGAAGTTATTTTAAATTAACAAAATACTGTTTACACTTAATTATATTTAGCTAAGACAATTATTTAGTAGCATCCTTTCAAAGAATGTGACACACGTGTAACAAAAATGTATAAACTGGTGATATTCTCAATAATAAAACTGAGAAAACATTTGGCGAGAAATTTATCATTTAAGATCTCAAATTGTTTTATTTGTTATTTGCGAGGAAGTATAAAAAATAAAGAATTTTATGCAGTTAATAAATACCTACATATGCGACAGTATAGGAAGTGCAGCATATTTGGAATACCGTTTTGTTTTCTGGGAAAAAGCAAAAAGTAAAACACGTTTACAATATTAAAAAGAAAATTATCAATGTTCAATTATCCAGACGACGAAACATTACAAATATCAAAAAGAGTGTGAAACTTTCGATTAATAAAAACTCCCAAACCGTTGCAGAAATCATTAATAAATAAGCATTATTTATTAATTTATAATAATTTATATAAAAAATCTCTTAAACATCAAAAACGAAATTTCTATAGTTCGCAGATTATGTCCTCTGAAAACAAGCAAAAAACCACCTGGAAATTGGTTAATTCTGAGCGTAAAACCAAACATAATAATAAAACCTCACTTTCAATATCTGCTGATAATTTCAATAGCTATTTTGGTTCTATTGCTGGTATTATTACAAATTCCATTATAGAACCTTCCGGGGTTCCTAGTGTATCCAGAAGGACATCTTTTTCATTTTTTATGTCCCCTATATTGGAATCTGATACTCGAGAGGCTATTTTGAGACTCAAAAATTCAGATGCTCCTGATTACTATGGTCTTAATAGTAAAATGATAAAGATAGCTATGAATTCGTTAATACCTCTTTTAACCGTATTCTTTAACAAATGTTTGGAAGCTGGAATTTGGCCGGACTCATTGAAAATTAGCAGAATATTACCATTATATAAGAAGGGAAGCTTAGATGATGTTAGTAACTACCGACCCATTGCAATTGTGCCCGTCATTAGTAAAATCTTGGAATATTTAATAAGTGACAAAATTACAAGCTACTGTGATGACAAACACTTGCTAACACCGTCGCAGTTTGGTTTTAGGAAAAATTGCTCTACAGCGAAAGCAATAAGTGGACTCGTGGAATACATTGTTGAGGGCTTTGATGGGAACAGAAATACGTTAGCCACGTTGTGTGATCTGACCAAGGCCTTCGATTGTGTTAACACGAGCTTGCTACTATCCAAACTTGAAAATTACGGTTTCAGATCCAAGGAGCTTGGGCTACTTACTTCATACTTAAACAACAGAAGGCAATTTGTAAGTTGTAATGATGTGGAATCAGATCTACTCCCCATTTCGATTGGTATACCCCAGGGATCAGTACTAGGTCCTCTGTTATTTCTTTTATATATTAACGATTTGCCGGACGCTTTGAAATCTTCTAAGTGCATACTATTTGCGGATGATACAATGATAGCATCACAAAAGGATGAACAACTAAAAACGGATGAGTTCAATATTGCAAAAGATTGGTTTTCTGCAAATAAACTCAAACTTAACGAAGATAAGACACAACATATATTATTTACATCTAGTAGACTTGCTGGTGGATCTGAACCCATAAATTATTTGGGCATTATGCTTGACTCGCGTTTAACCTGGTCTCCACATGTAAATTCTTTATGTTCACAGTTAGCTGGTCAGATATTTGCACTACGTCAATTGAGCTATAACTTAGATACTCATGTTATAAAAATGGTATATTTTGCTACCGTCCATTCGCGCCTCCACTATGGTA
Organism: Altica lythri; assembly: GCA_964028335.1. Taxonomy (NCBI): domain Eukaryota; kingdom Metazoa; phylum Arthropoda; class Insecta; order Coleoptera; family Chrysomelidae; genus Altica; species Altica lythri. The sequence goes on along the minus strand of OZ034801.1, from coordinate 19,449,191 downwards.
TTACTCTTTGGGGTAGTTCTGCCGGAGTGGAAAAGATTTTTAAGCTCCAGAAGGCTGCTGTACGTATTATCGCTGGTGTGTCATACGATGCGCATTGTAGAGAGTTTTTCTTTAATTATAAAATCTTGACTCTTTCATGTTTATATATTCTAGAGTCCGTTATCTTAATTCATAAAAACTTAAATTCGTATGTCAGTCATTCGGACAATCATGACTATTCTACTAGAAATTTAAATAAACTAGTTCCACAGTACTCCAGAATACTAAGTGCATCAAAAATAAAATAGATATAAATTTATATAACAAAGTTCTAACTATTTTTAAAGATGAAAATATTAAAAATTTGTCACATCGATCATTTAAAACGAAAGTAAAAAAATTTCTGCTTGAGAATTGTTTTTATACAGTAAACGAGTTTTTATCTTTTAAATAGGTGTTTAATTATTAAGATTATCTATCACTAAACTTGTTACCGTAAATCCATTTTAATGTAATCTTATTGTTTAATGTACGTTGTTGTTTTTAATCTGTTTTATATTCCATGTATAATTTTTTAAGCTACGATATTGTTTAATTTTTATATTTTATTTTAACTGTATATTTCAATTCATATTATAAACTATTTTATACTTTTGTACTCCTCACACATATTGTAATATGTAAAGTGGCAATAAACGATATAGTCTATTTGTTTGCAGTTGGCAGCACAGTGAATTCATTATAAATGCAAATCCTTCAAAGCCCAAGCAAGGGGTGGTTCATGAAAAATAACTAAAAGTAGTATACATTTCTATTGAAACATAGTCATAGTTGTTATTTTTCAAAGAGTCCACCCTGTAATTAAAGATTAACTAACCCAAACACAATAGAAACCCTAGATAATATTGTCACAACAGGTAGCTGACCGTAGAACCGAAGTTTTTTTAAAGCATAATTCAAATTAAAATAAAAATTAAAAGTAAAATAAAAATATGCTACATATATTAAAAAGTAAGAATTAAATATAAATTAATGCAAAAAGCACTTACTCCTTCAATGGTCGGCTTCCATTTCGTCGTAAACATCCGACGATGATAGTCAGATGATTAAAAGAAATAAGTATGTGCGCTGCTGATTTAGGGTCTTGTTTACAGCATATTACGATTTAATGACATTTCTTAGCTGCCAACTCCAAACAAATGGATTTTAAATACTTTTATTTAAATGTAGAGTTTATGAATTATCATGAACTATTAGAAATGATTTAATTCTTATGAAAAACTTTTTTAAATAGACAATGTTTTCTCGAGAGCCAAGCAGCAGGAATATAAAGGTAATGGGCTGGTTTTGGGACTCATTAGGTCTGTTCGAACAGACCAAAAAACCGTTGCTAAACAACTCAGTACTTTAAAGATAAAGAGAATTTGTCCATTGCGCAGTTCCCGGACGGTTTTGGAATGGTTCTTTAGTCTGTTGGAACAAACCTATATTGACTTTGCCTATATCAAATGCAGTTATGTTTGTAATCACAAAGCACAGATGGCATTCTTATTAAATAAGATATTTCCCTATACAGTTGTCAAATTGATCACAAAAAAACTCTGAAATATGTTTTTGTTTTCCAATCGCCATAACTTGATATTTAATAATTCAATAACACGAATACAGTTCAACAGATTTCGGTGAACTTTTCGAATTAATAATTCGAATATGGCGTGCAAGGGTATTATTTATAGCACAGAAAAAGTTTTAATTTATTCAATTTTACGAATTAAAAAATGTAACGCACTCCGTGTCAAATACACCAATCTTTTTTTGAGACAAAAATTTTAATAGCAACTCAATACCAAAAGTTAGCTTTTTTCGGCTTCATTGGGTCGAAAGAAACTCAGAAATACGACTTTATTCTTTTTTGTATTTAGAGAGAAAAGTATTGATCCGTTCGCAGTAATGCCAATTACGTTTTGTAAAACAATCTATTCTCTATTTCAAAAGAGTGTAGAGTAATAAAATCTCATTATGTATTTAAAACGGCTACAGGGTGATCCGTCAATAAATTCTGTCACTTCCCTAGTCTACATTGCAAAATTCTCTCATTTCATAAGAAGCAGGTAGGTCACCCTATTTTATGGGATAAGCCCATTGGTATCGACCGATAAACACTGCGCCAGAGACGCGCTAGTGGGATAATTGACAAAAGAATATGCATTTATAGAAATTATATTAAAGGAAATAAAAATTTAATAAATACATGTAGGTACTTAAATTTCAGACCAAATTATTTCCCAAAAATGGCCTTTTATTATTATCTGTGTATAATTTTTAATTTACTTTAATTATTAAGTTTAGTAATCCTAAGATTTGCCTACGCCCATGGACGACACCGAAATTCAGCCAAACTTTATGATAACCAACCAGCAACGATACGTACACAAAACGTTTGAAGTACGTTATCATCTGACTAAAGTTACGTCCACAATACGTACTTTATTGTACGTATTACACAGTACGTTTTTAGAATGTACATTTTCCACAACGCAGTATGTCCAAATTACGTACAGAAATTACATACAATAGACGTACACACATACAGCTAATCAATATTATGTATGTACATAAAACGTTTGTATTTTGTCTTGTTTGTACCAACCAGAAATGTGTACATCCAACTGTTGTAATATGTACGTACACTGTACATACAGTACACTATATGTACATTGTATATACACTGTACCTACACATAACTATTCATTTTTTTTACCCTTAAATCCAATTATTTTACAGTACATGCATATAAAACTGAATAGATCTATTTTATATTTGTGTAATATTACTTTAACATAGCCTGAGAAAGTGTCTACCAAAAAGGATAATAAAAGTCAAAATCTGCAACTTCTTTCTATATCCAATATTAATTATTTTTATTGAATGCCCTCAGCCTCTCTTGAGTTCTTCTTAGCCAGCATGCTATCTCCTGCTCCGCTTCCTTAGCCTCTGTACAATTTTTTGGTTTCAATGCTGCATCTGAAATGGGAACAAGATACATTAAAAAAATATTTGAGGTAGAAAAAAGTTTATTGAATGCATGCTAACTACCAAAAGAGACAATAAATTTGTGATTCCATGCGAGTTCTAATTAGATGCTGAAGTGAAACTTGACATAAATTTCTGATCACTTGGCCCACACGAACGGCAACTCATTTGCGGGCTCTGGTTAATAAAATGAGACGACAGAGGGGGCGCGTGTTATACTTTTAACTGTTCTATTGTTCAATTTTATCCGCAAAAATATGCTCCTTTCTGTATTTAATGCAAAATATGATATTATACTACTTTGACAACTCAATTAACTGCCTAACCTACAGTTTTTTATAACTATAAAATATACTTCATACTTATCACTACTTTGGCTACTTCATAGTCACAAAACTTTTTCTTTTCTCTCCTTCCGAGCCAACTGAATCCAATTGCCAGCTGGTTAACTATCTGGTTCCCCCATCCACCTTCTTATAAAATCTGTTAACTTTTCGTATATCAACCAACTACACAAACTAAACTATAATGTCACAGCGTAGGTAATAAACACAGTTTAACACAACCAAAAACTAAGTCATAAAAAATACTAGTATTTTCAGAAACCGTATTTTATGCAAAAAGATAGTAAAAGGCACAGCATATAGTGAAACAAAGCGCCAAAGCGCTCTTCTTTTGTGCGTTACTTGGTTATACATTTAAAGGTTAGGTAAATCTTTTTTTTTTTGCTAACAGTGGCAAGACATTTCAATATCAAAATGAACATATTTTGTACATACAGGGTACGTATACAAAGTACGTTAAAATAAGTTTGTCTTAAGTACGTACTTACTGCTTATCGTATAGTACGTACAACCAATGTCCTTTACTGTACGTACTTTTATATACATATTTCGTTTGCTATGGGACAAGGACGTAACGACTTAAAAAGAGCCTTAAATGTACGTAGGTACACCGGACGTATTTTGCTGTTTGGGTACTTGGTGTATTATTACTCTACACTCTTTTGAAATAGGGTATAGTCTAATTTCCCTCTGAGACAAGAAGAAAAAAACACAAAAATGTTCCTTTTTTTTTAAATTCTTAACTTCGTTCCATTCAAGTTGGAAAATGATAGTTTATAATGTGCTCTTTAAAATACGCTAAAGATGGATTCCAAAATCGTTGTTTGATTTTTTTTCGAAATTTTTTATCGGCTTAACGTATCAATTAAGGTCATCGAACAATACTTTTCTTTACGAAATCTTTGATTTTCACATAAGACCGAAAAATCGTTCCAAAAGTCGCTATTGAAAAAATCACATTAAAAGGAACTAAGTCGTTCAAGGGTTTTTATGTTACAAATCGTTTTAATGGTCATTTTAGAGTACTATTAAATGAGTGGGGTGGAAGTTAGAGATAGTGGTGAAAATGCACCCCTTCAGTCTTTTAAATATAAATTTAAATTCGCGCACTCAGCGATTGTAGCGCCTCCTACATGTTGGAGATGACGTTTTATACCTCAAGATGTTCTATATTTTCTGCTATTCGCTAGAATACACTTGGAAATATCAAACATTTTAAGAGAATAGTAGCGACACCGATGATTAAAAGACGTTCTATATTATATTTTAATTCCTTATATACCATCCTTCTTGAACAAAACATATCTCGACAGGAAAAAAGTAATTTTATTTATAGTATATTTTTATTATTCCGAAAGAAACAACGCCTTATCATCAAGCTAGTTTGTGACCGTAGAAACGGATATAGCTACTTCTTGCTTACTATTAAGTTTGCATATTTATATACAATAAATATTCATAATCGGTAATATATTGATATGGATTTTTCTTCATGGTGCATGTTCCTTCAATGAAATGTTGGAACGTGATCCATTATTTGTAAATTGGTTGTCTAGATTAAGTATTTTTTATTTAGATGTTTTTTGTAAAATTATTTTGTTTTTATATTGTTACGTTGTTAGGAGGATTATTATTGATAGAATTGTCAAGAGTTGTAATTTGAAAAAAGTCATTAGAAAAATAAAATTGATAAAATACATAGAATTTGATTAAAATAGGAAGATATATCGAGATTTAAATTGAAATACAAAGAATTAAAAGAAAAAATATGCTAAGAAGAGTTTACAAATAAATAAAAGAAATAAAATTATTGGACATAAACCAGATAAGATAGCAGGTACAGAAAAGCAGTGAGGACAGGGCTGGAAAGTAGTAGGAGGAGATAAAAGGCAAGAAATAGAAAGTATTGAAGCAGAAAGAAGCAGCGAATAGGAAGAAATCAGAAATTTGAAGGTATAGAAAAAGGGTTTAACAGAAAAAGGAAGTGGAGTGGAAAAAAAAGGAAGAAAATAAATTTTTATATCTATAATTTTTTTTGTAATCTATTTTTAGGACAATCAATTTAAAAATTTTGGAATAACACTTTTACCCCCGAGAAGGAGTGGGATTCCCCTCAGAGAAAAATCATAGGCATAGGGTATATTTTGCTTTGTGAGGTATTCCCTAGCTACTGTTAAAATCTCAAGGAAATAGATGTGTCTTCAAAAGGATTCGGAGGTTAAAAGCTTGGTACAAGTTAGCCTACAAGAATTTTCAAATTTTAAAACTGGTGTAGTTAGCTTGCCTCCTTTTAGGAGCCTCAATGTATACAGATAGATTATATATTTTGAAAAAAATCTCAAAAGTAGACCATAATAATGTGGAATTGTTTTGTTAAAACTGTTAGTTACTGTGGTAATAATTTATATAATAAACATTTTCTCATAACTGATTTGCGTTAAAACAAAGCACCTCTAGACTCTTAAATCATATGCAAAAATCACAATATGATTTCATTTAATATAATGTATAATAATATTAAATTATCTTTAGTGTCCAATTAAAATTTAATATACCTACAAAGTGAATCACTTATAGTCTGCGTATATAAATCTTACGTGTACACTTACACCTGGCCTGGGTTTAGTGTATTAAAATGATAGTGAAAAACAAACCGAGGTTCATTGTGATTTATTCTTCAATTGTTGACTTGTATATATTTTTACTATTTGTTTATTCTTAGCCTATCTAACATACCAGCTGTGCATTTATGCGAAATGAAACATATTTTTCTCAAGGCTAAGCATATATGTAGTTATGTTTTACAATTATTATAAAAGTCGAAGGGTTACTTGGCGTGTATGAATATAACTTGTGGGTATACGTAAAATGAACGTAATGATACTTTATACTGATAAAGTTTTTCGTGCACAATATGTTACACGAAACGAATTTTAACCTCTTGGAACAACAAATACATCGCTAAGTATCACCTGGGTTTAACATTTTCTATTTGTAAAATAATTTTTATTGGCATTAATGAGTAACACTCCAATTTTAAATCTTTAAATATCTTCAAAATTTGGTTCCTAAATATGTTATTTTATAAACCCTTTTAGCTTCTACTCCAGTTTCGCATCTGAATGTGGATTATGGCTACAGACTAAAAATTTGGTTTTGTTTTCGTTAACTGCAATGCCCATTTCCTCTCCTACTTCGCGAACACGATCAAGCAGAATTTGGAGACCTTCAACGCTCTCTGACAGAATCACTGTATCATCTGCATATCTAGTACTTTTTTAAATAATTGATCTGAATATTCTGAATAAACATTGAATAATGTTGGGACTCCTCTTTTTTAATGACCCGTATATCTTTGTCCTCTATTCCTGTACTTTTTAAAACCATTATTAATTTTACGTGTTGGACTTTATCAAATGCCTTTTCAAAATCCACGAAGCATGTAAAGACATATTTCCTTTTATCACGGCATTTTTGTAGTAGGATATTTAGCGCAAAAAGTGCTTCCCTAGTTCCCAATGCATTTCTAAAACCAAATTGAGTTTCTTCTAGATCTTCTTCACATTTGTGTCTGATTCTGTTGTGAAATATTGGAGACTTCAGCGCTCTCTGACAAAATCACTATCATCTGCATATCTAGTGCTGTTTTAAATAATTGATCTGAATAAACATTGAATAATGTTGGGACTCCTCTTTGTATGGAGATGTTGCCGGTGAGACAATTTCCGATTTTTACGTTGGCGATTTGATTTTAGTATAAATTTTTAATGACACGTATATCTTTGTCATCTAATCCTGTACTTTTTAGAACTTCTATTAATTTTACGTGTTGGACTTTATCAAATGCCTTTTCAAAATCCACGAAGCATGTTAAGACATATTTGCTTTGATCACGGCATTTTTTAGTAGGATATTTGGCGCAAAAACTGCTTCCCTAGTTCCCATTGCATTTCTAAAACCAAATTGGGATTCTTTTTTATACATTTGTGTCTGATTCTGTTGTCAAGATTCTTAGACAAAACTTAAGGGTGTAGCTCATTAGACTAATCAATCGATATTCTGAGCATTTTCTTGCTTTTTGTTTTTTAGGGATTGCGATAAAGGTCGATTTGAGTCAGTCTGAGGAAATCACACCAGTGTGGTAAATTGTATTGAAAAGTTTTACTACTACTTTTAAGTTGTCTGCGTCTATAAGTTTTAACAATTCTGTTGGTGTTTCATCAGGGCCGAGAGCTTTTGTAGCTTTAGATTTTTTTATAGCAGTTCTACCTCTGACTTCATGATTTCTGGGCCGCCGTCAGTACAATCTTGGTAGAATTTAGTGTTATTTTTGTCATTCGTTTTTAATATCGTTTTCATCAACAATGATTTTGTTGTTCTTGTCAACTAGTACAGAGGGAACTTGTTTTTTTGAATATGTTGCTGATATACCAAAATTGATTTAAAAATCTACCAACCCAAAACGCGTCGAATAATTTTGTTGAAAAACTAAACCTAGATTTCCGAAATCTAATTGTTTTTTTTTACAAAATTAAAAAAACTCAAGAAAAATGAAAACTTTTTACGAAATTATTTTCAATTAACAAAATACTGTTTTTACTCAATTATATTTAGCGAAATACGCTGAGAATTATTTGGTAGCATTCTTTTGAGACACACGTGCAACAAAAATGTATAAACTCAATAATAAAACTGACAAGACAGTTGGCAAGAAATTTATCATTTAAAATCTCAAATTGTTTTATTTGCTAACTGTGAGGAAGTACAAAAAATAAAGAATGTTATGCAGTTAATAAATGCATATCCGACAGTACAGTTGTGAAATTGATCACAAAAACTTTTAATTTAAATTTTACGAACAAAGAATAGTAACGCATTTGAAGCCAAATAAAGTAAAAACGAAGAGCGATAAAATTTGGCAATCAAAGTTCCCCAATTAAAGAAGTAAATATAACCAATGAGCGAGTTATGAATTGACCAAAATTTTCTGGTTCACGATATTCTAGTTGAAAAAAATGATTGATAAAATGAACTGTTATCTTTTAGGATTGTCCACAGATTCATATCGAGAATTTTATATATAACCGAGTACAATGCTTATAATTGCCTCTGAAATTCAATATAAAACCACAATATCCACCTCGACGCGTCTTTTCCTTATAGTCCGATAAATGGAGATTTTAAATAGCCATGAAATTTGGAAAGGCTAACTTTTTGGTCAAATATGTATTTTTAGGCGTAGATTAAGAATCAATAGTTAAAAATTGCAAAATGTTGTAGGAAGGGTGGTAAACAAATTAAAAACCACCCCAAAAACAGGTTTTAGGGAATTTTCTCAAAAACTATAACAGTTAGAAAAAAATGTTTCAAATAAAATCGATAGATCATGAGTTGATCTATAAATTTGTCTTTAATCATTTTTTTCGAATTCGCGATAGGAAACGAGATATTTTAATCTAAAAATATAATTTATAAAAGAATTTTTCGCATGCGCGAATAAAATCGTCAAAGGGGGTGGTGACTAAGTAAGTGTTATGTAATGCGCAGGTCTTGTCATCACGGCTTGCTCCATTTACATTTGCATAAAATTTAACTGATGCTGTTAATAAATTTCAAATTATTTGAAGATACGTTTTTTGAGTTTGTGAAGTAGTGTTTATTCTATTTATTTGAACCAGGGACGGATCGTGAATTTGTGGGGCCCTGGGCTGAAACTACTTGGGGGCCTATCTAAATACTTAACTGATAGTCATTTTTTTAACAAACTGTTTTGTTTAGTAATGTAGATAAGTGTAAAGAAAAAAATAGGACAATAAAATAATTTTATTTATTTAATATGACCTAGTGTTAGTGTCTACAAAAATAGCAACTGTTCAACATTGTTGAAAAAAAAATTGACAAATAATGGGTAGTTATGTTTAAATATCAATTACACAGCAATCTTTCCGCATTTTTGTGATGCAAATTCCTTTATTTGTTCATCACATTGTAAATCTTTCGTTAAATCACAATTTATGGAAAGAACTGATAAATGATTCAGTCGATGGTTTGACATTGTTGCCATATAAGTATTTATTTTCTATATATGACATCCTGGAGAAAGAGCGCTCCGCTTCACAGCTAGTGATCGGCAAAGTTAATTTTTTTTAATTGTATACCAATTTGGAAAAACATCAACGAGTTTTTTTTCATAGATAAGCATAAATTTTTTATTGCAAGAGGTGTAAGACTCTGGCTTAGACTGAAGTAAGTAGGATTTTGATTGAACTAAATGTTCGTCGACATCATCTTAGTCCAGGGAAGTTAGGAAAAATAGCGGAAAAATTTACATCCAGCAGATATCGAAATGCGGTTTTTTGTACTGTGTTCAGGAAGGTCCCAGGAAAAAAGTCTACAACGTCTGGTTTGGCGCATTTTTGAAAAATGCCTTCTGGGCCGGAAAATGCATTTTCCAATTACATCATTCCTTGCAACATTATAGGAACGACTGGACACCCAGAAAAATCGCTTGATAATCGTTACTCGGGGGTTTTTGGGGCTGCCGAACTCGATTCTGGCATTAGAATTACACAGGGGTGGCTCTGTGGGGGTGCGCAGGCGGTGAATTGGGGGAGAAATGGCAGCGTACATAAAAATCACTTTAAACCCGTTACTCGCGGGTTTTCGGGGATGACGAATTCAATTCTGGCATTGTAATTACTAGGGGACGGCTCTGCGGTGGTATCCGGAGGTACATTCTGGGGGAGAAACTGCATAGTCCATGAAAATCGCTTCAAAGTTATTACTTGGGGGTTTTCGGGGATGCCAAATTCAATTCTAGCATTAAATTTCTGCGCGGTTGCTCGGCGTACCCTCTGAGTGAATGCGTGGGGGGTGGATTGAGGGAGAAATGGTAGGTGCCTGAAAATCACTACAAACTCGTTACTCGATGGTTGTCGGTGATGCCGATTTCAATTCCGGCATTAGACTTCTGCGGGGGTGCTCGGGGTTTGGCGCTGTGAAAAATGGTAAAGGAGAAAGTGAAAAATCACAAATTATAAAAACAGTACTTGTTTCAAATAACAAATAAGAGTTTTCATTAATGTTGAATTATTCATTATAAACTTAGATACTAAACATCTTGTTCAAACTCTTATTCTTCTGCATCTTCTCCCCCTTCTTTATCTTCTTCTTCGTCACTATTTTTGGCCCCGTTGCAGAAATATTTAAGCAAACACATGGATCATTTAATAGATCATGGGCTTCGTCTAGCTCTGGCTCTTTACGTCCTTACTTCCAAAGCTATCGAGCAAAAATGTATGCTGAAGCCACTGATTCTAACAAAGTCGATCTTGCACGCATAATCCCGACTGCCAATGCGTTTACCGAGCATTATAACCGAGTCTATTTCCAAGTACAGGCTTGGTATGGTTCACAAGGTCAAGACGAGACCTTAGATCCGTTGGAATGGGGGTGGGAATTGGTGGATGTAGAGCTCAGTCCTGTCACCATGACCCAGACAGCTGGTCCTGGGGATATTTTAAGCAAAATTTCTTGTTCTTGTGAAACCAACTGTGGCACTACGAGGTGCGGGTGCCGCCGAAGTGGGTTGGAGTGCTCACTTGCATGCAAGCATTGCAATGGCATTTGCTCAAACCAAAAAGGCACATCTAACGGGGCCGAGAATAGTGACGAGGCAGAAGATAAAGAAGGAGGAGAAGATGCAGAAGAATAAGAGTTTGAACAAAATGTTTAGTATCTAAGTTTATAATGAATAATTCAACATTAATATAAACTCTTATTTGTTATTAGAATTAAATACTATTTTTATAATTTGTTATTTTTCACTTTCTCCTTTACCATTTCCCACAGCACAAATCCTTAAGTAGATCCGCCCCTGATTTGTACACCGTTCCTGTGTTGAGTATAAAATTATAAAAATGAATACAGTGAAAACATGTACACTTTGCGATCTGCTTCTTATAAACAATAGCGATGAAATTACCATAGTTAAAACAAAAGGGTTAAATTCATGAATAAAAAAAAAACAGATTAAAAAACGACAATAAATATATATTGTGGTAAAACAACGAATCGTTTGAATTTCATACTGGTACGTATAATAATCTATTACATCTATTAAATTTTCCAATATTTTCATTTTCTTATTATATATTTATATTTTTAATTTAAAATTCATATTAACTTGGAATCGACCTCCCGAGTATTAGTCTGGTTCACATGTACTTTTTTTTGTGAAAATTTTAAATTTTCAGCCCTGTCCAAAAATTACGACCAAGATGTCATTCGATTCGTATTTTTACCTTAAATGTTTAAGGAAAGGTTTGAAAACGCGCTGATAAAAATTTCAAAAGTTATAAACAATTAAGTGAAAAAAAAATGGAACTTTAGTTTTTTTTGAAAATCTCTGAAAATTTTCAAAGTCTTGGAAATTTGAAAAAAGATTTAAAAAGATCAATAAATTTGCGTAAAAAAAGTCCTGCTCCCGAAACTGTATCTCAATTATTTATAATTTTTAGAGAGCCCTGAAAATATAGCCAAAAACGGGTAGTCTGGCTTCCGCGCGCATTCTGTCACTCCGACATAAAAACAAAAAAAAAAATATTTAAACATATTAAATAGGAATATTAAGGAATGAAAAAATTCATTTAATGTTGGGATACATCAATAAACAATAATCAGCAGTCAAAATATTTTTATCTCAATTTTAAAGTTAATTATAAATTTGTTAATTATTAACTTTTTCTTAATTGAAAGTTAAAATAAAAACCCCTATAATTATTTCCTTTGGTGAAGTTTATTTTTAATAGGCAAAAAAAAAGATTACCGTTGCCAAAATAAAAAAATGTTAATTGTTAAAAATAAAATCGTACGGTACCGAGCTCAATTTTTAAAAATATTTATCAATGAAAAAAAAATATACGCGCGGAGCAACAACGAACATCGCAAAAAAAAGAATAAGCAATAGAATGTACTAGGGACGAAAAAATATAGTGGGGACATTCGACTGCCGACTTAGTCGCCTCCCCTTTCGACGATTTTATTCGCGCATGCGTAACATTTTTTTATACATTATAATTTTTAGATTAAAATATCTCGTTTCCTATCGCGAATTCGAAAAAAATGATTAAAGACAAATTTATAGATCAACTAATGATCTATCGATTTTATTTAAAACATTTTTTTCTAACTGTTATAGTTTTCGAGAAAATTCCCAAAAACCTGTTTTTGGGGTGGTTTTTAATTTTTTTACCACCCTTCCTACAACAGTTTGCAATTTTTAACTATTGATTCTTAATCTACGCCTAAAAATACATATTTGACCAAAAAGTTAGCCTTTCCAAATTTCATGGCTATTTAAAATCTCCATTTATCGGACTATTAACACTTTGGAATTTAAAAATAGTTTCTCGTACATAGGACATGCAATCTGAGGATAAATTTATAACAGACCCTTTTATATCATCGGAATCTATTTCTGATACAAAAGATAACGTAAACAAACTTAATGTTGTGTGTGATATACAAAATGTTGTTTAATCTACGATTTTTTGTTAGAGAAAATTCCTAAAAAATGTATTACGATTTGTTCAAGTTGAAAGCTAATCAAAATTTATAACTGGTTATAGTTAAATTTGATATAGTTTTATTTATATTTTTTAATTTATAGAACTCCCTTCTAGGGTTCTGTAGCAAATGGCAAAAAACGGAACCCTTATAGATTCGTTATGTCTGTCTGTCTGTCCGAGTGCCACTTTTTTCCGAAATTTTAAGAACTATACTGTTGAAATTTGGTTAGTATATGTATTCGCCATTCGGTGAACTGCCTTAAGATTTTACACAATGATTGTGGATGATTGTGGAAAAAAGAAAATACCATAAGGTATACCATAAAGCCGGGTACTCACTTGCGAACTGTCACTGTAAACCTCGTTTCACACTTATACGGTTCCATTCGGTTCGGTGCGTATTCGATTCGTTTTCGGTAGCCGCCGGAAAAGTTTGAAACGGTGATACGGTGTGTGTTCGGTACCTAATAGATAACTGATAGAACCGAAAACCCACTCGACACGAATCGGTTTCATTCGGTTTCAATTCGGGTCCATAGTTCACAAAAGCAATTGGTCGTTTACACACATAAGGTTTAGTTTCGGTTCGGTCACGTTTTCGGCAAGGGAAAATATTATTTCATTTTCATTTTCTCATTTAAAATTTTGTAATTTACATTTGGCAATGTCTGAATCACTTTACATTGATATTGATCGGTTGATTACAATTTCGGAAAAAGGGTATAAAATGCACCAAATTCCACCCGTTTGGTGAGTATTGGGTGTACTCAGTGAAGTCGATTATTCCTTTTTCGTTTTTTGATTCTTCTGTAGAGAAATAACATGGCAGCAATTTGTCTTTTCTCCATAGTAAGCATTGTGGGAAGAGTGAGTAAAAAATTCAGTTCTGCGTATTCGATGATTCGGTCGTGTCGTGAAATCAAACCTTATACTAACCGAGTGTGTGTGAAGAGTTTTCATTCGTTTTAGGCGCTACCGAAAACGAATCGAATACGCACCGAACCGAATGGAACCGTATAAGTATGAAACGAGGCTTAATTAACTGTGCGGTTACAGTAACGCAAAATTGTAAATGAAGACGCGTAGCACATCAGGTATCTATCAGGTTGAAATTATTAATAAAATACTTACCTCAGGGTTAGGGCAAGCTTCTGACAAGGTGAAATAGGATATTTCACAAAGGTAGAGGGCATTGTTGTTATGTCCTCGGATATATACGACAATATACTGAAGAACTGGCTCTTGGTGAGTCTAAAATATTCTTTAAATTTAGTGTCATCATCCATTAAGTGTCTTTGAATCAGTGTATTGAAACATCCCTCGCTTATCCTATTAAGAAAAATTTTATTCGTTTGGCATCTTGGTTTACAGATGGTTGTCAATAAAACGTCTTCTTCTTCCTCTTCCTCCTCTTTTAACGCTATTGCAGCCAACACTATATTGTTCATTATGATTTTCAAATTACAAACAACACTACATGCAGAACACAACTAATAATAATACTGACTCACACTGGAATAAATCGTTTCCACTAATCGTTGCAATTGAGACCATGCCTGAACGAATTATCGCTGCATTTACTCGTAACGTTTGTTCGCTTCGATTAATCGCTGCAGATAGACCATACCTTAAGGAATCGTCGAACGGTTCGAAGCGATCCACCAGTTGTCGGTTTTTACGCGAACACAAAGAAATTTTTAGTTGGTTCTTTGACGGATCGAGGCACGTGCTTTAGTCTACGTACACATAAACATACGGTTACTGCAACCGTGCAATTACAGTTACAGTTCGCATGTGAGTACCCAGCTTAAGGTGATATATTATATATTTAAACGAACAAATCTTACTTAATTAAGTACTTTGACGCCACCGTAAGGTGGCGCAGTTGGTATCTCATATAGTTAAACTTCATTAAGAACCATGACGTCACCGTAATGTGGCGCAATTGATATATCATGTATTTAAACGAACAATTTTTACTTAATCAAGTACTATGACACCACCGTACGGTGGCGGTAGTTGATATATCATATATTTAAACGAACAAATCCTCATTAGTGATCATACTGTCACCGTAAAGTGCCGCAGTTGATACATATATTTAATCGAGCAATTCTTACTCAATTAAGTACTAAGACGCGAGCGTAGGGTGGCGCATGTGATATTTAAAATATTTAATTAAGAAGTTACTAAATTCAACGAAACAAATAGTAAAAACCTGGCAACTAACGAGAAAATACGATAAAAACGGAAAAATCAATAAAAAAACAGGTGTGGCAGTCAGTGAGACTGCCGGTAGAAGTTATACTTCTATGCACCCGCCCGGATTTAGAAATTTGTATGGGAATGATTTAGAAAAATCATTATATGATATTCGTGTTTAGCGACCCCAAAAACCTTCTAGTAGCGAATGCACACTCACGAGGTCCGTCCTAAGCACCAGGTGTCTTGTAAACCATAGCCTTCATGATATTCGTATGCAGCGACCCTAAAAAACCTTGAGTACCAACCAAGTGTGCACTGATTATGTATAGAATTTGCATAAAACCCCAGGAGAAGAGGTAAATACCATGAACCCTGGGCACCAAGTACCGCGAAGAGTTTCGGCCTCATTATATTCGTGTTTAGCGATCCCAAAAACCTCCAGTACAAAAATTGAACTCATTTCCAACAACACTTAGGTACCGAGTTGTAATTCTATCTATTGTCTGTTCGGAATGCACTTTTCAGATACGTTTTTCTAATGCAGAAATGCATTTTTACATTACGAAAAATTGCGACAAAATTTCTTGATGCTCTAACGAATCGAATGCAAAAAAGCGTATTCAGATTCATCTTACTTTACAAATTACTTAGGTTTTGCTGATTTTAATGCTTTATTTCCTCGACTATTCTTAAAAAGTGAATATTTTTATTAATATTAAACTTAATATGTATACTAACGTGACAGAATTATAAAATAATCTGTCAAACAGAATGTGATACGTCACTATGATATTAAAACATTAGTACCGACCAATATACCTTATATGTGTTTCTGTGTCTTTCTTACTCACACTATTACATATTGCCGATTTAGTCCCATACAAACTTTGACCATCGGGTCCACGAATAGAAGTATAACTTCAAAAAATTGAAAACAATAAAAAAGAGACAAATTCGTAAAAATTAAAAAAATATTTTTTATAATTCACGTTCACAAAGTTTCTATTTCGACACTAAAAACAGTATCGAAATAGATTCATTGTAACACTGTTTTTGGTAACTTTTTGTTTTACACAATTGGTTGCACTGCACTGATTGTCAACGAAAGAGTTAAGGTAGTAAATCAAGAAGTATGTTGTAGTAAATTATTCACTACATTATCAGCGTTATTGCTAAATTCGGAATATTTTATACAAATTTGACAAACATTCAAATTTAAAATCATTAAAACTGTCAAGTGTCAAAAGTGTCAAGATTGCCAACATAAATAAATATTTCGAAAAACTCTCATTTTATTTATTTTTTATACTTTTAAAAGTTCATTATACCGAAGATGTGGAGAGAAGTAAAGGTTGTCTTCATACCAAAACCTGGAAGAATGGATTACTCCATTCCAAAAGCTTACCGGCCTATTAGCCTTACATCGTTCTTATTAAAAACGCTAGAGAGGCTAAATGAAAGGTACATAAGGGATACAGTATTAACACCAAACCACTGCATCCCAACCAACATGCATACACAACAGGGAAATCCACCGATACGGCCCTACATCATGTGGTTGGTCAGATCGAGCGATCATTGGACAAGAAAGAGTCCACCCTGGGCGTATTCATAGATATCGAGGGAGCTTTCGACAAAACCACGTTCCCTAAAATAATGCACTCGCTTACTGATCGAAATGTACCTACAACAGTAAGCGGATGGATTCTCAGCATGCTCTCCATGCGTTGTTATTCTGCCAACAGGAAAGTTTGAAAGCACCCTTTGCGACAGAATGCAAGTGGCT
The DNA here is from genome assembly GCA_964028335.1 of Altica lythri. Taxonomy (NCBI): domain Eukaryota; kingdom Metazoa; phylum Arthropoda; class Insecta; order Coleoptera; family Chrysomelidae; genus Altica; species Altica lythri. Next base: position 19,432,275 of record OZ034801.1, on the reverse strand, counting down.
TTCAGAACTTTAGAGACATGGTGCAAAGAACAATCGCTGTCTATTAACCCCAAAAAGACAGAGATGGTTCTTTTCACAAAGAAAACGAAACATAAGGGGCTTAAACGCACCCAGTCTTTTCGACGTTAAATTAAGCTTTGCTACAGAAGTGAAATACTTAGGTGTTATCCTCGACAGCAAGCTGACGTGGAACTCACATATAGAAAGCAGAGTTAAAAAGGAATTAATTTCTTATGAGCAATGCCGCCGAACCATAGAACAGACCTGGGGATTATCCCCCAAGGTCACCATGTGGATCTACACGGCAATCATAAGACCTATGCTAACATATGGTGCTGTCGTGTGGTGGCCTAAAGTGAAACAAACGACAGCTATCAAAAAATTAAACCAAATTCAAAGATCAGCATGCCTTCTCGTAACAGGAGCCATGCGAAGCACACCGACCAGCGCAATGGAAGTCATACTTGGTCTCACCCCCCTTGATATATTTGTTAAGGAGGTCGCATTGATGACCATGGTACGCTTTCGCACGGTTGGTATCGAACCCACTGTAGGGACTGGCACCTATAGGGATAGTCTGTGGAGGGAATCGATAAAAGTGATACCACTCTTACAGGCAGTCACGGATGCCGTCGCACCAAGATTTGTCTTTGACAAACCCTACAAAATATTAACAAACAAGACAGCAGACCCCAACGTAGTGAACGCTCTGAGCGTATATACGGATGGATCAAAAACAAAGCAAGGTGTGGGATGTGGAATTTACTCTAGATCCTTAAGCCTAAAAACAAAATGGGCTATGGATGGCTTGTCCAGTGTGGTTCAGTCAGAACTCACAGGCATAACCATAGCTGCAAAAGAATTAATCAATAGGAACATCACAGGCAGGAATATAAATATATATACAGACTGCCGACAAGCACTACTGACCTTGAATAGACCACGTTTCACTTCAAGTTTAGTACTAGAATGTCACCAATCTCTAACTGAGGCCAGCCAGAATAACGTGGTCACTCTCAGCTGGATCAAAGGACATGGGAACTCTAAAGGCAACCGCATTGCGAACAATTTAGCAAAGAGGGCTGCGAGCTACAGATATGTTAGCCCTCGCCCGTCTACCAAGCTAACATTGTCCGCAGTCGTGGGCCTTATTAAACAGCACTCTCACCAACAGTGCTGGGATGAAACTACGAACTGTAGACTGGCCAGAGAGTTATTACCTCATCCTGGCGAGGAAACAGCAAAAAAATTTAAGGCATTGACCAGACAAAATCTCCGAACAGCTGTGGGAATCCTGACAGGTCACTGCCAATTGCAACATCTCTTTAGGACGAAACTAACAGAATCGCCGCTATGCAGAGGCTGCGAACAAGAAGAGGAAACAGTAGAACACATTATGTATGACTGCTCTGCTTTTTCTGAAATCAGAAGATCCGTGTTGGGCGAGTATTGGCTTACACCAGCCGATGTCAGGGAGATCCCCCTCGGGAGCCTCATCACCTATTTTAAATCAATAGGCCTGGTGACATCCTGAGGTGAGGATATCCCTACACACGGGAGGATGCACAATGGGTCATCTGTGGCCTCAGTGCTGGCTGAGCACTAGCTCGCCCCTCCCAAATTTCCAGATCCAGATCCAGAAGTTCATTATAAAAAATAGTATGTAACACTCGAATTACAATGACGGTTTGTAGTACTCGTTCTTTGCGAAACTCACCGCTTCGCGGTTCGTTTCACAAACTGAACTCGTACTACGAAACCTCTGTCATTGTAACACTTGTATTACAATATACTATTGTTGTTTTGTAAATGATGTATAATGTTCATGCAACTGTCCTATATTGGTTGATTTATAAAAAAATCTGAAAACGTGTTTATAGCACTAAATTGCTATTTGGAATTGATTTCATCATCACATTAAATGATTATTTATACGTACAATTTGTGACTGTAAATATTAGCACCTTTTCGATTTAAAATAATAAATAAACAGATATTTGTTAGAACAAAAAATCATTTAAAATGAGAGTGATAGTAATTTAATTTCAATTAAAACATACCTGATACCTATATAATATATCTAAATCTTGAATATAGACACTAATTCAAATAACATTGACTTAATTTTAATCTTAATTTTTATATTAACTGTTCTAATTTACAACTAGTAAAATATATGTATGACGTAACACGTTGGATTTTAGATAAATATACAAATTCGATTTCGTCGATACTTTACACAATTTGAAATAGACGCATGAAAATTTGAATAATCTATGAATTAAATCTGTTACATAATTACCTGAATTAGCAGAAGATTCATATTTAATATCTACATGTAACCATAGGTACATACAATGTAAAGTTTATTTATTTTCTATAGTTTGAAATATAAGAGTGTTTCTTTGTAATACAATAACAAGTAGGTACTATTTTTTCTCTATTATTTTCAGAATTTTCTATTTTTAGATAGTTTTAGTCGCTAAAAATAAAATAAGTAATTCTAATAAATAACTATTTTTGATGATTACTTATAATTTTATATGCTAATCTAGTAGCATGACTCTATATAGGTACTATCTGGACTCTTACGCAGAATCTAGAAAGTTATACATTTAATAATGATTTATCATTTTTAGTCCAAAAAAAATTGAAAAAGGGCGAGATTTGATAATATACTATTTCAAAGAATTTCTCTCCATAGGCGTGCCACCTTTAAACTAAAGCAGTTAATTTCTTTACTATTACTCTGCAGAATATGCTTCTTAACATTAACCTATTCTCCAGGTTTCTTTGCCTTTCTGTACCTTTACCTTTATCTTTTAAAGTTAAAGTGATAACTTCTTATGGGAGGGTAACAGATTTTTAGCGTAACGCGTTGAAAAAAGCGTTTATCATAACGCGTTGTTTATCGTTGTTACAAGCAGGCGCAGTGAAACATAATAATAATAGAAATAGTTAAAAATATTAATATTAATACAAATATCTTTATTTATTTATTTATTGAAGTGATAACTTCTTATGGGAGGATAAACTGATTTTAGCGTAACGCGTTGAAAAAAGCGTTTATCATAACGCGTTGTTTATCGTTGTTACACGCAGGCGCAGTGAAACATAATAATATCATTTCTCTCTCTCTCTCTCTCTATGCTTTTCCCAATGTAAGTTTTAAGTATATTTGAATTTACCGTGTTATACGGTATTAACCTGTCACTAAATACAATTCATTACTTTTTATTAATTATTAAATATTTATATCCATTTAATATCATAAAAATTAGGTTATTTGCTATATCTTCGTATATAAAACTAATTTAATCCCTTTTAATTATAATTTAAATTCATAATTTAAACGGTTCGGTCATCCTCGGCATCTATCGTGGCAGTTGTAGGAGAGAAGAAATGGAAATTAAATCAAAGAGAAATAGGTAAATATTAATATTATTACAAATATCTTTATTTATTTATCTACTCATTTATTCAAATAACAGGTTGTGTAAGAAGAAATGACAGTCTGATTAGCCTAATTTTAGCATAAAAAAGACGTGTTTTGGTGGTTTCATTTGTGATAAATCTTATAAAAATTGATTATAAAGTGTGTTATTAATGTTATTATTGATAATAAGGATAAGAATTTAAGTTTTAAGTGTGTATTAAATAGCAATCAGGCCGTTACACGTAAAGGGTGGTTGTATTTTGCGAATTACTACACGACTGATTAGAAATTTTGAACTGTCATAGTAAAAAATTTTTGTATTGTAATAAGTGAAAGTTATAGTGATAAAAAAAACGGTTAAAGGAGTTTATTTGTGGTAAACATTAAATAAAGTTGTGTTGTAGGTCTAATTAACGGAAATTACGGTAAGAATTGTGTTATTCAGTAAAAAATTGATCAAAAACTTAGATTATAAAATGATAATTGTGATAAGCCCGCCAAAATTTCTAGTGCTAAATATCAATGTCAATACATGTTGAACAAAAAAATGGAAGAATAGGTGAAATCCGATTCTGCTAAAATAATCAGGCCGTTCCACGTAAAGGGTGGCTGTATTGCGAATTACTACGCGACTGATTAGAACTGTCATAGTAAAAAATTTTTGTATCGTAATTAGTGAAAGTTATAGTAATAAAAAAAATTTCAGAATTTTCAAAATTTTCAAAATATTTAAATTTTTAAATTTATACACATTATCATATTAATGTACATAAAATTTAAGTAATACGCAACGTTTTTCTCAAGTTAACAAATTTCAATATTAAATGGTTCAACTTGGATTAGGTGAAGTTATCACTTCTGTCGCGCGTCCTGAGACGCACACTTTTTTTTTCTTTTCGTCTCACTGGAGAGAGTGCGAAAGAGAAGATAAGTAACAAGGTCGTCTCCCGTACGTACGCGGTTTTTTCGGTTTACTCCTCACCCCAAAGCTACAAAAAATGGCACTATGTGTAACTTTCAATAAAATAAGAAATTCTAATAAATGATTACTTATAATTTTATATGCTAATCTCGCATCATGATTCTATATAGATAGTATATATGCTATTTTATTAATATTAATAATTATTTATGATTTACTCCAAGAAAAATTGAAAAAGGGCGAGATTCGATACTATACGATTTCAAAGAATTTCTCTCCATAGGCGTGCCACCTTCTTATTTTTTATTTAATTGTTTTATCTGTTTTTTCCCTCGTTTGCTTCCTCGTTTTTGTTTTTCGATTTACCCGTTTTTGTTTAGACTTATGTATCTTCATTATGAGAATTACCAAAAATTAAACTAAAGCAGTCATTTTCTTTACTATTACCCTGCAGAATATGCTTCTTTCCACTATTTTTTTTTCTTTTCGTCTTACTTTAGAAAAAGCGAAAGAAGGGAATAGTAACAAAAAATGGGGATTTTTGCTATTTATACTATCCTTTAATTTTTTTAAAAACTATTTGTACAGCAGACGTGAAGAAAGTGAATGTTTGTTTATATTTAAACACTGCCCACTTTTACTGGTGGCTGTCAACATGTGAATGCAAGAATGCAGCATTAAAGTAATAAGTATATTTTCAAAATAATGTTTATGTTTACACAGTAAACACTAATCTGGAATAATCAATCATTATTTCTACGACATACCTACAGTTTATCCACTACAAGGACTTCTATATTATAGTGATTAGCAAAGCTAAAAATAAGAACAATTTATCGAAATTCGATTGATATAAAATCATTTCATTAAAAAAAAACCTTAGTGTAAAGTGATTATTTATATACTAAAAAAAATATTAAATAAACAATGAATTCTATTCTTTTATGTAACAAAGACTTATAAGTAACCTTTCCTATTTAGAAATTATACAAACAAGAAATAATATTAAGAAGAAATAGAAAAAAAATGCCACATCTGACAGGACTCGAATTTGCGATCTCTCCTATAGCCGATAACACCTTATCCCGTTTAGCTTCGCATAATCCTAGCGGTTGGTCATATTAATGTTACTTGTGATAAAGAAAAAATTTACCAGGAAACTAACTATTATTTTATTGACTCACTATTTTCGTCCGTAGTAAGTGACAGCTGCTAGATTGAACATTAACTTTAGTCGATTGTACGATTGTTATACCTTCAATAGAGTTAGGCAGGTAACGCCAGTAGGTACGTTTTTTTCTGAAATCGCTTGGAAATGTCTATTTTCTCGGATCCAATTCGAGCCGCAAAATACACTATTCTTGTATTTTAGTCCGTTGCTGGGCAACGAACTTTTCCGTACTGTGCGGGAATATTTTTTCTCCACGGCCCTTAATGAATGTAATAATTCCGACTTCATTTTTAATAATAGAAAGTGTTCATTCTCACTCTTGAGATAGAATATTCATTCTGAAACACTTGCTTCTTATGTGTATTTCAGAACATTGCCCAAAAAACAATCCTGATCGATTAATATAAAATCTTATTTGGTTTAAACGTCCAGGAGTTGCATCAACTTTAATTCCTAGAGATGGAATAGTCCATTCTATAACAAACTAGTGACGGAATAACATTCTGTAATTGCTCAACAAAAAACATAGATTGCCATGCGAATTTCAAAACTGTCACTCAGTTTGTCAGTGCGACGTTCTAATTGTTTTGCTACATATTTCAATTTAAATAAACAGAATTATTACATGGTCGTGGAGAAAATACACGGTTAGAATGAACATTCGATTACTCGTGGTTTCTCTCGCTCGCTACGCTCGCGTTCGGAATTCTCCAATCGTATCGAATTTTCATTCTAACCTTGTTACAGAATATACTATTCCGTACCTGTGTACGGGAATGATCCATAAAACGTTTATAAGCAAATTCATATTTTGCGCCTTGGTTTTATTTGGCAATAAATTAAAAACCACATTAGTAGCGGTGTTTAGTAACTCTAGAAGCGTTTTGCACCTCTGGACATCATCGTCACTGTCCATTTTAAATATAATTTAAAATATTTTACGCAATATGTAACTAACCGAACTGACACTTTTATGACACTAATAAACAATGATTAACAAACAATGTCAACGTAACGGTTTCATAGAAAATAAGATAGTAATCAAAAAACAGTTATGCATATATAAAAGTTTCTTATATTTAATGCGATTTCAGATAAAATAGTATGTGTATCTCGTAGTAAAAGCACATTCCCGGACTTCAATGTTTGTTGGCCTCGGCTAAACGCCTCGGACAACAATTTACATTGTCGTCCGGGAATGTATCGCTTTTCCTACTAGATACACAATATACTATTGTATTAAATTTTGTGATCTACAATATTGTATATCTCAAAAATTGTACCAAACAGTGTTTTGCTTTTTTATTAAAATTGGAAAAACTTTTAAGAGCACTCAATTTTGTTCATTAATTAATGATTTTAATCATGATTCATCATACCTAACACATTGACTTTTTGGTATAATTTTGTTCTAAGATCTCTGAAGGTTTTATTCATTGCGGATTTAGTGAAAATTGAATGGTAGGTTTTTCCTGGTGTAAAGTGTCAATAACGATAAGATTTGAATCAGGATATGATCAAAAACGCCGACTAACCTCCTATAGATAAAGATCGCAAATTCGAATTCTTTCGTATGCGCAATTTTATCTTTATGTCATTCTTGTTTGTCTAATTTCTAAATCTTAAAAATATCATAATAGATATATAGATATCTTAAATAATTAAATTACTAACCTTTTCAAGATAAGTTAAAATACTTAAAAAAAGAGTTCTCATACTTATTTATTAAAGATCGCACTTAAAGATAAACAATTTAGTAAGTTGACTTAAATGTATTCAGATACTTCAAATTATATAAAAACTAGCGGTCCCGGCGAACTTCGCATCGCCTAACACTAATGTTTTTTCCATTTTTTTTTTATTTTTACGATTAATTTTTTGTATTTTTTATAATATTTTCTCGTTAGTTACCAGTTTTTACTATTATTTATAGTACTTTGTAATTTATCGGTTAGGTATATTATATATTAACTGCGCCACCTAACCGTGGCGTCATAGTTCTTAGGTAAGTAAGTTTTGCTCTTTTAAATATATGAGATATCAACTGCGCCACCTTACGGTGGCGTCATAGCACTTAGTTATGTAAGAATTACAACTGCGCCACCTTAGGGTAGCGTCATAATGATTAATTTCGTAATAAACGCGTCCGATCGCTGCAAAATTCAAAGTGCTATAGGGAAAAAAATCGCGGCCTCCGATGCGCTATTTATACTATTTATAGGCACGCTTCCGCCGCCCCGGCCGGCCAGTACCACCGCAAGCGCTACGTCCCGCAATTTTAAACTGTAATATCTTTGAAAATATTCATTTAAATCTTATGCTGTAAAGGACCATATAGATCTATATTAAATCAACAATGTATTTAAGCTATTTAATTGGATAAGGATTAATGCTGTATTGGTTAAAATCGCTTCGAAAATTAGCCAATATTTGTCGTAAAAAGTAAATGACAAAAAACTGTTATTGTGGGATATCCATAAGAGATAGACATATACCATCCCGGAGTTTTCTGTAGACCTTCTCCATGTGTACAAATAATAAGTACCTTATTTTGATAAATCTCGTAGGGTTCAGCCTGCGTTTGCAATGTAAGCGGAAAAAAATTGATAATTAACGACATCACATTAGAAACCTCAAAAAAAAAACAGTATTTCTCCACCATTTAATGGATGTTATTATACACATAAACCTTCCTCTTGAATCACTCTATCTATTAAAAAACCGCATCAAAATCCGTTACGTAGTTTTAAAGATTTAAGCATACAAAGGGACATAGGGACAGAGAAAGCGACTTTGTTTTATACTATGTATTGATTTTTAGGGTTTAACGATCATTTTGCACTTTTTTTACACTTTTTACGCGTTTTTTCGTCGATTTTAAGCGAAATTCGATTACATTTTGTGTTTACTAAACGTAAATGTCAACTGACTGGTTTTAGATGGCGTTTTACTTGTCAGCCGAATTGACAGATAATCGATTTTTTTTAATATAATTCGTAAAATTAACGACATCTCATTAGAAATCTCAAAAATAACAGTATTTCTCCACTATTTAATGGATGTTATTATACACATAAACCTTCCTCTTGAATCACTCTATCTACTAAAAAAAATCGCATCAAAATCCGTTGCGTAGTTTTAAAGATTTAAGCATATACAAAGGGAAATAGGGACAGAAAAAGCGACTTTGTTTTATACTATGTATTGATATTGATATTGAAACACTTATGGGGACTTTAACACAATTTACTCACCAAAATTGTAATAGATTCACAAGAACTCTGCTGGAAAACATCTAAACAGTTAAACAATGTCTTCCAGAACTATTTTAAAAATTTTGGTACGGTATTTGTAGGGACCTTGTTTCTGTGCCTTCCACAAGTATTTTAAGGAGCCCACCGTCCAAAGTTTCATTGGGCTCAATATGCTTTTAAAGCAGGAGAGGATAAGGATATCTTTCTTCACAACCGGCGACGTTCCAATCTTTTTCAGAAAGGGGTCGTTTTCTTTTTGCTCTACCATCAGAGAGCTCCCATCTTCTGGCACAACCTTAATCAAGTATGGGGAACAACCATTTTTGAAGTTATACTTCTTATCATGGACTTGATTTGTGTGGGGTTAAATGAGAAAAATCATTACATATGTAATGGTGTGAGTAAGAGAGAGACAGAAACACATATAAGGTATTAGTACATTGAAAAGAGATAGATATACAAAAAAAAGAGTGTGCGTGTAACCTTTACGCGCGATTAAAGTAAAACTTGTTGACGTACGTATCGGAAAATAAATATTTGATTACAATTCAATCATATTTATTGTCTATATACTTTACAAAAAATGACATATTATATTTATATTATTCATTAGAAATAGGAATTTGAAAGTTATCATTATTTTTTATATATGAAATAATAGGTTTATGATAACTAAAATGTGAAACATAGATTTTACTCTCTAAATACCATTAATGTATTTAAATTTTGAAAATTTAAGCTCCTCCCATAGCTGAAATTATACCGCTACTTCCATCAGAATCTTCCGTTAGAATCTAACGTTAGAGTTACCCCTAGTCACGCCTAAAGAAGTTTTGCTTCAATAATAGGTAAACAATATTAAAAATATATACACATTACGTTTAGAATGTGTGATTTTGTAGCTGTATCTACCTTATTGTAATACAACACAAGAGCCTTCGATAGTTAGATAACTATTTCATTTTGTAGCATTTTATAGCATATTCCATAAAATTTAAAATCCTGAGTTGAGTTTGATTTCTTCAGTTCTACGAAGGATCTGTTATTGCTGGTAAAAGATCAGCCATCCTGACTAGTGGTTTTATGGCCTTTATGGCTACCTAACCAAACCTAAAATAAGTATAAGCAAGTGTTAAAAAATTTCGAATATTATTATTTTATGAACAAAAACGTGCAACATGCTTCTTTACTTAACGTAAAGCTTCCCTATAAATAATTATTTACTATCATAATATGAATGTATGTATATAAACTTACTTAATCAAATCATAATGAATGTCGCTGTATCGTCTTTTTTTCATTTTCATTTTTCTTCAAATCTTTCTGGCGCTTATAATATGCCCTTTGACGTTCACAATTTCTTTTTCTTTTTAGCTCTTTAAGTCTATAAAACGAAAATAGCTAGGTATAAATAATAGGTATAAATAATTAGGTATAAATAGTGTAATTACACACCAAAAATAAAATTTATGCATATAGAGTAGGTAGGTACTCACCCATTTTCATTCAATATTTTTTCATCACTTTCTTCATTAATAAATCCACTTTGTTTATTCATATTTAAAACAAACACTTTATACACAAATTTAAACTATTTACCACCAATGTATTTTGGTTGACAAGATGACAAGCTGTCAATTCATACAATTACAGATTTAATTTTATTTAATATAGTAGGCAGAATCGTGTTAGGTATTTTGTATCAGGTTTTGTTTCCGGTACGCGGTACATTAGAATGACGTCACGTCCGTTAGAATTACAAAGTTACTCATAGTGCCGCTAAAGAAGTTTTACTTTAAAAACAATCTGAGCTAATGTTTTGGAATATCATAGTGACGTATTACATTGTGTTTGACAGATTACTTTATAATTCTGTCACGTAAGTAAACATATAAAGTTAAGTATTTTATATTAATAATATTAATCATAATATTCAGTAATGAGTATTGTATTGTAGTCCAAACTACCGTCACATGGTTGCATTATATTTTGCACTATGGGGTTTTGTAAACACTTTTTTTGTACATTGATCGTTTTACTGTTTAGTTTTCGTGTTTGAAGTAAGGACACACATCAACTGGTCTTATTTTTCTAAGTATTTATTTAATTGAATACAGTTAATTTTTTAGGAAAATTTATTTCTACTTGCCTGTGTTTTTAGTTATTAAGTTTTATTAGTTAACAGTGCATAGAAGTATAACTTCTGCCGGCAGTCCCACTGACTGCCACACCCTTTTTATTTTTTACCTATTTTTGTGTAAAATCTTAAGGCGGTTCACAAAATACAATCTACTTACCAAGTTTCAACAGTATAGTTCTTAAAATGGCTGTGACATACGGACGGACAGACAGACAGACACACATGACGAATCTATAAGGGTTCCGTTGTTTGCCATTTGGCTAAGCAACCCTAAAAAGTGATATTGATTATAATATTCTATTGGATGTATTTTTGAATATTGCCAGCAAAATATAAAAAGTAAGAATCAAACGATTAATCGATTTTGAATTAATTAGAAATAGAAAATTGGTTTATATTCAATTATTGGAGTTCAGAATTTGGCAATTTCACTGCAATTACTTCGCCAGTAAAATATAATTAAATCAAATCCAAACATAAATGCACTATTTCTTTATGACGTGTTTATGATCATATCGTGTTATTATTATTTTTTATTTTCCAGTCGTGCCCGTCTAAAGTCGATTAAACTCGATAAAATTAACATTAGTTATAAAAAGTGCAATATTTTTTTAATAATTGTAGGTTTAATTATAAGTATTAATACTTAATAAAACAAAACTGAAAATAATTTTATGTTATAGTATAACTAGATCCACTTGGATAGGAATTATTTTTACGATTTTACCAGGGGAAACTCAAAAGAACGTCATTATATGAACGAACCTAGTAAAATATCTATTTAATGTTGCTTTTAACTTCCCGACCTACACCTGTACGCCCATGAAGAGAATTCTTGGATATTCGAAAAGAACTTTGACCACGCCTATTCAAGTGGTTTTGGATAAACTATAATTTGAAGGATTCTTAGATAAACATTGAATACATTCAATGGGGTTTAAACCATATTTTAAAACATCAGTCGTAACATAATTTCTAATGTAAAGTTATTATCTGTAAATGATTTTTACGATGTTTTTAACAATCCTTACTTTTTGTTCATTATTTTAGCATTTCTACTTTAAGTCAAAACTTCGGTCTATAAACGTATCTTTATTTGTCGTAAAATCTGAATACAGCAATCATTATGCATTCACTCTTCATTTAAGTCTCAATGACCTTTGAAGTGTTTTTCTCAATTTACAACTCCAAAGTACCCAATACTGAAACTATGATTTTAATGGCATTGTAAATTAAAAAAGTGTGGAGCTCGGGAAATTGCGAGGAAATTTTTATCTTATCTTTGGAGCAGAAGAGTCAACTGAAAATTTTCTTTGAAACATTTCTTTGCAATAAAAAAATCAAAACTAAGTAATTGCCATAACTTTTAACAGTTTCTTTTTTACTTCCAAACACATGACCTTTATAGTGAATCATAACTCTCATTATAACGGAAGAACAACTTTCCTACATAGATACTTATAACCCACTGTATATCAAATGTTGTATATAGCAAAATTCTTTAAATCCATCAAACAACACTATATAAATCGCATCTTTACAACTCAACAACACTCTTTTAACTCTTCAATGAACAATGCGTTGTCCATATGAATAGTTCAATGTTTAAGAAGCCCTATAAAGGTAGCGAAGCAAGCCTACAACGAATATTGAAAAATAGGTGCAGTGTTAAGCCATACAAATTTCAAAAAACGCATGATCTTAAAGCACAAAAAAAAGTTCAGCTCGACAGAGCAAAAGAGTTACGCTTGCCCGAACGTGGTCAATATCCTACTATTGTGTTCTCTAATAAAAAAAAATCCTATTGAGCGTCCAAACGTACCTACCAGAATTTGAGCCAGAATACCTAAATTTCCATCTCAAATGATGGTATGGATACCCAATGAGTCCTCTTCAATCAATTTAATCAAGTCTGGTGTCAAAGTCAATGCAACTTATCATAGTGAAAATATTTTGGAAGCTATGGGCACGAGAAAACACTTAAGTCGTTGAAAGTGGACGTTTTAACAAGACTCCGTTACATAAAACTAAAATTACCCAAATCGATTAAAGTTACAAAGATCTACAAGAACTTTTATATTATGTTACTTGCTGTGGAACCCTTCATGCGCAACTCCGACTCGCACTTGGCCGCTTTTATTAAACTTATAGGTAAAGATAAAATTAAAAAACTCAAAGACTGCTGGACCAGTTCTCCAAGTGGTATAGCAGATGGAGAGTAGCTCTCAATTTCAACAAAATCCAAACCATCATCTGTAAACATATAAACCTCAGTCGACGAGAAAATCTCTCTTTTGACCATATCAATCGTTACAAAAAAAAATGAGCCCTCGACGAAGGTTTCTGTGATTCCCTTTGTCCTCGTCAAATGGGAGGACTCACGACGGAGGAGACACGCCGCAGTGTCAATCTCCCAACCCCACATTGCACCACGTGGGTCACACTTCCACACACACCTGCACTAACACCAACAAAGAATGACGGTTTTGGCACGTTCGAGGAACTTTGGATCAGAAGAAATCACAGGAGCTACAGAAGAAACAACACCGACTACAAGTAGGGGAGTTTGTGAGTGCAAGGCCGGCGACTGATCACCTAAACCTTCCCATCCACTCCCTGAAAAGGACTAACTCCTCCAACACTCCTTTAAGCTTTCTCTTATCTACCAACTGTCTTATCTTATCTTGTATCTTCTTGTAAGATAAAATTTATAAAACTATTTTTTTAATACCGACATTTTAGCAAATATTCTTCACTAGGATAATATAATATTTGCAATACTTTCTTATCGCAGAAAGTCTCCAGTTATACAAATACTAAGTAAAATCAATGTAGTTTCACCTAACTTTGTATTTCTAAATATATATCAGTTTCCTGATTCCCAGCGGAAGTATAAAACAGGGTGGAATCTATTGTTACTCTTACGTAATTCTCCCCTAATGCTTCGTTGTGTCAAATTTATGTAGGATTCTATTCTTTATCTCAGAGATTGCAACGATAATAACAGAAAATATCAAATATACAACTGTTGCTAACGATATCAAGACGAAAAATTCCTTTATTTAATGAAACGTAAACATTTCACAAATATAACCTGGAAATTATATTATTCGGAATCAGAATTGTTAATAGTAATTTACGTAACAAGTCAGGAAAATATTGTTTTGTCGCTTGTTGCACGATAATGCAGCATCATATCGATCGACAGTTGTGTCGAATTTTTTAACAAAAACTGGTATTTTAACCATCAATCACTTCCCATATTCTGGGGATATAGACAAAGCAAGACAATAGATAGGTAGGTAGATAAAGGAAAGTTCGAAGGAGTGTTGGATGTAAGGACCCTGTTGTAGGACTTATGTACTTTTCAGGGAGTGGATGGAAAGGCTTGGATGGTGTTAACATCGGTTGATGGCTCCGCACTCACAAACTCCTCTACTTGTAGTTGGTGTTGTTTCTTCTGTAGCTACAGTGATTTATTTTGATTCCAAAGTTCCTCGAACCTGTCTAAACCATCTTCTTTTTTGGTGTCAGTGTAGGTGGAACCCACGTGTTGCAATGTGGGGTTGGGAGATTGACGCTATGGCGTGTCTCCTCCGTCGTGAGGCCTTCCATTTTGCGAGGACAAAGGGAACCATAAAAACCTTCGCCAAGGGCTGCGGTTATGACATCGTGTCCGGTAGACTACATTTGCCCATAAAGGCACATCGCTATGCCGACGTAGAGGCCATCCAAAAGTCATCCACGACCTTTTTGAAGAAAATCCTTTTCAATGAGCTGAAATCTTTATTCGGAAAAGTTGTGGACCGTGCAAAACGCTGTATTAACTTTGGGACTATTTTGAATACAATATATTTAATTTTTTGTCCCGTTTACTTTGCGATAGGACTCGTATATCATATACCTTAAACATGTTGCTGACGCCAACCCCTACAAAAAATATTTTAAGTCGCCTATTAAAGTGTTCACTTAAAAAAACTAAATGAACACATCAGCCTTTTTAGCAGGGAATATAAAAAATTTCAACAACGCCTCCTTGAGTAGTAACACATTCAGCCTTGGAGAACTTAAATTAACTTCAAAAAAAAAAAACAATCTTTCTACAAACAGCCTTCGAAAAGAATAGAGAAGGATAAAATTAGCCATCACTCCACTTCAACTAAGGGACATAAGAGCAGACATCCTCTCTTTGTTGTATTTTACCGAGGAAAAGTTTATTGATCGGTTGTCAGGACCGGATTAGATTTATTCCTATACCTTTGTCTCTTTTAATCAATTTGAGTATTCGTATCTGATGAAGTCAACAAGTTCAGAATAATTTATTGGAGCTTTGGAAATTAAATGCTGATGTCCAATCAGTTTAGTAATTACTATGATTTGGAATATAAGTGAATTTTTTATCGATATCTATTGGGTTTAACGACTCATTCTTTACAGATTTTTAAATATTAATCGGCTAAATGCTTCAGCGATAATTGGTTTTCGATAAGAAAAATAAAGGAATATACTTAATTGAATAATAAAAAAACAATTATGTAAATAGATTTTTAAACTTCTGAAAAATGCTAAAAAATAACCTTAGTTAGCAACACAAAATACAGATGCCATAAAATCAATTTTTTTTTTGCTATTTTATGTGTGATTCGAGCCAAAAGCTTTTGATATATGATTTCTGGCTATTAAATAACGAGACTGGTTACGAAAAAGGGTTTTATTATAAAAATTATTCTTTATTCGAAAACTCCCCTTCAATACACTCCACTCCCCTCGCCATACACCTTTCCATACGTTTTTTCATTAATCAAAGAAGTGCTGGAAGTCTTCTTTGGTGAGGGTCTTTAGGAACTCTGCCGTTTTTTGCTTTACTGCTACCATCGACCTTGGATTCCCTTTTAAAACAGATTTTATCTTCGGAAACAAAAAAAAAGTTGCTCGGTGCCAAATCTGGCAATCTGTGTAATTCTAGCCAAAAGCTTTTGATATACGAGGGCTGCCTATTAAATAACGAGACTGGTTACGAAAAAAGGTTTTATTATAAAAATTATTCTACATTCGAATGCTCCCCTTCAATATACTCTACTTCCCTTGCCATACACCTTTCCATACGTTTTTTTCATTATTCAAAGAAGTGCTGGAAGTCTTCTTTGGTGAGGATCTTTAGGAGTTCTGTCGTTTTTTGCTTTACTGCTTCCATCAACTCAAATCGGGTTTCTTTTAAAGCAGATTTTATCTTCGGAAACAAAAAAAAAGTCGCTCGGTGCCAAATCTGGCGAGTACTGCGCGTGTTCGAGCTCTGGAGTGTTTCTACATTCGAATGCTCCCCTTTAATATATTCCGCTCCCCTCGCCATACACCTTTCCATACGTTTTTTCATTAATCAAAGAAGTGCTGGAAGTCTTCTTTGGTGAGGGTCTTAAGGAGCTCTGCCGTTTGTTCCTTTACTGCTTTCATCGCCATACACCTTCCCATACGTTTATTGTCATTAATCAAAGAAGTGCTGAAAGTCTTCTTTGGTGATGGTCTTTAGGAGCTCTGTCGTTTTTTGCTTTACTGCTTCCATCGACTCAAATCGGGTCTCTTTTAAAGCAGATTTTATCTTCGGAAACAAAAAAAAAGTCGCTCGGTTCCAAATCTGGCGAGTACTGCGCGTGTTTTGAGCTCTGGAGTGTTTCTACATTCGCCATACACCTTTCCATACGTTTATTTTCATTAATCAAAGAAGTGCTGGAAGTCTTCTTTGGTGAAGGTCTTTAGGAGCTCTGCCGTTTGTTGCTTTACTGCTTCCATCGACTCGGATTCCTTTTAAAGCAGATTTTATCTTTGAAAACAAAAAAAAAAAATTGCTCCGTGCCAAATATGGCGAGTACTGCGCGTGTTCGAGCTTTAGATTGTTTCTACATTCGAATGCTCTCCTTTAATATACTCTCCTCCCCTTGCCATACACCTTTCCATACGTTTATTTTTATTAATCAAAGAATTGCTGGAAGTCTTCTTTGATGAGGATCTTTAGGAGCTCTGCCGTTTTTTGCTTTACTGCTTCCACCGACTCAAATTGGGTCTCTTTTAAAGCAGATTTTATCTTCGGAAACAAAAAAAAAGTCGCTCGGTGCCAAATCGGGCGAGTACTGCGCGTGTTCGAGCTCTGGAGTGTTTCTACATTCGAATGCTCCCCTTTAATATACTCTCCTCCCCTCGCCATACACCTTTCCATACGCTTATTTTCATTAATCAAAGAAGTGCTGGAGGTCTTGTTTGGTGAGAATCTTTAGGAGCTCTGCCGTTTGTTGCTTTACTGCTTTCATTGACTCGGATCCCTTTTAAAGCAGATTTTATCTTCGGAAACAAAAAAAGTCGCTGGGTGCCAAATCTAGCGAGTACTACGCGTGTTTTTATTGGCCAAATACTGCTTCACGCTATCTCTTTAGATAATCTAAAAGGTGTTTTGCCGGCCTAGGTCGGAAAATCTCATTTTCCAGACGATTTTAAAGTAATCATTAGTATTGTTTCTGGTCGGAGGACCAAAAGGACATTTCTTTCTAAGAGCAATAAAAAAAGCTATGCTTTCCCTTGTCGTTCATTCCTGGAGTGGTACTTCTTATTTTTATAATTTTGTATCTCTACACAGTGTAATGAATAATAAATTAAACAAATTACAATTGGAAAAGTATCGTAAAACTGATAAGAAACTGCAGTGTGGTCCTGTTTATAATCTAAATATACCAAATCCGTCAAAAAGGAAGTAACTGCATATAATATAAAATTCGGTTATAGTATGAATAGCATTCAAATTCGTAATTAGTAGTTGAATGTGCGGCTCTCCATACAAAGCTGTCATTATTGAGTTAGTGTTCTGTTGGGAGCTAACCACTTAACACAACATTATGATGGTACACAACGGACTGTAATGTAATTCGACGAGTCTACTAAATAATGTATTCATTAAGTCAAGGGTGTTGGCCGCTTTTTGTTCAATTAGAAAAATTCTTTCACTTAATAAACTAGGATTAGTACTCGTAAATGAATTTCAGAGAATAGTTTACAAAATTACTAATTTACATAAATCTTCACCGGAAATGGAATATTTCATGAGTAATTTTTTAAACTATAATGTTTATACGCTCTTTTTGATACTTAAACACTTAAATTTTGTGAATCTTGTGAAAATACCGCCTCGATTACAATGGTAGATACAGATTTGACGAGGAGATCATAGATTCGTTGGAAGACTCTTTAGAAGAGATTGTAGTTCAAAATCCTTCCTGAAAAAGATAAACGTTCTCTTAAGAATGTTCCCCTCAGGGAATCAACAAAACCCCCTTGTAAACAGCCTTTCTCCAGAATGCGGGACTCTGCCTCTCCCTAGCTACTCGTGGCAACATCCATGAAAGAAGAAAAAAATAAGACAGCAAACCAGCAGAAATACACCGCAAACAAAAAACAAAGAAGAAGCCAGGATGAAAACACTCCCTTTCTTCAGTCTCTTGGAAAAGTTCCCGACACCTCACAGTCCCGAATAGATCAGAATAGAAATTAATCTACTTAAATAACAATAAGCAAAAAACACAGATAAAAAAGGTTGACATGACATTTAAAAGTGAGTTTGGGATCCAAAGTAATTCCCAAAAACTTGACCTATTGCGGATTATCACCCGCCTTAGTGTTCTGTTTTTGCTCAGTTCAGGCTAAGTCGAATGGCTGTAAACCAGTCAGTAACGCTTTCAATACTATGCTGCATACACTCTTTCAGCACATCACCCTCTTTAGATCGCAACAGAAAAGTTGTATCATCCGCGTACAATGTCACCTCACTCTGTTGTAATGATGATGTCAGATAATTAACATATACAAGAAAAAGCAAGTAGTCCCAGGACTGAACCATGGGGAATTCCATCTCCTATAGTTCTTTCTTCTGAGACCATTCCCTGAAATGAGGTTACCTGTCGCCTATCTGTGAGTTAACTCCGAATCAGGTAGCAGCTAGACGAGGAGAATCCATAATGCTCCAGCTTTTCAATCAGAATATCTCGTGAGGCACAATCGAAGGCCTTGTAGAGATCGCAGAAGGTAGGACCCATCAAGTCGCCCTCCTCAAAGCTCTTTAAGATGCCATCACACAACCTACTCACAGCCATGTAGGTACGTGGCCTTTTTATCTCTAAAGTCAAACTGCTCATCAATAAAAATGTCACTTTTGATATGATTGGAATTAATGATATGGGCCTATAGTTGTTTGGTAGATTGGGATCACCATTTTTAAGAGTGGGAACAATCCACAAAGGGAAACCTAAGGTGAGGAAAACCATCCAGCAGGTGTCAACATTTAAACAGCAACCTCACCTTCCCAACTTGGTAGAATCAGGAGAGAAAGACGACGCTTTTTAGGGACTCATCGGGGCCGGCAGCATCTGGTACTTCATGTACCTAAAACAGGAAATGGCACCTGTGACAGCTAGGAGGAAGGTTATGGAACACAAATGCAAAGATCCTGCTCTCCATCAAAAACGCAAGCGGGATGAGACCACTAGGACCTAAAGAAAAAGAAGATGAATGTGGGAAAACTGTTGAGATTATAAAAAATACTATTAACATCCGTTTTAGTACATATCTATTAAAATTTTTAGTAATCCAAGTCTAACATTAATTTGCAATTAGTTGACTGACAGATATGACAGATATTCACATTTGACATGACATCAGTATTGTCATCAGCCATGTTGAATCCACTGTCACTAATTGACAATATTGACAAGTTAGTGCTGTTTCTATTATTTTTAAAAAATAGTATTTAACGTACCTACCTAAATCTGCTTATGTTCAAATAAATACGTATAATTCTACCTTTCTTTCTTCACTTTCATTTCAATTTAATCCATTTCCTCTTGCTCCATTTTGAAAATAATGATCACTTGTATAATCCACTGATTTCTGACAATGAAATTTAGGTGAGCACAAATGATTCACAGGTTAATCAGCAAATAGAGCTTTTTCAATTTACGCATTGTGTATGTTGTAATATCATCTATCTCTTCGGTCGTTCTGGTCAGTTTATTTTACAACTATACATACAGGAAGTGATTCAGAATTGATTAACAACTATTTTGCACACGTATATATGCACATATGCAGAGATAAATTATTTATTTATTTATTTATGGAAAATAATGTCACTCACTTTGTCCGCCTTATTAAATTTCCCTAATGCTTGTTGTATTTTAGCTTGCAAAAATACGAATGTTGCGTCATCTGAAGAATCTGTTAAAGTTAAACCAAATATGTTTTTCTCTCTTTAATTCTAAATAGATCACGTTCTTGTAGTAAATTGTCAATCAAAACTCAGATTGACTCTTCAAGTCCCAATTGTCTGGCAGTAACGTCATTGTGACGTAAATGCAATGCGAGTTTCGAATGAATGCTAGCTGCTATGTTTAACTTAGAAAGGTTTACTATCTTTGTCTTATTAACGAGCAATAGAGATACTTTTAAGACAAATGTCAACACTGGAGAACATTATTAAGTGCGCTAGTGCCGCTTGACATTTTTCTTAAAAGTGTCTCTTTCTATTGCGCGTTAATAAGACAGAGATAGTAAGTCTTTCTAAGTTAAACATGGCAACTATCATTCATTGGAAACTCGCATTGGTTCCACCTGCATTTATGTCACAATGACGTCACTGCCAGACAGTTGGGCCTCGAGGTAAAGAAAAAGCAGTCAATGCTGAATTGGCTTTTCCGACCAATTTGAGGAGAACTGCAACATAGATAAGATGTAGTTTTCATTTTCTTAGGCACCTCACACTGAAGGACTCAATCCATCAGTTCTTATAGGAACATCGACCAGTTATAATGATTCTTACCTTAAATCCTCATAGAAATGTCAGTATATCCAGATTGGTTGAAAACTTTCGAGCGCAAAAATAAAAGAATGTGTATTTTTTAATGAAATTGTTCTTTTATACGCTTGTTCAACCATGTTTAAACTCTAAAACCCATCGATGCACGGTTGGAAATAAAGGAGCAGATTCCTTTAACACTTTCACCATTTTTTTATGAATTTCTATTGCTGATAAACCTTCCGAAACAAAGAATTTTATCACTGCACGATATTCGGTTTTTCCATTGTAACACGTCATCTTCAAATCACTTGTAAACAAGAAATAAATTGACAAAATCAAAATAGTTTTTTTTGTGTATTCAAATGAAAGATGAAATATTAAAATAGCGTATAAATTTTAATTCTTCTACTGATTAATAGATGTCGCTTTCAAAGCTTTTTAACCAACCCTACAGGAACGGATCTTTCCTTACAGGTCTCTATCAATGAGTAAATTATGTTTTAAGTCAAAATTTAACGTAAAAATGTAAATATTTTATATTCTATAAAAAATTGGATTCAATTATAAACTTGTAGCAATAAATCTTATTTTGTTCACTGTATTTTTTCAATTTACATTAATATATGAAGAAAAAGTTTCCAGTCACGCAATAAGCACTTTTACAGTGTTGAAATTAGATAATTAATAAATCTTGTTAAGGCTAGGGTCAGGTTATAGTTCAATTAATAAATTCTACCTTAAATTGAACAAATTTATTTTGTTTGACCCAATTAATTCTCTCTTCCCAGTCTGGGATACTTTACTCTTGGAAAGCTAATAAAATTAATGTTATCAAACTTTAAATTTGATTATTACTAATAAATTACTTTTTTATAATTCATATTTTTACCTTTTGTATCTAAGTTCGATCAAATTAAGGTTTGAGTGGAATTTGATAAAGACTGGTTTCTTTGGTACGTAATTAGTAACTGTTAAAGCGAGGTTTGTAATGTTAGCTTTGGAAGAGGTGTTGCGATAGAAAAATCGCTACATAAATGAGTAACGGAACTTCCACTGACCTCTTGCTTTTACTTTCGAGTAAAACAAAGCTTCTTCTTTCTCTTCTTGCGACTTTCATTCAATTTTCGAGTACACCAAGCACGCGTTAACTCTGGCAACTTATAATATGTTATGTATAACAACTATTTGCAGTGGAAAATATTTTTTAAACTCGTTTAGAACAATTATAAAGTCTGATGTCTATGTTTGATTAAAAAAATGCAATTTGATAGCTACCTATCTTAAATCCATTACTAAGGTTTCCTGAAGTAATCTCGAAAATTAGAGGCCAACGGAAATAGTGGTTTGTTATCATATCGATTAAGAAACTATACAATTTTACTTGTTTTTATAGTGTATATTTAGTAAGAACGTACGGTAAAAAATTAAGAATAAATAGAAAAACTAAACGTTCGATTTACTCAAGAATATATTAAATGACATTAAGGAGAAATTAAAAAAAACATCCATCAGTGCTCGTACCCGCAACCTTTGCCTCTACGCGGCAACGCTCTAACAACTACACTGAAAAAAATTTGTTTCGTAATATTAATGTCGTGTGTTCATTAACTTCGTTTTCATTGCGTTAACGTAAAAATCATTAATAATACGTAAAAATTTTTAACACAAAATCTGATGCATTTTCAGTGTTCATGTAGACAATGAATAAGCTTTCATTAACTGATGATTTTCAGTACTTAAAAAAATCATAGGTAGAATGTTTATGGTTCATTACGATAATGAACAGAATCTTTAAATATATGTTTGACATTCTTTGATATTATAAATGCTATCTTTAAAAATAATAGGTACATTAATACAATGAAATCGTTCATAAAAAACCCCTTTTGAGTATGCGCATTTTTATTCATCTCAGCGTGGTGTCGTTAATCGTTATTTGCAGGTTGTAGGTTGTAGTTTGCAGTTATAACCTATAGATGAAAGATTTTAATTTTTGTGGAAAGTTTTAACTTAGTTTTATATTAGTTTGACAATTTTATCATCCTGTATTTAAAGGTAAGTTCAAAATATTTTTTCATTTTATATATTACCTACAATTTATTAATACCAATATCGATTCTTAATAAGTTAAATACTAGGTATCTACTTTTATATTTGCGGCTTGATTATGTTGTATAAAAAATACTATGACTTTAAAGTCATATTGTATTTTAGTTAAAATCTTTGTTAATTTTATAGCATTCTTTCTAAAGAAATCTTCAAAAGAGTTAATTGCAATATTAATATTGGGTAGGGGTAGGTACTTAAAGTTAGAAATTATTTATTGTTAATAATGAGAATATCGCTTCTACTATGTCGTTATATGAAAATTAGCACTTCTCAGAAGATTAAAAATCACCTTTATTAATAAATCCATAAAAATTGTTTTCGGTACCAAAAATAGCAATTTTAAATTCGACAGTATGACATAATAGATGTGGTACAAATACGAATTTTTTGTAAATGTATTTATTTATAAAGTTTTTCTAAAAGATTGAAAATTAAATAACAAAAAAAAACATTCTAATTTAATATTAGTTCCTACTAAATATCGTTGTTTTCTAATTTTAGATGATCATGAAGCTAAAGTTATGTGAGTCCTGGATTTTAAGTATCAACCAACAAAATCTGAAGCAAAAAAGACAAGAGGAAATCAAATATAATTAAATTTTATCAAGAATTTATTTTCGCCAGAACATATAAAAGAAATAACAACTAAGAAAAGTTAAATTTAAATATCCTTTTATGTTCTTTGTGGCATTAACTTTAATATTTTCGTAAGTATGATATATGGTTATTTATTTTTATTTATAAAATATTAATCACATATATTATATTTTTTAAATTTAAACAATAGATTGTAATATCATGGGTGCAAACAACCACATACTGGATCGGGGGTCGAGAAAAGGGTCTTATTTAGACACCACTCGCTGTTCCCAGGAGACTTCAAAGACTCTTTAACCGAAGAAAATCAGAAAAGTAATTTAATAAAGTATTTTTAGGTAATTAATTTAGGAAATTTTTGTTCGAAAATATATATTTTATATAATAAGTTATGTTTAAAAATAAATATTTTATGTTATATTAAAGTTGTTCCCAATTTCAAAGATTAATAAATGATTGTACATCAATTCTACCAATATTTTATTTCCTTAAACCAGAATGAACAATATTATCAGTTCTTAGTAACTATCTTCAAATTCATAAATATGGTGTAAGACTGATCATAACTACAATGACATGTCTTTATAACAAAGATTGTGTTCAGAAATATGATAATAATAATCATAAATACAACAATTTTGGTTCATTCTCAAGTAAGTACGCGTTCTTTAAAATCATGAACATGTTCTTAAATGCAAGAACTGTGTTCATTACGCCAATGCAATTCTTACATAGATATTAAGAAATGATTCATTAGCATAACGTATAAAAGTTCATTGAATTAATGTACACTATTCATTGGCTTAAAGAAAATTGTATTGATTTTTATGATTTCGTCCGTTCATAGATACAATGAAATAAGTAATAGATTAAAGAAAGGTGTTCATACTTTAATGAAACGATTTTCTTATAATCAATGATTTGTACTTTGGACCAAAATCAGTACCTGAATTCATTGTCGTAATGAACACTTTCTTTCTATTTATGTACGAATTTGGTTCAGTGTAAGCTAAGAGACCGGACCAAGGATTTTAGTATCTCTCATGTGATTTTTAAAAAGTGTATAAATAAGAATATATTAAATGACATTAAAGAGAAATTGAAAGAACGTCGTAGCCAGCAGGATTTGAATCCACATTCTTTGCCTCAACGCGGCAACGCTCTTACAACCAAGCTATGCATGCTTAGTAATTATTTCGCTTTTTGGTCGTTAAATTCTTTCTACTTTAAAAAGTTCTTTTTATAAATTGTGATTATTTTATTGTTAACAAAAGGCAGAAGCGGAAAAATAAAATTATTTGAAAGGCAAACAGTGGGAAGAAAAAGTAGGATTATGATCAGACTATTTTATCGTATTCATCTATACGATTGTTCTCAATCTCTCCAGATTTTTATTACTATACAAAGACTTTCAACCTAATGCAACAGAAGTTAAATAAAGTGCAGGAACAGTAAAACTTTACAAAGCTGCATTATCGATTTGGTTAGTTCACTATTTCACTTAAGGCATCAAGAGAGATTTGTTTTCCCAAAGTTTAATAGAAAATGTTAAAAGCATTTTCGCAGAAACGACACTACCGGTTAGATCTTTAATCATATTATTTGATGCAGAAATTAAGTTGTTTAGAACAAAAAGCTTGCTCTGACAGAGAATATACGAGGTATGTTTAGAATCAAACGAGAATTTTTGAATAACTCATAAAATCTTTATTTATTCATTAATATCTATTTTGTCTCCTTTAAAGTAAACCCACTTAGATATAATACACTTTCTTTTAATCTTCTTGAAGTCTTCTGAATCTTCAAAGCGCTTCTGGAAGTCGATATTGGATATGGCCATCAGCTCTTTAATCGACAACATCCTCAGCAACTTCCCTAATACTTTCGTATTAAACCTAAGCTTTTATCAAGTTTGAAAGATGTTAAGGAACTTCTGCAGGACCAAAAATCACCTCATCTCTTTGTCGTCTGGGGAAGTGCTGCAGGTTTTTTTAGCTTAAATTTTTGATTTTAAGAAACTCCTGCAAAGAATTTTTCTGTCAAGTGTCCAAAGCTGAAGATATTGAGAAGCTCTTGCAGCACTTTATCATTCTTTCAATTATTTAAAACTTTAAATATGTATTATAACCTACTTTACAACTCTGAAGGTATTGAGGACTTTATTTTATTATTTTTTATTTTTGTTTTAACAAACTCCTGCAAAGAATCTTTCTCACTTAGTAGATTCCAATTTCCAATGTTAAAAAACTGTTGCAACACTTAGATCCAATCTTTTAGTATATCTCACGATCTACTTTACAACTCTGAAGATATCGAGGAAGTTTATTTTTTGATATTAAGAAATTCCTGTAAAGAAATTTTCTCACTTTGTAATAGATTTCAATTTTGACGATTTTCCAAAACGATTTGTTTCACTGATTCGACGTTTTCATCAGTTATTGAAGTGCTCGGGCATCCAGAGCGGCCATTGCCATCAACGTCTTCTCGGCCTTCTTTGAAGCGTTTATACAATTCATACATTTTAGGATTACTCATAGTAGATTCACCAAAAGCCAAAGTCAACATTTTGAATGCATTGGCACACTTAATGTAGAAATATTGAGTTCAAAAATCCTTCTCTTTAGGTATATTATTTTTTATTATTTTTTTACATTTCTATTTCTAAAGAGTAAGATAAAATTCTTAAAGTACGAGTCATAAAACCAGGTATAATTTAAGCTCAGTATAGACCCAAAATATTACCAGATGTTAAGGGACAAACAACCACAGCAATATAGTTGTAAAGTAGTTAGTGAGTTCTCTCTGATATTTGATATTGTAAAGACATACTTCCGATACTCTCTTTTTAAAATAAAGACAATCTTCCAATAATTAAATCTTAATTATTTAACAAATTCACCATTGCATATCCCATAATTCCTACACTTTATTTCATTTTTTACGCAGATTCTTTGATCCATTTTGGTCGATAGTAGAAAATCGAAGAGTATACCAAAACACGTCTAACCTTTCTTTCGTCCAACACAAACTAACAATGCAAAATGTACGTAGCCCGTTTCTTTCTGAACAAACCTCGTACAATTATAAATTTTTAAATTAGTCTGTTATCTTTATTCTTACTAAACATTTTATAGTCCTCTACACGGAAAAATGAATAAAATTATCAATTTTAAGCCAAAAATATTTTGCTCTATTATATCTAAATCAATCAGTAATAAAGTTACAAATAGATTTTCATATATTTTAAGTGGTTAGTTCCTCTTGTTGAACGCTACTAAATATAAACGCAACATGCACTTTATTTTAAGTGTTGATAAGACGAGATAACATGACACTTGACTGGCAAATTATCGGAAGTATTGATTTTTTTCTATATAAAAATATACCATTAAGCTGTTAAACAAAGAAATATATAAAATTGATTCATTGACTTCTGCTTCATTAATGTGCAATATTACATTTTTGGTTATATGTTCGTTTAATGACCTAGACTTTTATCAGAAGTAATGCGATATTTAATATAATTTTATTCCAATATATCAATAATAAGAAAATTAATAAAAAATACTAATATTATACCACTTTACATTGTAGTTTTTCTACAATACTTTCAGGATAAAGTATGGTAAAGTTTTAATATAAAATCACCAAAAAACTTGCCACACCTTCACGTTTTGATATTGAATTCCCCAATAATTAAAATCTAAAACAACGAAATGTAAGATGTAAGAAAGTACCATTGGATTTTCCTAAATACAGGTTGTTTGAAAAGTTTTGAAAGAACAAATGGCCCAATTTTTTTAATATAAAGTTGGTTTATACAGTTTTATACCCTATTTCAAAAGAGTGTAGAGTAATAAATCACGAAGTGTCATAAAATTTGGCTGAATTTCGGTGTCGTTCATGGGCGTATGCAAATCTTAGGATTATTAAACTTAATAATTAAAGTAAATTAAAAATTATAGACAGATAATAATAAAAGGCCAGTTTTGGGAAGTAATATG
The DNA here is from genome assembly GCA_964028335.1 of Altica lythri. Lineage (NCBI taxonomy): Eukaryota > Metazoa > Arthropoda > Insecta > Coleoptera > Chrysomelidae > Altica > Altica lythri. Next base: position 19,404,810 of record OZ034801.1, on the reverse strand, counting down.
GTCTGAAATTTACGTACCTACATGTACCTACTCTGGCGCAGTGTTTTCGGTCGATGACAATGGGCTAATCCCATAAAATAGGGTGACCTACCTGCTTCTTATGAAATGAGAGAATTTTGCAATGCAGACTAGGAAAGTGACAGAATTTATTGACGGATCACCCTAGAGCCCTTTTGAATACCTAATGAGATTTTATTACTCTACACTCTTTTGAAATAGGGTATAAATGTGTTTTATTGACTTTTTTGTCAGTTTCCTTTTAGACTCTTCTCTTGATTTATTTCTAATCTAACCATCCTCTTTAAATCTTTGACAACGTATATTATGCTGCTTTCATCCGCAGACTTTTTGAAGTTGATATTTTTTGTCTTTTGACCTATAAAATCGTATAATATTGTTTTAACTAAATGTTATTTTTTGTTATAGGTGCGGGAGAGTCGGGGAAAAGTACTATAGTTAAACAAATGAAGTAAGTATATGTATATTTTTTTTAAATTTTTATTAAAAAAACCGCAGTTATCAATTTTAAACATAACTTTCGGTTAAAGAGTCTTTGAAGTCCTGGACACAGCGGGCCGTCTATAAATCCGAACCTTTTCTCAGACCTCACAACAGGCGGTGATATGCACTTATGATTATACAATCTATTGTTTAAATTTAAAAAATATATGTGATTATTTTTATTAAATAAAACGAATATAGCGAAATCGTACGAACGCCGATCGTCTGTTGCCTCAGTATTCGGCCGAACTCTATGGTGGTAATGATGGCTCTCCGGAACGGTCTTTTTGATTCTGATGAAGAATTTTTGTTTTGGAACAATCGCCTTTGATTCATCAATGTGTCAGCCAATATAGACGAAGTTTGTGGAATTTGTGGTACGATCTACAAATCGTTGATGGACACCACTTCTTCTATATTCGAATAAAAAAGGATACATTCTTAGCAAAATTCATGCTAAACTCAAAAAATTCTGTAATTTTTCAGAAACGATCTCTCCATGCTCTTTCATTTCAGAAGAAACCTCCTTCCACAACTGTTTTTGTACATTTCGCATGTGGTATTTCGATTCAAGTTGATCCCATACATATTTTCTCTCCTATTTGAGCAAAATTAACCGTTCACAGTCCATTCTGTCAATCTCGCGTGATTCAAGTTTCGCACTATTTCGCAATTAGATCCCATCAGGAACCGAAATGGTCCGAATTCTGCTAGCTCCCTATTTGGATCTTTAGTCCGTTTTCGGCCGAATTCGGACAAATTGATTTCGCAGCTTACGGATCAAGTGGACGGGAAGCCTTATCCTCCTTTTTATCAGCCTGCTTGTTGTATTCCTTTATGCTCCGGCACCCAAAGTAGTTAACACTATTATGTTCCGCCAGCATATAGAGTTTTACTCTGCACTCGTACAGTACTCGTAACGGTGCCGGTCGGATGCGCAATAGACAAACAGTTTGTTTCACAGGATGAGTGTTCGTTGTCTCTCGAAATAGCTTGCTGGTGATGAATTTTAAAAGCAAGTTAAAAATGCATAAGTTTAACAGCCAAACTCGGGAATGTGTTTGAATTTATGAAGGAAGAAAAATCGTTGGGAGCGAACCAAATTCTATTAGATCGGCTATTTGAACGCGTTGTTGCTGCTACAGGTGCCTCGGAAAGAATTATAAGAAAGAAGCAAAATAAATGCTTGTGAAAGTTCATCATTTCAGTCTCCGAGAAAAAGTAGAAACAAAAAAATAACGAAAAGTGACCTTGATGATGCCGATAAAGATTTATTAAAAGTAGAACCTCAATTTGACGAAGTTATCATTTCCGACTCTGAAACTGAAGAAGAGGAAAGTGATTTGCATCTACTTTTTCCGAATACTTTCTCTGTCAGACTTCGACTCCGGTTTTGCGCATACAGTGACTCTCCCACCGGCACCTTCACAATCTGTGTATAGTTTCGTTCAAAGTCATTTTTGGCTTTTTTTGCGTCCAGACTTCATGCCGACAAAAGATTTTGTTTGTCGGCATGAAGTAATGGGAAAAAAGCAAAAATTATCTTTGAACGAAACGATACTTTGGTTTTTAAGGTCAAAATATAATAGTCGCTTGACTATCTGTGCAAATATTGATCCGCTTTAGATGTTAAAAATTTATTGACAGTCATTAACTAATAAAAGGGATTGATCTAACAGACCCGTAATTGCTTTTACCAATTGATTTTATATATTCTTTACGTTAACAGTTATTCGTATAATTATTTCGAATATCTTTCGAATGTTTTTTAAATATGAAGCTATAATTTTTGTAAAACCACGTAATATCCAAAAGTAAAAAACTTTCAAGTTCCGGTTTCCAGCAGTTGCTTTTCTGTTTATTAGGTTTAAAAAACAGGACCGTTGGGAGTTGGATATTCGTAGTAATAATTTAAGCACTCATATTTCTTGTAGTATCCTTGAAAGTTTTGAATGTTCTACGCCAGAGAAAAACGATCACTGGAGTTCTGACGTAAGTTATATATTAAATGTAGCTCGGAGTTTTGATCAATAAAAGCCTCATTTTTTGCAAGGAGCGTTATGGAAACTGATCGCTTTCTTTTGCAAAAGAGAACAGTATTTTATCGTGTAAATACCGCCACCACAAAGCCCAATCAGAGATTTTGAACTATTACGTAATTAAATTATAAATATTCAAAATTATTTATATTGAACTGTAAGGACTTTTTCTAATTAATATATCGTTTGAATTTTCTTTTTTTTACGTTTCTTTGGCTCTTTCGATTTATAGAGACTGGATTAAAACAAATCAGATTGAAAAGCTTACCAGATTAAGAAGGATTTTCTATTGAAAATACCATTTGTGAAACGTCTGCTTCTATGTGAAATGCAGAAAATTCTACATACAACAATGACAAGCACTAGAATTGAAAAATCAACAGGAAAAAAATGATATCGTGGAGCGAAGCGAAGAGTATATACCTATTAGAAGACTAGTGGAGTAGAAGAAAAATAGGACGATCCAGAGGTAACAGAATAAAAGCACCTTAAAAGCATTTTACAGCCAAGAGCCAAGCGAAAGGCAAGACTAGGAAAAATGAAGAACGTTAGTCAACAAGATCGTATTATCGAAGTCACATATAATTTTTTCTTTGTCTCTTTCGTTCTAATAAACGATCTAAGTATCTAAGTATTCCCTGTTTCTTTTAAACTTTTATCCCTCCTGTAAATCTTTTTGGCTATCCTTCGTATATCTACCAGTTTTTTATCACTTCCAACGCTCCTTCAAGTTCTTGATTAACAAAACAACAATCTCTTCGTGTACTATGCCTGCGAACAGAATATATCTATAAAAAGACCAGTGGAGTAGAAAAAAAAATAGGAAGAACCAGAGGCAACAGAATAAAAGCACCTTAAAAGAATTTTACAGCCAAGAGGCAAACGAAAGGCAAGACTAGGAAAAATGAAGAACAATAGTCAACAAGATCGTATTATCGAAGCCACATACGTTTTTATTTTTCTGTGTCTCTTTTTTTCTAATAATCAATCTAGGTATACCCTTTTTCTTCCAACTTTTTATGCCTCCTGTAAATCTTTTTTGCTCTCCTTCGTATGTCACCTTTTTATCACTTCCAATGCTCCTTGAAGTTCTTGATTGACAGAGCAACGATCTCGTCGTCTACTATGCCTGCGAACAGAATATATCTATAAAAAGACCAGTGGAGTAGAACAAAAATAGGAAGAACCAGAGGCAACAGAATAAAAGCACCTTAAAATAATTTTACAGCCAAGAGTCAAACGAAAGGCAAGACTAGGAAAAATGAAGAACAATAGTCAACAAGTTCGTTTTATCGAAGCCACATACAATTTTTTTTTGTCTCTTTCGATCTAATAAACAACCTAGTCATACCCTTTTTCTTCCCACTTTTTATGCCTCCTGTAAATCTTTTTGGCTATCCTTCGTATATCATCTTTTTATCACTTCCAATGCTCCTTCTCGATTGACAGAACAACAATCTCTTCGTATACTGTGCCTGCGAACGGTATATACCTATAAGAAGAATAGTGGAGTAGAACAAAAATAGGAAGATCCAGAGGCAACAGAATCAAAGCACCTTAAAATAATTTCAAATAAAATAGCCAAGAGTACCGCAAGACTAGGAAAAATGAAGAACGATAGTCAACAAGATCGTATGATTCTTTGTCTCTTTTGATCTAATAAACAATCTAGGTATTCTCTGTTTCTTTCAAATTTTTATCACTTCCAACGCTCCTTCAAGTTCTTGATTGATAAAAGAACAATGTACTATTCCTGTGGACAGTAAAATACCTATAAGATCAGTGAAGTAGAAGAAATATAGAAAAATCCTGAGACAACAGAATAAAAGCACCTTAAAAGAATTTCAAATATAATAGCCATAAGAACGGCAAGACTAGAAAAAATGAAGAACGATAGTCAACAAGATCGTATTATCGAAGCCACATATGTTTTTTCTTTTCTCTGTTTCTTTCAATCTAATAAACAATCTAGGTCGTCCCTCCTTTTCAACTTATTCTGCCTTCTGTAAGTCTTTTTGGTTATGTCATTTTTTATCACTTCCAACTTCTTGATAGTCAGAGCAACAATCTCTTCGTGTACTATGCGATAGTTTATACCTATAAGAAGACCAGTGGAGTAAAAGAAAAATAGGAAGATCCAGAAACAATGGAATAAAAGCACCTTATCATAGACAAGAGCCAAGCGAAAGGCAATACTAAGAAAAATAGTCAACAAAATTTTGTTATCGAAGCCACACACGTCTTTTTTACAATTTTTATACAACAATCAATACGCCACACAAACGACGTCGCAGGTACATCCATATAGAACCCAAAAATGTGGTTAGATTGTTTTTTGTCCGTCTGTCTGTATGTTTGTACGCGCATCACATGAAAACTACTTATCCAATTCGGATGCGGTTTTCACAGATGTATTTTTCTTCTTTCAACTTAACACCTGGTGTATAAAAAGTTTTCCTCCCACCCATTTAACGGGGTGGGGGAAAAAAATTTATACAACAATCGACACGCCACGCGAAAGACGTCGCAGGTACAGCTAGTTAGTTTACTAATATGTCAACTTTTGTTTTTATTTGATGTATTACTTATCATTTTCTAACAGCAATTCAATAGATTATATAAAGCAAATAGAGACAAAAAAATGAAGCGGATTTATCTGGAATCAGTTAGCATAATTAAACATTATCATTTATTTACTGAACATTGATTACTTTTAAACAATATCATTTATTATAAAAAGTACTAAACACCAATTGTTTTTCATACGTATATACGTTGTATATACTACACATAATTGTTTATCAGATCTCATGACTCCAAAAATCACTTAACTTGATGATTCAGCCATGTGGCGCAAAATTAAATATTCTATTAAACAAAATCGATAAAGCTCTAAATAATATGTCGTGTCATACGTGAGTAAAAAGAAACCCTGACATATTGTTTTCCATGAAATATGATCTTCCATAAAATTGAAGTGAAAAGTTGCTCGCAAATATTAGATTATCTATGTTTTATGATCCATCATGAATGACAAAGACAGATATTACTTACTTACCGAAACTGTATACACGCCATTTCGATGTGGTTTTTCTGAACGATATAATATTTATTAAGGATACCGGAAAAGGGATTTTCAATTTATAATATGCATCCATTCTTTCAAAAAACGTCTATTAAAATTTAACAAAAGAATTCATAACAGTTTTTTCGATTACAAAATGTTTCTCTTTTATATAGTTACTAGCTGTACCCGGCGCGCGTTGCTACGCCAATAACTAAAATAAATTTAAGAAAAATAAAAGAGGAGAAGAGATAGAGAAGGAAAGAAAGTTTATAGTTTTGTTTTACTTATCGCACCAAAAATATATTTTTCGAACTTATATTTATACGAATTCGTATAGATATCTATTAATCAGTATTGAATTTGATACATGAAAGCGTCATCTGGTGGTAACTTCAATTAATACGAATATCATATTCATCTTACCCATTAAAAATACATCATCATACCGATTTTCATGACAATCGGTTGAACGGGGCAGAAGTTGCTACTCTGCAGCACCACCTGGTGGCGAGTGGCATCAATGAGCATATCATACAAACCTTCTCCGTGGAAAAATACATATACATACCAATTTTCATTACAATCGGTTAAACGGGGCAGAAGTTGCTACTCTGCAGCGCCACCTGGTGGCGAGTGGCATCAATGAGCATATCATACAAACCTTCTCCGTAGAAAAATACATATACCTACATACCAATTTTGATGACAATCGGTCCAGTAGTTTTTGAGTTCATTGAGTACATACAGACATACAGACAAACATTCATTTTTATATAATATATAGATTTGACGGAATAACAAATTTTATTGTTATATAAAATTTATTACAGCGGAATAAATTAATGAAAATATAATAGAATCCAACCACCAGGCTTTTTCCTAATCCATACATAGAAAACCTTTGTAGTTAAATGATTAATCCGTAGATATATGAGTGAATATAATGCGAATACATTTATAGGAGTATGGTGGGTAAGAGGACTCTGCTGTAGGACTTATGACCTTTTCAGGGAATGGATGGGTGTGTTTGGATGGTGTTAGTATCTGTCGTCGGTCCCGCTCTAACAAATTTTCCCATTTGCTGCAGGTTGGATTGCTGTTCTTTCTCCTGCTTCGTACCATCCATGGTACTTGAACGTACCTAAACAGTCTTCTTCCTTTGGTGTATGTGTAAGTGTTGTGTGGTAGTGTGACCCACGTGGTGCAATATGAGTTTGGGAGATTGACGCTGTGGCCTGTCTCCTCCGTCGTGGAGCCCTTCCATTTGGCAAGGACGAAGGGAACCACAGAAACTTTCGTCAAGTGAATATAAGAACCTAGGTATTCCATGCAAGATGATAAGACTGACAAAAATGACCCTGGAAAATACTGAAAATAGGGTCTACGTAAACGATTAGAACTTTGAGGCTTTTAAAACAAACAGACGAGTAAGGCAAGGGAACCCCTATCTACAACACTTTTTAACATTCTGCTGGAAAATATTCTAAGAGAAAGTAATATTCATAGACATGGAATAATGCATAAACTTAAACATCAGTGTCTAGCATATGCCGACGACATTGTACTAATAGCTAGAACAAAGCAAGAATTAAAAAACATAACCAAGAGGTTGGAAACTGCTGCAAAAAAGAGGGTTAGAAATTAACGAACAGAAAACCAAGTCTATGGTGATGATAAGGAACAGAAAGCCAAAAAATGAGGACTTGATAATAAGTAGGTAACTGTTCAAACGGCAAAACTTACACTTTTGAAAACACAGGAAATTTTATCTACCTGGGATTGAATATAAGCAACAAAAATGATGAAAGCAGAGAAATTAATAATAGAATAAACAAAAGAAGCAGCAGTGCAGGGTTACTCATGAGAGTGCTGAAGTCAAAAAATGTTTCTAGAAGAGTAAAAGAGAGGTTGTACAGAACAGTTATCAGACCAGTAACTCTTTATGAATGTAAGACATATGGACGTTAAATAAAACAGAAGAACAGAAATTAGAAATCTGGGAGATGAAAATTCTACGGAGAATATATGGAGGGAAAAAAGCTGACCAAATATGGATAAGAAGAATAAATAGAAAAATAATGGAACTATACGACAGCCCCTCTATAACATCACAAGTGAAGGCTTAAAGAATTGGATGGCTATGTAATGTTGAAAGACTACCAGAAACGAGAGTAACCAAAAAAAAACTGAAAAGCTCTATGATCGGAAAGAGGCAGAGAGGAAGACCCAGAAGGTGATGATTCACTTCAGTGCGTCAGCATAAATAGGCACAAAGACTCATTTTACCGAACTAAAAATTTGATATTTTTCTTATCATAAGATACCCATTCGTTCCAGACAAGCAGTTAATCATATCTAAAAGCAGTCTAGCTTGTTTTTCTTAATTTTGAACAACTGTTTTATAAATTTATTTCTATTTTCCTTTTTCAGAATTATCCACGAAAGTGGATTCACTCCAGAAGACCATAAGCAATATCGGCCGGTGGTCTACAGCAATACGATACAATCCTTGGTAGCTATTTTACGGTCAATGCCAAATCTCGGAATTAGTTATGGAAATAACGAGAGGGAGGTATGTATTAATAATAATTGTTCATTTAAATGCTTAACATTACCTTATCTTCTTAACAATATTCTCTGCTCTCTGTTTGTCTGGATATGTTTGAGTTAGTCAATCATCTACGATCTACCATACAAGCACTGGAAAGTAAACGATTGGATTTTGAAGGAAACGAAGAGCAGAGAAAGTTCTTTGTTTCTTCTGACAAGATGCGCAAAAACATTTTTCACTTAATTAGTCAAAAAATTGTTTCTAAATTTCAAAATGTTGATAATAGTCCGCCGAGCACAACACTTTCTTTAAAATGATTAATACATACTTGAAACTTTGTGTATAGCTTCCTATTGACGAGTCAAACAAAGTTTGAAATTAGATAATTTCAAACTTTGTTGGACTCGTCAATAGGAAGCTACACACAAAGTTTCAAGTATGTAATAATCATTTAAAAAAAAACTGTTGTGCGCGGTGGACTATAAGTAATTGTAGGTAATTTGCTCATTTAACATCAGCACCAATTAAATATGACAATATTGGTGTAAAAATGTTCGGTTGAATATTTTAAGCGCGTTTAATGCAGCAGTTCTACAATTCCAGCAAAACCTGTTGACAATGAATGGTCATTAACGTTGACAATTGACATTAATATTGACAGTTTTCCAGGCATGTTTATGATATAATATGACAATAGGGAGCTCTGATACCATTATGTGCAATTCACTTATTCTGTCATGTATTTACCAGGTTACTTAATTGTCACATTTACCAAGTTAAATTTGTACAAGGTATAGTTAGAATTTGTGGAAAATTATTGAATATCTGTGTTGGTTTATAAGCGGTTTTGTTGCCTCTGATCAATACCAAAGGTGACCTACTTCAATAAACAAGAGCCCCCTGCAACTCTCTCAAACTAGGTCTTCTTTTTTTCTTTTCAACTTTTTATTCCTCCTGTAAATCTTTTTGGCTATGTCATCTTTTTATCACTTCCAACGCTCCTTCAACTTCTTGATTGCCAGAGCAACAATCTCTTCGTGTATTAAAATAATTTAGTAATGTGTTGAACCTCCACGATGTCTTATACACACAGAAACTTGTCGGAGCATACTTCTTATAGAATTTCCTCGTAAGGTATTTCATCCAAGGCAACTTGCACCTCATGTTGGACTAGCGCTAGTATCTAAGGAGGATTCCCATAATGTTATAGACATAATGTTTTGAACCTCCACGATATCTTCTAGACTAATCTAGACCCAGAAATTCGTTGGAGCAAACTTTTTAAAAGGTGGACAATTTACTCGTAAGGTATACTTGTAAGTGTCGCTAGAGTCTGAGGAGTATGAGGTAAACTGAGTAATCTCCTTCCCATAATGTAATAGACGTATTCTCTGGGTGAAAGATAGGGAGATCTAGAGGACAAAGGCAAGAAATCAAATTAAAAATGGATCTACGTAATTCTGGCTACAGTCATTATCGTGTTGGAAAAGTGGCTTTGGGAAGCTGTTGAATATAAGGTTTCACATGTGGTTCCACCACCTCTTGAATGTAACAAACGACGCTTATATTGCCTCTGATCAATACCAAAGGTGACCTAAACAAGAGCCCCTGTAATCCCCTCTCCTGAAGAGTGTGGTACACATGCCTTTCCACAAAAAATTGTGGATCTCTTCGTTCACCACGTCACCTTCTCACTCTTACATGACCATCATGTATGCCCAAACAGAATTTGAATTCATCACTAAAGATATCTGGTATTACATTCAAGGTCCAAGTTCAGCGACTTTCTCTGCACCAATTCACTCTTCCTTGTCTAGGAGTGAGAGCTAGACCAAACTGAACACGGTATGAAATAAGTCTAAAAACTTCTGATCCGGCGATAAACAGTCAAGATTCTAATTTTCGTGCAATGCTTTAATAACCAGTCATGTAAAATGTAAAGCCAAGTTGTTGGAAATTTTCTCCTCTTCTTACTTTAGGCGATTGCCGAGCAGCAGAGCCATATAACAAACAAGGATAAGCTCTTCACAAATTAAGAATAGACTAGGTAAACCGGCTAATGGGTGAAACGAGGAGTTTTAAAATATAATGGTCTATCTTTCTCACTTACGAAAAATCGTAGGTGTTTGTTCGACAAGGATGGTTAGACAACTCGGAATAATTTTCATCAAAATATACCGGTCGATACCTTGGCTTGGTCTAGTTATTAATATGTCTATGTACAAAACACAGTTATCACGTACTTAATTTTTTTTGAGAAGAGACGATAACACTACCGATATGGATGAAAGTGATAGTTTTTTATCCTATCTATACCTACATATAACAAAAGTGTAACCGATCGTTTTATGTACTTGGAAAATATATTTAAAAAATAATATATACGCAAGAAAACCCAAAAAAATATTTTTTCATTTCTTCTGTTTGTCTGTCTGTTTGTTCACCCTAATCTTAGAAATGGCTTAACCGATTTTAGTGTAGTTTTTATCTTTCTTGGCCTCTTCAATAATGTCTCTCGAATGTTGAATTAGAAGCATTTTTTGGTTACCCGTGAGCTTGTGCGAAACAAACCGTGAACACACCTTTCTCAAGCACAAATTCCCGGTTAAAATGAGATAGATCGAATCTTTGGAAATACTTAATTGCATTAGCATGTACCTCAATGAAGATTTTGGCTCATTTTTAATAAGTAAGCACTTTTCAACAGTTTCTGGCGAAATCACAAATTTCGGCTGGCCAAAATGTTTGTGGTCTTCCAGCGACTCACGATCCTCTTTGGACTCTGCTACGAGATAAACAATCATCACCATAAACTTGTTTTAACAATCGATGCGTTTACCAAGTTTAAAACAGAACTTAATATTGGCTCTTTGTTCGATGCTCATTTTTCGACAGATGTTAAAAAGGTACTTTCATTTTGAGCGCGATAACTGTGCGTGAAGTGGTACGATCATCACTAAATTTTGACAGAACCTCAACGAAAGATGTACCCATGGTACAATAAGACAAGGTATGTTCTTGCGCAGGTAGGGGTAGGGTGGGGGCATTCTCTCTCTATCGGGCCCAGCGGCCGCCATATTGGTTGTTTGTTTACATCGTTTACATGTCACCCGTAAGCCTCGTAAAAGTAGTCGAAATGCCAATGACATGTCAAATAAAATCGTGCAAAAATAAGAGGATTAATAATGCGGAAATAAAAAAAAAATGTAAGTGTTTGAATAAAGACAAAACACGAAAAAACAAAGTGCAGTTTAAATTTATTATGTACAAAATAAATGTTTGAATGCGAAATGTAAACGTGTTATTTCATTTCATACACAAAACTCATATACTCAACCATATATAAACGGAATTTTCTATAAATTTTCACAGTTTTATGTCCTGAGGATTCGCAGTATTAACTCGAGATATGATTGATCACATATATTTTCGACTGAACTTTTTTTATTTATTCAGTGTTAATAAATTTAACTAACAAAAACTTTATAAATCTTTAAGAAGTAGATTTCAAAATCCACTTTATGAGAATGCCGTCATTGTGTCAAATTTTTATGTAAAAAAACGAAATTTTCTATAACACATACTGAAACTTTATGAAAACCCTATTTACCAGGGGTATCATAAAACATAGCTCTTTTTATAAAGTCCCTTTACAGGAAAAGCGGAAATTTTATAAAAATATGATATTCCATAAGGAGTTTTATAAAAACTTAAATTAATAGGGCATTTTCTTTGATAATTAGAGCAAGAATCGTTCGCGCATTAACGTACACAATTTTCTTACATTTGAATTTTTGGGCGGGAGCAGGCCAAGATGGCGGCGGCTGGGCCCTGCGCGAACCGATCAAAAACTCGTACCCAAAACGAACATACCTTGTCTTATTGTATCATGGATGTACCTACCTATCGAACGCTAACTCCAATAACAGATGGAGCTAGTAGTTCTGTTTACTTTGCGGTAGACCGTGTATATCCAAAATAAAACTCTTAGGAAACATATTGGGATAAACAAAAATTAGACTTCAGATAATTTATTTTAATTACCACAACCTACAGGTAGCAAAAAATCCAAGAATTACATAATATTAAATAAAATTGTTCCATTCAGCGGAATTATAGTGCCAATGCATAAAAAAGGAGATCGGGAAGAATGCAAAAACTACAGAACAATATCCCTCTTAAACATTACATATAAGATACTAGCCAATACAATAAACTCCAGACTGAAGACACAAGCAGAAGGAATCCTAGGAGACTACCAAAATGGCTTTAGGCCAGGCAGATCAACAGTTAACGCCATACATACACTAGAACAAATAGTACAAAAAGCAAGAGAATACAATAGAGAACTACACGTAGTTTTCATAGACTTCAAAAGCGCTTTCGACACCGTAAAAAGACAAAAATTGTTGGAAGAACTAGAGGAACTTGGAATCCCAACAAAAATAAGGAAAATGGTAGCAATGACTCTTAAGAATACCACCGCCAAAGTCAGATTCAATGGAACAATTTCCAAAGAAATAAAAATAAATAAAGGAGTGAAGCAAGGAGATGTTATGTCACCGACACTCTTTAATTTAATTTTAGAAGTAATAATAAGGAAGGCAAAGCTAGACAATAAAAATTTCATTACGAATCAACTACAAATAATAGCCTACGCAGATGATCTGGCCATCGTTGCAAACACAAAGACAGCACTAATAAAAGCAATTGAAAAACTAGAGAAAGAGGCAAAACAAATGGGTCTAGAGATAAATGAAAACAAAACAAAATACATGAAGATAGGTAAGGAACAGACAACTCCACAGGAAAAATTGATTACTCAAAACTATAGGCTTGAAGCGGTACACACCTTTAACTATTTAGGAGTCACAATAGGAAAGACCGGGAAGGAGAGAGTGGAAGAAAGAATTTTAAAAGGCAACCAGGCATTCGGTATGAACAGAAACCTTCTGAGAAGTAAAGTATTGACTAAAAAAACAAAAATGAATCTGTATAAGACCCTAATACGACCAGTAGTTACATACGCATTGGAGACAACAACACTAAATAAAAAGGAGGAAGACAGTCTACTAAAATTCGAAAGAAAAATAATGAGAACAATACTAGGCCCTGACACAACAAGCGAAGGAGAAAGAAGACTTAAAACAAACATTACAATAGACAGGGAACAAAATGGTGAAAACATAGTTAGATATACTAAATCACGCCGTCTAGAATGGATTGGGCATATACTCAGAAGGCCACACAAAGAAATGCTTCGAAGAATAACGAACTGGACACCGTTATGGCCCAGATGCAGAGGAAGACCAAGAAAAAGATGGTTAGATGATGTGGAAGAGGACGTAAAGGCCATGAACGTTGCTGATTGGAAATCTCAATGTAGGGACCGGAAACAATGGAAGAAAATTACAACAGAAGCAAAAACACACAACAAATTATGACAAATTTAAACGAAGGCAGAGGAATAATCCACCTCAATAAAAGAAAAAAGGATTGTTGAACGCCCAGGCGTTAGCCATAATCTTAGAGATTGTAAGGCTGTGATGATGATGATGAAATAAAATTGTTATGGAATACATTTAGAACCTTATATCCTTTGTTTTGTATACATATACAACTCAAAAATATTGTATGCTAAAATTAACTTTCTCATTTTATGAAACGCTCTTTCAAAGTTAGACTTTAATAGATAAACTTTTATTTTTGAGCAATTTTCTCCGAATCGTATATCATACATAATGTAATTTTTCTTATTAATCACATGAATGATATTCATTTCTTGTCAATCACATTAAAAGCACTATTATCTATTTTGTAAAAAATACATTAATAAAATGTGTTTGATTATATATGGTACCTATCTACAATTTCTTAATTAAATTACAGCATGTGTATGAATATGGTAGCGGCTTCTTTCATGTACATAATATATGTATATAAAGAATTTCATCACTGTACTTGAATTTGTTTTTCTAATGGCTTTATTAATGTAATAAACACACAAGACTTTCATTCAATGTTAATTAAATATTTTATCAGAATGTCCAATTTTGTTTCAATGATATAAAAAGAATTTTAATATCTTGAATTTATTTTTTAGATTGACGGAAAAATGGTATTCGATGTTATACAAAGGATGGAAGACACAGAACCTTTCTCAGAAGAACTTTTAGCTGCAATGAAAAGGTTATGGACTGACTCAGGGGTTCAGGAATGTTTTGGTCGTTCCAACGAGTACCAGCTCAACGATTCAGCAAAATAGTAAGTTTTTTTTAATACTTTAATTTCACCATTAGTGTAAGAGTATTTAATTTTTTACTAAATCAAATTAATCCTACAACTCTTTATTTATGTAAAGAAGTGTTGAGGACCAGCTGATGAGTACTGTATAAAAAATAACACTGGTTGGCGTCAAAATCACTGCAAAAATATGGATACGACATCTGGCTATTAAATAACGAGATTGGTTACGAAAAAGGGTTTTATTATCAATATTACATTCGGACAGATCCGATCCTATTTCCTTTTTTAGCCGTTTTCTATCCTTCGGATATAGGCCTCTTTTAAATTTTACCTTTGGCTTCGGTTTTGGGCGACTCGATACCAATTTAAGCCTGCGACCTTTATCTTTGCTGGGGTCTTCCAACACTTCTCCTCTTTTCCCAAGGTCTCCATCTGGTGATATACCCGCTTCAGTTTTCTGTATGTCTGGCCACGTGTCCTGTCCATTGCCATTTTGAGAACCAAGTCTTTTTAATTTATCGAATACTTTAGTTTTTTCTCTTATACATGTATTTGTTTTGTGGTCTCTGAGGGAAATTCCTCAAATTCGTCTTTCCACGGCTCTCTTATGTATTTCCAATTTATTTTTGATCTTTCTGGTTATTACCCAGGTCTCGCAATCATACGTGACAACAGGAAGTATACACTCGTTATAGACTTTTGATTTTAAAGTCATTGGGATATTCAGGCTGAAGATGTACTTTAATTTGCCGTAAGCCGCCCATCCTAGTCGAATTCTCCTATCAATCTCTATTTCTTGATTCTGTTTGCCCAGTGTTATAGCCTGACCAAGGTATAGGTATGTTTTTGTCTTTTTTATTGTCCCATCGTGAATCGGTATTGGTTCGTCTGCATCTGGTGTATTTGTAATAAACAGATCCGTTATTTATTATATATTGACACACGGAAACATCCAACTCTCTCAAGTACTAGAGATAAGATGTTTAAGTCCCGCTAATATTGGAAGCGATCACTGAATGTGAGATAAGAATAAAGATAGAACAGCTACGAGACTTGTCAACAAGAGAGCTTTACCAGAGAAGACTCCAAAAAGTCCTGAAAACTACATAACACCGCATGAAGACATAGAAGGTAAGCTGGAGGAAGATTAGATATAATATCAAAATAGCAACAACGGAAACACTTGGAGAACGTAAGATTAGTAAACATATACGAAAGAAAAGGAGAACACCATAGTTCTGCAAAGAAATAAAATTAAAATGCCAAGAAAAAAAATCTACCTAGAATACAAATCCAAAAGAACGAGACAAACATATGAAGAATATAAAAGAGTACGATATGAATTAAACTCAAATAAGAAGGAAGAAAACAGAATATTGGAAAACATTTTCAAGATGGAGCATGACTTATGGGATGCAAAAGAAAATTTGGAAAATGATACGAGGTCAAAGAGCAGAAATGAAGGAATTGTTAGAAGTAAAACACATTGATAAAAATACAAACTTACCCAAAAAAACCTGTATCAAACAACTAATCACGCAGAACTGGAAACCCCCAGGTAGAATTGGATGAGCAAACAGAAATTAAAGAGGGAGATATAACAAACGCCTTAAAAAAGATAAAAAATCGAAGAGCACCTGTGAAAGATGGAATAGCTAATGAAGTTTTAAAATAAAAAGGAGACTTCACAAAGAAGTAAATATCTTAATAAGTAACATAATAAATACAGGAAGAATTCCAGAAGAATGGAGAACCACTCAAATGATAGCGTTATTTAAGAAAAGTGATAGGGCAGACTCCAGTAACTATAGCAAGCAAAACACAAAGACATCTAGAGACCAACGAAATGAAAATCGTAAGAAGGATTACTGGAAAAGGACTACAGAAGTGAGGAAATCAGATGTATATGTGGGGTAGACAATATAATTATCTGGATAAAGAACAGAAAAAAAGAGTGGGATCAACACATAAGCAGAATGTCTGAATCAAGGGTAGTAAGAATAGCGAGGGACAAGTCGCCGTCAAGGAAAAGATGGAACGACAATTTAGGGGTAGAATAAAAGACCCCGTTGAAGAAAAACAACGAATGAAAGAAGAAGAAGAGGACATTCGAATGCTCCCCTTTAAATACTCCCCTTCCATCGTGACACACCTTTCCATAAGTATTTTCCATTGATCAAAGCAATGCTACAACCTGTACCGGTTTTTGCTTTACCACTTCCATCGCACCTAGACTTTTATCCTGTGTCTTCTAATAAAGTTCTACTCCACTCCACCGAAACATAGGTTAACATTGACCTAATGACGTGTGTGTATAACCAGTGGTTTGAGGTTCAGGCACCAGTTCTTGCCACACAATTGTCTACACCCAACAAGATTGCTTTGCGTATGATCTTTTGGATGTGCTGCTTTCATGATAGCCTTTGGTCAAACACCAGGCTCAGGAATTTGGCTTCTGTGGCCATTGGTACCAGCACGTTATTTAGCTTTATGGGTTTTAAGCCTTGCAACGCCCTTTTATTTATGAATGCGACAATTGATGCTTTTTTTGGATTGACTGTTAGGTCTTCATCCTTGCACCACTTGTACACCATATTCATTGCGGTATGCCCTGAATATTTACACTAACTAATTATAAAGATGTAAAACAGATTCATAAATAATATGTTTTCTTTTTATTTTCAGTTTCTTAGATGATTTAGATCGGCTAGGAGCTAAAGATTATCAACCTACGGAACAAGACATATTAAGAACAAGGGTAAAAACTACGGGTATAGTTGAAGTACATTTTTCATTTAAAAATCTTAATTTCAAGTAAGTATATTAATATTTAACAATGAGTTTGATTTATAATTTCAATTTGAATTATTTCAAAACTTTTATCACATTTTTATTGTTTTGTGTGTATAATTTCTAAAATATTCAACATTCATTATAACTGTTTAATGTATCTCTTTCGTGATTAAATGCTACTTTATTTTTTTAACACCATTTTTCAGAACAATTATCACTTTATTGTATGTTTTATTAACAAATGTCACTGTACTTTAATGGACACAATACATCATGAACAATTGTGATTTATTCCATACACAGACTTCTTTTTAAAAAATTATAAACACAAAGCTTTATAAACAAGTGATACTTTACTTTACGCACACAATTTTTTATCACTATTACTTTACTATGTGCACATCACTTCATACATTTTTTATTAACAATTCTCATTTTACTTTAAAAACAATATTATACGAACCAGTAACACTTTACTTCTTGCACACAATGCTTCATCAACAATGGCCACGTTACTTCATAAACACATTTTTTTATTAACAAATGACATTTAATTTTCTAAAAACAGGAATTTATCAGGAATTGTCACTTTACTTTATAAGCACAATTTTCTAATAGCAATTGTCACCATGCTTCATCAGCAGTTATCACTTTACTTAATGAATATAGTGTTTCATCAAACATAGTGTTTTATCAAAAATAGTGTTTCAACAACAATTGTATTTTATAAACACATTTTTTTATCAACATTTATCATTTTAGTATAAAAAGAATGTTATAAAAGCAAGTGTCACTTTAATTTTGCACAGAATGCTTCATCAACAATTGTCACTTTATTTCATAAACACATTTTTTTATTAACAAATGTCAAAACTGTGTAAAAACAATGCTTCATTAGGAATTGTCACTGTACTTCTTGGTCATTATATTTCATAAACACAATTCTCTATTAGCATGTCACTTAACTTTAAAACCCAATATTTTATGAACAAGTGTGGCTTTTCTTCATGCACACTAAACTTTATCAACAGTTATCACTTTACTTAATGAATAAAGTGTTTTAACAAATATAGTGTTTCAACAACAATTGTAACTTGCTTTACTTCATAAACACATTTTTTATCAACAGTTATCATTTTAGTATAAAAAGAATGTTATACAAACAAGTGTCACTTTAATTTTGCACACAATGCTTCATCAACAATTGTCACTTTACTTCATAAACACATTTTTTTATTAACAAATGTCACTTTACTGTAAAAATCAATGCTTCATCAAGAATTGTGACTTTTCTTCATGGTCACATTATTTCAACTATTTTATTTTACAATATTTTTAGATTATTCGACGTTGGTGGCCAAAGGTCGGAAAGGAAAAAATGGATACATTGTTTCGAAGATGTAACTGCGATCATATTTTGTGTAGCTATGAGTGAATACGATCAAGTTTTACATGAAGATGAAACAACAGTAAGTTAAATATTAACTATTTTCATAATTTAGTTTAGTTAGGTTTTTTGTATTACTAAATTTTATTTTACAGTTATAAGAGAAAATATTTACCCAATGATTGTCATTAAGTCCGCTCCTTTGCAAAGAATCATTCACTTCATCTCTTCAGGTTTTACCTAGTCTTCCTCTCGTCCTTTTACTCATTGGACTTAATTCTGTTGTCTTATTTTGCTTTCCGCTCTTCTGATATGGCCATTCCACAAAATCCTCTTTTTTTATGATGTTACTCTTCAGTTTTTACCTAGTCTTCCTCTCTTCCTTCTACCCATTGGACTCCATTCTGTTATCTTATTTAGCCACTTGCTTTCCGCTCTTCTGATAGGCCCATTCCACAAAATCCTCTTTTCTTTTATGATGTTACTCTCTACTAGCATTCGTCTGCGCATCTCCTCGTTCGTCAATTTATCCATTCTTGTAAGAACGCAGATCTCCTCCAGTTCTTTGGGTAGTTATTCCAGCTTGTCATATTCTACTGTTGATGTCTTTTATGATGTTACTCTTTAGGTTTTACCTAGTCTTGCTCTCTTCCTTCAACCCATTGGACTTCATTCTGTTATCTTATTTAACCACTTGCTTTCCGCTCATCTGATATGTCTATTCCAGAAAATCCTCTTTTCTTTTATGATGTTACTCTTCAGGTTTTACCTAGTCTTCCTCTCTTCCTTCTATCCATTGGACTCCATTCTGTTATCTTATTCAACCACTTGCTTTCCGCTCTTCTGATATGCCCATTCCAGAAAATCCTCTTTTCTTTTATGATGTTACTATCTACTAGCATTCGTCTGCGCATCTCTTCGTTCGTCACTTTATTCATTCTTGTAAGAACGCAGATCTCCTCCAGTTCTTTGGTAGTCATTCCAGCTTGTCCTATTGTTGATTTCTTAATCTGTTGTGGTATTTTTAGTAATGATAAATCCCAAGTATTTAATTTTGTTGGTTCCCTAATTTTTTAAATATTCTCTACTTCCAGGTTTTTTTATGTCCTCTTCTTTGGAAGTTAAAAATTCTGTTTTTTTTTAAGTTGAATTTAAAACCGACTTTTTATTGGTATCGATCCTGAATCACCTTTTTTCCATTCCTTGGTTGTTTTCTTTGCTTCACAGTATCGTCTAGGAATCTTTTAAAAAGGGTTTGTGAAGTAAGGCATCCTTGGAACAAACCCTTTGAGGTTTTAAATCTGCCAATAATTTTGTTTTCTGACTTTATGTGTATTGTTTTCGTATAGGTTTTGGACTGCTCTTACGAGTTTTTTTGTTATTTCGAGTCTTCTCATGGATCCCCAAGCCTTTTTCTGGCTAAACTTTTTCAGGTCTATAAACACCAGATAACCGTCTATATTTTTTGCTTTTCTTTTCTATTAGCTGCTGGATGATATGAATGTTATCCCTTTTATATTAGGTTTAAATTCCCCCTTATTATTCTATCCTATATTTTTCTACTGTTGACAGCACGTTAATTCCTCTATAGTTTTCACATTTTATTTTATGTCCTTTTTTCAAAAATAGATGTCACTTGTACATTCTTTCATTCTCTAAGCATTTTCTCTTCATTTAGGATTTTTTCAAAGAGCCGTCTCAACTTTCTCCACAATTTTTCCATAACGTATTTGATTAATGTAGTCGTAATTCCGCCAGGTCCTGGTGCTTTGTTGTTTTTCATAGACATTGTTAGTCTATGTATCTCTTATTGTATTATTGTAATCTCTTCTCCCTTGCACTCCTCTGTGTTATCTATAAATTAATGCCTTTTTCTCTGTTAACCAATCTTTATAATAAGCTTCCTAGTTCTGTCTTCGAAGTATGAAATATGCGTTCTTTCTTGTTTGTTCGTTGTGGGTGTTTTCAGCATTTTCTAACCCTTCTTGTTTCTCCTATGTGCGGTTCCTCTTAAAAATATATCTGTTTTTAATGAAATATATTTATTTATCATAACTTTATAACACTTTTTTTTGTTTTAGAATCGTATGCAAGAAAGTTTAAAACTATTTGATTCTATCTGTAACAATAAATGGTTTACGGATACCTCCATTATTCTCTTCCTCAACAAAAAAGATCTTTTTGAAGAAAAAATTAGGAAATCGCCTTTAACGATATGCTTTCCTGAGTACGCAGGTAAATAAAGATAAAAAAATACTTATTTGTTAAAAAATTTATGAGCATTTCACCAATTTTTCGTTATATTTTAAAATAGGTCGTTATCACATTGATACAAATCTCATAAATCCATTACATTAAATTTTATTCTGTTGCATTTAAAACAGATTAAAGTTGTAAATATTATAACAACTCTTTTACTACAAAATTAAGCAATGGCTTTCATTTATTGGTTTTTTATTCTACTATTAATGATATATAAACTTTATTTAGTGCAATTTAATGATAATTTTAATTGTAATCGATAAACTGAATTAAAAAAAAATGATATTTTTTACTTTCGTTGCCATTTAAAGATACTTCCACAAGTCACTTTAATTGCTAAAGAAAGATTGTTATATTAATTTGCATTAGCGCTCTCTGTTATCAATTATCTTAAGTTAAGTAAAACGTGTGAAATCTACCATTTTTAATTAATTCAATCAACTACAGTACTAAAAACATAAGTATTATCATCTTCCATCTTGTGTGTCCAGTGCCATTGAATTTGTGGGTTTATTTTAATCCACAGAGAAACTCGACACTACATCCGTAGTGTTCCAAACGTCTTTTGTCTATACCCTACATCTACTTGTGAGTCCATAAGTTCTAGACTTTTAAGAAAGTCTATTATCCGCTTAGGATGTGCATTTGTAACCTGATCTGGCTCTAAGAAGATCTGTTTCAGGGGCTTATGTCATTGGCGAACAATTCCTCTGTAGTTACAGATAATATATTCAAATGTTTTTTCGACTTACATACGGAATCTCATGTTTACCTATTTTACAGAGATGGCACCTGAGTGGACAGTGTCCTGTGGAAATTCCTGCGATTACTCTGAGTTCAACTTTTTGAAGCTCTAAGAGTAGTTTAGAGTAGTGCAGTAAAGTACAAATTAACCTTTGTGCTTATCTTTGGCCTGGAGTGTTTATCAAATTATGAACTTAATCCATAATGCACTATTTTGAAATGCCACAGAAAAGTTTAGGATGGTAAAAGGAGTAAAAGCTCCTTCTTTTAGAAGACTATCAGCAAAGTTACTTTGTTCTGTTTAGCCATTTGCTTAAGAGTTGCAGTTCCAGATTGTTTTGGACTCGAACGTGTTAGATTGTAGAGCAGATTGGCTATCCGAAGCAATAAAAATTCTGTCTGAATGTAGGCTGTTTTTAAAACACTCTTGAGCACAGAAATCTATTGCTATTGAGATCCTAACTTTAACATACTAACTTTAACACAATCATTAATACTAACATTTAGTGTGAGTTCGAAATCTCGTTTTGGAGACACAATGTCTGGGGGCATCTTCATGGATTTGGTTGTTTCCGACTCTTAGTATCTTAAGATGTAAGATCGCCGGATTTTAAAGACATCCTTGTTAACCTAAAGACACTTTCCAGAGCAACTCTCTTTACATTGTAACCCAATAAACCCTTTAAAAATTACATTGGCGTTGGGCGCCAAATTTGTAGCGATAAAATACCCTTTGCTAGCTCCAGAGGGTTCTGCTGAAATTTTGCTTAGTTTTTTCCCCAATCAAGATATTTAATAGGGCGCCAGTACTGACATACAAATAAAATTATAGATCAGTTTCAAGTGATTTATTCAATAAAAATTGGTTAATTACTTGACAGTTAATAAAAAAAATTAATTTAATCTCTTATCTTATTTTTGTTGAAGGCTTGAAAACGGTGTTTTATTAAGCAATAGTTGTGAAGTTTGATTTCCACTAAGACTTCTAAACAACAGCGGGCGATATGGAATTTCCCTTCGGTATTTCCTGTCCGGAAAATCTGAACTGCAACGGACTTTCTGATGATAACTCTTGACGAATTCAAAATGTAGATTTTGATAAACCAAATATTAGGGCCCTTCTTTCAGGTGGCAATAACCCAGAGACAGAAGGGCAAAGTTGGTCGGAAAACTTTGAATTGAATGGAATTCAACGATAAAAAATGAACGGAATAAAATCTCAAATTAACTACAAAGCCAACAACACTCCTTCCACTTTGCAGTCTCCCACTCGTGACAACGCCAAAACAATAAATAATTTAAAAATATTTATAGTCCAGGAGAACTGTTCGAAATAAACGATACAATCGTTACAACATGGAGGAAAGGTCAAGAATTATGCACTAGGACACTATCTCTAAGTTTATAGATAATTAATTTTAAATCTCCTACCAGGGATGATAACACTGGCGAGGTAGAGGTATTATAAATAGAGTAGAGGAGACAGGCTTCTAGTTATCCTTCGGTTGAAAAGAGGTAGATAATTGCGGTACCCGCTCTATCTCTTCCTAAAATGTTTGTGCAACAATTTTTTTTTATAAATATTCTTGCATATTTATTATTCTTATCGTGCTTTTTATATTACAAATTCTCTAATAGGTGGTGGAGCAACCGATGTAGACTGCTAGTTATAATTTTTTTCCTTACAACAGTTCTCCTTATCATTTAAAAAGTGAAGCAGTCAAGTATTGGAAAATAGACCATACTTTCAGCGTATTTGCGGCTTCAAGTTTGTCCACAAGGGTACTGCGATCTTTTGTCTTTTTCTTGCAGTCGGATGTTTCCGCTTATATATCTTACCTATTCTATTTATAAGATCTCAGTGGTTCGACATCACAGGCAGGAATGTAAATATTTACACAGACTGCAGACAAGCACTACTGACCTGGAATAGACCATCTATTGCTTCAAGTTTAGTGCTAGAATGTCACCAAACTCTAACTGAGGCCATCCAGAATAACGTGATCACTCTGAGCTGGATGAAAGGACATGGAAACTCTGAAGGCAACCTTTTTGTGGACAATTTAGCAAAGAGGACTGCGGGCTACAAATATGTTAACCTTCGCCCATCTACCAAGCTAATAATGTCCATTGACGTGGACCTTATCAAACAGCCCTCTCACCAAAACTTTATACAGTGCTAGGATCAGATCAAACAACAAAATGTAGATTGGCTAGATAGTTATTACCTCATCCTGGCGAGGAAACAGCCAGAAAATTTAAGTCATTGACAAGGCAAAATCTCCGCACATCGATGGGAATCTTAACTTGTCATTTCCAATTGCGATTTATTTCTTTAGGATGAAGTTAACAGAATCGCCCTTATGCAGACGTTGAGAATAAGAAGAGGAAACAGTAGAGCACATAATGTATGACTGCTTTGCTTTTTCTGAAATCAGAAGATCTGTTTTGGGCGAGTAATGGCTTACACCATCATCAGCCTGAGGTGTGGATATCCCTACACAGGGGAGGATGCACAATGGGCCATATGTGGCCTTAGTGCCGGCACAGCTCTTGCTCGCCCCTCCAATTTTCCAGATCCAGATTCTAGATTAAATATTAAAAACGAATGGTTATACATACCTATGATTTTTAGTA
The DNA here is from genome assembly GCA_964028335.1 of Altica lythri. Classification (NCBI taxonomy): domain Eukaryota; kingdom Metazoa; phylum Arthropoda; class Insecta; order Coleoptera; family Chrysomelidae; genus Altica; species Altica lythri. The sequence goes on along the minus strand of OZ034801.1, from coordinate 19,380,583 downwards.
CTTTAAATAATATATGAGATGATTTTAAAAGTTTTACAAGATTCCCACCTATTGGATAAAAATTTAAACCGTGAAAAAGATAGAGGAGAAAGGTATATGAAAATTTGCAATGCGTAGAGAGAGACAGTGTACGCATAGATGTGATCGTTAACGATTAAAGAGAACTATCGCTATCTCTGCCCCAACATTTTTTTAAACACACTTTTCACCATCTCCTGCATCTCAAGGATGCTCTGTTTAATGTTGATTACCTACTTTAAACTAATAGAGAATATGTTTGTTTAGGTGCGCAAGAATATGGCGAAGCTGCAGCGTACATCCAAGCACAATTTGAAGCGAAAAACAAATCGACAACCAAAGAAATATACTGCCACATGACTTGTGCTACTGACACGCATAACATCCAATTCGTATTTGACGCCGTTACCGATGTCATTATCGCAAATAACCTACGCAACTGCGGCCTCTACTAAACATTATTATTTTCTCACAGTGACAAGGTGATACACCGTATATATATAATATATAAAAAAATTTCTTTAAAACCTCACGTGCGCCAGCCTTTAACAACTAATTTCTTCAGATTTGTTAAAGGGTGAATATATTCAGGTAGCACAGAACTGTACCAAAGTTGAGTGAGATGTTGATAATGTGTTCTTTTTGTTATATGAGATGAGTTGATATAATTATTAATGTAAAAAAAATCAGTAAAAGCTTAAGATCTGGCTGTTGTATAATCTACACAATTTTAAGAATATTGAAGTTAAAAACCATTAAATGGTATGTTTAGCTAGTCTTAGAAATAATCTCATCATAATTAAATAACACTCTTAACTGCTCTGGGTACAAAAATTCATGTTTTAATATTTTTTCTCATCAAAAATAGTTTTGAGCATGCGAAACCATAGATTATGCATCCCAATTCAAGCCTAATCTACAAGTGCGAGAGAGAAAAAATCAAAGCAGTGTTTGCCTCTCTTTTTAATGGGCGGAGTATAACGATCACATGACTTTGATATACTTCAATTAGGACACACTTTAAACATAAGAATATTAGAAAAGAAATAAAGGCTACTTGAATCATTTTTCTTTTGTACTGAGGGAATAGGCTTGAAAAAAGACGCGCAGTCTAAATAAAAGATTCGTCTATCAAACCATATATCACAAGAGAAGAAGTTGATATGGATTTAAACAAATAATATATTTTTGTACGTTTCACTTTTATAGCAAAAAAGTATAGTTTCCATTTACATTAGAGGATAGCTTCTATGAGACTTTTTCAAAATTTCATTACAAGTGACAGAAAGCTATTGTTTATGCGCTAATAGTTTTTATATTTGTCAGTTAGGAGAAACTATACTATTAATATTTTTTAGTTGTATAAGTCGTCAATACGTTTGTAGGAATTCTTTTATAACTTAATTATCTGTTCAGGTTAAATAAAGAGAATAAGATTTTCAAATTCTAAACCTGTTTCAAATATCTGATAAACGTAAACGCTGCTAGTACATAAACGATCCACTGTAATGCGAGTGGCGCCATGCTATGGATTGACACTCAACTGCTTGGTCAATCAAAACGACACAAATAAAATTTAGGTGTGTGGAAGGTATTACAAAATAATAAAATATGTTAATAGATACCCAATCCACAATTGTTATATTAATTCTCCAAATAAGAGTGTTATTTTTTACAAATTTTCTTCAAACCCACAAGTTTGGAATGAAGCAGGGAGGTTATGACTACCGTATATAGACAAGAATAGTAGAAACACTTTCATAAAAACTCGTTTCATGCCACCGAAGCTCTGTCTGCATCATTGTCGATCACCAGCAGTGTAGCCAACCAAAAATTTTTGAAATCAGTATATTCATACAAAAAAATAAGTATAAATCGGTATATATCCGATAATCAATTATATTAACAAAAATTGAAGTACTTGAACCTAATGAAGAAATGTTATGTTCTTCACTCAAAACTCCAGGTGAAACTGGTTTTGGGTTGAGCCAACAAATGGTTTCGTCAGATCGGACTCAGGTGCAACGGAAAGAAATAGATCATTCATCCTTTCTGCTTCGACTGTGCTGGAACCAATTTTTTTCCAGGCCTGTGCGTACATAGATATTCTCACCCCGATTAAATTTGCCTTTACTATGGTCTCTTTCTTCTTGCTCCATCTGCTGCTTTACATTTAAAAACGCTAAAGAATCCCTGACATTTGGTTTAATGTTGTCAAGTAGCGTACGAAGTCTTCTTCCGAATACCATCTCATATGGACATTTACCAGTGGTGGTATGTGGTGTGTTTTGATGATGGAAAAGAAAGTTCTCGAGATTTTAGTGTTTGTATCGATGAACTTGATTGACTAGCTTTCATTCTACATTAAAAAGTTCTCACAAATCGTTCCACCAACCCATTGGTTTTTGGATGAAACGGTGTGGATGTTATGTTTTGAATCCCCTTCTTGTTACAATATTCCCTGAAGACATGTGAGGTAAATTAGGTACTATTATCTGATACAATAATTCGTGGTAAGCCAAAATATCGCATCCAATGCTTCACATAGTGTCTGCGTTGTAATTGTTTTAAAAGGTCTGACATAAGGCATCTATGACAATACTTAAAAAATCTTAAGATCGTTAAAAGAGGTAGCAAAGATTTACGGAAAAATCGGTAGAGTTGGGATCGTTACTTATCAATTTTCACAAAACTGCACAAACCGGTACAAAGAACTTCAAAGGCGGCGCGCAGAGTGATCCTAATATTCTTATCTATATACGATGGTTAATTCTTTAAAGCATTGGAAGATATAGTTAGACCACTTCTTTTCTCCACCCTGTGTTAAAGTAACAACCATAAGCACAAAAATAATTAGTAAGAAGCTATTTGCAGTATTCCTTAAAAAAGCGAAGATTATCATAAAATAATATTTTATTACATAGTTTGCTGGAAATAACACATTACATCCGGGATATTTTTACTTCTCGGATTGACTTATTTCCCAGACTCAAACAAGTTCGGGAAATAGCTTATTATAGTAAACTATCATTACGGTGCTAGTTTAGAAATTCCAGCCACGGCTCCAACTTCGCCTCAGCACTAAACATCTAATTTGTACCGTACCTGCGTGCGGTTGTTGCTATAAAGTCCTATTCTGGATGATATTTCGTCGCCACACTCAGGACAAAATTTCCAGGTGTGTAGTTAAATGCTCTACGAATGGAAGTTCGAAACTATTTGTCTCTATTGGCTGTATGGCTTTCCCAGTTGCCTGCTAAGTTGACTGTTTCTCTTGGCCTCCTAGTCTACGGATCCCCTAGCGTAGTTCTCCCAAAAGTACACACAGTCAATCGATAGACATGACCTGAACAAGTAATTCAGTGTCAACCCGCGGCATGGAGCCACTTGCTTAACAGGGCGAATAGGATTTTGTCTATTAATCACCATATTCTATAAGATAAAACATGTACACAAAATTTAAAAAACTATACTTTTGTGATGATGGTGCAATATTTCTGCAGTTTATATATTAAAATAGTTTAGATTAAAAGGCAGCCAGATTTTATACTATACGTTGCTTTGCTTTGATGATACGAGAGGTTTACCATTTTTTAAACTATTAAAAACGAATCCAGTTCGATACATTACATTTTTATCAAAATGAATGCACAATATGTTGAAAATATGCGCACAGTTAACCGCTGAATTTATCAACATTGTACAAAAAAATCGAAACACACAATTATATTCTTTCTCTCAAACAATGTTAATCAATTAGTGTTATTTTTGTGTAAATGATTTGTGCCATTAGAAGAAATTGCATTTATTCATGTATTAATTTTTTTGTAAGTTATTTGTTTTTCTCTTAGAGTATTTTTGTAAGTCTAAGTAATGTTATTTATGTTGATATATTTTTATTTAAAAAAATTAACTTTATTCTATTTTAGACTTAAGTTACCAAATATTTTACAAATACGTACACCTATATGTGTATACACCAGAACCAAAATTATAAAAACTTCAGCTCAAAATAGCATGCAAATACATAAGTTTAGTTTTAATTTATTACAAATATCTATCTCTACTGATTAAAGTAATACACAGGCAATTTCTATTTCACCAATTTTTCTTTATAAAATATCTAATGATAGTCGAGGAAATAAAGCACTGGACCTTCGAAATTTGTAAAGTAAGATGGATCAGAAATCGATTTTTTGCATTCGATTCGTTAGAGCGTCAGGAAAATTTGTCGCTTTTTTTCATAATGTAAAATTGCATTCCTGTTAATGTTCAGGTAAATTCCATCCTAGTCTGGTCGAATACTTTCTCTCTCTGCGCACTGAAAGCTCCGCCTTGTCACGAGATAATTGTCGGACTGTACTCGAGGGTTTTTAGGGTCGCTGAATACGAATATCATGGCGGTGATTGTCTCCGAGATACCTGGTGCTCAGGACGTACCTCGTCTCTAGGAATTTTATGCAAATTCGATAAAAAAGATTATGCGCTCGGTACCAGCGGGTTTTTGGAGTTACTAGACTAGTACCTAGTATCAAGGGTGGAAGGTACCTAGCTCTTCTTCTAGAATTTGATGAAAAATTGTTACAAAATTAGTCGAAACTTGTTATTTGAGGTCTTTTAAGGTCGCTGAAAATAAATTTTTGTAAGTGTTGAAAAGATGTGTGGAAAATAACTTTTTGAAAATACCAGTACTATTCAAAAGTAAAAAGAAATTTCAGATTTTATTTATACAAATATCAAAGATAAAAAGTGAATTACCAATTTTAATTTTAAATCATATTATCTCCACTGCCTTCTTCTCCTTCTTCTTGTTCTGCCGATAATATCTTCTTCTTCCTATGTAGCACTAAAACCCTGTGTGGGTTTTGGCTGACTGTACAACTCGCCTCCATTCTACATGATTATCCATCATGGCTGGATCAGGTCTGCTTTAATGTTATCTTTTCGGCGCTTTTCTAATTGGTTGCTCTTTCCAAACCAATTTTAAAAGCCGATCGTAACTGGCCCACTTCAGTCGCTGAGATTTAGTTTCTTGGATGATATTACTGTCTTTATACAACTGTTTAAGTTCGTTGTTCGTTCTAATGCGATATTTGGGTCATTTTGGGGTCCGAAGATTCTTCTGAGCATTTTTCTCTCGAATCTTCTAAGCATTTCTTCGTAAGCTTTGGTCATCGTCCACGTTTCGCATCCATATGTGATTATAGGCCTGATAGCCGTTTTGTATACTTTAATTTTAGTATTTCGTGTGATGTTTTTTAACCATATAAAATTATTTAGAGAGTATAAACAGCGACTAGCGGACTAGATTTTTCCTTTTATTTCCTCTGTGATATCATTGTTTGAGGTAATCGTGAATTCAAATATGAAATGCTCCACTCTATCGTTATATCCTGTCCTACCCTATCGCGCCTTTCTTGTCTAGTTGTGCACTAATATTTTGTCTTGTCTTCATTTATTCTCAGGCCTGTTTTACGCGTCTTTGTTTTTAATTTGTTAAAAGTCTCTTTTACTGTCGGTATGGTGTTTCCAATTAGATAAATATCATCTGCGTAAGCCAAAATTAGATTGTTCAAGAGTTCTGTTTTGATTTGTGCTGCTCTTACTGCCTTTTCCAAGATGATATTAAGCAGTAATGGTTATATAGCATCTTCTTGTTTAAGACCAGTTATAATTTTCTGAATTAAACAGTTGCAGCCAGCGCAAGACTTACAGACAAGATTGCACACTAGCATGAAGTCCGTTAGGTATCTACTCAGTGCTACCAATAGCCAGAGGGGTAAATTTAATATTCAGAATTTAAATCCTAAACGAATACGTTAATCGCACCATGATATTCGTATTCAACGACCCCAAAAACACCCTAATCACGAATGCACACTCATTTTATATCGAATTTGCATAAAATTCCTGAAGCCGATGTCCGTTCTAAGCACCAGGTGTCTCGGAGATCATCACCGTCATGATATTCGTATTCAGCGCCCCAAAAACCTCCGAGTACAGTCCGACAAGTATCTCGTGACAAGGCGGAGCTTCCAGTGAGCAGAGAAAGAAAGTATTCGACCAGACTAGGATGGAATTTTCCTGAACATTAATAATTTTTACAATGTTGTCAATATGTTGATGATTACAGTAATATTGGTTATTTTTAAGTATGGTCTTCTCTGTTCGGAAAACACTTTTCTAATGCAGAAGTGCAATTTCTCATTTTTACATTATGAAAAATACCAACAAATTTTTTTAACGCACTAACGAATCGAATGCATTCCGATCCATCTTACTTTACAAATTTCGAAGGTTTTGCCGATTTTAGTACTTTATTTCCTCGAACTATGATGATATGTTAACATCTAAAATTTATCATATGAAATTTGTATCAGACAGAAGTTTTAGGTACTAAAAACAGTTTAAAATATCTGTCTTTTAATACTTTATACTAAAGTAATTTCTGTTTCATACAACTTTCAGGCAAAAAAGTGCCAATATTTTGTTAAAAATTCAAATTTACAATTTTAGGTATCAAATTGATTATTTCAAGTGTTTTATAAGTCAAATTATCTAATAAAAAATAATTACAATTAAAAGTCAATAAATAGATTTATCAATTTAATATCAGTTTTTAATAATTGCTCAAGTTCAAAATATATGGTAGTATATGTATAAACTATTACCATTTTATATCATTAGAAAGTAAGTGTTACGTAGTTAGATCAATAAATTTAAAGTATAGATATAACTTTTCTTGTATGCAACATTAAACACTTACCGTCATTTCTTAAAGATTTATTTTTTTTTGGAAATTTCTAATGGTACTTTTATATCTGACATTTGTTCCATTAAATTTTATGTAAAACAAAAAATGTTAATTAATATAAGACACTATTAATACCCGCCATGCTGTATCCACTGTGATTGATTGAGATATAATACGTTCCAAGTTATTTGGTTGACTACAAATACCCTGTTTTTTATAATAGGGAAATCTTCCAAAAACCAAGAGAGTGTGATTCCATACTACACCCCATTGTCCATCTATGAGAATATTGTGACCAGGTTCGGCACCAAGAGTGCTTGCATGCACCCCATGCATGCAGGACTCTAGTTTGATCAGCTGAAGATCATCACAACCGCTGATCTTCAGGTATGCATAAATCCAGGTGCCCCAAGTTCTTGAGGATTTGGATGACTATCCTTGAGATACTGTTACCACAGGGCAGTTCCCTTTGTAAGAGATCTGTCCTAATTTCTCAAGGTGGTGATAAGTTTCAGGGTTTGTGTCACCGAAGATGAGGAACCGTTTATGGTCCAAGGCCTCACACACAAATAGAATGTGAGTTGCCGTCACAGTCAGCACGAGGTGGGTTCCTGTGTCCATCCTTTAGTCTGAATGGTCCATGCCCAGTGAGCAGGCCCACCAGTACTCTTTTCTGACTCCTGCCAAGATTCATGTATAAGCAATGGGGTAAAATAGGAGACCGAATGGCCTACGTTCTAAACCTCTACTGTATCACCCTATTTCTGAGGACTTATTACCTTGCATTTATACCAGAAACTGTCGTTTATCATCATCAGGAAAAAACAGTAGTCTAAATATTTTATTTTGTCTGCTATATTCTGTCTTCTCCTTTTTGCTAAGTGGCCATCCATATATTACGTCACACGAATTTCCATTTTGCGGGGTGGATCAGTCCCCATCACCATTGTATTTGTTCGCTTATATGTCTCCATTTGTTCCGGTCTTTTGTCTTCTCTTTTCATTTTGTAATTCCTGCCCTGCTTCGGTCCTCCTCTACTTCAGTTAACCATTTCGATCACGTCTCCTTGTTTCTCCTGGTTGCCATAATACCATAGCTTTGGATACTGATTCTTGTCTCCATTTGATTTTTTGTACATTTATTTTCTTTACTATATCTTGTCAACTTATTTCTTCTAAAATTTCAGTATTCGTTCTTGTTCTATAGTCCTGTTCTTCGATTCTCACTGGATCCAGTATTGTTCTTATTATCTTTCGTTCATTTATCCTTAATTTCTCTTCTTCCTTTTTTTTGTCAGAGTCATCGTTTCTGCTACATACATTGTTATGTTTTATAAATATGCATTTTTGACTGTTTCTCTAGTGGGGTTAGATCAAACTTGATCATCTTGAGTTCATGGACTTTGAACCCACTCCTTTAAATTATTTATAATTGGCCTTTAGATAATTTATTTCTCTTATCCTTGTAGCGTATTGTATATTTCCATTCATGTTTTCTTAATGACAAATGATTCTTAATTCTTCTTTCTCCCTTATTTTCTATTTTATCTACTGTTTCCATTACTGATTTTTGTTCTATTTTGCCATTTAAAAAAAAATTCCTCAGTCTTAAGTATATTAGTACCAATTCATCTACATCTATAATAATGCTTATGGTTAAAGAGTCTTTGGAGTCACCCCTTACCTGGCAACAACGGGCGGTCTATAAATCCGACCTTTTTCTTGACCCTCGATCCAGCATGTGGTGGAATGCCGTCATAATTTTACAATCTATTGTTTAAATTTAATAAATTAGTTTACAGGCGCTAGAGGTATTTTATGTTATTATGAGTAGAATATGTTGGTGTCTAGTCTGTAAACTTTATTATTATATTATCTTTACTTTTCTGATATTTATTTTTATATTTAAACAATAGATTGTAAAATGATGAGTGCATACAACCACTTGCGGGATCGAGGGTCGATAGTCGAGAAAATGGTCGAATTTATGGACCGCGCGCTGTTCCCAGGTAATGTGTGAATTCAAAGACTCTTTAACCATGCTTACTTATGTTTATAACTCATTGTTTATAAAAGTGTTAAAGAAAAGTACCCATGTTTTAAGTCTGACATTGTATATTAATAATAAACGAATAAAAATTGAAGTTTCTATGGAAGTTCCTGTATAATTACTTTTTTCAGCTTATTATATTATAATAAATTTAAATATATTTTTATCTGTAATAATTGATCTAATTGTATTGCCTGTTCGTGCGTTAATCATTATTTGTCGTGTACTTACTGTATAATAACAGTGTTAAAAGTAATTCCAAGTTGTTATGCAGTATTGTTCATAAAATAAGGCAACCAAGGACATTTATTAATAGAGGTATAAACTATAAATTTAATGTGTACATAAAGATATATGGCGCTTTACAGTAAAAGAAGTAGCTTCAGTACCATTTCGTAGGATAGTCTTATGTATTTTTTGTTAACATTTTAATTTAAAACGTGCATTTTAAGTGATACATTCCTAAAAACATATTTTGTATCTCTCCTCCATCTTTAAATTTGTTTCTTCATAAAATAAATAGGCTAAAATTTATAAATCAAATCATTGGTAAACAATCATCCATTTTAGCTAAAACATGATTACTTGGCGCAATAAACGTGTGTAGGAAGTTAATACAAAATACTAATCGATTGTCCATATATATTGTAATTTGCATTAAAAGTTTAATATTTTACCATAAAAAAAAAATTTAAATATATTTTTATAACATCAGATACAAGAACAATAAGACGCCTCCGCAAGTGCCTATTTATTGCAAATTAGCTTCTTTTATATAAAAATCTATTAAAAAAAATAGTGAATTACTAGTTTATACGGTCCATAGCACAGTTGAAAGTTGTTATTATTTTGGGTAGAATTATCCATTTACAGTCCAGGGCATTTAGATCAAAATTGCCCGAATAGCGGATATTTGGGAGTACAGCAGATATGGAGATGTGAATCACTAGTTTATACGGTTCATAGCACAGTTGAAAGTTGTTATTATTTTGGGTAGAATTATCCATTTACAGTCCAGGGCATTTAGATCAAAATTGCCCGAATAGCGGATATTTGGGAGTACAGGAGATATGAAGATGTGCTCATAAAGATCCCAGGAAAAAAGTCTACATAGTCTGGTTTAGCCTTTTTTGAAAAAGGCCTTCTTGGCCGGAAAATGCATTTTCCAATTGCATCATAACTCGCACGACTGGAAACTCAGAAAAATCGTTATTCGGGTGTATTCGGGGCTGCCAAAATCGATTCTGGCATTAGAACTACCCGGGGTGGCGCTGTGGGGGTGCGCAGGGAGTGAATTGACGGAAAAATGGCAGCGTGCATGAAACTCGTTACTCGGGGGAAACAATATTTAAAAAACTTGAAATATACATTTTGTATCTTTCACTTTTTCGCAACAGCCCCACGATAGTATAGTCTAGAAATTCCATGGACGCCCCAGAAGCCTTGCTAAAAATAATTTATTCAACCCACCCTAAGCACCCCTGGTGAAATCTAATGCTGAAATTGAATTCGGCATCCCCGAAAACCCCCAAGTATCAATTTTGGAGAGATTTGTATGAACGTTGCCATTTCCCCCAAATCACCCCACACATAACTCCACAGAGGGACCCCGAAACGCCGCCGGGGATATTTAATGCTAGAATTGAATTCGGCATCACCAAAAACTCCCCGAATAACGAGTTTAAAGCAATTTTCATTTTAATTTGTAACAGGGGATCAAAAATAATGAAGAAATGCAACTTATAGCGAATTTACAATGGGTCTTTTCTTTTTGGGTTTAAAAATGTCTACAATTATGATAAAAGCGATCAAAACATAGTTTGCACTTTCTTTTCGATATTTTAAATCAATCTGAAACAAGATAATTGTGCTTTAAAGCGAATGAATAAACAATAAACTAATGTCACAACGTGAGGTGGTAAAAAAACAATTGACTACAGGTAAAAATTGTGTCGTGATAAAATAGTTCTGCTAACACTTTTAGGTTTAGAAAAGGTAGATTAATAGGCAAAGTAACGAAGCAGAAAACTTTTTGGAGTTGGATGGACTCACATGATTCTTGTTGCATTCGATTTCGTGAATAAAAATGCATTTTCTAAAGTGCACGAATATCACGACGGCGATGGTCACCGAGGCACCAGGTGCCCAGAGTTGAATTCGTCTTCTGGAGTTTTATGAAAATAATTCGATACAAAATCAGTCCAAACATAAAACTCCAGAAGACGAGGTCAACCTTGGTCACCAGGTGCTTTGAAGTCCATCGCCGTCGTGATATTTGTTTTTAGTGACCCCGAAAACTTCCAATAGTAAAGTTGAACTGATTTCCATCGATTTTTTTCTGAATTACAAGTATTTTTTTTATTATTTCAAGATGCACTTGGGAAAATGCATTTTTTCATAAGGAAATTAGACATCACCATTTTTATTCACAAAAATTTCCTGACGCTCTTACGAATCGAATGCAACAAGAATCATGTGAATCCATACAACTGCAGAAAATTTGTAGCTTTTGGCCTTTTTTCGACTTTATTGCCTCGCCTATAACATATTTGTATTTATTTCGGGGTTAAATTTTGTAAACTAGTGATCTGAAACAACTTAATCATTGAATTTTTATTTATAATCTAGGCACAAATTTGATTTATAATCTTTTTGAGGTATACTTGTTAACTATTAGACCACATAGACTAATTTGGTAATAATAACAAAACTTTTAATGCATATTTTACAGTTTTAGGAGTATTTTTATATACGGATTTCATTATTTTTAGCCATGACTTCATAATCAAAAAAATACATGCTCAAATTTCTATGTGCACATTTTTTTTTTCAATTAGGCGAATGTTTTTATTTAAAAACAATTGTTTATGTCTCCAAACAAATAAGGTTTTATTCCTAAGAAGAAATTCAAAAGATATATGTTTCAATAAATCTTTTACATATAAAAAATGGGAATAGCGGGCGGTCAATAAATCAGATCCTTTTCTCGACGCTCACAGCATAATTTTACAATCTATTTGTCAAATTTAAAAAATATATGTGATTTATTTTTTTTAAATATAAATAAATACCAGAAACGTAAAGATAATTGTTTTCCGATTTTAACCATATATAATACCTACGCAAAATTTTGAATTTTACAGATAAGACACTAAAATATTCTACATTACATTGAGAAACAACAACACTGATAATAACATAAAATACCTCTAGCGCCTGTAAACTTCAAAATTTTGCATATTATATATGGTTGAAATCAGAAAAAAATCTTTACGTTTCTGGTATTTATTTATTTTTTTTTTTATAAAAAATTAATCACGTATACTTTTTAAATTTAAACAATAGATTGTAAAATTATGAGTGCATACAACCACATGCTGTGAGGGTCAAGAAAAGGTTCGGATTTATGGATGGCCCGCTGTTCCCAGGTAAGAGTACTTCAAAGACTCTTACATATAAAATAAGAAAAATTATTAAACAATTTTTGTAATTTCTTGGATAGGTATATAAAATTTTTAAAAAATTTTGAGACGATAAAAAGTGCACATAAAGTAATTTGTTTTAATTTCCTGTTAAAAATACGTCAAGTCTGTTATTGTGTATAAAAATAGATTTGTAAGTATTTAATGTTTGGTAGAATATTGACTATCGAGTCTATTGATTTTTTCTAGTCAAGTTTATTTTCTAATTGTAACTTTGGCATTATAACATTTTGTAATTTATTTCAAGAAAAATAAATATGAAATTGAAACACACTAATTATTTTTAATGTCAAAATGTTTAGTCCAGTCATAATATACATTTAGAAATGCAAGTGAACCAATAAAGCCAAATTTTGTATTTTGTGTGGGGAAAGCTTAGAAAAGCTTAACTTCAAATAGTCGATCAAGATTTCCTATGTGCGTTTTCTGTCATCTTGAAGGTGTTAAATGCGGTTTTTTCGCTATTACTCGGCTGTGCTTCGTGATACAAAATTTTCATTAAACACTTTTGACTGGAATAACTTCTTTAAAATTACTACAAAAAAACGATCTATCGGGCGATAGAGTTTCGTGTTGTAGCTATATATCTATCATCCCCTCACCAAATTTAATTATACCATCTAAAGAATCAAAGAATTCATTACGATAGGTAAGGACTGTGACATTTTAAACGCAATTTCGATTTTTTTCTTTTCTTTTAATATCTCGAAAACAATGGACGTTAGGTATAAAATGTATAGAACGTACATTATAGAGCGGAAAAAGAGCTACAAAAAAAGTTAGTCAATTTATAAGAAAAAACCTTTTTCAAGATGGGGGAAACCCACATAGGTCGACAATTTGGCTTCCTCGATTCACTTGCATTTCTGAGCTCATTTTTCCGACATAATGACTGGATTATATCTCTGAAATACACAGTCATATACGTCAATATCTATAGACCAAAAGTGTATTTCACATCTATACAGATAAAGAAGAGTAGTCCAAAATGGACATAATGTATACATTTTTATAGTCGCATATTATTTAAAAAACAGCATCATCAGTATCTTAGGTCAATATATAATATATTTTTTGAATAGTAATAAATTCTGAAGCAGATTTTGATCTTATTTTTTATAATGTATCAAAAAAAATACTTAATCTTGACAACCATTCTATGAATATATATTGTAACACTTTGAGCATAATTGAGCATTAAATGCTTCGAGCGCTAGACGATTCAAACATAGAGAAAAAAGTTACACTACATTCTATCTCTTACCTATCTTTTGTTTTTTGATCTAGAGAATTTTAAGCTACACATGAGCTAACTTCCTACCAATAAGAAGAGATACAAGAAAAATAACATTTACTTTTATTTTTTCTCTGTCTTACCCGTCTCGCGATTTGAGTATATGCTCTAAATAACCCCTACTATCCTTATGGGTTTTGGTTCCCGATGGAATTCTCTGAAAATTTGGTATGTGTTGATTAGTCCTTCCGAACAAAAGTCTCCAGAGGAGCTAGGACTGAAAAAAAAATGAGACACTAAGATCGCAAGTCTAGTATTGTATCATCAACGTTTCAATAAAAAGTATTGTTCAAATACATATAAATGCATCTGTCAGTCATAGTAAATCGTTTTATAAAAGTGGATAAAAATGGATGCAAGAATATACGAGGAGATAAGGTCGATTACAAGATTACAAGAAGACTTCTGGTGGAATTAAATTTGGGATGAGGGATAGCTGTACTAGTGGCACTAGACATCTCTGGCTATCTAACCACCTGGTAGGTACCCTGCAGGGTGCAGAAACCTAAAAAAGTGGAAGATGATATAAACAACAGAAAACAATTAACAAAGATATTAACAACGAAAGAAGCAATAACAGTAAACAGTAAAAATGTGAATAAGAAATAACTAGTCTTACTAAGAAGACTAAATGGTGATATGTCCCACTTTCTCACGATAATAGATCAAAAGTCACAAAGGCCAGACCCAAGGGTCTGTTTTAAAGACACCCCAAAGGGTGAGTTGAGTTCTTGTATACGGAACTTATAAATATAGTTGAATCTATAGAATGGTTGGATTAACACTTTCGATATTTAGCTTTACTATATAGTTAAATACATATATCTACCTATGAAAATAACTTTTCTTGTAGGCAAAAAGCTCATCAGTTCACTAGTTTCTAGTAGTTTCCTCCAAATCTAATATCTATTGTAAATTTTTTAAATCGTTTTTCGAACACTTTTATTTTTGTACTAAATTGGAGTAAAACTACAACTATCTAGTAACAAAACCTGCTTCTGATAACTTAATTTTAAAATTGAATAAATTGACCTAGAATTAAACAAGGATGTTGCTTTTTTTCTTAGGTGAATGTTCTATAATATATGTAAGAAAATGAATATTTTCATCTCATTTTTATTTAATACACCTACCTATACATTTATTCAGCAAGATATATTTTATTCGTACGCCTATGAACCTTCACCAGTAAAGGACACCGTGATGGTTTTATTATACCAGCTTAATAGCAATTTTGATATCATATCGAACAGACAGGTAGTTAAATTACAACCCTACGGATTATCTATGATATGATAATAATAACCGTTATGGATTAGAAAAATCCAAATTTTAATTGTCAATTAATGATATTTCGTTGAATTTCTATTCTAAACTACCTGGATTGACCCCTGACTGTGTAACGAAGTAAATCTATGATTACATATTCGAAAATATTTTATTAGAATTTTGTTAAACTAAAATATGTAATTAAAAATTTCCCATTGTGAAAAATAATTAGAAAATCAATTGCAAAATATTTATTGGTATACAAGTAAAATAAAAATTATCAATTTAAGCTAAAGAAAAAAGTGGGTCCAAAAATAAAGGTACTTTACTCATGAACAAAATGAATTTTCTTGGATAAATCTCGTATACGACTGAAAAAAATTTCGGTTTTATGGAAGAATAACTTTTTTCGAAAAAACAATAATAAAGAAAGTTTCCATTTGTTGCCAACTTTTTCAGACACACTGTATATCATTTTATTTCTTATAGTCTAGTCCACAAGTTCAAAAACATGTTAAATAGAAATAAAGCTCCTAAAAATATGTGCCATAGCTCATTCGATTCGGAATGACGTCTAGAAAAATGTTTTTTAAGGGTATATTAGCACATAAAAAATTGCGATTGTTATGACCAAAATAAGATAATAAAAAAAAGGTATTTAGTTTTTCGTTAATAACTTTTAAAATAATAATATTTAAGGAATTTTGAAAAAAGATCCTGAAAGAGGAGGAAATTTCCAATAAAAAAGTCCCAACTGCCGGAACTCTATCTCCATTATTTATAATTTTAATTTGACGTTGAAAATAGTGCTCGCTCGGCTTTTACAGCATTCGCGCGCTGCCGCTAAACGGGGTTTATCAGATAAAATATTTTTTTTATGACATAAAATGTGATTTTAAAAATTTGAAAAAATTCCAGTATTTTCCTAACATCTGGAAGAATCTAATTCAGTTGGAAAAATCATTTTGTCACTATTTTTTAATAAGTTATTCAATTGTTAACAAACAAATTTTTTTCTAATCTCTGTTGGCATTAAAAATGGGATAAAAGTTATAAATAATTGGCCTAAAAATTTAAAACTTCGTGGAGCCCTTTTCATATGTATACTTTACAAGATTCTGTGATAAATGTTCATAAAAGTTTATTAATTTGTTAATTATGATTTTTCATAACTATTGCAAAATATTGCGAAAAAGTAAAAAGAAATGAAGAATTTTTTTAAATAAATGCACGTAGTATCTAATAAACAATAAATACGAACTTGGTCTTAGAATTATTTGAAAGAGAAATTTATTTTCTATAAAAAAGACCTGAATGTCCTTTATCCTATCTCCAATAGTTTAAAAGATATATCATTTTTTTAATTGGCAAGTTAAGTAGGCGCTACAGTTAACGTGACGTATGATATTAGAATTTGCACGATTGATCATTTTTGACTGTTTACCGTGACAGATTTTACGTCAGTAGGTGACATTTACTAGCAACTCGACGGTAAGTAATCCAACTCGACGGTAAGTACTCCAACTCGACGGTAAGTAATTCACTTACCGTCGAGTTAAAAAATCTCTTAATTTTAATTTATTTTTTGAAAGAATAAAGAAAACTAACGAATTATTTATTAATATTGAAACTTATGGTACAATTTGTTAAACTATTTAATGAAATCCACTTGTTTGGGCTGTGGTTTCACTTCTAACAGAAACTCCTGCAGAATCGCATACATTAGTAGTATTACTAGTATTGCACAATATTTTTTCGGCAAAATCTATTTTATTTTGAAGAGAATCTTCTACATAGCTTTCTGCCACTGTCGATGAACGCCAACCTCCATGACGCTTTAATCCGAGGAGATCAACACCTTTATTAGTCAAAAGCGTTGCTGATGTCCTCCTGAACGAATGGCCAGTATAGTTCTCGGGATTAGGCAAATTTAAGAATTTGGCAATTTGAGAAGGCCAGCCCCCGATTGTCCCTTTCCCTATTACTTGAGCACAACATTTTCCTTTGGCGTATCTTAAGAACAAATGATTTGATTTTACTTGTAATGAACGAAGTTTTATATACTTTTGCAGAATTTCTAAATATGGAATTTTATCGTCTGGTTTATTAACGACTGTAAAATTACGCTGGATGTTCGTTTTTGTATTGGGTACTTTTACAATCATTAAACCATCGGTTTGTTGGATGTCATTCATAGTAATATTATATAATTCTTCTCTTCTACAGGCACCACATATTCCCAATATCATTGTGACCTACAAATTATGAAAAAATCTTCATTAGAGTATTTCTTTTACCTAAACTAGCTTACATTACCTTGTGAATTAGAAATTCTTCATCCGGTGCTTCCATCAGAAAATTTTCAAATTGCTCCCGTGTAAAAATGCTCGCTTTCGCCAACATTTTTTCTCTTCAAATATGCGATCAAAGTTGAAAACTTGGAAATATTAATGCCATCATAAAGAAAAACGGTGGATTTAATCATTGAATATTCTGCCCAGAGGCTTCCAGGAGCTTTCAACTGCATATGTCTTTGAACGAAATATGCCAATAGAGTATTTTCATCGATTCTAAAATTCTTTAAAATTTTGGATTTTTCGGGAATAATTGCGGAACACCCTTCTTCCCAAGCCCGTTAAATTTCTTCAAATTCACTTTCGCTCATATTTTAATTTATAATAATCAAAATTGTACTTAAAATTATTGACAACTAAATAAAAACTCAATTCTCCATTGTTGTTATGCACCCTAGTTACTACCTAACAACCAAAGTATCTATCTTGATAAAATGAATGAAACTAGTCAATATGACGAAAATGTTTAATTTTATAATTTATAATGGTATCAATCGTGCAAAAAACGTTATAGGCATGTCGAACTTTAAGGGTAACCGACCTCAGACAATAATTGGAGTCGTCGCTCCGCTCCTCCTCCAAACAATTGTCTTCGATCGGTATAAAACCCTTACCGTTCTCCATACTTAATATACTATAAAAGCATACTCTCTCTTTCTCGTAATTTTGATAGCTATTTTTTTTTTAAAGAAATTTAAAGGATGTATAATACAAAAACTTCAAAATTCCCAAAGATGTATTAGGATTGATTATATGACATTTCTAGCGATTTTTCTTAAAAAACTAATCACAATTAACTTTATTTAAAAACTAAGATATCTAGTTGCGGAGTGTTTTATGTGATAGATTATTGTAAACAGATTAGATATCTATTTAAATTTTGCAAATATTTTAAGAAAAAACGAAAATATAGCGATTTTCTCAAGAAACAAAACTGATCAACTTTTTTTAAATGGAGTTAACTAATAGGCTACTTGACACATAACTAATTTCATACAATAAATGAGTATTTCTTACAGTATTTAGCTTACGAAAACGAAATATATCGATTTTAATAACTAAATGCGTAAGATTAATTTAGAAATTCAATTTAAAAAATGTGTTTAATTTGAATCGCCGAAAACGCTGTCGGCCATGTTGTGACGTCATACAAATTGTAAACAAAACGAGTAATTTGACGTGGTGTTATTACAAGTATAAATATTTCGATAAAAATTCCTTATCACGTTCTTAATTTATTTGCTTTATTGAAAAACAATAATAAATTCATTATGGACGTTGGTTTCACAAAAGCAGACAGCACAAATTTGCCAAAAATTGATACATTAATGGTTCGTACTTTCTTTGCCTTGAATCCAGATTTCTGCTCTGCCGCGCTAAGAAATGTCAAGACTTCTATGTAAGTAGGTACAGTGCAGTTGTTAAATAGTAGACATAAAAAGGAAGAATGAGTGTATTTATTCTTTTCAGAAGGGATTCAAAAGTACCTACTCATTTATGTCATAAGTATCGTAACCTCTGAATAATGTAACTAACATCTATTTGTATTCCTTGATGTGTTTTTGCATTCTCGGACGATGCAATAACGATAAATACTGTATTTTTTATGGAAATTAGTTGAAATCATGTTTTTAAAGTAAAGTAAACTGAAAAATTGTTCGTGTTTACATGTCAAATGTTTGTTTACAATACGTATGACGTCAGAGTACAGATAATCTATAGACTAAAATGGCGGAGAGCGTTTTCGCACCTACATGAAGAGATGGATTTTAAATTACAGTTTTATGGTTTCATAGGTGTTGAAAAAATATAGTAATATTTTTTTTTACCTTAGTAGCACAAATATTAAGGTCTATCAAGCTGGCAGTGAAAAGTCGGCAGAAACCATCGAAACATGATTGGGAATTTGTAGCTAAATAGTTGCTAATTAGTTGCTAAAAACACGATTTTGTAGCTCTATTCAGTTCCACAAAAAACAAGTTACTGCTATCTTTACAACAAGCTAGCAGTAAAATGACAGGACTGGCCCAGAAAAAATGGACTAATGCGTGTGAATTTGTTGCTCAAAACTAGTACAGGAAAAAATTCGAAAAACCCCAGAATTGGCTAGAAATTGTTAATAATAACTACCAACCAGTGTCCCTGCTATCGTAATATACTGTTTGTATTGACACATTGATGTTATGGATTTTGTTGCTGGTCGCAGATGTCATCAGCAGGGCCCAGAGAGCCAGCAACAAAATAGAAATGAAAAATCGGCCCAATCGGGTAACCGATAACTAACTCCTAGTGTCCATACTATCATGACACGCAGTTATTATTGACAGAACTCTGTCATGGATTTTGTTGCTGGTTGTAAAAAACATCAGCAGAGCTCAGAGAGCCAGCATCAAAATAAAAATTAAAAATCGGCCCAACCGGGTGACCGGTAACTTACTCCTAGTGTCCATGCTATCGTGACCCGCAGTTATTACTGACAGAAAACTCTGTCATCTATTTTGTTGCAGGTTGTGAAAAGCATCAGCAGAGCTCAGAGAGCCAACCGCGTGATCTATTGAAAAGAATTTTATGATTTTTTTTGTTGTTTCATCATGTTTTGAATTTTTTCTTGGAAGAATATAAAGGTCCTAAATGCATTCTAAAGTATTGAAAAAAAAAAAAAAGATTAGTTTCTCCTTTTTGTAATTATTATTGCAATATTGCAACAAGGATAATAAATTTTGGACTTTCTAACTAATCGTTTCTTGTAGAAAATTTATTAACAAACATTTTCTTTTTGTATAACATTTTTCCAAAACCTATAGTTTAAAAGTTATAAGCGAACAAAGGAGGAAAAACAGTGATTTTTTACTTGTTTTTCTATTTTTTTGAATATTTAACAATGTTGCGTAACTTTTCCAGAAGGAGGATAGTTTAATTATTGTTGTATAAGTTGTTTACAACTAATTTCACCAAAAATTAGCGGGTTCCCTCTCAAAAGCCAACTCAAAACATATCTAATATAAATATAAAATTTGAAATTGTTGCGAGGGAGCCACTAATATTAAAGGCTATTAATTCTAAAATTATCGTTCGCGGTGCTTTCGAGTTATGGATCTGTTGTGAATTAAGCATGCGCACATCGTATACTGACAATTTGTTACCAACATGTTCCTGACTTGTCGCGGATAGGTTCCGCGAACCAAGCTAATTTTGCGTTTTCCGTTTTAACTTACATGAAAAAAAGAAAATCTCAAGTGAAAATGACAACAACTGAAAAACCCACCTGAAAAAAAAAAATTATAAAAAAATATATAAAATATGTATAAAAAATATATTTTAAATAGCTCATTTTTGGTCGATTTTCGTAAATATTTTATATATTTTAAAAATGTTCAAAATATATCTTAGAATATATATAAAATACATGTATTCAAATACTTATACTAATATAAAAATATATATATACAGAGTTCTGTCAATAATAACTGCGTGTCACAATAGCATGGACACTAGGAGTTAGTTACCGGTTACCCAGTTCGGCCGATTTTTCATTTCTATTTTGTTGCTGACTCTCTGGGCTCTGCTGATGACATTTGCGACCAGCAACAAAATCCATAACAGAGTTTTATCAATAAGAACTGCGTGTCACGATAGTATGGACACTAGGAGTCAGTTAATGGTCACCCGGGAGGGCCGATTTTTAATTTTTATTTTGTTGCTGGCTCTCTGAGCTCTGCTGATGACATCTGCGACCAGCAACAAAATCCATAACATCAACGTGTCAATACAAACTGTATAATACGATAGCAGGGGCACTGGTTGGTAGTTATTATTAACAATTTCTAGCTAATTATGGGGTTTTTCGAATTTTTTCCTGTACTGGTTTTGAGCAACAAATTAGCAACAAATTTTCACGCATTAGTTCATTTTTTCTGGACCAGTCCTGTCATTTTACTGCTAGCTTGTTGTAAAAATAGCAGCAATTTGTTTTTTATGGAACTGAATGGAGCTATAAAATCGTGATTTTAGCAACTAATTAGCAACTATTTAGCTACAAATTCCCACTCATGTTTCGATGGTTTCTGCCAACTTTTCACTGCCAGCTTTATAGACCTCAAATATTAACTATTTACGACCTAGTTTAAAAAACAAAACACTATCACCTTTTTTTCCAAATCTCAGTAAATTTTGCTAATATCTCAATAATCAACCGAGATATAGGGATTTTTTCTAAAAAAACTAATCACTATCAACTTTTTTAAAAATTGAACTACCGAGATGCGTTTTGTTTTATGAGATGGATAACTTTATATAGATTACAAATCTTTTTAAAGTTTACAAATATCCTAATTATCAACAAAAATACAGCGATATTTCTCAAAAAACTGTCAATTTTTTGAAGTTATACTTCTATTCATGCACTCGGAGGAAAAGATTTGTGTACAGTTAAATGGGAAAAATCATTACATATGTAATGGTGTGAGTAAGAGAGAGACAGACACACTTATAAGGTATATTGGTCGGTGAAAACAAAGATAAAATATTTATCACATGTCATGTTATTAGTCATAACTATAAGTCCTTTGAATACCGTTTCAACATTCAGTACATTAAAAAGGGATAGATATGCAAAAAACAGTCTGAACTAATGTATAAATATCATAGTGACGAACCGCATGATTATTTGACAGATTATTTTATAATTCTGTCACGTAAGTTAACATATTAAGTTTAGTATTTTATATTAATAATAGTAATGAGTATTGTATTGTAGTCTAAAATACCGTCACATGGTTGCAGTATATCCTGCACTATGCTTTTGAGGTTGTTGGCTACATAAACAGAGTTTTTACGAATAGTCGAGGAAATAAAGCACAAAAACCTCCGAATTTTGTAACGTAAGATGGATCGGAATGCGTTTTTTTGCATTGGATTCGTTAAAGTATCAGGAAATTTGTCGCTATATTTTATAATGTAAAAATGGAAATCGGATTTCTGCATTCGAAAAGTACATTCCGAACAGACAATAGAGAGAAAACTTACAACTCGGTAAGTATTGCTGAAAATGGGTTCAATTTATATATTCGGGGTTTTTGGAGTCGCTGAACACGAATATCACGATTCCGAAAGTCTCCGCGGCACTTGGTGTCTAGGGTATTTACCTCTTCTCCTGGGGTTTTATGTAAATTCTCTACGAAATCAGTGCACACTTGGTACTCGGTGGTTTTTTGAGTCGCTAAATACGATTATAATAATGGCGATGGTGTTCGAAACACCTGGTGCTTAAGACGGACCCTGTCTCCAGGAATTTTATACAAAAAGAGTGTGCAAACGGTACTAGGAGGTTTTTGCGGTCGCTTACCACGAATATCATATAATGTGTTTGCTAAATCATTCGCATACAAATTTATGAATCCGGGCGCGTGCATAGAAGTATAACTTCTGCCGGCAGTCTCACTGACTGCCACACTGGTTTTTTTTAAATAGCGAGTTGCGTTTTTTAGCCGACTTCAAAAAAAGGAGGAATTTCTCAATTTGACTGTATTTTTTTTTATGTATGTTGAGCCTTATCTCCAGTATTTATAATCCGATTTGAAAAATTCTTTTTGCATTCAAAAGAGGGTAGAGTGTCAGAGTGTGGTTCCATACAAATTTTATTAAGGTGTGTTCATCAATGTGGAAAATATTCCAGGAAAAATCTCAAAAAATCAACGGAATAAGCTCTGCAGTTAAGTTGAACCGCCTTCAAAAAAAAAGTTCGCTAAAAACGAAAAAAAAATCTTTGTTTCTTAAAAAAATTGGAAGCAATGATTTTGTTTTCTTTACAGTCTGCTCCAATGGCTACTCGCTATTTTAATCTTAGCTATTAAATTTTGAAAGTTGATAACATAAACAATTGAAGCCTATAGTTGCTTCAAATTTTAGGTTTTATTTTTGTTTTTTTTGTGAATTTCTTTTATATTTTCTCTGCTTTAACTACATCAAAAAATCATATAATTTATTTAGTTTATACTTCATTCCAATAAATAAAATTGACACTACTGACAGTTTGAAAAGACCATAATGATCGACAACCTGATGGATCTGATGTTTGGATCAGATACACTCAGGAAAGTTTTGTTGAAAAATAATCAGTTATGGGGTTTCCCCTCATATACGTATAGCCTTACATTTAAAAGTTCATGATGATAATGGTAATCGTAATATACAAAAAAATAATGGAACCCTATTGAAAACAAAATTTAGAAATGAAATTTGTAGAAAAGTGTTGGAAATTAAAAAATAGCCTTGAAAATTTTAAAAATCATCACAAATTGTGTAAAACGGATAAATATTGCAAAAAAAATATTTCAAAATTGAAAATATTTCTGAAAAATTGTAAAAAATCCTTTAAAAATTATAGCAATATTTTATTTGGAATATAAAAAAATTGTTAAAATATAAAAAAAAATGTGAGATGTGTCAAGGGACACCCGGATGGAACGAAGTTCCTTTCGATTAATTAGTGAAGGAATTGTAATTTGTAAACACAACAGAGAGTTTGTACATACATAAGCATTTATCATCGTCTGTATAAAATCTCTACTTACCTAACTCTATCAGCAATATCCGGAACTTGTGCAGAAACACTGTCAGGATACATTATTGTTTTTATTTTCTATTATTTTAATATTTATTATCTACAAAAAACCTGTATAAACTTAACAAAGTCGCGACACTACTACACTGTTCAAAGCAAAATAGAAAAAAAAAGTAAATCCATTATTTTCAACAGTTCGTTTCTTTTAACAAAAGTGTCCATTTATACAATACCAGAGGTATTGTATATTCTACCTAGAATTACTTTTTATTTCAATTTAATTTAAAACAGGAATTAACAATTTAATACAAAATTTTAAAATTAAAATATTTGACAGTCATCTCTGAGTCATCTCTGAGTGATCTCTGAGTCATCTCTGAGTCATCTCTGAGTCATCTCTGAGTCATCTCTGAGTCATCTCTGAGTCATCTCTGAGTCATCTGTGAGTCATCTGTGAGTCATCTCTGAGTCATCTCTGAGTCATCTCTGAGTCATCTCTGAGTCATCTGTGAGTCATCTGTGAGTCATCTCTGAGTCATCTCTAAGTCATCTCTGAGTCATCTCTGAGTCGTCTCTGAGTCATCTCTGAGTCATCTCTGAGTCATCTCTGAGTCATCTGTGAGTCATCTCTGAGTCATCTCTGAGTCATCTCTGAGTCATCTCTGAGTCATCACTGAGTCATCTGTGAGTCATCTGTGAGTCATCTGTGAGTCATCTATGAGTCATCTATGAGTCATCTATGAGTCATCTATGAGTCATCTATGAGTCATCTATGAGTCATCTATGAGTCATCTATGAGTCATCTATGAGTCATCTATGAGTCATCTATGAGTCATCTATGAGTCATCTATGAGTCATCTATGAGTCATCTATGAGTCATCTATGAGTCATGTCATCTATGAGTCATCTATGAGTTATCTATGAGTCATCTATGAGTCATCTATGAGTCATCTATGAGTCATCTATGAGTCATCTATGAGTCATCTATGAGTCATCTATGAGTCATCTATGAGTCATCTATGAGTCATCTATGAGTCATCTATGAGTCATCTATGAGTCATCTATGAGTCATCTATGAGTCATCTATGAGTGTGTGTGTGTGAGAGAGAGAGAGAGAGAGAGAGAGACAACTGCGTATGTCGTGTCGTGACAAATTTTGGTATGAATTTTTTTTTGGCTAGCTCCTAGCGTCAGTCGTAACTCGTAACTGTTCGTAACGCCCGAAAGGGAACTTCGTTCCAATTATAAAAAATTAATCACATAAATTTTTTAAATTTAAACAATGTAAAATCGTGAGTGCATTAAAGCACATGCTGCGAGAGTCTGTTAGGGTCGAGAAAAGGATCTCTTTTATTGAACGCCCGCTGGACGGTGACTTGAAACACTCTTTAATATTGATAATTTAGATAATCCACAATTATCTCAATTTTATAATTTTTATATTTATACGTAAATCGCTCCAAAAACTTGTTGCCCAGTCATTAGAGTAAATTACAACTTCAAAAAAGATTTTATAATTCCCTCGTATATTAAAAACTATAAAAGATATAAAAAAATTAATACAATTTGAGATTCCTAAAAAATGATAACATAAAACTATATAATTATATTCCTTTTTTCTGTTCCCGTGGGATGAAAAGTAGCTTATGTGCTATTCCCAACTACCATCTATCCTTATTTCAATTTTCATCCTACACCGTTCAGCCGTTTTGGCGCGATTCAAGATCAAGATTCAATAACAACTGTAATGATTTGCTTATAATAAAACTAGGATAAATATAGATATATCCCGTTTATCTAGTTCCAGACCATAATCTACCCCTGTCCCCTGTACCAAATTTCATCCCGATCCTTCCAGCCTTTTACTTAGTGGTAAAAATTGAAGCTTATTTATTCCTATGTGTATAGAAATTTTGTACAAAATTAATGAGTCATACCAATTAAAACCAGAACAAAGGATTTATTTATTCCAAAATACTAAAGGAAAAATTCTAAGACCTATTCAATATAAAACTACATCAGTATTCACGAACTGTATTAATAAACAAATAAATTATCAAATCTTTGATTGCTGTCTTCAGGAGTTTTTAATTTGAACACATTATTTATTACAAATTATTTAAATTTGTAAACAATGGTCAATTGCAACAAAACAAAGGATTGGATTCATAATGAAATAATCACAATTTATTAAAGAACTTTTTATAGTAGAAAGTTTTTTTTGGTGATTTATAAGTCATATTACTATTATTAAATTAATAGATAGCAAAGAATAATACTATTCTAACGCTTTATAAGTTTTTGAAAAAACATTTTCAAAGACAATGACCGTTCAACTAAGAAGAAACAACTACCTCCTGGGCTATATGCCCCAACGGATATTGGATTATACTTCAAAGTCAAACGGGGTCTTTTCTCACTTATTTTGACTTAAGAAATTTTAACAAACTTAAGTTTCATCAAATACTTCGAACAACCACAAATGAAAAAGCTTTTTTTCACTACTAACCTGAGAAATTGCTATTATTTACTCCATTCCCCTAACGAGAATTAATATTTACAGTTCTATAATTTTTAAGATATTGACATAATAATAGCTCACTTCTCACTCTAAGTATATAATATACTATTTTTTACATAAAACGTTATAAAAAGATGTATTTCCCTTAAGCTCTCATTTAAACAATGTGCGTTTTGCCCGGCCTACCTCCGTCTCTCTCTCGGATCTCTCTTACTAATGTTGGCCGCAGAAGCAGCTGTTGCGAATATGGGAAGCGGCCGGTCCATTTGTATTAATATGTCAATGCTAAACACACTTGAAACATGCAATGTCATCCAGATCTTAGCTATCCTGAAAATTTCAGAGCTCTAGGTAGTCGGGTAATAGGTTTAAATTCGATTACAAAATTCCGCAGAGAGACAAAGAACACGGTGAAAATATAAAAAAAAAGTGTGAGGTGTCAAGGGACACCCGGATGGAACGAAGTTCCTTTCGATTAATTAGTGAAGGAATTAGTAATTTGTAAACATAACAGAGTGTTTATACATACATAAGCATTTATTATTGTCTGTATAAAATCTCTACTTACCTAACAGTTCGTTTCTTTTAACAAAAGTGTCCATTTATACAATACCAGAGCTTTAAATAACCCATCTTTTTAAAATTACTTTTTATAATTTAAAACAGGAATTAACAATTCAATACAAAAAATTTAAAATTAAAATATTTGACAGTGACTGACAGTTAAGGTAATTTGACGTAGTCAAGTTAGGAACTATTTTTAAAATGT
Organism: Altica lythri; assembly: GCA_964028335.1. NCBI lineage: Eukaryota > Metazoa > Arthropoda > Insecta > Coleoptera > Chrysomelidae > Altica > Altica lythri. Next base: position 19,353,510 of record OZ034801.1, on the reverse strand, counting down.
TTATGAATTTATTAATTTATAAAAACAGGATGAAATAAAATATAATACTATTATAGGTAATTATGTTTTTTTCTACAGTATTTTCTTTTTAATGTACATTTTCTTTTAATTTAAAATAGTGTATCTATCTATGAGAGAGAGGGAGAGAGAGTTATTTATTTTTTGGTCTGTGAGAGAGAGAAACATGCGTGTGTCGGTGCATAGTGTCGTGACAACTTTTGGTATGAATTTTTTTGGGCTAGCTCCTAGCGTCAGTCGTAACTGTTCGTAACGCGCGAAAGGGAACTTCGTTCCAATAATATTCAAAAATCAATGAAAATTTTAAAAAATTGTATTGAATTGTTAAAAATAGTTGAAAATTAAAAAAAAGATACTTTTAAAAAGGTTGTAGGAAATTTACAAATAACTGACTAAAGATGGATCTGAAGCTTGGATTAGATGCATTTTTGTTGAAAAATAAACAGATGTCAGATATCTGTAATTCATCTGGGGTTTCCCCTCATTTATGCACATAGTTTTTATTACATTAGAAAAGTTGAAGATGGTAATCGTAATTTACGAAAAAAAATAATGTGAAAAGTTTATGAGAAATTGAATTCTTTCGTTAAATATCAAATTTTGACATTGTTTTTTTCTTTACTTCTTTGAAAAATTATTTTCCAGAAAATATGCGGTTTATCGTATTTTCTTTTGTTTTTTTTTTGACAATCGTGTGAAGAAAATCAAAGAATTCAGGAATGTTGATTTAATATCTTAAAAAAGTAAGCGTGCGCATATATAGCTTGAGATATTAAATGGAAAATCTTAAAAAATTATAAAAATAACAATAAAAAGGCAACATTTATGTTTTCTATATATTTTAAATCAAAACATTTTAAAATATTAAAAATTGCTTTATGCACATTTTTTTCATTGTATGAGTATTAGGTTATAAAAAAATAAATACAGTTTTATACTATATTTCATTTCATTGTATGAGATGGGTTATAAAAAAATAAATACAGTTATACTATATTAAATTTAATTAAACAAATATATACAAACTTATTGCATAATACTTACAACTTTACATATTACAAATAATTATTCAATACTCAACTTAAGTTTATCTAAAGCCTTCTGTACACTTCCAATACACTCCATTAACGAATTATCCGTATCTTTTTTATACTTTGAACTGAAACTACCAGTGCGTGGTGAACTTACTTCCTTGGTTTCCTCCTGGTTTACCGTGCTTTTCCTCATCGAATATAATCGTTCAAAAACATTTTTAATTTCGCTGGAATTGGATGTTTGCTGATTCCTTTCGTTCATATAGGATCTTCTCTGCTTTTTTGGCTTAGGTGAATATGTCGGATTAACAGAAATGTCGTGATGATTCAAACATTTCTCCTCTTTCAAATTGCACGTTGGACAAAGTTTGTGACCACGTTTTCTAGGTATATGAACTGGTATCAATTTTTCTTGTACATTTTCACGTACCACAATTTTTTCCCTTTTTTTGATTGGAACTGGAATAAGTGTTCTGCGTTTTTTATTAACACTGTCTCCAAATTTATAAACTTCTTCAGAAGTTGGATCTATAGTTGTTCTGTATATTAAATCTTCTGCAATTATCTTCCTCTGCGAATCTGATAGATGTGGTCTTGTATTACGAAGTAGGTTTATGGTGAATTGTTGTAAAAACTGTGTTTCTTTTGGTGAAGAATTTTCCATTTTGATCAAACTTTCGTTAACGTTAAAGTATCTACTAACGTTGAATAAAAGACAGCTTCTCACTTTTTTGAAATTATACAAACTTTGATTAACACTTGTTAATCGTCAGATAGTTTTTATAAGAATAAGATCAACACCATCGTAAGGCAGTATAAATACCCTTAATTTGTTTTGGAGAGTGTAATATCCTCTAATGGAACTTTAATTAGAAAGTGATTTATACCTAGAAAATATATTCTCCGGATGATGGGGTGGAATTTCTTAAATATATCTAGGTGGATTAAAACGTGGTATATACAGGTAATTTTCTTTGAATTATATTTTTATAGCTGTTTGGAATAAATATAATTTAATGATAAACAACTAACAAATAACTGATTTATTTAATACTCTATTAGTCTATTGAATATCAACAACTTTAATTTGTACAAAATATATTAGGTAGAAAATTTGAATCTTATCAAAACAGATTTTTGTAATTTTTGAGATATTTACAATTTTATAGAAAATAAAAAAGAACTATGTGAATATCAAAATTTGATATTTAACAGTAGAATTTAATTTCCCATAAAAATTGCCAATGCTTTTTTTAACGCTTACTACATTTTCTAAATTGCTTGACTTTTCTTAAAAGTTAGAAATTTTTTTGATAAGACGCCTACTTTCTAATGTAATTACAATTTTCCAACAAACCAACAAATCTATATAGTTCCGATGACAGAAATCATACTCGAAGTAAATTTAGGGTTACATCTCTCTCAGATACAGACAAGTTAGAAATTTAAATGAGGACGTTTGTTTTTTAATACTACACTGTAACAACACAACACAACGTAACTGCATCTTGTTTTACCGGTAGATAAAAAGTATTCAATAAGTCTTGACTTAATTCACATTCCTATATAGTAACCGTCATGTACGGCTCGTTGTCGAAGGGTTGAATTTAATAATTATTAATGTCATATTTTTGTATATTATGTCAAACCACACTGATAGTTTCAGAAACTTACGAACTAATTTAGAAAAAAAAACTCTCTGCCATTGGTAACTTTGATGACAGTTTAATCTTATTTCAGTGATTTCTAATATCAAATCGGCCAAAAACGATGAAATGGACATATAAATTATGAATAAAAATGAACTATGCTGTTCGTTAGTGTCGTTTAAACTCGACAACTACTGGACCAATTTGGCTAATTTTGGTTTTCAATTATTTGTGGATGTTCATAGAAGTTTTAAACAATAATAAACATAAATAATAATTAACGGAAAATTCTAATAAAAGCAGAAAAGGGTTCCGTAGCAGAAAGTAATAATATAAAAGTTCTTGCAGTTAGTTGTAATTTTGATCTGTTTAAAAAAAACCTACATACTAGATCTCGTGTTCAAACCAATTTTAAGTGGAAGTTTACATGATTATGTACATCATATATTTTTTTTACAGTTTCTGAAACTTTTTTTCTTTTGCCAGGTCACGAAGCTTTTATATGCATTCTGGTACCTACTTATGCTTTGAAATTTCGGGAATCAAATTCTGACAAACTTCGTTTGCCGCTTCTCTTATTTCAGGAGGAGTTAATTCTAATTCATTTTCATCACTACTTAACATTTTTATTTAAATAACAATCTAATTTAAATAATGTATTAAAAACTATCTGTTGTACCTGTCACATAGACAAATTATTCTATTATCTCTGACCATGCTCTGACCTGTCACTACTTTATTACTGTCAACCTGTACTGTTAGTCAAATATATATATGAATACATGATTGTCACAGTATAGTTGATTAAGTTAAAACAATAAAGAAATGAACACTTTGTGTTATCAGATAAAGAATTAAAGAAATGAGATATTTCTTTATTTGATATAACAACGTACCCCATTTCTTTAGAGATTACTGTCAAAAAATGATACATTTGTATAATAACCGTAGAAAAAATATTTTTGAGTATTAGTTTTGAGAATGGGGAACCCATTATTTTTCTTATTTTCGTGTAGAATCTTAAAGGGGTTCGCAGAATACATCTACTTACCAAGTTTCAACAGTATAGTGAAGTTTCGGAAAAAAAATAGCTGTGACATATGCACGGACAGACATACAGACATGTTTTTTGCCATTTGGAGACACTTGGTAGATGGCGTTGTATTTCGATTTATAAATAATCAGTTAGATTAGACTATTAATATAGAACATGTGTTTTCGTCATGAAAATCGAATAAAATTCGAAATTCTCGCATAAAAATCGATAAAATAGAGTATTCTAAAATTAAAGTTTAGAACCTGCTTTTACTACATCAGAAAATCATATATTTTATTTAGTTTACACTTCATTCCAATAAGTAAAACTGACTGTTTAAAAAGACAGTGTATCACAAATGATTGACAACAGATGGATTTGATGATTGCATCAGATGCACTCATTTTTTACCACCGCTCTTCCAGCCCCAAAAATTTCTTAAAAAAAAGAAATTGTTTATACCTATTAAAAGAGCTTAATTTGCACCTTTCAAAAATGTATTTTTCATAATTTGCACCATCGTACTTTTTTTGATAAATTTGATTAAAAATTTGCTTTACTTCAATCAGATTTAAATACTCATTTCTCACTTTCTAAAGAGTATTTCGATATCCGCCTTTTACCAAAAATTTGCAATTTTAATTTTCTAATTTGCACCATCGTAAAATTTGCGAAAAATTATTATAAAAATTAATAAAATTAGTTTCGGACTGCTGTCAGAAGTAAGTATAACTGCGGGTAGGTAGTGAACGCATGCGCAGTTATTTATTTCTGAACGTACATCAGCCAGGAAATGATTTTATTAATTTTTATAATAATCGTTACCGTTTTTCGCAAATTTTACGATGGTGCAAATTAGAAAATTAAAATTGCAAATTTTTGGTAAAAGGTGCATATCAAAATACACTTTAGGGAATGAGATATGATCATTTGAATCTGGTTTAAGTAAAGCAAAATTGAAAAAAAGTACGATGGTGCAAATTATGAAAAATACGTTTTTGAAAGGTGCAAATTAAGCTCTTTCATTAGGTATAAACAATTTTTTTTTAAAGAAATTTTTGGGGCTGGACGAGCGGTGGTTCATTTTTTGTTGAAAAATAATCCGATATCAGATATGTGTAATTAATCTGGGGTTTCCCGCATACATGTACATAATTTTATATTTAAAATACAAGAAAAGTTGATGATGGTGATCGTAATAAACAAAAAATAATGGGAAATAATGGGGCCCGATTAAAATCAAAATTTGCAACACTCAACTTTAGATTTTTGGAAGTTAAAGAAAAAAAATATATGATAAATGAAAAATGGAAAAAAAATTCATCAAAATCACAAAAAAAACTTCAAAATCATAGAAAATTGTAAAAAATCGTTAAAAACTATAAATAAATATAAAAATATGGTTGAAATTGTAAAAAAATCTTTACAATAGTGGTAAAATAAAAAAAAAAAATAGAATTCAGTTTTATAAATCATAAATATCCCGAAAAGTACTTTTTTGTTAAAATACAAATCCTACGGCAACTATCGCAATTTATTGTTGTTTAAATTTAAATCTATCTTAACAGTCAAAATTTAAAGTCATTTTTTTCAGTTATAGAGATAATCAGGTGAAAAAAGACAAAGAACAAAAAAACGATAGGTATAGGATATTGACATGTTAATGATTTTTTTAATTTCTCAAAAACGTATGACAAGTTTTTATGGGAAATTAAATGATACTCTTTAGTGCAATGGTTATTACACCAAAATTAAAATAAAATAAAAATGAAAATATAATAACTTGTATTACTGCAGCAAAATAAATACATCTGACTTTTTGTGAAATATCAAAAATAATCATCTATCAAAATAGTTATTTATGAAACAGTTCGTGAAGTATGCTTTTTGCGCACGCACGCGATGTTTAGAGCACGAGCGAAGCGAGTGCTATATATCGCGTAAGTGCGCAAAAAGCACTTCACGCACAGTTTCATACAATATTTTATCTACGATAAACAAATAAAAACTAATTACAAATTCAAATTTGAAAATCGAAACTACAAAACTGTCAGAATAACTTTTGTTGAAATTTAATGTTCTCATAGCAACACCATGACAACGCGAATGCTAAGGATATTTGATTATTTGAAGGTGTGTCAAAAACAGTGCGAAAAAGTAAATCCCATTTAAAATACATTGTTACTTCACGCACACTTTCAATCCTTCACGCACTGCTGTCTATAATGACAGTTTTCACGAACTAAAAATTGATACATAATATGAGGTAGAGTAGATAAAACTTGTTTCGCCTTCTTTCATATCAACCACGATCCACTGTCTTGGCAACGGTGATCTTCCATATTTTCTATACAGGTTGAGATTATTTTGCTATCCATACGAATAATCTCATAAAGCCTTTCAAAAAGAATATTTTAGTGCAATGGTCATTACACCAAAATTAAAATAAAATAAAATGAATATATAACAACTTTTATTACTGCAGCAAAATAAATACATCTGACTTTTTGTAAAATATCAAAAATAATCATCTATCAAAAAACTTGTTTCGCCTTCTTTCATATCAACCACGATCCACTGTCTTGGCAACGGTGATCTTCCATATTTTCTATACAGGTTGAGATTATTTTGCTATCCATACGAATAATCTCATAAAGCCTTTCAAAAAGAAAATGAATCTTAATCAGTGATTATTAAATCACTGAAAAAGAAAAGAAGAGACCAAATGATCGTCAACGATTGCATATAACTAAAAATCTTTAAATAAAGAAACTTTGTGTGCTCGAAAGAGGCACGAGCACCACAAATACTCCCTCCTTAAAAAAAAAATTGATATATATAAATCAATGAAAATTATGATTAAAAAATAACTAAAAAACTGAACTAAAAACTATTTAAATTATTAATAGAAAAAGTGACTTTCTTTTTCTTGGTTGGCACCTGGGTGCTATCAATTTGCTCATTTAATAAAAAAGCTGGTTTAGTCATGTCAATGTTAACACTTATTTCGCGATTACCTTTCAAAATTTTAAAAACTTTTTCACTTCTAGAAACCACTTTGAAAGGACCGTCGTACGGTGCTGTGAGGCTTGGTTTAATACCCGGAACTTTTAAGAAAACGAACTCTGAATTTGTTAACTCTGGATGAACAAATGTTTTTGCTGAACCATGTCTTTGTACTTGAGATGGTTTAATGTTATTAAAAATTTCACGAAGTTTAATTAAAATAGGATAAATATCTACATTTTCTTTAGAAGTATTACAGAATTCACCAGGAATACGTAGCGTTTGTCCATAAACAAGTTCTGCGGGTGAACATTGTAAGTCCTCTTTGATTGCAGATCGCAAACCTAAAAGAATCAAAGAATTTGAAGTTAGTTTTGACACAAGAGCTGATTTAAGAGTCCGATGAACTCTTTCAATCATGCCGTTCCCTTGTGGATGATAAGGTGTGGTGTGTAAACTTTGAAAACCTAATTGTTTACTGAATTCTTTGAATAAACTTGATTCGAATTGAGTACCTTGATCGTGTGTACCTAATTTTATGAGGTATTCCGAAACGTGGAATATATTGATTTATTAGAGTTCTAATAATATTTTCTGATTCAATATTCCGAAGTGGGTAAACTTCTATCCACCTAGTAACTCTATCAATGACTGTGAGTACGTAAGTGCAACCTTTTGAAGGCTTCAATGGACCTACTAAGTCAATGTGAATATGTTGAAATCTAATTTCAGGGACGTTAAAATCTCCTAGACTAGATTTGGTGTGTTTGAAAATTTTTGATTTTTGGTACTGAATACATGATTTCATCCAAAGATTAATGTTTTTATTCATATGAGGCCAGAAGTATATGTTTTTAATTGCTTTGATTGTGGCTTTAATGCCTAAATGAGCTACGTTATGTACTTTAAGAAAAGAACTGTAACGTAAACTTCGAGGAATATATATACGTTGTTTATTAGTAGAAGTTTCATACCAAATTTTGAAATTATGTGTTTCAACTTTAATTTGTTTGAGGAAAACCTTATTGTTTCTTCTTTGGTTTGAAGAATTTTGTTTTTGTAAAAGACTAGTTAATTCTATATCTGAATTTTGTTCGTTAAATATATCTTGTAAAGTGAAATTTATATTATCGATTTGATCGTCACGAGCACCACATACTCTTAGGTCTCAAATGTTAACATTTATATTTATTTTTATATTTTAACTATTTGAAGAATATTTTAAAAAGTAGGTATTTGATAAAAAAAGACTAATCTCTATTTGTTTTACTTATTGAGAAAGCGGTGTCAATATAAACTGTAGAAATTTAGAAAATGTAGTGGTATAGAATTTTAGTAGGAAAATGTTTTTTTTAATATCTTAAAAAGTAAGCGGGCACATAGCTTGAGATGTTAAATGAAAAATATTAAAAAATTATAAAAATAACAATAAATGTCGTTTAAACCTTCCCTGAACTTCCACAAATAATTCAAAACCAAAATTAGCCAAATTGGTCCAGTAGTTCTCGAGTTTAAACGGGACTAACGAACAGTAGTTCATTTTTATGAATAATTTATATAGATTTGTTGGTTTGTTGGAAAATTATAATTACATCAGAAAGTAGGCGTCTTACCGATTTTTTTTTTAACTTTTTTAACTTTTAAGAGTGCCTTATCAACAAAAAACAAGGAATTCAGAATATGGGTTATAGGATTTTGACATGATTATTTCCTTCGATTTAAATTAACCAATAGAATGTCATAATTTTTTAAAATTGGACCAATCAGAATCAAATATTGCACTATTGCACTAGAACAATATCAGCGACTATTGCACTAGAGAAATAGTCACGTCAAATATAAATGTCAAAAATTTGTCTTCTCAGGAAATAATCTTCCTAAATATAACGCGACCTTGATTAATAGTCTGCTATTTTTGTTGTTGCTAAATTTCTCGAATATTTTACAATTTGTTTCGACATAATTTGACATTAATAATCAAAAATTAAAGCCTTCGACCTAAAGCTTTAATCAGATTATTAATGTCAAATTATGTCTCAACAAATTGATACTAAAATATTCTCAAAATCTAGATACAACAAAAATAGCCGACTAATCAAGGTCTTGTTATATTACCCTTGATAATAATTTCTTCAATACCTCAAAACTAAGCGTTAAAAAACCCATCGGAATTTTTTATGGGAAATAAAAATATCAAATTTGGTTATTCACATTGGTTTTTGTTTTTTAATTTTCTGGAAAATTGAAAATATCTCAAAAATTGGGTGTTATATCGAAAAATTACAAAAAATTCAAATTTTCTATCCAATATAATCTGTAGAAATCATGAAAATGTTTACCATTTATTATGTATACAGTATCTACACTTGTTGATATTCAATAGGGTATTAAAAAACAAATTTTGTTAGATGTTTATCATTACAATTTTATTTATTCGAAACAGCTATAAAAATATATTTCAAAGAAAATTACCTGTAAATACCACTATTTAATCCGCTCGGGTATATTAAAGAAATCCCACCCCATCATCCGGGAATAATATTTTCTAAATATTTTCTAGGTATAAATCACTTTCTAATTAAAGTTCCATTAGAGAATATTACACTCTCCAAAACAAATTAAGGGTATTTATACTGCCTTGCGATGGTGTTGATCTTATTCTTATAAAAACCATCTGACGATTAACAAGTGTTAATCAAAGTTTGTATAATTTCAAAAAAGTGAGAAGCTGTATTTTATTTAACGTTAGATCTTTAACGTTAACGAAAGGTTGATCAAAATGGAAAATTCTTCACCAAAAGAAAAACAGTTTTTACAACAATTCACCATAAACCTACTTCGTAATACAAGACCACATCTATCAGATTCGCAGAGGAAGATAATTGCAGAAGATTTAATATACAGAACAACTATAGATCCAACTTCTGAAGAAGTTTATAAATTTGGAGACAGTGTTAATAAAAAACGCAGAACGCTTATTCCAGTTCCAATCAAAAAAAGGGAAAAAATTGTGGTACGTGAAAATGTACAAGAAAAATTGATACCAGTTCATATACCTAGAAAACGTGGTCACAAACTTTGTCCAACGTGCAATTTGAAAGAGGAGAAATGTTTGAATCATCACGACATTTCTGTTAATCCGACATATTCACCTAAGCCAAAAAAGCAGAGAAGATCCTATATGAACGAAAGGAATCAGCAAACATCCAATTCAAGCGAAATTAAAAATGTTTTTGAACGATTATATTCGATGAGGAAAAGCACGGTAAACCAGGAGGAAACCAAGGAAGTAAGTTCACCACGCACTGGTAGTTTCAGTTCAAAATATAAAAAAGATACGGATAATTCGTTAATGGAGTGTATTGGAAGTGTACAGAAGGCTTTAGATAAACTTAAGTTGAGTATTGAATAATTATTTGTAATATGTAAAGTTGTAAGTATTATGCAATAAGTTTGTATATATTTGTTTAATTAAATTTAATATAGTATAACTGTATTTATTTTTTTATAACCTGTCTCATACAATGAAAAAAATGTGTATAAAGTTTGCAATTTTCAATATTTTAAAATGTTTTGATTAAAACATAAATTTTGTATTTTTATTGTTATTTTTATAATTTTTTAAGATTTTCATATAATATCTCTATGCGCACGCTTACTTTTTAAGATATTAAATAAACATTCTGATTTTCTTCACACGATTGTCAACAAAAAGAAAAAAAAATACGATAAACCGCATATTTTCTGGGACATTTATAATTTTCCAAAGAAGTAAAGAAAAAAACAATGTCAAAAGAATTTCTCATAAACTTTTCTCATTATTTTTTTTTTCGTAAATTACGATTTCCATCTTCAACTTTTCTAATGTAATTAAAATGTGAAACTATGTGCATAAATGAGGGGAAACCCCAGATGAATGTTTATTTTTCAACAAAAATGCATCGAGATCCATCTTTAGTCAATCATTTGTAAATTTCCTACAACTTTTTTAAAATTATATTTTTTTAAATTTTCAACTATGTTTAACAATTTAATACAATTTTTATCAATTTTTTAAAATTTCCATTGATTTTTGAATATTATTTACATTTTTAACATTTTTTTTATATTTCAAATAAAATATTGCTATAATTTTTAAGGATTTTTTACAATTTTTCAGAAATATTTTCAATTTTGAAATATTTGTTTGCAATATTTATCCGTTTTACACAATTTGTAATGATTTTTAAAATTTTCAAGGCTATTTGTTTAATTTCCAATGATTTTTTACAATTATAACTTTTTTTTAATTTCCAACACTACAATAGTTATTTTTGTACAACTGTCATTAAAAGTGACACTTTTAATGATAGCAAACAATGTTAAAAACGATTGTTTACATAGCAGCGTGTTAAAAATACTTTTAACACGTTGCCATGTACACAAGTTTACTTTTAACACGGTTTAGTTTACTTTTAACACGGTTTGGTTTATTGTCATTACAAATTCGCTCGTTTCATTATCAAAATAGGGAAGTTGTACAAAAAACATTGTATGGTATTTGTGTTAAAAGTGATTTTATTTTGTTCGTGGAATTGTTCAATTCGCTCCGCTCATTTCACAAACGTTTTCACTCACAAAATAAAACCTCACTTTTAACACTCATATCATAAATAACTATTATGATATGAGTGTTAAAAGTTACGTTTTATTTTGTGAGTGAAAAAGTTTGTGAAATGAGCGGAGCGAATTGAACAATTTCACGAACAAAATAAAATCACTTTTAACACAAATACCATACAATGTTTTTTGTACAACTGCCCTATTTTGATAATGAAATGGGCCAATTTGCAATGACAATAAACTAAACCGTGTTAAAAGTAAACTAAACCGTGTTAAAAGTAAACTGAAGCGTGTTAAAAGTATTTATCTACTCGTTTGACAGTAAATGTCATTTATACTCATTGTTACCATGCAGGGTAAGTAAGCTATAAGGCTATAACGCACAGTTGTGTGTAATGAAATGTCATGTTGGAATGACGTTTCATTACGCACGACTGTGCGTTATATAGCTCATTTACCCTGCATGGTGACAATGGGTATAAATGACATTTATTGTCAAGGAGTAGATAACAGTACAGTACGTACGTTATACATTTTTTTAGAGATGTCAAATATTTAAAATTAAAATATTGAGTCGTAGATAAAGCATAGTACGTAACTTGAGTGGCAAGAGGTATTACGTACTCGTGTAATTACGCACTCGCCGCTACGCGGCCTCGTGTCTAACTTTTCCACTCGTACGTAATATCCTACTTACCACTCTTGATACGTAATATACTATTTTAACACGCTGCCATGTAAACAATCAATTTTAACAAACAAATATGGCGAATAAAAAATATTGGCTGGCTGGATGTCAATCCATTGCGCATGACGATACCAACGATTCTACCTTTGCATCGAGAATCGTAATCACCGTTCTAAAACGATTCTTGAACGATACCAACAACAGTTGGAACAGAAAACTGAATCGTTCGAGAACGGTTTTTTGTCAGTTGGAACGCATTTTTTATAATGAGCATGCGCGAACCGTTCTAGAACGATACCACTAGTCAGTTGGAACAAACCTAATATGAGGGGAAACCCCATAACTGATTATTTTTCAACAAAACTTTCCTGAGTGTATCTGATCCAAACATCAGATCCATCAGTTGTCGATCATTATGGTCTTTTCAAACTGTCAGTAGTGTCATTTTTATTTATTGGAATGAAGTATAAACTAAATAAAATATATGATTTTTTGATGTAGTAAAAGCAGGGAAAATATAATATAATTATATTATCTCTGAGTAAAAGTAAACAATTTATGATAAATATAATGGACGTAAGTTACTTAGACTTTGAGAAAATTTGTAGGGTTTGTTTAAATGAAGGAATAATGATGTCCATTTTTAAAGTAAATATTTCCAAAAAGTTAATGGCCTGTGGATCCATACAAGTAAGTTTTACTGTACTCAAACAAATTTAAACTAAAACAAATAAATTTACAATTATAGGTTTGGCAGAATGATGGTTTACCTACTCAGATATGTAATAAATGTTCAGCTCGGTTACACATTTCCTTTCAGTTCAAAAAATTATGTGAAAAATCTGACGCGAAATTAAGACAGTATTTGAAAAAACTAACTGAAAGGCGTACTGAGCCACAGCAACAGCCACCAACACAATCTCAGGCACCTACGAAAATGGAACTACCTCAATATCAACAGCCAGTGTCTGAAAATAATTGTAATGTGTACATTGAATGCAATCCTATAATAGATAACATTCAACAAGATAACAATTTCGTACCTGAACAGCCTCAAATAGGGCAAATTGATTATACACAACTTAGTAGCTTTAATGTAGAAGGTGTAGGTCAAGTTCAAGTCTATAATGGTTCATATACTTTACCATTACCACATTCCGGTGTACTTCATCATCCAGAATTAACCACAATGCAAGTAAGTTTTATATTATATTTTAAACAGTTAACATTTGTTCTGTTACTGTAATATTTTAGATTTCATCTCAACCTCAACAACTACAATATTTAGCACAACCGCAACCACAACAACAACTACCAATTATTAATCCAAAAGTTGAGGATGAGGAAAATAAATTTAAAAACAATTTGAAGGTGTTAGAGGGAAATAAACAGTGTCCGGTTTGTAACAAAGTAAGTGGGTAGTAATATTGACATTTTTAAGTTAATCCCTAAGGAATTTCTGATCTTATACTCTAAGAACTTCTATGTATCACTTAACAATAATTATGTCGTAGCTACTGTTCTGTGAGATGGGTTTGTAACAATTTATTTACAAAAAAGATATAGTTTTACAAAATTAGAAAGAATTTTGGTTTTATACAATTGTTTACAAGCTGATACCCATTTTTTAATAGTCCAGTAATTAAAGTGAAATTTACATTATGTAATTTGCTATATTTTAGATGTATGGATCTGCTACTAAACTAAGTAGACATATGAAAACACATGCTTCTGACTTGCCATATAAATGTAAAGTTTGTAATAAAGGTTTTGCTCATAGTGGAAACTTTAAAATTCATCTTCGAGTTCACACAGGAGAAAAACCTTTCAAATGTGTAGTCTGTGATAAAGGTTGGAGACAAGCTCAGGATTTAGAAAAGCATATGAGAACACATACAGGTAATCGAACACTAAAAAAACTGCAATTTTATATTACATTCTTTTTCTCTATATTTATAAGCAAACAATATTTCGGTATATATTCCTTAGATATATTTTATTTTGTATCTTCTATAAACAGAGACAGGGTAATTCCATGCCATCTGACTGCTGTTTTGGCATAGAATTACCCGACTAGATACATTATTGTCGTTTTGTTAAGGTATATTTTAATTTTTTGGACCTGTTTCAATCACATTGCAATAAACACTCTTCAATGTTTGTGTTAAATAAATTTGAATGTTTAATAGCTTATTTATGTTTATTTCTAGGTGAAAGACCACATAAATGCCAAATATGCCCAAAAGCATTTTCTACTAAATCAAATCTGATAGCACACACGCGAATTCATACTGGAGAACGACCGTATGTGTGCTGTGTTTGTCAAAAATCATTTTGTCAATCAAATGAACTAACGAAACACATGAGGACTCATACAGGAGAAAAGTCCCATATATGTGATATTTGCCATAAGGGTATGTACTATATACAATTAAACACAACCAAACTTATATGGAATCACTTTGTAATAGTAGGAAAAAGTAGCATATTTACTATCAAGAAAAGGCAGATAAATAAACAAAATAATATTTGACATGGATGTCAAAAATTAAAAAAAAAATGAGTTATCGGAAGTCCAGAGGGGACAAATTATTGCTCTGGTAGAACAAGGCTTCTCACAAAGGCAGATAGCAAAAAAGGTGTGCTTACACAAGGGGTTGTTTTAAAAATCTATTCAAAATTGTTGGAATTGGGAAACTTAAAGAATAGACCGAGAAGAACTACAGAAATATTGTATAGGGCGCTTTTTAGCCCAAATAGCAAGAAGAAATCCCACATCTCATCCAGAACTCCAAAGTCAACTTGGTTTCGAAAAACTGCCTATTTTTCTCGAAATTACTGGGTGCTTCCTTATAAGTTTGGTTGTTTGTTCTTTTTCTTATATTTCTTCCACATCTTTGATTTTTCTGCTATTCTAATAAATATTGTTAGTAGTTATACTGATTTTTTATAGGTTTTAATGGATCTAGTTCCCTCATTGTCCACAGACGATCACATACAGGAGAACGTCCTTATGTCTGTTTAGTTTGTAACAAAGCATTTACACAAAATAGTTGTTTAGCAGTTCATATGAAACGTCATAATGAAAAAATTCTTGATTCTGAACCTATCAAGGAACAAGTAATAAATAAACAAGAAACTAAAGAGAATTTGAATTGTAATTTATGTAATAGTAGCTTTAACATTGCGACTGATTACAACATACATCTTAAATCACATTCAAAAATGGAGGAAAGCTAGCTACTATGGTAGTTGTTTTAAGACTGATTATTTATTTTTATGTAGATATAAATAGGTGCTTATTGAAAATGTAATTAAATTTTCATTTTGTATAATAAGAATTGTAGGAAATTGTGAATGATGTCGACGAAAATAGATAGTAATAAAAAGTTAAATTAAGGTATGTTTTACTTACACCGCTCATCATTGTCTGATACCCGTGTTATAAGGAAGTTGTGTCAAAGTTTCTGCTTATGTTACACCTAAAAAGGTATACAAGGTTTTCTAGACAAGTTGTTTAAAATCGAGACTAAAAAGTCTCTCTTTTTTATAGTTTTCTTGTTTTAATGTTAATAGAATTAAGTTGACACACAAAAAAAGTATTTTAAAATGGTGCATCTTGTTTTTAGCTTGTTTCCACCTTAAAAGACATATAAGGTGTTCTAGAGTAGCTGTATAAATCCCAAACTTAAAAACATAGTCAGGCTTTCTCTTATTGTTTTTTATACTTTCCTAGTTCTAATATTGATAAAGTTGACTCACGGATAAAAAGTATCTACTTTAAAATGGTGCATCCTGTTTTTAGCTTTTTTACACCTTAAAAGCTATACAAGGTGTTGTATAAAATTGAGACTAAAAAAACGTAATCATCTTTAATTTTTTTAAACTTTTCTTATTCCTTATGTATGTACCTAGATATAAAAAGCAATTAAATTGTCATTTTGAACATTGTGGATGATTTCTATGAAAACAGATAGTAATGAAAAGTAAAATTAAGGTATGTAATTTAATTTTCCTAACTGTTGATATATACATTTTAATCCTAAACTATACAAGTCAATAACAATAAATAAGTTGTAATAAGTAAAATAACTTTCTACAAATACATTTTTAAGTAACATGTAGAGGCATAAGGTAATTTAAAATATTTACCTAAAGTATCGATTTATACCGAAATGTTTGAATCTTTACTTCAATATTTTAATAATACAATTTACTTATTTTCTAATTCTTCTGCTAAAGCTAAGTTTTGTTTTCTTTTAAGCTCAGCTAATGCCTTTTCAAACTTCCTTGTTGCTTCTGTTTCTGGAGCACATAGTTCTCGTTTCTTCTGAACAACGTAATCTTCAAAATATTCTGGTTGATTGAAGTAGTGAAAAAGTCCTACAGGAAATGTTATGTAAATAGCCATTTTCGCTATTTCTAATGCCCAGTTTCCCATAATAAAACTTATTTACAAAGATTATCAATCTGTGCTTATAAATATTTATATGATTTAAATTATTTCTTGTAAAAAAGTGAGGTTAAGAAAAAATACATTAGAAAAGAAGAAGTCAAAGATGGCCTTTATTTAAATAGAATAAATGTCAACTTATTGGACTAAACCAAGATAGAAAAAAAGTAATTTTAGTTACTTGGGAAACTACATACTTAAATACTACGACATAAAAGAAACACTTTAAGCCCTATGCCGTCATTTTTTCTTGGTATACGGGTTTTTACCGGAAAATTAAAATTTACAACTTGAGACTATAAATTTTAAACATCGCGATCGTCGTTATACCGTACAAAAGGGTGGTTTTGGAAATTGTATAAAAAAACATTTTCCAAGGGACAAAAACCATAAATAATTGTACGGAATGCCTGATTGATTTTAGATGATATTTCATTATGCTGTACAAATTTATTCGCTTTAAACTAAAGGATATTCAACCCTGATGCAACCTCTTATTTCTTATTGTTAATATGTTATCCGGCCATCTTAATCTAGGCCTCCCAAGTAATCTCTTTCCATGTGGTGTTTCTTCCCATACTGCTTTTATAAGTCTAATGTCTTGGCTCCTCTATATAAGCCCGGCCCAGCGTAATCTGTCTGCTTTTATTTCTTGTACGAAGTCTTAAGATTTGTAGAGTCTTGCTAGTTCGGTGTTAGTTCTTATTATATATTGTCCTGTTGCTGGGTCTCGGTGAGGTCCATAATTTTTCTTTCAAATCTTCTCAAGGTGTGTTCATCATTTACAGCCATGGTCCATGTTTCGCTGGGTCTTATTTAGGGTCTTATATAAAATATTTTTTTATTGAGTTTGGGAGGTGTTTAGACTTAATAGTGACTGCAACATGTAGTAACATTTGTTACCTTGTGTTATACGATGTTTTTTTCTTCATGAGTATTACTATTTGTTATGTGAGTCTGTGCTGATGCTATTCTAGCGATAGATGAATGAGGATGGAAATAGTATGTTAACATATCAAGAAAAAGCGTCTGATTTGGTATGTTCATGTACCAAGAATGGTTGAATAAGCAGAGTTAATTTCTGGTAGGAAACCCAGACGCTCCTGGAGAAAAGAGATGGATAAAGCCATGCTACGAAGAGGAGGAAATGACGGAGAATAGGAAAGGGAAAGATGGTAAAATTGGTTGGAAGCAGTTGTGCATTTAGCAAAGACCCACCCTGGGTTGTAGTGCTACAAGACAAAACATGTATAACAATTACTTTTTGATGAAGTTACAACGGGATAAATAAGAACACTACCAAATTTTATCAAACTTTTTATTAAGCAACATTATACGTACCAAAACTAGAATCCTAAAACTAATAAAATGATCTATGTAAGACTTTTATAGTAAAAAAGGATACATATGAAAATTATTGTTATTTTATCATTAAGACAAAACAGATAAGTTGAAAAGGGTCCTATTTTCAGTATATTCTTAAGCTTAAAAAATATTAAAAATCTGATTGCTACACAACATTAATTTTTACATATTAATCGCACTATAGCTAAAATCACTTTACTATATAAATTCATTTTTAAAAGAAATACTCATCACAGAAGCTAGTAGATTGAACATTTTGGAATAATTTTGTTCAATATATTATTTTTCTATATTAAATCACTAAAAATTACCTAGGGTAAAATTCCCAATAGGAATCGAACATTTTATTATTACATACTTATATATAGATAATAATAAGGTGTTCAATCTTAGAGCTTTTATGTTATTAAGCTATTTTATTAATTTATTGAAACGAGATAAACATTAATTTATTATTTGCACTTTTTATGCGATATGTTTTATCACTGATGAACACAATACCGCTGCTTTATTAGAAAGAATACTGACAAGGTTTTGTAAATTACATAAAACATCTTGTTACGTTGCCAATTTTATTCCACCTTTGTAATAACACTGAACAAATATTTCCAATCTCATTCTAATTCTTACACTGTATAAAAAATACAGACCCTACAAGTATAATACATTTATCATCAGACTCGTGGTGTATTTCAACCTTAACACTGAGCAAATTTGGTTTCATCTGATAACGATTTTTTTTATAATTATGTACTGCACCAAAAAAGTATAGCATCACTTCTATCTTTCATCATCATCATCATCATCAATTACCACACAATCTGAAATAAGTCGATATTTATACCTCCTAAAGATTAGTTGATGCTCATATACATTAATAGTTCTTTTGTCCAACCCTTTGTATGGCAATATCTAGATTTATAGATAATTGATAGATACAACCGATGAGAATGGTGAACTCTACGAAATTTACAAGTATCAGAGAGACTAATAAATGCCAAAAAAGACTACCAACAAGGCAATATAGGCATAGGAAAAATAAATAGTGACAAACCCAACGAATCAATTATAATACAAGTTAAGTGGAAATTAAAAACAAAACAAACAACTGAGGAGCATTAACATTTGGAAAAAGAAAATAATACATAGTTACACAAGTAAACTTACAATCAAAAATGATTATAGAAAATAAGTTGAAATTGGACATCTTAAAACTAACATAATACAGCTAAAGGCATCTTTCCGTTGCAAGACTGGTTTGTGTGTGTGAAAGACAAAAAGAAGAATATTAGGATTTGCTATCTCTCCTCCGCCCTCAGCAGAATGGATGTTGAGTACTCCTCTCCATCCCAATCAGTCAGTCTTCTTTCCCTCACACACCATAGACAACACGGAAGGGTGTCTCTTGTAGTACATGCTTGAAGAAAATAACACGAATGATAAAAAGTAATAGTAAATAAAGTACGTTGTTATGGATATCTGTAGAGACAATGGGATAGCTATATGAAGTCACAGTAACGATTAGACCAAGACGGTTTGTGATAAAGATAACAAATAACTAATGAACAAAACCTAGGAGTCCGAAGTGATGCGATACTTTTGAATAATCTTCCTTTAACATAAACGCATAAAAATCTCCTGCATCCTCAGCCGACTGGCTGGTGAGTACTTCCCTCCATCCCAATCAGTCAGTCTTCTTTCTCTCTGACACATCAGTCTCGTATTGGCAACACGGAAGGGTAGTATATGCTTGAAGAAAATAAAACGAATGAAAAAAAGTAGTAGTAAATCAAGTACGGTGGTATGGTGGACCTGTAGAGAAAATGGGATAGCTATATGAAGTCACAGTAACGACCAAACCAATAAATTAGTAATAAAGATAAGAGGAGAGCAAATAACTTTGGAAGAAGCTCAGCAAGCGTTAAAAGACATCAGATGGAGAGAGATATCGAGAACAATTAACGAAACCCACTTACACCTAATGGACAAAATCAGGAATAAGAATTAAATAAATGATCTCAAAATAGTTTTGGCGTATATTTGAAATCCTAGAACTCCGAAGTGATGCGATACTTTTGAATAACCTTCCTTTAAAACATAAACGTAGCATAAAAATCACTTGTTAAAATGGATTTAACAGTTTCCTGTTAAAGTTATTTATGCTACATAAATATTTGCTATTTTTAAAAAACAAATTATGTAATATATTCAAACAGACTAAATTTTATAAACAGATTTTATTATCTTAATACACAGTTTTGTTACTTAGCTTTCGTCATAATTTAGCACACCCAATTTTTTATATTGCAATAATGGTAACCATTATTTTAATTACCTTTACGTTTCTGTGTAGTTATGTAGCACCTTTTTGGGGTGGAAACTACTGATTATTACAACAAAATATAGTTTCAATATTACATGTTGATACCTTGGAGCATATACTTACTAGAAGGAGTCTAGTACTGTGTGGGAGAGAAAGAATAAAAATAGGATATGCTATCTCTCTTTCGTCGTTAGCTAATATTATTTTTCTCTCACACACACCAATCTCGCATAGAAAGCAGGAAGGCTGTCTTCAGTACAGTTAATCAAGTATCTGGTGGGTTTTGACACCCAGACAGATAAAACACTAGTGACTGAAATCGGTCGTCCGCATTTCGAAAGAGTAAAAAAGAATAACCAATTGTTTAAGAAATATATTAAAGTCGCTAGAATTTCGTTCGAGGAAAACAAAAAAAATCAGAAAAATATTAATGGAAAGATTTGATATTCAAAAGCTACGTTTAGACTATCTGATTCGTTTAAAGAGTTATCGAGCAATTGTCTACTTAGATGAAACATTCATGTATCTCACACACAATCACACACACACACAAACCAGAAAGCATGGAGTGATGATTCAGATTTAGGATTAAAGAAATCAGATAATAAAGGTGATAGAATAATTATTGTTCATGCAGGAGGTGAAATGGGCTATATTCAAAATGCCCAGTTAATGTTAAAATTTGTAACAAAAAGTGGAGACTACCACGATGAAATGAATTTTAATAAGAGGTATGCAATCAGGCCTACCGCGTGTGAATTCGCCGCTAGAGGCGCTAGTGTAGCTGGAGGTCCCCGCGTCACTGTTTATAAGTGGGATGCACGGTATTATTTTTCTTTTTAATTAACTTTGGAGTTATTACAAGGTATAATAATATTTAATTTAAAATATAATAGAAAATACGAGATACGGGTAAATGAATTTCACTGCTTTAAAAGTAGAACTACGAAAAAGAGGTGCAAAGTTAAGCGGACTGAAAGAACAGTACTGAGCAACACTGCGGCATTTTCCTCTAAATATCAATGGATTAATATTTATTTGTAAACGTAACGACGGATAAGTGTCAGCTTCAAATTTATTCTATAGATGGACCTACAACGCCAGTGGAGCCAACTGGTGAGCAAAAAAACGGTAGCCCTCATTGAAGGAACATGGTTTTAGTTGTTTACGTTTGCCACCGTATCATCCCGATCTTAATCCGATCGAATTAGTGTGGGCATCAATGAAACAACACTACATGTAAGAGGCAAGATGTAGAACTGTTGTGTGAAGACTTTTTTAATACGTTTTCTAAAGAAGAGTGGAAATCTCGTAATAATGCTAAAATGTGGGAATCTAAATTTTATGCCAGATAGGTAACTTTGGATGACGCAACTGATAGAGATAATATCTTAGTCACACGTAGCGCGTTTTCTGTCTGGGCATTGAAACTCACCAAATATTTGATGAACTGCAGTAGTTATATGCTGATACTGATCCTTAATTCAACTCTTATAATTGTTTTCCAATTCCTTAAATAAAATCTACTTCATAGTTGCAAAACAGATTCAACTACCTGATGATGTCATCTAAAATTCTATACAGGTGAACTACTTTTATATCAAAATATTTGCTTTGTTCTCTAATTATAATTATAAATATGTACTTTAAACATATCTAAAAAATTATGTTAAGATAAAAATACATTATACAATGCTTGTTTTGTGTAAATTTCCTTTAAAAAAATCAGTATTTGACAATGATTTGCTATATAAAAACGACTTTTTACTAAGATCTATTTTTAATGTGTACTGTATGTGTTTTCTAATTAGAACATTTGATAATGTATAAATACCTAACAGATTTTTTTGAACAAAATTTTCCAAAAGAAATTCTCTACAGCAAAAGCACAACTTCACAGATCACTCATTCAGTTTATACAAAAAGGCAGCACTAGGCGGTTGTTTTTGTTTTCTGATAAAACGTTACATGTGTATCATTAATAATACACTTGAAAAATTTTACAAAGCTCGATACACCAAAAATACAGTTCTCATGATAATTAGCGCATTGATATACTAATTTATACATTAAATTTAAAATATACCCAACACCAAAGTCAAGAGTTCTACTGACATTAGATGGACACTTCAGACATTGATGTTATAGACTTGACTACAGAGAATAATGTTGATATTGTTTCTCTACCACCTCACACTACCCATAAGCTGCAACCATTAGAAAAGACATTTATGGCACTATTGAAAGTCTACTATAGTGAAGAAATACGAATCTGGATCAGAAACAACAGAGTAGTAAGCCCTTTTGACATTATAGAGTCTGTTAGATTAGGGATTCTAAAGGCCAATCTCGTTAACAGCTCAACACAATTTTTCCTTAGGAACAAGTTTGTTTGCGATTCCTAAGAAAACGAAATAAACGCGTAATAATAGGTATGACGTGTAGACCTATAAAAACACCTTGATGCTAAGTAGTGACATCTGGTGAGATTAAAATTATAATGACTCATTGACTCTATAAATTCAATATATGGTATTTGTATGGTACTACTAGTAAAATATTTCAATAACTCATATTAATGCGTGTAAGACGTTTATGCCACTATTGAAAGTCTACTATAGTGAAGAAATACGAATCTGAATGAGAAACAACAGAGCACTAAGCCCTTTTTGACATTATAGAGTCGGTTAAATTAGGGATTGTATCTCGTTAACAGTTCAACACAATTTTTCCTCAGGAACAAGTTTGTTTGCGATTCCTAAGAAAACGAAATAAACGCGTAATAATAGCTAAGACGTGTAGACCTATAAAATCAACTTGGTGCTAAATAGTGACATCTGATGAGCTTAAAATTACAATAACTCAAAGTCAATATATGGTCTTTGCATGGTACTACTAGTACAATATAATATTAATGCGTGTAATTATCCGAGAACTGGTTAAATCCACATTCTGCTAAAGCTAGCTGGTCAATTTTGAATATATTTATATATATAATTATTTTCTTATCTAAAATTAACATTCGCACATTCAAAACTAAACAAACAAACAAAAAAACAAAATTAAAAATAAAACATTTTACTTAAGTGAATACAATATATAAATATGGTTAAGTAGAAGGGAATATATGTTGATACAGAAATAAGAACAATACAAAAAAAAATATCAATACGAAGCCACACTATGCCAATATTAAAGTTATACCAAGTTGCAATATATCTCCTTAAAATTTTAGCAGATGTTTTGCAACAAGATTAATAATTGATATAAGAGACCAATGAGCTTCGAATCAATTAGGTAATAAAAGTTGATAATTGAGTACAACTCAATCCAGTGTCTCAGGTTTAACCGGAGGATGGGATCATTTTACCTCCAGAAACCAAATTTGCCTTGTTTTGGCGAACAACCTCAGCTCGTTTTTCCTAAAAAAGAAAAATTACAGTTACTAAGAAAATTATTAATTTATATATTTTAAAAGTATCCATTAACAGATTAACGTTGATGATATTAGTAAAGTAAAATACGAGCAATTTGAATTCTGTTACTTAATCATATACAGTCAGACAAAAAAGTTTCCATCCACTAGACGTTTCTATATTTTTCCTAGATGGTTTTGTTTTTTATCATTATAATAAATTAAAAACAAAAATAAAAACGTTTGTAGCAATTTAACGGAACAAAAAAAAATTAACAACAAGAAATGGTGTCAAATAAATCTTCATCCACCAACATCTCAAACCACTCAACCCAAGCTTCAAGATGACACCTGTTATCCCCCCTGGATCTGAAAATTTGGGGAGAGGCGAGCAAGTGCTCTGCCGGCACTGAGGCCACTTATGGCCCATTGTGCATTCTTCAGAGTGTAGGGATATCCACACCTCAGGCTGTGATCAGGCCTAGAGATTTAAAACAGGTGATGAGACTCCCGAAGGGGATCACCGTAACATCGGCTGGTGTAAGCCACTACTCGCCCAACACGGATCTTCTGATTTCATAAAAAGCATTTCTTGTTGTTCGCACCCTCTGCTAATTTCATCCTAAAGAGATGTTGTCGCAATTGGCAGTGTTAAGCTGTTCGGAGATTTCGTCTAAATTGCCGAACAGCTGTGGGAAGCTGTCACTGCCAATTGCGACAACATCTCTTTAGGATGAAATTAGCAGAATCGCCCCTATGCAGAGGTTGCGATTAAGAAGAGGAAACAGTAGAGCATATAATCTATGATTGCTCTGCTTTTTTTGAAGCCGATGTTAAGGATATACCCCGGGAGTCTCATCACCTATTTTAAATCTCTAGGACTGATGACAGACTGAGGTGTGGATTTGCCTACACACGGGAGGATTCACATATGCCATATGTGGACCCTCTCTAAATTTCCAGATCCAGATAAGAATATTATAAGAATATTGAAATGCGTAAAACTAGAACTAACAAAAAATGCATATTTTAGATATAAAAAATGTAATATTGCTATACAGGGTGTTTCAGGATTATATGGCAAATTGAAAATTTGAGTTCAGGACCCAAAAATAAGAAAAAAGTTTCCTATGGAATAATATCCGGAAACGCTTCGTTAAATAGTTATGCCCCTCCAAATAGGGGGGTTGAAATTAGTTTTTTAATTTTTTACCCAAAGATAGGAAAAGCTAAAAATATGAACTTTGGTAAATATTTTGTACTGGTAGAAACACTTCAGAAATTTTTTTTTTAATCATCCCCTATTATCAAAAAGGGTAAGATTAGCAACCCTTAATTCGTTTTTTACTACAACTTTTATATTTGTTATAATTTTATCATAAAAAAATACACCCTGTATAAACTAATAATTTAGAATATTTTTTTACTCTTAAAGTTTTTTAATAAAACTAATCGTTTTTTATTAAAAAAATAAAATATTCAAAACCGCACTATGACTGATTTAAAAAATTATTATCGTAACAAGACGAAAAATATCTAGTAGGCTGCTGTCAAATAATATTTATCTGTTATGAGCTCAAAATTGGCATTTTCTTAACTCGCGAATTTGTTTTGTGTATTTAATTTGTTAAAGTGTTTTTATCAAAAATCATTGTTAATAAGTGACAGTTATGCCTAAGACGTTTAGTAACGCAGAATATGCTGATATTGTATTCGTATACGGTTTTTGTAATGGAAATGCTTCTGCTGCTCGCCGTGAGTACGCCATGCGGTACCCAAACAGAAGATTGCCAGCGAAGTCAGTTTTCACTACAACGTTCAGTAGATTAAAGGAAACTGGATCTTTTAGTGTACTAAGTAATGGTGATGGACCATTTGCTCCATTTCAGAATGAAATAAGGACAGATGCGATATTAAACCATTTTGACCAGGTACCATCCACAAGTGTAAGAAGATCTGGTGCTGAATTGGGAATTTCAAATAGTCTCATTTGGAGGACTCTTAGAGCAGACGGACGCCATCCATATCACATTCAGTCTGTTCAAGGTTTATTACCTCAAGATTTGCCACGCCGACGAATATTTTGCGATTGGATTTTAAACAAAGATGAAAACGATCCCCAATTTCTTCAGCACATTATGTGGACAGAGGAAGCTACATTTACTAGACGCGGTATTTTAAACCAAAGAAATAGTCATATTTGGTCACATGAGAATCCCCATGCAGCACGTGAACTCAATTTCCAGCACGAATTCCATTGTAATGTGTAGTTGGGGATATTGGACGATACATTAATTGGACCACATTTTTTACCAAATCGATTGACAGCGGACGGTTTTGTTGACAGCCTTATTGAGAATGTCCCTTTAAATATTCGAATGAACAGCTGGTTTCAACTGGATGATTGCCCTGCTCACTTTGGCAGGGGTCCTCGGCAATGGTTAAACATTAACTATCCTGGAAGATGGATCGGACGTGGTGGACCTGTAGCTTGGCCCGCACGCTCACCTGATCTAACACCCTTGGATTTTTTTGTATGGGGTGCTATTAAACAAAAAGTTTACGAAGTACCAGTAAATAACCTTAATCAGCTGAAGCAAAGGATTAGACAGGCAAGTGAAGATCTGACTCCAGAAAATTGTCGGTCAGCAACGCGTTCCATGAGTAGAAGATGTAATGCTTGTCTTCGAGCTGGTGGATCTCATTTTGAACAAAATCATTTTTAATATTGCAAATTGATGTTTCAGTTACTATGTTTACTAAGCGTAATTTATTGCTGCATAGTTTTTTATAATTAATTGTTAATAGAAAACTACCCCCTTTATTGGTATTCGCTGTATTACTTTTAACTTTCATAATTCAAAAAGAAGAAAAATATGTACCTACATATTTTGCGCTTATGACAGATAAATATTATTTGACAGCAGCCTACTAGATATCGTTCGTCTTGTTACGATAATAATTTTTTTAATCAGTAATAGTGCGGTTTTGAATATTTTTTTTTTAATAAAAAATGATTAAAAATGATTATTAAAAAACTTTAAGAGTAAAAAAATATTGTAAATATAAGTTTATACAGGGTGGTTGTATTTTTTTATGATAAAATTTTAACAAGTATAAAATTTGTAGTAAAAAACGAAGTAAGGGTTGCTAATTTTACCCTTTTTGATAATAGGGGATGATTAAAAAAAATTCTTTTGAAGTGTTTCTACCAGTACAAAATATTTACCAAAGTTCAAATTTTTAGCTTTTCCTATGTTTGAGTAAAAAATTAAAAACCTAATTTCAACCCCCCTATTTAGAGGGGCATAACTATTTAACGAAGCATTTCCGGATATTATTCTATAGGAAACTTTTTTCTTATTTTTGGGTCCTGAATTCAAATTTTTAATTTGACAATATAATCCTGAAACACCCTGTATAATTAAATATTTATCGTTTTTTAATAATATGTAGTTATAAGAAACAGCAAATAATATAAATGAACACTCTGGATAAATATGTGACTTAGTAAGCAAAAAGTAGTGATAATGATGGAAAGTACCATGCAAAATTAGAATTTTTTTATCAAATTATAAATAAAAAAAAAATAAAGTAAGCTTTTACTTACGTAATTCTTGAGCTTCTCTTTCTGTTCCTGCTCTAACTGTTCTCTTCTAGTTTGAGCTTGGACTAATTTTTCTTGAATAGCAGTGTCCAATTGTTGCAATTTTACTGTGTTTTGTTCTCGAACCTTAACCACTTGTTCTTCCTGTGTAATGAAGCACATAAACATGCAAGCGATGATGAAAATTGTGAAAGACAAAGTACTGTGATTTATTTTTATAGTAAGAAGAAATAAACATTAAGCTTTTCTTAGTGATATGTACATAGATTTCTTGCACTTTTTTTTTTAATTTAATAATAAGTATGAAGCTCCGTTCCCACTTAGTTCGTTGACTCTATATTTTTATAAACCGATGTTATCACTTCTAGCGTCAGATTTTACAGCCGAGATAAGTTAAACCATTCAAAACAGGTAATAATTTTCATGGAATCATCCATCTAACGTAATATATTTATTTTCTAAAAAATAGGACCTAGAACTGAACAATGAGATACCACACAGTCAATTGACTTACAGGAGGACGTTCCAATATGAACCTTTACCTGACTTCTGTAGGTAAGATAAGATTTAAACCAATCGAGTGGTATTCTTCCAATCCCATAGTGTTCCAATTTATTAATTAAGATGTTGTGGTTTACACAATCAAAGGCCTTAGAGAAGTCGCTGAAGATTGTTGCTGTAGAATACTGATTGTTAAGACTGGAATATACATTGTCAAAGAGCGAGAACATAGACACAATCGAAGGCCTTAGAGAAGTCGCAGAAGATTGTTCCTGTAGAGTACAGATTGTTAAGACTGGAATATACATTGTCAAAGAGCGAGAACATAGCATCATTGGTGGATTTATTGCTCAAGAAACCAAACTGCTATATTTGCAAAGAAAAGATAGCTGTCTTTCAATAATCTTCGACAACGTGGGGAGGAGTGCTATTGGGCAATACTTAGAAGCTTGACCTTTATCACCTCCTTTGTACAAGGGAATAATTATCGCCGTCTTAAGGAAAAATTCCAAGTTGAAGTGACTTGTTAATCAAGTTAGCCAGATGACTTGGGTGTTTAACGGTAGATATGAGCACATTTTCAGCGTAAGCTCATCCGTTCCAGCTGATGATTTGTTTTTAATGTCATTGTGTTGCGGCCAGTGATACAGGTGAAATGAAGAAACTTTGCAAAATTTCATTTCTAAGATAAGAAAGAGGATCGTGGGAAGTAGTTATGGAGCTCACTAATTTTTTTGCTACATTAATAAAGAAGTTGTTTAAGTTCTCTGGTGAAGTAGGAATTATGTTAGATGAAGAGGTCCGGTCCCTTAATTCAATTGGCTGGAGACAGCTGTACACCCAGTTGTAATCACACAGTTTACGAATGTGGCGTAATCACACAATAATAGATGCTGGATCAGGAATAGATTGGGTTCCAAATGCTTTATTGTTATCAGCAAAAAAAATATATCACATGGATTATCATCATGTGCAGAAGTCTTTGAAATATAGTTATTGTCAATATATCAGAAGATGGACAATGCAAGATATCACAGTCGTCAATTAAATAAAGTACCAAACACTATAAATAGTAAATCTGACATACTAGCAATGATAATATGATAAGCTATGCTATATGTATCAATCTGTTTAACAGGGTATTTACAGTCAACGAAATAATATGAAACGAGCTTTAGGCACTAATCCCGTTAATGTTTAAATACGCTCAATTTAATTATTATTAGATATCAAAGATCAAAGAATATAATTATTCTAACGCTTTATAAGTTTTTGAAAAACATTTTCAAAGACAATGACCGTTCAACTAAGAAGAAACAACTACTTCCTGGGCTATATGCCCCAACGGATATTGGATTACACTTCAAAGTCAAACAGGGTTGGCATATCTAAAATAGATAATTTAAACCAACCATTCTGGTTTGCAGTTAGATGGGACAACATAACTTGTAGACCGGTTTCGGTGTATTTGCACCTGGTCAGTACAAGGTATTATTGTTTATTTTTTCCTACTGTACCATACATTCAATTGGAAAAAAGATATCTTAATAAAAAAAAAAAGTAAATTAAAAAAGGCATTTTGATTGAAATTTTGAACAAATGAATTAATAATAATTTAAGGAATCTACAATCTTTAATGTTTTTGGAAAAAAAATACAAATAAAATTAGAATCTTCAAAACTTACGTGTTCTTTGAGACGATCTAGCATCTTTTTAATATTATCATCACGTTGTTGAGAAGCTGTTTTTAGTTTATCTTCAATTGCGGATCTTACTTCTTCAGTTTGTTGTTCAAGAGATAGACGAGTTTTCTCAACATTCTCGATATGATCCTATGAAAAATTATATCAGTTAAAAAGTAAAGATATTAAGAAGATCAGTATAAACAATAAAAACATTAATTAAAAAAATTTTCAGTGACAATTTCAGAAAACACGCGCGTATTTGCATGACGTTAAAGATAGTATAATTAAAAGTTCAAAATAGAAGCATATTATGCAGAGGAAGAGTAACTTATTTGGGTCAACTCTTAGGTTGAATAAGACACTTTTCCTTTTAGTAAAATAATATATTGTTCTTAAGTAAATAAATTACTTACTTTTAATTTCGTCTTCAAGTCACTAATGTAAGCCTCTCTTTTTTCTACGTGTGTACCCATTTTTTGCTCCAAAGCACTGCGTGTAGTAGATATGAATTCAGTAGTCTTTTCGTTCTTTTTGCGAGTGGCTTCTTCAATTTTTTGAATTTGCGTAGATATGGCAGCCATTTTATTCGACTCCAATTGCTAAACAACAACATATATGTTAGGTTTGAATCTCATAAAAGCAATCAAAATATGATAAGTCTCAAGATCAACCTTTACTGTTTCTAACTTATTTACTTTTTGTAAATCCTTTGAAATAGTAATGATGAGAGAAAAGCTAACTTTCCGAAACTCTTTGTAAAACTAATTAGTGGATTGTGTATTATTTGAACTTACCTGTCTACGTTCTTCAGCAGCTTTCAGTTTATCTTCGATGTCCTGAACTGACACACTTCCTCTAGGAGATAGAGACAATTTTGGAGGTGTTGCTTTAACGTCTGGTTCTCCAAGGATAACTTCATAGCGTAAACCACCCCTGGTTTTTTCTTGGCAGCGGACTTCAGTAGCTGCAATAAACCAAGAATTATATAATATACATCAATAACTCCGCCTGCATGATCGAGGGGTAGATTGAGTAGCTCAACGATCATGTTGCCGGTCCTAAGCTAGGGAAAAGGAGGAAGGTTCCCAGATCAGGTTAGCTCACTATCTGGCATAAAAAAGATTGCAGGCTCACAGAACTAACACTCTGCCGAGAAAAAGGTTAACGATTTGGAACAAGAAAAGTGTAATACGAATTGCTATATGGAATGTAAGGAACACCAAGGACTAAGAACCACTAAATGAATCATAAAATCTATATATGTTCCCTGCAAGAAACAAAACAAAAACAACACCAGCAGTCGATACAAGATACCAACAAAGTATACGTGAATCCTGACTATTAGACTTGAAACAGAAAATCAAAAACTGAGTATACGGCCCCTGAAGACAATAAAGTAAAGCAAGAAAGAGAATCCTTTTATGAACATCTTCAGGATACCACCCAATCTCTATCACATACCAACCACTAATAATTCTGGGAGACTTTATCGCCTGTATTGGAAACAATATCAAAAACAAATATAAGGAGAAAAGAAAAGCATACTTTTTTCGGTTTGAAACGAGTTGTAATGCTCCTTTTAAATTTTAATCACCGATTTTTTTAGCCGATTTCAAAAAGACGCTTTGTATACCTCGAAAATCAGCACATAAACAGTTCTGCCAAAATTGGTATTTGGAGTCTATTGCAGCTATAAATTACGAATTTCTAGTTGGTTTTCAAATAATCAATATGGAAGACTTTTTTCCGATTAGGTTCAAAATTAATGTCAGCAATAAATCATGAATTTACCGTTGTTTCTCAAACATTCACAATGGTTGATTTAATTGTGTAACGATTTATTGATCCCTTTAAGTTAGGAATAAATATGCCAGAGAAAAGTTTCAAATGTCATTATTTTTAATTATTTGTCGTAATTTCCCGTGGCTATGAACGTGAGAAAATACTATTTTTAGAATTGTGGTTTTACCTCCTCGATTCAAACTAAGTGGTTTTTAATATTTTTAATATTAATTAACTTAGTTGAGTTCTTAAAAGTAGTGATATTAGAAACTAACCTAGATCTTCCTAGAATTGTTAACCAAACATCAGTTTCTCTGTCAGTTAATAATTAAATTCAGGACCTGTTTGTAACCCTGTTTTTTAAGAACAAATCATTGTTTAATCATTGGGATTCGGATTTGGCTAAAAAAATTGACTTGGAACTATTTTTGCAATGAGACTTCAAAGAAACTTAAGAATTCCGAAGATCAAGATCCCCTTCCCTCCTTAAGACTTCTCCAAACCGTAGACAAGGACCTTCCTGCAGAACTTGATGACCTCCAATAAAAAATTGAGCCCTTGACGAAGGTTTATGTGGTGCACTACGTTCTTGCCAAATGGGAGGCTTGTTAATCTCCCAAACCCACATTGCACCACGTGGTATTTAACACCTACACACACTCACACCAAAAATATTTTGATTGACAGTTTAGGCACGTTCCAGGAACGAGTAACAGTCCGAAAATCAGGAAGCAAAAACCGAATGGCACCGACTAACTCCACAGCAGGGTCCTTAAACCCAACACTCAAAATCCACCAACACCACACTCCTGTAAACCAATTATTCCTTGTATCTTATGCTTTATACTTTATCGAAATTAGTAAGACTCCTCAATCGTTCCATTTTTGGAGTTCTTAGAGTTATCCCATTTATAAGATAAAACTTTGTCCTACTTTCTAAAAATTTTCCAGCTTTCCTGGTGTAAGTCAGCGAGTAGTTTGCGATTGGCACCGACCTCAAGGAAACTGAAGTCAGTATCAATTTTTTTAAGAAATATTTTATTTTTCGCTCTGAATGCGGTTCAATTTTTTTGTGGCAAACAAATTTTAATTCGTAATATTTAAAAAATATATATAGATTGAAACTTTTTTTAACAGCTTTGTAACACCCAAATCGATTTAGGTTAATTATAACCGCAAACAAGTATTGTTTGCACCAGTCTGGGTTAGTTACTCATAGTTCGGTTTTTTTGTACCGAATGCGTTGGCGCGGAGACAGTTAAGAGATATCATGTGAGGATTTGTAGTTCGGTTTTTTGTACCGAATGCGTTGGCGCAAACAGTTAGGGATAACATATAAGGATTTGCAGACAAATATAACAATAGACACACCAATATCTAGATATCAATCAAGACAAATTAAAACCGCATTATTTAAACGATGTTTAAAATATTTATTCCGCTATTTTTTTTACAAAGGAAAGTACAAATTTTATACATAAATTTCTGAACTGTTTACTTCCTAGATATTGAAATGAAAACAGTGGTTTTATTGGTATTATAGACACGCAAAATGTATATTAATATTATAATGTTCTTTTTATTAATATTTGAAACAAATGAGAATAGTTTTAAAATGTGAAAGAATCATAAACACCCAAAGAGAAACCGAATAAGGAAAGACCTTTAGTTACAAGACTGTTTTAGGTTTTATTTAAATAACTACATTCCAGAATATTCTAGGTTCTTCAAGTATGTAGCAATTTGGTTGGACCATGTTTCTCGAAAATATTAGAATATACGTTTTTACTATATAAGGGGATATATTAGCAGTTAAGGAGAGTTTTGATTAGTTCATTGTCATTGTAAAATTGTTTAGACGTTTTCCAGCAGAGTTCTTGTGAATCTGTTACAATTTTGGTAAATAATTTGTGTTAAAGTCCCCATAAGTGTTTGATTTTGGTGTCAGGTGTGAGTGGAGATACAAGCATGCATGGAAAGAAGATAAATGAACTATTTGTGGCTGAGCTCAGAAGAGATAGAAGTTGGAAACTACTGGGTGCAAATCAGTATTGTTGAGTAGGCTCCGTGAATACTACTTAAGTAGTAGAGTTCGAAGATCCGGTTCAAAAAGCAAAATCTAAACTGTCACAATAAGAGGATCAGATGCAACAACTGTCTCAGTTGTCCAGTCAGATGAGCCAGCGCGAAGATATGTCATATGTCCCAGCTATCACAACGGATGTCTACCCTACTAGAAGAGTTATCTAGTTCCTTCTCCCAGAAAATATCACATCTACGCTCTTCGTGACGAGCAAAAAATCAGCAAGTGACCAACTTGCAAAACGAGCAAAATCATAAGTGACCAACTTGCAAAACAAGCAAAATCAGAAATGACAAACTTGCGAGACGAGATCAACCAGGCGGTAGTAAAGAGGTTAATGATGTTATCCACAAGTTGAGGTGATGGAGCGGAGAACTAGGCCATATAATAAATACTCGCCCCCAAAAAGAAAAATCTTCTATTGAAGACTCCAGCAGCAGGAAAGCTAGAACTGGTCGACTCCTATGGGGCGGTATCGACCACAAACAATCACGAAGCCCCTCAAACCATTAAATTGGCAACTCTGCGACACCACGCTTATATGTAGATGGCCTTCTTGATGGAAAGAACTTTAGCATGTTGGTAGACACTGGAGCTACGAAAACTATCGTCCGACCAACCATCACTTTGCCGAAGAAGATGTTGCCTACCAGTTGCTAGAGTCTACGGTGAGATAAAGACGACACTACAGTTTGCTTCAACCTTTCTTGTTCACTTGCTGCTGGTGACTGATGTTGATAAAGATGTTGTTCTAGGAATGTGTCTTAACAGCGCGGCTGGATGGACTGGAGCCAGATGGAGCCCCCGCCATGATAGAGCCAAAGAACCATCACCATGAATTGGAAAAGAGTTGACTCTATAACCCCCAACGGCGTAGAGCCATTTGTCCCAAATTACAGAAAAACTGGATAGGTCCATACACCATCAAGAAAAAGATTAACAATGTCATTTATCGGATCGTGAATGTGATTTTCAGAATTTTTTTGCTCATCCCCTAGCAAAATAGTGTTAAAAACAAATTTAATCTATTTTGGTCCCTGATTATCAGGATCCGCAAATATCCTTAATAGACCACTCGCACTGAAAATGTTCATAGATTATTTCCTTCGATTCAAATTAACCAATAGAATGTCATAATTTTTTGAAATCGGACCAATCAGAATCAAATATCAGCGACTATTGCACTAGAACAATATCAGCGATTATTTCCTTCGATTCAAATTAACGAATAGAATGTCATAATTTTTTAAAATCGGACCAATCAGAATCAAATATCAGCGACTATTGCACTAGAACAATAGGTATCAGCGATTATTTCCTTCGATTCATTTTAACCAATAGAATGTCATAATTTTTTGAAATTGGACCAATCAGAATCAATTATCAGCGACTATTGCACTAGAACAATATCAGCGACTATTGCACTAGAGAAATAGTCACGTCAATTATAAATGTCAAAAATTTGTCTTCTCAGGAAATAATCTTCCTAAATATAACACGACCTTGATTAATATTCTGCTATTTTTGTTGTTGCTAAATTTCTCGAAAATTTTACAATTTGTTTAGACATAATTTGACATTAAAAATCAAAGATTAAAGCCCTCGAGCTAAAGCTCTCGGGCTTTAATCAGATTATTAATGTCAAATTATGTATCAACAAATTGATACTAAAATATTCTCGTAATCTAGATACCACAAAAATAGCCGACTATAATCAAGGTCTTCTTATATTACCCTTGACTATTGCACTAGAGAAATAGTCACGTCAAATATAAATGTCAAAAATTTGTCTTCTCAGGAAATAATCTTCCTAAATATAACACGACCTTGATTAATAGTCTGCTATTTTTGTTGTTGCTAATTTCTCGAAAATTTTACAATTTGTTTCGACATAATTTGACATTAATAATCAAAGATTAAAGCCCTCGAGCTAAAGCTCTCGGACTTTAATCAGATTATTAATGTCAAATTATGTCTCAACAAATTGATACTAAAATATTCTCGAAATCTAGATACCACAAAAATGTTTATAGAATATTTTTTTTGTGATAGAAAATGTTCATAGACTATTTTTTTGTGATAAAAATTCTGTGTGGTAAAAAGGCGAATCTGAGGAGGATGGGTTATGAACTTTGTTCACTTGTCGTGAAATTATTCGTAATTTAATTTATCAATTTTCAGTTATCTTCACCGTTAATTGGATTCTAATAAAAAATTAACATTTTTATAAATATAAATAACCCGATATTGTGATAACCCGTAATTGTTTTTATATTTATCAAAAACCGGAAATTGGTTAATAGTTCTTAAAGCCTAATTATAACATTATGGGAATAAACTAACAAGTATATTTTTAGATTTAAGATACTTGAAGTTAAGATAAACCAAAACGTGTATAGGCATAATATATAAATGTGAAAGCAAAGGAAAAGTGGATCTAATAGCTTTTGCTTTTTAATACATAAAAGGAACGTCGTGTTGAAAATTCAGCTTTTTTTTTGTTGTTATACCATAACTTTTCTTAACTTGTAAGTGGATTTCGTTTTACTACCAACAAAAGGGAAAAGTGCATTAAATAATTAACGTAGATGTATATTTTGTTAAATAAAATAAGAAAATAATGATCAACTACAAACAACTGATTAAAAATAACTCTGTTATCTTTAAAATAAAAAAATACAGTTTTAAATGATTAAAGAATGTTAATTATATCAACAGGAAATTTACCATAATATGTTTTCGTGATTGTAATATTCATACCTGTAATATTTTGGTAATACTTTCGTGAATTTTATATCGTTTCAATCGTGTACCTATTAAAATTATAATTTATAATATTAATTTTTTATATTAATAACAATAATTTTTTATCTGTATTTCTGTATTATTGAAACGTTGTTTTTAGAATAGATAATAATAAACAACATCTTAGCACGGAATATATGAATTAAATATAATTTTTGATAATTTGCAACGGAGATTGGCAGAACTACACCGAGAAACTCACAACCTAGGTACAATAAAGAGATCAGGAATGCTAAGAGAAATAGCTTCAGGAAATTTTGCGAAGAAATAGACTGTACACCTTCTGCTGCAAGGCTACACTAGTTCTTGGCAAAAGAATAGATACAGTAATGGCACTGCGAAATCCAGATGGACGCTTCACAGAAAGCGAAAAAGAACGAGCAAATCTCATGCTAGGAACCCACTTTCTGACAGGAAGACAGGAAATACCAACCAGGGAAGAAACTGCAACGGCAAAACATATCTGCAGTGAAGAACAGCTGAGATGGGCTATGACCACCTTTCAGCCATTCAAAACCCTTGGAACTGACGGAATATTTCCTGCCCTACTGTAACAAGTGCAGGAGGCAATCATTCCTCACGTGATCCGAATAAGTCGGAATAGTTTTGAACTGGGATATATAGCAGAAGTGTGGAGGAGGGCTAGAATCACCTTCATCCCCAAGGCAGGGAAACACTACACACCCTAAATCCATTAAACCAATCAGCCTTACATCATTTGTTCTTAAGACGATGGAAAAAGCTGTAGACAATTATATTGGAACAGAAGTCCTGGAGTAGGTGCCACTGCACCCTCGTCAAGCGGGCAAATCTACGGAGACCGCGTTGATACAATTGACTGATGAAATCCAAGATGCTCTAAACAAAAAAGAAACCGTGGTATGTGCCTTTCTATACATAACAATACTCCAAATGAGGGTCTCAAGATGAGAAGATAGAACGACTTCCACCTGAAGACAGGCCAATCTCCATCAATACGACCAGAGGTTGCCCGCAGGGAGAAGTTGCATCCTCACTCATGTGGAGTCTTACTGTGGACAGCTTACTCTGGCAATTGACCAAACTAGGTATACCTGAACTCAAGAGTAATCGCAGAAATTCTCACAGGACACAGTCCTTTGAGGTAGGTACTAAACACAACAAAATAACTTTTCTGTGGGTACCAGATCATAAAAGAATTGTCGGAAACGAGATTACTGATAGTCCTGCAAAAGAAGGAGCTAATACTTCTCTTATTATACTTAAACCGTTCTGTGCCATCTTACAAAGTCGCATTATAGATGAAGTTCAGAATTAGGAAAAGGAACTCAAAGCAACACTGGGAAACCTCTCCAGGATAAAACAAGCAAAAAGTTAAATCTTTACTGCGCTACTCTAAATTAGTCTTACCCCGGCTCCACACTTGCGTTATTCGTCAACGAATAATCGGTGTTTGCGGAAAATACCGCATATGTGGATACAATATTTGTGTTCGTTGGCGAATATTCAGCGTATTTCTCCGAATACGAATGTTTTCCGTCTTGAGTCGGTACTTAATACACATCAAAGCACCCGAATATTCGTACTGTCCGCGTTCGCACTACCATCCACACTTTCGTCTTGAATGTTAACACATGGTTAACACATTATTTTTAGGTTAGATTAGTTTCGTGTGTTGATAAAATTGTTAAAAATAGCGTGAAAAAGTGATATTTAAATTATAATGACATAAAAAATTAAGCACCTGCAGTAATGATAGAGTCATCCATTACGAATGCCGAATCCGAATATTTTCCGTATTTTTATTCGCATACAAATATTCGCTTTTTAAAGTAATATGTGTGGATGGTAGACAAAAGCAAATATTCGCACACGATTATTTGCCCCAAATATTCGTACAATTATCGAATATTCGTATACGCATGTGTGGAGCCGGCTTTAGAGCTTCAGAAACCTGAACTCAAGAGTAATCGCAGGAATTCTCACAGGACACGTTCCACTGAGGTACCATCTCAATAAAATCTCAATCTACTTGCAGATTCTGTGAGTATGAACATTTTAACTGTAACTGAAGACAAACGACAAACATATAAGAGCCTGATCAACGTACATCCAAAAAGGATAATACTTTCTTAAAAAAATCTAGACCTTATGGACTTACAAGAAAAATTTAAAATTGTGTTGCTGTATATTTAGGTTACTGAATTTGATAGATGGTAAAGGGTCCACTAAACATAATTAGCATAAGATTTGTTTAACAAAAGGTCACCTAGTCCGTACTCTAAAATTATCATTTAATGGCTAATGTAAGTAAAAGGTGTAAAAATAGATATTTATTCTATATAAAAGCAAAGAGTAGGTACAGTCTTTTATTCTAAGTATAGAAAATTACATATACGATACATACCCTCCAAATTACTGTGTAAATTTATACAACGCGATAATATATCATTTCCATCATAAATAAACGAATATTAAAATAAGGAAAATAACCACACAAAGAAATGATGATTAAACAAAAAACCGAAATAAAGAAAAAAGTAACAACTATTACCAAAACATACTTTTTCATACCTTCCTTTCGTTTTTAAACAAGCAATTAACTTTTATAGATACACTTATTGACATAAATTTTATTATTGTTCATCAATGATGAGTATTTCAAACAATAGAATAAGATTAAAATATGTTTCAACAATGTATTTATTAATCGATGAACATACCCAACAAATTAAATAAATAACCCGTAAAATTAGAATAAATAAGTTTATAATGTAGAACGTTAACAAAACAAAGGCTTACCTTCGTTCTCCATTGTGTATTGTGTAGTTGCTAAACGGTTACAATTTGAAATTTCAAACAGACACTGGAACAACCAACTGGTTCAGTCAGACAACGCTTAAAAATACTACGGCCTTCCTTGTACACAGAAATACGTGGGCGATTTAAAATTCAAGCAGGTTTAAAGTTAAAAAAAAGTTTAACAAAAAACTGACAAACAAAAAGTCGTTTATCTGGAACTCTTTCTGTTTCTATCAGACAAGATCGGAAGGATTCAAGTACAAGACCATGTGTTATTTTTAGAAAAGATGCTTCGGATGTGTACTTCTTACAGTTCTTACATCAAAATATATCAAAACTTGTTGACCGATGAGGAAGTCGTCGTGATATATATACTTAAAACACTTCTTGCATTATTTCGTCCACTACAAATACAGTTCTACTGGAAGTTTCCATCTCTCGACTTGGGCACTTATCCGTTAAATTTGCATGGTGGGGACAAAGCTCGACAAACTAAATAAGGCGTAGAAAGGGAATAGATGCATTTACTTCAGGTATGTTTATAGTAAACCCCATAAAGCAATCGGAAACGGTGAAAAAATACACTACAAATTAATATATAGACCAGGTAAAATATCACAATAAACAGCCTTTTTGTTAATATAGGTACGTAGTATTAAGAGACTTTTTTATTCGATTCTATGATACAAAAATATATAAACAAAAGGTGTATTGTCATTTTTAACTTATTATATAAACAATTTAAGTTTAACTTTCAGATTAAACTTTGTACGAGGTTTGTTCAGAAAGAAACGAGAATGTTTCGATTCTCGAAAATTCTTTTTTCCTTATATTGGTACGTGTACCTAATATATGTTGATAATTTTGCATTGTTAGTTTGTGTTTGATAGACAGAAAAGTTAGACGTGTTTTGGTATTCTCTTCGATTTTCTACTATCGAACAAAATGGATCAAAGATTCCGCATTAAATTTAGCGTTAAAAATGAAACAAAGTTTGTCAATGCATTCAAAATGTTGACTACGGCATTTGGTTAATCAACTATGAGTAAACCAAGAGTGTATGAATGATATAGATTCAAAGAAGGCTGAGAAGACATTGATGATGATGACCGCTCTGATGGACACCCGAGCACGTCAACAACTGATGAAATCGTCGAATCACTGAAGTAAATAGTTTTGGAAAATCGTCGAATTACTATTAGAGAACTACCCTCACTTTTCAATAAAAAAAATCATGGAAATCGCTTCGTTCATTTCAAAGTATCGTTCATTTGCACCTAAGAATAGAAATCATGGAAATCGCTTGGTATGATATTGAGCTATTCGTTCATTTCAAAGTATCGTTCATTTGCACCTAAGAATAGAAGACTTCCGTTACAATTTCATGGATCACATAATCAGATCCTAATTAAACTACCTTCACTTTTCAATAAAAAAAGAATCATCGAAATCTCTTGGTGTGATATTGAGCTATTCATTCACTTAAGACTATCGTTCATTTGCACCTAAAAATAGAAGAGTTCCGTTACCTACTCTTTTATGGATACCATAATCAGACCCTTATCTATATAAACTGTCATCAAACTACCCTCACTTTTCAATAAAAAAAGAACCATCGAAATCGCTTGGTGTGATATTGAGCTATTTGTTCATTTGCACCTAAGAATAGAAGAATTCCGTTACTCTTTCATGGATCCCATAATCTAATCTTAATTAAACTGTCATCAAACTACCCTCACTTTTCGTTTAAAAAAAGGATCATTCATCGAAATTGCTTGGTGTGATATTGAGCTATTCGTTCATTTCAATGTATCGTTCATTTGCACCTAAGAATAGAAGAGTTCCGTTACTCTTTCATGGATCCCATAATCAGAACCTAATTAAACCCTCATCAAACTAACCTTCATTTTCAATAAAAAAAGAATCATCGAAATCGAGTGGTGTGATATTTAGCTCTTTGTCCATTTAAGACATATAGTTTTCTGATGGATGTCATTATCAGAACTGGACCAAATTAAAATGGAACATACAAGAAGCACCAGATTATGAGCATATTCAAAAGCTGATTCATCGTTATTATCACTACTCATAGTTTATATAATGAAAAATTTGTATAGCCATAGCCGCATAAAGAAAAATAATTAAAAATATAAAAATGTACTTACCGACATATTGGACTGGTTTTGGTTGATCTGCTATAAAGCTCCTGCTCTTCGTTTTAACTTTGGTTATGGGCATTTGTGACCTATGAACTGAAAAATTACAAAATTTCATGTAATTATAATAAGTATTTGTTATTTATCTACTACTGCAGCAATTATAAAATGACAGCCATAAGTCAAATTAAAAACAAAATTATCTGAGTACTTAGTTACTATAATATACCAAGATCGGAATATTTCGGAATCTCAAACTGTTCGGCAACCATATACGTAATAAACAAAACAATAAGGCTAATTTAAAGTTTGATTCAAGTAAGACCTTAAGACACGAGTATGGAGGATAGTACCTCTACCCTCCATAGACACGAGTTATCATCCGCCATGTTGAATCCAGTGTCACTATACCTTATCTGTCAGTGACGTCATTGTGACGTAAATGCAAGTGGAACCAATGAAAGATTGAAATGAATGCTAGTTGCCATGTTTAACTTAAAAAGACGTTCTATCTTTGTCTTATTAACTCGAA
The DNA here is from genome assembly GCA_964028335.1 of Altica lythri. Taxonomy (NCBI): domain Eukaryota; kingdom Metazoa; phylum Arthropoda; class Insecta; order Coleoptera; family Chrysomelidae; genus Altica; species Altica lythri. The sequence goes on along the minus strand of OZ034801.1, from coordinate 19,311,989 downwards.
ATAGAAACTGATACTTTTAAGAAAAATGTCAACACTGGACAACATTATTAAGTGTATCTCTTTCTATTGCGCGTTAATAAGACAAAGATAGTAAGTCTTTCTAAGTTAAACATGGCAACTAGCATTCAGTCGAACCTCGCATTGGTTCTACTTGAATTTACGTCACTGACAGACAAATGGGTCTCGAGGTATAGGAAGTAAAGGAGAAATTGAAGTATGTTAGATTCGGCAAGAGTCGAACCTGTAATCTCTACCTATAACCGATAGCGCCTTAAACCATTCGACCACGTACATCTAGCGGTTAGTCGGCGTTTTTGATCATATCTTGATTCAACTCGACTATGACACCTACACAATTCCTCTAAAAAGCCACTGTGTTTGTGCGCTGCCTTATTTTTTTTTAGTTGATATTTCAAACTCTCGACTTGGTCAATGAATTTATATGAGGTCAATCAACGAAACCAATAACCTTTTGTGATAATTTATCTTATTTTGTGTAACCGACTCTGCTTAGTCTTAAAATATCTTCGAAAGATAAAAAAGAATTGTTAATTTCCTATTACATGCATTTTAACAATGTTTATAAAAATATCTGATAGATGGCTGTTAGTCAACAAAAAAATTATACTTAAGTATAAGAATTCCATAGGTATACTTCAGGTCAGACGAGTTTTAGAACAACGGACACTTTTAATAATAAAATGAGTCAGAATCATTAAGTTTGCAATGACCTGTAATTTGTTTAATAATAATATGAGACAAGCAGCGACCTGTATCAGTACAATGTACTTTAATGTTTGTTATTTGATTATTGTTTAGTAAACACACTAAACTACTATAATAAAACTTATCTTTCCTATATTTCCATTCCAACGTTAACACAAGATAACGGGGAAATGAAGCTAAACGAGGAAATAAAAGCACTGAACCTACAAATTTTTGCAGAAAAAAGGATCGTAAGAGCGTCAGGAAACTTTATCGCTGTAAAAAATAGAAAATTGCATTTCTGCATTAGAAAATAGCATCGGATAACTGTATTTTGGTCAGAAAATAAATGGAAAAAATACAACTGGTTTATATGTATTGATAGAAATGGGTTCAATTTCGTTACTCCAGAATTTTTGTGGTCGCTAAACACAAATACCAAGTTGGTGAACTTCTTCGAGATGCGTTATCCACGTGGTATACGGTAGTCATCTCTTCTCCTGGAGTTTCGAGAAAATTTATTACAAAGTTAGTTGAAACTTGTTGATGTCAAAGGTTATAATAGTTTAATACTATTATAACATTTTACAGAGTCTTTGAAAATCAAAGAACATAGACCGTTTACTAAGAACTAACAACTACTTTCCTGGCTATATGCTCCGACGGACATTGAATTACAGTTCAAAGTTAGAACTAACCATTTTAGGTTGCAATTCGAAAGGATATCACTTATAGACCGGTTTCGGCGTATTGCGCCTCATCAGTACAAGTAAGATATCGCTATTATAGCACTTTTAACATTTTCTTTACTGAAGATAATGTATTTGTATGATTTCAGATATATCTCCAGTCTAGATGCTCTCAGAGCTTCTGGACGGATATCTTCCTTGTACTGATTAGGCGCAATACGCCGAACCCGGTCTACAAGTGATATCCTTTCGAATTGCAAACTAAAATGGTTAGTTCTATCTTGCAGATATATTAACCCCGTTTAACTTTGGACTGTAATTCAATGTCCGTCGAGGCATATAACCAGGGAAGTAGTTGTTGGTTCTTAGTAAACGGTCTATGTTCTTTGATTTTCAAAGACTCTGTAAAACGTTATAATAGTATTAAACTATTATTACCTTTGACATCTATTTGAGAAACGCTTTACTAAAATGACAATTGATTAGCAGGAAACTGTAAATCAAGTAGATGAAAATTGTTACTGGGTACCAGGTACCCAGTCGGCCCAAAAAACCCGAGTATCAAAATTTCGTTTATAAGTAAAGTAAAGTGGTGTTATTCGAAAAAATTGTCACTTAAAATCATCATAATTAAGGCTATAATCAACAATTAATCTTATATGGAATTTCTAGCTAATACCAATCGAGTTCAATAATTTAATATTGGACATTTCCTTCGCATAGTTTTGCATGGAAACTCGCATGCAATCCAATACTGCATTAATCAATAATTCCGAAAGGAACACAGTTACAAAAATATCTAAAACGTGCAATCAAAATTGAAATTCACCAGAATTTTACTGAGAACTCCAATAATTTAGTAATCAAAACCATATGAATACTAATTCAAATATCTTAGACTTGAAATTCTCTCCCTTCAATCAAATCAACGAGAAAGTTTGCGTAGGTAAGGCAACGTCTGGGAATGCCGTCATTGCGATGAGTCATCCGATTCCCTCCCAGTAGTGCCATTTCCCCAAAACTCACTTTCTTTGCACATTATACTTTGTCTCCTTTTTCGTCTTTCTGAATGCCGGTTAGCTACACGCACAAACGGAATAATCCGGGAATTCGTGGTTTCATGCTGGATGTTAAGTGAAGGTTTCACAGGGGGTAACTAGATAACAATAAGCAACAAGTATTCTATTTGGAATAAGAAAAAATGTGGATTTTTTTCGATAATTGAATATAATATAATTATATTAATTATAGTTACATTTTATTGTAACAATCTCTCCACTGGTCCAAGTTTGATCAACTGTTTCTTAAGCTGTTCCCTATACAAGTAACTACTTTTTGCTGGATTGTGTGGTCCTTCGAGCAGGATCATCATGATGAGAATTAAACATCATATATATGGTTGTAGTTTTTATTTACACTTATTTACAATATGTACAAGGTTAAAGATGGCAATAAGCCAGAGCTTTATGAAAGATGCCCCAAAGGGCAGAGCTAAATGATATATTTATCTTTAAATTGAATTTGAACTTATGCGTAAATAAAATAATTAATTATGCTGATGGTTTTAGTTACGAAATTAATTTAATCTCTTATCTCTGTTTTCTAAGGAATGGAATTTTCCTGGGACAGATATTTCTTCAGTATTTCTATTAGTGGAAAACCAGGTTCCAAACTGAATTTCGGCTATTCTTCATAAAATGGCTGACATCTCGATCTCGCCTCCAAAAAAATATAAACTCCTACGTGACTCTCCTCACAAATGTGGATTAACCTTGTATTGTAGAGGAGATATTTATCGCTTGATGGTCAGTGAATTAAAGAAATAAAAATTCTAATCGCCGCGCAAGGAAGGAATTTAACAATCCCACCACTAACGGTAGCAATTTTAATTACGGCGGTAACGTTAAAATAAATCACAGAATATAGTCTGACCAACAGCCTTTAAGCGTGATGCCTCCTCTTTCGAATGCTTCTGTAAAGAAATCCGTACAGAGACAGTATACGTTTAGCAAGCATTCAGGATGTCGGTGAAAAAGTCTTTTTGAAGAATTGGTTGAGGATTATGCTCTTTGACTTACGTGACTTTCGAGACTGTCTTTTAACACCATGAGTGTATAAGCGCCGTAGACGGATCGCTCAATATCTCCCGAGAAGAAGAAGATTACTAGTTTTAACTTCCGTAAAACAATCAGTGAGAAAATTCATGCCTGGTGTGTGTTAACGACGGCTACTTGATATCGTACAGTACGCAATCAAGACAACTAAGCGATGCTACAGATTACTTTGTCATATCTAACATTAAAACATTATATTCCAATTTCCAAGTCAATTTTTGATGCTCTGTCTTATATTTTTATTCGGTTAGGAGACCGCAATCATAGTTTTTTAATAAACTATTTCTATTTTCAATTTTTCCTTAATTAAGTATGTATCTTCTTAGTTTTCTATTTTCCTTATTTTCCACATTTTTTTATTTTGTTTCCGATTTCCATTTTACTTTAGTTTAAGTTAAAGAACAAAAACTGCAGTATGTTGCAACATTTTTACCGAAAATCCGCATGTAAGTGACAGCTGTCAAAATTGCAAGAGATTTAAACCGGTGCCGGTGTATTTCTGTATAATAGGTACACCTATTAGAAATAAAAACTGTACTTGTATGCAGTTGTGAAATTATTTGTATAAACTGATAGCGCAATTTTTCTATAGGATATGTTTATAAAAATAAATATTACAATATTTTTATAATTTTATTTCTGGGTTGAAAAAACCTGGATGAACTACGTTTGATTTTAGTTTAACAGTTCCTTTTTATTTTTCTGTATTTTACACGCAATGCCTACAAGAATCTACCAAAAACGTCGTCACGTATCCTTGATAACCGCATAAGGTCCTTTAATATATAAAAAAAGGAATCGATATTCGAACTTAAAGAAAGCAATATACTTACCGGCAGAAGGTAACGGTGCCCGACATGTGTGGCAGAAACACTGCATAACAGATTCCCTGACTAACCCGATGAGCATTTTGATGGTTTTTCTTTAGACTTTTCACAACCACTGAGTTATAATTTTAGAGCGATAACAGTTAGGCGAAGAGGATTTCCTAGTTCCGTTATATCCTGACCGCCTTTTCCATTGACACTGACGAAAAAGGGAGAACCAAAGAACCAGGAATAGAGAATGAAGAGCGGTGTTGTCAAATTGGTATCGGAAAATTCTCCTATTAGGGTTTTCCCACATACAGGGTGGTTTCTACGTTTACATTATTTTGAATAATATATTTGAAAATCTGCAGCGTTGTTAAAATTACTTTATTCTAACTCGCACCTCGCTGTAATTGGTGGATGCACATTTCATACTCCGAGATGCAAGAGAGATACTCCCCTCCTCTAAACCCAAATTTCGACCAACAATTCTTTCTAGAGACGGAGCACATTACCCGTTGCCTCCTTCACCAACAATTCCCCCCCCCCCTGAGAACATCCCATTTCAACTCCCATTCACTGAGGAAGACATCCTCACTGTATCCCAAAAATGCAAAAATTCAGCCCCTGGTCCAGATTCCATTTCTAGACAAACCCTAAAACAACTCCCCCCTTCGATTATGCCTTCTCTTACTCTTCTTTTCAACTCTTGTCTCGACAAATCCTATTTCCCCACCATTATGAAGTCCTCAAACACCATCTTGACTTCCAAACCTGGTAAAAACCATACAAACCCTCACAACTACAGACCAAACTCTCTGCTTAACGTCATAGGCAAACTCTTTGAATTTCTGCTTCTAGAGATAGAATCAGGGACTTTCTAGAAACCAACTCCATAATCCCCCCTCTTTCAACATGGGTTCAGACCAAACCACTCTACCCAAAACCCGATTCTAGAACTACAATCTTTCACCTCCTCTGCCCTAAATCAGAGAAAAGTCGACCCTTGCTTTTCTCATTCGCTGCTCCTCTTTCGATGATCTCTTAGAAGATTTTCCTCTCTGTATATACTTGTTGGTAGTTTCATAGTGAATTAAAATTCAGGAAAAGGGCTTTCTTTAATTTGCATGGCATCCATTGCTCCCACTTTCAAGTAAAACAACGCTTCTCCTGCCTCTCATTCGCTGCTCCTCTTTCGATGACCCCTTAGGAGATTTTCCTCTCTGTATATACTTGTTGGTAGTTTCATAGTGGATTAAAATTCAGGAAAAGGGCTTTCTTTGATTTGCATGGCAACCATATTGCTCCCACTTTTAAGTAAAACAACGCTTCTCCTGCCTCTCCTTGCTTTTCTCATTCGCTGCTCCTCTTTCGATGACCCCTTAGAAGATTTTCCTCTCTGTATAAACTTGTTGGTAGTTCCATAGTGGATTAAAACTCATGAAAAGGGCTTTCTTGATTTGTATGGCACTTTCAAGTAAAACAACCTTCTCCTGACTCTCTTTGCTCTTCTCATTCGCTGCTCCTCTTTCGATGACCCCTTAGAAGATTTTCCTCTCTGTATATACTTGATGGTAGTTCCACAGTGGATTAAAATGCAGGAAAAGGACTTTCTTTGATTTGTATGGCAACCATTGCTCCCACTTTTAAGTAAAACAAAGCTTCTGGTAACTCTCTGTGGTTTTCTCATTCGCTGCTCCCTTTTCGATGACCCCTTATATAGAAGATTTTCCTCTCTGTATATACTTGTTGATAGTTTCATAGTGGATAAAAATTCAGGAAAAGGGCTTTCTTTGCTTTGTATATGGCAACCATTGCTCCCACTTTCAAGTAAAACAACGCTTCTCCTGCCTCTTTCTTACCTTCCTCATTCGCTGCTCCTCTTTCGATGACCCCTTAGAAGATTATCCTCTCTGTATATACTTGTTGGTAGTTCCATAGTGGATTAAAATGCAGGAAAAGGGCTATCTTTGATTTGTATGCCAACCATTGCTCCCACTTTCAAGTAAAACAACTCTTCTCCTGCCTTTATCATTCGCTGCTCCTCTTTCGATGACCCCTTGGAAGATTTTCCTTCCTGTATATACTTGTTGGTAGTTTCATAGTGGATTAAAATTCAGGAAAAGGGCTTTCTTTGGTTTGTATGGCAACATAGCAGGACGTCCGAGACGCCTCGAGACGTTTTGACGCGGACGCTGGTCGATACGTCGGGCGTAGTCGGCCGACAGAGCGTCGCCAAATTCTTCGACTCGAGTCTATGCGTGTTCTCAGCCATCATAGGTGGCAATTCCAGGGCGTCGTTAAGGAATAAGGATAGAGGAATAATGTTTTCATATCTTACATTATTGCCAGTAAAGTAGTTCAATTCAAATTAATCTAATTAGCTGATAACTTAATGTAATCAACATAGTTATTAATAATTGTTTTTTTATAAATAGAAAAAAAACAATTTAAACTTTACGTTTTTGGCAAAAACTCTTTGAATGTGTCATGCATGCGTCATGAAAGAACTCTCTTTTATACATTGGCTTTAGTCATGAATACTTGGTGTTAAAAGAAATGCTGAAGAATATTCTATATAAGTGCAGAAAGAAATAGTAAGAGATGTAGAAACACTACAAAGGCTCTTTTTGACTATTTCTATGCTTTCCAAATTTACAAAAGGCTCTGTGAATGCTTTGTATATAGTGGTTTACAGTAGGAAATGTTCCTTTTACCTTCATGTAATCTAGACGTACAGAAAAAACTGATAAGAGTTTTCGTCGTTCAAAGGCTCTTTTGGCTATTTCCATACTGGTCTATAATTTTCAAAGGCCTTTTCAATTTTCAGAATGAAATTTCGTTTGTACCTACAGTTTTCTCGTTAAAAATATTTTTTATTATACCAAATCCTGAGAAAGACCTGCAGAAACGTAGGAAGAACTGATAACAGTTTTAGAAATTCGACAAAGGCTCTTTTTAGCTATTTCTAAACTGATCTACAGTTTCCAAAGGTCCTTTGAGTGATAGTACAGGTTTTCAGAGAGATATTTTTATCATTTGAAATCCTGAGAAAGTTCTGCAGAAAAGAGGAATCATTTATACAGGTTCTAGAAGCAAAAAAAAGTATACTTTTTGGACATTTTTTACTGATTTATAGTTTTCAAAGTCTTTTGGAATGATTGGTACAGGTTTTCAGACAGAAATTTGGTTGCACCTTATACATTCTTTCATTAGAAACATTTTATCGTACGAAATACTGAGGAAGTTCTGCTGAAAATAGAAATCACTTTTACGGGTTCTAAGGCTCTTTTTTGGACATTTTTTTACTATATCTAAAGTTTCCAAATCTTTTTGGAATGATTGGTAAAGTTTTTCATAGAGAAATTTCTCTCGTTAGAAATATTTTTATCACACTAATTCCTGAGAGAAAGTAGGTACTGCACAAAGTAAGAAACACTAATAAGGATACTAGCAACAAAAAAATGATCTTTTCGAACACTTCTTTACTATAGTTTCCAAAGGCTTTTTGAATAATTGGTTCATGCACCGTATGTAGACAAGAACAATATGATCACTTTGCCCGCCGCCTTTATACCACATTTCACTCCGGTTTGCCGACGTTTTTTGTGCAGTTTTGTGAGAAAAGTGATATGATAAAATCGACATAAACAGTAATAAAACCATTTTTCCAAATTTTTACGGTTTTGTAAATTATCGATTAGATATATTATATATTTCTATAACTTATTTATATTATTTATTATTTGTGTGATTATTTTAAGCTTATTGACAGGACAGATGATAGAAGTGAAGTTAGTTGATTTGCTTTTTGAATAGTTCATTTTTAGGCGATACGTTGAAGCGCCGGCTGGTGGTGAGTTACGTCAATATGCGTAGCATATTCGTTTTCTCCGTGGTAAAATACATATACATACCAATTTTCATGACAATCGGTTGAACGGGGCAGAAGTTGCTACTCTACAGCGCCACCTGGTGGCGAGTGGCATCAATGAGCATATCATACAAACCTTCCCCGTGAAAAAATCCATATATTGTCGATTCAGATAGAAGTGTCATCAAGTGGGCTGGGTACGTGTGAGATCATCTTAAACTTTATTACTAGATTCAATGGAAACAGAACTTTAGTTAGGGAATTATATGTCATCGCGATGTATCAAAATGTTTATAGTTATATTGAGCATATGTATCAATCTGATCACAAGCTGGCTAATATTGCGATTCAAATTTCACTAAACGTGGGTACTGCCACTACAAATTTGAATTTTCCAGAGACTACTTGATGACACTTCTATTTAAATCAACTATACATACCAATTTTCATGACAATCGGTTAAACGGGGCAGAAGTTACTACTCTGCAGCACCACCTGGTGGCAAGTGGCATCAATGAGCATAGCATATTCGTTTTCTCCGTGAAAAAATACATATACATACCAATTTTCATGAAAATCGGTTGAACAGGGCAGGAGTTGCTACTTTGCAGCGCCACCTGGTGGCGAGTGGCATCAATGAGCATATCATATAAACCTTCTTCGTGGAAAAATACATATATATACCAATTTTCATAATAATCGGTCAAGCAGTTTTTGAGTGCATCGATTTCGTACATAAAAACACATCCTTTTTTAGTAGATTTATATCTACTATTCAGCTGGTTCGCAGGTCACGACTTCGGGAAAATTTCACTACAGTTTTTCGTTTTGGGCCCCCCTGACCTCAAAAACACCTTCCGTTCAAAAATTTATATATATATATATATATGTATAGTTCCGATATAACGAAATCTGTGGACACGATAGCGGTCGCATTTCTTAACGGATCGAAATGAAATTTGGTACAAAAATCAATCGTCCAAAAATCTCGGTCGAGTTCGTTAATGGGCCAAATCGGTAAGCCCGTTTGGGCGTGACATTAAATCAAAATGGAAAAAAATTCGTAACTTTTTTACTTCACCCTGTACAAAAAAATGTAAGAGGACTTTTTTGTTTGTCTTAAAGAGACCTACAACTTTTATCTAAAACATTTTTTTCTAAAACGTATACTTTTAATATATTCAATTAATATAAATCTACTGATGCGCCTGGCTTACCAAGGGCCATTTTTTATATATTATATAAATTACAAAAATTAAATTATTCTTATAGCTAGGCAACACAAACTACACTAAATCACAATATAGGAAAAGACCACCTCTTCTTCTTCTATATTTTATTCCTTCTACATTTCTAATTTCTATAGTTGAGGTTATGTTGAAATGGTTTAATAAATAATTTAACAATTATATTATAACTAATAATTAAATGAAGTGATTGTGTTTTAAATATGGCTTTAGCTTTATCAAATGTTATCTTAAAATCTAGTCTAAGGACAATTGAAGAAAAATTTTTAACATTGAGGTAAAAAGCTCGCTACTTTGTATTGAATAGATTTTATTTGAATGCTTTTTTTGTAGTATAATTAGTGGATCTAATCAAATAAGAGAACACAGATTAAATCCAAAACCTAAGTTAAGGAACCCAACATGGTTTACGAAGAAATTTATTTTGGTAAGTACTTAACATAACAAATATGATAAATCTGTAATTTAGACAGACAAACCAGTTTAGTTTGCAAAAGCGAATTGCAATTATCAGTATTTTCTAAATCCTCAAAACTTTTTACTTATTAAAGTATTGGTTCTGTGTTCTTCTAAAAATCTGTTATCAAAATTAGTTGAATATGAGGTTGTCCAGAATATAAGGCATATTTAAAAAGTAGCAATGATATAAAGTGTGGTGTAAGGTATAAAGTTGTTTTAAAAATGTAAACAATTTCGAATTTTGCCCTTTATATAAACGAATCTAGAAAATTACGATACTGTTTATAGTGTTTTTATACACAGTTTTGTGGGTTTAACTTTTAATATTTACACTGTATATATTTTACAAATCATCAATCTTTGTGTGTTTTGTATTTGTTTATGTCTAATTTGAATGATATATCAAAAGTAATCCTCTGTACTCTTTTTTCTCAAAAAAAAAAACATGTTCTATCCGATTTTCTGAAGCTGACCTCGGAGTATTGTCAAATAATCTAAATTAAACGGATTAGAATATTCTATCAGTATTAACCGGAAATTCACTTTAGCAGCAATTAAAAACCAATTCTTGGTTTGCCTCGTGCTGAAGTGAATTCCCATCTTAAGAAAGTGATATTTTTGTATTAACTGTATTGTATTTTAGGAAAGAGATGAATTGATAACCCGTGAAAATGAAGGCTTCGTTAAAGAAGTAATTGAAGATAAATATAGCAATATTTCTCCTAAATCGGAAATACCTACAAACATAGAGTGGAGTCCTGATTTACAGAGGACGGGTGTAATAGCAAAAAAAATTGGTGTTTACCCATTATGGTTAAAAAATGGCAAGAGAATACAAACAACTTTACTACAAGTATTAGATAATCATGTAATTAAATACACTTCTCCAGATGAATATGACCCACCTAGGAAACGCCCTACCGGAGTTCGTAATAAAAAAGGTTGTTTATTGTTAGGTGCTGAAGGTGCAGATCCATCAGTTTTTACAAAAGAATATTGTGGTTTGTTTAAAGAATCGGGTGTTATTCCTAAAAAGATATTAGCTAGATTTTTTGTTAGTCCTAATGCAACTTTACCTTTGGGAACATTACTAAATGTCATGCATTTTCAAGTTGGAAATGCGATTGATATTAAAGCAAAAACGTAAGATCTATTTATACAAGTAAAAAACAGTACAAATTTAATCTTATGTCTTTTAGAATTGATCGTGGTTTCCAAGGGGTCATGAAACGCCATGGTTTTAAAGGTATGCCTGCTTCCCATGGTGTGACAAAAACTCATCGACGAGGAGGTAACATAGGTGGTGGTGGTGAAAAAGGTAGAGTTTGGCCCGGTACTAAAATGCCAGGTCATATGGGTAACAGGTATAGAATTGCAAAGGGTCTAAAAATTTTACGAATTAATACCAAATACAATGTTATGTGGGTAACAGGCCAAGCAATTCCTGGAGAGACAAATTCGATTTGCCACATTTATGATTCTAAATTACCACTTAGAAAACCAGAGAAACCTTTACCATTTCCTACATTTTTTGGGAGCATAGATTCTGAATCAGAAGATATATATGATGAAAGTGTTCGAGATTTTAATGATCCAACCATCCTTTACGAAGATAAAAAATAAATTGTTAATTAATGTTTAATAGAAAATTTTATAATTTATTGAGTTTGAGTTTAAAAAGGAAACTTACTAAAGGATTATTCTCTTTGTAAGATTTTTTATAAAACAAGATGGAATTTTTATAATAACTTTAATAAAAATACATCTCTATACATATAAAATAATTTAAATTACTGATTAATACTCATAGTTGCTCCGTGGCCTAAGTACTGACTTTGGTTGTAATTTCGGACTTGCTGGTGGTGTATAATCCGGTTCTGGAATGTAAGGCATACCATGTGGTACTATTGGAGACGGCACATTTCTTGGTGGAGATCTTCTACCTCCAGGTTTACCTAAAAGTACATAAAAAAATGTAATACTGAAATAGTACGTAGTAATATGCAATTCGTCATACTTTCATTAATTTACCTACCTATTTTAGCAAGTTTTCCATGTAACAATGAAGAATTTATGTTTTTAGGTCGACTAAGTTCAAACGGTTCTGGTGTGCTTTGTGCGTAGGTCAAACTACTTCTGTTACTATTACTTAACGGATTTCTGTTATTATTATTATTGTTATTAAATAGCTCATTAGTCCTGGGACTGAAGATATTAGGTTCATCAAATTTAAATACTTCATTTTCAAATGCTTTATCGATTTCAATTTGGTCGTATATGGTGAACGGTTGAGATGTTCTAAAAACAAGTTAAATTAAAGTTTCACATTTATAGTGGTTGCTGATGGTGCTACATGTTATTAATCATCATGGACGATTGTTCTATCATTTAACACATATGTGGGCATGTGGGCAACAACCGGTCCGAGAGACATTTTGAAAAACCTAATTTAAAACTAGTACTTACTCATACTCACAGAATCAAGTGAGCGAGTAAGGCTAGTGGCGGAGATCATCAGATTGAGGAGGCACAACAAACATTATTTCTTCTAAACTGTTCTAGACTAGAAAATCTAAATCATTAGTTTGGTTCTGTTTGAGCTACTTATCGAGCTGATAACTTCGACAAGTGATATGCAGTAAATTTGCTTTGTGACTTTATGTGCATTTTGAGTTCTAACCAATTATATTTTGTATACGAAAATGATGTCTAGTGGGAAGAAACAAAAATTAAATGCAGAGGGTCGCCAGTTTCAAGAAAAATTGACTGAAGATTTTTTTTTATTCTGCACAATATTAAGGCTATTTATTCTGTAATGAATCCATTTCAGTGAGAAAAGAAGTCAATATAAAGAGGCATTACATCCTACGCTGTAGTCACTGCCAGGACAAATAAGAAAAGAAAAGACAAAATTCTGCATCTTACTACGAATTTGAAAAGTTTCAGCAAATGAACACAACTTGATAATGGTGTTGAAGCTTATTTTAAAGTCATTAAAACCATTTACCGAAGGAGTGTATGATAGAAGTTTGCAGCGTTTTGTGTCCTAAAATGAAAAATGAATTTAAAAAAATAGTTTGTCAAGACGAACTGTTGTCCGACGTATAGAAATGATGACTAATATTATAAAAACAACATATACTAGCTTCGAGGTGTTGATAAAGAGTTTATTGTTACTGAGGAATTGCTTGTTTTACAGCAGGTAAAAGGAACCACTACAGGAGAGGATATTTTTAATAAAGTTCAAAAGGTATTCACAAGTTTTTACCATGGTTAAAATTAATTGGAGTATGTGCAGATTGTGCACCATCTATGGCCATCTTACTTAAAGGTTTCCTCGGTATTTTGAATGAAACAGCTACTAAATAAAAGGATTATTAAATAGTCTTATGTTGTATTAACCAGCAACAGAACTTGTGGCCTAAGCCCAATCGATTCAAAAATGTTATGAATTTGGTAGTAATACCATTAATTTTATTCGATCTCCATCAATAGAGTTTTTGATGAAAGATCAGCTGAATATGAAGACATAACATATTAGTGTGAAGAAAATGCTGAAACGGTTTTACGAGCTTATAAATTAAATAAAAGATAAAACACCCAAAATGGATATTTGACTTAGCATTTCTGGCCGACAGTTAATTGATGATTTTTACAGCTATCTAAAAGCGTTTCAGAATAAAATCCTCTTGTGGGAAGCACAAATGCTGTCGAAACAATTTTCTTACTGATTTCAAAAACATGGAAGACTGTTTCAATTTATTTTCTACACAAACAAAAAATAATGTACAAAATGTACACTTGCAAATAAAGTTAATGGAGATTTAAAAAAGGACACTCCTAAAATCTAAATTTGAAGACGTGAAGTTGTGCGATTTATACAAAAATTATCTCGATGAAAACCATTTTCGCAGCTTAAAAAATCACAAGAAGATTGACTTGTGCGTTTAGCAGTACTATAAATGCGAACAGTACATTTCAATAATAAAACTTCATAAATCAAAACATCGTACAATGCTGTGTAACAAAAATTTTTATCAATCCAAGCATCGATTAATTAGTTTCCCAAATTCAAGCTCAAGTGTCTCATTGATTTCGGTGTCGTTATTTAAAGTTATATTTTTTCAGTACTCAGTACAAAAACAATAACACAATAACTACCAGTAGAATATATTAACTGTGATTAGTAAACTTACCCGTTACCATAACCATTTATGATTGGTCTCTGCATAGATGGTAGAATCTATAAGCCACAATAATAATAAATATTCATTTTGAATTAAACTAAAAGGAGTGTTCATTAGGTACTCAAATGAAAAATGTGATTAATTGTAGTTTGAAATATTTTTAAAAGAAAGTAATCAGCATTACTGACACTACTGTTTAATAAATGATTAAAGTATAGAAAAAATGAAAACAAAAAGTAACATACTTAAACTAATTAGGGTACATAAGTAATTAATAAAAATATATTAATCAGTGAAAGATGAAATGAAACGTAAATGGGTTCAATACTGTATTATGAAGTTAATAAAGTAATATACTAGAGATATTAAAAGCAAAATAGAAAACGAACCTCTCAAAGGACATAATTAAGATGTGAAGAACATATTTCAAAATTATACCAATTTTGATAGTAGACTGATCTCATTATTTATGTATACTTACACTATTCCTACTTTTAATAAGAGTTCCTATAAAGATAACAGCCAATATTACGTTCAGAAGCCAAAGAATATATCCTCTTGCTGCTAATGTCATCACAATACCAATTGAAGTATAAACATCTTGTATATTGAATAATCCCTAAACATACAACTATGTAATAAAATTACAAAGAGAAAGTAAAATTATTTCTTTATGATATTCAGATAATTAAATTTGGGAAATACTGAACTTTTTTAGAATCATGTGATCGATAGTCTATTTTATATTTAGCTGGTATAATAAAATCGTCACGGTGTCCTTTACTGGTGAAGGGTAATAAGCGTACGAATAAAATATGTATTGGAATAAAAAAATAATTTCTTGGATTTCAAAGTTTTTAAATATTTAAAATGTAGTTTTAAAACAGACACCAACGTTCAGTTACAAAATTATTTAATATAAAAGAAAGAGGCAATAGGAAGTTGCGATTTGTTTATTGTGTATAATAAATATATAGTCGGGTATATACAGTCCGACAAGTACCTCGTGACAAGGCGGAGCTTCCAGTGCGCAGAAAGAGAAAGAATTCAGCCAGACTAGGATGGAATTTATCTGAACGTTAACGCTTGATAAGATTTCACCAGATTTTAGAATTTTTACAATGTGTTGATGATCACAGTAATATTGGCTATTTGTAAGTATGATATTTAAAGAAATCAATGATTTTTGTGGGTCACTAGTAGAAGGAAAACAAAAATAAAAACTTCATTAAAAAAGAATAATCAATCAATTTAAATTTGTCTAAAAAATAAATAACAGAATACAGAAATACACACAATCTATATATATAAAAAAGGATGTGTTTTTATGTACGAAATCGATGAACTCAAAAACTACTGGACCGATTATTATGAAAATTGGTATATATATGTATTTTTCCACGGAGAAGGTTTATATGATATGCTCATTGATGCCACTCACCACCAGGTGGCGCTGCAAAGTAGCAACTTCTGCTCCGTTCAACCGATTGTCATGAAAATTGGTATGTACATGTATTTTTTCACGGAGAAAACGAATATGCTATGCCCATTGATGCCACTCGCCACCAGGTGGCGCTGCAAAGTAGCATCTTCTGTCCCGTTTAACCGATTGTCATGAAAATTGGTATGTATATGTATTTTTTCACGGAGAAAACAAATATGCTATGCACATTTATGTAACTCGCCACCAGGTGGCGCTGCAGAGCAGCAACTTCTGCCCCGTTCAACCGATTGTCGTGAAAATTGGTAGAAGGTTTGTATGATATGCTCATTGATGCCACTCGCCACCAGGTGGTGCTGCAGAGTAACAACTTCTGCCCTGTTCAACCGATTGTTATGAAAATCAGTAGGATGCTGTATTTTTAATGGTTAATATGAATATGATATTCGTATTAATGGAAGTTACCACTAGATGGCGCTTCCATTAAACGAGCAACCACTACTTATTTGATTACTTTATATCACGCCACCGTAAGGTGGCGCAGTTAATATCACATATATTTAAACGAGCAATCCTTATCTATCTATATTATATAAAAAAGGATGTTTGTATTTTGTATGTATGAAATCGATAGACTCAGAAACTATTTGGCCGATCATTATTAAAATTGGTATGTACATGTATTTTTCCACGAAGAAGCTTTATATGCTATGCCCATTGATGTAACTCGCTACCAGGCGGCGCTGTAAAGTATCGACTTCCGCCCCGTTCAACCGATTGTCATGAAAATCAGTATGAAGATGTATTTTTAATGGGTAAGATGAATATGATATTCGTATTAATGGAAGTTACTACCAGATGGCGCTTCCATTAAACGAACAACCACTACTTATTTGATTACTTTATATCACGCCACCCTTAGGTGGCGCAGTTAATATCACATATATTTAAACGAGCAATCCTTACTTAAGTATTGTGACGCCACCGAAAGGTGGCTCAGTTAATATCACTTATATTTAAACGAGAAATTCTTACTAAATTAAGTATTGTTATGCATCTAATATATTTTATCGATAAACTACAAAATATAACGAAAAAAAAAATAGTATAAACTTGATAACTAACGAGAAAATGTGATGAAAACGATAAAATCAAAAAAAAATTAAAAAAACGAAAAATTGAAGAATGACATAAATGATTTGCGGTACGAAGTCCGCCGGGTCAGCTAGTTAAATTTAAATAACACGAGTAAATGAAATGAGGCAACAGTGTAGATGTAGAGAGCTGCTCATAAAGTCTACACCACACAAATGGTTTGTAGCGTACGTCCACCATACCACCACTTTCAAATTTGTTACGGCGCATCTTCACCTTATTTCACGAGATACTTGTAAGAGTAGATGTTTACCTGGCTGTAGTAAATAGATATTCTCTAACCTAATACTAATTACATGAAATTCCCAGTATTGAAAAATGCTCATTAAGGGCTTATTTTGGAAAACCCTGTCTTAATAGTAATTCTCATCATTTATAATTTATTAGAATTGGAGTAATAGATAATCAGAGCTGTATGAAATATGGGGAGAAAATAGATATAAAGACAAATACTATATAAAAATTCTAGCATAGTTAATCCTAATATCTTATCAGGAACAGAACATAAAATTAATATATTCCTAAAAGCATGTAATCTAATCATGTTTAATTAATTCTAATCCTATTTGATTAAGATCTTTATTTTATTGGAATAAATTTTGTAAAATATACATTACCGATGTTTGTTCTAAAATTTCATGAGCTTTATTGTAATCTCTTGCTAATCCACTCATTAATAAAATATCTAGAACAGCAGTTAATAAAGTTATTGCTGTCCAGTTAATCACAGATTTTGGAAAATGTTTTTCTTTTTCTCGTAACACCACTAAAAGCAAATAATTAATTCAGTTAAAAAAATTGATTGTTGCAAGAATTTTAAAAGTATACGGATTTAAAGGAAAGTTCAACGAGCTTTTAATCGTGTCTAATATTTTTTTTGCCAACACACTTCAATTATTATTATGATATTAAAGATTGGAGGTAAAGATAGTGAAACCACCTTTTATTCTCAATGCAAATGTAAAAACATTCACAACAATATTTATATATTTTATCAACAAGACGTGTCTACAAAAATGCCTCACAATTCTCTCCTCAATAGAATTACTAGTTTTGGAAATCTTTTTCAATTAGGCACGCACTAATCTTTAAAATATACCCAAATCACCCGGCTGGTACTTTCCCCATCATAAAATTTAACATAACAATACCTGACTGGTTTTTTCCATATCATAAAAGATGATGGTAGAATTCTCGCTGAACTGAAAGTAAGCCGCCCATTTTATGATTATAAGTTATGATTTTAGGGTAGTATTCACACAGCTTTCTTATTCTTAACTCGCAGTAATCTCTCAGCTCACTCGCTGTTCAGTACACTCACAGCTCTCTCTCTGTGCAGTAATTCTCTGAAATCTCCTGCTGCTCGGCAGTAGTTTCTTAGCTCTCTTGCTGCTCACTAAACACACATCTCTCGCTGGTCAGTATATATTCTCTAAGATCTTTCGCTGCTCGGTAGTCTCTACGCTCTCTCGACGCTTAGTATTCGCACAGCTTTCTCGCTACTGGTTAGTCTCTCAGCTCTCTCGCTGTTCGGTATTCTCTCAACTCTCTCGTTGCTCATAACTTCTTCTCTCAACTCTCTCGCCGCTGAGTTAATCTCGCTTCCTGTCTACGCTCTTCCACACCCAAAATATGTATCAAGAAGCATCTCACTCGCTTTTATGTTTCTTGATACATTCATTTTGATACTTTAGGGCCCCATTTACGTTGAAATCGGTATCATGGCGGTACAGGTATCTGAGATTTGTATCTGTACTGTTCTTATACGTTGAGATGGGCTCATGAAACATCTGTTCAATTAAAATTTACTTCAAACACATGTAGAAATGGTGTTGTCACCGCCACCAGTGCTTATTGCAGTAGCAGTTCCATAAACATAGATATAATTTGTATATACATATTGAGAAATTTCTCCCAAAACTCGTTTCTTAAGATCAGGTGCGATTTACTAGAACGCTCAGGTGGGTCGCTGATGTTGAACTTACAATCAACAAAATGAGAAGACGAGCGTCCCTCCTAGTTGCCCTAGGTGGTAGACTTGGAAGATGTAACACTAAAATCTTACTCCACTTATAAAACCTTTATCCGACCTCTGGTCGATTATAATTAAGGCCGTGTCATAATCTGCTCTTCCAAATAGACTTCTCCATTCTCTTCATGCAACAGAGAGAGCAATCATACGCAAAGTCAAAAACCTACACCACCTTTACCCAAGTCGCCTTGTCTACCAGAACACAAATATACTGCCTCTACCCTCTCGATTTCAGACGCTCCAACAACGCTAGGTCGCTCGAATTCTTCAGGGAACGAACATCGCTGCCCAGAGGACCCTATACCCACTGGAATGGAGGACTCCAAAGAAGATCAAGAGTTCCGAAAATCAAGATCCCCTTCTCACCCTAAGACTCCTCCAAACAATAGACAGGGACCTTCCCGCAGGCCTAGAAGCACTCCTCGATGAAACCCCTCTCTGATGATGTAAACATGATGGACGGACAACCACCACCACACTGAATACAAAAAAAAAATGAGCCCTTGGCGAAGGTTTCTGTGCTTCCCTTCGTCCTTGCCAAATGGGAGGCACGACGGAGGAGACACGCCACAGCGTCAATCACCCAAATCCACATTGCACCACGTGGGTCACACTCCACACACACACACTCACACTGGCACCCAAAAAAGAATGAGGGTTTAGGCACGTTCAAGGAGCTTTTGAACCAGAAGAGCTACAGAGGAAGCAACACCAACCTGCTACAGGTGGAGAGGTTTGTGATAGCAGGATGGCCGTATAAACCTTTCCATCTACTCCCTGGAAAAGGACATAAGTGCGACAACAGGTCCTTATATTGAACACACCCAACACCACATTCCTTTGAACTTCCTGAACTTTCTTCCTTCCAAAATTTCAAAATTTGCGATCTGCCATATTCAAAATCACAATTGTGTATACTTTAAGTAGAGCGATACAAAAAACCAACATACACATTGAGACAAATCTCAGTTGCATGCGCAAAAATTAAAATACATGTATATGTAACACTGGGCCAGAACGACAATTCCAAAAATTGTGTGTTTAAAAACGCGGCGGCATTCAATAAATTGTCTCAGAAAATTTGTCGGACAAGTCATTCTCAAAGTATGGCACTCACAAGTCTAATCAATTCCTGTGGTCCTTGTGCGTAGGAACATTTTGGATTTTTCTAGCATTTCCTTCTTCTAATTATATTTGAAAATTTTATCAGCTATTTAATAATAATCGTGACTCATAAGTTGCTCGTGCGTATAGTTATAAAAATGATGATCTTATGCGTAGATATTATTTCTATGTTATCCGATAAGGTTTAATTCCATAATTAATCTCAATGTTTAGTGACTGTAGAATAAGTAGTATCTTAATCCAACAAAGCATGCTTGGAAACCTGTTTGTTAAAAATTGATACCAAGCTGGGATATATTTTTCTATACGTAAATAATTGGTTGGAAAACCCAACCTAAGGTTCTTATCTTATGATTTTTTTATCAACAATTAACTTTTTATACAATAAAAATATATTTTTTAATAAAACGAGAACATGCGGGCTCCTAAATCTGTCATGGAATTCCAACACAAGTTGTATATTGTTTCATTTCCGTTTAATCTGTGTAGCTATTGAGAAAACTTAAACGGTCTCAAGTTGTTAACAATTTTATTTTCTAGTAACTCCATATGTTTGATCGTTTATGGCAAGTCTCAGCTTGTAAATATTCTAAGGTAATTTCATTTCTCCGAACTGCCTACTACTCTATTAATTTCTCTCTTTCCTACTCTCATCCGCACCAAGATGAAAGTGTTTATTAAAAAAAACAATTCTAACGTATCTATTTTACCTTAACAACAAGATAGTAAATTTTGTGAATTATGCCGTTTGGTACCCCCACTGACCCCTTCTAAAGGAATATATCCGGGTTTTTTTGGTAAGACATCGATTACAAGATTTCCCCTTTGGGTAGTCCCAGTAAAGGTTAATATAAATAAATGCGTTATACGTCTTGAATAACCAATTCAAGTGTGTAAGTACATATTTCCGATATAAGCACTTATTTTTTGTTTATTTTTTTTAAGTACAAAATGGTTACTGATTGCAAACTTACCCCACATTAACACGATAGAAGATGCTAACCATATAAAACTAAGTACTAAATATAAATACATGAATATATTGAAATTTTCGGCGTTGATCCATAATTTTTCGTAATATTGACTGTAAAGAATCGGATCATCTTTCTGGTATGGATCTGAAATTTGTACAGAATTGTGTTTTTAAAAGTTAAAAAACTACTTTTTATTGGGATTATTCTTAGGGTAAAATTTGATATTGTTATTCATTTTAGACTAGGTCTGATTTATTAAAACTGAAATTGAAATCAATCTGTTTTTTTTGCTTCAATAATTTTAAGCGAAGCTATTAATGTTAGGTAAGGAAGAGAAGACAGAAAAATCATGAAGAAAAAATAAATAATAGAACTACTCCTGGCCTATCTATCTCTCGTTGCTCCCTCTTTCGAGTAAGCAACCTTGCCTTTCTTATTCACCGTTCCCATTTTCTGCGCTTTCCCAATTTCGAACTTCATTCATAATGTGGCATTTCGAGATACGACAGAATGGTTCAGGTCCTATACTTTTGCGAGACTATAAGCAATATCGTTTCGGACAATCCCTTCATGTCCTGGAAGCCCTAACAAAGTTACTTTGTTGTGTATAGCCAGTTGCTTAAGAGACTGTTTACAGTTCCGAGCTGTTTTGAACTCAAAAGTGGTAGATTGTAGAGCCTTCAAAGCAACTTGGCTATCGGAGGCTATAAATATTCTGGTTGAATTAATGCATTCTTGGGCACTGAAGTTTAATTGCTCAAAACTCAGTTTGAAAGATTATAGGAGTGTTTACGAGGGCTATTGGGAGCCTAACTCACACTCGTTAATACTGACATTAACTGTGAGTTCGAAATCGTTTTGGAGATATAATGGCTGTAGGCATCTTCAGGATTGGGTTGCTCCGACCCTTAGAATCCTAAGATTTCCTTTAAGATCGCCGGGTTTTAGAGACTTAGTACTTGTTAGCCTATAGGCACTTTCTAGAGCAATCTTCTTTACAAGTAAATGGAAGGGAGGGACGTAGAGAATTACTTTCTAAAGCAATCTTCTTTACAAGTAAATGGAAGGGAGGGACGTAGAGAATTACCTCCAAGCCCGCGCTCGGACACCATCTCATTGTGTTAGTGATTCACTAAACATGTGAGACTGTTTGCAGTTCCAGGTTGTTTTGGACTCCAACGTGGTATACTGTAGAACTTTCAAAGCAGGTTGGCTATCGGAGGCAGTACATATTTTAGTTGAATTGAGCACAGTAGTCTATTGCTTCTGGTGTTTTAGACCCATCAGTATAATTAGTGAGGACTCCTTTTGTGAGGATTGGCTGAAAGCCCTTCCTTCCAACAACAATAGTTTAAGAGGCTTAAGACACTTTGAATGTGGTCAGCAAAAATACTGTCATGTTTACCTCTTACCACAATAACTAAATTGTTAGCATAGCCTAGAGCACGAAACAATTTTCTTTTAAGCTTTGCTATGAGATCTTCATCCAGATAATTAGCTGTTTTATTACCAGATATCATTAAAAGTAGGTACAAAGTAATCTTTAATTAGAAGCTTCGCTTATGTCTATATTCACCGAGTTCCTTATTTTTTTTTTGAAAAACAACTAATCTACTATGATTCTTATAATTCTCTTAACACACTGATAAAATCTTAAAAATTTGTTGGAAATCTAATATGTTCATTCATTATTGCAGTAAATTATATTTAAAAAACACAGATAGTTAGATAAGACCTATAGGATAAAAACGTTAGTCATAACTAAGATTATATTGAAAACGATAAACAATACGATTTCCTTTTATTATTTTTTAACGATATTTATCTGTTCAGTTGAAAATTTTCTCAGAATACAATTTAATTGGTACTTTTAGTATATTTATTATCATTTTTAATACATATACTTACTTAGATATATAGAATATAAAATCTGGTTTATACTTGTTAACGAATTTTCGACTGCAATAGCGTCATTGTAATATAAAATACTGAGCAACGCTAATCCTAACCATGCTACTGCTTGTATCTGAAATTTTAAATAGAATAAAGATCAAGAAAAACTACATAACACAATTATAAATTTTAAATACATAAATCCATCACAGTACCAAAGAACATCACATAGGTACCATTAAATCACTCAAAAAATAACAATAATAAAAATCCCCAAGAGAATATCTTTAAAGACATCTCAGCGCCCTCCTAAAACTAGAAAGAGTATCATCAAGATACAAATCCAATCCATTAAAGTTACTCTGCATTCTCACCAATAGAGCAAGCAAGCCATAATTATTCCGCTGGTACTCGAAGTAGAATAAGTTATTAGATCTTGTTCGATAAACAGTGGAAAAGTTTAGAAGATAATACCACCGTTCATGAGTTTGTACACGAAACACATATCAGCATGAAACCTTCTTTTTTGCAATAAACATAAGTTGAGTCTAGCAAGAACAATAAGAGAATCTTCAACTTAAAGGCGCAAGAACGCTGAAATTTCTTCTGGGCAGCTTCAAGCTCTGTGATATGTGTAGCCCACTGATGTGACCAAACCAGAGGCTTACGTACTCCAATATGGAGCACACAAAAGAACAATACAAAACCTTGTCACCTTCACGCTTCAACAGTGATCCGATATGACTTCTTAATAATAGCTTAGTATCTAAAATTACCCCCAAATTAATCACCTAACGCATTAACTCTCTTAAGGATCACACCATCAGTGTTATAACCAGGAACCACTGAATGTCTCATTTTAATATCATCTCATACTGCAACAGATTTGTAATATCCTGAACAAATTACTTTCAGAATCTGTTTTAATTGATTAAGATTAGTTATCATTATTCTTCAAATTTTGCTTGTGAGAGTGGAGCTGATAAACAGCCAGTTGAAATCCAGTCCAGCCTTATGAAATACAAACCATAAAATGCAAAATATTTTAGTAGGTTTGTGAATGTATTACCCCATTTACGATTCTCTTATTAAATTACGAGGTATTTTATTGGACGGAAAGCTACTGACCTTAATGCCAGAGTTTTATTCAAGTTTTAAGTATCGCTTTATAGCCTTTGATAAGTAATATGTTTACATAAAGGATGATTCAATTCTAAAAAAAGTAATTACGTTCATATAATCCAGTTCCTTAACTGTATTATAAAGCCAACACACTTTGGACAGTTTTTCGCAATAGTTCATTAAATTAATGTTAACGTAACGAAATCGTTGTAAAAATGAATACAAACAACATTTAGGAACTTATAAACAACATTAGCAGGATAATGACCACCCGAACAAAAAAAGGAATTATTCTTTGGTTTGATCATGAAAGTAAAAAGATGATGGAAAACAAGTTAATTTTAATATCCAATTGGAAGGTATATCCAAAACAGGAATGAAGTAATTTTTAACATCACCACAGAATGGCTATAGCACTCTGCAAAGATGATGTAAAGAAAACTGGTTGAAGTTGAAGATACTAAATTAACGAGTACGGAAGAATAAAATTTAAAAGCCCTATGGGCTATAACTTGAGATCACAGGTTCGAGTCCCGATTTCTCCTTAATGCATTTCTTGTTAGTTTAATTTCTAAATTTCAAAAATCCAATCAGAATCAGATGTCTCAGATAATCAAATTGTTAAGATAAATAGTTTTAGAAAATTGCAGTGGTACGTTTTATGGTCATTCATTCTTTATTTAAGAGAGGATGTTTAACATCCTGTCTTATAAAACAAATTATTTATTTTAAATATTGACACAACTCTATTTAGCACAAGTAGTAGAAATAATGTACTTACAGTTCCAATTATAGCAGCGGGCAACGCCAAACACTTAATAATCATTTCACTAGCATCACTTACACCCATTTTTTCGCATCTATACGTATCTACATACCTTTAAGATACCTGAGAATTTCGAGTTAGTTTCTCAACTTGGGATTGTTTTATTTCTATTCGTGATAAGATGATAATGGTACGCATAGAACAATGTTTGGTTGCGCAAATATTACGATGGATTTTGTTATCAGATAACAATCTCTTGTGATTAATAAGCTAATATGTATATATTTTTAAGTACCTACTTACCTATATCTAGTTGGGTTTAGTTTAGTTGTCTTCAAGGTTTGTCATAAACAAGCTACTTGGTTAATGCGTGATGTTTACTAAATATTTTAGTTTATTGTATTCTTTATTATTAGATTAGACCTTTCTTGTTTTGTTGTTTTAATTTATTTTAGCAGATATATTTTGGTCCACATTTTTCCAGATTTGAACTTTCTGTTTAATCTTTAGGTAATTTACAGTTTTCTTGCATGTGATAAACTCTTAAAAAAATTAGAGTTTGATGAAGTTACAAAAAAAATATAAAATATCTCCAAATTTAACAAGAATATTTAAAATCAGTTTCATCTTGAGATATAAGCCAAAAGAATGGAGAAAGATTAAGGTTTTTTTCATTCTTAATAGTGGCAAAGGTTACTATTACAAGAAATTAACTCAGATCCCAATACAGAGGACTGGATACCTAACCACCAATTTGGCTTTCGAAAATAATACTAAACGATACAGCTGGTTCATAGAATAGTACACACCATAAATTCTGCAATGGAAAGCAAACAGTACTGCACAGTTGTCTTTCTAGACGTTAGTCAAGCATTTGATAAGGTTTGGTACACTGGCTTGATTTTCAAAATCAAGAAATATCTTCCCCTTACCTACCTAAAACTGTTAAAATCCTATCTAAGTGGGAGACAATTCCGAACAAGAGTGAATGAAAGTATTTCCAATAATTTTCCTATAAAATTTAGTGTTCCACAGGGCAGCGTTCTTGGTATATTTGCAGATGATGCTGTCATCCTTGCAACCGACGAAAATCCAATTATAGCATCTAACATTCTACAGGTACAACTAAATGAAATCGAGACGTGGTCAAACAAGTGGAGAATTAAAATGAATGAAACAAAATCAGTCCAAGTGACTTTCCCCAATCCTCTAGCACCAAATACCTAGGAATACATCTTGACTCAAAACTCAACTGGAAAGAACATATTCTTAAGAAGCGGAAACAAATTAACCTAAGAATGAAAGATCTAAACTGGCTAGTTAGTAGGAAATCGAAACTGACCCTAGAAAATAAAATCCTTGTCTACAAAGCTATCTGGACGTATGGAATCCAACTCTGGGGATGTGCGAGTAAGTCAAATATAGCCATAATTCAAAGAAGCCAATTGAAAATACTGCGAACGATAACTAATGTACCCTGGTATGTGTCAAACCTAACACTTCATGAAGACCTAAGAATCCCGTTCGTACAGGATGTGATCACTAAATATAGCACAAAGCACAATGAAGGACTGGAATCACACAGTAACCCCTTACTCCAACTTTTAATAGAAGACTCAAAAGGAACTGGCCAGCTGACTGGAGAAGACCTCACCACGTCAATAGGAGCCCCTTGCTCCGCAGCCAGCAAATTAGCTTATAGAATCTCATTTGTGTTATTATTGCTAAAGAATGTGACATAAAAAAACAAAAAAAAACAACATATAAATAAGTAAATCTCTTTCAAAGGTGCCACTTCAGTAGGAACAACTTACCTATCAACCCGGCAAATTTACAATAGATGTCTTACATTATCTCGTAAGATATCTTAAAAACGATATTGACACAAACTAAGTGGTTTTATGTGCGTTTATCAATAAATATAATTGATACACGAAAACAGAAGCAAGAAGCAATTTTTTTCAGATTTTGTTAAATAAAAAATTTTGCGCGGGTTTACTACAGGCGAATATTGTGATTATGAATATCGGACACATCCTGAAGGGATTGCAGTAAAAAAATAGTTTCCTATGGAAAATGTCCTTTAGGTCTGCATTTCGACTGGTCTATAAACAAAATTTATTTTAAAATTTCTTACTAATGGGAATTTCATGTTAACACGTCGAATGGTAATAATACATTTATCAAGTACATGAATAGTGGTTTTAATTTTTTTTTTTTTTTGTATTTGTATTTGAACTTTTTTATAACAAGTAAGTATTTTTATGTTTTTTATAAGTAATTAAATTACTGCGATCTGTTTATATTTTTTATTGTCTATTTTATATATATATATATATATATGTATATATATATATATATATATATATATATATATATATATATATATATATATATATATATATATATATATATATATATTGCTATAAATTCTTTTATATAAACCAGTTTTAAAAATTAAAACAGTTTTTTTCTTTTTCAGTCTGTAAAAATACACTATTAGTAGACCTACACTATAGGAAAAATTTTATATCCATGTTTGGGTAGAAGCTGTAAATTGTAAATATTATATCGTACGATTTGTATCAAATCATTATGTAGGTATTGTATACTCAATAAAAACAATATGAAAAGATTATTAAATATTTTAATATAAAAAACACTACCTTAAGTATCAAAAATTACTGTTAAGAAGAATATTGCCAGAAATCGAATAAATACACGAAATTTACACTTAAAATTTAAGACATACATATTTATAAATTATATCTGTAAAATAAAATTTATAAAGATTTTTTTACAAATAGACTATACATATTTTCTTTCTAATAACTACTTAACTAAAAATCTGTATACTGTTGTCTTTATGAGTAAAATGTCATTACAAGACATAAATGTACATAAATGATAAGATAATATATGATCACAGACACAAATTTAAAAAAAAATACCTTTTAGTTTTAAAACTTAATTAGCTACTGTCACTATCTTCTTCATCTACTTTGTTTCTTACAGACTGTTTAAATTTTTCAATTAAGGACTCTCTAGGAGCCAATGTAGAAATTCTGGTAGGATAATTAAGTGACTGTCGAATTGGTGTATCACCTTCGTGTTTTGGTTCAATGCTGCTCTCTAATATTTGTTCAGTTAATATCTAAAGAATTAAAAAATATATAATTTTTTAACAATATAACCTAATAAAACATTAGTCAAAATTAAGTTATCCACTCTCTCTGACACAATCTAAATGCTACAATCAGTATTATCAAAATAGCGAAATATGTAAAAAAATTCAAAACGAAGCAGGTGCGTTCATTGATTATCATATTGACATGTTGGTTCCAATAGTCATTCTTCGGACCACGCATGTGTGTCTCTGGACAGAATTAGATTGATTATTTTTGTGATGCAGTAATTACTATTTTTTAAGTATTTTATTGTTAAATACACGAACGACAGTTTAAAGTAAAAGTTAAAGAAGAAGTATCGGAATGCAAGCAAGCCTATTCACCCTGGCGTACCACAGGGGGCCATTATTGTACATACTCAATACATATGACTTACCTACAAATGATAAAACAACCTTTGGGACATTCGCAGACGACACTGCCATTTTTGCCAAGCATGACGATTCTATTGCAGCAACCCAAAATCTTCTAGAGCATCTAAACTAGCTTGAAATATGGCTGAAGAAATGAAAGTTTAAGGTAAACGAAACAAAATATTCCCATATAACATTAACTCTCCGGACAGGAACCTGCCCACCAGTAACTATTAATCAAATAAGAATACCACAAAGTAATCAAGTCAAATATCATTCATTTTGACAGTAAACTCAACTGGAAACACCATATAACAAATAAAAGAACGCAACTTGACCTAAAAACCAAAGAACTCTACTGGCTCATTGGAAGAAAATCCCACCTTTCAATAGGAAACAAATTGTTAATATATAAAGCAGTGATAAAGCCAATCTGGATTTAAATCATTGAACTGTGGGCATGCGCTAGTAAATCCAATACCGTGATTATCCAGAGAGCACAATCCAAGATACTTCGAGCAATAGTTAATGCACCTTGGTACGTATCAAACCAACTCCACATATTGACCTATAAGTTCCATATGTAAACGAAGTGATTCGAGAAAACAACAGCAAACACAACAACAAACTAGAAGACCAATCCATTACTACATCCACTACTGCAACCTGTCCACAATAGAAGGCTCAGAAGAAGCTGGCCATCTTACCTAAGAGGAAACATCGATGGATGTTTACCTCTCCACGCCACCACACGTACAATTATTAATCTTATATAACTGTACAACCAACAAATTAACTAATATCTGATTGTTAATAAAGGAGAAAAAAAAGTTTTCATTACAATTCTAGTTTATCAGCAATCTTAAATACTAGTCGTAAATAAAATTATTGAGCAAATTATTATTATTTTTTAATAAATTCCAAACACTTTAAAAATATCACGTAAGATTGGGGGATGTGGGAGGGGATTAAATCAAATCTCACGAGAGAGAGGGAGGGGGTCAAAAAATATTAAAAAACGTCTCAACGCCCCCTTATGACATTTTTTGTGATCTGTATATTTAAAATCTTACTTCCTTACCTTTTTAATATTAACAAACAAACGTTCAAATGATTTTTCGTATTCATTGTTCTCCATCACGGCATCAATATCCTTTATTAAACTAACGGCTTTATCATTCCATAACCCTTTTAAATTACTGCAAGCATTCATTGTATTCTTATTTAAATTTTCTACGCAGTTTATAGTTTCCTAAAATATGAATAAAAATATTACATGTATATTGGATCTAAAAATTCACAAACCTTTTCTTGATTGTGTTCTATAATTCTAGCTTCTTCCAATCTATCTTCCAGTTCTTTAATGCCAGATGAAAAATTTTTAATATGAACTCGCTGTGTGTCAATTAAAGAAGGAATTTCAAGAACTTTCATCGTCTAAAACCATATATAATGTTGAATGATTAAATAATGTAAGACTGCTCGCAAACACAGCCACTTGTGGCAGCCACCAGCAGCTCTATGCCACTTCTAGTCACTGTGACAAGCAGATTTTCTGGCTCATTTAATCACTCTAGTTCTCTAGTTTGACAAAATGGATGTGTTGGTTGTTTTGTTAATGGGAAGACGAAGACGCAGACAATGTATTTTGCAAAGAAATCGACGTTTTTGGGTATATCTCATCTTAAGAACTCGAGAGCCAATTGAAAAAAGAGGATACACGAATGCGAAAAAGTACCATAAAAGTATCAGTCCGCAGCTAGTGGCGGCCACCGGTGGCGACCAAAAGTGGGCGTGTTTGTGAGCAGCCTAAAAGATAATTTTTTGAATAATTTATTTGAAAGTACCTGAAAAGTTTCCTCGCCAAGTTTTTTTAAATTATTAACATTCTCATTCAAAGTTTCTTTTTTTGACATATTATTAATTAATATATCTGTATTAGCCAGTAATTTGTTATCTTCCTCTATATAATTTTGTAAAATTGATACTAAGTTTTCCTGTTTTTTGTTTCGCTCCAATACGGATTTTCGTAAAAATTGAAGTTCGTCATAGTTTGCTGCGTTTTGTTTACTGATTTGATTTTCAGCCGATGAAATCCATTTATGCGCATTAAAAAAGAACTACAACAATATATAAAATTATAAATAAAAAATTAATGTTAAATAGACTCACATTTGACAAAAGACATATTTAATATAAAAAATATGTACATACTTACATTATCTAATTGTGTTAAAGATGTTTTTAGTTGCTTTTCTTTCGTACTTATTTCTTTTTCAAGAGAAAGTACGATATTTTTTTGTTTATTTAAAAATTCTACTGTTTTATCAATAATCCAGCTTTTACTGTTAATTTCTTTTATATTATCTTTAATTATTGATTCATAACTCTGAGATAATTCTTTAATAACAGTTAAAGAATCTGATATAACAGTAAAATCTAAAAGATTTTCCTTAAATGTCTCTTTAATTTTTTCTTGACTAGCTTTCATATTCTCAAGTTCACGTTTATTAGCACCATCCAATAAACTTATAACATTATTTATAGCAGTATTTGTAACAGTTTTATTGGTAACATTGATTTCAAATTGTCGTTCCAATTTTGCTAACAAAATCTCTTTCTCATTATGAAGATTTCTCGTGTGCGCAAGTAAGTCTTGTGCTTCTTTAATTTTTTCAGCTGACAAGTTTTCGTAGAATTTTGAAACAAAACGTTCTTGTTCCAAAATTTCGTCTCTGTCTTTTAATGATTTATTGGCATTTTCTAAATCGACAGAGTATTTTTTACACTGCTCAACAGTGTTTTCAAACTGTCGAATTTTAGCACGCATTACCTCCTCTGAAAAAAAAAAGATACAAAATATAATTTATTTTATCAACATTAAAAATAATCAATCAAACCCTGCTTTTGAGTCTGTTCAAAAACCAAAATCTATAATAGACTACAATTCGGGTAAAAGTTCTATAGACTTATCTGATCAAATGGCATTAAGACGAAGCATCCGTTGATATAAAAAAGTAGCTATTAAGATTTTATTAGATACCACAATTGTCAATGCTCATTTTATTTTCAAAAAAATTGAGCAATCATAACAATCCAATGAACGATTTTCTTTATTCTGTCGTTAAAATATGAAGAAAGAGGATTTGTTAAAATATGAAGAAAATGATAAACTCGAAACATATGGCCCATTTGGCAAGAAGCTAAAGAAATTTCAAAATTTGAAAACCCTTATCTTTGGAAAATTCAACTGAAAAGCGCTAGAACCTGTTGAACTACTCAAACTATTTTATGTATATATCTTAAAAACAAAAATTTACCTAAATTACAGATATGTAAAGCTTTCTTTTGAGTTAACTCATTAACTGTTAAATTTTCGCCTGTTACAGCTGCTATGGCATCTAACAATTTTTGGTAATTCTCTTTATCAACATAATAACCTGTCCCTGATCGAGCTGCGTCTAAATCTTTCTGTAATCTGAAAAAAGAAATATCATTTAAAGTAAGCTATTTTATATACAGAAGATCCTTTAATGTAAAATTTTTTAATACAATGTTCTTATATGTTTTATGTTTTACCTCTCGATTTCGCTAACTAAAGTTTCAATCATCTTATGTTTAGTCAATTTTTCATTAACTTTAGGGGTATTTTTGATATCTCTTGCTCTTGTAGCATAATCCAAAGTACTTGAGGTTTCTTCGATGGAATTGTGAGCTGGTGAGACTGTAGCTATAAGTGCAGTTTTAGTAGTTCCTCCTAGAGAATCTTGTAAAATTCTTGTTAATTTTGAATCTCGATAAGGCACATGTTTCTGAGACTTGTCGGCTAAAGCATGAATTACTCTTCCTAAAGTTAAAAGTGATCTACAAATTAAAAAAAAGGAGTTTAATATTTATTTTCTACACATTCTAAAAAATACAAAAAATAAGATTTTTTATTGTTCAAAGACATGTAGCAGCAAGAAACAAGACTTGAAATGTGGATATAAGGAGTAACAAAATTAAAAATAGAGTACTGAAACTAAATGATATAATTAAACTGATACTTCAAGATAAATTCCAACAAACCTGTTAATATTCGCTAATTCAGTTGCTCTCAGATCTTTACATCCTGATCTAGCTATATTTTCATTTCCCGCTAAATCAACCAAATTAATTTTTCCAGCTTTCAAAATATCATCTCCCGTAGCAGTATCCTCTCTTGTATTAATTTGAATGGTAAAAACTGTATGAGAACGTGAACTTTGATGATTCATTAAGGTAGGAGCAACTTGTCGTTTTAAAATTCCTCGTTGAAGAAGTTTACAAATATTTTCACCGTTAAAAACGGTTATTTCAGTTAAATTCGGTATTGATACCGTACCCCTATGGTCAGCAAACATTCTGTAAAGAACATAAATATATAATTAAAAGCAAAGATTTTTAATATATCATAATTACTTACTGTAAAATATTTTCATCGTCACTTAAAAGATCTCGTATTTCTTCATTGTACAATTCAATATAAGAAACTTTAACATTAACTTCTACATTATTCAATTTGTCAAGCTCTTCAAAGACATGAAAACCTGCTCTTGGGATGATTCCCATTTCATTATTCTAAAAAAATCAATGTATTCAATCATTTTAAATTCTAACAAAAAACATATTTTAGTTATTAATCATAAAAAACTCACATCTTTCCAATTTCCTTCTAGTTTACATGAATCCCCTGACATTGTATAAGTCTTTCCTGTGCCTGTTTGTCCGTATGTAAAAACCGTGCAATTGTATCCCTCAACAATATCTTTAACCATTGGGGCAACAACATATTTATATAAATTAATTTGAGGAGCTATTGGATTGAAGACTCGATCAAAATTATACTTTTTGTCTCTTAGCATCAGCTCTTTGTCTGAACATTTAATAATACTCTTCACTTTCTGAAGATCTTCTGTTTGACTTAAAGGTCTGAAATACAATAGTCGCATTAAATTTCAAAACTTGTATTAAATTCAGAAGTAAATTAAAAACGGTGGTCGGATTATAAGATTTTATACTGATAAAACATTTAATGTAAAATATACCAGGGAGTGTAAAGGTACTGTTTTTAGTTTACTAAAATACTTCTGTTTACGCTTTTAATTTAACTCAAATGAACTTTGAATTTTTAAAATAATCTAAAAAACAAATTAGTTACGCCAAAATCGATTTATATTTTAATAATTTCAGCAAAAAATCCAGAATAGTGTAACTCAAAAAGCAAAAAAGTTACATATTTACGGTTTTGAGTTTTTGTATAGAAGTCTTGTAATGATTCAGAAACTTTTGAATCTTTGAAAAAATTTCATTACAATATGGCAATATTTTATAATTTTCAGAATATTACAATAACAACAGTGTGCGAAATAAAAATTGTATATTGCCACAAACAAACAAATAAATATATCATCATGGCAAATACAACACTGCTAGAACAGATACCACAAGGAAATATCAAAATGGACGGTAAATGTGTATTGATTAACAGTGATCATCAACCCTAATAATTTCTTTTTCACTGACTATAATATGGTAAGTGTGCACGCGATCGACTCATCTCTACTACAACTACACCCTGAACAGTGATGTTTGATAAAATAAGTACCTATTCAATATTGTATTTACATTTTACAGTAGAAACTGACAAAAAATATTTACCTGACTCGAACCACAACTTTCACGTGTTGAGAAGCTTCTGATTTATTCTTTGTGCTAGTCATATTTTATTTTTATTAATAATGTTTTAAAAGGTAGTGTTTTAACAGTTGATATTACTTTTAAAGTAGTCTGACAGAATAATAATAGATTCAAACATGTACAATGGATCACATAAAATCTGAAAAACACTAAAACTACTTTTTAGAAACCCAAAAAACAGTAAACAACATTCATATTCATTATCAACCAACCAACTGAATGTCTAATCTAAAAGTTTAAAAATGACTTATCGATTAGATAATTTAAAGAATCGAAAGTAGATTTAGAATATCGAAACTTACTTTGAAACAAATTATTAATTTCACAGAATTATTACACTGATTAAAGCAATTTATACTGTGCACAATAGTAATAGAACTGTAAAATAGTAATTTTTAATTCTCTCTAAAACGATTTTTATATAAAATATATTGACAATAACACTCAGTTTAGTTTCGAATCAGGAATATTAGGATACTTATCGATACTCATTTTAACTATTTTTAACGGCAAAGACTGTCAATAGTGTCAATCCAACGTGTATCTTAAACTGTTGACAGTTAATTATTAAACTAAAAATTACAAATTTAAGTATGTGCTTAAAATAATTATCCTTAAAAGTAAATTATGAATATAATAAAATTATTGTTCTTTGTTTTATCAAAAAATATTACTCATTTAACACATTCTAATATGGAATTAAATATTGTACAAATTTTTCTGTGTTCAAGACCATATTTCAACAAAAGAGAAGAATACGTAATGTATCACGTGATTGTAAAGTATTGTGAACTGTGAACTGTGAAGCAGACATATTTGGTTTTGTGTGTGTTTAATATGTTTGATCGATTTTAACGTTAATTTTTATAATTCACGTTGAATCATTAATTGATCTCTTAAAATTTTTTCTCTATAACTTTTGTTGTAAATTTAGATAATTGTAAGTAGACAGCATCTCTGGTTTGAAATTGTGTCAACCGGAAATTATAACTTTTACAGCAAAATGGCAGAGGAGTTCGATGTAGAAGCGATGCTTGAAGCACCTTTTAGGAAAGATGTAAGTGGAATTTTAGTAAATTTTATCTTATATTTTTGAAAATGATTGAAGTACTTATACTTAAATGAAGTAATGCACGTGGCAGACTATTTATTTTTAAATGTTGATTGTTACGTATAAATTCTGCAGCCATTTGCATTGCTTTGAAAATAAATTGATTGTACAACTTTTACATCACATCCTAATTTTATATTTTAGACATATGAGGTTTTTTTCGGGCTATCGGCTCCTACAAAATACAGGTACAGATAAATCTTAGCATAAGTTTTTCTTTTGATATGTTTTAAGAATAGGGATTTTATGTCTGAAAATGTGTTGATGATATGACGTTTACTGCTAAATAAAAATAGGCTAATCAAATCGGTAAATTATAAATTAGAGTATGATCATATGAGCTCATAGCTGCTTTCTCGTCATAGGGCTGCTGTAATGGACATCCGATAGCAAGGTCCCTGTCCCATACCAATCACCCGATTGGTCTCTCTCTGCACAAAATAAACACGAGGTGGAGTTTGGAATGTAATCACAAAGTACTTGATATTTTACAACAGAGGACAAAATCGCACTTGTATACTGAGAAATAATGTACTTAATATTAATTGAATCTATTTATTTATTAAATCTTGTCTAAAACTAATAAGAAATTGATATGCAATGTTCGTGTGAAAACACGGTTAAAAGTTTTAAATTTAAATCGTTGGTGTTCAAATTAGTATTTCTTAGTATAAAGTGTTTTTCCTTTTTATGACATATTAAAGGGTCTTGGTTACTTTATTGAGAAAATTTTTATATTTACTATAAAATTAAAAAAATTAAACATTATAAAATACCAGTAATCTGATGACATATTACTTAAATGTATTATTAGATGATGATAATTTATTATTAACAACAATTTCAGTAGTTCATATCATAAAAGAAACTTTAAATTAATTAAAATTAAACATAGGTTTATCTTGCAAGGTTTATTTCACATCTTGTTGTTGCGAATCATTCCAGTATATTCTTTAATTTGTATGAAATGTTGCGTAAATATTATATCTAAATTTTATATTTTTCATCGATTTTATAAATCGTACAATTATATTTTGAAAATATGTTGGAATTTCCATCGTTAATTTATTAAACATATGATAAAAATGGGACGGACTTCTATACCGTTCTAAATATATTAATTTTCGTAGAATATTCGTTTAAAATAACTTTCATATTAAGCCTTTATTAAAGTCACTTACCTATAAGTAGTTTTCTAAATAAAAAAAAATTACTTATTTTAATTCTATTGCTAATAAACCTTGCAATAGACCTGTTGTATAACCCAGAACCCTTATTATGTCGAGGAAAAAAGGATCAAACAAAAAACAGCGTATGTTTTCTAGAAATTTGGTCTTACTGGGTCTATTTTTTCAGATCAAGTTTTTCCACTTCGTTCCTTTGTTAAGTCGACCAGACGGTAAGTCTAGTTCCGGCTAGACGGCATTTGTTTCAGCAAACCTCAAAAAAAAATACGGACAAACATTTAGTCTCACATTCAGTTGATCTATTGTACATCTACAATCATGATTAAATAAATAGTTATCACATATAATTTTTAACATGAAGCTTAAATATAAGTAATCGAGGGGTGAAGCTTATCTCTTTTACTACATTATGTAAAAGTAGATGCATGTTTTTCATATTGAGTGTATTTTAGTCGTAAATTCATAGTTTAAATATGATTGTAGATAAACGGGCACTAACATTGGTGCCAATTTTTGTAATGAAAATGGTAGGTGTTGCTTAAATTTCAAAATTTATTAATACTATTTGTTTTTCCTCACCTTGGGGCCTCCTCTTCACTTTCTGCTGTTCATAGGATGAAGTTGGTGGAAAACACAAAGAGAATGGAGATATCAAAAAGACTCACTCATCAGAGTAAGTATTTACTTCCAAGTAAGCCTAACTGAATTATTTTAAAAAAATATAACTAGAGATATTTAATTTGTTTTACGTTTTTATCTAGGAAGTATAGGAGCTCAAGTAGAAGTCGTAGAAGTACTAGTCGCACTCGAAGAAGTAAATCAAAAGATAGGCGAAGGAGCAGAGATAGAAAACGTAGTAGAACACCTGAAAGAAGACGCAGATCACGAGACAGAAAACGTTCTCGCTCCAGGGATAGAAAAAGTTCTCGTTCCAGAGATAGGAAAAGTCGCTCTAGGGATAGAGATCGTCGCAGTAGATCCAAGGACAGGCGCAGTAAATCTAAAGACAGACGAAGCAGGTCTAGAGATAGAAGAAGACGTGACAGACGTAGTCGTAGTAAAGATCGAAAACTTAGCCCGAAAAAGAAGTCACCGTCTCCTGGTAGGATAATCTTATTTTAGTTTTATTATCATATTTTCAATAATTCTGTTTCTAATTTTTTATGTAATTTTTAGCCAAACCACCGTTTCTTAAAAGACCTCGTTCTCCTCTTGGTTTGAGAGGTACATCACCATTAGAAGAACTTAGTCCAGAAGAAAGAGATGCTAGAACAGTATTTGTAATGCAATTATCTCAAAGAATACGTGCACGAGATTTAGAAGATTTCTTTAGTTCAGTAGGAAAAGTTCGAGATGTTAGAATGATTGTTTGCAATAAAACTAGAAGATTTAAAGGTATTGCCTACATAGAATTTAAAGATCCTGAGAGTGTAGCTTTGGTAAGTATAGACAATGTATTCGTAGATATTTTTATACATCTATTATTTTTGTTATAGGCCTTAGGTTTATCTGGTCAAAAACTTCTTGGTGTTCCTATTATTGTACAGCATACCCAAGCAGAGAAAAATAGACTAGGCAATTCAATGCCCAATATGTTACCTAAAGGTATGACTGGTCCTATGAGACTTTATGTAGGATCTCTACATTTCAATATAACCGAAGAAATGTTAAGGGGTATATTTGAACCTTTCGGAAAAATTGACAGCATTCAATTAATACAAGATCCGGAAACAGGACGTTCCAAAGGATATGGTTTTATTACGGTAACTATTCTTTATTTTTCAGTTCGATCTTTAGAAACTTAATTATATTAGTGCTAAAAAGATTTACAATTTTTTTTCTAGTATCATAATTGCGACGATGCGAAAAAAGCGTTAGAGCAATTAAATGGATTTGAACTGGCTGGTCGACCAATGAAAGTTGGAAATGTTACTGAACGTTTAGATTTACAACAACAGGGTCCATCGATTTTGGATTCAGATGAATTGGATAGATCTGGAATTGATCTTGGTGCTACTGGACGACTTCAGTTGATGTTCAAATTAGCAGAAGGTGCAGGAATGCAAGTACCACAAGCTGCAGCTAATGCTCTTAGTATGGCGACAGGTCAACCGGTAGTAGTACCTCAAGTACAAACGCATACTACACCTCCCATCGCTACTCAATGTTTTATGTTAAGCAATATGTTTGATCCGGCAAGGTTAGTAATATATTAAATTCAAATAAACCATATTCCAAGTATTCATAAAAGTCCTAGATTTTATTCTTCGTGGTATATCTATATTTAAAAATCTTCTTCTTTAAGTGCATTGTACTCCAAAAACATTGGCGATCAGTAGCATGATTTTTACTTTGTTCACTCCAAACCACTGGCGGAGGTTTTTAAACCAGGATGTTTTTTTTACGTCCGGGGTCGCGCTTTCCCTCTATCTTTCCTGAATAATTACATGTAGCAAATCATACTTCGGATTTCTCGTCACGTGGCAAAGTACTCTAATTTTCTTTTTTTTATGATATTCAGTACTTCTCTTTCTTTGTGTAGCCGCTGCATTACCACTTGATTTGTCACTGTCCATCCACAATATCCTCAATATTCTACGGTAAGCCCACATTTCAAAAGCCTCAATCCTCTTGCACATCGTTTCCGTGAGGGTCCATGCTTCTATTCCGCATAGCAGCGTAATCCTGGCGAAATTTTTTACTATCTGGTTGGTTAGTACCTTTTGCATTTTCCTAAATTATGTTCTTGCTTGCTCTATTCTACATTTGATGATAAGTCCCATTTTTCATTCACCCAGCAGCCTAAATACTTGTATGTTTGTACTCTCTGCACTATTTTTCCTTTTATTCTAATATCTGCCAAGTTATTAATTATATTTTTGTTTTTAATAATGACCATCCTTTGGGTTTTTTATGTTTATTTTCGGACCCATTTGTTGGCTATTGTTCGTTATTGAATGTGGGAGTGCCTGCAGATCACACATGTCCGTTGCTTGCAGAACTATGTCATCAGCGTATCTCAGATTGTTGATGACTATTCCATTGGTCAATATACCATCTGTTGTCTTCTACTTCTTCTCTGAAGATATTTTCTGTGTATAAATTAAACAAAAGTTAGCGATCACGCAACCTTGTCTAACTCCTCTCTTAATATCTTCAGATGTCTGGTTGTTCATTCTAAAGTCAGTTGTCTGATTCCAGTATTATCCGAATGTCCCGTCCATCTAGGTCTCTTTTAGTATAGCCATTAACTTATCGTGTCGAATGCTTTCTCATAGTCGACAAAGCAGGCATGTACATCAATATACACCTCCCGACATCTCTGTATAAGAACCTGAATGCTGAACAGCGCCTCCCTTGTACCAAAACTACTCTTGAAACCAAATTGAGACTTGCCGACGTTTTCTTCACATTTAGTATATATTCTTGAATAAACGATTTTTAGGAGTACTTGCTGTTGGTTGGCATTTTTTGGTATTGCAACAAATGTTTATTTGAGCCAGTCTTTAGGGATAATTCATGTCTTATATATACAGTTGAGCAAATTTAACAGAAGTGCGTTAGGTCTATCTTCTTCCAGAAACCTCTATCTGTATTTCATCTGGTCCGGTCGCCTTCCATTTTTTACACAAACCATGAAGCGTAAGGGTTGTACTTTAGTAATATCTATTCCGTCATGTGTAGTAATATCGTGTGAGACGCTTCTATTAGTAAAGAGATTTTCAATATATCTCTTCCATTTCTGCAATTATTCTTCTGTGCTATTAAGGATCTGTGGTTCATTCATGAGGATGTTCTAATTTTTGTTTTTATATTGACCAGCTGCCTGTCTAATTTTCTTAAACATTTTAAATGAGTCGTGTTCTGCTTCTAACTGTTATATTTCTCTGCATTGTCCCTTTAGCTACTCTTCTTTTGTTTGTCTAATCTATTTCTATTTTTTTTTGGGTATCTCTGTATCTGGTAGGGTGTTTATTTTTATAAGATCTGCGGATGTCTATTAATTTCAGGATATCGTCGTTCATCCAACTTTTGTGTTTGGTGTTACTACTTTTCAATTTATTTTTACTAACTTCCACCAATAACGGTTTAATTTGATTCCACGTGTCTTCGACCTTTCTCCCATCTATTGTCTGGTTAATGTTGTCCAATATTGAAGTCAGTTCTACTTGCATTTTGTAGTGGTTCATATTTTATACTGTTAAACATTCTTTGACATTTCTTCACCACAAAGTATTTTATAATCAAGAAAATGTCCAGATTTACCGACTAGGATATTTTTATTTAAGAACCAAATTATTGTAACAATTCAATGAAAATTTTGAGATATGTGGTATATAAATTTCCTGTTGGAATTAAATTTATAGCTTTATTCGGGTTCAAATAATTACCGTTCGAGAACTGCACTGAGTCTGCGCTGTATACATGAGTGTGTTCGGGTTTTCTTGAACTACTTTTGAACTGATATTGGATTTAAAATTCCATGTTCGAGTTTTTTTAAGTACTGTCTTAGGATGGTTCGCGAACGGTAAAATCAGTACGAGCTCGAGGGTAAGAATTATTTTCTGATTAAAAAGCTGCGCTTGCGTGTTTTCAATATTTTAGGTTTTCGAGTGTTCATTTCTCTTCGCATGTCATTTATGTTGATGTTTTGCTGCCATTTTGATATTTGATTGTGTATAATTTTTTGTTATTCATTATATTATATTTTATTATATTTATTACCAGCTGTGAGTTCTATTGATTACAAAGTAATATAAAGTTTTTATACCTGAAAGTGGAGCTTATAATTTGTTTTGAATATTATTATTTATATAGATATATTTTAAATACTTTTTTATTTTGCTTTGAATATTATCATTTACCAAAAGGGTTTTATTTTACGAATTTAGTTTGCCAAAAGTTTTAATTTAAAAAAAATATTATACTTATATGCTTTTACATCATTCCTTTATTCATAAACAACAATTACTGGGTATTTCAATGGTATTTTTCTCTATAGATCAGTAGATGTGTATATTTACAATTAATAAAAACTAAGAGGCTGCCGAAGTAATACGCAAAAAAAAAGAAGAAGACATTTTTATGTTCGGGTTTATAGAAATACTAAACTACATTTGAACGGTTTTCGGATTTAACACACAGCGCATCTAGTTCTGCACAGTCAACATTCAATTCAAAAACAATTCTAGAACGGTCCGAAAAAGCGAACCCGAATAAAGCTTATATCTCAACCTATCTCACACTCAATATTAATAGATAAAATAATAAATAAAAACTTTTACTTTCAGTGAGTCGAACCAGAATTGGGATATAGAAATCCGGGATGACGTTATAGAGGAGTGCAACAAACATGGTGGTGTGTTACATGTGTATGTGGACAAAGGTTCTCCACAAGGTAACGTTTATGTTAAGTGTCCATCCATTGCGACAGCTGTGGCGTCGGTAAATACTTTACATGGCAGATGGTTCGCCGGGCGCGTTATTACTGCCGCATATGTACCCCTACTAAATTACCATTCATTATTCCCTGATGCAATGACAACAACGCAGTTATTGCTTCCTTCAAGTCGAAAATGAAAATAAATTGTTTCTCAAAACAATAGATCGTGATCATTATTAATATTTATTTTTTGGTTTAATATATTTGACAATTTTTTGTTTTTATTATTAAACACGGTGTCTACAAATGTTTTGAGGAACTAAATTGTTATATTAAATTTTGTCATAGCTAATTTTCAGTTCATTCATTAATTCTGCTCGTCTTTCAGTTATTTTCATTACACATACATTGATACAGAAAAATATAAATTTTCTATCTATCAGAAAATATAAAACCAAACATTTTTACGGGGTAACATTATAAATGTATGTTAATATTATTAATTCATTCACATTTATCTGAAAATTGACATTTAGTGAGTAATACATGCGTGAATGTGTAAAAATATGGTGTATCAAATATTAGAGTTGTAGATAAGTTGTTTTATAGTAGTAATATAGGATTTATTACCTAGTTTTATTGTAATATACTATTTCTTTGTAATAATATGTGGGGTTTTATTTCTCAAAAATAAAAAGTATGCCAAAGATAAAAGCGTGTTAAATTTAGTGAATTCCAATGCAAGCTAAGCTTTTAAATGGTATCTTTATCGTAGGAGGATGAATTAAAACAAAACATTTTGTTAAGTATTTGCCAATTGAGTGTAACTAAAAAAATTGCAGACAGCAATAAGAACGTTTTTTTTTAATAGTTATACGCGAGGTATCCGAGGTATTACAAATTGTCAAGAATTGCAAACACTTTTTTCAATTTTAATGCCAGATACATTATTTTGGTGCATTTGTTTCAAGTAATTAAAAACTTTCAACAACTTTGTAAAGAAAATCGCTAAAAAAAATTGTGAGTAAGGAGTTTATGATAACTCAGATCTGTGGAGGTAGGTGATTTGTAGTAAAGTTATACCATTGTAATGGTTATACATTTTATATAAGCAAGTTATTTATATGTTTTTGGAGGTATGTGGTCCAATAAGCTTAATATTATTTATTTTGGCTTTCCAATTTTATCAACAATGCCATTTTAATGGTAAAAGATGTTAATAATAAGATAAAATATATTAAAGAAATTTATTTTACAAGATTTTGAAACACATTTATATGATGAAAACATCTAAAGAATATTATATTCTAAAAACAATCACCGAAAACAGTATACTAAGAGGCGAATTTGGTTAATATTTTTTTTTAATTATTTAAAAAGTTTATATAAAATAAATGGAAGTGTTTTGGTACTGTTAGTTACAGTTCTTGAAGATGGTTGAACTTCTCTTGTGGTATCTTTAATCTATCTGTGTACAGATTTTGAAAATTACATTCTGCTTGATAATCTTTTTGCTGGGTTTTCTGGAACTTCTTACTTGATAAGCTTCAGGAAGAGGAAGTTCTTTGTATAGCTCTTGGTAGTCAATTTATAATCGATCTTTCGAATATATGTCACTTTGGGGTCAGTAATCTGCACTCCTGGTCTTATCGAATTGTATTTTATTGCTCCATTGTAGTCCTTCAAAAAGGTGTGGTCCAAATATTTTACTTCGTATGACAAATTGTAATGTTATCAGCTGGAGTCACACTCCATATACGTGTGTCCCTAGCAACTTTAGCTCAATTATAACATGATACTTCACAAGAAGGTGGAGTAATGCATTTGATAACGTTGCAAACCTGTTCTGGTAAGTACATCCGTCACTGTGTAGTATAAACTTCTTGGTACCTTTAGAAACGATCTTAGATTCAAGAAAATCATACAAGATGCTTGAGAATTCATTTGCTGTAAGCATTAGTTTTGGACACAGTAGCAATGCTTGAAGGTCTTAATGTGTTAACATTTTCTTCTTATGTATAAGCCCGATCGGTCCTTTTTCGGCTTGTACAAGACTAAATTTAGATCTTCAAAAGCCTTATGAAAACTACAAATCGACAATGCAGTTCTTTCCTTGCAGCAAATTGAGTATTGCATGTGAATTTCTGTTTTAGAAGTCCATATTGGTCCTAAATGTTTTGTTGAGGACTTCCTACGGTAATGTGACTCAACTGTCGGCAAAGACATTAAAAAATGGTTTCAAC
The DNA here is from genome assembly GCA_964028335.1 of Altica lythri. Taxonomy (NCBI): domain Eukaryota; kingdom Metazoa; phylum Arthropoda; class Insecta; order Coleoptera; family Chrysomelidae; genus Altica; species Altica lythri. The sequence continues at coordinate 19,268,214 of OZ034801.1, read as the reverse complement.
GGTTAAAGTTTTCATTCAGCCGCTCTTGTCTTGAAGGTGATTCTCATTTTTCGTTAATGCATGTTCAGTAATGTCTGTTTTTACCTCGAGTCATTTATTAACAGTCCAACCTTTTAAATCATATGTATCAAGAAACGTTTTTCTGCAAATTCTTAACTTTTTATTATTAACGTTTAAATAAAACGGTTAAAGAGTCTTTGAAGTCACCCATTTAACTGGGGACAGCGAGCGGTCCATAAATCCGACCCTTTTCTCGACCCTTACAGCATCAATTTGTGTGCACACATGATTTTACTATTGCTTAAATTTAAAAAATATACCTATGTGATTAATTTTTTATAAATAAATACCAGCAACGTTAAGATATTTTTTTTTTGATTTCAACCATATATAATACTTACGTAAAAGTTTAGAGGCGCTAGAGGTATATCGAGTGTTGTTCTTTTCTTTTTTCTCATTGTAGAATATTTTGATGTCTTATCTGTATATAATATAATAAAGCTGCAGAATTTGTACCCAGACAGAACGCGCTTTTAAAGTCAGATTGACTATGGCGAGCGCTGTTGCCAACTCTCGCGTTCAAATTTACGGTGGCTAGAATTTATTTACTTGGACAACTTGAAGTGTTTTAAACGAGTAGTATTATCTACTATAAGCTTATAGAATAAGAATTGTAGTTGGAATAGTTCAGATTTTAATGTATCATGTTTAACAAACTTTTGATGAATTCTGAAAGGTCTTAATCTATGTACAAAACTGATGAATGATATTATTTGTTAATAATACGTTTATACAGATAAACCTTAAATTTTATAATATTGAAAATAAAATTTTATGTTTTTATTATTTTTACTTTTTTTTGTACAATAAACATTGTTACATTTATTTTGTTTTTTTTTGTAGACCCTTATTATTAAAATTCAATTACTATAACTAAGGTGCAGTAAACAGATATCATCCGCATCTGTTTGTCCAAATTTTCTTTTAAATTCATAAATTGAATTATTACAATTAAAGACTTTTGAGTATATACGTTATATTTTCCGATGTACATATTGGTTAATATGGAATTAGATTGGCGTATGAATCCAAATGATTACATAAAGCTATTGTGGCAGGTTTACACAGTAAAAATCGGACATTTTAACCTATTCTAACGATTTTCTTACTCTGAAGAGTATACTGAATATTTTGTAACGTTTTTCAAATACACATATGGATAAATCTCTGATCTTAATACAATATATTCATTCAATACAGCTTTAAAACTTTTCTTGTTTTTAAAAGACTATTAAAATGTTTTGTAGCCTTCTAGAGAATCTATTATTGTGTTTTTAACTTTGATTTAAATATTACATTACAACTTGGCCTATAATTAACACTAAAATCCAAATAACTTAATCTTTTAACAGTTTTGAACATACATACTTACTTAAAATAAAGTATTTTCAAATAGAAATTCTAACCAAAATGTTTGTTTACAAAACCTTTTATCTAACACGTGAATTTAGGCCCATTGGACAGAACATGATAATTAGTATAACCGTATTTTTAATGCTATATTTTGTGGTATTTCAGTATTTCACAAGTTTCCGATTGTTACAGATATGCAATGGATCTGGCAACAATGCATGCAAATTTGAATTTCTCGCGCAGAATTCAGATCAATTTGTGAATGCGCACAGACCTGCGCACAAACAGGAACAAGTTCTGCACCCTTACCTGATTCTGTAATGATTCGAAAACGATTCTGGGATGGTTATAATAAGGCACTATAGATATAGGTATTATCATCAGCCATTTTTTGTCAAATGTCACTCAGTTCACGTGCTAGACCATAGACAAATTAAACAGACGTGCAATCGTATTTTATAGCGGTGAAAATGGAAACTAAACGAGCTGGTAGCAGAAGAGCGAAAAAGTACTTATAACGATATAATGACAAAGTAAGTACTATAAGTGGTTTTAGTTTAAAATAAATTTCAGGTACTTAAAGCATAAAAAGGGTATAGAAGTTAAGTTTTAAAGTGCGCTGATGTCGGAACTTGTTGCCAACTTTATAATAGGCATCAACACATCTATTCTATTATCTCTGGTTTTGTGGTTGACATTGGACTAAACATGGCTGATGATAATACCTATGTTTATAGTGCCTTAGTTATAATACTTAAATTAGAACAAACCTAATAATAAGAACTCAAAAACTTAATACGTTGGCTATTTGTTGGCTATATTAATGGCACAAGATTTACAGAGCCATCTACCGTACGAAATATAATCTAAAAAATAATTTGACGTCTATCATTTCTATCCCTTCGAGTTTATTTTCTGTTTTGTGATGTTTCTCATAACCCCTTGGTCCTTTGCTGTTTTGTGCTTTTCTGACGAAGCCAAATAAATACAAAAGTTATATTTATCCCCTCCATATCATTCAAAAAGATTTTCAGAGATTAAATGTGATGTTAAAATTAGTATTACGTAATATTCAGAGGGCCAGAACAAATCATTTGCTTCCAATTAACCGTGTTAAATTGAATATACAGATTGGAGGTGAGTCAAAAATAACTTTATTATGATTATGTGTGACTAATTAAGGTCAGTGTTCATGACATACTTTCGTGATTATTTTGATTTTAGTTTGCTCTTTTTATTGTTACAGTTCATAGAATGAGTACTGAAATAAAAATAGATAAAGAAGAACTTAGAAAAAGGTTAACTCCTTTACAGTATCATATTACTCAGGAAAAAGGAACAGAGCGCCCCTTTAGTGGTAAGTTTGTTTTATAAAGTTTTAAAACTTGATATTTACATGTATACATTAAATAGGTTGTTACAATAAGACTTATGACGATGGCTTGTATGTATGTATAGTTTGTGAGCAACCTTTATTTAGTTCTGATACCAAATACGACAGTAGCTGTGGTTGGCCTGCATTTAATGATGTTCTCGATCAAGGAAAAGTAAAACTATCTCCTGATACTAGTGGAGGTATTTCTAATTTTTTTTATATGTATTAGTAAAATCAAGAATTTGTGATTATTCATATTTTTAAAATGGGTATTTTACTTACAGTTTAATAATTTTATTAATAAATAATAAATACCTAAACAGATAATATTAAAGTCACAAATTCCTGTATAATCCGTTACCAAAATTTCTTAAAAATCTAAAAATAATCTTAGTTCTTTTACTTAAAATTTAAAACATGTGTATTGTATTTAGAATTGTGCGATTCTTTATTACTATTTTTGCTCTTTGAGCAGAGTCAGAGATAATATATAATAAAGAGATGTACTGATACCTTATATGAAATTGGTCACATGTTTTGAGCGACGGTGGCGCGCCAACAATTGGGGGAAGAAGCTCATCGATTCAAAAAATTGGCGGGACATGGTATAAATTCTGTTTCATATAGAAATACACTTTTAAAGCTCATATTTTGATTTTTAATATTTTTACTGTTGTGTAAAAATATTAAAAATTAAAATATAGGCTTAAAAGTGCATATTATCTTATAATAGGTAAATAAATATAAAAACTAAATAATAAACAAATTTTTAATAAAAACAACTTTTAACACCAATATACACTTGAAACACTATTAAAAAAATATGAAATAATATTACAAAAAATTATCTATTCTTAGAAAAACAGTAGGTACAATTTAAATATATATAATATGGTCAAAAATTTAGAATAATATTAAGTAGCAATACACGAATAATATTAAAAGTAGAACCCATCAATAAAAGAGATTGTACAACGCTCTCGATAACTTAAAATTATGGATCATCTTACAAAATGCATACTATACTATACTATAATATTTAAGTTTCCATACATTGGCATTGTTCTTCAATACGTAGTGTTGTGTCCTGAGGTATTGGAAATAGGACACCAATCCTATGTGTACATACAAGAACCTAAAACTTAAAAACATTACCGCAGTACTTTATCTATTTTATATAAAATTTTATATATTGTCCCTCGATCTAAAAAGATCATTATAATATTTTCTAATTATTAAAGAAACACTGATTTTTAAAAGTTTCAAAAAAACGTCTGACTCATGTTCTTGGCAAGTAAACCAATCAAAGTTAATGAATTCATACAAATACAGACATTTTATGTGGCCATATACAGGTAAAATTTGGTGAAATGCATTATGTACACTAGCTAAAAAATTTACAATTTCTTTCGTAACGTAAGTCAGACGTCTTTTATTATCATTCTCTTTAAAGTACGTAAAGTATGGTGAGGTTCCAAACTATTAGTTTTCAAATTTGAGTTACATTCTTTACAATCTAAATTTAATTTTTTTACCAAAGCACCTGCCACATAACTTATTGGTTTGTGTATCAAACTGATTATTTAACTTTAAGTTCTTAAAATTTGGATCGGGAATTGGGTAAAAATAATTACTTGAACAATGTGGCACAGCGCATTTATATTTAAAATAATTTGGTAATGTCATAATTGAAACTGTACACTGTACTTTTATACAGTTTACGAATTTTAAAACTATCTTAAAATAATATTAAATTAAAACTAATACTAATAATACTTACGCTACACTGTCACTTCGACCGCCATTATAGTATAATTTCAGCTCACCTCATCACCAGCTGATCGAGTTTAGGTGGTATAGTTCTCCTATCTACCACCACCTCAGCGCCGAGTTCTGGGGGTAAACAAACAAACATTGTACCGCTTTTGCCCTATCTTTCAAAAAGTCTCTTTATATTATATTGTCTCTGAGCAGAGTTACCAAGAAAATGAAGAAGTTAACCTAAAAAGTTGACATTTAAAATGGCGGGTAAATAGTTAAAAAAGATTAGTTTTAAGTGTAATAATTTGTTTTCGATATGAAAAAGCACTTCAATTTAGTTAATCACAAGGTTAAGCCACAACCTAATAATACTCCAGATATATCAAAATACTTTGTCAAAAATAATTCTTCGAGTTCAAGATTTAAAGATCGTCGTAATGAAAATAATATGGATTTAACAGAAGTGAAAAGTGATACCCTTGAAACTAATTGTATAGAAAATAATCATTGTGTTAATAAAAAGCGTAAAGAATTGGCTGCTGATATAAGTCCACCCCATAAGAAATCAACCACAACCAAAGATAATTTTACTTTAGGAAAAGATACAACTACAGCTTTAATTAATGGAACAAATTACAGTAAAAACGGAATTAACACAGAAATATCGGTGATTAGAGACAAAAAAGACACAATTTTGCCGGCTGTTCTTAGTGAAAATAACAGGTAAATATTCGTTTATCATAGGATAAGTAGTTCCGAAAATGTATAGATTACGGGAATTTTCTGGCTATAAATATATACCGGGAATCATGATGTCGCTTATGGAAGCACTACAATTTTTTTGAGGTTATTTTGCAGTTCAGCGAGGCAAGCTTGAAGGCTATAATCTTGAGCCCAATTTCCTTGAGGATGTCTTTAGGGTATCAGCCTTTGACATTTCACTAACACAAAAAATTACACCTTCTTACAAAAAATAAAAACTGTCTGACGCAATAAAACTTCATAAATCGTCTATTGTCACAAAAAATTATTATGTTATGTAAATTATAAATAGGTCTATTGCTACTAACAAGAACTACTAATAATAAGTCTTAATGGTCTAAAAACACTTAAAAAAGTTATACAATCGTAAACCAAGATATAAAACGTTCAAATTTACATCTTGACTCGATTGCTTGAAGATATTACCGTCAAGCTTGGGTCACTAACTGCAAAACTACCTTTTTGTTCTTAAAAACTTACCCCTAAAACCATATTTTATTACATATTTCAAGCTTATCCTCATCTAAGCAAAATTAACTCAATAATTATAGTTACACTATTCCTCAGCCAAGGTTTTTCGAACTAAAAGTGCATTTCTTTTTGATTTTCGTTACTTATGTATACAAATTTTTAGCTTAAGCAAGCCCTACACAAATGGAAATGCAAATACAGTAACAGAGTTACATGGATTAGATAAAAAACTTTCAAATATAGACTTTGATGATTGGGAAGATGATATATTTGGACAAGATTTTGCATTGGATTTAAGACTACCGTGTCGATGCCGGATTATTGATATAACATATCAAAAATCAAGACTTACTCTATCTTTGATATCACTTTTAGATAACCAAAAAGGTTTATGTCAATTGGAAGGTATTTGGCTCCATACAAACTTAAAGAAAGATGATATAATATATATTTTTGCTGAAAATATTAATGGTGTTTGGCTTGTAAACAATGAATATGGTTTAGTTGTACTAGAACCAGATTTATTAATTTCATCAACTTCTGTAGTCGGTTCTGTTTGGTGTAAAAGGAAGAATGTGCTTTCTGCAAGGTTCAGAGGTTTCTCTTCAACAAATCAAGTGATGCTTATCGGTAATTTAGTTCATAGCACATTTCAGTTTGCTTTACAAAACAATATCACAGATACCAATAAACTTAAAGATGTTGTTAAAAGAAATCTAAAAAATAAATCAATTATTATGGCTCTATATGAATGTGAAATATCTTTGGAAACTATAGAAACTGAAGTGTTTAATTATATTCCTAAAATACAAGAATTTATTTCACAATATTGTAAAATGAATGTTAATAAAAAGTTACAAAACTCCGGTGATTCCTGGAACGGTAATATAATTGCCATAAATGATATTGAAGAAAATATTTGGTGTCATGAACTAGGTATTAAAGGTAAGATTGATGTGACTCTTAAAACCACAAACGAATTAGTAATGCCATTGGAATTAAAAACTGGTAAAGCTACTGTATCATTAGAGCATCGTGGTCAAGTTTTGTTATATCTGATGATGATGAAAAGAATTGGTCATGACGTAAATTCCGGTCTTCTCTTCTACATTAAAGAAGGATTATTAAAAGAAATAAAAACATCTCCACATGAACAACGTGATTTAATTCACTTGAGAAATGAATTAGTTTATTATTTGAATAAACGAATGTCTTTGCAAGATGATAAAATGGTGCCACCAGAACTACCAGAACCAATTAATAATCGTTGGTGTACGAATTGTGAATATCAAAATATCTGCACTGTATATGCACATTACACTAAAGAAAATATAGTTTCTAAAAAAACTCTAGTTAAAATTCAAGAAGAAACTTTAAAATATTTAAACCAATCTCACTTAGAATACTTTATGAAATGGTTTTGTTTGCTAATGTTAGAAGGCGAATCTAATGAACCAACAAAAGGTGTTAAAGAAATTTATTTACAAACACCAGAAGAAAGAGAAGCACAAGGTAGATGTATAGCAAATGTAAAATTATCAAACGTACTTGAAGGAACCAATGATATGTTTGAACATACTTTTCAGAAAGACAGTTTTAATTTTATTGGGTGTGGTATTTTAGAAGGTAAATACGTTCTTATTAGCACTGCAAAAAGATACGCCATAGCTGCTGGTTGGGTTACTGTTATCACATCAACTTCCATTACGATTTCTTTGGAACGAAATTTGAATCAAAACTTTAAGAATCAGACATTTTCTATCGATTCATATGATTCTTCTTTTAGCGAAGTTTTTAATTTTAGTAGTTTAACATTATTGCTTGATCCGACTGAAAAAGCTGAAAATTTGAGAAAAATCATTATAGATAAATCTACTCCAACATTTAAACCAACTTTATCAAAAACAATCGGCACAAAAGGACGAAGCATTTTAAAAAGACTGAATAAAGTTCAACAACGAGCTGTGTTAAAAGCAGTTGTAGCAAATGAGTATTTTTTAATTAAGGGTATGCCTGGTACCGGTAAAACTGCCACTATAATAGCTTTAATACAACTTTTATACGAATTAGATAAAACTATACTGATAACTAGTCATACAAATTCAGCTGTTGATAATGTTTGTTTGAAACTATTACAGTATAACGTTAAATTTATGAGACTAGGATCAAATTCAAAAATAAATAAAGACTTATGGGAATATTCGGAACAAAATTTGACTAAAAACTGTACAACGCCAGAAGAATATGATAAAATTTTTAACAGTTTTCAAATCGTAGCAGTTACATGTTTGGCATCAGGACATCCAGTTATAAGTAAACGAAGTTTTGATATTTGCATTGTTGATGAGAGTACACAAGTTTTACAGTGTTCGGTTATTCGACCTCTATATGCTTGTAAGACTTTTATTTTAATAGGAGATCCTGAACAATTACCAGCAGTTGTCAGAAATGGTAAAGCAAGAGATTTAGGAATGGCTGAAAGTTTATTTGAGAGATTATTAAAAGACGAAGCAACTATAGCATTAAATATTAATTACAGAATGAATCAAACGATTACAGATTTAGCTAATAGCTTTACTTATAGAGGAGAATTAACTGTAGGGAATGATATAGTAAAAAATGCTACTATTACGATTGATAAAGAAAAATTACAAAATTTATATGGTGAGAGTAATTGGATATTAAAAGTTTTAGATGATTCTTTAAAAAATTCTGTTCAGTTTGTTGATACTGGTCCAGTGTGGAATCTTCGTCAAGATACTCCTTGGAAAATAAATAAAAATGAGGAGAGTGATCAAAATTCCAAATGTAATGTGTTTGAAGCAGCAGTTGTTTTTAAAATAGTACACGCTTTACTTAATACAGGAGTGGATCCTAAAGACATCGGTGTTATTGCTAGTTACAGATTTCAGGTAGAACAAATATCAGCTATTCTAAATGTAGATGTGTTTACTGTTGATCAGTACCAGGGTAAAGACAAAAGTGTTATAATTTATTCATGTGGTAATTCTAGAAATACGGAAACTTTCAATCCATCTAGCAAACACGACATTTTAGAAGATAAGAGAAGATTAACTGTAGCTCTAACTAGAGCTAAACATAAATTAATTATTGTTGGAGACACTAAGACGCTTATCAAATATTCTACATTTAAAAAACTCTTATCTTTAGTTCATAATAATATAAAATTGTATGAATATCAGAATTTTAATTGGGAAAATGTTTTAGATTTAAATAAGAATTGATTGAATTTACTTAGTCTAGTTACTGAAGCAGAAAAATATCTCAGAATTCTTTTTGGCTACGTCGATATTACTACCCTAATTAAATAGAAAAATATATTTTAGCAACTTTAAATGTTTTTATAGTATTTTTTATACAGAAATAGTATCTAATAAGAGAAATTATAGTCAAATTTATAATAATTATTTGTTACTATGTTTCCACCCTTAAAAATCATCACTTACGATGAAGTTATTGAATGAAAAGTTGTTCAATGCCTTCAAGCGCGTTGATATATTCAAAAAATAAGTGTATTTTAAAGTGTATAAAAATTATCTAAACAAATTATAGATTATCATGCATCAGAATCTTTATCCTCGCTGTTATCTTCTTCGTCTTCTATTGGAGGGCAATTCTGAGAGTCGCTACAATTTGCAAAACATTTTTTTTTATTTTTGTTTAAAATTCAATCTTAAGGCAGTACAGAATACATCTAGTTACCAAGTTTCAACAGTATAATTCTCAAAGTTTCGGAAAAAAGTGGTTGTGACATACGGACGGACAGACAGACAGACATGACGAATCTATAAGGATTCCATTTTTTGCCCTTTTAGCTACGAAACCCTAAAAAAAGATTTTCGTTGTTTTTTCATAAGCTACATTTTTTGCGTAAATAACTTTCGTTATTTGGGTTATTTTACAATTCCTGTATAATTTTCAAATCAATCGATGTAGTCCCAAAGAATTCGGAGGTGAAAACCTTCAGTGACTGGACTACTAGGTTCGTAGAATTTGTTATTTTGTGCGGGGAAATATACACTTTATTTTCATTTTACATCTTTATAGATTTATAAAAATTTTGGTAACTGATAAATTTTTTACTATTATTTTAAATTTGGTAAATAACGATTTTATTTTATCACATTTTTTTTCTCGAAGCCGTAAAGGTAAAATTTATATTTCAGTTGCATAATTTATTTTTAAAATAAAAAGCTCTGAATTAGTTATGTTAAAAAGTCATTAGTAGTAAATACTACGTTATTTTCCAAATTATTAGATGCCTTTTTTAAAATCCTAATATCCTTAATCTGTGTGATGTGTTTTCTTAGCTAAAAACAACTAACACACTAATATTAGCTGGGATAAATAGTTATATTTCCACTGCACTAAGCAATTTACACTTTTTATTAGAAAACTGAGCTTTAAGCGGTGAATATCATAGAAACTATATATTCATAAGCAAACCATAAGTCAGAAAGTTGCTTCTAAGGTAGACGAATTAAATATTTCATTCAGAATGTCATAAAAACTGAAAACAATTTTTCCTTGTATTCTTATTAGTTATTTAAAAGTTGTAGTTTACATACGATTTTTAATAAATCCCGTTACTGAAGAGATCATTTCAATTATTTTTTATGCTTGCGGAAATATAGCTAGAATGTGTTGGTTGTTTGTAAAAATGTGGGAAAAGCTAATGTGATTGTTTTCTCTTCCTCCCTATCCCGTCTGTTCTTAAAACCAACACCATTTCATTATACATGCTTTTTTCATATCTTTTGTTTGGTTGTTAATTTTTTTTTATCATAATTATACACTGCACATAACACACACACACTTGGTATTTCCCCGGTCCCAATTTTTCCTAAAATAGTTGGTTCAAACCTCTTACTCCTCATATCCCAACCAGGAAGGATACGTACCGAAGTGACTTGCTCTCAGTGTGGATCTCATTTGGGGCACGTCTTTGGAGATGGACCTCCACCGACTAGAAAGAGGTTCTGTATCAATTCCGCTTCGCTTAATTTCATACCTAAGAAAAACCAAGGAGATAGCTGAAAAATGACTGTTTGCTTAAAGTTTTTGTAATTGAATTCAGATCTTATTTTTTTATATTAATGTTTGTTAACATATTACCATATTTTTATGCCTTTTGTTTTATTATAAAACATTTATTTTAAAGATTAATCTTTACTAGTTTTACTAACATAAAAAATCCTTGTGCCAGTAATTTCAGAGTACTTATTAATTTTAAAATAATGTATTCGATATAATCTGATAATAATATGTATATAATTTATAACAGCAGAATTTGCAACTTTATTTATAAAATTTTAATTGTACTTTATTTAAGATATACAAATAAAGCACCGATAATTGTTTTGTAAATTTATTATAACAATAGGATACTTTAATATGTTAATTTTGAATACAATAACATGACTATTATTGATTGTTTTATTTTGTTCCACTTGAATAAAACTTTTATGAAACGATGGTATAATTATTTCCTGTTATTTGTGACATTTTTTATGGGATTCGAGGAGAAAATAAAAAATGTGATATAATTCTTAAAAAATGATTTATTATCCACTCGCTATTATCTTTTATTGGCAACAATGTATCTACGCAATCACAATTTTTATCATAAATACTAGTGCAAAAATACCTATTATAGTCATACAGCCATTCATCCATACTTTTATTATAATGTTGTTTGGTATCTATTAAATGAAGAAAGAAATAATTAAAGAAATTTTATTGTGCAACATTTAAGATATTCCCCACGCACGGTACTAATTATTGACCTCGTTTTAGATTCTTGTTTAGTGAAACTTAAAAAAACTAATAGTATATTGTGTGGCAAGGGGTGAAACAAGACGATCTCTGACTAGGGCGAGAGTTGACTGTCCGAGCGAAGCGAGGGCTGTCATCGTCCGGTCAGAAATCGTCTTTGTTTCATCCCGTGCCACACACTATATTTTTCAGATCACATGCATTGAAACAGCGAGTTCTGATCTCTGTAGCCAGTCGTAGTAAGACTATTTCAGACCAATGCAACTGCCAGACAGAAACATTCTGACAGACTTGAAATAATGACATTTGTTTCTGCCCTAGGGGAGAAACAACGTTGTTTCCCCCTAGGGGAGAAATAACGTTGTTTCCCCCTAGGGGAGAAATAACTGTCAGTTGGATTGGTCTGAAATTGTCTTGTTTCGACTGGCAAAACAGGGATCAAAACTAGCTGTTTCAATGCATGTGATATGAAAAATATATTTTTCACCGGTTTTCAACATTAAAGTAACCAGGTACGTTTATTTAGAACAATCTGCAACTAAATGAATAAGAAACCGATGTGTTAAGAAAATTAAGATTGCATTGGTCAAGATATTTTAATTAAAATACAGAAAAAACAGCAGATTTAAAAAATTAAAATAAATGAAACGTTATAAGTACAAAAAAAATCTGTTCTATGAAATGTAACTTCAATCGCTGAAAAACAAATACTTTAAAGCTAGTAACGATTCTTTGTAACATAGTTCACAATAAAAAGGTTTCTTTGATAATTTCTTTTTTATAAAAAATTAAAAATATTAAATAGATACCACAAAACAATATATAGCATAAAGATAAAATATAAAATTTTCTCTATACCAGTTAATAAATTGAATAAAGTAATTTAGATGTAAAAAATATAAATATGAAGCCAATACAACTTTATAAATAATAAAATACTTATTGTTTCAGTAAAATAAACGTAATACAGTAATGCTAAAGCTATTGCTTCTTAACATTTCTCTGTAGATATACACTCACCGACACGGAAAAAATGTATCACAATATTGTTAAATTGAAATTACGCAATTTTTAAAAAGATCTAATATTTTTTTGCAAACTAGTTTTCTAAAAAGATCGGTCAGTAGAATCTCGATTATCCGAGGTAATGTTGGGAGCTCCCCCTCGGATAATTCAGATTTATTTTTGATTAATTTTTTAAGTAATAAGATATTTACGTATCATATATGTACATACTTCAAACGATTTAAATATATTGGTAAGTACATTATAAAACAGTGAAATAACTACGTATATGCTTTTGTTTCACATTGAATCTTCTTTTTCTTCGGTGCAAGATTTCTCCACCTGTTGAGAAGGAGAAGAACCATCTTTCCAAACCAACAAAAACTTCTTAATGGGAGATCTTAGTGGAAGGCTGTTCATCACCGCTTCGTTATCATCATCATCATCCGCTTTTTTGGTTTCCTGGAGGGCATTCGTTATTACTTCGATACTAAGCTCTTCTTTCAAGTCATATGCTGTAATCCATTCAACATCTTGTCATTTTCACAACCTTCTAATTCTTGCACTAATTCCAATAAACTTTATTCTTCGTCTTCTTTCGTTGGTTAAATTTGAACAGGACATTTTTTATGACTTCTCAATTTAGACGCTAATTCATTTAATGAAATATCCTCTTCACTTCCATTAAAGTCCTTAAAAGTTATAACCAAGACCAAGACACTTTTGAACAGTGGATACATGTACAGAATCCCTAGTTTGACTTACCCAGTATACAATATCTTTTAATGTAATCTTTTTATTACATTGATAATGTCTTTTTTTTCTGTATTTGCTAACAGATTTTCAAGGAATAAACGCCTATATTTTTTTATCTTTACGAGGACGCCTTGATCCATTGGTTGCATTATACTGGTTACATTCGGAGGAAAAAACAATAATTTGGCCGACGTGAAGTCCTTCTCCAGGGTAAGAGGGAGCATTATCTATTAGCAAAAGGGCCTTAATAGGAAGACGGTTTCTTTTCAAAAACCTAGTTACAGATGGCACACTCTTCTTTAAACCAGGTAGTAAATAAGTTCGCATTCATCCACCGCTTTTCTGACTTTTGTAGTACACTGGTCCAGTTTTGCGTAAGACGTTTTTTAAAGCTCTTGGACGTGTAGACTTTCCAATCGCCATCAGTGGGATTTTGTGTTTGCCTGATGCATTCGAACATGCCATTATGGTTAATCTTTCCTTGCTGCGTTGGTACCCAGGAGCTGATTTTTCTTGTCGAGATGTTTTTAAAGGAAGCATTTTTGAAACACCGGGGTTCTACTGTATTTGGAAAGAATTTCCTACCAACATCATGTCAAAAGGATTTTTTATAATTAATGCATCAAACAAATTCTAAATTACACTTCATAAGAATCAAATAAAATTTCTTAAAAAGCTTAATTATACAAATAAAAACTAATTCATTTATCTAGTTTGCAAAAAAATATAAACGGACTTAAAAATTGGCTCAATTTCTATAAAATTTTTGGTGCTCTTTTTCATACCGGTGAATTTATTTTGAACATTTTATAAAAATAACTGATTTAAACAATATCTGGAAATTTTTTAACTTTGATGTAAAATGTTACAAAATATATATCGACAGAAAAATATAAAATATTTAAGAACTCGACAGAAAAATATAAAATATTTAAGAACTGACTCAATTTTTTGCTGAGAATGACATATGAATATATAACAAAAAATTTATGTATATGGAAAATATAAAAAAAAATGTACAAAATATCTAGCTAAAAGCATAAAAAATATTTACAAATAAAACATAAAAACTTAATAATAATCAGTCTAACGAGTAGATAGACTTTTCAAAATATTTTTTTTTAACTGTGACTTGATTTTGTCTTCACAGGAATAGCATATATGATTAAATATTATACATATATAAATTTATCTAATAAATATCTAAAGAAAAAAATATGTTGATTGCAAAAATAGTTGGGAGTTTAATTTTATTTATTTACAGATATATTAAAACTGCTGTCTAGGAAAAACATCTGAATAAGTTTTAAATTTTAAGAAAGTCACAGTCAAAACAAAAGACAAAATATACAAAATGTATATGACCCGATTATAAAATGGAAATTAGGCACAGTCTCCTGTCGATACAACAGTTGAAAAGCCCAACAAGTAAAAATATTTCTATCAAAACTTATATGATGTGATGTGTTAACTTACTTTTTGAATAAAAATATTGGAATATTATTTTAGATCAAGTTAAAAATGGGTATGGAACACGAATTAGAACCAATCAAATGGGATGTCATCGGAATTAGCGAGGTTAGAAGGCGAGGCGAAAGTCTAGAGACACTAAAATCTGGCCATCTGTTCTATTATAATGGAGAAGAAAAATCTGTCCAAAGATGTGATAACTATCAAAGCAATATCCACTAGAACGATTTATGCAATTATAGCCTAAAAATTGTCAAGATTTATGCACCAACCTCAGATCACAGCGACGAGGAGGTAGAGAGTTTCTATGATGATATAAAAAATCCATTATGGAATATCACACATATTTTAGGTGGTGACTTCAACGCCAAAATGGGTTTAAAATCAAAGTTGCTCTTGGCAATTTTGGTAGTCCGGGATGGATTGATCGTGAAACCTCGCTCTTAGAATTTCTATTAGAAAATGAATATCTTCTTTTATAAAAAGATACCAAGAAGGTAGACTTGGGAAAGTCCAGATGGCAAAACGCAAAATGAGATAGATTTTTTCATCACCGATCAAAAACCTATATTCCACGACGTTACCGTGTTAAATAAGTTTACCACCGCCAGTGATCATAGGATGGTAAGAGCAAGAATACGAATAAACACCAGTAAAGAAGCGCAGAAATTGAATAACACAAAAAGGGACGCCACCCATAAGTGAAACAGTGCAAATTACATCAGTAAGTCATTAAATAAGGAACCAAGAACAAATGACATCAACATCCAATAACTGAAGCCCAAAAGGAATTTTACCCATTAAAAGTAAAAGAACAAAAACTTAGCTTAGAAACAAAACGTAAAATAGAGCAAAGAAGAATATTAAAAGGAAATAGGACATTAGTCCACAAAGTATCAATACAATTAAAAGAGACATCTCCAAGGCCATCAGGAAAGATCTAAGACAGTTTAAAAGCGATGAAATTATTGACACCATTGAAAAAAAGGAAGAAAAACTTTAAAACTTAGGGACGAAACAGGAGAAACATCCAACAAATAAAAATTGATTCAAATAGTCATAAGAACTAACAGACATTAAATCAAACAGAATAGGTCTGTTCCAACAGACCAAAAAACCGTTCTAGAACCGTTACGAAACAACTCAGTAAATCGAAGGGATCGAAATTTTGTCTATTGCGCAGTTCCCGGACCGTTCTAGAATGTTTTTTTGGTCTGTTGGAACAAACCTAACATCTCCATCGAAAAGTCCAAAACCAGGGATCAGAAGATATTCCTGATATTTTCACAGACAAAATTTAAAATGCTCTAAAGAAGATGAGTAACTATAAAGCTCCTGGAGGTGATGAAGCAGTTACAGAAGCCATAAGAATAGGGGATCAGCAATAATCGAGAAAGTGAATTATCCAGAAGAATAACTTTAGGTTGGGCGGCTTACAAAAATATGAAAGATGTGTTTAAAGCGGATACCCAAATATCTCTTAGATAAAGTAAGAAACGAAGAGATACACAGAAAAACTAAGGTGGGCGATATTATATGCATATCAAAACAAAAATGAAAATGGGCAGGACATCTTGTAAGAATTAGAGACGGGAGATGGACAAAGAAAATTATCGAATGGAGACCCAGAACTGAGGACGACACCTTACCCGCTGGGCAAACGACATAAAAAGAATGTCAATAAACTGGAACCTGGCTGCCCAAGACAGAGAAAATTGGAAAAGTTTAGAGGAGGACTATGTTCAGTAATGGACGCAAAGAGAGGTTGTACGATGATGATGATGAAAAACTAATTAGGAATGTGATACAATGACCCAAAAAGAACTGATAAATATTGTTTGTTAAATGCAAACATTGAGACAACAAGATATTTTTGCTTGATGGAATTTTCTACTAAATGTATTATATACATTTTTTTTAATACATTACATCCTATATTACTAGAACTGCAAAGCATGAAATATTAATTATTAAATATAAAGATCGACACTACTATTACTACCTATACATGTATAATACAATGGTCTAATATTAAATCGAATGCATTTCTAGTAACAAGGAATTTAAGACCTATCCAATATGACCAAAAATTTTTAATTCTCTCAAATTTTTGCTATTTTGCTATTTTGCCCGCGAGTGATATATTATTCTTCAGTATCACTAGTTTAAAGATAGGATTTTTTTACAATTAAATGTTCTCTTCGCACTGTGCCCTTTTAATTTTTATCTATAATTCCATTTTCGTAATAAATTAGTGAGTATTAAAAAACTCTGGTCACATTAACAGCCTTTTAATTATTTTCCGTTTTTGGATTTTTATTATTTCAAATATTTCCGGTTTTGTTAATATTATATTAATACGTCGACGTGTCGCTAGTGTTGTTTTGCGGCATCTTTTGCAGCCAAAATTAGTGGTGTTAAGCTCGCTAGAGGTCGAGCTAATTTTAAAAATTGATGCTAAAAAATAAATTCATTGTTATAACTATATTTTAATTTTATCACCACTATACCTTTAGTAAATCTCTTGCTGATGATCTTTTATCGACATCAACAGCTAAACAATTATCTAAAAAGTCTTGAAAAACGGGTGAAAGTTTTTCTTTTTCTTTTATATCTGGTTTTCCATTGGTTGCAATTAAATAAAGAGCTCTAAGAGGATTTTCATTCAGGTACGGGGGTTCCCCTTCAATCATTTCTATAGCCATTATTCCTAAAGACCACACATCAACCTAAAACATATTTATTTTAGTATAAAATTTATAAAAATTTGTTTCTTCTTACTTTTGGCCCATACTGCTTTCTGGTAACTACTTCTGGAGCCATCCAGTACGGTGTGCCTACCATTGTAGTCCTTTTTGACTGTTCAGGGCTAATTTGAGCACAAAAACCGAAATCCGCTAAAAATATGCAATTACATTACATCATAACATAATTGAGGAATAATTAGTGAAATGATGAAAGGTTGATTTATAATATTAAAACCAACTTTTCTTAGTAAGAGGATACTTTTTAAGACTTACTTAATTTAACGGATCCATCGAGACCTAGCAAAATGTTATCAGACTTGATATCCCTGTGTATAACTTGATTAGAATGAAGAAAATCTAATGCTTGTAAAACCTCTCTACATACTGCTGCTATTTGCCCTTCATCCATACAAGTCTCTGTTACTACATCAGTCAAGGAACCACCAGGTAGATATTCCATTACTACCCACAGTTCCTAAAACGGTACGTTGTTAATTCATTATTTAGTTATTAAATAACTAATAAAAATGTACCTCATTAACTAAATAACTGTCTAAATAATTAACAACATTGCCGTGCTTATTCTCTCGCATGACAAGGATTTCATTTATAATTAATTCTTTTTTAGGCTGTTGTGAAAGATTCATTTGTTTAATTGCTACCTCCATACCAGTTGCAGTCTCTATAGCTGTATAAACTGTACCAGAAGCTCTAAAAAAAGACTAACCGTTACTTTTGTTTTACGATTTTTCACTAATATGTTTACCCTTGTCCAATTTTATCAAGTTTTGTATATTTTCTATTAGGATCTCCAACTGATACAATACTTCTTAACTTTTCCAAAATTTCCTCATCGGTCATCTTCTTCTTCCTCTTTTCTGATGCCGCCCTAGACATTTCAGAACCTGCTTGGTTTTTGTTTTTGTCAAGTACCGGTACTGAAGGTGTACTATTTGTGTTAGAGTTAGCTCCAACATGTTGTAACGCTCCCAAATGAGATGGGCTAAGACTATGTGGTGGTGTACCATTTCCAGCAATTGTTGGCTGAGGTTCTTCAACAGGTTTTGTATACTGAAATATATTTTTTTATTTAGACTATTTTACAAAAGTGATAACTTGATGAAAATATAGAACTTATGTAATTTTAGTTATAGCTACTTACAATACTTTTAGTGCGTTCTGGTCGACTTGCAATAGGCGGAGGTGGAACTTCATCTTCAATTTCAGAGCTACCGACATGAACGGGACTATGATAAGATTGAGGACCGACGTCTCCTTCTGTAGGTGTAGTACTGCTGGGACTAGAACTGGATATTCTGCTTACCGTTGAACCTATAAACACTAATATTCTGTTTATTGAGAATTTCAAGAAAAATATACATAACTTCATTAATTTCGAAATTTCTGTACTACTTTATTAGAGCAATTTTATAATCCATTAAGTTTATTTGCTCGGATTTTGTATACAAGCAAAATGCAAAGAAATTAAACAATATGAAAAGAAATAAATAAAATAAAATACAAGAGCTCAGCAACGGATATACTTGACACCAACGGAATTTTGAACTCAAAACCAACAAAGATCCTAGAAACATGGAAGCAATATGTTGAAAACCTCTTTGCTTCACACCGCCCTAATGAATACTCAATTGAAATCACAGAAAACAGTCCTTCCATTCCGAATTCGGAGATAGAGAAAGCAATACCGTCCCTTAAAAATAAAAAATCTCCAGGAACTGACAATATTCAATCTGAAGTGTTAAAACTTTTATGTAAAACGGTGAATTTGGTTTTAGTAATGCTCTGAGCACCAGGGAGGCAGTGTTTCGCCTGCAAGTATTGGTACAGCGGTGTAGAGATATAAACAAGGATGTCCACATGTGCTTTGTGGATTACTCGAAGACCTTTGACGATGTAAGTCATGATCAACTTATTAAAGTTCTCCAAAACATAGGAATTGATGATAAGGACATCCGAAATGTGACAAGTATCTCCTAGAATCAGACAGCCAGGGTAAAAGTTATCAATTCGTTCACAGAGAGCATTGAAATCAGAAAAGGGGTGCGACAGGGATGTGTTCTCCCCCCCCCCTTCTTTTTAATATCTACTCAGGACAAATTTTTTAGAAAGCACTGGGCGAAGCAAACAGAGGCATAAAGATCAATGGAGAACTGACAAATAACATTCGATGTGCGGACGATACAGTCGTACTTGCTAGCAGTATTAATGTACTCCAACATCTTAAAGACAGGTTACAAAGAGCGAGTGAAGAAAGAGGGCTTAACCTCAACACAAATAAAACAAAATGGATGCTGGTGAGAAAAACTCAAAAACCTGCCAGACAATTAAAAATAAAAAACCAATTTATTCAACATGTAGACTCATATGTATACCTTGGAACAGTCGTCAACTCGAAATGGGATCAAACCACCGAAATACGATCTAGAGTTGAAAAGGCCAAAACAACATTTAACAACATGAGAAATATATTCGCCCATTGCGACGTATTTCTCCCACTAAAAGTACGGCTGCTACAATGCTGTATTCCCGCAGAGGCGCAGAGGCCTGGACAACGACGGAAACACTAGTGAAAAAGCTGGAGGCATTCGAAATGTGGGTGTACCGACGTATCCTCAAAATATCTTGGACGACCCACACCACCAACGCAGATGTATTGAGCCGAATGGGAAAACAAAAAGAAATCTCTTTCACAATTAAGAAACGGAAACCTGACTACCTCGGTCATATTATGAGACATGATAAATATCGTATACTACAGGGTAAAATAGAGAGCAAATGGGGACCCGAAAGAAGACACTCATGGCTTTAAAACTTACGCCAATGGTTTGGACTAACATCGATCGAATTATTCAAACAAAATCAAAATTGCTATGATGATAGCCAACGTCTATAACGGGCAAGGCACGAAGAAGATACAGGCATGAAAAAATAAAAAATAAAAATTTCACAGGTATGCATCTTCAAATCAGAGAGGTGTCATAACTCTTTGAATAGCAAATTTTAAAAACATTGTTTGATTATATGAATCATGTAAATACAGTACGTGACAAATAATATTTAATTTTGTCCTATTTCTGAATTTTTAAGAAATCCAATCTGCTAAAACTTTAATAATAATATTGCAATCAAGACAAGATTTATAACTTTAGCGGTTTATTATTCTCTAGTGACACGTGTTATCATTACTATCAATATACCAAAAGACTTACCGCCTGAATGTGTTGTTGCAGTTTTGGTCATGTATTTTGTATTGGGTGGTTCTTTTGAACTAGTATCATACCAATTAAGAACATCTAAAACGGCTTGAGGATTATTTTTCTGTTCTTGTTTACTAATATTAGAGTTCATCAATAAACGTGACCATGCTTCTGGCATACCCTATAATGAAAAGTTGTGTGATATAACAAACGTAGCATCTAGTATTTATTGAATTATAAAAATAGTTTGTCATGGTAAATGGAGTAACAATCACTTCATGACATTTTAAACAAAGAGGAAAACACATTGTTTGAGAAAGTATTAGAAATAGTTTTGTAATAATTCTCGGAAATTACTTAGCACCTTATCAATTTAGAATTGTTTAATATATTATCGTAACAGGAAAAAAAACACAAGAATAATTATCGAAGAAAATAGACCAGTCGGCATCTGTCGAAATGCAGACCATAAAGGAGATTTTTCATAGGAAGCTATTTTTTGCTGGAATCCCTTCAAATTCTAGGATTTCCTAGTGGACCGATTTTGATTTTACAAAAAGCGTTTGAAAGTTTAAACCTTCCTTTATATGTAAAAAATTGGCGACTATCTGAGCGCTTTAATTAGAGCCTAGTATTAATTTTAAAATTTGCGATTTTTTTCCAGTAGACTGGATTGCAAAATTATTATGCAAAAACTATCCGACCGATCTTAACGAAATTTAGCTCACGTTTTAATCATAGTAAGTCAAAGTTTAGAGGGTTAAAAAGGGTTTAAAAAGAATTAAAGAATAAACTTCATTTTTTGTACTTTTTTTTTCCAATTATTGTTATTTTCCCAACAATAACGAAATATTGTGTAAAATTAAATAACAAAACTTTTAACTTTCTATAATTTTTTCTCTAGGAGCAATATTTTCCAAATTATGCACAAAAAGGAGGAAAAATCAGAAATTTTCAATTTTTTTCAGATTTTGTTAAATAAAAAATTTAGCACAAGGTTTGCGACTGGTGTATATCGTTATTATCAAAATTGGGCATATCCTGATGGGATTCCAGTAAGAAAATAAATAGAAAATGTCCAATGCAAAACAGAGTTTTTTTAATCTAATGTGTGTACTACAAGGAAAATAGATAAAACATAAAGAACTACAACATGCAAATTGATTTACTTTAGTCTACGGAAAAATATACATATACATAAACCCTTCTAGAAGAAAAATCCGGAATATTGGCATGCCCAGAGCAAAATGTTAAAAAAATAATTATTTACAAAATTTTCTTGCTACATTGTGATAAAATTCCAATAAAATATTCAAGCATAATTTTCAGACAATGTTGTATTTACACAATAAACAATGAATGAATACACATTTAATATCAAGCTCGATAAGATAATTGAAATAATGTGTTGATAGCAATATTTTACATTTGCAGTTTGTATTTATAACCTAGCTGAAATTAAAATTTTCACTGTAACATCCCGCCAATTTTTTTGTAACCTTATAACTAGAGATTTTTTAGAAAAATTGCTTATTTTACAAATATTTTGCTTATTTTCAGAAACGAATATTTGAATAGGGCTAGGTATGATTTTAGGTAGACGTAGTTATTAAAGTGTCATTAACGAGTTTAAAGTCCCTTATTCTTTTGATAGGCGAAACGGTAAAACCCATTGTTATTTACTGTTCATACAATAGGTACTGTTTATATTAGATGAACAATAAAGTAATATAAAATTGCATTCATAAATACTATATATACTTGAATATGATGAGGAACGTGACTAGAGGCTGCTTTTTTTATTATTTATTTTTAGTGCAATTAAAGAATTGATATTAGAAGTATACGAAGAGAGGTCAAGGTATATATCAGTAACTAAAAAAATGTTAAATTCACAAGAACTGCCAACTCAGTTATTTTATTTGCACACGAATTATAAATTTTGTAACTAAACATTAACCAAATTGGAAAACCGAGATCTTTTAGTAGATAATGTGAATTTAATAGAGAAATTTATGGAAGATTCAAATTTAATACGTGGTTCACAGAGTCCCACTGCTTGGAGAAGCCTTAACCGAAAAAGTGAAAGCTTCTTTCAAGTTTTTTTTTTTAATGTCTATGCGATTCCTTGTTCCACGGGGTTAGTAGTTTCCTGGACCAGGATGTTAAGATCCTCTAGGGTCGTAGTAGCATACCTCTGTTGGGTTCCTATAACTGAAAAGGCAGGGATGTAGTGTTGGTGTTATAAATTTGATAAGACGGGTTCCAATAAGCAAGCTTCACTCTATCCACTCCATCTCCTCCACAAACTTTTGGACCTCCTTTGGGCCTTAAGTGGGTACTTTTACTCCACTTATTATCTTATTCCAGGGTAAAGGTCAACAGGCCAGAATCAATTTAGCTCGAGCTATTTACAAAGATAGTGATATTTATTTAATTGATGACACTCTAACAGCCTTAGATCATCGTGAACAAAAACATATTTACTTATTGCATTCAAGGTTTGCGCCCACCCCATATACAAAAAAAAATAGATACTTTACTACTATTTTTTGAAATGGCATACGTGAGAATGACTTTTTTTCTAAAGAAAATTCGATTTTCCCAAAAATATACCAGCGAGCATATCCGAATTTTCATTATATTTACTTCTCTTTAATATATCTTTCAGAGCCCTCAGAGGCATAAACAAGAAAGAAGTAGTTGAAAAGACGATTAATATCTCATGGTCTATATGTTATTTAGTAATTGAATTGTATAACTATATTTTAATACTGTAATGCTTAAAAAGTTGAAGATATTCAGATAAGTGTAAAAAAACAATAATTATGAATAAGACTCAATGGAAGATTGCTTTTGTAAATAACTAGTAAGGAAAAGAAAATAAATAAATAAAACTCCATCTATATGCAACTAAATAAAACTGGACATAAACACTGCATTACTTACTTTGAGAGGCAGCTTGGAACAAATATATACCATTAATAAAAATAACAAAAAATAAGCAACTACTCTACACACACAAAAAAAAGATTACCAAAGAGCATAAAATCAAAATTGATCTATAAAAATCAAAAGTTGTCTATGAAAAGAAAAAAAAAACAAATAATTACATAACGCTACAATTTTATTTATTAACAAAGGAACAAATATATAAAGGCAATCAAATTTACATGAATTACCTTTATTCTTTTTTTTAAATTTTAATTATATAAGAACCAAAAGTAAAACAATATATATACTTTATATAATAATCTATTGTGACAGTATGCCCTTTAAAGTTCTTTTTTATTATAAAACTTACCGTAAACTCTCCAGAAATGGGATCAAACCCAACATGTACAGTATGTTCGAAATTAGTAGGATACGAAATATTAGGCTTATCAGAAGCATAAGTGGACAATTTATGAGTCTTTTTTGATTTGGGGTATTTCTTTTTTTTATCCTGATCCTCGGGCTCCTTTGGTAAAGGTCTGTCCACAGCAATGGAACTATTGACAAGATCGGTGGTCCTATTAGATGTCAAGCGCACTGGGGGTGCGGGTGGTTTTTCATCGTCAGACGACATTTTCACTGAAAATTATACAAAAATCTCTTTATACAGCTAGCTTTGAAGAGTGGGCGATTATCCGTCATTTGAAAAAATAACATATTTTACATGGGCGCGCCGGTATGCGTCAGGCAAAATCAAAAGGGCTGCAATTCTATTTACTTACTTTAGTATGACAGGCACAGATTTAACTTAATACACTGAAAACACCGAAATGTTTTTAACTAAATTAAGATTGTATCAAATAAAAAACATCTAATTTGTAATATATAAAAAATCCATTTTAAAAGTAAATTATTTTATGATGACCACCATTTTAGTCATCGTAAAAATAATTGAGAAAAACTTAAATTGAAGTTTAAACTCCGTCTCATTCTCTCAATAACTTTTTCTTTGTGTTAGAATAAGATAGACAGATTGTCCATTTTCCGAACTATTACATATTTCAGTGTTGACAACTTAACTCTTATTGTATTTAATACAAAGAAATATTAATCTATCCACCTTTAAAACTACAAACAAATATTTTCCGATACATTTTTACGATTTATTTCATACATTATACAATATTTAATATACTGAATTAAATTATTACTTTGTACTATAAAAAAATAGATTTTTATATATTGTTAAAGATATTAAATAATTAACAACATCAGATCTATATCTTTATTTAGTTATAATAAAATTTATTATAATTCTTAACAAGAAATATGTTTGTTGTTAAAAATTTAAAATAGTGAACTTGAAAAAATTGGTTGGCAACACTAGTGACGGATGAACTGAAAAGGAAACAGCTGAATAAACGGGTCCGTCACTGTCTGTCGACGAAACAAATGGAAGCAAATTGATGAATAATTGTAAAAGTAAGAAATTGTTTTACAAAGTTAGTCAATTATATAGGCATTTATCAAATATAAAGCATTTTTAAGTGTCTGATACCCAGTAGGAAGTGAGAGTGTTGGTGATTCTGTTTATATTGTAAGACAATAAATGAAAATGACCAAAGTGGTGGAAACACAAAAACAAGAAGTCATTGGTTGATTGGTAAAAGTGACCCAACATTGTTTTTTTTTGGTAACTATGAAGAACTCTTTAAAGTGTTAATTATCATGTTTTCGAAAATTATTTGTATGTAATGCATACCTTCTGATTATTACCGAATTTGGTGTGAAAAAATTAAAAGAAAATGTCAGCTTTGAAGAGTGCAGGTTCTAACAAAAAAGAAGGCAAAATGAGGATACGAGCCTTCCCAGTAAGTTTATGTTTATATTTTCTCTATAGCATTGATTAATCGTTTTAATCTACCTATTATTAGATAAGTTGTATAATTTTGAATAGCATTTTTTGATATTCCAAGTTTATGTAAGTTTTATTCATTTACAATAATCACTGACAATGACAATAACTTCATTTTGAATGGTCGTTAACTTATTTTTTTTTCAATTCTGGAGTGCCCAATTGTCCAACAACTTTACGTGGGTTGAAGTATGTCAATCAAGAAAACAAAAATCTTCTGTCATTTCAAGTCTCAGAAGGTTTCAAATTCATTGTCATTTTCAAAAATTTCCAACACACAAGTTTAAATTACTAAAATCTGTTTTAAAAAACAATAAGAAAAGTTTTTAATTAAGATTATTATCCAAGCACTGCCTTATAAATGCCTTCCTATGAAACCGAAGTTCCGTAAAATGAACAGCAACTTCTCAAAATATTGGGACCATTGGGATACACCAGGAGACAATGTATTCATCCTTAAATTAAATTAAAATTTATTCAATTTACAGAAATCTCTCTTTACTGAATAAAGATAATAGTTTAACAGTTTACATTAACATTTTTTAGATGACTATGGATGAAAGATACGTAGAAAGTATATGGGCCCTATTAAAAAATGCAATTCAAGAAATTCAAAAGAAAAATAACTCAGGTTTAAGTTTTGAAGAACTTTATCGTAATGCCTACACTATGGTCTTACATAAACACGGTGAACGTTTGTATACAGGTTTAAAAGAAGTTGTTACTCACCATTTAGAACTGAAGGTAAAATTAAAATCAACATTAATTAATATTAGTAGTAATCAAATAATGTATTTTCTAGGTTAGAGAAGATGTCTTAAAATCATTACATAATAACTTTTTAATGACTTTAAATCAAGCTTGGAATGATCATCAGACTTCTATGGTGATGATTAGAGATATACTCATGTACATGGACAGGGTTTATGTTCAACAAAATGATGTTGATAATGTATATAATCTTGGACTGATCATTTTCCGAGATCAGGTATGTTTAATTTATATTTCATTCTAATTCGGTACCATCTTTTAGAACATTTAGTAAAACGCATAAGTATGTGGGTCCCAAACTCCGATTATGAGCTAGAACATTTCAAAATAAAATTAATAATTGTAGTATAATAATCTATAAATAATATCACTAAGAACAAATCAAACATAACCAAAACGAAATAAAGATAATATAACAAATAGTAATTAAAGCAGAGATTACAGAATATGACCCATTAAAACAATGTAAACAAAACATGATTTTGTTTTTCAGTTGACTAATACACAACAAGAAACTATTTAAAATAATATGCTCATATTATGCAATGTGTATAAATTTCATTTCATTTTTTTAAATACGCTTCTATATTCCTTTAAAAGTAATCTTACAAAGTGTATTTTATTAAAATTCAAAATCTAGAAAAAGGGATATAATACCAGTGTAATATTAGATTATTTAAAATAAACAATATATGTAAATTTTACTGCTAAAATCCATATAGTATCATACCGGTATGCAAAATTCAATTAAATACTAAACAACGGATTAATAAACTTGTATAAACAAGAAACATTTGTATATGGAAAATCGATTAATTTGAATACATTTACGGTATCTACATCTTTAGAGATAAATCTTAATTAAGATTCATTTTTTTTATATTTAAATAGGTGGTGCGCTATGGTTGCATCCGAGATCACCTTAGGGAAACATTACTTGATATGGTAATGCGAGAACGTAGGGGTGAAAAAGTAGATAGAATTTCTATAAAGAATGCTTGTCAGATGTTAATGGTTCTTGGTATTAATTCTCGTTCTGTATATGAAGAAGACTTCGAAAGACCATTTCTACAACAATCTGCGGAATTTTACAAGGTATTAACAATAAATTTTTTAAACAAATTTGCATATTGATATATTATTCATAGGTTGAAAGTCAAAGATTTTTGGCAGAAAATAGCGCATCTGTGTACATAAAAAAGGTAGAAGCTCGTATCAATGAGGAGTCCGATCGCGCGAAACACTATTTAGATGAGTCGACAGAGTCTCGAATTGTAGAAGTAGTAGAAGAGGAGTTAATTAAAAAACATATGAAGACAATCGTTGAGGTAAGTTACTTTTGTTCAAATTTAAAACATTGCCTGCCACACGCCCGTTTTTAAAAATATAGGCCGCACAGTAGTGCCGATAGGGACAAATCCCCAAAAATGAAGGTGCTTCAACCGGAGCTTTGGAGAATTTTTTTTACATTTAAGTACTCCTAGAGCAAGGATCCATACCCATTTTTTCGATTATTCTTTATTTAACCTTTGAAAAGAACGTAATTTTCGGCATCAAGTAGGAATGACACAAAAACACATTTGTTATGGTCCTATTTCGAAGTGATTGTAGTGAATTCCAAATTTCTCCGACGCCAAAATCTTTCGAAAATATCATGAAATAAAGGAATTTAAGGCTAGATTTCAATTAAAAAAAAAAAATTAGAGTGGATGGAAAACAGAATCAGATGATCTCTTAAGACATGTCATAACTGAAATAGTTATTGGACTTTTTCAATGTTAGCTAAATCGACCTACGTCTTCTGGTTGATATTTAATCAATCTAGAGGTATCTCTAAAGGTATTCCAAAAGATTTCAGATCCGGAAACGTCCGGATTGCTGACTGAGATCATTTTAAAGTTAGGCTTGCTCCCCTCTTTTAAGTACAATGTTTTCAATAGTTAATACGCTTCTGTTCAAAGATGGATTTGTCAATTATGTCAACAATTGTTTACTTGTCTCAGTTCTCAGTTTTTTATATATACTCAATTTTAGCTCAAACTCTGTTCATTCCTACAGTATTTATTTTTATAATTCAACCAAAAAGTGTTCTTACATTAATTTATTACGATCCAAGTAAAATCAGAATTTTATTTTTTTAAATGTGGAATTCTTTTTACACTGTTACCCTTAAAATGAAGTCTGACAGCTTTGAAAGTGGCATAAATCGATTCAGCGACCCAAAAAACTATGGAATGTATATATTTAATCGCCATTTGTGACCATTCAAGGGTTTTGTCTCTAAATTGGTCATTTGGAACCTCAGTGGGCCGTATCACAAAAGTTATTGGTACACTGTTTGCAATGTCAGTCAGATAAATGACTGACAGAGATTTTTCTATTGAGGCCACATCGGTCATATTTGACTGTCACAACTTTTGTATATCGTTCTGGATTTTTATATATTATTTTGTTAATGTGACGCCCTGTTAAACTTCTGTAAATAAATAATAATGATAAACTAAAAGAAAGTTTTTTTTTATTTTTAAAATACAAAAAATGAAACAAAATCAAAAAAATATAAATTTACTATGTGTGAATGTTCCCGAGTTTTTTTCTCGTTTGTATTTTTTGTCAATGCGTGGCCCGTTTTTTTGAATAAGTCCTCTTTTTTCTTCTATACCTAACATTTCTTTAACTAGTTGTTCCCTTAAACTTCGAATTTCTTTAACTTTATTTTTACTGTAAGAGTGACGATAACTATTAATTTTACTACAATTATTCTCTTCATATACAGATGGAGAACTCAGGTGTAGTGCATATGTTGAAACACCAAAAAACTGATGACTTGGCATGTATGTACAAATTATTTGGTCGTGTTACTGATGGTCTTAAAACAATGGCAGATTGCGTCAGTCTGTATCTTCGTGAGCAAGGTAAAGCGCTAGTGCAAGAAGAAGAGCATCAACCTGCTACTAATGCCATCACATTTGTGCAATCATTGCTGGACTTGAAAGATGGCTTTGATCATTTCCTGAAGAATTCATTTAATAATGATAAAATTTTTAAACAAATGATAGCCTCCGACTTTGAACACTTTCTCAATTTGAATCCCAAATCACCAGAATATTTGTCACTCTTCATTGATGATAAACTTAAGAAAGGTGTTAAAGGGGTAAGTTTATTTGCTATATTTAGGACTTTTGGTTTAGAATTGCTGTTACTGATAAATATTTTTTTTTTGTAGATGTCAGAACAAGATATAGAATTAGTTTTGGACAAATCGATGGTTCTCTTTAGGTTTCTTCAAGAAAAGGACGTATTTGAGAGGTATTATAAACAACATCTTGCCAAACGACTGTTGCTTAATAAGTCTGTAAGCGATGATTGGGAGAAAAATATGATCTCAAAGTTGAAGGTAAATTTGAATTGAATTATCAACTATTTTAAATATATTTAAATGAAAATATTTGTTTTAGACCGAGTGTGGTTGTCAATTTACATCTAAGCTAGAAGGAATGTTTAAAGATATGACAGTTTCAAATACAATTATGGATGAATTTAAAGAACATATTACGAAATCAGAGGTAATAAATTATATTTTATATTTTCGTATTTAACTTAAAATGATTTTGTTTATTTTAGACTAATTTAGGAGGAGTAGATTTGTTTATGAGAGTATTAACAACTGGATTTTGGCCAACACAGAGTGCAACTCCCAAATGTCATATACCTGCTGTTCCACTTGCTGCCTTTGAATGTTTTAGAAGGTATTTAAAATTATTTATATACACACGAATCGTAAAACTTAACGAAAGGTAAAATTTGTAAAACATGTCTCAAAAAGGATGCTTGACATATGAAAAAAGCTTTTTTAGATTTGAAGTAATAGTTTCCAAAAATCTCAATACTCATTTGACCTCGCAAAGATCAAATAGGTCTATTTGGTATGATATGGTATGATTCAATGATCCGTTTGTATGAAAAATTCCAATGCTGGTTAAATTGTCCTTCTTCCAACTTTCCATCAAATCGATATTTGTAGAGCACAGCAAAAAAAAGTAACGAGTACTTCTAACGGAAGTAACGGTTTGTTACAAGTACACAAAAGTAACAAAAATGTTCCTTACGGCAGGCTTGGAGGAGATAGGGATTTTGCTGCGCGACCGAACTGAAAAAAATGTAATAGTAAAACCGTAAGACAAAGTCCGTGGAATAAAACCGTTAAATGAGACGTGCGCAGGCGCTACAGTCGTATATACAAGCGAGTAGTGTATAATACCTTTCTCTTTCTCCCTCTTTCTTTTCGTTCTCTCATCCCTTCTCTCTCTATGACCACTCCACTCCGCCAATGCATAGTATATACTCATGAATTCATGGACAAGCACGTGGCGAATACTCACATTATAGATACATTTTACTCGTGAGTAGCCACGTTTATTTTCATATAATTTCAAATTGTGTCGATTCTACATTAGCCGAAGGAACTTCGTTCCTACCTGGTGTCCCACGACACCACAATAACTTTTTTTAGGGATAAAAGTGCCACCCTTTGATTTTTTATTAGTATATTCGTGTTGGTTCGATAGATATTCTTCCGTTTAAGATTTTTGCCCACATTCTTCTGTTGAAACCGATAAATTTAATTTTTTTGCCACTTTCACCTGCTTGATAAAATTCAACACTTATAGCTTTTCCGTGAGCCATTATGGATCTAAAAGCTGACTTAGATAGGGTTATGTTCTCTAATTTATGAACTTCTTCAAATTTACATTGTGTCTTTAATACCACATATCCGAAGATATAACAGACGGTTTTATATTTATTTTATATGAAAAGGATATTAATTTATCAAATATATAACAACAACTTTTTAATATTTTTTTATTAATTAGTACAAAATGTGTTCTAACTTATGGTTGTTTTATAGGTTTTATTTGGCTAAGCACAGTGGTCGGCAGCTAACATTGCAACCACAACTTGGGAATGCCGATTTAAATGCCGTTTTTTATGGTCCAAAAAAGGATGACAGTGATAAAGATGGGGCATGTTCTTCTTCTACAACTGTTATATCTTCACGATCGGGGCCACGAAAGCATATTATTCAAGTATCAACGTATCAAATGGTGGTGCTTATGCTCTTCAATAATCACGATAAACTTACTTATGAGGAGATACTCAACGAATCAGATATACCTGAAAGGGATCTTATCAGGTGTGTTATTGTTTAACTAATTTGAATCTTTTTAAATGCAAGAAAAACTGAATATTTGTAATATTATTTAAATTTTTATTGCTAATGAAAATATTTTCTTAATAGGGCTTTGCAGTCTTTAGCAATGGGTAAAGCCACTCAAAGGATTCTTATTAAAAATCCTAAAACAAAGGAAATCGAATCCAGTCATGAGTTTTCAGTAAATGATTCGTTTACATCAAAATTACACAGAGTTAAAATACAAACGGTAGCTGCCAAAGGTGAAAATGAACCGGAAAGACGAGAAACTAGAAATAAGGTAAAATTAATGTTTCAATAACTGAGACTATACACGTTCGAGTTTAGTGTTGTATATTCGGAATCCCAGAGCAAATTGCTTCAGTGTCAAAAATTCTTAATATCTTATTTCTGTACTAAATTTTGATCCAGAAAACGGAACACAACAAATAATCTAAATTTTAAAGTAAATCAAACTTTTACTACCAACAGAAAGAAATGGGATTTTGTTATTGAAGTGACAGAATTTCATAAGGATATATATTTTTAATTTAATTTAACCCTTTCGACCAAAATAAAAAACAATGCTGAACTTCCATACGGTCATTTTGAAATTTTCTAACAATACATATTTTTTTTATTTACCAACCGGGTTTTTATTTGGTACGTATATGTATCAACAGATAATAGCATACTTGGTTGTATATCGATTATATGCTTCAGCGCAGCGGACACTTCTTGTGGCGCCTTCCATTGGAAGATGTGAAACACTTCCAAAAAGTTTTCTTTTTCTAAAAGAAGCACCTCTTTTTGGTAAAGGTAAACTAGTGGTTTCTTTTCCTTCTCCAATTAATTCCTCATCAAAGTCTACCAAAAACGTTAGATAAGGAACTTTCTGATTTGCTCGTCATTATCCATGCGTTGACAGAACACATACTTAGATAAGTATAAAAAACTTTTTTCCACTACTTTGAAGATTTTCTGTTATGGTGGTAAATACCTATAAATTGATCGGCCCTATCAACACCACCCATTTTTTGCCTATAAAATGCAATTTCTGTTGGGCACTCAATCGGCACCTGTTGACCTACCTTGTGTTTTTTTGAAATTTTAGTTAATTTAGGTTTATGGCAATTACTCAAAATTATTATCTCTTTGGTGTCCTGCCATTTTGCACATAAAAGTCCCATTTCAGTACATCTAAATTCAGACAGACTTCTTTTAATAGATGGTAAATTTCGACGCTTGCTTATACAAGTACCTTTTTTCAAAGTTTCCATTAAATTGACGCTCGTAAAATAACGGTCAAGACACAAAACTACATTACAAACTTTTATTGTAACAGAAAGAGACTTCACCACTCTTTCGCCAACAGTTAGAGAGTTGCCAAACTTTACCAACGTACATATTCAAATCGTGGGTGCATCCTGTGTCTGCGTCACAACGTAACCACAGTTTGATACCTTTTTTGATTGGTTTTAGAGGCATATATTGCTTCAGAGAAGACCAACTTTTGGTCTTGGTCATAGATTCATCTATACTTTGGAATTGGCTATCTTCATGACACTTGCTAAAGGTTTACTTCAAGTACAAAATCAGTTAATTTATCATTTCTATCTTTAGATTGATTTAGTTTTTGAAGATGCAGATTAGTGCAACTAACTATTTGTAAATATAAAGAATGAGGAAACACTTTATGAAATATTTCTATTGGACTCTAGTGCGTCGTGATTTCTGTGAGAAGTCTACATGTTCTTTCAGGAGGAATAGATTTAGTAGGCTGAAATGTATTATTCAATCAAGAATACGATTGACAGATTGTTCAAAAATATTTTCTTGCTTTTTAAAATCGATAGAGGAACTCTAATCTAAAATCTATTTGTGATCTTCTCTAGATGTTGACGGCTTTTCAATAAACTTTCAAGTCGTATGCTCATTTTCACTTTCCGTTTCTTCTAACTGCGCTCGTAATCTTCATCAGCAGGTAAAGAAGAAACCTCAGATAAATGTTCTCTTAAATAATGCAGTTCTTTCTGACTCAAACTTCTTCCGATTTTAAAAATTTTGTACCTATATAAAAATGTCTAAATAATACCAGTCAGGACGAAAGGGTTAATTGAATTAAATGAAAAATATCCTGATGTAGTTATACTAATTATTACTTCTTGGCTTTAGGTGGATGAGGATAGGAAGCATGAAATAGAAGCAGCTATCGTTCGAATAATGAAATCGCGTAAACGCATGGCACATAATATCTTGGTAACAGAAGTGACGGAACAATTGAAGAGCAGATTTTTACCCTCACCGGTTATCATCAAAAAGAGGATAGAGGGTTTAATTGAGAGAGAATATCTGGCGCGTACGCCCGAAGACCGAAAAGTGTACACATACGTGGCATGAACTTTAAAAAGGATCATTATGACTATCAGACTTTGTTTGGATAGTGGTCCAGTGATCTTCAATAGCTGAATATTTACATTAATAATTATTAAATTATTCCAACTGGTTCATTTTCTTCTTTTTGTCTGATTTCAAACTTTCTAATTCGAATTGTTAATAGAAGAGAGAACGTCTTATTCAATTATCTGCATAGAGAAAAAGAGGTAACTTCCGGACCATATTATTGAATACGAATTTGTTTCTAAAATATAGTGTGATAGAGTATTGTGACAAAGGTTAACGAATTATTTAACAAAAAAATAAAGATGGCTCCGCACAAAATATTCAGTGATTTAGTTAAAATTCTGATTGTAAGATCACTTTTTTTTTTGAAATTCACTTCCGGTCCTATTGTCTGAATTTTAGCAATCACTTAAGTTACGGTTATAGTTCTTCATGTTTAAATTCGTTTCTAATAATTGGAAACATAATCAAGATAGTAATTTATTCAAAACATTATTTTCAACTCATTCTGATGGAAGTGCATAAACAAAACAGTTTTTTTTGTATTACAAATAATTATGCATCAATTTATTTTATGCTATTTGAAAAATTTATAAAACTTACAAGAAAAAAGTCCATAGTACTTGTCTTAATGTAAGCTTCGTAAAATACATTATTCTCTAGTTTTGGAGATTATAAAATTCCATCATTGAAAATAATGTTTTTAATATTTTACCATATACCGGGATTCCCTTGACTAGAATAATTGTTGTAGATTCAATTGAAACATATTTTCACTGAATTCAGTTATTATTTGTATAATTAAAAAGACTGTTTTCATTTCTTTATAAAGTACAGGGTGTGCCAGTAGTAGAAAATAATTTTATATTATTACAAAGTTGGAAAATGTTTATAGATACTTTAAAAATTTTTGAAGATTATATAGCAGACGTTTATACAAAATAATTAAATCAACGAAAAATAATTGGTACATCCTGTATGTTCTAATATTAAGAAGCCAGTTCAAATCAGATATTTTTTTGTCATTTGTAATTTATAATAAAATACGAAATTACTTTTTTTTTTATTTTTAAGTTTGATTTCACTTGTTGATCTGTTTTGGTTATGGAAATTGGTCGGAGGTTAACTTTCAAAAAAAAGACAAAATGTTGGAATGTGATTTTGTTTTTCTCAATTTTATTCAAATGTATCAGGCTGTAAATAGATTTATTTTAAAATGTATGAATTAATAAATTATTAAATATGGCAACAAATGATTTTGAACGAGAACAAGGCAAATAAAGTATGTTTTAATATGGAGATCTGTATGTTTTAATATTCCAATCTTAAAACTCCGCTAATCCTTTTTTTTTGTCCAGTTTCAACTACATATTACAATAGTTCACATATTTTTTAATTTCAAGTTGGAATAGTATTGGACACACAAAGAAAATTTATAAAAAATATTCAAATGTTATAATATAATATGTAAATATAAACCTAAAGAAACATAAAAAACAGGAAATAATGTAAAAACAACTTGCAATATAAAAATCTGCAAAATCCTTTCTTAGGAGATGCCTACGTCATAGTAGCTATATGCATGCAAAATCTCAGCCCGATCGGTTTAAAATTGACAAAGTTCCATACAAACTTTTATCCCCTATTTTGTCCCCTTGGGGGTAGAATTTAACAAAATACTTTCTTATTGGATGCCTACGTCATAACATGTACCTGCAAGCCAAATTTCAACCCGATCCGTCCAGTGCTTTGGGCTGTGCGTTGATAGATCACTATGTCAGTCAGTCACCTTTGAGTTTTATATATTTAGATGCAAGTGGATTTTTTGTAACATGTCTCAACTAGAACAATCTAGACATACTCTGTTTGTGTATTTCATACAAATATGAATCTTACAAATAATGCAAAAATGAGATCTTTTTCCTCTTTTATTAGCAGGGCATCTATTACATGCTTTTCTGACTTCATATTTTTTTTGTTCGTTAACATTATTGTCTTCTTTTATTTGAATACACATTTACGTGTAATACGAAGGTTCTGTAATCTGCGATTCATTTCAAGTTTAACCAATTGCATTGCTAATTGTATAACAAAATTTTATCTAGTCATTTTTCGATTATCTCTGTATGACTGATGAAGTAAATAGGAATTTACTGAAGAAATAAGCCATCGCTTCGTTCTTCGACCTGATAAATAAATTCTACATTTTTTATCGTGACTACACCTACCTCCTTTTATAGTGCCCTATTATTTTTCTGTGTCACATAAGACATCATTGATATATTATTGTTATATTCATATAGATCTCTTGTTCGTTTCAGAAGGAACTCTAAAGGAATCTCCTTCGTGTTTTTCTTCACGGTAGCTACATAAGTGAGTTTTGCATCCTTTAGGGCATATACCAGCTCTATGGAAGAGAACCAATTATAAGCAGTTATGTTTCTATTTGTTTTGTTAGACAGGTATTTGGAAACCAGGTGGAACCATTTCCTAGATGTCTTTTCCAATTTTATGCTTTATTTCTGTTGCGTCTTATTCTAACACAAATGTTGTTTACGTTTTCTTGTAGCCGGTAAAAGCCCATCCTTGCCTCCCGTCTTCAGGATTATGTGATTAATAGGAAGTTCTAACAGGAGTTCCATTGCTGCTGTTGGAGTGACTCTCAGAGTTTCTGTTATACCAAGGCAAGCAAGTCTTAGACTTTAGATAGCTTATGTTAAGCCCTGCAGTCATGCAAGGTCCAATCTGTGACCATATTCAGAACCTGTTGCATTTTACCTTTTGTTGTAGTATTAAATTTGCCCACAACTATAATAATAATGTCATCACATATTATTCGCTGATAAAGTCAAAGAATAGTTTTTTGCAAAACTTATTAATTACCACGTTTATAAGATGAGTAAGTTATGATCTTAGTGTGTTGAAATTACACTTTACCTACAGCTAACTCTTATTAAGTGTAGGTATACAAATACTGCTATCTAGGAGTAACCCCAGAGACAATATAATTTATTATATATTATCTCTGAGTAACCCTAACAAGTAAAGGGAAATTGAGAAGCGAATTTCGAGAGGAAGGAAGAATGTCGGAGCACTAGATACACTATTAAGAGCAAAGAACATCTCTAGAGAGGCAAAATTGAGACTATACGGAACAGTGATACAGCCCATGGATTATGAACAAATATGGTGAACATCAGGGAGCGGAGTATCTTAAGGAAGATATTTGGTAGAGTAAAAGACGATGAAAACATTTGGAGGAGACGAACAAATGCAAAGATCAGAGAGTTGTACCGGAAACCAGAAATTAGCTGGATCGTCAGAACAAAGCGCCATTGATGGTTGGGCCATCTTGCGAGAATGGCTGACAGAAGGTGGGCTAAGGACTCGCTGCTGGGAGGGAAAGGAAAGAAGAGAAGAGGACGACCACGAAAAAACTGGCTAGAAGCGTGTAAGGAAGTCCTAGAAACAATCGGGATAGCAAATTGGGTAACTGCGGTCATATTGATATTTTATGTAATAATACTTTTTATCTGCACACAGAAATTCTACATACAGATTCAACACCTTTAAACCCATATACGCAAAAATTGGGAAGAAATATAAGGGATGTAGAAACAAAAGTAAGGTTCAATGGAATTTTATGGTATCTGGTGGGACTGGTGGGAGAATCAATAAACATAAAGTATCTTTTAAAATAAATTTTATTTCATTTCAACTTATTGCAACAATATTAATTGTTTTTTTACTTTTACTGGATCGTTTTAATAAATTAGTATGGTTTTTAATAAGTAGGTATTTGTGTTAAAAAATTACAATAAAGAATGTACCTTAGTAAACTACAAGAAAAGTATCTAAGTAGAATTAATTTGTTGTTTTAGAAAACTATATAATTGCGTTAGAACCATTGAATTAATTATGATATCTGATAAAAGCTGAAAAAAAAGATTTTTATATTAAATCTTGAAAACGTTATCTAAAATAGTTTATTTATAACTGTTAAGCAGCGATGCCAGTCGACCAAGACGTGTGAAAATTTTCCATTGAAAATACACGGAAACACAGATTTTTTGTTTTTAAGTTTTTATAGCTCAGGAGCATTTCATGGGATCCCTTTTACCGAAGATGGTTTTTTCTTAGAATTGAGCGCTCTACAAATCTAGATGTTTTTATACAATTTAAATTAAATAGTGTAACGATCTATCGGATCGTTTTAGTAATAGAATTCACCAGACTATTGTCGCTGTAATTACAAATTGTACCGCTAGTAGTGTTACTGTTTAACAGTCCTTCTTTCGCGCGGCGATCAGAATTTTTAGTTCATTTTATTATCCGATCGCTAGGTGATACCTCCTCTTTAATACAAGTAAGTCGATTTTATTGTTTCATTTAATTATTTTATTTGTAGAAGTGTCTTAAATTTAGGTGATATTTTATTATTAATAACAGATAATTTTTAAAAAGTTTCATTTTCACCAAATATCAGTTATTGTGATCTTGAATAAATTTTAGATCGGTTTTTACACGTGTTTTAAGAATTAATTTATTCTCAATAATATGGAAAAAACCGATTTGGGTGGAAACTGATTATACTTCATTAAGGAATCGATTTCTGGTTATTAATATGGTCAGTCCATATTTGTGAGGAGGTCCACGCTAGAGTTTCATATTTTTCCAGATCTTTTTGTGGAGAAAGCCGAATAGATTGAAAACCCTGGTTTCGACTATTATTGAAAATTGAGGAAAATTCTTCCCTAGAGAAACTATCCCGATAACAACACAGGCAAATCTCCGGTAGCAGATAAGAGATAAATTAATTTAAAAAAACTTTTATTAACCGAATTAATCTTCTGAGAAACTCAAATTTTTATTATTAATTTAACTAATTGATTTTATAATTATTTTAAATAAATCATTTAAACGGGTTTTTGCGTATAATTTGTTTAGTTTGTACTCTGGCGCCCTTATATTTCATGTTTGGGGAGGACTGGTAAAACTCTTTAATGAAGCCACGACCAATTGAGCTAGCTAGGGGATTTACGATCTTTTTGGGAATTTTAATGCTACAATATACTTACTGCACAAATTGAAGATTTTCCAAATATATTCGATTTTTGAATATCGTTCATTGGTTCTTTCCAACATAACAGATCCATGAAGCTGGTCATCTAAAAAACCATTAAAACGTAATTAACTACAAAAATAGTTATAAATTTACTTTGGTTACCTCTTCTTTTTCTTCAAGTGTTAAAATGTTTATAGGAAAACAAAACATGACTGACTGCATATCTTTTACCTATAATAAAATGTATATTGTTAAGATAAGTCGTGGTAGAACGACTAATTTTGATTTGTTATTGAGGATGACGTCATGTGGTTTGTAATCTGTGTAAAATTTCAGTAATTGCTATTCTACTCGAAATGAAAGTTTCGCCTCTGAATGGATACAACAACAGTAAAAGACCATAAATGTGAATAGTAAAGAATTAAGGATCTGTTCCAAAGTAAAGAGGTAAAAGAAAAAAATTTTTTTTCGATAAATGGAATTTATTTTATTCAAAATAATCCCCTTCAAAGTTAATAAAGGATTTCAGCTCATTGACGGGGATGGCGCCCTTATATTTCGTGTTAAAGAAGCCACGACCTAGTGGCTTTTTTTCTATTATTAGTGACGAATTCCTAATATGAAAGTTAATCACCAGATGACGTCTTGGAGAATAGTGACTGTATCAGAGATGATAGTCTATGGACTGTATATAAGGGAAAACTACAGATATTTTTCTTACCATTGACTGCATTGTGTCAGAAATATGTGCATGTATAACTAAAGCTAGTATTCTTACTATAAATATAGCGAATATTATACTATCCATAAAATGAAAAAAATGTGTTCCTTGAATAGCTAACAATGTTAAAGCAATCATCCAAATAGCGAGAATATAATTCGCGACTATTACCATATTTATTATACCATTAAATTCATCTCTTGTTCTTTGAAAACTGCCTAAAATAGTTAGATAGAGTCGTCTTAACGATTTTAATTTCATTATGAATGCTGTTTTTTTGTGTAAACTTAATAGTCTAGGACTAATTTGTTGTTTATTGATAATTTTTGCGTCTAATTCTCTTCGTAATTGATCAAATAATCTTTTCATAAAGATTAGATATATGCCAGTGTCTACCCATACTCGCAAGTAGTAAGTTGTTATAAGGTAGCCTAAAAAATACAGTTTTATAAAAACTGTTTTGCAATTGAATTTAACATAATAACAAAATTGGTTTAATTGAAATTAAAAAAAAAATAGAAATCGGTTTAATATAAGTTTGTTTATATATACATAATCATGAAAAAAATGATCTCGCGCCATGCTATCAATATATTCCAGATATATAACCGGGATTTGTACCTGGTTAGAATTCCTAACTCTAAGCATATAATGCTGCGACATAGATATAAGTATTAATCAGTCCATACAAGGACAAAACCTGTGTTTCGCTCTATAAGAGCTCATCAGTACAGTACCGGTTTGTCTCTTCAGTCAATAATGAAGAGACATCTTCGGTTCTCCGGTACAGACCTTGTAAAAGCAACACCAAACAGAAAAAACGCGTGAGCATTTTACATGCCGGAAATGAAAATGGTTTTGTGCAAAATTGATTGCTGCTTTCGGTTATATTTCAAATTATTCAGTAGATTATCATCAAGACATGACATCTACCTTTTTCAAAAAATGGTTTGTAAAGCAACTATTACCAAATTTACCTCAAAATTCAGTCATAGTGATGGACAATGTTCCTTAACATTCACGACAGACTGGAGAAATTCCGAAAGCTAAATGTCGAAAAAATGTTATTTCTGCGTACCTAGATAACGTATGGGCAGCTTATTCTTCAACACCTTTAAGACAGGATTTGATTTTTATATTAAAATCTTTAAATGTTAAACCAAGTTATGAGGTCGATGAAATGGCTGAGCAATATGCCATAATGTAATTAGTTTACCACCTTATTATTGTGTATTTAACCTCATCTAGTTGATTTGGAGCAACATTAAAAAAGAAGTTAGGAAGAAAAATGCTACCCCAACTCAGGAATTGTGATTGACACTATAAGGGAAGTTGTTGCAGATATTTCGAAGGAATTATGGTATAACTGTGTTGGCCATGTTCATAAATTGAAAATACTTGTAGAGTACTTCTGGTTCATTCCTTTGTTATCGATTTGAATGACATATCTAGTGCGGATGATAGTTCTGACGAGGATTATTTTTTATGTGATTTATAATTTAAATCCATATCATTTGGAACTCATTTTCGTTGTATTTTCCTAATCGAAAAATATAACCTTGAAGTGGTGAAAAGGTGCTTTAATCATTATAAATCAGACTAATCCATCTCAATTGACTGACGAAATCCAAGTCGCTCTAAACAAAAAAGAAGTAGTATGTGCCTTTCTGTCAAAAAAACATTCAATGAAAGAGGAGTAGATAGAACGACTTCCACCTGGTTGTTGCAATTACTATCTACAAGAATTGCAGAAATGAAGGTAGGCCAATACACTCTATCTCCATCAATACGACCAGAGGTTGCCCGCAGGGAGAGTTGCATCCCCACTCATGTGGAGTCTTACCGTAGACAGCAATTGCCCAAAATAGGCATACCTCATACCTGGCCAAGGTTATTCCGATAACGTAGTTATCCTCGCAAGAGGGAAATATGAAAACGTCCTCTGAGGCATAGTACAAAGAGGACTGAACAATGCAAAGCAATGGTGTGATTCAGTGGTACTTAATATCGACCCACCACCTAGATCACTTCAACTTGATCAAACTTGGGAAATGCCTCAAGGACATGCCAAAGAAATTTAAGTTAGTGTGAAAATTCACCACAAATTTGGGAAGTAAATCTGAATGGGACAAAGACACCATATTGGGGCTAAGCCAAAACGCCATAAAATGGTATACGGATGTCTCCAAGATAGATAAAGGAACAGGAGAAGGGGTTTTTGGACCTAGAACCAAATACTCAGAAAGCTTGCGTGCGTACCCAAGCATCTTTCAATCGGAAATCCGTGCCATGTATAGAATTTAATATCGAAAGGAACTATCCTAGACTAAAGATTGTAATCAGGTCAGATAGTCAAGCAGCCATCAAAGCTCTGAACTCACACACAATCAGTTCAAAGATGGTCTGGGAATGCCTAGGCAAATTAAATGAACTAGGACAGAATAACACTGTTACGCCCCCCCCCTATGTGTTCCAGGACACATAGGAATAGAAGGAAACGAACCATCAGACAAGTTGGCAAAAGAAGGAGCTGAAACCCCTAACCTCTGGGACCATCCTGTGAAATCAGCAGTAGTACAATCTTAGAAAAACGAAGGAAAAGAATGGATAGCGAAAAATACAAGTACTGAAACGATCTAGAAGGACTAAAGACAATCGAAGACGCTCCTGGAAAACTATAACCAGAAGAGATCTTTTAGCTGCCTTAACCATAGTAAGAAGAACTTCCTTATAACAGGAATATTAAACGGGCACTGCCAATTAAGAGGACACATGAAGAAACTAGGATTGGTAGATGAAGCAAACTGCAGATTCTGTGAGGTAGAGGATGAAACCTCAATACACATACTCTCAGATTGCATTGCATTACGTAATTCTAGGGTCATACGAAATAGAAGAGGAAGATCTACCTAACTTGAAACCCAACGATATCCTAAACTTTCTACTAAGAAGGATAGGACTAGAAGAGCAGCTATAAGTCTGAGGAAATCATCAGAAGTATAACAACAAAAGGGAGATACAATAGATCTTATAGGTCATTGGTGTATCTGTTACCTCTAATTTGCTAAAAGATACATACAAAACATCCCAAAATATTTGAAAATCTTAAATAATACAAGCGAAGTCCAATCCTGCACCAAGCAGTTGAGTGAATTGTTTGTCGTTGGCGAAAAGCAAAAATTATCTTTGAACGAAACTATACTAACCACTATTATAGTAGCGTGCTGTTAAACTTTTTGTTTGTTTGAAAAAAACATTAAATAACTGGAGTAAAAGAAAATATAAAAAATAAATACAAAAACTCACCAAATGTTAATTTGTTAATACATTTTAAATAAGTTAACACACTTTGATCCTTTAATAAAAACAACAAAATTTGGCCTACAGCCGCAATAAACGTATACAATATCCAACAAATAGATAAATAATTACTAGCGGTAACATTGTCAAATATTAAAAATCTAGATTGAACTTGTGCAATATATACTGCTATATTCATTTCGTAATTTTTTTCAATCCATCTCATATTAACTGTGATCAAATTAAATATCATTATTGACATAATAGTTGTTTCCAAAATATCTGAAATAATCATATTACTGGATAGATTTTCGTATAAAACACTTAATATTACTTCTACAATTCCTAAAATCAACGCAAGTGTGTGAATCACAAAACAAAAAATTCGTCGTTTATTATCAAGTTTTATGGTAGGTTTTTTAGAAGGATGT
This sequence comes from Altica lythri, assembly GCA_964028335.1. Lineage (NCBI taxonomy): Eukaryota > Metazoa > Arthropoda > Insecta > Coleoptera > Chrysomelidae > Altica > Altica lythri. The sequence goes on along the minus strand of OZ034801.1, from coordinate 19,224,709 downwards.
GAAGTGTGTGGACAATTAAATTTAATAAACGTATAAGTAAATGATGAAATTAAAATTGGGTATTTTAACAAACAAATGTAGCAACTATTCACCGACATGTTTTGAGTAATAAATCAGTTTATTGAATGTACAGATTGGTTTTATAGATTAATTATGTGATATTATCGGGGTTGTTTGATTTGCGATTGTTTGTTTTATGTTTGTTTACTTTGTAATTATCAAGCAAATTACAATCAGGAATTGTAATTGAAAAATCTATATTCAGTATGTAGCATTTCAAAAAATCGCTATCTTTTACATTTAATTAAATTAAAATATGGCTCTAACCATTCAGCAGTCAGAAATAGGTACATTTCGATGTACAGTGGGTTATAAAGTTGACAAGCTTCTCAAACTTTCGGCCCGCGTGAAACTACAATTTCTGATTGGCTACCCGATTCAATACTTTCTAAAACATCCAATCCTTTTGGAGATGATGCACGAAGAAATTAATCGCACTTACTTACGGTTCTGACCTTCGTCAACGACTTTTGTTTCACTTACATTAAGGTACTAATAATGGCCGCTCTGAAATTTAATCTGCATAAAATTCCCGGCAAATTATTGTTTAATCTGTTTTTGAGGCCAAAGAAGACCTGTTTTGTCCTGGAAATTATTGTAACGACTGTCCAGAAGTATTGCTATGGTTTGGTAGAATACCTTCGTATATGGGTTATAAAGTTGGCAATATTGCTTCTCAAACTTTCGGTCCGCGTGAAACTACAATTTCTGATTGGCTACCCGATTCAATACTTTCTAAAACATCCGATCCTTTTGGAGATGATGCACGAAGAAATTAATCGCACTCACTTACGGTTCTGACCTTCGTCAACGACTTTTGTTTCACTTACGTTAAGGTACTAATAATGCCCGCTCTGAAATTTTGATCTGCATAAAATTACCGTCAAATAATTTTTTTATCAGTTTTTGAGGCCAAAGAAGACCTGTTTAACCTGGAAATCATTGTAATGACTATCCAGAAGTATTGCCATGGTTTTGTAGAATATCTTCGTATGTGGGTTAAAGTTAGCAATATTGCATTAAAAGCTTCTCGTACTTTCGGTACGCGTGTAACTATAATCTCTGATTGGTTAGCCGATTCAAACCTTTCAAAAACATCCGATGCTTTTGGAGATAATGCACGAAGAAATTAATCGCAGCCACTTACGGTTCTGACCTTCGTCAACGACTTTTGTTTCACGTACGTTAAGGTGCTAATAATGGCCGCTCCGAAATTTTGATCTGTATAAAATTCCCGGCAAATTATTGTTTAATCTGTTTTTGAGGTCAAAGAAGACCTGTTTCGTCCTGGAAGTCATTGTAACGACTGTCCAGAAGTATTGCTATGGTTTGGTAGACTAGCTTCGTATATGGGTTATAAAGTTGGCAATATTGCATTAAAAGCTTCTCGTACTTTCGGTACGCGTGTAACTATAATTTCTGATTGGTTAGCCGATTCAAACCTTTCAAAAACATCCGATGCTTGATGCTTTTGGAGATGATGCACGAAGATATTAATCGCAGCCACTTACGGTTCTGACCTTCGTCAACGACTTTTGTTTCACTTACGTTAAGGTACTAATAATGGCCGCTCTGAAATTTTGATCTGGATAAAATTCCCCGCAAATTATTGTTTAATCTGTTTTTGAGGCCAAAGAAGACCTGTTTCGTCCTGGAAATGATTGTAACGACTGTCCAGAAGTATTGCTATGGTTTGGTAGAATACCTTCGTATGTGGGTTATAAAGTTGGCAATATTGCATTAAAAGCTTCTCAAACTTTCGGTCCGCGTGAAACTACAATTTCTGATTGGCTAGCCGATTCAAACCTTTCGTAAACATCCGAGAAGATGTACGAAGAAATTAGTCGCACTTATTTACGGTACTGACCTTCGTCAACGACTTTTGTTTCACTTATGTTAAGGTACCTACTAATAATGGCCGTTCTTGAAATTTTGATATCCATAAAATTCCCAGCAAATTATTGTTTAATCTGTGTTTAGAAAGTTCAAAATAGAACAGTTATTAAGTTGAATATCTTCCTGAATCTTTCGTATACATTTTTACATGATAGACTGTCTTTAGGTTATTTATTTTAGAGATTTCTAGTGTGTAGTGATTAGATTAGATCATGTTTTTCGCAAATTCTAGAATGTTCATTTGTTGTATACAAGGGGAGTTCAAAGAGTTCAAATAGTTCATTGAAATTGAAAACGTTATCCAGCAGAGTTCTTGTGTATCTGAATAAATTGTATTAAAGTCCCCATAAGTGTTTCAGTATTATGACGCCACCGCAAGGTGGCGCAGTTAATATCTCATATATTTAAAAGAGAAATTCTTACTAAACCAAGTATTATGACTCCACCATAAGGTGGCGCAGTTGATATCTAATATATTAAATGAATGAATTACAAAATGCTATGAAAAAAATAGTATAAACCTCAGAACCAAAGAGAAAATACGATAAAACCCATAAAACCCTATAAAAAATCATTGAAAAAAATAAACTAAAATCGTAAAAATTTGAAAAAAAAAATGCCAATTCAGCTAGTTTATATACAAAACACAAATATATACTATAACAAAAACTTTTAATTCGCTGGTGAATACTTTAACAAAGACAGTTATATTTTTTTAATTTTTTTGCTTTATACTTTTTTTTTTGTATTTAAGTAGAGATTTTCAATAAGATATCTAACCTTCTAATATAATTTGCAAGGTTCAATTATACCATTGAAGATTATCTGTTTAAATAATGAAAAAGTTAATTTTTTTTTACAAACGTATATAATTTAATACCGTTTTTATTTTGTGGTATACATTATATAATTTGCACCTTGTACATACATTAAAAAATAATATTAAAAAAAAGAAAATATAAGCTGTACACTACACTATAATCACAAAAAGTAGAGAACAAGATTGCGCAGGTAGTCAGGTAGTCACTGGTTTGATTTTTAACACATATAATCCATTTTTTTTTATTTGATTTTATCACTCAAAATGCACCACTTTAGTCATCTTTCAACATACTCAAAGGATTTGTTTTTCCAGCTCTTGGCGACGACGGAAAATCTGAGGTGGCACTTACACCTAAAAAAAAATTGTATGTCAATATGTGAAGATTAAATGTAAAATTGTACAAATAGGTAAAAAATTAATAAAAAACGAGAAACTAAAGTAAAAAGGAAAATAATTGAAAAAAGCTGGAAAAAATCCTAGAAAATATCACAAAAATAAAATAAAAAAACAAAAATGTGGGAAATTGAAAATAACAGAAAAAAACAAAACTGGAAAAATTACAAAAAAAATTGGCTTGGAAACAAACGACTATCATTTTATACTTAATGGCGTTAGGGTTCGTTCTTAGTGAGAAGGCCCATCCTGAGTGGATACAAAAGAGGTTGCGAAAAAGGGTAAATAGGGCCAAATTTTGGCCCTCTTTACCCTTGGCTGCCTCCTCTTTTGTATCCACCCAGCTGTCCACCATTTACGTTTTTTCAAAAGGTACAACATTACGTGGTAGAATTGACAGACATATTATCCATGACGATTTTTTGCCCAAATTTTGGCCCTCTTTACCCTTGCCCGCCACCTAGGTGTAAGCTTATCGAAATTTCAAATTACTTAAAGAAGAAATTAAACTAAGTTTTTTTACCTTGTTTAATACTAAGACATTCGAGCCATTCTGTCATACTAATTTGCCTGTCTTTATTACTATCACAGTATCTCGGCAATTTTTTGCCACACTTTCTTAACCCTTTCACACTTCCCACCATATCCTTGAACGCTTTCCATTCATTCCGTTCCAACATTTTATTTTTATTTTTATCAAAAATAACAAAACTCCATGTAGCTACTTGCTCTTCTTTTGATGCTATCCATTCAAGGTTGTTAAAGCTACTAAAAAAAGTTGTAAATAATATTTTTTATGAATAGAATAATTTAAATTATACCAAACCTAGTATCTGTTCCATTGACAATTTCTGACATTTTGGTATGTAAAAAATGTAAAAGATCCTTTAAGAAGATAAATTTTTTATCATCTGGACAACCTTTCATTATCCTAGTGTTCGTTTTTAAATTATCACAGTTAGGGGTAGCGTTTTTAACAGATGTACCTGGGATGTTTTTTCCTGTATCTTCGTTGACACACCAACAATAACCTGCTGATTTGTAACACTGAACCTAAAAATATAATTAATGAATCTTATGGCCTTAAAATTTTTTGTCTAGGGAAGTGTTTTACCTTTTGGTAACGTCCATCTGGAGTACATTCTGGTACGTACAATTGGTAACCTTCTGATAAAGCTGTTTTTCTATCAGATAAACAATCAGTTGGATCCTCTGCTACTTCTGAAGATTCTTCATCAAAACTTCCTACTGGTCCCAAAGCTGAACTTAGAACTGTTAATATAAATAAATAAAATGTTTAGTTTGAGATGGGGTCGACTCGGTTCATATAGAGAGTCTGAAGTATTTATTTTTGGAATCCTTACATCCAATCTATGTTTTTACATTAATTTTATCATTGGTTATTGTTTTTAGACAAAAATGCATGCGACAAACAAAATTAAGAAACCTAGTTGATGGAAAACTGAAGATAACTTTAAGTGAGGTACCTGATTACTTACAAAAATATCCTCTAAAAGATCTTATTTTATATTGTTTTCAGATAGGTATAAAATGAAAATTTGACGAAGACATTTTGAAACTTTCAGAGATTACATTGTTTTGAATATTTATGACCTTAAAACCTTGAAGGAACTATTTTAATAAATTTGCTCTTAGGAAGTTTGCTGGGACTTAATATCAACCCCACCAAGACCAATTTAGTAGCCTTTTCAATGAAAAAGAAATCTAACTCAGAAACCGTCAAAATAGGTAAAAATATCGTTGAGTGGAAAACAGAAGTTAAATATATAGGGCTTACCCTAGATAACAGGCTAATCTGGAACAAACACGAAAACAAATGATTACTCAAAGCTATAAAATCCCTTATGGTGTGCAGAAACATTGCAGAAAAAAATTGGGGTTGCAACCCAAGGACATTTCAATGGACGAATCATCACTTATGGGGCAGTAGCTGACTACTACAAGCAAAAACCTCGAAAATTCATAGACTAGCCTGTGCTTGGATCACTGGAGCAATGGGAACATGCTTTACTGCTGCAATGGAACAATGAAGGAAAAACCTTGATCACTTCAATTTGATCAAACTTGGGAAATGCCCCAAGATGGCCTGCCGAAGAAATTTAACTTTATGAGAAAATTCATATCATACAATAGTGAGGACATAAAACGAGTAGAAAAATTTAACTATCTGGGAACTTGGCTATGTGAAGACTGGTCTTCAGACTTAGAAATCAAGTGCCGGATAGAAAAAGCAAGGAACTCATTTATGAAATTCAAAAACGTATTTAGCAACTCGGTCTTTGACCTCAACCTCAGAATAGGATTCACAAAATGTTACGTATGGTCCGTGCTATTGTACGGAATGGAAGGCTGGACAATGAAGGTTAATACTATGAATAGACTGGAAGCATTTGAGATGTGGATCTACAGAAGAATACTAAAAGTTTCTTGGATAGCAAGGAAAACCAACGAGGAAATTCTGAGGAGGATTGCGTATCTGGGACATGTGATACGCAACGAGAGGTACCATTTCCTCCAACTACTAATTGAAGGAAAGAGAGAGGGAAAGAGGGAACTGGGCAGAAAGAGGATGTCGCGGCTCCGAAATATCAAACATTGGACAGGGATAAGGACGAAGGGAGAATTAATCCGCAGCATTAGGGACAGAGTTAAATGGTCAGAAATGATCGCAAACATCCATTAATGGATAGCAGCAGAAGAAGAAGAGAAAATTCACCAGAAAACTGGGTAGTAAATCTGAATGGGACAAAGACACCATGTTGAGGCTGAAGAAAAATACCATAAAATGGTATAAAGAGGGCTCGAAAACAGACGAAGGAACAGGAGCAGTTTTTGGACCTAGAGCCAAATACTCAGGTAGTCTGGGTGCACACCCAAGCATCTTTCAAGCGGAAATCAGTGCCATTTAAAGTTGTGTAGAGTTTAATACCGAAAGAAAATATCATAGACAAAAGATTGAAATCTTGCAAGATACTCAAGCAGCCATCAAAGTTGAGAACTCGCAACATAAGTTCAAAGATGGTCTTTGACAATTAGCTGAAAGATGGTGTGGGAATGCCTAGGCAAACTAAATGATCTGTTACACTGTTACAAAATTACACTCTTATGGGTTCCAGGATACATAGGAATAGAAGTAAACGAAACAGCAGATAAGCTGACAAAAAAGGAGCTAAAACCCTATACTTGGGGCCAGAACCATCTTGTGGAATCAGCAGTAGTAAAGACTTAAAAAAACTAAGGAAAGAAGTGGATAGAGAAGGCCTAGTAACAGCCTGAGTTGAGTTGAGGATATCCCTACACACGGGAGGACGCACAATGGGTTTCAGTGTTGGCTGAGCACTAGCTCGCCCTTCCCCAAATTACCAAATCCAGATCCAGAGTGGATAGAGAAAAATCCAAGTACTGGAACGATCTAGAAGGACTAAAACAACCAAAGGCGCTCCTGGGTAACTATAACCAGAAGAGATCTTTGAACTGTCTAAGCCTTAGTAAAAACAATCTTCGTATTATAACGAGAATTTTCTCGTAATGAAGAGTACATTGTAATGAATAATAACTATAATCTCAAACATTGACGGCTTCATTTTAATGCAGTTGTTGGCTTAACTCTAGTAAAACTCCTGAAAGTGAAATTCTGTAGAAATAAAACAAACTTGAAGATTCTAGACGAGAAACGAACGCACTAATAACATAATAAAATTTGAAAAAGTCTTTGGAACTGACCTTCATGTGGTGTTGACTTCCCAGGTCCAAATGGGTCGTCGTAGTCGGTTTCTTCATCAACTTCGCTGTCGTTGGATGTGTTCTGGCTGCGCCCGTCTGGATTCAGCGACAAGAACACACGCAAAGAGACTATTTAAGTTCAAAACAAAGTATGCGAATGCTAAACCTAATTAGGTTAGTTCTCATATCTATAGGAGGAGTTAAAAAGCAATTAAATTACTATCGGTTTATACATATTTTTAATAAAGATGGTGACAGCAGCTAAGGAGGGTATGGTATTTATCTAAGTTTATCTAAAACTACTAATCTACATAAATATAATATCTAATCTATATAAAACTGTACACCTTTTAATAACTTACCGTCAATATCCATTTTTCCATCTCTTGTTAAGCAATGTTCCCATTCTTGCAAGCTGATTTTTCCATCTTTATTTAGATCGCACGCTCGTGGAAATTGCCTGGCACATTTTTTCGGTTTTACTAGTTTTCTAACAGTTCTTCTTAAATCTTTATACTCAAATCTATCTAAAATATGATCGCTGTTTTGATCTAACGTACGAAATTTCCATGTTATCACTACGTTATCGCTATCGTTTCGACCAGAATCTCTAAAAATTAATAAATTACATAATGTTACAAAAAGTTGTACAGTTTTAAGTACTTAAAACTAAAATCATAATTTTGTTCAAAAATGTGGAGCTAGTACTATTCTGTTGGATAACTGTTGGCAGATATCTTTAAACCAAATAATGAATTGGGATTTATTAGGTAACTTACCTTATATATTCTGTATGAAAACTATTAATTAAATTATTATTCATCATCGTCTTCTCAGGTCGTCTACATATCCTATTCCTTTGTTGTCTTCTGATATTTGCCGCTGAAGACCTTCTTTGATTTGTTTTCTTTCTACCACATTTCGGTGGTTTATTATCGTTTTTTCGTCTCGATGACGTATAAGGTAGTGGAATACCTTCTGGTGTGACACACCAACAAAAATTGGCACCTAAATGGCATTGGGCTGAATCGTAGCTGCCATCCGGTCGACATTTAGGAATAAAGCTACAAAAATTATGATAATTAAAACAATAAAACAAATTATCATTCGCCATTTTTACTCCACTGACACTGATACTCCGCTCTCACAGATATTTCAGTTCATTGATCATTGATTCTCAGCTGTTAAAGATACTTTACTGTTACTGGTACTTCGCCATCACTAAATTAAAGTCGAATTGAAATTATAGGTATCTACATCTAATACTTAGAGTTTGGTTATTGGTTGCTTATATCTCATTACAAAACCAAGCAGCTCTAAATGCGAAAGTTTTGGGAGCAAACAAGCTCATAGCTGGAGTGGGACACATGCTGCAAGTTTGATTTTTCTAACACTTTATGAGTACCAGGACACTCAGGGTTTTGGGCCAATGAGTGAGAAGGCTGATGAATTGGCCCGAATGGGAGCTAATATCCCAATGATTGGCCCGGAAACATTCGGCATGGTTGCTGACACGTTTAGAAAGGCAGCTATTGAGAAATGGAGGCTAAAGAAGGCCCAGGAGTGATGAGAAAAATCGTCGAGTAAGCGGCATGCCAAAGTCTTTATAAAAGGACATTCAGCAAAATTTACTGCAGAGCTGTTATCACAAAAGAGAAACCGGCTGCTCAAACTTACGTGAAGAGGTCAACGCCAAGGCTATTTAATCTCACTAAGAGGGCAGGGTTTGACAAGGTGCTCTAATCCTATTCTAGAGATGATGAGTGTTCACAAGAGATCTGTAAAGGTTGCCTTGATACAGCATCAAGTACTCAAAGCTTACCATCCTTGCTTGAAGATATATTTTTGCAAAAATCTGAGTTCATTGGGATAATTGCATCTCCTATCTTAATTTTTTTCAAGTTTGGTTGAAATTATTTGGTTTGTTAAAATGGGTAAATATTTGCGAATTTACCTCCTCCAGATAGACATCGAGAGGACCTCTTGTGTTTTCTACTAATTAAAAATAATTAGGCTTTAACATTTTATCATCATTATGAACCAAAGACACATGTGCAAAGGGGCGATATTCTACATCTACGAAAATTGTTAATACAGTTTTTTCTTTGTAGTGTTACTCGATAGTAGCGCTATTTAGACTTTCCAACACCCATCAGCAGTAGAGCTGAGGGACTAATTGTAGTTGTACGAATTATTTTGTTTTATCTTCTAAAGCGCTTTACTGTTCCTTCAAAATTTGTTCCATCTTTGCTCTTCTCTTCCTTCTAATCAAATGAAGTAACACCATTGACCCAAGACTGTAAATTGGTACTAAGTTTAGTGATATTGCACTCATTCAAACAAAAGGTCACATCGTGTTTTTAGACGTCCAACAGTTACGAAACATTGGTTTGAAATTATCTATTCTTTCTATAGTAAATGGTCTTACAAAGTTTGTAATACAACTTTTGTGGTGTAAGACCTTTGGCTATTCACATTTGAAGTTTTTTCCCGATTATTCTTAAATCTTGATGCTAGAATAGATAAATATCTGAGACCAAGCTAATCTGACAATAGATACTGATAACAGATTGATGGTTGGCAGTCAGTGACAATGGAATCTAAATGACTGATGTTAAAAAGTCTGGTCTTTAGTGACTTATTATTAAAGAGGTATTATAAATAGAGTGTTGGAGCCAAACTTCCAGCTGTTCGTCGATTGGAAAGAAAGAGAAAATCGCATATGCGTCGGTATAGAGGGACAGATAGGGTTCTGCGATCTTCTCTCTTTTTCTAACCTTTGGACCTTTATACTTACAGGCAGCTGTATGTTTTACCTACTCAATCTATAATACCTCTATGCTTATTATTATAATATCCAAAAATTTTTCTTACCTACTATTATACATGGGATTTTGTTGGTTAAATAAACTCCAATCGGAGCACTGGCGTTGTTTTTTACAAGGTCCTCGTTTTCCGAGTGTAATGTTTTTATTGTTGCATCTTGATTTTTCAAATATACATCGACTTGGATATGTAAGTCCATCAGAGCCACAGATTGGTTTGGGACTGTCATTATCACGTTGACAGGCTTTGGGATTGCAGGTATCCTAGAAGTAAAAATAACAATTTTACAATATACTTCTTGCATCACAGGAAGATCAATAATCCAGAAGTTAAAAGCTTCTGGTGGAGGTAATAAAGACATTTAAAACTCAAGAATATTGGACTCACTGAAAGAATAACCAGAGATAGAATGTTACTGTTTCTTATAGTAAACCAATTGCGAGTCCTTAAAAATCTTTTCTTTCTTCTCATTTATCTATAGAACTAAATTACCACCACAAACAAATCAATAGTTTGTAAAGACGTTAAAAATATGGTCATCACAAGTTGAAGAGAATATGTTAAAGGTCAAAGACACAGCTGAAAGAAACACACTAATAGACCAAAGAGAGGATTTCAAAATGACTTCTAAAAGACAGTGTCTTCAAAGCCAAAATTGTTATTTTATTGTCAAAATTTACTGATTGAAACAGATACAATTTAATACAGTGCGCAATACTAATATACAATAAAAATAAGTTACTTTCTAAAGGGATCTTTTATCTGCCTTTTTAAATGAATTTGAAAAAGTTTAAGGAGGAGACCCCCTGGGGGCTTCGCGGTTCTTGTTGCAGGTAACTTTACTATATGAGCTATGACATGGATACAGGTGTGAAGGTATTGTATTCGAACACCTGTTCACAATAGCGGTCGATTAGAATCGGAATGTAGACCCGGCGAAGAGAAGAGACACCAACACTTAAGTTTGAACACCTGGGAAACGATGAGATTTCTGATTCTCTGTGTATATAATTGTGAAATTCTCGCCTTAATGATATGGTGTCAAATAAGGATCTTTGAAAACTAATTGTTATATTATATTTTATATTACTTGCAGATATCAATTCTTAGATACTTTAATAAAAAAAGTTTTACTACACCAGAAATGAAGTATTATTTTATTGTTTTTCTAGTGTTTATCACTCTAAATAATCCTCAAAACAGTTAATATATTGATAAGGAAATCCTCTTCTAGGCCACCTTCCAATCAATAAAATCTGTGGAGTTGTGGATTTTGCACTCAAGGAAATCAATCTCTATTACAACAAAATTTTCAATATATATTTTTTTCTTCCTATGGTCGGTCTTCTTTCTTCTTCTCTATTTGTTAAATCCTTTTTTCTGCTGCAATACTTGCTATCTCCTTTTATCTGCTCTTCTACTTTCTAATTCTGGCTTCTTCTTATATTTGCTCCTGGCTGTTATTTTGCAACCGGATTTTGCGTTATAAAAGTTTTTTTCAACAACCGTGACAAAAAAATACTTTCAGCGAGAACGTGATACGTCACAATTGAGAGAAATTCTCATAATGTTAACTTTCATCACTAGTGATGAAAGTCATATTTAAAAACAATTTATATCTGGTAGCCTGGTTTCTCGTTAATTGTTTAGACAGTTTGTACTGAAAGCATTGTTAGTTGTTTAATTTATCATGATTTCTAAATTAGACAGTGATTAAGATTATACAAATACACCACCAGAAGTAGCCAATCAACCTCTTTAGATTTATTACCAATAAAATCTAAAAAGAGATTTTTTGCATTTTTAGAGCAAGAAATTAATTTAACAACTTTCAGCAATAGCTTTTTTAAAGCTTTTAAAGATAAAGTTTTAAAATTTTAACACAAGTTTGAAGCCTTTTATTGGTAAGAAAAAAATAGGATTTTGCATTTTAATGTTCATAATTAAACAAAAGACGCCAAAATTTCTGCAGAAAACTATAGGCCCATATTAACTAAAATAGATATCTGAATATTTCATTGTCCCATTCAAGATCTTTTTTTTATTTATTTTTTTTAACATAAAAAACATAACACGCAGCTCTGTCTGGTTTTGAACGACATAAATTTCGTATGTACCGAGCAGTATATAATTAATTTTTTTTTTCAAGAATTTATGTTGTTTCCAATAAAAGTAAAAATCCAACAAGTTCTCGTATAAAAATCTTATTTTACGACCCTTGTGCATCCAGAGAATAAATTGAATGCGAAATTCCTCTTACCAAATAATCTAAGATCAAGTTTTTTAATCCTCTTTGATTTTTAATTGCAAATTTTGTCAATTATTTAATGTTGTGAAATTGTTATAATCTTGAAAAATGATGTTTTAATTTTAATCTAACCAGTCAAAAAAATAATGATTTATTAATAAACATAATGACAGCTGGAGGCATGAATCGATTCGAACGTGATTCTATTCAAAAGAGATTTTTATCAACAAATTTATTTAAACCATTTATCATTATGATTTACCTTAAGGCAATATTTCAAGATAACAATAAAACTGCTTATTGTGTTATACATTTTCACCCATTTTCTACATAATAAACATCAATAAAAACCATGATTGATTCACCATAGAAACTGTGACTAACAGTATAAGTGGTTACTTAATAATAATATAATCAGCAAAATCATTTGAAAGTCTGGAACTGCTGTGTTATAATTAATTCATGTGTAGGTCAATTTTAGACATTTACAAATGGCATTAAGGAGAATTTAGAAAAATACTACATCAGACAGAAGGCTATTTATAGCCAACGTCCCTTTAACCATTCGGTCACGGATGTCTAGCGGTTAGTCAGCGTTTTTAATGCTATTTTATAGAGCAGGTTTTCTTCTATAAAATGTTGGTTTTCTCTTCGTAAACGAAACTTTAATTTGGGGTCCCTGTGTTCAGTCTTTGAATTTTAAGCTCAATTTTTTATTTATATTTTGGTGCATAAGCAATTAAAATAAGGTCACCATTCGATTCAGCATAATTTATCAAAAATTATATGTCTAGTTTCTGCACACATGGCGTTGGAGTCTCCTAAACACATGTTAACACCATACTTGGGACCATAACCATCTTGTGGAACTAGCAGTAGTACAATCTTAGAAAAACTAAGGAAAGAAATAGATAGCGAATAATCCAAGTACTGGAACGATCTAGAATGACTAAGACAATCGAAAACGCTCCTGGGAAACTATAACCAGAAGAGATCTTTTAGCTGCCTTAACTATAGTAAGAAGAACCTCCTTATAACTTGAATATTAACGGGGAACGGCCGATTAAGAGGACATATGAAGAAACTAGAATTGGTAGATGAAGCAAAGAGCAGATTCTGTGAGGAAGAGGGCAAAACCCCAATATCCTAAACTTTCTAAGAAAGCTAGGATTAGAGCTGCTATAAGTCTCAGGAAACATCAGAAGTGTAGCAAGGGGGACACAATAGATCTTATAGGTCGCAAGTGTATCTGTGTAAACACGTAAGCCAAGAACCCAAAGTACAATTTTCTACATACTCAAAGGACAAAAGCGAACAAGTTAAGAACGGCAAAGAATCGACATTTCGGCGCCTTCTTTAACATTTTTCGCTACAGCAGCAATATTCTGTTCTTCGTGAACAGGTTATAAACTAAAACGCGGGCTAACCGCTATGCATCCGTGGTCAAATGGTTAAAGGCGCAATCGACTGTAGATAGAGATCGCGTGTTCAGCTTCCTTAATGTCATTTCTTCTTTGTCTAATTACTAAATATCCTATAATAGATCTATCAAATAGTTAATGTGCCAAAAAAAATTCTGTTTTGAATAGTGAAGTTTCATTTAACGATATTCGGTCAGTGAATGAAATATAGAAGGCATTTCATACTGCAAATCTTAAATATTCTAATCTTGTTGGTAACAACAAATTATATCATGAACATAACAATACTAAATTGTATTACATTCAATTACCTACTAAATAATCTTTTGATGTATCATAGCATAAATTTCCGTACCTTCTAAAAATACAAGAATGATTTCATATACTATAAGACACTAAACTATAATGTCAGGATTAATAAAAATGTTAAAAAGTGATTTATGTATTGTGATTTAAGAAGTGTGCTACTATTTTAGATCAACCTACGCATCTCCGGTACTTAAATTGGGAAGTCCTGTTTCCTTCCATAAATTTTTTAACCATTTACAAGATTTAATAAAAATTGAGCCATTTATACAATGAGTATTATACAAACTTTTACTGTCTTCTTATTAATCATCATAAAAATTATGTTATAACTATTTTATATGTGCGGTTGTTTTATTTAAACTATGATTTACAAAATTTATTAAATTATTGGAATAAGCTAAAGAATTAAGTGGTAATTTACGTAACAAGTTCGGAAAATACTATTTTTTAGACGAGTTGACAAAATTCTAGCACAGGCCGTAGGAGAGGCCTGGAAGTTTTATATTCATAATGACAATATATTATCAACTAGCGGACCCGGCGAACTTCACATCGCCTAACACTAATGTTTTTTCCAATTTTATTTTTTTATTTTTACGATTAATTTTTTGTATTTTTTATCATATTTTCTCGTTTGTTACCAGTTTTTACTATTATTTATAGTACTTTGTAATTTATCGATTAGGTATATTATATATTAACTGCGCCACCTAACGGTGGTGTCATAGTTCTTAGGTAAGTAAGTTTTGCTCTTTTAAATATATGAGATATCAACTGCGCCACCTTACGGTGGCGACATAGTACTTAATTATGTAAGAATTACAGGTGTAAATTTATAACATCTCAACTGCGCCACCTTAGGGTAGCGTTATAATGATTAATTTCGTAATAAACGCGTCCGATCGCTGCAAAATTCAAAGTGCTATAAGGAAAATCGCGGCCTCCGTTGCCGCCGCCCCTGCCGGTCAGTACCACCGCAAGCGCTACGTCCCGCAATTTTAAATCTGCAATATCTTCGAAAATATTCATTTAAATCTTGTGCTGTAAAGGACCATATAGATCTATATTAAATCAAAAATGTATTTAAGCTATTTAATTGGATAAGGATTAAATCGGTTAAAATCACTTCGAAAATTACCCATTATTTGTCGTAAAAAGTAAATGACAAAAAAATGTTATTGTGGGATATCCATAAGAGATAGACATATACCATCGCGGAGTTTTCTGTAGACCTTTTCAATGTGTACAAATAATTGGTACATTATTTTGATAAATCTCGTAGGGTACAGCCTGCGATTGCAATGTAACCGGAAAAAAATTGATAATTAACGACAGCACATTACCACTACTTAATGGATGTTATTATACATATAAACCTTTCTCTTGAATCACTCTATCTATTAAAAAAAACCGCATCAAAATCCGTTGCGTAGTTTTAAAGATTTAAGCATACAAAGGGAAATAGGGACAGAAAAAGCGACTTTGCTTTATACTATGTATTGATGATTGATATTGATATATCAAAACCTATTTGGGGGTCTTACCAGAAGATAAAAAAGATAAGGAATTTAACGTAAGAACTTTTGGTCAAAGAAATTAGAAATGAAATAATCGTGTTAAACAAGATATCATGTACAAGATCATGTACATATCCAGGAGCTAATGTACACCCCGACCACGTCCTCCTGATAGCAGAACTTAAAGTGAAAATTACAAATAACAAAAGACCCAAAACGGAACCAAAAGTGGATTATGACAAACTTAAAGACAACAGGAGGGGTGGTTAAGGTAGGGTAAACTGACAGGTAAAATTACAGGTAAATTAAAGGTGAATTGAGGTGAGTTGAGGACATGTGACAACACCTTCTGGTCATTGTCGATTCTTCGGCGGACCCTCTTCTTCTTAGGCACTCTGCATGAACTCGATGGCATGCTTACCAATCGGTCCCAGGAACCCGCTTGTACAACTACTGACATCAAAGGTAAAGAAGCTCAAAAATAAATGAATCGATGATAACTTTAGAAAAGCCACAACCAGAAGAGGAGATAAATATAGACAAAATGTGGAACGAAATGGACGAAAAGATTATCGATACAGCGGTAAAAGAACTCAGATACAAAAAAGCAAAATTGGATGACCGACGAAATATTGAATAAGCTTGACGAATGAAGAAAATATAAAATTCAACTAGATCGACACAAGTACACCAAGTTATTAGGAAAGATATAAGAGCTGCAAAAAACAATTGGTTAAGGAAACAATGCGAAGAGATGAAGCAACTACAGGATCAACATAATGACTACGATCTACATTATAAGATAAAAGAAACAGCTGGAATATATACAGAGAAAAGCCATTCTCCATCATAGAGGATAGACAGCGTCAAGTAGCACAAGACGAACAAGAAAAGAAGACGATCTGAAAACAATATATCAGTAACCTCTTTACAGATGAACGACCTTAACATGGAGAACCACAAGAAAAAATATGTCTGGCCCTTCCATCATAGTTGAAGAAATTAGTGGAGCAATAAACACTTCAAAAGATAAGGGTGCCCACCGAGTTGTTTAATCTAATGGATAATGATGGCTTGGTGGTGCTTCAAAAGTTCTTTAATCAAGTTTATGATACAGCAAAATTTCCTACTAAATGGCTCACATCTAGCTTTATTCCCTTGCTTAAAAAAAACAATGCAACCAAATGTGAAAATCACAGACTAATAAGTCTAATGAAACACATTCTAAAAATATTTCTTAAAGTTATTTAATACCGAGTCTCTGTAAGTTGCGAAACAGATATTCGAGCCTCCCAGTTTGGATTTCGACGTGGTTTGGGTACGAGAGAAGTACTAGTGGTTCAGAACTGATATGACCAAAGGAAAAACGTAATTATGTGCTTCATAGATTACGAAAAAGTGTTCAACATGCAAATCAAATTCAAATACTCAAAAAGACTTCACATTGATCAAAAAGACATCCGTTGCATAGAAAACCTTTACTGGAACCAAACAGCTACAGTAAAAATTGGTAGCGAAACAACAGAAGCACAAAAGTGTTAGACAGGAATGCGTTCTTTTTCACTTCTGTTCAACATCTTTCGGGAGGCATTTGACAAACAAGACATCAACGATCTCCAAAGTCTTTTCATTCTCGTCGGTGAACACAGCTGGGGATTGAGATTGAGACTAAATATAGTTTTCCGTACAGTAGAACAATATTATGATTTAAAGCTTACACATGCAAACCAGCCCATTGAACGAGTACATAAATTTAATTATTTGGGAACCTGCGGAGACTTTACTAACACCGACTTCAACCTTAACCTCAGGTTAAGAATCGTAAACTGCTATGTGTGTTCAGTACTATTATATGGCATGGAAGGTTGGACACTGAAGATAGCCACAATGAACAGTTTGGAGGCGTTCGAAATATAGACTTATCCTTAAAGTTTTGTGGACGACTAGAGTGACGAATGAGGAGATATTGAGAAGAGTGGCAAAAGAATAACAGTTCTTTTTCTTTAAACGCAGAAAAACCGCATACTTGGGACATGCTTAATAAAAGATACCAAGATGTCGTGGCTTCTTAATGTCAGGCAGTGGACAGGACTGTTGGTTTTTATAAACATTTCGATTTTGTATTTGTTAATACACGTTTTAATTAAAAAACAAATCTTTCTTTCATTGAGAAGTTATCTTTTTGGGTACCCTAAGTAAAACAATTGTGGTCAAAGAGAATTTTTCTATAATTTGTTATTCTCTGCTTTTATAAAAATAAGGTGACACCTTGTGTTAAATTCCCCATTTTTTTCGCCATCTCACTGAACTTTAAACTCACGATCCGCTCTCCTTCTTTCCACTCAATCACCGTATGCTATTGTAAACTTCTATTTTATCATATCATATACGTTTTATTTTAATTATATTTTTATTTTTTGCTTGTATAAAGTAGTTGATATAGCCATTTTTATCAGCTAACAAAAGCAAGAGTTATTTGAAAAATTTAGCAATTTGAACATTAGAAACAAAAAAAAAAAAAATTAAACGAAGGCAGTTCAATACAAGAGTAAAAGACTTCTTGTGTAAAAGAAATCGGACAAGTATGAGAAGAGACCAATCTGGCCTAAAGGCAATCGCATTTACAAACCACTTCACACACCACACAATGTTTTTTTTTATATGTAAAGAAATATCCCACGATTCGGATCTCTTTTCATTCTTAAGGGTCAACGGAGAAGTCAAACCCATTTTAACTTCATTGAAATATTACATATATAGGATGGCACTTTAAAATGAAATCTTTAAAAACCAAGGTAGCAAATATTTGTTTTGATTTCTAAATTATTCAATGTCTAGATTTTGGGAAAACACAGAAAATAGTAGGTTAGTAGGTATATATATTTGTAAATAAATATAAAAACGAGAAACTAAAATAAAATGGAAAATAGTAAAAAAAAAGAAAAAATGGCGAAAAAAAGAAAGCTAAGAATATGCTTTTTTAAATTAAGTACTATGACGCCACTGTAAGGTGGCGCAGTTGATATCTAATATATTTAATCGATAAATAAAAAAGAAAGCCACAAAAATACTTTTCGTGTTAGTATCACTTTTTATAACTCAAGAACAGAAAAACTGATTTGGTTGAAAATTGGTGGGGAGGTAGCTTAGAACCGTGGAATACCTTTTACCCAGTTATACAGCGTTTCTTCAATATTTCAATAATAGATGGCGATGATAGTCAATTTGTTTGGATATCTAGGTTACAGATACCCGGTAGAAGGCGTAGTATTTTCATTTCTAAGTATAAAAACGAGTTAAGTGGAAAAAAGTGACCTTAAGGTGGCCCATTTGAAATTTAAACGAACGACTCTTACTTAATAAAGTACTATGACGAAACCTAAGGTGGCGCAGTTAATATTTCATAAATATAAACGAGCAATTCCTACTAAATTAAGTACCATGATGCCACCGTATGGTGGAGCAGTTGAGATGTCAAATAATATTTAATTTATCTACTCAATAAATTACAAAATACAACGAAAAACATAATCAAAAACTGAAAACTAACGAGAAAATATGATAAAATTGACAAAAGAAAAAAAACAATAAAAAAACCAGACAAAAATGGTAAAAATTTAAAAAAGGGTAAAAGAGAAAAAGGTCAGCTAGTATCACATAAACGAGCAATTTTTACTAAAGTACCATGATGCCACCGGAAGGTGGCGCTGTTAATATCGGATACATTTAAACAAGGAATTCTTACTAAATTAAGTACTATGACGCGACTAACAGATGGCGCAGTCGATATCTAATGTATTTAATCGATAAATGGAAAATAAAAAATAGTAAAAATGAGAAAGTGTTAGTTGGTAATTTTCTATACAATTTTGCATATTACTGTAGATCTTGCCTATTTTACTATCAAGTTAATGTTACAACTACTAAAAAAAGTTATTATAAAAACTGTAAACTAACTGAAATGCAAATCATCTAAACATTTGCAATAAACAAATGAAAGTACAACTAAAAGTGAAGTCCATGAACTTTATTTTAACAACAATAGTCGTAAAACACGAAAACTGTCAAAGAATAGAAGAGAAACTGAAATACAATGGGCCATTATAATAGGTTCATTTTAAATTAAAACTTACACAATAGTAACAAGAGTGCAATATTGAAAATTACAAAATAAAAACAAAGTTACATAGGTATTGTTGTATATATTTTTAAATTATATACCAACCGATAACGATTTTGCAAAGAAAAACCAATTATTGTTTAGAAGAGAGTAATACAAGAAGAATATGTTAAAAATGCTTTATTAGATCAAAAACTTTGCAAACTAACCTCGTATACTCTTTAATATATATTTTTTAAACTAATCGTTGATCTATAAGAACCCAAAAATTAATATGTTAAGCAAGGAATTCTTATTAAATTACGTACTATGACGCTACTAACAGGTGGCGTAGTTGATATCTAATATATTTAATCGATAAATGGACAACGGAAAATAGTAAAAAAAAGAAAAAATTGCGAAAAAAGAGCAAAGAAAATACCTTTCCAAAACTAGTAAAATAACGCCACCGTAAGGTGGCGCAGTTATCTATATATATAAAAATGAATGTTTGTCTGTATGGTATGTCTGTATGTACTCAATGAACTCAAAAACTACTGGACCGATTATTATAAAAATTGGTATGTAGGTATATGTATTTTTCCACGGAGAAGGTTTGTATGATATGCTTATTAATGCCACTCGCCACTAGGTGGCGCTGCAGAGTAGCAACTTCTGTACCGTTCAACCGATTGCCATGAAAATTGGTATGTGTATGTATTTTTCCATGGAGAAGGTTTGTATGATATGCTCATTGATGCCACTGGCCACCAGGTGGCGCTGCAGAGTAGCAACTTCTGTCCCGTTCAACCGATTGTCATGAAAATTGGTATGTATATGTATTTTTCCACAGAGAAAGTTTGTATGATATGCTCATTGATGCCACTCGCCACTAGGTGGCGCTGCAGAGTAGCAACTTCTGTCCCGTTCAACCGATTGTCATGAAAATTTGTACGTATATGTATTTTTCCACGGAGAAAGTTTGTATGATATGCTCATTGATGCCACTCGCCACCAGGTGGCGCTGCAGAGTAGCAACTTCTGTCCCGTTCAACCGGTTGTCATGAAAATTGGTATGGGTATGTATTTTTCCACGGAGAAGGTTTGTATGATATGCTCATTGATGCTACTCGCCACCATGTGGCGCTTCAGAGTAGCAACTTCTGACTCGTTCAACCGATTGTCATGAAAATCAGTATGATGATGTATTTTTAATGGGTAAGATGAATATGATAATCGTATTAATGGAAGTTAGCACCAGATGGCGCTTGCATGTATCAAATTCAATACTGATTACTAGATATCTATACGAATTCGTATAAATATAAGTTCGAAAAATATGTTTTTGGAGCGATAAAGCGATAAGTAAAACAAAAGTATAAACTTTCTTTCCTTCTCTATCTCTTCTTATCTTTTATTTTTCTTAAATTTATTTTAGTTGTTGGCGTAGCAATGCGCGCCGGGTACAGCTAGTATCTTATATATTTAAACGAGCAATTTCTACTTAATTAAGATTTATGACATTACTGTAAGGTAGCTCAGTTAATATCACATATATTCAAACGCGCAATTTTTACTTAAGTACCATTAAAACAAGGAATTCTAAATACTAAGTAGGTACTATGAAGCCACTAAAAGTATACATATATTTTTAAATGCTATACCAACCGATAACGATTTTACAAAGAACTATACCAATTATTATTTAGACAAGAGTAATAGAAGAAGATTATGTTAAAAAATTCATTATTACATCAAAAACCTTGCAAACTAACCTCGTATACTCTTGAATATGTATTTTTTTAAATTTCTCTTTGATCTATAAGAACCCAAAAATTTATATATACTTTAATCTATATTCTTTTTCGAAAACTATTTTTTGACCTACAAGAAACCAAAACCAACGAATTATATATTTTTAAACGTGGCGAAAATGGAAGATTAATCAGCATTTTTTCAAAGTCGATGGAATGCAGTCGCTCATTTGATATGCATCGCGGCAATGTGTAAAACTTGTATCTAGTTAGTAGTGGTCATTCGCCAAAAAGAAAAAAGTCGAAAATAAAAAAGTGCCAACAAAAAACCCAAAAAAAGTTGGCATAGAAGTATAATAATTGCCAATATTTCTTAAATGCTCCTAATTGCTCATCAATTGCTCAAGTATAATCTGCAATTGCTCACATTATTAATTAATTAATTAATTAGTTATTACCAAATGAAAATACAAATAATTTTTTCTCAATTACGCGAAGAGCATTCAACTTTTCCAATAAATCTTTTCTTTAATAAATTGCTCACAATTTGCTCAATTATAGTCTGCAATTGCTCACAATATTAATTAATTATTTAATTAGTTATTAACAAATGAAAATACAAATAATTTTTTCTTAACTACGCGAAGAGCATTCAACTTTTCTAATAAATTGCTCACAATTTGCTCATTTATAATCTGCAATTGCTCACATTATTAATTAATTATTTAATTAGTTATTAACAAATAAAAATACAAATAATTTTTTCTCAATTACGCGAGGAGCATTAAACCTTTCTAATAAATCTTTTTTTTAATAAATTGCTCACAATTTGCTCAATTATAATCTGCAATTGCTCACATCATTAATTAATTATTTAATCAGTTATTAACAAATGAAAATACAAATCATTTTTTCTCAATTACGCGAGGAGCATTCAACTTTTCTAATAAATCTTTTCTTTAATAAATTGCTCACAATTTGCTCAATTATAATCTGCAATTGCTTACATTATTTAATTAGTTATTAACAAATGAAAATACAAATCATTTTGTTCTCAATTACGCTTAGAGCATTTAACTTTTCTAATAAATATTTTCTTTAATAAATTGCTCACAATTTGCTCAATTATAATCTGCAATTGCTCACATTATTTATTAATTATTTAATTAGTTATTAACAAATGAAAATACAAAAATTATTTGTATTTTTATTTGTTAATAACTAATTAAATAATTAATTAATAATGTGAGCAATTGCAGATTATAAATGAGCAAATTGTGAGCAATTTATTAGAAAAGTTGAATGCTCTTCGCGTAGTTAAGAAAAAATTATTTGTATTTTCATTTGTTAATAACTAATTAAATAATTAATTAATATTGTGAGCAATTGCAGACTATAATTGAGCAAATTGTGAGCAATTTATTAAAGAAAAGATTTATTGGAAAAGTTGAATGCTCTTCGCGTAATTAAGAAAAAATGATTTGTATTTTCATTTGTTAATAACTAATTAAATAATTAATTAATAATGTAAGCAATTGCAGATTATAATTGAGCAAATTGTGAGCAATTTATTAAAGAAAAGATTTATTAGAAAAGTTGAATGCTCTAAGCGTAATTGAGAACAAAATGATTTGTATTTTCATTTGTTAATAAATAATTAAATAATTAATAAATAATGTGAGCTGTTGCAGATTATAATTGAGCAAATTGTGAGCACTTTATTAAAGAAAAGATTTATTAGAAAACTTGAATGCTCTTGGCGTAATTGAGAAAAAAATATTTGTATTTTTATTTGTTAATAACTAATTAAATAATTAATTAATAATGTGAGCAATTGCAGATTATAATTGAGCAAATTGTGAGCAATTTATTAAAGAAAAGATTTATCAGAAAAGTTTAATGCTCTTCGCGTAATTGAGAAAAAATGATTTGTATTTTCATTTGTTAATAACTAATTAAATAATTAATTAATAATGTGAGCAATTCCAGAATATAATTGAGCAAATTGTGAGCAATTTATTAGAAAAGTTGAATAATCTTTGCGTAATTGAGAAAAAACGATTTGTATTTTAATTTGTTAATAACTAATTAAATAATTAATTAATAATGTGAGCAATTGCAGATTAGAATTTAGCAAATTGTGAGCAATTTATTAAAGAAAAGATTTATTATAAAAGTTGAATGCTCTTCACGTAATTGAGAAAAAATTATTTGTATTTTTATTTGTTAATAACTAATTAAATAATTAATTAATAATGTGAGCAATTGCAGATTATAATTGAGCAATTGATGAGCAATTAGGAGCATTTAAGAAATATTGGCAATTATTATACTTCTATGCCAACTTTTTTTGGGTCAACAAAAAATATATAAATATAAATGTCTGTAGATAACGCGATCAAGGTGTTACTCATCACACCACACTTTTTTATGAGTTTTATAAATGAAAGTAGCAATTTTATAATATATTTAGTGATTTATGAAATAACTTTAAGTGGTGATGAAGAAAGATAACACCAAAGAATAAATAAAACATATTAACATATTAACAGAAAAAATAGAAACATCCACTTAGATTAATAAGCATTCCAAAATTGTTTACAAGTACTTAGGACAGAATTTTCAGATTTTCAGCACTGCTTTTGATCCCTCTTTCATTTGAAACCCCGTCTGTGAAGTAGATGTAATGCTGAAGCCTAATTTATACACTCATATTGCACATTTTTTTACTTGTAATGTTATTTTAGGCAGATAATTATGAACCTTGTGGTACTGCTTTTATTTCCGGATGTATTTTCGAAAATTGTTGCTCAGAATTTCTTGTAGCCTGTAGAAGCCCATTCTGTCCTCACTTTTTATAATAATATGTAAAGTAGGTAGATTAAACAGAACTTGCAGTACTGCTGTAGGAATGTTTCTCAAAGCACCTGTTTGACAAAGTTATCTTTAATCCTTACTTGATGATGGCATTTCTTTATTGAATCTTATCAACCACATCATAGACACATATTTGATTGTTGGTTTGACCACCATGTTAAAGAATATGGCTGCTTTTAAACCACAGCAGATAAGCTGACAAAAAAGAAGCTTACCAGAACCATCTTGTGAAATCAGCATTAGTACAATCTTAGAAGAACTAAGAAAAGAAGTGGGTGGAAAAGATCCAAGTACTGGAACGATCTAGAAGGACAAAGACAACCGAAGACGTTTCGGGACACTATAACCAGAAGAGATCTTTCAGCTGTCTAAACCTCAGTACAAACAACCTCCATATTATAACACCGATTAAGAGGACACAAAAAGAAACTAGGGTTGGTAGATGAAGCAAAGTGCAGAGTCTGTGAGGAAGAGGACGATGCCAAGGATCATACCAAAAAGAGGAGAAAGGTCTACGTAACTTGAAGCCCAACGATAACCTAAACTTTTTAAAAATTGTAGGATTAGAAGACCTTCTATAGGGGGGCACAATAGATCTCATAGGTCGCAGGTGTATCTGTCACGCACATACATAAACCCAAAGTTTTGCCTCAAGTGCCTCAATATTACCGTCCTGATTCAAGGTGGTCATTCCTCGTAGTCTTTGAGTCTAATATCACACAAGATATTGAATTTTTCCCATAGCTTGATGTGATGATCTATATGCCGTCTAAGTTTCTTTTTCTAATAAATTCCATAACCTTAGACTTCTGAGGACTTATTTTATACTATGTCTAATTTTAGTATTAAACTTGCCATAATCTAAGATGACTAGAGTCACATTCAGACATTAAACTTTGATTTAATGATCATAACCACCAAATAATTCCTTTTGAATTAGGAAAAACGGATTCTTTTTTTAAGGGTCTACATTATATTTCGTACTTAAATTTCGTAACAAAATCTCTTCCTTTGCTTTCTTAAATTTTTTGGTAAAAACGAATTTATGGATTAGTTATTCTTTTTAAACGCTCATGTGGATCCTATTCCAAAAATACCAATAATAAGTCGCAGGCAAATTTTAAGAAAATTTTGTAGTAAACAAAGGTTACACAAAATAAACACATGCAAACATGACGTGATCAGTCTTTTTCCTATCTAAATTCAGTTTCGACATTTTTTCAACAACTCATTATTTACAGAAAAAAATCAATCTTTGCAGTTTTGTATAAAATATACGATCTAACACAAATAAATATCTCTAAAAATAATTAACATCTAAAATACAGAAACAGGATCTACAGTTTTACGTAGAATTTCAATTTCGTATATATAAAATAGTTGGAAATATCATCCCCTCGTCATAAAATAATTAATTCGAAACATTTTGATGATAACCATCTTTTTCGGTTAAAATTATAGACTGGTTTGATTTAAATGGAAATAAGGACTTTCTGCGAAAGTTAAACCGTATAATTTTGGACCAACAACATAACAATAAATAATAATAATATTAGTTGTTTATAAATTTCTCAGATTTAAATCTTTATCAAGATAAAATACAAATTCTATTCTTTGTGTAGTTCTCGGTAAATTTTTGATTCTTCAAAACATTGTTTTTAACACCTTTTATAATCTAGTTATCTTTATGATACATCCAACTTAGAAATTATCAAAAAAGCTCGCAAAAAAATTGAAGATAGCTGCATTTTTGATATGTTGTAAAGACATGTCTAAATCCAACTTTGCAACCGAAAAAATGGATAGGAAAACTTTTAGAGGCCGAAAAACCTCGAACATTTTGGAGTTAAATTACGTGAGGCATTTTTCTGGATTTTTCGACCCCCCCGCCCCCTCTGGTGAGATTTCATAAGATTTTCCCTAACTCCCTCCCCCCTCCCCCTCCCCAAATCTCACGTAAGATTTTTAAAAAATTGGTATTTTAACTGTAATAACGTTGGATTAAAAAAAAAATACAAGAACATAATTTGTTCCATTACTTTTACTTTAAAAACTAGCAATGACTAGTTTTTGATACTCAAAATCAATAATATTTATTCTAATTCAGTCCATGGGCAGTAGCCACAGTGGTGCTGCTCTGCGGGGTTCGGACAAATACGACCAACATTATTGTATGAAATTTCGCCGTATTTTCATTCCAGAAGCATTTTTGTACTTTAATTTAATTTTACTTTTGCGTAACTATACACAGTTTTCTTCTTGAAAAAAAAAATTACTTGATATTTGGTAAAACCCCCCCCCCCTCTCCACCAAGTGAGATTTAGAAAGATTAAGCTTGACCCCCCTCTGAACACCTCGCGTAATTTATGGACGCCCCCTAATTTAGTTTTTGGCCTGTATCTCCAGATCAGTGCATTTTAAAAAGAAATAACCCTAAAAATAGATTACATTTTCTAAAAATTGAGATAAACTTATCACTGTAGACCCTGTAACGTTCGTTTTTGAGTATATCCTCCGAAATATATTTTTATTTATTTTAATTTTATCGCGCTGGTGCAGATGGTCTGTTCGCGTCGATTTGGTAGGAGAAAGTTTGTCACTTCGTTAGTAAATTATTTCAATTCATTCATTTTATCTGTGATTCTTAATAATAGCAGAATTATTTTCTGATTACCTTGGCCCTTCATTTAGGTAATTGCCAAATCCAGAAGGGCCCGATTAGAGAAATACCGAAATTGTTTGAGAACGTGACAAGCCGTCAGCCATTTTGTTTGCCGTTATCGATAAGCTTATCGACGAGAAAACCTACCTTCCTTGGACTGGATAATTGAAAATTTACCTAAGAGAAGCCATACCATCCCTGGATTGGAAATTTATTTATTGAAATCCCGAAAAATATTTCGAACTCATTCCCAATTGTCAATTCTGGTTGGATTCCTGGGAAAAATAACAAGATAAGAGATTTTGATTAACTTAAATTTTGATTAACTTAAATTTTGATTGATTAAGTAAATTAACTTAAAACTGATTTTACCGTTTTTTATTTGTTTGTCTGTACTTGGCGCCCTAAATTAATGTTTGGGAGGGGTTGGTAACGGCGATTGCAGTTTCGTCCGTAATCCCTTTATACTTTTGTTAATGACTACACTTTTGTCCGGGTAGGTAATATTATAAAATTTAAAAATATGCAGTTTCGTCCGGGCATTGCTCAGGTATAACCCAACTTGATTTAATTGATCCAAGAAACGCAATTAAGATGTAGTAGTAGTATTTTGGGAAAGATAAATTTTATCGGTGGGTAGGATAATTTTGCCAGGTACGTGATGGAAAACTTAAATGTTTAATCTAGTTTAACCAAGCGGGGAAAAGTGGTTCTATTTGTAACCAATTTTAAATTTAATTTTTGTGAAAAACTGGCCAACTGCAGGGTTCCACGGTTGGCGAAGAAAAAGTTGTATCACGATAACACATAACACACAGCCATCAAGAGTTATGCAAGTTTGTTTTACAAAAGCAGTTCATGGCAGTTGCAGCTAAGCGCAAAGCTTCGGAAGACATAGGTTTGCATCAGCCAAAGCAAATTTTGCACAGTGTTCTAAAAGACAACGAATCAGACCAATTAACAATGGAGGACCTTAACTCCGTTAAAAGAAGTATTTACGGAAAAGGAAGGAAGAAGTTTCCAAAGCTGCCTAATTCCACTTTGGAATTACATCAAGCCTTGGACAAAGTGTTAAAAAGTGCAAAAACAATAACGGTAAACTCAGAGGTAGGAAATGTATCGAAAGGAATAGACACACGATAGGCACAGTAAAGTGGTACAGTGGCGAAATTACCGGTGATCATTAAAGTTCGGTGGCGAATTTACCTGGAGAATTTTCGTGTTAATAACACTTAATACTTGGCAATATTCATTCCTTTTTCGGATAAGTACTTACGGACGAACCTGTACATGTTTAAAAATTCGTCCCGGACGAAACTGTATGTTGCCAGGTAGACCGGTGTTAGGGACTCCTAATTAAAGACGATTAGCCGGACGAAAGTATATCTACCCGTTGGTAAAGACTCAGAAGGATGCCACGACCCTCAGGAGCTAGCCTAGGGTAATTTAAGGGTTAAAACCCCGCCACTGATTCTACAAAAAACCGAGCTTTAAAGAAACTGTTTTATTTATAAAAATCTAAAGAGGCATTTCAAAGATATAGTCTCTTAAAAATGAAGAAAAAAATGATTATTTTTGTGAGGAGTTTAAACACAGAAAATGTTAAAAAATTGATCAAAACGTAATTGATAAATTGATCAATAATAAAAATAATAAATGTTTTATATTTCACTCGGTAGACTAACTTAATATCCATTGCAAAAATTTATTTATTAAAACATAACGGGTAAAAGCTTATTGTTGTAAATAATAAATAAACTAGGTTACCGTAATGGATTTATAAATTCAAGTGCTTATCAAGATGAACACTTGAACAGCAATGGTTTTTAATTCGTTTAAATACCAGATGTGCATTTGAAGTTTTTATTTTAAATCATAAATTAATAAATAAGCTATTAAAACAACTATAAATTAATTAGGGACAATTTAATCATTATAGAATAAGATAGATTGATTCGACTGTGTTTATTTGTTGCTTTTATACATTATAGTATACGAGTAAGAGTAAAATGTGCGGATGTAATATCAAGTGACTAATGATTAGGTCACTGACTAGACTAGATAATGACAATATATCAAGAATACTTCGCAGTCAATTTGCAACACGAGGTGAAAGTCTTTATCACAACTGATAACAGATTACTCTCAAAAATTATTATGAAATATACTGAAAAATGAGTCTAATTAATCACTCTTTTATTCGGCTATTGACTTTGTAAAATACGAGGTTTGTTGAGAAAGAAAGAAATGCTGTAGGCATATCAACTGGATTATGTCATGCAATTGTATCGGATGTTTTGGGCATGAAACGAAGAGTGTTCCAAAATTGCTGAATTTGGACCAAAAGCAACGTCGCATGAATATCGCTCAGGAGCTGTTGAATACCGCCAACGACCATCCAGATTTCTTCAAAAGGATTATAACTGGTGCCAGGTTTACGGCTATAACATCGAAACCAAAGTCCAATCATCTCAATGGAAGCGGCCATAGGAACCAAGACCGAAAAAAGCACGTCAAATTCGGTCGAATGTGAAGGTTTTGCTCACTGGTTTCTTCTATTACACTGCTTGTTCGTGAGTTTTGGCCAAAAACAACACCTCAACCTCTGTATTCTCCTGACTTAGTCGGCTGCGACTTTTTCCTATTCCCAGAACTAAAGAGACCGATGAAAGGATGACGTTTTGCCACAATTAGATAAAAGAAAGAGCTGATGGCCATATCCCAAATCGAGTTCCAGAAGTGTTATACCTGAGGAAGATTACTTTGAGTTATTCAAAAATTCACGTTTTTTTCTCGTATAGTACCTAACTGAGATATGATTTTTTGAATTTTACTACTCTTAACATTTTTAGCAGAGAAATCAAAGAAAAAAAGAAGGATCCAGAGGAAGGTAAAGTGTTGGATGTTAAGAAGATAGGAGTATCAAAGTAAGTTTAACAAAAGAGATTATTATGAAAGAAGATATGAAGAAGTGGTGGACTAGGAATAGTAATGTTGTTAGGAAAATAGTCTTGGGAAAATCATCAGGGTAAGGTGAACCAGAAAATGAAGAAATGTGGTAGTAGAATAAAGAAGTACAAAAAGTAGTGAAAGTGAAAAAGGTGGCGAAGACCAAGTGGGATTTATTAGGAAGTACAGGTGATACGGGAGAATGGAAGGTAGCAAAAGGAAAGCAAAGACAGCAATGGCAAGACCGAAATAAAATGAAATGAAAAAGGTCTTTGAGAACTTAGAGAGTAATAAAAAAGAAAGAGAATTATTAACGATAGCTAAAGAAAAAGATAAAGCTTCAAAAGATATGACTGCCGTCCAAAAAAATATGACAAAGAATTTTAGAAAGAGTTTTATAAAGTAAGGAAGGAATATTACGCAAATCCGCTGAACGAGGAAAATGAGAGATATATTTGGAGATGGTATTGCAAGTTTTAGAATGGTGAGAGACCTGACTAAGAAGAATGTGAAGATTGCGTACATTAGAGAAGATAAATTATGGAAAGGCGGTGGGAGCGGATGGGATACCAGCAGAAGTATGGAAGTTATTGATGAGGATAGAGTAGATATTTTGTTGGACCTGATAAAAAAAGTAATAAAGCAATAGAAAATACCAAGTGTGCTTGATCCAATCTATAACGAAAAGGGAGATGTGCAAGAGTATAGTATTCCTACAGAGGCATTAAACTTATGTCAGATACTTTGAAAATTTGAAAGAAAATAGTGAAAAAGAGGTTGAGGGAAAAAAGCAATTGATACTGTTTTTGCTATAAGAAGAATGATGAAGAGATGTCGTAAAACGCTGCTTTCATAGACTTATGGATAGCGTATGACCGAATTCCGAGACATGAAGAGTGAATATGTATGCGAGTGAAAGGTGTGGTTGAAAAGTATGTCCGATTAGTGCAAGAGATATATGAGGGAATAAAATGGAAATAGAAAGCACTAAAGAATTTGGGCTGCATGTGGGGGTGAAGCCAGATGGGATATGATGTATGCGGATGATAGTAGGTCTTGTGAAAGAGAGGCTGAAAGAAAAACTTGACAGAAATAAAGAAAAGCGATTGAGAGGAGAGGGTTGAGAGTGATTAGGGCAAAGATTGAGTATAAGACAACATACGAATCGAATCAGGTGGTGTCAGCTGTACAAAACTTTAGATATATAGAAAAGAATAGAAGGTTAAAGAGCGAGATGAGTCATAGATGGATGGATGAATTGGTGAAGAATGAGTGGAGTGGAGTGCAAAAATGAATGGTAGACTTTCCCACATGAGAATAGGTAAAGACGTAGCTTTACAAAAACAAAGCTTATTTTACTACCTTTAAAACGGTTTATGATTACAACGACCTATTGTAACTGATGATTTTTTAAATTTGACTTCTCTAAAGTTTTTTTTTATTAAGGATGTCCTCGTAGGTGTAGACCTAAATAATAATGTACCGAGAACATCTATTGGGACAAAAGAGACAATTTATTAATTTGGGATTTAAAGGCCTACAAGTTAGGACGAGTGGGGAAGACGTGGGAAGATAAGGAGTTCCACAATCTGGAGACCCTGGGGATGAAGGAACGATCGAATCGATCCGTTCTCGATGTCGGGTATTGAACAGTATTCTTTTTCACGCCACCTGTAATATCATTAATTACATCACCAAATCATTATTCTTCAATAAATCAATTTCTACAGAAAGTTATCTAGTTTTAAAATACAAATCTTTGCCGATCATCAACACTAAAAGAAATTTCCTAGTGTAGAAAAAACTGTACCATAAAAGTTTAGTTTGCTAACGCCGTAATACCTAATTAGTGCTAAAATTGGAAATGCAGTTGGTCTTCAGGGACGTCAGCGAATTTTTTTTTACCTTAGGTATTGCCTTATTTAACACAGTAACCGCCACGTGTGTACCGTTATTGGTATTGTCCATAAGAGGAATTGTCGCACTAACCTGCTCAGAAGTTGTATTTATAAAATAACAGAGGAGAAACCGAACAAATATTTTTTCATTTTTCATACACATCAACTCGGTTTAGGTAGGGTAGGTAGAAATTTTGTTTAGTTGTTTAAAAAATAATAGATTAGATTAGATTATCGGTTTCACACCATTTTAAACAATGGATTGTAAGCCTTAAAGAACTTGTTTTTTTTTATAAAATCCAATCCATCAATTTTTCGTCATTTGGTTGGCCTTTCGATATAATGATTGAATTACAAATTCTGAGTTGACCATCTAACAATTTCTCAAGTCTTCCAGGTCAAACTTGTTGCCAAGGCTGCTTAATCTAATCTAATCTAAATAACCTGGCATGGTCTCTCCTGTGGAGCCCCATGTTTGAGCACTGCTTCCTGTGGGAATATTGTGACCAGGTTCGGCACCAACAGTCCTTACATGCACCCGTGCTTGCAGGACTCTAGTTTAGCTGAAAATCAGCATCCCGCTGATCCTCAGGAAGGCTAGAATCCAGGTGAACTAAATTCCTTGAGTTACTGTTGCCACAGGGCAGTTCCCTTTATAAGAGATTTGAGTCCTGTGACCAGCTCCTCAAGGTGGTGATAGGATTCAGGATTCGTGTCACCGAAGATGAGGAACCGTTTATAGTCCAAGGCCTCACACTCGAATAGAATGTGAGTTGTCGTCTCATCGTCCATGTCACTCAGTCGGCACAAGGTGGGTTCCTGTGTCAGAATCCCCATCCTCCGAAGGTGTAGTCTGAATGGTCCATGCCCTGTGAGCAGGCCCACTAGTACTCTGATCTGACTCCTGCCAAGATCCAGTATGTCAGACGTGAGTTTTTTGGAGTAGCCTTTGAGCATCAGCTTCGAGTGCCTCAGCCCTACAGTGTTACTCCAGTGTTTGGTCGACTCTTCCCAGACCCAGTTCCTGACTTTGGTCCTTACCCAGGCTCTAGGCAGTCCCAATACAGGTTCTGGACCAATAAATCGTGTATCCGCTCCATTCTTGGCCAGAAGATCCACGGTTTCATTTCCTTCAAAACCTTTATGCCCTGGTTAAGATATTACCAAAATGAATTTGACGAAGTTTTTTCACCTTTCTGTCCAGCTTATCCCACAACGATTGGATTTGCATCCGTTGAGTGCGGTGGCCATTCCATAATAGCAAGCATGTATTTTCTTTTAATCTTTTAATGTATGTTTGGTGTCGTTATCTTCATATCATAAATCCCTTTCCTATCAAATTGATACCAGGTAAAATAGCGTTTTGCTTAAGTATCCAGTGATAGTCTTCTTTCCGCATTCAATTTTTATTTAAAAATTTCGTCCTTTTCGCATTTTAAAAGAACTTGGAGCCAATACTTGTGATTTGGGAATAAGTTTCTCTTAGCATGCATTAGGATGGAGGATGGTGATTATCAGGATTGATGAAGTGAAAACTCTTCGTAGAAGGTATGGTGTTAGCGTATTAGACACTATACACTTAGAAGGCTTTCTGGGTTTCCGTCCAAGTGGTGCCACAGGTATCGGTGGAGGAGTCCTGCTTAAGGATTGTGCTCTATGACGTTCGTGTTATGAGAGCTTGTGATTTGAGACTGTCTTGTAATTCCCTATACGCATAAACAGCGTAGACGGATCGCTCAATATCTTTCGAGAATAAGAAGACTACTATACCTCGAGGCCCAATTGTCTGTCAGTTTTGACATTTTTCTTAAAAGTATCTCTTTCTATTGCGCGTTAATAAGACAAAGATAGTAAGTCTTTCTAAGTTAAACATGGCAACTACCATTCATGCTAACCTCGCATTGGTTCTACTTGCATTTAGGTCACAATGACGTCACTGACAAACCTGGAGGTATAGTTTCAACTACCGTAGACGGATCAATGAGAACGTGCGTGCCTGGTGTGTGTTAATCACACTCCCTTGGTCTTCATACGGTATGCGGTAGATCAAGTCGCGTAAGTGATGCCCTTTCGTGCGTTAATTTAAAACCGCATTAGCGATACCTTCTCGTGTGTTGATTTGAATCCATGTTGCTACAATAATAAAATTATTTTTGGATCCTATCCAATGGATTTTTTATAAAACCTAATTGATTGTTTTAGTATCTAAAATCTGCTAAAATCTGCTTAGTGTAATCAGCACTTATATTCATTATATAAACTAAAAATAGGTAATAAATAATTAATGATTTATTTTCTATAGATATAAACAAAAACTGGTATTTAATTACAGTTTAGGCGAAGAAGATATGAAAAGGATTAATAAGAAACTCGATATATTATTAAGTGGTTATAAAATTGGCGATGACGTGACTAATTATTCGAAAAATTTATCAAATATTCTTTGTATATAAAACAATATATATCTATCTTCATTATTATTATTATTATGTAAATTTTAATAAAAATGTAACATTTTTAAAGTTAAGACTACTTCTTTCGCACCTGATAGAGAAGCCATAGAAATAGAGAAGCCCCCGAACAACTTTAATAAAAAAGAGGAAGCAGTCAAGATTAACAAAACATGGGTCCCATAATTAAGGGTGCGAAAACTCTACCCTTAACGAACAACACCGACCAGAACCGATTGGAATCGAAAGCAGCTGAGGCCCCGCCCACTTCCTTCCCGACGTATAAATACGGGTCCGTCCACGAAGAGCTCAGTAGTTCGCAGACTGTCAACCAGGAAGCAACTTCTGAAGATGCCAACCGCTCGTGTTGGCGAAACGTCAAGTCAGCAAGACAATCGACGCCGGCCTAACAGCCCAAAAACCATTGATACAGTGATATGGATTATCATATAAATACCGATTAATATGTGAATATACTAAATAGATACATTTTTCTAACTTCCAAAAAAGATACAGAATACTTTTGATTAAATTGGTCTCTAAAGACTGAAAATTTCGTTTTTAGAAATAGAAATTGATTATTTAATATCTAAAATCTTTTTCTATATATGTTTAATATAAAATTAAACGGTCATAATCCTTATTCATTTACTCTTAATGAAGAAATTGCTTGTCTACACTAAAATTGGTTGTCTTCATCACTCATCATTTCGATTTATTAAAATCTCGGATAATGCAGTTAATATCATAATAAGCATCCGCCTAGAGTTTCTGGATGTACTTTGCCTTAATTTAATAAAATCTGAACTTAATCATATGCATATAAATATAACTTCAAAATTATTAAAGAAAATTTTATAGAAAATCAATAAAAGTGCTCATAATTATTATTATTCGGTAATGTTTAAAAAAATTCTTTTGTAAACTAGATGCTATTCTGCACCATTTTTTTTAGAAAGGTATTTATGTATAAAATTTTTATTATTTTCAACACCGGAAACAGTGACCAAAATCAACCAAATTGTGCGTGCAGATCGTTGAATAAGCATCCGGATGATTACTCAGACTGTAAATGCCGATAAAGAAAAAATTTTACACGAGGAATTACACATGACAAAAATCTATGCAAAGTTGGTGTCAAAAAACCTGACTACAGACAAAAAGCTTGTGCGTCTACAGGTGTGCTCAGATTTCCTTGAAAGGTTAAGAGAAGATCTCGGACTGATGGAAAAACATTATTTTTCCGACGAAAAGTGAATTTTTCAATACGATGTTGAATCGCTCAGAACCAAAAAAGCAAGGATGTCCAAATCAAAATTCAAGGCAATGTTGATCGTTTTTTTCGACATTAACAGTATCGTGATGACTGAATGGGTTCCAGAGGGTCAGACTGTCAACCAGACTTAATATTTGTCAGTTTTTGTAACACTACGAAAACGAGTTTGTAAGAGACTTAGATTTTTTTTAAATCCCTAAAAACCTGTCAATATTATTTCAGCACCCTTGGAGGCTACTTTAGAGAGTCCATACTTTTACCTATAAATGTTGAACATCTCTTTTTTTAAGCTCTCAGATATCTTAGATTGTTTTAACATCTCCAAAAGCTTGTGAAGATTATTTTAGCAGATCCAGAGTCCACTTCAGACACTCCTAATTTTGATGTATGTGTCTATGGCCACCCAAAGCTGTTTAAAAGCTTCCAGTAAAGCTTGTAACTATTAAACATCTTCAGATAACATTTATAAAGGTCACTGGTTTTTTACTTCCCTCTACGTTGAACACTCCTTATTTTGGCTGAAGTTTTCTATGGTCACTCGAAACTTTTTGAAAGCTTCCAGTAACATTTCTTAAGGCCACTCTATCGTCTCATGTCTTTAACCTTCCTCATGTCCCTAAATGTTCTTCTGTACCTCCAAAAATTCTTAAATAGTTTCTATAAAAAGTTCATTTACTTCTCTTAGCTCTACAGATTTCTTAGATAGATTTAACATCTCTAAAAGCTTATGGAGATAATTCTGACAGAACCAGAGGTTACTTTAATTTTGCTGTCTTTCTCTACGTCCTCTCGAAGCTGGATGAAAGCTTTTAGTAAAGCTTGTAACTATTGAACATCTTCAACAAAATTTTAGTAGTACCTCCAAAGGACAACCTGTGGATTTTGCAACAGGACAACGCACCTTTCCATAACGCGCTATCTGTGAGGCAGTATTTGTCCAATAAACGCACTTCAGTGCTCGTGTTTGCCAGATTTGGCACCGTAAGACTTTTCTTTGTTTCTGAAGATAAAATCTGCTTTGAAATGGAACCGATTTAAGTCCACGGAAGCGTTAAAGGGAAAAACGGCAGAGCTCCTAAAGGCCCTCACCAAAGAAGACTTCCAGTACTGCTTTGATCAATGGGAAAAACGTATGGAAAGGTATGTGGCGAAGGGAAGGGAGTTTATTGAATAGAATCCTTTTTCGTAACCAGTATCGTTATTTAATAGCCAGACCTTCTACTTTAGAAGTTTTTTGGCTATTAAAATGTAAATAATTTTATCAAAAAAGTTTGAAAAATTTATAAAAATTAAACTAAGAAAATATTAATTTAAACGGTCACTTTTCCGATTTTAAAAACTACTTTTTGTTTATACCTATGTAAAGTTTTATACAAAATCAATTATAAAAAGGTTACCAAACAATACGGTAAATTTGATGCAAGAACAAGTCTTG
The DNA here is from genome assembly GCA_964028335.1 of Altica lythri. NCBI lineage: Eukaryota > Metazoa > Arthropoda > Insecta > Coleoptera > Chrysomelidae > Altica > Altica lythri. The sequence continues at coordinate 19,188,072 of OZ034801.1, read as the reverse complement.
ACTATAAGTTGCCCATATTAGCAGTGACGCAGTGTTGAATTTCTTTAAAACTGGGAGTGATAAAAAAGTGACAATTTGATATCATTTCGTAGTGACCTTCTGTCAGAAGAAATATATTAATATCTTTAAAATTGGTGAAGTTCTTTATATTAAATTTTCGTACAAATAGAATTAGAGAAAGCTTAAAAAATAATTTTGGTCATTTTGCAGTTTAGCAGTCCGAGCTTCATCATCATTATCATCATCATACAGCCTCTCGCCTCTCTTTCTGTCCATTGCTAAACATAGATCTCCTCTAAACTTTTCCAATTATCTCCGTCCTTAGCAGACAGGATTCATTGTGTTCAAATTCTTTTTATGTCGTCTGTCCACGTCCAGCGGGTAGGGGGTCCTCTTCTGCTCTGTTTATTTTTTCTGGGTCTCCATTCTCCATTCAATAAGTTTGATTGTCCATCTTCTGTCTCTAAGTCTTGCAAGATGTCCTGCCCATTTCCATTTTTGTTTTGATATGCGTACTATAATATCCTCCACCTTAGTTCTTCTGCGTAATTATCTCTTCGTTTCTTACTTTATCTTTTAGTGTCAATCCAATCATAGATCTCTCCATTCGTCTCTGTGTCACTCTCAGTTTTTCTGAGGAAGTATTTATAATTTTTAGACAGATATGAAAAACTGTATGAAAATTCAGTTAAGAAAAAGATTTTTTTAATTTTCTTAACGTCACATCTATAGTCTAGACGAAGTTTTACGAAATATGTTAATTTCGTCAAAGTTAGACAAAGTACTTCAAAAATTCTTTATATTTTTAAAAGTACATTAATTTCTTTCCAAAATATAAAAATTTTATACAAATCGAATTAGAGAGAGAGAGAGAGGTTATATTTTTTAAAATGTATTAAAGTTTAAATCTTATGTTTTTCAATAGTCTTCGCTTCGTGTTTTAGCTATGGTAAAAGCCAGTAAAACAGGCAAGGTAAAAAGGTAGGTGTATATTCTTAGAAATTCAAAGGCATTGGGGCCAAGCTGTCTGGCCTGACCACTTCGGGCTTTATATATTCTGTATTGCATGCAGACATCAGTGTCGTAACTAAGATTTTTTCCAAAAAAGTTACTATAATTCAAATAGTTTTCTTTAATGATTTTTTATTTCTAATAAATTCGTAACCTTCTTTTGATACCTACTTTAGTTCAAAAGATAAATGAGGTGTGCTTAGAAAGTTATTAGAAATTTCTATGATAAAGTTTTCAAAATGGATTTTTGTTATTTTGTTGATTTAACAGAAGAAAACTATAATAAAGTCAATGATGAAATTTATTTTAGTTTGAAAGATATAAAAGGTGTTGCTAAAAAACAAACGAACAACTACTGTTCTACGATAAACCTTGCATTCCTTTGAAAAAAAAAACAAAAGTAAAGTTATTTTTTTATACACGATACTGATCATTAAAAATAATTGTCAATTTAGTATATTTTAATTTTCTTCTTCTTCCTATTTTATTAATAGGCTCATGCTTGTTTTACTTCGGTTTTAAGCCTCGATTGATGTTGTCTGACCATCTTTTCCTTGGTCGTCCCATTGATCTTCTTCCATTTGGCGATTTGTCTTTTGCTAATCGTACTGTTCTATTTACTGTCATTCTTTCTATGTGTTGATTCCATTTTCTTTTTCTTCTTTTGGTCCACAGGTATATTTCCTCTATACCACATCTCGCTCGTATTTCCCCACTTCATACTCTGTCTCTTTGTTATTTCTCGTAAAACTTTCATTATGCTGTTTCCACTAATCTTTTCGCCGTATCTGCTCTTGTTCCTGCTGTACATCATTATCGGTCTTATTGTTGATTTATATATCCTAGTTTTCATTTTCGTTCTGAGGTATTTGTTTCTGCAGATTGTGTTGTTGAGACATCCTGCTGCTCTGTTTGCCATGTTCACTTGAATTTTTACTTCTTCTTCCACTTTTCCGTAGCTTGACAGTTTGATTCCAAAGTATTCTGTTTCCATTACTTGTTCCATTATTTTGTTATTTACGACCAGTTTTTATCGTCTCGGTTCCTCTGATATTACTATCGATTTAGTTTTCTCTGTTGAAATCACCATTTTGTATATGAGCTCCGTATCTTCAAATTCTTTAATTAATCTTTGTGAGTCATCTTCATATTCTTCTATTATTATGGCTTCGTCGTCGTAGCATATTATCTGTATTTCCTTTACTCCTATTCTATATCCTCTTCTTTTCTGTATGATTTCATCCATTATCAGATTAAATATTAATGGGCTCAGAGAATCTTCTTGTCTAATACCAGTTTCATACCTGATAGGTTGCGAGAGTTTTCCTTTACATCTTTATATAGCTATGTTATCTTTATATATATTCTCAATGGTTTTTACTAAATCCAGTGGTATTCCCCTGCCATATATAATAAATGTATCGCGTCCCGAATTCTCACTCAATCAAACGCTTTCTTCAAATCTATATATGCTGGTTTGTTGCGTATTCTTTTCTTTGTCTTATTACAAAAACTACATCCGTGCATAATCATCCTAACCGAAATTCTTTTGTTCCTCTTGCAGAGTTATTCGTTTGTTTATTTTTGTCACCATTTCTTGTTGTCAATTTGAGTGTTGTATTTAAAAGAAAATATTTACTAATGAGAGAGCAAATAAATTGTCCACATCAGAATTAGCCTTGTGTTTAAAAGTACAATGAAAGTTAAAAGATTATTGTTGTTAACTACTAATTTAACAACAAGATAATGTAATGTTATTGATATTTTTAGCTTTCTTAAGTAATAGTTACCTACAAATGTATTTTCATTATCGAATCCATTAACTTTTAAGTAAGTAACGTTATTTTTTATAAAAAAAAAATATATACATTATAATTAAATAAGATTAAGTGGAACACGAGATAAACAAAAATAATTATAATTTTTTTTATTTATTTATTTATAAAAATACATCTTTTGGCTTCAAATTAAACAAACAAGAATAGATATTAGTGTGATATCTTTTGATCTAATTTATAAATCCTTTAAGGAAATAATGTTTTAATAAAATAAATTATTTACTAAACAACATTTGTATCTTTTACATATTTAGGGTTCGGTAGCCAAATGGCAAAAAACGGAACCCTTATAGATTCGTCATGTATGTCTGTCTGTCTGTCCGTCCGTATGTCACAGCCACTTTTTTTCGAAAATATACGAACTATACTGTTGAAACATGTTAAGTAGATGTATTCTGTGAACCGCCTTACGTAAAAGTCATACTCAAAATTTTTTTTCATCAAACCCACAAATGTGGGGTATCTATGGATAGTTTTTCAAAAATGATTTTTAGGTTTCTAATATCATTCTTTTATAAACTGAATAGTTTGCGTGAGAAATACTTCCAAAATGGTAAAATGTGTCCCACCTTGTAACTTTTGGAATAAGAGAATTATAAAACTAAAAAAAATATATGATGTACATTACCATGTAAGCTTCCACCGTAAATTGGTTTGATGGATATCTAGTAAGTAGTTTTTTTTAAAACATCGATCAAAGTTACTTGCTGCTATGGAACCCTTCATGGGCGAGTCCCACTCGCACTTGCCGCTTTTTAATATTTCTCTTGGAACGCTTTTAAATATTTTTTTATACAAAAAATGTAATGAATTAATTTCAGGAATTTCCATAAGTATATTAAAAAATTGTTAAAAGCACAATAACCACTGATAAATATATTCTTAATCGTTCCCTTAATAAATGTTAATAATAATTTTATGTATTAATTCCCAATAACTTTTGAATTCCATTGAAAATTAGCAACAACATCTCACTATTTCTGATATACAAATTTTAAACCAATAATAGATAACTTTTTGATAATTCCTAAATTAATTTTTAAAAGTATATAATAGAAGAAAAAAATTACCGTGGTGACAACAACAGCAAAACACCCCATCAAAGGAAGAATCGCCTTCGACCACATTTCAACCTTTTAAATCCTCGGATCAATTCATCACTTTAAACTTAAAAAAATCCGTATTATTAATGCTAATTAGTAGTAAACAAAAACACTCGTCCGAGACGACGACGACTACGGTCACCACGTGCACGACAGCATCGTCACGGAGCTGGTGGTGATACTCTACTGGATGGATATCGGTTCTTTCGCGCGATCTTTTCCACTCTTTTGACGAAAACAAAAAAAATATCTGTTGCTAGTCCGACTTGAATTGCGGCTGGGCTGCCACTGACAACGAGAGAAGAGAAGTGAGAAACTGAGAATTGAGATTTGTTTAGCTTTAGCTGGTGGAACTATACTATCACACACAAGGAGCAGCGCTGTCAGAAATAATACAATAAGACAACTAGGTTGTGATAATGTTAAATTTACATACAATGAATTTATTTAGATAATTTTACATGTAAAAATATAATTTTTTAAATTGAAGTTAACTAAAGTCTATTCTCACATTATTGTGTAAGGGTCTTATATCAAATTTAATGCCTCGTTTCACTAAATTTCTCTTAAGAAAATATACCTACTAGGTATACCAAAAGCAGTTCTCGATTATCTTTAATAATTTTGAAGAGAGTAATAATGAGCCATTAGCAGGTAATCCTCTAGTTTGCGCTCCCAAATAATAGATTTGTAATTGTGTGCAAGACCTAAAACCGATTGTAGTAAAATTTACCTTACTAATTTAATTTGGTAATTTGTTCATAGACAAGAATAACAGGATCACTTTCTAAAAAACTCGTTCCACGTTTTCGAAGCTCTTGGTCCGCATTCTGGTCTTAATCGTTATCGCTCACCAGCAGTGTTGTCAATCTGAAATTTCTGAAATTGGTATATTGATACAAAAATAGAAATCGCTATACAAAAATTGTACTATAACCGAATGAAAAATTAATAAAAATCTAAAAATCGGTAGATGAGGTAGCAAAACTGTATATCGGCAGATTACTTCCTAAATCAGTGGATCTACCGAAAAATCGGTAGAATTTGCATCGCTGGTCATCAGTTCTCACAACACTGCACAAAAAATGTAGTGAAATGTAGTACAAAGAGCTTTAAAGGTGGCACACAATCACACAAAGTGATCCTACTATTCTTGTCTATATGCGGTGGTAAAACTGTGTTGTTTAAAATTTAAACACGCCTAATTTAGGCACGCTAAACTAGAGAATTACCACCAAATTAATACATATTAAGAAGTCATTAAATGCTCTTCACTACGATTCAATAAAACAGTGTCTATAAAATTTTGGATACTTTTATCACATAAAACTGGTTAAAATAGTCCTTTAATTTCACGGCTAGTCCTTTCATTGAACAACGCAATACAACAAACGAACGTACCTGACGAAGATTAAAATAGCCTTGGTTAACACACACCAGGCATGATGGTTCTCACTGATTTATACCCAGATGCTTTATCAACCCAAAAAATGATAGTTTAACGTAAAATTGCTTACTCATCTAAATTTGGCTATTTTTGAGGGCCCTTCTTTTGTAGAGGCCCAGGATTAGTAATCCTCTTAAATCCGGCACTGTAAGAGATACGAGCTTGGACTTGTTTGAAGTAATATAGTATTTGTATACTGCGAGTTCTCTAAAATTGTGTTTATATTTCTAGAAAATAATATAGCTATGAAAATATAAATTAGCATCATATTTTTTTAAAATTTTATTTCAAATTTAGAATATCATATTTCGCCACGAGCTAATTAATCAAGATTGGCGCCTTTAGTTTACAATTTTCATTTAACTTCGATATAATTGTTATTAATAGTTGTTTAGGCTAGTTCAATCGGCAATTAATTTAGTTCGCGATTTTTATCACAAACTCATACGGAATATAGAAATATTTGTATATTTTTAAAAGAATTTTTGCATCGTAGATTGTTGACTTTGTATATGATTCAATTAATTTAATGGTTTTAAGGTAGAATGATTGATCAGTCTATATACAAATATTCAATGTATAACAAAGTTTTGATCTCTGTGTTTCCTTAACCCATTTACTTCAAACTTACTACATAAACAAAGTCCGGCAATTAAGTTCCGAGACTGTTTTTTTATAGAACACCTGCATAGCGACAAGAACGAAAGGGTAGGAGTTTTGTTCTAAAAATATCTCTTGAACTTAAAAGTTAAATCTCCTGCCAGCCCCGTTGTAATTATCCAATAAAGAGGGTGCAAAAATCACTCACGCCGAAAAAATGTTGTATAAAAAAGTTGCGTTGAATGTAAAGTTTTTGATGAACTTTGGGAAAAGTCCGCTTTCGAAAGCTATCAAACATTGCAGAGGATTTACAGAGATCATTGCCGTTTGAAGAGAGAAAGAAGGATGCTGAAGATGATGAACACATCAGGCACCAAGATGGTTAGAAAAGATCGTCGATTAAGTATTAGGCCTATCTTTGAAGATATAAATATTAATAAAGAAACTGTGAGACAAATTTTGCATGAGGAACTTAACATGAGGAAAGTTTTGTTAAGCTTGTGCCTAGACTCCTAACGGCAAAACAGAAGATGCATCTGTGTGTTCTGACTCCTAGAATACATCGAAATGAACTTAAACTTCTTGTCAATGGTCATAACTTGCGACGATTTTTCAATATTTTTCAATATAACCCTGAAACCATGGAGAAATCTCCAAACTCTCCAAGAGCTAAAAAGCGATGATGTACAAATCCAAATTCAAGAAGATGTTGATTGTTTTCTTTTAATGGAATCCAATATCAAACTTAATATATAAAAATCCAGTGTCACGATGTATGTTTCCAATGATTAATGGTCTCAATAATTTATAACAATAAATTGACTATCAATTTTGATTAGTGTTATTAATCATAAGTTTCATAAATCTCAAACAGATGGCGTCTTACATTATTTTTTTATTGTAAACCGATTGGCTCTTCACTAAACTCTAACTGTGATTTAGTTTAATTAAAGTTAATCAGATTATTTACTACTAAAATGAAATTGAAAATGTTAGGCTAATTTGTGTTAAATTTTGTCTTTTAAATCCTTTCTAAATCCCTCAGCCACAGCAACGCCTGGCCGGGTCTGCTAGTACTACTATATAGATGTTTTACGAAAACTCCTAGAAAAAAAAAGAGCAAAAAAGGCCCAAAATGTGGAAAGAGAAGTGCAGGATTCTACATCAACATAACGCGCAGGCTCATAACGCCGGTCAGGTCATGGCCCTGAAACACGCGCCGTATTCGCCAGACTTAGCACCCTGTAACTTCTAGCTATTTACAAAAATCAAATCCTGCTTGAAGGAAACCCCCACGAGTCTATAGAGAAAGTAGAAGAAAAAATTGACGCAAGTTACTCAACAGCATGTCGAAAGATGACCTGTACCACTCCTTCGCACAGTAAAAGGTAGATGGAGGGTACATCAAAGGGGAAAAATGAAAAACTGCGAAACATTGCAATAGTCTCGGAACTTAATTGCTAGACCTCGTATTTGGATACAATTTTTAGAAGTCTTGGGAACTCCTGTAAAAATGGCTTAAGTCCTACCACAGTTTCGAGTTACAGATTAAAGTAGTGCTTTTATTCTGGCGTTCATAATTGTATACTTTTCAGAAATTATACATGACTAATGCCTAATTCGATTTCCTTGAAATTAACCACAAATAATCAGATACTGATTTTGCGAAACACAAAATATTCTTTAAAGAATCACTTATGCATAAAAGAGTTATAAGGTATAGAGTTACGCCATGCTAACAGGAGCTTAAAATTGCGTATACTTATTTATAAATTTATAGGCCCATTGTTACTAGCCTTCTAAGAAATAAGAACGTGAAAACGAGTGTCACAAGGAACTAACTTAGCAACTCATGGTTAACCCAAACACATGTGGCACAATTTTAAATCAACTGTTCTTGAACCTTGCAACAAGCATCTGAAACCTGAAAAATACTGACAGACAGAAATATAAAGAAGTACAGTCAAGTATAAATGCCGTCAAGCTAAGGAGGAGTGGCTAAAGGAGAAGTGTGGTGAGATCGAAAACATACAGAGACTGAACGATTCTCATAGTGTGTATAAAAACATAAAAGAGTTTACTGGAGCTGGGGGGAAAAATCACACATCATGACAAATGACGTAGGAAACATTGTGTTAGATAAGATCAACTAACTGATTTTGTGGGAAGGATACATCAAAACCCTTTTCAAAGATAAAAGAAATGAAATACATATTGACAATAAAAATGAAACTTGACCATCTATCTTAGAAGAAGAAGTACAAGCTGTAATAAAATATGCCATAGTTGGAAAAGCCCCTTACCCCGACGAACTACCTGTAGAAGTGCTTAAGTATGTGCAGCATTTGGATACCTTAACTTCCCTATTGAATAAGATCTATAAAATAGGCATAATACCAGAAGAGCTTCAGTCAACGTTAGTCACAGTTCCTAAGAAGCAGAATGGCAAAAGCACACACTAAAGATCTTTCTCAAATTCAACCACCCCAGAAGCTGAAAAATAATATAGTAAATGCTCAGTTTCGATTTAGAAATGGATGTGGTACAAGGGAGACTCTCAATATCTTGATGTAGCTGTGTTTTGATGTTAATTAAAAGAAATATATTGACTACAATAAAGTGAGAGATAATCAACTAATAAAAGTCTCGAGTGTCCTTTTATGAACACTTTGGCTTGTCGCTTGCCGATGATTTTTCCCACCACTCCTGGGTCTTCTTTAGCCTCCATTTCTCAATGGCTACAATTCTGAACGTGTCAGCAACTCGGCGAATGATTCTGGATCAATCATTGAGATACTAGCTCCAGCCCGGACCAATTCATCAGCTTTCTCATTGCCCTGAAATCCTGAGTGTCCTGTTACCTATGTCAGTGTCAGATAATTCCGACTTGCGGCATGTCTCAGGACCCTAATGCAATCTTAAACCACATTTGAGCTTATGTGTGCTTAAGGTAATTGAACAGCAGTATTTGTATACCTTAACTTCCATATTCAATAAGATCTATAAAATAGGTATAATACCAGAAGAGCTTCAGTCAACGTTAGTCACAGTTCCCAAGAAGCAAAATGGCAAAAGCACACACTAAAGATCTTTCTCAAGTTCACGCACTCCAAAAGCTGAAAGAACTGGATGTGGTACAAGGGAGGCTCTCACTGTCTTGATGATTGCGTATTGTAGACGATACGGTACTTCTAGCTGAAAACATAGATGACTTACAGAATATGCTAAATAATATCATCACAGCTAGTCGAGAATATAGTCTGACACTCAATGTTAATAAGACCAAATTCATGATTGTCACCAAAACTGAAGTGACCAATGAAGATTTGTATGTGGAAGGCGACAGACTGAAAAACGTCGAGAGGTATAACTACCTAGGTACAAGAGTCAACTGTTTCGTGGAGTATTGTCCAGAAATCAAGATTCGCATTGGGAAAGCCCTTTCATGCTTTATCAAAATCAAGAAGCTATTCTTTAGTCGCGATTTGAGCCTGGACATAAGAATTAGGATACTCAAATGTTCTTTTGTATGGTGTAGAAACTTGGAGCCTGTTTGTATACTGCGAGCGAAAACTGGAAGCCTTCCAGATGTGGACTACCGCAGGATATTAAGAAAACCATCGATAGAACATGTGACCAACGTGGAGGTTCTGAAAAGTATAATTAAAGAAGTAGAAGTCCTACATGAAGTAAAGAAGGAAAAATAACAATATCTTGGCCACATCAAGAGAGGTCTAAGATACAAGATTCTGCAGCTTATAATCCAGGGAAAAATTGTAGAGAAAAGATCTGCTGGAAGAAGAAGGTATACGTTTTATACCCAGAATTGAGAATTTTTATAAATTTAAATCCTTTAATTGTGGAAAATATTCAACCAAAACGTATTAGAAACATTTATATGTAACAAAGTTTTGAAATGAAAAGTAGGTATGTAGTGACACTAGTGACCCTTAATTTCTGTCAGTTAATATCTGGTAGGTCTCAGTTTGGTTTGAATGTTCATTTACGTCTTTAAACTAAATTTAACTCTCGAAGAAACATCTTAAATGTAATTATATAAACAATTATGTGTAAATGGTTGAAATTGAAAACAGTCTCTCCAAATTGGAAAGCTTACTTTTATGTTTACAGCGTTAAAATAAATTGATTGAAAACTTTCCGAACCCTAAAAAGAATACGTGAATACGTTTGAACGAAAAATTCATGAATATATTTAAGGTCTTCTTTACGATAGATTTCGTATTCGTTGAAAAATACAAAAGGTACATTTCTAAAATATTTTTTTATAATTTTAACAAGTAAAGTGACATTTTTCAAAACTGCTGTCAGTTTTGAAAGTCATTACTTTTCATAGCTAGTTTTGAAAAGTAAAACTTTACGTAACTAGTTTTGAAAACTTCATTTCAAAACAAGTTACGAAAAATATAAAGCAAATTTAAACAACTAAGAACTATTTTATACGAACTTTATTAAAGAAATATTTAGAAGCAGACATTTTTAAACAAAAAATTAAATAAGTATACTTAATATTTAGATCAGAAACTTACCTTTTAATTATATCTGTATTAAATAGAATTGTCATTAGAAAGGTGTCAATGCAAAATAAACACGAGAACTAGATGTATTGTTTTTAATTATTATTAGATAATGATGATTTTTTTTAAAAATGGAATTTCGTCAAAATTATAAAAAATCTTGTACGGAACTCGTTATAAAACGCCATTTTGTTTAACTCGTGTTCATTTGCAGCACTCGCTACGCTCTTGCTGCAACATCACACTCGTTAAACAAAATTGGACTTTTCATAACTCGTTACGTAAATAACTATTATCAAACGATTTCGTAAACATTTGTAAATATGAACGCAATCGTGACGAAGACCTTGGATAAATTTTGTTGGTCAAATTATTTACGATAAAATTATATATCTAATACCTATGATAAACCTTGTATCAAAATTTATCAAATTGATTAAGGAAAAGCAGGTTGACCAAGCTTTAAAGAGTTTAATGCACCTTTTGTTTTTGTCAACTTTTACTTTTCTATTTCTATGAAATTGAAACAGATACACACCCGACTTACCAAATACCAGTAAAATATTATTAATAAAAATTTGGAACCAAAATTGACAAGGATCTTACTTGTCTTTGCTGTCTTATAATAAGAATGGCACTCCTGAACTCACATTATTTTTTGATGAAAATTAGATAGGTAGATAGATAGACAGACAGATAGACTTGGCTGTTAGCATGTATCCCTGCGACCTTTACAGATCTATTGTAAACACCTATCATCTCTTGGATAGGATTAAAGCACCTTGTCTATCCTTGCCCGCTTATTGCTTATTAGCAAAACTATGGAGAAATACGTCAAACACAAAATCCTGAGCTACCTTGAGACATACAATCTTTTAAGTGACAGGCAATATGGTTTTCGTCAACAAAGGTCAACAGCTGATATGCTAGCATATGTAACTCATGTCTGTAGTGATGCCATCCACCACCATGGAGAGACTCAAATAGTATCACTAGACATCTCAAAAGCGTTTGATTAAGTGTGGCATGCAGTTCTCTTGAACAAACTGCCTTCATACGGACTCTCGCCAAAAGTTTGCAGATGGATATCCAACTTTCTCTCCAACAGGCACATCCAAGTTCCCGTAGATGGACATTCCTCCAACCTCTACAAGATCAACACTGGAGTTCCGCAAGGATCGGCTCTATTTCCTACTTTATTCCTTGATCTTCTAAAAGCCATTAATAACCCGATACACGGTTGTGCAGATTATAGCAACCTGCACTGTAGCAAAGCGCACAACCATCCCTTATTAGGTATTCTGGAAGAGGACAGAAGATCTTCAAAGGCTTCTCTCAATCAAGATTTGAGAATTGCAGGCAAGTGGGAAAGAAAGAATAGTGTTAATTTCAACGATTCCAAGACAAAGATATGTTGCCTATCCAACAACAGGCAAATATACGACTTATCCATCACAATGAACGATCAGACACTAGCAGCAAGCGACTCCATTACGCTGGTTGGTATAACGATCTCCTAGGACTTACTCTGGAACGAACATATTGCATCCATAGCAACTGCAGCAGAATAGAAGTTAGGCTTTCTTTTTAGAGCACAGAAATATTTCTCTCCATCCAACTTAGCTACTATTTACAAAGCCCAAATAAGACCTAATCTTGAATACTGCTCGCATGTATGGAAATCGGTGGCTTCTTCAATGCTCATAGTTCTTGATGCAATTCAGAGAAGAACAGTTCGATTACTAAACGATACCAGTATAACCAAAAAAACAGGTCCATTGTCCCACTGAAGATCTTTCCCTGTTTTACCGATACTTAAACAGATTTTGCTCAGAAGAATTCCGCTCTATAATGCCTCCAAAACAACGCAACGTGCCTACTCCATGCACCCTCAAACTGTTCAGTGCAAGACATCGAAAACTGATCGATTTGATGGTTACTTCATCCCCAGGGTCTCCAGATTGTGGAACTCATTACCTTCCCAAGTCTTCCCCACGCGTCCTAACTTGACATTACTTCAGTCTGAAACACTGTAGCATAGGAACCTAGAATTAATTGGACCTGTATTCTGTGTCCTCTACTATTTATATCCTACCCTGTGCCTTTCTTAGTCTTTGAGCTATCGGTATACCATATTAACTAAAATTGGGTGCCACTGCAATTCTACTGAAAGTTTCTCGCAAAGTTATACATGGGGACTCAAGATAGGATTATCCTCAGACATACTTATTATTTGATTCGCCTTAACTCTGCTTGCTCTTTTCTACTCACTACGGTTATGGGAGCCTGGCCTTGTAGCAGCCTGTGAGAAGTTACCATAGCCTCGACTTGTATATGAAAATTAGAACAAATTCTTTTTATTTCAAAAGTTGAATGGAAAATTTGATGAAAATACAATATTGCATATGAAATAGTGACCTTTATGAACTTTTGCATACTCTATAAAACAAAAAGTAGATTACCTACTGCTTATTTAACTTCAATAAATAAAAACTGTTCATATAATATATTGGAATTCTGTAGATATTAGCGACATCTGTAAGCAAACAACTAGTATAACCATTTTATAAAGACTAATAGCAAAGAATACATACGCCCATAGAAGCTCATAAGTCGTATTTTAGGTGTACCCTGAAATCCCCTAGTACCTACCCTGACCACAAGATGGCGAAAGTAGTACAAAGTCGGTATTTAATATGATGATCATCAGAAATTGGCAGCAGTTGGCCGGATCACATCAACGCTGAGATGCACAAAAAAAAGTATATATAAAAATAAAATCCTCTATAAATGAACTAAATCTCCATAAGTTTATTAGTATTCGCCATCTTTTGGTCAGGGTAGGTACTAGGGATTTCAGGGTACACCTTAAATACGACCACGACTTATGAGCTTCTATGGGCGTCTGTATTCTTTGCTAATAGCATTGTATAAAGTCCTTATACAATGCTAATAGTCTTTATACAATGATATAACGTTTTATTTAGTTCACAGAACCATCTCTAGATGACGTCCGATTGTTTCACCCAAACTTTTTGCAGAAGACATTGAGTGGTCGTTTAGACAATATTCTTTTAATACACAGAAAGATGTATAGGGAGAGGCGGACCCGTACCATGGCCTGCAAGATCGCCTGATTTAAACCCTCTTGATTTTTCGTTTGGGTACAGTTAGAATGCGTCACTCCTGTGAGTAACCTCGAGGAGCTGCAGAAAAGATGAATGTCATCGAATCCTAGCCAATGAGGGTAATTTGGAAAGATTTCGACAAGTCCCTGCTTATTTTGGAACATTTCATTTTGTGTCACTTTTTTTAATACAAGCAGAAACCATTAGAAATTACAAAATCTAGAGCAAAAAGCAATCCAGAACAATTCACAACCGTCAGGATATCAGTAAATCCTAAAATCCAACCTAAGAATAGGATAATCTAAATAAATTGAAAGTAAACATTATTTTTAGGAAATAAAAGTCGTTATATTCGGAGTATCAATTTATTTTTTAAAATCATTAACAATTAGAAATCGAAAGTAAACTATATATCTTCAGTTTTAATTGTAAATATATACAAATATACAAGGTAGTGTAACGAAACGGAGTACTGTAGATACTGCCATATGTGTTTAAATTTTCAAAAAAAAAATCTATATCATCATTAGATTTTTTTTATTATACGTATACAAAATATGTTAACAACAATTTTATTTGTTTTCCACCCTGCACGTATAATATTATTTTCTTTCTGAAATGTAAATATATAAATATATACGCGTATGATCACAAAATTTGAGTCAATTTTTTTCTTTTTAGAGATCACAGAAGTGGAGCTGTAAAATTCAGCTATTTTATTGTTTTATTTATATTTACTAAAAAAAAAGTTAAAAAAAACTTAAGGCAATAGCCACAATTATTGGAATGTGGTATATTTTGTTTTTTTGCACACATTATAAAGCAAACAATTTTGACATTCCAGTCAAGTATCAAGTTTGTACAACGCTTTTTAGTTATTAAAATTTTTCGAAAATATTGTCAACAATTATCACTTCGAATTTCCTATAATGGAAAAATTAAAGCTGCCTCTTTTGGTGACACAGAAAAGTTTTTTTTTATTTATTTGAGTTTAATTATTAACAACGTTTCAAATTTATATAAAAGGAATTTTCAAACTTAAAAAAAAACGTGTGGAACTCTTTAATAACGATGGAAGTAAACGAAAGTGGAATTTCCGTTACTCATTATTGTGACGAATTTTTTGTCACAATACCTCTTTCGAAAATAACTTACGGTAATTGAAAGCATAGTTTTTTTATGTCGTGTTAGGCGGATAGATTAATTTCGAAAATGTGTAAAAATGACCCTAATGATCATTTCGTTTTATAATAATTGAAATTCTATAATATTTACTTATATCACAAAAATACCTAACTTCACTTCTATGAAGAGTTAACTTTACTTCTATAAAGAGCTAACTTAATGTTTAAAAAGAGCTAACTTGACTTTTATGAAGAGCTATTATTGTGAAGATTTTTTGTTTTATAATAATTGAAATTCTATAATATTTACGTATATCACAAAAATCCCTAACTTCATTTTTATCAAGAGTTAACTTGACTTATATAAAGAGCTAACTTAATGTTTAAAAAGAGCTAATTTAACTTTTATGAAGAGCTAAGTTCATGTTTATTAAGAGCTAACTTGACTTTTATGAAGAGCTATTATTGTGACGATTTTTTTTTATAATAATTGAAATTCTACAATATTTACGTATATCACAAAAATACCTAACTTCATTTTTATCAAGAGCTAACTTGACTTCTACAAAGAGCTAACTTAATGTTTACAAAGAACTAATTTGACTTTTATGAAGAGCTATGTTCATGTTTATTAAGAGCTAACTTGACTTTTATGAAGAGCTATTATTGTGAAGATTTTTTGTTTTATAATAATTGAAATTCTATAATATTTACGTATATCACAAAAATCCCTAACTTCATTTTTATCAAGAGTTAACTTGACTTCTATAAAGAGCTAACTTAATGTTTAAAAAGAGCTAATTTAACTTTTATGAAGAGCTAAGTTCATGTTTATTAAGAGCTAACTTGACTTTTATGAAGAGCTATTATTGTGACGATTTTTTGTTTTATAATAATTGAAATTCCACAATATTTACGTATATCACAAAAATAGCTAACTTCATTTTTATCAAGAGCTAACTTGACTTCTATAAAGAGCTAACTTAATGTTTAAAAAGAGCTAATTTAACTTTTATGAAGAGCTAAGTTCATGTTTATTAAGAGCTAACTTGACTTTTATGAAGAGCTATTATTGTGACGATTTTTTGTTTTATAATAATTGAAATTCTATAATATTTACGTATATCACAAAAATCCCTAACTTCATTTTTATCAAGAGTTAACTTGACTTCTATAAAGAGCTAACTTAATGTTTAAAAAGAGCTAATTTAACTTTTATGAAGAGCTAAGTTCATGTTTATTAAGAGCTAACTTGACTTTTATAAAGAGCTATTGTTGTGACGATTTTATGTTTTATAATAATTGAAATTCTACAATATTTACGTATATCACAAAAATACCTAACTTCATTTTTATCAAGAGCTAACTTGACTTCTATAAAGAGCTAACTTAATGTTTACAAAGAACTAATTTGACTTTTATGAAGAGCTAACTTCATGTTTATTAAGAGACAACTTGACTTTTATGAAGATCTATTATTGTGATGATTTTTTCTTTTATAATAATTGAAATTCTATAATATTTACGTATACCTAACTTCATTTTTATCAAGAGCTAACTTGACTTCTATAAAGAGCTAACTTAATGTTTAAAAAGAACTAATTTGACTTTTATAAAGAGCTAAGTTCATGTTTATTAAAAGCTAACTTGACTTTTATTAAGAGCTAATTTAATGTTTTAAAAAAACTAATTTGACTTTTATGAAGAGCTAAGTTCATGTTTATTAAGAGCTACTTGACTCTTATATTGAGCTATTATTGTGACGATTTTTTGTTTTATAATAATTGAAATTCTATAATATTTACGTATATCACAAAAATACCTAACTTCACTTTTATCAAGAGCTAACTTAACTTCTATAAAGAGCTAACTTAATGTTTAAAAAGATCTAACTTGACGTTTATGAAGAGCTATCTTTATGTTTATTAAGAGCTAACTAGACTTTTATGAAGAGCTAACTTCAACGATTGTTTTTAATTACAATAAAAGAAATCATCACGAATTTATGTGTATTTTTGGATTTTAAGTTTCTTCTATGTAAAATAATTTTTTTTTTAATTTTAATCAAAATTATTTCATATATCGTAAAATACTCTCACTTCACTGTTATCGAGCCAACTACACTGTTATAAAGAGCCAACTCAAGTATTATAAAGAGCTCACTTCACGATTGTCTTTATTTGCATGAGAAGAAATCTTGTTTTTTTTAAACTTTTTTCATAAAGATTTTCGGTAAAATAAAATACATCACAGAGTTAAAAAAAGCTATGCTTCCCTTCTTCGGTGATTCCCAAAGTACCACATCTCGTTTTTTTTATATATAAAACAACATATCTTTAAAAATAAATTTAGAATAAAAAAATACTGTATTTAGAGTTTGTATACTAATATCTTGTTTGATTTCAAGAAAAAGTCGCCATCCCCACCTGTACTCCAAATATATTTCCTTTTTATACACAAATTTTGAAGAGAAATTGAATTGGAAACGTTGTAAATGTTTATTATAAAAAAAATATTGCACTGATTTTAAATAGATCTCATTTGTTATTTCCTTGTCACCAAAATCTACTTAACAAATTAAAATTTGTAGAAATATTTCTGAGCGTAAAATAAAAGCGTGAAATAATAATCATAATAATAAAAAAAATAGTTATCTATTAACAGTAAAAGTAAACTTTGTTTGTGTCCAAAGAAAATAAATTATTACACTTTTGGCACATAAATCGCTGGAAACAATATAGAAATTGCACTGCTCTGCCAACTTAACAACTAAAAAAAATCTATATACACAACATAATAATAATACAATATTACAGGAATCTTACAAAAATTTCCTGTATTATTGCATTTTTTCTACAAAACTTAAATCACTATATTTTGCACATTATATATATAAATATATAAAATATACAAAGTTTGTCTATTAAATCTGAACAAAGAACATTTATTTACAATTTATTGTTTCGCACTCATCATTAAAATTCTTTTTATGGTGTAATATCCAAGACAATAACAGTAGCATTTTTAGGATAGCTCTAGAATCAATCTGACCATGGGCATTTAAAACTCAGTACGCAATTTGTCTGCTTAGGACATTTTAGTATCGCTGCTGGTAAGATAGTTATACTCGCGAACTGCTGCGCATAGTTCATCGCCGCGAACTGCAGTATATAGCTAAGCGCCGCGAACCGCTGCGCATATCTCAACGCCGCGAACTGCTGCGCATAGCTCAACACCGCGAACTGTTGCGAATAGCTCAACGCCACGTACTGCTGCGTATAGTTCACCATTACGTACAGCTGCGCATGGCTTAACACTGCGTACTGGGCCAACACAATTATAAAACGAATTAATTGTAATCTTACAGATTGGTCAGTCAGCGTGATACTAAAACGAGCCATGTAAGTTCCCTAGAAATATGGGTAAGAAAGGTATTAAAAAAAATTTTTGGAGGAAAAAGGAACAATTGGGTATGGGAAAGAAGAACAAACCAAGAGCTTGTGGATATGTACAAAGAATCAAGTATCACAGGATATGCTAGAACACAAAAGTTGAAGTGATTAGGACATGTCGAAAGGGTGGTAGAAAGTAGGAACCCAAAAATGATCATTTTCTGAAGCATATGAGGAAAAAAGAGAAGAGACAGACCAAAGGAAAGATGGAAGAGCGAAATAGAAGCGGATTTGAGAACCTTAGGTGTACAAAACTGGAAACGCATGTGCCAAAATAAGAAGAAATGACAATTAAAGCCTTGGGCTTTTCAGGCCCACACAATACCTTATAGGTCTCCATTTTTGTGAATAAATCTGATGTTCAGAAATTTCCAATTATCCAGATATTCCATAATTAAAATTTGACCTAACATAACAAAATACGTTATTCGTGGTGCCGTGTGTGACGTGTTTTGGGACTTGGACAACTAAATAACAGTTGCTATAAAAGTGATCGGAAAAACTGGAAAATTCATAAAAACAAAATACAAATGTTTCTGTACAATCTACAATGGTAAAATGGAATATTCCTATAATATAAAATACCACTACAAGAATGGTATTACCATCTTCAAGAAATATCGCTTAGTTCATTACTCCATTTTTATGTCCCCAGAAACAAAAGTACCCTAAAATCAATTACCTATTGCACAGTTTTTACATTCCAAGACTTTCATGTGGATATCTTTTTTTTTAGATGATGGTACCATAAATTGTAAATAAATACTCAACTTAACAAACCTTATATTTTTGTTATTGGCACCAATAATTAATTTAGTTTTTGCTAATGATGAGGTGGTGGATCAGGCGAACAAACTATACTGATATGTCTTGTATTACTACTTAAATCAGTTGGTCCATCCATACTCAAATCCGTGGGTTTATCATCGTATTCAACCGCAGATCGAGTTTGTGGTGGTGGTGGCAAATCCGGTTCAGACATTTCAACAGGTTCGGATTTCACTATTAAATGATTATTAATTTGTTCAGGTTTTGCGGCAGGCGGGATGTGAGTCATTTGGTTTGGTGGAGATTTCGTGTTTGTTGGCGACATTTGTTGTCGTAATAATGATATATTTTTGATGTTTTTCAATTCCGTTGGGTTTCTAAGAAATCTGGAATAAACAAATCGTGATTAGTCATTTTAGATTAGAATAAAACAATAGTTGCAACGAAAAATAGATGCCGATACATAACCACAACGACTGTATCATCAGGATCTTCAAAAACTGATTCACAACAGTCCCCACTGATTATAATATTAAAGATTACCAAAACGCAATCAGAAATTCTTAAAAGTGAGCCAAAAACAGTCTTTAAAGGCTCTTAAGAATAAAATGGTAAGTGTTCCACAATATACTTGGAAATAAAGCTTTTGGAAGTGTCATGTATAATAATCTTGAAAACTTCTTCTTATTCTTTTATTAGATCTGTTAATTTCGAAAGTTTCCTGTGATGTGCACTGCCAGCTGTCCCTCCATCTCTTTGGATGTCTCCCCCAGCGGTCGTTTTTCTGCTGGTCTACTAACTGACGCTATTTTTGGTAACCTGTTTTCATCCATTCTTCTTAGGTGGTTGAGCCATTGCCTTCTTTTTTGTCTTCCCCATTTTACTACATCCGGTATTCCGCATTGCTCTCTAACATCTGTGTTCCTGACTCGCTCTCGTCTTGTTTTCCCTACTATTGTTCTTAGTATGTTCATTTCAGCAACTCATTTCGTGTCTTCGTGAGCTTCTCTTCCGTATGTCATAATTAGCCTACAAGACATGTACTAGAATTCAAGAGCCGGAAATCAATTTATAACTTTCAGAAATTTGAATGACTCACAGAAGTAGATAGGGTCGATTGACTCAGGTGAGCTTTATACACTGCGACCTAAAAGATCTTTTGTGGTTACCCTACATATACTTGTGAGTCCAGAAGGTCTAGACTTTTAAGGAAGTCCACTTAGAATATATGTATGTCACTTGATCGCCATTGGCGAATAATTACTCTACAGAGTACTCACAGAATCTACATTTTTCACTGTCCACTTTGCCCATTTTACAGAGCTGGACAGTTTCCTGTAGGAATTCTTGCAATTACTCTGAGATCAGGTTTCTGAAGCTCTAAGAGTAATTTAGTGTAGAGCACTATTAACCTTTTTGTTCGACTTTGGCATGAAATGTTTTTCCGGTAGGACAGACTACCTCCTTCTTTTGCGAGACTATCAACAGTCTCATTTCCGACATTCCGTTTATACCTTGGTACCCATAGCAAAAATATTTTGTTGTGTATAACCAGTTGCTAAAGAACTGTTTGAATTCTAGACTGTTTCGGACTTAAACGTGGTAGATTGTAGTGCCTTTAAAGCAGCTTGGCTGACCATTAGAAACTGTCAAGGACCATTAGAAACTGTCAAGAACCATCAGAAATTGTCAAGAACCACCAAGAATTTGTGAAGAACCACCAAGAATTTGTGAAGAACCACCAGAAACTGTCAAGAACCATCAGAAACTGCCAAAACTAAACTGGAGATCAACAGTAATTAGAAATAATTATACCATTGCAAACTGTTAAGTTGATTCAAAGTGCTGTCCAAAATAGTTCGGAATAATTGAACTATTAGGTTACCAAAATCCATTCACAAATCAGTAATATTATTGAACCTTAAAACTAAGCCACAAAGAGGTAAGGAATTGTCAGAGACTCTAAAAAGTAAGAAGCTCCCAAAACCAACTCGAAAGATAGTATACAAATGTCAGAAATACCGAACCAATTAGATCCAAATTTAAACCAAAATGTCCACAAGTCAAAAAGAAACTTATTACTGTAAGAACCATTAGAAACTACCAAAACTAAGCCATAAAACGATCAACAGTAACTATTCATAATAATCCGGATTCCAGAATCAGATTAGGAATCAATTCACAACTGTCAAGAAACACCAGTAACTACAAAAAACAAAAATTCATAATAGTAAGGAATACTTTAATTATCAGAAACTCTCACAAACAAACTAAAAATAATTTACAACTAACAGGAATATCTATGAATCCTTAAAGGTAAGTCAAAACGCCATTCATGACTGCCAAAAACCATCAGAAACTAAAAAGTGATCCATAACAGTCTGGTACCATTAAACCATCAGAGACTCGCAAAACAATTCACAGTAGGTAAGTCAAAAAGCCATCCTTTAAGTCCCAAAAGTGAACCAGAATAGTTCGAAGTAATCCAACCAAAGAAAGTCGAAAAACCCCTGTTAAAAAGTCAGAAATATCAACAATTCACAACTATCAGTATTCATCAGTGAGTTCCATATGTAAGAAGAAGAAGAAACATACTTAAACTAAAATAAATAATATCTACTTACTGGTAACAATGCCTCTCTCCTTGGACTTTCCTAAGTATATTAACTCTATAATAATATCGTAAAGCTCTGGACATTTTATCATAATTCATTGATAGGTGATTTTTTTGGATTCCCCATAATTTTGCTAAACCAGATGGGTCAACGATTTTAAATACACCAGTTTCCCGGTTTTTCCATGCAATATAACTTGTATATCGTTGTGCAGGATCATTCAATAATTGTTGAAGGAAATCCCATAATAATCGTCCATCTAAAAATAACAACATAAATAATATAAGATTATTTCGTAGAAATGAACAAATTAGATCTTCAATTTTAAATTGAATAATAATGGAATAAAGGACAAATAAAGAGGTATCAAATAATTGATTTTAAAATATGAAAACTTACTTGTATTAGGTTCTGAAGGATCATTGGGGAAAAATTCCCTTCCAGTATTTTTAAAAGCAGCTGGACTCGAAATAGGTTCCTTAGGACTTCTTGGAGGGAAATATGGCATCTGTGACATAAACGAATATGCAGTAGGAGTATTTGGCGGGCTTCCACTATAACCTTTTTTATTATCCATTCCATCTTCATCAGAATCTGAAGGATTTGAGCCACTTCCGTTACTTCCATTAACACTAAATATCGAATGACTAAAAACTTGATTCTCAGCATGTTGTGGACTACTTGCTTGACTATCAACTGATGGTGCTGGACTTAATGTTACGGAATTACTTTGTGCCATTAAATGCGCTGCTAAAGAAGCAGCGTGGGAGGAGTGAACGGATTCGTTGTTTTGCGAAAGGATATTCCAATTCGGCGTTGGAGGGTGTGAATGTGGTGATAATGGATATGGATGTCTCGATGTAGGTGTCACTGGACTACTTGGTAGCATTCTTTGAAGATTATTAGCTTCTCGTACTAATATTTGTAGAACATTATGTAAAACATCACCAGAACCTGGTGCTCGTTCTGCTAGGTCTGTTCGTGTTAACAAACACATAGCCTTACCATTCATTTGAAACATATCGTGGTCTATTGGTTGAATATCAAATTCTCTTTCTGCCCATTGTAGAAACGTAGTAACATCCTCACGATTCCAAACTCGTGGATCTGATGGTAAAGATGATGGTAACTGGCTTTTGTACTCCAATAATGGTGACGATGGTGGGTTTTGGTGCGGTACGGACGGAAAACCTAATGGGTACCTCCATAAGAGATCAGTATTGAAAGGTATTGGTAATGGTAAACGATCCATTGTAGTACTAGTAGGGATTGGAGGTAGATGACCTGGTACTAATTTCATGATTGCACCTGCAACAATAAATAGTATTTTCTTAGTTTTTAATAGTTTAAATATACTGTCAAAGTGACAGGAATCTATTCTAAAATAAAGTGTTGAAAACCCTGTGTTGAAAATACTGATCTTGGTAGGATCTTTTACTGTTTGTGTGCCTAAAATTTGGATTTAATAATTCAATGTTAAGGACAAAAACATCGAAGAACATTACACGAACAACACAAAAAGATGCCCTAAAAGAATGCAAAAATAGACGTATACACATTTAGGAGTAAGAATAAAGGTGATCTATAAAAGTTTGGAAACCAAACACTGGATTGAAGGTAAATATAATAGTAGCTAATGAATAAAGAAAGATAATACGTGGTTGTGGTATGCCAAAAGATTTGAAACGAAAAGAGTAGATGGTTAAAGGGTGAGATGAATCGTGGAATTAATAGTGGACAGATGAACCGGAGAAGAATGAGTGAAGTTTTGTGTAATAGAAATGTGAGTGCAAAAATGAAAGCTGGACTGTATAAGACCACAGTTGTTGGATAAGTCAGAAAACTGGTCAATAACAAAAATGCAAGAGTGAAAGTTAGAAGTGGTGGATTAACGAGGAGGATTAGAGTAAGAAAGAGAGAGTAAAAGTAACAGTGTACATGGGACAGCTGAGCGAGAAAATTCAATAAATTAGGTTGAGATGGTTTGGTCATGTAGAGAGGAAGGATGAGAATTGTGAGTAAAAGAGTAGATAAATGGAAATTGGGGTAATAAAAACAGAGAAAAAGCAGTATGGATAACATAAATGAGGGCCTGAAAGAGAAAAAATTGAGGATAGAGAATGCAATGTAAGTAGAAGAGTAGATGCATGGAGATTGGGGTAATAAAAAGAAAAAAAAAAGCAAAAGTTGATGTGGATGGATAGACTAAATGAGGACCTGAAAGGAAAAAAATTGAGAAGATGGATACATTAAATAAAAACAGGTATAAAACCAATTATATAGAAGGTTAATGCCGACCATAACTAGGCCTGGGTTAAGTTGAAGAGAAAGAAGAAGATTTCTATAACAAAAAATTCGAAAAGAGGTTGACCTTAAAGGCCATCCTTGCAACTTCCCGCTAGTTTTAACCGCAAAGCTATAGTAACGTGACGTATTTTGACGTTTTTGACTTTTTTTGAAATGTTTAAAAAGCCATAACTTTTTAACGCGTTACGATTTTGATGTTCAAGATGGCATTCCACGCAGTTTTTTGAGACTTAAAAACGTTACCGAGAGTGCAAAATCGGTTAGTCAAAAAATCTCTAAGTTATTGAAAAAAAACACTTTTTTTGAAATTTTTCGACAACGATATCTCACGAACGAATCAACCGATTTTAATTTGCAAAACGGCATTCGACGTGGCTTTTTAAGCTTAAGAGCTGATTAGGTTATGAAATTGATCGATGGAATAGCCAAAAAGATATGCCCAAAAAACATCATTTTTACCAATTGTTTTTTTTCGGTTATTTTGACATTTCTCGAAATCTACCGGCTCGAATCGGTTCAAACTTACAGGGAATCTAAGTTAGATGGAACTCTTTGGAATGCTTTTTATTTCATTCCGATTGGTCAAGCCGTTCAAAAGTTATAAGAGGTTTACATACATCCACACACACATCCACACGTACATACAGAAACCCTCGTAAAAATAATCAGGGAAGAGATCCGATGAAAACTCGATTTTCGAAAAACGGGGTGAAACCAATAACTTCCCGATTTTAAAATAAATTTTAATTTTTTTTAGCGGGAAGTTAAAAAAATCCTTTATGCCAACTGTGGACAATTAAACGAAATATATTAAATTTCTTATCTTGAATTTAATATTGAGATCTTATAATTGTGGAAAATTATTGTGAGAACATTTATTCAACTCAACTAATAGTTCTTAGACTAAAGGTAATAGGAAAATTTTCCTAAATGAAAATATATTATTGCGAAATTTTTCGAGTTTGTGAAATATACAGATAAAGTCATCTATATTCCCTTTATATCACCGGAAAAAGATAAAATACTTTAGATATTTATTCATTATCAGTATAAGTACTCAAAATAAAATTAACATATACATATACCTACTTATTAGAATAGAAACACCATTACCTTATCATAACGAAATTGATTGAATATGGTTTCGGTTTTAATGATTTAATGGAATAATTACAATTGTTATTTAAATAACCTTCTTATTCCTAAGTAGGAGAATTATATTTTGATTAAATAACAATTTTTTCAAGGTATGATAAACGTGATGATTTATTATGTTTATTAAAAAAAAATTTGGAACCTACCCGTAACAGTACGATATTCAAAAATAATGTTATTTATATTTAACTATAATAAATACCAAAACACTGAGTATTTAAATTAATACCTATCTCAAACTGGTTGTATGGAAATTACAACGAGAAATTAATTATAAACCGGAAAAACCTACTTTACATTCTTCTCAGTAGTGAATGTTTATAGAATTACCCACATAATCACGTTTTTGTAATTGTTACTATTTTTTATTAATTCTTTAAATAGTTTCTAAAACTTCAGTATCAGTATTGTTTTAAATCAAAAATGTAACTGAAGTAGTAATTTTCGCCCAACTCTACACAATTCCCCTTATATACACAAAGGGTTGAGTATTCGGGTAGGTTAGAGATGGGACTACTTTTATGAAAATAACAAGTGTTATCTTTAAGATTATAATAGACTATCTTGAACTAATCCTTTGTTAAAAAAACTAGAATAACAAATAATAACTATGAGTAATTTGAGATAATCACGGTTTAAACATATTTTTTCGATGTATCACATCACCTGGTGCACACTGCAAGTAAAATAAGCTTGGAATCGAGACAAAGCAAAACGTGTTTTAAAATAAGTATGACATGAAGAAATCGCTTGCAAACGGAGTAGGAAGTGAGGCAATGATGCAGTGTAAATTATAAAAAAAATAACGATAATCACCGGCTTGGCGTTTTATGTAGGTTTGACGCTCACGGAAGTTATTTCAAGGTGAAGTAAGTGTTTTTAAACTCGTTTGCATATCGTTTTTTCCGGTATGCCGACAACATACTCTTTTAATAAATCTGTTGCAGGGATAATATTGAGAATAAATATAAAACTGAACCAATTTTTTGAAAATCATTTCCCTTGTTTGTTTGATATCTTCATTTCTCAGGCTATTGGTAAATTTTCGTAATTGAAAGATTCAGGTTTTTACATTCTTAATGCACTTGTTTAGATTTATGCTAAATTATCTTTAAAAATATTACTAAAAAATGGTAAATGAAGAAGATTTGACTGTTGCAACATTGTTATGTTTGCGGAAAAATGAAGAAACAAATTCGCAACAATCACAATGGAAAACAAACAAACAAAAGTTTGGAGATTAATAGTTCTTAGTTCGTAGATAACAAGTTAATAAGACTTCTTCTTCTTATTCCTTCTTTAATTTATACGCCTGTTTGATCTTCATTTACCTGCCTCTCTGTCTAGGGTATCGCTCCATCTTTTCCAAGAGCGGCCTACGCTTCTTTGTCCCATTGGTGATTTGTCCAAATTCCATCGTACTAATATGGTCATTCCACTCTTTTTCTCTTTAACACCTAGATAATATAAATTTAGGGTCTGTGCAGGAAAAGAATTGAGGGTTAAAGGGTAAGATGAATCACAGAATTAATTGTGGACAGATAAACTGGAGAAGAATAAGTGGAATTTTGTGTGACAGGAATCTGAGTGCAAAAATGAACGGTAGACTGTACAAGAGAGTTATAACACCAGAGTTGTTGGATAAATCAGAAAACTGGTCAATTACAAAAGTGCAAGAGAGAGAGAGAGAGTTAGAAGTGGTGGAGATGAAGATGGTGTGTAGGATTAACGAGGAAAAAGAGAGAGTAAAAGGTACAGTATAAGTGGGACAGCTGAGCGAGAAAATTTAAGAAATTGAGATGCTTTGGTCATGTAGAGAGAAGGAATAAAAATTATGTGAGTAAAAGAGTACATGTATGAAAATTGGGGTAATAAAAACAGAGGAAAACCATAGTTGGGGTGTCTGGATACAATAAATGATGACTTGAAAGAGAAATGAATACTTTCGACCTTACATGTATTTCTTATGCCTTTGTTGGTTCTTATGCCTTTGTTGGTTTCTCTGTCTAAAATTGTCTTTCCAGCTACACTGCGTAGACCCTCATTTCAATCGTTTGGTTATTGATGTTGATATTGAAATTATTAAATTCCAGCATACTGATCTAACCAGATCTTCTTGATGTATAATTGTTCGTTGAATGTAATCTGTGTTTCAAAATTGTCATAAGTCTTCAGGAAACCTCAAAAAAGTCTTCGGAAATAATAAATGTGGTGCTTAAGCGACATAAGAATTATCATGCTTCTTCATACCAGAATCTACAGCACCGAAGCAACTTCAAAAATCAAATGAACAACCTTAGGCATAAGTGCTGCTAGAGCGACACAAGGTATCTGACTTTTTCGCCCATATAGAATATATGGGCGAAAAAGTGAGATATATATATGATGTCAGAATAGTAACCGCATCATTTGAACGTTTTGAAAATGAAGTACTGTGGCAGTAAAACTTCCTCCATGGAAATATAATATCAGGTGTTCCACAAGAATACGCACGGCTGGATGGAACATGGATACATCACTACAATCCTGAGATCAAAGAAGAATCTTATAAAATGGTATACTAAGGAGGAATCTACTCCAAACAAGGCGAAGACCGGAATGATTATGGCGATTGTCTTTCGGGATTCGCAAGGAATAATCCTCATAGACTATTTGGTAAACGATAAAAGTGCATACTATTCATCGTTACTGAATGGTTTGAAAACCGACCAAAAAAGTCCTTTTCCATCAGGACAACGCTCCAGCAGTTGTGGTCGCAAAATTAATGGAAATAGGGTTCTAACTCGTTTTATTACATATTTGTTCCCCAATTTGGGTGCCGGAAAAAAAAACTATTCAAACAAAAAAGTGATTGCAGAAACCAATGGCTACTTTTAAGACTAGGACAAATCCTCTTATGCGGAAGGAAATAACAAACTAGAGCAGCGTTGGACGAATAAATCTAAAAGGATACAATTTTGAACAAAAAAGTGTACTATTTGGGGTAAACTTGATATAGTTCTTATTTTTTTTTTTAAACAATCCTCGTATTTTACATCTTCAAGTATCACTTTTGATCTTTTTACAAAAACGAATAGAAAAAAAATGACGGATGAAAAGAAGTGTCAGATAGGAAATAATTAAAAAATTATATAAAGAGCAAAATAAAAACGAGGAACAGGAAATAGAATAATGCAATTAACATCATCAATGATAAATGAGTCATCTTGATATAGTAACAAAAATTTAGTCATAATTAAGTATTAAATAAGACTAAAATGATAAACTATTCATCCGCATTCTTTAAGAGTTCCAAAAAAATAATGTTGTTGACCTCTGAACCGAATACTAATACATAATATAAAAGCACGAAAGATGGATTACACTGTAATCTACTTAAAATTCAGAAGTCATATAGCGTACCTACTTTCCCCAATTAAAGATGTATTAGTTGGCACTAAAGATGTTTGAATGATCGCATTAGTATTGGTAATAGCATTGTAATTTCCGGTTTAATGGGAATTATTGGCCTTCCTTGGAAGCCGATTATGTTATAGAGGACGAAATAGTGCATTAAATATATTCATACATTAATTGAAATAGCACTAATGCCATAGTTTACTATATAATTTATTCAAATTTAAAATGAAATATAATTGAATACATCAATCAGGTCTTAAAAATAAGGATCTAAGCATTTGTCAGGATAACAGTTATACGTAGAATTGTGTAATTTACTTCATATCTAGTTTAACTGGATTTCAATTAAAGTAATGTAACTAAAATTCAGAAACGGTGTTGCTCTAGAAAAATCGTCATAAAAATGAGTAACAGAACTTTCCCTGCGAGAGCGAGTGTGGTATGTGCGCTCGCCTCGCCTTGATCTTCTTCTTCCCTTAGCTTGTTTATAATGGTACCACTACCTTCTCGGCGACAGTTTGCGAGACCAAGCGAGAGTGTGGTATGTGCACTAGCCTCGTCTCGGTCTTCCTCGCGTTGTCTCGACTTAAAGTCGTGACAAGGCAAAGCGAAGCGAGAGATCGGGTGGCGCGAGCTTAGCGATTGTATTTTCTGTGTTTATGATCGTTTTGTTTATTTGGAAGTTGATATTGCTTCGCAAAATGTCTCGCCGAGTGTGTTGAGGTAGTGGCATCTAGATCTGGAAAATTGGAGAGAGGCGAGCTGTTGCTTTGCCGGCACTGAAACCACATATGGCCCATTGTACATCCTCCCGCGTGTAGGGATATCCTGTACTCGCCCAACACATATTATTCTTCTTTCTTTTTTATTCTTTTATTAGATCTGTTAATTTCGTACGTTGCGCTGTAGCATCTCCTGTAATGTTGACTGCCAACTGTCCCTCCATCTCTTTCGGTCGTTTTCCTGCTGGTCTTCCAACTAACGCTATTTTCAGTAACCTGTTTTCATCCGTTCTTCTTACGTGGTTGTGCCACTGCCTTCTTCTTTGTCTTCCCCATCTTACTACATCCTGTATTCCGCATTGCTTTCTTACTTCTGTGTTCCTGACTCGATTTCGACTTGTTTTTCCTACTATTGTTCTTAGTATGTTCATTTTAGCAACTCTCAACATACTTTTGGTCTTATTCGTGTCCTCGCGAGCTTCTATTCCTTATGTCATGATTGGCATTTCATTGTTTAATTCCTATAAATCTGGCTAGATGTCTATTAATTGAGGCCATTTATTATGTCACTTATTATATGGGAAAGTACAATTTGATTTCAGACTTTTATTAGTATGACGTTTACAAGCACACTTAGGTCAGAATCTAGTCATAAATATCAAAGTTTGCATTATCGATTAGTTTGTTACATATATATGTATTATATTACTACTTAGAACAGATATCTATATTAATTTTTTTATTGTAATAAAGATACTAAAAGCAAAGTCAGCTAATAAATTTTAATTGACTTTATTATTGTCGTTTATTACGTTCGTTCGTAGCAAAATAATCGCCACTGTTGTGATGATTTTTTCGCTAATTTTTGGCAAATTTTTAGTAGAATTTGATGCAATACATAAGTAAAGATTGATTCAATACCTACATAACTCTAACTCTTCGTTTATAATATAAATACAAAAATATCTATGTATATAAAATCTGATGTCTAACCGGATGTGGGCGTATTCCGAATATAAAATGATAAAAATAATCTAGACTAATATTGCCCACTTATTATTCATGTCTGAAATTAACACTAAAATCATATAATTTATGATCGTGACAGAAAGTAGAGTGTTTATAACATTTTTTACAAAAAAAATACATACATACCAACCAAAAATCTAGAAGCTGTAGATTATTTTGATCACAATAAACTTATGTGGTATCATTTCTAATATAAATGTATTTAAATTTAAGATAGGTTAATATACTGTTAGATAAAAATGATGATATTTCCTTTAATCGTATTGGTACCCAATCAATTATATGTTATCTTTAAGTGCTATATTTCCGTTAAAAAAAGTATAGATATATATTTTTTTAACTAAAACTTATTTAATTGCGTTATATAGTCTATATAAGTATGTATAGTGAATATATTACGTCATACTGTAGATACTCGCTCCTTATAAGAGTTACCTATACTATAATGAAAGTAGCATCAGAAGTTTCATTCCGGTTTGCCAAAACTATACGAAGTCTGCCCCAAAAGTATCCGATCTGCATTTATATCTTCGCTCCAAAGCGTTTTAGCGACCGCTACCGGGCAGGAACGTCAACAATAAGGCCTCACAAATTTATTGTTTACTTGCTGATACCTGCCGGACGTATAGTTTATGTTTGTTTTCAAAGCGTTTTTCAAGTTCGTCGGATTTTTAAGTAGGTAAAAATGACTGAAAAAGTTGAGCAACGAATTTGCATCAAGTTTTGCTTTAGACTTGAAAAAACTTGTATCTACAGAAACTTTTAAATGTTTCAGAAGGGCTGTGGAGACGATTGTATAGACCAAATTCAAATAAAAGAGTGGTATAAACGGTTTAAAAATGGTCTGTTGACAGATTCTGGTCCACCTTCAAAAGGAAAAAAAAATTGGACAATGTTCAGCGTGTGCGAGAGGCAATTGATTGTTAGGGAACTAGAAAACGACTTTGTAATACCAAAAAGTACAGTTTACCGAATTTTAACCGGGAATTTAAGCTCGTGTGTGTGCTAAATTCAACCCAAAACTGCTCTCAGAACATCCTTAGATTAGAAATCGCTCAGGACAATCTAGAAATCTATAGCGATGAATTTTGTTAAAAAGGGTTATAACTGGTGATGAATCATGGGTTTACGGTTATGATCTTCGCAGTGGAAGAGTGCTTCTTCGCTGCGACCTCAAAGTCTGAGCAAAATCAAGTCAATGTTGATTGTTTTATTTCGATTTTGAAGGCGAAAATGCTCCTGCAAGTTAGACAGTTAAAAAGAGTACTGCGAGATGCAATTAGAAGAAAACGACCACAGTTTTGGCAAACCGGTGACTGGCTTCTTCACCACGATAATGCTTCAGCGCATGCATCAAACCTTGTACAGCAGTATTTATTAAAACATAGTTTTGGTAGCCTCCATACAGTCCCGACGACTGTATGGCTGTTTCCTCGATTAGAAATGCTGTTTAAAGGACACCGATTCGACTACAAGAAGAGTGTTGAAACTGGCTTTCAAAAGAGAGCTTTGGAAAGTAGAAGCAACGATATGATCGTGTTGTTCAATCAATGGGGACTATTTCAAATGATTCCACCAACCAGATGACGAAAAAAATATATAAAAAACAACTTGTAAGAGACAAAACAACAATACTTTATCCCGATAAAATATGATGATAAAATTTCGTTTCTAGTCTGGAATTTCATGTTTTAGAACTACTTTTCTTCGAATTTTTTAAAGTTCAAGGCTCCTATATAATATGAGATAAATGAAATTTTCGTTTTTTATCATGTGATTTGGATAAACCAAAATGAATATAATAGATTGAATATAATTAAATGACAAGTTAGGATTTGTTTAGTATGCAAAATTATAATCTTATTATATTCTTAGAAACTGAATTATTTATTGAAGTATTAAAGCACGTAATTCCAGATGAGAAATTGATTTGCATATAATATCAAAGTCATGGGCGTTACAATAAATAAATTTGCTAATATTTATTTAAATTTATTAATTTACTAGAAATTGTTATTTCTGTAAGATTAGGTACCTACCTTTAAGTTTCATTGGTTACATAATTAAATTTCTAGTAATCAAATTTACTTATAAAAGTAAATTCTAAATCAAATATTTTTTACATTTTTAGATATTTCATTTTTCTGCTTTTCGATATAACAAAATAAACTAAAATAACATCATTTTTGGAACAACTGTCTATTAACAGTTACTGCCCATCTCTAACTTACCTGTTTTTCCAACTCCACTAACGAGTAGAATTGGCTTGTTAGAGATGGAAGAAAATACTCATTTACGAATTATTACAAAATTAACTCAAAATATTTAGACAATTTACAAATAAACATTTAAGTTTGTTTTTATTTTAAACATTAAAATATCACGTAATAAAAAAATAATTGGTATTGAAAATGAAAGTTAATTTTATATTTTGTTACTTCGATTATATAATATAAATTATTAAACCAATTATTTATAGACATCTCTAATTAATTAGATTATTAAAATTTAGACATTAGACAAACAAGAAACCTGCTATCAATATCTGATAGCGGTTTTAAACATTTAGCTATAGATACCTTAGTTAGGCATCTACCAAGCTAAAATTGTCCGCAGTCGTGGACCTTATCAAACAGCACTCTCACCAAAAATTCATACAGTGCTGGGATGAAACTACGAACTGTAGACTGGCCAGAGAGTTATTACCTCATCCTGGCAAGGAAACAGCAAAAAAATTTAAGGCATTGACCAGACAAAATCTCCGAACAGCTGTGGGAATCCTGACAGGTGACTGCCAATTGCGACAACATCTATTTAGGATGAAATTAACAGAATCGCCGCTATGCAGAGGCTGCGAACAAGAAGAGGAAACAGTAGAACACATTATGTATGACTGCTCTGCTTTTTCTGAAATCAGAAGATCCGTGTTGGGCGAGTATTGGCTAACACCAGCCGATGTGAGGTGAGGATATCCCTACATACGGGAGGATGCACAATGGGTCATATGTGGCCTCAGTGCTGGCTGAGCACTAGCTCGCCCCTCCCAAATTTCCAGATCCAGATAGATACCTTAGTGATTGGTCGGCATTTTTTGATCATATCTTGATTTAATCAGAGAGAGTTTATTTGTTTAAAACGTTAAATTCTGACTTACTTTTTTGTGCCCTTTCTTACATTTTTATAAATATATCATTTTTCTTCATAATATCAGTTCTTTCTTGACTAATTCATAAATTTTAAAAGTCTCATGAGAGATGAGTGAAAAACATAAATGACTAAAATAAAAATCCATGGCTCCGACCTTCTAACTAGATAAGACAGGACACAAAACAGGGATTTAGGGTTTGATGTTTCAAATGCTGATGGAACAATCTCTCTTTCATTTACTTCATATATCTTTTAATATCATTCGTTGTTTGTCTAATATCAAAAAACATCGAGTACGCGGCTGATTGACCGTACGAGATCAAGTGGTGGTTAACACACACCAGACATGAAAGTTCTCTCTAATCCATCTACAGAAGTTGAAACTAGTAATCTTCTTATCTTGGGGAGATATTAATCGAGTCAGCTTCGAATCAGAAGCTCCCATAACACAAACGTCAAAGAGGACAATCCTCAAGTCAATTTTTTAGAAGGACTCCTCCACCGAGACCCGTGACACCACTTCCACGGACATCCAGGAAACCTGCTAAGTGTATAGGGTCGGTTACACTAACACCACACCTCCTACGAAGATTATCCATCACAAGACCTATGCCCTGGAAGCTCATGCCAAAAACAGTCATCGAACACTACAAAGATGTGGACCCAATTGGATAGATAGATATTCATTGGGTTGGCAGTTACATTTACAGATCTATTGTGAACACCTATCATCTCTAGAATAGGATTAGAGCACAGCACCTTGTCTAAGCCCTGTCCTCTTAATGAGAGTTAATATAACTTTGAGCAGCCTTCACATTGGCAAAGGACATAAAATGTCCAACTATCTAGGAAAAGGCAGCAAAGAGAGAATACCGGAGAGAATCCAAAAGGGTATGCAAGCTTTTGGAAGGAATAAACAACTACTCAGATCCAAAAACAGCAGCAGAAAATCAAAAATCAAAATGTACAAGACATTGATTAGACCAGTTATCACCTATGCAATGGAAACCACCACGCTAACAAAAAAAGATGAAGAAGATCTAAGAATAGTGGAAAGAAAAATAATGAGATCAAAATCGAATTACGATATGCCTCGACATTGCCATAATCCACTAGGATTGAACGGCAGTGATGATGATCTTTTTATAAAGATTTTCCCTTGTCGCTTTCCTGGTGATTTTTACCATCACTCCTGGGCCTTCTCTAGCCTCCATTTCTTTCTCAATGGCTGATCCAATTTGACAACACCCCGAAGATCCACGACATTGTACCGATCGCGGATAGCATTAGCCTTCATCGCGAATCGAATCAACCTTCGTGTTTATTTTGTAAATTTTATAATTTTAATTTTATTTGATTGTGTAATTAAAATCATTCAACAAATCATCTAAAATACTTAAGATAAAATTTTAATGAATAGCAATGAAATTTTCATACTTTCTAGTAACTGAATTTAACTTAACCATAATGATTGTTGTTTAAGCAAATTAAAAACAATAAAGGGAAATACCATAAAGCTAATTTCAATACGTAATTTATCAGTTATTGACGCCATTTGAGGAAATTTCCTCTGTAAATTTAAAATCAAATAAGTATTCTAAGAAAATCATTTAAGTGTTTGCAATTAATATTTACAATTTTACTCGATTTTATGACCCGACAGATTCTAAACATTGCATCATTTATTCTGATTCCGATTAAATATTAGATATTTATAACTAATTTTTTGGTTTAATATTTAAATATTAAACAAAGATTCCTGAGAAAATTTATTTTAATAAATTGATAAATTACTTCCAGATATCTGATCCCATTCCTTATCTTGTGTTGTGTAAATATGTGAAATCCGGTTCAAACATTTTTAACCTGATATTTGATACTTCTGTAAATGGTTGAAATCCACCCTATATAAATCATTAAAATTCCACACAAATTTCTCTTCTAAAGCACCGTAAAAGGCACTTTACTGTAATATGGGTGGGCTGATATACCTAATATAATAACAGGCCATAGAACCACATATGGTGAACACTGGTTGTATTATTTTATAGAGAAAAACACTGACAACATCGTCTGTATTTAACCATAACCAAGGATTCTTTCGACGTCACCCACGCTTATTGTTCCAACTTTTATTTATCTCAGCCGGAAGTAAGTGCTTGCCTTCCACTTCCTTTTCCTATCGAATGAGAAACCAACCAACTTGCAGATTTTATAGACGATAACTGTGTTTATTGCAAATAACTATATCAACGTCCTGATTTATATATTCGTTTATTTTTAATATATGTATATTTATAAATATAATTTTTATATAGCAAGGAAAAGGAAACGAATAACAACTATATATGTATTATACAGGATATTAGGTACCACGCAATCTTATTAAAATAGAGGAATTTTTGTTAAATATGAAATAAAAATGATGGTTATAAACATTCTTAAAGAATAAGTAGAGCGGTATCATTTTAATGTAGATATACTTTTTCTTTGTTATTAAAAAAGTGTTATGGGTATCAGGATTACACTCATACATTATCCGGTTGAATAATTTTCTCAGGATTCACGGATAAACAATAAAGATATAAAAAGATTTACAAAGAAAGAAAATGATATTACACTAATAGAGGATAAACAGATAAGAAAAAAAAAACAATTCAGTAACACTTTAAAGACTGTGTTAAAAGAGGTAATATTTATCTTAAACGCTTTTAGACTCTTTGGAACAATTTGGGACCAGATTTGATTATTTGCAACTGGTAAAGGATAATTTTATCATCATCATCATCACTGCCGTTAAATCCTAGTGGATTATGGCAATGCCGAGGCATATCATAATCCGATTTTTCCGGTGAATTATTCCTGTTTAGTCTATTTCTTTATAGGTCTGCATGTGGTTTTGCGGCGTTGATTATCTTTTTACAATCTTTTCTGTTTCTGTATTTCGTCTTCCATTCTTTTATTTTCATTACTTTTACGTCTTCCTTTATCTGGTTAATTTAGTTACACCTAATTTAATTATTAAATCGACCATATAGTTTAAGGATACTCAAAAGTTTCTAAAGTATCTCTAACAATGGTAGAGGTTACGATGAGTTTAGATTCTCTTAGAAGGGGTCAGAACAATTCGAAAACAATTTAGATACACCTAATTTTATTATTAGATATCAACAATGTATTTTAAAAGTACTCAAAAATTACTCAAGTGTTCATAAGAACAATCGGGGATGGTGCAATAAGTTTTAGACTTTTTTAAAACAGAACAAAATAGTTTGGGAGTGTTTGGAACAATTTGAGATCATTTTTTTTTTGTTTGCACCTGGTAATTAATAATTTAGATACACTTAATTTTATTATTAAATCGACAATATGTTTTAAATGTGGTCAAAAAGTTGCTCTGGTACCTCTAACAACGATCGTGGAGCTTGAGATTGGTTTTAACTGTCTTATAAGAGATCAGAATGTTCTTAAAACCTTTGGGAATATTTGAAACTGTTTACTGTGTGCAATTGTTTAAGAAAGAACAGATGAGAATGGTTTTAGACTATTTGGATCAATTTGGGATCAAATCTGATTGTTTGCGACTGGTTAAGAATAATTTAGATAGACGTGATACACACCGAGAGTCTTCAAAAGTTACTCGAGAACCTCTAACAACCATCGTAGAGTTGGAATTAGTTTAGATTGCCTTAGAATGTTCTTTAGGACTGTTTGGAATAATTTGAGAGCAAATTTTATTGTGCACTCGGTTAAGAATTATTTATATGTAGTTAAGAATTAGTTCGGACTGGTTTTGGAACAGATCAAAATATCCTGAAAGCTTGTGGGAGTGTTTCGATGAATTTGGGAACAAATTTAGGATAAAATTTTGGAAATATGTATCTATGCAATGTATCAACATATTTTTTTGTTAAAGTAACTTGTGACACTTTTTTTAACATTTATTTCTATTGCAAATGGTTGGAATCAGAAAAAAAAAAGATATTTACGTATAATGCTTTTGAAGTGAAACTTTTTTAGTTACGATTATCTTTTTGTATTGAATACATACAAAAATAGATTTTTAGGAAGGCCGATTTTGAAACGGTCGAAATAATCCGTCTTAATAGCTTCTGTAGAGCCAAGTTGTAGGGGTAAGCGGAGAGTTGTTTTGACCCGAATTTTATTTAGCAATTGTGATAATCTTTTGTTTCCTACACAAATTCCTCATTTCGAATGTTCAAAGTCCGTTTGCCGATGTCACTACGCAGTTAATTTTTTCTATTCTAATATGAGATAAATAAGGAGTTGTTAAAAAACACGCATAATATCAAAACCGTAATACAACTACGAGGTTTGATCAGAAAGAAACGAAAATTTTTAGTTTGTATTTGACAAACAGAAAAGTTTTTTGGTATACTCTTCGATTTTCTACTATCAAACAGACACAGATGGAAGAATCTGCATTAAATTTTGGGTTAAAAATGAAATAAAGTGTGCCAATGCATTCAAAATGTTGACTGTGGCATTTGGTGAATCTATTATGAGTAATCCAAGAATGTATGAATCTTATAAACTCTTTAAAGAAGACCAAGAAGACATTGATGACAATGAACGCTCTGGACGCCCGAGCACGTCCACAACGGATAAAAACGTCGAATCAGTGAAGCAAATGGTTTTGGAAAATCGTTAAATTACTATTTGGAAGTTGCTGAGAATGTTGGCATCTCAACTGGATCATGTCATGCAATTGTATCGGATGTTTTAGGCATGAAACCTGAGGCAGCCAAGATTGTTCCAAAAATGCTCAATTATGGCCAAAAACGACGATCCAGATTTCCTCAAAAGGACCATAACTGGTGACGAAACATGGGTATATGGATATGACTTCGAAACCAAAGCCCAATCATTCCAATTGAAGCAACCAGAGGAGCAAAGACCAAAAAAAGCACGTCAAGTTCGGACAAATTTGAAGGTTTTCCTCACTGTTTTCTGATATCCAAAATCGAGTTTCAGAAGATCTTCGACGATTGGAAGAAGCGCTAACACCAGTGTGTTATATCTGAGGGAAACTACTTTGAAAGGGAAAAAATGGATATTAATGAAAAATTAAAGATGTTCTTGTTCTTTTCTGAACATACCTCGTATTTTATTAAATCCAAAAGATTTATAACTTCAGCAAACTGTAAATATCTTACATAATTCTGTGGTGCCAATTATCCTCACCTACCGACCTGATGAAGCAACAATAAAATATTAATAATACTATAATGTTACGTGAAGTAAAACTAATTTTAAATTGCGTTTCCTGAATCTGTAAATGAGAAAAATAGGATTTCCTATAAAGTTGAAAGATTTAGCTGAGATTGTTTATTTTAAAAATAAAGTATATTAGTTGTATATTCCAAGCATATAATTTATTTTCATTATTAATAAATTTTCAAAAGGGTTTTAATGTAAAGTAAATATTAGTAAATAAAATGTTTTTAAAGGTATTTTTTAATCCAACAAATTCCTTTATAAAGATTTAAAATTACTATAACTTAGTGGATTCATTTACTGGTTCATAAAATTTGCCATAATATAGAATTATTTAATAGTATGTAATAAATATTTTATGTATTATTTCGCACTCACATTGATGCATTCATTGTTTATAATAAAAGGCAGAAATTAACCAATCCTGTACCAGGAAATATAATTTCAATGTCATTTGAAGCGAAAGCCTTCCGTGAAGTATAAAAACTTCCGCGTTTGCTTATTTTTTTTTTTTTGTATTCTTTATACAGACTCCAGACTTGACACAAACAAACATTGTGGTGTCTCAAAAGATTTATTTTATCATTTAGAACGAGTTAGTTAATTTGCTTCCGTGTCCTATTTGCTAAAAACATATATTTACCATGATTGTATGTCAGAATTATTCTTAATCGCTATTGAGAAATCAAATTATTTAATCACAAAAAAATAAATTTGAATAACA
Source organism: Altica lythri (assembly GCA_964028335.1). Classification (NCBI taxonomy): domain Eukaryota; kingdom Metazoa; phylum Arthropoda; class Insecta; order Coleoptera; family Chrysomelidae; genus Altica; species Altica lythri. Next base: position 19,148,730 of record OZ034801.1, on the reverse strand, counting down.
AAAATCCCATTGTAAAAAAGTTTAATATAATAAATTTCATAACAAGTATGGAATAGGCTATAAACTATAATAAACCACGCGAGTGGTAAAGTTTGTTACACGAGTCAGAGGCGAGTATGACTGTTGTATAAGCGAGGAATATCTATTGTATACACACTTGTGTCAAAAGTGTCACTTTCCGCACTCGTTATGTAATATACTATTTTCGGCACGTTGGCATTTTTAAATTTGAATTATTTTTTTGCATTCTTGCATTTCGGTACAAATGGGAAAAACAAAATAATAAAAAGTGGTAAAACCAGGAATTTAAAAACATTCCAAGTTAAAAGAACAATAAATAAGCAAAAAAACACAGACAAGACAAAAAATCAAAAAATAAATGGAAACAAACAAGAGAATGATATACGATCGAAAACATACCGACAAAGAATTAAGTTTTGTTACTTAACTACATTGGCACAAGAAAATCACCTTTTAATGATAAAATAACTGCTCCTATCACCCCCAATATTAATCCAACCTTGGATTTAAAAAAAATGCTTTTGAATAAATCTGTAGATCTTCTAATCTTAGACAAAGACTTTATTTTAGTAAAAAATGCCATCTAAGAAAGTTTAAAAAATATTTAAAAATATATATAAGATTTAGGGGTGAGTGGTGCCTTTATTATGACCCATTTTTTAAACTTTTTAAATAGAGCATGTTCGTTTAAAAAAATGTTTAGATATTATATTTTCGGAAGTGATACGTCATATAAAACTTTGGCAAAACATTCGTGATTTATATTATGATAAAAATAAAACGCCTATCTTAATCTGCAAGGATTTATTAAAAAAAAATGATGAAAGACGTCATATAGTAAGTAGAATGTAGATACTAAGATGAAATATGATACTTCTTTATATACGTCAATGCAATTTATGTATACGTAAAGAAAATTTTTCTACCTGACAAGAAGAGTGAATCAAGGTTAAGGATTTACTAGGATTATTTCACTGTATTTACCTGGTTTATTTATTCCAATATAAATCCTCATTTTCGTAGAAGTGTTTTGTGTGTAATCCACTTATCTTTGGCTTAACAAGTTGAATTAAGAAAACCTACTGGTCGGTTTACAACAAAGAATTAAGGATGAATATTGATTTGAACTAAGGTTTATAAATGAGTAACCATAAGGAAATTATAATTGGTAGATCAGATATGATAAAATTATTATTTCACAACATAAAAACAAGACCTTTTATGTTATCTGAGATTCAGGAAATATTGGAAATATTACAGAAATTTTATAATTATATGTAATTAAATCTTTTGTACTTTGTTATCTGTTAAAAGAAGATTTAATTACTCTAAATTTATTTTCATTCCTTGAAATTGGGTTCAGGTAGGTACCTTTTAAATTACTTTTTGATGTACTTTACCTGTTTATAGTAGTTTTTGTGATTATAATTTAGAAAAATTGTGTTATATGATATATAATGTTAAATTATACTCATTGCATTACCTTTTTTTATCGCTAAAAAACTTGTCATTTCCATTTCAAAGTAACGTAACCATGAATATCTTTTTTAGAATTGTCTATTTAGGTTCTTAAATATTCTTTCAACAAAAGAATGTTGCATTCTGAGTGCAGGGATAGTTCTTAGTACTTGGATAACAGAATTGTTGTTCCCTCGGTTGTTCCTTAAGAATCGATTTCCTCAGGAGCTATTCTATCTTTGTATTAGACCCTTAAAAGCTTTGGAATGCAACATTTTAACAAATATTGGCTTAACAACTATTCTTCTCTAAGGTAAAGTGAAATTCCAAAAAGTAGAGTGGGTTTTAAATGTATGGACGTCAATATAGAAACGATTGGTTGGAGCTCCCACTCTACTTTAAACACCATTGGTTTAAAAAAACAAAATAGGCTATTGATTTTGTCAAAGATAATAGGGTTGAAAGGACCTCCAGCGTTAAAGTGGTTTTATGATTGAATATGTTCAATTGACTTTAAAATATGAAAAACCCTCGGACTGCTACCATTTTGCCCTGCGTTTTGGAGAACTATGTGAAAACATCCACTTTTAATTTATTTTAAATTGTTCGAAAACTATACACTTTTCGTGCACGACTCCAAGAACTTATAGGCAATTAAATTTGGCAAATTCTTAAGTTAAAAAAGCGGTCAAATGCCAGTCGGACTCGCCCATGAAGAGAACTTTGATCATTTTTGAAGACCTATCCATAGATACGTATGGGTTTGATGAAGAAAAAATATTAATATGAATGAATAAGGGATCCGTTTCTTGCCATTTGGCTACGGAACCTTAAAAAGGAGTATTTTTCATGAAAATTTCTGAAATAAACACAAAAATCGTTTTTTTTTCGATTTTTACTGTTAACTCTTTTCTACGTTTTCTAAAAGTCTTTACGATTTATAGTAACCGAGATTAGCACTCCGGGTTTTTTTTCATATTTTGGGGTCAATCATAAAACCCCTTTAACGGTGGAGTTTTAATTTGCAAAAAATAACAGAAGGAGTTCAAGGACCATTTTTGTAAAGCTTTTTAAGTTAAGCTCAAGTATCTTATAGACGATTTTTAAATCCAAATATTTACATTCCAGTATACAGGTTTAATTGTGTTTAAAATAGAATTTTCCAAAGACATTCATGAAGAAAATTTAGAGAAATGAAAATTAACCCAAATGTACCCAAAAAATTGGTAGATAAAGTGATGCACAGAGTTATGATTATCTTTTAAAAACAGACAAGCAAGTTTTTGTGTGTTTTTACTATTTTAAAAACATTAAACCAGCATTAATTTTCAATATTCTCAAGCATATTATGAATAATTGAAAAATCTCACACAAGGAATAATTTTGGAAAAAATTACCCGTGCAAATTTGTAATACATAATTCTTTATCGAATGGATAACATCCGAGATCTAAAGATTCTTGTAGAAAAGAATATTTGACTAAATTTGGCGTAAATTGTTGCTTACTCAAAAAAATCTTAACAAACAACAGAATAATGACCGCTTTTACAGGAAAAAACATTTATAAAATTATTTATCAATAACAATTAACCTTGTGAGTTCTAAGTCCAACTCTGTTTTAATAGACATCCATGAAGAAAATTTAGAGAAATGGAGAACTCTGAAAAAATCTCAAATAACTCAAATATACCCCAAAAATTGATAGATTCACATTTAAAAAAATCAATTCAAATCAATTTTTACTCTACCACAGCAAATGATTTTCTTTTAAAAATGGACAAACAGCTTTTTTGTGTGTTTTAACTATTTTAAAAATGATAAACATCACACCAGAAGTAATTTTTTACTATTTCAAAGCAAATTATGAATAATTGAAAAATCTCGAACAAGAACTAATTTCAGAAAAACATACATGTAGAAAACAAGATTTGACTAAATTTGGTGTAAAAACAACTTTTACCGGAAAAAAAATTAACTTTATTTATGATATACTTACCGATAAATATTAAGTATTAACCCTGCGAGTTTTAAGCCTAACCCTGTTTTGTATCGCAACAGTGTTGGACTGTCAAAAATTAATCCAATTAAATAAGATGCGGTTCTAGTAAAAATTGAAAAATTATATTCACATCCGGTTGCAACATGCACAAAATGTCGTTTAATTAAGTATTTGTATCATAATTTTAGGGTCAACAAAGATAAACTTAATCACAAGGTCAGAAGAAACTTCTGAACATCAAAAAATTTCGACATAATCTATTTCATAAAGTAAACGTAAGTACGTGTTGTCAAGCAGGAAATATATACTAAAAACAGTTCCTTAATATCTAAATAAACATCATCAAACAATTATATAATAACATGTGTTAATCTAGTTAATCAACAAGTGGTGGTTGTATAGAAATTTTTAAAATTTAAATTTATTGTTATAATAGTTGTTGTTATTTACCTTATATTGAATCCAGAATAGTTTAGCGATGATATCCAAAGTATCCAGGTCACTGCATCAGCACTTTTAATCAAATTAAACACTATATAATCGATTACGCAAAAATGAATAAATCTTAGTAGTTTAATATACGCAACTTTACACACACTAGAAAGTAATCAGACTTATTCCTACGCGGGGTAACTGTGACGATCCGATCTGTTCTAGATCGTCACCTTACCACTGTCGTTTTGGAACTGTTTGGTCTGGTTGTGTAGTTTGTTTTACAGACATCACGTTGGCTCTTTACTTTACCCACTCTAGAGGGGGGAGTGGGAGAGACGGTGGACATTACACACTATACACTACACATACATATAGTTATGTCGGTGTTGTCAAATTTACACACCGGATCTTCACTTGTAGAGCCAAATGTGGAGTGGGAAAGAAGCCCGACACTTCCTATTTGTAACACACATGATGTTTTGTGGAATACAGGGCGGATTTTTTTAAATAACTGCATACAGATTGAGTCCAACATGTTGTGAGGACATCGTATATATATGATAAGTTTTTTTAACCAACTTCCAAATATACTCGAAGAAAAATCTGTTTACAATAAACAATTTGAATTGCAGTAAAACTTAATGTCTAATTTTTGTTTATTTATTAATTTTTTTAAATTTTGGTGCCCATTTTTTGTGTGTATTTAACTTTTTTCAAAATACAACAAAAAAAAAAAGGGAAAACTGTGAAACAAACAATAAAATATGATAAAAATTCATATCAGCAAAAAAACAACGAAAAAACCAAAAAAGAATGAAAAAAATATCAAAAATTTGAAAAAACAAACGAAACAACAGAAATAATTGAAAAATGGATAAGAAACTGGAAACAAAAATTAGGTGAAACTGAAAACACCGGAGAAAGAAACAAAATTGATCGAACGAATTAAAAAAAAAAGTGAGAAAAAAGTAAAACCGATAAAAACGAATAATAAATCAGAAATAATAGTGCTGTATTTCAATTGCTGAATAATAGATCTAAAAAGCTTATTTGGATTTGTCTTCGTCCGGAATGTAGGAAAATTTAAAAAAATAATAAAAGTATTAACAAAGTGGCGACTAAAAATCGAAAAAACAGGAAAATCTAGCAAAACTGGAGAAAACGATAGAAATGGAATAAAACAAAAAAATGGATAATAAGAAATAATGAAAAAAAAAACAAGAAAATATAGAATAAAAGAAAATGAAATAGATATGTGTAAAATCGATAAAAAGGAAAAAAACGAAAAAAAAAATATTTGAAAAAAGCAAATTCGTAACAAACGACAAACTAAAGTAAAAATGATAATAATCGGAAAAATTAAGAAGAAAAATTGAGAAAATATCCAAAAAATTAGACAAAAAAAAAATTGAAAAATTCAACGAAAAAAAAAGACAAATTTAAATAATCTTTCTGATTTAGGGTCTTGTTTACAACATTTTACGATTTAATGACCTTTCTTAGCTGCCAACTGCAAACAAATAGACTATAACTGTATTACTGTATAAATCGAAATACAACGCCATCTACCAACTGTTTCCGCAACCTAGATGTCAAAAAATGTAAGAAATTTATATCGATAAATTAACCTACACTTTCATCTATTAGGAATTCATAATAATAAATTGGAAAATTAAATTGCCGTTTTTAGTATTTTCCGTTTATTATTATTTATATTTATTATTTATATTTCTTACCGTTTAAACTTTTTTTGAACTTCCACAAATATTTTAAAACCAAAATTAGCCAAATCGGTCTAGCAGTTCTCGAGTTTTAGCGAGACTTACGAACGGCAATTCATTTTTATTTATATAGATTACCTACCTGTATGAATATGTTAGCGTGGTTACGATTCGTGATGTAAAAACAAAAATAACAAATTTCACGTGTGTATTTTGAAAAAAAAAGGAAGCAATCCAGCTAAAGCAAGTAAGTAAATTGGTGCCTACTAAGTCTTCTGCTCGGTATGAGAAGGAATACCAGCTCTGCTAAGCTATTTCCCGAACTTAAACGAGCACAGTATGAAATAATAGTATATTACATACCGAGGTGGAAAGTACTTCATTTTTCCCCAGAGAAAATGTTTTCTCGAGAGAAAAAGGTACTTCCACCGAGGTATGTAAACTATTATATTCACAATCGTTTAAAAATAATATGATGAAATTAATAAATAAAGTAATCAATTATGAGAAACATTTATTTCAGACAAATCTCCCTGTTTAGTAATCTATGAAAAATTTGATAGTTATCGTTGACGTGAAATTTATTTCTATAGTAATTCGTGGTTTATTCTTTTGTAATTGAGAGTATTGCAATATGCCCGACAATGAAGAAGATTGTACACCCCCAGAAATACGTGAAGCTGCACAAGCGGTGGCGTTAAATCTCTTACCTGACAATTTTAATGATCTCTATCTATTAAGGCGCGTAACAAAGGGTAACGGGTGGAAAGTGACCACTTTCCACCCTGGTTAACAATTGTCTACTTTCCAACTGTTTTGTAGGGTGGAAAACTGTCTACTTTTAAACGATTGTGAATAAAAATCTTTTACAGTATACGTTGTAACTTATTTTAGTTTTTATTCATCGCATTTGATTCCATAACAGTTTATACAAATATTATAGCGAATGAAAGAACATAATCGAATCCAAAAAGTGGAACAGTAAAGTTCGACGCGGAAACGTAACTTGATAATGTAATAGGTCGACTATTAAGTGTTACACAGCGCATTATTATTATGTAAGTTTTTGAGAGTACTCACTAGATTAGATACTTTGATTTGTAAAAGAACTTAGAATAGGTTGGTTACCTAGCGGCTTGAGAAGTAGGTAGGTACGAGTATACGTACTTTTTTCTGCACAAATTGCATATCTGCAGTTAAATAACAATAATGTTTCTTTCATGTTTCACTCGGACGGAAAGATTTTATATAATGTAAATATAGATAGATTATATGAAGTAAGATAACTTATATAAGCGATTGATTGGGAATTATAAATCTCAATTATATTTACCCAGTTTTTAGGTAGTTCTGTGGTAAATTTTATTCTGATCGATTGTTGCTTAAGTAAATTCTCTTTTATTTCCTAATTTAATTTTTTATTCAATTAATTCGTAATCATTTTTTTTACTATAATAAATAAACTTATTTTTAATCTTCTTCAAAATTGATAATTTAGATGTAACCCATTGCTTCAAAAATCTAATTTTTGAAGCTATTTTTTTGGCGCGTTAGGAAAAATAGATGAGGTTAAATTTTTACGATGCTTGCGAGCACCGTCACGAAAAACCGACACCGTTTGTGTTACTATTCTTCTTTCTCCTTCGACTAGGACTAGGTACTCCTAGTCTGTCTGCTTTCTTCCCAACTTTTGGGTGGTCTTCCTGGAGGTCTTTTGGTTTGTTGTCCCTGTAAATTTTCGGTTTTTCCATTCTGTCGACGATTTGATCCCATTGTTTACGTCTGTTTTTTATAAATGTAGTGATGCTTTGTATCCCACATTGTTCTCATATGGTGTTATTTCTTTGTCTGTCCTTTGGTGAAACTCATTTTATTGATATTAGCCCGTTCATTTTAATGTAATTTATTCTTTGTTTTGTTCCTTTTGTGTCAGCTCTTGTGTCGGCTACATAGGTTAGAATAGGTCTCACCACTGTTTTGTATATCTTTATTTTCTGTGGTCATATACTTGTTCTTCCATACTATTCCATAAAGACATCCGCTCACTTTTGCTGCTTTATTGGCTTATGCTATTACTTCTTTAATTATTTTTCTACTGCTTGTTACTTCAACCCCCACTCATTAAATGTCATAACTTGTTCTATTATCTAGTTCCAGTTTGCATCATTTTGGTTCTTTGATTATTGCCATAGTTTTCGTTTTTCCAGATGATATCATCATGTTAAATCTTTTTGCTTCTAGATTAAAAGTATGGAGTTGCCTTTGTAGATCATCCTCGTTGTCCGCGATAGAGATAGAGAGAGAGAAGACAAGATAAGGCAGCAGGGGGTAATTAAAAATTTAAGGAGTGGTATTAGATTTGAGGACCCTGTTGTAGGACTTATGTCCTTTTCAGGGAGTGGATAGGAGTGTTTGGAACTTCTCCATTTGCAGCAGGTTGGAAAGATTCTCTGCTTGCTATCCATGGAGTTGGACGTACCTAAATAGTCTTTTCCTTTTGGTGTGAGTGTGAGTGTTGTGTGGATTGTAACCCACATGGTGCAATGTGGGGTTGAGAGATTGACGCTCTAGCGTGTCTCCTCCGTCGTGGAGCCCTTTCATTTGGCAAGGACGAAGGGATCCACAGAAACCTTCGCCAAGGGTCCATTATTTTTTTCCAGTCCTGTGGGGGCACCATCTACCTAAAACAAAGGGGGGATTCATCCAGGAGAGTTTCCCGGTCTTCAGGAAGGTCCCTGTCTACTGTTTGCAGAAGTCTGAGGTTGGATAGAGGAATTTTGTTTTTCGGTGTCCGCGATAAGAACTGCGTCATCCGCGTAACATAGGATTGTTATTTTGTGTGGTTCTATTCTGTAGCCTTCTTTGCTTTTGACTTTTCGCATAATTGGTTCTATAATACGATTGAACAATAGAGAACTGAGTGAGTCTCCCTGTGTTATTCCTGATTTCATTATTAAAGGTTCTGTTTTCCTTCTGGTTTGTAATACTAAAATTTTGAATTAGATTTAGAACTGTTATTTACCTATTAACTCTATTCTATATGAAAGTTACTCTGTTTAACAAATACAACAACATTAAAAGGCTATGAATGTGAATAGTAAAGAATTGGGGGTAACAAAAATCGGTTTTAGTATAATTTCTGTATAAAATGGTATTTTTAATTATTAACAAATATTTGTTTAACTAGACGATGCGGTATGATAAAACTTTCTTTCAATGTTTTAAATATTTTTTTTCTATTATAAATATCATTATATTCTTAACATACTCGCATGTATTTCTTCAATTTATTAGTATTTTTTTTTTAATTTATATTTTTCTTTTTTGTATAATATTACGACTTTTCTAATTATGATATTTCTAATAATCTAGTCCCGTTTTTCTTTCATTTTACAACAATTTTCTGAAATAAATATTTATATTATGATTAAAAATAATACAATTCAAAACATTTTAAAATAAATTGAAAAATTGTAAATATTTATAGAATCTAAAATTAAAAAAAATAATAAATATTTTTAAAACAATTTAAAAACAATAAAATAAAAAATATAAACATATTAATAGTAAAATCGAAATACATTTTTATATAGTTTATTGGTTTTAACTTTTTAGGGTTCCGTAGCCGAATGGCAAAAAGTGAAACCCTTATAGATTCGTCATGTCTGTTTGTATGTCTGTCCGTATGTCACAGCCACTTTTTTCTGAAACTTTAAGACTATGAAGTTGAAACTTAGTAAGTAGAATATTCTATAAACCGCCTTAAGATTTTACATAAAAATAAAAAAAATAAAAAAATTTTGGGGTTCTCCACACACCCCAAATCCCTCAGACCAATCAGATGAAATCCAAGATACTCTAAACAAAAAAGAAACCGTGGTATGTGCCTTTCTGGACATAGAAAGGGCTTTTGACAAGACTCCACACGAGGCTTTCAAAACTGCACTCAATCATTGAGGAGTAGATAGAACGACTTCCACCTGGTTGTCGTAATTGTTGTCTACAAAAATTGTAGAAATAAAGATAGGCCAAGACACTATCTCCATCAATACGACCAGAGGTTGCACGCAGGGGAAGCTGCATCCCCACTCATGTGGAGTTTTACCGTGGACAGCTGGCTCTGGCAATTGACCGAACTAGGCATACTATTTTCCTCAGAATGCATTGCATTACGTAATTATAGCCTCAAATACCTAGGGTCATACGAAATAGAAAACGAACATGTCTTGAAACCCAACGATATCCTACTCTTTATAAGAAATATAGGACTAGGAAAGCTCCTGAGGAAATCATCGGAAGTATAGCAAGAAAAGGGGGGACACAATAGATCTTATAGGTCGCAGGGTATCTGTTACCCCTAATTTGCTCATACATACATACATACCTATTACATCACCAGGCAAAACAGAAATTTTTCGAGAGCTCCGGTTGACGACAATACTCTGAGAATACTAAAATTTTTGAATCCATGATAATATGAAACCCAAACTTGTAAAGATCAAAACCAAGTAATATAACACAATAGACGCGATAACCAGCGGTCGTTAAATCCTTATTAATATAAGAAAGGTTAGTCCGCACGAAATTGGAACGAATAATAAAGTGTTGTAATTCCAAACAGAGGTCGCTAGACAATGCATTCATGCCTTCAAAAACACAATTTTCACTGTACCAAAATGACAAATAAAATGAAAAATTTTAATAAGGAATACTTTTAAGTATAATAAAAACCTCAAAAGCTATTTACTGTTGTAGTTTAGCTCTATTTACAAAATATAAAAGACATCCCTATTTAAATTTAAATTACTGAGTGTATCACAGGGTACTATATTAGGGCTACTTATTTTAAAAATTAATATTATTGATTAGTTAGCCTATTCTTGATTTAAATAAACGTGTGGAATTCGCGATGGTATGATAACTTTGGTGCAGAAAATAAAGTGAATAATGAGTAATTTTTTTTTTACAATATTTGAAACTTGATTATAAAATCATAATTTATTATAAAAAATTAGACAACAATAAACCCAGTTTTAGACAAAATGCTTGTAGTATTCAAAAGTAGGAGCAACGAATGAGAAAGGCAAAAGTGTCGTTGACGTACTCGAAAGTAGAAGAAGAAGAAGTTTTATTTCTTATTTTTGTGACGATTTTTCTGTCGCAACACCTAAAATTAAATGCTTCTCTTTAACAGTGTTACATTTGCTGATTACTCACTTTATTCCATTTTTGATAAAAATAATTTGTAAATAGTTTGAGGATTATTCTTCGACTTGTTAAAAGTAATCACTAGAAGATCAGAAATTTCCGGATTCCAGACAGAACTGGTTGTGTTAAAATGCCCCGGTCGGTTTTTCAGAGAGAGAATACGTATATATTAATAGTCGTTTATTTTAGAAATGGTGCAGCAGCGTTTCTATCTATTTTTTTATCTGAATTTTGTGTGTCGGAATGCTGTGAACTTCCGGCATGTTTAACTCTCTGTTGAAAGTCTTTATCTATCTGCTTTTGCTAGGTAGTTGAAGTCAGAAGAGATTTTCTTTATGTTCTATTTTTAGTGGGCCTTTGACAGTTTTACTTCTTAGCGCCTTTAATCTTGATGATTATTAGTTTTAAGTCAATAGAATTTGTTTGTTTGAGAGTTAATTTTTTTTACAGATTTTGAGAGATACTTAAAATTTTAAAATTTAATACAAAATAAATAAATGTTGAAATATTGTATTTTTTATATTTTTTAAAATTGTAGTTCTTTGATCGATGTTTAAAAAAAGAGTGTGCGTGTAACCTTTACGCGCGATTGAAGTAAAACTTTTTGACGTACATATCGGAAAATAAATATTTAATTACAATTCAATTATATTTATTGTCTATATACTTTACAAAAAATGAGATGTTATATTTATATTATTCATTAGAAATAGGAATTTGAAAGTTATCATTATTTTTTATATATGAAATAATAGGTTTATGATAACTAAAATGTGAAACATAGATTTTACTCTCTAAATACCATTAATGTATTTGAAACCGTTTGAAAATTTTGAAAATTTCATAAATAAATTTTGAAAATTTAAGCTCCTCCCATAGCTGAAATCACACCGTTACTTCCATCAGAATCTTCCGTTAGAATCTAACGTTAGAGATACCCCTAGTCGCGCCTAAAGAAGTTTTGCTTCAATAATAGGTAAACAATATTAAAAATATACACACATTACGTTTAGAATGTGTGATTTTGTAGCTGTATCTACCTTATTGTAATACAACACAACACAAGAGCCTTCGATAGTTAGATAACCATTTCATTTTGTAGCATTTTATAGCATATTCCATAAAATTTAAAATCCTGAGTTGAGTTTGTTTTCTTCAGTTCTACGAAGGATCTGTTATTGCTGGTAAAAGATCAGCCATCCTGACTAGTGGTTTTATGGCCTTTATGGCTACCTAACCAAACCTAAAATAAGTATAAGCAAGTGTTAAAACATTTCGAATATTATTATTTTATGAACAAAAACGTGCAACATGCTTCTTTACTTAACGTAAAGCTTCCCTATAAACAATTATTTACTATCATAATATGTATGTATGTATATAAACTTACTTAATCAAATCATAATGAATGTCGCTGTCTCGTCTTTTTTTCATTTTCATTTTTCATCTTTCTGGCGCTGATAATATGCCCTTTGACGTTCACAATTTCTTTTTCTTTTTAGCTCTTTAAGTCTATAAAACGAAAATAGCTAGGTATAAATAATTAGGTATAAATAGTGTAATTACACACCAAAAATAAAATGTATGCATATAGAGTAGGTACTCACTCATTTTCATTCAATATTTTTTCATCACTTTCTTCATTAATAAATCCACTTTGTTTATTCATATTTAAAACAAACACTTTATACACAAATTTAAACTATTTACCACCAATGTATTTTGTTTGACAAGCTGTCAATTCATACAATTACAGATTTAATTTTATTTAATATACTGAGTAGGCGGAGTCGTGTTAGGTATTTTGTATCAGGTTTTGTTTCCGGTACGCGGTACATTAGAATGACGTCACGTCCGTTAGAATTACTGAGTTACCCCTAGTCGCCGCTAAAGAAGTTTTACTTCAAAAACTGCTTGCTAGATCTCGTTCAAACCAATTTTTGGTGAAAGTTTACATAGTTATGTCTATCATATATTTTTTTTAGTTTTATAATTCTCTTATACCAGAGGTTACAGGGGGGACACACATTTTACCGCTTTAGAAGTATCTCTCGAGCAAACTATTCAGTTTAGAAACAATGATATTGCAAACCTAAATAGCATTTTGGAAGACCTATCCATAGATACCCCACACGTATGGGTTTGATGAAAACAAAATTGAGTATCAGTTTTAAGTATGGGGAACGGTGTGTAGTGTCCCGTTACCTGGATGAAGGCGATTCTGACCCTCCTTCACACTTCTAGTATATAAAGATTTTATAAGTTACTAGCTGTACACGACGCGCGTTGCTACGCCAACAACTAAAATAAATTTAAGAAAAATAAAAGAGAAGAAGAGATAGAAAAGAAAAGAAAGTTTATAGTTTTGTTTTACTTTTTGCACCAAAAATATATTTTTCAAACTCGAATTCGTATAGCTATCTATTAATCAGTATTGAATTTGATACATGGAAGCACCATCTGGTGGCAACTTCCATTAATACTAATATCAGATTCATCTTACCCATTAAAAATACATCATCATACTGATTTTCATGACAATCGTTTGAACGGAACAGAAGTTGCTACTCTGCAGCGCCACCTGGTGGCGAGTGGCAGCAATGAGCATATCATACAAACCTTGTCGGTGGAAAAATACATATACATACCAATTTTCATGACAATCGGTTGAACTGGACAGAAGTTGCTACTCTGCAGCGTCACCTGGTGGCGAGTGGCATCAATGAGCATTTCATACAAACCTTCTCCGTGGAAAAATACATATACATACCAATTTTCATGACAATCGGTTAAACTGGACAGAAGTTGCTATTGTGCAGCGCCACCTGGTGGTTAGTGGCATCAATGAGCATATCATACAAACCTTTTTCGTGAAAAAATACATATACAAACCAATTTTCATAATAATCAGTAGAACTGGACAGAAGTTGCTACTCTGCAGCGCCACCTGGTGGCGAGTGGCATCAATGAGCATTTCATACAAACCTTTTCCGTGGAAAAATAGATATACATACCAATTTTCATGACAATCGGTTGAACGCGACAGAAGTTGCTACTCTGCAACGCCACCTGGTGGCTAGTGGCATCAATGAGCATATCATACAAACCTTCTCCGTGAAAAAATACATATACAAACCAATTTTCATAATAATCAGTAGAACTGGACAGAAGTTGCTACTCTGCAGCGCCACCTGGTGGCGAGTGGCATCAATGAGCATTTCATACAAACCTTCTCCGTGGAAAAATAGATATACATACCAATTTTCATGACAATCGGTTGAACGCGACAGAAGTTGCTACTCTGCAGCGCCACCTGGTGGCGAGTGGCATCAATGAGCATATCATACAAACCTTCTCCGTGGAAAAATACATATACATACCAATTTTCATAATAATTGGTCCAGTAGTTTTTGATTTCATTGAGTACATACAGACATACAGACAAACATTCATTTTTATATATATAGAACTAGCTGTACGCGGCGCGCGTTGCTCCGCCAATAAATAAAATAAATTTAAGAAAAATAAAAGAGGAGAAGAGATAGAGAAGGAAAGAAAGTTTATAGTTTTGTTTTACTTATCGCACCAAAAATATATTTTTCGAACTTATATTTATATTTATACGAATTCGTATATATATCTATTAATCAGTATTGAATTTGAAACATGAAAGCGCCATCTAGTGGTAACTTCCATTAAAACGAATATCATATTCATCTTACCCATTAAAAATACATCATCATACCGATTTTCATGACAATCGGCTGAACGGGGCAGAAGTTGCTACTCTGCAGCACCACCTGGTGGCTAGTGGCATCAATGAGCATATCATACAAACCTTCTCCGTGGAAAAATACATATACATACCAATTTTCATGACAATCGCTTGAACGGGACAGAAGTTGCTACTCTACAGCGCCACCTGGTGGCGAGTGGCATCAATGAGCATGTCACACAAACCTTCTCCGTGGAAAAATACATATGTATACTAATTTTCATAATAATCGGTCCAGTAGTTTTTGAGTTCATTGATTACATACAGACATACAGACATACAGACAAACATTCATTTTTATATATATAGATAGACAGATAAAAAAATTCTCGTTTTTTTTTTCTGAACATACCACGTACATACCAAAAATAAGTGTCCCAAATACTGTACTTTGTGGTGATCCAATTTCAAATTAAATATATTAATTTCATTTCAGAAATTTCAAATTAAATAATAGAAAAAAATCAATTTGAGCGTCAGAGCATACTTAACGTTGAAAGCAAGTGGCCCAAATATGAAACCTTGTATTTCTCCAAATTCTGTTATCGATTTGTAGATGGAACTCTTATTTCTTGTAAAAATTTGAACGGGACTTTTAATCGATTTTTGTAAAAGACTTCTTCAACTTTTTATTCATATTGAAAAAATGTTTTTCTTTGATAAAAAGCAGCTTAATTAGCCACGTTGATTGATGATCGAATTCTGAATTATGTACTTCCTGAATTTAAAACTGTTAATTTTATTAGCCATTTACAGAAATAACAGTAATATTTAAAATAAAATCTATAATTACATTAATAAAATTGCCATAATGCATTAACAATGAGTCAAATATGCAGATAAAAATTCCTATTTAAGCTGTCATTAATTTTAAATTCTTGAAGCCATATCGTCAGTAAATTTAATAAGTAGTATTAAATAATATCTTCGACATTATTTTATCTTGCATAATTCTATGCAAGCAATCAATTAAATTCCTGCACGTGCTTGAAACTTGTGAAATTACTTGGTAATTTAAGTTTTGTCTACATAATATCAATTGATATAACAAATTTTATAAGCAAATCGTGATTTTTTTAAATGTGAGCAATCTTCTGTATTGCAACTGTGACATCGTTAAACAATTTCAATACAAGCAGTTCTTAAATTTATCAGGTTTCTTTACTAATCAATTTATTGATTTTTGAATCCAATCTCAATAATGAAATTGATCAGAAACGATCAGATCAACAACAGGACACAAAAAAAGAGACTTTGGCGAAGGTTTCTGTGGTTCCCTTCGTCCTTACCAAATGGGAATTTTCACATCGGAAGACACCAGCCCCAGCAACAATCTGTCAAACCAAAATTGCACCCCGTGGGCTACACTCCAACACACACTTACACTGACACCAAAAAATGTTTTTTTGGTGGCTCTGGCGCGTTTCGTGAACACCAGGACCCAAGAAACACCGGAAGAACCAGAAATTAGGAAGTGAAAACTTAATGGCATCCAAGTCTCATGCTAATTCCATCCAAAACATACCATCCACTCCCTGAAAAGGACAGTAAGTCCTATAGCAGGGTCCTTAAACATAACATTCAAATTCCACCACACTCCTCCGAACCAATTATTCCTTGTATCATTGTATCCTTAACTAACGCTAGCAAAGAAACAGACATTTCAACTGCCAAATGCCAAATATTTCATAAAAAGTAAAGATATTTTTGACACAGAGTTAAAATTTTTCATATAATTGACATAGTTGACATATTTGACTCAGCTGACATATTTGACATGGTTGACATTGCAACCACCTTACCCATCTTACCACATCCTGTATTCCCAGTTCCTCCCTGATGTCCCAGCTCTTTATACAATCCCTGAGGGTTACACCATTGATGTTTCTTAATATTTTCATTTCGGTGGTCCTTATTATTCCTTTTGTTTTTGATGTTTCAGCTCTGGTTTCTGTGCATGTTTTCGATATTCTCATCTTGCTCTTTGCCGTCATCATTTTGTTTCGCCATATGATATGTCTCAGGACTCTTAATGCTTTTAGGGCTTTGTGTTCTTGTTTCTTCAATTAGATTTCTCTCACTTGATACCTCTACTCTTAGGTACCTAGTTGAATCTTCTCACTCGCTGAATTATTTTGTTGTCGACTGCCATCAGTTTGCACCTTATGGGTTCTTTGGAGATAAACATTGATTTTGTTTTTTTTTGTTGCGATGCTCACGTTAAGTTTATGTGCTGTCACTTTCATCTTGTAGAGCAGACGTTGTATGTCGTCTTCATTCTCTGCTATAAGTATGGCGTCATCTTTAAAACACAGTACTTTAATGGCTTGATTACCCATTTTGTATCCATCGTTCACTTTTTTAATATTTTCAATGATTTGGTCCATGAAGTTGTTAACCAAGTGTAAGACTAAGGCTGTCTCCTTGTCGTATGCCCGTTTTGATTCGTACTTTCCTAGACAGTCCTTCGTTCGTTTTTATTCTGGTTCTACTTTTGCTATTCAGTTCCTTTATGATTCTTTGGTACCTGTAATAGATATTGTTTTGATCCAGAATCTTAATTATATCATCTAATCACACCCTCTGCAAAACGCCTTTGCCAAAACAACAAAACAGATGAATATGGGTTTGTTGGACTCATCATTTGACGTAGGTAATATGAATATTGCGTCTCTCGTTGATCTATTGGACCTAAATCCCTGCTGTTCTTCGTATATTGGCACCTTTTCCATGATTCTGTTTGCAATAATTTTGGTAAAAAGCTCAGTAGCGTTATATTTGGGTTTCTTCTCTCTCCTTTTTTATGTACAGGAATTGATATATAAGCCAACCCTTTCCAATAGTTCCTAAAATGAGTTAGGATGGTCAACGTGATTAAATGCATGAGCATATTACTTACAAACGATGTACATATAAATTCAAGAATAATCTAGAAAGATTGTTCAACCAATCATGTCCCTTTTCTTAATCACGTGCGTTCGTAAAAGTCTATTTAATGACACACCCTGGAATTGCGCGGCATTTCAAGTAGAATGGTGTAACCATAACGTAGTTACCGGGTTTTGATTCCCGACTTTTTTTTTGTAAAACTTACATTTGAAGGTGTTCCGAGTGTCATTTATTACAAGATTCATAGATATGTTAAAACAAAATTATATAAAACCTATTTTAGAACATAAAAAAATTGAAGTCTTACTTCTTTTGACGCAAACCGTCACGAAAAACCGAGCGCACACCGTCACGAAAAACCGACATGAAATTATGAGTCAACATTTTAGTTTGAGATAAAAAAATAATTAATTGATCTGATATTTAGCACCAATTGTTTAACTAAAGAAATATTTAATCCGTAGAAAGAATAAGACTTTTCAACTATCAAATATGTCTTTACGTTATTGACACAGTTATAGTTAGTATATAATCTGTGGTTATAACATTTAATATAGTTGACATTTGCAATTTTGACATAATTGACACAGTTGACATATTTGACATTTGATGTGTATTTGACGTATATTTTTAAGAAGTTCGTTTACTTTTCAGACCTCAGGTATTATTTCAATACTTTGTATTAGTTTTAAGTGTACAGGATTTTTATATATTGTAGAAGCCTATAAAGATTATAAAAATAATATAAATATAAACTACCATTCATTCAAAGACAGATATTGAAATTAAAATCACCATTCTTAGTGCATCTAAAAACGATTGTTTTGATGAATATAGATTTATATCTATCTCAAATTTTTTTATCCCTATACGTTTAAGGTATTCAAAAGTACTTCCTATAGAAGATGCAGGTAGAAATTCATATACGAAGAAAGATTTTTTGAGCAGGTAAAAGTTGAACCTATATGGGAGTGGATATGGCTGAAGTATTTTTGGAAAGGTATGTGAATTCTTTCATGTATTGTAGTAAATGTCACCATAAATATCATATAACATAAGAAAGTCAGTTTTACGGTAGTTATAGAGAAAATATTTTATTCTTAGTATTCATATCAAAATTTTGTTAACTATACAAAAATTTTATACAGAAAAGTTAGGCTTAATATAACATTAATTTTTTAAAATATCAAAATAAGATTGTAGAAACACCATTTCTCCTGTTTTTTTTGGACATTTTTGAAGTGATAACTTCTTATGGGAGGGTAACTGATTTTTAGCGTAATGCGTTGAAAAACGCGTTTATCATAACGCGTTGTTTATCGTTGTTAGACGCAGGCTCACTGAAACATAATAATAATAATAGCAATAGGTAAATATTAATATTAATACAAATATCTTTATTTATTTATTTATTTATTTATTTATTGAATTGATAACTTCTTATGGGAAGGTAAACTGATTTTAGCGTAACGCGTTGAAAAAAGCGTTTATCATAACGCGTTGTTTATCGTTGTTACACGCAGGCGCAGTGAAACATAATAATATCATTTCTCTCTCTCTCTGTCTATGCTTTTCCCAATGTAAGTTTTAAGTATATTTGAATTTACCGTGTTATACGGTATTAATCTGTCACTAAATACAATTCATTACTTTTTGGAACTAAACTGAACTGAACTGAAAAAAATGTAATAGTAAAAACCGTAACGAAAAACCCGTTAAATGAGACGTGCATCAAATACATTCTGGAAGTTATTATATGTAGGTGGTTCGGTGGTTCATTGGTAGAATGCTCGCCTGCCACGCGGGCGGCCCGGGTTCGATTCCCGGCCGATGGAATTTTTTTTTGTATATATCTCTTAACTTTTACCTTTTTTTGTTAAAGTATTATGATATGTAATTTTTAAAAATCTTGATAGTTGAAACTAGTTAGGAAAGGTGAGAAAAAATAAATGTATACGTTACTCTTTAAAGCTCACCTTGAATTTTAAAGAAGCTTCTTTCTTAACGCCAAGATTTCACTGATTTTGATATATTGACCATTAAATGAGACGTGCGCAGGCGTTACAGTCGTATACACAAGCGAGTAGTGTTATTTGTCGATTCCATGGTGTAAGTATATACACTTACACCATGGTCGATTCTACATTAGCCAAAGGAACTTAGTTCCTACCTGGTGTCCCACGACACCATTTTAACTTGTTATTAATTATTAAATATTTATATCCATTTAATATTTTCGTATATAAAACTAATTTAATCCCTTTTAATTATAATTTAAACGGTTCGGTCATCCTCGGCATCTATCTGTCAGTTTTAGGAGAAGAAATGGAAATTAAATCAAATAGAAATAGGTACATATTAATACATATATCTTTATTTATTTATTTATTTATTTATTTATTTATTTATTTATTTATTTATTTATTTATTTATTTATTTATTTATTTATTTATTTATTTATTTATTTATTTATTTATTTATTTATTTACTCATTTATTCAAATAATTCGTTCATCTATGATTTAATGTCTTAATTATAATTTAAATTCATTCTTAATATGTTCGGTCATCCTCGGAAATTTTCGTAACAGGTTGTCTAAGAAGAAATGACAGTCTGATTAGCCTAATTTTAGCATAAAAAAGACGTGTTTTAGTGGTTTCATTTGTGATAAATAAAAATTGATTATAAAGTATGTTATTAATGTTATTATTGATAATAAGGATAAGAATTTAAGTTTTAAGTGTGTATTAAATAGCAATCAGGCCGTTCCACGTAAAGGGTGGTTGTATTGCGAATTACTACGCGACTGATTAGAAATTTCGAACTGTCATAGTAAAAAATTTTTGTATCGTAATTAGTGAAAGTTATAGTGATAAAAAAAATTTCAGAATTATCAAAATATTTAAATTTATACACATTATCATATTAATGTACATAACATTTAAGTAATAAGCAAAGTTTTTGTCAAGTTAAAAAATTTCAATATTAAATAGTTCAACTTGGATTAGTTGAAGTTATCACTTCTGTCGCGCGTCCTGAGACGCACACGTTTTTTTTTTAATTTCTGTTGTTCTATAAAAAAAGTGTTCTATAAAAAAATTGAGTTGAAAAGAGATGATTAAAACGTTGACTAATGGCTAGGTATATCCGTGACCCTGCGGGTAAGGCGCTGTCGCGTAAGAACAGGTTCAATTTCTGTAGGTTATAGTATCTCTTACGAGTAATGTTCCAACTAATTAAATTATGAAACTTTAATAACCATTTAATTAATAATACAGTTTTTGGTTTTGAAAAAACTAAGAATAACAAATTCGATGAGAAAAATCTCGTAAAAAAGGATATAATTAAATACAAATTAACTCATAACGGAAATGTTTTATTTCCTAACAATTTAGCAACGTATTGCTTCTCAGTAATAAAAAATTTAAATTTTCTTGCTAAACATATTGTATAGGTATTGAAAAAAGCAATTTTATGAAGAATTCTCATGAAAGAAATCCACTTCTCATCATTCTTTTGGTATATAACTGCTATATAAACCAATAACACTTTAAAAAAACTGGAACTAGAACAAATCTAGTTTATTATCTTGAGAAAATGATAGGGGGTTATGTAATAACTGTTAATACGATGATATTATTAATAAATGCAAAATTTTACTACTTTTTAATTCATTGATTATAAACAGCTTATTTTTTATGTATTTAATACCAAATTTTCATTATTGAAAAAAGTTGCAAACTTATCTATTAGATATGACAACCCCGTTTGACTTTGAAGTGTAATCCAATATCCGTTGGGGCATATAGCCCAGGAAGTAGTTGTTTCTTCTTAGTTGAACGGTCATTGTCTTTGAAAATGTTTTTCAAAACTTTTAAAGCGTTAGAATAATTTTATTATTTCTTTGATATCTATTGATAACACGCTTTATTAAATACGACAATGTTACAGTTTTCTGTAATAATATTTTATGGTTGCAAAATTGTTTGTGGAAACTTTGGTATTTTGTTTGAGTTTTATTAATATTTTTTAAGAAATTTGGGTTATATATTGCTATTCAATCGATTTTTAGTGGTTATTTATGGTATCTAAGTTTGTAATATCATTGTTACATATACAATTTTATCGTGAAGAAGTTCATGAATTTATTCAAGGTGACTATTTCACAGGCAATTTTATGTTTCCGTACAACTTTTCGTCGAACTTTCGAAATTAGAACGTGTTCTAATTTTCATCAAATATTATCGTGAATTCAGAGGTGTCAACCTTTTAAAATGACAGTTGATCAACTCGTGTGTTCGCTCAGTTTATACGTGTTGCTCAACAGTTGCGCAGCTGTTGACAAACTGTTGCATGATGTTCGCTCCCGAGGCGGTACATCAAAGAAAATGTTGACCAACAGTGCGTCAACAGTTTCCCCGGTGAATACGTGCTTCGAGAAAACATTCAATAATATGTAATATAGGTAATATTCATTTCATTTTGAAGATGTGTTAAATGTTAGCATGATATCTTTTTGGTGTAGGATTAAAATGATTGTTTATTAGGTCTTTATTTCTACTTATTTATAATTTTATTACCATGTAATCGTCTTCGTCACACATTTTGGCTCGACTGAACGAACATTTCAGCAACAAGGTTCGCCGATATTTTCTAACAATCATCGACTTCTGTTTGCCAACATTTGATCAACTCTTGCTTAACAGTTGTTCACCTGTTGCTCAACAATGTTTGCTTAGTCTGTTCCCGCCTGTAGCTGATTCCTTATAGATGCTCAGTTTGTTCAAAATTGTGTTCCTAGTGTTGGTTGTGTTGTCTACAGAACCAGGCTTCAATTTGTCTCCAGAACGTACTTTTTGATACCCCTCGAACTGATTGTGGACCGTAGAATATGGTGATATTTTCTTCCAAATTTATTATCCAGTTTGTTATCTTGTATTCCTCTATGGTTTGGCACACAAACTATGTAGTTTGACACTGTTATGTTCCACCAGGACATTAAGTGCTACTCGACATTCCTGTAGTAGTTTAGAGACCACTTTAGGGCCGTAATGTCTTAAGCAAGAATACAGACTGTTTGCTATTAGACAAACGAGGTTCTGATTGGTGAAAGTCAACAGAATCCTGAAGATGCATGTTTGATTCGTTTTTAAAAGAAAGGAAGATCTTGAAATAAGATATAGAAAAATGTATTGGCTGATTGGGCGTAAGCTTTTAGTATATAAGCAAATATTAAGACCTGTGTGGACATACGGTATACAGCTCTGGGTCTGTATTAAAAAGAGCAATCAAGATACTATCAGGCGCTTTCAGAAGAAAGTATTAAGGAACATCGTGGATGCAACTTGGTACGTAAGGAACAGTGACCTCCATCGGGACCTGGAAATGGAAACTGTTGAAAAAGTAATTAAGAAGTTGGCCGAAAGTCACGAAAAATGACTTCACAATCACGTAAATATCGAGGCTATCCAGCTGCTAAACTACCTCTATCCAAGCCACTTTGTCTACAACAACACAAATATACTGCCTCTCCCTTCTTGTTTTCAGACGCTCTAACGTCGATATGTCGTCCGAACTCTGCAGGGAACTAACATCGTAGCCCAGAGGACCCTCCATACACACTGGAATGGAGGACTTCAAAGAAGATACAGGGTCCCAAAAAAGAAGATCCCCTTCCTAACCTGAGACTTCTCCAATCCGTAGACATGGACCTTCCTGAAGACCTGGACACTTTGCTGGACGAAACCCCCCTTTCCTACCGCTAGATGGTGCCCACCACTCCACCACTGGATAAAAAAAAATGGGCCCTTGGCTAAGGTTTCTGTGGTTTCCTTCGTCCTTGCCAAATGGAAGGGCTCCACGACGTCAATCTCCCAAACCCACATTACACCACTTGGGTCACACTATTACACAACACCTACACATACACCAAAGGAAGAAGACTGTTTAGGTACGTTTAAGTACCATGGATGGCAAGAAGCAGGAGAAACAAGAGCAATTCAACCTGCGGCAAATGGGAAAATTTGTGAGAGCGGGGCCGACGACAGATACTAACACCATCCAAACACTCCCATCCATTCCCTGAAAAGGACATAAGTCCTACAGCAGGGTCCTCATACCCACTATACTCCTAAATATAACTATCCTTTACCGACCTATCTTTTATTTATTCGCCTTCGCATTCGCATAGCTGCTAGATAATATGTGCTCAGTGCGAAGGCTCAAAAGAACTAAACTTAGTTTACGCTAATCTAAGTGATAGTGACAAAAAGCATACAGGTTATTTTGGTGTATTGTGTATTGGTTGTCAGAACACTAAGGATGCTGTTGAGTTAAGCCTTAGATAAGTACATATTTAAGATAGTTTAGGATAGATAAGAATTGCTTATTGGTCTATTGAGACTAGATTGTAATTGGAAGGCATCAATTGGGTGTGCTTTTTAAATAAAAAAAAACTTTTTCACAACTTAAAAAACTTCTTTAACATTATTTTGCTACTTTCCTATTTCTTAACATATTCAGAGACAGATAATTCTTATACGTTTACTATGTTCAACATATCTAAATCGAATTTACCTTATATAAAACGTATCGAAATTGCATTATAGATACGGAAATACTAATTTAAGTAGAATGAAGGGTTAAACTAGACACGAAACAAGTATAAATCGTGACGTTAAGTGTCTCATTAATTTCCTTTAAGTTGTTAATTTATTTTAACGTTTAAGAATGAAAGCATCGAATACTTCTGAAGTAATGTAATCAAAAGAAATTCTTAAACAGGAATTTAAATTTTCAGTTTCTTGAGTTAATCTTGGTTTCAATAATAAAAAAATATAGCACAACATTAAATTTATGTTAGTCTATAAATTATGTTAATTAATCTCATATCTTGAGAGAAAATTCAATATAAGACTCAATATTCCAATATTTATAAGTAAAATAAATACTAAACAAATAGATAAGTTACGGAACAAATTTGGCAGATAAGATTAGCAAATATTTTTTCCCATCTTAAATCTCTATAAATAATTATTACACCAATACACTTACTTATATTATTAAGTATACAATACTGAGAAAATTAGATATTCGATAGAAAAAATGAATAAGAGGTTAGCTTCGAATTGTTATTGTTAGTATTACATAATACATTCAACAAAGAATCGTCGCTAAAATGGAACTGGAAGGATCACAGGAAGGACAGCATGTGTGCTCGATCCTTTCAAGAAAGAATACGCGATCTTTATTTGAAGAAGTTATTGGTATTGTGTTTGATCGTGGGAAAGAAACAGGGTCTCTAACGTCTTAAGATATGTTCTTAAGGAAATCCGGTCAACCGATATTAATCGGATTCGATACACACGTTATAAGTACGAACAAATCATTATTTTAATGGATCAAATATACCTACTATAGGAGCAACTCTTCTATTATATCAAGTTAAAAGTTTATACAAAGCTCTTGTTTGTTATCTGTATGTGTGTAAAAATAATTTCCTCCTCGATTTCCAAGCTAACGTTATCCTTTGATTTCTTGGTCTTTCTGTTCATTTTATTATTCAGTTTTTTATATAATTATTATAGTGAAAATGGAAGAAGTGAATATTTATCAAAGATACCGCTTCATGAGAATCATGAGGACCAATTTGACTATATATCAAAGTGTCAAATCTACAATAGATGCCTTACATTATCTTGAAAGAGACTTTGAAAAGGCTATTGACACAAAGGAAGTGGTTTTCTGTGCTAGATATGGAGGGAGCATTAGATTACACGTAATTACAGTCCATACTTAACACCAGGAATATAGTTACCTACCTTAGAGATCAATTAATTACCATAAAAGCAGTAAACGGTTCTCCTCAAGAAGTAATTTTATTGCCTTTACTGTGGTCAATGGTAGCAAAGCTTAAAAAAGAAAAGGTTTTGTGATCTTAGCTATGCTGCTAATTTAGTAATTGTAGTTATCGGTAAAGCTCATAATTACTTGGTGTTTAATGGAATAACTATTAGCAGCCAATCTTAACAAAACAACCTTATATCATTCACCAACAGAAGGAAAACAATAATTCAATCTCCTTTTATGAATGATGTGACAGCTTAGTTCTTAAAAGAAGTAAGATACCTCAAAGTTATCCTCGATAGGAAACTTAAGTGAAATCCACACCTCGCAATTATAACCTATAAAGCTACATAGCTATGTGGACCTGTCGTGAGCTCTTTTCGAAAACATGGGGTTTTAAACCTAAAATAATCTGTTGGTCATATCTAACGGTTCTAACCACCTATGCGGTGCTGGTTTGGTGGAAACAACAAAGCAATAATGAGCAATAATAGAGTTACAGATTATGCAAATACTAGCTTTCACTGGCGCAAAGAACAAAGAGTGCAAGCAAGAAGAACAATAAAATCCAAAAAGGAAAACCATAAACAACAGAGGTTCCGGGAGCGAGAACAAGACCGTCTAAACAAACGCCCAAGAAGAATTTATCAGGAGTTGTCAAATATAAGGTAAGGGTTTCAACCTGAGGGGCAAACAATGATCAGAAAAGAAGATGGCATTTTAACAAGGAGGTAATAGAAGAATGGAAACGGCAATTTGACACACTGTCGAACATCAAAAATGATGATGACTATACTCAATTAGTACGTCATACAGCAGAGCCAAACGTAGACGAACCTTCATACGAAGAAGTGATAAAAGCCATAAATAAACTTAAGAATGATAAAACCCCTGGGGGGTACATGATTCCGTCTGAGTGCATTAAGGAGGGAGGAGAACCATTACATAGACAGCTATACAAACTCGTACAGCTGATATGGGAACGAAAAAGAACCCCGGATGAGTGAAGAGAGAGCATAATCGTACCGATACATAAGAAAGGAGAAAGGACGAGCTGTAAAAACAACATAGGAATTTCCCTTATTAGTAAGACATACAAAATTCTAGCAAATATAATCTTGGAACGCTTAAAACCAATCGGTGACTATCAATGCGGCTTCCAAGCGTGACATCCACCATCTTTTTGTAGACTTTACACAAGCATACGACAGCATTTTACGGGTTAAACTTTGGGACGCAATGGCAGAGATTGATATGCCTGAGAAGTTAGTGAGAATGATCAGAATGTGCATAGATAGATCACGGAGTAGAGTGCGGATCGGCGACATGCTGTCTGATCCCTTTAAAATAAGCAGCAGACTGAAACAGGGTGATTTAATATCTCCTATTCTATTTAACGCAATAAGAACTGCAGAGGTAAATTTTGAACTTTATGGTCGGGATGGTCCGAGATTGTTGCTGGGTTTTGCAGACGATATTGATGTAGTCAGCAATTTGATATCAACCACGAAAGAGGTATTTACGAGGGTGGAATCGCAAGCAAAAGAAATAGGTCTCAGAAGAAATGAGCAAAAAAACTAAATACATGCTAACCAGCAGAACAGGACACAGAGATAGAGTTGGACAAAAGAAAACGAAAGGAGACTAAGAATCTAAGGAGAATTGCTCTGGAAAGTATCTATGGATTAACAAGGATTAAGTCCTTAAACCTTGCGATATTACAGGACATCTTGGGATTTTAAGGGTCGGAGCAACCCAATCCATGACGCATTATGGATGAAGTCAGTAATTGGGGAAAGGAACTCAGTGCAGCCTACTGAAAATTCACTTATTAAACTTAAGAAACCTTGCTATCAGAAGGAATAGAAATTCTGGCTGAATTGAGGTGGTTTTTAATACACTCTTGAGCAAAGATTAGAAGATTGGAAGATTGTACGAGTGTTTCGCTGGGCTATTGATAGACTAATGTTAGGACAAAACGAAATCGCTAAACTTACAAAAGAAGCCCTCACTTATTATATCTCAATTAACCTCATAAATTACCATAAAAATGTTAAAAGTTTGGTTAAAAACATTTCTCTTTAACATAGTGAAGAAAAAGTTTTGCAAATTAGAAATAATCGTTATTTGTTATTATCGTTTAGATTTGTTTGATTTGCATATTTCTAGTAGCACAGAAACAAAATTTTATGCACATACTGGAAGTGATTACAGAAAAATGAAAAGTAACAGTAATTAAGTGATTTCTCTTGCAATTTGTGATGAAATAGGCTTCCAATCTTTTAAATAGTAAGGATATGTAAAATTGCAATTGTAATTAGTAATATTTGTTTTAATTTTTAACAAAATGTCAATAACCATTTTTAAAGAGTTTAAATAAAGCTGAATAGGAACAATGGTTAACAACACTCGTATATCTCTTACAAGATGTGATGAAACATGTTCATAAATATTTATATAGTAAGGATACATTATAATCAGTTTTATTATTGTAATCTGATTACTTTATTTAATAACGTAAACATAAAAAATAATAAACATAATAATAAAAGAATGGTTAAGAAGATTTCCCACTAGTTATGAAAAAAAAACAAGAAGATTTGAAAAATACTTATAAATAGGTAAAAAACTGGTAACGAACGAAAACTAAAGTAAAATGAAAAATAATCGAAAAAAGAAAGGAAAAAAAAAGAAAATCTGAGGAAATACCACAAAAATAAAATGTGGGAAATCGAAAACGTCTTAAAAAATGGACAAAACTGGAAAAATTAGAAAATATAACGAAAAAAAAGTACAGAAAATATGATAAAATCGACAAAAACAACGAAAAAAAAAGTGAGAGGTGTCAAGGGACACCCGGATGGAACGAAGTTCCTTTCGGTTAATTAGTGAAGGAATTCTAATTTGTAAACACAACAGAGTGTTTATACATACATAAGCATTTATTATTGTCTGTACAAAATCTCTACTTACCTAACTCCATCAGCAATATCCGGAATTTGTGGAGAAACACTGTTAGGATACATTATTGTTATTATTTTATTATTTATTATCTACAAAAAACCTGTATAAACTTTTAACAAAGTCGCGACACTACATTGTTCAAAGCAAACTAGAAAATAGTAAATACATTATTACCTGAATATTTTCAACAGTTCGTTTCTTTTAACAAAAGTGTCCAATACCAGAGGTTTAGATGACATACATATACCAAAAATTACTTTTTATTTCAATTTAATTTAAAACAGGGATTAACAATTTAATACAAAATTTTAAAATATTTGACAGTAACTGACAGTTAAGGTAATTTGACGTACCTAACTAGTCAAGTTACGAACTATTTTTAAAATGTTTATGAATTTATTAATTTATAAAAACAGGATGAAATAAAATATATTACTATTATAGGTACTTATTTTTTTTCTACAGTATTTTCTTTTTAATGTAAATTTTCTTTTAATTTAAATTAGTGTCTTTTTAATTGTACTTTTATTAGTATTTATGTATATTAGGGTTTCCTATTAAATAAAGATATATCTATCTATGAGAGAGAGAGAGAGAGACAGACAGACAGAGAAACATGCGTGTGTCGTGTCGGTCGTGTCGTGTCGTGACATTTTTTGGTCTGAATTTTTTCCGGCTAGTCTCAGTCGTAACGCGCGAAAGGGAACTTCGTTCCAAAAACTAGTGTGGCAGTCAGTGGGACTGCTGGCAGAAGTTATACTTCTATGCACGCGCATGGATTTATAAATTTGTATGCAAAGATTTAGTAAAATCATTATTTGATATTCGTGGTAAGCGACCTCAAAAACATCCCACAATCGTGTGCACACTCTTTTTGTATCCAATTTGCATAAAATTCCTGGAGACGAGGTCCGTCTTAAGCACCAGGTGTTTCAAAGACCATCGCCATTATTATAATCGTATTTAGCGACTCAAAAAACCGCCGAGTACAAAGTGTGCACTGATTTCGTACAGAATTTTGTCACGGGGTAAAATCCGTTCTAAGTATAATTATGTTAGAAGTAAATATAATGGATTTCTTACCTTATAATTTTCCATTACTAAGGGTTAAACCGAGTCAGTCAGTATTAGGAACAGGTTGATTTTAGTTCGGTTATAGATAATCGCCAACCATTTTATTATATTTTGGCCACAAATTGTTACTAATATTGCTTTGAAAGTCTATTTATTAAATTCAGAACAAATTGTTAGGGATTATGTGACTTTTGAACTACTGTCACCTTTGCTTTCAACGAGGCGAATTCTTCTTTTCCTTCTTGTCGTAAAACTTAGAATGTTGTTGTCTGCAGTTCGTTATTTTGGCATCTGACATATTAAAGATTGGATACGAACGAGAAATTGGGTATATATTGAGAATAATTGGGTTATTATTGACGAGAAATAAGATCTGTTGTTTGAAAGTATTATCGCTGACTGTCACTTCTCCTTTTACTGGCTGTACAGTAGTTAGTAGTTAAGAACCGAACGGGCAGAGACCATCTCTGAGAGTGTCATTTTTCGTGAAAGGAAACGCGTGGTGAGTCCTTTTCGCTATCAGCCTTCGACCTAAGTACTTGTTGAGGAGGTTAGAAGATTTTTTTCGGTTTAAGTTTAAATCTCGGTACATCCGGGTCAATTAATTTTGGATTTTGAAACTAAACCTTTATTATCCATTCGAATCGTTAGTGGGATCACATTTTGTCGTTAGTTGTGAATTTTGATTCGAAAGGAGCCTTATTACAAGGGATATTAGGAAATCTTCTGTGATAGGACTACAGCGAAGTCAGTTAAGGTATTCGTTGATTAATCTCCCATACCAGACCGGAGTAGCGGAGCCCTAGGGCCGCAGTGAACTGTAGTTAGCATTTCGACGAAGTCAGCGACGGTGTTAATTATTTAATTTCCCATACACGACCGGAATAAAGCAATTCTAGGAAAAATTAAACCCTATTACAATAGGGTCCTTGGTACAGGTCTAAGTCCTTGGTACAGGCTTAAGTTTTGGTACGGGCTTAAATTTTTGGTACAGACCTAAGTTCTTGCTACGGGCTTATTTGTTTGGAGAAGCCTAATTTGTTTTGGGAGCAGGCTTAATTTTGGTGCAGTCCTAATTCTTGGTTCGTGCCTAAATTTTGGTACAGGCTCAGTTAATTGGAGCCAAGGACTGGAAGAAATCGATAACTGGATTATCAGATAAGCTATAAGCATTGTAACTTAGATTTAAGTCGTGACTATAGATCTTAATTTTAATTTTTTTTGTCTTGCGTGTGATCACACTTTTCAGTTAATTTTATTTAGTTTTACTCTTAACTTTCATGTTAATATCATTGTCAAGCGCTAGGGTTGACAGTAGTGTGAACTCTATACTTTTTTATATTAAAGAAGGGTCTAGTTTGATATTTTTGTTTTATTTAGCTCACTTTATTGTTCTTATTGTGCAATTCAATTGATATTGATTAATATTCTTATTTTATTTAATTATCTCCAGTGAGAAAGGTTAGTGCCTGGAACAACAGGGGTTTCCGATTTTAACCGTTCGAAATCGGTGGCGCGACTCACTATTATTTGTTTACTTACCCTCTACGGCTGAGCTGGGCACTAATTTGCTAGTAGAGAAACCACTTACCGATCTCAACTGAAGCTGAACTTCTATTTGAAGTAATTGATACTTTTTCTAATTTTTTTTTATTACACTAAAAGTACGTGGCAATTTACATAAAACTCCAGGAGTAGAGGTAAACACCCTACGCACCAAGTGCCGCGGAGACTTTCGGCATCATGATATTTGTGTTCAGCGACTCCAAAAACCCCGAGTATATAAATTGAACCCATTTTCGGCAATACTTACCGAGTTGTAAGTTTTCTCTCTATTGTCTGTTCGGAATGTACTTTTCGAATGCAGAAATGCAATTTCCCATTTTTATATTATAAAAAATAGCGACAAATTTCCTGATACTCTAACAAATTCAGTCCAAAAAAAACCTTCCGATCCATCTTACGTTACAAAATTCGGAGATTTTAGTGCTTTATTTCCTCGACTATTCGTAAAAACTCTGTTTATGTAGCCAACAACCTTAAAACCATAGAGCAGAATATGCTGCAACTATGTGACGGTATTTAAGACTACAATACAATACTCATTACTGAATATTATTATTAATATAAAATGCTAAACTTTATATGTATACTTACGTGACAGAATTATAAAATAATCTGTCAAATAATCATGTGGTCCGTCGCTATGATATTCATACATTAGTTCAAACTGTTTTTTGTATATCTATCCCTTTTCAATGTACTGAATGTTGAAACGGTATTCAAAGGACTTATAGTTATGACTAAACATGTGGTAAATATTTCATCTTTGTTTTTACCGACCAATATACCTTATAAGCGTTTCTGTCTCTCTCTTACTCACACTATTACATATGTAATGATTTTTCCCATTTAACTTTACACAAATCGTTTCCACCGAGTGCACGAATAGAAGTATAACTTCAAAAACAGGAAAATGAAATCAAAGTTTGCTGGGCCAGATAGTTTGTTATGATCTAGATAGTAAATGTATTAAATATAATAAAATATACATTCAATATTTTAAGAAAACTCAAAGAAAATTATTTTTCCAACAGTTTACGTTAAGAATATGGCAAAGTTAACTTTCGTTTCTTTAAAAAAAAATCTTGATGTGAATAATACAATAAACCTACACTATAACAGAACACATGAAAAAGGTATACTGGTAACATACATATATTTAGTTAATGGTGTGTAGGTACACTATTAAAAGTAGGTATGTCAAGTTGAAGAAAAGAATTTGTGAAACAGAACCTCTTTCGAAATAATTTATGGTTCCAGTTTTGAATTTGTTCGAGAAGTGCCTTCTTCCGTTAATATTTTTAAAACTTTACCTGTGAAGAGTCATCGACAAAAGTAGTTCGAGAATGAAAACAGTTTTGCGGGTACCTTTTCAATAGGCACTCGTCCATTAATTTTTTTTCTGTTCTGTTCACTTTTCAATACATAATGGTTTTGGCCGTTCGGAAACGAAAAAAAGGCATTTATAGAAATTCTACGAAAAAACAAACTCCAATAAAGCGACAGGTAGAAAACGTATACACAATCTTTGTATTATACTCAGGTGATAATTTTCATGCTTATTTGACTCCCTCGGCTTTTGTTAACATTAATCACAGGTGATCAAACGTTTTTTCTGACAAAAGATCCGTTCTATTCACAAAAACCAATTTCTCTGGAATGAGGAATAGGAACTTTAAATTTGGCGCTACTTTTTTATTATTTCCTAAAAACCTTACAAGGATGTCCTTTTTTATTTTCGATTCAATCATAAATTTAATTATTAAATTAAGGAGGCCTTTGATAGAATCTCTCGCGCAAACTATTCAGATTAGAAGAACATGATTTTGGAAACATAAATATCATTTTTGAAGACCTATCCCCATAGATACCCCACACGTATGGGTTGGATTAAAATAAAAATTAAGTATCAGTTTTAAGTATGGGGAACCCCCAAAATTTATTTATTTTTTCTATTTTTGTATTAAATCTTCAGAAGGTTCACCGAATATAGTCTAGTCGACAAGTTGAAAATGGTACAAAATAGAGATACTACTCTTAAAATTATGTGCGATAGCTCATTGGATCCGGAATGACGTCTAGAAAAATGTGCCAAAAGCGTGTATTAGCACATAAAAAATTGCAAAAGTTATAAACAATTAAAGATGAAAAAAAAATTGCATTTCGTTTTTTGCCAATATTTAATGAAATATTAATATTTAAGAAATTTTAAAAAAAGATTCTAAAAGAGGAGAAAATTTCCAATAAAAAACTCCCAACTCCCGGAACTCTATCTCCATTATTTATAATTTTAATTTAACGCTGAAAATAGGTCTGCGCGCGACATTTTTAGGTTGCGCGCGTGTAGGTCAAAAGCGAGTACGGCACATTAATTAATTTATTTAAGGTATTGAATATTATTTTTTAAATTTGAAAAAATTATGGTGTGTTCTGAACACTATAAATAATTTATTCCCGTTGGAAATTTTACTTAAAGTTAATTTTTCAACAAGTTAAACAATTGTTAACTAACAAAATTTTCTTGAACTTTTGTCTTAATTGTAAATAAAAAAAAATGTTTAAATAATTGCCGTAAAAATTTTTCGCTTCGTAGAGCCATTCTTATATACATACTTTACAAGATCACGCCATAAAAATTAAAAAAATATTCATACTTTGTTAATAATAATTTTTGTAGTTAAACAACATTGCTTGGATTTTTCAGTTTTTGGTTAATTGCAAAAATTATTATAAACAAAGTATGAATATTTTTTTAACTTTTATGGCGTGATCTTGGAAAGTATGTATATAAGAATCGCTCTACGAAGCGAAAAATTTTTACGGCAATTATTTAAACATTTTTTTTTATTTACAATTAAGACAAAAGTTCAAGAAAATTTTGTTAGTTAACAATTGTTTAACTTGTTGAAAAATTAACTTTAAGTAAAATTTCCAACGGGAATAAATTATTTATAGTGTTCAGAACACACCATAGTTTTTTCAAATTTAAAAAAAAAATTCAATACCTTAAATAAATTAATTAATGTGCCGTACTCGCTTTTGACGCCACGCGCGCAACCTAGAAATATCGAGCGCAAACCTATTTTCAGCGTTAAATTAAAATTATAAATAATGGAGATAGAGTTCCAGGTGTTGGGAGTTTTTTATTGGAAATTTCCTCCTCTTTCAGAATCTTTTTTTGAAATTTCTTAAATATTAATATTTTATTAAATATCGGCAAAAAACGAAATGCCATTTTTTTTCAGCTTTAATTGTTTATAACTTTTGCAATTTTTTTTGTGCTAATACACGCTTTTGGCACATTTTTCTAGACGTCATTCCGGATCCAATGAGCTATCGCACATAATTTTAAGAGTAGGTAGTATCTCTATTTTGTACCATTTTCAACTTGTCGATTAGACTAATACATTTACTTACCATATTTCAACAGTATAGTTCTTAAAATTTCAGAAAAAGTAGCTGTGACATACGGACGGACGGACAGACAGACAGACACACATGACGAATCTATAAGGGTTCCGTTTTTTGCCATTGAAACTATTCTAAAGGATTTAATTTACTATTCATTAATTTTCTTTATTATTTTTTTGGAATAACGATAGTTTTATAATTTTATAAGGAATTCAACAAGAAAATTTACTAACTTTTAATCATCTAAATTCATTAAGTATCTAAAATTGATGACCCATTTTTATCAAAGTTTCACAAAACCTATAAAAATTTTTATATAATGAATCACAAAGTGGTTAAAGTCTGTAAACCAGTGCATATTATTTCTTTCGCAGAATTAATGACAAGTCAGAAAGGTACTTACGAATAAAGGAAACGCAGTGAGTAATCGAAGATTAATCTACTTACATACATTTTATATATTAAATTAAAATATCGGTCCTCGATTAACTCATATGTTCATTACGTAAAAGTCTGTTGAAATATTGCAGTATCCGGACTCATTTTTTTAACATATAAAACCAGTTGTTACGAATTCGTATTATTTACTTCCCACAACTAGAAAATTACGAAATAGAATTATCGCCCTAATACGAGATTACCAATTTAAAAAGTTTTAAAAATTCACAAATCTAAATTTATATTCGCGATTGTAAAGATAAATTCACAATTTTACTTTAGAATTCACAAATAAAGCTTTTCATTCTCATTCCCTACTGTTTTTTCGAAATGACTTCTAAACTTCAGAAGTCACAAAATAGATTTCCAATTTGAGCAATAAAACTCTCCGTTCACAACTGTAAGTACGAGTTCACAACTGTATTTTAAAAGTCTCAAATCGAATTCGGATTTTAGAATTTGATTTGTGACTTCTGAACTTCAGAAGTCACAAAATAGATCTCCTATTTGAACAATGAAACTCTCCGTTCATAACTCTAATTACGAGTTCACAACTGTATTTTAAAAGTCTCAAATCGAATTCTGATTTAAGAATTTGATTTCTGACGTCTGAACTTCTGAACTTATAAAATAGATCTCCAATTTGAGCAATGAAACTCTCCGTTCAGAACTGTAAGTACGATTTCACAACTGTATTTTAAAAGTCTCAAATCGAATTTGGATTTTAGATTTTGATTTCTGACTTTTGATTTTCTGAAACTCAGAAGTCACAACATAGATCTCCAATTTGAGCAATGAAACTCTCCGTTCACAACTGTAAGTACGAGTTTACAACTTTATTTTAAAAGTCTCAAATCAAATTCGGATTTTAGAATTTGATTACTGACTTCTTAACTTCTGAACTTTAGAAGTTACAAAACAGATCTCCAATTTGAGCAATGAAACTCTCCGTTCACAACTGTATTTAAAAAGTCACAAATCGAATTCTGATTTTAGAA
Source organism: Altica lythri (assembly GCA_964028335.1). Classification (NCBI taxonomy): domain Eukaryota; kingdom Metazoa; phylum Arthropoda; class Insecta; order Coleoptera; family Chrysomelidae; genus Altica; species Altica lythri. The sequence goes on along the minus strand of OZ034801.1, from coordinate 19,112,931 downwards.
TTTGATTTGTCACTTCTGAACTTCCGAACTTCAGAAGTAACAAAATAGATCTCCAATCTGAGCAATGAAACTCTCCGTTTACGGCGGTAAGTACGAGTTCGCAACTGTATTTTAAAAGACTTAATACGAAATCGGATTTTAGATTTGTGACTTCAGAACTTCAGAAGTTCAGAAGTCACATAATAGATCTCCAATTTGAGCAATAAAACTCTCCGTTCACAACTGTAAGTAAGAGTTCACAACTGTATTTTAAAAGTCTCAAATCAAATTCGGATTTTAGAATTTGATTTCTGACCTCTGAACTTCTGAACTTCAGAACTCACAAAATAGATCTCAAATTTGAGCAATGAAACTCTCCGTTCACAACTGTAAGTACAAGTTCCCAACTGTATTTTAAAAGTCTCAAATCGAATTCGGATTTTAGATTTTGATTACTGACTTCTTAACTTCTGAACTTTAGAAGTTACAAAACAGATCTCCAATTTGAGCAATGAAACTCTCCGTTCACAACTGTATTTAAAAAGTCACACATCGAATTCTGATTTTAGAATTTGATTTGTCACTTCTGAACTTTTGAAGTTCAGAAGTCACAAAATAGATCTCCAATTTGAGAAATGAAACTCTCCGTTTACGGCGGTAAGTACGAGTTCGCAACTGTATTTTAAAAGTCTTAATACGAATTTGGATTTTAGATTTTGATTTGTGACTTCTGAACTTCAGAAGTCACAAAATAGATCACCAATTTGAGCAATAAAACTCTCCGTTCACAACTGTAAATACGAGTTCACAACTGTATTTTAAAAGTCACAAATCGAATTCTGATTTTAGAATTTGATTTGTGACTTCTGAACTTCTGAACTTCAGAAGTCACAAAATAGATCTCCAATTGGAGCAATGAAACTCCCCGTTCACAACTGTAAGTACGAGTTTACAACTGTATTTTAAAATTCACAAATCGGCTTCTGATTTTAGATTTTGATTTCTGACTTTTGAACTTCTGAACTTCAGAAGTCACAAAATAGATCTCCAATTTGAGCAATGAAACTCTCCGTTCAAAACTGTAAGTATGAGTTCACAACTGTATTTTAAACCTCAAATCGAATTTGCATTTTAGATTTTAGTTTCTGACTTTTGAACTTCTGAACTTCAGAAGTCACAAAATAGATCTCCAATTTGAGCAATGGAACTCTTCGTTCACAACTGTATGTACGAGTTTACAACTGTATTTTAAAAGTCACAAATCGAATTCTGATTTTAGAAATTGATTTGTGACTTCTGAACTTCCGAACTTCAGAAGTCACAAAATAGCTCTCCAATTTGAGCAATGAAACTCTCCGTTTACAACTGTAAGTACGAGTTCACAACTGTATTTTAAAAGTCTCAAATCGAATTCTAGTGTTAGAATTTGATTTGTAACTTCTGAACTTTAGAAGTCACAAAATAGATCCCCAATTTGAGCAATGAAACTCTTCGTTCACAACTGTAAATACCAGTTCACAACTCTATTTTAAAAGTCTCAAATCGAATTCGGATTTTAGAATTTGATTTGTGACTTCTGAACTTCAGAAGTCACAAAATAGATCTCCAATTTAAGCAATGAAACTCTCCGTTCACAACTATAAATACGAGTTCACAACTGTATTTTAAAAGTCACCAATCGAATTTTGATTTGTGACTTCTGAACTTAGACTTAAAGTTGTGAATAAAATGTTTCATTTTCAGTTGTGAGATCTGTTTTTGAATTTAGACTTACAAGTGTAAAAACAGAGTTTTATTGGTGACCTGTGAATCAGAATTGTGAATATATCGATATGGATTTTCCTCAGGGGCACCCTCTGTGGGTCACTCTACCGGAGTGTGAATCGCATATAAAGAATATATAAAATTGAATTGAATTGATATAATGAATTTTAAATTTAATATTGAGTGAAAAAAGATTGTGAACAGTTAAAAAATATTGTACATAACTTGTTAGTTGTTTTGCAGTAATAAATTTAAAATCTATGCTTTTAAAAAAGATATTTTATAAAATTAAAAGATATATACATGTCAACATCTCTTTTTATTTAAATATATAAATTTCAGAGTTGTTACAACAAAAATGCTAATTTTACATAATTTATAGTTAGACCATTATTCTATTTTGCGAATCGTTTAGCTGAGAGGCTGCATGCCCTAAAAATAGTAATGTATTATATTTGTAAAAAAGCGCATCGTAATCAGTAGAATTGACAGTGTTATCGTAAAATGTGCCAAGTTGTAGGCGTAAAGAGAGATAAAATTATTAGACAAATTTAGCGTAACTTACTTTCTCTGTACGTAACCCAATTCTTGATTACCCAAGAACGTCTTATACAACTTCAAACGTGACGTTCCGTATTATATAACGAAAATGCAAACAAAATGGGCACGATTATAGATATATGAAGTTTTATTGTTTATATTATAAAACAAAGCTTCTAGGTATATGAATATAATTTATACTATAATTTGGATATAATAGATTCTAATCGATAGAAACTTAATTTCTCATCAAAAGCAAAATGATTTTTTTTTATGTGTAATCACTGATTTCTTTTATGTTTCAAATTATTGAGGTGACTGAAAAAAATTGTCAATAATGATCACTTAGAAAGACAAACAGGATCATAAAAGTGATAAGCATATTCAGATTTAGCATCTTGTAAGAATATTAGCAATTCAGGTTTAAGCTCTAGAACTCCAAGTACATGGAAATTGCGAAAAAAAAAAGGAAAAAGCACTTTAGATAAGACTGACAAAGAGTAATTGATGCGCTAGAGTCATGACCAAAATAATTAAGGCTAAAGAAATATCGATACAAAAAAGAGTACACAAGGGTACAGAGATATGGACTATGAATAAAACCATACCAAATAGTGTGGAAGCCCTGGAAAGAAAGAATACTTTGCAGACTATTTGACAGTAATGTAGTAGAGGGAGAATAAAGAAGACTAACGAATTAATCGTCTTCATAGTGTATATTTTTTTGCTAATAGCAATCCAAGTACCTGGAAATTGCGAAGAAGGAAGGAAGAAGGATCACATGAAGAAATTGATAGAGTTGACGAATCAGACATGTAAGGAAGAAGCAGAAATCCAGATAAGACTGACCAAGAGTAATTGCTGCGCTGGAGTCATGACCAAAATAATTAAGGCTAAAGAAATATCGATACAAAAAAACAGTACACAAGTGTACAGAGACATGGACTATAAATAAAACCATACAAAATAGAGTGGAAGCCTTGGAAAGAAAGATAATTTGCAGAATATTTAATGGTAATGTAGTAGAGGGAGAATAAAGAAGACTAACGAATTAATCGTCGTAATGGTGTCTATTTTTTTGCTAATAGCAATCCAAGTACCTACCTGGAAAAAGGAAGGAAGGATTTGAGAGGATTGACGAATATATACATTTGGGTACATTAATCGATCAGACATGTAAGGAAGAAGCAGAAATCCAGTGAAGACTGACCAAGAGTAATTGATGCGTCATAGTGTCTATTTTTTTGCTATTAGCAATCTAAGTACCTGGAAATTGCGAAGAAGGAAGGAAGATGGATCACAGGAAGAATTTAAGAGGGTTGACGAATATATATATCTGGGTACATTTATCGATCAGACATGTAAGGAAGAAGCAGAAATCCAGAGAAGACAGACCAAGAGTAATTGTTGCGCTAGGGCTAAAAAAATATCGATACAAAAAAAGAGTATACAAAACGATAATTAGACCCACAATGCTATACTGTACAGAGACATGGACTATGAATAAAACCATACAGAATAGAGTGGAAGCCCTGGAAAGAGAGAAACTTTGCAGAATATTTGACGGAAATTTAGTAGAGGGAGAATAAAGAAGACAAACGAACGAAGAAGTGTACCAACTGTATGCTAACCCACCGATATTAAAAAAATAGTGAGAAAACGCAAACTAGAATGGCTTGGTCATCTAGAAACAATGCAAGAATATTGGTTGGAGAGCACCTAAGGGGAAAAAAAGATAGAGAAACCAAGAAGGAACTGCAGAGATGAAGTGAAGGAAGATGTCAGAGAAGTGCGAATCACAGATTGGAAGCTGACATCTATGAACAGAAAACGATGGAAATTATCCATTCAGCAATGGGCCTAAAAGGCCTGTTAACGATATGCATCCATACACATATACTAACAATTGTACTAAATATTGAAGACTACGATCTTTTGCAATGGCACAGAGGAGGTGAAAAAATGAATTAATTATAATACATTTGTTTTATTTATATGGCACAAGAGGGTGGCCAGAATTTTTTCGCCTTGAAAGAAGCCTTCTCTAACCTCCATTTTACAATGGCTGCCTTTATATAATAATACCAACATAAATAAATAACACTTTAAATTTTAAGACCCCGTATTTCCTAAGCCGTTGACATTTGGATAAGATCTGTTGAGCTCTTGGTTTTTCCTTTGTTAATGAAACACCCTGTGTAAATACTTTCGAGAGTGTGACCAAAAAATCCATATCTCCATTCTCATTCATTAATTATAAGGTGTTCCCATATAACAGCAAAATTAAAATACTTCTCAACATACGCGAACTCTTATTGTTGTAATTTCTGTTCATCTTGCACTCAAATTATTCTAGTTCATTTACTCTAATGGACTCTTTCTATTACAACCCATACACCGTCTAAATCTTTTGTTCTTGTTTTCTTTGTTTTATGTGCATTTTCAGCATGGATTCACGTATTTTCTGCTTCAGAAATGAAGTGAAATGCACATGCATCTTATATAGAAATGTGTGTACTTAATAAACTCTAAAAATATTATTCATACAGGCCATAGAAACGAAAATTTTTGTGGAAATATCAGTGTCACATCATGTTTTATTTATTTTTATGATATTATATAAACAATTTCATAATGATCGATTTACTACACATTTTGAACTAGTTTTACGTAGGTAAAGTTGTTTAGATTTGTGGAGAAAATTAACATGTGGTTCTAATAAATTTCCTTAAGGTGTTCCTTTACAAGCCGTCATGTCGTCTTGATTTAACGAAAATGAAACATGTGTTATTTAAAAGTCTGATGACAAAATTTCATTAGTGCCACTTGAATTTAAGAAAATTAGGATGTGAAATGGGAGAATTTTGTTGTTTTTACCAGAATAATGGAGTCTCTTATTTGGATGTTAACGAAAACTATAAATTTTGAGTGGTAATAAAATCTTCACTAAAACTTTACGATTTCCTCTTTTTTATGTAGTTAGTAGATCAGTTCGAGTTTTCTTCTAATAAATCTTTCAGTGGTTCTTATTAAATTTATAAAAAAAATCTTAAGGATTACTGATTGGAAAGTTAGATTGTGTGTTAGATCTCTAAATGTAACAGTTTTGTAAGATAGCAGTGCAAAATAAGCAAAATCGATAATTAGTTTGTTCAATATTTAGTGCTAATTTTATGCCAGTAGTGCTCATTTAGTGCTTTATTTTTCACTAGTTAACTGCTAGATTAACAAAGTAATATCTTTAAGATAGAATACGTAGGAGGTCAACCGGAGCATCAACAGTACATGAAAATTTAGTGCTCATTTAGTGCTCCTACGTATTCTATATTAAAGACATTACTTTGTTGGGGTAGCAGCTAACAGAATAAAAATAAACTTCAGAAATTTTTTTAAATCTAAAGCTCTGTTCACACAATATATAAAAATTCTGCTTTTTAGAATGTCAAAAAAACAAAAATCAAAATTAACTTTAGAGAATGCGAGTAGAGCAATCTGAGGTCTCTAAAAAAAGGGATTATCATTTTTGTGTTTTGAATGGCATTCTAATTAAATAAAAGCTTTTCAAAATTTCTCCAGTTTTTGAAGAGTTTTGCATTTTGTACTTTTACCCATTTTAAACGATTTTTCCATTTTTTCATTGTTTTTTTGCAATTTTTCCATATTTTTTCATTTTTTCGGGATATCCTTTACCTTTTCTCAATTTTTTATGGTTTTCCAGTTAAATGTCTCTTATTTTAAAATAAAACTAATTTATTTTTAAAACTAAGTTAATATACATATTTACATTTCCACATTTTTCAAATCGATAATTAGTTTGCCTAATATTTAGTGCTAATTTAGTGCTAATTTTATGCCAGTATCGCAAATTTTGTGCTCTATCAGATTTTCAGAAATTGCAAAAACTGCTAGCTTTATATCAACCTAACAGTGTATATGTCTAGAATCCTACATCAGGATGACTCCAATTAATAACTATTTAGTGCTCATTTAGTCCTCTTGATGTATGCGAAAAATATTTTAATTTTCTTTTAAATATTTATTTTTTATTTTTTACTAGTTAACTGCTATATTAACAAAGTAATATCTTTAAGATAGAATACGTAGGAGGTCAACCGGAGCATCAACAGTACATGAAAATTTAGTGCTCATTTAGTGCTCCTACGTATTCTAGCTTAAAGACATTACTTTGTTGAGGTAGCAGTTAACAGAATAAATATAAACTTTAGAGATTTTTTTAAATCTAAAGCTCTGTTCACACAATGTATAAAAATTCTGCTTTTTAGAATGTCAAAAAAATAAAAATCAAAATAAACTTAAGAGATTGCGAGTAGAGCAATCTGAAGTCTCTAAAAAAAGGGATTATCATTTTTGTGTTTTGAATGGCATTCTAATTAAATAAAAGCTTTTCACAATTTCTCCAGTTTTTGAGGAGTTTTCCATTTTTTACTTTTACCCATTTTTAACGATTTTTCCATTTTTTCATGTTTTTTGCAATTTTCCTACATTTTTTCATTTTTTCGGGATATCCTTTACCTTTTCTCAATTTTTTATGGTTTTCCAGTTAAATGCGTCTTATTTTAAAATAAAAGGAATTTATTTTTAAAACTAAGTTAATATACATATTTACATTTCCACATTTTTTAAATCGATAATTAGTTTGCTTAATATTTAGTGCTAATTTAGTGCTAATTTTATGCCAGTATCTCAAATTTTGTGCTCTATCAGATTTGCAGAAGTTGCAAAAACTGCTAGCTTTATATCAACCTAGCAGTGTATATGCCTAGAATCCTACATCAGGATGACTTCCATTAATAACTATTTAGTGCTCATTTAGTGCTCTTGATTTAAGCGAAAAAAATTTTTTTTAATAAATTATTTTTTTATTTTTTACTAGTTAACTGCTAGATTAACAAAGTAATATCTTTAAGATAGAATACGTAGGAGGTCAACCGGAGCATCAATAGTACATGAAAATTTAGTGCTCATTTAGTGCTCCTACGTATTCTATCTTAAAGACATTACTTTGTTGGGGTAGCAGTTAACAGAATAAAAATAAACATCAGAGAATTTTTTAAATCTAAAGCTCTGTTCACACAATGTATAATAATTCTGCTTTTTAGAATGTCAAAAAAACAAAAATCAAAATATTATTATTATTATTATTATTATTATTTTATTTTTTACTAGTTAACTGCTAGATTAACAAAGTAATTAATATCTTTAAGATAGAATACGTAGGCTAGGTCAACCGGAGCATCAACAGTACATGAAAATTTAGTGCTCATTTAGTGCTCCTACGTATTCTATCTTAAAGACATTACTTTGTTGAGGTAGCAGTTAACAGAATAAAAATAAACTTCAGAGAATTTTTTAAATCTAAAGCTCTGTTCACACAATGTATAAAAATTCTTCTTTTTAGAATGTCAAAAAACCAAAAATCAAAATAAACTTAAGAGATTGCGAGTAGAGCAATCTGAGGTCTTTAAAAAGGGATTATCATTTTTGTGTTTTGAATGGCATTCTATTTAAATAAAAGCTTTTCACAATTTCTCCAGTTTTTGAGTAGTTTTCCATTTTTTACTTTTACCCATTTTTAACGATTTTTCCATTTTTTCATGTTTTTTGCAATTTTCCTACATTTTTTTATTTTTTCGCGAAATCCTTTGCCTTTTCTCAATTTTTTTATGGTTTTCCAGTTAATTGTGTCTTAACGCAAAAGGAGGTTATTTTAAAATAAAAGGAATTTATTTTTAAAACTAAGTTAATAAACATATTTACATTTCCACATGTTTCAAATCGATAATTAGTTTGCTTAATATTTAGTGCTAATTTAATGCCAGTATCGCAAATTTTGTGCTCTATCAGATTTTCAGAAATTGAAAAAACTGCTAGCTTTATATCAACCTAGCAGTGTATAGGTCTAGAATCCTTCATCAGGATGACTCCGATTAATAACTATTTAGTGCTCATTTAGTGCTCTTAATTGCGGAAAATATTTATTTTAAATAATTTATTTTTTATTTTTTACTAGTTAACTGCTAGATTAACAAAGTAATATCTTTAAGGTAGAATACGTAGGAGGTCAACCGGAGCATAAACAGTACATGAAAATTTAGTGCTCATTTAGTGCTCCTACGTATTCTATCTTAAAGACATTACTTTGTTGAGGTAGCAGTTAACAGAATAAAAATAAACTTCAGAATTTTTTTTAAATCTAAAGCTCTGTTCACACAATGTATAATAATTCTGCTTTTTAGAATGTCAAAAAAACAAAAATCAAAATATTATTATTATTATTATTATTATTATTATTATTATTATTATTATTATTATTATTATTATTATTATTATTTTATTTTTTACTGGTTAACTGCTAGATTAACAAAGTAATTAATATCTTTAAGATAGAATACGTAGGCTAGGTCAACCAGAGCATCAACAGTTCATGAAAATTTAGTGCTCATTTAGTGCTCCTACGTATTCTATCTTAAAGACATTACTTTGTTGAGGTAGCAGTTAACAGAATAAAAATAAACTTCAGAAATTTTGTAAATCTAAAGCTCTGTTCACACAATATATAAAAATACTGCTTTTTACAATGTCAAAAAATATTTAGTGCTAATTTAGTGCTAATTTTATGCCAGTATCGCAAGTTTTGTGCTCTATCAGATTTTCAGAAATTTCAAAAACTGCTAGCTTTATATCAACCTAGCAAGAATCCTTTATCAGGATGACTCCGATTAATAACTATTTAGTGCTCATTTAATGCTCTTGATTGCAAAATTATTTTTTTATTTTTTCCTAGTTAACTGCTAGAATAACAAAGTAATATCTTTAAGATAGAATACGTAGGAGGTCAACCGGAGCATCAACAGTACATGAAAATTTAGTGCTCATTTAGTGCTCCTACGTATTATATCTTAAAGACATTACTTTGTTGAGGTAGCAGTTAACAGAATAAAAATAAGCTTCAGAGAATTTTTTAAATCTAAAGCTCTGTTCACACAATGTATAATAATTCTGCTTTTTAGAATGTCAAAAAAACAAAAATCTAAATATTATTGTTATTATTATTATTATTATTATTATTATTATTATTATTATCATTATTTTATTTTTTACTAGTTAACTGCTAGATTAACAAAGTAATTAATATCTTTAAGATAGAATACGTAGGCTAGGTCAACCGGAGCATCAACAGTACATGAAAATTTAGTGCTCATTTAGTGCTCCTACTTATTCTATCTTAAAGACATTACTTTGTTGAGGTAGCAGTTAACAGAATAAAAATAAACTTCAGAAAATTTTTAAATCTAAAGCTCTGTTCACACAATATATAAAAATACTGCTTTTTACAATGTCAAAAAACCAAAAATCAAAATAAACTTTAGAGAATGCGAGTAGAGCAATCTGAGGTCTCTAAAAAAAGGGATTATCATTCTTGTGTTTTCAATGGCATTCTAATTAAATAAAAGGTTTTCACAATTTCTCCAGTTTTTGAAGAGTTTTGCATTTTTTACTTTTACCCATTTTTAACGATTTTTCCATTTTTTCATTGTTTTTTGCAATTTTCCCACTTTTTTCATTTTTTCGGGATATCCTTTACCTTTTCTCAATTTTTTATGGTTTTCCAGTTAAATGTGTCTTATTTTAAAATAAAAGGAATTTATTTTTAAAACTAAGTTAATATACATATTTACATTTCCACATTTTTCAAATCGATAATTAGTTTGCTTAATATTTAGTGCTAATTTAGTGGTAATTTTATGCCAGTATCGCAAATTTTGTGCTCCATCAGATTTGCCGAAATTGCAAAAACTGCTAGCTTTATATCAACCTAGCAGTGTATATGTCTGGAATCCTACATCAGGATGACTCCAATTAATAACTATTTAGTGCTCATTTAGTCCTCTTGATGTATGCGAAAAATATAAATACTTTATGTTTTATTTTTTACTAGTTAACTGCTAGATTAACAAAGTAATATCTTTAAGATAGAATACGTAAGAGGTCAACCGGAGCATGAAAATTTAGTGCTCATTTAGTGCTCCTACGTATTCTCTCTTAAAGACATTACTTTGTTGAGGTAGCAGTTAACAGAATAAAAATAAACTTCAGAGAATTTTTTAAATCTAAAGCTCTGTTCACACAATATATAAAATACTGCTTTTTAGAATGTAAAAAAAACCAAAAATCATAATAAACTTTAGAGAATGCGAGTAGAGCAATCTGAGGTCTCTAAAAAAAGGGATTATCATTTTTGTGTTTTGAATGGCATTCTAATTAAATAAAAGGTTTTCACAATTTCTCCAGTTTTTGAAGAGTTTTGCATTTTTTACTTTTACCCATTTTTAACGATTTTTCCATTTTTTCATTGTTTTTTTGCAATTTTCCCACATTTTTTTCATTTTTTCGGGATATCCTTTACCTTTTCTCAATTTTTTTATGGTTTTCCAGTTAAATGTGTCTTATTTTAAAATAAAAGGAATTTAATTTTAAAACTAAGTTAATATACCTACATATTTACATTTCCACATTTTTCAAATCGATAATTAGTTTGCTTAATATTTAGTGCTAATTTAGTGCTAATTTTATGCCAGTATCGCAAATTTTGTGCTGTATCAGATTTGCAGAAGTTGCAAAAACTGCTAGCTTTATATCAACTTAGCAGTGTATATGTCTAGAATCCTACATCAGGATGACTCCAATTAATAACTATTAAGTGCTCTTGATTTAAGCGAAAAAAAAAAATTTTAAATAAATTATTTTTTTATTTTTTATTAACACGCTTTTATTAACTTCACCTGTATGTATGTATATATGTATGTATGTATGTATGTTTGTTTGTTTGTAACTCTCCACTCCGTTATATAATTATATCTCGAAAAGTTATCGTTTTTTTAAAAAAACACAAGAATACTTTTTTGTTTAGAATTAAATTTTACATCAACTGTCAAATTATGACAGCTGTCATATTGACAGTTTTCGAAATAAACACTATTTTGTGAATATCTCGAAAAGTTATCGTTTTTAACACGCTTTTTAACACGCTTTTATTAACTTCACCTGTATGTATGTATATATGTATGTATGTATGTATGTATGTTTGTTTGTTTGTAACTCTCCACTCCGTTATATAATTATATCTCGAAAAGTTATCGTTTTTTTAAAAAAACACAAGAATACTTTTTTGTTTAGAATTAAATTTTACATCAACTGTCAAATTATGACAGCTGTCATATTGACAGTTTTTGAAATAAACACTATTTTGTGAATATCTCGAAAAGTTATCGTTTTTTTGAAAAAACACAAGAATACTTTTTCGTTTGGAATTAAATTATACATCAACTGTCAAATTATGACAGCTGTCATATTGACAGTTTTTGAAATAAACACTATTTTGTGAATATCTCGAAAAGTTATCGTTTTTTTGAAAAAACACAAGAATACTTTTTCGTTTGGAATTAAATTTTACATCAACTGTCAAATTATGAGAGCTGTCATATTGACAGTTTTCGAAATAAACACTATTTAGTGAATATCTTGAAAAGTTATCGTTTTTTTGAAAAAACATAAGAATACTTTTTCGTTTGGAATTGAATTTTACATCAACTGTCAAATTATGACAGCTGTCACATTGACAGTTTTCGAAATAAACACTATTTTGTGAATATCTCGAAAAGTTATCGTTTTTAACACGCTTTTTATTATTATTATTAATTAACTTCACCTGTATGTATGTATGTATGTATGTTTGTTTGTTTGTTTGTTTGTAACTCTCCACTCCGCGGCTGCTGCCTCGGATGAGTCCCATATCGTTATTTTTAGTCACTACCTCCCCGTGCCGGGAGTGGGTAATAAACAATACGTTTAATTATAAACGATATGAATGAAATTGTCTTAGAATTAATCTAACAATTCTTTAGATTTCACAATAGTAATTTTTTTCCAAGTTCTAAAAACAATACGTTTAATTATAAACAATATGAATGAAATTGTCTTAGAATTAATCTAACATTTTTTTAGATTTCACAATAATAATTTTTTTTCCAAGTGATTGAAACAATATGTTTAATCATCAACAATATGAATACAATAAATATAATTTGAGAAATCAAAAAACCACGCTTTCGAAGCATTTCCAACTAAATAAACGAATAATGATTGAGTGAGGGTCTTGTAATCGTCACAGCAAATTAACGAATCTATTGAAATAAAATAAATTGGACTAAAAAGTAAAAAATAAATATAGTTTAAAAAAACTAAAAAACACGCTTTTATAAAGCATGTTTCTGAAAAACATCGAACTAAAAAGTTAAAAATAATTTTCAAAATAAAATTAAAACAAAAATAAATGAAAAATACTAGTATTATTGTGAAAAAAGCGTGGGCGCTTGACATTCGAAAAATATGGTATGCAGCGCCCACGCTTTTTTCACAATAATACTAGTATTTTTCATTTATTTTTGTTTTAATTTTATTTTTTATTAACTTCACCTGTATGTATGTATGTATGTATGTATGTATGTATGTATGTTTGTTTGTTTGTAACTCTCCAGACAGTTATATAATTATATCTCGAAAAGTTATCGTTTTTTTGAAAAATCACAAGAATACTTTTTTGTTTAGAATTAATTTTTACATCAACTGTCATATTGACGGTTTTCGAAATAAACACTATTTTGTGAATATCTCGAAAAGTTATCGTTTTTTTGAAAAAACACAAGAATACTTTTTCGTTTGGAATTAAATTTTACATCAACTGTCAAATTATGACAGCTGTCATATTGACAGTTTTCGAAATAAACACTATTTTGTGAATATCTCGAAAAGTTATTGTTTTTTTTTTGAAAAAACACAAGAATACTTTTTCGTTTGGAATTAAATTTTACATCAACTGTCAAATTATGACAGCTGTCATATTGACAGTTTTCGAAATAAACACTATTTTGTGAATATCTCGAAAAGTTATCGTTTTTAACACGCTTTTTATTATTTTATTAATTAACTTCACCTGTATGTATGTATGTATGTATGTATGTATGTATGTATGTATGTATGTATGTATGTATGTTTGTTTGTTTGTAACTCTCCACTCCGCGGCTGCTGCCTCGGGTGAGTCCCATATCGTTATTTTTAGTCACTACCTCCCCGTGCCGGGAGTGGGTAATAAACAATACGTTTAATTATAAACGGTATAAATGAAATTGTCTTAATTAATCCAACAATTCTTTAGATTACACAATAGTAATTTTTTTTCCAAGTTCTGAAAACAATACGGTTAATTATAAACAATAAGAATACAATAAATATAATTTGAGAAATCAAAAAAACACGCTTTCAAAGCATTTCCAACTAAATAAACGAATAATGATTGAGTGAGGGTCTTGTAATCGTCACAGCAAATTAACGAATCTATTGAAATAAAATAAATTGGACTAAAAAGTAAAAAATAAATATAGTTTAAAAAAACTAAAAAACACGCTTTTATAAATCATGTTTCTGAAAAACATCGAACTTAAAAGTTAAAAATAATTTTCAAAATAAAATTAAAACAAAAATAAATGAAAAATACTAGTATTATTGTGAAAAAAGCGTGGGCGCTTGAAATTCGAAAAATATGGTATGCAGCGCCCACGCTTTTTTCACAATAATACTAGTATTTTTCATTTATTTTTGTTTTAATTTTATTTTGAAAATTATTTTTAACTTTTAAGTTCGATGTTTTTCAGAAACATGATTTATAAAAGCGTGTTTTTTAGTTTTTTTAAACTATATTTATTACTAGTTAACTGCTAGATTAACAAAGTAATATCTTTAAGATAGAATACGTAGAAGGTCAACCGGAGCATCAACAGTACATGAAAACTTAGTGATCATTTAGTGCTCCTACGTATTCTATCTTAAAGACATTACTTTGTTGAGGTAGCAGTTAACAGAATAAAAATAAACTTCAGAGAATTTTTTAAATCTAAAGCTCTGTTCACACAATGTATAAAAATTCTGCTTTTTAGAATGTCAAAAAAACAAAAATCAAAATAAACTTAAGAGATTGCGAGTAGAGCAATCTGAGGTCTCTAAAAAAAGGGATTATCATTTTTATGTTTTGAATGGCATTCTAATTAAATAAAAGCTTTTCACAATTTCTCCAGTTTTTGAAGAGTTTTCCATTTTTTACTTTTACCCATTTTTAACGATTTTTCCATTTTTTCATGTTTTTTGCAATTTTCCTACATTTTTTCATTTTTTCGGGATATCATTTACCTTTTCTCAATTTTTTTATAGCTGTCCAGTTAAATGTGTCTTATTTTAAAATAAAAGGAATTTATTTTTAAAACTAAGTTAATATACCTACATATTTACATTTCCACATTTTTCAAATCGATAATTAGTTTGCTTAATATTTAGTGCTAATTTAGTGCTAATTTTATGCCAGTATCGCAAACTTTGTGCTCTATCAGATTTGCAGAAATTGCAAAAACTGCTAGCTTTATATCAACCTAGCAGTGTATATGTCTAGAATCCTACATCAGGATGACTCCAATTAATAACCATTAAGTGTTCATTTAGTGCTCTTGATTTATGTGAAAAATATTTTAATTTTTTTTAAATAAATTATTTTATTTTTTACTAGTTAACTGCTAGATTAACAAAGTAATATCTTTAAGATAGAATACGTAGGAAGTCAACCGGAGCATTAACAGTACATAAAAATTTAGTGCTCATTTAGTGCTCCTACGTATTCTATCTTAAAGAAATTACTTTGTTGAGGTAGAAGTTAACAGAATAAAAATAAACTTCCGAGAATTTTTTAAATCTAAAGCTCTGTTCACACAATGCACCCATTTTTAACGATTTTTTCATTTTTTCATGTTTTTTGCAATTTTCCTACATTTTTTCGCGAAATCCTTTATCTTTTTTCAATTTTTTTTATGGTTTTCCACTTTAACATATCTTAACACAAAGGAAGGTTAATTTAAAATAAAAGGAATTTATTTTTAAACCTAAGTTAATATACATATTTACATTTCCACATTTTTTTCATATACATCAATGAAAATTAAACTCTAATATATAATAATTCATTCTTATCTCAAGCTATCACTCTTTCGTCAGGAAATTCCATGTTTCGATAAATATTTAACTATTTCAACACAGTGCTTACTTTAGGAACAACAGTTTTAGATAATAAAAGTTGAGATAAAAATTGCATAAGTTAAAGTGTATTAAGTCTTAACAATTAGAATTATATTTTTAATGATTAAAAACGATTCCCATAAGGATTTTGAAGGTAAAACTACTTCAAATTATTGGACTGACAGTCTCTTTCATACAGCCATCTCTTCTGGACTTACCCTATGCCAAATAATACATTTTCCAGATATCATTATCATATTACTACACAAATTTATATTGTATACAATAATAAATACAAAGTAAATATCTTATATGCTATATAGTAAGAGGCCGTACGCTCATAGATATGAAATTGTATATGTTTAGTTGTGTCTAAAAATTTTAAATGATTATAAAATACTAGCAGCCCGCCCCGGCTTTGCACGGGGATTAAAGAAAAATAACAAAAGCCATTAAATTTATTGGGTCAACGCTTCCCTGTAAACAATATTACATGTTGTTTTATTTTCTGGCAGCAAAATAAATTGATTTTCAGGTGCTCTGACCCGACTTAGGCGGTTGGCCATGAGGAAAACCGATCCCTACTAATTGGAAGGTTTGACCTTGAGACTTATTATATGTAAAAGCGAAAGAAGTTTTGATAGGAAATTGAAGCGGTTTAAATGGATTTAGTAGATCAGTTGGGATCATCGGTATCCTCAGTGTATGAGCTAGTTGACCAGCTGGTGGTTCAGTTATAATAGTCGCTACAACTTAATTGTACTTTAATTTCTTTATAAGTAGCCTCGTCCCATTACACATGCTAAATTCGTGATATCTGTCGTGATTATGAAATGTTATTTTGATAAGGATTAATACCAAGATAAAAACTTTTAAAAAATTAAAAAATAGTTATTGTGACGTAACTATAACAGTTAGACATATGCTGTCGCGACATTTTTTGTAGATATTTATATATTATTCAAAATCGTAGTACATTATTTTATTCTATAATCAATAGTATTCTCAGCGCACGCGATGTAAGGATTTTAAGGTCATTTTTTGTTACATTAATGGCATTTTAGTAAGGATCCTTATTTTTTTTGAAAATGAAACATAGCCTATGTCACTCGGGAATAGTGTAGCTTGCCAACGCTGAAAGAATTTTTGAAATCGGTCCAGTAGTTTCGGAGCCTATTCATTTCAAACAAACAAACAAACAAAAAATCAAACCTTTCCTCTTTATAATATTACTATAGATTATAGAAGTATAGTAAATTGAATTGTGTTAAATGGTCCAGAAGAAAAAGAATCAAGTTAAGTTTGTAGCATTTTGATTTATTGTAGATATAGAAATTAATATAAAATAACATAGATTTTTTACAATTCACATTCCAAATCATTCTTGTACTTATTGAGACGTTTTTTAAATCGATATATAAAAATTTCCACACTTAAGATTAGATAAAGAAAGGGAGGTTTGCACAAAATTGTGAAATTATTATATCAATCTTGTTGTTTTGACAATTTCTACATAAACTACCTCTTAAACGATAATTATGATTAATTATGACGTAGGTATACAGAAATAAACGTTGTACGTGATACTTAAAAGGCGATCACTCTAATCTAAATTTAAAAATTAAATAAGTAGGTACTTGGTCAACTTTATAAAAGTTAATACCTATGTAACTAAATGCCTCCTATAAAATCGCCAAGTAAATATTTTCGTTATTTTTTGAAGTGTAATCTTCTGTCTTTTCCCCTTCTTCTTCTTTTATTTTTGTTCTTTTTATTGTTATTTTTCTGTTCCCCTCTGTAAAATCGTTAAGTAAATACACTTCTTTTTTTATCTAAGTGTAATCTTTCTTTTTCTCCTTATTCTTCTTTTTTTCTATTTTAATCTTTTTATTCTTATTATTCTATATCCCTTTTTAAAATTGTCAACTAAATATCTCTTTATCTTTTTACGGATAATCTTCTTTCTTTTCCTCCTACTCTTGTTCTTTTTCTTTTATTCTTCTGTCTCCCTGTGTAAAATTGCTAAGTAAATATTCTCTTTATCTCTTTAAGTGTAATCTTCTTTTCTTTTTCCTTTCTCTTTTTTTATTCTTCTGTCTCCCTCTGTAAAATCGTTAATGTTAATATTCTCTTTCTCGTTTTAAGTACAATCTTCTTTCTTTTACCCCTTATTCTTCATCATTGTATCTCCCATACTGAAATCGTAAAGTGGCTATTCTTTTTATATTTTTAAGTGTAATATTCTTTCTTTTTGCACTTACTCTTTTTTTTTGTTATTTTTTATTTCTATTGTTCTGTGTTACTCTGTGAAATCGTCGACAGTAAATATTTTGTTTACTTTTTCAAGTGCATTTTTCTTTCTTTTTCCTTTTACTCTTCTTACTTTTATTTCTTCTTTTTATTCTTATTTTTCCGCCCCGCTCTGTATTATCACCAAGAAAATAATTTTCTTAGGTTTTTAAGTGTAATCTTTCTTCTTTTTCTTTTTTCTTCTTTTTATTCGTATTCTTCTATATCCCTTTGTAAAATTGTCAACTGAATATCTCTTTATCTTTTCACAAGTAATCTTCTTTTTTCCCCTTATTCTTCTGCTTTTTTTAATTATTATTCTTCTGTCTTCATCTGTGGAATTGTAAAATAAATATTTTCTTTATATTTATAAAAGTAATCTTCTTTCTTTTTCCCCTTACTCTCATTACTTATAATTCTTCTTTTTATTCTTATTTATCTTTCGTCCTCTGTAAAATCGTCGAGTATATAGATTTTTTAGCTGTTTAAGTGTAATCTTCTTTTTTCCCTTACTCTCCTTACTATTATTTCTTCTTTTTATTTTTAATCTTCTGTCTCCTTTAAAAAAATTCATGCAAATATTCTCTTTATCATTTTAAATGTAATTTTCTTTGTTTTTCCGGTTACTTTTCTTATTTTTTCTCTTTTTATTCTTAGTCTTCTGCACCCCTGTGTAAAATCGTCAAGTGAATATTCTTTTCCTCTTTTGAAGTGTAATCTTGTTTTTTATATTCTTATTTCCTTCTGTTAAATCTTCAAGTAAATTCTCTTTTGGTCTTTTTAAGTGCAATTTTCTTTTTTTTTCCCTTATTCTTCTCCTTATTATTTCGTCTTTTTATTCTTATTTTACTGTCTTCTTCTGTAAAATTGTTTCTTCCTCTTTTTGATTTTTGATTCTTCTTCGTTTTCGACTTTTTAATCTTCTTCTTCTTCTTATTTTTCAGTCAACTGTTCTAGAAATTTTCTACATCCTGTTAAAGGACCTACTGTCCTTTTCAAGACAATATACAAAAAAAGTTCTTTGCATCCAATTCTGAAATGAGAACATTGTCTTTATACATATAGTTATTTCATTATTAAAAAATCAATCTTCTTCTTTTATTCAAACTGATTATGAATAAAATTATTACACCAACAAGTAAATTTAGTATGGCTTCAATTGTATTGGTTCGCATGTTACTGAATACGAAATCTTCTTCTTTCATACATATTTTAGTGAAACCTTTAACACGTTTAAACTTTAAACTACAGCTGGTGTCAGGAAGTCTTAAGTTTCACACATGTTCTGTGTGCTGGTGCACATTACACCGATTTTAGAGATGTTTATTTTAGCCTTTAGTTTTATTTACTTAATAAAATTCTGGTTTTCTTTCTACTAATTAACTTCGTTTTTATGATTTTGCGACCGAGATGCTACGAATACTAATTAGTTTATTTTTTTTTGTTGGATGTGAAGTCAACAGTAGCTTTACTTAGATTACCAATTAGCACGCTATGATAGGTTTTTTTAACTAGACAATTTTTAACGCTTAGTCCAGTATTCTTAACGTGACCATTTATATTTTTTGTCAAAAAACCAGGAAACCTGAAGAATTTATCCAAAGCTGCAAAAAAGTATGGCTTCAAAAATGAAAAATGAAAGTAAGTTAGTGAAAAACAGCAGCAACAACGTGTAATAAAAAAATTTATAACACTGAATAAAATATACCCTTTGCGTCATTATGATCCGCCCTTGATTCAAATAGGAATAAACGAAGCGTGGGGCAATACCGAAAACGCAGCAAGTGTGTGTTGTATGTTAGTTTTCTTTCTACAGGTTGCACATCTGCCTGTTCGGAAACGTCACCCTAGGGGTGACCAACGCAGAGATTCTAAAACTGAGAGTTACGGTTCAGTGACGTACGAACACATCACTTTTTTTTTAATTTTTTCATATATTTAATATTTAAACATAATCACTTAACATTGATAAATAACCCCAAATTAACTCTAAGATTTTCAAGACCTCTTTGAGAACTCATGAGTAAAACAATGGATACCATGTGGTAGGTGACAATCTAGTTTATGTATACTTCGAGGTCCAATTGTCTGTCAGTGACGTCATTGTGACTTAAATGCAAGTGGAACCAATGCGAGGTTCGAATGAATGCTACTAGTTGCCATGTTTAACTTAAGAAGACTTACTATCTTTGTCTTATTAACACGCAATAGAATAAAAAGAGATACATTTAAAAAATATATCAACACTGGAGAACAGTATTAAGTGCGCTAGTGCCGCTTGTCATTTTTCTTAAAAGTATCTCTTACTATTGCGCGTTAATAGGACAAAGATAGTAAGTCTTTCTATCTTTCTAAGTTAAACATGGCAACTAGCATTCATTCGAACCTCGCATTGGTTCCACTTGCATTTACGTCACAATGACGTCACTTACAGACATTTGGGCCTCGAGGTATAGTTAGTTTGAACCGTTAGTTCGCTTTATTTTGATTTAAAATTTTAAGGTAACAAACCAGAAAAAAAAAATTGTCGTTAGTTGTACATCTCAAATTACTAACACTATTTTGTTCCAACAAAACCTTAGATAGATTCCGGCATATTAATAATGTATGGAATTTTTAACTTTAAAACACTCTCGAATTATTAAATCGATGCTATCTTTTTATCAGTCAACAATAAATTTCCTATTTCCTATTTACTGACTAAACTGAATTGGTACAAATTTGTACGTCACTGAAGGGGATGTCGGTCTTGTTTTTACCCTAACCCTCAGTAAATCCGATACACAATAGATACAATGCCATACTTTTCAGGGTTGATTGCCTGTTTAGTGGGCCTCTAGCCTCCTTCTTTCCCTTATCAACTTACCACCGGCTATAGGGAATAAATTTTGGGGATGTACATGTGTGTGGGTGACATGTATTTTTCTTCTATTCCGACTTTTTTATGGGGGATGATTACAAGCGTTGCCGACAGAGAGAATATCCAAGGGTGTATTTTATTGAAGGGATTATTTGGGTTTTAATGAGATTATTCATCTTAGAATATGATGATATATTTAACAAAAGAACCGTAAAAACGAGGTTATTGATTGAATAGGATATTTCCTTCCTAGTAAAAAAATTACTAGAAATCTAAGAGCACATGAAGTAATATGTTACAAGAATTAAAATAACAGTAAATTCTCTAAAAATATAAGAAGATCTTGTAAATGCTCCATGAAGAAACAAAAAGACCATTTAACACACAAATGTAGGTCATAGATGATGATCTTAAAGATATCTCTGGATACGTTTCAAGAAGTCTTAATGAAAATCGAAATGTCAATAAAATCTAAGAAGCTATAAAAAGTGAAGAAGTTTTTGGAGACACTACAAGAAATCTGTAAGTGAAGATCTTAAATATACCTCTGGAGATTTAGAAGATGCCATATAGCCGAAGGAATAGCAGTGAATGTTCTAAAAACCTAAGAAGCTTGTATTGATGGTATAAGAAGAAATGTTTTGAGATATTTCAAGACCTCCAAGTTGAAGAAGATATACGATGTCTTACATGTAGTCAAAATGTTATTGAACTTCCAAAAAATTTAAGAAGACCTTATAAGAACCTAAGAAGCTTTTAGAGATGCCCTAAGCAGTGAAGATCTTATTGGAGACACTAAAAGAAATTTAAGCACTAGGTGATAATTATAATTATACCTCTGGACAGTTACACGAAGACATAAAGCAGAAAGAATAGCAGTGAATCTTCTAAAATCTAAGAAGTCTATAGTGATGCTAAACGAAGAATCCTTAGAGATCTCTCAAGACAACCCAAGTAAAAGGTGGTGACGTTAAATGTCTCTTTGAAGAAAATACACAATATCTTACATGTGGTAGAAATATGATAGAATCAACAAAAACAAAAAAAGTGAAGAAAACGGGAAAAGGAAATCATTGATTGCTATGTTTGCTGGGTTAGCTAGTAATAATTATAAAAGTTAATATTTTTGTTTTTTAATCCTAGTTGGATAATTAGGATATGCTTAAATGATTTTTTCTTCCTTTGAAAAAATAACATGGCCAGTTAACAGGAAGACACCGCTCAACCCAAATATATCTACATATAAAAACATGCAACATGCAACACCTGTTTCGCTTTGCTAACAGTTTGTAAATCACCGCTATACCCCAGTTCCTCTAGACATAAGGTTATTATAACGTTTGTACAGTGGGTCATCAAAACTTGTAAGACATTCAATTTAATCGTGTCGTTACATTTCCTTCCGGTCGACGATTTTTTTAATTGATGTTTGTTCTGTAAAGTATGTAGAGCAGTTTAATGTTAAATGCTACCTTTCACCAACAATTAAATTCTGTTTTTAAAAGCATTATTTAATTTCTGTTAAATCTGACAAATTATAATTGTTAACATGATTTTACCGGAAGCTATGTTAAAAATTTTGCTAAGAGGAAACTGGAACTTTCTAAATATGCCATTTCCAATTGTTTTTTAGGTACTATCTAAAAATTTTGTTTAATTATTAATTTAGCACCAATAGCAAGTTACAATGTCTTTAAGGGATACAGAAAACCAAAAACTTGCTAACTAGAAATACTGAAATGGAAGTAATCCTAAATCTCTCGCCACTACATATTCAAGTAGAAAATGTAAAGAAAAAAACAATATATAGAATGGTCAAAGAAGAAATAATCAAAGAAAGACCTCGGTTACTTCACCTTGATCAAACTTGGGAAATGCCCTAGGATGACATGCCAAAGAAGTTTAACTATGTAAGAAAATTCACCACAAAACTTGGAAGTAAATTTGAATGAGACAAAGACCCCATATTGGGGCTAAGCCAAAACGCCATAAAATGCATTGCATTACGTAATTCTAGGGTCAAATACCCAACGAAATCCTAAACTGGCAGTTAAAAGAAAAAGAGTTGGAAGCTTAATAAAAAAGTATCTACAATTGAAAACTAAAAAAAAAGAAGAATTAACTTTCTAGGACACTGTGATTTTAATAAATAAAAAATAAAATTCTAAAGATAATTAATAGAATAAAAAGTTGTTTATTAAAACCAAAAGAGTCTCATTAATAATTCTTAAAAGTTAGGTACCTAACTCTTCAAAGAATTTTCCTTAGGGTTTTAGGAGCCATTGGTAATATGGATGGGACTAAATAGCCTTGACAGTAGCCTCTTTACGTTACTTGAAGCAGTTAATATCTCCTCACCCAATACTAGATACTGCTTCCTTGCAAGGCCTTCACTCTGGATCTGAAAATTTGGGGAGGGTTGAGCAAAAGCTCTGCCAGCACTGAGGTCATATATGGCCCATTTTGCATCCTACTGTGTGAAGGAATATCCACACTTCAGGCTGTCAGATTTAGAGATTTATAATAGGTGAGGAGGCTACCGAGGAGGATCTCCCTGACATCGGCTGGTGTAAAACATTACTCGCCCAGCACGGATTAATTGGTAAATAAATATTGTCACGAGCGCCGGTCCGGATCTGTCGCCTAGAAAGTAGTGCGAGTTCTAAGAATCTGGGAACATTTTAGTGGCTTTTGAAACGTCCAAATAATTCGAGAGTGATGTGTTCTAGATGTAATTTTAGAGACGCTTCTAGAAGGAATTCATTTCATATATAAGGGACTGCTTTGGATGGAAAATAATAGTAATTATAATGGGAATGCGATAAACTACGATTGTGAAATAAGTGCGAATTGTTATTTTAGAAAGACGTTATTCAGTAATTGTGACTATCAAAGTTGTGTAGACTATTTTAAGAAATTGTTATTTATTTGTCTGCTGTTTATCATTTTTCCCGAATCCACGAAGGAAAAATCTAACAATATCATTAAAAAATACTACTCTACAGGAAATCACTATTTTTATAGAGTCTAAATAATTTTAAATATAATATTCCCACGCTACTTATTGCCTATTAATTTTAATGTTTTGATGCTGCTAAACATCAATTATCATCGAAATTGAATTAATACCAGAATAAAATGAGTTTAATCAAGGTTTTAATTGATGTGCGCTTACTTATATAGGTATAGTGAAGATTAACAAAGACGGAATATGACTTCCCGTTGGTTCAGTAGTAGCTCATCCGATCCGTTATCAAATTACCCATCTTCATTCCAGCCAACGTTGGAATATACGTAATTTCTTTGAAACTAACATTAGCACAAATTGACTAACGTACAGAGACGGTTTGTAGTATTTTACAACACGTTCTTCTATATATAAAGTTGCAATAATTGAGAAAACAAATCAATAAAAAGATGCATTTTGAAAGTTACAAAACAGGATCTTCAAGTATATTATATTTCATTAATACATTTTCACTAAACCTTAAAAAACAAATATTTGAAATAAATTTCATAGAAGAAACAAAAAGTGGGTCAACAATACAGGTAAAGAAAGAAGATGCAAAAAATGGAAAAAAATGTAACAAAATATGAAAAAAAAAAGAATAAGCTGTAGCATAAAAAGAAAAAGAAGAAGTAGAAAAAATGATTCCAGTTGAAAAGAAATTCACAGCATATGAAAAAGAAGAAATAATCATTAGCAGAAGCAAAGAAAGAAGCAATAATCAGGAAGAATAAAAAGTGGAAAAATATACAGCAGAAGAAGAAATGTAACAGAATAAGAAGAAAGAAGAATAAGCAGTAGCATAAAAAAATACGCAAAAAACTGTTAGCCACCAGATGAAAAGAAATCCGCAGCATAAGAAGAACAAATTGAATCCGAAGAAAAAATAATCAGTAGAAGTAAAGAAACAAGTAAAAAAGGAAGAAAAAAAGTTGAAAAACATTCAGCAACAGAAGAAACGTCACAGAATAAGAGGAAAAAAGAATAAAAATTACTATAAAAAGAAGAAGAATAAGCAGAAAAATAGCACCAGATGAGAAGGAATTCGCAGCGTAAGAAGAAGAAAAAATAATTATCAGTAGAAGCAAAAAACAGGAAGAAGAAGAAGTAGAAAAAGATACAGTAGCAGAAGAAATGTAACAGAATAAGAAGAAAAAAGAATAATCATAAAAAAATAAGCAAATAAAATGACACGAGATTAAAAGGCATCTGCTGCATAAGAAGAAAAAAATAAATCTGTAAAAAAATCATCAGTAGAAGCAATGAAAGAAGCAAAAAAAGGAAGAAGAAGAAGTAAAAAAACATTCAGCTGCATAAGAAACGTAACAGAATAAGAAGCGTAAAGATTAAGAAGTAGTATAAAAATAAAAAGAACAAGCAGAAAAAGTGGCACCAGATGAAAACGAATCCACAGCATAAAAGGAAGAAGAAATATTCATCAGTAAAAGAAACGTAACAAAATAAGAAAAACAAAGCATAAAAAGAAGAAGAGAAAACAGAAAAATGACACCAGATGAATAGGAATCCCTAGCAAAAAAAGAATAAAAGAATTCTGAAGAAACAAATATCAGGATCAGCAGAAGCAAAGAAAGAAAGTAGAAAATTTCAGTAGCAGAATAAGTAACGTAACAAAATAAGAAGAAAAATTAAGCATAAAAAGAAGAAGAATAAACAGAAAAAATGACACCAAATAAAAGAAAGACACAGCATAAGAAGAAATAATCATCAGTAGAAGCATTAAAAGAAGTAAATAACGGAAAGACGAAGTAGAAAAAGATACAGCAGTAGAAGAAACCTAACAGAATAAGTAGAAAAACGAAGCATAAAAAGAAGAAGATTAAACAGAAAAAATGACACCAGATAAAAGTAGTCCGCAGCATAAGAAGAAGAAATAATCATCAGTAGAAGCTAAAAACAGGAGGAATAAGACGAAGTAAAAAAAGAATCAACGGCAGAAGATACGTAACTGAATAAGAATAATAAGCACTAGCATACAAAGAAGAA
Source organism: Altica lythri (assembly GCA_964028335.1). Lineage (NCBI taxonomy): Eukaryota > Metazoa > Arthropoda > Insecta > Coleoptera > Chrysomelidae > Altica > Altica lythri. The sequence continues at coordinate 19,087,351 of OZ034801.1, read as the reverse complement.
GGGAAAAAGAATAATCCGAAGAAAAAATATCAGTAAAAGCAAAGAAAGAAGCATAAAAGGAAGAAGAAGTAGAAAAAGACTTAGCATTAGAAGAAACGTAACACAATAAGAAGAAAAACGAAGCATAAAAAGACGAAGAATAAACAGAAAAAATGACACCAGAAGAAAAGGAATCCACAGCATAAGCAGAAAAAGAAATAATCATCGGTAGAAGCAAAAAAAGAAGCAAAAAACAGGAAGAAGAAGAAGAAGTAGAAAAAAAATCAGTGGCAGAAGAAATGTAACAATATAAAAAATTAGAAGAAATAAACAATTCTTTTAAATTTTTCATTTACTTAATATTTATAAAAACATGTCTTGGGTTTACAATCTTTTGAAACGGTTCTGTCAAGCATCTTGCTTAGCCTAGGTTAAATCTCCGTTGCAGTTCCGTATGAAGAAGAAGAACAGAATGAAATTGAAATGATTATTATTTTAAAAAACCGGATTAGAATCAGGTGATGTTAAAAACTCGTGTGAAAAATGCCAACTTACGTAACTTTACATATGCAATTTGCAAATTTAATAATCGTTAACGATTATCGTAAACAATTTTTATTAAAATGTTATTTATAAATTGAAGTTCAAACTTCTTCTGGCACACCTAACAGGCGTATGTTTTTTACGGGAAAAACAAGTCGTTTAAAAGGAGAAGACATAATGTCAAACATAACTTAAAAATCTCAAAAATTTATTCATTAATATCTATTTTGTCCCCTTCAAAGTAATCCCCCTCAGATAAGCACATCTGAGCCAGCGTTTATTTCAATCTTCGAAGTTCGAAGCTCTTCTGGAACTCGATTTTGGATATAGCCATCAGCTCTTTCTTCGACTCCTCAATTGTGGCAAAACTTAGTCCTTTCATCGGTCTCTTTAGTTTTGGCGTGATGCCATCCACCGTCATGGGGAGACTCAAATATTATCACTAGACATCTCAAAAGAGTTTGATCAAGTGTGGCATGCAGCTCTCTTGAACAAACTGCCTTCATACGGACTCTCGCCAAACCTTTGCAGATTGATATCCAACTTTCTCTCAAAGAGGCACATCCAAGTTGCCGTAGATGGACATTACTCCTACCTCTACAAGATCAACGCTGGTGTTCCCCAAGGATCGGCTCTAGGTCCTACTCTATTCCTTTTACACATTAATGACCTATTAAAAGCCACTAATAACAATAACCCCAACTCGTCCTTACAGTGCTTTAATTCCAAATTAATAAATTGTCTCTTCTGTCCCAATAAATGTTCTCGGTACATTTTTAATTAGATCTATACCTACGAGGACATCCCATATTGAAAAAAAATAAAAATACGAACAAAAAGCTTCCTTTTTACGTCAATAACATTTTTTAAATTTATGACTTATATTTTAATAGTGATGTGCGTTAAATGAATATAATTACAATATTTTCATACATATATAAAATGAAATTTTCCGACATAACATAAATTATTATAATTAATATTATATTTTTAGTATGGAATACCTTAAAAAAAATTGCAAACTTTTATTATATTTATATAACAACCAGTTTTTTTTTTAATAGTTACGATATATTTGCAAAGTCTTCCGGTTCACAGACCTTGTTATTTTTTTTATAACTTTATCTTAAATAAATATTTAAATAGTAAAAGAAATAATTTTAGTAAAATAGTAACGCCACTGTATGACAAAATTACCTACATAGTGGAAGCCATAATTATTATTTTAAAAAGGACCTGTTGTAGACTGAAAAAACATTTTTTTTTTTGGTAAATAAACCACACATGTTCATATTCACATATAAATCGTCTGTGAAACATTATACATTAAGCCCAAATGACACTAACCCCTATTTGGATTCAATATCAATCTGACCTTTTTTTTGAGATTTAAAACCCTTAGAAAATTTTGAAAGGAATTTCAAAAGAACGAGGGTGAATTGACGACTATAATTGGGATTTAAATTCCAACAGATGGAATATTTGCTTATATTCAATATACCATTAAAGAAGATCAAAATAATGTAAATGTGGGATCGATTTTTCTTTTTTCTATCTTTAACAACCTTTGTTTATCCACTACTGTACACTTTCTCCCTCTTATGTCATCTATCCATTGCCTTTGTGGTTTCCCTAGGTCTCCATTGCACAATTTGTTTTGTCTTGTCTTCCCCACATCTCCTACCCAATTCTATTTCTAACGAGCAATATATTATATGACACCATCCACCTTTGTCTTCTTTCTGATATCCTTATTTTTAATATGTTTTCTTTTGCTTACTTCCAACATAGTTCTATCAATTGCTCTTTGAGTTATTCTTATTTTGTTGACACTGTTAACAGTGAGGGTCATGGTTTCCATACCATAAGTCATAACTGGAAGAATGCATACGTTGAAGACTCTCTTTTTTAGGTTGATAGGGATCTTGGGATTTTTGAGTGTATTGTTTAACTTTCCTACGGCTGCCCATGTAAGTCGAATTCGTCTAGTCATAATTTTGGTTTTGTCGATGTTTATTTCTAGCTCAATTCTTTCCGACTATCTTTTCAAGTTGTTCTTTTGTACTGCTGATTATAATTATGTCATCAGCAAACCGTAAGTAGTTCAAATACACTCCATCCAAACACAAACCTTTCTGCTCCCGATTCTGTCTTATAAATACGTCTTCAAGGGTAAAGGTAAATAACTTTGACGAAATTGTGTCACATTGTCGGACTCCCTTGTTAACCTGTATTCTGTGGGTAACTATGTTGGCTAATTTCCCAAGAAAGCAGAGCCATAAAGAAGAAGCAAGCAAGGTAACTATGTCTCCACGAATTTTGACTGATATAGTAGCTTCTCTATATATCTCTTTTAACAGGTCGGTCTATCCAGAGTCTATCACAGCATTATTCAGATTTTGGAATATTGCCCAAAGTTCAACCAAGTATAATAAAGCTTATTTTTTCTGCTTTTTCTATTGTTGCGACAAGAGTAAAGTGAATCCTGAAAAAGATTCCGAAGATGTTTTATGAATGATAGAAGACTCTGATTATCATTATCTGCTTGAATCATCCTACGCTTCCTTCCTATACGAGGTTTGTCTTTTTAGTTTTGCATATAGCCATAAAGACAAAAAATATATAGATTTACTTTATTGCTTTTCAAAATATGTCCCACCAAGGTCGATAGGTACACTTTTACATACGATCAAACCAATTGTTAAAACAGTTATTCCAGTTTTTGACACCTGCAAAATCACTGTTTTGAAGACATCGATAGCTTCTTCTAGCGACTGGAATCGCTGCACACCCATTGAATTCGTGATCTTTGACTATACGGTGGATGATAACCCGAAGGTCGCAGTCCATATCATTTTCAGCTACTCCAAAACTCATCAGTTTTAGCTGTTTTCATGACAAAACTACTCTTGTGCACCAGCTACAGCTACTCCAGAGATCGCAGTCGGTATCATATTCGATAATCGAGTTTTAGCTACTTCCATAACAAATTCAAAGAAATCTAGCAGATGACCTAAAAAATAGGTTTACTCTGCACCAGGTACATCGGAGATCGCAGTGACTCAAAAAATACCTGAGTAATTTTATGACCAATTTACAGAAAATTTCAAGAGACAACGTAAAAAGTTGGCAAGAGATCGTAGTTTCATATCGTATTCCTTTTTAGCGACCCCAAAAAACATCCGAGTATGAAGTTTTAGCTAATTTTATGACGAATTTACAGAAAATTCCTGGCCATAGGTACTCCGAAAATCGCTATTGATGTTATTATTTCTTAGCGACCAAAAAAAAGCCGAACCAATCATCCAACTCTCTGAGGGCTTTGTTTGCCGCAGATTCCACTGAAGGTCCCTGGTTAAGTTTACCGGTGCTGGAATTATCATCGGCAAAAGCAGTAATGCTGTTAAATACAGCTTCGATTAAAAGAGGATTAATAATAATCAAAAGTAAAATGGGTCCTAATATGGAACCTAGTGGAACTCCCATAGTAAGATCTAAATGTTCAGATTTTTGCGGTTTTCCCGACTTATCAGTAATCTCCACAAACTGCTTCCGATCTTGTAAAAAGGAACCAAACCATTTAAGCACCACACCATATCATATTTTCTATTTAAGCCATTTTCTATCCTTCGGATATAGGGCTCTTTCAAATTTGACCATTAGCTTCGGTTTTGGGCAACTCGATACCAATTTAAGCCTGAGATCTTCTTTAGCTTGTCGTACTTTCTTTAGCTCGTCTTCCAACACTTCTCTCTTCCCAATAAACAGTTGCTTACACCTTGAAGACCCATAATTGAATGATCAGTAAAAAATCAGTTTAAATTAATTTAAAAAATAAGGATGTAATAAAAAAATCGCTTCTATTATATAGTTAGATTTAATCACTGTTGAAGATATTTAAACAGGTATCTACAGAAAAGAATTCAATGAATACAATTATAGCTTATTTGCATATTTGATTTGACACCGCGAAAGATCAGGAAGCTGCTTTATCCTCGTGTGTATTTATCGAACAACTTATACAAGCATTTCAGCTATTGATGTAAGAGTTATAACGGGAAATTACATTATGGAGTATACGTTTCATATCTCACTGATCCCCGCCTCAAGGGGGTCATTGAATCCAGTAGGAAGTCGTTTTCGTGGGCAGTCAGCAACGTTTTTTCAAAAAAAAAAAAAAGTTAACTTGAGTTTCATTTTTCCTTTATGTATAATAATCAGTTCAATATGGTTGGTACCGTATGGTTATCGCTTATATAATTGACCTAACTACGGATCAAAGATCACTGTTGTTAACTTTAAGAGTACGTTTAGGTTAATTTAATACCCTAGGGAATTGTTGGTAAATCTGGGGCAGATTTATTTACTTTCCAATTTTCTAACGAAAATCTGATTCTTTCATTAAATTTATATCGTCTAATACTAAGGTTTATATAAAAAAATCGTTTTAAAGAGGAAGCGAATGATAATCCGGATGCTAAAAAGTAGAAAGCATCCTTTAGAAGAAATTTAAATAAAAATAAATGAATATTGTCATATTTATAAACTGTATTTTATACGCCAGTAACAAATAATTGTATATTAAATTTTGTTTTTGTATTTTAAAATAATTTACTAATTCCACCAAAATAAAGAAATAAGATCCTTCTACAGGGAGCTTAACCCTAGAGAGGTAACCTTTTCAAAGTACCTACATGTTAAGAATAACGTTCGTAAATTTTACGACTTACAACTTAAATAATTATTTTTTTAAATTTTAGTATATTTAAATGTTAAAACTCAGTGTCATAATTAAGTATCCGACTTTATTAACTAATAAAAAATACAAAGTAAAAAAATATTTTGAACTTATGGAATACATTTTTTGCAAAAATTAGCACGGTGTTCTGGACAAAAAGGTTTTCGGCAACGGTCGCAAAAATGAGTAGTCATGCGTCGTTTTTTGGTAGGACACATAGAGCACATACTTCTCTTAGAAAGTTCAGGTGTCATTTGAACTTCTTGAAGTGGTGAGGGCAGAATTTTATTGATATTCTCACGAACTGCTGAAGGTAAAGTTTTGATTGAGATATCGATGGATTATGTTGTGTGAAATAATTTTCACTCGCTATGTTGTCTACCTCAACCAATTCTTTTTTTCTCTTGAGGTTTTCCTCTAATTTTTTTTTTGTGACATGCACATTTTCTTGCTGAGTCCTGGCCCATCAGAACTGTCATGGTACATACTCAGATTCAGATTCTTCAACTTCTAGCTCATCCTCGATTTCACTTCCACTGCTGTCACTTTGATACGTGTCATCATCGTCTAATTCTCCCCGACGTATCTTTTCTATCTCTTCTAATATTTCTTTTTCCGTTAGGGCTTTGTATGGATTCTTTACTCCGGCCATACCAACTTTCCTTGCGAAACTAGCTTGGCTTATAACTAACACTATGTGTAACCCTCGTAAAATTCACGAGTGCAATGCTTCAAATCGGTATATTCCGACATGCTAGACAAAATTTGCACTATTGCACGTATACACCACTCGAAGACATTAAGCTAACTGGGCGTTCAATCCCCACCGTCGCGAGGTTGTTGAATTACAAAAGAAATAAACAAAACAACAGTCGTCAAATTTACGAAGGTTAGCTTTCTAGGGAGAAAATGGTAACAGGCTACCAGAATCGCAGCACTTACATAAAAAGCAAAGACGATCTACTAATAAGTGAAACAACAAAAGTATTAGAGAGATGAAAAGACTATTTTCAAGAGCTACTAAACAATACAACAGAGGAAGAAATTGTTACATGTGAGATAGAAAGAAATGAACTAGAACTGGACGAAACAAGAAGTTATAAAGATAATAAAAGCCCAGGAGGGAACGAGTTACATGAGCAAATATATAGGCTGGTTTTTAATATATGGGTAAAGGTAAACATGAAAGAGACTGGACGATGGCAAGGATATGCCCAATACATAAAAAAGGGGATAAACAAACTTGTGAAAATTATAGGGGAATAGCATTATTAGAGACAGAGTATAAGATATTTGCCCAATGGTTACGTAGAAGACTGAATGAATATATGGAAAAAACTATAGGGGAATACCAGGCAGGTTTCAGACAGAACCGTTCTGTGACAGATCAGATTTTAACGCTAAAAGAAATACAAGCGAACTGCTATGAATACAAAGAGGGTCTACATGTACTTTGCGTAGATTTTAATCAAGCATATGATCAGATAAATAGAAAAAGATTATACCAGGATTTAAAAGAGTTGAAAGTCACTAACAAGTTAATCAAGTTAGTTAAAATGATGATAGATAATGCAAGAAGCGAAGTAGTTTGGAAAGGAGTTTCAGAAGACTTTAAAAATCAACAAGGTCTCAGGCAAGGTGATCCGATGTCGACTGCGTTGTTCAACTTTATATTGGAAGTAATAATTAGAAATAGTTCTGTAAAAACTGTAAAAACAATAATGAAAAATGAACATCAATGCATAGCCTTTGTTGATGACTTGACAATTATGGCGAGAACAAGAAAAGAGTTAAAAAGAATAATTGTAAAAAGAATAATAAAAGAAGCAAAGCTATTCCGTTTGAAAATAAATGAAAAGAAGACAAAGTACATGATAATGGGGGATACAAAGAAAGACAAACAGCAGTTTTTTGAGATACAAGAGACAGAGGACCTGACCTATTGCTTCGAAAGAGTCAGAGAATTTATGCGCCAAAACACAGGACACTGAAATCAGGAAGCATGTGAAATATAATCGCGTCATATGAAACAAGTGACAATGGTTGTCATGGTATTTTTAAACATTGTTTATTCTAACACACTGTCAAAAGGATTCGAAATGGTGCTTACAACGCAAGAAAAATATTTATTATTGAGTATTATTTCCGCTCATACGGAAATGGACGATCAAATGGACCTAGTTTGTTAATGGTTGCCAATCAATTTCGGAAAGAGTTTCAGAAGCCTGCACCGACTAATAAGGACTTTGTTAAGAGTCGTTGCAAAATTTCGACGAACAGGAAGGGTTCTTACTCAACGCAAAAGCTGTACTGGTCGTCCAGTTACCGTGACAACAAATGCGAATCAAAGAAGGCTATTTCAACAGGTGTTAGAATCACCAAAAAGAAGTCTCCGCAGAACATCTCTAAAAATGAATTTGAGTGAAACGTCTACCCGAAGAATGTTTAAGAAGATTGGTTGTTTTCCCTGTAAAATACAGATTGGGCAACACTTGACAAGATAAGACAAGAAATCAAGAGTTGTTTATTGTGCTTCAGTCTTTGCATTGGTTTATGAACAACCTCTATTTTTTTCTAATGTGTGGTTTACAGACGAATGTCACATCCATCTCAATGGATTTATCAATCGACAGACAAATCGTTTTCTTGGTTTTGAACGACCAGACATCATCGTAGAGAAACCTCTTCATAGTGATCGTGTAACGATTTGGTGCTCAGTGTCAGGTAATGGATTATTTGGTCCTTACTTCGTGGAAGACCCGTTACACTAAATCAAGTGCGATATAGAGAACAAAGTTTGACACCATTTTTTATTGATCTCAGACAATTCTGTCGTGCCAGAAACATACAGTTGAATACCCAATGGTTCCAACAGGATGGGGCTACTTGTCATACCACGACAGCATCCTTAGATCTGATTCGATAAAATTTTGAAGACCGCGTAATTTCCCTTAACACGAATTTTCCTTACCCTTCTCATTCACCTGATCTAACAACTTCTGATGCTTACGTATGGGGTATGCTGAAACAAGCCATTTTTACAGAAACCCTACCCCGGCAACTATTGATGAACTCCGTGAAAAAATTTTGGCCTTTTTCAGAAGAATGCACTTTTTTAATAACATACTAAGCAATCTTGTTAACCGTTATGAGTACTGCTTGGAACGCAATGGCGAGCACTTTGAACACATTTTGTATAGAAGCAAAACTTAAAATTCGCATTATTTGAAATGTTGTTATTTAATTTTTCATGTTTAATAAAGCTTTAGTTTTTCAGTGTCGTTTGTTTTGGCGCATACTGTACTAGGGAGTCAAAGTAACAGAAAACGGACATGAAGATAAAGAAGTAGAAGCAAGAATTACAAAAAGAAATAAAAATTATGGAATGGTAAGGTCTCTAATAATCGAGGGCAAGTGAGGTGTGAAGGGTAGGTAACGTAAGCAGAATAGAATGTGCGGCAACACCCGTTACCTACCCTTCACACCTCACTTGCCCGTTCTGGCCTATACTTTACATGAAAATATAGAATTTTCAATAATTTTTTTGAAGGTGTTATTATTAATATTTTTGTTTGGTTTTTTGTAAGTGTAATGAAGAATTAATACATTATCTGCAGAAAAAATCTCAGGTCTGATACTTTAGTATTAACGTATTTAGCTTACCTGTCAGGTGAGACGTCGAATAACCGCAGGTAAGATACTAATACTAGTCCCACTATTATTCACAATGGTATAAGTAAATCGGTATTTGTACAAATACAATACATGATAAAATGACTTACCAAAAATGTTGCGAGCTCTCCGTCTAAATACTACACATAACTTTAAAAGGAAATTTTTTCGATAAATCTTGGTGACAACAAGCTACTGCAATATTACCTATAATAATTATACTAATAAATTTTATAAGCAAATAATATTTATGAAAACACTGCCCACTTATATCAAGTGAATATAAACATAAATCAGAAAATTATAAAATGAAAGATCACGTGTTTGGTTCACTAACGCAAAATACGGAAAAGTTTACAGGTTTACTTTTAATAGTTTTCCTGACGTTGTATGTATTTGTTTATAGAGGAAAGCTGTAAAATAATTGTACATTGTGGATTGTAAATGTTGATTTTTAATTTAATTGTTATTATAAGAAAACCCGTATTAATAAACTGGCACATAGATTTCTTGTTTAAAAACAACCGGAAAATTATCGCATACCTTGCCTACTTGTTTAAACTATTGAAGTTAATTAAAGGAATTATTTACTTAATGGTGCTTGTCATATGATTTCATTTTTATTCGCTTGTTACACTGGTTAAATACAAGTCATGTTTTGTTTTAAGACGTACTAAATGTAGTTGCACATTTCACCTACTTCATATCCATTTTAGCTGTCACCAAAATCTCTTAAGATAAAGCTAAACAAATTGATAATAACAAAAAAGTACTGAAAGAAATTATCTTTTGATTCATTCAGAATAAACTGTCATATAGACAACAATTTCTGTGTATCAACGCGGTCTGTTGATTGGACAGACTTAAAGCCTAGAGTTACCATGTGGATCTACATGAAGTTCACAAAGACATAGAGTTGTCACATCGAGAATATAGTCCAAAAAGCACTCATTTTCTATGAAAACACCGTCAGTTCATTCAACAAATCAGATGCCTGGGGGGGTTACTATGTGGATCTACACAATATTTATAAGCTCAATACTAAAACATAGAGCTCTTTTATCGAGAATAGAGTCCAAAAAGCACAGGTATCCTATGAACAATGCCGTAGTTTCATTGTACGGATTAGGCCAAGGGTTGGATCTACAGCACGTTCACAATACCTATTCCAAGATATAGAGCTCTTACTTCGAAAATAGAGTCAAAACATGAACAATGCTATCAGTTCTTTGAACAGATTCGAGGCCTAGAGTCACCATGTAGATCTACATAAGTTCACAAGATTCGTGAATAAAGTTGTCACATCGAATCCAAAATTACACATATCTTTTGAAAATGCCTTGGTTCATTTGAAAAATCTGATGCTTAGGGTTATCAGGTGGATCTACACAGGTCCCAAGCTTTATAGTAAAACATAGAGCTCTTACTCGATAATATATCTTATAAAGAATGATGTTGGTTTGTTGGACAGATTAGGCCTATATGGTTGAATCTATATTACCTTCACAATACAAGACATAGAGCTCTCATATCGAGGATAAAGTCCAAAAATACACATCTCTTAAGAACAATGCGGTTGATTCATTGAATGGGTGGCTTCATGATCAAGTTACCATGTGGATCTACATAACGTTCACAAGGTTCTTGCTTAGACATAGAGTTGTCACATCGGGAATATGGTCCAAAAACCACATGTATCCTATGAAAACGCCGTCGGATTATTGGACAGATCTAATGCTTAAGGTGACCTTGTAAATATACACAATTTTCACAAGCCCTATACTAAAACATAGAGCTCTTTCATCAAAAGTAGATTCCAAACAACACACATATCCTGCGAAATCACCGTCGGTTCTTTGGACAGATTAGGCCTAGATTTTGATCTAACCATATCACATCGAGAATGGAGTCCAAAAGTACAGATTTTTTAAGAACAATGCGGTCGGTTTATTGGAATAGCTGATGCATACACAACGTTTACAAAATCTAAGCTAAAACTTAGAGCTCTAACATTGAAAAAGAGTCCAAAAATGCTCATTGGCCTAGGGTTACCTTTACGGATCTACACAACGTTTACAATCCCTATGCTAACTCATAGTATTGTCAGTTGGAGTTCAAAAATCAACTAAGCCATGACAACAAAAACAACCAGAGCAATGGAAGTGTTACTTCTTTTGACACATATGTTAAAGAATAGCTTTGGTGAGTACCTATGGAGTTGAATCACCTGTAAAAGAAGACATTTATGGAGAGAAACTCTAAACGGGATATCACTATAACTATTCATCACAACATTTGTCTCTGACACACTCTACAGTACATTAATTAACTAGACAGAAAATAATTCCCAATGGATCCAAAAACAATCATAAGTGGAATGTGCATCACTATAACTATCACTTTTGCAATGTTTTACAATAGATAAAATGTTGCTGGTAGAGTGCAGCTTACCCATCCCAACTTTTTAAATCCAGAGATATCAAAAATTACAGAAATAATAAATAAATTCATTAAACTGTGCTAACCCTTATACATCTAATTGAATGTTTACAGGATTTGTTTGTGAATATCTAACAATTATGTGTAACTACTCATATAATAATTACTCAATTTTCTCAAAATTGTCTACTACAGAAAAAAATTCATTTAATTAACATCCTGTGTGAAGAACAAAATAAAGAAAAGTTGTATATGCATCTTTTTCACGTAAGTGTTGTGTTGCTTGAATTCCTGTTCGTTTTTTCCTGCTTAAGGCGAGGCATTTCGAAAATGATTTTAATAATGTCCTCCTCGAATGCGTGGCGTGGCGAAGTAAAATACGTCTTCTTCGGTTTCTTTCTTTTCTTTAATAGTCTTCTTTTTATTTTATTTTTTTTACTGCTTTGGAGTCTTGGCACATCCGGTTGTAGAGTCGTGGTAGTCCGGTTTCAGAGGCTCGAGAGAGGCCGCTCGAGCAAGGTCAGCGACTGATCTCCAGCATCCAACTTAAGTCGTTTTACAATGTTGCCATTATAATAAATTGGTTCCTCTACTAAAGTAGTTATAATTAGTCTTTTATTTCCTACTAAAAAATCAAAATACACGTATCCCGGATATTCTCGAATAATCGCGAAGTACAAAATCAAGCAAATTATCCATTCTTCGATCTGTATGACAGAAATACAGAACTGAACGAAGAAACTTAGAGTCCAAGCAAATAAAATAATATATTAGGTATAAATAAAAAGATATTTCCTTATCCAGGTAAAAGTAGGTACTCAACTTACATGAGAAGAAGTCAAAAGTAAGAACGGGATGTTGGTGTTATTGTTTTTCAGACTGATTTATTGGAAAAAAATCTAAAAGCGTTAGAAAACAACAATATCAAAATATTAAACATACTTAAATTGTAAACTATAACAGAAATATAAATTAAAATTGGATAAAGGAAGGTAAGTAAAGCAGTTATGAGAAAACTGAATCAAAATCCCATATATTTTCTTAAAGAGGTTCATTTTGCACTTTTTGTTACCATCAAAGGTTATTGTTACGTCAGATGACCTTAAACGGTACCAGAAAATACAAAATGAACTTCCACTTCCATTAAAATACAGTTCTTTCATAACTTTTTTTACTACGGTAGCCAACCTGCAACCTGGGAGAAAAATACGAGAAAATGTCTTATTAAATGACAACGTTTTGTGAATGAGTAAATTATGAATCTTAAGTAAGAAATAAAACCATTGTGATCGTCCCTAACCCTTTCTGAAAACTCTGATAATTCCTGCCTAACAAGAACTGTTCCATATACAAAGATTTAGATAATCCTTTTGGGCCATCATTATTCCTAATCCCTTTGGAAGTCGTATCGCAACTTTTTTTGGAGGTGTTCGGGACTTGAAAGGTGTGTACCATATTACAACCGAATAAATGTTGAGAAAAACAACAATAAATTACGTTCATGGTAGAGGATACAGCTATAATATATTGGCCATAAAATATATCGATTACATCAACTTTCGTTTAGTTAAAGTTAGATAAGAGAAGAGATCCAGGAAGAAGAAGATAGAAACCCCCCAACAACCTGAAATCTCAATTTTGAAAAACCATTTATAAAACACAAGTTTTTAAAAGATGGGGACAATTTAGCGTCTATTTGACATTTCTTTTTGATTCATTCTTCCTAGATCTGTCTGACATCAGTTTATGCAGTTAGAAACTTGGTTATCATCTAATTCGTACGATTTATCGAATTTTTATTACAGTGTGAAGTTATTTGTAGAATCTCCAATGGTCCAGAACAAACTTGAATATTAAATTAATAAACAGTGCAAGGATCAAGAGTTGCTGTTAATCTAATTGGGCGTTCGAATTTTTATTGCAGTAACGTTGAAAAAGTCTTCAGAAGCTTCTCCCAATCCGATTACTTCTAAATCATCTTGTAGAATTTCCAGATGTCCAGAGGCGTTTGGAGATCATTTTTAGTTGAATTTTCATTGCAGTCATGTTAAAGAAGTCTTCAAAAGCTTCTCCAGCTCAGATTACTTTTGAAGCATCTTGTAGAATCTACAGAAGTCTAGAGGCATTTGAAGACGACTTTTGGTCAAACTTTTAGTCGCAGTGACGCTAAGGAACTCTTCAGAAGCTTCTTCAGCTCTGATTACTTCTGGAACATCTTGTAGAATCTACATAAATCCAGATGCATTTGAAGACTATTTTGGTCGAATTTTTATCGTAGTAACCTTAAGGAATTCTTCAGAAGCTTCTCCAGGTCTGATTACTTAAGAATTTTGCAGAGTCTCCAGAAATCCAGTGGCATTTGGGGATTATTTTCGGTCAAATTTTTATCGCAGTGACGTTAAGGAACTCTTCAGTAGCTTCTCCAGCTGCGATTACTTCTGGAACATCTTACAGACTCTCAGGATTTTCTTAAGAACTTTCATTGCAGTGGCGTTGAAGAAATTTTCAAAAGCTTCTCCAGCTCTTATTACTTCTGGAGGCTCTTGCAGAATCTCGAAAAAACCAGAGGCATTTGAACACTATTTTTGATCGAATTTTCATTGCAGTGACGTTGAAGAAGTCTTCAGAAGCTTTTCCAGTTCTGTATCTACAGAAGTCCAGAGGTGAACTCAAAGAAAGATTTAAAAAAAAAGAAGCTTTTAGAGACGTTTTCAAAATCTCACCTACTTCTTCGGTTTTTTTACCACCATACGGTACATACCTTAAAAATTTCTAGCTGCATTTTGCAAAGTAAAAAATGTTTATTACCATTTTTGTTTCAATGTTTTGGATTTAGTCTCTTCTAGAAGATTTCTGAACAATTTTTTAAAAATACTTCTAATCTGGCAACATAGTAGAATGGTTCTTAACATTCTACCTCTTCCCCCGCCTTTCCTTCCTTCCTTTAGTGAACCATTGGCAGGCAACCACATTCCAAAGACTCACTGAGTTGCCAAGTTTTTTCTGTTATTTGGCAGTTTTAAACATTAAATTGTACGATGCTCGCCGTCTGGAAATATACGTAACTATTTTGATACAAAATAATTACAAGTGGGTGTTAAAACCATTTCTAAAATTATGTGAGGATGTATTTATTTTTATGAATAAAAAATACTGTTTTCAGGTTATTTTATGGATAACAATTTTTTGATATAAAAAAAGATTCAGATGATTTGCAAGTAGGAATTATATAGACACGTATTTTTATTAAATATTCCAATAAATAACTTAAGCAACTTCAAAGTGATGGATTATTAAAAAATAAGAAGAAAATAAAGAACAACCGTTCTTTTGATGACTATTTGGAGACTATTTTCCGTGGAATTTTCATTGCAGTAAGGTTGAAGAAGTCTTCAGAAGCTTCTCCAGCTCCAATTACTTCTGGAGCATCTTGCAGAATATACAGAAGTCTAGAGGAATTTGTAGACTATTTTCAGTCGAATTTTCATTGCAGTCACGTTGAAGAAGTCTATAAAAGTGTATCCAGCTCCGATTGCTTCTGGAACATCTTGCAGACGCTCCAGAAAGCTAGAGACATTTGAAGAGATTTTTTATCGCAGTGACTTTGAGGAACTCCACCGAAGCTTCGCCAGATCCGATTACTCCTAAAACATCTAGCATACTCTCTAGAAGTTTAAAGGCATTTGTAGACTATTCTCACTCGAATTTTTATTGCAGTTGTGTTGAAGAACTCTTCAAAAGCTTCTCCAGCTCCGATTACTTCTGGAACATCTTGCAGAATCTACAGAAGTCTAGGGGCATTTGGAGACTATTTTCAGTCGAATTTTCATTGCAGTCACGTTGAAGAAGTCTTCAAAGGCTTCTCCAGCTCCAATTACTTCTGGAGCATTTTGCAGAATCTACAGAAGTCTAAAGGTATTTGGAGACTATTTTCAGTCGAATTTTCATTGTAGGCACGTTGAAGAAGTCAATAAAAGTGTCTCCAGCTCTGATTGCTTCTGGAACATCATGCAGACGCTCCAGAAAGCTAGAGACATTTGAAGAGATTTTTTATCGCAGTGACTTTGAGGAACTCCACCGAAGCTTCTCCAGCTCCGATTACTCCTGAAACATCTAGCATACTCTCTAGAAATTTAAAGGCATTTGTAGACTATTCTCACTCGAATTTTTATTGCAGTAGTGTTGAAGAACTCTTCAAAAGCTTCTCCAGCTCCGATTACTTCTGGAACATCTTGCAGAATCTACAGAAGTCTAGAGGCATTTGGAGACTATTTTCAGTCGAATTTTCATTGCAGTCACGTTGAAGAAGTCTTCAAAGGCTTCTCCGGCTCCAATTACTTCTGGAGCATTTTGCAGAATCTACAGAAGTCTAAAGGTATTTGGAGACTATTTTCAGTCGAATTTTCATTGTAGGCACGTTGAAGAAGTCAATAAAAGTGTCTCCAGCTCTGATTGCTTCTGGAACATCTTGCAGACGCTCCAGAAAGCTAGAGACATTTGGATAGATATTTTTTATCGCAGTGTCTTTGAGGAACTCCACCGAAGCTTCTCCAGATCCAATTACTCCTGAAACATCTAGCATACTCTCCAGAAGTTTAATGGCATTTGTAGACTATTTTCACTCGAATTTTTATTGCAGTAGTTTTAAAGAACTCTTTAAAAGCTTCTCCAGCTCCGATTACTTCTGGAACATCTTGCAGAATCTACAGAAGTCTAGAGGCATTTGGAGACTATTTTCAGTCGAATTTTCATTGCAGTCACGTTGAAGAAGTCTTCAAAGGCTTCTCCAGCTCCAATTACTTCTGGAGCATCTTGCAGAATCTACAGAAGTCTAAAGGTATTTGGAGACTATTTTCAGTCGAATTTTCCTTGCAGTCACGTTGAAGAAGTCTATAAAAGTGTCTCCAGCTCCGATTGCTTCTGGAACATCATGCAGACGCTCCAGAAAGCTAGAGACATTTGAAGAGATTTTTTATCGCAGTGACTTTGAGGAACTCCACCGAAGCTTCTCCAGCTCCGATTACTCCTGAAACATCTAGCATACTCTCTAGAAGTTTAAAAGCATTTGTAGACTATTCTCACTCGAATTTTTATTGCAGTAGTGTTGAAGAACTCTTCAAAAGCTTCTCCAGCTCCGATTACTTCTGGAACATCTTGCAGAATCTACAGAAGTCTAGAGGCATTTGGAGACTATTTTCAGTCGAATTTTCATTGCAGTCACGTTGAAGAAGTCTTCAAAGGCTTCTCCGGCTCCAATTACTTCTGGAGCATTTTGCAGAATCTACAGAAGTCTAAAGGTATTTGGAGACTATTTTCAGTCGAATTTTCATTGTAGGCACGTTGAAGAAGTCAATAAAAGTGTCTCCAGCTCTGATTGCTTCTGGAACATCTTGCAGACGCTCCAGAAAGCTAGAGACATTTGGATAGATATTTTTTATCGCAGTGTCTTTGAGGAACTCCACCGAAGCTTCTCCAGATCCAATTACTCCTGAAACATCTAGCATACTCTCCAGAAGTTTAATGGCATTTGTAGACTATTTTCACTCGAATTTTTATTGCAGTAGTGTTGAAGAACTCTTTAAAAGCTTCTCCAGCTCCGATTACTTCTGGAACATCTTGCAGAATCTACAGAAGTCTAGAGGCATTTGGAGACTATTTTCAGTCGAATTTTCATTGCAGTCACGTTGAAGGAGTCTTCAAAGGCTTCTCCAGCTCCAATTACTTCTGGAGCATCTTGCAGAATCTACAGAAGTCTAAAGGTATTTGGAGACTATTTTCAGTCGAATTTTCATTGTAGACACGTTGAAGAAGTCTATAAAAGTGTCTCCAGCTCCGATTGCTTCTGGAACATCTTGCAGACGCTCCAGAAGTCTAGAGGCATTTGGAGAATATTTTTGGTTGAATTTTTATTGCAGTGATGTTGAAGAGGTGTTCAGAAGCTTCCCCCGATCCGATTACCGTTCTTTTGATGACTACTTTTTCGACTCGTTGTGTAAATTTTTAATTATTATATTTATTAATCTATTAACAATGTAGGTGTACCAGTACAGATGCACTTTATTCTCCGTTTAAAAATAGCAAATTGATGATTTCCTCTCTTTAAAAATATCATAACAAAGAATAAAATTAATTCGTAACTTAACTTCCACGTTCTTTCCTCTCAGCTCACTTGTTTATGATTAATAAACAGGGCATTTAAATCGAAACGAACTAAAAGCTTTATAAGCAGTGCTGTAGAACGGAAATTCTTTTATTAAATACTAAAAAACAGATCAAATTTTTTGTCTAAAGAAAAGTGAGACAAATTGGGATTGTTTATTTATTTATTACAGAAAACACCAACGATGTATAACCGCGACCCAACTACAGCACCATACCGAATAAGAACAAACAACGAAAGTAAACTTTTCGACGATAGCGATATTGTCTAAGAAATAAAATCTCAAAGATTAAGATGGGCCGGACATCTTCAAAGACTTCCAGAGGATTCAACCCCGGCAACTAAAAGACTATTAGGACGTCCACGCCTAAGATAGCGCGATAATATAAAAACAGATCTGTTCTCAATGAATGTACCCTTCGATACAAACTTAATGATAGACCGGAGAATATAGAAAGAAGTTGTAAGCGCAACCAGAAGAAGAAGAGGAACGAATAAGAAACAATGATATTTATTAACAAACAACAGAAACATTGAGTCAAATAAGATTGTCAAAGTGACTTCCTTCCATTTTAATGCAGATACGACATCTTCGCCAAAGGAACTGTTGAACTCTTTCCAAAATACCTTCATTGGCTGGAATTCGATAACATCCCTGCTCTACTTTTTGCTGCAGCTCCTCGAGGTTATTTATAGAAGTGGCGTATATGAAATTTTTTAAGTGTCCCTTAAAGAAAAGCCAAGGGAGTTTAAATCAGGTGATCTTGCAGACCTCGGTACCGTTCCATTCCTTCCTATCCATCTTTCTCCAAAAAATTGGTCTAAATGCTCTCTTACGGCAATTGAGAAATGTGCCGAATCACCATTGTGTATTAAAGGAGTATCTTCTGAACGATCACCCAATGTGTTCTGTAAAAAATGCCTGTATTCTACAATACTATGGAGATTTTCGTTCCCATATATACGAATTATGGAAATTAAAAACTCCATTTCGTGTAAACCTTCCCTTCTCAGTAAAAAGAATGTCTGCAATAAAATTGGGGTCCTTAGCATTAAACCAGTGGCAAAACTTCAAATATTCCTGATGATCTTAATAGAATAAACAAAGGAAGCAGGAAAAGTTATTAGACCAGTAACTCTTTATGGGTGTGAGACATGGACGTTAAATGAAACAGAAGAACAAAAAAATTAGAAATCTGGGAGAAGAAAATTCTAAGGAGAATATATGGAGGGAAAAAAGCTGACCAAATATGGGTAAGAAGAACAAATAAAGAAATAATGGAACTATACGACAGCCCCTCAATAAAATCACAAATAAAGGCTCAAAGAATTGGATGGCTAGGTCATGTTAAAAGACTACCGGAAACGAGAGTAACCAAGAAAAATCCCTATGACGGAAAAGAGAGAGAGGAAGACCTAGAAGAAATTGGTTGACGGCAGTGGAGGAAGATTTAAAGCACCTAGGTTACAGAAAGGCTTAGACAAGAAGGAATGGAGAAAAATCTACAACCAGTATAGATATTAATCATCACACTTGAGAATAGACGTAAAGTTTCTTATTAATTTTATCAATTTAATATAAATTATTAAAGGGCAAGAAATTGGTCGCTGAGTGGTGTTTATAGACATACAAATTTTTATATTTTCCTAATTTTTGTTGTTATATTTGTTTTGGTTAGCCACTGGATTTAAAGTTTAAAGACAACGACGCCACTTGTATTATTGAGTAGAGGAGGCATTCTTTAACTTCTTTAACCTTTGTGATCCCCACAATTGGATCTATTAGCCTCATTGCTAGCTCTGTGTGCCTATGGCGTAATTTGGTAATGCTGAAAAGGTGCTACTTTTAGCTTGTAAATGCTATTATTATGTGTACTTATCAAGATATAAATAGTTAAAAAGCAGCTGCGCTTCTAAAATGTTTAATTAATTGTTTTCAGTTCCTAGTTTGTATACAGTGAGATACACGCGGACACTTTTCTAAATAAATAAAATAGATAGAGTGTCCTAGGACATAAACAGAGAAAATATGTGGATGTCTTGTTGTTGTTTAAAGATCTATCAACTATAATTACATTAAATAATAATCTATAATTTGAATTAAATTGCAGTTTACCACTCCTTTTTAAACTGTCTTCCGTATCCGTACAATGTAGTTTAACATTATTGTTTCTTTGCAATCTTGATGCTTAATAAACGGATACGCAACATAAATTTAAAAATACTCATTCTGATCCTTTGTTTATATAAGATCTAAGATCTAGAAGAATAAATTGATTGTATAAAATTTATTCTTATATAAATAATGGTTAATTATATTATGTAGGATGAAAACAATATGTGTATATATTATGAAACTTTACATTCGTGGATAAATATTTTTGATATAATATTTGGTTCTTTAAGTATTAAAAAAATAATAATTGGCGTTCGTGGGACTGACCCACAGAGACTAAGAGGATTGTCTGTTTAGTTTGGCATGTGGCCGTTTAGAAGGCGCCACAATGAGAACATTTTTACTCAAATCTAACTTCAATCTTTTGTTGGCATAAATCCAGAGTTTCATTACAATACAACAAGTCGTGTAGGTACAGTTAATTTTTGAAATTAGCAACTTGGTCGATAAATGGATCTTAGTCGTGTACCTACATTTTCAGCAATGTCTCGCTAAAATGGTTTCTGCATTTGGGAATGAAGTACCACATCAGTCAACTATTTTTCGGTGGTATTGCGAATTTTAAGGGGGTCGCTCCAGTCTCAGCGACGAATCCAGACTATGTCCACCCAAAAAAGCAGTTACACAACCAAACATTGATGCGGTTCGTCAGCTAATTAAAGATGACCGCCGTGTAACATACCAGGAAGTATTTTTGGGAATTTAAAAGATCTCGATCCCTCGATAAAAAAGATCCTACATGAAGAATTGGGTGTTACGAAGTTGGTTTCCCGTTGGATCCCTTATTTGCTCACAGAAAAGCAAAAAGCCGTTCGCGTCAATTGGTGTCGAAAAACATTAGGATGATTCAACAAAGGAAGCTCAAAAAACGTTTCTATTATTGTCAGTGGCGATGGATTTACTCATGAAAACAAACGCCAATCCGCTGGGTGGGTGTTTCATCATGAGGAAAACCAACAAAAATGATCCGTTCTCTAAATATATCAAAGAAAATGGTCGCAACTTTTCTATCAAGCATATAAACATACACAAGTAAACATCGTATATACCTGACCGTATGCTGTGCTATAGTTGAGCCGTTCAAAAGATGGAATGATTACATGAACGGCACGCACTCTTTGAATATTATTCTCGCCAACCAACATCACGAGTCCGATTTACACTACTCAACAAAGTACCCATACTCGATGCCTACAGTTTATATTATCTCTGGTATGAGTACAGTGTAAACTGTCCTCTGTTATTTCAGTTTAGAAGGCGTGGCATCGTACGATTACGCCGGCCAGTCACTGATCAAGCGTCCTTGAATTCCATCTTTTGAACGGATCGAGTATAGTTAGACTTTTTGGATGGGTGAAATCTAGTCACCTATGCGCATTAGAAATACAATGAAATAATTAAAAATATAAGGCCTCTAAGTATTGATAAAATTAAAGATGACAATGATGGGAACAATGAAAAAAATTATAAAAATCAAGTACATTGGAATTTATGTAAATAATATCCATGAATGATATGATTATATGTTAATGGTTATATCAATAAAATTTATTACAACTCATAATGTATTTAATCATTAAAATTTTTTTTTGGAGTGTCTATACGAGTGTTATCTTTTTATTTTAGCAAATAGCCTCTTAGAAGGCGCCACCAATTGTTACGACCCGTGGTAATAGTTTTTGTAAAATTAATAGAACGATATCTTTTAACAGACTTTTATTATAATACTTGTTAAACTATTCGAGAACGAAGTAAAAGTAAAGGTGGCCTGGCTCACATAAAAGTACCCTTTTCCTGGTGTGCACCACTTGACACACCCTTCCCAGAATCCCATCAGGTCACATTCCACTGTAAACGAGTCGACCAGGGACAGTGTTAGGTTTTAGTCGGCCATGCTGCCCATTTTTCCGTCCCGGAAAACCCTGTGTAAGTCAGAACAATAAATTAATGCAAACATACTTAAACCGTTGTCAAGAAAAATCAATCAGACTTGGATGCTGCGCACACATCTTTGTCATGAATAATTTCTCTCTTTTACAACAAATTAAAAACAAACAAATAACAACAATAAAATATGTATAAAGAATAAAACAATATGAACAAGCTACTTTTTAGCCTTCTTCGTTTTCAGATTCCGTTTTGCTATCGCTTTCATAAGCAGCCGTAAACGGTTTCATTCTTTCAGCAGAGCTGACACCTAGGTACTTTTTACGTGCACGCCTTGAACCTGGCAGATCTTCAACCACGTATCGGTCAAGATCCAGGACTTTCTTTATTACGTAGGGACCGTTATATTTTGGCACCAGTTTTTGGCTTTTACCATCGTTTGCCAAATTTGCCTTGCGTAACAAGACTAAATCACCTACTCTATACCTGTGACATTGCTTTCTTTTAGCATCAAAGTGAGCCTTTTGCTTCACTTGCTTTTGTTGTATCTTCATTTCAGCATCTTTTCTGGTTTTTATTATATCCTTATCTACTTCATCCTGGACTACAGCCATACTAAGGAATGAATCTTTCATTCCCCTGGGGTTGTAGCCAAGGAGTAATTGATAAGGGCTCTTCCCTGTCGTTTCATTTGGTGCTGAATTAATGGCGAACGTAATAGAACCTAACGATTGATCCCATTTTCTCTCATCGTCATGACTAGTTGAAATGGAATTTAGTAAAGTTCTATTAAAACGTTCCACTTGTCCATTTGCTCGTGGTGTAGCCGTTGCGTTATATACGACTTGTATCGATAGGTCCTTGGTAAACCTGATAAAGGCATCACTCGTAAAGCTTGATCCTCTATCACATATTATTCGTCTTGATACACCAAAAGTTTCAAATACACTTTCTAAAAAGTTTATTACTGGCTTGGTTTTTGTACTATTTACTGCTTTTGCCCAGAGAAATTTCGTGAAGGCATCGACTGCCACAATCAAATAGGAGTTTCCCTTCGTACTTTTAACAAAGGGCCCTACATGGTCAATATGCATAGTGTCCATTGGTACCGGCGTCTTTTCAATTGGATGAAGGAATCCTTCCTTCTTACCCGTTGGCGCTTTATTATATGCACATTCTAAACATGATGAAATGTACCTTTTCACATACTTTTTCATGCGTGGAAACCAATATTTATTACTTATTAATTTCATCGTCTTCTCCACTGCAAAATGACCATTGTTGTCGTGGTGATACATGGTAACTACCCGCCTAGCTGCTTTAGGGACGTACCATCTCAGTCCGTTTGCTGTTTTTCTATATAACTTATTATTGTTAACCTCATAGTCAATGTGAATTTGTTTTTCCTCTGAATCGTTGGCTTTATTCTGAAGTATATTAAAAATATTTTTACATTGATCGTCTTTCATTTGTACGGCTAAAACCCAGTCATCCTTGCTGATGTCCACTTGTAGCACATCCATAATATTAGGCTTTTTATTGTTTGTATCAGGCATGTCGACAGGATTTCGACTCAATGCGTCAACGTGTCCCATCCTCGTCCCCGCACGGTATTCTACACAAAAATCGAACTCTTGTGCAGTTAACCACCACCTTGCGATCCTAGGAATCAGGTCACGCTTACTCATGGCTGTTCTAAGGGCATTACAATCCGTAACCACTGTGAATTTCATTCCAATCAAATATACTCGGAACCGTTGTAAGCTATTAATCACAGCTAAAGTTTCTAGTTCATAAGAATGAAATCTTTGCTCCTCTTTTGATGTCTGACGACTAAAATATAAAACGGGTTTTAATGATCCATTCTCCTGTTTCTGCAATAATATACCACCAAGTCCTAGTTTTGAGGCATCTGTATGTACCTCCGTCTCAAATTTGGGGTCATATATTGCTAAAACCGGCCTTTCAACTAATGCTTCTTTTAATTTTTCGAATGATTCTTGCTGTTCTGTTCCCCACTCAAAACGAACATCTTTCTTTGTTAAGGATGTCAATGGTCGTGCTATTTGGGCAAAACATTTAACATATTTTCTGAAATAGCTACAGAGACCAACAAACTGACGTATTTGATGTACATTCTTTGGCACAGGGAAATTTTTAACAGCAGCAATTTTTGTAGTACCGGGCCTTATACCCTCGGTACTAATTTCATGACCAAGGTAGTCTATAGTTGTCTGGAAAAATTGACATTTATTTAGACGCAGTGACACTCCTGCATTCCGGAATGTTTCTAGTACATTTTCCAAGGCAATTAGTCCATCTGGTATACTCGAAGAGGGTACAAGTACATCATCCATATATGCCAAAGCTGTGGTAAACCTCATGGATCCCAGTATTTGGTTAATTGTTCTTTGAAAAACAGCAGGGGCGTTTACCAATCCGAATGGCATTCTCAGATATTCATATTGACCGTCAGGTGTTACGAATGCAGTCTTCTGTCTAGATTCTTCTGCCATTTTAATTTGGTGATAGCCACTAGTCATATCAAGTGTAGTAAAGTACCTGCAATCTTTCAATCTTTCCAAGTGTTCGTCAATCCTGGGAAGTGGATAACAGTCTCTAATTGTCTTAGCGTTCAAGGCACGATAATCGACGCACATCCTTGTTTCGCCATTTTTCTTTTTAACCAGGACGATTGGACTCGCATATGGTGAATTAGATTCTTGAATAATTTCAGCACTTAACAACCCATTGACAATTTCTCGTACCTTTTCTCTTTCGCTAAAAGACAGACGATAAAGCCTGTACGTTACAGGTTTATCATCCATAAGATTGATAGTCATTTCAGAATTCTTAATTCCACTCAACTCACTGACATTTTGTGCAAAGCAATCTCTATATTTATTAATTAATATCAAAAGCTTATTTAAGTCATTAAACGATAATTTTTCAGATACATAGCATTTTAATTCGTTTAAAGAAAATTTCGGCGGATAAATATTATCAACTTTATTGACACTTACCCCTAAATTTTCTTCAATGCATGGGACACCACGCGCTACGATCTGTCCTCGCTTCACAGTTAGGATATTTTCTGTTAAGTTGAGCACAGGGAGTTTAGCATCCAAGGAGGATGTCACGCAGCTTGGTACTACGCACCCTCTTGTTGGTTCGTACCACTTACGGATATTTACAAAAATATCTCCAGTATAGTCCGTGTTAGAATTACACTGAATGACACCCACATGATTTGGCGGTATTTTCACATTTTCTTTTGCTCTCAAACATAATTTTTGTGGGGGTAATTTGTCTACTTCAGGTAATTGCACCATTTCGGAGTTAAACAATCGTACACTATCATTCCGAACAACAGTTACAGCATCCGTTTTGTCAAGTACAGATCTACCTATTAGCAAGGGCATTGATTGTAGATGGTCCCTTACTACGAAAATGGGAACCTCAGCTTCCAACAAATCTACCTTTAATTTTACCTGTGACCGTCCCAAGGCTTTTGTCACACACCCTCCATAACCATTGAAGCATACATCAGTTTGTTCCCAAGTGATTCCAACGTATTTGGCATCACTTTCACGGATTATAACCACTTCACACCCTGAGTCAATAAATCCTTGAATATTATGTTCGTTTATTAAACAATTGACAAAATATTTGTTGTGCTCCGGTGGTTTCGTGTGGCATAGCATAGCACTACGTGTTTGTGATGGCTTATTTTTATTTCTATAGCAACTTTCTGCCTTATGCCCCAACTTTTTGCAAATCGAACATTCCATCTTAGGTGCTGGACAGTCCTTATAAATGTGTCCATACTGTTTACAGTTAAAACATTTTCCCTTTGGCAAAATCTTCCTAACCCCAGATTTAATTTCGGCTAGATTCTGGTCAGTTTTCTTATCCGGCCTCTTGTTGCTATAATACTGCGGCTTTGGGTCATTCGTTGTAGTCGTAATTAACGTTGACAAGTAATCAGAATACAAGTTTTCTGGAGTAGTGTATCTTCCAACTTTTGCTCCTGATTGTATCGTACTATCCTGTATCCCATCAATGATCATCGCTACAGCATTTTTGCCTGTAATATCACATTGTCGAAGCAATTGGGTTTTGGCAAAATAATATTCAGTCCACGTTTCGTTAGGTCGTTTTAATCTATGTATGAGATTTTTAAGAGCTGTTGGGTAATCCTGATGATCAGGGAACGCTTGAGTTAATAAACTCTTCCATTCAGCCCAAGAATGCATATAATTCTCAAGGCTATTGTACCAGGTCTTCGCCAGTCCCCCTAGTCTGGACTGCATGTGATAAATAGTAGTTCTTTCGTCCCACCTATTTATCTCAGCTAACT
This sequence comes from Altica lythri, assembly GCA_964028335.1. Lineage (NCBI taxonomy): Eukaryota > Metazoa > Arthropoda > Insecta > Coleoptera > Chrysomelidae > Altica > Altica lythri. The sequence goes on along the minus strand of OZ034801.1, from coordinate 19,061,397 downwards.
GATCTATTTTGTCCAACCATTTCCGACAGTTTTCATTTTCTTTACATGAAAACTCCGGAATGCAGTCTGGCCTTATAGACACTCTTGTTGCGTTATTGTTTTCTAAAAGCTGATTCACCAAATCTTCTAGTTCTTTAATTCTTTGCTGTGCATCCTGTGTTTCTTGTACCACAGAAGCACGACTGGAATTGTCTACAATTTCAGCAGCATTCGATAAACTATTTCGATTCGTATTAGCATGCCTGTTTGTAGTCTCATTGGGTGGTGTATAACTCTTTGTATGTGCCTTATATGCTGTTCTTTTCCTGTGTTTTCGTTTATAACGACCGGCACAGTCACTACTAGAAGACGAAGAACTCGATCTACTAGATGTAGAACAACTAGAGCTATCTCGCCTTCTTTTACCCATATTCACAATTGTCCACAAATAAAACAAACAACCGAACAAATTAAACTAATATGTTCAAAATGCTAACAAACTAAACTTAAACACTTAAACACTATAAAACTAACAAGTCTTTTCGGATAGAGCGTGATATATCCCGCCGCTGCACTGTTACGACCCGTGGTAATAGTTTTTGTAAAATTAATAGAACGATATCTTTTAACAGACTTTTATTATAATACTTGTTAAACTATTCGAGAACGAAGTAAAAGTAAAGGTGGCCTGGCTCACATAAAAGTACCCTTTTCCTGGTGTGCACCACTTGACACACCCTTCCCAGAATCCCATCAGGTCACATTCCACTGTAAACGAGTCGACCAGGGACAGTGTTAGGTTTTACAATAGAACCTTTACACTCAAATCTAACCTCAATCTTTTGTTGATATAAATCCAGAGTTTCATTGCGATACAATAAGTAGCGTAGGTACAGTGAATTTTTTAAATTAGCAAATCGGTCGAAAAATGGATCTTAGAGAACATTTTAGAGAAATAAATTTTCGGAGAGGATTTTCCCAACAGTAATGTCTCGTTGAAATGGTTTCTGTGTTTGTGAATAAAGCACCACATCAGTCAACTATTTCCCACTTGTATTGCGAATTTCAACGTGGTCGTTCCAGTCTCCGCGACGAATCCAGGCTAGGTCCACCGAAAAAAGCAGTTATACAGCAAAACATTGATGCGATTCGTCAGCTAATTAGGGATGATCCGGAAAATAAACGCCAATCCACTGTGTAGGTGCTTCACCATAAGGAATATTCGCAACTTTTGTGTCAAAATCTGATCATGTGGCAACAATTGTTTTAGAAGGTTGACGAACGGTTACTTCCAATTGGTACATAAATGTTATCGCGAAATTCTGACAAAGCAACACACAACGGCGAATCATCTTACATCAAGACAATGCAAGTGCTTACATTGCCCAAAAGACAATCAAGTTTTTGGAGCTTCAAAACATCGAATTCTTCACGTTCCCATAGATCAAGAATTCAATGCGTGGGCTGCGATTCCAGTGTCCACACGAAGCCATCGATGCCTTAAAAACAGCGATTATGCAGGTGTCAACTGAAGGCTGGAATAACTGTTTTACCAGTTGGTTTAAACGTATGCAAAAGTGTCGTATCGTTTTTTCGTGGGACATATTTTAAAAAACAAACAACCCTCGTATGGTATCTCTTTTACTTATACAAATTTTCCAGCTTTTTAAAATAGTTTAAAATGAACCGTACGTTTTGGTATACCTGTCATTGGCTCTGGACCGTCGAATATTATGTTTATCAGTCTGCTTACTGTCTGGGAATCCTGCTACTGTTATGTACCACCAGGAGATCCACGACTTCCTGGCACTCGTATTCTAGTCTGGAGACCACTTAAGGAATCTTTAAATCCCTACTAACCACCAGACTATCTGTAAATATAGTGATCCACTCCGATTTATAAGCTCAAATCATTATCTCTTACGTAATACAAGATTGGATATACTTCTAGTCGAGACACTGACGTGTGTGTTCCTAGAGGGTCAGAAATTGTTATATTTCTGTCTTTTTTGAAAACTCTACAGACTATTAGACCTTCTTGAAGCTTGGATTAAGTTCTTGCTTTTTGCCATTCCTCACGTTGATGTATATCTACCTGGAATGTTTTCTTAGGCAGTTTTTTAGGAACTATATGGTCTGATTTCATTTCCTGGATGTCTTCTCTCATTTCCTATTTTATGTTGTTCGATACTGATCTAACAAAAATGTTACTCAGATTTTCTTGTAGTCTATAGAAGCCCAACCTTGCATCACCATTCGAGATAATTTACAGAGAAGGATGGTGTAATAAGCGAACATAATTACTGCTATTGGGTTGCCTCTTAGAGCTCCAGTAATGCCAAAGCAAATTAGTCTTTAAACCATGCTTAGGTTGATGATTGCATTTTTCTGTTGTATCTTTGTCTAACTTACTAAAATACATATAGCTTGCTAAAATATTTATTTTTGTTAAATATCTTCACAAAATCCATAAATTAAACTATAGTTTTACACATTTCTACTGATTTCTCTGAAGATGATTCAGATATGTTGATAACGTTGGTGAGAATATACAAAGAAAAAACAGATTCCCAAAATGTCCTCCAGTATGAGTCAAAAATAAATAAATAAAAACATAAAATCAATTTCTTTAAAACATTGATCATTTGTTGTAGAAGCGAGTTATTAATGGTAAATAATTTTTAGAGGTATTTAAAAACCAGCATCACCAGGAAACCGTTAACTATCTTCTTACCGGATGTACTAAAATCCACAGGTGTTTAAAAATAAATATTAATCTTAATAGAAATAAATTAGCAACACCTATCACAAGATCAAATAAGAATATTTCTGGTATAATTAAATAAAAATAACACTATAAATTTATTTATTACATTGTTTAATCACTTCGATAATATGTATGTATAAGAATGTGGTAGGATGCAATAATATTCTTAGAAGCCCAACTTTGGTGATAAAATGTGTATGGTAGTTAAACGAGTTTTATTATTTGCATATTATGATACTGAACTTGTTTTTTAAGTAAGTATGTAACAATAATATCGAGATTTACACCCACATTGTTGCAACTGAAAAGTAATTAACTACTGAGCTTCCTACATGATTAGAAGAATGACCTTTAAATCATGTAAAATAAACTAATTAATTATAATTGATATATTATTTTTAGAAATATATCAGTAATGAATGGTAATATACTCGAGTACTGTGCATTTTTATTAATCAACATCAATTAATCTTGCCCTCTACTTCAAAATCTATCCTCTGCTAGACCAGGGATAAGAATCTCCCTTTTGGCAAAAAATGAAAAATCATTTCCTGAGACTGGTAATTTTTAAAACTAACTTATTTATAAGTCTAAATGAATAAAAGTGCGCTATATTACAGGGTGTTAGAAAAAAATGTCACAAAATAAAATGGGTTGTAATATGGCTCAAAATATGCAGAAAAGTCTTAATAAACATATGTCCGCAAATTAACGATTTCGAATTGTGTTTTTGTATGATATTTCAATTATCTATTTTTTCATTTTCAAAACCTTGCTTTTCTTATCAAATTTGAACGTAGATATCATTTGTAGATATTATTTAGTTGTTGGTGAACAATTGGTAATGTGGGGGAAGAGCTACGTCTGTATGTAGACGCTTTCACTAATTGCCACATGCCTTCAGTTTATGTGTTTGGACGACTGTACCACAGGTTACAGTCCCATAATTCCGAGAGACCAAGATCGGTGTCCTCTCCTGAGACAGAAGAAGCAATTTTGGCACGAGTAGAGGAGAATCCAGAAACTTTTTTGCGAAGAATATCACCGAAGGTAGGAATTGGGTTTCCTTTGGTTTCGAGAATACTTCACGAGCAAAAGCTTTATTCGTACTATGATCATAAGTGCATTGTTTGAATCAACTTGATCAACAGGCACGAATTTTGCCACTGGTTTGATGCTGAGGACCCAAATTTTTTTGCAAACATTCTTTTTACTGATGAGTTTCTAATTTCCATAATTCGCATATGTGGGCCGACGAAAATCTCCATAGTATTGTGGAATCCAGGTATTAGGTACGTTTTTCGTTGAACATTTGGAGAGGTATTTTGGGAGACCGTTTACTAGGTCCGATTGTAGGTACTGTCTATCCGATTAACGGGAGCTGATTACTTAAACTTTTTGCAGAAAATATTGACATTCCTTTAATACAAAGAAATCAAATGTGGTACCAGAACCAGAACGATGGTGCTCTGGTACATATTTCAATTGCAGTAGACGTATCTTCTGGAGAACGATGGATAAGAAGAAGCGGACCTGTACCATGGCCTTCAAAATCGCCTGATTTAAACCCACTTGACTTTGTATTGTGCATACGTGAGTATATCGAGTATGGTTTGCCAGCCTAAAGTGGCAAGAGTGGTTGGAGACAAAATGATTCAAAATATGGAAGTGGAATCTAGATCAGTTAAGGTTACTAAAGTAACTTTGTTGCTAATTAATTTTTGTTTTAATGCTTTTAAATATCTTAAACAAAAAATTAAGAAGAATAACAGAAAGACATCTCAACTAAGCCCAAAGTGGTTTTCGAAAAAGCAGAAGTACGTAAGATCACATTTTTTATTAAATAAAAATAGAGAAGACCTCTCAGCAAAATAAAGAAAACGTATAGAGAAACAAAAATAGGAATAATTACAACGAATGGATAAAAAGAGACCTGTAAAGCAAATATGGAAAACAAAAATTCAAAAAGAAAAGAAAAGAGGAAAACCAAAAAAGGTATGGAATAAAAAATAATCATAAATAGTAAAAAAGGTAGATGGCGATGTGTTTGGATTTCTAGATTGTTCATCGCTAAAACTCGAGAACGGCTAGACCGATTTGGCGAATTTTGATCTTGAACTATTTGTGAAAGTTCATGATAGATTTAAACGGTGAGAAACATAAATAATAAGTAACGAAATATTTCAATACAAAGTATGTATTAATTATATACATTATGAATTCCTAATAGATGACAGTGTAAGTAAATTTTTTTGATATTAATGTTACAGATACCCGGTAGAAGGCATTTTATTTAGATTTCTAAATAAATAGAAAAACAAGTAACTAAAGCAAAATGGAAAATAGTCGAAAAAAAAATAAGAAAATGCTTACTAAATCAGGTACTAAGCCGCCACCGTAAATATGCGCAGTTATTATCTTATATTTAGTGAACGGATATTTTGAAATATCTCTCATGTGATTTTTGAAATTTTAGAAAGTATACAACAAATACATTGTTGTTTCCAGTCTTGCTGGATGCGATTTTTTTTTCAATTTCTCCTGAATGCCATTTAATATATTTTTGATTGTATACTTTCTAAATTTCAGTAATATTTCATATATTTAAAAGAGCAAATTGTACTTAAATAAGTACCTTGACGCCACCGTAAGGTGGCGCAGTTGATATATAATATAGTATATCTACTTCGTTCAATAATGTGTGTGACTGACACATAGATGGCAGCACTAGCACTAAATATTTTTTTCGAAAGTAGCAACCTTTTTAGGCTTACTGTCAAAATCATATGTTAATCCGACCATTTGTTTACACGTTACAGTGCTTTAAGTGACGCTACTTTTGAGTTAAAAAAAATGAATTCAAAGCAATTCCGTGTGCTGATTTATCATTGTTTTTTAATGAAAAAAAATACTGTTTAATGCCAGGAATGGCTTGAAAAACATTATTCGGACTCTGCTCCATCAAAAAGAAGCATTTGTTATTGGTATGCCGAATTCAAACGTGGTCGTACAGACACCGATGACATTCCATCTACTGGAAGGCCAAATGACGCTGTTATTCCGGAAAACGTTGAAAAAACACTGAAAATCATTATGTCCAACAATAAAGTGAAAGTGAGGGAGATTGCTGACATTCTAAAGATATCAGCAGGCCATAATACACGAACATTTGGGTATGAAAAAGGTGTTTTCCAAATGGGTGCCGCGTTTGCTCACACCGGAGCAAAAATAACAACGAATCGATCAATCAAAGAGCTGTTTGGACATGTTTACGCGCAATAAGTTGGAGTTTTTGCATCGGTACATCACAATGGATGAAAAATGGATCCACCATTTCACTCCAGAGTCAAATCGGCAGTCTGCTGAGTGGCATGCAGCCGGTGAAAGCCGCCCAAAGCCACCAAAGACGCAGCAGTTGGCTGGCAAGGTTGTGACGTCTGTATTTTGGGATGCGCATGGAATAATATTCGTCGACTATCTCCAGAAGGGGCAGACCATCAACAGCGACTATTATATAGCGTTATTGGAGCGTTTGAAAGACGAAATCGCAAAGAAACGGCCTCATATGACGAAGAAAAAGTGTTGTTCCACCAAGACAATGCACCGTGTCACAAATCAATGAAAAGGATGGCAAAATTGAACGAATTGGGCTTCGAAATGCTTCCCCATCCACCGTATTCTCCAGATATGGTCCCCAGCGACTACTAGCTCTTCGCAGACCTCAAAAAAATGCTCCGTGGTAAGAGATTTGGCTCAAATGATGAAGTAATCGCCGAACAGAAACTAACGCCTATTTTGAAGGCAAAGAAAAATCGTTTTACAAAGGCGGTATCGAAAGATTGGAAAAGCGAATTTTGGCGAAAAAATGTGTTTTAATTAGTTAGTCATTATTGAACTAAGTGTTATGTATATATTTCCTACATTATTATTAAATTTTATTAAAATAACTGAGTTAAGTTGAAAAAAATAAGTAGAAAGAAATGACATAATTTAAATATGTAATAAGTTTACTTGTGTAAGCATATATGTATGTATAAATTTACAAATTAAATATTCCTTGTTTTGTTACGTGTGTAAATCAATAACTCAAAAATTAATTTAAAACTTCCTGCAACAATTTGCAATCAGGCCCAAAAAACTGAATAACATTAATATAGCTACGAGACATGTAAGAAAATGAGGAAGGTCCATGAATTAACTCATAGGCGTCCAATAAAACTGCCTTAATTATTTTGTTTATATATTTATTTATTTATTTATATATTTATTTAAGAAAATAAAGATATCAGTATACTTCTTTTAATTGTATGTACATACATATAAACGATTATTTACATAATCAATTAGATACCAAAGTCTTACAAGATTGATTAAATTTTGTGATAAAGCATATGTAACCAATTTTTTGAAGTTATACTTCTATTCATGCACTCGGTGGAAAAGATTTGTGTACAGTTAAATGGGAAAAATCATACCATATGTAATGGTGTGAGTAAGAGAGAGACAGACACACTTATAAGGTAAATTGGTCGTTAAAAACAAAGAGGAAATATTTATCACTTGTTATTAGTCATAACTATAAGTCCTTTGAATACCGTTTCAACATTCAGTACATTGAAAAGGGATAGATATACAAAAAACAGTCTGAACTAATTAGGAATATCATAGTGACGGACCACATGATTATTTGACAGATTATTTTATAATTCTGTCATGTAAGTTAACATATTAAGTTCAGTATTTTATATTAATAATATTAATAATAATATTTAGTAATGAGTATTGTATTATAGTCTAAAATACCATCACATGGTTGCAGTATATCCTGCACTATGCTTTTGAGGTTGTTGGCTACATAAACAAAGTTTAAAAGTCGAGGAAATAAAGCACCAAAACCTCCGAATTTTGTAACGTAAGCTAGATCGTAATGCGTTTTTTGCATTGAATTCGTTAAAGTATCAGGAAATTTGTCGCTATATTTTATAATGTAAAAATGGAAATTGCATTTCTGCATTCGAAAAATACATTCCGAACAGACAATAGAGAGAAAACTTACAACTCGGTAAGTATTGCTGAAAATGGATGCAATTTATATACTCGGGGTTTTTGGAGTTGCTGAACACGAATATCACGATTCCGAAAGTCTCCGCGGCAGTTGGTGTCTAGGGTATTTACATCTTCTCTACCTCTTTTATGTAAATTCTGTACGAAATCAGTGCACACTTGGTACTCGGTGGTTTTTTGAGTCGCTAAATACGATTATAATAATGACGATGGTGTTCGAAACATCTGGTGCTTAAGACGGACCTCGTCTCCAGGAATTTTATGCAAATTCGATACAAAAAGAGTGTGCACACGGTACTAGGAGGTTTTTGGGGTCGCTTACTACGAATATCATATAATGAGTTTGCTAAATCATTCGCATACAAATTTATGAATCCATGCGCGTGCATAGAAGTATAACTTCTGTCCCACTGACTGCCACACTAGTTCTTTTTGTATAATATAAGATGTTTGTTACTGAAATTTATTAACCGAAGTAGGTATTTTACAAGCACAAAAAGATACATATCTTTAAACAATGAAGACCTATAAATTAAAGAAAACGTTTATCTTAACAACAATGTTAGTAAATTCACTTAAGAGAAATTAGATAAGGAAAACAATTAGAAAAAGTTTGGCTAAGTTAATATAAAACATTTTGGGAGAACTGGGGCCGGTTGATTAAAAAAAATCTTACATTTATCTCATATAAAACATTTTTAAACTTAATGTATTTCTTGATCTATTAATCCAAAGAATGGCTTAAGTTAAATAATAGAAATTATAGAATTCAAAATAAAAAAAGGTTTAAATCATTCTGCCCCACTTATGGGGCACTTTTTTACATCGCTTAGGGCACTTTGATACTGGGTAATAATTTAAAATAATTTCATGGTAATAATACTTTTATAATAATACTCATTCAATAAAATTCATTTGCATCTTCATTTACACGTTACACGATATGTGCCTCGTTGTGAATTTCGCTTTTGGCAAACGTAATAATACAGTTTTAAAATGAACGAATATGATATTGATTGTAATATTCGAAGTGTTTATTTACTAACAGGAATTCTCCCTTTTATGTCGTCTTCTGATACCACTAATGATCGTATTTTAGTTAATTTCATCGTGACGTAAAATATAGGTTTCTTGTGCATCAGGTACTCCGAAGACCACAATTGATATATCATATTCGTTCTAACCAACCCCAAAAACCAAGCAAGTATCGAGTTTTAGTAATTTCCATCGTTAATTTAGAGAAAACTCTAGGAGACGATGGAAAAGAGTATTAAGTTTTAGCTATTTTTATGATAAATTGCTGGAAGAAACTCCAGTGAACGACGTAAAAAGTAGGTTTCCTGTGCACTGAAGTAAGTACTGAAAATTTTACACACTAGATAAAAGTAGGTTATCCAAAACCAAGAAAGATAATTAAATTGAACAGAAAAGGAGATATGATGAGTATTGAGTAAACATTAACCTCATTGGCTTTTTGTGTTGGTTGTTAAATTTTAGTATTTAGGAAGAGGACGCCCATGCTGAAGAGAACAGAACAGACTAGCCATACAATGACACAACAAGTAAAAGTATGTTTCGCAAATTCTTACCGCCCGCGGATGTTATTTCATGAAATTATGTCACAACAACTGATATTGTTCCGATTATATAAGTTGCTTTATGAACTGAATACTATTATTAATACAACACAACACAAGGAAATGGATACAATATGAATGGGCGGTTGCTACTTTTCTTTCTTCAATTTTTAATTAAGCCTTTAACTTAATTTTATAAATATTTTTTTGCTACCAATGAAAAACTTTCCTTCTAACATACTTGTAACATATATTTTTTCCTATATCCTAGTGTAGAACTTACTGGTCACTTCAGGGTAGTGCTACAATTTAATGTTATCCTGAATTTTGATATGTGGCAACTTAATTCTATTTAAGAAAGACCATTTGAATAGTTCTTCCTGAAAAAGGCTGTTTTCAGTCTGAGATACGTCGAATCTGGATCAAGGAAAACCACCTCGGACTAATTATTTTGGAATTGTCCCCATGTTACTATTAAGATAAGTAATTTAATTATATATTCGAACTGGTTAATTAAAGTTGGTTCTCTAGCTTCTCTGGAAGTTGCTGTTCTGCTGTTTGGAGTAGCCTCAGCTGTGGAAGCGAAAGTTTCCTCTGGATGGCTTTGCAACCTCTGTTCGAATGGTATTCTAGGCTCAGGTGTTGGAGTCCTACAGGGTAGGAGCATATCTTCGTTGGAGTTCCTGTAGGCGAAAAGGTCAGGAAGTAGTTTTTGTGTTATTATCTGTGCAGATAAGGTTAGAGGGGTGCCAAAGATCAAGGTAGTATTCTTCATTCTGTCGCGGCTATGTGGTTTATCTGTTTGGGTTTGGGAATAATGAATGGTACAGCCTCATAATCTATAACTATCGATCAAATGTAGGTTTTATACGTGGGGAGTAGAGTATTTAGATGGTATCTTTCGACTTGTCTACATAACACCATTAGGAGAAATGCTCGTTTTCTTATTTTATCATGGGTGCGTTGGGGTTTTTAATTACAATTGAGGGTGCGGGTATGTATGAGCAAGTTAGGGGTAACAGATACACCTGCGACCTATAAGATCTATTGTGTCCCCCTTTTCTTGCTATATTTCTGATGATTTCTCAGACTTATAGCAGCTCTTCTATTCCTATCTTCCTTAGAAAGTTAAGGATATTATTGGTTTTCAAGTTAGGTAGTTCTTCCATTTCTATTTCGTATGACCCTAGGTATTTGACCCTAGAATTACTTAATGCGATGCATTCTGAGAGTATGTGTATTGAGGTTTCATCCTCTACCTTACAGAATCTACAGTTTGCTTCATCTACCAATCCTAGTTTCTTCATGTGTCCTCTTAACCGGCAGTGCCCGGTTAGTATTCTTATTATAATTCGGAGGTTTTTCTCACTAAGGTTAAGACATCTGTGAGATCTTTTCTGGTTATAGTTTCCCAGGAGCGTCTTCGATTGTCTTAGTCTTTCTAGATCATTCGAGTACTTTTTCGCTATCCATTTATTTCCTTAGTTTTTCTAAGATTGTACTACTGCTGATGGTGCTGGTCCCAGATATGGGGTTTCAGCTCCTTGTTTTGCCAGCTGGTCTGCTGTTTTGTTTCCTTCTATTCCTTTATGTCCTGGAACCCATAGGAGGGTAACAGTGTTTTTCTGACCTAGTTTGTTTAATTTGCGTAGGCATTCCCAGACCATCTTTGAACTAGGTAATTGTATCTAAGTTCAAAACTTTGATGGCTATTCATAAACAGAAAGAAATTTTAACTATAATATTAAAAATATACATTTTACGAAATAATAAACTCTTCTAATGAGAATAATACGGTAATGATTCAGAAAAAAAAACATTATGCAAAAATGAATATAGAGAATAAGAGAATTAATTAAAGAAAACAATTTATGCGGAACTGCAGGAGCGAAGATCGAGATGAATGTTGTAAATTGTAATCACAATTAATTTAAGTGTCGGCATCATAGATAGAAAAGGAGAGAGTACGAGAAGAAGGAGATAAGTTACTTCTATTCGTATAGTTCACTAACCTCATGATATTTGTGTCCCGCATCTTTCAAAATTAGGCATAAAGTAAGTATGAGTACATACACACAAACACACATCAACTATTTCTATACTGGGTTATTTTCAGGCGACCTGCATTTCATTCCAAAGTATACAAAGTTGTTTTTTAACAAGACATAAATGTTACACGATTATGTCTTGATGTTATTATGTAAATCCAATTATTACTCTAAAAAAATATCACTTTATATAGGCAATATCCGAAATTGGCTTATTAGATTTTTAATCTCAAAAGTCTTTGGTCATTTCTTTTTTTTTTCTCTATTACCTAGTTCGAAATTCAAATTTGATTTTATTTAGACCAGTGTTTTTCAATCTGTGGGTCGCGACCACTAGGGGGGTCGAGAAGCCTTATTCGGGGGGTCGCCGACTTAAAGAAAAAGCAAGGTTCTAACACTACATTAAAAACAAAATTTTAGTGAGAAGAATGGGCTTGTTTATTTTTCAAAAGTTTATCAAGTTGTTGTGCTATTTTTGAAACATTAATAATCAAATCGTTGTCTACTTGCAGTCTATTTCTCTTTTAAGTTTTAATTTCTACCATTGAAAAAAATGTCAGTTCGCACAAGTATGAAGTGGCGGATCGCACTAATAATTTTAGAGGTTCCCTTGCCAACTCCGGAAATTCGTGTTTTCTTTTCATCCAAAATACGTCAATACTTTGCGAATAAAATTCCATTTTAAGCATGCCATCAGCAACTAAATCTAGAAGATATTTATGTTGACATCAGCCAGATCTATTGACTTGTCCAAAAAAGGGTTTAAAATCCATCTACGCCCATTGTTAGCTTCAGAGTGCAAGTCTGGAAAGTATGTCAAAAGTTTCTCTTGTAAATTATGCAAGCTCTATATCATGCAAGGAATGTGAGCTTTTACGATAAGACTTTGGTCTGATGCTGATGCGTTATCTTCAACAATCTTCTGAAACCATGGAATTACTCAAATAAATTGTATAAACGAAGTTTTGCGTGAAATGCTTTGACTTTATCTTTAGCTGTTAAAATATTTTCTTCTCGACCCTGGAGGTTCTTGTTCAAATTATTAAGGTGGCTAAAAAGATCTGCCAAAAATGCTAATTTAAAGAGCCAAATAGGGTCACAAAAGCGATTAGCATATTCAGATTTTGCATCCTGTAAGAACATTAACAGTTCAGCTTTCAGTTCTAGAACTCTTGTTAATATCTTTCCTTTGGATAGCCACCTGACCTCTGTGTGATAAAGAAGATTTTGATGAAGCGATTCCATATCTTCACAAACGATTCTGAATAGCCGGGTTCGCAAATCTTTGCCTTTTATAGAATTCACAATTTTTATTACCTCCTTGAGCACGTCATTTATATCAGAAGGTACTACCTTAGCAGCTAGAGCCTGTCGATGAAGAAAACAGTGTGTCCAGGATAAGTTTGGCATTATCGATTTTAATTTCGCAACGAGTCGTAATAATAGATAAATGTACCAAAATAGAAAAAAAATAATTAACGTAATATTTTAAAATTTTATTATCTTTGTCTTTCTATACTTTACACAAGGGTGGCGCCAGAATTTTTCAACTTGTAAAGGGGTCGCGAAACCAAAAAGATTAAAAAACACTGATTTAGACTATTGATATAGGCAAATCATATTTGTGTTTCATTTCCATCTATTTATATGGTATTTTATACATTTTTTTAAGGTTTACTTAGGTTAATTTGTATGTTGGTTTAGTTGGATTGTTAAAAAAAGGTACATATTGACAATTCAGGCGTTGCTTAGCAAAACGGTATTGGAAAAAATGCGATATAGCGAAACATTGTTTAAGTTGTTTTGTGTCTTTTTGTCGGTTGGAAAGCAGTAACAGAATCTTGATTTCAGAATAGGACAATCATCGGCACACAAAAAAAGTAACTTTTCCTTACGCAGGTGGAAAAACTATCTTTTTATCACTTGCTTTGCTTGTAAAGGTGGTTTTTGTTTTCAAATGATGTGTGTTGTCAATTTCTAACCCTTTTCGAATCAATTTCTTTTCGGTATCTATTCCTTATCGTGATGGAAACACTCGTCTTGCTTTTCGGTTTACTTCCCTAAATTTTTAAGAAAGTAGTTCGTGAAATTCAAAATTCTCGTTTCTTTCTGAACAGATCTCGTATATCTTGATATGGAACTTCTCTTTGGACACCTTCCACATCTCTAGTGTGTGGATTCTAAACCTTATGAAAATTAGCTGCTATTACAAAAGAACATACAGTTTTCCCCTCTTCGATTTCCTCTTCTTGGTTGTTCGGTTTATCTTTCCACTATATATAGATATTATCATCAGAAATTTTCTGTCCAATGTCACTAAATTCACGTGTTAGACCATGACAAATTTAAGAGACTTTTCGAAATATAGCCCAAAGATGCCAACACGTTTGTGCGCATACCTGGACGCGGAATCGCATTCTGTAGTGGTGAACATAAAAATCTAGTGCTATGCTGTCAGTACCAGATACATAGCCTGGATTTGTGCCTGGTTAGAATTTCTACCTCTAGGACACAGGATGATGCAACATAGATATAAATATTGACCAGTCTATACAAGGACAAAACCAATCTGTTGTCACGTGTTTCGGTCTTGTTAGAGTTCATCAGTACAGTATAGTCTCTTCAGTCACTCATGAAGAGACATCCCCGGTATAGATCTTTCAGTATTTGATGTAAAAGTATAAACCAATCACAAGTACCGCCATCTCTTCTCCAAAAATGGCTCTCTAGTGGTCGCTTTGCATATCATATGAAACCTTAGGCAAGGTAAATAATAAATGCTCCGTTTGCTACTATGGTAATATTCTTTCTTAAAAAAAATTTAATCGCTTGTTAGATTTTTTGACTTTTAAAAAATAATATAAAAATAAATTAATCTATTTCTGTAATCCCAGATCAGTGTAAATGTCTTTAAAAAATATGTTTATAAAGGAATTGAAGCATACAAATCGAAACCATTGAAATGTAACTTGACGAAGAGTCAGTGGTGTTAGGTATTCAGGTGTTCGATAGCTTAGGTATCATCGATGATATTATTCTGGTCTGTTGGGTTTTTTTCATTGCATCAAATCGTGAAAGAGGTGCGGTGACTTTCCGGAAGTGCCACTCAAGGTCACTCACTTACTTCGGGTCACAGCATAGCTGTTCTCATCCTTTCGGTGAACAAACAGTAAGGTGTACTCGCGCAGTGCTGTCCTAACTTAACAACTAACCTATGCTCGAATTTATAATAAATACTGATTTAATATACAGTAAAGTTTAAAAGACATGATTACAAAAAGCGGAATCAATTCATTATTTGCATTGAAATACTTCGGAAATCACTAAAATGACTTAAAAGTAATTAAAAAATAACTGTATATCATAAAAAAATTTGCCAACATACCATATTTAGGTATAACTCTATATTTTTGAACATTATTCAAATTGATTTAAGTTCCTATACGAGGAAAGATTGATGTAAAACTACAAAACTAGCCTTTGATAATACCGAATTGCTCTCGGTTTTAACATTTGCCATTCATTTGCCAAATTTTAAGCCAAATAAACTATTGGTTTGGGTTTAACAGCCGTCAGGAGCAAACAACTTTTGTGTTTTCGGAAAAATGGAAAAACTCGAGTATCGATCGTGATTAAGTTCCTCCACAAAAAGGGGGGAAAATGAATGTACAAATCAAAGCCGACCTGGACAAAGTATTTGGTGAGTCTGCACCTTCGTTAGCAACAATAATATTTGGGAAAGCTGAATTTGTTAGTGGTCGTACAAGTGTTTTTGATGATGAGCGTCCCGGGAGGCCAAATGAAGTCACCACGCCGGAAATGATCAACAAAGTCCATAACATGATTATAGCGTGTTAGTAGAGGCCCTAAAAATTTCCTACGAACGCGAAGACAACATTATTCACCATGCCACGTTTGCTGACAATCGACCAAATGCGAAAACGTGTGACCACTTCGGAGACGCCTTTTGGCGATGATACGGTGCGATCCGAAGGATTTTTTCGCCGATTTAACACCGTTGTTGAAACCTGGGTGCATTATTATGGCAGATCGTCGAATCAAGTTCCGCGAGTTAGTAGAGGCTCTAAACATTTCCTACGAACGCGTAGGCAACATTATTCGCCATCATTTGGACATGAAAAAACTATCCGCGCGTTGGGTGCCACGTTTGCTGACAATCGACCAAATGCGAAATCGTGTGACCACTTCGGAGACGCTTTTGGCGATGATACGGCGCGATCCGAAGGATTTTTTTTGTCGATTTATCACCGTTGATGAAACCTGGGTGCATTATTAAACATCGGATACCAATAACAGTCGAAACAGTGGCGCAAACGCTGTCAGTATATTTCAGATCCATAACCTGGATTTATGCCTGGTTAGAATTCCTTACTCTAGGACCTAGGACACAGGATGCTACGACATAGATATACAAGGGCAAAACCAAACTGTAGACACGTGTTTCGCTCTAGTTAGAGCTGATCAGTAGAGTATGAGTTTGTCTCTACAGTCACTAATGAAGAGACATCTTCAATATAGACTGGTCATTATTTGATGAAAAAGTACACAACATTATTCACTATCATTTGGACATGAAACAGCAATCCGCGCGTTGGGTGCCACGTTTGCTGACAATCGACCAAATGCGAAAACGTGTGACCACTTCGAAGACGCTTTTGGCGATGATACGGCGCGATCCGAAGGATTTTTTTCGTCGATTTATTACCGTTGATGAGACCTGGGTGCATTATTACAGACCGGATGCTAAAGAACAGTCGAAACAGTGACGCAAACGCGGCGAAGGCCCGCCGAAGAAGGCAAAAAGCGCACGTTCGCGCTTGCGAAAAACCGATTTTTGTGGCTATTTTCTCCTCCTTTCGCACGCGCATTCTTGCAAACTCGGTATTATTTTCAATGAGGTACTTATTGTCACATTCAACCAAAAAATGAAAATGGTTACTAGTCTTTATAAACCTTATTTCTCTATTATTTACTGGACTATGTTGACATAATTACAATTTCTATCTCTGTATGCTACTCTATAGATTTTGTCCTGATGTATCCAAAATTAGATTAAAATATTAACAAACAGCAATAAAATTAATAAAAAATTAAAAAAAAACAACTTAAAGTTTGCATTATTGTGTTTAATTATGACCTAGTATTTATATAAACAATTTTTCGTGACTTTTCTCTAGATCTACGCCAATGTTGTAAAACTAACTAAGCTGGTGTTATGCGAAACACGTGTCCATAGAACATGTATAACTATAAGGATCCTTATCAATTATTGCACGTTCATACAATGCTTGTTCGGTTTGTAATTTAAACGCGAAAGCATTTTAAAAGAATTGAAATTAACTATGATTAATAATCTTTTATTTGGAACAGATATATACGGAAGTCTGCATCAACAATTAACAATTAACTTCAAGATGTAGATTATAGAAAAACTAGCGGACCCAGCGGACTTCGTACCGCAAATCATTTATGTCATTCTTCCATTTTTCGTTTTTTCAATTTATTTGGATTTTATCGTTATATTTTGTAGTTTATCGATAAAAATATTAGATGTCTAACAATACTTAATTTAGTAAGAATTTCTCGTTTAAATATAAGTGATATTAACTGCGCCACCTTCCGGTGGCGTCACAATACTTAAGTAAAGATTGCTCGTTTAAATATATGTGATATTAACTTCGCCACCTTACGGTGGCGTGATTAAAGTAATCGAATAAGTAGTGGTTGCTCGTTTAATGGAAGCGCCATCTGGTGGTAACTTCCATTAATAAGAATATCATATTCATATTAACGATTAAAAATACAACATCCTACTGATTTTCACGACAATCGGTTGAACAGGGTAGAAGTTGTTACTCTGCAGCGCCACCTCAAACCTTCTCCGTGGAAAGATACATAAATATATTATGAATACCAATTTTTATGATAATCGGTTGAACGGGGCAGAAGTTGCTACTCTGTAGCGCCACCCGGTGGTGAGTGGCATCAATGAGCATATTATGTAAACCGATTGATCAGTTATCGACCGGGGATGAACAATGATTAAATTACCAAAATGGCTATAAAAAAATAGGGGTTGGTGATAAAAAAGTAAAAATTTAGGGTTGTATGTATTTTTCAATGCCACATGATAAAAAAATAAAAACAAAAAATTTCGTTCAAAAATTAAAAAAAAAATTTAAGGGTGAACAACCCTTATTACTTAGGGGTATGAAAAATAGATGTTGGCCGATTCTCAGACCTACTTAATATGCTCACAAAATTTCATGAGAATCGGTCAAGCCATTTCGGAGGAGTTCAAGTTCGAACACCGTGACACGAGAATTTTATATATTAGATGTTTCCATTACCAATACGATGCCAATTATGAGCATTGTATAGGTTGGTTGAAAAGTTTTGAAAGCAAAAATTGTTAAATTGTTTTTGAGAAAGTTTAAAAAAACTTCTGAAAGTTATTGGACAGTGGTGAAACTAGAAAGAGAGGATCTGGTTTGTAAGTTATTGAAAAATGGTAAAACTATAAAAATATGAACGTTTAAGAAAACTTTAAGTAAATTTTGTCTGGAAGGTATAGGAAAGTGGTTAAACTAACATGAGCAAAAAGTCTATAAAGAAAAGTTTCGGTAAATCTTGCTTAAAAAAGTATTGGAAAGTGATGAGAACACCAAAGAGAAAAATACAACATTCAAGAAATGTTTCGGTTCGTCTTGTCTATGAGCTATTGAAATGTGATGTTATTAGAAAGAGAAAAAGAAAATTTCGGTACGTCTTGCATGAAGAATATTGTAAAGTGGTAAAACTAAAACCAAAAAATGATTAGGTTGAAGAAAAGTTTTGGTATGTCTGGTCTAAAAGGTATAGAGAATGATGGAACTAGAAAGAGAAACAGAGAGCGTTCAAAATAAGTTTCGGTACGTCTTGTCTAGAAGATATTCAAAAGTTATGAAGCACTAAAGAGAAAAAGAAAGTGTTTATTAAAAATTATTTATCTTGTCTGGAAAATATTGGAAAAGGATCACCCTAAAGACAGAAATGTATTTAAGAAAAAAATTGGGTTTAGAGGAGATTGAAAACGAGTAAAATTCTAAAGAGAAACTGTTAAAAGTGTTAATAAAGAAGAACTTGGTGACCTGGAGGATTATCTAAGAGAATAAAAACAATAAAACAATAAAAATAAATACTAATAGAAGACAACACCCTCTATTTCATACTGAATTAAAAATTTTCAAACATATTGTTATTGAAGAGTACCTACTATTAATGTCTACATGTTTTTACATGTAAAGAAGTAAATTTCTAGTTTCCAGAACTCCTTTTTTTACTTTTGGTAACTCTAAGATCTGTTTTTAATCCTCTTGTAGATAAACATATTATCCACCTGTATACATCCGCATTAAAATACCTTAATACTTATATAAAACTGGTAATAATCCGATAGATACACCTAACTGTTTACGAAATATCCTTCTCTAATGATTTAGTCATGAAAATTGAATCGTGATCAGTGCTCCATTCATCTTCTCATCCATAATTCATCGTAAACATTATTTATCCTATTTCAGTTGTTAGTTGTTGATTTACGTGAGATCCAGGAAAACGTAATTGTATCGGATCGGATCTACTTACTCTAGTCTAACGTTAACAGGAAGTTTAATTCTAGTAATGGTAATTAATAAATGGTGTTTTGTCGGAAGTAAACCAAACTCGTCAGTACGGAACGGATGGCTACTCTTTCGGTTCTTTATCTTGATTTAACTCTACTTTACCGACCAACAACAACAATTACTGACTATGTTGTAAATCTCTTCAGGTCGTGATTACCGCATCACATAGTCGGCACGTCATTAACGATAATAAAGTAGTTTAATTATTATTTCATCTTAAATAATTTTGTTGAGCAATTTATAAATTACAAATTCCAAATTAATTCTAAAAGTAGATATATATTGCGCCGTGGTTTCTGTGTGAAGATAAATCGTAAATTTGTTGTACAGCTAGACGCAAACTTCCCCATAGAGGGATTTTTATTTGTGACAAAATACACAATGGTGACATTGTATATCAATTGTTGCTGCATAGAAGTAACTGAAAATTATTAAAGTAGAAGAGGAGTACCATAGTTATGAAGACGAAGAGCAGATTGAATTCCGAGCAGAAATGTCATGCACTGATAACGTTTTTAGTTATTGAAAAAAGATCAAGAAGAAACACATTAAGACATCTAATATTTATCGATTTGCAGAAGGCTTACGATTCCGTACCTACTGTTTGTCGAACTTTGGAAATTACTAAAACAAAGTACAATTAATCACACTCTGATCAGAGCAATTCGGAATATATACCATAATACAAGGGTTAAGGGTTGTCTTTTTTGTTTCGCAAATAGGCGCTTAGAAGGCGCCACCATTAGAACCTTCAGACACAAATCTAACCTCAATCTTTTGTTGATATAGATCCAGAGTTTCATTGCGATACAACAAGTCGTATAGGTACAGTGAACTTTTCAAATTAGCAAGTCGGTCGCAAAATGGATCTCAGTCGTGTACATTTTCAGCAATGTCTCGCTAAAATGGTTTCTGTATTTATGAAAGAAGCACCACACCAGTCAAGTTTTTCCCGCTGGAATTACGAATTTTAACGTGGTCGCTCCAGTCTTAGCGACGAATTCAGGCTAGGTCCACCCAAAACAGCAATCACACAGTAAAACATTGACCCGATTTGTCAGCTAATTAAGGATAACCGCCGTGTAACAACACGAGAGATAGAGGCAGTTTTGGTCATTTCAAAGACCTCGATCCAAAAGATCCTACTTGTAGAACTGGGTGTTACGAAGATGGTTTCCATTATCTCATTTGGAATCTTGGCTTTACTCTTACGAAAAGGAAAATAAACGCCAATCGGTGTTTCACGATGTGGAAAAACTATCAAAAGTGTGTAATGAAAATGGTCGCATCTTTTGTGTCAAAAACTGATCATGTGGCAACAATTGCTTTAGAAGATCAAAGAACGGTTACTTATTCCGATTGGTATATAAACGCTTGTTTACACCAGAAGTTATTGCGAAACTCCGATAAAACAACACACAACAGCGACTCATTCTACATCAGGACAATGCCCAACTAAAAGACAATCGAGTTTTTGGAGCGTCGACTTCTTCACGTTCCCAAAGATCAAGAATTCAATGCATGGGCATTGATTCCAGCCGCCAGAAGAAGCCATCGATGCCTTTAAAACAACAAAAGTCTGTCGATCTCGGTGGGACATATTTTGAAATGCAATAAAGTACTTTAAGTCTATATATTTTTTGTCCTCGTATGAGGTCTTCAGTGAAGGGAGGAAGTGCAACTTTTGAAGATTATAGCACTAATAAGTGACTAAGACACAATTATTGTTTGTCTCCAACACTTTTTAAAATATAAGTTGCAAAAGCTTTAGACCAATGTAAAGGCATGTATGACTTCAACTTGATAACAATACATGCTTATATACTCTCCAATTTATGATGATCAGGTTGTGTGCACACATTGAGTACATGACCAGAAAGCTAAAAGAAGAATACAAGAAAAGGGGACTGGAGATGAATATGTAAAAGACTCAATATACAGGTCGCGATTGAAAAGTATCGAGACTTTTGTTGTTACAACAATTTTATTAATTCTGTTTATAAATAGCAGTTTTCTTTGGCTTCGATGCACCGCCGGTAGCGGTCCTTCCACTGCTCAAAGTGCTTCTTTCGGTATACAGAAAAATTCCTTTAGATTCAGATACCCTCGCTTCGCTTCGCTTACACGAGGAACTGTTCATTAGAGAGAATATACTATTCCTTACCTTGATGTATGTACTACGAGGACAATCCTATCGTAGATTCAGAGACAAGCCTGTGCATGCATCACTGGAGTAATGGGAACATGCCACACTGCTGCAATGGAAGTAATTCTAAACATTCAAGTAAAAGGTGTAAGGAAGATAACAATATATAGAATGGTCAAAGAAGGATTAATCAAGGAAACCCCTCTATCACTTCAATTTGATCAAACTTGAGAAACGCCCCAAGATGACATGCCAAAAAAATTTAACTTTGTGAGAAAATTCACCACAAACTGGGTAGTAAATCTGAATTAGACAAAGACACCACATTGGGGCTAAACCAAAATGCCATAAAATTATATACAGATGGCTTCAAGACAGATAAAGGAACATAAGCAAAAAGCCTGGGTGCATATACAATCATTTTTCAAGCGGAAATCTGTGCCTTTGAAAGATGTGCAGAACTGAATATAGAAAGGAACTATCGTTCCTATGTCAGATAGTCAAGCAGCCATCATCAAAGCTCTGAACTCACACACAATCAGTTGAAAGATGGTCTGAGAATATCTAGGCGAACTAAATGAACTAGGCCAAAATAACACGGTTACCTTCTTATGGGTTCCAAGACATGAAATATCACATAAGTTGGCAAAAGAAAGAGCTGTAACCCCATACTTGGGACCAGAACCATCTCGTGGAATCAGCAGTAGTGCAGTATTAGAAAAAACTAAGGAAAGAAGTGGATAGAGAAAAATCCAAGTATTGGAACAATCTAGAAGAACTAAAACAACCGAAGACGCTCCTGGGAAGCTTTCAGCTGTCTCAAGACACATACGCAAAGAATGCATTCCATTACGTAATTCTAGGGTCAGATAGGGTCATACGAAATAAAAGAGAAAGATCTACCTAAACTTTCTAAGAAAGATAGGACTAGAAGAGCTGCTATAAATCTGAGGAAACATCAGGATTATAGTAAGAAAAGGGGAGCAGAATAGATCTAATTTCCATAAAATTGATATAAAAAATAATGAGATTGTGTTTATTTTAAAATTAGAGGTACCTACTATCTTCGTAGGAAGATTTTATCACTAGCTTTTTTTAACTGATAAAAAACGTATTATCCAACATTTAGTATTATTAAAGTAAATTGATATTTATCTTGTAAACGCTTGTGTTTAAATAAATTACAATAATTAAAAAGTCGAGTTCATTTAAGTAATACATTAGCGTTTTGAAAAAACTGATAATGGCGAACAATTGTATTGGATTCAGCAAACAAATAAATAGGTACTTAATAGATATTAAAAATAAATTAAATATATTGATATTTCCTTAAGTACTTAAACAAATTTTTATTAAATAACAAATTTGTATTGCAATTAAATAATCTGGAACACTACGGAAAACATTAAAAATTTTAA
Source organism: Altica lythri (assembly GCA_964028335.1). Taxonomy (NCBI): domain Eukaryota; kingdom Metazoa; phylum Arthropoda; class Insecta; order Coleoptera; family Chrysomelidae; genus Altica; species Altica lythri. The sequence goes on along the minus strand of OZ034801.1, from coordinate 19,038,713 downwards.
TGTATATGACGTGTTTTATATGTAAACAAATTGTAGGTTATTTAAAACAATACAAAAAAATTAGAAATAATATAAAACTTTGAATCAATTCAAAGGTTTTGGAAAATTAGAATATGAAAAATATTATTAGACAGAAAATTTTTAAAAATAACCGAACATTTTGAATCTATATTGAACAATTTTCTTCCACTCTTTTCTATTTGTGCATATATCCCTCCAATTCCTCAGCTTTAATATCTCTATCGACCTGGTCCTCTCAATTGGATGATCTAATCTACATGGAGCAGCCTAAAGGATTCATAGATGGTGTAAACAAGGTTTGTAAACTTAAGAGAAGTTTATATGGGTTGAAGCAAGCGCCAAGATGCTGGAATAAACGATTTTAGAATAATAGGTTCTACTTGTTTTGCACATACTTATTCCTAAACAAAAACGAAGAAAAATGGATAAAAAAGCAATTAAGGGATATCTCGTAGGCTACGATGGTGACGAAAGATGTACAATTTCAAGAAAAAGTAAGAGAATGTACAGAGAAAATTAAGTTACCTTTACGAGAATATCAGCCAGAAAGCAATACAGAATTAGAGAGAAATGATGACGAAGATGAAGATGATTTTGAAGAAAGATCTGTGGAAACCAATTTAGAAGAAAATAATATAGAAGAAGAAGAAGATTTGGAGAAGTTAGATGAAAATGAAGCATCTAGTTACAATCTAAGAGATCGTTCAAAGTTACAACAGCCCATAAGATTTGATGAGTATATAGCAATAGCAGAAGATTTAGTTAATGCTGTAGAAACTCCAGAAACATATGAAGAAGCTCTGAATAGTCAACAAGCCAGTAAGTGGAAGGAAGCCATGAAGAGTGAGTTGGATTCATTGCAACAAAATCAAACGTGGGAGTTAACTTTTTTTGCCAGAAGGTGCTAAGGCGTTACCATGTAGATGGGTTTAATAATAAAAAACTTATACTGGGCCCATAACCAATTGAAGTTTATAAATTACTTGTGGAATAATAATTCAGCAGTTAATAGATAAAATAAGTATTTAATGAAAACTATCAAACTACATAACAGACATTTCTATTTTCATCACAGTTACATCTACCTAGTTTAACTCTATATATATAGTCATAATCTGCACACTTAATCGCCTAGCTAATCCACTATTTGTTTAACACTTCGTTAAGGCATTTTCACTTCAATACTCCTATCTTTCTTTTGGCCTTTTTCTAGATCTTTCTTTCTCTGGTTTCCATCCAGTGACTATTTTAATCAGTAGGTCGTTTTTTCTTCTCTTTATGTGTTCTCCCCATCTTAGTCTTTCCGCTTTAATAACTCTGACAATATCTTCTCCTATTATTGTTTTTCTAATTTCATGATTCATTCTTCTTCTTTGTTTCCCATTATCCGACTTGGCTTCCTCTACTATTTTTTTTTTCGCTATTTTCTATTTGTGCATATTTACCTTCCATTTCTCATTTTCATGGCTTTAATATCTCTATCGACCTAGTTCTTCTATCTTTCTTTCGGTCTTCCTCTTGGTCTTTCTTTCTCTGGTTTCCATCTAGTGACTATTTAAATCAGTACGTCGTTTTTTCTTCTCTCTATGTGTCCTCACTATCTCTGTCTTTGCGCTTATTAATCTGTGAAGATACCTATTATTTATCTTTAATTTCATGATTCATTTTACTTCTCATTTCCTCGTTATGCGACTTGGCTTCTGCTACGAACTTCTTTCACTCTTTTCTATTTCTGCATATTTCCCTCCAATTCCTCAGCTTTAAAATTTCTATCGATCTGGTTCCTCCATCTTTCTTTCGGTCTTCTTCTTGGTCTTTCTTTTTCTGGTTTTCACCCAGTGACTTTTTTAATAAGTAGGTCGTTTTTTCTTCTCTTTATGTGTCCTCTCCATCTCAGTATTTGCGCTTTAATAAATCTGACAATACTTCTCCTATTATTGTATCTCTAATTTAATGATTCATTCTACTTCTCTTTTTCCCGTTATGCGACTTGGCATCTGCTACGAACTTCTTTCACTATTTTCTATTTTTGGATATTTCCCTCCAACTTGTCACTTTTATGGCTTTAATATATCTATTGACCTGGTCCATTTATCTTTCTTTTGGTCTTTCTCTTGGTCTTTCTTTCTGTAGTTTCCATCTAGTCACTTTTTTAATCAGTACGTCGTTTTTTCTTCTCTCTATGTATCCTCTTCATCTCAGTCTTTGCGCTTTAATAAATCTGAGAATATAGTTCCTATTATTGTATCTCTAATTTCATGATTCATTTTACTTCTCATTTCCCCGTTGTGCGACTTGGCTTCCGCTACCAACCTTTCAATCTTTTCTATTTTTGCATATTACCCTCCAATTCCTCAGCTTTAATATCTCTATCGATCTGGTCCTCCCAACTTTTTTTCGGTCTCCCTTTTGGTCTTTCTTTCTCTGGTTTCCATCTAGTGACTTTTTTAATCACGAGGTCGTTTTTTCTTCTCTTTATGTGTCCTCTCCATCTCAGTCTTTGCGCTTTAATAAATCTGAGAATATCTTTTCCTATTATTGTATCTCTAATTTCATGATTCATTTTACTTCTCATTTCCCCTTTGTGCGACTTGGCTTCCGCTACCAACCTTTCACTCTTTTCTATTTCTGCATATGACCCTCCAATTCCTCAGCTTTAATATCTCTATCGATCTGGTCCTCCCAACTTTTTTTCGGTCTTCTTCTTGGTCTTTCTTTCTCTGGTTTCCACATTTCTATCTAGTGACTTTTTTAATCACGAGGTCGTTTCTTCTTCTCTTTATGTGTCCTCTTCATCACAAATTTTATTCCTTCTTAATCCCTTTATATTTCTTTTTGGAAGTGTTTTCTTGGTGTATTTTTTACATGTATATTATTTAATAGAATGATTAACAACTGTGTGAGAAAACCTAATTCCTTCTAAATCCCTCTAAAATTAATAACCAAAAACAAAAAAATCGTTATAAACTTGAACATCTCTAATTAATGTCTTCATAAGATTTAAATGTATTTTTAATAATCTCTAACATAAAAATCCTTTACTTAAAGTGTCTGATGAGAAAAAACCTAAACCGATAGATATAGGTATAAAAAAATATATTTCCTGTAGAAGTTAATTTATTTGTGGACGTCCTTCGGGCATGAACAGTCACGATGATTGCTCGAACGAGTTATGGTTTCCGGTATTTCGGAGGGTCTTAAAGACATTGATGCTGATGATGGTGATGGCGATGGAGATGGCATAGCATGGCATGCAAGCCATTGCCGGAGATTATCTGTATCATTAGTCGTACTCATAACTGTATATAAAGCAGGAAAGGATTATCTTTTTTTACTGTGTTTAACACTTGATTACTAGAAACAATTTATCTATATTAACTCTATAAAAAATATAATAACAAACTTTGTTCCCATACTAAAAAAAAAAAAAAATAATAATTCAGAAATTGTATGATTTAATATGAATTTAAAAAATAAATATTTCAGGTGCGTTTATGGTGGGTAGTGTAGTAACCGTACAGGAATTTGTTATGGAAAGCTTGTCAGACAAACATTGGTACTTGCCAAACATACGTAAACGCAAGGGAAACGCTCATTTTTTTTGTAGAGCATTTTAAAAGAGTTATTGCAGATAAGTTGCTTCTGGAAATACGTTCAAACTTGTCATTTAAAAAGACGAAAAGTTCATGACCAATTTGTAGTTGAGGCAAAGAAGCATTATGCTAGAAAATATTTTAGGATAGGACGGATCGCAATGCGGTATTTTGCTTATTACTACCTACTTTCTACCTAGGACAAACTGGAAGTTGCATTACTGCAACCAAAAATCCATTCAAAAAATGGCCAATTCAATAACTTTGTAAATAAGAGGCAGACTTGGCCCAAGTTGGGTACCCAGCGCTTGCTAATCATTGATCCTCCGATCACCTGGAACTCAGGAACGTCGACGAACATCATCTCCGGAGGACTATCCCAAACTTCATGCAAGGAATGGAAAAAAACTCGACACCCGGGGATTTTGAGGTCGCTGAATTCAAATATGACACCGGCAAACACCCCACGGATACCTGGTGCGCCCTAACCTGGACGCGGACGTCATCTTTGAGAAATTTCCTGAAAACACCTGGTGCGCCCTAACCTGGCTATGAACGTCATCCCCGAGGTTTTCCCAGACACAATTAAAAAAGACGAACCGACAATCGTCAATGGGGGTTTCTTGGGGCGCTGAATACTATTATGACATCGGTGAACACCCCACGGACACCTGGTGCGCTCTAACCTGGCTCTGGACTTCATCCCTGAGAATTTACTAAAATAAATAGGTCATAAAGACCAATGCATTATTTTAACCACAAAATTTAATGATATTTTAGAAGTTCCTGGTTTTGAAGTGCATTTTTTACATGTAAACAAATAATATTCTAGCGAATCATCATTTTGTTGAACATGTATTTCTTGAAAATGACACGTGAAAATATTTATTCGACGAGCGGAAATGATTTTTAACAACAGCTATGTAATGTTTATTTTGTTTGCTTATATTCTGAGAAATACACTAAAGATATGTGTGGGAATACCGTAAGGATAGATCCACAACTGAAAGTCTATTCCACCGTTGTTTTATAATTTATTATTAAATAATCTACACCACGAAGATTTTTTTTATCCTAATTCTGATCCTAGCTTAACAACATATTTCATTTTATATTCTTCTCTTCTATATTTTTGTATTGTATACTCTTCTATCATCTTTTTTCCATCTGTCTTATATAATTATAATATACAATTAAAATTTTCCCGTTAGGGTTACCCGATCTAAGCCAAATTTGGTAGGGTTTTTCTCATGACATGAGGATTCTATATATCAAATTTCACAACTCGGAGGGACACACTAGCTGACGGTACTTAATAACTGGAAATTGTTAATGATTTTTTTTTTTGGGGTTAATATATACGAGTTTCGGAAAACAATTAAAATTTTCCCGTTAGGGTTATTCGATCTGAGACAAATTTAATAGGGTTCTTCCCCATGACATGAGGATTCTTTATATCAAATTTTACAACCCGGAGAGACACACAAGCCGATGGTACTTAATAAATGGAATTCGTTGATGATTGTATCTTTTGGGGTTAATTAGTCTTTGAAAGACCTTTTGAGGTTTTTAAGGCTTGACCTTATCAGGAATTTTTGTAGAAAATTTCTACGAGAGATACGTGTGATAAAAACAAGAATATTCTATTTGTGTTTAATCAAGATTTAAATTTTCACCACTTGTTGGTTTTAAAATTTTCTTTGTTCAACTACATTTGTTCCACTATTATCATGAACAGTTTCAAAAGCAGTTTTCCGATATTTAATATTTTTTAACTATCAAAGTGTCATGCTGTTTTGTATGTATATGTCAGATTTGATACTTTGTTAAAATGGTTTTGTACTGGTCTGTTTTATCTTTAATAACTGTTATCATTCTACTTTGCATAGCGTTAATTATTCGTTTCAATATGTGTTATATTCGAAGCAAAGTACATAATATGGTAGATAAAATGAATACAGATACAAGAAAATCAACAACTTCAAGATTACAATCATCTTCAGTTTAATATAATGTAAGAAATTACAGTTTGTTTATAATTTATGTTTACTAATTAAACTAGTTGTTAAGCAATTTAAAATAAATAAACTGATACACCAAATATTATTGGTAATTTTTAATATTAACATGTTAACTAAAACTAAAGGGTTGTAAAGGACAAAAAGAGTATAAAATACCTAAATGAGGCCAGTCAGAATAACGTGGTCAATCTGAGCTGGATATTTTAGCCCTCGACCATCTACCTAGCAATGTCCGCTGTCGTGGACCTTATCAAACAACACTCTCACCAAAACTTTATATAGCAAACTGTAGACTGTCCAGAGAGATATTACTTCATCCTGGCGAGGAATCAGCAAGAAAATTTAAGGCATTGACGAGATAAAATCTCCGAACAGCTGTGGGAATCTTAACAGGTCACTACCAATTGCGACAACATCTCTTTAGGATTAAATTAGCAGAATCGCCCCTATGCAGAGGTTGCCAACAAGAAGAGGAAACAGAAGAGCATATAATATACGATTTCTCTGCTTTTTCTGAAATCAGAAGATCCATTAGTACTGGGTTACACCAGCCGATATCAGTGAGATCCCCTTCGGGAGGCTCTTCACCTATTTTAAATCTCTAGGACTGATGACAGCCTGGTGTGTGGAAATCGCTAAACACCAGAGGATGCACAATGGGCCATATGTGGCCTCAGTGCCAGATCCAGATCCAGAGTGTAAAATACCATAAAACATGGAGGAAATTTCACGCAGTTCTTACAACAGTGCTTTAAATGATAAAAATACAATTTTACGAAAAAAAAACAAATTATCAAACAGACAAAATTTAGGATATATTTTTAAGGAATTAAAGCGGTAGAAAAACCAACAAATCTTAGGAAAAAATGATTTAGTACGGAAGTCCGAGAGACAGAAATGTCACTACTTGAGACTTGAGAGAGTAAATTTAAACAGCTTTTGAATTCTATTATTGTATTTAAAGATTCTAAACAGTTGTAAAAAAAATGCTGAAGTTGATACACAAACTAAACGCATACAAGTTTTCTTTGTGTATGTTAAGCATGTTTAATCAAATCTATACGTGAAGTGAGTGCTTTGGGCTTTTATGTCATCTTCTACAAATATTTGTTTTACAAATACAAATACAGTTTTTTAAATTACACAGAGAAAACTGGTGTTTCATTTACTAAGAAGAGGCACTTTTTATTACTCTAAGGACGTGACAAGTAACGAAAAAGGGGTAAAATGAAACTATATGCTTTTTCTTTTCTCTTATTAATTGTGGTAAATCTTACACCCCCTCCCATATGTTCATTCAACTAGATCAATTGTCGTTCTTTATTGATAAACAAGAAATTCTCAAAATATCATGACCTTATTTCTGTCTTTCAATAGGTAGTGCTTGTTTTGCCATTAGTATTTTTCATGTTTTTTTTTGTTCCTGTACAAAGATATTACGCATAGGATCGTAGTGTCCAAGTTGGGTGAGGCTTTTATTGAAGCAGGAGTGAAAAGGGGCTGTCCACAGAGAGGGAAACTGTCGCCCCTGCTGTGGTCAGCTCTTGTGGATGACCTTCTTAAGAAACTCCTCAACGAAAGCTTTCACTATCTAAGTTTTGCAGATGATCTGGCCGTAGTCGTTCAGGGGAGGTTTTTAGACATAGTCTCAGAATGGTTGCAGATTGCAATGAATATGGTGTATAAGTGGTGCAAGGATAAAGGCCTAAAAGTCAATCCAAAAAAAGCATCAGTTGGCCCATTTACAAATAAAAGAGCCTTGCAATGCTTAAAACCGATAACGCTGATTAACTTGCTGGTGTTTGACCAGAGGCTATCATGGAAGCAGCACATTCAAAAGCTCATATGCAAAGCTATAATCGCCTGTGGTCTGAACCCCAAAATGGATCTTTGATTGTGCACACAGGTCATTAGGACAACCTACCACCATTGCATATCTATAGAAAGGGCGAGGCTATGCCAACTACAATGTCAGGCTCCTATAAACTTATTTAGGGGAAAAGAGCAATCAGAGTTATATGATAGGGTTAAGGTGGATCAAATGCCTGAGAATGAGATAGCCTCCAGGGATAACTTTGCACTATATTGTCGGCTCATAAAAGACATCTGTCGATGCTGGTAAGACGAGGAGGAAACCGCATTTCATGTACTATGCCAATGTGAACGGTTTGCAAGGACTAGGTATTATTAAAAGGAAAGGGCTAGACAAGGTTGATCTAATCCTATCCAAGAGATGCTGGGTGTTTACAATGGATCTGAAAAAGCCGCAGTGATACAGGCTAACAGCCAACCCAATGAATATCTATCTATCTATCTATAATAAAGAATATTAAATATATCTCCCTCTTTGTCTCGTACCTCTGCTCTGATTAGTGGATAGTGTTTTTTTAAATGGAACCCTTTTGGCATATAGTCACCACCGGTCGTGATGCAGATTAGCTAGACTTTTACTTTTTCCATTGGTTCATGTCTCCCTCAATAGGATCTTGGTACCTTTTACTAGTTTGTAGAGGTTTAAAGGAATGTACCATATGCTTGTAGAAATACTCTGCAGTATCCATAAATTGTCTCTCTCCTGAGATCCAGTGTCTTACCATATTTAACTGTTACAGGCTTAGTTCTTCATTAAACAACTCCATGGTTAACAAGTGTGCCTTGATTGGTACATGGCTCGTAAAAAATCCTGTAGTAACTCACAACTGATTCCTGCAATATACATTCTGCTGTCCGCTTGGCCAGACATCTGTTCTCAGTATTGGTTTTATTGTCTACTGATCCAGACTTTCATTCGGCTCCGGACCAAACTGTTTGATTTGATAACCCGAGAGCTGGTTCTGGACCGTAGAAGATTGTGGTTGATTCTTTTCTTACAAATTAATTAGCCTGGCCTTTGCGTTGTATTCCTCTATGTCCTAGTTTGGCACAATACGATATCAAATTCTACTTAATATTCGTGTACTGGTCTGGAGATCTTTTTAGTCTCAAATTCTTTTTTTCTTCCAGCTCTTGAACCGTTTTCATTTTTAGACTCTTCTGTGTACCAGGTGTATTTCTTCCTGGAAGGTTTTCTTAAGCAGCTATTTGACAAACTTTTGATCTAATTTTATATTTAAGTTGTTTTCCTGTTCTATTTTGTTGAGTATTGATCGAATAAAAATGCTACTTAGCTACAGGGTTCAAGCCCATCTTTGCCTTCACCTTGAAAGTTCTGCGAAGAGGAAAAAGTGTTGAGGGGACTTTTATTGCTGCTACTGAAGTACCTCTTAGAGTTCCAGTTATGCTAGTGGATAGATAGCATATAGTTTCATTTTACCTCTCTGTTACTTCTGGCACTCAGCGCATTGAAGCTTAGTTAATATATTATAAACTCGAAGGTGTACACTGACCTAATTAGAGTAAAAATATGAATTTCAAACGAATTACAATATATTATGGAATTGTGAGAAACAGGAATGTATTTTTTGATATTACACAAAGAGTGTATATTTGACGATTATAAATCTAATCGAAGATGTAGATTAAGTAATGTAACCATTGGTGTGATTGTTTTTCAACCTTGTAAAAAGCCCGTTGTTGTTCCTCATATTGGAACTACCGGTGTCATTTATAAAATTTAATATACAACGCTCGTATTTCTTGTAATGAACATGATACAGTCAAGTCAGGATGGCAATTGTTACTTACAAGCATTTGTTGTTAGTGTTCGCTATGAAGCATATGAATTATTTATTTCTGTAAATGTAATGTAATAACGTAGGAATCATTGATCCCTCTTATGGCATTTTCAAAAAAATCACGACAATATAATAAATTCATATACGCATAATGATTTACGAGAAATTTCATGTGAATAATTCTTACGTAACTCTTTTCCTTGTCTGTTTTTGAAATATGAATTAGACTAATGGAAAATCACAAATTGATATGGTATTGTACTTAATGTTACAATTTTAATTTAAAAATCAATTCTAATCAATGGTTATTCAGAAATAAAATCGAAAGTTCTAAATACAACACATAACTTGTAGACCGGTTTTGGCGTATTCGCGCCTCATTAGTACAAGGTATATGTTATCCGTCAGCGAGCTTAAAGCATAATCGTTGACTGAAGACACAATCACAATCAATATATGTCTTCCAGTAACGGAAGTGTAAAAGATGTAATAGTTATGTTGTCCCTTCTAACTACAAACCAGAATGGTTAGTTTAAATATGTAGATATACCAACCCCGTTTGACTTTGAAGTGTAATTCAATACCCGTCGGGGCCCATAGCCCGGGAAGTAGTTGTTTCTTCTTAGTTAAATGGTCCAATTTCTTTGAAAATGTTTTTCAAAAACTCGTAAAGCGACAGAATAATTAATATTCTGCATTCTACGATATTTATTGATTGATAACTCGCTTTATTAAATACGACAATATTATAGTTTCTTGTAATAATACTTTAAAAGATTCTATTTTCTGTTAAAAGAATAAATATAAGAAAATCCCACGATTCTCAAAATACATTAAAGTTTTGTTAATCTTTTAATTATATATTATAGCAGATAATCATTGGGGTGAATACCATATTTTACCAATAAGGCATCTAACCCTGTATTAGTGGTCATAATGTTGCATCTGAAGGCCAGATAAATTAACAACAGAACTGCCAACAACAGCTGAAAGTGTTAAAAGATAATACCTAATTCGATATCGAAAAAAAAAACTTTGACTTAACCCCGCCTTGACCAGGTGTATGCGGGTGATTAAAAATTAAATGTTTAGTTCCGCAAATAGCTTCTTTCAGTCTAAACTATCACATTAACAATACACCTACGCAAACAATATTTGTAAAAAGAACGGTAAGCTTTTTTTGGTTATTTTATCATTCGCCAGTTAACTGACGGTCATTTTAGAGATATAAAAGAAATACGATGCAATTTGTTCAACATACCATCTCTTGCATACATTCAGAGAACTTTAAAGAACAAAGCACAGAGACAGAAAATCCTTGGTCGCTATCAAGAGATTGTATTTCTTCGGCAGATGCGTGTCGTTCAAAAGAAAAAGAGATCTCTATTAAACGACCATTAAGAGAAAAAAATCCAAAAAATGTTTTTAAACACGTGCCGCATAAAGAAAAAGCTCCTCAAGTGGTGGCGAGACGTAATGCTCGAGAACGAAGAAGAGTCCAAGCTGTCAACATGGCTTTTGTACGATTGAGAAAGGCCATTCCGTATCAGAATTCGAGGTAATATGATATGATTTTTTTTAAGTATCTATATGCGAAGTTTCATATTACCTATCTAAAGATGCATTTGGTTATTTTTAATATTAAAATCCATTATATTTCTTGTCAAGATTTTTCACGACAAGAGCACTGGAAGGTGTTTTACAAAAAGATCTAAAAAAATTTTAAAAATTCAAATGATAGTAGGTATATAAGCGAGTGGAAAGGTTTTTCATATGAGACAAAGGAGAGTATTGCGGTTACCCTATCGTGAATAATTTTTTACTTCTACTTGTAAAATCATTATCTATTTATCAAAATAAAAATTTATTATGTCGTTAAGTTTGATAGGTATTACCATGGGTTGTCGGTAACGCGCTGGACCCTCAATTTAAAGCTTCAGGTCTAATCCTTGTCCAGTGCAACTTTTCGTATTTGAACTAATAAACTTTTTTAAATATTTTTTTCATATATCCTGTAATAAATTACCTGTTGCCTTTTCAGTCTAGTGATGAAATATCAAATAATTACTAATTACTACAAAAAAAATATTTTCTGAATCTTTCAGGAAATGTCTATTTGCAATTTTTTGCATAAATCGAGTACTTTATATTACTAGAACCGGATTTTATCCTGTTTTGTCAATCTTGTCTCACTTCGATTCTCTCTAGTTTTTTATCTTTTTTCCATTTTTTCCCCATTTTTTCGTTGTTTCCTCGTCTTTTCGATTTACCACCCTATTTGATATTATCCCATTTTCAAATAGGTTTTTTTTCATTTTTACGATTTTTCTCATTTTTTTACGATTTTAAAATTTTTTGTTTTGTATTTGAATTTTTTTTCGTTTTATCCTTTTTTTTTATTTTTTCTATTTTTTAGTATTTTTTTTCAATTTTGCAATGTTTTACTAAATTTTATTTTTGAGGTTTGTCTTATTAATTTTCTTTTTAGTTTTTACATTTTTTGCAGTTTTCTTTCGGATTTTTTTTTATTTTTTACCATTTTCCGTGTTTTCGATTGTTTGTTGTTTATTCGATCTTTCTTCAGTGACTTGTTTTTCCCCTTTTTCGATTTTTTCAATCCTATCGTTTTTTTTTCAGTTTTTTAATTTTTTGTGTTTTATTTCATTTTTTCCTATTTTTCTCTATGATTTCCCGCTTTTTCGATTACCCTCATTTTTCTTTCATTTCCTCTTTTTTTCAGAAAACCGTATTCTCTTTATTTTCAATTTATCTGATTTTAACGTTTGCTTTAATTCTTTGATTTTTTTTTATTTTATCTTTAAATATTACTATGTTTTTCGAGTTTTCACTTTTTTCCCAAAATTTTTCAAATATTCCAGTGAATTTTCAAAGTTTTGAATGCTTCCTCGCCTCTTAGATTTACCACCCCTTTTTATATTCTCCCATTTTTCAAATAGTTTTTTTCCCTTTTAATGTTTTTTTTTCATGTTTAGTTTATAGGTTTTATGTATTTTTTGCGTATTTTTTTCAATTTTTGCAGTACTTTTTTTTCGATTTTTTTCATTTCTGTATTTTTCCAATGTTTGCTTTTTTTCGCTTACTTTTTTTTTTATTTTTTGATATTTTTCGGTGTTTTCTATTATTTCAATCAATCAATTCTTTATTTTCCTTTAAGACAATTTACATTGTATAGGAATAGTCAATAGAAATAGGCAAAGTCAGAGATCACAAAAGATAAAAAAGAATATTGACATATTAATATAAACAAAGACTAAATTAATATAAACACAGTTAAGACAATAGATTCTTAAAAATAAATTGAAAAAGAATTATAAAAATTATGAGAATTCATGTATAGAGTAAAAACACTTATCTGTTAAAAATAATTTAAGATTTATTTTAAAACCGTTTATTGACCTAGAGAGTTTCAAATAATTAGGCAGTCTATTGAACACCTTTGGACCCATGTTATCCGGGGAGTTGCAAGATATTTGCAATCAATGCAATCGGCGATTTGGATAATGAAGAAGGTCTTTATTACGCGTGTAATGTGAATGAAAATCCCCGGAAGTGTTAAAATTCCCCAATTTTTTAAAGACGTTTACACATAGTTCGAAAATATATAAGCATGGAAGAGGTAAGATTTTGAATTCTTTAACATATGGTTTACAAGAATGTCTAGGGGAGAGACCTGCAATGGTCCTTAATATTCGCTTTTGAGCTATGAAAACCTCGTCGGATAGGGTAGAATTGCCCCAAAAACATATGTCATATCTTAGTCTTGATTCGACAAGCGGATAGTATATATTTATTAACTGGGATTTAGTAAAAATTTCTTTTAAATTTAAAAATAGATATCTGGTTGAGCTAAGCTTTGAAATTAACAGATTACAATGAGGTTTCCAAGTAAGGCACTCATCGAGCAAAACTCCCAGAAAACGTACATTGTCGTTTCTACTCATGATAGTCTCATTACCTATGGAAATGGAAAGTTGTGAGCCACCATAAGTGTTTTGTCTAGGATGTACCTATATGAAGAATTTCGGTTTTATTCTCGTTAAATAGAAGATTACGTTGATTAAAGAAATTCGCAACCTCATTCAAAATTTCACTACAAGAAGATACAAGAGATGCTGTAGGTACTGTGTTCAGATACTATTAGATAAAAGTCATCAGCATATGCACCGTAAAAACCTTTATTTAGAATTTTATCTAATTGATTAACATATAAAATAAATAATGCCGGAGCGAGAATGGAACCTTGTGGTACACCTTGATAACTTTAAAGACAATTTGAGTTATAGAATGTTACGTTGTTTGCTAGCATGGACCGCATAGAAACATATTGCTCTCTATTTTTTAAGAATGAAGAGATCCAATTCAGTGAAGTACCTCTGAGGCCATATAACTCTAGGATGGATAATAGTTTTGAATGATTAACGCAATCAAAGGCTTTACTTAATTTGTTGATTTTTAGATCCTGTTTCAGTGACTTGTTTCTCCAATGTTTTCTGATTTTTTTCAATTCTACGTTTCTTTTATTTTTTCCGTTTATTTATTTTTTGGTGTTTTATTCCATTTTTTCAATTTTTTTTCTCCATGTTTTCCCGCTTTTTCAATTGTCGACTCTTTTTCTCCAGTTTTTAACAGATTTTTTTACGGTTTCTCTCATTCATTTGATTTTGCTTTTTTTTCTTTTTTACTTTCAATAGTTTTTCGATTCTTTGAATTCTACCGTATTTCCATTTTTTCTAGTTTTTTTATCTTTTTCCCATATTTTAAGATGTTTTTTTCTTTCCACTCCATTTTGATATTCTTCTAAAAGATTTTTTCTGAAATCGCTTGGAAATGTCTAGCTTCTCGGATCAAATTCGAGCCGCAAAATACACTTTTCTTGTATTTTAGTCCGTTACTGCATGGGCAACCAACTGTACGGGAAGATTTTGTCCGTACCTGTGTACGGGAATATTTGTTCCCTACATGTGTACGGGAATGATCCATAAAACGTATATAAGCAAATTCATATTTAGCGTCTTGATTTTATTTGGCAATAAATTTAAAACCACATTAGTAGCAGTGTTTAGTAACTCTGGAGGCGTTTTGCACCTCTGGACATCATCGTCACTGTCCATTTTAAATATAATTTAAAATATTTTAAGCAATATGTAACTAACCGAACTGACAGTTTTGTGACACTAATCAACAATGATAAACAAACAATGTCAACGAAACTGTTTCATAGAAAATAAGATGATATCAAAAACAGTTATGCATTCATAAAACTTTCTTAATTTACAATTATATTTAATGCGATTTCAGAAAAAATAGTATGTGTATCTCGTAGGAAAAGCAGCTTCCCGGACTCTCAATGTTTGTTACATTGTCGTCCGGGAATGTATCGCTTTTCCTACTAGATACACAATATACTATTTTTGTTTTTTACAGTTTTTCTCATTTGATTCGTCTAATTTTTTGCTTTCTTCCTTATGTTTGCAACTTTTTCTCGATATCTTTGCAATGCGACAAATAACATTGAAATTCAATTAAGTAAAATTCTTAGGAGCTTTAAAAGGTGGTCATAGTTACTAATTACTACAAAAAAATGTTTTCTCAATCTTTCAGGAAATGACCATGGGTATTTACTTACATTTTCTATTTGCCTAAATGAATACTTCATGATACTAGAACCGGAAATGCGATAAATAACTTACTTTATTTAATTTTTTTATTTGTTTTATCTTCTAGAGGAAAACGCATAAGTAAAGTAAAAACATTGCACAATGCGATAAGATATATCCAGGAATTGGAAATAATATTACAAGATGCGAATATCTACGACTCATTTTGCATCAATGTAAGTAACTAATATGAAATAACATATATTTATCTAATTTTTTACTATTTATTTTTTTAGGAAAGATACTGTAATGTTAAATATACCAATGTTTATTATGAAACTAGTAATTAAAATGTAAAATTTATTATTTATAAGTTAAAATCTACGGGTATATATTTAGATTTTATTAATCTAGTCATTTTAGTAAATAGGTCTAGTCATTTTAATAAATAAATATTATAATCAAGTTTCTATACTTTATAAAAATAAAGTTAATTATTAAAAAACCTGTTTATTCCCAATATTTTTTCTCTCATTTTTTCCCTGTTTTACAATTTTTTTCTGTTTGTCTTATCTTCTCCTGACCTAACGGATGGTGCTGAAACGCTTACATTGACAAAAAAGAATATACAAAGAATACATATAATAATGATGAGGAAGGTAAGTTGGATGTCAATCATAGTAATGGCGTTATCTATTAGTTAAATTGATAAAGGAATCATACTGATTACTCTAATATTCAACGCCATTCTACTCTTAAACTACTGGCTAAAGCTCTTTAAAACCGCTCAAATAATACTAATTCCAAAAGCAGGAAAAAATCCAAACGAGGTTTCATCATATAGGCCAATAAGCCCACTATCAATCGTATCCAAAATACTTGAAGAGTTACTGTTACAAAAGATTAACTCAGATCCCAATACAGAGGATGGATACACAATCACCAATTTGGCTTTCGAAAAAAACACTCAACGATACAGCAGGTTCAAAGAATAGTACACACCATAAATTCTGAAATGGAAAGTAAACAGTACTGCACAGATGCCTTTCTAGACGTTAGTCAAGCATTTGATAACGTTTGGCACTCAGGCCTGATTTTCAAAATCAAGAAATATCTTCCCATTACCTACCTGAAACTGTTAAAATCCTATCTAAGTGGAAGAGAATTCCGAACAAGAATGAATGAAAGTAATTCCATTAATTTTCCTATAAAATCTGGTGTTCCACAGGGCAGCGTTCTTGGACCAATATTAAATGTGCTATACACAGCGGATCTACCATCCAATAATAAAACCATCACTGGTACGTCTGCAGATGATGCTGTCATCCTTACAACCGACGAAAATTCAATTATAGCATCTAACATTCTACAGGTACAACTGAATAAAATCGAGACGTGGTCAAACAAGTGGAGAATTAAAATAAATGAAACAAAATCAGTCCAAGTGACTTTTACCTTGAGAAGAGACCAGTGTCCTCTAGTTTCACTTAACAATTTCCATCTTACAATTCTTTGCACCAGATACCTAGGAATACATCTTGACTCAAAAATCAACTGGAAAGAACATATTCTTAAGAAGCGGAAACAAATTAACCTAAGAATGAAAGATCTAAACTGGCTAGTCGGTAGGGAATCGAAACTGACCCTAGAAAATAAAATCCTTGTCTACAAAGCTATCTGGACGTATGGAATCCAACTCTTGGGATGTGCGAGTAAGTCAAATACAGCCATAATTCAAAGAAGCCAATCGAAAATACTGCGAACGATAACTAACCTAACACTTCATGAAGACCTAAGAATCCCGTTCGTACAGGATGTGATCACTAAATACAGGACAAAGCACCATGAAGGACTGGAATCACACAGTAACCCCTTACTCCAAGACCCAAAAGGAACTGGCCAGCTGATCTGAGAAATGGTTGAAGTGGTCTTGTCACTGAAGAAGACCTCACCACGCCAATAGGAGCCCCTTTTGCTCCGCAAATTAACTAATAGAACCTCATTTGTGTTTTGATTGCTAAAGAATGTGACATAATAAAAAAAATTGCGATTTAAAATGATGAAGAAGAGAAAAATTATTATTTCCGTAGAATTTGGAAAACTAGTTTTAATCCCTTTCTAAAGTTATGCGTGTTCATTCTGTTCAGCGATTCATTTTGATATGGATAAATTGAATCTATTTGTTCACTATATTTATTAATAAAAAAAATATTAAATAAAACCATGTGGATCTTAAAAATAAGACATATATTTAATTAAACCAGTTCTTTATTAAAATATAGAATTAATAAAATAGTAATTAAAGAACCAAATAAGTTAATTGATTTCCTACATCTACCAATTCTTTTCCCACCATTAATTTTACTTTAGAATCAACAATTTTAAAAACAGCATCGGATGGAATTTTAACCATATTTTTGGTGGGCTCATTAAATACTGGAATTTTTCTCGGTCCTAATTCTGGATCTTCAAATCTCCATAATTCTATAGATTCAGGTTCTACAATTATGATTTATATGTTTTAATAATCTTAAATTTTTCAAGAATATAATTGTTTTTAAATACAGGGTTAGACAATTAAACTGTTATCAATTTCACTCCGGTATATCTGACAACCCAATTCGTTGGATATCGCCATCTAATGCATTCTATGCGAAGAAATTCTGCTCGATGAATAACAGTTGTTACCTTGGGCCAAAAGTGGCGAATTTTCGAAGAGTATTCTCAGATTAGAAAAAACCCTTTGAGCGTTGTTTATAAACTTTCAAAATGATCGTGCTTACTTAACTGAACGCATCTACGAGAATTTGAGCCATCTAACGGCAACTCTAACAGCAAATCGGTGCTCTCAAGTCATATTCATCGAGCCTGGTGTGAAAGCGAAATTAATTAAAAATGGTTAAAAAATGTTCCACGATTCATTTCTTCGATATAACTGTTGTCGAATTCGCCACACGCAAATCGATAGACTTTTTTATTTGGTTCAATTTGGACAACAAAGTTGTGATTAAAAAAATATTCCAGTATCGATGCTCTCAATCGGTATGTGAATGCGCTGAATGCAACTCGTTATTGACCGTTTGAAAGCAATAGGCAAAGCGAAAGGTAACTACATTGAGCTCAAATGTCAAACTCCAACTGTTAATATTAAGTCAAATGTCAGTCTTGCCACTTTTCACACTGAAATATCAAACTCTAACTGTCAATTTAAACTCAAATGTCAATCTTGTCACTTTTCACATCCAAATGTCAAACTCTTACTGTCAATGTAAAGTCAAATGTCAATCTTGTCACTTTTCACACTTAAATGTTAAACTCTAACTGTCAATATAACGTCAAATATCAATCTTGTCACTTTTTACATCCTAATGTCAAACTCTAACTGTATATATAACGTCAAATGTTAATCTTTTCACTTTTTACACTCAAATATCAAACTCTTACTGTCAAATGTCAATCTTGTCAATTTTCACACTCAAAAGTAAATGGATTTTGAAATATTGATTATAGTTATACGCATTTTTGTCGTTAGAATCAATAAAAAATCTATCTTTTGTACTTATGGTCTGAATAGGTAGCACTTCAATTGTCTAACCCTGTAATAATTTTATTAGAAACTTACTTTTAATTGATTTAGTATCTTTAGCGATCCTTTGTACAACTTTTAAGAAACTATCACTATCACTTACAGTAATAGTTTTAGAAAATAATCCATTTTGTGTTATCGGGTTAATAAAATTTACTTTTATTCCTGATTTAACAGAAAACATAACAAAAGGAGCACCTGGACAACATTCTTTCATTTTCTCTGACGCTTCTGGATCATCAGTAAATTTAATAATTACTTCTTCAACCTAATAACAATATTATTTTATTATAATTATAAAATGTGTATATGTTATAACTTACATCCAAAGTATTTGCTAAATATGCGCTGTTAATATTTAAAACTTCTGCTTCATCAAATTCCAGAGTTAAAGCAAGAGCTTTAACTCCAAATTGTTCTATTTTTTCTCTAGTAGCTTGAACAAATGGCATAACCTTCTTCATATATTTTTTAAGATCGTTCATTTTCGCAAATTCTACTGAAAGCGTTTTATTATCAGGAAGGGATCCTTTATTAGCCTATAAACAAATACATGTATTAAAATACTGTTATATAACAAACTCTCTTTGAGAAAAGAGAAAACATGGTAAGTAAGTATTTTTAAACATTATATATAGTTCATTTCACGGTTTTTGGCCGATGACAGAAATCATACTCGAAGTAAATTTAGAGTTACATCTCTCTCAGATACAGGCAAGTTAGAAATTTAAATGAGGACGTTTGTTTTTTAATACAACACTTACGTAACTGCATCTTGTTTCACCGGTAGATAAAAAGTATTCAATACGGAAGTCTTGACTTAATTCACATTCCTAGTATCTGTCATGTACGTCTCGTTGTTGAAGGGTTAAATTTAATAATTAATAATATCACATTTTTGTACATGTCAAACCACACTGATAGTTTCAGAAACTTACGACCTAATTTAGAAAAAAAAACTGTCCGCCATTGGTAACTTGGATGACAGTTTAATCTTATTTCAGTGGTTTCTAATATCAAATCGGCCAAAAACGATGAAATGGACTATATAAACAAATCAATTAATAAATTCCTTCAGATCTAAACCTGTTAAAAATTTGGGAAATTCTCGATGGTTTGTACACCGAATACGAATACCTATTTAATGAACAAAAAAAAAAATTCTGGTGGTCTCGAAAGTGGGAGTAACGAATGAGGGAGAGAGAAAGAAAGGTAAGAGGTTTGTTTATTTGAAACGAGATACCAGGCCAGAGGAAATTCTGTAATTAATTTTCTGTTACAATTTCTTCCAAACCCAACATTTGTAACGTTCGTTTTTGGGCCGAAATCCACCTGACTATATTTGGTATTTATTTTAAATTGTATCGCGTCGTCGTGGAGGGAGACGGGCGAATTGTTTTCTTCGTCAGCTTATTAGTTCGATTCGTTCATTTTCACTCCGTTTCTTCACTAAATCAGAAACATTATCTGAATATTTTCGGCCCTTCGTTATAAGATTTTGCCAAATCAAGAAGGGCCCTAGTAAAAATTATCTTTCAATTCAATAAAGAATCGCTGACAGCCGTCAGTCATTTTGTACCTGAACAAGAAGTCGTCACAAAGGAAAAACCATCCCGGGATAGTTTATTAAAGAAAATTCTTCCTTTAAGAAAAGACCTGACCATCCTTGATTGGAAGTAGAAAAGAATTCCTGAAGATAGATAGACAAGCTCCACCGAAATAGAAGCCAGAATAAATAAAGATAAGAGAATTAGTTAATTATTTATTTCAAAATAATTAACAAAATTCTTGAATTCTTGATTTAATAAATCATCTTAAACTGATTTTTTGCGTATTATTTGTTTGTCTGTACTTTGCGCCAAGAATTAATTGTTTGGGGAAAATCGATAAAACTCAGAAGGAAGTCACGAACCCAGGAGCTAGCCTAGGGTAAATTAGGGTTACACATTAAAAGTTTCGTTTTAATAATTGGAAAAACCCGATGAAAGGTAATAAAACCATTGGAGATAATCAAAATAATTATGTTGAAACTTACCTCGTAGTGTTTTTTCAATGTAGTTAAAATCAAACTTTGCCATGACGGGAAAGTTTTTGCAACCCAAATAGTTAACAGATTTGGTTTTTCAACTGGTGCAGGATTAGGATTATGTTTTGTTTTAATTCCTTGTGTGTATGATTTTAAATGTACTCTGAATGAATGAGCAGTTTCCATTAAATACTCTGAAGCTTTAATTTTCACTTCATCAATGGGACCAACTACTGGCCAAGGGCCGTTAAGAATACTGGTTTTCTATAAAACAAAAACAATAAAAATTAAATAAAATCTAATTATGTCAATTCGTAATCTTACGTTTCCTATTAGTTCCCATACATGTTCGGCTACATGGGGACAGATTGGGCTTATAATTTTAGTTTGAATCTCAATAAATCTCATAACTAAATCAATATGCATTCCATCTAAACTAATTTCTCTATATTTATCTCTTGCAGCTTGGAATTCAAACAAACCGGTACGTAGAGCCTCTTTGAACAACATTTTACTGTAATATTCATCAGTTTCTTTGATTTTTAAATTAATTTCGTTTTCGAATACTACGTCACTAAAGGAGTTGAAAGGACCTTTCCTAAAGATAAGATTTATATATTATTAGTAATATATTAACTGTTTTAAAATATTTAAAAATTTGAAGTAATAACTTCCTAACCCACTTCGTAACGTAACGCATTACCCACAGCGTTAGCGGATTTTCGGACATTTCAACTTAGATTAGATTAAGTTCTCACTTCTATCGGTCGTCCCGAGACGCATACTTTTTTTTAAATACAGATCTCGAAAATTTCGAAACATCTCAAAAAACAACTAAGACATGGTAAAACAATTGTTGAAAAAAAAAATGGAACTGTGAATTCCGGTGGAAGCAAAGCTTTTAATAATCTCTGTGGCACAGAATGGTACACTTAAACTAAATATGTTTTGAATTATTTCGTTTAACATAACTAAGCCATAATTTAATAAGAACATTACAGACACCAACAAGTACGGTTTGTCAAATGTCAAATACGTAAGATAGACGAGGTATTACAAGTTATCAAAGTTTTGGTGCATTCAAAAGTAGAAGCATTGAATGAAAGGCTAAGGAAGTTACTTCACTCATTTTATGATGAATATTCTGTCGCAACAGCTTCGCTTTTTGTTCTACGGTTGTTTTTTTCGTTTGAATGTATTTCAATGAATCAAAAGATACGTTTTAATACCTGAAAGATCCCTTATTAGCTAATACTTCTTTAACCCATTCAATATAGGTGTACAATCTAAGAATTCCAGCATCAGCATTACTTTCAA
Organism: Altica lythri; assembly: GCA_964028335.1. Taxonomy (NCBI): domain Eukaryota; kingdom Metazoa; phylum Arthropoda; class Insecta; order Coleoptera; family Chrysomelidae; genus Altica; species Altica lythri. The sequence goes on along the minus strand of OZ034801.1, from coordinate 19,016,857 downwards.
CGAAATTTGCATCCTCAATGGTATCTCCGGAATCAGCTAAACACAATCTCATACCATCAGCGCTAAATTTCTCAATAGCTTCGGATAAGGTAAGGAAATTCCCGTCAGATTTCGACATTTTTGAAGAATTTAACATCAACAATCCATTCGCCCATATGCTTCGAGGCCACTTTTTCTCATCTTTAGGCCACATTGCCACATGATTGAAGATACAGTACGTCAGGTGATTTTGTACCAAATCTTTTCCTAATTTTATACAAAATATATTACTAGTTATCTTTTTTCTTTAATAAATATCTTACCTGATACTCTTAAATCAAATGGCATCCAATATTCAAATTCATGTTTCATTTTATCTAGAGATTCCTTTTTTATACCACAATTTGCTGGATATTTGGCTTCTTTGAAAAATATATAATCCCATACTTCCGGGGTCATTTGCTCCGGTTTGATATTAAGAATATTGGGATTTGTTCCTCTGAAAAAATAGTTATTATTAGAGATTACATTTGTGATATTAGTCAGGTGAAATTTATTAGGTAAAGGTGCTGTTACGAAAATACGCATTCCAATATTAACAACATGATTGTTGACGTTTATTGTTTAGCGGTTTTTTCAATTTCATTATCTTTATCAAACACATTTTCTCATTTTAATTTTGAATATAAATGTTTGGTTTAACATTATTATTATTATTTATTTCCGCGCTGTTGTCATTTCCTTTTATTATTTTTAATCGCCTAAGCGAGAATCAATTATAAATCTCGATAGATGCCGAATTTCGGTGGCCAACAACCTTAAAAAACTATGGTAACTGCGTATTTATGTGTACCTGACAAATCCTCGAAACGAACATTTCCGAATTACGCAAATTCAAAATGCATTTTATTAGAATACGCTGGTGCAGTATGGTATCCGGTTCTTTTTTGCGACCAAAACCTGTTAGAAAATGTTCAACATCGAGCCACAAGAATGTCTAATGAAGTTACGCGTCCATCTTACTCTGAAAGGCTACAAATGGCTATCGTCGTTTACGTGGAGATCTAATATTTACTTTCCGAAGACAATACTTCATACTCAATCAACTTTTTAATTCATGGAAAACCCTAGAAGATGAAGAAGTCAAAGAGGACAGTGTAAATCTATTTAATCACAAAATTGACGAACAACTTCTTCATATGTATTTGATAGATTCGTGTTTCTCATGTATTTCTAAATATGCTATTATAGGCAAATAAACGTATTTACATAACCCTGAAACGGCACCTTTACCTTTAATTCTATAGAAAGATCCTTACTTAAAACTGTTTCCTTGTATGAAATGGGATATGGTATAATAAGCCATATAAATAGTGGAATCTGATAATGATTCAATTAACCATTGTGTATCCCATGGTAATTTTGTACCTAATCCATAAGTTCTTGAACAAGCATGTTCATGAAGCCAATTTATACATCCAACAAAATTTCTTTTGACTTCATCATAATAAGTGTTCATTTTATCAAGTGCTTTTAGAGTTTGTTTTTTCCATTCTTCGTTACCATAGTCTAAGAACCATTGATCACAAAGTGCTACTACACATTCATCACCTAAAATAAATATAATAAAATAACAGAAAAAATATTTTGTTATATAAATCTACCTGAGCGAGACATCACCTTTTTCTCTGGTTCATAATAAATAACAGCTTCGGATTTATCAATTAATGATTTCTGTATAAGCTTTTTAACATCTTGTATCTTTTTACCCTTATATTCTCCAATTAACATAGTCTATAATAAAAATAATATTATTTAAATCTTTATTTGAAAAAGTAATATAAATTTACGTACACCTTCATAAAAACCTTTCATGTAAACCATCTCTTTAGCCTCCGCAAGTTTATCCTTATCGTTCTGACTTTGAATTTTTAATTGTTCACAGACAGTAACAGCAGATAGATTACCAAATCCAGGAATTTCAAGAATTGGAACAGGCTCAAAAGGTAAAACCATTTCATCAGTAATACCATATTTTTCTCTTAATGCTTGTTTTTTCTTTAAATCAGTTAAAGCAGCATAATCATCAGGAGAATCCGATGGAACACTAGTGACAACACCCGTACCTTTATCTTCTTTAATAGTTAACATGGGAAGAGCGTATACTTTCTTATACACAGCATTAGGACTGCTTAAAGCATACCCAAGTAAATCCTAATAAGAATATATTTAAACTAGTTATTTATTATTTATCCCGAATATAGAAATTCGATTTTTAGTTTTTGATTACAAATTTCTAAACTGCAGTTATTCGTTAAATCGATAGAATCAAAAAAGATATAAAAATATGTTTTTTATATTTGTTTCCAATTTTTATTATGATTCAGATGCGAATTGAATTTTGAAACCATCACAAAAAACAAAATTGAAAGACATATATTCATTCTTGAAATTCTATAAAATTGAGTAAAGTAACTTACTTCTCCTAAAAGTTCAGTAAGGACATTAAATTTGCCTTGGAAATTGGTAAATTCTTGATATGCCATATTTCTAGCGGCTCGATATGTACAGACAAAAATTTCTCCATTATTATTTTCAAATGCAATATACTTCATATCGGGTCTTAACCAACAGTTAGTTTGACCATACATAGTTTCAGGTCTTAAAGTAGCTGCTACCAAAAACACTGGTTTTTTACCGAAAGCACTAAAATTTAAATATACATTTATCATCAACAAAATTTACATTTCAATTGAATTTACCTTAACTTTTTAGGATAAGGTTCGAGTAGTTTCATTTTTATTAAAGTGTATTCTTGAGGTCCTACTCCCTCTCCTGAAGAACGATCATGATCCATACAAGGCTGACCATCTCTTTCAGAGAAGACTGTATATCTTTTTCCAAATTTAATCTTATTACGTTCTTTAAGTCGGATAAATTGCCATCTAACAAATGAATCATAAAATGGATTAGCATCAGTTGTAATGAAAGTTCGTCTCCAATCAGTCTAAAATAGTATAAAATATATATGTTGCTAAGTGGATAAGAGCTGTTTTGGAAATTGACCCGCTGATCAATTTTCTGCACTTATTTGCTTATATCGGAAAAAATATACGAAATACAGAAAAACTAATCCTATATTTGGATTCCTTGTAAAATTTCTTTTCTTTTGAGTGTATAAAACATATCGCTAAGTCAATAAGAGCTTTATTAAAAATTGAATTATTTTTTTAAGGTACTTATATTATTTGATAAATTTACTACACGAAATTGATCATATCTAAACAAACTTTAAATAGCGATATTTAAGCTTAAACTTACATGTATTCCAAACTTATTTAAATCCTCAACTGCTCTAGGAGGAAAGTATTCACACCAATAGAGAGCATCAGCAAATTTAGGAATTTCTTCATCTTTTATTCCAATACTCTGCATAATCTGCCATTGAAATTTAGCAGTTCCTGCTTTTGCAACAGCTTTACTCTAAATTACCATATAATTAGTTTTAATTTATACAAAATAACGCATTTACAGACACATAATTATCAACAATAATTTACCTTTTTAGATTTACTTTTATCTTTCGGAATTCCATCATTTTCCTCAACAACCACTTCTTCTACTTCAGGAAATTTTGGTGGATTTCCATACAGCTCCATTTCTCTTTTCAATTTATCTGCACATGCTTTTATTGGCATACCAGTGCAATGGAAACCAAAAGGAAATTGAACCTATAAATGGTTATAAATAATCAAAATTCCGATAAAAGCAAAGCTTTTAATAATTGAAACTGAGAGCAGCGAATGAGGGTGTGAGGGAACCAGAGAAAGTTCAGTAACTCATTTTCTGTCACAACACCTATTACGAGTTTGCTTAAAAAAAATACCTTTTTTCCTTTCAATCTATGGTATCGAACAGCAAATTCACATTTTGATAAACTAAATGTATGCCCTAAATGCAAACGACCATTCATGTAAGGATAAGGAAAGTTGCAAAAAAATTTTTCATCTTCTGATTTCTTTGGAGTTGTTGGAGCGTCGATTTCAAAGATTTTCTCATCTTTCCACCGTTGCTGAATTTTTTTCTCGATGTTTTGTAGATATTCTACTTTGAAAGTTCCTTTTCTTTCAATATTGCTCTAAAATACCGCATATTTCATCATATATTAACTGTAAGCATATGGAATAAATTTAAATAAACTTACCATTGTATATATCTTATAAAAATTATGTTAAATGTATTTGTTTTTAAATCCTAAATCATTTATTAAGCAAATTTGAACAGCGGAAACACCTAAAAAGGGTACACCGCAGCACTAGCACTACTTTCTTCTAAAAGAGTTAGGTTAAATTGTTTTTGACGTGTTTATGTACTGTTACCAATTATGTTTTCAGTAAATTTTGGCTGTTTTTTCCTTACAGAAAAAGTACAATAACGAAGAAAAAGAAGAAGAACAAGAAAATTTCAAGTGTAGGTTAAAGTATTTGAAATAAAGAGAAAATTAAATACAATTCAATGAAATTAAAATAGAGGTGTAGTAAATAAATATTAATTCTTATTTTAAAATCAAATTTTAATGTAAATTTAATATATTAAAGTATAAAAAGGTAAGCTAATTTTGTAGTATTTTAATGATGTAAAATTAGTAAATAGTTTTCAAAAAAGATCAAAATTTGTTGTTTTATTCTATTCCTCGTTTTCTGTTGACTTCATTAAACTGTTTTTTAACAATTTTCTTAACAAAAAAACTGCGACTGTGACTGTAAAGAACCAAGTTGTTAATGGTCTTTTTTATCATTCAAACTGTTCAAATTCAATTACTTTCTAGGTAAGACAACTGTGCGTTCGGTATGTTTGATCGTTTCCTCACCTTTTCGGAGTTTATACATCTCTGCGATCTATATACTCTGTCGTAACCCAACATAAGAAAGGTAATAAAGCAGTGAACTTTCGATGTTTTGAATTTGAACTACGACAAGTCAGATTTTAATGCGATATGGTGCGGACAGAGATAATAATATTTATTATATTACCTCTGAGTGCGAATCTTTTGAAACTTTGTAAACTAGTCTGATAATAACGAAAACTTAAATTGCATTTTTGCATAAGAAAAATGCATTCCAATTATAATAAAGAGCTAGGGAAAGAATGAGTCTGATTTTGTTACTGATTTGAAGGTGCGAAAACGAATATTAGGTCTACGGGGGCTTAGGGAGTACCTGGTATACGGAAAGGGTGTTATTAACGTCTTAATCTGGAGTTCCATGAAAATTTCTTATACAATTAACACAAAGTGGTTCCTCGGGGAATTTTTATGGTCGTTTTTTAATCATAACTCGTAACTCAACGATTTTTGAAGTCACTGACAACGAGTTTGGAAATGGCAAGGGCCTATAAACGCATACTCTGGGGTTCTACGAGAAGTCAATTTATAATTAACACAAACTCGTTACTCTGTTGACTTTTGAGGTTGCTGAACATGAATAAACATACACTTAACTTTGTTCGCTATACCCTTAAGATTTACTGTTTTATTATCTAACATTCACATATGTCAAAAGTTGTCATTTTCATTTAAGACCTGTGAATATTTATTTTTGTATATAAAAAATATGAGACTACGAACAGATATTTCTCCAAAATGCCCTAGAGACGCATTAATAACATATTTCATGTGTGTTTTCCTACCCATAGTGTATTATTTTCACGTTTTTGTGTTACTTCCCGTATTTTACGAACCATGGAATGGTAGCTATAAAATTCATTTTGTATTATCAACACTACTGTTAATTAATGTCTTCGCAAATCTATTAGCAACAATATTTGTTGATACAAGTATAAAAGGTTTGGTTTTACCACTAGATAGTAAATCAGATTGGAGATATTGTTCTGTATGTGAATCATCAGTTCCACCTCGAACATGGCACTGTAAAATCTGCAAAATTTGTATTTTACAAAGAGATCATCATTGCATGTTCACCAGTTGTTGTATAGGATTCGAGAATCATAGATACTTTATAATATTTTTACTCTACTTACAAATTTCTTCTATATACTGCACCTATTTCAATTACTATTATGTGTCTCAATATATAATGACAGATTACTCGATCAAAAGTATTTTAAAAATTATATTCCCAATTTGTTCCTTATTTTATGAATGGGATAAGAATTTTCTGACCATTTTATTAATGAAATTGGTGTTCGTGGGTGGTTTTTGTATCGCAATTTTGTTACATCATCATTTAACTTTGACATTAAAAAATCTTGTTACTCACGATAAAGATCCCAAAAGTAAATATGATAGAGGAAGACTAGGAAATTTGAAAGTGGTTTTTGGTAAACGATGGTATTTAGTATGGATCGCTCCGTGGATAGAAAGTAAATTACCTTGTGATGGAATTAATTGGGACATGAGATTTGAAAAAGAAAAGTAAGAATATAAGTAAGTTTTTAGTTTTTTTTTAATTCCTCATCAAACTAATAATCTTCAACAGGTAGAGTCATCTCAAAATAAGTTAATTTAAAGGAAAACCATAGCTCATAGCTAAACAGATCGCTAGATCACCTCTTTCCTTCACTTTTATTTCATACCTTCTTTGTAACTATTTATTGTCAACATGACATATATATTACATATTTATATATAATTTTTATTTGCATAAAAAAATGTGGCTATAATGAAAATCCGAAAAAATATTTTACCAAAATCTCTAAAAGAAGCTTCAACAACATGTTTTTTACTGATAATGATACCATTATATTACTACATAGAACTGTTTGTGGTAATACCATCATATTACAAATTTTGGAGTTTGGAGTACAACATACATTTGGTAGCGATATCTTTTATTATCCTCATGATTTATTCGAATTTAATTGCTGCAACCATCTGTGATACGAGTGTCCAAGGCAGAGTTTTGAAAGAGAAAATGAAATCAAATTGGAAGTACTGTGAGAAATGTGAATGTAGGGTACCACCAAGATCTTGGCATTGTAGTATTTGTGATACTTGTATACTAAAACGAGATCATCATTGTTTTTTTCTCTGTTGTTGTGTAGGATTTAACAATCACAGATTTTTTTATATGTATCTATTTTATATGGTAGTGTCCACTATTTATGCTACATATTTTAATTTCTATTTTATTTTGAATAATATAATGGAAAATTGTAATTGGTATACTTTTTTCAAAATTGTATTTCCTCTATATGCAATTTTCGTTGTTGATTGGAGTATATTTCATTTCGCTCTATTTGTAATATTGATTATTTTTTTTGTGGGGGTAATGTGTGGTACATTATTTGTTATCTATACATATTTTATGATAAAAAGTTATGTATTATTGGAAAAAAAGGACAATGGAGTGAATAAATACGATTTAGGAATTTTGGAAAATATTCATCTTGTTTTAGGAAATAGATGGTATTTGGTATGGCTTGGTCCATGGGTAAAAAGTGAATTACCGTTCGATGGTATTGATTGGGAAGATTATCTAATGGCGAGAAATAAAAACTCAAATTCTTCTGGTGATAAATTAAATTAAATTATTGTATATATAGTTGTAAATTTTAGTCAAATAAATCATTATACATGTTTTTTAATTAAAGTTGTTAAGGAGGTTCCATAATAATATTAGATTAGATTTGGATGCAACTTTTTGCAATCGATTCAGAAGAGCAAACTTTTTAACCCTATGCTATGAGGGATAAATGAAAATTGCTTTATTGCAGGTGAAAAAGGCATTCTCCAAAGTGCATCTTCGAGTAATAAAAAAGAAAATTTCACAACTCTGAAAATGAGTACAATTTTTTTGTTGTGAGGTTTTAGGGTTTTAGTTTTAGGTATTATGGAAATGAGTTCAATTTTTTTTGGGGTACGAGTTACCTGGTGCTCTGTAATTCTTCTCCTGGAGTTTTATTAGTCATAAAACCTGTTATCCCGGTGTTTGTGAGGTCTCTAAACACAAATATTACATGTGCGATCCTGTACGAGGTACCTGGTGCTCGGTATCTTCGTCTTTTTCTGGAGTTTTATGTAAATTCGTCATAAAGTTTATTGAAACTGGTTATCCCGGGGGTTTTGAGGTCGCTAAATACAAATATCACAACGATGAACCTCCACTAGGTTCCCAGTATCTACGTCGATCTTGTCCTGGTTTGTTATGAAAATTCGTCATAAAATTCATTGAAACTTGTTATACCGGAGTTTTTGTGGTCGCTGAATACAAACGTCACGTCGGCGATCCTGCTCGAGGTACCTGGTGTCCCGTATCTACGTCTTTTCCTGGCGTTTAATAAAAATTCGCTGAAATTGGTTAACTCGAGGTTTTTGAGGTTGCTAAAATATCACGTTGGTGATCCTCCACGAGGTAACTGGGTGCCTTGTATCTACATATTGTTTTAGCGATTTATGAAAATTCATTATAAAATTCTCAGAAACTTGTTATCCCGGAGTTTTTTAGATTGCTAAATACAACTATTTCGTCGGCGATCCTCCACTAGGTACCTGGTGCCCTGTATCTACTTCTTGTTTCAGCGATTTATGAAAATTCATCATAAAATCCGCAGACACTTATAATTCCGGGGTTTTTGAGGTCGCTAAATACAATTATTACGTCGGTGATCCTCCACGAGGTAGGTACCTGGCACCGGTTACTTCGTCTTGTACTGGAGATTTATGAAAATTCGTCATAAAATTCGTTGAAACTTGTTATTTTGGTGCTTTTGAGGTCGCTGAATACAAATATCGCGTCGGCGATCCTCCACGAGGTACCTGGTGACCGATATCTGCGTCATGTAGGGCTGTCCGCAGAGAGAAGTACTGTCGCCTCTGCTGTGGTCAGCACTTGTGGACGACCTCCTTAAGAAACGCCTCAATGAAGGCCTTTACTGCCTAGGTTTCGCAGATGATATGGCCATAATCATTCAGGGGAGGTTTCTGGGCACAGTCTCAGAGCGGATGCAGACCGCAGTGAATATGGTGTACAAGTGGTGCAAGGACAGTCAATCCACAAAAAGCATTAGTTGTCCCTTTCACTAATAAAAGAGCGTTGCAAGGCTTAAAACCAATAACGCTCAATAACTTGCTGGTACCAATAGCCACAGAAGCCAAATACCTGGGTGTGGTGTTTGACCAGAGACTATCATGGAAGCAACACATTCAAAAGGTCACACACAAAGCTACAATAGCCCTTGGTAGGTGTAGACAACTGTGTGGCAAGAACTGGAGATTGAACCCCAAAATGAACCTTTGGTTGTATACACAAGTTATTATTAGATCAAGGTTAACCTACGGTTAACATCTAATCTAATCTAATCTAACTGGTGTTTTATGAAAATTTGTTATGCGATTCGTTAAAACAGAGTTTTTGAGGTCTCTGATTGCATAGGGTTCAAAAGTTTCCTGAGGATATCCCGAATAGAATGCGCAAAGTTTCATCAAATTTGTAGCGTTAGTGCTTTATTTCCTCGCGTACTTTATGTTAATCAGATTGGTGTCGATATCAATGTCTGTTAATCCCCAGCAAACATAAAGTCAAACACCTTGGATGAACTGGTACACTTTTTTCACTGCGAATTCTGTAAAAGCAAACAAGTTTACGTTCGGACATGCAGTCATCTTCAGGCCAAAATAACCTCTTGAGGTCGTTAAGAAATCATCGGATAGTCGAACAGTTCCGTAGAGACTACCGTTCGATTCTTCGACAGCTTTATGTTTTTCGAGTCTGTGATCACGATACCATGTCCATTGGACAATGAATCAAGACAAGAAAAGCGGACCAGGAATATATGAAAGTATTTTACCAAAACCTTAACAATGCTGGCTTTGTCAATTGTATAATTCTATTATCCGACAATAAAGCTAATTTTTGAATTTGAATTGAATTTGCTTCTGGACAGTCATTACAATGCTTTCCAGGACGAAATAGGTCTTCTTTGGCCTCTCAAAAAAATAAATTATCCAAAAGACCAATACTTCTTGGTCCGCAAAAAATTTAATTTCACCATAAATAACGTAGATCGTAATTTAAACTTAGTACGAAAGATTTAGGACGATAACCACTTAAAAACTGTTCTATTTGGCCAATTTTCATGCCTCAAACGTAAGAGAACGACTGCACCCTTTTCAAATTAGATCGGACTTTTCCGAAGTGGGTGCCCTCCGAAGTTGGTTCGGATCGGGAAAGCAAATCAGAAAATTCCATAATATCACATGAAGCATATGTTAAAAAATTTCTAACGCATTTTTTCATCAATGTGACCCACTCTATATCGACATGTAATTTTGGGTTGTCTGAGGATAAGGTCCAAGGAATTATAATCTAATTTAATTGAAAGCGAAAGATATCAGAATTTGGAAATGCTACAAAATAAATACAAACTACAGAAATCGTGAAACTTTTAATATCTCATTTGAATCCATAATGTATATATTTATAGTTTAATACAAGTTGTAATATTTTGAATTAGTAAATACATGAAAATATACTACTTAACTTACATGTATATAATTTATCATAAAAATAATTAAAAAAGTATATAAAATTTTAACAATATTGAAAAAGTTATTAATTAGAACAACGACAAAATTGTAATATAAATATTTAATTAAATAAATCAAAATTGGTTACATTTTTAAAAATATTACAATTAGAATAAATTTATTTTATTATTTTCTCACTTGATTATTGTAAAATTTATTCTAATAAAAAAAATATTACAAAATTATACACATTTTGGAGTAACATTTAATTGAACTTTGGGTTAGTTGCTTATTTTCATGGACTTCACTTTATTGTAAAAGAACAAATGCTAAATGTAATTAATTAATTTAATTTAATGTTAATAATCCCCAAATTACAGTAATAATTTTAAGCCATTAAATTATTATTAAAATTACAAGGTGCTTCATTAAAATAACTATACAAAAACGAAGACAAATCTGTGAATTACAGATTGACTGTTTTTATATATTCTAATATTTGAATCTATATGAAAATAATTAATACTACATAATTATTGGAACTGTAATTGGGGACACCCTGTACAAAAGAGATACTGTAAATTGAGCATTATTTGAACATGCGTACCTATCTCGTATTTTGAGAGCGAAAATGAGTATTATTACTTTAATTAAAATATTTAATAAATTTAATATTAAGGGTATAATTTTTAAGCAAGCTTAATGTAAGTTTTTTAAGAATATACCCAGTTAGTCAACCGAAAATATTGCTAAAATATCATTAAATGGCGTGTAACAAAACCAATTCTTTCATTATTGCTTAAAATTGGTATTATATAATAGTATAAAAATCAATTGCTGTCTGTTTGTCTCAATAAAACTCGAGAATGGATGGACCAATTTGGCTAATTTTGATCCTGAAATATTTGTTGAGGTTCAGAAAAGGTTCCCTAGATACACAATAGATGGCGTTGTATTTCGATTTCTAAATAATACAGTAAGAAAAATTGGTTGGCGATGTACGTTAATTTGTTTGGAAATCTAGGTTATAGATACATGGTAGATGGCGTAGTATTTTCCTTTTTAAATAAGTAGAATAACGAGAAACTACACTTAAATGGAAAATAGTAAAAAAAAGTACTGTGACCCCACCTTAAGGTGACCCAGTTTATATATTTTTTTATTTAATCGAACGACTCTTACTTAATAAAGTACTATGATGGATCGTAAGGTGGCGCAGTTAATATTCGATAAATATAAACGAGCGATTCCTACTAAATTAAGTACGGTAAGTTGGCGCAGTTGATATTTCAAATATACAGTGAGGTCCAAAAGTAACGGATACATTTATTTTTTCCGTTAATAAGCGTGTAAAAGAAAAATCCTGAAACACGTCAATTTTTAAATTTAAAATGACACTTTATGACGCTAAAAATCCACCCCCCACTTTAAACCCCTTCCCAAGGGGTGAGAGCACCCCATTTTTTTAAATGGCATGGGGGGTCATGTGATACCTCGTTTGAAAGAGCATTTAATTGCCTATTCAGCAATGTAAAAATTTTTAGATTTAAATTTTTTGTTTTCAAGAAAATTCAATATTCAATACTGCAATAGGTAGTTACAGTTTAATTTCCTAATAATAAAATAATCTAGTAGGCATGCTTGGTATATCAATACGACACGTTTTAAGTAACACATTCCAAAATTTTAAATTCAATTTAATTTGTTTATTTTCAAGAAAATTCAATATTTAATACTGTAATAGGTAGTTACAGTTAAATTTCCTAATAATAAAATAATCTAGTAGGCATGCTTGGTATATCAATACGACACGTTTCAATACCGTAAACCGGGGTAACTTTGGTACAATTTTTGGGTGTTTTACCTCGTAAAATTATCCCCTAATGCAGTATCAGATTATAAATGGATTTATTTAATACACCGATAAAGAATGTATAAGATGTACAAAAGTTACTACTTGAATATTTTCAATTACCGAGATAATCAGCCCCAAAAATGTCCCAAAGTTATCCCCCCTGTCGGGGTAACTTTGGTATGTGGTCTTTTTATATGGCTATCGCCGTGAAAAATTAATTTTGTCACAAAGATGGCCATGAACTTAAAGTTTAAAATAAAAAAAACGTTTTTAGGAATTCAACTATGTTTTTTAAGAGAAAAATAGAGGAAATTAATACTAAGTGCATTAAAATCTGGTGTAATTTTTTAATGTCTTTCAAAATATATTTAACAAACTTAAAATAAGAAATACTTAGTATAAAGTAACAAACTAGTTAGGTATTGAACAGTAAGATGGTTATTCAGTTAATTCTGGAACTTCAAAAATGTCCCTGTTTCCTCGGCGTGTCGGACTTTTGAGGGCCAACACAATATCTTCGTCTTTGTAAAACATTTCATCTTTATGCAACGGCCACTTCCATTGTTTGCCATATGGAACCATAACATTCACCAAAGCTCCATTATCAGATACTTCTGTTACTTGACCTGGATAATATTTACGGTCATAAACAACGGCGACGTAAGAACCAACGTTTTTGAGAATATTTCTTGAAGAAACAGAAGGCTCTTTAGTTGATAAAGATTCTTCTTCTTCGACTTCACTATCAGAAAAATTTAAGGGGCTCTCATCGGTTTCTGCATACTCCACACTAATTTGTTCATCTACTTGGATTTTGCTTGGTCGTTTTTGTATGCCAGAAGTTGACGGCTGAGGTTCAGAAGTGTTTGTTTGAAGAAAAGGTACAGCATTATCAACATTTTCTAAATCGGCAACTGTGATTCCTTTTCCAGGGGGTACTTGCAGTTTTTTCCTTCTTCGCTGCCTCTTTGATGTTGCCTCTTCTCGCTTCTGGTTAAGACGTTCAATAAAACTCTCTGAAACAGCTTCTTTTATTGTGGAATTCTCAGCGACTATATGATTACACATACGACTCAATACAGGTTGTCTGTTTAACGGATAAATTCCACATTTTCGGAAACCTGATCTTAGATTTTCAGCACCTCGTTCCTCTAGTTTTGTCATAAGTTTTTTTAAAAGTTGAGGGAATTCATCTTTTGGAATACCAGTAAAACGACTACCTAGAGCGGTATCTTTCCAATCATTTAAAATCTTACGCCAATTTCCCTTCATTGGACGAAAATAGGCTACGTCTAAAGGCTGTAGAAGGTGCGTAGTATTAGGGGGTAGTGCAATAAATTTGATGTTGTTAAGTTCGCATTGTCTGACAACTTCTATATTAAGATGTGAACTTAAATTGTCCCCTATAATCACTTTTTGTCCGTCTTGACGTTTAAGTATAGGCAACATTAGGTTTAAAAACCAATCCTCAAAAGTTTGGAAGTCAAACCACCCAGAAGGAGTGCGATTATAACGAGCATTTGGTGGCCCATTTTCCGTCCAAGTCGACCAGATTTTTTGCGCTTTATAATTTATATATACAGGAGCGAGAGTACCTTCTGCGTTTCCACAAATCATTAACGACGTACACGCTTTCGAAGAGTTACGAATTTTTTCAGGATATTTGGTTCCTTTTTTTGTAAGTATTTTTGAGCGACCAGGGTCATCGACCAGGTTTGTTTCATCGTAATTCCAAATATTTGATGGAGATACCCCTTGTAACTCAGTTTCTAAATTGTCAAAGAATTGATTAATCGTGTGTTCATCGGTAGCTGCTCTGGCAAGTGAAATATTCTGTGATAGTCTTTGACTAAGCTCTGGTCTTCTAGAAAGGAAAGAGTTTACCCAGTCAGGTCCCGGAAAATTGTTCTTGAAACATGGTACTTTTTTGCCTTGACGTTCCAAATATGATTTGACAGATACTCTCAAATCATAAGTCGTTATGGGAAAACCAAAAGTGGACAAGGTAATTAAATGTGCGGCGAAAGCATTTTCTTCGACATCTGAAAAAACTCTTGGTTTACCGCACACATTTGCATGCTTCCCCTTTAGTTTGTTCCACAAAGTGTTTTTAGGTATTTGATATCTCTCAGCTGCGTTACGAAGAGAAAGTCGTTTTTGACGAATATCGCTAAGAGCCTGTTCCAACTTTTCATCGGTAAAGTTTTTATAATGGAGTGTTCCAGGAAGGCGGCGTGGCTTACGAGGCATGGCTAATCTGAAAAAATAAATAATACCACGTGACACCTTAGGTAATAAGTAATAACGCGCGTGCAACCTTTGAACACATTGGGATTTAAAGCAGTTTAAGCACTATTTATATGCTGGGGTAACTTTGGGACATGTACCAAAATTACCCCTGCATATTAAGAGTTTTGGTAAAAATAACTATATTTTTCTTAGAACCTAAATTAAAAAAGTAAATTAACCGACAATACTGAGTTAAAATATGAAGTTTCGAAATGTACTTACCCAAATTTCAAAAGATTTATTATTATCGGACTTACACTAGAAAGTTTGCACAGGTTTATTAAAACAATTGTTAACACCTAATGTACTTGTAACCAAACTGAAACTACCCAAAACAAAGCAACGTTGCCAAACTTTGTTATTTGTCGTCTTTTTATATATATTTAATCGTAAAGTGGTAAAAGCGAACAGTTTTATAAGAAAAGGCAATTTATTAAAGGTATTATGGAAAAAAACGTGGGTGTCCCAAACTTATGCTCAAGTCACAAAGTTACCCCAAGTTACGGTACATTTTAAGTAACACATTCCAAAATTGTAAATCGAATTTTCTTGAAAATAAAAAAATGAAATCTAAAAATTTTTACATGGCTGAATAGGCAATTAAATGCTCTTTCAAACGAGGTATCACATGACCCCCCATGCCATTTAAAAAATGGGGTGCTCCCACCCCTTGGGAAGGGGTTTGAAGTGGGGGGTGTTTTTTTAGCGCCATAAAGTGTCATTTTAAATTTAAAAATTGAAGTGTTTCAGGATTTTATTTTTACACGCTTATTAACGGAGAAAATTAATGTATCCGTTACTTTTGGACCTCACTGTATATTCTTTCTATACTACGTCCTATGGTGCTAACCTCAGATGGCGCACTTAATATCACTGTATGATTGCGTAGTAAATATCTCATATATCAAAACGAGTAATTTATACTTAATTAAGTAGTATGACGCCACCGTAAGGTGGCGCAGTTGATATCCTATATGCTTACACGTTATTATAATGTGGTCCAGTCATCTCTGGGTCTAGTTAAAATCTTATATATTTCAAGGAGCAAATCTTATTTAATTAAGTATTAAGTATTTTTTTATATGCAGCCAGTTTTTGCCTCAAATTATTTTATATACTGAATTTTTATACGTCCTAACTAACTAGGTATATTTACACAATAGCGTTACTAGGAACAAAAATTTTATAAAAAATGTGATTGTAAAAAATGGATTACAAAAGAACAGGATAGAGGAGTTAATAATAAACTGCGGGATATAGAAGATAAACGAATGGAGGAAATCTATAGAAAAAAAAAGGGAAATTTTGTAGAGAAGATAAATTGTTTATACCCTTAATAAAATTTTTGTTATTAAATTTGATTTAACTATTTATTTCGATCTAAGTACCATGCATGCAGTTAAAAAATGGCTAGTTTCATTATGTTTTTTTTTTAGTTTTTCAGTTTAATATTAAGCAGTCGCATGATATACTCAAATATTTTAACTTTGATAGAATATGTACAGTGTTCGAACAAAATTTATTTAATAAATTGTATTCAATAACATCGTATGTTAAAAGATTTTTTTAGCTATATTTTTTTTTTCATTATACGGTACGAATTTAGTGTATTTAATAAAACACTTCAAATATTTACTCTGAGAAAAAAAAAATTGTTTCAGAAAGTATTAATTTGTTCTAGTGTAAATTTATATTAAAGACTAGAAATTTCTTCTTTATTAACATTTTTTTTATCAAAATTAAGCTAGAAGAGAACAAAAAAACAAATGATGCGTTTTTTAGCTTTATGATGATTTGTGTTTTTAACAGCATTTTGAGTCGAATTGTTTCAGTTAAAACTTGTATTTATCTATTTTCCATGTTTTTATTTATCTGTCTTCCTTCTACATGTTTCTTATTCGTATTTTTTTATGATATTCTTTCTCTTATCCTTATCCCAAGCCTAGTTGTTTTGGCTTTAGCCTTCCGTCTAATTCGTGTCCACTTGTCTCTATTTGATGCATCCTCTCTTCTCCATTTTTTTCTCTTTCAGGTAATTATTTATTTTATTCATCCACCTCAACTTTGGTCTTTCTTTCCCCCTTTATCTACTTTTTTGCTCATATAATTCTCATCACTTCTCTCTACACAAACAAACCATCTGAACCTATTTTCCTGGATTTTCTTGCTCAGCTATCCCACTTTTAGTTTACCTCTTACTCTCTCATTTCTTATTCTATCTTTGCTAACGCTAACATCTTAATCTCCACCACTTCTAATTTTTTCTCTTGCTCTTTCGTTGCTGACCACGTTATTCACCAACACTGGTTTTATAACTCTCTCACGTAACCATTTATTTTTGCCCTAACATTTGTGTCACACAAAACTCTCCTTATTTTTCTTTAGTCGATCCATCCACACTTAATTCTTTGATTCATTTTATTCTTTAACCCTTCCTTCATTCTTTTCAAGCACAGACCCTAAATATTGAAAGTGTTGGACAGATGGCAGCACTTTGTCCTGCAGACTGATTCCATTCGTTACGTCTGTATATACTTAGTCTTTGTCCAATTCACTCTAAACCCTCTACTCAGCGCTTTTCTCCATTTCTCAAGTTTTCCTTCCAGTCTCTCTTTCACAAAATCTACAATTGCAATATCATTCGCATGCATAAAACCCTATGGGATTAACCTTTTATTCCTTTATTCATAACATCCATCACCAGATAGGGCTCAGCACCGACTCCTGGTGGAGCCCCTGATGCACCACAAATTCCTCCGTGACCCCAACACTGCTTTTTTATTGCCGTTTTTGTTGCCTCAAACATTTCTTGCAGTAGTCGGATATACTTTTTGCTTTTTTATTATCATAGATAATATATAGTAGTCACTCAGTTGGGTTTTTAACATCTGACAGCAAAGCTATAGTTAGAAGCCTGTATTTATCTGTTTTCCATATTTTGCATTTATGATATTTTACAGCAAGATTACCACCCTGCTTGAGTTCATTTTCTATATATCTTTCATTAAATAAGGAACCAAAAACAATTGACATCAACATACTAAACAATAAAATAGTCGACACAATAACTGAGGATCAAAAGAAATTTTGTCCAGCAAAAGTAAAAGAACAAAAACTTAGAAATAAAGTCCACAAAGTATCAAACAGTAGATCTTTATAGAAAAGTCCAAAAGTAGGAATCAGAAAATATTCCTCATATTTCCACAGACGAAATTGTTCTAAGAAAGATGAGTAACAATAAAGCTCCTGGAGATGATGCAGTAGTTACAAAAGACGAATGCAGAGATCTAGGATTGGATTGACACTAAAAGATAAAGTACGAAACGAAGAAATACGAAGAAGAACCAAGGTGGATGATGTTACAGAACGCATATCAAAACAAAAGTGGTAATAGGCAGGACATCTTGCAAGACTTAGATATGGGGGATGGACAAAGACACTTATCGAATGGAGACCCAGAACCGATAAAGGGAAAAAGAGGACGACCCTCTACCGACAGACAACATAAAAAGAATTTCAACAAACTGGATCCTGGCTGCTCAGAATAGAGAAAATTGGAAAAGTTTAGACGAAAAGAGATGATGATGATGATGAGGATTCTTTGTTGTATTTAAGTTGTATTTATAAACATAATTTGAGTTGTAAAAATTTAACTTGAAATATAAAAGTGATGATTTAAAATATTTGAAGTGTTCATATTTTGAAAAGTGATAATATCCTAAATCTAAATCATGCATTCAATGTTTTTTTTAATTAATTAATTAATTAATAATAATAGATAATACTTAATATCGTAGTCGGCACGAGAAGGCTTTTTTAATCACTGTTGGTCACTGATTCAGAAAGATGAAAGATTTTATAATACATAGGATTTTTTTTATAGGGATGACGAGGAGAATATAATTATTTAATGGCAATGTCATTAAAAACGTACTTACTTTTAGTAGTAATGTCCCAAAAGGTGTATTATGTTTATATTCATAACGTTATAATTCGATATATGAACGGAATATTCTGAAAGACGATGTGCTCAAAATTTTGAGCTATGCGGTTATCACTGAAATTTTATATTTCTGATATGACACTTCATATCCATACGTTTCGAATTTGCGCTTCTTATTCTTATTGATAAGTATTAGAGAGGCTAATCCCAAAACAGGCAGGTACTTGCAAATAACTAATCTGCCATATAATAGTGTGTAAATAGTCCAAAAAAATTGTAAAGCTCTCACAATCATCCACAAAAATCGCGTGTTTGTAAGCAAAACCACTATGGCAAAGGCAATTAGCGTTACTATACGAATCAAAGACCTGCTGCTGCATCTATCCCCATGGATATGCCGTGAAGATGATGTCCAGTTATTACTAAACCCCACACATGGCCATGAGGACGATGCCCTGGATCATTCGACCTCATGACCATCCATAAAGTGAGTTCGTACTTCCAAATGTGCAGCTAAATCAAGCACCAAGTGTTGTAACGATGGATGCTCTAGGAGTTCTGCTTCTGGTAACGGTGGTTGGCATCTTGGACGGTACTGCCTACCTTTAAACGCTCGATGAAGATGCAAAACCACATCGCAAAATACGTAACGAAGTAATAGCAAACGAAGGAAGTCATCACCGAAAAATTGTAAGTATGAAGACTCTGAAAATAATTTAGTTATTTCCTACATCCAATTAAACATTTCTAACTAAAGCTGTTAAATAATAAATACTGAAAATTAGAATATTAGAATAACTGTCTATCAAGTTGCTAAAAAAGTTGCAAAACGGAAAAGAGATTTACAAAAGCAAAAAACTATTAAAATAAAAGAATAAAATCCAAAAAATGAGTACAAGAAATGAAAACAATACGAGAGTTGTCTTTTTAGTTTTGCTTATAGCCGCTTATAAGGCGCCACCAACGGAAGCTTTAGACACAAATCTAACCTCAATCTTTTGTTGTCATAAATCCAGAGTTTTATTTAGCAAGTCGATCAAAAAATGGATTTTAGTCGAGAACATTTTCGAGCAATAATTGTTTACAATTTTGGTGAGAATTATCCCTACAGAAGTATATCGCTGAAATGGTTTCTGTGTTTGGAAATGAAGCACCATCAGTCAACTTTTTCCCGCTGGTATTGCAAATTTCAACGTGGTCGCTCCAGTCTCAGCGACGAATCCAGGCAAGGTCCACCCAAAACACCGTGTCCCAACGACTTCTTCACGTTTCCAAAGATCCAGAATTCAATGCGTGGGAGCGATTCCAGTCTCCAGAAGAAGCCATAGATGCCTTTAAAACAGCGATTTTGCAGGTGTCTACTAAAGACTGTAATAACTGTTTTACCAATTGGTTTGAACGTATCCAAAAGTGTAACGATATTGGTGACACATATTTCGAAAAGGAAGATATTTTTGGTCTTTATGGCTATTTGCAAAACAAAAAAGTCAACTCTCTTATGAACAATATTCTTACCAACTCGTGATCTGGTGAAAAGTCGAGATGCTTCAGTTACAAATCTGTCAACAAAACTTTGACATCTTTCCCAATGATGTATCGGAATTGTTGTTAAATTACAACAATAACAAAAAGCAGTTAACGGCGAATGTAGGAATAAAGTAAAAAGCGAACCATTGTGCTGTTGATCTACAATATCATCAATTTAAAAAAAAATGTTATTTTACTTTACATTATATACAGGTACCTTGAAAAGCTGGTGGTGTATCTTGAGGTGACATTAATGTTACTAAAGGCTGTCCGAAGTATCGAGGAATATGTTGAAAAACGAAACTATTGTCTGAATCTACTATAACGAACAATGGTCTTCTTGTGAATGGATATAGATCACCAGGGTAAAGGCAGTGAGCTTCTTTTTGTTTTTTGTGGTCTCCATCCCTTCGGCTACTCGTTAAAACGCCACCAAGATCATAACCCACTAAAAACAAATAAGAACAAAGCTGTTAGAATCCTTAAACTTCATCTTAACTCCCTGAAAATTAATATTCAAAATATGATTACACCATCGGAAATTTACTATTTTTCTACATACAGTGGAAAAGTTGGATTTGGTTAGAAACTGATTCTAGTTGGTTGTAAATTCGATAAATTGGTTTTTGATTTCAAATTTATTCCAAAAGGTCCACGCGAGTTACTGATGTATAATTAGATTCGGTAAGTTTTAGCCATTTTATGCTTGTTTTTCTATATCTACATCTTCCATCTTCGACTGTTAACTCATCAGTTTCTCTTCGTCTTCTTACGGGTTTCGTCGAGGATGATCACTTCTTATAATTACTATCCAATATAACTTGCCCCTTTTTCCTCTTCTTGTGATTTCTTTTCCATACATTTTCATTTATCTTATTCCTCGTATATTTGTTTCTCTTAGGTATATGTCATTAATCTTTCATACTTCTTTTAAGGTTCATTTCTTTTAGATTTTTAGTAGTGCAGGATTTTCTTTTAAAATGTGATCTCTAACAAATTAAAATTTATATGCGATGATTTTCTATCTAGTTAGGTAATTACTCGACTATATAGATGGTTCGTTAGATCGTTAGATTTAATTTATTACGCCTGCATAACTAAATCCATACACTTTATGAGGTCAATGAGTTCGCAGTAATCGTAAGAAGTATAAAGTAGAACTCAAAAACAAGTTTATATTAACAATTATTTGTTAAATTTTATTACGGGATATCCACAAAGTTTTCCGCCAAACTTAAACGCTACATTTTATTTTTAGGATCTAGATTAAATTCCACATCCTACACCTTGCTGCCTTTATAAATATATCATGATATGATATTCATCTATCTCTATCTGAAGTAGAAAAAAAATACTTACTATCTTCTGGATGTTTTGTAGTCGAAAAACAACCATCAGCAGACAAATAGAGTAACAGAGCACCATTTGTAGGTAATTCTTTAAATCCACTAGCTAAAAATACTAAAACATGGCTTAACGTGGGTTTGTATAATAAATATTTGTGAGGATTTTCACGTCTAGAAGGTCTATCACCATTTTCTAAATATCCTTTCGGTGGGTTCATTCCATATGGAACTCTTCCAGGAGCTGGTGAGGCATCGTAGATGTGATTAAAATCTTCTTGTGGTTCTCTTTCTAAAGTTTGTATCATTCGGAACATATCCATTGTTAATTCAGAAAATTTAACTTGTTCCGATGCACTTCCTACTATCAAAATTTCTTGTAAAGTTAAATTCATGTATTGAGATTTTTCAACAGGAGGTGTTGTTAAAGGACTCAATCTAAAATTTTACAATAAAAAATATTTTAATTTGTTATAAAATATTAAAAATATAGAATGTTGATATTATCGTTACTGCCCACCTCTAATAGTCGCGATTTATTAACTCTACTCAGGGTGACTAGTGAGTGGAGATGGCGAATATCGTATTGTTAGAGGTGGAGGATAATTATTAAGCATTTACACACTGTTTAAAAATAAAATTATGCAATCAAAAATTTAGTTAACTGAAGTGTTTATACTGGGTGTTTATTTAAAGTTATTTTGTATTGTCTTTTAATACTTTGAGATTTGATAAACAATTTCTAAAGTGAAACAATGTTTGATTACTTTATTTATGAATCTTCGTTAAAGAGTTTAGATTTTGACTTAAAAGTAATTTTTTTCACGCCAACTTAGGGTTGTCTCTTTAGTTTTGCATATAGCCAAAAAGACATAAAATATAAAGACTTAAAGTACTCTACTGATTTACAGAATATGTCCCACTAGGATCGATACGGTTAGTCCAGTTGATACCTGCTAAATCGCTGTTTTAAAGACATCGATGGCTTCTTCTGGCGACTAAAATCGATGCTCACGCATTGAATTTTTGATTTTTGGGAACGTGAAGAAGTCGTTGGGACTTAGGTAGGGACTATACGGTGGATAGTCCACCAATTCAAAGGTATGAAGCACCAATAACTCGATTGTCTTTTGGGCAGAGTTAGCACTTGCATTTTTGCTCTTCTGTGACCAAAATGAAGGATCCAACGGAAATCATACTTCGTAACACTCAGATCTTTATGTAGGATCTTCTGGATCGAGGTCTTAAAATGTCCAAAGAACTCCTGGTATGTTACAGGGCGGTCATCCCTAATTAGCTGACAAACCGCATCAATGTTTTGCTGGGTGACTGCTGTTTTGGGTGGACCTTGCCTACTTTCGTCACTGAGACAAGAGCAACCACGTTGAAATTCGACTAACATCTATTTTTCGACAGACTTTCTAATTTCAAAGTTTTACTGTACCGACTGTTGGTGGCCTCTTCTAAACCTTCTGAACGTGTTGTAGATTTTGAGCTTAGAAAAAAATTACTTTTTGTTTCTTATAAGCAGGAAATAAGTAAAAAGGTAACTGTTATGATGTAAAAAATGTAATTAAAAATAATGGATATATTTACCTATGTGATAAAACAATAGGATTAGTATCAGCATGTAGTACTTGCACTAGAGAATCAGACTGTATAAAACCCTTGATTTCATCCAAAACTAAACTCCATTCAATTTGATCATCGGGTTCATACGTGCTTGTATAATCAGCGATATGTCTGTCTAGTTCTACGATTAATTCTCTAACTAATTTCATTCGTCTCAAAAGAAGACATACGACTATAAATCGAGCATAATATCGTAGTTTCTTTACCATTAATTCGGACCTAAAAATGTTTTAAAAATATACAACTGGAATAAGATCACATCATCAAAAAAAGCATAGTCTAGTTACTTGTTATAACCCAAAAAATAAACGTGGTTAAAGAAGTTAAAGAATATTTATTATGACTAAAAGAAATTTTGTAATTTAATCCTACTCTTATAATTTGACAGGTGTTTTTTCATCCAGATAGAGCACATTTTGGTACCCATATAAACCCTAGTCGCCTTGTCTACCAAAATACTAAAATACTTCCTCTTTCTTCTCGATTTCAGACGCTAGAAGGATACATCGCCTGGTGATACCACAGGGTACCAACAGCATCGCCCATACCCACTGGAATGCAAGACTCCAAAGAAGAATAAGAGTTCCGTAAATCAAGATCCCGCTTACTTCCCTAAGAGTTCTCGAAACTGTAGAAAGGGATCTTTCTGCAGAACTTGAAGACCTCCTAGACGAAACCCCCTCTCCTATAGGTAGACACCAACAGGATACAAAAAAATGAGACCTCGGCGAAGGTTTCTGTCGTTCTTTTCGTCCTTGCCAAATGGTAGGAGATACGCCACAGCGTCAATCTCACAAACCCAAATTGCACTACGTGGGCTACTTTCTAACACACACTTACACTAACACCAAAAAAGGTTCTTTTAACTGTTTAGGCACGTTCCGGGAACACCAGGACCCAGGAATCAACAGAACAACCAAAAATCAGGAAGCGGCTCCTACGTCTGATGCTAACTTCATCCAAACCATACTATCAACTCCCTGAAAAGGGCACTAAGTCCTATAGCAGAGTCCTTAAACCCAACAATTAAATCTCAACAAAACCTCACTCTTTTGCAAACCAATTATTCCTTGCATTCCTTGCCATATAAATCATTTTATTAAAAGCTTTTTTTGCAAAGAGAATTTTGGCAATAATGGTTGTTTAAATTTTGAATCATTTAGACAGCGCATTTTGACTCCACTGTCACTGATTGTTTTATCAGTGTTATTATCCACGAGTACCTAATTTACAAAAAAATACATATGTGCGTGTGCAAGTAAGAAGTTATACTTCTTTGGCGTAACAAAATAAAAATCTATGAGTAATATGTTATACTATCATTTATAATCACTGTAAATTATAAAAAAAATTGTTAAATTGCAAATAAATATTAGTAACCACGATTTTTTGTTTAAAAAATTCAATTGCACATCATAAAAAAACAACATTTTATACACAAATTATACTAAAATCGTTTTTTATTATCCTCAACTCTTTACTATTCACATTTATGGCCTTTTACTGTTATTATCTCTATTCAGCGGCGAAACTGTCAGTTAGAGTAGAATTATCATAAAAAATAGTTAACAATCAGCAAAATTAATAAAACAAGTGAAAATCTAATTTGAAATTTCAGTAACTACCACAAACGCAGAAAAAACTAAAATGTTGGCTATAATAGATAATTTCATGTCGGTTTTTTGTGACGGTGTGCGCGCCCACCGTAATAATTTATCCTCATCTTTTTTTCGCTTAAACCTCAAAGTTTATAAGCAACTTAGAGAGTAACTACGAGTTATACTGATAGAGCACCGGGTTACTAGCTTAAAACGAATCATTTCCAGCGACGTCAAAATGGCTTTAGTGCTTTAATTTATACAAATCTCATTGGTTAGAATTCTCTCTACGTACAAGATTAATATGAGTAAAAGTATTATCTTTACCTATCTTCTTTTGCTGCTCTTGAATAGTATGCACGACCTCTAATTGCAGAATAAAACGAGTATGCCTCGTTTAAATAGTTAGTTTCACTAGTTCTCAAACTAAAAATATAATCAAAATTAATATTTAAAATAAGTAAGTAAAACAATTTTGACATTGACAGTTTTAACTTGACAAAACTGTTTACGAGGTTTGTTCAGAAAGAAACGAGAATTCTTAATTTCCTTATGTTGGAACACATGTCAATTTTGCATTGTTAGTTTGTATTCGGCATATAGAAAGGTCAGACGTGTTTTCGTATAATTTTCGGTTTTCTACTATCAAACAAAATGGTTCAAAGATTCTGCATTAAATTGCCAATGCATTCAAAATGTTGACTGTGGCATTTGGTAAATCTACTACGAGTAAACCAAGATTGTATGAAAGGTATAAAGGATTCAAAGAAGGCCAAAGAAGGCCGAGAAGACATTGATGACGATGGCCTCTTTCTTACTATAAGAGAAGTTGATGAGGATGTTGGAATATAAACTGGATCATGTCAGGTGATTATATCGGATGTTTTGGGCATATTAGTCATAACGACCAATTTTCTTTTCTAATATTTTAATAATTCATAATATATACCACCAACGAAGATCCAGATTTCCTCAAAAAGATTATAGTTGGTGAGCAATCATGAGTATATGGCTATGACATCGAAACCAAAGACCAATCATCCCAATGGAAGCCGCAAGATGAGGTCAGACTGATAAAAGTACTTCAAGTTTACTTGAATGTGAAGGTTTTCCTCATTGTTTTCTTCGCTTATAATCATGAGTTCTTGACATAAGATCGTACGATCAACAAGAAATATCACCTGGAAGTTATGAGAACTTTGCGCGAAGCAAAACTACTTAAACGCAAGGATTTGTGGGAAAACCAGTCATGTATTTTGCACCATGATAATGCAATGTCACATTCTGCTTGTACGTGACTTTTTGGCCAAAAACCACACCGTTATCATGCCTTAACCATCTTATTCTCCGGACTTGGTCGGCTGCGACTTTTTCCTATTCCCAAAACTAAAGAGACCGATGAAAGGAACACATTTTGCCACATATAAGGAGATAAATTCATGTCGAAGAAAGAGCTGGTAATTATATCCAAAATCGAGTTCCAGAAATGCTTCGAAGATTGGAAGAAACGCTGGCTCAAATGTGTTATATCTGAGGGGGATTACTTTATTATTATTGACGAATAAATAAAGATTTTATGAGTTATTCAAAGATTCTCGTTTATTTCTGAACTTACCTCGTACTTGTAAAAGTTCATTGAAGTATCTTACTAATAATGATAATAGAGTTGTCCAATTTTAGATGCGATTTCGCCAATTTGCCATCGTTTCAAACCATATTTTGTATCTAAAATTTGACGGTGCTGCTGTTGAAATTTCCATAATTTTGTATAAATATCAAAAGTTCTACCGAAATAAGCTTGCCATTGTCTGTGACCATACTGAGGTAAATCCCTAAAATTTTAAAATATTTTATAATAATTTTTAATACATAAATAATCTAACTACCTAACAAGAAAATTTATTCAAATAAAAAAAGTAAAAAAAAATGTTGAAAAAACAAACCATTTCTTTAAACAATTTATAAATTATTTAAAGTTATTTTTTAACAAATAATATTAATAAATTTTAAATGTAGATCTCTTCAAGCTAGTATTAAAAAAAAGAAATATAAATAATAAACATAAAAATGTTAATTCAATATAACTCAACTACCAATGATAATAAAAATAACAAAACTATAAAATCACATACATTTTTATAGATTTTTCATAGAAAAACTTAATAGTTCTGATTACAACACACACATAAACGAAATCTTACCTTAAACCATTGAACAGTTGTTTCGACTTTTCCAATAAATGAACGAATTCCATTACAATTTTCCTTTCTTGTTCGTCCATATTAGCCATACCGACCATTTTTCTATTCTAATATTTTAACAGTTCATAATACTTATATAATGTTTTAAATTCGGAGAAAGATGGCAAGTATGATGGCCCTCGGTGAAATATCGAACAGCAGACATGATTTCGACGCCAGCGTCGCGACGGCCACAACACAAATCAAACCAATACAAGGGCGCCAACTGACCAGGGTTGAAATCCTGTTCTATTTTTACCCTTAATCAATTATTTAGGATAAAAGGTTGCGTTAAAAAAGAAAAAAATGTTTTGGGAGCTAAACGCCTTTTAGTACCTTTAGTATCCACCTTGGAGAGAGGTACTTTTTGATATGGTAATCCTTATGATTTTTACATCTCTTAACAAAATGAGAAGACGAGCCTCCCTCCTAGGTCCTCTGGGTGGTAGAATCGGAAGAAGTG
Source organism: Altica lythri (assembly GCA_964028335.1). Taxonomy (NCBI): domain Eukaryota; kingdom Metazoa; phylum Arthropoda; class Insecta; order Coleoptera; family Chrysomelidae; genus Altica; species Altica lythri. The sequence goes on along the minus strand of OZ034801.1, from coordinate 18,989,502 downwards.
ACACCAAAACCCTCCTACATACATATAAAACCTTTATGGTGACCTATGGTTGATTACAAGGTCGTGCCATACTCTGCTATTCCTCAGAGACTTCTACATTCCATCTTTGCCACAGAGAGAGCGATGTTACGTAAAGTGAAAAACCTTCACTATCTCTACCCAAGCCACCTTGTCTACAACAGCACAAATATATGTCGTCAGGACTCTGCAGGGAACTAACACCGTAGCCGAGAGGACCCTCCATACACACTGGAATGGAGGACTCCAAAGAAGATACAGAGTCCCGAAAAAGAAGAACCCCCTTCCCAACCTACGACTCCTCCAATCCGTAGACATGGACCTTCCTGAAGACCTGGAAACCCTGCTCGACGAAACCCCCTTTCCTACCGCTAGATGGTGCCCTCCATTCCACAACTGGATACACAAAAAAATAGGCCCTTGGTGAAGGTTTCTGTGGTTCCCTTCGTCCTTGCCAAATGGAACGGCTCCACGACGGAGTAGCCACGCCACAGCGTCAATCTTCCAAACCTACATTGCACTACCACACAACACCTACACTCACACCAAAGAAGGAAGACTATTTAGGTATGTTCAAGCGCCATGGATGGAGAGAAGAATTAAGAACCTACTACACATGGGAAATGCAAATGGAAAAGTTTTGAGAGCGGGGCCAACGACAGATTCTAACACCATCTAAACACTCCCACCCATTCCCTGAAAAGGACATAAGTCCTACAACAGGGTTCTCTTACCTACCAAATTCCTAAAAAAATATCATCTTTTACCTTCCAAACTCTATATTCTTCGACTTCGACTTTTACATCTATAACTTTGTAGCTTTGCATCATTTATTCAAATTATCACTATCTTCAGGTATTTTTCCAGCTTTCTGGAAGGATAGCTATTTAAGTCTAATTTATAAATGTGATACCAAGGAAGATATTAAAAACTATAGACCCATTTGCATTCAGTCAGAGATTCCAAAGTTACTAGATTGCATTGTCTCAAAAAAAATTATCATGGGATACTAATTCATTATTCAATAGTAAGCAACATGGATTTATGCCCGGTAAATCTACAGCTACTAATTTAGTTCTGCATAAAAAATTTATTATTGGTGCTTTTGAACAGCTTTCTGAGGTTAATGCGATGTATACTGATTTTATGAAAGCTTTTGAGCGGGTTAAACATTAACTTTTGTTAGCAAAACTCAGCTCTATAGGTATTGCTGGCTCCATTATCTCATGGCACCTTAGAGGACGAACACAGTATGTTAGATAAGCTGGCTTCATTTCTTCGGCGATATCTGTCCCGTCAGGTGTGCCGCAAGGAGCACTTTAGGTCATTTTCTTTTTAAAAAAGTGTTCAACATGAATTTTTAAAATTTGTTCCATATAAGATGGGTACTCCTGGAGGAAGCAACAATTATGATAACATTATGGCAATTTGAATTCTCATAAGCATCGCAGAATGGAACTAGTAGAATTATTTAGCTATTTTGGTCGTTAAATTCAAATCATGCTTAAAGAGAAGGTGAGTAAGTGTTATATGTGACATGAGTTGAATTTAACGACGAAAAAGGCTAAATAATTTTTAAGTATTTATAGCTTAGAGGTTAGAGCGTGGCCGCGTAGAGGCATAGTTTGCGGGCTCGAACCCTGCATTTTTTAAATTTCTTCAATGTCATTTAATATATGTATTCTTGTTTGTATACTTTCTGAAAAATTTCAAAAATTCTATGACAGATATCTCAAAATAATCGTTTACTGACTAGAAAGAGTCAAATTTATTTTAAATCGAGTAAATAATAGGTTTGTTCCAACAGACCAAAGTACCATTCTAGAACCGTTCGGGAACTGCGCAGAAGACGAAATCTCGATACGTTTGAAGTACTGAGTTTTTTCGTAACGGTTCTAGAACGGTTTTTCGGTCTGTTGGACCAGACCCAATATAATATTTCTTGTTAGATTTAAAATCGGATTCGATATTTGTGCAACCTTTTAAACTACACGATTTCGATTAATTCCCCTTACTAGGTTATTCATGGTAACCAACTGCAGAGGGTTAAAATTTTTAAAGGGTGATTCATACACATTGAAAACACCGGCATGGATTGTTTGATTAAATTATGCAATTAAATATAAATATTCAATGATACAATAAGACTTTTATATACAATTTTAATAAAAAAAAAGTAATCTTCCTCATTTTCTTACATATTTGATTTTGTTTTATTGAATAATATTTTGAAATATACCGGTATGAATACTGTTTGTATTTGTAAGTATCAAATTTTTTAGTACACAACTTAAAAAATAATATTTAAATTAAAAATACTGTTGTCGAATTTTTATATTAACATCTTAAATAGTTTCAAACTTTTAAATAAAATATCGTATTGACCACAATATTAAAAATCAATATTCTCTTTCTGTAGGGTATATCCAAAGGGAAACTATTTAAGAACCTCTGTGTTTAGTTCCAACTAGATGTAATAGAGGTCGCCAGTATAGTGCAGGAGTTAGTAAGGTATGGTAGATGTAATGAAGAAAATCTTGTGTAATGAATTTCTATTATCTATATCTATACTTATAATAAATCTGTAAAGAGGTCAATTCTGTACATGAAATATATTTTCAAAATAACTATCACGGGGTGATAAGGGATCGATACTGATACCAAAAATGCAATCAGTAAAATTTTTGTCTGTCTGTCTGTCTGTCTGTCTGTCTGTATAACCGCTATAGAAACAAAAACTACTCGACGGATTTTAACGAAACTTGGTACTCCTGTGCTGGTTATAGTATACTTTTCATCACGCTACAATTAATAGGAGCAGAGCAGTGAAGAGAAATGTTGGGAAAACGGGAGAAGTTACTTGATACCGGACTTCAAACAAGTATATCAAAAACTTCAATAAATATAATCAAACGCAATTTTTCCGAAAATGCAATAAATTCATTTGAGTTTAACATCGGTAATGAAACGTGGGAGGGCATATTTAGTATGACAAATACTGATGAAGCTTTTCAATATTTTTTTGATATTTTCTGCATTTATTTTGATACTCACTTTCCTAAATTTAAACAGTATAAACACGTTTTTACTAACCAATGTAATAAAAAATGGATTACTGAAGATGTTAAAATATCTAGTGAGAAATTAAAGGATTTGTTTGTTCTTAAAAGACAGTATCCTTTATTGAATGATTTCTATAGAGCTGAAAAGAAAAAACATGAAAATTTAATTCTTAAGTCTAAAAAACAATATTTCCAAAACAAAATAAACAATTCCGATGACCCTGTAAAATCAGCTTGGAATGTAGTAAATGAACTCACAAGTAAATCACGTAAACAACAAATTCATTCAATTAGGTATAATAATCAGGTAATCGATTCTCCTCATGAAATCGTTCAAATGTTTAATAGTTTCTTTAAGAATGAACCACTCAATTTAGCTTCAAAAGTTGAACCCGTGAGTGACGCTACCACTGATAGCCTCTTAAGCAAAATTGATACTTTATTTTTAGTTCCATACACTGAGACTGAATTGTTTAACTTGCTCAACAGAAAATTAAAATATAAATACTCCTCTGGTTTTGATAAGGTACCACATTTTATAGTTAAGCGCGTTTTGAGACATTTAATCTCACCACTGGTGCACATGATAAATTTATCTTTTATGGATGGAATATTTCCGCGTTACCTAAAAACAGGGAAAATCACACCTGTATATAAAAAAGGAGATTCCCTCCTATTAAGTAATTATCGACCCATTACTGTGCCTTCCATATTTTCCAAAATATTTGAATTGTGTTTTGTGGAGAGGCTATTATCTTTTCTAAATCACTTTAATATAATAACTGACGATCAGCATGGCTTTGTACAGAGTAAATCCACCACCACCGCAATTCATTCTTTTGTTCTAAAAGTCATTAGCCACATTGATGCTGGCGACTGTCCTGTTGGGGTATTCTGTGACCTCAGCAGGGCATTCGATTGCATTAGTCACGATATACTTTTAAGTAAGCTGGTGAGATATGGTATTCGTGGTGTCGCGTTTGATTGGATAAATAGTTTTCTATGTAACCGTAAGAGCTATGTTATGGTCAGCACTGATCACTCATCAACGATAGAATATGCTAACATTGGAGTTCCCCAAGGCTCCGTCTTAGGACCTACGTTATTTTTATTATATATAAACGACATTGTAAAAATTTGTAATGGTATTTTTACTATTTATGCAGACGACACATCTGTTGTCATATCGGAAAAAGAAGACTTACAATTATTTTCTAGATGTGAGAAAATTTTGTCGGATATGAATCAATGGTTCAGAGCTAACTGCCTTTATTTAAATACAGACAAAACAAAATGTATCCGCTTCCACAACCGACAGAAAGATGTTAATAATATCGAATTGATTGGTTTGCAATCAATAGACACATCTGTACAGTTTCTCGGTGTACATCTTGATAAACATCTTTCCTGGGACAAGCAATGTAGATTTTTGATCAATAAATTAAGTTCTGTTGCTTACCAATTCCGCAACTTAAAAAATGTGTTGAATATTGATCAATTGTTGAGGCTCTATTATATCCAAGTAGACTCTAGACTTCGTTACGGCATTTGCCTGTGGGGAAGGTCTTCTGGATCAAGTGATGTGTTTGTTGCACAAAAGAGAATACTCCGTGTAATATGTGGTTTGTCCCCAAAAGAAAGTTGTGTGAACCACTTTAAAATCCATAACATTTTGACATTGCCATCACTCTTTATCTTTGAAATGTGTGTTTATGTTTTTTTAAATCGAAACAAATTTCTAAGAAGATCTGCTATTCATAACTATGATACCAGAATCAAAAATAATTTTGATGTGCCTCTCTCGAGCGAGAGTGCAGGTATCTAAAAATTGCCCTAAATCATTGGGTCCTTTAATATTTAATGGGCTACCAGAGACTGTGAAGAGCAGTCAATCATTGTCTCTATTTAAAAAAAATCTTAAAAATTATTTAGTAGATAAATGTTACTATAAAGTGAATCAGGCACTTAATTAATCAATTATTGTATTGTCCATTTTTTATATTAATTTTTTTTTTATATATGTGTATATTGTGTATAAGCTATTTAATGTTGTTTTTAGCATATTTGTATTTATTTATTATTATTATTTTTTCTTTTACTAGCTTGCATGTTAATGCATTTTGACAAAATCCAATACAATGTTTATATTGTCTTTTATGGAAAATAAACATATTATTATTATTATTATTATTATTACTCCATTTTTTAAGCTTCCGTCGCGTGTGCAACATTAATGGTTAAAGCTATACAGAAATCATCTTATTTTTATAATTTGGATGTTAACTGTGAACGGATTTTACAATATTTCACCCACAAGGGTAGTAGCGGGGGCGTGAAAAATAAAAATTTAAAATCTATGTCCTACAGGTTTAAAACTTTGCAAGGTAGTTATTTTTATAATTTGGAGGTCAACTGTCAACGGATTTTACAAAATTTCACCCACAGGGGGAGTTGCAGCGGCGTGAAAAATAAACAAAATTAAAATCTATGAGTCCTACAGGTTTGAAACTTTGCAAAATAGTTATTTTTATAATTTTGAGGTCAATTGTGAACGGATTTTACGAAATTCTACCCACATGGGGGGTTGCGGGGGCGTGAAAAATAATCTATACATATAATAAATGTGTAGAAATGAAAATTCTGTACATTAAAGATATTTAAAAAATCATTAGTAGGGGGGGACTACATCGATATGGAACCCACAAATGTGGTTAGATTTTTTTGTCTGTCTGTCTGTTTGTGTGTTTCTGCGCGCATCACATTAAAACTACTGATCCGGTTCGAATGCGGTTTTCACATATGTATTTGTCTTCTTTCAACTTAACATCTGGTATATAAAAAATTCTCCCCCCACCCCTTTAACGATGTCGGAGGTGAAATTTTTATATAACAATCAACACGCCACGCGAACTACGTCGCGGGGCGGGTCGCGGGTACAGCTAGTTCTGAATATATTAAAAAATATTAACTTCTTTCGATGCACTTCCTACTACTTTTTTGTTAAATTGTATATATTGAGACTTACCACAGGAAGTATTGTTAACGGATTATAAAATTGTGCATGAAAAAAAGTATGAAAATAAAGAATATTAAAATAAAGTTATCGTTACTGCCCACCTCTAACATTCGTGATTTATTAACTCAGCTTGTTAGTTAAACCACCGTACACATTAAACTGCTGAGTATTGTATAGTTAAAGATGGAGGAAAATTTATTAAGCAGTTTTATTTGAATTAACGGTTTCTTCTTTAGTAATCGTACCTGGATGACCGAGCTTTGCTTGTGTAATGTCAGTCAAATTTTGCAAGCATCTTACTTTAGCAGCACGTGTGGGACGAGCAGAAACCTGATTATTTTCATGACGGTATCCTTGAAATGAGTCTTCACTGTGAGAAGTTTGAGAATCCTGATCAGTTTGATGACGATGCTCTTCTAGGTGTTCTTGAGACGAGTTCCGGCTTCGTGAAGTTACATTGTTTATAAGCGTATTCTTCCAAGATCGTTTAGGTATTTTAATGTGAACACGTGCATTAAGAAGACACGAATAATATAAATAAACAATTGATTTTCTTAGTCTAACCTCAAAGCAAACACTCATTGACTTCGTGTTACTTAACAACGCCATCTGCTGGAATAGCTTTAGCTGTTGTTGTGTCGTTAAAGCAATTAGTTGCTCAGAATTTAAAAAAAATAGTATTATTATTCGCCAATAGATGTCAGGAAGAGTCATATTTTTCAGTTTAAATTGGGACTACTCAAACGCTAACTTTTTGTTATTTTTTTTCCAATAAAAAAAAGTAAGTTTATGTTTAAGTTAATTATCGATAAAACACGAATAAAATGACATTTTCTAAAAATGATTCCTAGCTAGATCGAGTTATCGCCCCCGAAACCCCCCATATACTAAATTTCATGAAAATCGTTGGAGCCGATTCCGAGATTTCAAAAAACACGATTAAAATGACTTTTTCTAAAAATGATTCCTAGCTAGATCGATTTATCGCCCCCGAAACCCTCTATATACTAAATTTCATGAAAATCGTTGGAGCCGATTCCGGGATTCCAAATATATATATATACAAGAATTGCTCATTTAAATATATTAGATAGATTTATCATTTAATCTTCTGGTTTAACATTATTTATATCTAAATTAATTTCTTCTATTTATATTTCACAATCTTCTTGAAATCGTCTTTTCATTCTTTTCAATGTTTCCTTTTATTTTTCTTTATCTATTTTATCATTATTGATATCTAATATTATTTCTTCTTTATTTTCTTACAAAATTTTCTTTTAATCTGCCTTATCTTCTTTTCTACTTTTTTCTTGTTTATCCATTTTTTCTTATTTTTTTCCTAATATATTACCAGCACTCTTTTCTTCATTTATTTTCTCTTCTCTTAAATTGTTTTCTATTATAGCTTCTGTTTTTATTCTTTTTACATTACCATTATCTGTATTTTCTGTACCAGATCCGCTTTTCTCTTCTATTTATTAATTTTGTCTCCTTTATCTCCATGATTTCCAATTTCTTGTATTTCATCTTGCTCCTTTTCTATTTCCATATCTTCTTAAAACAATTTTAATTTTAAGTTTATACTTTTTTTATAATATATAGTAAATTTTGTTTGTAATAATCTAAAAAAAGCCTTACCAAAATTCAATCCTGTTGTACGTACGTATGTCAGTTGTTGTTTGTTAAATTCCCTTGTCTTTGTTGTTGTTTTTTTAATCTTCTATTTTTTTTCTCATCGCTGGTTTTTATTCTGCGTCTGAATTTCTTTTCTTTTGCCCCACGTTGATCACCAATTTTTGTAGTGGTTTGGTTGTTTGGATGGTTTGGAATTGGATTTTTTACTGCTCCATCTTTTTGGTTGGGTTCTTCAAAGTTATACACTTTATTTTTATTTAGATCTTTAATTTTAACTATGCGTTCTAACCCATTTTTTTAACACTTAGATTTTCAATTATATAAAAATTTTAACAAATGTCTATTCCAAAAAAATTATATTAAAATTAAAAGCAGATACTGGTTACTGTCTGTTACTGACCAAAGTCAGGAACTGGGTCTGGGAAGAGTCGAACAAATACTGGAGTAACGGGCTGAGGCACTCGAAGCTGATGCTCAAAGGCTACTCCAAAAAACTCACGTCTGACATACTGAATCTTGGCAGGAGTCAGATTAGAGTACTAGTGGGCCTGCTCACTGGGCATGGACCATTCAGACTACACCTTCGGAGGATGGGGATTCTGACACAGGAACCCACCTTGTGCCGACTGTGCGACATGGACGATGAGACGGCAACTCACATTCTATTCGAGTGTGAGGCCTTGGACTATAAACGGTTCCTCATCTTCGGTGACACGAATCCTAAATCCTATCACCACCTTGAGGAGCTAGTCACAGGACCCACATCTCTTATAAAGGGAACTGCCCTGTGGCAACAGCAACTCAAGGAATTTAGGACACCTGGATTCCAGCCTACCTGAAGATCAGCGGGATGTTGATTTTCAGCTGAACAAACGAGAGTCCTGCATGCATCGGGTGCATGTAAGGACTCTTAGTGCCGAACCTGGTCACAATATTCCCACAGGAAGCAGTGCTCAAACATGGGGCTCCACAGGAGAGACCATACCAGGTTATTTAGATTAGATTAGATTTGATTACTGTCCAGTCGTCATAGTAGACATAGTCGTCTCTTTTATTTTAATTAAATTTAAAAAGATTATTTAAATTTAAAAAACAGTTTTATATTTCTTAGATTAACATCTTAAAAAACTTTTAAATAAAATATTGTATTAACCACTATAATAAAAATCAATATTCTCTTTCTGTAGGGTCTATTCAAAGGGAAACTGTTTTAGAACATCTGTGCTTACTTCCAACGAGATGTAATAGAGGTCGCCAATATAGGGTAGGAGCTGGTTAGATATCGCAGATATGATGAAAATGGGTATAGGAAAATTCTTCGAAAGCAAATCTTCGAATCACAATTGTTCGAACACAATTCTTCGAAAAACAATTTTTCGATTGCTCAATTATTCGAATACACAATTCTTCGAAAAAATAGGTTTTAGGTTTTAACTAAACTTGTTGCGTACCGAGAATTTTTAAATCTTGAAGTATTTATTTCTGCCGGAATTAGGAATTAGGGATTAGGGTTTTTCCCATTATTAAATATTCATTCTCTGATTGGTGGTACCGGACCTTTTCCTAAACCGAAAGGAATATGAGGGCTTTACTGGATTTAATTATATTATTATAAGTATAAAATAGGCCACCACTACCAACGTTAATCCTAAAGAATTCTTTATTGTGAAACGTGTAGTAATAACGATAATAATGTCTGTGGAATACGTGAAAAGTGAAAAAGGTAAATCAAAATTGTCACTGGATGGATTCTTATTTGTAAAAGATAAGCAGCTAGCAAATAAAATTTATTGGGGTTAAACATACTCCCGCGTCACCCCTTACCTGAGCCCAGTAGGGTGCTAATAAAAGAGCAATAAAAGAGACCTTTTCGCCTACCCTCACCGCATGTGGTTGTATGAATTCACGATCTTACAATCTATTGTTTATATTTAACAAATATATGTGTTTAATTTTTTATAAATAAAAATAAATAAATATCAGAAACGTAAAGATATTTTTTTTCTGATTTCAACCATATATAATACTTACGCAAAATTTTATAGTTTACAGTTATGTCACCAAAATATTCTAAATTACACTGAGAAACAAACAAGAGATAATCTCATAATGTGGTACAAAAATACCCAATGATTATTAAATTTAAATCCAAAATAGCAAGGGATAATCTCATAATAATGTTTTGAAAATAATATATAAGTAATAGAATACCTTAATACTACAAAAATGCTTAATTATCAAATTTAAATCCAAAACAGCAAGGGATAATCTCATGAGGTGTTGAAAATAGATAAACTTTAACAATTCCAATAACAATCAGATTGAAAGAGATTTACCCTAATTAAAATGCTATTGCATTACAAAACATCCTAATGTTTTTTTAATATCAATTTGTATTGTTCGGTTATAACAAAAAATATATAAAATGTTAGCCATTATTCACAAACAATTATTTGTGTCTTGTTTTACGCACGGTATACATCATCCTATTGATTGTTCGGTAGCGATAAAAAATATATGTGTTTGTGTATGATGGAATTCCTCCGCAGTTCTACAGCTTTTAAGAATCACATAAAGGAATTGGGTTTGGTAAATTTTTTGATAGTACATGGATTTGTTTCACGTTCCAGGACATGTGTGTGTGGGAATAGAATTCAACTTGGCCAACAAAAAAGGCAAGGAAGAGAACCAAGTTATCGGTGTCGCAGACGGAACTGTTGTACTGAAACGTCCTGTAGGACAAATTCATTTCTAGATTTTTCGACACTTCCTATAGTTCAGCTGCTGATTATTTTAGTACTGTGGATTAATGAGTATCCAGTCACAGTAATAGCAGCGGAAACTGGAGTTTCCACGAAATCTGTGAGTCGCTGCCTTCAACATTTCAGAAACCTTCTTTTTCACTGGATGCTGGAAATCGATGAGCAAATAGGCGGTCCTGGACACATAGTGGAAATTGATGAAAGTGCTTACGGAAAACGAAAGTATCATCGCGGACGTCTGCAAAGGACACGGTGGGTGGTTGGAGGAATAGACCGACAAACAAAGAGAATTTTTCTTACGTTTGTGCCTAACAGAAACGCTATTACATTACAGCGTGTTATTCAGGAAAATGTTTTGCCTGGATCCATTGTAATGACTGACTCGTGGAGAGGATATACTGGTTTAAACCACCTTGGATACCATCACTATCAAGTCAATCACCAACGAAATTTTGTGGATCCAAACAATCGACTTATTCACACCCAAAATATCGAAAGTAAATGGTCTGTCATTAAGAGGAATCTTCGTCGACGATTGGGAAGGATGTGCACAACTAGATTTGAAACATATTTGGTGGAGTATGTTTGGCGTAGTCGATGCACCACACATGAAGAGCAATGGACGGATATTACCAATGCGATACAAAATTTTCATCCACTGATGAACTAATCACTTTTTTACATTGACAAGTAAGTACTACTATTACATACATTTGCCAGAGGTATTTTTTTTGCATGTTGGTGAGGGGTATATTTATTACTATTAATATTTAGATATGCATTTTTGGGGTATTTAAGGTTCTTTTCTATTTTGATTTCTTTTTGCATGTTGGTGATAGGTATATTTATGACTATTAATAGTATTAATATTAATTGACAAGTCCTGTTAGATACAGGCGCTAAAGGTATTTTATGTTATATTGGGTGTTGTTTGTTTCTCAGTGTAATTTAGAATATTTTGGTGTCATATCTGTAAACTACAAAATTTTGCGTAAGTATTATATATGGTTGAAATCAGAAAAAAAATATCTTTACGTTTCTGATATTTATTTATTTTTATTTATAAAAAATTAAACACATATTTGTTAAATATAAACAATAGATTGTAAAATCGTGAATTCATACAACCACATGCGGTGAGGGTAGGCGAAAAGGTCTCTTTTATTGCTCTTTTATTAGCACCCTACTGGGCTCAGGTAAGGGGTGACGCGGGAGTATGTTTAACCTTTATTGGAAATGCGAAAATTTTCAAAACACAAAATGCAAGGCTCGAATAATAACTGATGGAATTCATACAAAGTGCACAAAGGAACACAACCATGGGGGAGATCCTACATCGGTAGAGGTTGCTAAGATTATGGAAGATATAAGAAATGCTGCAATAACAACAAGAGACACGCCTCAATTTATTATATCCAACCATGTGCATAAAATAAGTTCCTCGTCTGTTAACAAATTTCCAGAAATTAAAACAGTGAAAAGGACCATTAGAAATATACGCAACCGTAATGAAATACATTCGTTACCAGCTTCCAAAGAAGATATGGTTTTACCAGATGAATACAAGCAAACAATGAGGGGAGAGCCATTTTTACTATTTGATTCTGGACCGATACCATCCCGCATTTTAATATTTGGAACGGCAAATTCACTAAGACTACTTGGTGCAACAAGACATTGGTACATGGACGGAACATTTAAAACAGTTCCACATCTTTTTTGTCAATTATATACCATTCATGGTTTAAAAGAAAATGTATCCATTCCGTTATTATACATTTTGCTGCCAGACAAAACAAAAGAGACATATGTACGCATGTTAACAGAAATCAAGAATTTGAAACCATCTTTAAATCCATCAACAATAATGTCAGATTTCGAAAATGCTGTGATAAGTGCGATTTCAATTGTTTTTCCGAACTGTTTGAACAGGGGTTGCTTTTTTCATTTCTGTCAGTGCGTCTATCGGAAAATTCAAAACCAAGGACTCAAACAAAGGTATGATTCCGACCCGGAATTTGCATTGAACATAAGAATGCTAAATGCTCTAGCATTTGTACCCACTGAGTATGTTGTCGAAGCCTTTGAGTCTTTGTGTGATAATAATTTATTGCCTTTGGAAGCTCAGGGCGTAATTGATTATTTCGAAGACACTTGGATTGGTCGACCACATAGAAGAAATCAACGCCGCGACCCCATTTTTTCCCATTCAATGTGGAACTGTTATAATGCCGTGCAAAATGATCTACCAAAGACCAATAATTCAGTGGAAGGCTGGCATAGGGCATTCGAATCACAATTATCAGCCAGTCATCCTTCAATATGGAAATTTTTAGATGCCCTTAAAAGGGAGCAAAACCTAAATGAGGTAAAAATTGAACAATATGTAGCAGGGGCGGTTCCAGTTCAACCAAGGAAAAAATACAAAGAAAGCGGTGCACGAATTATTAGATTATTGACTGAATTTAATCCTTTAAATTTAAATGAATATTTACGTTGAATAGCTTATAATTTTGTTTATTAATAATTACCTACCTTTTTCTGTAAAACTTATAATAAAAACAATTTAAAATTTAAATATTTTTCTTATTTGCTACTGCCCAAAAATACTTAATTAATTTGATTTATTTAAATATTTTAAAATATTGTAACTTAATGGTTTTTTCGAAAAATTGTGTATTCGAATAATTGTGCATTCGAAAAAATATTTTTCGAAGAATTGTGTTCGAAGAATTGCGTTTCGATGAATTGCGTTCGAAGAATTTACCGGTACCGGATGAAAATCTTGTATATCTCGTTCTCATCCACAAGAAATTGATCCTCAAGGTACGGTGCTCAGTCAATCTTCATACTCGCTTTATCTGCGTCTTCCTGAATATTTCTGTTTCCCAAATTAAAAATTAACAAGCAATCTAGAGTTTTTAAAGAGAATATAACGGCTGAGTTAGGAATTGAATATATATATATGATATCTAATATAAACTGGTTTACATCTAAGTTTTGTAAAAATTTTTGCATCTCTTAAAAGTTTTGTGACGCACTGAGTATTCTTCTACATGAGTTTATGTATAATTCTGGACACCATTCAGGAATCAATATCCTAAAAGAAAATTATTCTCTGACCGGCAATAACCCTAATATTTTCAAACACAAGGAATGATGTTGTGTAATTTCCTATAACAAATATATAAATCAAATACTAGCAAACATTATTAGTATGTGAGACAGAAATTTGAAATTCAGGTGTAATATTAAATCTTCGATTTGGAAATGACATACTAGGAAACTACAAACACAAGAAGCATAAAATATGCCAACTTTACGCATAGGATCGTAGTGTTCAAGTTAGGTGAGGCTTCCGTTGAAGCAAGAGTGGGAAGAGGAAGTCCACAGGGAATGGTACTGTCGCTCTTGCTGTAATCAGCATCTGTGAATGACCTTTAAAAACTCTCAAACAAAGGCTTTCACTCTCTAGGTTTCAAAGGCCATAATCGGGAGGTTTCTGGGCACAGTCTCAGCGCGGATGTAGACCGCAATGAATATGGTGTACAACTGCGCCAAGAATGAAGACTTAACAGTCAATACACTGAATAACGTGCTGGTAACACAGAAGCCAAATACTTGGGTGTGGTGTTGGACCAGATGCTATCATAGAAACAACACATCCAAAAGGTTATACGCAAAGCCCTTGGTAGGTGTAGACAATTGCGTGACAAGAACTGGGACCTAAACCCCAAAATCAACATCTGGTTGCACACACAGGTCATTAGGCCAATGTTAATCTATAGTTCAGTGGTGTGGTAGTAAAAAGCAACAGTCTGAGGCGATCAGATAACTGGAAAGCATTCAATGGCAGGCATGCCTGAAGGTCACAGGGACCAAAGAAATCGCTCAACTTACTACCATTGCATATCTATATATACAGTATCTAAAGCTATGTCAACTGCTCACAGGTTGCTACAATGCCAGACTTCCATAACCTTATTAAGGAGAAAAATGATAGGGTTAAGGAGGATCAAATAATGAGTATGTCTTAGGACCTAAAGGGATTATGATAGACCAAGAGTTGACTTGGAAATTATAACAGTAAAAAATCTGAAACCTGTATTTGTCTAGAAAATAATAAATTGAGAATACAGCATTCATTTAAGAGGATTGTATATTCAGAAGTCATTTGACAAAAATAGGATATGAAAAAAACGGTACCTGCAGATATTGCGGAGAGAATGGGAAAACTCGTCTGCATCTCCTAACAAAATGATGTGCATTAACTTAAAAAAGATATAGGTGTCTGGATACACACCAGCTCGAAAAAAAAAGAACTTAAAAACACATCTGGAAAAGGGTTTTAGAACGAGTAACAAAGAAAGGCACAGCAGATCCTAGAGAAAATATACCATGATAATAGTAGTTTAAAACTTCTTATTCCATCTATCGAAATTATATCCATTGACAACATCGAGCTAACCTTTTTTCTCTATTCATCTCATATTTTCCCTCTATAGGTATTGTATTTGTTTGGAACTTTTTCTACACCATTTTTGGTTCCCCTTATTCTTTACTTAGACGATTTTTAGTTATTTAAGTAAGAAATGTTGGAAGTTTTTGCATGATGGACTTGGTCGTAATGTAAACAAATTTTTTAAGCCCACTGACTAACTAGTAGAGAAATCAGTTAGTTCGTTTACATGTCCGGTCCTTTTGGTCAGGGTCTCGTACACTTCGGGCAAACAGGCCGCAAGTGTCGTCCGCGAAACGGGAAACAATGCGTCAACCGTTTCTTTAGTTAATCCAAAAGTGACGACGATCGGATCGCAAATCATTCCCGGGCCAGCGTGATCCATTTCACATGCCATGCCATATTCTCTACGTAGATACTATGCAAATGGCGCGGTTCGTCGGAATATGGAATGAAAACTTGTTTTGATGTCTTTCCTATGCTAATTTATAGTTTGGAAAGCATTGGATCTATAGATAGGTTGAAATATATGCAGAAATTTATTATATAGTATCAATATTTTTACTTCCCAAGCACTTTTGTAGGAAGGGCTTATAGATTTGTTAAAAATTTTATAGTGTTAGGGTTAGTAAAAAAACGTTACAGCTTTCTAGGTGCCCTAGGAAGTGAAGTGTAAGCTTCTGAACGTACAAAATCGACTCTTTTTTTATTGTTTCTAAAAAGGAAGCATCTTTAAGCCAAGTTGGCCGATTTTCATTTAGAAAACTAAGTTTTTCCTGCTTAGAAGTCTATATTTATAAAAAAAAGTCTAAACAGTTGTTCTCATAAGATTTAATGTTAATTTTTTATACATTAAAATTAATTAAGTTAAGTTAGGGTAGACTGGGTACGGTTGTGACAATTTTCAGTTGATCCGTCATATTTCTGTGTATATGGCAGTTAGATGGATAAAAATTGGTTTTTATAGTAATTTGTCTATCTCTCTACCTCTACGAACGCATATTAAAATTTTTACCCTATTTGCAATAGGTATCTCATAGGAGTAAGTTAAAAAAAAAAGAAAAGTGTCACAATCGACCCCACCCTAGGGGCGGTTGTGACAGTGGTTGGGGTCGATAGTGACAACAGTAAAAAATAGTCAAAAATAATCTGTAATTATTTTAATTGCACAAAATACTTAATATTACGTCTTTGGAAATAGAAATCACAAAGTTTGGATACAAAAAATAATTTACAAACGGAATCTTAAATCACTATGACTACTAATAATAGGAACTTAGAACCTAGAAATCAAACATTTATGAAACTACCAAAACACAACAATATTCAATAATTTAACAATAAAATAGTAAAACATATTTAGTCTAGTCAGACTCATCGCAGTTATGGCAAATATAATGGCGACTACCATCTGTGCAGTCTACGTGGGACCAAAGTTCACATTTTCCTTGGCACTTTATCCACTTTTCTCCGGGCCTACTTTCAGAAAATCCGCCCAAGCAAATCACACAAAAATACTCCTCTTCCTCAGATGATTGTTGTGGTGATATCTGCTCCTTTTTAGCTTTGACTTTTCCTTTGTTTGACCCACTAAAATTTTTCTTGGCCTGTTTCACCTTCAACTGTTGTTGTTTGGCTTCATGTTGCTCTCTGATTGCTTCCTTTTCAGGGGTGTCAGTATAAATAGTTAACTTCTTAGCCCTAGAACCCCTTACTTTTCTTTGTGGAGTCTTCGGAAAGGATCTGATACTTTCAGGTGAAAAAACAGCTGAAATTGAAGCAATTGGCTCTATGGGATTCAAATTTATAATTAAAGATGAAGGTGGAGGTGTTTGGTTACCAGGCCTAAAGCATAAACATAGTCACTTATCTCATGCTTTCCTCCTTATGTTTTCCTTCAGCGTTTTCTGGGCATCTAAAAATAAAAAAAAACATTTCATATTTGTCACAACCGTCCCCAAGAAAAATGTCACAACCGTACCCAATGCACCTATTTGTAAATAAACAAATATTATGTTGACACCGAACAAGCTACGAACAAACTAACTACGGGTTTTTGATTCCTAATATTTTATTTATCTTGATGACAAACACTAAATACTCTATTTATATACATGTAACTACATTTATCAAAAGAAATTTAACAAAAATACTTACTTTTGACCGTCAAAAATAAAAATCTGCTTTTTTTTTGTAGTTATAATGCACGTTGATTGGCGCAACACTGTGACACATTTCGAATCCACAAGCCACTATTCCCTCCCTTGGAACAGTTCGGCAATACCCTATACAAGCGCTAATATAACGACTGTCACTACCGTACCCTGGCACAACCGTACCCAGTCTACCCTACTCCTTTAATTTCCATCATCCAAGTTTCTTATCTTTCTACCTTCTCTCTAAAAAATTAAGTGGTGCCCTGATTTAATTATAAGATCTCACACTCTAGCTATTTTACTCATTACACTTGTCGGAATCCACGACTCGCTCTCCACCAAATCCCACTTTGTTTTACAAACTATCCGCCAAGATATTTAACATCCAAGAATGTAGTTGCAATTTTTGTAAGAAATAAAGATTTTATTTTTTACTTTTTAGTGCATTTTCCTTTCTGAGGTGGTTAATTTTTTTTTAAACTTGTAAAGCTCATGCTACGCTACGGTAAGTAAAGCTGCCTTTAATTTTCAGCTTTTGGAGTGCTCTAAAACCAATCTTGTGATAATTTTAAGCTTTGGTAGATTAAGAGATACAGAATCTCATCTTTAAAAGAACAAAACCCCGTTGATAGTTTATCAAAGGTAATACCACGAGTCCTTAAAATTTTATCGATAAATTTTTAGTTTCCACGAAAACTTTTTTATTTGGCAAAAATACGAAAACAAACTGAAATGTGATAAAATCACGAGTCCGTAGGACGAGTGATTTTATCATATTCAGTTTGTTTGAGTAGTTTTGCCTAAAATAAAAAAGTTTGAGTCTGGAAAATAAAAATTTATCTAGTAAAATTTTACAGGACGAGTGGTATTTGAGAAGATTATTTTTTGAACCATTCTGTAGAAAAACTACTTTATTTAAAAAACTTCCTAGAACAACTTATGTTTCATAATTAACACAAACCTAATACCGTTACCCCTATTACCCCTATTAACTTATCCTGTACACTAGATAGTATTGACAGTTGTCAGTTGTCGTGAGCATCGTGAAAACAGGGTTATAATTTGAATAAATATTTATTTTTATACCTGCCTATTTATACAATTATATTATTTAAAGAGAAAATTACCAAAATAAAAATTATTAGGTAGGTATATCTATTTAAAGTTTACCTACAAGACCACATTTGAATGTAGGCATATAAACGTTTTAAATGCATGCAGAACCAGGAAGCAGGTTAGTTTTAAAGTACCTACATATTTAATTTTTCATTATCGTTTAGATTTTAGATGAATTGAATTGTGTTAATAATAATAACAAAATATATTTCAGAATATTTAGATAATATAAATGAATGTTGATTTATCGTAGGGTACTTATAAAAAAGAAAATTGATTGTTTAATATTGTTATTGAATTTTTGACAGTTCTATAATTTTATCAATACTAGTAAAACCACTAGTGGTTTTATCAGTATAAACCGAAATGATTGGCTAGATTTAGCATAAAACATTGAAGATTAAGCGTTTTCATTGGACGAAATTACAAAATTGTGATATTTTGACAGGTGAAATAAATAATCATTAACAAATCTCCAAGTTAAGACATGTTAAATTAAATAAACAGGTCAATCCTAAATAGTATTTCAATACTATTTTCTTGGCTTAGAAAGTTGGAATCGTAGAAGTAATGTTTCCTTTGTAAATTTTTATTTAAAATTTGTTTATTTTACTGTATAAAACCATAAAAAATACCGACTTCGTTTTGGGAAACATTTACTTCACAAATACAGAAAATCCGCAAAAAAAAATAACAAAGTTTATCTGATTCCCCCTCATGTATGCATGTAACATCACGCTAAACAAAACGATATACATACTGATGGTGAAAAAAACTTGTTTATCTAAATCAAATCTATTTCAGAGCCATACAAGTAACGTAACGTATGCATTTACCCTCACTGATTTACAGATAGTCGATGTCACATTGATTTTGGGGGAAATTCTGACGATGGATACTATTTTTTGTAGGTACCTACATATTCGGGATGTCCCTAAATGTTAACAAATTTATTATTGCTAGAAGTTTTCTTACAGTTCTTTGCTCTTTCTTAACCATATATTAATCTTTTATCTGCAGAACTCCAAACCTTCTTTTTAAACTATGGTTTGCTCCAGTATTCTGATTCTGTTCCCTAACTGGTTGGTTTATTAAGCCATAGTAATAAACAAGGTTAAAAGTAATGAAATTACCAAGAAAAAATCAGTTGATGGAGACTCGGCAACATAAGCAACTGTTGTACAGCGAAAAATGAAAAGATTTTATTAACTGTTGCTTGTATGTGTGTTTTTCAACTTCGTGGGAAACTTCCGTTGGTGTGGACCTAGTTATCAACATTTTCGACGACATAATGTAAATTTTCACTTATTTTTGTACATCCACAATCAACTACAAGCGGGATTGTGTTTGGATTCTTCTTTAGCAGCCTCTTCTAGTCCACTCCTGGACATAGGCCTCCCCTTGTCTTTTTCAACTTCGTTTCTCTTGAGCTAACTGGTGCCAGTTTCTCCCAGCATGTTCCTTGATGTCATCCTCCCATCTTTTTTGTGGTCTTCCTGCACCTCGTTTATGTTATCTTTGCCTCCATTGTATTTTTCGTTTTGTCCACTTTTCTTCGTTTCTCTTGAGCTAACTGGTGTCAGTTTCTTCCTGTATGTTCCTTGATGTCATCGGCCCAGCTTTTTTGTGGTCTTCCTGAACCTCGTTTATGTTCTCTTGGCTTGCATTGTATTATTCGTTTTGTCCACTTTTCTTCGTTCTTTCGTGCCACGTGTCCGGCCCATCTACACTTGGATTTTGCAATACTTTCAGCAACATCGGCTACTTTGGTGTTTGGATTAAAGTGACCAAATCATAAAATTAAAAAAAAACAGGACAAATATAAGAAGGGTTTGGGGTGATACCCTCCAGCTAAAGCGGATCCGAGGGGCACTCCATCGAGACGTAATCATTGAAACATACTGTTTTTTGCTAATTTAAGACCTATACAATATACATGAGACCTTACTACAAATGCGCGGGTAGAGAGAAACAGATGGGGTTCTCTGATCGTCTTTCTTTTTTTAACTATCCAATATTTCTGCTTACTCTATCATTAGGACTCTTCTGTCTTTCTTTGCTTGGAGACCAAAAAAAAACGAATAAAAAGAAATTGTTAAAGGAAATGTGACAGATAACACTAAAAACATTTAATATATTTATTTATTTATATTTTACACCTTTTAATCTGTACATTGGTCAGCTTCTACCAAACAGCGATTTTTAACAATATTGGTAAAGTAATCTGCAGATTTCCTTTTGATTCTTGGTCTAGCAGGATCATTAAAATCAACTTTATACATTCCCAAAAATGACCTAAATGAAAATAGAAAATTAGTATATTCCTCTTTTTACCAACTAAACATGTTTATTTGGCAAAAAAACTAATTCCTAAATTACAAACTAAAGAGTACAACACGACTATATATTTTTTTACTTACGTGTATCCTCCACCCCATTCCCAATCATCCATAATGCTCCAAACTGTATATCCAGTTAAATTAACTTTATCTTCATATATAGCATCTAAGCAGGCACTTACATGACCCTAAATAATAAATTAACACTAATTATACACACAATGCTTAAATAAAATTACAAGAAAAACATGTGGCATTAAATAATTGCACTCTCTCTCTCTCTCTCGCTCTCTCTCTCTCTCCCCCCCTCTCTCTGTAACCAGAAATAAAGTCAAACTTTGACAAATAGTATGTCAAATGTCATAAACTTTACATTTTATGGCAACCATCAGCTGCTTATAGAATAAGTCTATTGTATATGAGGAATTGCCTTTGTTTTTTGTTTGTTTAAACCAATTGGTAAAACAGTTATTCCAGTCTTCAGTTGACACCTGTAAAATCGCTGTGCTAAAGGTATCGATGGCTTCTTCTGGTGACGGGAATCGCTGCCCGCACATTGATTTCTGGATCTTTGGGAACGTGAAGAAGTCTTTGGGACTTAGTTAAATGGATGCGGTCTAACAATTCGATGTTTAAAAACTTTCTTTGTTGAACCATTGACGCGAACTGCTTTTTGCTTTTCTGTGAGCAAATGAGAGATCCAACAAGAAACCAACTTGGTAACACCCAGTTCTTCATGCAGGATCTTTTGGATCAAAGTTTTTTAAATGTCTCCGGTATCTTACACGAAGGTCAATTAGCTGACGAACCGTATCAATGTTTTGCTGTATGACTGTTGTTGTGGGTGAACGTACCTTGGATTCGTCGCTGAGACTGGAGTGACCACGTTGAAATCCACAATACCAGCGGAGAATAATTGACTGGCGTAGTGCTTCATTTACAAACACAGAAACCATTTCAGCGAGACATTGTTGTTGAGATAATCCTCTTCGAAAATGGTGGCGCCTCCTAAGCGGCGGTATGCAAAACTAAAAAGACAACCTTCGTAACAGCAAAGTACATACCTCAAGATAAGTAATTCTATTATCATCTTCCAAAGTACCAGAAGTATCAGAAAATCCATTTTCAGTAATAACAATCTCAGGATTATTATAAGTATCTTTTAACCATTTCAAAAACTTCCTTAAACCCCATGGTACATCCTGTAAACAAAATATTGTCTAACTTAATAAGGTTTTTTTAACTTTATATATTAGATAAATAAAATTAACAAGAAGAAATATAAAAAATGTCATATCGGACAGGAGTCAAGCGTGAGATCTTTATCTATAGCCGATAGCGCCTTTAACCATTCGATCACAAATATCTAGCTGTTAGTCTGTGTATTTTTGATATTTGTAACCATATTTAAGACATTTCTTCTGAGAGCATATACTTCTCGTGACTCTTACTAGAAAGAGAAATCAATAAAAAGAGCAACGTGAGATGGTGGATGATCTCTTTATTTCTCTTTTTCTAGTATTTATTTATTTATATCTACGAACATCGCGAGCTATCTCTAGAAGTACTCGTATAAGCTTTAAGGTTCTCTTATGGGATTTTGAAATTTGGAAATTAGACAAACAACGAATAAATACTTACATAGAACCAATCAGCACTACCCTGAGTCCATTCTGGTTTATGCCAGTATACAACACTTTTATCCTTGTCAAAACCAGGAGTACCAATAGGAGCATCACTTGTAGCATTAACCAATAAAGTTGAATAATGATTTAAACCTAAGTAATCTGAGGTTCCTTTAATAAAAGCAATTTCAGAATCTGATAAAGCTGGTAGGCGAGATTGTGGAAATCCTTCTTGTAAACTTCTTGCAGCTACACGATCTTTAACTACTTGAGGCCAATCACCGTAAAATAATGGATTTCCATAGAGACCAATCTAAAAAATAATATTATAATTCTTTGATTTTGAGTAATATGTAATTATCTTTACTTACATCAAATTGCATAGCTCTTTCTGCTGCTTCTTTATCAGCATCGCTATCACTTCCTGGTTCATACCAAGTTGAATCAATCACCATAGCAACTTGACCTATAAAATTAAACTCTTATAAAACTAATTTTTCTAAAAATTGTTTTTACCTTGATTCTTTTCTCTAAATTGTTCATTGTAAATGTGCCAAGCTTTCGCGTGAGCCAAAAGTACATTTTTAGCACACACATACGACATTATACCATCAGATACAATTCCAGGAGCCATACCACCTGATCCATAGCCAGACTGACAAACTTGTTTGGGTTCATTTATAGTTATCCACCATCTAACATCATCGCCGAATGTTTCAAAACAGAATTTTGCGTAATCAGCAAAAATATCAACTATATTCTCATTTAACCAACCTCCGGTTGTTTCTTGCAGTATTTGTGGCAAATCCCAATGATATAGAGTAACCATAGGTCTAATATTGTTATCTCTTAGTTCTTTAAACAAATTTTTGTAATACTGTACACCTGCTTCGTTAACCTGATCAGGATAACCAGTGGGTAACACTCTAGTCCAAGCAATTGAAAGACGATAATAATCTAATCCCATAGCTTTAATCATAGCAACATCTTCTTTGTATTTATTGTAAGAATCACAAGCAATATCTGGTGTTGATCGATCTACCACTGTTTCAGGATATACACGAACAAAATAATCCCAGATGCTTGGACTTTTACCATCTGCATCCCAACCACCTTCAATCTGAGGTGCAGCATTGGCTGTTCCTATCCTAAACGTCGATGGAAATCTTCGAGGATTTATATCTTGAGCAAAGCTAGAAAGAATATTTTAACTAATATAAGAGAAGAATGGTTCATAAAACACCAACTAATTATTATTTAATGTGATGCTTATTGATCTTCAGTAAATTTAAATACGAATAAATAATTGAGGAAGATAAAGGATAGTTTATAATGTTGGAAGCAGAAAAAGGAACTTTTGTGTATCTATTCTTAAATATAATGCATAACCAATACATTTACGATTACCTATATCTCGACATACATATATATGCTTCATACATAACAAAAAGGCTTTTGATAGTGTTAAACATTCTAAATTGAAATCAGGCAATAGAAAAAAACGTAGATGAAAAATTGTCAAACACAATGGAAACTAAGAGCGGAGTAAAACAAGGATGTATTTTGTTACTATTATTGTTTAACATCCAATCTGAGGAAATCTTCGTTAAAGCACTTCAGGAAACGGATTTTAATCCAAAAAAATGCAATATATGTAAACGTAACACACCAACAGGAAAACTACAAGTAAGAAAAGCCATGTGAATACTTAATGAGATCATTTTACAGATGCAGAATTGAAAAAGCCAAAAACGCCTTCATACGAATGCAAAAGTTATACAAGAACAGAGATTTCAACCTCCATAGTTAGATACGTCTACTTCGATACTATGTTTCTCCCTTACTTCTATATGGTACCACCTGATATTAGAGAATGATCTCGTAGAATTAAACGACGCAATACTCGATGCCTATGAATTAAGCTGTCCTTCTCAGAGGACTAGAAAGTTGAACGACGCAATTTGATGGAATAGTTATCTGTCAAATCTAAGACCCGAAACACGGAAGCTCTTCAATAGAGCCAAGCGTAACAAAGACTGGCAGAGCTACACCGAGAAACTCAAGAAACTCACAACCTACAATAAAGAGATCAGAATAGCTAAGAGAAATTGCTTCAAACTCTACACGCTGCAAGGCTACACAAAATCCTGGCAAAAAGAAAAATAGATACAGTAATTGCACTACAAAAGCCAGATGGACTTTTCATAGAAAGCGAAAAGGAAGAGCCATGCTCCTATTGGAAACTCACTTTCCTTCAGGAAAAATCACTTCAGAAAATACGAGTTATAAAGCCGACCAGACAAGGCACTGCAAAAACAAACCATATATGCAGTGAAACGGATGAGATGGGATATGAACACCTTTCATCCATTCAAACCCCTGAAACTAACGGAATATTTCCTGTCTTGCCAGAACAACGGCAGGAGGCTATTATTTCTCACTTGATCCGAGTCAGTCGGAACAGTTTCGAACTGCGATATTTACCAGAAATGTAATGGAGTGCCAGAATCACTTTCATCTTAAAGGTAGGGAAACGGGACACCACACAACCCAAATCCCTTAGACCAATCAGCCTTACATCGTTTGTTCTTAAGACCATGAAAAAAGCTGTAGACAATTATATTGGAACAGAACTCCTGGAAAAGGTGCCACTGCACCCTCGTCTACATTCGTACCTATCAAGATGGCAAATCCACGGAGACTGCCTTGATACGATTGACTCATGAAATCCAAGACGCTCTAAACAAAAAAGAAACCGTGGTATGTGCCTTTCTAGACATATACGAGGCCTTTGCCAATACTCCACATAAGGCTGTCAAAAGAGCACTTAATGATAGAGGAGATTGAACGATTTCCACCTGGTTATGACAATTGCTGTCTACAAGAATTGCAGAAATGAAGATAGGTCAAGACACTATCCCCATCAATATGACCAGAGGTTGCCGCAGGGGGTAGTTGCATCCCCACTCATGTGGAGTCTTACTGTGGACAGCCCACTCTCGCAATTGACCGATGTATATCTTGTCAAGGGTATTCCGATGACGTGGTTATCCCTCGCAAGGGGAAACTATCGTAGACAAAAGATTGTAATCATGGCAGATAGTCAAGCAGCCATCACATCTCTGAAATACCACACAATCAGCTCAAAGATTGTCTGGGAATTCCTAGGCAAACTAAATGAACTAGGATAAAATAACACTGTTACCCTCTTATGGGTTCCAGAACATACTGCAATAGAAGGAAACGAAACGGCAGATAAGCTGAAAAAAAAGGAGCTGAAACCCCATACTTGGGACCAGAACCATCTTGTGGAATAAACAGTAGTACAGTTTTAGAAAATCTAAGGAACGAAGAATTAGCTATAAAACAAACGATCGATTGTGAAAGAATGATAGATTTGGGAATTTTATAATTTGCATACTATTTTAGCTACAAACTGCTCTTATATATGAATATATAAAAATTTGAAAGAGCAACTTATGTATAATACCTACCTAAATATTAATATGAAATTTAGTTTAGTACTAACCTCAAATTTACAAGCACACCTAAAACTAGTGCTAAATACTTCATATTTAAGTAAAAAGCATTCAATTTTTAATTTTAAATATCAGTTTGTGTTACAATATATTAATATATACTCAATATAAGTAAGTACTTATTGAAAGGTTGGAAAATAACAAGTATCTACGTTTGATGGAATAGATTGTAAGATTACAGAGATATGTAAATGTTAAGAATTAAATTATCAATTATTAAGTAAATAATTGTAAGAGATTTTTAAAATTTTTATTTAAATAATTTAAAACATTCATAAACAAGTCAAAAAATAACGCTTCTAGAATAAATAACTTGAAAGAAACTAATAAATAAAAATGTGGAGCTCGTGGGAATCACCCAAAAATTGTTTTTAAAGGAGCTTTCTTTGATCATGTTTTGATTTTTCACGATTCTCTAATTGTTCAAGATTTTTCCAAGTTTTTCTTGTTTTCACGTTATAATTTCCAATATTTTTATGATTTTTCCTAATTTTTCAGTAGGTACTTACAAATTTTCGTAATTATCGCGGGAGGTACAATCCAAGTAACGCTCTAATCTCTAATCTTTCTCTAGCCAAAACGTCTAATAGAAACCATAAAAGGAATTATATTTATTACATATTAATAGACATAAGATCCTAAAAAACATATCATCAAGGCGTAGATATACATATATTGCTGCTTCTCTCTAAATTTCCGTCGTAGACATACTAGGCGTTTTGAAAGGAACCACTATAAACTCGTCTGTTGGCAGAATACACCCCTTCTCCATTGATCTTTTCAAAATACCATTTCTGGTTCGGATGATCCATCACACCCTCGGATCAATGGTGAAGCTGAACAACTCAAACAAGTAGCCATCTAAGAGTTGGACGTCCATGTTTTTGATAAGCACTAGGAATTCAATTTTATCAAATTTGGGTAGTTAATTTTTCATTTGAATCTCATTTGCAGCTCGCAATTATACTCGCAGTGGCAACGCTTCCAATTTCCCTGTTTTACATGTAGCTTGTTTTTATAGTTTCTTTAAAAAAATAAACCAGTCACTGTAGGAAGTAGCTATCCATATTCCTAACAACCTCAAAGTAGGCAATTTTAGGATAGCTTTGGTATAAAGCTAAATTGCAAAAACATCATTTTCATAAGTAAAAACAACATTCCTAAAACATCTTTCTACGCAAACAACAGTAACAATACAGAATTTAGGATGTGACCTAAACTCGGACTTGCATTAAGGTGGAAACAGACTACTATCACGTCACGTAAGCTCATATGCCGTCACATTATTATGTTTTTATGGTAATATCACGCTTAGAAACACATTGCTATTATATCTAACGGAATTTTCGTGTGAATTGCATTGGTTTTTAGTGCAGTATTTGTTTTCGATGGCGAATGTATTTCATATCTCATTTAGTTCTTCGGAATGGGAAGAAGAACTGTAAAGTGTAGGTGGTTGTATAATTTTAGATGAATATGGTAGACACAAGATTTTGTCACATACGATAAAAGGGTAGTTTAATTGTTTTATATTTCATTGTAATATTTTGTATTGTAATTATCCAGGCCAAAGTTAGTACGTTAGATTTCAAGGCGACCTTATATAGTTTAATTCTTATTCTCACGTAGCGTAAGAATTGGCTATAAAAGAGCGTCGTTGAGGTTGCACTCGAGGAGTTCGGAGTCTGAGGTTGTCTGTAAGGGTCACCCTTTGGGGTGTCCCCAAACAGACCCCTTGGGTCTGGACCGTTGGGACTCTTGACATATTTTCGTGAGTAAGTGTGACATGCCACCAAGTAGTTTATTTGTTAAGATTAGTTAGTATTTAGTTCGTTATTCATATTTAAATTATTTATTGTTATTGTTTGTTTCGTTGTTAATATTATTGTTGTTTGTTTCCTATTGTTTATCTTATCTTTCCCTTGGTTAGTTTTCTGCCTTCAGCAGGATACCTAACCAGGGGTTAGATAACCACGACCTGGGTGGGAAGTGCCTTCAGTAAGCTCATCCCAAAACATTAAGGCACATTCTCCCAATCACTACAGGCGCAGGCGTGACAATATAAATAAAATAAGAAAACAATTGCGTTTGCAAGTCTTCGAAGTTCGAAAGAATTATTTTATTTCAGGTAATGGTAATTTAGTTTGGAAAAAAAAATAGTGTTCGAAGATTAAGAATTGTGTCACTGTTATATGAAGTTCTCTTCCAATCTCCTACCAAGCCTCTTGGCGAGTATGTTGATCAGGATATTCACTTAATTTTTGATTAAATATTGACACATACAATCCACGTATAAAAGCGGGAATCAAGTCCGGATTGCTGGATTTAAAATACAGCGTATATAAGGATTATGGAGTATGTCGTGTAATATGGAGCCATATTTTTAAGATGGAAACGTTTTTTTTTCCAAAACTGATAGTTTAATCGGGTTATTTTCAATAAAAATAATAAATTTTATGTTTCTTTTTAATTTCCTTTGAAAACCCAATAGGAACGACAAATTTTTTACGTTCAAATTCGATATCAACTGCGTCAGAGTACTTGATTAAGCAGTAATGGTTTAAAAACATTTCATGGAAGAACTTGTAAAAGCTTGATATTTTAATAAGGAATGTGGCCTCCCCGTGCGTTTATAATGGCTCTACAACTTCTTTCCTTAGTGACGATCAAGTTATCCAGATCGTTTTGGAAAATCATCATTCAGTACTGTTGAAAAGCTTTAACAGCTGATTGTAATTCTTGTATGGAAAAATTCTTTACTGACGCATATCCCACGCATACTCAATAGCATTAAGATCGGGTGATTGAGCTGGCCAGGACAAAATTGGAATATTCTACTCTGGTCGCTAACATATTAAATCAATAGGAACGACAGATTTGTACGTTTAAATTTGAAATCAACTGCGCTTGATACGTCGAGAAATATTACTTTATTCCCGAACTTTTTCTCCGCGACAGTCCAGTCAAAAAGTTTCGGAATCGCACTATCGTTAAACACGTTTGTTTGTACTATGACTGTACGTTAAATTTGTTAACGTGAGTGTACTTCTATCCCTTAAACGAATACACATATACTGTGAAATATAATTCTGTTTGGAAATGTGGCAACGTCACGTTATTTTTATTCTTATTTCTCCTAACCGCTGAAACTTACTTTTAGTTTTTTATACTACTTTATACGCAAAGTAAACTGGCTATTTTTATTGCAATAAATAAATAAATACTTACGGGTGATCGTATTCGTCATAAAGTATTGCAATAATTAAAAATTTACTATCGTGAAAGTATCGTTTTTAACTGTTTATTAATACCTAATATTGTTGAATATATTTTGTATCTATTGTTATAATTAATAATAAATCACAAGATTGCTCTATAAGATTTATTCTCTCATTTTAATGATTATTAATAATTGCTATGATTTATTAAAAAAAAGTTGAGAAGTGATATCCTTAAAAATATTAAATTCGTTTAAATTTCGCGCTATTTCTTTCTGCTCCAACTGCTTACTTTCATAAGACAAATAGATTTTTACTAAATATAGAAATAAAAATAAACTTTATTAAAATGTGTTTTATTAATAAAATATAATGACAAAGAATACAAATTACATATTTAATTTATGTAAGAGCTCTACACACCTTTGATTTTACATTTCAATTATTTATTTTACTCATCTTTTGCTTATTTCTAGAGGTAATATCTGAATCTTCTAATGACAACTTCTAAAAATATTCACTCATGTTTATTTCTTTAGAACTTAACAATAAATAAAGTCACTCAAACACTATTATAACTTCACAATCGGCAACAAAAAGTTAGGAAAAGACAATTTAAACACGAAGTAACATGGATTTAAATACAAAACCAAAGTAAACACAACCTTTATTTGCCTCTCAGCTGCCATATTACATATTGGTAATAGAAACAAGCAAAGTCCTGTGACAACGTTGCCACGTCGTTTTCATTTCATTAGTCTTTATATCCCTATGTTATATCCCCTCCTTAGAAAATTATCAGTAGTAATAACCCAAGGACATTGATAATTGTTCGAAAAAATTTTATAACAGATTTCGAAAGCTTGTTGTTTGGAAACAGACCGACGCCGTAGGCGGAGGTCTGTTGCCTGTAAGCAACAAGCTTGAGACAGTTGTTAAAAATTTTTTGAGCATTTATCAATGTTCGGGGGTTATTCGGATAGAAAATTTTTTGCTGCTTATGAAAAACAGTATTCTTTGGTATATTTGATTCGATAATTTCATTAATATTCTCATCAGTATTACAACCAAATCGTGACATTTTGAAATATTGAATATTTGAAATGTCAAAATCGAAATGAAACGAAATGTAGGTATCCATAGCAACATGATTGAGTGAAAACAGCCCATGGGATATGTTTTCACTATAATGTTGGTTTTATTGGTTGTATTCAATCAGATGACCACAAATTAATTGATTTCATTGGATTTCTAATTGAGCAAAAAATTTTCGCTGAAACGAGTTGTTTATTTTAATTTTTTATCGAAACTACGAGGTAAATAATTTTTAATTTTTTTTTATATCATCTAAATATAGTATTTTACCAAATATCAGTTTTTCATCGAGATGGTGAAAGTCATTCATTCATAATTTAAAATAAATTGATGTTTCCCACGCTTCCCACACGTTACATGTATAATTTATGTCATTTTTAATTGCAAATATCTAATATTTTAACAGTATGTGTATTATACATTTACGAGCTTATATTCTGAGTTTTGCGAAATTCTTGAAACATTGCTTTCATAACTGTACTACCTTAAAGCTTCGTCCATTTTCCTTAATCAGATGAAAGCTACTAAAATCTATGTGCTCACCAAGACAAAATATGTGCAAGCGTAGAAAAAACAACGTGAAATCACACGTGAGGCCTGTGACGTGACGTGATATACATATATGAGGTGACTTTAGTACGGTTCTCGTTCATAACGAACCATGCAAAACAAAATTGCACGTGACGTGAGTCTGCGTGAGTTCACATGAACTCACATGACGTGATAGTAGTCTGTATCTGCCTTTAATCTCAAGAAATACGTGTGCGGATAGAAATGGTTACGAGCAGTTTTAACAATGTGAGAAAGATATTATCCAACCTGAACCCATATAGACATTCCAACTCGGTTTTAACTGAAGAGGATTCGCATAAGAACAGAAAGAATGGGTGGAAATCAATTAGATACAATAAAGTTTTAAATATGTTTTTTATTTATGTACATTTTATTATTAATCTTGACATTGATCAGCTTCTACTAAACAACGATTCTTGACAATATTTGTAAAGTAATCAGCAGATTTTCTTTTAATTCTAGGTCTTTCAGGATCATTAAAATCAACTTTATATAATCCCAAGAATGAGCTAAAAAATAATAATAATCTTTAAACATGTAACGAATCAAAATATTAAAATAACACCATCTGTATTTGCAAAAATATTCACAATATTTCAAATAAAAATAAAAAATAAAAAATTTGATTAAAAAAATAATATTGAATATAACGCATTTGCCCATTATTTCTCTAAACCCACTAGTTAATTCATGTCTTCATTCATTTTTTTTTTATTTTTTCTGTAGGCTAACTACCCTGACAATTTTTGAAGATAAAATTTCGATAAAAGTGTTAAACAACCAAAACTTACGTATATCCTCCAGTCCATTCCCAATCATCCATTATACTCCACAGGGTATAACCAGTTAAATTAACATTATCCTCATAAATAGCATCTAAACAAGCACTTACATGTCCCTGTATATTAATTAAGAAATATACATAAAAAAAATATATTTTAAGTAAAAAGTTGGCATTACTGACTTCCTAAATTAGATAAGTGCTGGTGTATAATTTTACATGGCAATCAAAGAAATTATGATATTTTGTTACGAATTCAAAATGAGTTATGTTATTAATTAACAACTCAGAAGCAAAATGGAAATATATGCTAAGTTAATAATTTTTTTGGAGGAGAACATCAAACGAACAGAAAATTTCACATCTTACATCTTAGATTGTACCAACATAAGAAAAAAAATTCGAGGATCGAATGCACGTAGCACGTTCAATTTAAAATTCTCATTACTTTCTGAACAAACCTCGTATAACACATTTTTTAAATTGAATTGCGGTTTTCGTGACTGTCTTTGCGCGCTTCTTAAAAATATTATCAGTTTTCCCTAACTCGCCAAACGAAATATAACTTCCAAAATATGAAAACAGAAAAAAAGAGAACTTTTGAAAAAGTCATAAAATCTTTATTTATTCATCAATATCTATTTATCCCCTTCAAAGTAATCTCACTTAGATTGTACCAACATAAGAAAAAAAATTCGAGGATCGAATGCACGTAGCCCGTTCAATTCAAAATTCTCATTACTTTCTGAACAAACCTCGTATAACACATTTTTTAAATTGAATTACGGTTTAATGACTGTTCTTAGAGAAACACACTAACTTAGAACAAGTTGTATTAATTTTAAACTATTGATTTAAATAAATATTTTAGAATAGATATCTATGAAGGTTAAAGGTTAATAAATCAAAAAAATTATCTGTTATATGATTAATAAATTGTTTGCAACAAGACTAACATAGTTTTACATTTTCCAGTAGTTACGCTCGACTATTGACCACACCTGAATGGTTTCGGACCCGGACTAACGGGCGCCGCCGATCGGGCGCCGCCGGTCGGGCGCCGCCGGTCGGGCGCCGCCGTTCGGGCGCCTGGCCGTTCGGGCGCATGGACGTTCGGGCGCCGCCGATCGGGCGTCGCCGTTCGGGCGCCAAATTTTAATATCCTTTAAAGACCAATGTCGGTCGCTTAATAACCCAAATTACTGTCAAAGATTACTAAAAATTTATACTTTTTTTATTAATATTTTTAACTTAAAATGCATCAAATACCTACGTTACATATTTACATATTTACATATTAACATATTTACATATTTACATATTTACATATTTACATATTTATATATTTTACATATTTACATATAATTGTAGGCAATTCCGCGTAAAAAGTCAATAATGTTTCTGTTTTTATAATTATTAACTAAATTTTTGATTCTCCTGTCTGCGTCGACATACTTTTTTTTTTTAAGTTGTGGTTCATTTCCAGCAACCAATTGTTCATAATAAACATCTCTTCCTCTCTGAATTTTTTTTAAACTGCTTATTAATTTCCAAATCGTAGGATGGCTCATTGATAATTCTGTCTGTAGTCGTCTATGGGCTGCCTCTGCATGATTATTCGTTCTGTCCGTATCAGTCAGGACGCGATTGTGGACAGACCAGATTTCTGGAGGAAACATTGGAGATCTTCTTCCATTGCCTTGACGATTTGGGCGTCCTACATAATTATCCTCGAACCATTGAAGTAACGGTTCCAGTTCTGGAGGCAATGTAGTGGATACCTCGTCGATGGCGCTATCCAAATCTTCTATAGGGAGAAATGCCAAAGAAGTGATCATGCGTGCATGTAAAGCAAAATCAGCTTCATTGTTATATCTCCCTATTAGATGAAGATGTCCCAAATGTTTCCTCATATTTTGTGTTAAATGAAAGAAACATCCCAAGATTTGAGCATTTGGAAATGCATTCTTGAATGCATTAATTGCGGCTAGTTCAAAATCGCAAGAGATCTTTTTAGGGTTCAAATTCGGCTCAACTTCTTTGATGAGGTCAATCATCCTAGAATACGTTGCGGTCTGCTTATTTGGCAAGAGAGCGTAAGCCACAGGATGAACCCCACCAAAACTTTCGGCCATTATAACATAAATTTGCTGGAAAAACTGCGGTGCCAAAGAAAATGTCCCATCGACAAACCAGTGCTCTGATTTGAGTAAAATCTGAAACAAAAACAAAATATTTTAGTCTACTTTAGAAATCACATGCTTCTCCTTTTTATTTTAAATTTTTAAAAAGACAACTTTTATCCCGAAGGGGTTAAATATAGTTTTCACGAAAATTTAGTTTGTTTAAGTGCGTTCAAATAAAAAAGGTTTGACTATAGGTCAATTTAGCATTTGAATAAAAAAAATAAACTCATCAGCTTACGTTAAAAGGTTTAAAGATATAAAAATTAACTATTAAACGGATTGTAATAAAATTTTTAATATAAGTAAACAAGAATAATTTCTTTTATGAAACAAAATAATAAACTTATTGGCGTATGTTAAGGGGGTTTTAAATGTAAAAAAAAAATATAAATATAAATTTAAATAAAATTTTGCAAATATACTTCTAAGAAAATTTTATCTCCTCTAAAATTTATCACTCATTCTCAACGTTAACGAGAACGCCTCTGTTTACTGCAGATATTACAGAACGCTTGATTAAATAAAAACTAATTATCTTTGGTGTCTAATATTTAAAAAAAATGTAGTACTACTAACCTTCTTCACGTTTTTCTCCCGACCGAATATCAAAATTCTCTCTGGTTCTGAGCCGCTGTCCGCTATTAGGAAGTTCTCTGCGATTCCGTTGTTTTCATATGTTTTATAATCTTCGGGAATTACCAAAAGATCTATCCGCAATGGTGCTGGAGGTGCTGCACTGATTTCATTTCTCGCCCTTCTAATCATTTTCTTCAGAGCATCATTTTTCGGCAAAGTTGCTTGTGCAGCCTGTGACAAATTTGTCTCGTTCAGACAATTATTAATAACTTGGCAGGTTTGTTCCATGGTTTTGACAGCTCTATCCTTTATCTTACCACGAATAGAGTCAACTTCCACCTTTGTTGCATTGCTGTCATGGGAATGATCATTTATTATTTTAATTATAGTATCATTGGATACGTGGATCCGACATTTACACCCATTGTTTTTCAATTCGCAACGCCAGAATTCTATTGTTCCACACTTACTCAGTTTGTCGAAAACATAACAGTACCCATTATTAACAAATTTTTTCTTTCCTGCTTTCGAAATAACTTCCATCTTCAGCAACAGGTAAACAGTAATAAAAAGCACAGTACAAAAAAACACAATCTTAAAACTTAAGAAAGCAAAGCTAACATACAATTGTTGAAACAAACGTTATAATTCATTATTTATACTTAATTGTTTGTCATCCCCATCTACTCCTAAGTAACAATAAGGGCAAAACCCCACTTAAGTCGAATATTACAATAACAAGGTATTTTCGGCGAAAGAAGGTATTATCTCTTTATTTTTAATAGGAACCTGATATTAAATAATCTAATAACAAGATATTTTCCGTGAAGGGATTACCTATCTCTTATTTTCTAATACCTGCTATTAAATAGTAATTATCCTCCGCGCCTGCTTGCCCTAGACTCATACTCATAATTCATTATTTATACTCAATTATTTGTCATCCCCATGAACTCCTAAGTAACATTAAGGGCAAAACCCAACTTAAGTCGAATATTACAATAACAAGGTATTTTCAGCGAAAGAAGGGATTATCTCTTTATTTTTAATAGGAACCTGATATTAAATAATCTATTAACAAGATATTTTCCGTGAAGGGATTACCTATCTTTTATTTTCTAATACCTGCTATGAAATACTAATTATCTTTGGCGCCTGCTTGCCCCAGACTTATACTATGGGTACCTGACTACTCTCCAATCTGCATCACAACAATAATTGAAAATTATTTTTTCACAAATGGGTAATAATAACTTTTAGAAAAAAAATAATTTGGCGCCCGAACGGCGACGCCCGATCGGCGGCGCCCGAAGGTCCATGCGCCCGAACGGCCATGCGCCCGAACGGCGGCGCCTGACCGGCAGCGCCCGTCTGGCGGCGCCCGATCGGCGGCGCCCGTTTGTCCTAGACCCGAATGGTTTATATTATATTGAAATATAAGTACAATAAGTAGATTACTGTTACTGGAATTGATTACATAAATTCTACATAAATATAATCTCTGATAGCCGTGATCGTCTAGTGGTTAGGACCCCACGTTGTGGCCGTGGTAACCCAGGTTCGAATCCTGGTCACGGCAAGAGATTATTCTTTTTTGGTGAGTAAAAACGTTAAACCAACATTTTTGAAATTAGCCAAACAAGAAATGACATTACAAAGAAACTGATAAAATGCTAAATTCGATAGGACTTGAACTTGCGCTCTACCTACATATTTTAAAGCATATACCAACGTAAATATACAAGAATAGTTTACATTCATAGGAATGACATCGATGTCGCGATAAAAGTATCGGTGCACCAGGTGTTGGGAGGGCATGTTCGGCGTGAAATTTGGATAAAGCGCGCCTCGGGGATGATGTCCAGAGCCAGGTTAGGGCGCACCAGGTGTTCGGGGGGTCATTTTCCACATGGAATTCGGATCCAGCGCAGACAAAATGCCCCCACAATGATTTTCGTTTCGTTTTTGTCGCTATTTACAGCAAAATTCTCGAAGATGAGGTACGCGTCCAGGTTAGGGCACACCAGGTGTCCGTAGGATGTTTTCCGGTGTCATATTTGAACTCAGCGACCCAACAAACCCTTGGGTGTTGAGTTTCTTTCCTTCCTTGCGTGAAGTTCGGGATAGTCCCTCGGATATGACTTTCATCGACTTTCCTGAGCTCCATGTGTTCGGGGGGTCAATTTGAACATCATAATCGTGATCAGCAACCTCAGACACCTCTGGGTACGTAACTTGGGCCAATTCTAACACTTATTTACAAAGTTATTGAATTTGCCAAAAGGCCTCTCTCGTACTACTGTGATATGTATCAAGATTGACTTCAAACTCATTTATATATCTTAAAAAGTACCTTACTTTCACTTTGCCCTGAAGCGTTACCCGTTTCAGGTACCCCTCTGGCCAAAACTAAACCAACTACGTACAGAACATCAATAATGCCAACTTTAAGTAAAACCTTAGTAGAAAACAATACAAAATTACTAAAATGAAACATACTTCGATATATGTGATTCTTTTATCATCCTCCAAAGTTCCAGTAGTGTCTGAAAAACCATTTTCAGTTATTACAATTTCAGGATTATTATAAGTATTTTTCAACCAGCTTAAAAATTTTCTCATACCCCATGGCACATCCTGGATAAAAACAGAATTTTAAAAAATTTAATGAGTTTTTTAAATAATTACTTACATAAAACCAATCAGCACTACCTTGGGTCCATTCTGGTCTGTGCCAATATAAAACACTTTTATCGCTTTCAAAACTAGGAGTACCAATAGGAGCATCTGCTGTGGCATTAATCAATAAAGTTGAATAATGATTTAAGCCTAAGTAATCAGAAGTTCCTTTAATGTAATCAATTTCAAAATCTGTTAAAACTGGAAGACGAGATTGGGCGAATCCTTCTTTTTCACTTCTTTCAGCAACACGTTGTTTTACAATTTGAGGCCAGTCGCCATTAAATAATGGGTTTCCATAAATACCAATCTGTAAATAAACAAGTTTTCTTATGTTTTATTTAACAATAGTATCTTAATAAATTTCTTTACCAATTTTTGAGTAATAGTAAGCATTGAATAGAATTAAAATATTAATGTAACTAAAATTGTGTGCAAGCAAAATTCAAGTTTATTATCTCGTTGGAGAACTGAACTTCTTCAATAACCACAATTTGATAGAAAGCATATTTTTCTTGCCATCCTGTTCGAAAATTCGACTTCCTGCTCTATAGGTTATACTAGTTATGTATATGTGCTTAATCAAGGGTGACCGATACACCTGCTACCTATAAGATCTATTGTGTCCCCCTTTTTTTGCTGTAATTCTGATGTTTCCTCAGACCTATAGCAGCTCTTCTAGTCCTATCTTTTTTAGAAAGTTTAGGATATTGTTGGACTTCAATTTAGGTAGATCTTTCCCTTCAATTTCGTATGATCCTAGGAATCTGACCCTAGTATTACGTAATGCAATGCATTCTACGATTTTGTGTATTGAGGTTTCGTCCTCTTCGTTACAGTATCTGCAGTTTGCTTCATCTACCAAACCTACCTTCATCCTTGTCTTCTTAATCGTTAATATAATAATACCGATGTTGTTTTGAATGAGGTTTAAACAGCTGAAAGATCTCTTCTGGTTATAGTTTCCCAAGAGACACTTCGGTTGCCTTAGTCCTTCTAGATCGTTCCAGTACTTGAGCTCTTCCTGTATCCACTCCTTTTTTTAGTTTTTCTTAGACTGTACTACTGCTTATTCCTCAAGATGGTTCTGGTCCCAAGTATCCGAGCGTTAAGGAGGTCGCATTGATGACCATGGTACGCTTTCGCACGGTTGGTATCGAACCCACTGTAGGGACTGGCACCTATAGGGATAGTCTGTGGAGGGAATCGATAAAAGTGATACCACTCTTACAGGCAGTCACGAATGCCGTCGCACCAAGATTTGTCTTTGACAAACCCTACAAAATATTAACAAACAAGACAGCAGACCCCAACGTAGTGAACGCTCTGAGCGTATATACGGATGGATCAAAAACAAAGCAAGGTGTGGGATGTGGAATTTACTCTAGATCCTTAAGCCTAAAAATAAAATGGGCTATGGATGGCTTGTCAAGTGTGGTTCAATCAGAACTCACAGGCATAACCATAGCTGCAAAAGAATTAATCAATAGGAACATCACAGGCAGGAATATAAATATATATACAGACTGCCGACAAGCACTACTGACCTTGAATAGACCACGTTTCACTTCAAGTTTAGTACTAGAATGTCACCAATCTCTAACTCAGGCCAGCCAGGATAACGAGGTCACTCTCAGCTGGATCAAAGGACATGGGAATTCTAAAGGCAACCGCATTGCGAACAATTTAGCAAAGAGGGCTGCGTGCTACAAATATGTTAGCCCTCGCCCATCTACCAAGCTAACATTGTCCGCAGTCGTGGACCTTATTAAACAGCACTCTCACCAAAAATTTATACAGTGCTGGGATAAAACTACGAACTGGAGACTGGCCAGAGAGTTATTACCTCATCCTGGCGAGGAAACAGCAAAAAAATTTAAGGCATTGACCAGACAAAATCTCCGAACAGCTGTGGGAATCCTGACAGGTCACTGCCAATTGCGACAACATCTCTTTAGGATGAAACTAACAGAATCGCCGCTATGCAGAGGCTGCGAACAAGAAGAGGAAACAGTAGAACACATTATGTATGACTGCTCTGCTTTTTCTGAAATCAGAAGATCCGTGTTGGGCGAGTATTGGTTTACACCAGCCGATGTCAGGGAGATCCCCCTCGGGAGCCTCATCACCTATTTTAAATCATTAGGCCTGGTG
This sequence comes from Altica lythri, assembly GCA_964028335.1. Lineage (NCBI taxonomy): Eukaryota > Metazoa > Arthropoda > Insecta > Coleoptera > Chrysomelidae > Altica > Altica lythri. The sequence goes on along the minus strand of OZ034801.1, from coordinate 18,950,510 downwards.
ACATCCTGAGGTGAGGATATCCCTACATACGGGAGGATGCACAATGGGTCATATGTGGCCCCAGTGCTGGCTGAGCACTAGCTCGCCCCTCCCAAATTTCCAGATCCAGATCCAGAATACCGATGTTGTTTTGAATGAGGTTTAAACAGCTGAAAGATCTCTTCTGGTTATAGTTTCCCAAGACACACTTCGGTTGCCTTAGTCCTTCTAGATCGTTCCAGTACTTGAGCTCTTCCTTTATCCACTCCTTTTTTTAGTTTTTCTTAGACTGTACTACTGCTTATTCCAAAAGATGGTTCTGGTCCCAAGTATGGGGTTTCAGCTCTTTTTTTTCCAGCTTATCTGCTGTTTCGTTTCCTTCTATTCCTATATGACCTGAAAACCATAAGACGGTAACAATGTTATTTTGTCCAAGCTCATTTAGTTTGCCTAGGCATTCACAGAAAATCTTTGAACTGATTGTGTGGTAGTTCCGAGCTTTGTTGGTTGCTTGACTATCTGACATGATAACAACTTTTGTCTATGATAGTTCTTTTTAATATTAAATTCTACACATATTTCAATGGCGCAGATTTCCATTTGAAAAATGCTTGGGTATGCACCCAGGCTTTTTGAGTATTTGACTCTAGATCCAAAAACCCATTCTCCAGTTCCTTCATCTGTCTTGGAACCGTAAGTATATCACTTTATGACATCTTGTTTTAGCCCCAATATGATTTCCCAATTTTGATCAAATAGCACTAGTCACTCCTTTCTGTTGGTCAACACCTTGCAATTAATTTAATTTGCGTCCTAAAGTCGGAGAAGGTTATCTTGGCTATTTAAAGCATTTCTTTCTTAAGCTTGTTGTTAACAAATAAACACCTGTTGAGTTTTGTGAAATACTTTCTTCTTGTAATGAGTAATGACTAATCCAGAGAAGGTCCAAAGTCCACCTTTACAATGTTGATCTTTATAGGTGAGTATCAAAAGTTGAGCTTTAATTGATCGAAAATCAAAGGATCACATTTGGCTACTTCTGGAATACAGTACTTCTGGTTATTAGCCACTTCAACAGGATTTCTGCTGTGGACTCCCTTCCTGATTCGGAGAACAGTGAAAGTTAAAAATATTGTTTTGTTTTGAGAACTAACCATAATTGAGGTTTGAGTTTTATTTTTGCACTTTGTACTTGGCGCCCTATACCTTGATTTCAAAAAATCTATATACAGTAAAGGTTAAATTTTAAGTAAAAAAAATCTTACATCAAATTGCATAGCTCTTTCAGCAGCAGCTTTATCGTCTTCACTATCACTTCCTGGTTCATACCAAGTTGAATCAATCACCATAGCAACTTGACCTATAAATAATTTCTAATTCAAATTAAAATCCCTTTTAAATTTTTACACAAATCTTTACCTTGATTCTTCTCTCTGTATAATTCATCATAAATATGCCAAGCTTTAGCGTGGGCTAAAAGGACATTTTTCGTACAAACATAATCCATGACAGCATCAGATACAATTCCAGGAGCAAATACACCAGAACCGTAACCAGCTTGGCATACTTGTTTAGGTTCATTAATAGTTATCCACCATTTAACATCATCTCCAAAAGTTTCAAAACAGAATTTTGCATAATCAGCAAAAATATCAACTATTTCTTCATTTAACCAACCTCCTCTAGTTTCTTGTAAAATTTGTGGTAAGTCCCAATGATACAGTGTGACTAAAGGTGTTATATTGTTATCACGTAGTTCTTTAAACAGATTTTTGTAATACTTAACACCAATTTCGTTAACCTGATCAGTATAACCAGTAGGTAACACTCTAGTCCAAGCAATTGAAAGACGATAATAATCTAAACCCATAGCTTTAATCAAAGCAACATCTTCTTTGTATTTGTTATAGGAATCGCAAGCAATATCTGGAGTTGAACGGTCAATTATACGGTTAGGATATACTTGGGCAAAATAATCCCAAATACTTGCACTTTTACCATCTGTCAATGCTGCACCTTCGATTTGTGGTGCAGCGTTTGCTGTTCCTATTCTAAAAGTTGATGGAAATCTTCGAGGATTTATATCTTGAGCAGAACTGGAAAAATGATGTTAGTATAATAATCATTGCTGACATAAGCGGGTTTATGGTAAAATAATATTAATTAGGAATAACAGAACAAAAGAAAAGTGCGTCATTATCAATTTTGGTATAGGGACTTGTTAAATGGATGAATTAATGTATGGGAAATTAAGAGGAAAAACCACTCGAAAATTTTGCGACTAACGAATCTTAAGCCAGAAATAAAATCTTTATTTCTTAAAAAAAATGGTACCAAGTAGGCATCTGATTTCGAGTTCCTTGAAGTCGGCTCCAATGGCAAACTGCCCTCCATTTTAATCTAGATTTCGAATCTATCAAATCTTTTACAACGATATAAACCATTGTAGCCGACTTCACGTACGGTGAAGGAAAACATCGTGATGAAACGTGGACTTAATTGTCTGAAATCACCAACCCGCAGTGAGCAAGCAAATTGATTAAATGCTCATTCCTTCTCCTTGTAAATGAGGCCTTTGGCTTTAGAGTGCGACAGTAACGAGCTATAATGTTTTTGTGTTATTTTTGTGGTATTTCTTGGAATATCTTCCACATTGATGACCAGACCTTAACCAAATTTCTATGGTACCACACGGACACTTTACTCTTTCGAATCCAAAAAGAAATTTTTAAAACGGATTATAAATACCGGAGATATTTGGTAACATACATAATAGCAAATATGGTCGAATTGAGAACCTTCTCCTTTTTTGAAGTCGGTTAAAAACAGTATTTAGAATGATTTAAAATTTTTAATTTACCTTAATATAAGAACTGCACTTAAAATTAACACGACCTTCATTGTTATTAGGTGTTAAAACTTATTGAACATTTATACTGTTAACTTAGTTTATATACAGTTTTCCATAATCGCGAATAATCTTATTTTGTTTGTTTTATCTACCTAGGATTAAAGATAATGTATGAAGTGTATGTCACGAGCTCAAAATATTTGATATTTGGAAGTGTGCCTAAAAGATAATAAAATTATTTTAATACTTTAGAAATATTTTTTTAATTATAATATTTATCTTTATAATTTATTACCAATTTAAAGTATCAGACACTTTTTTTCTACAATCGTGACAAAAAAGACGTCATCTATATCTATCTATATCTATAAAATGTATATGTTTGTGCGCGCATCACATGAAAACTACTAATCCTATTCGAATGCGGTTTTCACAGATGTATTTGTCTTCATTCAACTTAACATCTTAGCCCAGTCATATAAGGGTTTCACCTCGGAATGAAAGACAATAAGCTGAAAATTGGTAAAAACCTTTGTTTTGTCGTCCTAAATATTGTGTCAAAAGTCACAATTGCTATCGTGCCGGCGTCTTAGGATATTGAAGGTCAAAGGTCACAAAAAACGATTTTTCACGAATATCTCGGTTCCTATTGCTTATATGATATTTTCACCTATTATGAAAGTTGTAGGGTATAAAATTCTCTACAACTTTTTTTTAAACATTTTTTTAACTTCCCGCTAAAAAAAATTAAAATTTTTTTTTAAAATCGGGAAGTTATTGGTTTCACCCCGTTTTTCGAAAATCGAGTTTTCATCGGATCTCAACGTTTTGAGGTCTTAGGAACCTCCCCTGACTATTTTTACGAGGGTGTCTGTATGTCTGTATGTACGTGTGGATGTGTGTGTGTGTGTGTGTGGATGTATGTAAACCTCTTATAACTTTTGAACGGCTTGACCGATCGGAATGAAATAAAAATCATTCCAAAAAGTTCCATCTAGCTTAGATTCCCTGTAAGTTTGAACCGATTCGAGTTAGTAGATTTCGAGAAATTTCAAAATAACCGAAAAAAACAATTGGTAAAAATGATGTTTTTTGGGTATATCTTTTTGGCTATTGCATCGATCAACTTCATAACCTAATCAGCTCTCAAGCTCAAAAAGCCACGTTGAATGCCGTTTTGCAAATTAAAATCGGTTGATTCGTTCGTGAGATATCGTTGTCGAAAAATTAAAAAAAAGGGTTTTTTTTCAATAACTTAGAGATTTTATGACTAATCGATTTTGCACTCCCGGTAACGTTTTTAGGTCTCAAAAAACTGCGTCGAATGCCATCTTGAACATCAAAATCGAATAAGGCGTTAAAAAGTTATGGCTTTTTAAACATTTCAAAAAAAGTCAAAAACGTCAAAATACGTCACGTTACTATAGCTTTGCGGTTAAAACTAGCGGGAAGTTGCAAGGATGGCCTTTAAGGTCAACCTCTTTTCGAATTTTTTTATACGATCAACCGTTTTTGATGAAGAGCGCGAAGAGTGCGCTGGGTACAGTCATATATGGGCTAATGCAAGGTCAAGCGTGAGTTACGGTTATCAGTACGTTGTATAAAGTCAATTGTTTACTTAAAAATTATAATTATTAAGCAATACCCATTATTTGGGTACTTATTATTAATTATTCATATTTAATTATTCAACTATAAGTAGTGTATTATTAATTCTGGATTATCTATTTTAATTATATTTTAAACTAAAAAGACAGTAAGGAGATATATTTTATACATAGGTATCTTTAGTTCTTATTAAATATGGCATGTCATACATTTATTAAAGTGTTAGTTTAAATATTAAATTAATATTTGAATAGAATAAAATTGCGAATGGAAGCTAGTCATCTTCTTCTTCGTCGTCTTCTTCTTGTTGTCGCCCAAAAATGTTCAATTCACTGTCTTCATCCTCATTATCGGTCATATTTTTCTCCAAACCTTCCAGAATTTCAGGATCCTATGTGCTTTCTTCATCGATATTATTTGGATATAGTGGAGCGTTGAGGCCATTGCACTGGCCACAAGCTAAAAAACATAGTAGCCCCCTGATTTTCTGCATCCACAGCGGGAACCAAAACCAAGTTTGCAATTGAAAAAAATTGTGTTTAGTAGTTCGGCTGGTGCTGGAGGTAATAGCGTTCTTATGTGCTCCAGGATTTCATTTTCAAGCTTCCAGTCCCATTCTTGAGGTTCTAAGTTCTTCCCTAGCCACGTTTAAATGTGGTACGATTTATATGTTGATGAGCTGCTATACTTGTTGGAGGAAGTATTGACAATTGTACAGGTTTATTTAGTTTAGTTAATTTGATGAATTGCTTGTAGCGGCAATAATCAAGGTTGTTTGGAATAATAAAAGTAATAAAAAACTCTCTGTTTTTTATATATAACTTTCACTTTAAACAGAGAGTTTTTTATTACTTTTATTATTCCAAATAAAAATGAACTTTCAAGTAGTAAGGGTCAGTACAATTAATTTAATCAAGGTTGTCTTCAGATTTTGGAGCATTATATAATGCCAACCAGATGCGCACTCCATTTTCAAATAATCTTTATACGGGGCAGTTTTCTTGTTGAAATACTTTCACCAGATCATCCAAGTTGGTAATTTTTTCCAAAGCTCTAGTAACAGTAACTTTATTGAACTAAACGACATGTTTACAGACTTGGAAAACATAACAATAATACTTGATAACTTGATAATCTCTGGGATTTACGTTAGCGATACTTTTACAGTTTGGCTTATCAAAATTATTCAATCTTTTATCACTGGTAGAACTTTCCAGGTGAGAATAAATGGGAAAAAGCCCCTTGAAACAACTATGCACGTTTTAAAGAAAACATATAATGTCGTTTTAACTTAAAATATAAGTAAAATATATAATCCAGAATTAATAATACACTATAATTGAATAATTAAGTATAAATAATTAATAATAAGTACAGAAATAATGGGTATTGCTTACTAATTATAATTTTTTAGTAAATAATTGACTTTATACAACGCACTGATAACCGTAACTCACACCTGACCTTACATTAGCCCATATATGACTTACGCTGCGCACTCTTAGCGCTCTACCCTAAAAACAGTTGATAGTATGAAAAAAAAGTTTAGACAAAATTTGTAGAGAATTTTATACCCTATACTTTCATAATAAATGAAAATATCATTTAAACAATAGGAACCGAGATAATCGCGAAAAATCGTTTTTTGTGACCTTTGACCTTCAATATCTTAAGACGCCGTCACGATAGCAATTGTGACTTTTGACACAATATTTAGAACGACAAAACAATAGTATAATTGATTCAAATAGAAGTGTCATCAAGTAGTCTCTGGAAAATTCAAATTTGTAGTGGCAGTACCCACGTTTAGTGAAATTTGAATCGCAATATTAGCCAGCTTGTGATCAGATTGCTACACATGCTCAAACATTTTGAAACATCGCGATGACATATAATTCCCTAACTAAAGTTCTGTTTCCATTGAATCTAGTAATAAAGTTAAAGATGATCTCACACGTACCCAGCCCACTTGATGACACTTCTATTTGAATCAACTATATATTATTTTACGAGTGGACTAAATTGCATATTACAGCGAGTGTGTTTGGCTCATGAGCGAGCTTGCGAGCGAATGGGCTAAAAAAACGAGCTAAATATGCAATTTGTTCCTCAAGTGAAGTACTATGCTTTACCCACGACTTTCCAAATGGTTTTATATAAAACTAAAAATAACAAACATAAAATTTAAATTTTGGCATAAGTTGTCAAAAATATTCGATTTCGCAGACAGTTCTGTCTGAGAAATGTCAAATGTTAGTTTAATTTAATGTATACTGTAGGCAATCAACATAATAATACAGGTTTTTATTTACTTACTTCACTAGTGCAGTAAATGAAAATATAACACAACTGCTCAATAATTTGACACTTACTGACATAGATATAAGTTAAAAAATACGCAATTTACTTATGAGTCGTGGGTAAAGGTTTTTACCAATTTTCAGCTTATTATCTTTCATTCCGAGGTTGATCCCTTATTTTACCTAATATAACTGGGTTATCTGGGGTATAAAAATTTCTCTCCCATTCCTTAAATGGGGTGGGGTAAGAAATTTTTATACAACAATCACACGCCACGCGAACGACGTTGCGAGTACAACTAGTTTTATAATAAAATACTGTAAGCAAAAACGTGGTTTCGGTCACAAGTGAGAGAAATTCTCATAGGTTAACTTTCATCATTAGTGATGAAAGTTATATTTAAAACCAATTTATATTTGGTTGTCTGGTTTTATTAGTTTGACTTATAGTACATTCTTGCTTCTGTCTTAAATTTACTAATTTTCTTTTTTCCTATTAAGTACGTATACTCAACATTTCTTCTTTACATACCTAACAGTACCTTTAATTTTCCAAAGATTCCTTATTATTATGTCTTTTTTATCTATATCCATTATCTTTTTTTAAAAATAATTATGAAACAAATTGTGTGAATAAAATTGTGAAAACGATTTCCTAAAAAGTGCCACGCACTTTCTCCTCCTCCCTGATCACGAAAGCAGGAGCAACTGAGAGTATTTGAATCCTGGTGCATGGAGCTCGTTTCCGGCAGAGAATGCACAATGCAACTTCCGGACCAGCCGAATGACAATTGACTGACGCTCCACGCACTGCTAGCGACCACCATACACCACAATCCTCCTCTTCGACAATGCTAAGATACGTGTTCGTATTACAAAAGATGGAAGTATTTTATCGTAAATATATCAAGTCTAAAAAATTATTTCATTATTTAATAGAAAGTACTTGGCTTGGTAATGAAACAAGAATGGTCAATAGATTCTGAAAGTGGATGGAACAAGAAACCAAGTATAAAATAATCAATGACGAATTTGGTTAGATGGCTTTATCTACTTTTTTTCCAATTAAAAAGTAGGTACGTCAACTATTTTTGCTTAAACTTTAGTCGTGAATTTAGTCGACTTAAGATGAAATTTTTGCTTAGAATGACGTTAATGATGGTTAGTTGTCAGTGTCCTATAATTTGTTGTATTCACATTTTGTTGTAAACACCAGTTTATTACTCGTTCCAAGTATTTTCCGTCGGTTCTTCTTGCCCAATTCCATTTCGATCTTAAAACCAACTTTATGATGTCTTTTACATTCGTTTGACTATGAATCCATGTATTTTGTCTTCGATCTCGCCGAGTAATACCCATCATTAAACGTTCCATACTAGGTTGTGCCGTTTGCAGCTAGTGGATGGCCTTAGCTTTGAGAACCAATGTTTTACATGCGTATGTCATTGCAGTAAGAATACCTTTGTTGAATACTTTTGCTTTTTAGACTAAGAGACATATTTAATTTGAATATATGATGCTTTCTTCCAAACACTGACCATCCTTTTCTAATTTGATGCGATATTTCTACATTTATATCTGTTTCAAGTGTGATGTGATATTCAAGATAAACATAGGTATTGAGGATTGTCCGATATTTACGAAAGATGAATTATCAAGTTTTTTTTCCATAATCTTGGTCATGTCAATATTTACCTCCAGTATCCTGACTTTTTAGTATTAAATCCTGCAATAGATTTTCCAGTTCTTCCTTTGATTGGGATGATATTGGCTGAGTGTGGTATTTGTCTTCCTTGAAGGCACTTATTGAACAACTTTGCTAAAATTTTCTAAGTTTCAGTAGGTACCTATCAACTTAATTACAACAAGTGTCATTTCGTCTGGTCCTGGTCACTTGTCCATCTTCATGAATTTTATTGCTGCTTTTACTTCTGATTGCATGATAAGTGGTATACTCTCGGTCACAGGAATGGCGATGTATTCTTGATCGTCTTGATAAATTTCTTGCATTTCGATTTCTTGTTATGGTCCCATCCTATTTTTGTATTGTCATAAATTGTTGTCTTCTAGGATTCAATTGTTTGCTTGCTGTTTTAAGACTTTTGCTTTTAGCGATAGTTGTCTTTCATTGTTGTATTTTCTGACGTCTGACTCATAATCAACCATTTGTCGTCTGGTCTTGGCTTTCATAATAATTCTTCGCTGTTCCCTCAGGGATTTTGTATAACACCAATAGAAACATATGATTTACGATATTAACTACAAAGTTATTTTTTTTTAACTTCTTTTCTTTAATTTGTATATCTGAGATATCGGATAATAATTTTCTTTCAGGCTTTTTTATTTCTTTTCTTGTCTATCTTCGATTTACATAAAATTTGGGAGAAACACCGAAAAAATCGTTACAAAAGTCGCTCCAACCGCGAGATTTCCATTTTTCATTTGACTGGGAATTAGTGCGGGGTCCTTTGTCTCCAATTGCTTCCATTAGTTAAATGGCGTTCCCAATAGACAAAATTAGAACAAAATTATAAGTTGTATAGAAACACTTTTCTCTATAAATCAAAATTTACTTTTACACATAAATATCAAGTTGTTAACAAATTGATTAAATTTTTTCAATACAGAAACCTCCAACAGTTTGACTGATTGCAGTAATCGTGTATCGACAGAACAATTCTTCCACTAAATTAGTTTCAAGGGTTGGAAAATGTCTGCCATTATGAACCTAACAAAAAAGTCTTTCTAGCGTAAATAAACATTTATCTTAAATCCTAGAATATAAAAACACTTCTTTTTATAAATGAATTAAAGTTTGTACATTAAAATAGTTATATAAATAAATTTTCTCACGAACAGAATCATTATTCATCTATGCCCATCCAAGCATCCTAAATCACCGTATACGGTCTACACCCTCAAAATAATCATAATAATAAACATACACCAAGGGTAACTACCAACTACAGGGCATTGTGTGCTATAATAAACGGCACCAACTCACTCAGTCCTGGAAATGTATACGATTACCATCCTTACGTCTTGCGTTTAATCGCCATAGAAGATATAAATACGAAAGGCGGAAAATTTAATACTTATTTCAATAAGTATACAAATCTAAAACATAAGTTTAGAGAACTATAGTGTCGTTCAAAGTTAATTTTTGCTTTTTTTGCATTCTTACTTCATGCCGACAAAAGATTTCTTTTAGCGGCATTTTTTGTCGGCGTCAATCCTTTGTCGGCATGAAATGTAAATGCAAAAAAAGCAAAAATTAGCTTTGAACGAAACTATATATTTTTTCTACTGTTACTGTCATTTTAAAACATGAACTCGATGTCAAATTTGCATAATAAGCAAGTAGTCATATACCAGTGATAATAAATTTTTTGGAACAAAAGTTTAACAGTAAGCCATCTTCTAAAAAGTTGTTAATGAGTTAAGGCGTGTTTACATGATGCCAATGACTGGCGCCAGTCTCACTGGAATGCCAGCGCTGGCATGGTACTGGCATCATGTAAACACTTTCTTGTGCCAGTTCAGCGCTGTCTCGAATAGAAAGTTGGTCTATTTTTCATGCCAGTGGCCCTCGTCCGCGTGCCCTCCAACCCCGCGCCAGTGGTTGTAGACACGTGTAAACACAGCGTTCCAGGTTCCAGTGACTGGCGTACATGTGAAGGGTAAACTTCACCAAGTAGGAACTAGAAAGAAAAAACCAGAAAGAAGCCACGATCCCTGGAGCTAGCAAGGGTAATTTAACGTTACAAATTGACTTTGTACGTTACAAAGTCCTCCAACCTTAACACCCGTGACTGGGCCTTCAAAGGACCTTCAAATTACCTCTAGGTGATCTTTAGTATGGAAATATCATCAAGCTCATTTTAAGTGTCAAAAACTATAGCAGTCTACTGATTGGAGATCATTAAAGACCTCAATTTTTAAATCAATTAACCAAATCTCATTAAGCCTTACTTATAGGGCTACAGCTAATATCACATATTACGTCCTTCTATATCTTGAAAAATATACATAGGATCATGTTGGGCCCATGATAACTTTTGATCAGAGAGTCGAGAACTACAACATACTGAATTTTCAGACAATCGACTCGGATCCAAAATCCATTTAGTTAGTGCTGGGTCCTTTTGTAGAATTTCCATTCTAAACCCCATCGTAGAGCATTTAACTCCACTCCTAGAAATTTTCAGTGTCCGGAATGTGGCCGCCACATAAAGTCAGTTTTGATTACTTTTAATCACTAGAAATCACTTGGTACAATTATGCAATTAAGCTCTGAAGCACCAATCACAAGGGTCCCTATTCACTAACCGTGTGAATGCTCGTGTAGGAGAGCTCTCTCACAATTTAGCTTCACTGCGCAAGTCACTCCCCTAAAATTATAAAATCCCTATTCACGTTCTAAGAGAATGCTCCTATGCGAGTACTCTACTGGGTAAAACCAAGAGAATTGATACATTTTGAGACAGTGGAGTGGACTTGCGCACAATGGGTGTTGTCTTATGACAGACATGACATGGGATTTTTGAATACAGTTTATTTTTCATGATTTGTTATTGCTAGAGTTTATGTTTGGTTTATTGCTGATTATTTAGTTTTTGTTAGTCTTTTTGTTGTTTTATTAGTGACAATTTTCTGCCAGTGTGTTGTTTTTGGGGTTATAAATTGTTTTTAAAATGGATGATGATGATTTATAGTGATGAAAATGCTAATAAATGATCTTGACGATGCGAAAAAACAAGCGGCAAATAATATAGGTACCTCGCCTGTATTTTCAACGTCAGGACCCTTTCTTGAGATTGTCCGATTTATTATTATTCTTCTCATCCCGGTGGCTGTTTATATTTTACAAACCTAAAGTACCAAATAAATAGTTCAAATGTGATGGTTAAACTTGGCAACGTTGAGCAAAAAGTAGTAGACTCGCCGATCTATCGTGAATGTGGCTTTTTAGGATCATATGAGCGATGAGTGAGAGAGTACTCACACCGATGAGTAGTCGTACACGAGCACTCTCACAAGTTACAGAATAGGGGCCCAGGAGTCTAAACGTAATGTTGAACGAATGGTCTTAATTTAGGGGACAGAACTATTGCCGGTAGAGTGCGCTATTGTTCAAGAAGTACTCGTTTAAATCCTTACGCGGGAAATTTGTTGCTATTGACCGCTCTGGAATAACATCGGTACCTCCTGAATCCTTGCGCAGCTAGTGGTAAAAATTAGAACTATGATCTGGGTCGATTATTGTGTCCATTTTATCGTTTTTGGCCGATTTGATATTAGAAACCACTGAAATAAGATTAAACTTTCATCCAAGTTACCAATGGCGGAGAATGTTTTTTCTAAATTAGGTCGTAAGTTTCTGAAACTATCAGTGTTGTTTGACATCTACAAAAATATGACATTAATAATTATTAAATTCAACCCTTCAACAACGAGCCGTACACGACGGTTACTAGGAATGTGAATAAAGTCAAGACTTCCGTACATGACGGTTACTAGGAATGTGAATTAAGTCAAGACTTCCGTATTGAATACTTTTTATCTACCGGTGAAACAAGATGCAGTTACGTAAGTGTTGTATTAAAAAACAAACTTCTTCATTTAAATTTCTAACTTGCCTGTATCTGAGAGAGATGTAACTCTAAATTTACATCGAGTATGATTTCTGTCATCGGCCAAAATCGATGAAATGGACATACCAGAAATATTATCGAAAAGCGTATACCGTGTAGACTCCTGGTATCTACGTGCTCTGAAGTATTATTTTACTGAACATACGTATGACGTGACGTATTGTGAGGTTCTTTTGCGGAGTTTATGAGTCTCAGCGATCTAATCGCGTACTCGGCCATACAAAAATCTGTGCTCACAAAAATTCACAAAGGAATAGATATATCATGATATTCCTTCAAAGAAATTAAAATTTTCGATTGAAAACGCGTTATTACTCCTGTTAATAACCGTTCAAAAATCTATTATAATAGATGTAATTTGTGACAAAAGTGAATGGGGGCAATGAGTTTACGGGTATCCGATCAAAGTTAATGATCCTCATTACTCTCTTGAATATCCTTCCAAGCCTGAGGGAATATCAGATATGTTCGCGGGGATAATCTATAGGACACTCTTGACATGTTTGAAGAATCTTCTAGTTCAGGAAGTCAAGAGAGATAGTGTGCATGTGGTAAACGAGGGGTTGAATATTTTTAATTTTCTGCCTTAAAAGTGGAGAATGGAATTTATACAGAACGTTGAAATATTTAATAATCCAAATTTGTTCTTTAAATATGTTATAATTTCATATACATAAGAAAATAAAACGTGTAACCAAGAGGTTTCTTTAGACGAGAAATAAATTATTAAAATACGACTTAACGTCGATGTTTTGTGCAGTTTAATTTTCCCGAAAATCCTACTGACTGCGCCACTTATTAGTTTTGCACTTGGAAACTTATTTTTTTTTTTTAAGTTTATTTGAATAAGGTACAAAATATTGATTCCACTCCTCATAAGGTAAATGTGAATCACCACAGTTTGACAGTCGTGTGACAATATGTGACATATATATATATATATATATATCCAAAGATGATACATAACGTATCTAATGCCATACTGTCAAAAGTAATAATTTCAGTTTTGAACTGAAATGGTGTCGGTTAGAAATTTCTAACACTTTAAAAGACACCTTGAATGCTGCGATATAAATAGATATAAATATCATTCAACCTATATCAGGGCAAAACCAAACTACAGACACGTGTCGCTCTTATTTGAGCTCATCAGTGTAGTACCTACAGGCTATGTCTCTCAAGTCACTAATCAAGAGACATCCCTGCTATAAATTGAACGATATCTATAGATGTCAAATGCGAAACTGATAAACAGTCGCAAGTGGTTCCATCTTCACTCCAAAAATGGTATTTCAGTGGTAGCTTTGCATCTTGTATATAACCTTAGGCAAGGTAAAATGATAAAACGAACAGAGCGTTTTGTGACAGTCTAAAAATGTCCAAAGATGATACATAACGTATCTAATGCCATACTGTCAAAAGTAATAATTTCAGTTTTGAACTGAAATGGTGTCGGTTAGAAATTTCTAACACTTTAAAAGACACCTTGAATGCTGCGATATAAATAGATATAAAATAAATAAATACCACTGAAATACCATTTTTGGAGTGAAGATGGAACCACTTGCGACTGTTTATCAGTTTCGCATTTGACATCTATAGATATCGTTCAATTTATAGCAGGGATGTCTCTTGATTAGTGACTTGAGAGACATAGCCTGTACTACACTGACGAGCTCAAATAAGAGCGAAACACGTGTCTGTAGTTTGGTTTTGCCCTGATATAGGTTGAATGATATTTATATCTATTTATATCGCAGCATTCAAGGTGTCTTTTAAAGTGTTAGAAATTTCTAACCGACACCATTTCAGTTCAAAACTGAAATTATTACTTTTGACAGTATGGCATTAGATACGTTATGTATCATCTTTGGACATTTTTAGACTGTCACAAAACGCTCTGTTCGTTATATATATATATATATATATATATATATAAGAAGCTTTATGCAGGCCTTTTAGGCCCATAGCTTTAAAATCTCTTTCCATTCTGTTCGATTTTTTGCTTTTTGTTTCCAGTTCCGGATTTGTTTTTTTCTTAGGTCCTCCTCTACTGCATCTCTCCATCTTCTTCTAGGTCTGCCTCGCTTTCTCGTCCCTTCTGGGATTTTCCAAGCTATTGTTTTTAAAGCTCTGTTATCGTCCATTCTTTGTAGATGACCTAGCCACTGCAATCTCCTTTTTTTTTACAAATTTGCTGACAGGAGCCTCTTTAAATATTTCGTATAATTCGCCATTTGATCTTCTTTCCCATTCTATATCCGTTTTTCTTCCTCCTTCCGTCTTAAGATTTTTCTTTCCCAAGTCTCCAAACGTTGTGTTGTTTTGTTTGTCATTATCCATGTTTCGCATACATAGGTTAGTGTGGGTCTTATCTCTTATCATTGTTTTATAGATTCTGATCTTTTTTTTTCTGGAAATTTCTTTACTTTTTAGAACTCTTCGTAGGCTTCCTGTACAATTATTACTCTTAGCAATTCGTAGCTCTATTTCGTTTTCTACTTGGCATTTATTATCTATTAGGACTCCTAGGTACATGAAACGCTCAACTTCTTCGAATTCTAATGTAGTTCCATCTTGTTTAAACTATCATTATTGAATTGATGGGAACAGAAAACACATAAACTTCACAATGGATTAAATAACGAAAATATTTTAGAAGTACCCTACAAACACGCGTTTAAATTCGTTACGCAGTCATTGAAATCACAGTGTTTCTAATCGAGCCACATCCCCATCATCAGAATTCATTGCTCACTGTAATACTCGAGTATCAAACACCCGTCAATATATTGTGTTCTAATAACCATTATAAGTGCGGAGTAAATTTGAAGTGAGTGTAAATTTACTTCATAAAAGGCGTCGAATAAATATATATAAAAAAACATTTTCTTAAATAAGTTAACAAGTCATATTTTTGGAACTAAGTTTCTTCGGCAGGCTTGGAGGAGATAGGGATTTTGCTCACCTTGAATTTTCAAGAAGCTTGTTTCTCAACGCCAAGATTTTACTGATTTTGATATATTGACCGTTAAATGAGACGTGCTTAGGCGCTACAGTCGTATACACAAGCGAGTAGTGTCGATTCTACATTAACCGAAGAAACTTCGTTCCTACCTGGTGTCCCACGACACCATTTAACTTGTTTAGAATTCGAATTTTGCTATTTTGGATAAGAAAGTATTGTACAAAGTCTGTTGCTCTTCCATCTTTCCTTTGGTCTTCCTCTTCCCTTTTTTTTCTCCTATGCTTCTGCAAATGATCATTACTGGAATCCCATTTTCTGCTATCCTTTCGACGTGTCCTAATCATAGTTATACCTACCTAAAAAACCTCTTAGCAACAACTCTATTAGTAAAAATTATTATAATTACAGCCCTGTTAAAAATTATGAAACAGCATAGCAATTTAGAGCAGTTTTTCGCGAATATAAAACAAAAAAGTATAAAATGAAGAAGCTGTTAATTAGCCACGTGGCAAGGGGCAAATGCGATAACAAGGTTTTTAATTAAAAGGGTGTCAAGTCGGGTGGCGATACTTCAGTTAAAATAATTCATTCTTTCGTACGTATCAGAGGAAAGGTCTTTCATTAGTTTTTTAACATTTCCTTCTTTAATATTAGGTCGCTAATAGGCAGTGAAAGAAAAACAAAGAAATATTGAAAAAGTGTTCGTTTATTGAGGACCACCAAATATAAAAGGGACAGATTAGGTTTTTCAATTGGAAAGAAAATATATATTGATACTGATAGACTACTTTTTAGTCTGCAAGTATTAAATTGTACGAGGGCTGTCTTTTTAGTTCTGCATACAGCCATAAAGACTGAAAGTAGGTACCTAATTGCTTTTCACAATATGTCCCACCAAGATGGATGATACACTTCACGTTCAAACCAATTGGTAAAACAGTTATTCCAGTCTTCAGTTTCCAAATCGCAATTTTATGGCTGCTCGCAAACACGACCACTTGTGGTTGACACCGGTGGCCGCCACTAGCTGCGGACTGAAACTTTCATGGCATATATATGGACCCGGAGCACACACGCTTCCGAAGTGGTTCATCCAAGCGACAACCTGCGGTAGCCGTCGACTCTCGCTGCTAGTGGTCGGTGGCGGCCACTTTTTCCCCGCGTAAACACAGACACTTCTTTGAGCCACTTCAGTTGATTGCGTTCATAGGTGTAGTTAGTAAATGGACGTTGCAAGAACACACACACACTAACAGAATTATGGATTTAGTGGGTAGTCCAATGATTTAAAGGAATAATAATAATTCTTTGAAAAATCTACATCTTATTACAAAAATACAAAAAAAAATGTAATCTTGAAGTTGCAATTCTTCGAAAAAATTATAAAATTCATTCCGCTCTCAAGTTCTTAATATGGGATGCACCCAAAATCATCAAATTCCTTGCAAAATACATCGTCTGCGTCTTCGTCTTAATATTAACAAAATAACCAACATATCCAGTTTGTCAAACTAAAGTGACTTTATTAAAACAATTTCTAGAGACTAAAGCCAGAAAATCTGCTTGTCCCAGCCACTGGTAGCGGCACAAAGCGTTTTGTCGCGACCACCAGTGGCAGCCACTAAAACGCCGTATAGAGCTGCTAGCGGCGGCCAATAGTGTCGACCACAAGTGGTCGTGTTTGCGAGCAGCCTATATGTAACGAAGGCTTCTTCTGGCGACTTAAGCTCCGAAAACTCGATTTTTTTTTGGGCAGTTTGTGGTGTCGCAATAAAACTCTGGATTTATTTCAACAAAAGATTTAGGTTAGATTTCTGTCTATTGGTGACTCCTTCTAAGCGGCTATTTGTAAAACTTATAAGATAAGGCATTCCTTGTATTAGGTACAAAAAAATAGTTTATTTCTATATTATGTTTCTGTTTTTTCTGTTTCAGTCTTGGATTTAGATCTATCTTTATATTTTTGTTACATTTGCTTTTAGATCTTAATCCTTATTGGTTTCCTGTTTAGAACTAACTTTATCATTGTTCCTGTGATTTTTGTCCTTGTTTGTTTTTTATTACACTTGATTTCTTATCTATTATTCTACTTCATCGCGCTTTTCTTTGTCTCTTTCTTCTAATCTATCTCTTTTATCGTATTATCACTCTTTTTCTTTAATCCTCCTTATCTATCTTCTTTTTATTATCCTTCTTTAAAATCTTTTGTGTTTTTTATGTTTTCCTTTTGTATATTTTATATTTTTTAGCCAACAAAGGACATCCTCTTTTTGTCCAGTTTTTCTCCTTTAACTAATGTGTTCTTAAATATATTTTGCGATTTTTTAAACAGATCTGTGTCATTCCTTTTTTGGTTTTTGGTTGACCTTTATATCGTTTTACTTGTTTTTCACTTCTTTCTTTTTCTCATTTTTCTTTTAATTTGCCTTTTCCCTTTAACCCTATTTCATTTCTTTTACTTGCTTTGCAGCATTATTATCATTCATATCTTATCCTTCTTGTCTGTCTTCTTTTTATTTTTTTTACCATTTCTCATTTTTAAAAAAACATTTTGTGTCCGACTTATTTATTGTTTATATTTTTTCACGATCCTCTTTCTACATATCTTGGTTTCTTTTCTTTGCAAATTTTTTCATTGCTTTTTGTGTTTTTCTTTAATAGATATTTACTTTATCCTTCTTAGTGTTTGGTTACACTTGATTTCTTAGCTATTGTCTTACTTATTTATTATTTAATTCTTTTTCTCTTTTAACTCCATCTCTTTCTATCTTGTTTATCCTGTTTTTTCTTGTTTGCTTTTTGTACCCTTATAATTCTTTTTCTCTTATCTTCTTTATCTTTTAATTTTTTTCTACTTCTTCTCTTTTGATATATCCTATCTCTAATTTTATGAATATTTTCGTTCTACGTCTTTGTCTTTCAACTGTTGAATTTATGTACTACTTAAAATTTTCTTAGATATTCAAATTAGTTAATAATGAAAAAGAGGGGTCTATAGTACATATTCTAATAAATTATTAGATTGTAGGTAGGCGCTAAATGAACATGGCAGCAAACACTTAATATTAATGTAGCTCGCGTGTTCTGTACACCTCACTTCTAAATCAAACCTGTTTTTAACCCTCGTTTATTGTTCGAATACACCACCAGCCGGTTTGTGTTCCAGGAAAACCCATTCTAATTTTGAATACAAAAAAGAGCCTCGAAAATTATAGTCAGTTCGATATAGATTTACATATATATTTACTATTATTCGAAAACAAAATTTAAATAAAATCAAACTCTATTTAAGTATAGTAAATTACCGAAAAAAACTCTTCAATACAAGAAAGATTTGTAATGGTTGAATTGTTTGGTTCCGTCAGCTAAAGCACCTCTAATCTCGTTTAATAATTTGCAGCTCAAAATTTTGGCGTGCTTTCTCTACGTATTCACTGTAAAAATGGAAGAGTTTACTAAAGCAGAGGACAAAGTAAGCGAAAATATAAAAAACCTAAAAAATAAAACGAATAATGTTATTTAAATCAAGGAGAGGAACGAAATTGAACAAAAAAGAAAGAAAGCGAAACCAAACTGTCTAATAATGGTGGTTGACAAATTGCTAGGGAAAAACGGACCTGAAGGATCATCATGGAAAATACTACATTTCAATCTCCAGAGAAGATACCAGCACTGTGTTTTGGACAGAGTACCCAAAGCTTATAGTACCTATCGGTGGTATCAACTCCTCTGCTACGTGCTAAAGAGCGGCAACTTGTGAATTATAAAAATCTCGTGATGTATATAATAATTATAATTAAAGAAAGAAAAAAGAAGCAGAAAACCGGGTGGTAATAAACCCAGGACGAACAGTTGATACCGGTATAGAGCCAAAGAGAAAAGTCTACAGACACAGAGGAGTGGACCACAATAAAAAGGAATCTACTGGTAGAAGAAAAGAATACAGTAATAACACCAGGCTAAGAATGATGGAGATAACCTTACAACCAGGAAATACAGTTAAATAGTTTATACGGTAAAATCATTTGATGAAGAGTCTTACGGAGTCTTAAATTAGTGTAGATCATAAAATAGGGCTGAGCTTATCATGCTACGTCGCTGTTAACAAACAGGGTGCCAGAGGAGCTACGATAGAAAAAAAAAGAAGAGAAAGGGGAGGTAAAGAACCCAGGGCGAACAGTTAATACCGGTATAGAGCCAAATAGAAACGTCTACAGATACAGAGGAGTGGACCACGATAAAATGGAATTTATTAGTAGAAGAACAGTTTACAGTAATAACACCATGTACGGATGAACCAGAGCTAAGAATAATAGAAATAACAATTAAACCTTACTACCAGGCAAATACAGTTAAATTGTTGATACGGTAAATCTATTTGGTGAAGAGGCTTAAGGAGTCTCAAAATAGTGAAGATCATAAAATGTGGCTCAGGATATCACGCTACGTCGCTGTTAACAAACAAGTTGCCAAAGGAGCTACGAAAAAAAAAAAAAGAAGAGTAAGGAGAGGTAAAAAACCCAGGGCGAACAGTTGATACCGGTATAGAGCCAAAGAGAAACGTTCATAGATATACTTAGAGGAGTGGACCACAATAAAAATGAATTTACTAGTAGAGAAAAAGATTACAGTAATAACATCAGGTACGGATGAACCGGAGCTTAGAATGATGGAGATAACAATTAAACCTTACAACCAGGAAAATGCAGTTAAATAGTTGATACGGTAAAATCATTTAGTGAACAGGTTTAAGGAGTCTTAAATTAGTGTAGATCGTAAAATGGGGCTGAGGATATCATGGTACGTCGCTGTTTTGTTGGCGGTTATAGAGCCAGACTAAATCTCCAACTTGGCCATTCTTTTCCGTTGTCCGCGTGTCATAGTACGTCCTCATCCGATCACTAGTTAATTGAAGTTGACCACGCACCAGTTTGTATATATTATCCATTCGATTCTGAGGATCGCTGACATATTCTTCACGGGCCGTTTCTTCACCATCAGGTTTACAACCAAATACCAAGTCACATGGTAGTCTTATTTCTCTACCTGTTCTTATTTTCGCAGACGTTTGGCCTGTTGATTGGTTAATGGCCGATCGAATTGCCATTAGGAATAGTGGAATATGTCAATCCCAATCCCTCTGACACTACTTTTGAGAGATAGTCGCTTATAGTCCGAGTCATTTGTTCCACCATTCCATCAGACTGAAGATGCATCGCTGTGGTTCTAGTTTTGTGGATGCCCAATCTTTGGCAAACTTCTTGAAACAGCTTGCTCCCAAAATTTCTCCCTTGGTCTGAATGTAATTCTAGTGGTACCCCAAAACGGCTTATGAATTCTTCAAGTAATATACCTGCTAAAGTGGTGGCTTCTTTATTGGGAACTGCGTAGCCTACAACTACAACCCATTTAGTAAAGTAGTCCATTACAACAAAGATGTACTTATTTCCTACATCGCTTTTGGAAGTGGCCCCAATACATCTACTGTGATTCTTTCGAAAGGAGTTTCGACCAAATATTATTTCATTCGCCTTCTGTTTTCGATGCGGACCATTACTGGCAGCACATGTGTTGCATTTACGAAACCAATCTTTAACATCGTTAGAACAATTTACTAAGAAAAATCTCTCCCGGACCTTTTGCAGCGTTTTCGTGATACCCAGATGTCCTCCAGAACTATCAGTATTATAATAATTAAATTCATAAAAAATAGATACCAAACATATCTATAGAAATTGATTTTTGTATCTATATAAAGCTTGTTAGCCATATAGTTTCAGCTAGTAAATTATTATCCAGGGAATAAATGAATATTAATGATCTGAATCAGCACGATATTCATTAATGCCTCTTTAGTCGAAAACATAACCGACACCGGCAACATATCAAAGTCCCGATGAATTAAATGAAACAAAATCGTTATAACATTAACAAGGTATAACCACACCTGCCCTCTTTTATACAGGGTGCTAGTTAAAGGGATCCGATTATTTTAATAGTTTGTGTTAAGATAAAGATTGGATTTATATAAAATTTAATGGATATTGAAAAAAGAGTTTTAAATTTTTAAATGATTATTAGAAATATCCATATCTAATGGTTACGGTAATGTCAGCTAGATAAAAGTTAGCTGAAAAGTTCGTAAGCTAACGTAGTAAAAATTGATTTTATTATTAAATATAGTTGCCCTCTAAGGCAGTATGGGACTGTCATCAGGCCATGAAAACCCTGGGAGAGAACAACAAGGTTATCCTTAGTTGGGTTCCGGGGCACAAAGGTATTGCTGGCAATGAGGGAGCTGACAAGTGGGCAAACAAAGGAGCTGAAAGCCCGCTCATTGGTTCAGAGCCGACGTGTGGTATTGCTTACAACACAGCACGAAGAGCTGTTCGCCAGTGGATGGGCATAGAACATCGAAAGAGCTGGGAAAGAACAGAAGGCAACATACAGTCAAAGAGAATGCTGCAGACATCTACTGGTGCTATAGCGGCAGATGCCCTTGGGCTGAGGAGGAAGACCCTGCGGAAAGTGGTTGGCTTCATAAGCGGCCACTGGGTATTCCGCGGACATCTTCATAAGCTGGGAATTCAGGTTGAAAACCTCTTATATAGAAAATGCGGTGAGGAGGAGGAGACAGCCTTCCACGTGATATTCATGTGCCCAGCCCTGCAAGGTCTGCGTGTGAGATCCCTTGGCCTACCGACCGGAGATCAAAGGGAAGAACGGGTAACCATAGTCAAAAGGATCTCATGGTTCATTAAGAACCTGGGATTTGACGGAGAATGAGGACCTGTGAATGAGGGTGCACAATAAGCTGTACTAGCTGTGATGCAATCCCATGGTCTAACCCTAAGCCTGGCCCGCTGTTAAAAAAAAAATAGTTGCCATCAAGAATGATTTAACGATTAAAGCGATTATATAATAATTCGATAATATTTTTATCGTACGATTTTTCTTTTGCTCGAAATAGGCCAAAGTTTCGACGAGTACCTTTTTAATGGTACTAAATTTCTTTCAGCAAGAATTCTTTTGGGGTCTACAAATAAAAAAATTACTGGGATCCAAATCTAAAAAATACGGTGGTACAACAAGGAAAATAAACACTTTTTAACGTAAAAATAGACAAATATCATTATTTTGTGTACTTATTTGATGTTCGATTCTCATTTCGCCTCATCTAAATTTAGCTAACCTCTTCTTAACGGTTCATTTTCCTGGTGCAGAGTCAAAATAATCTTTATCAAGCCAAGTTTCGACAGACCAGAGAACCATTCTAGAACCGTCCGGGAACTGCGCAGTAGAAGAAATCTCGATGACTTAGATGTACTAGTTTGTTTCGTAACAGTTCTAGAATGGTTTTTTGGTCTGTTGGAATAGATCTAACATTATTTTATTAGTTAAATAGCAATGCCTTACAAAAGAAATTAAGTAGGTACCCTATACGAAATAAGTTAAATCAATAACGCCAACTTATTGTTAGACATCCGTACCCGAATGGTTTAAGGTGCTATTGGTTAGATACCGCAAGTTCGAGTCTTGCTGAATATGACATATTTTTTTGGAGAAATTTTTCCATAATGTGTAACGATTGTATCGTTAGTTTTCGAACAATCCTTCCGGACTATAAATATTTTTAAATTATCTATTGTTACCGCGTTGATACGAGTGGGGACTGCTAGTTGGAAGGAGAGAATTGGTTTCGTAGTGAGTTTTTGATTTTATTTCGTCCATTTTATCGTTGAATTTGAAGTAATTCAGAGTTTCCGACTATCTTTGCCCTTCTGTTTCTGGTGAGTTCCATTTTGCCTTGGTTTTAAGTTTAATAGTTAAATTAATCCAAAATGCGGTGAATATAATGTTTTATTTATTTTACTAACATTTTAAATTTTCGAATACAATTGCTAATTCAATTTAAGGTCAGTTTTTGTGGTATTTTATTATTTATACATGAAAGGTAATTAATTTTTTCTCGAAATTTGGAGAGACTTATAGCGATTGTGTTCGAAAAATAGTATTTGAAAATTCGGAGTTTTGATTCCAATTTTATTGATAGGGTTATTGCCAACTAGAAGAAGGGCCCCATTAAGGACTACAAATTGCTATAAAAAAACTACACGTTTCGACATCTTCCGGTGAGGCCGACGCCATTTTGCTGTACCTTTGCTCTTCGTTAGAAGATTTCGGCAAGAGGTTCCTTCAGGGATATTCCATTCCGTTGCAGTTCCGATCCCACTTCGTTAGAAGATTTCGACAAGAGGTTCCTAGAGGGATATTCCATTCCGTTGCAGTTCCGAGTCCACTGCGTAGAAGCGTGGAAAATTCAGTCAAGAAGTCCCTCGAAAGGAACCCATACTTCTTACAGCACGCTCTTCAGGATCAAACTCTGTCAAAAGCCGCAGATCCAAACCAAGTTAAGAGATTTAATTAATTTTTCTAATTTTCATTACATTACCAACCAATTTTAAAGTAATAAACCATTTTAAACTGATCCATAGAATTTTATTTGTGTGTCTGTACTTGGCGCCCTTTAAAACTTGTTTGAGGGGGAATTAAGCAAAAACACAGAAGGAAAGCCACGACCCTCAGGAGCTAGCCTAGGGTACTTTTATGGTTACAAATGTCAATTCTTGTTTTGTCTTATTTCAAAAATCCCATAAACTAATTAATTTATTATATATCATATGTATAGTTGAATAAATTATGTAAGTAAAACAAAAATTCTTAATAAATATAAAACGAAATTTGAAAAGTACGTCTCTGTAGTCATAATTACTGTTATCTTGGAATGAGTTTATTACACTTTTTCTACAAATGGCCATTTAATGTTTCGTTTCTAAAATATACGTTTTTAAATCGTTTTAAAAAAAAATACGAGCTTGGAACTATAAACTGCTTTTTTGCTATGTACCTACGAATTGTTAAAAAAAGAAATAAATAATTATAAAAAACGACCGTTGCTTTGAATGGTGATTTATTAAATAAAGGGATTTATTAAATCAAGGAATTAATTTATTAAGAAACCACTATTTTTATTGTAGTCCAAGATCCCGATATAGGACGACCTTCACCGAGCTGGTTAATGGACCAAACATATTTTTTATGTAATTTAATATATCAAAAAATATATTGCATATGAGTTGCCTATCGAATTTTAGTCAAGGATATTTTTAATTAATTTTTAAATAGTATATTGTAATACAAGTGTTTCAATGACAGAGGTTTCGTAGTACGAGTTCAGTTTGTGATACGAACCGCGAAGCGGTGAGTTTCGCAAAGAACGAGTACTACAAACCGTCATTGTAACTCGAGTGTTACATACTATTTTTTATAATGAACTTTTAAAAGTATAAAAAAAAATAAAATGAGAGTTTTTCGAAATATTTATTTATGTTGGCAATCTTGACAGTTTTGACACTTGTCAGTTTTAATGATTTTAAATTAGAATGTTTGTCAAATTTGTATAAAATATTCCGAATTTAGCAATAACGCTGATAATGTAGTTAATAATTTACTACAACATACTTTTTGATTTACTACCTGAACTCTTTCGTTGAAAATCAGTGCAGTGCAACCAATTGTGTAAAACAAAAAGTTACCAAAAACAGTGTTACAATGAATCTATTTCGATACTGTTTTTAGTGTCGAAATAGAAACTTTGTGAACGTGAATTATAAAAAAATTTTTGTGCGACTGAGAGTTCCCTACCTACCGTCCAATGCGATAGAAGAGGACACAACATAACAGCGTTTGAATCCCGGCCTTTTAAAGAGAGAGAGCTCTCTGCTCTCTGGTCTTGAAAACAAGAAGGATAGCGATAGACGCGTACAGTATATATCAGTATATATCAGTATATATCTATAGATACATTAATTATATAGAGCAAATTGCTTTAATTTATTTCAGTTAATAGTTTTAAATAGGAAAAAAAAAGAAATAAAATTTGTAAGATAAGAATTATATATGTATTGCTATAACCTTCTTATTAACTAAAGATTTATATATACTTTAATGAAACAAAATATATACACATAAATATTTAATTGATTGAAAAAAAAAATAAAAACTAATCCTTTATTTTAATATGAAACTACTCCAAAATAATGCTCAGAATGTATGCGTCTATCGCTATCCTTCTTGTCTTCAAGAGCAGAGAGCAGAGAGCTCTCTCTCTTTAAAAGGCCGGGATACAAACGCTGTTATGTTGTGTCCTCTTCTATCGCATGGGACGGTAGGTAGGGACCTCTCAGTCGCACAAAAAATTTTTAAAAAATAATTAAAAATATCCTTGACTGAAATTCGATAGGCAACTCATATGCAATATATTTTTTGATATATTAAATTACATAAAAAATATGTTTGGTCCATTAACCAGCTCGGTGAAGGTCGTCCTATATCGGGATCTTAGACTATTGTTAAATAAAAAGAAATAAATATATTGAGATGGATCCCCCTTCCGGAACACCCTTCTTCAATAAAATTATCGGTAGTGGATTCCAATGATTTCCAAATTAGTTGTCTATAAACATAAATAAAATAAATATAAAAAAAAATCTTTTTCCGTTGTTTCACTCTTTCTCTACATCTTCCTCTTCCTACTACTTTCCAACACCTTCTTGCTGCTGCCTTTCTATTTATCTATTACCTTTCTGCTGCTCAGCTCTTTCTCTAAACCTTCCTCTTCCTACAATTTTCCAACTCTGACCTCTCTATATTTTTATATTTGTTTTCTGGCTTCCTCTGTTGTCTATAGTCTAATTTTAATTTCTTCTTAAATATATTTTTCTTTTTCTTTTATTTTATACACTTTTTTGATTATTTATTTCTCTTTTTATTTTAATTTAAATTTCAGAACTCAACTTCTATATCTTTACAATTTTATTAATTTTTCAACCATCTTTGACATTTTTCAAATTCAATTCATGACAATCTAATCAATAATAACAAAAATTTTAAAAACAACTTATAAACTAAACAAAAACAATTCAAAATAAAAAAAAACCTTAATCTAGACAACCAATTTAAAATCATGGATCACGTTTCAACATTTCATTCAAGGAACATGCACCATGAAGAAAAATCCATATCAATATGTTAATATCATTTTTTTTCGGGTATACATTTCTTGCAGTAGATTTCGGAGAGTGTGAGTCGCCTTTAAGGAAATCGGTTTCCAGTTTTAGTTTTGATTTTGTATTAGATAGGTTTTCGGGAAAATTTTTATTGTTATTAATTGAATTGGGAAATTCTGATTTTAAAAATTAAATAAAAAGAAAAGTAAATATTTATAAAAAAGAATTAATCGAAAGAAACACAAAGCAGGAGCAAAAAGAAGAAGATGTCATAGCTGTAAAGTGGCGGAGCAGAGAGAAGAAGACAAAAAGTAAAGCAGCATAAAGAAGGAGCTGGATAGTAGAAGAGTGTAATAAAGACCAGCCACAGAAAGAAGAACAAAAAAATTATAATGCACCATCATAACGATTTACACTTTTTTCCGATTATTTGACAAAAAATGTCATTTTAACCATCTACCACTCCCAATATTCACCAGATATGGCACCATGCGACTTTTTTCTGTTCAATAGAATAAATTTAAACATGAAGGGAACCTGCATGTATGCCGACGTAGATGCCATCCAAAAGGCGTTTTACTTTCCGAGAGCCCGAAACCCAAAAAAATTTAACTTTATAAAAAATACGGTTATCTCCAAAGAACCCATAAGGTGTAAACTGACAGTCGACAACAAAATAATTCAGCAAGTGAGACAATTCAACAACCTGGGAGTATAGAGGTATCAAGAGGGAAATTTGATTTAAGAAACATTAATACAAGCCCTAAAAGCAACAAGAGTCAGTGGATACCTGAGAGATATCATATGGTGAAACAAAATGATGACTGCAAAGAGCAAGATAAAAATATACAATACATGCGTAAAAAACTAGAGCTAAAACATCAAAACCCAAAGGAATAATGAGGACCACCGAAATGACAATATTAAGAACCATCAAGGATGTAACCCTCAGGGAACGAATAAGGAGCCAGGACATCAGGGAGGAATTAGGAATACAGGATAGGATAAGATGGGTTAGAACACGCAAGCTGTGTTAGAAAGACCATGTAGAAAGGATGACAGAAGAAAGATGGGCAAAGTGGGCAATGTTGCAAAAACCAAATATTCGAAGACCGTTAGGCAGATCACCCAAAAGAAGGTATGAAAGTTGGAGCCTAATATCACAGGAAGTGCTCCAAAGGAGGATAAACACATATGTAAGAAGAAGAGAAGAGAAGAGAAGAGAAGAGAAGAGAAGAGAAGAGAAAAAAAGGACTGCTTATTAACAATTTGCTCAAATTAAACATGGTTTTATTTCCTATTTCATTTCGTAGCTATGTAAATACCCATTTTAAAAATGTTGTTATTTACATTTGATGTTGTATATATTTGTTGTTTTATTGGAGATCCTTCTCTTGTAATTTCATACAGATGAGATCAGCATGCTGGAATTAATATTCGGTAAATCATCGATTTATGCTCGACCGGCCGCCAAACTAAGTACTAAATATGTGCATATGTAACACCATAAAGATTTATCATACTGATAAAACATGAATTATTAATGATCAAAATTCAAATATCGCCCTAATAATTAATCTGATATATCTCTTTTACATTCCCTTCAACATCCCTTATGTAATTTTCAATTCGATCAACATTATTTGTTATTTATATTTATTAATCGACGGCAATTCTGTACAATTAATAGGTAGGTTTATCAATAAAATAGAATCAAAATGTTACAAAAAAATAGACATTATATTATATTTTTAAAAGAGTTTTAAGCAGATAGGTGCAGTTTATCCTTGCTTGTAAAGATTTTTTGGCTATCTATAAAGTTACGTCTGTAAAGCTAGAAAGGTCAAGTCGGCAGAATCACTCGTATTATATCTCAAAATTTAGTGCTCATTTAGTGCTAATTTAGTGCTAATAACAGATATTTGGTGCTGTGATAGGGGGACTAAAAATGAGAACACTGCTAACTTTTCATTAAGCTAGCAGTGTACCATTCGTGACCGCGCTAAAACGGAAACTAATGGAATTAAAAGACGTCACTATTTAGTGCTCAATTAGTGCTACCAGTATAGCAAAAGATTTTTGAAAAATATTTTTTTTTATTTTTTTTTTCAAATCAACTACTGCTAATATAGCGACGCCAGCAGTCTTGAGAGCTAGAAGAAGACTCTAAAACGGAAACTAATGGAATTAAAAGACGTCACCATTTAGTGCTGAATTAGTGCTGCCAGTACAGCAAAAGATTTTTGAAAAAGAAATTTTTTTTTTCAAGTCAACTACTGCTAGTATAACGACTCCAGCAGTCTCAAAATTATTACTGAATTATATTAAACTCCAATATTGTATGAAAAAAATATTATTTTCAATAATAAAAATAATATTTACTTTTGTAAAAAATTTGTTTTTAAACTAAGCTAACGACTTACCGAATTTTATTTTAAGATTTGTAATTAGAAAATATTAAGATAATTTATATTTAACGATGAGTAAAAATAATTAAGGCTGCTAGCGTAGTTATACTAGCAGAAGTTGATTTGAAAAAAAATTAAAAAATAAATTATTTTTCAAAAATCTTTCGCTGTACTGATAGCACTAATTGAGCACTAAATGGTGACGTCTTTCAATTCCATTAGGTTCCGTTTTAAAGTATTCTCCTCGCTCTTGAGACTGCTGGAGTCGTTACACTAGCAGTAGTTACATTGAAAAAAAAAATTATTTTTCAAAAATCTTTTGCTGTACTGGCAGCACTAATTGAGCACTAAATGGTGACGTCTTCGCCTCTCGCTCCAACTGTATCATAGCGCGGTCACGAATGGTACACTGCTAGCTTAATGAAAAGTTAGCAGTGTTCTCATTTTTAGTCCCACTATCACAGCACCAACTATCTGTTATCAGCACTAAATTAGCACTAAATGAGCACTAAATTTTAAGATATAAAACGAGTGATTCTGCCGACTTGACCTTTCTAGCTTTACAGACGTTATAAAGTTTGCTAGCCTTTTTTATATATTTCACCCATTACCATATATTTGGTCTTCTCTTCATTTATTACAGGTCCAAGTTTTCTTGCCTCTTTTATTAAATTCTTCATCAACCTTTTTAGTTCTTTCTTACTTGTTGTTAACACTGTTAGCTCGTCTGCGAATGCGATACATTGGTGACCATTTCTAAATATTGTCTCCTGCATGTTTATCCTGCTTTTTATAATTATTCCTTCCAATATCAAATTGAACAGAGCTTTTTATAGTGGATTTCCTTGTCGTAATCCTTCCTTTGTTTCAAAAGGATTTAACTTAGAAACTTTCCATGCTATTTAGTTTGTTGTATTATCCATTCTGACAATTTTATTTGGTAGACTCATCTCTTTTATTAGTTGGTAGATCTGCTGTTTGTTTACTTTGTCGTAGGCTTGCCTAAAGTCAATAAACAAAGCATATATTACCATTTTATGTTCGTAACATAAAATCTGAATTTCTTTTAAGGCAAAGATTTGATTGGTTGTTGACCTATTGCTTCTAAAAACAGCTTGATATTCGCCCAATATCATTTCCGAGTATTGATTTAATCTTTTCCTTATTGTCTCTGTCAAGATTTTGTAAACTATTTCTAGTAGGGCAATACCTCTATAATTTCTATACAACATTTTGTAACCTTGTTTATATATAGGGCATCTTTGCTTTAGACCATTCTCCTGGCAATTTTTCCGCTTCTCATATCCTTTTTATCAGGCGATATATCTCTTTTTGTAATTTTTCCCCTCTTCCCCTCCCAATTTAATCATTTCAGCGGATATTTCTGTTATTCCTGGACATTTATTATTTTTTAATCTTTTTATTTCGTTTACTAGTTCTTGTTCTGTAGGTAACTCTATTACCATGTGATCATCTTCAATATCATGGTTTGTTCCCATTTCTGCTTCATTTGCATTTAACAGTTTTGTAAAATAATTTTGCCAATTTCTCATTATTTTTCAGGTTCATTTAGCAATATCCTTTCGTCATCTTTTTTCTATATATATCTACTAGCTGACCCGGCGGACTTCGTACCGCAAGTCATCGTCATATTTTCTCATTAGTTATCAGGTTTATACTATTTATTTTTTTCGTTATATTTTGTAGTTTATCGATAAAATATATTAGATGCATCACAATACTTAAATTAGTAAGAATTTCTCGTTTAAATATAAATGATATTAACTGCGCCACCTTCCGGTGGCGTCACAATACTTAAGTGAGGATTGCTCGTTTAAATATATATGTGATATTAACTGCGCCACCTTACGGTGGCGTAATATAAAGTAATCAAATAAGTAGTGGTTGCTCGTTTAATGGAAGCGCCATCTTGTGGTAGCTTTCATTAATACGAATATCATATTCATCTTACCCATTAAAAATACATTATCATACTGATTTTCATGACAATCGGTTTGAACAGGGCGGAAGTCGATACTTTACTGCGCCGCCTGGTGGCGAGTTATATCAATGGGAATAGCATATAAACCTTCTGCGTGGAAAAATACATGTACATACCAATTTTCATAACGATCGGTCAAATAGTTTCTGAGTCTATCGATTTCATATATACAAACATCCATTTATATATATATATATATATATATATATATATATATAGCCGAAGGCACAAATGGCGATAGGACTCTTGTGTGAGCGTTCGTTGTTTGTGTTTTTTTTTTTTTTTTCTTTTTTTTTTAGACATATGTTTCCCTACCATCCTTTGCTCCCAAGTACCCAACACTTTGGCTAGCCAAGTGCAATACCTTACTTGGTTATGCCGCACTGATGACGGCTAACGAGCCAGAAACATGCATGTCTGCGGTTACCATTCCTACTCGTGACCCTATGATCCTTTTTGCGTACATGCCCGTTAATTTACCCCTTTTGTTTATCATAAGTACGCATACTTGGCACCCTTTGTATATATATATATATATATATATATATATATATATATATATATATATATATATATATATATATATATATATATAAGAATTGCTCGTTTAAATATGTGATATCAATTGCGCCACCTTACGGTGGCGTGATATAAAGTAATCAAATAAGTTGTGGTTGCTCGTTTAATGTAAGCGCCATCTGGTGGTAACTGCT
Organism: Altica lythri; assembly: GCA_964028335.1. NCBI lineage: Eukaryota > Metazoa > Arthropoda > Insecta > Coleoptera > Chrysomelidae > Altica > Altica lythri. Next base: position 18,918,958 of record OZ034801.1, on the reverse strand, counting down.
ATTAATACGAATATCATATTTATATTAACCATTAAAAATACAGCATCATACTGATTTTCATGACAATCGGTTGAACAGGGCAGAAGTTGCTACTCTGCAGCGCCACCTGGTGGCGAATGGCATCAATGAGCATATCATACAAACCTTTTCCGTCGAAAAATACATATACAATCGGTTGATCGGGGCAGAAGTTGCTACTCTGCAGCGCCACCTGGTGGCAAGTGGCATCAATGTGCATAGCATATTCGTTTTCTTCGTCAAAAAATACATATACCTACCAATTTTTATGACAATCGGTTGAACGGGGCAGAAGTTACTACTTTGCGGCGCCACCTGGTGGCGAGTGGCATCAATGAGCATAGCATATTCGTTTTCTCCGTAAAAAAATACATATACATACCAATTTTCATGACAATCGGTTAAACAGGGCAAAAGGTGCTACTCTGCAGCGCCACCTGGTGGCGAGTGGCATCAATGAGCATAGCATATTCGTTTTCTCCGTGAAGAAATACACATACATACCAATTTTCATGACAATCGGTTGAACGGGACAGAAGTTGCTACTTTGCAGCGCCACCTGGTGGCGAGTGGCATCAATGAGCATAGCATTTTCGTTTTCTCCGTGAAAAAATACATATACATACCAATTTTCATGACAATCGGTTGAACGGGGCAGAAGTTGCTACTTTGCAGCGCCACCTGGTGGCGAGTGGCATCAATGAGCATATCATATGAACCTTCTCCGTGGAAAAATACATAGGTATATATACCAATTTTCATAATAATCGGTCCAGTAGTTTTCGAGTCCATAAATTTCTTACATAAAAACAGATCCTTTTTTATATATATAGATAAAACTCAAAGGTGACTGACTGACTGATTGACTGACTGACTGACTGATATCGTGATCTATCAACGCAGAGCCCAAACCGCTGGACGTATAGGGCTGAAATTTGGCATGCAGGTAGATGTTATGACGTAGGCATCCGCTAAGAAAGATTTTGATTAATTCCACCCCCAAGGGCACAAAATAGGGGATGAAAGTTTGTATGAAACTTTGTCAATTTTAAACCGTTCGGGCTGAAACTTTGCATGCATATAGTTACTATGACGAAGGCATCCCCTAAGAAAGAATGTTGATTAATTCCATCCCTAAGGGGATAAAATAGGGGATGAACATTTTTATGAAACTTTGTCAGTTTTAAACCGATCGGGCTGAGGTTTTGCATGCATATAGCTACTATGACGTAGGCATCTCTTAAGAAAGAATTTTGATAAATTCCACCCCTAAGAGGATAAAAAAGGGAATGAAAGTTGGTATGAAACTTTGTCAATTTCAAACCGATCGGGCTGAGATTTTGCATGCATATAGCATGCAATTTTTTACAGTTTTAAAATAATAATAGTCTAATACCACTCGCGCTATAATGTGCGGGGTGTGTGGAGCGGTGAGGCGGTAGCACGCTGTTGCTGGCCGACATGATACTGTCGATAGACGCGTAGAGTCTTAAAAATTCGAGAATAAATTTGTATTATTACGTAGTGGTGTACTAAAAAATAACTTTTTTAAATTCCATCCCTAAGAATTTAAAATAGGGGTTGCAAATTTGTATGAAACTCGGTGGCAAAAAACTAAAGTCCACGCGGATGAAGTCGCAGCAGCCGCTAGTTTTTTTCATATACCTACGGGTTTTGTTTATGATATCCTCTTTCCATTTTTCTTGTTTCTTGGTAGAATAATCTTATTTCCTTTCTTTAAATGCTTGCTCATTGTAAATCTTTTTTTTGCATGTTCTTTTTATAATTTTTCTTAAATATTCTATATTCTTGTTTAGTATTAAAATCATTAAATAAGTCGTCATTATCCCTACCGTTCAATCCTAGTAGATTATGGCAATGCCGAAGCATATCGTAATCCGATTTTCCAGGTGCATTATTCCTGTTTAGTCTAGTTCTTTATAGGTCCACATGTGTTTTTGCGGCGTTGATTATCTTTTTCCAATCTTTTCTGTTTCTGAATTTTATCTTCCAGTCTTTTATTGTCATTACTTTTACTTCTTCCTATATCTGGTTCAGCCATCTTATCCTGGGTCTTTCTCTTCTTCTTGGTCCTAGCGGTATCCAGTTCGTGATTCTTTTTATCATTTCTGTAAGTGTTCTTCTCATTATGTGGCCTGTGCATTCTAGTCCTTGCTTTTATGTATCTTGCTATGTTCTCTGCTCCTATTTCTTGTTCAACTTCTTAGTTAGTCTTCATTCTTATTTCCCAATTACTTGTTATTTTTGGTCCCAATATTGATCTCATTATGTTTCTTTCCACTATTCTTAGATCTTCTTCATCTTTTTTTGTTGGCTTCGTGGTTTCCATTGCATAGGTGATAACTGGTCTAATCAAAGTCTTGTACATTTTGATTTTTGTTTTTCTGATGAGGGTTTTAACATTAAATAAGTAATTCTATATTTTTTTAAAGACTGAAAATGAATAAATATAATATAAGCTTCTTAGGTTGGTAAAATTGAATATGCTTGTACGCGAATTAATTAAAGCTTTAAGAGAAACTAGAAGTGCTACTGAAGCTTCTGGAGTAGCTAAAATTGTTCAAGAAGTATTTTTTACTTGATGTTAAAAAGGCTCAACCTAGACTTTTAATAAAATTAAAACAAATTACTTTAGCATCTCCAGAAACTAGACGTCAAAAACTACCAAAAACCAATTTAAAATTTTATGAATTCCGTTAATTCATTACTTTTTTATATTATTAATACTGATTTGTTTACGTTTTTTTAAGAAAGAAGAAAATATACAAAAGAAATCGAAAGCTGTATACGATTTGTCCGCAGCATTCAACCCGAAAAGTGGCAAACAAAGAAGTGAATCCGTGGTGGTAACGTCCTCTACTACTATCTCGATCCTGTAAAATACACAGGAACGCAATGGTGGCGGTGAAATGATGAGCAACCCCTATAGAGGTGGCTCCGTTTTAGGAGGGGGTAGGAACCGCCCCTCCCCGTGGAGGAACCGCCACTTGCGATATTGCTTCCTGCCATTCCTGCTGACGCTCGGTGTTCCGCAGGAGCTGCACTACACTTCCTGTCAACGCTGCTGTCTTTCCTGACATGTCAAAACAGATTCCTTCACAATTAAACGGTCAGTAGTGCCGCAGGATTTCGGGATAAGTGATTTGTTTGTTTATTTCTTCTTCCTGTATTTGATCCTGAAGGAAACCGATCATGTTTATGTTGTTAATTAGACTTTATGATCTAATAAAAACTTTATTGTGATTTTTTTAATTGGTAGATTTAAGAGTGCGATAAAATAAGTATTAAAGGAAGGGTAAGTTGTGTTTTTGTATGCATGGGATGTTAATTTAGTAAATTATAGAAACTTTTATTATGGACCGTTTTTTAATAACTGCCTGGATAAAAGTTTATTAAGGATTTTATGGAGTTTTTTAAGAGCTATATTTATTTATTTATTTATTTATTTATTTATTTATTTATTTATTTATTTATTTATTTATTTATTTATTTATTTATTTATTTATTTATTTATTTATTTATTTATTTATTTATTTATTTATTTATTTATTTATTTATTTATTTATTTATTTATTTATTTATTTATTTATTTATTTATTTATTTATTTATTTATTTATTTATTTATTTATTTATTTATTTATTTATTTATTTATTTATTTATTTATTTATTTATTTATTTACGGGCAAGCCCATTTAAGCAGTAAATTACAATTTAAAAACACTAACATATATATGGCTCTATAAAACAAAAGAGTTAAAAATACAAACTAAACACATTAATAAGACATAGATGATAAAAAGATTAAATAAAATCATTTATTAAAGCTCGGTATTAAGTAATCGAGTTTTGAATGAATGAAATGGGGTGTTGAATATCTCAAGACTATTATGAACATTGGCTAATCGTAACATTCTTGGAATACAGCTATTAAAAGTTTGGTCTAAACGATAAAAAGGTAAGTATATAAAATGTTTGTTGCTGTCTAGTTGGCCGGATTGGAACATAAAGATTTATTTTTGCTAGAAGTTCAGAACAGCTGCTTCTGCCATTGATGATATTAAAAATTAAAGTCAGGTCTCTCTGTTTCCTCCTAGTTTCCAAGGGAACGATGTTCAGATATTGTTCCAAAAAACAATAGTCGCAAGGAACACCCAATTTAAAAGCTATGTATCTAAGAAAATTGTGTTGCACATTTTCGATGTTCCTGCTATAAGTTATGTAATGTGGAGACCAGACAGAAGAACAATAATCAAGGTGCGGTCGAACTAATGAACAATAAAGAACTTTAATTGCTGTTATGTCAGTGAAATCGCGGGTAAGCCTTTTGATAAAACCAAGCATTTTGAATAACTGAGGGTATATGTTTATTGAAATTAAAGGTAGGGTCAAGAATAACTCCAAGGTCTTTGATTTGGTTAACAGACTCCAGGGTGTTACCATTTAAGTTGTAATCAGAAATAATAGTAGGCACATGTGATCGATAAAAACGCATGACATGGCATTTAGTAACATTCAACTCCATGCCATTTAAGAAACACCAGTTGGACAGATTATCAAGGTCAGACTGAAGTAACAAAGCGTCATAAGAGGACTTAATAATTAGGAATATTTTCAAATCATCTGCAAATAATAGTGCTTTGCCGTATCTGAAACAGTGAACGATGTCATTAATAAATAAGTTGAATAGTAAGGGACCGAGGTGCGACCCTTGAGGAACACCAGAGGTAACTTGAATTATGTTAGAATAATGATGATTTGCTCTCACCATTTGAGTCCTGTTCGTAAGGTAGCTGCTTATCCATTGCAGTAATGTCCCACATACACCATATTTTTCGAGCTTCTCGAGTAAGAGAATGTGATTGACTCTATCGAAAGCCTTGGAAAAGTCTGTGTACACTGAATCAATCTGGTAGCCCATTTCCAATGCTTCAGACAGAAAATCAACATAGGTCACCAAATTTAATTCGGTAGATTTACCAGCACAAAAGCCATACTGTTGCTCAGTTATAATGCTAGAGCAGTCATGGCTAAGGTAATCTGTAATAATGTTCTCAAATATCTTAGGTATACTACTGAGAATAGATATTGGTCGATAGTTTTTAACATCAGACTTGCTACCCGATTTGTATATTGGGGTGACATAAGAAAGTTTCCAATAATCAGGAAATTGACCCGTCTCGATAGATTTATTAAAAATATGGAAGAGAGGGCGAGATAATATAAAACTGCAATTTTTAAGTAAAATGGGAGGAATAATGTCAGGACCTGGACCTTTCTTTATGTCAAGATTTGATAATTTCTCATAAATAGTCGAAATTGGAATGTGGTAGCTTCGATTCTATTTTAATATCATTTAGATTTAGATTTTGAGTAGTGTAGACTGATGAAAAGTGTTTGGCAAACAAATTTGCAACCTCACTTCCGCAAGAAGCAAAAGAATTTTCAAAAAACATATTATTAGGTATGGTGTTATTGGATCTTTTAGGACTTACAAAATTCCAAAAGGATTTAGCATTACTTTTAACAGATGTCTCAATAGAATGTATGTAATTTATATGTAATATGAATATGGTTGTTTCCACGTTTTTTTTAATCCTAAGAGTGGATAACAATAGTTTTAATATTTTGTTTCTAGAGATGAAAAAAATGTAAGAATGACTTTTAAAACATTAATTAGAATTCTTTTGCTACTATTCGAGTTTGCATACTGAATAAAATAATTCTGAATGTATCGGGTTTAATCAAATTAAAAATTTGAAGGACCTAAAAATTAGAAAAAAATTTTTATTCGAAAACTAAAAAGATCTAAAAATATGAACTTTTATAGACCATTATTTAATTGTCCTCCAGAATCAGAAAGGATTAAATTAGCTGCCTTTAGGTACTTCGTTTTATCACTGCAACTTTTTAGCTGTTTAAATGATTACTCTAGTCAACATCTTCTCTTCAAAAACGTGAAAAATTAAAATAAAGGTCCTAAAAATATGAGCGATACCTCATTGGATTCGGAATCACCTCTAGAAAAATGTTTTTGAAGGAAAAGTGCAGGCAAAAAATTGCAATTGTTATTAACAAAATAAGATGAAAAAAAACAGATATTTATGTTTTTGTTAATAACTCGAAAAATATTAATATTTAAGCAATTTTGAAAATAGCTCGTTAAAGAGGAGGAAATTTCCGAAAAAAAAGTCCGTCCTCCTGGAACTCTATCTCCATTATTTATAATTTTAATTTGACGTTGAAAATAGGGCTCCGCGCGGCTTTTACGGCATGCGCGCGCTACCGCTAAACGGTGTTTATCAGATAAAATATTTTTTTATGACATGAAATGTTATTTTAAAAATTTGAAAAAATTCCAGTATTTTCCTAACACTTGAAAGAATCTAAATCAGTTGGAAAAAACATTTTATCACTGTTTTTCAAAAAGTTATTCAATTGTTAACTAACAAATTTTTTCCTAATCTCTGTTGACATAAACAATGGGATAAAAGGTATAAATAATTAGCCTAAAAATTTAAAACTTCGTGGAGCCCTTTTCATATGTATACTTTACAAGATTCTGTGATAAATGTTCATAAAAGTTTATTAATTTGCAATTTCATCCCATTGTTTATGTCAACAGAGATTAGGAAAAAAATTGTTAGTTAACAATTGAATAACTTTTTGAAAAACAGTGATAAAATGTTTTTTCCAACTGATTTAGATTCTTTCAAGTGTTAGGAAAATACTGGAATTTTTTCAAATTTTTAAAATAACACTTTTTGTTAAAAAAATAATATTTTATCTGATAAACCCCGTTTGCCGGTGGCGCGCGCATGTCGTAAAAGCCTCGCGGAGCCCCATTTTCAACGTCAAATTAAAATTATAAATATTGGAGATAGAGTTCCGGGGGATGGACTTTTTTTTCGGAAATTTCCTCCTCTTTAACGAGCTTTTTTCAAAATTGTTTAATATTAATATTTTTTGAGTTATTAACAAAAACATAAATATCTGTTTTTTTTTCATCTTATTTTGTTAATAACAATTGCAATTTTTTGCCTGCACACTTTTCCTTCAAAAACATTTTTCTAGAGGTGATTTCGAATCCAATGAGGTATCGCTCATATTTTTAGGACCTTTATTTTAATTTTTCACGTTTTTGAAGATGTTGACTAGAGTAGATGATGTGGTTTTAAATAATTCATTTTTTTTACCAAAAACGATCAGTTTTATTAAGAAATAGTCTTTATAGCATTTTTTATGTTAAAAATTTAGTAAGTAAAAATATAAAATCAATTAAGGATTGTAGTATAGTCACTGAAGCTGAAAAATAGGTGATTCTTTTGGTCTACATAAATTGTTCTGAAAATTAGGAATTATGTTAATTCTCTACTTTAAAAGTTACATAAGTACAACCTGTGCGTATGGTTTTTAAGGGGTCCAAACTACCCCTTTTATTGAAAAATTTAAAAGGAATAAATTATAGCATTTTGTAGACTCTATACGTATTGAAATATATTGTCAGTTGTGTTGTTGCGTGGAACTCGATTTATAGTGTTTAGCAATATTACTACTCGTAAAAACTACTCTAAATAAATGAAAACAAATAGTTATTTATGAAACAGTTCGTGAAGTATGCTTTTTGCGCACGCACGCGATGTTTAGAGCACGAGCGAAGCGAGTGCTATATGTCGCGCAAGTGCGCAAAAAGCACTTCACACACAGTTTCATACAATATTTTATCTACGATAAACAAAAAAAAAATAATTACAAATTCAAATTTGAAAATTTAAACTACAAAACTGTCAGAATAACTTTGATTGAAATGTAATGCTCTCATAGCAACACCATGACAACGCGAATGCTAAGGATATTTGATTATATGAAGGTGTGTCAAAAACAGTGCGAAAAAGTAAATCCCATTTAAAATACATTGTTACTTCACGCACACTTTCAATTCTTCACGCACTGCTGTCTATAATGACAGTTTTCACGAACTAAAAATTGATACATAATATGAGGTAGAGTAGATAAAATATTTTTTTTGGTCCTCCGTCCAGAAACAATACTATTAATTACTTCAAAATCGTCCGGAAAATGGCATTTTCCGGCCTAGGCCGGCAAAGTAGCTTTTAGATTATCTAAAGAGATGGCGCTATGAGTTTAAATTTTAAGTCACCAAAAATACATAATAAATATAACTTTTAATTAAATTTAATTAAAAACAACGTACAATATACTAAACTTACCTATAACTTTTTCTAAATGTAAGCAGGATTCTAATTTACATTTAATTTCTCTCACAACTTGTATTATAAAATTTGACATTTATGTCAATTTACAACTACTTATCATTCGATTATGGATATAGTTCATTGTCTCTGCTATTTTTATATAAAATTATTAGATATTGATTTTAATATTTTCAATATAACAATTTTCTCTGTGCTGCTTATTAGCCAGAGATAATAGAATTAATTAATTAATTTGTCTATGTTATTAGCACAGTATTTGTATGTATAAAAATTAATTACCAGCTGACATCTTGTCGGCTATCTTCTAGTCAGTGGTCTTAGTTCAGTTAGCACAAGCAGTCAAGTCTTGAACATAACAGAACTTTTGAAAATATTAAAAATTAGTCGAACCAAAAAATAGTGTGTGTTACACGTCCGGAAAATATTTTGCAAGTGCTCGTATTGTTTCGCCTCGGTGCTACGCACCTCGGCTACACAACTTTACTCGCTCTTGCAAACTGTCATTTTCCGTCCTTGTGTCACAAATAACTATTGTTTTTCCATATATATTTTAGGTAGTCCGTGAAATTCAAAATTCTCGTTTCTTTCTGAACAAACCTCGTAAGTATTTTATTTTGTTTTTAAAAGTTTTCAATTTTGCTATTTTCTAGTAAATATTGCTCTGAATTCAGATTTCTGAAGCTATATGAGTGATTTAGAGTAGCACAGTGAAGGCCAAATTAACTTCTTTGCTTGCCTTTGGCCTGCAGTGTTTTCTCATTGGGCTACACTGATTTCCTTTTCTCAATTAAAAAATTCATCCATAATTCGTCCTCTTGAGATGCCACAGAAAGGTTTACATCCGATAAAAGAAGTACTAGCTCCTTTTTTATGAGACTATAAGCAATCTCGTTTCCGACAATTCCTTTGTGCCCTAAAAGCCAACAAAGTAACTTTGTTGTGTTTAGACAGTTGCTTAAGAGTCTGTTTGCAGTTACAAGGAGTTTTTGACATGGTAGATTGGAAGTCTTCACAACAGCTTGGTTATCGGAGGCAATCAATGGTTTGGTCTAAATTGAGACGTTTTCTAAAATGCTCCCTTGAGCACATAAATCTATTGCTAAAAACCCTACTTGGAAGATTGTTTCCAGGGCTATTGAAAGCCTAGTCAGCATTTAGAATCATTTGAAACAAATACCTACTGACCTAAAACAAGGACTCGCACTGTCACTTATTCTCTTAAATATAATCCTAAAAAGTAGTAAATAACAGCATAAATTAGAAAAGAACTATTATTGGTAAATAAACGAAAATTACTACCTGTATACGCGGATGACATTGATATTGTTGGAAACACCATCACCATTATAAAGGAAACCTTCAACAAAATAGATATAGAGGCAAAAAACCTGTTATGATAAATGAAAAGAAAACGAGAAAAAGTTTCAATAGCACACAAATAGACAAAATAGAATAGGGTAAAATATGAGGTTAAACTCATATAATTTTAAAAGATTGGATCGGAGTGACAATGACCGCAGATAATCATATTACAGAAGAGATAAAAAAAAATTAGGCAGCAAACAGATGTGTGCACAGCCTCTAAAACACTATTAAATTCAAGAACCTAACACGAACCTCAAAAATCAGGATAAATAAGCTAGTGCTCAAGTATGGGTGTGAGAAGTGGACATTGATAAAAGCAATGGAACTAAAACTCAGATGTTTTGAGAGAAAGATCATCAGAAGGATCTTCGGATCCAACTACGACACAAACAGTAACGAATATCAAATGAAAACAAATGGTGATGTCAAACAGATATATGACGACTTTGACGTTGTTCAAAAAAAAATATATCCTAACGCCAAAGATGGGCCATGTTCATAGGCTCCAAGTTAATCTGGGACAATGGGGCTAACTAAAAGAAAAAGAAGAAGAAGAATAAGGAGAAAAAGAAGTGACTATAAACCATCCCAACCAATAAATAAACAGTTTGTGTAAGTGTTGTGTTGAAGTGTATCCCACGTGGTGCAATGTGGGTTCACGCTGTGGTGTGTCTCCTCCATCGTCAGCACTCCCATTTGGCAAGGACGAAGGGAACAACAGAAACCTGATGTTCTACATATTTACGAGAGGAGGATTTCATCGAGAAGGTCTTCAAGTACTGCAAGAATGTCCCTGTCTACAGTTTAGAGAAGTCTTAGAGAGGAAAAAGGAATCAAGATTTTTGGAACTCTTGATATTCTTTGTTCTTGATTCCAGATATGAAGGGTCATCAGGCCTGTGCTGTTCATTCCCTGTAGTGTCCAAGCGACGTATCATTGTTGTAGCCACCGAAATCGCGAAAGAAGAGGAAGTATATTTGTGTTTTGGTAGACAAGGAAGCTTGGGTCAAGGTGTTGTAGGGTTTTGGTTTTGCATATGAATTCTGTAACAAGAAGACAATGTAGAGGTCTCTAAAGAAGAACAAAATATGGCAAGGCTTTATAATCGACCAGAGATCGAATAAAATTTTAGGGTTTTAGAGTGACATCTTCCGAGTCTACCACTCAGGGCACCTAGAAGAGATGCTCGTCTTCTCATTTTGTTGATGGTGAGTTCTTCATCGGTGTCCCACCTGAGCGTTCCAGTGAATCTCACGCCCAAGTAGGTCACCTGATCTTGAGGAACGAGCTGTTCTCCCCATAATGAGTGGTTGATATAGTCGAAAGTAAGATTTTCTTGTCGGCTGAGGTTTGTATGTCTGAAGATGATGGTTTGGGTTTTATTGGAGTTGAGGACTACTCTCCATCTGCTGCACCTGTTGGTTAAGAGTTTCAGTCGACGATGTGGAGATGTATAAGGCCGTGTTTTTGGCGTATAGTTGGATTTTTTGCAAATGAGGAATATCGCGGGCGTAGATGGTGTAAAGAATAGGTGCCAAGATTGACCCTTGTGGAATTCCTGAACGGGGGAGTAAAGGGTTCTGAAATTGCATTTTCAACTTCGATACCAATTATTCTGTGGAGAAGTAAGAGTGAATTAATTTTATGGCTAATTGGATGTAATTCAACTTTCTGATAAGGCCAGCGTGCCAAACCTTGTCGAATGCCTTTTGAACATCAATTTATGCAACAGACGGCTATTCTCTGATTTAGGACAGAAGCGGTAAAAGTTTAAAATTCTAGGATCGGGTTTTGGAATAAATCCATTTTTTAAAAGGGGGATTATGTAGTTGGTGTTTAAAAAGTCCCTGATTCCATCTAGGTTTTAAAGAAGTAAGCTTTAAATTTTGATGGTTGTACTTTCTTAACCATGTTGCATAATGACTCAATGAAATAATTAATTTTTAATGAAAATTGTTACTTTAACCAAATAAGAATATATATATATATGGCTTAACACCTCATGTGAGGTTGCGCCGCTTTCGCTTTCTAAATCCGTTTATCGGGGTGGATCAGTCCCCATCCTCGTTGTGTTATTGTATCCGCTCGCTTATTTGCCGCCATTTCTTCCGGTCTCTTGTTTCCTGCTTCCATCTTGTCACACCTGCCCTGCTCAAGTCGTCTTCCACCTCTGCCAACCATTTCGATCTTGGTCTTCCTCGCCTTCTCCTCCCTCCCGGCTGCCATTGTAACATAGCCTTTGTTACTGCTTCCTGCCCTTGTCTCCATACATGTCCCAGCCATTTAACTCTTTGAGCTTTAATTTTCTTTATTATGTCTTCCCCGTTCAGTTCTTCTAATATTTCTTGGTTCGTTCTCCTTCTATATTCTTGTTCTCCTATCCTCGCTGGTCCCAGAATTGATCTTAATATCTTACGTTCATTTATCCTTAGTTTATCTTCCTCCGTTTTCGTCATAGTTATAGTTTCTGCTGCGTACATTGTTATGGGTCTTATTATTGTTTTGTATATTCTCAACTTTGTTTGCCTAGTCAATATTTTACTTTTTAACAAATTTTTGTTCGCTTGGTACGCTCGATTTGTTGCCATTATTTTTTCTTCGATCTCCGTTCTTCTTTCCCCTTTATTGTCTATCATTACACCAAGGTATTTAAATTTTTGACTTCTTCGAATTCTTTATTTCCTATTCGTATTTCCCCATTTTGTCCTGTTTTTCCAAATCTCATTATTTTCGTTTTCTTCACATTAATTTTCAATCCCAGCTTCGTCCCTTCCTCCTCAATCTCCCTTAGCATTTTTTCCATGATTTTCCTTTTTTTTGTAATTAGTACTATGTCATCAGCATATGCTATTATTTGACTTCCTGTTGTTCTAAGATTTCCCTTTTGTATCTTTCTCAAAACAAATTCTAGAGACAGATTGAACAACGTAGCTGACAGTGAGTCTCCTTGTCTTACACCTTTGTTTATTTCAAACTCTTCCGTTTCTCCTTTTTGGGTCAGGATACTAACCTTTGAATGCCTCATTGTCATCTCTATTAGGTTTCTTAGTTTTTTACTTACCCCTTGTTCTTTTAATGCTTTTATAATTTCGTACCTCTTTAGAGAGTCAAAGGCTTGTTCAAAGTCTAAAAACAACATTTCTATTTCATATTTATATTCGTACGCTTTTTCCATAATTTGTTTAATAATGTGTATTGCATCTGTTGTTGATCTGCCTCTTATGAATCCACATTGATGTTGTCCTATAATATTTTCAGTTTCAGTTATTAGGCGTCTTTGTATTAGTGATGATAATATTTTATAGGCTACGTTTAACAGTGTAATGCCTCTATAATTCTTACATTCTTGCTGGTCTCCTTTTTTGTGTATCGTTATGATTTGTCCAGTTTCCCATTCGTTCGGCATTTTTTCCTCTTCCCATATTTTCTTAATCAGTCTATGTATTCTTTTGTGTAAGATGTCTCCTCCGTGCTTTATCAGTTCTAAATTCATTCCATCTTTCCCAAATAAGAATAACATCTATAAAAAAAAATTATGTAAATATATCACTAACTACAAAATAAAAGTCATTTAAAACATACATGAAAAAACCTAATAATCACTTTGGACAGTTTCCCAATTTTTCCGGATATGCTAATATGAATATCTTTATCAAAAACAATAATAATTGCTCGTCCTCCAAGCTAAAGTAATAATATAAAATGTGGGAACGACTGTCTAAAAATAAAATTTGTAAAACACTGCATAATGAGATGAGGGAGCTCTTCCTGTACGTTAATTGAAACGGAAACGAACAATCGTGTTGGCCGCGACAAACTCGCGTGGCCTGCTTGACTTGACTTGAAATTTACTGATAAGCCCGTCGAGGACCGGGACACAGCTGATTACACAAAGAAAAAAAAATTAAGTTTGAAAAGTTTTTCGGCAATTTGAAATACGGAAACGGTTCTGTGTATGCGCTACTTTCTAACTTTCCGAGTTCCGGATAGATTATTTATTGTGATGCACTTCGGATCCGGATGTTTTGGCTCGCTAAGTGACAAGTGTCCCAGTTTTAGATACAATTATGAGGTGCGTACTTGAATATCTGTTTTTAGGATCTAATTTTTGTTCGGAACAGTAGATATACCTAAGTCTTTTCTCACAAAATTTTAAGTTGTATATCTTATTATTTTAATCTATAAGGTTTTCTTATTTATTTAAGAAGTATTCATAATTCATTCCAGTAGTGTGTCTTAATCAATTCCTTTACAAGCTTTTCTGTCCTTTCTACTTCAATATTCATTTTGTCAAAGCATCCATATCATTAGTTGTAAATCTGTCTTTAACTCTCTTCTACATTAAAACAAACTCCAAAATCGTTTCTAATCCTTATAGATCTATTTCCTGTAAGATCATCCTCCAAACATACCTTTATCGGAGTTACAAATTGCTCAAAACATTGTAAACTCAACCAGTTACCATCAAAGAGATACATTTTTTAAATAAATCAATACCATTGGTTGTAAATATGTCTTTGAATTCTTTCTTAATTAAAACTTACTCCAAAAAAGCCTCCAATCATTATAGATGTACTTTTAAGATCATCTTCCAAACATTCCTTTATTAGAGTTAAAGATAAGTAAAAACAGTGTAAATTATAATAAATGTGTGTAAATATTTTCCGCTATATTCACACATTTGGTCAAAAACCTATTTAGTCTATCCATTTATTCAATTCAACTTTCTTAAGATCTTTCTCCATTTCTTCCGTTCGTTTATAATGAGAAATTTTTTCTTTGTTACTTGATTTCTTGTTATCATTATGTTTTCTGTACCCCAATTCTCTTGTTCTTTTTTCGAAGCGACAACTGTTGGAATGTTTTCCAATGGATAATGGTCAGTCTTGCACCATTCCGATGCAGTTTCTACATTTTTCCAGTTTTATGTTTTTATTGCATACTAGCTGTACCCGGCGCGCGTTGCCACGGCAACTAAAATAAATTTAAGAAAAATAAAAGAGAAGAAGAGATAGAGAAGGAAAGAAAGTTTATACTTCTGTTTTACTTATCGCACCAAAAATATATTTTATCTACTCTACCTCATATTATGTATCAATTTTTAGTTCGTGAAAACTGTCATTATAGACAGCAGTGCGTGAAGGATTAAAAGTGTGCGTGAAGTAACAATGTATTTTAAATGGGATTTACTTTTTCGCACTGTTTTTGACACACCTTCATATAATCAAATATCCTTAGCATTCGCGTTGTCATGGTGTTGCTATGAGAGCATTAAATTTCAACAAAAGTTATTCTGACAGTTTTGTAGTTTAAATTTTCAAATTTGAATTTGTAATTTTTTTTATTTGTTTATCGTAGATAAAATATTGTATGAAACTGTGCGTGAAGTGCTTTTTGCGCACTTACGCGATATATAGCACTCGCTTCACTCGTGCTCTAAACATCGCGTGCGTGCGCAAAAAGCATACTTCACGAACTGTTTCATAAATAACTATTTCGAACTTATTTATTTATACGAATTCGTGTAGATATCTATTAATCAGTATTGAATTTGATACATGGAAGCGCCATCTGGTGGTAACTTCCATTAATACGAATATCATATTCATCTTACCCGTTAAAAATACATCATCATACTGATTTTCCTGACAATAGGTTGAACGGGACAGAAGTTGCTAGTCTGCAGCGCCACCTGGTGGCGAGTGGCATCAATGAGCATATCATACAAACCTTGTCCGTGGAAAAATACATATACATACCAATTTTCATGACAATCGGTTGAACGTGACAGAAATTGCTACTCTGCAGCGCCACCTGGTGGTGAGTGGCATCAATGAGCATATTATTATAAACCTTTTATGTGGAAAAATACATATACATACCAATTTTCATGACAATCGGTTGAACGGGACAGAAGTTGCTAGTCTGCAGCGCCACCTGGTGGCGAGTGGCATCAGCGAGCATATCATCCAACCTTTTTCCGTGGAAAAATACATATAAATACCAATTTTCATGACAATCGGTTGAACGGGACAGAAGTTGCTAGTCTGCAGCGCCACCTGGTGGCGAGTGGCATCAATGAGCATATCATATAAACCTTCTCCGTGGAAAAATACATATACATACCAATTTTCATAATAATCGGTTCAGTAGTTTTTGAGTTCATTGAGTACATACAGACATACAGACATACAGACAAACATTCATTTTTATATATATAGACTAGCTGACCCGGCGGACTTCGTACCGCATAAAACTGATGTCTTTTTAGGTTTTTTCAAATTTTTACGATTTTATTTTGTTTTCAATTATTTTTTCTGATTTTATCGTTTTTATCATATTTTCTTGTAAGTTATCAGGTGCATACTATTTTTTTATTATATTTTGTAATTTATCGATTAATTATATTAGTTAGCATATTATTCAATTTAGCAAGAATTTGTTGAAATATGTGAGATATAAACTGCGCCACCTTCCGGTGGCGTCATAAACCTTAAGTAAGAATTGCTCGTTAAAATATATGTGATATTATATAACTGCTCCACCTTACAGTGGTGCCATAGTACTTTATTAAGTCGTAATTGCTAGTTTAAATATATAAGATACTAACTGCGCCACCTTACGGTGGCCTACTTAGGGTTGGAACTTCATTACTGAACCGCTAGTTGAATTTTTTGACAAACAATTTTTTTAGTTTTCGTAAAAAATAAAAAATATTTTTTTTAATAAAAAGTATCCTATGTTACTTCTAATACCTTTAAGAATATGTGTACAAAGTTACATGATGATCGGTTGAGTAGTTTTCGCGTGAAAGCGTAACAAACAAACTTACATTCACATTTATAATATTAGTAGGGATAGGGATAGGAATGTGATAATATTTACATGTATATATATTTAAATTTTAATTAAAGAGTTTTAAACAATGAAGCACAAATAATTAATAATCACAATTTATAAAAAGAACTTTTTATAGTAGAAAAAAGTTTTTATTACTGATGTATAGGTAATATTACTATTCTATAAATATTTCATTATCAAAATGGCGTTCATTAACATCGATTACAATTAAATTAAAGAATAAGTTAATTAATGAATTCAGCGAAATTTAAATGAAATGTAAGTTAATTCTATTAAATGGTAACTAACACTTACCGTTTACTTGATAACACACTAATCACTAATCACTTTTTATTAAACTGTATAGTTTCAAAGCACATAGGTACCACAACTTTTTATGTTAAAACTTTTCAATAATTAAAACTGAATTTAAGTGTCATCTCAACAATGCACAGCATCCTTGATATTGCAAAAATATTAAGTCATACAACGCTGTGATTGATCATAGAGAGGATTGTTTCCTTGTTAACAAAATCAAGGGTAGTTGTATCTAAAAACTTTCTAAAACAGTTTATTTTATTACAGTTAAAATTAAAATAATAATTACTGTTTTCACATGTAAAAACAAAAAAAAAAACTTCCCTCTGGCGTAATCGATCCCATTACGATAACCCAACCGAAATGTCATAATCAGCCGCTGATCCAAATTAGCTACTAAGACCTTAAATGACGACTTTCAAAATGATAATATCATATTTAATATAATAACAATTCAATAAACAAATAATTTGCAATAAAATAATATTGCGACTAAATTAATATGTAAGCTATCCTATCTTTCAAGTTGGATCAAACTGCACACGGTGTGCAAATTTGATTAAAATCGGTTTAGTAGTTTAGGAGTCCATTGCGGACAAACAACGTGACACATAATTTATATATATTAAGATAGATAGATAGAAGTAATGCTCTTCAATCATATTTTACAACTTTGGTTCTACAATTAGTTTTTTAAAAAAGATTTTTTTATTATTCTAGATCTACATATACCTTTGTATGGAATCAATTCCGGTTCTGTTTCCTTAAGATTTTCTTCCTTTTGTTCTCTTCTTTTATATGAAAGGATTTGTTTAAATTGTTGCTCTTAAATTTTCCAGTTTGTGAATTTACTCAGTTCTATTGGTTTGTTGTCCAAGTGTTACTTTGTTCTATTTCTCCTTCACTACTCTTTAGTGACAAATTTGTTAATTATATCAATATCATTAGTTTACAGCTCTCTTTGAAGCTTTTCTCGACGTAATTTTTTTTAAACATCTTCTCCAATCATTCCAGGTCTACTTCCTAAGGAATCTTCTTCTGTACACTTCTTTACCAAACATTCGGTCAAAAATCTATTTTAGTCTACGCATCTTTAAGATCTTCCTCCATTTCTTTTGTTCTTTTGTCGTATCAAAAAATTTGTTCAAATTGTTACTTGGTGCTTATTAATACTTTTTTGTCTATTTTTCATATTTCTTCTAGGACTATTGTCTAAGCGTTAAGTTTAATGCAATGTTTTCCAGTAATGGCCTATTTTTGGTGTCCATTTTGGAGTTAGAAATTGGTTAAAACCGTCAGTTTAAATTTATCTAAATATACTGTAACGGGATAACCGTAAAGGAAGGGACCTTAATTTGAAAGATTGTTGTTGACAGTTGATTTTTAGAAGTTTGTAAAAAAATCAACTGACCATTTTAAATAATGTTTCTAGAAAATTTTGAAACACTTATAGGGACTTTTACACAATTTATTTACAAAATTGTTAAGATACACTGAACTCTGCTGGATAACGTCTAACTATTTGACAATACAATGAACTCTTGTGAACATTTGAACTTGAACTAACGTTAACTGCCCATGCATCCCCTTATATACAACTTTATTTAATCTAGTTAGTATGTTTAGATCTTTCTAGAACTTTCTAGAAACATTATTTAATCTAGTCAGTGTGTTTAGAAGTTTCTAGAATTTTCTAGAAACATTATTTAAAATGGTCAGTTGATTTTTTTACAAACTTCTAAAAATCAACTGTCAACAACAATCTTTCAAATTAAGGTCCCTTCCTTTACGGTTATCCCGTTACACTGCCCCCTCCTTAGATTCATTCCTCCTGGAATGTTATTTCCTACATCGGAATCCCGCACACTCCCTGAGCCAGCCAAACCATCTTCTTGGAGTTGCTGCGCATCTCCACTGTGGTTTCCCTGGTAAGGCGCCAAACGATCATGATGGACCACGACGGGTTTCCCTCTGGGAATTTTCACGATCCGATAAATGACATCGTTAATCTTCTTCTTGATGGTGTAAGGACCTTCCCAGTTCTTTTGTAATTTGGGACAAATACCTCGACGCCGTCGGGGGTTATAGAGCCAGACTAAATCTCCAACTTGGTAACTCTTTTCCATTGTCCGTGTGTCATAGTACCTCTTCATCCGATCACTAGATAATTGTAGTTTTCCACGCACCAGGTTGTGTATATTCTCCATTCGATTCTGAAGGTCGGTGACATATTGTTCACGTGCCATTTCTTTACCAGGTTTACAACCAAACACCAAGTCACATGGTAGCCTCATTTCTCTACCGAACAGGACCTTCGCAGGCGTTTGGCCAGTTGATTCGTTGATGGCCGATCGAATTGCCATTAGAAATAGTGGAATATGTCGATCCCAATCCCTCTGACAATCTGACACTACTTTTGACAGATAGTTGGTTATAGTCCGGTTCATTCGTTCTACCATTCCATCAGATTGAGGGTGCATCGCTGTGGTTCTCGTTTTGTGGATGCCTAATCTTTGGCAAACTTCTTGAAACAGCTTGCTCTCAAAATTTCTTCCTTGGTCTGAATGTAATTCTAGTGGTACCCCAAATCGGCTTACGAATTCTTCAACTAATATATCTGCTAAAGTGGTGGCTTCCTGATTGGGAACTGCATAGGCTTCAACCCATTTAGTGAAGTAGTCCATTACAACAAAGATGTACTTGTTTCCTACATCGGTCTGTGGAAGTGGCCCCAATACATCTACTGCGATTCTTTCAAAAGGACTTCCAACCAGGTATTGCTGCATTTCCGCCTTCGGTTTTCGGTGCGGACCGTTACTGGCAGCACATGTAGTGCATTTACGACACCAATCTTTAACAGCATTAGTGCAATTTACCCAGTAAAATCTATCTCGGATCTTTTGCAGCGTTTTTGTGATACCCAGATGTTCTCCAGAACTATCATTATGCATCTGTTTTAAAATTTCCGGTACAGCATTTCTTGGGACCACTATTTGTTTCCTTGTTTTTGTGCCCTCGGAATTTTCTAAAAGTCTTTTAACGAGCCCACCGTCTAAAACTAAAGAGTTCCATTGGGACCAGTATGCTTTTAAAGCAGGAGAGGATGAGGATATCTCTCTCCACAACGGACGACGGTCCATTCTCTTCCACTCCCGAATCTTTCTCATCTTGTAGCTGTGACAAGACGGCTCCAATTCCCACATTGCTGGCGTTGGTGTCCAGAATAAGCTTACCATCAGGAAGTGGATAAGCAAGAACAGGTGCTGACGTAAGCTGTTTCTTCAATATTTCAAACGCCTCTTGACATTCCTGATCCCAACAGAAGGACTTATCTTGTTCTGTCAAACGTGTCAAGGGTTTGGCGATGTCTCCAAAATTCTTGACATATCGTCGGTAATAGGAACAAAGACCCAAGAAACTCCGGAGCTGATGTTTGTCTATAGGAATTAAGGTCCCTTCCTTTACGGTTATCCCGTTACAATACTATAGTCACACATTTAGTTGAAAATCTTAGTCATCTAATTCTGTTTTTCTCAGATCTTTCTTCGTTTCCTCTTCTCGTATGTCGTAATGATAAATTTGTTCAAATCTGCCTGTTATTAATGATTATCCTATATTTCAATTTTACTTTTTCAGATCTTTCTCTCCTTATTTTTTTGTCGAAACACAAATTGGTGGTTAAAATAGTGTAATTCAATATTAATTGGTGCATTTCATTTCCTTTGCTACAAAGTCTTATAGTCATCAATCATAAATTTCATACTCCGTCCAACCTTTGCGTTTCATAGTTGTTATGAATAAGTTTTGTTGAAAAATGTTCAATAAAAGAAATCGGTTGAAACACAACGCGCCTTTTCTATCAATTTGACGTAAAATAGTATATTATATACCAAGGGACTAAAGTGAATGTTTTAATCCCGCACGTGATGTTTATTGCCTGAGGGCTCGTAGAGCCCGAGGGCCAATAATCACGTAAGGGATAAAATATGTCTTTAGTCCTGAGGCATATACGCTATTTTTTGCACTTCCCAGTATTATAACTTTTAACTTTGAAACAATTAATAATTTTGATGAGTTATATAAACACGGTACTTGGATTACTCAGTAGGTAACGTTATAGCAACAGTGTCAACAAAATTTTTCAATTCAGTGACATTTCAATTAATGCTGACATTTAAAACGAATCGCAACTTAACTAACAGAATATCAAGAAAATGAATCAAGAAATGAATGAAACTACATATTTTGATATAGATAAGGCAGCTGACATGATAACGGAAGAGTTAATACCTACCCAAAAAATCAAGAAAAATTTACGAACAGCAATATGAAGGCTTTGTTAATTGGTGTAAGGAGAAAAAAGTGGAAAACTACATTCAAAACGTAATAATGTTAGTATCACTTACAATGTCAATTCAATCAATAAAGATTCATAATGGAATATTTCCTAATTTTTGTCCTAGTTATTAATAGTGATGTAGCTGCGGTAAAGTTTGATTCTTACTTTATGTCCCTAGGGATTTGAAATGCAACTTTATCTCCCTAGGGACTAAAAGATACACTGGAAGTGCAAAAAAGACATTTTAAAAGTTAAAGTGTCTATTTATAAATCATCGAGAGAAGATAGTCGCATTGTGCATATAAAAAAGTCGTTACAGAATCCGTTGAAAGATTGCAAGTGGTTATTAGTTGTTGTAAATAAAAAATACTTCTTAACAAAAAAGACCATCCAAGTTGCTAAAATTTTGGATTTTATGAAGATGATTTCAAAGCTTGGAACGATTTATTACAGAAATTCAAACTTCATCATATCAGATCAAGGGCAATTTGGATAGCATCAGTTGAAACTTCCAAATTTGAAAAAGTAAGTGAATATTGCAATGTGAATGATTACTCCCATCGAAATGTAGATATTGGTAAACATTTTTTAGTAATTATGGATAAATCATTAAAACCTCAGTGTGTCAACGAAGGAGAATTAGGGAAAAATAAAGATGGAAGGCAGGCAAACTAAAAGATTATTAGTAAGAAAATTTTGGATAAAATTGGTAAAAAATAAAGCTGAAAGAAGAATCGTATTGCATTTGAACAATTCATCGTGCCATCAAACACCAACCAAAGAAAAGATAGGTTTATTGGGTTTAAAATAAAAACGTTTCTGCCCTCTGTTGGTTAATTTTAATATTAAATATACAATTTCACGAGCTTTTAAACCTAACGTTTTAAATTCATTCTTAATAAATAAAATAAAAATTAAATATTTACTGTGATCTAGCAACATCTTACTATACTCAAGACACGAAGCAAATACAAATTTCTAAAAAAGGTCCTTTGAAATTTTGTTTTTATGCTAGTGTGCATCTTTAAGTCCTGATTCAATTAAGTTTGGCCAAGTAGTTTCGTAAAGTTTCTTCGTTTTACAATTTATGATAAAGAATACAAGATTTTTGGTACGTTAGTTGATTTTAAATTATTTTTGTTTCAGGAAGAAGTGTCCCTTACGTCGAAAAATGTACGAAAGTTCGTGTTCGTACCAAGGCGCTTTAGAATTAAAACGAAGCGCATCAGCAACTTGTCCATTGGGTATTAAAACTGAAGATTTTTCAACAGCATCTGATTGGCCTGCATATAGATTTTGTAATCCTAGTACTTTTGAACAACTCAAACAAAGTGTAGAGAAAGCCAAAGCTGCACTTCAGGTAATTAACTAATTAAAAACTTTAGTATAAACATTAATCTTAATCAGGATTTAATCTTGCTAGCTTTCATTTAGTATCGACAATTAAGTACCTATAGTAGCTGACAAATTATGCCAAGGTCATTAAAAAATCATTTTCTTCAATTAGAACGGTAATCTAATGTGTCGACTGGCCTATTGGTAAGTGTATATACCCGCAAGTGTGAATATTTAGATTACCTCCTACTTAACCATAAATGACTTTGCTAAGGACTTTTTCTACTATAATTTGTCACCTACTATACTATACACATTAGTTTTTCACACTAGATTTTTGGACTTTTTACACTCTAACTTTCTGTTAGGTATCATCTTTTTTATTATGTTTTTGGTTTCTTATTTATTTATTTTACGACAAACTTGGCTCTTCAATATAGTAAGATTTACCATTTTTCACATTTATCTCTATTTCCCGTGGGACCCTTAGATAACCCGGCAGATTGTTATTGCTAAAATTTAAATTACACACTGTTATTTGGGAAACAAAAAGAAAAATTATACTTACACTTTCCTTTTACTTATCCTTAAGGTTATAAATCAAATTTGTAAGATAAAATAAAATATAGATTAGAGAAACTGACAATATTGATCAGAGTAACAGGCTCTAGCTAGGAAAATAAAAAAATCTATGTACGGGATAGTAAATACATATTACTAAACACATTTGTGTTTAGTTCAAAAACATATCTTTTGCTACACTTAAAATAACAGCTAGGTATATTGTTTTGTTATTTTTGTGTACTCTGATAAGCGAAAAGTGAGAGAGATGAAAGTTAGATAAAAAAAGTTATAAAAATCACCTTTTGCTTTTGTATTAACTCGAGTTAAAAAAATACGAAGAAGGTATAAATCTTAATTAAATAGGTACGAGATAAAAATAAAAAATACAAATAAAAGAGTTTTACAGATAAGAGATACAAAAAATATAAGTAATAAAAATATAGGTAAGCGATACTCAGAAAAAATTCACATTCCGATTAATTTCAGTCCGGCACTGCGCACTGCACTTTTTAATAGCTGATACGGTAAATACAGTTAAAATAAAATTCTCCATAGAAATATAAATGGTACTCTCATACTCGATAGAGGTATAAAAAAAATTGTAAAACCTTACGTTAGCTTCTAAATGTTTCTAAGGCCGCAGTCCCATTGAATCGAGTGCAATCGTCAGCAACCATCTACAAACGTGCGAAATCGGTTAAAATTTTGTAGAGTAGTCTCACTGAATCAAGCGACCTTAAGTTGTTTTCTGTAGTTTACGTAACCATAACCTATTCGGTAGTTCTATTATATTGACATATTATCAGTTAAATAAGTATTTAAGTATGTCTTCTTCTGAAAGTGATAATGATATGTTATTGTTTTATTTATTAAATAAAAAAGAAAAAAAAAGCGACCGATATGGACGGCTCGAATTATAAATTTCGGGGTGTTGTTGAACCATTAATATAACTAATTCAATCTCTTCCGTGGTCCACATTGCTAATGTTAATTTTTTCAAATTATTTATGAAAAATGTCAAGATGACAGATGCTGATTCCTGTCTCCATGCGCATGCTCACAATCAAGCATCTACTAAAATTTAGGACAGGTTCTAAAATCGAACCGTTCAATTATGCTCGATATCAGACGTTGCCGCACGATTAAATGCAGTGAGACCAACACCATGTTGATACGTTAGTTCTAAATTTACTCGTTCGCACACGATTGAACACGATTGATCAATGAGACTGCAGCCTAAGATAGTTTGGATAGCATATGGCTTCAGTCTCTCGGTAAATGATCGGAATGGTAAGATATAATCTAGACCCCATTCTTGTCTAGATCGGTAGGTATTTAGAGAATAAACCATAAACTTACTCTTCATAGCTGGTGATCAAAGAGATACTGTAATTCTGGCCAATTTGCCGCCATTATTACACGATATATGAAGTCATCTTAAAGATAGCACTGTCTGGAAATCTTCAGATAAACCTTCAGGCAGAATAAACGATAATAGGCACTAGAAACACTTATTTGCTTGTAATTTTTAAGATAAAATAATAAAAAACCGGGAAACTGAAACTAGGCGTCTCCCGAGATGTTATTAGCAATCCTACCACACCTAGAATGAATAAAGCCGTTGGTACTAAAAAAGACCGGTAAGCATCCTCACTTAAATCATCTGATCTTGAACGTGAAATTTGATTGGTCAATAAAAAAAATCAAAACTTCGATTCGAAAAATTCGTTAGATTTCAACGTTCTGGAATGTTCCATCTAATAAGCCTACAGGGTTGCCATAAGTAAAAAGAAATTATAAAAAATAATTTTAATTAATCGGGTTTTTTAAAACGCTACACAACCAATACTTTTGGAACATACCTCGTATTTGGTTGCCCGATTTAGCAATTTCTGTTTATTGTTTATGCTTTTAATTATGTTTTACCTTATCTCAGCCTCGTTATTATTCTCATTTTTATTATCAGATTTATTATTAATCCCAATATCTTGCTAGATTTTGTGATACTACCTCTTGTTTAATAGTACAAATTCTGAACTCTTTAGTCAATTTTTTTTTTGGTTCTTCTACTGGTTTTATACAGCTTTTTTTTTTACAGGACCGTAGTAGTTTTTTTGGAAACGGAAGTGCATTCAGTGATTTATATAACGTATCTGCAGGACGATCTCAAGAAAATATTCAAGATAGTTCAAGTAGATTAAGAGACAATAATGAACTAGATATCAAACGTAGTAGTGGTAAGTAGATATTAAAATTAAGCAAACCTATATTTTTACATAATAGAGAATTGTAATCTTATATTAATTAACTCGTGAACAATATAAGTAATCTGAACAAACACCATTAATTTTTACCAAAATCTTGACATGAAAATATACCATTAGCATATTTCCCCATTTTTTTACTTTAAGCCGTTAGTTTGTCAACATAAAAAGCTATGTTTATTATATGATTTATGATGAAAGAAATTTAAAAAGAAAAATAAGGATATATAATACAATTTGCAAGTTCTTACTTGCATCAGAGAATAAATTATAAACTGAAAAATTTATTATTCTTTTATTATACTTACTTTTATGAGAGTTCTGTTCCTTAGAAGAAGACCCTTAAACCCTCGTCGTTTTATTTCCTTTTATATTTAATGCTGAAAAAAGGGATTCTTTATTTCTGTTCTCCCTTTGTTCCCGTACAAAATTTTATTATTTAATTGCGATTATTTGGAAGGGACTCTTAGTGTCGGTATTTTACGATATGAAAATGGATAAACAAACATCGCAAAATTGTAGGGATAGTTTTACAAATTAATGTATGTTTCTTGACTTTATTCAGTAAAAAAGCAATAATAGTAGTTTACGTAACAAGTCCCGAAAGTGGTCTTTTTCTGGACGAGTAGGGAACTGCAGGGCAAGCCGGCGAGTCCAGTAAAATCATTTTTGGTCCTCCGTCCAGAAACAATGCTATTAATTACTTCAAAATCGTCCGGAAAATGGCATTTTCCGGCCTAGGCCGGCAAAGTAGCTTTTAGATTATCTAAAGAGATGGCGCTATGAGTTTAAATTTTAAGTCATCAAAAATACATAATGAATAATACAAATTTTAATTAAATTTATTTAAAACAGCGTATAATATACTAAACTTACCTATAACTTTTTCTAAAGATAAGCAGGATTCTAATTTATATTTAATTTCTTTCACAACTTGTATTATAAAATTTGACATTCATGTCAATTTATGAAAATAGTTCATTGTCTCATCTTAATATAAACATCTAATCTTGTGTCACAAAGTAAAAAGTTTTTGAACTTGTTGTGTTTGCAACATATCTTAATTAAAACACTAATAACTACTAAACACATATATTAAGTATCAAACAAGTAATTATATACAACTATAAATACTATAATAAAAACATCACGTCATACCAGCTGACAGTCTTCTAGTCACTGGTCTTAGTATAGGAAGCGCAAACGGTCAACTGTTGAACATAACAGAACTTTTTAAAATATTAAAAATTAGTCGGACCAAAAAATAGTGTGTGTTACACGTCCGGAAAATATTTTGCAAGTGCTCGTATTGTTTCGCCTCGGTGCTACGCACCTCGGCTACACAACTTTACTCGCTCTTGCAAAATGTCATTTTCCGTCCTTGTGTCACAAATAACTATTTCGGGATCTATTACGTACAATATTTTTTTTAAACCGGCCAGAACTTAGTAATTTCCAGTTTATTTTGTAACGTTAATAACGTTAATCGTGGCCTGGCCTATTGACTATTAAATTTTTATAAATATCAGTGTTATTTTGCGTCGACGCGAATACTTTATCAGATATGAGTAGGAGAATTTTAGTTTGTTCGTAAGTTGCGTCGCTAT
Source organism: Altica lythri (assembly GCA_964028335.1). NCBI lineage: Eukaryota > Metazoa > Arthropoda > Insecta > Coleoptera > Chrysomelidae > Altica > Altica lythri. The sequence goes on along the minus strand of OZ034801.1, from coordinate 18,892,051 downwards.
ATTCTTTCATTTTATTTTGTGCTTCGATAAAAATTAGTTCTCTTCACTTCTTACACCATTCTTGGGCTTTTGCCAAATAGCGAAGGGTCCTAGGTGAGGGCTTATCGAGCCATATCTATTTAAAGAAAAAACCATCTTGCCATCGACACCGTAAACCGGTGCTGTCCATTTCCAGAAGTCTCTACATTTCCTTAAAGAAAAAACCATCTTGCCATCGACACCGTAGAGCGGTGCTGTCCACTTCGGAAGTCTCTACATTTCCTTAAAGAAAAACCATCTTGCCATCGACACCGTAGACCGGTGCTCACCATTTCCAGAAGTCTCAACACTTCCTTACTGAAAAACATCTCGACATCGATTCCGAAGAACGCAAAAAGCTAAGATAAGAAATTAGTTAATTACTCTTTTATTAACCAATTAAAGATATTTTCTTAATAAACAATTTAAAGACTGCTTCATTTTTTTATTTGTCTGTCTGTACTTGCGCCCTTTATTATATGTTTGGGAGAGTTGAAAAAAGAAAGCCAGAATCCTGGAGCTAGCAAAAGGGTATTTTTACGCTACAATTTTTGGGTCAGAAAATCTTATTTTGTCGGATCGGGCCAGAAAATTATTGTGATAGTCCGGTAAAAGCTTTTATTTATTTTCTGGCCTTAATGTAACTTTGAGGATGAAATTTATCATTAACAGACCTGAAACAGAAAAAAAATGTTAAAGTAGTAAAAATTTTAATAAGAAAACCGCTAAACGATTATATCAGTTATAACAAAATTATAAGAAATCTGGTAACAAATAAATACTTATCATATTTCAAATACCGTGTTCAAGTAAATATATCCTGATAACGAACAAAAACGCGATCAGGAGTGAGACAAAATGAGAAGCGAGTTTCGCAGGATCAACAAGGAGGATCGCACCAATAAGATTTCAGGCAGGAGTTGCTATGGTTACGTCCTGCTAGATTGCCATCTTACATTTCAGGAATTTCAGCAACTTGAGACCTATTTCGGCGGTGTTATCCAGGATAGACCGTATATTTACTTACATATACATATAGATAAATATGTTTTATCTTTAATTATATACCCAAAAGCTTTACTATTTTTGCGTTAATTAGATTTTTAACTTTTTTATTGTTGCATCTTATTTTATTACTAAAGGATTGTCCAGAAAGAAACGAGAATTTTTAATTTCTCGGGCTACCTACATTCGATTCTCGAAAAATTAACTTAGAATGCCGTCTATTAGGAATTCGTAGAAATAAATATTCAATATCACCCTCAAAAAACATAAATGGTAGATTTAAACCATTCTCGAATCCATTTGAATGCCAGCAAAAAAATTCCTTAAAATCGGTCTGGCCGTTTAGGAGGAATTCAATAAGATAGACATGTAAAGCAGATTACATTAACAGTTAAAATCTAAATGTGTGAATTCATTTACAGGATAAGAAAGGTTATATGTGTTTTGGTATACTCTACGATTTTCTACTATCGAACAAATAGATCAAAGAATCTGCATTAAATTTTGCGTTTAAAACGAAATAAAGTGTGTTAATTCATTTAAAATGTTAACTGTGGCATTTGGTTAATTTACTATAAGTAAACCAAGAGTGTATGAATGGTATAATTGCTTCAAAGAAAGCCGAGAAGACTTTGATGGCTATGACCGCTCTGGACGCCCGAGCACGTCAACAACTGATAAAAACGTCGAATCAGTGAAGCGAATGGTGTTGTAAAATTGTCGAATTACTATTCGGGAAGTTGATGAGGATGTTGGCATATCAACTGGATCATGTAATGGGATTGTATCGGATTTTTTGGGCATAAAACATGTGGCAGCGAAGATTGTAACCCTAATAATCCCTTAGAAATTAAATTTGCATTGGGCGCCAATTTGTAACTTATTAATTTACCCTTTTATGGGATTATAATCCTTGGCTAGCTCAATTGAGTTCGTGGCTTCTTTTCTATAGAAGCGAAAAAAACGTCGGTTATCAGAGACTCTTGTCTCCCACTTATAATCGTGGCACAAAACAAAATAAATCTCTACAAATAGTCAGGTAGATTTCTAAACTAAAACGATCACTGATCATTACAAGATTGTTCTAAAATTGTTAAATTTTGACCAAAAACAACGTCGCATGAATATCGTTTAGGAGCTATTTTAATACCGCCAACGACGATCCAGATTTCCTCAAGAGAATCATAACTGGCAACAAAACATTAGTATATGGCTATGATATCGAAACCAAAGCCCAATCATTCCAATGGAAGCGGCCAGAGGAGCCAAGACCGAAAGCCAGTCATCGATTTTGCACCATGATAAAGCACCGACAGTACCGACACGTTCATCACTGCTTGTTCGTGAGTTTTTGGCCAAAAAACACCGTTATCATGCCTCAACTACCATATTCTTCTGACTTGGCCGGCTGCGAGTTTTTTCTATTCCCAAAAGTAAAGAGGCCCATGAAAGAATGACGTTTAGCCAAAATTGAGGAGATGAAGGTCTCGTTGAAGAAAGAGCGGATGGCCATATTCAAAATCAAGTTCCAGAAGTGTTTCGAAGATTGGAAGAGGCGCTGGCACAAGTGTGTTATATCTGAAGGGGATTAATTTGAAGGGGACAAAATAGATATTGATGAATAAATAGTGATTTTATGAGTTATACAGTATCTATAGATTTTTGGTTTGACCAGTTTTATAAATGTAGCATTTTCATGTATCAGTTATTTCTTATCCTCTTCATTTTTTTGTATGTATTACTTTATAACTGAGCATCTTTTTGCTTTATTCATTAGGCGGTCCTCCTGATTTATGGTTTTCCACTTACTTCTGAGTTTATTAAGTAATTTTCCTTTTTTGTCGTGCATACAATCTTTGGTGCTTTCAGTTTTCTTCTTCTGTTTTTATCTTCTAGTTCTGTCCGAACTATAATTTATAACTATGTATATTTATCTTAAACCTGGATGATTTTCATATTGGTTTTTAGTGGTATTATTAAATTGACCTCGTAGGATTTTCATTGAGTAGGTATATAGAAATTCGATGGAAATGTGTTAACCGATCGAGTGAGAGAGAAGAGTTTTGATGCGAAAACAATCAAAGCAGCAAGCCGCGATAACGTGGCGAGCACAATTAAGCTCTCCGATCCAACATGGCGACAGGAAACTTTGCATCAATCACTTCGCACACGTCAATTAGCCTCCGGAAACACGTCACTATCAATTTGAGCAACGCCCGTTTGGATCACATAGCCTATATATTGATTTGATGCCGTTTTTTTGTTGTTTTTTGATAATTTGTTGCTCTCGACGCGTTGTCTTCAATTATGATGAACGAGAATTTTGGCACCAATTTTTTTTTTGATAAATTGATGCTGTTAGTCATGTATGTCTCGCTCCATTTACAGTTCTGGGTCTAGGTCAGAGAATTTGATAGAATTATTTATTTCGTATTTAGAAGATAAATCTAAATGGATTAGATTAAGAACAAAATTAATAACTCTTGGTTGTTACAAGTAAAATTTTTCTGAAAGAGCATTGTCACAGTATATAGACAAGAATAGTAGGATCACTTGCGCCGTCTTTGAAGTTCTTTGTACCACATTTTGCTCCTGTTTGCTGACAATTTTTGTGTAGTTTTGTGAGAACTGGTGAGCAGCGATACCAACTCTACCGATTTTTGGTAGATCTACCAAATGTTCTTTTATAGTTGTTTAACTTTTTTTGGAACAATCTAACGATTTCAGAAATTTTGGTTTGGGAATGCTGCTGGTGAGCGACAACAATGCTTCGGCGGCATGGAACCAGTTTTAGCGAGAGTGATCCTACTATTCTTGTCTATATACAGGGGTTTTGTAACGTTTTTATTGGCTTTCAAATCGTTTTTGGGTGCTGTTTAAGGAAATCCTCGCGAAGAAGTCACATTTTTAAAATTCAGTCCGTTCGTTGGTCGAGTGGGCTAAGGCAAGGGTCTTCGCTGACGTTGACCACAGGATTCACCAGTCGAAAGTCCTAATCCCGTTCACGCAAAAAAAACTTTTCGACAAATGTTTTTTTTTACAATAAATTGAACTAAAAAGTAGAAAATAAATATATTTTACAAAACCGTCATCTTAGGGTTGAAAAGTAACTTTTTCGATATATATTTTCCATACAGCTATCATAAATATATTTTCCTTTTAAAGTTAAAAAAGAAATTGTTACAAAGCAAGTTTATTATAAAAATATCCTTTCGACAAACTAGTTCTTGATGGTGTCGTTGAAATACCGTAAAGATGTCAAGACCCCAAAAAGGACCTCAAATGTCGAGCTTTTCATAATAAATAATGCGTGGTGTGCCAACATCACTTAGAACTCCCCGGGGTATCCTTTTAGAGTCCTTTATCGACACCCTCTTCGTCGCTTATCGCGCCACCTATCGTCATCAATGACTTGCAAGAATTTCTCTTTTTTAACATTATATTTCAGAGGCGTGTAATCAACAAAATTTGCCATAAATATGATAAGTATTGATAGATTTACAAAAAAAGTAATGTAAGCATGTAAATAAGTAAAAATATAATAGATATTAGTAGGTTGGTTGGACAAAAAAAGTATATAATAGATAAATACAGAAATGAAGCACAATTATTCTATTTCCATTTTTTTATTATATCGTGGTATCATTTACAAAAATTATCTTTACATTCTACCTCATTTCCTTTCCACCATCGCATAGCATCATCTTCCTTATTTTTCCACGAACGTTTTGGTCTTCCTCTTCCTCGTCTGTGGTTCCAATTCCCTACTATCTACCTAATTTATTCGTTTTTTTTTTGGACATGGGCATACACCATATTGAATATTTTAAGACATCTGTTTTGAACTTAATTCTTCTGCGGATTTCTTTATTCGAGACCCAGACCGTTCTTTTATGACCTCAGCAACTTTTCCAAAACTTCATTTCTGTGGCCAGGATTTTCCCTTTATTTCTTCTCTTTTTTCTGTTTCTTTATCTATGTTTCTATTTTCTGTTATCCTGAATCCTAAGTATTTGCATTTATCTCTGTCATCGTTTAGTGTAAGTCTTCTGTAATTGTCAAATACTCAGTTTTCTTCAAATTCATTTCAAGTCCAACTTTTTTATCATGTAGTTTATCTTCTTTAAAAGGCGTCAAGTACAAACTTCATAAATTAAACTTTAATCTTAGTAAGCGGATTTTTATTTCCTACATAATTATTTAAATCCAATAAATACGAGTTATTTATTGTAATATCCCTTAACTTTCAAAATTCCAGTTTCAGAGAGTTATCCTTGCCATGCTTTTAAAGCCTATTCCGGTAACTTCTATTGTATAGAAGATTAAATATGAACCATATTAATCTTACGACCTTTAGTTTGAGGGCTTACAAATCTAAGCGGATCAATATATGCACAGATAGTCAGGGGATCTTGGGGCTTTAAAGACCCTTAAACTGGTCTCCAGACTGGTAGACAAATGGCGAGTAGAAGTCGATGTTCTGGCGGAACATAAGAGTCTCAAGACACAACGGAATACAAAGTAACGAATAAGCTGATAAACTTGCAAAAAAAGTATTAGTCACATCATCCTAAGGTCCAGAGCCAGCTCTAGTGGTACCAAAAGTACGATCGGAAGCCGAATCAAAACATTGGTCTGTAGACAACACAACCAACACTGGAAGCACATCTATGGCTAAGCACACAGAAATGTGTGTCTTAAACAAACGTCTGCCAAAAGAGATTAACACTGCGCAACACCAGCAGGAATCAGATACGAGTCATTATAGGATTCTTTACGGGCCATGTAGGTACCTGTCAACGGACACCTGCAAACCGTAAAACTATTTAATGGAGACCCAACCTGTAGATCTTGCACCAAGAAAAGACAAGACAAGAGGTTGGTGGGTAGATAAAAGAAAGTTTATAGGACTGTTGAATTTGAGAACCCTGTTGTAGGGTTTAGGTCCTTTTCAGATAGTGGATTGGAAGGTTTGGATGGTGTTAGTATCGGTCGCCGGCTCCGCTATCACAAACTTCTCCACTTGCAGCAGGTTGGATTGCTTTAACTGTAGCTCTTGTATCTTCTTGCCATCCATGGCGCTTGAACGTACTTAAAAAGTCTTTTCATTTTGGTGTGAGTGTAAGTGTACGTGGAGGTGTAGCCCACGTGGTGCAATGTGGTCTTGCACCAGAGAATTTATTTAAACAGATACTGTACCACTGCGAAGATCGCAGAAAAATGTCAATTTTTGGAGACTTCACAGTGCCTCCACAAACATATAGCATCCATCCCTTGGAATTACGACTGGAGAGTACCAAGATTCTGGAGTGGAAGAAGTACAATAAGACTACTTGGCTACAGTGCTACCTGCGACTCTATGTCCCATGAGTTTAGTTGTATAATTGGATGGTAGGATTTCCAGTCCTCATAACCTGGACTAGCCCTTCGAAAGAAAAGAAAAAAATTAACAAATTGAGATTTATAACAATAGAACGTCCAGCTGAGTAACCAGAATCCAACAATGGCTTTAAATTAAGAGTAATTATCTTTTTTTAGAAACAAGTGTACAACACGATATTGAAATAAAAAACATTGACTAACAGAGGGAGTTACTATTGAATTATCGATATTTGCTTTGTCACTTTAACTTTAACTGATAAAGATCTTTAAATCGTTACACTTTGTCATGCAGTTTTCTGAGGTCTACTTCTCTGTTTGTCTTTTTGCTATTAGTTGCTATATACATATGGTCTACGTATTGTTAATCTGTGGTAAATCCAACTTTTTTTTTCGTTTTTTTAATGCCTTTTTGAGGTTTCTTTGGCATCATCATTAAAAAGTATCTACAAAAAAAAAACAATTAAATATCTATTTACAAAAGAGAAAGAAAAGTCTTTTCTCTTCATTCTTATTTCTTAGTAAAGAAAAATGATTTCTTTTAAATGTTGACAAAACGTCTCTAAGGAAAAAAAGTGTAAAGATTGCGACGAGCTTTTAATAGTCAGCCCTTGCTTTTCCGGTGAGATAATGATAATTACGGCTGACAAGTATTTTTAATTTTTCCGACGAATAGAGGGAGCGTGTTAATATTTACTTTATATTACAACTGTTTGACTTTTGGCCCCAAAAATAAATATTGAAGGGACAGAGAACTGAATAAAATATTCTGCTTGGTGTTAATTATACAAAAACAGTGAAGGAGATTAAATTAATTATTCATATTTTGTTAAAAAAAGCGAAATCGGAGGTTTAAAATAAACTAGCAGTTTGCATAAAGACATGAAACACATTTTTACAAATTTCTTCTTTAATATCTTCTTCTTTACTTTCCATACTGTAAGATCATTTGTTATTTCATGGAGATCATTTTCTAGATCTTTCCAATTGGCTTCCTTTTTAAAACTAATTTGTTTATGTTTGCTCTTTTCCTCCACTCTTTTCCTATACCTTCTTCATAAACATTGATCTTTTTTTACCGATATTTCTGCAGCTTATTTAGCCAAGCCAATGTCTTCATAAAAGGACACTTGGCTTAATTTACTGCAGAACTGTTATCACAAAGGCGAAACTATTTTAAAATGATTGTCAGTCTCTTAACAGGACATGGATGGCTCACTAAACACAAGAACTTAGCAGATGAAGACATCTGTCGATACTGCCAAGAGGAGAAGAAACCCCATTTCCTGTCCTTGCAAGGACACTGTCAAGTCTTATTAAGAAGGCAGGGCTAGACAAGGTGCTCTAATCCTCTTCTAGAGATGATGGTCACTACCAATTGCGACAGCATCTCTTTAGGATGAAATTAACAGAATCGCCGCTATGCAGAGGCTGCGAACAAGAAGAGGAAACAGTAGAACACATTATGTATCACTGCTCTGCTTTTTCCGAAATCAGAAGATCCGTCTTGGGCAGTACCTATTGGCTTACACCAGCCGATGTCAGGGATATCCCCCTCAGGAGCCTCATCACCTATTTTAAATCACTAGGCCTGGTGACAGCCTGAGGTGAGGATATCCCTACAATACGGGAGGATGCACAATGGGTCATATGTGGCCTCAGTGCTGGCTAAGCACTAGCTCGCCCCTCCGCAAATCTCCAGATCCAGAGATGGATGGCTTACTAAACACAAGAACTTATAGCAGATGAAGACATCTGTCGATACTGCCAAGAGTAGAAGAAACCCCATTTAATGTCCGTGCAAGGACACTGTCAAGTCTCATTAGGAGGGCAGGGCTAGACAAGGTGCTCTAATCCTCTTCTAGAGATGATGGGTGTTCATACAATAGATCTGTAAAGGTCGCAGTGATATAAAATAAAAGCCAATCCAATGATAATCTATGTATGTAATTAGGCTTATTTTACTTCTTCCGTTGGTTTAAGGCACCCATTCCAACACTTGGTACCTTGTACGAGTTTGTGCAGGTGTAGCAGATGAATGTTGTATATTTTTGGAGTCTCCAAAAATGGACTCTTTCCTGTCGTCTACTGCCTCGCAGAGGCTTATTACATTTTTGTCTGGTTTAAGTTTCCTGCTGCGTAATCTGCAGCAAGGCTCTCCATTAAATAGCCTCATGGTTTACTTGATACATTTTATAGCCCTAAACTGTCATAACGGTACTCGTTTAGAAATTCCAGCCTCGGTTCGTTCGTCCCGTCGACTCTAAACATCTAACTCTAACTGTAATAAATGATTTCCTATTCTTGTAACGTAAATTACTATTACTATCTTGCATTTTCATACTGCTATTGCACCTATTTTATTTATGCAACTTTTCTTTTATCTTTCTCTTCTTCTTATCTCAATTCTTCTTCTCCTCTGATAGTAGTATTTGCCTTTAAATATCTTTCAATACCTTAACGCACTTGTGTAATTTATTTCTTGACCTCTCCAATTTATTTTCTTAATTGATACGAAAATGTGTCTTAATATTTATGCTTGAAATGAATTATTTAAGGAGGTCCTTTCGCCGCCAATGTTAAATAAAAACTATTAGATTATGAATAAATTTATTTTTTTTTCTAATAGTTAAAGAACTTATTTATCGAATAGTGAAGTTTTAATCATACCTTACCGTGCAAATTTTTGAAAAAAAAAAGTTTTAAAATGTTAGTATTTGTACAGAGTCTTATGAGAAAGTAAGTCCGTAACGATATTTTTCGAATTATACTATCAGTCACCGATTAGATGGAATAAAGAAAAACTGAAAATTAGATTTTTGAAATATCCAGGTTCCTTTTTTTGCAATAAAATATATCAGTCACCGGGCAATTTACTGAGAAATTAATAATTAAAAATCACAAAATAATCTCAAGTAACTTACATTAAAATGGAGTCAAAACATTTGGCAACGTTGCGTAGCGCGCGAAGTAATTCCTTCAATGTAAACTTTTCTTTTTTGCACTTACAACATTATCACACCATTGTTTACGTTTAAGACTCACAAATTTACAAGCATTCTTGCCACGAGACATTCGAATATTATGATTAAGCATTTTTATTCAATTTACTCATTCACCACATTGACAGCTTAAGCTTAAACGTAGTTAAGGTTAGGATTGTGTGGATACAAATATGAACAACCGTGAGACAGCGTTGTCAAATCACAGACAGGCTATTAACAGCTGATTTACAAGAGTCAAATTAACTTCTGTAGTTATAGTATAGGAGCTAGCAACGTTTTCGAGAAAGAATTTTAGGTCAGCTGATTTTGTGATATGTCGTCTTTCTTGTACTTTCGGTTAGACTCTGGGCTATCTGGCTGGCGGTAGCGGTTGCGTTTATTAGTGCGCATCCTACCTGTCCAGGTAATAATCCTGGATTTTAAAAACATTTTAGAAGGCGTCATTTTTAATTTTCTGTTTTTAAATAAGTCTACCTGACATACTTTTTTATTGCCAGACATTTTTGACAATGCTAACTATGTGCCAGACGCGATTTTTTATTTTTTTTTATAAAAATTTCAAAGTATTTTATAATGTCTGTAATTTTAATATTATTTTATTTAAAGATAATAAAAACTTAAAATAAATTTGCCAGACATTAATTCGATTGTTAAGTCTTGAAATAAAATGAAAAAGTCATGAAAAGTATTGCAGTATAATGCTAGTAGTCCGAGAGAGACAGTTGCAGAATAAGTGGAGAATGATACAGGAATTATTATCAATGTTTTGGTATATAATCCCCACAGTGTCATGTAAAGTTTCTTTTCCATTCAACGTGTCAACATATCTATCGAAATTATCGAACGCTACACCGGTGCATAGCGAAGGATTTAAAATAATGTCTGGAGGATAAACTTGGGATTGACGTACCGATGAGATAGTTGCTTCTGTTTCTAATTCTTCTAGAGTGGTATAGTTACTGCTTTAATGGCAAAATACCTTGATTCATCATCAGAAACAGATTATGCCAGTAACTCCACTTCACTCACTTTGTTACCGAGTACTCCAGTAGATATTAGTGAAACTGTTCCAAGAAACGTAACTCAAAGCTCCTACAGTGAGATTGCTTCTTCAAGTTTAAATATTCAGACAAAATCAGGAGATTTTGAACTGAATTTGAACAGTAAAATAACACCAGAAGATGTTGCTCCTAGTTCAAATAACCAGAAAATATCAAGACATCTTGATTTAGATTTTAACCGTGAGATATCATCAGAAAATGCTGCTTTAAATTTAGATAATCGGACAACGTTAGAAGATGTTGCTTCCAGCTCGACCTGTGATTTAAGTATCAATGAAACTAACGTTTTTAATAACACTAATATTGAAGATATTGGAAAAGAACGACAATTTAAAAATGTTTGCTTTTTTTGTGATAAAATCATTGAGTGGATGGAAAAACTTAATAATGAAGAATTATTACAGAAAATTAATCGTCTCAAATCTGAAAATAAAACAATTTTTTATCATCATTTATGTGAATTAAATTATTTAAATGATTATAATAAAACAGTTTCAGACATTCCACATACTTCTTGGCATAAAAATCGTAATATTCATAAATATATTTTTAATCATATTGTATCAACGGTAGAAGAAGAAGTTTTGCAAAAAAAAAATTGTGTATTGTTATCATCTCTCTGTGATACGTACAATCATTATTTGGAATATGAGCAGAAACTAGAGCCTCAGTCAGATATTTGTTTAATAACTAATCATTATCTAGAAGAAAAAATACAAAAACATTTTAAGAAAAGTATTAAATTTATATCGAAGCAAAAGAATAAAATTATCATTCATAAAGATTGCAGCTTACTAGAAAATGATTTTACAAAACTTGAAGAAGAAAACTTAATTGATAAAGTTGCATTAACCTTGCGAAATGCTATTTTAAAAATTGAAAAATCAAAATTACCATCAAAAATTAAAACAAACGACTTAATTACTGGTGAATGCGTGATTCCTGATAAATTAAATCGATTCTTCAAAGTATTGTTGGGGGGTAAAGATATAAGACGCAGAGATAGTCAAAATTGTAGTAGATTAAGTTCCTCTCTGGCTGCTGATGCCATTCTTTGTGTAAGTAATGGTACTGTTAAACCATCTAAACATATCACTCTTGGTATGACTATAAAAAGTCTAACAAGCAGCAAAAAAATAATAAATATTTTAAATAGATTTGGACATTGCTGTAACTATACCACTCTAGAAGAATTAGAAACAGAAGCAACTATCTCATCGGTACGTCAATCCCAAGTTTGTCCTCCAGACATTATTTTAAATCCTTCGCTATGCACCGGTGTAGCGTTCGATAATTTCGATAGATATGTTGACACGTTGAATGGAAAAGAAACTTTACATGACACTGTGGGGATTATATACCAAAACATTGATAATAATTCCTGTATCATTCTCGACTTATTCTGCAACTGTCTCTCTCGGACTACTAGCATTATACTGCAATACTTTTCATGACTTTTTCATTTTATTTCAAGACTTAACAATCGAATTAATGTCTGGCAAATTTATTTTAAGTTTTTATTATCTTTAAATAACATAATATTAAAATTACAGACATTATAAAATACTTTGAAATTTTTATAAAAAAAAAATAAAAAATCGCGTCTGGCACATAGTTAGCATTGTCAAAAATGTCTGGCAATAAAAAAAGTATCTCAGGTAGACTTATTTAAAAACAAAAAATTAAAAGTGACGCCTTCTAAAATGTTTTTAAAATCCAGGATTATTACCTGGACAGGTAGGATGCGCACTAATAAACGCAACCGCTACCGCCAGCCAGATAGCCCAGAGTCTAACCGAAAGTGCAAGAAGGACGACATATCACAAAATCAGCTGACCTAAAATTCTTACTTTTCAAACGTTGCTAGCTCCCGTACTATTAACTATTTTTTTTTTAATTTTCAAAATTTCAATTATCAATGCCTCATATACTATTTATTTTTTAATTTTAGGAATTTTTATGGGTTTTTTATTTTAATTTATCGAGTATTGACTACAACAGTTGTTTTGACTAATTTGCAGCGAAAGGACCTCCTTAAGGTTTCTTTAAAAAGTTATATAAAAAACTATGCATAAACCTAATTCTCACGAACACAAAAACAAATCAAGAATAGAGGGAAAATATATCGTAGGCAATCCTGACGTTCCAACCAATATATCAATTAGCAGCACCCGCTAACCATCGGGGCGTGGCGAATACAATATCATCACATTGGCGACCCCAGAAATCGCAGTGACGCTTCGTCGTTGCCCCCCAAATAGGGTGCCACACCGAGGGATCACTTTACGTTTTCGATATTTTATCACAGACAGATAAATCATGATATGTTTAGGGAGATGTTTTTTTTTTAATAAATAGGTATTTTAGTAGATAACAGAATCTTTTCAACTACTGGAGCTTTATAAGAACGTAACTCTTTTCTTTTTGTAGTTGTATTTTGTTTGGCTTAAATCAAATTTTAAGATATACATATAGTTCTTCAAAGATAATACTATTTATTTATTTTGCTCAACAGGCCGTGCAGGCCCTAGGCATAAAATTAACACTTTACATTTTCCTCCAATACTCATCCTAAAAACATAAAAGGTATTACATAATATAATGTACTCTTAACAAAGTCTGTCCCTAAGCTTTTATAACTGTTCTTGGGCTCTCATCACCACTCCTCTCCAAAATGTTCTGACCACTGCATTGTTTCTCCAATCACTGATATTTATTGCTTGTAAATCTTTTTGGACACTTCTTTACTGTCAAACCATCTCTTCCTTGGTCTTCCTTTTCTTTTCTTTCCTATTGGCTTTTTATTTAAAAATATTTTAGTCATTCGACTGTTTTCTAATCTTTGCACATATCCTAGCCATCTTAATCGCTAATTTTGGGTTCTTCGTAGAACGTCTCTAATTCCTTCTTAGTCCTTCTTCTCCACCCCATCTCTGTGTGTTTTCCTCCCTAGATGGATCTTAACATTTTTCTCTCCCATCGCTCTGATTTTTCTTCTTCCGCTTTTTTCAATACCCAGGTTTCTCTTTGTTTTCCTTGAGGCAAAATTCGATTTCATTGGAGACCTTAGCATTCCATATTTTTTATTTCCTTTTGTAATTCTTGCTTCTACTTCTTCATCTTCTCTGAATCTTTCGAAGCAATAGATCAGGTCCTCTGTCTCTAGTATCTCTAAAAACTGCTCTTTGTCTTTCTCTATGTTCCCCAGTATCACGTTCTTTTATTCTTAAACCAAGTAGCTTTGCTTCTTTTATTATTCTTTTTACAATTCTTTTTAACTCTTTTATTGTTCTCGCCACACCTAATTGTCAACTCATGCATTGATGTTGAATTTTCATTATTGTTTTTACAGTTTTTACAGGACAACGTAGGCGATATCGGATCACCTTGCCTGAGACCTTGGTGATTTTCAAAGTCTTCTGAAACTCCTTTCCAAACTACTTCGCTTCTAACGTCATTTTAACTAAGTTGATTAACTTAGGGATTTTCAAAGCATGGTACATTCTTTTTCTATTTATCTGATCATATGCTTGCTTAAAATCTACGAAAAGTATATGTAGACATCCTCTTTGTATTCATAGCAGTTAGCTTGTATTTCTTTTAGAGTGAAAATCTGATCTGTCACAGAAGGTTCTGTCTGAATCCTGCCTGGTATTCCCCTATATTTTTTTCCATATATATTCTTCTACGTAAGCATTGAGCAAGTATCTTATACCCTGTCTATAATTTTCACAAGTTTGTTTATCCCCTTTTTTATGTAGATACTAGCTGTACCGGCGCGCGTTGCTACGCCAGCAACTAAAATAAATTTAAGAAAAATAAAAGAGAAGAAGAGATAGAGAAGGAAAGAAAGTTTATACTTTTGTTTTACTTATCGCACCAAAAATATATTTTTCGAACTTATATTTATACGAATTCGTGTAGATATCTATCAGTATTGAATTTGATACATGGAAGCGCCATCTGGTGGCAACTTCCATTAATACGAATATCATATTCATCTAACCCGTTAAAAATACATTATCATACTGATTTTCCTGACAATAGGTTGAACGGGACAGAAGTTGCTAGTCTGCAGCGCCACCTGGTGGCAAGTGGCATCAATGAGCATATCATACAAACCTTCTCCGTGGAAAAATACATATGCATACCAATTTTCATGACAATCGGTTGAACGGGACAGAAGTTGCTACTCTGCAGCGCCACCTGGTGGCGAGTAGGATCAATGAGCATATCATACAAACCTTTTCCGTGGAAAAATACATATACATACCAATTTTCATGACAATCGGTTGAACGGGACAGAAGTTGCTAGTCTGCAGCACCACCTGGTGGCGAGTGGCATCAATGAGCATATCATACAAACCTTCTCCGTGGAAAAATACATATACATACCAATTTTCATAATAATCGGTCCAGTCGTTTTTGAGTTCATTAAGTACATACAGACATACAGACATACAGACATACAGACATACAGACATACAGACAAACATTCATTTTTATATATATAGATTAGACATATCCTTGCCATTGTCCAGTCTCTTGGCATCTTTTCTTCCTCCAATATATTATATATTTGCTCATGTAACTCGTTCCCTTCTGCTTTTAGCATTTAGACTGTAATTTCTGTCGCTCCTGGGCTTTTATTATTTTTAAAATTACTAATTATCTTTATAATTTTTTGTTTCGTTGGTGTCTCCACTTCTAGCTCATTTCCTTCTATCTCACATAATGTAACAATTTCTTCCTCTGTAGTGCTGTTTAGTAGCTCTTGAAAATAGTTTTTCCATCTCTCTAATACTTTTGTTGTTTCACTTATTAGTAGACCGTCTTTGCTTTTAATGTAAGTGCTATGATTCTTTTAGTCTGTTCCCATTTTTAAACCTCCTGGTAAAAGGATCTTATTTCTTTATTTTGGAATTTTTCTTTAATATCCTTTAACTTGTCTTCATTGGATTTTCTTTTCTTCCTCCTGCACAGTCTTTTCATCACTCTTTTTGCATTTTTATACTCTTCTTTAGTCTGTTAAAGAATATGTAAAGGGGAATTACAATAAAAATATTTTTTATCTAATTTAATTAATACATAAAAAAAGAGATACAATCTGCTAATAAATTTCCCACCAATTAAAAGTTTTCGTGTTTCGATGATAAGATATAATTTTTTGAGTCAGTCCGTGAAATAAATAGTGACATTGCTCACTTTTTCCAACAATAACCTTTAATTGCATAGTTCAGGGTGGTTTTGTTTGGTTAGTGGTTGTTGGCACGCATCGGCATCAAGTCACCCGTGGGAAGAATTAGGGTGGACCACCCCTTAACGTAACAGTTCAGAATCAGTTTTATAATGATCGAAGGATCATGCCCTAATTCGTTAAATGGCTCGAAACATATGCTTTTTTCATCCCCTTCGAGTGCCACCAACGCTCTATTCTAACTTATTTATATGGGTTATGGTAGTATTATAGGATTACGTCATATTAATTGGTTACACTTAAATGATAGTATGAATACTCTATTTTGTAAATAACTTATTGGAAGAAATTTCATTGTTACTGAATATTTGACACACAATATCGCTTTGTATGATAAATGTTTAAAATGCTAAAGGGTTACGCAAGGTTCTTATTTAGAACTACTTTTATATACTGAGATGATATATGATATATTATGTGCTAAAGTAAATATAACAATGAGTAAAAAGTATATTCTTGAGACCAGGGAAGAGTACAAAGCATTGGTACTTGGATAATTTATATTTCATTTTTAGAATAATAAATAGTATCTAGGACGTCCAAAATGACATATCGTTTTATTAATCATCAATAACTTTAATATTAATCATAATAGGAACATATTTTTTTCTTACAACTTTGCTTATATTAATTGGTTAACAGGAATCATATAGATTTTGTCAGAAAAATCAACACTTACAAAAATATTTAGTATTAAATGAAGATCAAGAAAAATCCGTTTTGTCCATACCGTATGGACAAAACGACACGAGTCGTATGGACTAAATGACATACACAGCCATCAACATAACAAAAATGATAAAATAAGAGATAACAATAAAAATTAATTGCACAATTCGCAAACAAATTTTTTGGTACGCTTTGGCAAATCAGCACAGGCTGCGTGAACCCAACGACTGCACCGCCTGCACCTCAACCACCCCTCACCAGGCTTTGAACGTGAGTAGAGATCGTTGCAGTAAATACAGGCACAATCATCTTCTACGTCTTCTTGATCAGAGCGCTCTTCATCTTAGTCATCATCAATGTAAAGAGACTTAGTAACTGCTTGTTTCCTTTTACGAGTTGGTTTTTCAGCTGCAATCTCTCGTTTGTACTTTAATTCTGCCATATTTGGTGATGACGTAAGTAGGAATGTTGTCGTTCGTTTCTTTGGCTTTCGTTTACCCTGTCCACTTACAAATTTACCACTGGGAACTGGAGAAATGACATTAACTGGAACAGCTAAAGAACTTGTCGATGCAAAGGAACTTGTGGATGTTTGGGAAATGTCTAACGGGCCAGTCAGTGTGTTATGAATATTATTAGTGACAGCTATTGCTTTTGAAGAATCCGATGAAGTAGATGGTTTACAAGAACTAGTGGATGGATTTGATGAAGATTCAGGGGCCTTATTCTGTTCCTGGGCCACAATCTCGCCAGCCTCCGGTTCTATTGGCAACGATGGAAGGTTCTGATCCTGGATTGAGTCTGAGTTATCAGCTATTGAACCTATTGGCATATTTGTTGTTTCAGCTGGTTCAAAATAGTGATCTGGAAATACGTCTGGATTAACTGGCCATAGTCCAGTGTTTTTGAAACCATTGCATGCATTTTGAACTGAAGCAGTCTTTCCATAAGCTTTATTAAATAAATATCCGATCTGAAGAGCTGTCACCACTCTTCCCGGATGATTTCTAAGCCAGACAGAAATCTCTTGGTTAAAATATGTCTTGAGCGGTCCATAAAAGCACACATCGAGAGGCTGCATACGATGGGTGCAGTGTGGAGGAAGACAAACAATTTCGATTCCATTCTCTTTGGCAAATTTCAAAGCTTCGAATGACTTATGGCTCGCATGGCCATCGACAATAAGAAGGACTTTATCATTATGACTAGCTTTTACAAAGCTTTGAAAATGCTGGAGCCACTTCACGAAAATTTCAGTGGTCATCCACCCGCTTTCTTGAGCTACTCCTACCGTACCAGTTGGTGCTTCATCCACCAGCTCGTTTTTCATATTTTTCCTTGGAAAAATCATGAAAGGAGGTACATACGACCCAGCTGCGTTCATGCAACACACAACTGTCACATTAGATCCCCGCTCCGCGCTTGTAATGGCACCTACTTGCTTCCTGCCATTGGTAGCCAGGATCTTTTGAGGTCTTTGGACAGTAGACAGTCCCGATTCGTCCACATTGTAGATCCGGTTTGCGTTTAATTTGTGTTTGTCTATGTATTCTTGATAGTTATCGAAAAACTTTTTTACTTGAGGTCTATTAAAAGCTTGGGCTCTGGCTGCGGAGGTAGGCTCCGGTTTTCGTAAAGATATGTCTTTATGGCGTTTTAAAAATCCATCTAGCCACTCCTGGCCAGCTTTACCCTTATCTTTATTAAAACTGTGTGAAAAGCCATTCTTTTCAGCCAATTCGAAAGCGAGTTCTTGGACCATTGTACGCGTTAATCCAAACATGCGAGTTTCAAGTAGCTTGATGTGCTCAACCAATTGTCTCTCAATTTCAAGAGGAAATGTTAGCTGAAATCGGCCTAAACCTTTTGCTGCAGGTGCAACTGTTTTATTTTGTTCCAAAGCATGCCGCCTTAGTGTAGCTTGTGGCACTTCAAAGGTTTTAGAAGCCAGAAGCCAACCCATTTTTTTCTCTTTAACAGCTTCAATAGCTTTTTTCATCGCTTCTTGACTCCATGCATGATTGCCGATTACTTGTCCTCTTATAATTTCGGGGCATATTGCCATTCTGTAAATTAAAAAGATTTACGTAGATTTACTTAAAAACTTTTCTTACCACCATCTCAACGGACAAAATGACACATTATGTCGTTTTGTCCATAGTGGTTGTATGTCATTTTGTACATAGCCTCAAAAAATATTACAATTCGAAGAATAATCTTGTTGCAGTGACAATAATGTTTTAAATTCTACGCGAATAACTCAAACACAAAATGCTTCGAAATATAAAATTATAGGACAGTAAAATAACAAAAGAAAACTTACCAAAAAACAAAAAACAAATGACCACTAACAAATTTCTTTCCAACCTCGAAACACAAATGTCAACATGGCATCCGTTCTGTATTTTAAACGGCTCTCAAAAGTCCAATGGTATATTTTCGGTGTACGTGCTTCTAGATTGGCTAACTTTTGACAGTTTATACCGCGCACTTTTTTAAATATCACTAATGTGTCGTTTTGTCCGTATATGTCATTTTGGACGTACTTCCTCTATATTGTAATACAAGTGTTACAATGACAGGCTTCGTAGTACGAGTGCAGTTTGTGAAACGAACCGCAAAAAAAATTTCAAATTAAATTAGAGAAATTATATTTAGAACAAATTTAAAATTAAAATAAATAATATTAATTTTCAAAAGTTTTGAACTCTACCCTAAGATAAGAGTATTGTGGGCTATAGTAAAGTTATAAAAAAATTATATATATAAATTTAATTTATCTCTGATTAAAATTTCTTATATTAAAATTAAAATTCTACTGCAAGGTTTTTAATTATAGCATACCAAAGCTTTCTTATAAAACATTACTAATAATTGTAATTATTGAAACCATAGCTCTTTTATTGCAGTTTTTGCAAGAGTTGCTGGATTGCCGAGACTTACGAATTTGGAAAAACTGAAAGAACGATCCACTAATTATATCTAGCTGGCTGACCCGGCGAACTTTGTATCGGCTAACACTTTATGATTTTTTTTAATCTTTTCCAATTTTTACGATTTTTTGTATTGATATCCCTAATTTGATTACTGTTTTTGTCGTTTTTAGTACTCATCATTTTCTTTCGGTTTTTTTAAAATTTTGTCCATTTTACATTTTTATCTTTTTCATTTTTATTTAATTCTTTTTTTTGTCTTTCCCCATTTTTTTTTAATTTTTTACATTTTCGTCAATTAAAAGAATAATATCAACAAATTGGTACACGCCCATAAATCTCGTTTTTTTTTCAATTTGGATCAATTAAAGTAAATTTTTTATAGGTGTTAGTAAAATTACCTATAATAAATTGGGGGGGGGGGAGGGTTCTGTGTTTTTCAAATTTTGTCCATTTTACATTTTTATCTATTTCTTTTTTATTTAATTCTTTTTTTTTCTTTCCTTATTTTTTTTTATTTTTTTACATTTTTGACAATTAAATGAATAATATCAATAAATTGGTACACGCCCTTAAACCCCTTTTTTTGCAATTTGGATCAATTAAAGTAAATTTTTTATAGGTGTTAGTAAAATTACCTATAATAAATTGGGGGGTTTCTGTGTTTTTCAAATTTTGTCCATTTTACATTTATCTATTGCTTTTTTATTTAATTCTTTTTTTTTTCTTTCCTCATTTTTTTTATTTTTTTACATTTTCGACAATTAAATGAATAATATAAATAAATTGGTACACGCCCTTAAACCCCTTTTTTTGCAATTTGGATCAATTAAAGTAAATTTTTTACAGGTGTTAGTAAAATTACCTATAATAAATTGGGAGGGTTTTCTGTGTTTTTCAAATTTTGTCCATTTTACATTTATCTATTTCTTTTTTATTTAATTCTTTTTTTTTTTTTTCCTCATTTTTTTTTATTTTTTTACATTTTCGACAATTAAATGAATAATATAAATAAATTGGTACACGCCCTTAAACCCCTTTTTTGCAATTTGGATCAATTAAAGTACATTTTTTATAGGTGTTAGTAAAATTACCTATAATAAATTGGGGGGTTCTGTGTTTTTCAAATTTTGTCCATTTTACATTTATCTATTTCTTTTTTATTTAATTCTTTTTTTTTTCTTTCCCCATTTTTTTTATTTTTTTACATTTTCGACAATTAATTGAATAATATCAATAAATTAGTACACGCCTTTAAACCCCCTTTTTGCAATTTGGATCAATTAAAGTAAATTTTTTATAGGTGTTAATAAAATTACCTATAATAAATTGGGGGGGTTCTGTGTTTTTCAAATTTTGTCCATTTTACATTTATCTATTTCTTTTTTATTTAATTCTTTTTTTTTTCTTTCCTCATTTTTTTTATTTTTTTACATTTTCAACAATTAAATGAAAAATATCAATAAATTGGTACACGCCCTTAAACCTCTTTTTTGCAATTTGGATCAATTAAAGTAAATTTTTTATAGGTGTTAGTAAAATTACCTATAATAAATTGGGGGGGTTCTGTGTTTTTCAAATTTTGTAAATTTTACATTTATCTATTTCTTTTTTATTTAATTCTTTTTTTTTTCTTTCCTCATTTTTTTTATTTTTTTTTTTCATTTTCGACAATTAAATGAATAATATCAATAAATTGGTACACGCCCTTAAACCCCTTTTTTTGCAATTTGGATCAATTAAAGTAAGTTTTTTATAGGTGTTAGTAAAATTACCTATAATAAATTGGGGTGGGGTTCTGTGTTTTCCACATTTTGTCCATTTTACATTTACCTATTTCTTTTTTATTTAATTCTTTTTTTTTCTTTTCCCATTTTTTTTATTTTTTTACATTTTCGACAATTAAATAAATAATATCAATAAATTGGTACACGCCCTTAAACCCCTTTTTTTTGCAATTTGGATCAATTAAAGTACATTTTTTATAGGTGTTAGTAAAATTACCTATAATAAATTGGGGGGGGTTCTGTGTTTTTCAAATTTTGTCCATTTTACATTTATCTATTTCTTTTTTATTTAATTCTTTTTTTTTTCTTTCCTCATTTTTTTTATTTTTTTACATTTTCGACAATTAAATGAATAATATCAATAAATTGGTACACGCCCTTAAACCCCTTTTTTGCAATTTGGATCAATTAAAGTAAAATTTTTATAAGTGTTAGTAAAATTACCTATAATAAATAGGGGGGTTTCTGTGTTTTTCAAATATTGTCCATTTTACATTTTTATCTATTTCTTTTTTATTTAATTCTTTTTTTTTTCTTTCCTTATTTTTTTTTATTTTTTTACATTTTTGACAATTAAATGAATAATATCAATAAATTGGTACACGCCCTTAAACCCCTTTTTTGCAATTTGGATCAATTAAAGTAAATTTTTTATAGGTGTTAGTAAAATTACCTATAATAAATTGGGGGGTTTCTGTGTTTTTCAAATTTTGTCCATTTTACATTTATCTATTGCTTTTTTATTTAATTCTTTTTTTTTCTTTCCTCATTTTTTTTATTTTTTTACATTTTCGACAATTAAATGAATAATATAAATAAATTGGTACACGCCCTTAAACCCCTTTTTTTGCAATTTGGATCAATTAAAGTAAATTTTTTACAGGTGTTAGTAAAATTACCTATAATAAATTGGGAGGGTTTTCTGTGTTTTTCAAATTTTGTCCATTTTACATTTATCTATTTCTTTTTTATTTAATTCTTTTTTTTTCTTTCCTCATTTTTTTTTATTTTTTTACATTTTCGACAATTAAATGAATAATATAAATAAATTGGTACACGCCCTTAAACCCCTTTTTTGCAATTTGGATCAATTAAAGTACATTTTTTATAGGTGTTAGTAAAATTACCTATAATAAATTGGGGGGGTTCTGTGTTTTTCAAATTTTGTCCATTTTACATTTATCTATTTTTTTTTTATTTAATTCTTTTTTTTTCTTTCCTTATTTTTTTACATTTTCGATAATTAAATGAATAATATCAATAAATTGGTACACGCCCTTAAACCCCTTTTTTGCAATTTTGATCAATTAAAGTAAAATTTTTATAAGTGTTAGTAAAATTAGGTACCTATAATAAATTGGGAGGGTTTTCTGTGTTTTTCAAATTTTGTCCATTTTACATTTATCTATTTCTTTTTTATTTAATTCTTTTTTTTTCTTTCCTCATTTTTTTTTATTTTTTTACATTTTCGACAATTAAATGAATAATATAAATAAATTGGTACACGCCCTTAAACCCCTTTTTTGCAATTTGGATCAATTAAAGTACATTTTTTATAGGTGTTAGTAAAATTACCTATAATAAATTGGGGGGGTTCTGTGTTTTTCAAATTTTGTCCATTTTACATTTATCTATTTCTTTTTTATTTAATTCTTTTTTTTTTCTTTCCTTATTTTTTTTATTTTTTTACATTTTCGATAATTAAATGAATAATATCAATAAATTGGTACACGCCCTTAAACCCCTTTTTTGCAATTTTGATCAATTAAAGTAAAATTTTTATAAGTGTTAGTAAAATTACCTATAATAAATGGGGGGGTTTCTGTGTTTTTCAAATTTTGTCCATTTTACATTTATCTATTGCTTTTTTATTTAATTCTTTTTTTTTCTTTCCTCATTTTTTTTATTTTTTTACATTTTCGACAATTAAATGAATAATATAAATAAATTGGTACACGCCCTTAAACCCCTTTTTTTGCAATTTGGATCAATTAAAGTAAATTTTTTACAGGTGTTAGTAAAATTACCTATAATAAATTGGGAGGGTTTTCTGTGTTTTTCAAATTTTGTCCATTTTACATTTATCTATTTCTTTTTTATTTAATTCTTTTTTTTTCTTTCCTCATTTTTTTTTATTTTTTTACATTTTCGACAATTAAATGAATAATATAAATAAATTGGTACACGCCCTTAAACCCCTTTTTTGCAATTTGGATCAATTAAAGTACATTTTTTATAGGTGTTAGTAAAATTACCTATAATAAATTGGGGGGTTCTGTGTTTTTCAAATTTTGTCCATTTTACATTTATCTATTTCTTTTTTATTTAATTCTTTTTTTTTTCTTTCCCCATTTTTTTTATTTTTTTACATTTTCGACAATTAATTGAATAATATCAATAAATTGGTACACGCCTTTAAACCCCCTTTTTGCAATTTGGATCAATTAAAGTAAATTTTTTATAGGTGTTAGTAAAATTACCTATAATAAATTGGGGGGGTTCTGTGTTTTTCAAATTTTGTCCATTTTACATTTATCTATTTTTTTTTATTTAATTCTTTTTTTTTCTTTCCTTATTTTTTTTATTTTTTTACATTTTCGATAATTAAATGAATAATATCAATAAATTGGTACACGCCCTTGAACCCCTTTTTTGCAATTTTGATCAATTAAAGTAAAATTTTTATAAGTGTTAGTAAAATTACCTATAATAAATGGGGGGGTTTCTGTGTTTTTCAAATTTTGTCCATTTTACATTTATCTATTGCTTTTTTATTTAATTCTTTTTTTTTCTTTCCTCATTTTTTTTATTTTTTTACATTTTCAACAATTAAATGAATAATATCAATAAATTGGTACACGCCCTTAAACCCCTTTTTTTGCAATTTGGATCAATTAAAGTAAATTTTTTATAGGTGTTAGTAAAATTACCTATAATAAATTGGGGGGTTACTCTGTATTTCAAATTTTGTCCATTTTACATTTATCTATTTCTTTTTTATTTACTTCTTTTTTTTTCTTTCCTCATTTTTTTATTTTTTTACATTTTCGAGAATTAAATGAATATATCAATAAATTGGTACACGCCCTTAAACCCCTTTTTTGCAATTTGGATCAATTAAAGTAAATTTTTGTGGGTGTTAGTAAAATTACCTATTAAAATTTGGGGGGGTGTATGATTGAACAAACTTTACCTCTTAAACTCCTAATAATTGGTATTGTTTTATATTTTTCCACAAATTATTATCTTTCCAAAAGTAGCAACTTTATAATTACAATTATACCTATTATTTATACCGAAATAAAAACTAACTTCCTATAAAGTTACCAACATATTTTCCTCATCTTCATCAAATAATATAGCTGTTCTTGTAGGGAAAACAACATTTTCGAGATAACATAAAAACCTCGTTATCTGCCGTTTGGTATTAAATCAGAGAAGTTGTGTTTGTCGTTAGCAATAGTAATATAAAGTCGTTATCAGATTATTCAACCCTAGTAGAGAACTTACGAACTACTAAATGGGTGGATTGTAGTCTATTAATCAAGTCAGCGTATTTTACAGGGGTTGGTTTGGTATGGTATGGTTTGGTTTCATTGCTCTTCTCTCCTTTGGAAATATCTACATTTCATCTACATTTCGCAATCGTAAATACGGGGTGCTGATACGTCGGATCTAAATTATGTTTTATTATTCTCCCGGTTGCTGACAACGGGTAATAATATTACATAACTTTCTGATGAGTTTAAATGTTAACAATTATATATACTGTTTATATCGTCACATTTTAAATGGGTTACTGAAAAAATTAATAAGTATATAAAATAGGTAAATCCAAATCCACACTAATATTATAAATGTGATAGTGTGTTTGTGTGCTTGTCTCCCAAAACGAAGCAACGAATTGGTGTGATTTTTTATGTGGAGATAGTTAAAGGGATGAAGAGTGACATAGGCTACTTTTTGTCCCTTTGTATTTCTCCAAACCTCTGAAAAAACGGGTGAAAATTTCGCAATTTTGAGGCAAAAAGTTAAAACTTAGTATGCGGATTCTTTGTAGCTAAGAATAATACGTCACGGGGGGAGGAGGCAATTATAAGTCGCCAAAAAAATGACAACAACAACTGAAAGTCGAGATGTATTTATACTTGAAAATAGAATCAAAATCAATTTGAATTGATATCCTAGCTGCTTCTGTTTATTAGATAATCAAATTTTTAGATTTTTAGCATAATTTTAAAGTTATACTTCTATTCATGCACTCGGTGGAAAAGATTTGTGTACAGTTAAATGGGAAAAATCATTACTTATGTAATAGTGTGAGTAAGAGAGACAGACACACTTTAAATACCGGTTCAAGATTCAGTACACAAAAAACAGTCTGAACTAATGTATGAATATCATAGTGACGGACCACATGATTATTTGACAGATTATTTTATAATTCTGTCACGTAAGTTAACATATTAAGTTTAGTATTTTATATTAATAATATGAATAATAATATTCAGTAATGAGTATTGTATTGTAGTCTAAAATACCGTCACATGGTTGCAGTATATCCTGCACTATGCTTTTGAGGTTGTTGGCTACATAAACAGAGTTTGTACGAATAGTTGAGGAAATAAAGCACCAAAACCTCCGAATTTTGTAACGTAAGATGGATCGGAATGCTTTTTTTGCATTGGATTCGTTAAAGTATCAGGAAATTTGTCGCTATATTTTATAATGTAAAAATGGAAATTGCATTTCTGCATTCGAAAAGTACATTCCGAACAGACAATAGAGAGAAAACTTACAACTCTGTATGTATTGCTGAAATGGGTTCAATTTATATACGCGGGGTTTTTGGGGTCGCTGTGCACAAATATCATGATGCCGAAAGTCTCCGCGGCACTTGGTGCCTAGGGTATTTACCTCTTCTCCTGGGGTTTTATGTAAATTCCGTACGAAATCAGTGCACACTTGGTACTCGGTGTTTTTTTGAGTCTCCAAATACGATTATAATAATGGCGATGGTGTTCGAAACACCTGGTGCTTAAGACGGACCTCGTCTCCAGGAATTTTATGCAAATTCGATACAAAAAGAGTGTGCATACGGTACTAGGAAGTTTTTGGGGTCGCTTACCACGAATATCATATAATGAGTTTGCTAAACCATTCGCATACAAATTTATGAATCCATGCGCGTGCATAGAAGTATAACTTCTGCCGGCAGTCGCACTGACTGCCACACTAGTTTGTTTTTTAAATTTCACCATATGAATTACGATGTTTAAATTTCTTAATGAAGAATAGAAAGATAAATAGATAACTTCCTTACTTTTGTGTGAGGATTGATTTAAAAATAAAGCTGTGAAGGGAGATTCAGGCTCGCCCATGAAGGGTTCTAGCATCAAGTAACCATATAAAAGTTCTTGTAGTTCGTTGTAACTTTGATCTATGTTTAAAAAAAATACTTACTAGATCTCGGTCAAACCAATTTTTGGTGGAAGTTTACATAATAATGTACATCATATTTTTTATTAGTTTTATAATTCTCTTATCCCAGAAATTACAGGGGGTGAAAAAATATTGGGGATCAGTTTTAAGTATGGGGAAACCCCTAATTGTTTTTTGTATTTTGGTGTAAAATCTTAAGGCAGTTCGCAAAATATATCAACTTACCAAGTTTCAACAGGATAGTTATTAAAGTTTCGGAAATAAGAGGCTGTGACATACAGACAGACAGACAGACAGACATGGCGAATCTATAAGGATTTTTGTTTTTTGCCATTTGGCTACGGAACCCTAAAAATAGCTGATTACAGTGTTATAGATTTATTTTAAATTCGTATGCATACATTTATTTGTTTTGTAACCCTTAAATTACCCAAGGCTAGCTCTTGAAGGTCGTGGCTTCCTTCTGAGTTTTATTTAATCCCCTCCAAACATTAATTAAAGGGCGCCAAGTACAGACACACAAATAAAATTCGAAAAATCAGTTTTAAGTTAATTTATTTCTCAATTAAGAATTAGTAAAAATTTTAATCAATGAATTAATTTAATCTCTTATCTTTAATTCGATGTCTTCCTGTCGGAGTTTCGATAGTGGTGGATCAGCACTGCCCAAGTAGGTGGAGTGCTCTTCCTTTAGGAGAACTTCCTTAAAAATAATCCCGGGAATGGATGGTCGGCTTCAAAATGGCCGTCGGCAATCAGAGATATTTTTAGTAGAAATTATCTGGATCCTCAATAGGGCCCTTCTCAGTTTTGGCATTTAATCCTAGTAATAAAATTGAAATCAAAACTCCGACCTTTAAGTAATTTCTATCGAATACAATCGCTATCTAGTTCTCCAACTTTCGAGAAAAAAGTAATTACAATCCATGTTTATATATTTTAACATCACAAAAAACTGACCTTTTTACAATAGCAATTGTATTCGAAAATTAAGTGTTAGTAAAAAACTTAAAATAATATATTCACCGCAATTTAGATTATTTCTAACTAATTAAATTAAAACAAAGGCAAAAAGGTACTCACCAGAAAGAAGGGCGAAGGTAGTTCAGAAATTAAATCTGAATATTCATAAAATCGCAAACGAAATGAACGAATTGAAAAATCATTCCGTCGACAAAACATTATTTCCTCCCACCCAATTGGCAATCGACCTTCGCATCGGCGCGATAAAAATTGAACAGAATAAAAATATATAGTCCGGATGGAATGCTTGAAAACGAACGTTACAGTTTTCACAAAAATTAAACACTCATAAAATAACTTTAGGGGCGATCCACATTTCTGGAGAATCAGCGACGAAGTTTGCTCCTGAGGAAAATCTATTTCATACATTTTCTTTTAAAGTATAATTGATTATTTATTGAAAATGTGTTATAAGCTAGTTTTAAATTGTTGTGATTATAAAATTTCTGATATATTACAACTGTTTCCTAAAAAAATCTAAAAATTTGATTGTGTTGCAAACAGGAGCAAGGGGGTGAAATTCTGTATTGGACTATCCGCAATTTTCATGGTAGGAAGCAAAATATTGGTAATATTGGTATGAAGACTATTTGTTACCAAACAAAAATACGTTCATTATTTTTTTTTAAATAAGTTTGTACTTCATTAGTTTTCAATTTAAATAGTTGAAAATTTGTATACAGACTCTTTGTTATAAACAAAGCTTTTTAAAAATCTTTTACGACGCTTCAAAAATTAAAAGGCAAAATTTGTATATGACTTTCCACAATTTTCAAGGTGGAAAACTGACTATTAGAGAACAGACTCTTTGTTAGCAACAAATAATAAAATAATTGAAATAAAACAATATTGATATAATAAATTAACTTTTGAATAAAAAACAACATTAAAAGATAAGAAAAAATGTCATCCGCGGCATTCGATAGATGGCGCTACTAGGTTTTTAAAACACGCTCACACTGTGTGTTTTTGATCTGTATTTAAATCAGGGGTTCACCCTAAAGGCTATATGGTAGAATCTTTACATTCTATCCTAATATCTTTACATTCCATCCCAATATGAAAATATTTACTATAGTAATGTATTAAAATAGTGTTCTGTATCAAGAAAGGAAAACTCTGTTACTTCGAAAAAGACGCGAGTGAAGCCGCGAGCAAATGCTAGTAAAAACATAAATAGGTACCTACATTACAAAAAAACTAGTCTTATTTAAAACTAGCAGCCCGCCCCGGCTTTGCACGGGGATTAAAGAAAAATGACAAAAGCCATTAAATTTATTGGGTCAACGCTTCCCTGTAAACAATATTACATGTTGTTTTATTTTCTGGCAGCAAAATAAATTGATTTTCAGGTGCTTCGACCCGCCTTAGGCGGTTTGCCATGAGGAAAACCGATTCCTACTAATTGGAAGGTTTGACCTTGAGACTTATTATTAGTAAAAGCGAAAGATGTTTTGATAGGAAATTGAAGCGGTTTAAATGGATTTGGTAGATCAGTTGGGATCATCGGTATCCTCAGTGTATGAGCTAGTTGACCAGCTGGTGGTTCAGTTATATTGGTTGCTACTACTTAATTGTCCTTTAATTCCTTTATAAGTAGCCTCGTCCCATTGCACATGCTAAATTTGTGATATCTGTCGTGATTATGAAATAAGTTATAAAATTGAAATTTAAGATATAAAACAAAATTTTAGTTTTCTGAAAACCTCTAAAATTAATAGAAATAAAACGATTTAAATGGTTATTATCCTAACAAATGCAGAAAGTTATACTTTCCCGCACGCGAACTGCCGATGCCCGAACGACGCGAAGCGGAGTTCGGGCAAGCAGTTAAGTGCGGGAAAGTTAATTTCCGCAAGAGTTAGGATCAATATTTTTTCTACAAGCAAAATCACCTCG
Organism: Altica lythri; assembly: GCA_964028335.1. Lineage (NCBI taxonomy): Eukaryota > Metazoa > Arthropoda > Insecta > Coleoptera > Chrysomelidae > Altica > Altica lythri. The sequence continues at coordinate 18,862,573 of OZ034801.1, read as the reverse complement.
AAAATTATTTAGATATTTGAAAAGATGCGATTGTGATAATTAAATCTTTCATAGTGTCAATAAATACACGAATGTAGCTATAGCAACCCTACTTAAAGAGGTGCCTTTGTTGTTGCTTTGAGTAAGGTTTACAGGGGTGATTTTTTTTTTTTTTAAGAGGGCCAGGCTTAGAGGTAGTCCATGGGATTGCATCGCAGCTAGTACAGCTTATTGTGCACCCTTATTCACAGGTCCTCATTCTTCGTCAAATCCCAGGTTCTTAATGAACCAAGAGATTCTTTTGACTATGGTTGCCCGTTCTTCCCTTTGATCTCCAGTCGGTAGGCCAAGGGATCTCACACGCAGACCTTGCAGGGCTGGGCACATGAATATCACGTGGAAGGCTGTTTCCTCCTCCTCACCGCATTTTCTACATAGGAGGTTTTCAACTTGAATTCCCATCTTATGTAGGTGTCCGCGAAATACCCAGTGACCGCTGATGAAGCCAACCACTTTCCGCAGGGTCTTCCTCCTCAGCCCAAGGGCATCTGCCGCTATAGCACCAGTAGGTGTCTGCAGCATTCTCTTTGACTGTATTTTACCTTCTGTTCTTTCCCAGCTCTTTCGATGTTCTATGCCCATCCACTGGCAAACAGCTCTTCGTGCTGTGTTGTAAGCAATACCACACGTCGGCTCTGGGCCAATGAGCGGGCTTTCAGCTCCTTTGTTTGCCCACTTGTCTGCTCCCTCATTGCCAGCGATACCTTTGTGCCCCGGAACCCAACTAAGGATAACCTTGTTGTACTCTCCCAGGGTTTTCATGGCCTGATGACAGTCCCATACTGCTTTAGAGGTAAAGTCAAAACTGTCAAGTGCCATTAGCGCTGCTCTACTATCCGAGTTTATGTATATGGTGTGGTCTGTCATACCACGCTCCAAACACACTCTTGCACACTCTGATAGGGCAACAATTTCAGCCTGGAAAACAGTAGCCAGCTTACCCAGGCTTACGCAAAACTGCGCCTTGGGTCTGCCTCCATATATTCTCGCCCCAGTGCCTGTTGGCTTCTTCGAGCCATCCGTATACCAAGTGATCCCCCTTTTCATATATTCAGGTTCACCTTTCTCCCAGGCAGCCCTGTCAATAATATTGACATTGTATGGCTTTTCTAGATCTGTGATCTTCACCATCCTGTCTGGTAGCATTTCCAAGGTGTCCATCTGTACAGTGTCCACAATCCTTGTATGCCCACTGGCGGCGTTGTACTTCCAGTTGCCACTGCAACCCATTCTGTAGGCTGCCATCCTTGCCTCCCCTGTCACAATAATGTCGAGAGGTGGGAGGTTTAGCACTACTTCCAGGGTTGCAGTTGGAGTACCTCTCATGGCTCCTGTGATGCCAAGACACGCTACTCGCTGGATCTTTTGTAGTCTCTTTACAGCGGTAGTTTGCATCACCTTGGTCCACCAGATTATCGAGCCATACACCATCATCGGTCTTGCAACCCTAGTGTATAGCCAGTTAGTCATTTGTGGGCTCAGACCCCATGTCTTCCCAACGGCCCGTCTTATCATCATAAGTGTGGTCTGAGAGCGTTGCGTTATATGTGCCAAATGGCTGTTCCAGGTGAGCTTATCGTCTCAGGGGTGATTTAATAAATTATGATTTTTTTTAAAAACAAACATTTTAAAAATCCCTATTTTCATGTAAAATAATCTTAATTTTTTTTACTATTTGTATGTAGTCCAACAAGATAAAGATAATAATACAATAATTTGTCTAAAAGGTTATCGGAAAACATCTCTAATTAATAAAAAAAAATGCGTGCGGGAAAGAGATATTTTCTGAATTAAAATGCGTGCGGGAAAGTGTTGTTTTACGCATGCTTGTAGAAAAAATGTTTTTATAGTGTATCAATATCTGTAGATACTAATAAACTAGAAGTTTCCTGTAATAATTTTCTATTACAGAACAATAGAGCAAGCGCCACGACGCTACGCGTCGCTACGTTCGCTGTTTTCTACTGTACAGGAATAGAGTATTGAGTTTTCCTAAGCTTTATCTTTTTCACTACAGAGGGCGCTATGTTATGAATTTCCATCGATCCGTTTATGCTACAACTGATATTGTTAGGAAATTCCATTAGAGTGCGTTGTAGTCGTTATATTATACTATAAAATATATAAATTTAAATATAGACAATTTATAAAAGACATAAAGTTTTATAAAGGAACACAAAAAATTGTTGAAAAATATATATTGAGATGAAATATGATTCTATGATATATATAATATGTAAAATTAAATATAAAATGATTATAAAGAATATTCTTGATCCCAGGAAAGAGTTCAAAGCTTTGATATTTGCATAATTTAGTTTCATTTTTCAATATATTAAAAATTATTCTCTTCATTCCTAAAAAAAGGAAAAATAAAATAAGAAAGATGAATAATAACTTAAATATTAAAATACATGCGTTGGTTTAAAATAATTTAATTAATCGAATAAATAATTGAATACTTACTTTTAATAGATTGTGTATAAATTTGCCCTTCATAATTTCCATATTTATTATTTTCATATTATTCATATTTGTCATTTATAAAATTAATAAGAAATTAAGAAATTCTAAAAAAATTAAATTTATATTAAAACATAAAAAATAAAATTGATAATTTTTGTTAGAAATCTAGTATGTAGGGTTATAATGCAAATTTGCAAAATAATGTTATAAATCTAGTATGTATCATGGTAGATATTGTTAAAGAAATTAAGATAAGTAATCTAGTAGGGCTGATTTGTTTTATTTGTATAGAATCAAGTTTGTTTTGGAAAAAATTATATAGGATTTAGATGGTTAGTGATAGGCTTTTGTTAATTTGTTGATTTTGGAGATTGTTTCTCTTTCCCTTGATCTTTTGAAGAGAATGGTTGTAATAAATGTTATGCAGTATTAAAATTGAGTTTTTTAATAAAATAATAAGTTAAAGTTATAATATTGGTACTAAAGTTGAATAGAAGGAGTTTGTACGAGTTTGGTAAGAAGAAAGATTATTTAAAGTTATTTTAAAAGATTGAAAAAATCAACGAGAAGAGATATTGGACTAGAAAGAATATTTATCATTGATAAGAAGATTAAATCATCAGGTTAAGAAGAGAAGTATTGAAATAGATACTTACCAGTTCTAAATATAGCAGTTTTTCTCAAGAATTAAAGAAAATTCTTCATTTATATGGTTTGAGCAGTTCTTATATGGTAGAAGCCTTGGAGAATTGAATTAGCAGCAGTTATACGGTATTTTAATATAAAAATAAATAATTGTGTGTTTAATTTCTCGTTGTATAAACTGGAGAAATTGCGAGAAGTGAAGTATCCTTACAATCTCCACAGAAGAAAAATAAACTTTTTCTTCAGTATCTGTAGTCTTAGGATACTGGTTCAAATTATTATTTTAAGCAGTTTCAAAAGTCTTTTTAAATTTAGCACTCACCACGAGATATCCTTAGCACTGCAACACCCAGTGAGCAACCAGCCGGCCGGCTAATTTCAGGAGAACAGGACCAAGCAGGGATGTAAATCTTTTAACGTTAACACTGATGGATTAGTAATCACTGTACCGCGTTTATGCACTTTAATGAAATTAATAGTATGATGAATCAAAGGTTTACGGAGACAGACTTTTTTAAGTTGGATCTCAAATTTTTAAATTGTATTGACATTGATTAATTAATAATTATTTTTTTTACATGGAAACCACAAACCATGATGGAAATAGAAAAAAAAAATGATAACCCGAGTGTTTTAGTAAGTTTAAATTAAACAAGTACCAATCCAACTGCGTGTTAAAACTAAGTTTAAAAGCGCATGTTGAATAGAAATTCAACATAAACTATATTCATTTTCACTTTCATATAAAAAATAATTTTGCACTTCCCTAGATTTAAGAACATTTAGAATTTCTTATTTTTACTTTAAAATTTGATTAAAACAATTACTTTGCACATTCACAGTCACAAAATATTAATTTAGAAATTTTTAAGGTTAAGTTCAGTTAAAAATCGATAATCCACGCGACCACGCGTCTGTTCTTACCATTAGCGTTCCAAATAAGGTATTAAAATTAAATTAAAATTAAATTAAAATTCTGTTTATAATAAAATTAAGAGTTAAATTTCAATAATTAATTTTTCTAAATTTTGAACTCTGCTCTGAAGGTAAGAGTAGCACGGGCAATATAAAATATATATTTGGAATCATATATAAAAGTCATTTACCTTAATTAAAATATCTTATAAAAAATTTTTAAATTTAATTAAAAAGGGAAAATTTTAAATAAAAAAAAAGTGTGAGGTGTCAAGGGACACCCGGATGGAACGAAGTTCCTTTCGATTAATTAGTGAAGGAATTAGTAATTTGTAAACACAACAGAGTGTTTATACATACATACATACATTTATTATTGTCTGTATAAAATCTCTACTTACCTAACAGTTCGTTTTTTTTTTAACAAAAGTGTCCATTTATACAATACCAGAGCTTTAGATAACACATCTTTTTAGAATTACTTTTTATAATTTAAAACAGGAATTAACAATTCAATACAAAATTTTAAAATTAAAATATTTGACAGTAACTGACAGTTAAGGTAATTTGACGTAGGTACCTAAATAGTCAAGTTACGAACTATTTTTAAAATGTTTATGAATTTATTAATTTATAAAAACAGGATGAAATAAAATGTAATACTATTATAGTTAATTATTATTATTTCTACAGTATTTTCTTTTAATTTAAAATAGTGTCTTTTTAATTGTAATATATCTATCTATGAGAGAGAGGGAGAGAGAGTTATTTATTTTTTGGTCTGTGAGAGAGAGAGAAACATGCGTGTGTCGTGTCATAGTGTCGTGACAACTTTTGGTATGAATTTTTTTTGGCTAGCTCCTAGCGTCAGTCGTAACGCGCGAAAGGGAACTTCGTTCCAAAAATAATATGTTTTTTAATAATTAAGTTTTGAAGCTTTGATCATTTTTAAAGCTATGCTTTTTATGGGGCGTTCTGGCGATCGTGTGAAAATTAAAAAAAAAACGACACCCAAAATCCCCACTACTTCCAGGGTTCTTTTATATCATGTATAAATGCAACATGTAGATCTAGATTATAGATTAATTAAGCTTTATCAATTAAAATGTAAAATTGTTGTTGGAAATAAATACTAAGAATAAATGTGTTGAAAAAGCCACGCACAAGATATTCCCACCATAAATACGAATAATAATCTTTTGCCACTAAAAAGCCCGAACACTTCCTATATTTCGAGAACTGGTATTCGTTAAGTGAATTTGCAGAAAGGCACAAAATGAATTTCCATCCAGTAATGACGATATTAATGGCAATCTACCTCAAGACCGAGTTATTTCCTGCTTTCTGGTACAGCTCAGCTTCGCCGTTCCACCAAAAACACTTTTCAACAGATAATATACATTGGCGTAACAACCAAATGTAGAAAAATGAATATGTATCAATGCTGAAATTAATAATAACTATAAAAATGTCATTAAAGAATAGAAGAAAATTTAGTACTCATATCATGATAAGACAATCTAAATTTTTTTGATAAATTTAGATTTTTAAATTTTAAAAATGGTTATTATGTCTTACGTACAGTTTTTGTTAACTTAATTTCTCTTTTCCCTGCTGTAAGCCTTACTGCCAGTTTTTAGGGTACTGCTGCAAACTAACATTTCTTTGCTTTGTTTACAAGGGTTGTTTGCAGTTACTTTATTCTGTATAAGAAAGACTATTTTGACAAGCTATATCGAGATAGGTCAGTCCTGGATCTAGTGAAACCTTAGATTGCATCTACCTGGGCAATCTGTTCTTAATTTGTTAAAAGCAGTTATTAAGCATAATAGTACCTCTTCTAGGTGGTTCTGGAGCTTTCTTAAATTTGTTAGATATAGTTTTTAAGCATAATGGAGCTTCTTTTAAGTAATTATGAAGCTGCTCTGGGAAGAAGGTCGAAGAATATAGAGTTTGGAAGGTAAATCTGATAATTTTTAGGAATTTGGTATCTAAGAGGACCTTGTTGTAGGACTTACGTCCTTTTTAGGGAATGGATGGGAGTGTTTGGATGGAGTTAGTATCTGTCGACGGCCCCGCTCTCACAAACTTTCTCATTTATATTTCCCATGTGCGGATTGGATCTTCTCTTCATCCATGGTGCTTGAACGTACCCAAACAGTTTTCCTTCTTTAGTGTGAGTGTATGTGTTGTGTGGAAGTGTCACCCACGTGGTGCAATGTGGGGTTGGGAGATTGACGCTGTGGCGTGTCTCCTCCGTCGTGGAGCCCTTCCATTTGACAAGGACGAAGGGAACCACAGAAACCTTCGCCAATGGCCTATTTTTTTTATCCAGTTGTGGAGTTGGTGGCACAATCTAGCGATAGGAAAGGGGGGTTTGGTCCAACAGCGTTTCCAGGTCTTCATGAAGGTCCAAGTCTATTACGGATTGGAGGAGTCTCAGGTTAGGAAGGGGGATCTTCTTTTTCGGAACTCTGTATCTTCTTTGGAGTCCTCCATTCCAGTGTGTATGGAGGGTCCTCTGGGCTACGTTGTTAGTTCCCTGCAGAGTCCGGATGACATATCGGTGTTGAAGCGTCTGAAAACGAGAAGGGAGAGGCAGGATTTTTGTGTTGTTGTAGACAAGGTGGCTTGGATAGAGGTAATGGAGGTTTTTCACTTTACGTAGATCGCTCTCTCTATGGCATAGATGGAATAAAGAAGTCTCTGCTCTGGAAAGTGATGACTTGCAACTTTAAGTAATCTAAGATGACAAAGAAGCTTTAAAGCTTTCTGTGCTTACCACGAGGTACCATAGAGGTAGATGTCTAGTTTTTGTTTGTTTATGCTCATTCTAAGGTTTGCTATTAGTGAAAAAACTGACATAATTTGAAATTGATTTTTTATATTCTTATAGCTCATCTGAGTTTTGGAGCTTAATGAATATAATTAAAATTACCTTTCTCAGGTTGGAAAGCTCACATAAAGAAGAGATTCTAAACTGTGTAACGTTCGTTTTCGAGAATAACATCCTGACTATATATATTTATTCTGTTCAATTTTTATCGCGCCGGTGCGAAAGGTGGATTGCCGACTTGGTAGGAGAAATAATCTTTCTTCGACAGAATAATTTTTCAATTCTTTCATTTCATCTGCGATTCTTAAAAAATTCAGAATTAGTTTCTGACTACTTTCGCCCTTCATTCTGGGTTATTGACAAATCTTAGAAGGGCCCTATTAAGGAACCAGCTAATTAATCAGAAAAATTTCGCTGTCTGCCGACACCAGGTGTAATCATTCCCGGGATTGGTCCCAAGGAAGTTCCTTTGAAGAAAAGATCACTTCCATCCACATTTGCAGTTCCGATCCACATCTAAACGAACTCCGACAGGAAGACTTTGAAGAACAAAGATAAGAGATTAAATTAATTAATTAGATTCAATATTTACTAAATTCTTTATTGAGTAATAAATCAACTTAAAACTGATTTTTCGTTTTTTATTTGTTTGTCTGTACTTTGCGCGCTATAATTAATGTTTGGAAGGAATTAAATAAAACTGGGGAAGCCACGAACCCAGGAGCTAGCTTAGGGTAATTAAGGGTTACAAATTGGCGCCAAACGCCAATTTAACTTTAAAAGGGTTAATTAAGCTACAACTGTCAATAATGAACTATCAAAATGTATATATCATATACCTCTTACCAAAACACATAAGTGTATATTCTCACAGGAATAGATTTGGTAAAGTTCTTCGTACTTTGGTTTTAAGAAACGATACTTTTAGATTTAAGAAATAATACTTCCAATGTCAAAAGGCCCTTTAACATGTGACGATGGTACCTCAAAATGTAAACTGCATTTTTATTTTTTTTTTAATTACCTTATATATCTCTTCCCAAAAATACAGAAGTGTGTATAGACATTTCGTTGCTGTTCCGTTTCCACGTCGTTAGAAAATCCGTCTAGAAGTCCCTAGGAAGGTACCCCATCCTTCTTACTGCTCCGCTCCACTGGATCAAAACTCTGTCAGAAGCCATCGGATCCAAACCAAGATAAGAGAAATAATTAATTAAATATTTTTAATTAAATTACTAATCTCTTTTAAAGTAATAAACCATTTTAAACTGATCTTCCGAATTTTATTTGCGTGTCTGTACTTTGCGCCCTTTAATTAATGTTTGGAGAGAATCTAGTAGAACACAGAAGGAAGCCACGACCCACGGGAGCTAGTCTAGGGTATTTTTAAGGTTACAACCTCACTTACTCTGCGATTTGATCTTCACTTTGATAAACAAGCGGATATATATATATATATATATATATATATATCGTAAAAGCTCTATCGCGTAAAGGCAGAGAATATAAGTTCGATTCTTGTAGGATGTAGTATTTCATTTCTTGTTTGTTTAATTTTAAAATTATAAAAATATAATTTTTAATGATTTATACATTTCGTAAACTGTTTTTTTAGAAAAGTTAAATATATTTTAGTGATGTTTAACATTTCCTGGTAGAAAGTTCCGCTTATGATTTCGAGAGATAGTACATTAGATAATCCGGAGAGGCAGACCGGCAGCTTGGAGGGGGTATTATCCGGGTTTAATTTAAAATTAATATAGCACAGGCGGCGAATGCCGGAAATGAGCTTTAGAAGGTGTGGGGACGGGTGGTGGAGATTGAGAGAGGTACGAATCGGCGGAAGAAGAGAAGAGGAGGTGGTGAATTCAGAAGGCGGCAACTAAAACGCCAACTTCAGGCAACCTTAGCAACTTAATTAGGAATCCTTCATATTAGCTAACCACCTCTAAAATATCTTCGACATTTTGGTAAATTAGATACATAAATCGACAATAGTGATGTTTTAGGTAAAAATTTGTCAATTTATAATTTTAACTTTAACTTTAAAAAGATAAAATATAATACTTTCATTAGGTTTATCAATGGTGTTTTCAGTTAGAGAAACTGTCTCTAAAAATTTAAATTCTGAATTTGTCACAATTGATCCAAAACTACAATTAAGTGCAGTTGACCTATACCCACAAATAGTCTGGACATTAAAGATTAAATTTAATAGAATACAATTACAATATAAAATAGTCTAGGCATTTAGCTTAAAATTTACTTTTTTTAATTGTCCTTTAAAACACACCAGCATTGATCTTGTAGAGGTTGGATGAATGTCCATCTACAGCAACTGAAAAGTGCCTTTTTAAGAGAAAGTTGTATATCCATCTGCAAAGGTTTGATGAGAGTCCGTATGAAGGCAGTTTGTTCAAGAGAGCTGCATGCCACACTTGAGCAAATGCTTTTGAGATGTCTAGTGACACTGTTTGAGTCTCCCCATGTATAAGAAAAAAAAAGGTCATCTTTGGGAGATGGACATAAGTAAAGGGGCTAGGTCGGTTCTAGCGCAAAATCGATCAGGTTTACATGTAAATCTCCATAAGAAAATCTATGGTCTATTCTGGTCATTTTTGTCTCATTTAGCCACGCCTCCCAATCACGTGACCAGGCGTATGACGAACGTATGACGAACGTATGACTAACGTATGACTGACGTATGATTGATGTATGACTGACGTATAACTGACGTATGACAAACGTATGACTAACGTATGACTAACGTATGACTAAGGTATGACTGATGTGTGACTGACCTATGACTGGTTTATGACTGGTCACGTGATTGGGAGGCGTGGCTAAATGAGACAAAAATGACCAGAATAGACCTTAGATTTTCTTATGGAGATTTACATGTAAAAATGATCGATTTTGCGCTAGAACCGGCCTAGCCCCTTAACTGACATACACCATCTCGAACTTTTTTGTAGGTGTATAAAAAAATAACATTCTGGCACACATAGTTTTGTTATCAGCCATGTTTTGGCAGCGTTTTCGATAAAAGCTCCAGATCCGCTAAATTTTTTCCGACATAATGAACTAACATCCAATTTACGAAAAACTTTAACTTATTGTAGGTACACTAAAACCTTCCTCAGGAATCACTCTACCTGTTATTGAAACGATCGCATTTGAAAAAAATCGATCTTCTCACAATTCAACAATCGCGGTGGCTCAAAACCACGAAATGTACCTTTAGTGCAATGGTCATTACACCAAATTAAAATAAAATAAAAATGAAAATATAACAACTTGTATTACTGCAGCAAAAAGAAATACATCTGACTTTTTTGAAATATCAAAAATAATAATCAATCAAAACAATTTGTTTCGCCTTTTTTTTATCAACGACGATCCACTGTCTTGGCAACGGTGATCTTCTATATTTTCTATACTTGTTGAGATTATTTTGCTGTCTATACGAATAATCTCATAAAGCTCTTCAAAAAGAAAATGAATCATAATCAGTGATTATTAAATCACTGAAAAAGAAAAGAAGAGACCAAATGATCGCCAACGATTGCATATAACTAAAAATCTTTAAATAAAGAAACTTTGTTTGCTCGAAAGAGGCACGAGCACCACAGTACCTTAAATTGTTTGAACAGAAATTTTTATTGAAACAAAGAGTTGATATCATACTAACATCTGTTTTCCCAGACTGAAACAATTATTTGTATGGGTTAAAAAAGTTACAGCATAGCCGGAATGATGATTATTTTAATTACTAACTTACAAAAACGTGTAAAGTTTAATCCAAACTATTAGATTCAGAAATAATCGCTAAAAAAATTGATTTAGATTGAAATCCGTTCCTATTGTTATTGATGTGTGGAACATTTAGAGATGCTTATACGAACAATATAACATTAAAGATAATAGCAGATGTGTTTAAGCTTTCAGAAATTCAGTGTGGTGTGGTACTGAATAGCTAAATTCCACCGCAATTGTCAGTCGCTTCACACTCAAGCCGCTAGAGGCACCACTTACCACAAGTGACTAATGAATGGAGACTGATTGGAGTTAAAATCGTCCCTTTTTCCCACTTTCCAAGACAGGGTCGGAATATATTTACAACTAAATTAAATATTTATTAGATTAAACTCTTTTTGCAGATATTATCATTTTCTTAGAAAATCTAGTTAATGTTTTAAGAAATACCTACTGTTTAAAGCCATTTATTCTTTAACCAGTCGTAATGGATTAATATTTGGAAAGCTAAGATAACTGGATAGCGTTCACCATTCACCGTTACGGCAGCTCCTTGCTGATTCCGATAGAAATAAGAACCGATAATGCCGCCAGCGTGAAAATCGCGACAGTCAATTATAATGGTGATTCGTTCCATACACGGCAATTTTGGTTATTAACGAAGCAATTTAACCAGGAACGAGCTTCATCACTAAACACAATTCTTCGATAAAAATGCTTATCTTCGACCGGTTTCAAATTAGCTCAATCAGCAAATAGGCGACATAATCGATGGAGGTAGATCAATGAAAATTTTATTTGGAGTAGTTAGTATTTCCACATCGAGGTACAACACACCAACGATAATTTTTTTTTGGTCCATGATGATTAAGAACTACAAAATGCTTAATTTATCCAAGCACTGATCACTTGTTATATGGCTTGTGTTTGTTTACCCCACAGATGACGTCACGCGATCTGAATTGACATGAAGTGCTGTTTTCGCGGCAATTTTAAATAAATTATGTTTTTGACGTTTTCAAGTACTCCAAAGGATTTATTTAATTAAAATATAATTTTTTATGGCTATATATATATATATATATATATATATATATATATATATATATATATATATATATATATATATATATGAATAAAGATTATTTTTAATCACTTTCTGAAAAGTTGTGCGGTTCCCTATTATCGAAACTAGCAGAAAAAACACTCTTTACTGAAACTAGCAATTGTCATTTAACTCAACAACACCAACCACTTAAAAGGATACACCTAGCAATGATAATTTTTTTTTTAAAGCTGGATTATATTTTTAAGTGTTGTCGATTTTTTAATTGGCTACATGTGAGATTAAGTAAATTATAAATTATAGTTCTCATAATCTAAATTGAAAGAAAATGAATTTAGACCAATACAATCCTGTAAGGAACCTTTTCGCTAACACATTCTTGTTGTCAGTGCTTTAAACGTTTTCGTGAAAACTGTTTCTTGTGTATTCAAGGCGGCACTGTAACGAAAATTGGCGTGTTCTGATGGCTTTTTAGGGATCTCAACTAATAATAGCAATTTTCGTACAAGACCCAGTTTAAAATAGAAAAATTTCAAGTAATATTTCACATTTATGTTCAAAATACCTACTATTAGTATACCTACATATATTATCGTTGATTTTATTTTTCTTTAAAATTGTTTGCTTGGAAATTTGTCTTTTAAGTAGGTAATTAGGCTATTAGCATGTTAAAATGAGCTTGTTTTGGTTATTTCTATTTTTTGTTTTTTTATAATATGTAGATGAAATAACAATTTCTTTTTTTTTTCATTTTTAAGAATCTGTTTAAGATTTGTATAGTTTTTTATGTTTAAAAAAATGTTTTTTTAAAAGTTTTCCAAATTTTCCAAACAGTTAACAATGTAACGCCTGTTGGTGTCGTTTTTTAACGTTCAGTGGGAGTATTATAATGTCCCATAAAAATCACAATAAAGCCCATTCTACACGAACCACAAAAACGAGACTGCTTAGTGGCGAGTAAAATGCGTACGTAACAGAACCACAGAGTTTAAATGGGACCTTCTACACGAGCGACAATGTGGTCGCGTGAGGACGCGTTTGTTGGCGTGCGCGCGATTTTACATCGGAGGTTGCGTAAAAGTCGCGCGCCACTTTGTCGCGTGTAATTCTACACGTAGCGACTTGCAAGCGTCTGGCCGGCCGAACCCACTGACTAGTGACTTGTCACACTCCATACAGCAGTGCAGTACGTAGATTGTGTTTTTGGCTCCCAGCATATGCAGAAATGTTTGACACAACTTGCACGGGATCCATAGCTGCACTCGCTGTTTAGTCGCGCAGTGTAGAATGAGTCACCCGCGACAAAACGGCGCCAAAAAAAAACCCGCTGGTGTAGAATGGTCAACATTTTCACGAGACTAAGCGACGAAGTAGTCGCGTTTTTGTGGTTCGTGTAGAATGGGCTTTAGTGTAATTCTAATTTTAATTTATGTAATAATAAGTTGCCCATGCGATGAATAGTTTTTATTTTACAGCATTATTACGGTATATTCCATGTAACGCTTTTTTTCTGTTGCTCTTTCTACGTGCGAATGTCAAAATCTACAAATTTAAAAAAATCTAAGTAGTCATAAAAATAACCAACAAAAAATGTGCTTCTACTCTGCATGCAAAAAATTCTTCACGTTAATTAATATTTTTTTACATTCGTTACACTTTTTAATTTTAAGCTTTTTTAGGATTCCGTAGCCAAATGGCAAAAAACGGAGTCGTCATGTGTGTCTGTCTGTCCGTCCGCATGTCACAGATACTTTTTTTCGAAACTTTAAGAACTAATATCTTTTTTTTCGTAAACTGAATAGTTTGCGCAAAAAATAAAGAATGTAACTTGATAGCCAGAACGTCCCATAGAAAGATTAGCTTGAGAAAGAAATCAAAACAATAACGGTAGTTGCATATAACTGTTTGCGTGCGCATTTTATCTTAACACGCTATTGTAACACTTTTTATGTCGTTTTTTGAACGAAGTTCCCTTTCGGGGATTACGACCAGTTACGACTGAGGCTAGAGGCTAGCCGGAAAAAATTCAGACCAAAATATATCACGACACGACACGACACACGCATGTTCCTCTGTGTGTCTGTCTCTCTCTCTCTCTCATAGATAAATATATATTACAATTAAAAAGACACTAATTTCAATAAAAAGAAAATTTACATTAAAAAGAAAATTTAATTGATATAAAAAGTAATTCTAGGTAGATGTATGTAATCTAAACCTCTGATATTGTATAAATGGACACTTTTGTTAAAAGAAACGAACTGTTGAAAATATTCAGGTGATAATGGATTTACTATTTTCTATTTTGCTCTGAACAGTGTAATGTCGCGACTTTGTTAAGTTTATACAGGTTTTTTGTAAATAATAAATAATAAAATAATAGAAAATAATAACAATAATGTATCCTGACAGTGTTTCTGCACAAGTTCCGGATATTGCTGATAGAGTTAGGTAAGTAGAGATTTTATACAGACATTATGCTTATGTATGTATAAACACTCTGTTGTGTTTACAAATTACAATTCCTTCACTATTTAATCGAAAGGAACTTCGTTCCATCCGGGTGTCCCTTGACACATCTTACTTTTTCTTTGTTCACTATACGTCCACCAGGATGTCCCATAAAAAACAAGGTTTTAAATACATTTTTGCATAATAAACAATAAAAAGCGCTGTTCACCAACTCTTGCTGTTTCTCTTTTACTTATGATGGCATCGTTCGCATTGATAAAAGATTTAAAAAAGAATAAGAAGAGTATTATTTTTTTAAGACTATGTTTATTACTAGATATATTATATAGTAAAATGAAGTGGGGCGGTTTCGAGAGTTAGATCGGACGTGGTGAGAGAGTGAAATCCGTTGTTAGAGTATGCGCTACGACGCGATGGAAACGTGAAAGGGAGGTCGGCGGAAAGCGCTCGCTCCGGGTGAAATTGGCCGGGACCCCGGGGAGGAAGTGTCCCGGAGACAGCGGTATCCGCCGGCGGCCCGCTTCCGACTACTCACCGACTCCGACCACTTTACACAAAATTTATTTTATTATTTGTTATACTATATCTATTATTAAATGTATGTACCTACTATCGTCCAATTCTCCAGTTATATCAAATATATCTTAGCAGTATATTTGAGTATTTACTATTAAAGAATACATCTTTGAAACGAATAAAACGTAATAAAATGAATAAAAAATAATATTAAAAACAACGGGTCTGGCAGTTAGTGGGACTGCCGGCAGAAGTTATACTTCTATGCACGCTCCCGGATTCATAAATTTGTATGCGAATGATTTAGCAAAATCATTATATGATATTCGTTTTTAGCGACCTCAAAAACCTTCAAGTACCGAGTGCACACTCATTTTGTATCGAATTTGCATAAAATTCCTGGAGACTAGGTCCGTCTTAAGCACCAGGTGATTCGGATACCATCACCATTATCATATTCGTATTCAGCGACCCAAAAAAACCGCAGAGTTCCAAGTGTGCACTGATTTTGTACAGATTTACATAAAACCTCAGGAGAAGAGGTAAATACCCTAAGCACCAAGTGCCGCGGAGACTTTCGACATCATGATATTCGTGTTCAGCGACCCCAAAAACCCCAAGTTCATAAAGTGAACCCATTTGGAATACTTACCGAATTGTAATTTTTCAACCTATTGTCTGTTCGGAATGCACTTTTCGACTAGTCTTAAAAACTCTGTTTATGTAGCCAACAACCTCAAAAGCATTGTGCAGGATATAATGTAACCATGTGACGGTACTATAGACTACAATACAATACGTTATTTTGTTGGCGGAAAAAAGTTCAAAGAGTACACTATCTGGGAGATGGTCATGGTGTTAGGATCAGAATTTTGTAATTTGGATGTGGTCTCTTAATAAAAATCCTTTTTATTCATATTTGTGCAGATTATGGATAAATGTTGCACTGAATATTAAAATCAATTTATAGTTAATGAATGACCATATTATTAACAGAGAAAAGTAGAGCGATGATCGCTTTAATTGTGTTTTTATCAAACATTACTCTTATGCCAATCAATATGATAACAAAATACAAACCTAGTATCCTATGTCCTATATAAGTAAAGGCTGCAAGCTCATGAATGTAAAATTTTGTAAGTCAGTTATTAAACTAAAATTTTTTCAAAATTTATCAGTTCAAGAACAATAAGAACTACTATTACGTTATCGTTTTATTTTTAAATATATCAGTACAACTTTAATAACAAAAGGTCAAGATCGCAAGTAAGTATAATATTTCCAGTTTGTGGACACCCACCCTTGGCACGTGATTGAGCTCAGTCGACCGGAACACCGTGTTCTTTTCAAAAACGTTAATTTATTGAACTCGAAACCATTACCATTCCACTAGAGCGACCCTCAATCGCGCGACCATGGGGTACACCATAGTGTTGGTGTATAAACACAAGAGTTAACCTATACAGATATACACGACAATAACGATTTATATATTTTAATGGTTTGTTGTTATTTTTATCACGATATGGGCGGAATTACCGTGAGAAAGTTAGGGGAGATTTGAAATTGTATTTACCAATAAATCATTGCAAAAACTATTATTATTAAAGGTTGTTTTTTATTAGGTACACTATCCAATGTTCTTAATATTTTATATATTTTTTTTAAATTTTTTTTTAATTATATTTCTTATGGGACGTTTTTGCGGAAAAAGTCAATGTAGAAAGAGCGACAAAAACAATACATGTCATATATCCCAATCCACCTGTACAAAAAAAAACGTTTTTCTTTGTACTATGCCGAAAGTATGTCAATTCAGCTTCAATATTACGGCAGAAAGCCTAACTTTTATGCCGCAGATAGCGGGTCCGAAAGAAATTATTTCTGCACTGATGTCACTGTCACTGTAAATGTCGGGGCAGGCATCAATATCTTTTAACACAGAAGGCAATTTCCTTCGTACTTTCGGCATAGTACAAAGAAAAATAGTATACACTACATGGGCAGAAAGTTTGAGATTCCTGCACTACGCGCCATGATGCCCACGGCTTCGCCTCGGGCATCTCAAACTTTCTGCCGTTGTAGTTTAATATACTATTATTATTCTATAGATATAGAAAACTATACTTATATATACGTATATTTATACAAAATTAAACTTGTGTGTGTAGTATAGCCGTTTGCAGCTAAGTATCTATAGGTATATGTATACAAAGTTATAGGTATAAATATATAAAATAACAATTATAGTAATATCTTTGAAGGTATACTTTGTATGAAACGTTCTGGTGATCGTGCTCACCACTAAAGAAATGATACCAAAAAGCGTTATATTGTAAAAATCTTGGAAAAATTAAAAAATTAGTTATGTCATAAATAATGAAATAATGAAATAATGAAAACACGATAATTTACAAAACCTGAAAAAAAAATAGTAAAAAAGCAATTCTTATTATATTTTTTTAAAAAATGGTGAGAGCGCTTCATATAACTCTATTGAAATTGGAGCGCATTCACCATTTTTTAGAATTACCTTTGTAATGATATTTTATTACTTTTATTATTATTGCATTGCATTTTTTTACTTTATTAATATATTGGTTAGCAAATGATTGCAATATTAAATAATTTATTTCATTAAATCATCGTTTTATATCTACCAACTATTAGTACTTTCTGATGGTTTTCAATTTTCCTCTTTTTCTGTTTGTAATATGTATAGATCGATTATCCCTAAACCTTTTTGTTTTATATTTTTTATTCTCTATAGATTATTTTACAACTAAGGATGTTTCTAAATGGTCGAAACTATTTCATATTATGTTATATAACAAATATCTTTGTGGGAAGCGATTTTGGCTAAAAAATGAGAAATACGAGTTTTTCCAGACGTGGTACCCAGCTAAATCGATTTTTTGCCCTCGTGTAAACCTATATTTCAAATTTCAACGAAATCTTTATTATTGTTTATATAACAAAAAAATTAAATAATGAGGCTAAATCTATGTTCAGAACCTTAAAAAACAAATCACATTTTTTAAACTCAGGTTAGTACCTATAGCTATTAAATTTTATGAAAAACACAACCAAACTTATATGAAATCTGTCTCTATTTCTGATTTAAATTTTTGCAACAAATAAGTTTGAGATATTGAACTTTTAAACATTTCTTATAAATATTCTTAATTGTTGATCTAATCTTTATTTGGCTAAGGAATCTAAATTTTTTTATTTATTAACTGAGTCAAAGGCATTTTTAAAGTCTGCAAAGTTTTGTTATATTTATTTCATTTTTTATGCAAAACATTTTTTACTTGAAGCTGTCTACTTGAATTTCTTCCTGCTGTCAAAAAACACTCGAGTTCCATTCCACCTATCTATGTTAATCCCTAATCCCTTCCGTTTAGGGTCACGGTCTGGTAGGTAGTCATATTATCTAGCACGTAGTGGATTTCTTAAAAACTTTTCGGCAATTCCGAAAAAATTGCATAACTAATATTATTACCAATTAAAATAACATCGGAAGTGGTTACAGTATCTATCGATATACATTTCCTTAAATTTTGGAAGGTCTGGAAGAAATATCATCGACTGCCTTCATTTTTTATTTAGAACTTTGTGTTTAATTATGCTCATCATCAATTGGACTATCCATAACTTTATTTCTATCATTTTCTTTGACAAAAGATTTACAAGGTTTTGAATGACATGTCCACCGTTAAATATTATTTTTAAGATTTTTGTAAAAATAAGATCTGTATCCATCAAGAATTAAATCATTGTTATCTTTGTACTCTAGGGTTTGTAAGGAATTCGTGATCAGCCACTAGAAGATGGTCATTGGTTTTGTATCTTGACCTAAAATCTGCTGCTATTTTGCAAGGAAGAAATCAATGTTATTCTTATTTTTTTAATTTAAGTCATTACCAATAGGTGCTTATATTCACATGAACAATTAAACTATCATTATCATCTGAGAAAACTGAATAGTAGAAAACATAAATATAAAGTAACAGTGGACCTAAAACAGATCCTTGAAGTACTCTAGGAGTTACAGTTGAAAAAGAATTTGTAACACCGTCAACATATACCGTTCAATAACGTTTATGTAGGTAATATTTTATATGTTTACCAACTTTTTTCCTTTTATTACTGGATTTTACTAGTAAACTCCTTAATTTTTTTTGTGCATTTTCTTCCAATAAAGGTTTTCTTGTACTTTTGGTGTCTTTACATAATAAATAATTCGTACTATCTTAAAACGTAGATTCTTTGCATCAGTTAATAAACCTACTACAAGATTATCAAAATATCTTGGCCGTTATCAGATAAGAAATTGGTGTCGTATATTAAAGTTAATTAAAAGAAACAGAATTGAGTACCTACATTAGAAATAGATTAAATATATGATTAGACTAGGAATCTCTATGTAGTATACCTACTTTTAGTCTGCACGGAACCTTTTACCAGTCGCGTAACATAAGAAAATTTTATTTTGAAAACTATTATTTTTCCACATAGTAACTTCTTACCAAAAATGACTAATATCGTCCTTTGGGAACTATGAAAAATTTACAGGAAAGACAGGACATGTTCTGTTTATGACAAATTGGTAGTACTTTTTGACAAAACCTCGTATATTTTAAGACATAACGCAAACTTTTAAAGATAATTAACTGCTTTGAAAACTATAGAGATTCTAGTAACTTATTATCAAAAATTAATAACATCCTCCCTTGGGAACTATTAAAAATTTACAGGAGCAACAGGACATGTTCTATTTATGACAAACTGAAAAGTTTGATGTACTTTTTGATAAAACCTCGTATATTTTGAGATGTAATGTAAACTTTTAAAATTAATTGACTGTTTTGGAAAGTCTAGAGTTTCTAGTAACTTCTTACCAAAAATTACCAACATCCTCCTTTGGAAACTATTAAAAATTTATAGGAGAGACAGGACATGTTCTATTTATGAAAAACTGAAAAGTTGGATGTACTTTTTGACAAAACCTCGTATATTTTGAGATGTAATGTAAACTTTTACAAATAATTGAACGTTTTCGAAACTCTAGAGTTTCTAGTAACTTATTACCAAAAATGAACAACATCCTTCTTTGGTAACTATTAAAAATTTACAGGAGAGTCAGGACATGTTCTATTTATGACAAATTGAAAAGTTGGATGTTCTTTTTAACACAACCTCGTATATTTTAAGATGTAACGTAGACTTTCAAAAATAATTAACTGTTTTGGAAACTGTAGAGTTTTTAGTAACTTCTTATGAAAAACGACCAATATCGTCCTTTGGGAACTATTAAAAATTTACAGGAGAGACAGGACATGTTCTATTTATGACAAACTGAAAAGTTGGATGTACTTTTTGACAAAACCTCGTATATTTTGAGATGTAATGTAAACTTTTACAAATAATTGAACGTTTTCAAAACTCTAGAGTTTCTAGTAACTTATTACCAAAAATGAACAATATCCTCCTTTGGGAACTATTAAAAATTTACAGGAGAGGCAGGACATGTTCTATATATGACAAACTGAAAATTTGGATGTACATTTTGACAAAACCTCGTATATTTTAAGATGTAAGGTAGACTTTCAAAAATAATTGACTGTTTTGGAAAGTCTAGAGCTTCTAGTAATTTCTTACCAAAAATGACCAATATCGTCTTTTGGGAACTATTAAAAATTTATAGGAGAGACAGGACATGTTCTATTTATGACAAACTGAAAAGTTGGATGTACTTTTTGACAAAACCTCGTATACTTTGAGATGTAATGTAAACTTTTAGAAATAGTTGACTGTTTTGGAAAGTCTAGAGTTTCTAGTAACTTCTTACCAAAAATTACCAACATCCTCCTTTGGAAACTATTAAAAATTTATAGGAGAGACAGGACATGTTCTATTTATGACAAACTGAAAAGTTGGATGTACTTTTTGACAAAACCTCGTATATTTTGAGATGTAATGTAAACTTTTACAAATAATTGAACGTTTTCGAAACTCTAGAGTTTCTAGTAACTTATTACCAAAAATGAACAACATGCTTCTTTGGGAACTATTAAAAATTTACAGGAGAGACAGGACATGTTCTATTTATGACAAACTGAAAATTTTTATGTACATTTTGACAAAACCTCGTATATTTTAAGATGTAAGGTAGACTTTCAAAAATAATTGACTGTTTTGGAAAGTCTAGAGCTTCTAGTAATTTCTTACCAAAAATGACCAATATCGTGCTTTGGGAACTATGAAAAATTTACAGGAGAGACAGGACATGTTTTATTTATGACAAACTGAAAAATTGGAAGTACTTTTTGACAAAACCTCATATATTTTAAGACATAGGCCAAACTTTTAAAGATAACTGACTGCTTTGGAAGCTATAGAGATTCTAGTAACTTATTACCAAAAATGAACAACATCCTCGTTTGGGAACTATTAAAAATTTACAGGAGAGACAGGACATGTTATATTTATGACAAACTGAAAATTTTGATGTACATTTTGACAAAACCTCGTATATTTTGAGATGTAACGTAGACTTTCAAAAATAATTGACCGTTTTGGAAAGTCAAGAGTTTTTAGTAATTTCTTACAAAAATGACCAATATCGTCCTTTGGGAACTATTAAAAATTTACAGGAGAGACAGGACATGTTCTATTTATGACAAACTGAAAAGTTGGATGTACTTTTTGACAAAACCTCGTATATTTTAAGATGTAATGTAAACTTTTAAAAATAATTGACAGGTTTGGAAACTCTAGAGTTTCTAGTAACTTCTTACCAAAAATGAACAACATCCTTCTTTGAAAACTATTAAAAACTTACAGGAGAGACAGGACATGTTCTATTTATGACAAACTGAAAATTTTGATGTACATTTTGACAAAAACTCGTATATTTTGAGATGTAACGTAGACTTTCAAAAACAATTGACTGTTTAGGAAACTCTAGAGTATCTAGTAATTTCTTACCAAAAATGACCAATATCGTTCTTTGGGAACTATTAAAAATTTACAGGAGAGACAGGACATGTTCTATTTATGACAAACTGAAAAGTTGGTTGTACTTTTTGACAAAACCTCGTATATTTTGAGATGTAATATAAACTTTTAAAAATAATTGACTGTTTTGGAAACTCTAAAGTTTCTAGTAACTTCTTACCAAAAATGACCAACATCCTCCTTTGGAAACTATTAAAAATTTACAGGAGAGACAGGACATGTTCTATTTATGACAAACTGAAAAGTTGGATGTACTTTTTGACAAAACCTCGTGTATTTTGAGATATATCGTAAATTTCCAAAAATAATTAACTCTTTTAAAAATTATTAAGATTCTAATAACTTATTACCAAAAATGAACAACATTCTCCTTTGGGAACTATTAAAAATTTACAGGAGAGACAGGACATGTTCTATTTATGACAAACTGAAAATTTTGACAAAACCTCGTATATTTTGAGATGTAACGTAAACTTTTAAAAATAATTGCCTCTTTTGGAAACTCTAGAGTTTCTAGTAACTTCTTACCAAAAATGACAAATATCGTCCTTTGGGAACTATTAAAAATTTACAGGAGAGACACGACATGTTCTATTTATGACAAACTGAAAAGTTAGATGTCCTTTTTGACTAAACCTCGTATATTTTGGAATGTAACGTAGACTTTCAAAAATAATTGACTGTTTTGGAAACTCTAGAGTTTTTAGTAACTTCTAACCAAAAATCACCAAAATCCTCCGTTGGAAACTATTAAAAATTTACAGGATAGACAGGACATGTTCTATTTATGACAAACTGAAAAGTTGGATGTACGTTTTGACAAAACCTCGTATATTTTAAGATGTAATGTAAACTTTCAAAAATAATTGACTGTTTTGGAAACTCTAGAGTTTCTAGTAACTTCTTACCAAAAATTAACAATATCGTCTTTTGGGAACTATTAAAAATTTACAGGAGAGACAGGATATGTTCTATTTATGACAAACTGAAAAGTTGGATGTACTTTTTGACAAAACCTCGTATATTCTGAGATGTAACGTAGAATTTCAAAAATAATTGACTGTTTTGGAAACTCTAGAGTTTCTTGTAACTTCTTACCAAAACTGACCAACATCCTCCTTTGGAACCTATTAAAAATTTACAGTAGAGACAGGACATGTTCTATTTATGACAAACTGAAAGTTTTGATGTACATTTTGACAAAACCTCGTATATTTTGAGATATAATGTAAACTTTCAAAAATAATTGACTGTTTTGGAAACTCTAGAGTTTCTAGTAACTTCTTACCAAAAATGACCAACATCCTCCTTTGGAAACTATTAAAAATTTACAGAAGAGACGGGACATGTTCTATTTATGACAAACTGAAAAGTTGGATGTACTTTTTGACAAAACCTCGTATATTTTGAGATGTAATGTAAACTTTTAAAAATAATTGACTGTTTTGGAAACTCTAGAGTTTCTAGTAACTTCTTACCAAAAATGACAAATATCGTCCTTTGGGAACTATTAAAAATTTACAGGAGAGACAGGACATGTTCTATTTATGACAAACTGAAAAGTTGGATGTACATTTTGACAAAACCTCGTATATTATTAAGATGTAACGTAGACTTTCAAAAATAATTGACCGTTTTGGAAAGTCAAGAGTTTTTAGTAATTTCTTATCAAAAATGACCAATATCGTCCTTTGGGAACTATTAAAAATTTACAGAAGAGACAGGACATGTTCTATTTATGACAAACTGAAAAGTTGGATGTACTTTTTGACAAAACCTCGTATATTTTGAGATGTAACGTAGACTTTTAAAAATAATTGACTGTTTTGGAAACTCTAGAGATTCTAGTAACTTATTACCAAAAATGAACAACATCCTTCTTTGGGAACTATTAAAAATTTACAGGAGAAACAGGACATGTTCTATTTATGACAAACTGAAAAGTTGGATGTTCTTTTTGACACAACCTTGTATATTTTGAGATGTAACATAGACTTTCAAAAATAATTGACTCTTTTGCAAACTGTACAGTTTCTAGTAACTTCTTACCAAAAATAACCAACATCCTCCTTTGAAAACTATTAAAAACTTACAGGAGAGACAGGACATGTTCTATTTATGACAAACTGAAAATTTTGATGTACATTTTGACAAAACCTCGTATATTTTGAGATATAATGTAAACTTTCAAAAATAATTGACTGTTTTGGAAACTCTAGAGTTTCTAGTAACTTCTTACCAAAAATGACCAACATCCTCCTTTGGAAACTATTAAAAATTTACAGGAGAGACAGGACATGTTCTATTTATGACAAACGGAAAAGTTGGATGTTCTTTTTGACACAACCTCGTATATTTTGAGATGTAACGTAGACTTTAAAAAATACTTGACTGTTTTGCAAACTGTACAGTTTCTAGTAACTTCTTACCAAAAATAACCAACATCCTCCTTTGGAAACTATTAAAAATTGACAGGAGAGACGGGACATGTTCTATTTATGACAAACTGAAAAGTTAATGTTTTTGAGCTCGTTTTTACTTCTATTTGTTTTCTGACTTTAGTTATTTTATAAGAAAAATAATTAAATGCACCTACGTTTCATCTCTTTAAAATAATTAGCTGTATTGGATATACAACTATATAAATAAATAAACTGAGAACCGTATAAACACGGTTTTAAACTATGATTAGTAATCAGTTTACAAAAAATACATTTATTTGATTAAAAAATCAGTTTTATCAAGTAAAATGTACGCCAGTGAAGGCCCCCAACCGACGGCGGCAATCGATGTGGCTGCCAAGTTGCTATGGCTACACTTCCGGCAAGCAGCGCCACTGACACGGAGATTTTTCTAACTAATGCCGTAACTTATTGGCCAGCCTGAAAAGCTTTCTCTCCAAATTACCAGCACTTCTAACAATTTTAAACTTCTGGACTGTCGAAAGGGCAATCAATTTATCAGGAATGTACGTAGGAAAGACAATCAGTTTGGAAAGGTTGATTAATTTTATTTTTCGTTTTGTTTCTTTTATTTTACCCCAATGAAGAAACGTGGTGGATTTTTTGTTGTTAAATGATTCTCTTTTAATTGTTTTCATTAATTTTGTATTTTGAATGATCTATTTATTTTATATTTTGTCCCTTAGGTCTTGAGCGATTTATGACACCCATCATTTATTCATCGTTTATTTGCCACATGTTATTTTGTTCTTTTGTAATAATTCTCTTAACCTTAAGAGTAGTTTAGGCACCGTACACATATGTGTACGGTGGTTTAGGTAGAGAGAGATCTTGTGCTGGGCCTTCGGGGTCATTTTGTTAAGTAATCACTCACCAGACATTGACGAACGAACATCTCTCGTCTATTTTAAAAATATTGTAAAATTATTGTATTTAATTATTATTTTTTTTAATAAATCAGTATATCAGAAGTGTGCATTACAATTTAATACAGCGAATAAGACGCAAAACAAAAACTGCTAATTATCAATCAGATACAAAAAGGAAATGTTAAAAATCCGGTACAAAACACAAAAAAAAGTTGAAATATCAAATAACAAGTTAAAATGGTGTCGTGGGACACCAGGTAGGAACTAAGTTCCTTCGGCTAATGTAGAATCGACACATAACACTACTCGCTTGTGTATACCTACGACTGTAACGCCTGCGCACGTCTCATTTAACGGTCAATATATGAAAATCAGTGAAATCTTGTCGTTAAGAAAGAAGCTTCTTTAAAATTCAAGGTGAGCTTTAAAGAGTAATGTATACTGTCACATACGATAATAGGGTAGTTTAATTGTTTGATATTTTATTGTATAATTTTGTATTATTTTTAATTGTAATTATCCAGGCCAAAGTTAGTAGGTACATTAGATTTCAAAGCGACCTTATATAGTTTAATTCTTATTCTCACGTAGCGTAAAAATTGGCTATAAAAGAGCGTCGTTGAGGTCGCACTCGAGGAGTTCGAAGTCTGAGGTTGTCTGTAAGGGTCACCCTTTGGGGTGTCCCTAAAACAGATCCTTGGGTCTGGGCCGTTGTGACTCTTGACTTATTTTCTTGAGTAAGTGTGACATGCCACCATGTAGTTATTTGGTAAGATTAGTATAGATTATTGTATTTAGTTATTCATTATTCATTGTTATTGCTTGTTTCTTTGTTAATATATTTGTTGTTTGTTTCCTGTTGTTTATCTTATCTTTCCCTTGGCTAGTTTTCTGCCTTCAGCAGGATACCTGGCCAGGGGTTAGATAACCACGACCTGGGTGGGAAGTGCCTTCAGTAAGCTACCCCTCATCCCAAAACATTATGGCACATTCCTCTAAATCCCCCAGGCGTGACAATACATTTATTTTTTCTCACCTTTCCTAACTACTTTCAACTATCAAGATTTTTAAAAATTATATCTCATATTACTTTAACAAAAAAAGGTAAATGTTAAGAGATATATGGGTACAAAAAAAAATTGCATCGGCCGGGAATCGAACCCAGCTCATTTAACGGTTTTTCGTTACGGTTTTTTACTATTACATTTTTTTCAGTTCGGTCACGCTGCAAAATCCTTATCTCATCCAAGCCTGCCGTAAGGAACTTAGTTCAAAAAAAAAAAAAAAATTGTATCGGCCAGGAATCGAACCCGGGCCACCCGCGTGGCAGGCGAGCATTCTACCAATGAACTACCGATGCTACGTATAATAAATTCCAAAATGCGTTTGATGCACGTCTCATTTAACGGTTTTTCGTTACGGTTTTACTATTACATTTTTTTCAGTTTAGTCACGCAGCAAAATCCCTATCTCCTCCAAGCCTGCCGTAAGGAACTTAGTTCCAAAAACGTTATAAAACAGAAACAACGATTAAAAATTGAAAATAGAATTTTATGTTTTTTTATCTCTTTTTTTTACAAAATCTTTCTTCTAATTCACACCAAGTTAAACGTATTTTATAATAAACGAACTCAATTAACCATCACCCTCTTATCCCACCTCCGAAATCAAAACAATTCACCGGGTTGAGTGAAATATGTTCGAAACGTTCCCACAGGATCCATAACAAAGATACAACGGTAAAGCTCACTTTATAGTACTCATCACCGAACAGACATTGTCGCTAAATTGTCAACGTATGTCGATTGTCATCCCTAAATAAAGCCATTGTTACAAACAAAAGAAGTGAGCATCGGACGTGCGACCGACGTGTGTGCGGATCATCACAGCATGAATTTTCGACTTTTTCTCGAGTGTGCATCGGGATACTTAACTTTTTATGCTTTGTCAGGGAGGCCGGTAGATTAATTGACTTTGTTCGGTGATTTATTTATTTTATATTTACTGTTTGACAAAATTTTGTAAGCAGTAGATTTTTGGTGAACGTAGAAATGGTGACAGAAAGAAAGAGTTACATAGCATATAGTGTACATGTATATTTTCTCTTATATACACTAATATTATAAAGAGGAAAGGTTTGATTTTTGGTTTGTTTGTTTGTTTGAAATGAATAGGCTCCGAAACTACTGGACCGATTTCAAAAATTATTTCACCGTTGGCAAGCTACACTATTCCCGAGTGACATAGGCTATGTTTGATTTTAAAAAAAATAGGGATCCTTATTAAAATGCCATTAATGTAACCAAAAATGACCTTAAAATCCTTACATCGCGTGCGCTGAGAATACTATTGATTATAGAATAAGATAAATGAAGAATATATCAATATCTACAAAAAATGCCGCGACAGCATATGTCTAACTGTTATAGTTACGTCACAATAACTAATTTTTAATTTTTTAAAAGTTTTTATCTTGGTATTAATCCTTATCAAAATCAACTTATTTCATAATCATGACAGATATCACAAATTTAGCATGTGCAATGGGACGAGGCTACTTATAAAGGAATTAAAGGACAATTAAGTTGTAGCAAATGACGGATATGGGGATTTCAAGTGCAATGACGAAGCTGGTAGCGTCATTCTTGGAAAACAGAGAATTCAGGATAAAGATGGGCCCAATAACATCTAGATATGCAAGAATAGAAGCAGGAGTTCCACAAGGAGCCGTGCTGTCCCCACTGCTGTATACAATATATACAGCAGATGTGCCTAAGACACCAAACACCATGTTGTCTTTATATGCTGATGACACTGCATTAGCAGCAAGAAGTACTCAACCAAGGTTGATCACCAGATATTTGCAAAGAGCAATGAATGAAATGGAAGAATATTGCATACGATGGAAAATAGCGATAAATCAGGAAAAGACGAAAGCTATCCTGTTTAAAAAGAGACGCCACCACCCATATGAAAACATCACGATGGGAGAAGAAGAAATAAACTGGAACAGATCAGTAAAGTACCTTGGAGTCAACCTGGACCAAGGACTATGCTTCAAAGACCACGTAGACAGCGTAGTAAAAAAAATCAAAATACGCAAGAAGCAAATTAGCAGGACTTATTGGAAGAAAAAGCAAGTTAAACTTGCGAATAAAACTAAGACTGATCCAGACAATAATTATGCCCATCCTAACGTATGCATCGGTGGCATGGGGCCATGCTTGCAAAACTACGATAGATAAAGTACAAAAACAACAAAATAGAAGTCTAAGGGAAGCGGTAAACGCACCATGGTACATAAGGAATAACACATATCACGACTTAGAAATTAGAAAAATAACAGATACCATGAAAGAAAGAGCTAGGACGATCTTTGAAGGCACGAGGAACCATGTAAACCGTGACCTAAGAGAATTGACAGAATACGATCCAGATAATGGTCCATGGACACACAAGAGGCCAAAGATGCAGCTCCGGCAGCAGTAGAAAAATAGATGATAACATAGCGGCATTTGTGACGAAAAGAGTCACCGTGAAAGTAACGTTAACTGAGACCGCAAAAAATACAACGGAAAGCACATAAAATAGAAAAGCACGCATAACAATAGCCAGACACCAGGAATATAGTGCACAGAGCACTGTCTTGGCAGAAGTAGATGAGGACCGCAGTTTCTCCCCAAGGCCAAAACGGGGTCCGAAACTGCTGAGGCCCCCTCGGAAGCGAGGGAGGGTGGTGGAATGGGAGGTCGAGAATGCCATTTAAACAACAAATATCGTTGTAATGAATGGCATTCTCATCATCTCGGGGCTCAAAGCGTGCGTGCGTGTGTGAAGTTGTAGCAACCATTATAACTGAACTACCAGCTGGTCAACTAGCTCATACACTGAGGATACCGATGATCAAAACTGATCTACCAAATCCATTTAAACCGCTTCAATTTCCTATCAAAACATCTTTCGCTTTTACTAATAATAAGTCTCAAGGTCAAACCTTTCAATTAGTAGGGATCGGTTTTCCTCATGGCCAACAGCCTAAGGCGGGTCGGAGCACACGAAAATCAATTTATTTTGCTGCCAGAAAATAAAACAACATGTAATATTGTTTACAGGAAAGCGTTGACCCAATAAATTTAATGGCTTTTGTTATTTTTTTTTAATCCCTGTGCAAAGCCGGAGCGGGCTGCTAGTTATTGTTATAGTGTTAAATTATAAATCATACGAGACTTACCTGTTTGTTTGATGGGAAATGTTTACAATGTTTACATAGGTATTATTCGGTAATTTATTAATCGTGTTCTTCCTTACATTTTTCCATAATTTCGTTTTATCTAATTTTAACTATCGTCAGTGCTTTGAATTTCTACATATATTTATATTATTACTTAATTGTTGAATTATTTCGATTATTAAAATATATTTCTGCTTGTGTAGTAAACAATTAAACTGAAGTCAATCCAACTCATCTTTCCGTTCCTGCGGCCGGATTCTGTAACTCGTTATCTCTATAACGACACGGAACGTTATCGCTATGATACCGACCGACAGTCCGATCTTGTAACGGCAACCGAATAACGACGGTGGCATTCTGTAACTATGAATAACGAAATCACGACGTTACAGAATGCAATACCGAGATGTCGGTATATAACGTTGGGGAAGTGACGTATTGACAGTGATTTCATTAGAACTAACCTTAAATTCTTAGTTTTGTTTGTTTACATTGTGTTCTCGGTTCACGAAAGTTTCATAAACCTTTATTCGGAAACAAAAACAAAATGTTTTTATACTTCATATAATGTTAATGAATATCAATAGACCTCAAAATACATTATTTATTCGCTTATTTCATATTGTAGAGCTTTAAGTTTTTGATGAACCTTTTCCTTCCCTTTACATAAAATCCCAAACAATTTCGGATAATACTATGGTGAAAAATATTTTTTTATAATAAGAATAATACGTAGCTCGTAGCTGTTAGGAAAGATATGAAGATTTCGAAAGGGATTTTTATATTACAAAAGAAAACAAATGTGTACGTAGATAACCTTTTTTTATTGTTTTATTTCATATTTAATTAAATATTAATCTTTGTTGTATCTTAAATATAAGCTGATGCACAATTTAGTAATGCGCAATTGTAATAATAGTGGCAATAACAATAACGATAGTTATAAAAATCTGTTTCATATTATTAGAAAGTTTTTTATTTTCATCGTGTTCTTTGTCTCTTTCTCTTTGTCATTTTGTGGAATTTTGTATTCGAATTTAAACCTATTTTCCGACCACCTAGAGTTTTGAAATTTTCAGGATAGCGAAGAACTGGATGACAGTGCATGTTTCAAGTGTGTTTAGGCTTATACATAGAGATTTTGACACAATTTCAAGAAGTTACAGAATAATTTATATAATAGTAATATGATCTATAAATCAGTAAAAAAACTTTCTAAAAAGTAAAGTTCTTTTTATAAATTGTTATTATTTTCTATCTTTATTTTATACATTGTTTATACTGTTTATAGTCATACAATTGACCGAAGCGGTGTTCAAGTCAATTATACAATGGTAATAAAAATAGAAGGAATAATAACGTTAGCCATAAATATGTATGTTCAATTTTAAATACAAAATACGATGTCGTTATGGTATAACGAGGGGGTGCCCATGCCTCGCTATCCGTTCCGCTTATAACGACATTTTAGCGACGAATTTCAGTATTATAACGACGAAGTTCGTTATATTTCGTTTACAGAATACCAATTGTCGTTACGGCGAGGCGTCGGTATATAACGAACCGAAACTTATCGGTATGAGCGCTTAACGACACCATAACGAGTTACAGAATCTGTGTTTAATTTTCGTACGGTTAGCGCAACAATTAATTCTATAAGTGGAATAGTAAAAGACCTCTCTTCTACGCATGTTACCATATGACAATTTGGGGGCACGCTGTCAGAATTTTTTCACCGTAACCAGCTCGTGTGTGAAGATAATCACAGCATGAATTTTCGACTTTTCTCGAGTGTGTATCGGGATACTTAACTTTTTATGCTTTGTCTGGGAGGCCGGTAGATTTATTGATTTTGTTCGGTGATTTATTTATTTTATATTAACTGTTTAACAAAATTTTGTAAGCAGTAGATTTTTGGTGAACGTAGGAATATATATATTGTTATGATATGATTGGTTCATAAAATTTTTGTATTTGATAATAGGTAACTGTCTTTATATAGGTGTTTAAAAATTTTATTTCAGAAAGAGTTGATAATGGTTGATTTTGTTTATGATTAGATTGTTTTAAGAGGTTACCTAGGGACGGGGGAAAAAGAAAAAAATTTGGATGATTAGAAGAGATTGTCATTAAGTTAACTTGAAAAATGTCATAAAGAAAAATTTGTATTATTATAGAATTTGAATTTGAGAAGAGAGTTTAATTTTATAATTTATGAATTTGTAATTGAAGTTAAAGTTAAAAATAAAGTTTAAAGTAAATGAACAAGAATATAAAGAAAGTTTTAAGTTGAATCCAGACCCAATAGCAGGAGAAGTAGCCGGAGCCAAAGAAAAAGAAAAATAAGAATTCATAACAAATTGTCGATCCAACGTGGGGCAGGAAAAGAAAAATCTAAATCCAGAATAAATTTGTCAAAAAGAACACCCAGACACCCAGAAAAGAATAAAAAGAAACAGGACACCAACCCGATCGCAAGAAACCGAAATAGAAATTTTGAAAATTCATATTAGAAAAATTGTAATCTGGGGTAAGATTTTTAAATTTCTATATGGAGACAGTTTTTTATTTTGTTGTTTATAATTGAAATAGGGGGGATACATAAATTCTGTTAAGACATAGTTTATAAATATTTAGGTTGATACAAATCATTTTTATAAAAATTTTTGATTTTGACAGTGTCAATAAGACATAAGAAACTTTGATATACGGGGGGTGAATTAAAATTATAAATTTAATATACATACATATTAAAATTTAAATCAAATAAAAACAAATTAAATAATTTTAAATAATAAAATGGAAACAAGAAGAAGGCAAAACAAGAAACAGGATTTACAGATGCAACAAGGAGATCATCAAAAAGATGAGGACATACAGATTATGGGAACAAATGAATCGGGAGATGAAAAAGAGAATACCACGATAATAGAAGCAATTATTGAAAGTAATGGCAACAAACATGAAGAAAGCGATATGGATAGGATGTTTAAATTTTTAGAAAAAATGAATGAAAAACAGGAAAAAATGAATAATAACTTAAGAGAAGATATGAATTCAATGAAAAAGAATTTACAAGCAAATCAAGAAAAACAAGACAAAAATACAGAAGCAATAAATGTAAATATGGATTCTATGAAAAAAGAAATAAAAGAAGATATGAAAAAAGAAATAAAAGACATGAACAAGAATATGGAAGCATTTAAAGATGAAATGAAGAAGCAGATGGAAATGTATAGAGAAACAATAAAAGATATGAAAACAATTTATGACAAATCAGTAATTAATAAGGATTTTAAGACTGAATCTCCTGAAGAAAAAGATATGGGGAAAAATGAAAATAAACGAGAAAATGAAAGAATACAAAGAGTTATGGAAGTAAATACTATGACAATAGCAAAGAAATTTGAAGATGAAACAAAAAAATTACAAGAGATGCAAAATGAGAGAACTGAGGATAGTTCATATATGGTAATACAGGAAGGAAAAAGTAAAAATAAATATTATAAAGAATATGAGACATATAAAAACAAAATGAAACAAGAATATGAAATTATGAAATTAAAATTAAATAATGAATATGAAGAGGATAAGAAGAATGAAAAAGATAATTATTATAAAAATGAAGAAATAAAATATGAAACTGAAATATATGAAGTTAATAAAAATGAATTATATTATTATATCAATAAAATTAAATATAAAACTGAATCTAATTATGACAATGAGAAGAAAAGGAAGAATAAAACATACGAGGATAATGATATAAATTACTTTGAAATATGTGATGAAATTAGAAGATTAAAGAAGGTTTGGAAGGATATCATATACAATTATAAAAAGAGAAAAAAATAAAATAGTTAAATAAAAGTAAATAAGATTAAAATTAAGATTAAAATAAAAAAAAAAAAAAATGAAAGAAAATAAATATCGGGAACAAACTGATTAAATAAAATAAATCAAAAGTATTAAATTGATAGAATTCGATTATAACGTTAAAATAAGGTATAAGAGTAAGGGATGATATGAGAGAAGATTAAATATGAAATAAATTTAAAATTATAAAATGTGTCTTAAAGGAAAATTTTAAAATTTTAAATTTAGGGGGATTTTGTTATGATATGATTGGTTCATAAAATTTTTGTATTTGATAATAGGTAACTGTCTTTATATAGGTGTTTAAAAATTTTATTTCAGAAAGAGTTGATAATGGTTGATTTTGTTTATGATTAGATTGTTTTAAGAGGTTACCTAGGGACGGGGGAAAAAGAAAAAAATTTGGATGATTAGAAGAGATTGTCATTAAGTTAACTTGAAAAATGTCATAAAGAAAAATTTGTATTATTATAGAATTTGAATTTGAGAAGAGAGTTTAATTTTATAATTTATGAATTTGTAATTGAAGTTAAAGTTAAAAATAAAGTTTAAAGTAAATGAACAAGAATATAAAGAAAGTTTTAAGTTGAATCCAGACCCAATAGCAGGAGAAGTAGCCGGAGCCAAAGAAAAAGAAAAATAAGAATTCATAACAATATATATATATATATATATATATATATATATATCTATATAACGAACAGAGCGTTTTGTGACAGTCTTGCCCTGATATAGGTTGAATGATATTTATATCTATTTATATCGCAGCATTCAAGGTGTCTTTTAAAGTGTTAGAAATTTCTAACCGACACCATTTCAGTTTAAAACTGAAATTATTACTTTTGACAGTATGGCATTAGATACATTATGTATCATCTTTGGACATTATATATATATATATATATATATATATATATATATATATATATATATAGTACAGTTCTGCAGGCCTTTGAGGCCCATGACTTTTTTTCTTTATCGTTCTTCAACTGCCTTAACAATTTCTCTCCACAGGTTGCGATTCTGTACTTTTACACCCCAATTTGGTTCTACCTCTCTGATATCTTCCAACACCGCGTCCAACCATTTTTTCTTTGGTCTCCCTCTTTTTCTTTTACCTCCTTCCCCTTCTTTAATGACCTTTTTTGCATATCTATCTTCTGGCATCCTCCTAGTATGCCCGAACCATCTCACCCTTTGAGCTTTTATGAAGCTTGTTACTGATGGGTATTTATAAAGATCTTTCAATTCTTGGTTAGTTCTTCTCCTCCAGAGTCCTTCATCTGTTTTTATTCCCCCCAGAATTTTCCTTAGTACCTTCCTTTCCCATATATCCAGATTTGTTTCTTCCGCTTTTGTTAAAACCCATGTTTCGCTTCCGTATGTCACTGTTGGTCGTATTATTGTTCGATAAATTTTAATTTTGGCTTCTCTAGATAACTCCTTTGATCTTATTAACTTATTTAAAGATCCCACAGCTTTACTTCCTTTTACTAATCTTTTATTTATTTCTTTCCATTCTTCGTTTTTATTTGTCAGCGTTGCACCCAAGTAATCGAATTCACAGACTTTTTCAATTTTATATTTTCTGTCCTCCCCCGCTTTAATCTCTATATATTCTTTTCTACCGTCCACATTCTGATGGTTTAGCACCATATATTTTGATTTCTTCTGATTTATACTAAGTCCGTAATTTTTTGCAGCCTCTTCCAACTTACAGAACGCTCTTTCCAGTTCCTTCCTTGTTCTGGTTAGCAAAGCTAAATCATCTGCATATGCAATTATCTGTTGCTTGTGGTGATAAATAAGCCCTGTTGTTTGTATGTTGCTATCTCGTACAATTTTTTTCAACACTAGATTGAAAACCGTTGTCGATATTGGATCTCCTTGCTTTAATCCTTTTTGGACTCTAAATTTGTCTGATACAGTAGTTCCTTCGCTCGTTACTCTGCTGTATGAATTGTCTTATGTCATCTTGATTAGCTTCACGATTTTTTTTGGTATTCCTAGTAAGTTCAAAACGTAGGAATAGCGACAGAAAAAAAAGAGTTACATTGCATATAGTGTAACAAGCAAAAAAACGAAAAAAAAAGGTCGTTAAAATTAAAAAACAACGGAAAATAGCATTGATTAGTTCGCCGGTTACAAATCACGAAAAGGTTGAAAATCACGAAAAGCGTCGATTGAAATTATACCTACAAAAATAAATAAACCCCTTTTCTTCTATAAAGTAAATTAGAAAAGACGATAATGATAACGAAAAGAGGATCCTCAACAAGTCGATTGCATTTCCGGCCATTCTACGAACTTCAACTGCGACTATTGGATGAACCCTTAGAATCGATGATCCCCTCAACTCCAAAGTGCCTCCCCCAACAGGTAACCTGGCAACACTAAACAGTGATAATCACTTTACAATTAATTTATTGCACGACAAAAAAATACAAGTACAAGAAATGTAAAAAAAGAAAAGAATAATGGAATTTTAGTGTCACAAATCTGGGAGTTACTTTGAAGGCAATAATAGGATTATAGGATAATAAAGAATTTGGTAATATTTGAATAGGTAAAGAAAAGTGTCTTTTCATAAAGTTTATGTTTCTGTGGTAATCTTAGTACTCTATTTGGTTCATAACTCATGCTTTTTCACGTTTTATTGACTCACCATGTAGTAGTGGAAATAGCTGCTATAAATGTTTAGTATTTAAAGTGTTTTTCTATATTTTACAGTAAAGTAAAGCATATATACAGGGCATGTTAGCTACCTGCTACGATTCATTTATGAATAAAAAAAATCCAATATTGTCAATTAGATAAATTGCGCGAGGGTTTTTAGTGGTCACTCTACTGGCAATTTATGCCCAAACTCAGCCGTAGAGGAGTGAGCCGCGCCACCGACTTAAACAGTACAAGCCGGAAACCCCTAGATTTAATAGGCGCAAACAATTCTTACACAATCCCACAAAATGAAATAAAGTGAGCTAAATAAAACAAATCAGTTTCAAAACTAGACCCTCCTTTAATGTAAAAAAAAAATGTTTGAGGTTAGTGCAAATTACAAACTTCAAGCTATGACTTATATTGCGTACACTAGCGCCTTGGTATTTAAAGTCAAATAAATAATAATGAATTTCAGTGTGATCACACGCACGACTTAAAACTAAGTTACAATCAACAATTCAAGTAAGATTATACGAAATGCTTACCTGTGTTGGTGCTAGTGGCTTCCAATCTCCAGTAATCCAAAGCTGTTTGGTTCTTGATCAAAACAAGGAACTGCGAGTACCAAAACAAATTTAGTTCCAGAAGTACTGCCGGTACTAGAAACACTTGCCAGTTCCTAAATAAAAATAACTGCCAGTTCCTAAATAAAAATAACTGCCAGTACCAACAAAATAGTATAGCCTGTACCAAGGAAATAATGCCGTAACAAGGAAATAAGGCCGTACCAAGGACCCTTGATGGATAAAGGGTATGCTAACTCGATGATATTCAATAGCTCGGGACGCTGATCTTTAGACCCAAAATCCGCCTTATAATGTAGGGGAGCGAGGGGCTAGTTGTAACAGGGGTAAGTAGTAACAGGCCTTTTTCAATAGAAATTTAATCCTTATTGACGCCTTTTTCTTACTAAATCTTACGATTATAACTCCCCGCACCACTTCATCACAGCCAGTGTCCCGCCAGGCGGAGCTGTAAGTGGATGTGTGCAAGGGCTTTGTTGCCGTCATGTATTACTTTGCTTTCGTAATTTTTTGGTTTGCTTTAGTATTTACGACTAATAAGAGTTGTATGTATTTTATTTAATGATAAAATATAACTATTTATGATGTTCTGTAACAGTTTTCGAAATTACTAAGTTGATTTAATAATTATCGTGATAAATTATACCTAGGGGCTAGTTGTAACAAAATCTCGGGGTTAGTTGTAACATCTTACAAGAATTTCGATCTATGTTACGTATCTCTATACAGATATATTAAGAAGAAGAAGAAGAATAAAAGTCCAAAAGTAGGTTATGTCAAGCCTAGACAAGTCCTAGTCACAGGAGAAGAAGAAAATAAAATGTCTTCATATATTCTTAGGTGTGCCGAAATATATTTTGGATTACTTCCTATCGAAATAAGAAAACTAGCTTAACAATGAGCTGTGCATCTTGATGCTAAAAATATTTCCCCTTCTTGGCATCAACATAATAGTGCTGGTCCTGATTGATTCCAAAATTTCATGCGCAGAAGACCTCAACTGTCTTTAAGGACTCCAGAAGCGACGTCACTGAGCCGAGCAACGTCATTTAATAGGACTAACGTTAATGCTCTCTTTGAAAAATATCAAGGCCTTCTCCAAAGATACGAATTTACCGCCTCTCGAATTTGGAACATTGATGAAACTGTGGTAACGACCGTTTAAAAACCAAAGAAAGTTGTAGCTGCCCGTGGTCGAAAGTAAGTTGGTGCGATAACATTAGCCGAAAGGGGGAACACTTGTGACACTTTCCTGTGCCGCTAACGCTGCGGGCAATTTTATTCCACCGATGTTCATTTTTCCCAGGCCTAAATACTCTGAAAAATGTTCATTCGCGGTGGACCTCCAGATTGCATTGGAGCTGGCAATTCTTCAGGGTGTAATTTGTTGATTATATAAAAAGTATGTTCCAGTTAAATGTTTAGTAAGAAAATTACATATAATAGAAGTACTTAGTTTTTGTTATAGACAAAGCAAAAGATTTAAATATGTAAAAAAAAAATAATTGAATAAGTCACATTTTTGTTTTTCATTGCTGTTACTACTTGCCCCAATAGATGTTACAACTAACCCCAAGCACGGGGTACGTTGTAACACTCCCTTTTTTTGACTAAAACAGTAATTGTGAAATAGTTACCTGGATTTTTGATATTTTTTCGACTTGAATTAATAGAAGAATAGTCAAAGTTTGAATCAAACTTTAGTTAATAATAAGCTAGCCAAGATATCTCGAGATAAAAAGTATTTTTGAAAATTGTTACAACTAGCCCCTCGCTTCCCTACTGATGTTAAATCGACAGAAAATCTTGTACAAATCCCACAACGTGGGTTTTTTTCTACTGAACACGAAGAAAAATCAAAAATAACAACCACACGTAGATTGATTCAATGGCCCAGTTGGAAATAGGGGTTTGGTTTTAAAACCTACACTTAAGCGTCGCGGATCTACCACGATTAAAAACCAAACCGACAAATTTCTTCGATAATGCAACTTTCAGTACTCTTAACGAGGTAGTTGACGAGAAAATGAAAGAAGTCTCTCGCGTTGGCATAAAGTGACTGCGCAGAAGAGGCCTTTTACTATTCTATTGTTAATTCTATTAATTACGGCATTAACGGTAGACAGCTCAGTCTTAGATCAAATATAGCAGAAGGAAAATAGAAGAATTTGATGTAATTGACATTGTTTACAACATAAAATATACGATTTGTCATAATATTAAATTTTTAATATAAATATACAGATATAGTAAATTCTTACGCCAATTAGAAGTCAGATAAAATGAAGTTTGAGCAAAAATTAGATAAAATGAAGCTTTAGAAAGGTAATAAATTGAAATTATGAGAAAATAAAAGGTTAAACTTGGTTAATTTCCCGAATGACATTTAGCTATACACTAAGAATTTTGGAGAGTAGACAACAGGTGAGTTACATACTATTTTGAATTTTAAAAAATACGACTGTTACAATATTTGACAGCTCATATAAAGTCATCATATGTCTCAGCTATCCACCTGCGAACCCTGCTATAAGAAAGCTATAATACCAAACTGCATTTGTGAGAAAAAAATTGGCCTCACATCTATTTGTTATGGTCATTTTATTAGGTATCTTCAAAGTAGCATTTTCGAAGTATTTTTGATTAAAACTATGCAAGTTAAGAAAGAGGGGTTGGAAAATAAAATGAGTATATTAAAATTGGTGTTATCATTTCAAAAGAGAGATAATATATTATAAACTTCAATAAAGTAACGCCTCTGAAAAGGAAAAAAGCAAGCAAAATATGAATGTCAAAAGTAAGGGATGCGAAAAGGGAGTCGTGTAGCAGTGAAATCGTGCGTGAAACATATGCCTGTCAAGCGACACGCGCCGCATAATGACGTAATAATGTATTGATACATGATTTTTAACCCTCTATTTTCTTTCATAATTTTCACTTCAGATTATAAAGCGACAAGAATTTTCTTTAACAAAATTAATTTATTACTATTAGAATATTTTATCTTGTAAATCATAGTTAGGTACCTAAACGTCAAGGTGCACAATTAATAAACCAAAGGAAAACAGATTTCAGTAAAAGGAACTAAGGAGATGGTCAAATGTAAAGAATTTATAAAATGAATATGATTAGGCAGTATTTTGAACTAAAGGGTCATGGAGACTAGACAAGGAGTACGCACTCGACCGGGGGAATTGCCAAAATCTGTCCACGGTATCGTACATATTAGGTTTACTTTTTTCACCACTAGCGTCGCTAGTGTTCCTTTTGTACCGGTATGAATATAGACAATTAAATAATCGTGAATTATTAAATTGGTTTTTATTATTTATATCTGAATGATCGAACTATTTTTTTCATTGTGTAAATAAGTGAATAATGAAATAATTAAAAATTATTTATTTGATTTCAAACTATGTCGTCCTCATTGGTCGTCATCTTGGTACAAATGGAACACCAGCGCCCTCTTATTTTAGTAGCCCTATTTGCATACATGGAGTTCGTACTTCTTGTCTAGTCTCCATGTAAAGGGTCTTCAATCTGACAAAAAATGAGGCTTATTGTACTTCTTCTATTGGTTCATATCGCTTAATATAGGACATTATTACCCTTTAATAGTTTGAACAGATCTTAAGAATAGGTACCATATGTTTGTGGAGGCATCTCCAAAATTTGACTCCTGCAATAAAGTTTGTTACTGGCTTCTTGCCATTCCTAAAGTATTTCTACATGAAATGTTTACTTAGGCAGAAATTACCGTCCCATAAGTCTTTTACTCGTCGTCTCTAAAATAATGGAATCCATTATTGCTGAACAAATGGTGGACTTTTTGCTACAGGAAAAGGTGATTCCTAACTATCAACATGACTTTATCAAATCAACTTTGACAAACCATCTAAACTGTCAATAGCATCAGACATCCCACTGACGTTATATACCTTGATTTATCTAAGGCTTTCGACAAAGTCCCAAAGCTATAGGATGTACACTCAACAAATTGCTTTTTACATTTCTCACAGATCGATTCTTTAAAGTCAGAGTTGGGCGAGAATTCTCCAAGAAAAGAGCTGTTATGAGTGTTCCGCAAGAATCCGCCTTTACTGTTTCTTGCTTACTCCAGTGACCTGCAACACTGTCTCACCAACAAAGTGTCTTCGTACGCAGACGATTCAAAAATTTATGGAAATCTAAACGTCAATTACCCAAGTTTGCAGGCTGATCTAAACAGTATTCAAGAATGGTGGCCAAACTGGTTGCTTCCGCTGAATGTTGAAAGGTGTGTCGTGTTACACCTTGGAAAAAACAATCCGCAACTACCGTATTCTACTAATGGTAAATCATTAAACACAGTCTTGGGCTAATAGTGAACTCAGATCTGACGCAGAGTGATCATGTTTCACATGTATATAAACGGACAAACTCTAAACAGTTTTTAATTCAAAAAGCTTTTCCTAAATCATCCTTTGATACCTACTGTCGGCTCTATAAGTGTTTCATTCGACCCATCCTCGAATACGTTGACGCGCCTGGTATCCGGACCTAGTTGATGATCGAGAAATGTTGCAAAAAGTTCAAAGACGCGCAACTATACTCTCCTTTGGTCATATTAGACCCATGTATGAAGAAATACTATCTACCGCAAACCTCACAACGTTTTAAGAAAGATGCCTCCGTGGTGACCTGATCCTTTCCTTCAGAATAATAAAATATAACTTGGGTAATCTTCAAGCAGCGTTTGTGACATTGTGACTTCGACGAGACTCATTTAAACCGAAGAAGGAAGAAAGAAGGAAGGAAGAAGAAAGGAAGAAGGCAGAAGGAAGGAAGAAGAAAGGAAGAAGGAAGAAGAAGGAAGGAAGAAGGAAGGAAGAAGGAAGGAAGAAGGAAGGAAGGAAGAAGGAAGGAAGAAGGAAGAAAGAAGAAAGGAAGAAGGAAGGAAGAAGGAAGGAAGAAGGTAAGAAGAAGGAAGGAAGAAGGAAGAAGGAAGGAAGAAGGTAAGAAGAAGGAAGGAAGAAGAAAGGAAGAAGAAGGGAAGAAGGAAGGAAGAAGGAAGGAAGAAGGAAGAAGGAAGGAAGAAGGAAGGAAGAAGGAAGGAAGAAGGAAGGAAGAAGGAAGGAAGAAGGAAGGAAGAAGGTAAGAAGAAGGAAGGAAGAAGGAAGAAGGAAGAAGGAAGAAGAAAGGAGGAAGAAGGAAGAAGGAAGATGGAAGAAGGAAGAAGGAAGAAGGAAGAAGGAAGAAGGAAGAAGGAAGAAGGAAGAAGGAAGAAGGAAGAAGGAAGGAGGAAGAAGGAAGAAGAAATAAGGAATAAGGAATAAGGAATAAGGAATAAGGAATAAGGAATAAGGAATAAGGAATAAGGAATAAGGAATAAGGAAGAAGGAAGAAGAAAGAAGGAAGGAAGGAAGGAAGAAGATAGAAGGAAGAAGGAAGAAGGAAGAAGAAAGAAGGAAGAAGAAAGAAGGAAGGAAGGAAGAAGATAGAAGGAAGAAGGAAGAAGAAAGAAGGAAGAAGAAAGAAGGAAGGAAGAAAGAAGGAAGGAAGGAAGAAGGAAGGAAGGAAGAAGGAAGGAAGAGGGAAGGAAGAGGGAAGGAAGAAGGAAGGAAGAAGGAAGGAAGAAGGAAGGAAGAAGGAAGGAAGAAGGAAGGAAGGAAGAAGGAAAGAAGAAGGAAGGAAGAAGGAAGGAAGAAGGAAGGAAGAAGGAATGAAGAAAGAAGGAAGGAAGAAAGAAGGAAGGAAGAAAGAAGGAAGGAAGAAAGAAGGAAGGAAGAAGGAAGGAAGAAGGAAGGAAGAAGGAAGGAAGAAGGAAGGAAGAAGGAAGGAAGAAGGAAGGAAGGAGGAAGGAAGGAGGAAGGAAGAAGGAAGGAAGAAGGAAGGAAGGAAGAAGGAAAGAAGAAGGAAGGAAGAAGGAAGGAAGGAAGGAAGGAAGGAAGGAAGAAAGAAGGAAGGAAGAAAGAAGGAAGGAAGAAAGAAGGAAGGAAGAAAGAAGGAAGGAAGAAGGAAGGAAGAAAGAAGAAAGAAGAAGGAAGGAAGAAGGAAGGAAGAAGGAAGAAGGAAGGAAGAAGGAAGGAAGAAAAAAGGAAGAAGGAAGGAAGAAGGAAGGAAGAAGGAAGGAAGAAGGAAGGAAGAAGGAAGGAAGAAGGAAGGAAGAAGGAAGAAGGAAGGAAGAAGGAAGGAAGAAGGAAGGAAGAGGAAGGAAGAAGGAAGGCAGAAGGAAGGAAGAAGGAAGAAGGAAGGAAGAAGGAAGGAAGAAGGAAGGAAGAAGGAAGAAGGAAGGAAGAAGGAAGAAGGAAGGAAGAAGGAAGAAGGAAGGAAGGAAATAAAATTTTTGATGTTTGGAACAGTTTACCAAACGAAATAATGGATTTTAAAAGCGTTCACAGTTTCAAAAACAAATTAGACTCTCACTTATTTGTATCTTTTTAATTATATAGTAATGTACCTATTTACCATAGGTATTTCGATTGTATATTATTTATTGGGCTTAACAGGACCTGTCCTCTGCCCTTATCAAATAAATGACAATTCTACTCTAAACTGACAGTTTTGCCGCTGAATAGATACAACAATAGTAAAAGGCCATAAATGTGAATAGTAAAGAATTGGGGTTGATTAAAATTGGTTTTATTATGATTTGTGTTTTTTTGTATAAAACTTACTCTTGTATGTCTACATCACAGTAAGTATCAAGCGCGAAAGAAGAAGTTTTAACTTAAAAAAATAATATAAAAATTAGATAATTGTTAAACTTATTGGTGGTTCGTAACATACACATACATCGTAACCACACACATAAGGATACTTATATCCTAACAAAGGCTATGAGAATTTAAAAAAAGTCTAATAAAATATCGACCTATATTCACTACCATGTAGGTATAATCTTTCCTATCTAATCACCCTCACTTATGGTAATAATTATAAAGTAGGTATATAATATTACAACATGGATCAAGCACAGTATACATATAATAATACCCTAAAAACCGCAATACAAACTAATTGAACAGAGCCTAAGGTAAATACAAAAGCACCTATCATAAAGCACACTCTCACAGACAAAAACTTACCCTCCTGTTTCAAGGGGTAAAACCAAGGAGGGGTTTATTTATGACGCAACAAGCCATTCCTGTTTCATCCCTATGATTGGCCAATGTTAGGGATTGACTCCACCCTGGATAGGGCTAGAAGCGTGAAAGAGAATGAAAAAGTTCACAGTTGATCATAAACTCTGACAGATTGT
This sequence comes from Altica lythri, assembly GCA_964028335.1. Lineage (NCBI taxonomy): Eukaryota > Metazoa > Arthropoda > Insecta > Coleoptera > Chrysomelidae > Altica > Altica lythri. The sequence goes on along the minus strand of OZ034801.1, from coordinate 18,818,916 downwards.
AGTTACCAAATCACTTCTGACGTACTTGTCAAACTTTCTGTCTTTTCATCAAAACTTTTCACAAAGTGTTTTATCGGTTCGAGTTTTGGGTATTTATCAATTCGTAATTCCGTGTAATACGTGAAGATTTATTATGGAACAGTGATAGATTTGTTGGGAACTTTGAATTTTTGAACTGTGAGTGATTTTTATGCGATGATGCTGGATATTAAGCCCACTGCGGACTACTTGAGTAGGAATTCTACTTTTGGGCAATTTTCTATGTTATTTGGTAAATATTGATTTTTTATAAAAGCAACCCTAAATTTGAAAAAAAATTCTAGTCTAAAACAGGCTCTAAACTTCTCAACCAAAGTATATTAAAAAATAAAGTAAATAAATAAAATAATATTTATTGTTACAGATACTTCCTATAAAGGATCATGGAGTTCACACGCTTCTTCTCAATCACAAGGTAAGAAAAATTCTTAAATAATTGTCTGATAGGTATGCCACTGATTTTAGTAACTATTTTTTTGACAGTTTCTCATAAAAATATGACATTAGACGTTTGGAATGACAGTTTGACATATTACAGATAATTGATATAGTCCATTTCATCGTTTTTGGCCGATTTGATATTAGAAACCACTGAAATATGATTAAACTGTCATCCAAGTTACCAATGGCGGAGAGTTTTTTTTCTAAATTAGGTCGTAAGTTTCTTAAACTATCAGTGTGGTTTGACACCTACAAAAATATGACATTAATACATAATTATTAAATTCAACCCTTCAACAACGAGCCGTACATGATGGTTACTAGGAATGTGAATTAAGTCAAGACTTCCGTATTGAATACTTTTTATCTACCGGTGAAACAAGATGCAGTTACGTAAGTGTTGTATTAAAAAACAAACGTCCTCATTTAAATTTCTAGCTTGCCTGTATCTGAGAGAGTTGTAACTCTAAATTTACTTCGAGTATGATTTCTGTCATTGGTCAAAATCGGTGAAATGGACTATATACCTAGCATTTGTTTGAAACGTCAATTTTTTTTTAAAGTATGACATATGACACATACCTACTAGATATTAATCTACATTTCCCAATAAATAAATACTCTTTCATGTAGCTATCTATCCATTTCTGACAGTATGTCATAAAAATTTGTCATTATGTCATTATTCGTTAAAAATGTCAGTTTTTTCTTTACAGTATCACATATGACAGATAATAAATCGATCTAACAAATTTTTTATATCAATTTTCCATATTAAGTAGCTAGTAGTTTAGGTATAAACATGTTCTTTCATGTCACTATCTATCCATTTCTGACAGAATGTCATAAGAATATGTCATTATTCGTTTAAATTGTCAGTTTTTCTTTACAGTATGACATATGACAGGTACCTAAATTGATATACCTAGCATCTATAGTATTATATCTAGCTTTTGATGTAATCAAAATTTGACATATGACTTAAGGAATATCACTTTGTCCTTAAAACCTGATTTATGTCAGTTTGTTTTGAAATCTGACATATGATACCTAAGCATATGAAATCTGGCATATGATAGATGAAATTTAATATTAAATAAGAATTTTGTTGTCTAATGTTTAATAAATGATGTTTTATAAATAATAAGTATGACAGATATGACGTTTCAGGCATATTCATTTTTTAATTTGACATTTTAGCAACCGTTATTCGTTTAATCTTAATGATTCTCTTTTATACATCATCTTTAAAATATGACATATGAGTTTTATTATTTGACATTTGAAATGTCAGTTACTCTATACAGTCTGACATATTACAGATAATTGATATATTTAGCATTGTTTGGAACGTCAATTTTTCTTAACAGTATGACATATGACACATAAAACGAAGTAGGTAGGTATATACATGTTCTTTCATGTCACTATCTATCCATTTCTGACAGAATGTCATAAGAATATGTCATTATTCGTTTAAATTGTCAGTTTTTCTTTACAGTATGACATATATGACAGGTAATTGATATACCTAGCATCTAGTATTATATCTAGCTTTTGATGTAATCAAAATTTGACATATGACTTAAGAAATGTCAGATTGGTCTTTAAAACCTGACTTATAAATGTCAGTTTGTTTTTGAAATCTGACATATGATACCTAAGTGTATAAAATCTGGCATATGATAAATGAAATTTAATATTAAATAAGAATTTTGTTGTCTAATGTTTAATAAATGATGTTTTATAAATAATAAGTATGACAGATATGACGTTTCAGACATATTCATTTTTTAATTTGACATTTTAGCAACCGTTAGTCATTTAATCTTAACGATGCTATTTTAAACATCATCATTAAAATATGACATATGACTTTTATTATTTGACGTTTGATTTGTCAGTCTCTGTACAGTCTGACATATTACAGATAATTGATATACCTAGCATTTGTTTGGAAAGTCAATTTTTCTTAACAGTACCTATGACATATGACACATAAAAGGAAGTAGGTATAAACATGTTCTTTCATGTCACTATCTATCCATTTCTGACAGAATGTCATAAGAATATGTCATTATTTGTTTAAATTGTCAGTTTTTCTTTACAGTATGACATATGACAGGTAATTGATATACCTAGCATCTAGTATTATATCTAGCTTTTGATGTAATCAAAATTTGACATATGACTTAAGGAATGTCAGTTTGTCCTTAAAACCTGACTTATGAATGTCAGTTTGTTTTTGAAATCTGGCATATGATAGATGAAATTTAATATTAAATAAGAATTTTGTTGTCTAATGTTTAATAAATGATGTTTTATTAATAATAAGTATGACAGATATGACGTTTCAGGCATATTAGCAACCGTTATTTGTTTAATCTTAATGATGCTCTTTTAAACATCATCATTGTATGATGACAAATGAGTTTTATTATTTGACATTTGAAATGTCAGTTATTCTGTACAGTCTGACATATTACAGATAATTGATATACCTAGCATTTGTTTGGAACGTCAATTTTTCTCAACAGTATGACATATACATATGACACATAAAAGGAAGTAGGTATACATGTTCTTTCATGTCACTATCTATCCATTTCTGACAGAATGTCATAAGAATACGTCATTATTCGTTTAAATTGTCAGTTTTCCCTTACAGTGTGACATATGACAGGTAATTGATATACCTAGCATCTAGTATTATATCTAGCGTTTAATGTAATCAAAATTTGACATATGACTTAAGGAATATCACTTTGTCCTTAAAACCTGACTTATGAATGTCAGTTTGTTTTTGAAATCTGACATATGATACCTAAGTGTATGAAATATGGCATATAATATATGAAATTTAATATTAAATAAGAATTTTATTGTCTAATGTTGAATATATGATGTTTTATAAATAATATGACAGATATGACGTTTCAGGCATATTCATTTTTGACATTTTAGCAATCGTTAGTCATTTAATCTTAACGATGCTATTTTAAACATCATCATTAAAATATAAAACATGAGTTTTATTATTTGACGTTTGAAATGTCAGTTATTATGTACAGTCTGACACATCACAGATAATTGGTATACCTAGCATTTGTTTGAAAAGTCAATTTTTCTTAACAGTATGACATATGACACATAAAAGGAAGTAGGTAGGTATATACATGTTCTTTCATGTCACTATCTATCCATTTCTGACAGAATGTCATAAGAATATGTCATTATTCGTTTAAATTGTCAGTTTTTCTTTACAGTATGACATATGACAGGTAATTGATATACCTAGCATCTAGTATTAGGTATATCTAGCTTTTGATGTAATCAAAATTTGACATATGACTTAAGAAATGTCAGATTGTCCTTAAAACCTGACTTATGAATGTCAGTTTGTTTTTGAAATCTGACATATGATACCTAAGCATATGAAATCTGGCATATGATATATGAAATTTAATATTAAATAAGAATTTTGTTGTCTAATGTTTAATAGGTGATGTTTTATAAATAACTAGCTGACCTGGCGGACTTCGTACCACCTAACACTGATGTCTTGTTCTCATTTTTTCAAATTTTTACGATTTTTGTTTTGATTTTTTTATTGTATATAGATAAACACGGCGCGTGTTGCTATGCTAACAACTAAAATAAATGTAAGAAAAATAAAAGAAAAGAGATAGAGAAGAAAAGAAAGTTTATCGTTTTGTTTTACTTATCGCACCCAAAATATATTTTTCTAACTTATATTTATACGAATTCGTATAGATATCTATTCATCAGTATTGAATTTGATATATGGAAGTGCCATCTGGTGGTAACTGCCATTAATACGGATATCATATTTATCTTACCCATAAAAAATACATCATCATACTGATTTTTATGATAATCGGTTGAACGGGGCAGAAGTTGCTACTCTGCAGCGCCACCTGGTGGCGAGTGGCATCAATGAGTATATCATACAAACCTTTTCCGTGGACAAATACATATGCATACCAATTTTCATGACAATCGGTTGAACAAGGCAGAAGTTGCTAATCTGCAGCGCCACCTGGTGGCGAGTTACATCAATGTGCATAGCATATTCGTTTTCTCCGTGAAAAATAACATACACATACCAATTTTCATGACAATCGGTTGAACGGGACAGAAGTTGCTACTCTGCAGCTCCTCATGGTGGCGAGTGGTATCAATGAGCTTAGCATATTTGTTTTCTCCGTGAAAAAATACATATAAATACCAATTTTCATGACAATCGGTTGAACGGGACAGAAGTTGCTAGTCTGCAGCGCCACCTGGTGGCGAGTGGCATCAATGAGCATATCATACAAACCTTCTCCGTGGAAAAATACATATACATACCAATTTTCATAATAATCGGTCCAGTAGTTTTTGAGTTCATTGAGTACATACAGACATACAGACATACAGACAAACATTCATTTTTATATATATATAGATAAGTATGACAGATATGACGTTTCAGGTATATTCATTTTTTAATTTGACATTTTAGCAACCGTTATTTGTTTAATCTTAATGATTAAACATCATCATTAAAATATGACATATGAGTTTTATTATTTGTCGTTTGAAATGTCAGGTATTCTGTACAGTATGACATATTACAGATAATTGATATACCTAGCATTTGTTTGGAAAGTCAATTTTTCTTATAAGTAGTTTAACTAATATTAATGAAACAAGACAACCACACCTCCTAAACCCAACAAAGGAACCGACTTTCGAATCTAGGTTGTCAGATATATTTCCGAAAATTCCTAAATTTATATATTTTGAACATTTTTGTCTCTACTTTACGATTCAATTGTTCGCCAATGACTCTTAGAAAGATAATATGAAAATATTGATAAAAAATATATACTTAAATTAATTAACTAGGTTCTTCATATTTAAACAGTTTTCACTAATGATATCAATTTTGTATATATTACTTATACTTAAAAACATTTTTGAGTAACGGCAACATTGTGTATTTAGTTTCCCATTTTCAAGTCGGTTCGCACCGTTTTGATATTAATGTAAAGAAATGCCGACGGCCTTTACTAAGCGCGGTAGTACATTAAAAGCAACATCAAAGAGGAAAATTGCAAAATACGACATGAGTTAAATACCGCGCATAGACTTGTTCCACATTACAGTACACAGTAGCGTCATTGATTTTTATTGATTTTTTTATATAAGGTATCCGCTGCACTACCTTACGGTGGGCTTGATAGTACTTCATATAGTAAGAATTTCTCGTTTAAATATTTGAGATAATAACTGCGCCACCTTACGGTGGCGTTATATTATTTGATTTAGAAAGGTATTTTTTCCGCATTTTTTCTTTTTCCACTTTCCACTTTCCACTTTCTTTTAGTTTTTCGTTTATTTATTTATTTATGAATCGAAATTCAACACTATCTATTGGGTTTTCTTACAATCTAAATGTTGAATAATCTAGAAATCAAAATACAGTACCATCTACCGGGTGTCTAGCTAACCTAAATGTCAAAGCAAAGGTGTATAAAGTTACTTCAAAAAGAACAGACCCTTTTTATTTAATTCCACGCCAATGGTCGGCATTGTCCCCAAAGAGATTAAAATTCCGACAAAGACCAAAGAATATTACATTGAGTTTGGAAAGAGTATGACATATGACACATAAAAGGAAGTAGGTATATACATATTCTTTCATGTCACTATCTATCCATTTCTGACAGAATGTGTCACGGGTTAAATTTTCGCAAGTGATAAATATTTAATTTGTAAACATAAGCGTCTTCCTACCTTGAAATTTCCCATTATTAAAGATTTATTTGGGTCGGGAACGGGTTGATCTGGTTCGGCATAGATAATCGCCAGCTATTATTTATTATTCTAGCCATAAATTATCCCTGATATCGCTGGAATTATTTTTAGAAGTATATTTATTAAAATTACGTTTATGAATCCTTGAGGTACTATTTCTCTTCTTTTGTCGATAACTGACGTATAGTGTTCTACAGTCAGTGTTCCGTTATATTTCTATCTTGCTTAATAAAATCGAAAATGAACGAGGGATTAGATAATGTTGAGATTTTTATCGATATCTTGATAAATAATAAGATTAGTCGTATCTAACGACTACTGTTTGTTCGTAAATTGGTAGCTGAAGATCCTACGGTTATTGTCCCTATAGTAGTAGAGGCCACCTCTTATTTCGACGTGTATCAAAATTTCGTGTATGTGATATGAAAGAATCGGCTGTTTCTTTTACCATCCTTTGTCGTTAGAACGTGGCAGTGAGAAGATTTTCGGGGTTTAAGTTGTAATCTCTATTCATCGGAGACAATTCATTTTGGATTTACGAAATTAAACCTCAGTTTTCCTAACGAACAAGTATTGGAGTGAGATTTTCAGTAGTTTTGTTGGATTCGTAAGGAAATCGCTTTAGCGGATTTTAGGAAATCTTCTGTGGTGAGTAACACGTTATTTATTCATGTGGTTGTTCGATTCTTATGGTTCTTTCGTTCCCTATGAGTGTAGGTAGCCCATAGAGCAGACAGTAGGTAGATTTGGTGTTTTAAAACCGTTCAGACGGTAAACTGTGGTAGAATTTCCGATTGGTGCAATTAGCAACGAGAATATTGTTCCACCCGTTTACCAGCCAGGGGTGTCACGAGTTTTAAAAAATAAAACAACCCTATCTTAATAGGTGAGTTACTATATTATTTTTTTTTTCTTTATATATAAGATTAATAACGCCATATAGACGCAATTTTAGTTTTAATATCTTGATTTTACATGTGTATTTCTTTGTGTATCGTATCTAGGTTTATTTATGTGAAACTAGACTCCTTTTGCTTATTCTTTTACTATTATAAATTAATTTTATGTTAAATTTTGATTTAATTTATTGTTATGGTTTTGTCGTGACTAGCAAGTCAGATTTAGGTTTGTTGAGTACCTACATTTAAATCATTAGTTTTGATCATTAATTGTAAATTCAGAGAAGTCAGCTTCTAAATGTTGTATTATTCATTTAAATTCATTTTTATTCTTACATTGTAGTACAAATTTAAGTTAATGTGTTCAAATTGTATTAAAGTCAGTAAGTCAATTAATTGAGGAGTCATTAAAATTTGTTTGAGCTATTATTAATTCCAAATTACGATTTTAGGGTTCTAGTTACGGGCTTAAGTCCTAGTTATAGGCTGAAATCCTAGATACAGGTATAAATCCTAGTTAAGGGTTTAAGTCCTAGTTTTGGTTGAGTTTTGATTGCTGACCTGATACTTAGTCGAGCTTAAGTTTGTTGTGATTGGTGCAAGCCTATTGGTTCTGGGAACAGGCTTGAATTTGGTACCAGCATTGGAGAAGCCTAGGACGACGAGGAATTGTATCTAGATTATCAGATAAGCTAATAGATTTAAGGCGCAACTATAGTTAGTTAAGATCTATTTTTCTTGTTTATATTTTTTTTTATATATTGCGTGTGATCACACATTTTGGGATAAAATTTTCTTATAATATTATCCATATATTCATTTTTTTAACTTCCCGCTAAAAAAAATTAAATTTTTTTTAAATCGGGAAGTTATTTTTTATATAAATATCGATAGCGTCGTCAAGCACGAGGCTTGACAGTTTTGTAATTTTTAATATTTCCATTAAAGAAGGGTCTAGTTGAGATTTTGTTTTATTTAGCTCACTTTATCGTTATTTTTTTATTGTGCAATTCAATTAGTACTGTTTAATATTTTAAATTTATTTAATTATCTCCAGTGGGTGAAGTAGTGCCTGGAACATCAGGGGTTTCCGATTTTAACCGTACAAATCGGTGGCGCACTCACTTTATTTTGGTACTTACCCTCTACGGCTGAGCTGGGCACAATTTGCCAGTAGAGAAACCACTACCGAACTCAGCTGGAGTTGAATTTCAATTGGGTAAATTAGTTAACCTTTTTATTAGTTTTTCAAAATTTGATTTTGTTTTTAATTTCATTAAAATACGTGGCAAATGTCATAAGAATATGTCATTATTCGTTTAAATTGTCAGTTTTTCTTTACAGTATGACATATGACAGATAATAAATCGATATAACAAATTTCAGAGATAATTATTTAATATCAATTTTCTAAAGTAGGTCAAAAGTCAGCTTAAGAAAACAAATGACTTTTTAAGAATTTTAACGATAAAACTTTTTAATTAAGTATTTTTAAAATTTATTAGTAGCGATAATGACGTTGAGTAGGTAATAAAAAAATAAATGAAAAATTACAATTCCACACGAACTGGTGCAAAAATCCAAAACAACCTAGACAGGTGGTTTTATTTATGAGTGTAAAAAATTTGAACGACGATAATTGAAAATTCCATTAACGATGAACGAACCGTCGCGTAGCCGGTCCCGGACTCTGATGATGAAAAAGCTGTTTCAGGAGGAAATGGAAATCCCGACGACGGAAGAAAATGTAAAAATAAATGACATAAAATCCGCTACACAAACCAGATAACCGAACACGACAAATCGGCTAATACAAATTTCCTCAAAAATAAAATTTGTGGATTCCAGTGGGTGGTTTTTTGACTCTCTATATTTCGTTTCATTTCTTCTTTAAATCATATACCTATTCACTTGCCATCTTTTAAATTTAATAATATTAAAACCTATATCTTTAGTCACAAAAAAAAGTAATCATAATATAATTATTTAAGAAGCAAATTAAAGATTGTCATTAAAATGTCTGAAAATTAACGGTGTGTCCGGATTGCGGCGATTGGTATCAAATGCTAAATTCAAACAACCGTATTGCGACCGTCTTAGATTTTTGTCATCAATACCCCATGACCGGACTGCGCCAGGCATTGACATAAAATTTTTATTATGTACTAGCTGACCCGGCCACGCGTTGCTGTGGCTAAAGTTTTTGTTATATAACATTTAATTGTAGTAATCTATTTAAGAGGAACAGTAGGAGAACATCAGTCATGGGGACCACCATGCTTGTTTATATAGATGCCATTTGTAAAAAATATGGCGACCTCCATGACAGATTTTCTACTACTGCAACCCCTTAATAAAATGAAATTATTATTTACGAATGAAGACGGAATACAATCAATACAAAAGAATTTTAAAATTTATTATTATTTTTATTCAAGTTTCTAACAAATGAGTATATTACTGTCACGCCTGGAGGGATTTGGGAGAATGTGCCTTAGTGTTATAGGATAAGGAGTAGCTTACTAAAGGCACTCCCGGCCAGGTATCCTGCTGAAGGCAGAAAACTAACCAAGGGTAAGATGAGATAAACAGCAGGAAACAAACAACAAATATATTAACGAATAAAGAAGCAATAAGAATGAGTAATAAACAATAAGAATAGGGAGTCTTACCAAATAAACTACATGGTGGCATGTCACACTTACTCACGAAAATACGTCAAGAGTCACAATGGCCCAGACCCCCGGGGTCTGTTTTAGGGACACCCCAAAGGGTGACCCTTACAGACAACCTCAGACTACAAACTCCTGGTGTCTGACCTCAACAACCTGCTTTTAAAGCCAATTCATATTCTACGTGAGAATAAAAATTAAACTCTTTAAACACGTGCCGAGATCTAACGTAATGACTTTGACCTGGTAAAATGTAATACATAACAATACAGTAAAATATAAACTAATAAATTAATATGTAGGTAGGGCAAAACTACCCTATCACCTATGTGACATTACAAAGTAAATAACATGTAACACTTTAACTTATGAATGAGGTAGGTAGGGCAGATAGTCTTAAATCTTTAACAATAATACTTATTATTTTAAATTATAATTACTTTTATTTTCAGTTTAATTTAGCACTAATGGGAACACAATATTTTTGGTTAACCTGTCTTTAGCTAACACAAACAGATTCGACGGTTTCCCTACACGTAAACATGCAACATATAGTTGCCCAGTTTATTAAACTGTATAGTTTCAAAGCACATACCACAACTTTTTATGTTAAAACTTTTCAATAATTAAAACTGAATTTAAGTGTCATCTCAACAATGCACAGCATCCTTGATATTGCAAAAATATTAAGTCATACAACGCTGTGATTGATTATAAGGTTTGTTCTCACAGCTTGTTTTACAAACTGTAATGTATTTTGTTGCGCATGTCGTATCAGAAATATGTTAGAAACTTGTTTTGAACTAATGTGAGAACAGCTGTTTGATTTATGCATATAGTGGGTTGCAGACGCTTCAAGCTTCTACAAAGAAAGTGCTTTTGTGTTGTTATCAAACAAACTAATTGTTTTTCATTATAAAAAATACTTTAATTCCACAATGAGCAATTCTAACTATCATTTTTGAGTCTAACCCTGTCTTCCAACAAATCTTCTAGATTTGAATCGTCCGAAGAAATATCGCCCATATTGTGTAATTATTTTCTATTTACTAGTTCAATTACACTTTATTCTAATATAGTTCATAAAACAACACATCACAAATTAGGACCTAGCAAAATTTCTTCTAAAACAAAAAACGCATGCGCACCAAATAAGTTGCAGTTTACTGGAAAATAATCCGCAAACCTTTCTGACTGTTACCAACTTATCAGAAATGTTTGTGCGAACAGTAAACTACTTGATAACAGTTAGAAACTGACGTAAGAACACATAAACATAAACAGCGCACACTCCTGATGTCAGCAACTGTTTCTGGCGTGCTGTGAGAACAAACCTATATAAAGAGGATTGTTTCCTTGTTAACAAAATCAAGGGTAGTTGTATCTAAAAACTTTCTAAAATAGTTTATTTTATTAACAGTTAAAATTAAAATAATAATTACTGTTTTCACATGTAAAAACAAAAAAAAATAAACAAAAAAAAAAGTTCCCTCTGGCGTAATCGATCCCATTACGATAACTCAACCGAAATGTAATAATCAGCCGCTGATCCAAATTAGCTACCAAGACTTTACATGAAGACTTTCAAAATGATAATATCATATTTAATATAATAACAATTCAATAAACAAATAATTTCCAATAAAATAATATTGCGACTATAAATTAAAATGTAAGCTATCCTATCTTTCAAGTTGGATCAAACTGCACACGGTGTGCAAATTTGATTAAAATCGGTTTAGTAGTTTAGGAGTCCATTGCGGACAAACAACGTGACACGTAATTTATATATATTAAGATTTCATTTTTTTGTATTTTTTTAATAAGGACATTTATTATTATTATTATTGTTATTATTATCTTTACTTCGCTACGCAAAACTTCAAATATGTCAATTCTACAGAAAATAGAAGCACATAAAGTATGTAAAGACAGTAATTCAAGGTCTGTTATAGTTTTAACTTATTTCGAGAATTGTCTTCTCCATTTCAACAAACATTTGAAAATTGCCTTACATATTTAAACTTAAGTAAATACGTCCTTAATGTAGGCGCTAATTGCCCTTAATAAGTCTACCTGATGGCTACAGCCGCAGTCCGGTTGTCGTTACATTTCTACCTGTTTCTTGGGAGCTACGAGTGATTATCGCCGCAATCCGGCTCAGCCCAAAATTAAATCAATATAAGAAGGTTTATAACAACTTCAATGGAGAAAATTGATGCAAAATGTTGACAAAAGCCGATGTTAATTAATATTGATTTAGAACAAAAGTTTGATGAAAATTCAACGTCGATGATTTGCGAAAGATCAGCTTTTAAAATCGATAAAATGAAATGATTATGAAAAATCAACATCGAAAATTGATGAAACATTGAGCGTCATGTTGATGAAACATTAATAGAAAATGTTTATTAAAAACAAAATCGAATATTTATAAATGTTATTAAAATCTTAATAGAATGAATTTTAAAGTAGTTTAAACGCAAAAAGATTGATGAAACCTCAACGTGCATGATTTGTAAAAGATTTTTATTTAAAGTTGATGAAACCGTACCATAAAGGGTTTATGAGAAATTAACGCCGCAGATTAATGACACTTTCGAGTACGTACTATCAATAAAAAATGATAAAAAAATTCAACGACGAAGATTGATAAAACCCTCAAAAAAGGTTAATGAAACTAAAATCTTGATAAATGATTTTGATTAAGTTTGAGCGTAAAAAGTTAATGAAACACTTCGAGTAGGTACTGCCAATAAAAAAAATTGATAAAAAAAATCAACGACGAAGATTGATGAAACCTTTAAACGTCAGGTTAATGAAACTTAAAATCTTGATAAAAGATCAACAACAAATTTTGATGAAGTTTAAATGTAAAAAGTTAATGAAACACTAGAATTGATGAAACCTTGCGCGGCAAGTTGATGAAACATCTATAAAAAAATCATTAAAAATCAATTTTGAATATTTATAAAAGTGATTAAAATCTCAACGTCAATAGAAGGTCATCACCGAATGTTGATGTAGTTTAATCGCAAAAAGATTGGTAAAAACTCAACGTGCATGATTTGTAAAAGATTTTCATTTAAAGTTGATGAAACCGTACCATAAAGGGTTCATGAGAAATAAAAAAATCAACGACGAAGATTGATGAAACCTTCAAACGTAAGGTTTATGAAACTTAAAATCTCGATAAAAGATCAACAAAGAATTTTGATGAAGTTTAATCGTAAAAAGTTAATGAAACACTAGCTTGGATGGTACAAAAATGATAACGCTTGACTATTGTAACCTTAAAAGTACCCTTGGCTAGCTCCTGAGGGTCGTGGCTTCCTTCTGTGTTTTATTGGATTCTCCCCAAACATTAATTAAAAGGCGCCAAGTACAGACACACAAATAAAATTCGAAACATCAGTTTAAAATGGTTTATTACTTTAAAAGAGATTAGTAATTTAATTAAAAATATTTAATATTAATTATCTTGGTTTGGTTCCGATGGCTTCTGACGGAGTTTTGATCCAGTGGAGCGGAGCAGTAGGAAGGATGGGGTACCTACCTAGTTACTTCTAGACGGATTTTCACACAACGTGGAATCGAAACAGCAAAACGGAATGGAATTGCCCTGTAGGGACTTCTTGTCGGCTTTTCTAACGACGAGGAAACGGAACAGCAACGGAATGGAATTCCCCTGTAGGAACTTCTTGTCAATTTTTCTACGACGTGGAATCGGAACAGCAACGGAATGGAATACCCCTCTAGGAACTTCTTGTCGGATTTTTCTAACGATGGGGGAGCGGAACAGCAACGGAATGGAATACCCACTCTAGGAACTACTTGTCGGAATCTCACACGTCGTGGAACGGAAGAGCTGTCGGAAGGGAATACTCCTCAAGGACTTCTAGTCAGATTTTCTATCGACGTGGAACGGAACAGCAAAATGGCGTCGGCTTCACAGAATGACGTCGAACTGCGAAATTCTTTCAGACAGCAATTTGTTGGTCCTTAATAGGGCCCTTCTTCTAGTTGGCAATAACACTATTAATAAAATTGGAATCAAAACTCCGACTTTCAAGTAATAATTTTCAAACACAATCGCTACAAGTCTTTCCAAATTTCGAGAAAAAATTAATTACCTTTCATGTATAAATATTAAAATACCACAAAAACTTGAATCAACAGCAATTGTATTTGAAAAATTTAAATGTTAGTAAAAATAAGATATTATATTTACCGCATTTTGGATCATTTTAACTAGTAAAATTAAAACCAAGGCAAAATGGAACGAAATAAAATCACACACTCACGACGAGACCCATTCTGTCCTTCCCAATTACCTATCCCCTCTCGTATCAACGCGATAACAATAGATAAATTAAAAATATTTATAGTCCGGACGGAATGTTCGAAAACCAACGATACAATCGTTACACTATAAAATTTGATAAAAGATCAACGTGTGATGAAATCATACCATGAAAGATTTATAGTAAATGAAGGTCAAATATTATTGATAAAATTGTTCATAAAGCTTTAATTTTAACTTTTGATTAAAGTTTAACCTTAAAGATTGTTGATACATCAACGCATAAGGTTAACGAATTTTCTGTAAGGAATTTTGATGAAACTCAAGCCAAAATTGTTGATGAAACCTCAACGTGGATGCTTTTCTAAGAATCAATGTTAACAACTGATGAAACCCCATCATGGAAGGTGCAAAGTAAAAAATTGATGAAACTCTAGCGCATAAAGAAAATCAACGTCGATGGTTTCTGATAAGTCACCGTTCAAATTTGATGCATCCTTGCACAGAACGGATAATAAAAAACTAGTGCGAAGACTAATGAAACCCTATTGCCCGAAATATTGAAGAAATTTTAATGTAGGATTTAAAAAAAGATTTACCTCAAACGTTGATAAAAGGGATATAGAGAAGAGGTTGATAAATCCATATCTTAGTCGATTGTTGAAAGATTAACATGGAAATTTATAAAACCTTCATGTGGAAGACTAATGACACCCTATTGCCCGAAACATTGAAGAAATTTTAATGTAGGATTTTAAAAAAGATAAAGATTTACTATTCTTAAAAACTCTGTTTATGTAGCCAACAACCTCAAAAGCATAGTGCAGGATATAATGCAACCATGTGACGGAAGTATGGACTACAATACAATACTCATTAGTGAATATTATTATTAATATGAAATATTAAACTTTATATGTTTACTTACGTGACAGAATTATAAAATAATCTGTCAAACACAATGTGATACGTCACTATGATATTCAAAACATTAGCTCAGACTGTTTTTTGTATATCTATCTCTTTTCAATGTACTGAATGTTTAAACGGTATTCAAAGGACTTATAGTTATAGTTTTTTTTGTATTAGGCTATTACTAACCTTTTCTTACAAGATTTGTAAACTCTATGTTTATTTTAGTATTTAATATTTAACAAAAATAAATATTGGCTCATGGGGGGATCGAACCCGCGACCTTCGCGTTATTAGCACGACGCTGTAACCAACTGAGCTAATGGGCCTTGAAATCCCGTAGTAAAATTGTTTTTGCTGGTTATCTAATTCCGATATCCCTAATAAATATATAAATAGAATAAAAAAAGTGGCCCATGGGGGGATCGAACCCGCGACCTTCGCGTTATTAGCACGACGCTCTAACCAACTGAGCTAATGGGCCTTGAAATTCGTTTTTCACACTGAGTTTGCTAGTAATCTAATTCCGATATACCTTAAAGATAAATAAATAGAATAAAAAAAGTTGGCCCATGGGGGGATCGAACCCACGACCTTCGCGTTATTAGCACGACGCTCTAACCAACTGAGCTAATGGGCCTTGAATTCCTTTTTTTCACACTGTATTTGCTATACCCCATTTCGTCATTCGTTGGCAGCGTATGAAAGATAGGAATAATGTGTACTAGTTGCCAGGTTTATCTTAGAAAGACTTACTATCTTTGTCTTATTAACGCGCAATAGAAAGTGATATTTTTAAGTTAAATGGCAACCGGTGCCAGCGTAAATCGTTCTGTCATCAAGTGATCGTTCAGTGGCGTGTTTTTAGTCACCGGTTGCCATTTAACTTAAACATATCTCTTTCTATTACGCGTTAATAAGACAAAGATAGTAAGTCTTTCTAAGATAAACCTGGCAACTAGGCATTATTCCTATCTTTCATACGCTGCCAACGAATGACGAAATGGGGTATAGTTATCTAATTACGATATTCCTACAAATAAAAAAAAAGTGGCCCATGGGGGGATCGAACCCGCGACCTTCGCGTTATTAGCACGACGCTCTAACCAACTGAGCTAATGGGCCTCGTTACTACCGCTAGAAAAATTATCGGTTAGTTGCCTCGGCGCAGAGTTAAACATATATTTAGAGATTTAAAAGTAAAAATAAATTATTTTGGAATAATAAATCAAGTAAAATTGCACAAAGAAAAAAATCTGATTTTCAATTTGAAAGAATTCTAAGTATCTACTTGCTTATCGTTTTGTAATACAGTCGTGGACAAAATTACTTTTTTGTGCTTTGTTTTTATTTCTATAACAAATAGTTAAGTATTTCACGAAAAGTAAACAATGATTTAATATACAGTTCATATAAAATATCATAGAAAAAAATATTAATTTTGCAATAAATTGGATTTTAATGCAAACATCATGCAGACAAACATTTACCTTCCACTTGACCAATCTCATAAAGTACGTATAATAATCGAGCTGTCATATGCAATATTAGAGAACAGAAAATCTTGCTGCAGGCGTTTGGTTTGTTATCCAAACTTAATAATGGCAGTCAAAGCCCTGATGATGTCTACGGGTGCGATGACATAACGCCTCGATGCGCCACTTCACAGAATGTGCCCCCGGGAGGTGTGAATGCGAATACTCCGAGATTTCAACTTCAACAGGCAAAACTCGCTTCTCGGTTTTGCTGGTGTTTGGGCCTTGCGGCATTTACAGTTTAAGTTTGTTTTATTTTTTAGATAAACTTTCAGGGTGGATAGGGAGATATCTTTTGTGTTCCAAAATGCGCATTACAACAGATCTCTCTAATAAGTAGATTTATTATTGTAGGTATACGTAATATACCAGGTATGTTCAGAAAGAAACAAGAGTTTTTGAATAAGTCATAAAATCTTTATTTATTTATTATATAATTTGTTCCCTTCGAGGTAATTTCTCTCAGATTTAACACACCTCCACTCTTCGAAGCACTTCTGGATATGGCCATCAGCTCTTTTTTCGGCGTGGCCTTTATCTCCTCAATTGTGGCAAAACGTCGTCCTTTCATCGGTCGCTTTAGTTTTGGAAATAGGAAAAAGTCGCAGCCGGTCAAGTACGGAAAATACGGTGGTTAAGGAATCATACCGGTGTTGTTTTGTCCAATAACTCCCCAACAAGTTGTGATGAATTGGGGTGCAAAATCTATGACTGGTTTTCCCACAAAACCTTGCGTTTAAGTCGTATTGCTTTCTGTAAACGTCTCATAACTTCCAGGTTATATTTCTTGTTGACTGTACGATCTTGTGGCAAGAACTCACCATTGTAATCAAAGAAAATAGTGAGCAAAACCTTCACATCCGACCGAACTTAACGTGCTTTTTTCGGTCTTGGCTCCTCTGGTCGCTTCCATTGGGATAATCTGGCTTTGGTTTCGATGTCATAGCCATATACCCATGTTTCGTTGCCAGTTATGATCCTTTTGAGGAAATCTGGATCGTCGTTGACGGTATTAAACAGCTCCTGAGCGATATTCATGCGATGTTGTTTTTGGTCAAAATTTAGCAATTTTGGAATAATCTTCGCTACCAGATGTTTCATGCCCAAAACATCCGATACAATCACATGACATGATCCAGTTGATATGCTAACATCCTCAGCAATTTCCTTAATAGTATTTCAACGATTTTCCAAAACCATTTGCTTCACTGATTCGACGCTTTAATCAGTTGTTGACGTGCTTGGGCGTTCAGAGCGGTCATCGTCATTAATGTCTTCTCGGTCTTCTTTGAAGCCTTTATACCATCCATACATTCTTGGTTTACTTATAGTAGATTCACCAAATGCTAAAGTCTACAATTTAAATGCATTGGCACACATTATTTCATTTTTAATACAAAATTTAATGCAGATTCTTTGATCCATTTTGTTCGATACTAGAAAATCGAAGAGTATACCAAAACACGTCTAACCTTTCTGTCCGTCAACCACAAACTAACTATGTAAAATGGGAAATATTGACAACATATATTAGGGACATATGTACCAACATAAGGGAGAAAATGATAATCGAATGTACGTATCCTGTGAAAAACAAAACCCTCGTTTCTTTCTGAACAAACCTCGTATACAAAATTGTCCATTTAATTTTTAATGCACGTTAATAAACGTACAGATAATCTACAATGTTACAATATTTTGATAAGAACATCTCAAAATTCGTTTTATTATAATTTGTTTGCAGAATAAAGATACTGTTTTGTTATTTCAAGGCCCATTAGCTCAGTTGGTTAGAGCGTCGTGCTAATAACGCGAAGGTCGCGGGTTCGATCCCCCCATGGGCCAATTTTTTTTATTCTATTTATATATTTAATAGGTATACCGGAATTAGATAATCAGCAAACATAAGTTTACTACAAGATTTCAAGGCCCATTAGCTCAGTTGGTTAGAGCGTCGTGCTAATAACGCGAAGGTCGCGGGTTCGATCCCCCCATGGGCCAGTTTTTTTTATTATAGTTTAAATACAATTGTATTTATGTAGAAAGTTAAATATAAATCTCTTTGAAAAAAATTAAAATATCTGTAGAAATCAAGGGTCATTAGCTCAGTTGGTTAAAGCGCCGTGGGTTCGATCCCCCATGGGCCAATATTTATTTTAACTAGAAAACTTCGTTCCGCGTAATAATCAATAATTTTTTTAATTTTTAAAATTTTCTTTTTTCTATTCTATTAAAAAAAGGATTATTTCTCTATTCTTTTCCCTTTTTTCTTCAATTTTATATTACTTCGGTTTGTTTGGAATTTTTGACCTATTTGTTTCTGGTGTGTTTTCAGATTTTCGTATCTTTTCCTTCTTTTTTCACTTTTGGCTGTTTTAAAGTTTTTACATTTTCTTGATTTTTTGATTATGAAATTGTATATGCTATGCTATCAACCTTCTTAACCTTTTAGTGCACAATCTTTATATAAATGGCGCAATATTTAAGAAGCCATCTATCGTATGGAATATAATTTAAAAAATGATTTTACGTATTCTATAAGATTTAATTTTAAACCACCGTGAATAGGATCGTTGATAGTAAGCACGTCAAGTAACGCAGATATTTTTAGCTAACTCCTCTCAGCCAAACCTAACACAAAAATCTTCACTTTAAAGAAAATGTGCAGAATTGCATTTCAGTATACTTAATACCGAATACGTAAATTGATTTTTTTCTTATTATAAGAAAATCAATCGTGCCAGATTGCCTTTTTTACAATCTTTTTTTATTACTATATGTACGCCACTGGTTAGTAAAAAGAGCATGAAGCAATGGGGGAGAGCAGCAAACATACAGTGCCAAGTTGAAATTATCTTAATAATATGATTGACATTTCCATTGAGCGTGGCAAACAAAGCTAGTACGGATCGATGGTTGTTTTAATGGAATTTGGATGTTATCATACCAACTTTTACAAAAGAAATGTGTGTCATAGTTTACGGATTTTAAATAAATACAATATAATCTTAAATAAGAATCATAACTCTAACTAAATTTTGATATTTTAGATTCTACTTTACCCATTTCTTTATCACAAATGTAAAAGAGTATATTCTGCAAACAAGTAGAAAAGTTCGTCTTAAGAGCTAAAGGCGAGTATGAAGGTTCCATACGTTCTAAATCATATTTTTGAAGTTATACTTCTATTTATGCACTCGATTTGTGTGGGGTTAAATGAGAAAAATCATTACATATGTAATGGTGTGAGTAAGAGAGAGAGACAGAAACACATATAAGGTATATTGGTCGGTAAAAACAAAGATGAAATATTTACCACATGTTTAGTCATAAATATAAGTCCTTTAAATACCGTTTAAACATTCAGTACATTGAAAAGAGATAGATATACAAAAAACAGTCTGAGCTAATGTTTTGGAATATCATAGTGACGTATTACATTGTGTTTGACAGATTATTTTATTATTCTGTCACGTAAGTAAAGTATTTTATATTAATAATATTAATAATAATATTCAGTTATGAGTATTGTATTGTAGTCCATACTACCGGCACATGGTTGCATTATATCCTGCACTATGCTTTTGAGGTTGTTGGCTACACAAACAGAGTTTTTAAGAATAGTCGAAAAGTGCATTCCGAACAGACAATAGATAGAAAAATTACAACTCGGTATGTATTCCAAATGGTTTCAATTTATGTACTCGGGGTTTTTGGGGTTGCTGAACACGAATATAATGATGCCGAAAGTCTTCACGGCACTTGGTGCCTAGAGTATTTACCACTTCTCCTGGTGTTTTATGTAAATTCTGTACAAAATTACACTTGGAACTCGGCTGTTTTATGGGACGCTGAATACGAATATGATAATGGCGATGGTGTCAGAAACACCTGGTACTTAAGACGGACCTCGACTCCAGGAAGTGTTATGCAAATTTGATACAAAACGAGTGTGTACTCGGTACTAGGAGGTTTTTGAGGTCGCTGAACACGAATAACATATAATGATTTTGCTAAATCATTCGCAAAAAAATTTATGAATTCGGGCGCGTGCATAGAAGTATAACTTCTGCCGGCGGTCCCACTGACTGCCACACCCTTTTTTTTACATAAATCTTTAAATATCACAAATATATATAGTCAAAAAATGTGGTGTAGTTATTAGGATATTTTTTTTACTCCGTGAATGTTGCCATTGCCTTAGCAACGTAAAATAGGAAGTCCAAGTGTAAAGTTTCATGTCAAAAAGTCTTTCCAATGTTGTTCAATAAAAAAGAATCTCGATCAAAATTGTAAAAACTGAATATCAAGCCTTCATCAAGTACGGACTTGCATGGGAGTGTGAAAAATGGATTGAAAGCAGCTTACTTTTCCTCAAAGATGAAGAACGGTCTGGAAGACCCATGTAAATATCGATCAGACATCGAAATGGACAAAAACGAATATTTGAGCTACTGAATACTTCGTAAAAAAGTGTTCATAATACAGTTCACGTTGATTTGGACATTAGACAAAAATTTGCAAAAGGGATTCCTAATGTATAAACGTGGAAGGGAAGAAGCATCGTATCGATCTGTGCTTGGTTTGAAAAACTCCTTGATTCTCCTATGATTTGTAACCCTAATTTACCCTAGGCTAGCTCCTGGGTTCGTGGCTTTCTTCTGAGTTTTATCAACAATTTTCCCCAAACAATTAATTCTGGGCGCCAAGTACAGACAAACAAATAATACGCAAAAAATCAGTTTAAGACGATTTATTAAATCAAGATTTCAAGAATTTTGTTAAATATTTGAAATAAATAATAAATTAATTCTCTTATCTTTAGTTTTCCTTGGACTTCTAATCCGGAGGAGTTTTGAATATTCTCTTCAGGATTTCATTCCATCAAATAATTCTGGGATGGTACTGCTTTGACATATATAAATCTTCCTATTCTCATTTCCGGGAAGGTAGGATTTTGTCTTCGTACGGTCGGCTTGTCACGTTCTCAAATTAATTAGAAATTCCACTAATAGGGCCCTTCTGGACTTGGCAATTACCCTAATAATGAAATTATAATCAAAACTCCAACCTTTAATAATTTTGAATCAAGTAAATTCACTATCTGGTTCTCCATATTATCGAGAAAAAATTAATTATATTCACATGTTTATAAATTTTATGATCACAAAAAAAAACTGGATTTTACGATAGCAATTTACTTTAAATTAATGTGTAAGTAATAAATTAAAATAACAAATTCACCGCAATTTGGACATTTTAAAACTGAGGCTAAAGAATAACTTACTATTTGAAGGGCACCGTTCAGATGAAAAATCAGCGAGTAAATGAACGAATCGATATAATATACGAATAAGGAAACCGACAGATAACCGATCGATTCGTTCCCACTTAATAATAGTAATCGGGCGCAAAATCATAAAATAAATATTTGTCCATAGTCAGGTAGATTTCGGCACAAAACGGACCCTGACCGTTACAGATTCATATAATCAAAGTGGCAATCGATAAAATGGATGTACTCTGGTGCTCCAAGTCGTAACAAATTTGATGTTAAAATATTACTTGTCTAGGAATGAGTTTTATTGGTAATTTTGTGCAGGAGATGACACATGTTGTAACTCTTTGAATATCACACTTATATCCCAAATGAAGAGGTGATAGAAACGTTAGAGGGATGCTGTACAGAGCAAGATATTTTTTTAGAGGTCTAGAGGAGCTGTAAGTTTATCGTAACAAACTTCTTCAATCAAGAGCAGAGTATTTTTAAATGTGGCACTTTGAGAATGACATCTTATTTCATAACAAAAAAAAGTGGGAAGTGTCAAGGGACACCCGGATGGAACGAAGTTCCTTTCGATTAATTAGTGAATGAATTGTAATTTGTAAACACAACAGAGTGTTTATACATACATAAGCATTTATTATTGTCTGTATAAAATCTCTACTCACCTAACTCTATCAGCAATATCCGGAACTTGTGCAGAAACACTGTCAGGATACATTATTGTTGTTATTTTCTATTATTTTATTAATTATTATCTACAAAAAACCTGTATAAACTTAACAAAGTCGCGACACTACACTATTCAAAGCAAAATAGAAAATAGTAAATCCATTATCACCTGAATATTTTCAACAGTTTCTTTTAACAAAAGTGTCCATTTATACAATACCAGAAAATAATTTGTAAGTTTTTAACCAACAAACGTCGCTTCCCTTTGCTCACTTAACCAGTTAGCAACACTAATTTAGATTTGTAAAGTTTTTAATTATACCATTAGAACCATTCTTCGTTGTAATATATTTTTTTCATGTAATATTTATTGAAATAAACATTTTGAATAACCCGATGAGAAAAACGTGTCAGTTTGATTGTCGAGTTCTCGGAAAAGAGATATAGGTACCTATATAGTTGTTATCAATTATTCTTCAGAAGTCTGATTGGGTTGCCGGAACAGGAAGAAGTCCTTCCTTCCCGGACTCCCGGAGCGAATGTCCTTTTCCGACTCTCCGTCCTATCTCTAACACGCCTCGATGGCTTTCACTATTTTCCTCTCTTAAATTCTGTCGGAATTGGCTTTTGTCGCGTTTTTTTTCTCGAACTGTGGGGATTTGAATGATTTTGTTTGGATGGATTTTTGAAATTGATTACCTATTCGGTAGTTTTGTCAAAACAACCTTACACATAAAGTTGATAGCTATTGTATATTTGGAATTTTCTGATTGATACGATTACAGTTTACACAATTCAGATTAAGAAATGGAAATTAAACACAGTATAGAATATTTTATAACTTGTTATGTATATTAAGGTTAAGCTAGTTTGTTGAATGGGTCGATTAAAAAATCAACTAAAATTTATATTCATTTATAAATTACAAAATGTACAAAGTGGTCACGAAGATTGCGTCGATTCGCGATATACTCGATGCTCAAATAGCAATAGAACGAGCTCAAATTCGATGTAGCGAGTTGTCGAGACCATACGAGAAAGACCGATACAAGTCGAGTGCACAAACCACACTCTCGGTCTCGCTTGGTCTCGCAGACACTCGCCGAGAATAAGTAAGTAGCATTATATGATTCTTGTACTGTACTACAGCCATATTTGGTTCATTATACTGTAGTGTTTTTAAAAAACCCGATTAATAAAAATTCTTTTTAATCATTTCTTTCTACTTACGCCAACCCTGTACCCTTAATATATTACATGAAACTTTTTAGAACATCGGAATCTAACGGACTTTTTTAAGCGGAGTATTGATTTTTTAATTGACCAATGAGATTTCACGCTTAAGATCACGCGATGCTAAGCGGGAAATGCTTGGAAGGCCTTTCTAGTTGCTAACGAGATTATTCTGGGGGGAGTGCTCTCGCTTATAACATCGTCGCGAGAACCCCTAGTTTCAGTTTCCCGGTTTTTTTTCTTGTATCTTAAAAATTACAAGCAAATAAGTGTTTCTATTGCCTATTATCGTTTATTCTACCTGAAGGTTTATCTGAAGATTTCCAGACAGTGCTATCTTTAAGATTACTTCATATATCGTGTAATAATGGCGGCAGATTAGCCGGTATTACAATATCTTTTCGATCACCAGCTATGAAGAGTAAGTTTATGGTTTATTCTCTAAATACCTACCGATCTAGACAGAATGGTGCCACGTACTTTTAGTGAGAATAAAATCAAATTTTGAAAAATTAATAAAAAGGTTAATCAAATTTTTACTATTGAAATTCAACTCCAGCTGAGATCGGTAGTGGTTTCTCTACTGGCAAATTTGTGCCCAGCTCAGCCGTAGAGGGTATGTAACGAAATAAGGTGAGTGCGCCACCGATTTAAACGGTTAAAATCGGAAACCCCTGTTGTTCTAGGCACTACCTCTACCCACTGGAGATAATTACTAAATTTTGAATTTTTAATCAGTATTAATTGACTTGAATAATACAAATGGTAAAGTGAGCTAAATAAAACAGAATATCAGCTAGACCCTTCTTTAATTAAATGTAAAGAATTTACACCAATGTTAAACTTTACTCTTAACAACGTTATCGATATACAACAAAAGGAAATAAATGAGTTATATAAAAGAATTAACTATTATATGTGTGATCACACGCGATACAAAAGAAAAATAAGAAAAATTTTAAATCTTAACAATAAAACGATAGTCACGACTTAAGTCTAATAATGCTTATCTGTTAACAAAATACGATTCCTTCCTATCCTTGGCTTCTCCAATACTTAGGCCGGTACCAAAAATCAAGCCTGTTCCCAGAACCAAATAGGCTTGCACCAATCACAATTAACTTAAGCTCGTACTAAGTATCAGGTCAGCAATCAAAATTCAGCCTGTATCTAGAACTTAAGCCCGTAACTAGGACTTAAACCCGTAACTAGGACCCTAAAATCGTAATTTGGCATTAACAATAGCTCAAACAAATTTTAATGACTCCTTGAATTAATTGATTTAATAACGTTACACTACTTTACTGGCTTTAATACAATTTGAACACATTAACTTATATTTGCACAACAATGAAAGAATAAAAATGAATTTAAATGAATTACACAAGATTTAGAAGCTGATAACTCTGAATTTTACAAATACTAATCAAAACTAATGATTTAAATGCGCTTAACAAACTTAAATTTGACTTGCTAGTCACAACAAAATTATAACAATAAACTAAATTAAGATTTAACATAAAATCGATTAATAATAGCACAAAAGAACTAAAAGGAGTCTAGTTTCTCAAAAACAATACTTACATACAATACACAAAGAAATATACATGTAAAATCAAGATATTAAAACTAAAATTGCGACTATATTGCGTTATTAATCTTATAAAAATATAATATCGTAACTCACCTATTAAGATAGGGTTTCTTTCTTTAAACTCGTGACACACCTAGCTGGTAAACGGGTAAAACAATATCCTCGTTGCTAACTGCAATAATGGGGAATTCTAACCACGGTTTGCTGCCTGAACGGTTTTGAATTACCAATTTTTCCACTGTCTGCTCTGTGGGCTACCTACACTTCATAGGGAACGAAAGGAAAGAGAAAAAAAAAAGAACCATAAGGATCGAACAACCCCATGAATAAAGAAACGTGCTACTCACCAATGAAGATTTTACTAAATATCCCTCCACGAGGATTTTTTCCAACGAATCTGTACCAAAATAACAGGAAAACTAACTCCAACACAATTCGATAGGAAAAACTAAGGTTTAGTTTCGTAAATCCAAAATTAATTAATTAATTAATTAATTGCACAGAGCAACCGTTCGAGTCGAAGGCTGATAGTCAAAAAGGAAGTCTCTACGTTTTACAATTCATGAGATTGACACACTTCAAAATAAATGGCCTGTACTACTATAAGGACAATAACCGTAGGATCTTCAGCTACCAATTTACAAACAAACAGTGGTCGTTTGATACAACTAATCTTATTACTTATCAAGATAACAACAAAAATCTCAACATTACCTAATTCCTCGTTCATTTTCAATTTTAATAAGCAAGATAGAAATATAACGGAACACTGGCTGTAGACCACTATACGTCGAGTTATCGACAAAAGAACAGAAATAGTACCTCGGCCGGGTGAAAATAAAAACATAACCCCAAGAATTCATAAACTGAATTTTAATAAATATACTTCTAAAACAATGTCAGCGATATTAGGAATAATTTATGGCCAGAATAAACAATAATTGGCGATTATCTATAATCGAACTAAATCAACCGGTTACTGACTCGATTAATCCCTACAATAATGAAGAATTATAAGGTAAGAAAACAATTTTGTTTACAAATTAAGATATCTCAACGTTAACGAGAAATTAGCCCGTGACAATGGGTCTAGATTATATCTTACCGTTTCGATCATTTACCGAGAGAATGAGGCCATATGCTATCCAATCTATCTTAGAAACATTTAGAAGCTAACGTAAGTTTTTACAATTTTTTATATACCTCTATCGAGTATGAGAGTACCATTTATTTCTCTGGAAAGTTTTATTGTAATTGTATTCACCGTACCAGCAATTAAAAAGTGCAGTGCACAGTGCCGTAATGAGAGTATCCGGGATGTGAATTATTTCTGAGTATCGCTTACCTGTATTTTTATTACTTATATTTTTTGTATCTCTTATCTGTAAACTTTTTTACTTGTATTTTTTATTTTTATCTCGTACCTATTTAATTACGATTTATACCTTCGCATATGAGTACTCTTTTAACTCGAGTTAAAACCAAAGCAAAAGGTGATTTATTTTTTATATATATTGTTTTATCTAACTTTCATCCCTCTCTCACTTTTCGCTTATCAGAGTACAAAAATAACAAAAGAATTTACCTAGCTGTTATTTTATGTGTAGTAATAGTTATGTTTTTGAATTAAACACAAATGTGTTTATTATTATTAATATGATTTACTGTTTATGGCACTGATATTTTTTATTCCATTTTATTTCTTGTACGTCTCATTTATTACCACACCGAATAATAAATATTGTTATTGTTAAGTAGAGATTTTTCTTTTCCTAGCTAGAACCTGTTACTCTGATCAATATTTTCAGTTTCTCTAATCTATATTTTATTAAAGTACTAGATTTTGTTTTTTGAATATATCTTTATCTTACAAATTTGATTTATAATCATAATGATAAGTAAAAGGAAAGTGTAAGTATAATTTTTCTTTTTGTTTCTTAAATAAAAGTGTGTAATTTAAATTGTAGCAAGAACAATCTGCCGGGTTATCTAATTTTACCTTATCTTATCTTATATCTCTTATATCTTTCTTATTTTATCTGAGTTTCTTATATTTCCCCATCCTCAGGATAAAAAACATAAGTGGCGCCCATTTTCCTTTCTCTTTCATCTCTTTCTTTTACTCTCTTTTGTCCCTCTTAACTTTTATTATTCTAGTAAATATTTTTTTTTATAATTCATCATCTAGCTCGATCGAATCCACGCTCGCTCTCCTCCAACCCCCTGAGTGCCGTTCGCATAAGTTAACCTCTCAAATCGAGCATTTAACACCTTTAGAAAAAAGAGGTTACAATACATAAACTCAGAATTTTACTCATTAATTATATTATTCACACAAAACACTTTTAATGAACTTACAAGAATTTCTAGAGGTTTTATAGAGCTGTCAACGTAAATTTTATACAAAGATAGGAAAATTGTATCTCAAATGCGAATTGAACATATTTAAATGCCTAAAATTTAGGGTAGATATCTACCAACAAAACTAAGGAAACATCAGTCACCTCTTTGAAAATAACTTCGTTCGTTTCGAGCGTGTAGACATGAAATAGTAAAAGAATAGTGTAACTAGATGACACCAAGTGACAATAAAAGATCAAAGGGAAATCAAGTATGCCCCGGAGTCATGTCGGCCTTTGATCAAACCGTGTTAACAATCACAACCAAAGCCAAATTTGTGCGAGGAATAACAATTGAATTGCGTGTGAAAACTCAGTAACCTTTTGAAAATGTCGGAAAATGTTAAACACGGAATGTATCATTGTATTTGTGATTTTCGAATAGAATCGACTTTTATGATAATAAATACAGTTCAAATAAAGAAAGTGTTATGCTCTTATTATTAAGGTAGAAAACTATGGAAGAAAAATTTTGGTTTTCCATGCGGAAAGGATTTTCTTGTCCGTTTCCATTCCAATGGATTTCCAAACACGGTTAAAGTAAGCTGGGTGAAAACAAAAAGCTATTCGAGCGAATATTCTATTGTATTTCTAGATTTACACGTCATTTCACTTGATAACTATGTTTTGTGTTTTGTTTTAGGTTACGGGACGAACAGCCTAACAGGCATGACAAAAGCTTCGTTAGATCCTCATAGTCATTTACGACAACCAGGTGAGAATTTTACATAAGATTAATTATTATTATGAACATCTTTACTCGCTTTCGGCTCGTATTGATTAAATTTAATTACAAGCAAAATAACATACCGAGATAATGGAAAATTGGTTTAGTTTGTTCCATCATTAATTGTTAATATGCTTGGCGATCAGTCATTCGTATACGATGGTTAAATGTAGCTTTTAAGCGAAATTCGGTGAAGCATAGTAAACAGATTTAAGATAAAAATCTGAATACAATCCCTAAAAAGGGAAATTTTGGAAGTCTGAATGTAAAGTTTTGTTTTAAAAGTCATAATAGAGTTTTGCACTAAAGTTTGAAAAAAGTATCTCTTTAAATGGGATTTAGCGTTAAACAGATTTAAGGAGATATTGTTAATATCCTTGGGGATCAAAGTCCTTCTTTAAGACTATCAAAATTAGATATGTACCTTCAAAACAGTTAAACTTTTGGAAGTGTCATTTCATTCTGAATTTTGAAGAAGGATATCCCTCGAAAATAACGTATTAAAATTGCTACTTTGGATAACATACATCTATGACTCAAAAAGATATTGCAAAGGAATGTAGTGTGAGCTTGGGAGCTGTACAAGATTTAAAAGCAGAAGAGAAAAACTGGGACGATTGTGGTGAACAGAAAAGGAAAATGTGTAAGGTAAAGAAATGCGGAAGAAAAGTAAATTATAGAAAAACAAGTCAAGATCTCCAGAAAGATTTAACATGCGTTAGAGCCTTTATTCATGACTCTAAGGTGCGAAGACGACTTTTGGAAGGTGAAAGAAAAGCAGTAAGAAGAAACAGCTGGAATGCTGGAAATTGGAGAAAAGTGTTGTTGTCAGTTAACAGCCATTTTTTGGTACAAGGACAATGGTCATATTGATCAAAAAGTTAAAAACGAAGAAGATGTTTATTTTGGGGCTGCTTTTCTTATAAAGGTACCAGATTCCTCTTGCCAATCGAAGGCATGATTAATTCTCAAAAATACAAAGCCAAGAAAAGTGGATGTCAATGATCAACCAATTTTTCAATAAGATTCGGCTCCTTGCTACGTCTCCAAGATGATGACGAAATATTTCATGGGTTAGAATAGGCAATGTCTTGAATGGCCAGGAAACTCACCGGATCTAAGTCCAATTGAAAATCTGTGGGCGATTGTGAAAGCTATTAGGTGCAAAATGGATAGCACAACAAAAGAAAAATAATAAAGGCTGAAATCCAGATATTCTTATAAAGGTACCATATCCCTCTTGCCAATCGAAGACATGATGAATTCTGCTAAGAAAAGTGGATGCCAATGATCACCCAATTTTTCAACAAGATTCGTCTCCTTGCCACGTCTCCAAGATGATGACGAAATATTTCATGGGCAAGATTAGGCTATGCCTTGAATGGCCAGGAAACTCACCGGATCTCAATCCAATTGAAAATCTGTGGGTGATTGTAAAAACTATACTGCGCAAAATGTATTGCACAACAAAAAAAATTAATAGAGGCTGAAATCCAGATATTCTTATAAAGGTACCATATCCCTCTTGCCAATCGAAGACATAATGAATTCTGCTAAGAAAAGTGGATGCCAATGATCACCCAATTTTTCAACAAGATTCGTCTCCTTGCCACGTCTCCAAGATGATGACGAAATATTTCATGGGCAAGATTAGGCTATGCCTTGAATGGCCAGGAAACTCACCGGATCTCAATCCAATTGAAAATCTGTGGGTGATTGTAAAAACTATACTGCGCAAAATGTATTGCACAACAAAAAAAATTAATAGAGGCTGAAATCCAGATATTCTTATAAAGGTACCATATCCCTCTTGCCAATCGAAGGCATCATGAATTCTGCTAAGAAAAGTGGATGCCAATGATCACCCAATTTTTCAACAAGATTCGTCTCCTTGCCACGTCTCCAAGATGATGACGAAATATTTCATGGGCAAGATTAGGCTATGCCTTGAATGGCCAGAAAACTCACCGGATCTAAATCCAATTGAAAATCTGTGGGAGATTGTGAAAGCTATACCGCGCAAAATGGATTGCACAACGAAAGAAAAATTGATAGAGGCTGTAATCCAGATATTCTTATAAAGGTACCATATCCCTCTTGCCAATCGAAGGCATGTTGAATTCTGCTAAGAAAAGTGGATGCCAATGATCACCCAATTTTTCAACAAGATTCGGCTCCTTGCTACGTCTCCAAGATGATGACTAAATATTTCATGGGCAAGATTAGGCTATGCCTTGAATGACCAGGAAACTCACCGGATCTTAATCCAATTGAAAATCTGTGGGTGATTGTGAAAACTATACTGCGCAAAATGGATTGCACAACAAAAAAAAATTAATAGAGGCTGTAATCCAGATATTCTTATAAAGGTACCATATCCCTCTTGCCAATCGAAGGCATGATGAATTCTGCTAAGAAAAGTGGATGCCAATGATCACCCAATTTTTCAACAAGATTCGTCTCCTTGCCACGTCTCCAAGATGATGACGAAATATTTCATGGGCAAGAATAGGCAATATCTTGAATGGCCAGGAAACTCGCCGGATCTCAATCCAATTGAAAATCTGTGGGCGATTGTGAAAGCTATACTGCGCAAAATGGATTGCACAACAAAAGAAAAATTAATACAGGCTGAAATCCAGATATTCTTATAAAGGTACCGTATCCCTCTTGCCAATCGAAGGCATGATGAATTCTGCTAAGAAAAGTGGATGCCAATGATCACCCAATTTTTCAACAAAATTCGGCTCCTTGCTACGTCTCCAAGATGATGACGAAATATTTCATGGGCAAGAATAGACAATGTCTTAAATGGCCAGGAAACTCACCGGATCTCAATCCAATTGAAAATCTGTGGGCGATTGTGAAAGCTATACTGCGCAAAATGGATTGCACAACAAAAAAAATTAATAGAGGCTGTAATCCAGATATTCTTATAAAGGTATTATATCCCTTTTGCCAATCGAAGGCATGATGAATTCTGCTAAGAAAAGTGGATGCCAATGATCACCCAATTTTTCAATAAGATTCGGCTCCTTGCCACGTCTCTAAGATGATGACTAAATATATCATGGGCAAGATTAGGCTATGCCTTGAATGGCTAGGAAACTCACCGGATCTTAATCCAATTGAAAATCTGTGGGTGATTGTGAAAACTATACTGCGCAAAATGGATTGCA
This sequence comes from Altica lythri, assembly GCA_964028335.1. Lineage (NCBI taxonomy): Eukaryota > Metazoa > Arthropoda > Insecta > Coleoptera > Chrysomelidae > Altica > Altica lythri. The sequence goes on along the minus strand of OZ034801.1, from coordinate 18,787,204 downwards.
CAACAAAAAAAAATTAATAGAGGCTGTAATCCAGATATTCTTATAAAGGTACCATATCCCTCTTGCCAATCGAAGGCATGATGAATTCTGCTAAGAAAAGTGGATGCCAATGATCACCCAATTTTTCAACAAGATTCGTCTCCTTGCCACGTCTCCAAGATGATGACGAAATATTTCATGGGCAAGATTAGGCTATGCCTTGAATGGCCAGAAAACTCACCGGATCTAAATCCAATTGAAAATCTGTGGGAGATTGTGAAAGCTATACCGCGCAAAATGGATTGCACAACGAAAGAAAAATTGATAGAGGCTGTAATCCAGATATTCTTATAAAGGTACCATATCCCTCTTGCCAATCGAAGGCATGTTGAATTCTGCTAAGAAAAGTGGATGCCAATGATCACCCAATTTTTCAACAAGATTCGGCTCCTTGCTACGTCTCCAAGATGATGACTAAATATTTCATGGGCAAGATTAGGCTATGCCTTGAATGACCAGGAAACTCACCGGATCTTAATCCAATTGAAAATCTGTGGGTGATTGTGAAAACTATACTGCGCAAAATGGATTGCACAACAAAAAAAAATTAATAGAGGCTGTAATCCAGATATTCTTATAAAGGTACCATATCCCTCTTGCCAATCAAAGGCATGATGAATTCTGCTAAGAAAAGTGGATGCCAATGATCACCCAATTTTTCAACAAAATTCGTCTCCTTGCCACGTCTCCAAGATGATGACGAAATATTTCATGGGCAAGAATAGGCAATATCTTGAATGGCCAGGAAACTCGCCGGATCTCCATCCAATTGAAAATCTGTGGGCGATTGTGAAAGCTATACTGCGCAAAATGGATTGCACAACAAAAGAAAAATTAATACAGGCTGAAATCCAGATATTCTTATAAAGGTACCGTATCCCTCTTGCCAATCGAAGGCATGATGAATTCTGCTAAGAAAAGTGGATGCCAATGATCACCCAATTTTTCAACAAAATTCGGCTCCTTGCTACGTCTCCAAGATGATGACGAAATATTTCATGGGCAAGAATAGACAATGTCTTAAATGGCCAGGAAACTCACCGGATCTCAATCCAATTGAAAATCTGTGGGCGATTGTGAAAGCTATACTGCGCAAAATGGATTGCACAACAAAAAAAATTAATAGAGGCTGTAATCCAGATATTCTTATAAAGGTACCATATCCCTTTTGCCAATCGAAGGCATGATGAATTCTGCTAAGAAAAGTGGATGCCAATGATCACCCAATTTTTCAATAAGATTCGGCTCCTTGCCACGTCTCTAAGATGATGACTAAATATATCATGGGCAAGATTAGGCTATGCCTTGAATGGCTAGGAAACTCACCGGATCTTAATCCAATTGAAAATCTGTGGGTGATTGTGAAAACTATACTGCGCAAAATGGATTGCACAACAAAAAAAAATTAATAGAGGCTGTAATCCAGATATTCTTATAAAGGTACCATATCCCTCTTGCCAATCGAAGGCATGATGAATTCTGCTAAGAAAAGTGGATGCCAATGATCACCCAATTTTTCAACAAGATTCGTCTCCTTGCCACGTCTCCAAGATGATGACGAAATATTTCATGGGCAAGAATAGGCAATATCTTGAATGGCCAAGAAACTCACCGGATCTGAATCCAATTGAAAATCTGTGGGCGATTGTGAAAGCTATACTGCGCAAAATGGATTGCACAACAAAAAAAATTAATAGAGGCTGTAATCCAGATATTCTTATAAAGGTACCATATCCCTCTTGCCAATCGAAGGCATGATGAATTCTGCTAAGAAAAGTGGATGCCAATGATCACCCAATTTTTCAATAAGATTCGGCTCCTTGCCACGTCTCTAAGATGATGACTAAATATTTCATGGGCAAGATTAGGCAATATCTTGAATGGCCAAGAAACTCACCGGATCTGAATCCAATTGAAAATCTGTGGGCGATTGTGAAAGCTATACTGCGCAAAATGGATTGCACAACAAAAAAAATTAATAGAGGCTGTAATCCAGATATTCTTATAAAGGTACCATATCCCTCTTGCCAATCGAAGGCATGATGAATTCTGCTAAGAAAAGTGGATGCCAATGATCACCCAATTTTTCAATAAGATTCGGCTCCTTGCCATGTCTCTAAGATGATGACTAAATATTTCATGGGCAAGATTAGGCTATGCCTTGAATGGCCAGGAAACTCACCGGATCTCAATTTAATTGAAAATTTGTGGGCGATTGTGAAAGCTATACTGCGCAAAATGTATTGCACAACGAAAGAAAAATTGATAGAGGCTATAATCCAGATATGGTTTCAAGATCCGCAAATCACAAGAAACTGGTATAGTATAACTAGACCCACTTGGATAGGAATTATTTTGACGATTTTACCAGAGGAAACTCAAAAGAACGTCATTATATGAACGAACCTAGTAAAATTTCTATTTAATTTTGCATTTAACTTCCCGACTCACACCTTATACGCCCATGAAGAGAATTCTAGGAAATTCGAACAGCGAGTTGACCACGCCCATTCAATTGGTTTTGGATAAACTATAAAAAACGTGTTGGCTTGATACCAAGACGTCTTAAAAGCTGGGTACTCACATGCGAACTGTAACTGTAACTGCACGGTTGCAGTAACCGTATGTTTATGTGTACGTAGACTAAGACTAACGCACGTGCCTCGATTCATCTATGAACCAACTAAAAATTTCTTTGTGTTCGCGTAAAAACCGACAACTGGTGGATCGTCTCGAACCGTTCGACGTTTCCTTACATACCTGATGTGCTACGCGTTTTCATTTACAATTTTTGGTTACTGTAACCGCACAGTTACAGTTACAGTTCGCATGTGAGTACCCAGCTTAAGATTATTATTAAAGTGAAGGAAGGACATGTTTCATATTAAATCAATATTTTACACCTGTATTCACATTAATTTGTACAATATCTACTGTGTTTTATTGTCCTCTAAATCAATTACTTCAGTAAATTCGTTTGTAAAGCTATTCCTATTTATTGAAAATGTTAATCTTAATAACAAAATTATAACTTTTTTTATGATACTGAATATATATTTGAAATCATAAATAGTAAATTTGATTGATAAGGAAGTAACCCTATTTTAGTAAAAAGCATGAAAAAAGATATTTCGCAAATCAATGTTAAAATCGTGCAATATTGACATAGCAAAGTCGTGCATTACTGCAAGTAGTCCTAGGTAAACAAAGAAGGATGTGTGAGTAAATAGAGGAGAGGAGCGAATTCGGTTTAGTCATATGTGAACAGTGGCCCGGTTGATGTGTATTAAGAAAAAGTACCCTCGATTCATTAGGTGATATGTGATAGAAAAGAAGATCAAGGTTATACGATGGTTTGTTTGCTTTTGATGGTGATGTACTGGACAGACCCTTACATTTATTGCAATCATTATATACAGAGGTTATCACAAGAAAACGATTTTATTTCTATAAATCTATTGGGAACTGATCATGGCATAGTTTTTATGGTAAAAGTTAAAAACGATTTTTAACAGTCCTGTTAAAGCAGACAGGAAAATTGACAGTAGTGGAACTGATCAACAGAATCTTTACTTCTATTGTGCGAAATGGGTTATAAGATAATTTTAATTTTTTTAAGTTTCAACATTTTTTTGTAAATTTTCTAATTTCTTACGCATCCAGTATAGTCCATCTTGGATCTCCGTCGAAGTGGTTGCAATCATGTTTTTTATAGTAGTTGACTTTCTGATAAAAAGTTCTTATAGACACAACGATCAAGAATCTTGGCAGGTCACTGCCAATTGCGACAACATCTCTTTAGGATGAAATTAACAGAATCGTCGCTATGCAGAGGCTGCGAACAAGAAGAGGAAACAGTAGAACACATTATGTATGACTGCTCTGCTTTTTTTGAAATCAGAAGATCCGTGTTGGGCGAGTATTGGCTTACACCAGCTGATATCAGGGAGATCCCCCTCGGGAGCCTCATCCCCTATTTTAAATCACTAGGCCTGGTGACAGCCTGAAGTGAGGATATCCCTACATACGGGAGGATGCACAATGGGTCATATGTGGCCTCAGTGCTGGCTAAGCACTAGCTCGCCCCTCCCCAAATTTCCAGATCCAGATCCAGAACGCTCAAGAAGCTTCCTAGAGCAAGATGCTAAATCTAGGAGTTTAAAGTGGCTCTAGTCGAGCTGATCTTTGTAAAATAGACCTTAATATGAATGTTGAACTAAGAAAAAGGCATTTCTCAATGGCTGCCTTTCTGAATGTATTGACAACTCCGCCGAATGGTTCCGGGCCAATCATTGGAGTATTAGCTCCCGCACGGACCAATTCATTAGCCTCCTCATTGCCCCGAAACCCTGAGTATCCTGGTATCCATGCCAGTGTCACAGAATTTTGACTTGCGGCATGTGTCAGGGTCCCACACTAGCTGTGAGCTTATTTGTGCTGAGACTATCGCCTTTAGAGCTGCTTGTTTGTCCGAGTATATGACGGTTTTAACCGTTATACCCTAACTTACGATCTTCGTTGCACAGTGTTGTATGGCCATTACTTTAGCCTTTTATTTGTTTTCAAGTTTCTTTTTTTTTAAGATATTACCCAATACTCTAAGAAAGTTAGGTAGCTAAATATTATGGTTTCCTTTTTTTTGTCGAATCCATGCCAGTGTCACAGAATTTTTAACTTGCGGCATGTGTCATTAATAGCGCCTTGGATCTTTGTTCTCGTGTGTAGTCCACACTTCAGGTTGTCATCAGGCTTAAAGATTTAAAATTGGTACATGGATCTTCTGATTTTCCACTTCTTCTTCGCAACCTCTGCATACCGTTTGATTTTGCTAATTTCATCCTAAAGAGATATTGTCGCAATTCTCAGTGTCCTGTTAAGATTCCCACCCCTATTCGGAAATTTTGTCTGTCTGGTCAATGCCTTAAATTTTCTTGCTCTTTCCTCACCTAGATTAGGTAATAACTCTATGGCCAGTCTACAGTTCGTTGTTTCATCCCAGCACTGTATAAAGTTTTGGTAAGAGTGCTATTTGATAAGGTCCACGACAGCAGACATTCTTAGCTTGTAGATGGGCGAGGGTTAACATATTTGTAGCCAGCAGCCCTCCTTGTTAAATTATCCTCAATGCGGTTGCCTTTAGAGGACCCATATCTTTTGACCCAGCTCATGAAAATTGACATTCATGTAATAAGAAATTTATAAAGACTACAACCAATTTGGTCATCAAACATTTTTTATATCCTTAAAACGATTTTTGATGTGTTTAACCATACATAAGAACTTTTATAAACAAGTATGTTTATGGTAACAAAAACTTTTCAACTCATAAAAATAAATAAAAATATTATGAAAAACATATAAAATGGTTTACATTTCCAAACCAATAAATTCGAATAAGGACGGCGCCAATATCAGTATTTTGTCGAAAACGTGGAGACATAAAAGCCAAAAGACATCAAACATATTGCTTTACATCTCAGCTACTCGAATTTAATACCCTTATCGAATATTAAACAAGTTGCTATGCTATATCCACAAGGAGAGACGAGTGGAAAAAACAATTTGTACTCTATTGTTTTGTAAATAATAGTTATTTATGTATCAAGGGCGTAAAACAGGCGTTTATGGACCGCAACGTGTAAATAAGAGCCCGAGCCGCAGGCGAGGGCTATTAACACGTAAGGTCCATAAACGCTGTTTACGCCCGAAATACATACAAACTTTTATGCACGACCGATTTAATAATCATTTATAAAAAAAAATGCACTGTCAATTGAAAAAAGTCAACTGTCAATTGACAAAAGTCTACTGTCAAATGTCAAATATCAACTGTCAAATGCCAACTGTCAAATGTCACATGTCAACTGTCAAATGGCAACTATCAAATGTCAACTGTCAAATATCAAACGTCAACTGTCAAGTTTCAACTGTCAAATGCCAAATTTGAAATGTCAAATCTCTACTGTCACATGTAAAATATTATCTGTCAGCTGTCAAATATCAACTGTCAATGTCAACGATTCTTTTAATAACAATACTTATAAAGGATATTTTTTATTTTTTGTGAAAAATTTAATATAAATGCCATTTCAACCTGCATGAATTTTATACCTCAAACCTCGATATTATTAACAACTTATCCTGTATAACCATTCACCTAATAATTTGTATTTATTCGTTATTGAAAATAAATAATTTGATTGAAAGTAATATGCACAGAGGCTAGAGATAATATTTTAAAACAATAATCTATATACCTATGTTGTCGTTACCCTAACAACAAAGTCAAAATAGGTGGTGGCCATTTTTATTTAGACTCATTGTCAGTTTGGATAATTGCAAGTATTTCAATATTTAAGACAAAACAATTACTTTACCGCCCGCCATTTACACTTTATCGCCCGGCGGGCGGTAAAGTAGTCCACGGGCGCTAAAGTGGCACTTTACGCCCGCTAAATGTATGTAATAATCTGTACATTACCGCCCGGTCGTGCATAAAAGAAATTATTCACATATTTAATAGGGGCCAATACCAAAAAAGCGTTTACTTAATATCTATGTAGATAAACAATATAATGATACAAAAAAAAAACAAGTAGATGATAACTAGGTATCGGTTTCTAAATTTAGAAAGGTCAAAATGGCAATTTTGTTAGTTTTTATCGTTTTGAAACAAATTTCATCTACATCTGTTGTTTAACATTTTAAAATTAGATCAGCAAAAATTTCCGATTTTAATATATTTCTTATGGGAAACGATCTTTCAAACCAATAAAACCGGAATTTCTCATGTTGACGTGTCTAAATTTAGAATATTCTTCCTGTTTATCCAGGGGTGTAGTGGAGCGGGAACGCGTGGGAACGGCGTTCCCACACTGGCACACTGGTTTCATTAAGTAAAAATAATAATAATAATAACAAATAAAATTTAAAAAGTAAATAAAATAATATCTTAAAAAATCTAGAATCTACAATTAAAGTATTTCGATCAGCTTACTATTTGGCAAAAAATGATAGGCCCTTTTCTGATTATTTTAAACTTTTGCAACTTCAGAAAATGAATGGTGTAGACATTGGTGTGGGATTACACTCTAGATTTAGTGCAACTGAAATCATTGACCACATTTCTGATGAAATGAAAAAAAGAATCACTCAGCAGGTTAAAAGCATTTCAGGTAAAATTTCAATTTTGATCGATGAATCTACAAGCTTAAGTGATAAATCTACCTTGATTGTTTATTTAAAATGTGAAACCAGCAAAGATTTGTCACCAAATGTCTTATTCTTAGACCTAATTGAATTGCCTAACCAAACTGCTAATTCTATTTTTGAGGCACTTTTAGGTTGTTTACAAAAATATGGGTTTGATCTTGAGTACCTAAAAGAGAACTTAGTTGCATTTGCATGTGATGGAGCTAGTGTCATGTTAGGTAAAAAATCTAGCGTCGTAGAAAAGCTACTACAACAGTTTCCCAACTTTGTTCCTTGGCATTGCATGAACCATAGGATAGAGTTAGCTGTAAGTGATTCTATCAATGACGTTGGGACTATTAACCATTTTCAAATGTTTATGGACAAGCTGTACACTCTGTATAGTAAATCGCCTAAAAACCAAAGAGAATTAGCCGAGTGTGCTGGTGAGCTTGATTTGCAACTACAGAAAGTTGGTCGCATTTTGGGTACGAGATGGGTTTCCAGTTCATTGAAAACTGTTATGGCCGTTTGGTATGGATATCAAGCATTGTACTCTCATTTTAAGAAGGCCCAAAAAGACAAGAACAGAACAACAACCAAACGAGCAATGTACGGTGGGTTGATTAAGCGCTTGACATCAACTCAGTTTCTGTCAGATTTGGCGATAATGTATTACATATTAGCTGAATTAACAATGGTTTCAGAATGTCTTCAAACTGTTGTTTATGCAGACAAACTCGTAAGAAGGTCAATTGCTTTTTTCGAGTGCCTTAAAGAGGAACCTGGCACTAAGACTCTTGAGGCAAAGAGAGCTGCAATCACTGGTAATTTTTGTGATGTTCCCTTAACAAGTAGAAACAAAATAACTGCTATTAATGACCAGCAGATGCTATCAAGTGTTATTAACAACCTTAAACGGAGACTTTTCACAACAAGAAGCAGTAACGAACCATTTAAATCCACAGGGACCAACAATTATGATTATGAAAAAGAATATGAATCTCTCCTTTCAGAACTGAAAGTACTTGAAAGTAACAACTGGCCGTTAGAAAAATATGTTGAATACGGTGAACAAGAAATCGAACATCTCTGTGCAAGATTTAGGTTGAATGCCAACAAAATTAAGAACAGCTTCAGAGATTACCTGGATAAGAGCACTACGATTCCGAAGGACTTAAACCCACTGATAAACTGCACAAAGCTTATTTCTTGCAGTTCAGCAGAGTGTGAACGTGGCTTCAGTCACATGAATATTATCATATCGCCAACACGGTCAAAACTAACCATCGAGCACGTATTAGCATTAATGTTTATCAAGTTGAATGGACCAAGTATTCAGACATGGAAACCAGAGAATTACGTCAAGACATGGTTAAGACGACACCGAACAGCTGATGACACTAGAACTCTACGAGTCAACCTCCAACCTGACAAAGAGGAAGAAGATGCATTTGCCATTTATTTGTAAATACATTATAAAATTTTATTAAATATGTTCAGTTTTTAATCTTTATGTTTGAATTTGTTAGTAAACGTATACATAAAAACATAGTACATCTTCTATTTTTTCTTTTTCCCTGTGAAAATTTTATCATCCATTGCATAGGTGGTAAGTCAGTATTTAGCGTTCCCACACTGAAAATTTTGCCACTACACCACTGTGTTTATCGTTTTAAAACATAGTTTTCCATTTTTAACGTTTCTTGTTGCAAGAATACACGTTGTCTTATAGTTAAAAGGTACCTACCTCTTTGTTTATGAGACTGTTTGTATGGTTCCTTAGCCAAATGGCAAAAAACGGAACCGTTATAGATTCGTCATGTCTGTCTGTCTGTCCGTATGTCACAGCCTTTTTTTTCTGAAACTTTAAGACTTTGATGTTGAAACTTAGTAAGTAGATTATTTTGTGAACCGCCTTAAGATTTTACACAAAAATAGAAAAAAAAATATTGGGCGTTCCCCATACTTAAAACTAATACCGAAAAAAGTGTTTTTATAATTCACGTTCACAAAGTTTCTATTTCGACACTAAAAACAGTATCGAAATAGATTCATTGTAACACTGTTTTTGGTAACTTTTTGTTGTACACAATTGGTTGCACTGCACTGATTGTCAACGAAAGAGTTCAGGTGGTATATCAAAAAGTATGTTGTACTAAATTATTAACTACATTATCAGCGTTATTTGCTAAATTCGGAATATTTTATACAAATTTGACAAACATTCAAATTTAAAATCATTAAAACTGACAAGTGTCAAAAGTGTCAAGATTGCCAACATAAATAAATATTTCGAAAAACCCTCATTTTATATATTTTTTATACTTTTAAAAGTTCATTATAAAAAATAGTATGTAACACTCGAGTTACAATGACGGTTTGTAGTACTCGTTCTTTGCGAAACTCACCGCTTCGCGGTTCGTTTCACAAACTGAACTCGTACTACGAAACCTCTGTCATTGTAACACTTGTATTACAATATACTATTTTCATCAAATCCATACGTGTGGGGTATCTATGGATAGGTCTAATAACAAAAAATTTTATTCTAACTGTTATAATATTTATCTGGTACCTAGGTACCTATTGTTCACTCTGTTGTTGTTATTGTTACGTTTCTTTTAAAAATAAATTCCACTGGAATTAATAAAAATGTATAATGTATAAACAATCGTTTATTCTACAATACAATTGGTTGTTATTATTCTGGACTCTGTAATCGTTACAAAACGTAGTTGAGAACATCTATATTGTTTACATTTGAGGTTATTTTTGGTCCTTTTTTTCCGATGTGTGTTCGGCTAGTGCCTTATCCTTATAGTTTACTTTATTCTTTCTTATCACAATCTTTCTTACCAAGGTTTTTTCAGTATTTTACAGAAATTTTATACTACTAAAGTTTTGTTTTGGTGTTTGTCGTTATACTGGTTGCCTATATACCTATAATACCGATATGAAACTTTTGTCATGTTTGCCAATTTTAATGATCTCTATCTATATAGGCGCGTAACCAAGGGTAACGGGTGGAAAGTAGCTACTTTCCACCCAGGTAAACAATTGTCTACTTTCCAACTGTTTTGTAGGGTGGAAAACCGTCTATTTTTAAACGATTGTGAATAAAAGATGTTTTACGGGAAAATGAAAGTATAGTCCATTTCACCGATTTTGGCCGATGACAGAAATCATACTCGAAGTAAATTTAGAGTTAGATCTCTCTCAGATACTGGCAAGTTAGAAATTTTAATGAGGACGTTTGTTTTTTAATACAACACTTACGTAACTGCATCTTGTTTCACCGGTAGATAAAAAGTATTCAATACGGAAGTCTTGACTTAATTCACATTCCTAGTAACCGTCATGTACGGCTCGTTGTTGAAGGATTGAATTTAATAATTATTAATGTCATATTTTTGTAGATGTCAAACCACACTAATAGTTTCAGAAACTTACGACCTAATTTAGAAAAAAAAACTCTCCGCCATTGGTAACTTGGATGACAGTTTAATCTTATTTCAGTGGTTTCTAATACCAAATCGGCCAAAAACGATGAAATGGACTATATACATTATGTTGATATTGAATTTCTTGCACATTGCATGAAAAAAAGTGGTTATGGTGTTGGGCATTATAACCTAGTTCAAGTTTAAAGAGCAACCAAATTTACAATTGTTTTAAATATTAGTTTTATATAAAGGCTTGTATATGAACCATCTAATCCTTTACTAAACATTAACTTGTTGTGAAGTTACCGTTAAATAGTGATGGTCGTACTTAATACAAATAAAATACAATATTTTGTACCAAAAATTGTAACTCAGATTCAATATAAAAGTTTTTCTATTCATTGTTTTCTCATATAATGAATAGACCATTCCCGAAACCTAATAGAGTGTAACATTGTTCATTTTCTGTAGAGTAACCGACAAATGATTGTCTTTTCAGACCCCAAGGGCACATAGGGTGCTAAGGGTGAAATCCCCCGACTCTAATAAGTCGACGATCAAAGCTATATTCGATAATTACCTGATTATGGCTCTGTACTGATTCAATGATTGTTACATTACCCACTACCCCTAAATAAAACGTGCTTCTTTCTGTTTGTTTCTTTTATGCGTCATGACAATTGAATTTTCTTTTACTTTTTGCTCTTGGAAATTTAATTTTCCTAAAAAGAAAAAATCTATCTATTTGGACTTATTATTATTATTTGGGCATATTTTATAAGAAAATTGTCAAAGATAAAAAAGCTCATTGCTCGTTATAAAGATTCACTTATGCGAACGACACTCAGTTGCTTGGTGGAGAGCGAGTAGAGGGTTCGTTCAAGCGTCAAAATAATAGTGTAAGGAAAAAAATAAATATTGGTGCCAGTTATTTGTTTACCCTATGGATGGGAAAGATCAACCCAGAAAAGTGATCAGGTAGTGTATTATTCAGAAATTTGAAAATCCACACTTTTCCCAGTTACGAAAAAGTAAAAAAAAAATAAAGATAATACTTACAATCGTTAACTAATCGTTTGTCGTTTGAAACAATTCTTGTTTCACAAAAAAATTTCAGATAAGCTACTGAGAATTTACAAAATCATCTCAATTTACTAAATAATTGGTATACAAAATGGCGAACAAAAGTTAACCAACGAAATCGGTACAGGTTACATTCACTTTAAAGCACGAAGTATGTCCAGCAGTAACGATGAATAATGTGCGAATTCCAGTAGCAACAGAAGTAAAATATCTCGGCCTTCACCTCGACCAGAAGCTAACGTGGAAAAAACACATAGAAACTAAACGAAGACAACTTGATATAAAATTCCGTTAGATGCACTGGCTCTTCGGTAGAAAATCAAAGCTCTCAATCAGCAACAAATTACTGCTTTACAAAGCTATGTTGAAAAAGATATGGTCTTATGGACTCCAACTTTGGGGATGTGCAAAACCTTCTTCGGTTAATATCATTCAAAGATTCCAATCTAAAACGCTGAGAACCATTGTAGACGCTCCATTGTATGTGAGTAACCAGACCTTACATAATGAGCTGAGGATCCCCTTTGTTAAAAACGAAATACTGAGAATGACTGAAAGCTACAACAACCAGATAGCAGACCATGAAAATGAGATGATAGATCAGCTGTACAACAATGGACCAATCATAAGGAGGCTCAATAGATTATGGCCCCAAGATCTCTTGCAACAATAAAATAATAACCAAGAGAGAGAAACATTAATAAATGTTTCTCTATCAAGCCTACTACTCACCACACATTTACTTAATACTCTATTATAGATGTAGATTGTAAATATGCAATTGTCAATAAAAAAAAAAGATAAGTTAAAATATAAGTGAAAACAACGTGGATGGGGTATTTAAGACGGAAATTAGCACGTATCTTACAAAGGTAACTACGTCACGAGATATGACTCTGATTGGTCAAACATAGAGTTGCTCCCGAAATGCACGTGATAAGTCCAACGTGTCTTTTCGCACGTAGGCATAAGTACTGCGTTGTTTTAAGAAATTATGGTTAATTTCAAGAAACAGAAATATAAAAAAGAATTTATTTTAAAGAAATTAATTTATTTTTTTAAATGCTACAATGCTATAAAAATAGTAGTTTTTGAAGTTATACTTCTATTCGTGCACTCGGTGGAAAAGATTTATTAAATGGGAAAAATCATTACCTATGTAATGGTGTGAGTAAGAGAGAGACAGAAACACTTATAAGGTATATTGGTCGGTAAAAACAAAGATGAAATATTTACTACATGTTATTAGTCATAACTATAAGTCCTTTGAATACCGTTTAACATTCAGTACATTGAAAAGGGATAGATATACTAAAAGCAGTCTGAGCTAATGTTTTGAATATCATAGTGACGTAGCACATTGTGTTTGACAACTTATTTTATAATTCTGTCACGTAAGTTAACATATTAAGTATAGTATTTTATATTAATAATATTAATAATAATATTCAGTAATGAGTATTGTATTGTATTCTAAAATACCGTCACATGGTTGCAGTATATTCTGCTCTATGCTTTTAAGGTTGTTGGCTACATAAACAGAGTTTTTACGAATAGTCGAGAAAATAAAACACTAAAACCTCCGAATTTTGTAACGTAAGATGGATCGGAATGCTTTTTTTGCACTGGATTCGTTAGAGTATCAGGAAATTTGTCGCTATTTTTTATAATGTAAAAATGGGAAATTGCATTTCTGCATTCGAAAAGTAAATTCCGAACAGACAATAGAGAGAAAACTTACAACTCGGTAAGTATTGCTGAAAATGGGTTCAATTTATATACTCGGGGTTTTTGTTGTCGCTGAACACGAATATCATGATGCCGAAATTCTCCGCGGCACTTGGTGCCTAGGGTGTTTACCTCTTCTCCTGGGGTTTTATGTAAATTCTGTACAAAATCAGTGCACGCTTGGTACTCGGCGGTTTTTTGAGTCGGTAAATATGATTATAATAATGGCCATGGTCTTCGAAATACCTGGTGCTTAAAACGGACCTCGTCTCCAGGAATTTTATGCAAATTCGATACAAAAAGAGTGTGCACACGGTACTAGGAGGTTTTTGGGGTCGCTTACCACGAATATCATATAATGATTTTGCTAAATCATTCGCATACAAATTTATGAATCCATGCCCGTGCATAGAAGTATAACTTCTGTCGGCAGTCCCACTGATTGCCAGACTAGTTTTTTTTTATAATTTAATATGTATTAGAAAGTGTCGAAGAAAAGTGGTTAAGGAATTTCTGTTGGAAAACATATTTTATATACTTAGATTACTGTAGAAATATTTCCATAAATATGTCAACGGAAATTGCCGTGATTATTTCTATTGGTACAAAATTTCGTTTTATTAAGAGTATTATATCGTTAAGTATGCATATATTTGCGTGTAAAGATGAAGATAATGTAGAAAAATATAAAAATTTAGAATTATTCGTTAATATTAAGAAAGGTATTAAAAGCAACGAATACCTGGAACGTAACACGAATTCGGTGCCAGAAAGTAACTTTTATTGCTACCAATGAAAATTCTAATAGTCTTTCTCTACTTTTATTACTCATGTAAAACATGCAACTTTAAAACTAACTTCTGTCAGTATATAAAATGTTTTTAAATAATTTCTACGATTTTTTAAATTTCTCAGATCCTTTTCCAATTAGAAGAAATAGCATAACAGAACGTCTCATAAGATCTATAGTGATTGCGCCTAAAATGTAATAATAAGACATTTGGGCACTTAAGTGTCGTATGCGTGCGCATTTTCTTTTACTTCGAAACTGGTTATGCTTTTTTCCAATTTCCTCAGATTTTTTTTCTAATTAGAAGAAATAACATAACAGAATGTCTTATCAGATGTATATTGATTGCGCTTAAATGTAATAATAAGACATTTGGGCACTTAACTGTCGTATGCGTGCGCTTTACTTTTACTTCGAAAGTGATTACGCTTGTTTCTGCGCCCTATCTTCGTTCAGTTCGTCCGCCATAGCTTCAATAGTGTAACGATGAATGAAAGAAACTGTCGCGTTTTTCTTTTTCTATAAGTACGAATATAACCCACGTAACGCTTTTATCTGTCCCTGTTTTTACATTTACTTCGGTCTCCCAAATATATCTTAGTTAGCTTCCAAACATTTGTCAGCAGTGAGACTGACCGACAATCTTTTGCGCGGTCGGCCTATACCTACATCTCCTACCACTAGGTGATTTGTCTCTTGCTATTTTAACAACTCTGGTGTCCTCCACTCTACTGATTTGATTGTTTCATTCTTTTTTTCTATTCCATGTATACACGGCACATTGCATATTGTTCTTTTATGTCTACTCTTCATTCGATCTCTCAGCATGTTACCTGTAATTCTTCTGAGGATTCTCATTTCTGCTGTTTCCAACATTCTCTGTGTTCTGGTTGTGACGGATCTTGTTTTTGATGCGTACGTCATTACTGGTCTTATACTAACTAGCCTTATAGATTCTTAATTTCATTTCAATGTTCATATGTCGATTGCACCATATAGTATTATTAAGGCATCCTGCCAATCTATTCGCCTTTTGTACTTGATCTCTTACTTCTATTTTAACATCTTCATGGTTGTGTAATTCCTAGTACCTACTTTATTTCCATAACTTATTCAATGCTAACTCCATCGATTTCCAGTTTACATCTTATTGGTTCTTTACTGATTACTATTGTTCTAGTTTTCTGAGTTTAGATCGTCATGTTAAATTCTTTTGCTCTTATGTTAAATCTGTGAACTAATCTATGACGGCTATCTTCTATTTTGTGCTATTAATATTGCATCGTTTGCATAGTAGAGAATTCTAAATTCATTGTTTCCCATTCTGTATCCTCTTCCTTTGTTGACGTTTTTTATGACTTCATCCATGACCAGATTGAATAGCATGCATAGGGCTTAGTGAATCTCCCTGTCTTATTCCATTCCCTGTATCTATAGGTTCCGTAAGTTGCCCATATATCCTGACTTTCATCTTGTTGCTTTGATAGACGTTTTCAATTGTTTTATGATATCCAGCGGAATTCCTCTATTATATAAGAGGTATACTACACCCTTAAGTCTGACTCTGTCAAATGCCTTCTTCAAGTATATCAAGCATAGAAACCAGGTTACTTTAATTTTAGAATTCTCCCACCTTTATATCACAAAGGTTGAATCCAGAACGCAAGCGGGCTATTGCTAACGCTTAGGTCTCAACGACTTCGTTTAAAAATTGATTTCCAGCACTTATATCAAACATTTTAAACGCGAACGAAGTCACGGGCGCTAATCTAACATAAATATACTTATCTTACAATGCAAAAAATTACTTAAATATCTAAAAATGAAAACATTTTAAAACTTTATACTCGATTGAATGAGTTACTAGCTCATTAAGATACGTTATACGTTTTTGTTTGTATTCGAAATGAAAACGAAGGGTTTATTTTGATTTTTAAGCGAAATCTGAATCACGGCTAGTCGTGTCACGAAGTCAACCATCATCAGATCAAAAAGTTGGATAAGGGTAGTGAAATCGGCCCCGTCAGACAGTTCAACCTTTACCCTACGGTCGGGCGTCAGGTTGGGTTGGTTGGTTAAATTATTCGACATGCAAGATCTAATGCTGATATTCACGGGTCACATACTTTGTGGTCAGCACACGAGGTTTACTTGTTTTTTGATTTTTAGTGTTGGTTTAAAGGGAAATTGACTTTCTTGGTATTTTATTGGTGCTGTCGGTTTAATTTTATAACATATAAAATAGATTTATAACACTTTAACTAGTGTAAATGTAAATTGCCTTCATTCCTAGAGTTTACAGTTTATCAAAGCATTTTAGACTTGTTAGACCATTTTACAGTAGTACTAATTAGTTTCTGATCAATTACTGATTATCTGGTTATTTTAGTAAAGGATTGTTGTACTATTTTCCAATAAAACTTTGGTGTACTCCAGTTTTTTATGGTTCTTGTATTTTTTGAAAGATCAGAGTAATATTCTAACGGTCAGAAACTCCCCCAGTCTGATTAGAGATCGGTTAAAGCAAAGGAACCAATTTAAAAGAGAATCACATGTTTAGTTTGTAGCTTTCCCAAAAAACCTACCTTTGAATTCCATATGCAACCAAATTCACATTTTCGATTTACTTTAGAATATTTTTGGGTTTAAATTTGGCACAAATGACATGGTTAGTTTCTTAAATATCCAGGATTCGATATTACGGTTTTTGATTGGTTAGTCGATTCGAAACAACTCGAAAACGTCCGATTCCTTTGAGCAAAGGTGCCCGAGGTAATCAATCTCGCCATGCGCGCTCACTTACCTTCGTCGGAGAACTTGCGTTCGACCCGAGGAACATGGTCGTACTAGCAATGGCCGTTTTGGGATTTTGATCTGATATCATTCCCGGCTGTTTTTATTTTAGTTTGTGCTTGGCAAGTTTTAAATAAGACACTTGTTTAGTTTATATCGTTTTGAGTATGCTCCACTATTTTTTAAAGTACAATCTACGTTGATGGTTTTAAAATAAAATTTTGCTCGCCCCGAAATTTTTCGTCCCGTTAAGAAGAGAGGCCATTTTTGTAATTTTGGAATTTATATCTTTAAGAGTCCAAAGAAAATTTGTTTTGTCCTGGAAACTTCTACAGCATTGTTCCAGAAGAATTCGTATGGTTTGGTGAAATATTTCACAGATCTTCGGTCCTGTTTTGGTATGTTCGCATTCTGATAACCCCTGGTGAGCCTTCAACATCCGGAAAAAGGTGGTTCCAAGTTAATTACCTCTGGTAGTTCATAATCCCATTCAGAAAAATAAGTTTTTGGCAGACTGGTATAGTTTTCCAACGGTTAGATACTGTTCTAGCATCATAAAAGATCTGTAGAAGACTCAGTAGCCATTTTTAATTAGAAAGTTGTGATCAAGTTTAGATTATTTTTGGTGGTTCCAACTCAGCTTCCGTTAAAATGAGTTCTATTTAAATGCCTCGGTTCTTTGACTCTTTTTAGGAGATTAGAGTAGTTTTCCAACGGTCAGAAAATGTTTCATTATTATGAGAGATCTAAAAACGACGGAGGAACCAATTTAAAGGAATCAAAGGTTCAGAGAATTATCTTTGGTAGTACCTATTCATAATGTATTTCATTGAAACCGTTCTTGTACTATTTCTGAGAGACTTGAACAGTTTCCTAACGGTCTTAGCATCATAAGAAATCTGTAGAAGACTCAGTAGAGAGTTTTAAATAGAATTCCAGGGTTATTTATGCTCGTTCCAACTTATCTTCCAGTAGAAAAAGTTCTACTCGAATGCTTCGGTTTTTGGATTCTTTTTAGAAACTTATAAGAACCGAAAGTTGTATATTAAGTATGGCCTACCCTAACAACTCCACGCGACCAATATGGCGCAGGTGCGACCAATTCGGAGATCAACTCTGCGCAGGGACAATTCGGCTCAAGATTTTAACTTTGTACGAAGCGGATATTTAGTTAAAGACTTTCCTAAGGATATTAATTCTATAATATCGCATCATGGGACTTATGAGGATGGTTTTTGCTTAGTTTCTTTCCTCAACTGGTTTGAAGATACGTACATTGATCTAAGGATAAGGATAGGTAGAGTTCGTCTACCAGCAATGTTTTTACTAGCAATGTAGATCGTTTATATCAGGGTTGTCGCAGGTAACAACAGAACCAACAATCATGTAGAGCAGAGATTGCCAAACTATTTTTTTTCATACAACACTATCAAAATTTTGCTGAATTCGGTGGCCGTAGCTAGGGGGGTACATTGTGGGGCAATGCCCTACCTTAAAATCACAATGCCCTACCTTAAGAAGTCCTCATCTCTATGTGAAAGGTACCTATTAAGGAAACAAAATTAATTTTCATTCACCCCCGCTTACGATTGTGGACCCCCATTTTTTGTCACGCCCAACATAGACCCCCGTTGAAATTATATTTAATCTTCGTTTACGTCAAACAAATGTTTGATATAATAAAGTTGACTTTGAATAAATTTATGAATTGATTCACGAACAAATTGAAAATGTAAATACCCTGTATCTTTCGGTTTAGCAAATTCGAAATCTGTGTTGTCGTTCATCCGTGGCATATCGTATAGTTTAGAGCTGGTTATTCCCCCTTGCCGTCAGTGAAAAGAAGGAGTCGGTGGAAATAGAGATTACATGAGCAGATATTTTTGATGAAGTGGGAATGATCCGCACGAGTAGCTTGAAGGCGCCACCGCATGACAGCGCTCCGGTCGAAACACTGCCCTTGTCGACTGACACCCCATTTGAAGGGGAATTTTCTATATTATTTTTCAAGAACGTATATACTATAAAATATATGATTTAAATAACTTTAATTAATATCGAATCATCAGTATATTTTAAGTTTAGAACTCAATGTTTCAAAAAAAAAAAATTGAAAAAGTAACCTTCTGCTTTCCAGAAGTAAAACTAAAACTACGAAAAACTTAGTAATTCTATTAGAACAGAAATTTCTGCTTACTAGACAGCCTTAAAAAGTTGGGCTTCAAGTTAGGTACATCTTCCACTACTGACCTTGAATAGACCACGTTTCACTTCAAGTTTAGTACTGAATATAAATATATATACAGACTGCCGACAAGCACTACTGACCTTGAATAGACCACGTTTCACTTCAAGTTTAGTACTAGAATGTCACCAATCTCTAACTGAGGCCAGCCAGAATAACGTGGTCACTCTCAGCTGGATCAAAGGACATGGGAATTCTAAAGGCAACCGCATTGCGAACAATTTAGCAAAGAGGGCTGCGGGCTACAAATATGTTAGCCCTCGCCCATCTACCAAGCTAACATTGTCCGCAGTCGTGGACCTTATCAAACAGCACTCTCACAAAAAATTCATACAGTGCTGGGATGAAACTACGAACTGTAGACTGGCCAGAGAGTTATTACATCATCCTGGCGAGGAAACAGCAAAAAAATTTAATGCATTGACCAGACAAAATCTCCGAACAGCTGTGGGAATCCTGACAGGTCACTGCCAATTGCGACAACATCTCTTTAGGATGAAACTAACAGAATCGCCGCTATGCAGAGGCTGCGAACAAGAAGAGGAAACAGTAGAACACATTATGTATAACTGCTCTGCTTTTTCTGAAATCAGAAGATTCGTGTTGGGCGAGTATTGGCTTACACCAGCCGATGTCAGGGAGATCCCCCTCGGAAGCCTCATCACCTATTTTAAATCAATAGGCCTGGTGACATCCTGAGGTGAGGATACCCCTACATACGGGAGGATGCACAATGGGTCATATGTGGCCTCAGTGCTGGCTGAGCACTAGCTCGCCCCTCCCAAATTTCCAGATCCAGATTCCAGAGAGGGTAATAGTGTTATTTTGTCCCAGTTTATTTAGTTGCCTAAGCTTTCTTAGACCATCTTTGAACCATTTGTGTGTAAGTTCCAAAGTTTAATTGCTGCTTGATTATCTGACATGATAACAATCTTTTGTCTACGATAGTTCCTTTCTTTATTATATTCTACATATCTTGTACTTGGTTTTTTCTGTATCCACTTCTTCCCTTAGTTTTTCTAAGGCTGCTGATCCCATAATATGGTTCTGGTCCCAAATATTGTGTTCAGCTCCTTCTTTTGCCGGCTTATCAGCTATTTCATTTTTTATGTGTCCTGAAACCCAGAAGAGGGTAACAGTGCTATTTTGTCCTAGTTTATTCAATTGACTTCTGATAGAGACTATAAGCAAAAAAGACTGTTTTGAACAAGAAATAATGCTCATTTAATAGAAAAATAATGGTTTTTAAATGAGACACACTTTTAGATGCATGTTACCAATCAAAGTCCAAAATCCACTTAAGAAAGTATTTGGGACTGTTTTTCATATCAGAGAACACAAAAAATTAGTTGAAAAGTTGAACCAATTACCATTTTTTGATTTGAGGAAGATGATAAATTATTTCAAAGACCAAAATGACCTCCTGCAAACTATCATAAATCCTGTTGATAATCTGTACGCTTTATATAAGTCCAGATTGCTAGAAGTAGATTGTATAACAAAAACTAAGAAGATTTAGGCTGTTATTCAGGTGTAGTATTGAGAAAATTTTCATGTTTTGAAGAAGATCCTGTAGTATGTTAAATACAAAAAGATATCATTCTAGACAGACATGGAAACTTATCAGACGAATGAGATGAATTAAGATATAATCACAACCGTCTGCTAGGTTTATTCATAGCCAAACGGTTTAAGGCTCTATCGAATGTAAATAAAAATCGCATATTCGAGTTCTGTAATAATTAATATTTTTTTAATTTATTCATTTTACGCAATTCAGTAATTAATGATAACCTTAATTTCAGATCCATATCAGATGTTTGGACCCACAAGTAGTCGTTTAGCAAGTTCAGGTAAGGAATTTAATCAATCTTAATATTCAGTTGATTCAAATACAAAGAAAAATCATTATTAACTTAATTGAGTATAATAAATAACATCCTGATCACCGAATTTATAGTCTTTCTATTGGTACTCATGTATAGAAATCAGAAAAGAGTTGCATGTTAAAGCAATATTAAATCAAGCAAAAAGCACAGCAAGTAATTATTGTTTTGAGGTGATCACGTGTTCGAGCATGTGTCAAATTATTTTTATTGTAATTCAAATTTCAATAGGATATTTCTTTATATACAGGACCGCAGTATATTTTATTTATACACTACTCCAAGAAATTAGGCACCATTTTATATTAGGAAAAATAAGCAATTAAAAAACGTCATTAATGAATAGTAGAAATAACAGGGGCCCCAAGTGAGATCCCTGTGGAACACCGGAAGGCATACCTCTATGTAGTCAGAAGTACTGCAACTAAATGTCTGGAAATCCGAATCGATTAACTTTGTATAGCAATAATGCTTGGTTTACTTGGTCAAAAGCTTTACAGAAGTCAGTATATATAGAATTTACTTGCTCATTGGCTCCAAAATGGAAAAGAATATCCTCTTGATAAACAATCGAATTTGTAACCGTTGATTTTTCTCGAGAAAACCCATGTTGTTCATCAATTATCAAACTACTGCAATAACACAAGAGATCAGCAACATATACTAACTAGAAGCAGCCCTAAATCTTTTAAACGCAAGCTGAGTAGCAAGAGAGATAAAATTAACTGTTATATATTCTGACTTTACGCACTATACTTAACAACATACATGTGTTCACGTCTGCGGTCGACACTCAACTCTATGCCGACGATTTGATAATATTAGGAGAATCAGAAGTTGACATGACCCGCAAATTACGAATATTGGAAACCTACACCTCACAGAATAAACTGACTATAAACACTTCCAAAAGCAAAATCTTAGTCTTCTCGAGGGGTGGCCATCCCTCCAAAGAGCGAGGATTCCTACTGAATGGTCAAAAACTTGAAAGCGTTAATAAATTTAATTATCTGGGTGTAACGTTTAGTGGTTCCTCGTTATTTCGAGAGATGGCCGTTACTACGATTGCTAGAGCCAAGCAGTCTATAGGAGCAGTAATGAACCTCTTGTCCAATGCAATAGTAAATTCATGGGAGACGAGAATTACATTATATAATTCCATTATTTTAAACTGTCTTTCTCAGTGTATATCTGTCTGGGGTCTGCGCTACTCAAATACTCTAGAACAAATTCAAACTAATTTCTTTAAGAGACTGCTGCATCTACCAAAAAATACCCCCAACACTTATGTTAGGCTAGAAGTTGGCCAAGTTCACTTAAAATACTTAATTTTTAAAATATCACTTAATTGGCTTGAGAGAATTTTACTTATGGACTCCTCTAGGTATCCAAGAATTTGTTATAACCGTCTTCGTCAGCTATGTAACAATAATGACAATAATGAGAATTATAACTGGGTAGTTCAGCTAAAAAATTATTTTTCTGAAATTGATGCAATAGAAACTTGGGAAAATTTATCATGGGGGTTACTGAGGCATCAAAGAAACGGTTTGTTATTAAAAATGAAAGAAAAACTCTTCCAAGATGACTTATCAGCATTAACAAGTTCTCGCTATTCTTTGTACTATAAACATTTCTCACACAATAGGCAACCGCAAAGCTATTTACAAATAAAAACTCCCATATATATTACAAGACTTTATTCACAAATCAGACTTTGCTCTAAACTTTACATAAAATTTTATTATAAAGGGATTTCGTATCACATCGACCAAACTGAAAATTGTTCAATATGTAATTTACACAAATTAGAGACTCTTTCCCACATTTTGTTGGAATGTCCATTATACTCGTGTTTTAGATCACCCCTTATTCGATCATTTGTAGAGAATACCGAGAGCTTTTTTCTGTTTTTAAATACAACCCATTCTCCCACTGAGATTAGGGAACTGTGTACATTTTTTATTAATGCACTCAGATTGCGTTCTTTTATATTAAATGAATAATTGTAACTAAATCTCCATTAAGCGTCGACTATTTATGTGTAATAATTTGTACTCAACCTCTTGTTATATGATTTTTCATTAGAAACAATAAACATATCTATCTATCTATCTATCTATCTATAAAATTAATAAACCCTTTTGAACCAGCTAAACTAAAAGGTAGTTATCATTTACCAGTGCAAAAGATAGATAACACATAGTTTTATTTTATCTCTTTGTCGTTCCCAGGTCGATTCCAGAGCGATCTAAGCAGCCTCTACAAAGTATATGTTTATTTCTAGTCTTTTATGTGCGTATAAATCCTAATTTCTAATTTTTTCATGTCTAAAATTATCTATATAAATTTGAAAATTTTACCTTTATACAATACTTGCTGTAACCGACGCGCGATGCTACGCCAATAACTAAAATAAATTTTAAAAAAAATAAAAGGGGAGAAGAGATAGAGAAGGAAAGAAAGTTTATAGTTTTGTTTTACTTATCGCACCAAAAATATATTTCTCGAACTTATATTTATACGAATTCGTATAGATATCTATTAATCAGTATTGAATTTGATACATGGAAGCGCCATCTGGTGGTAACTTCCATTAATACGAATATCATATTCATCTTACCCATTAAAAATACATCATCATACTGATTTTCATGACAATCGGTTGAACAGGGCAGAAGTTGCTAATCTGCAGCGCCACCTGGTGGCAAGTGGCATCAATGAACATATCATACAAACCTTCTCCGTGGAAAAATACAATATACATTACCAATTTTCATGACAATCGGTTGAACGGGACAGAAGTTGCTACTCTGCAGCGCCACCTGGTGGCAAGTGGCATCAATGAGCATATCATGCAAACCTTCTCCGTGGAAAAATACATATACATACCAATTTTCATAACAATCAGTCCAGTAGTTTTTGAGTTCATTGAGTACATACAGACATACAGACAAACATTCATTTTTATATATATACCTATAGATTTTGGTGAAAATTCAGAGTGAATGAATTTTAAAATATATTTGTTTGTCTTATAGGAGTAGTGTTATAAATGAGTTTTCCTCCGTTTTTACCATTTTTAAGAACACCATTTGGCAATTTCTTTCTGTTCTTAGGTTGATACAAACCAGAGGAAATCTCGGTGTTCTTCTTATACAGTTTGTTTTTAGTGTAGAATATCTAATTAACAAAAAAAGTTTGAGGTGTCAAGGGACACCCGGATGGAACGAAGTTCTTTTCGATTAATTAGTGAAGGAATTAGTAATTTGTAAACACAACAGAGTGTTTATACATACATAAGCATTTATTATTGTCTGTATAAAATCTCTACTTACCTAACAGTTCGTTTCTTTAAACAAAAGTGTCCATTTATACAATACCAGAGCTTTAGATAACACATCTTTTTAGAATTACTTTTTATAATTTAAAACAGGAATTAACAATTCAATACAAAATTTTAAAATTAAAATATTTGACAGTAACTGACAGTTAAGGTAATTTGACGTAGGTACCTAAATAGTCAAGTTACGAACTATTTTTATTTGGCTAGTTCCTAGCGTCAGTCGTAACTGTTCGTAACGCGCGAAAGGGAACTTCGTTCCAATAAAAGGATAATAAAACAAGTAACAATAAATAGTGAGCATAAAAGAAAATATTTTTAGAAATACGGTCCTGAATGTAAATAAGCAGCTAACAGGTTAAGGGTGAATAGTCACCCTTTGTGAAGCAAAAGCCAAATGGATTCCGCAACCTATCATTAAACATGCATTAACTTTAACTTTTTTTACCTACAAATCTCGTCGTCACACCCGCATTTAACCCTTAGTCGTTATTTTATTTACCCCAATTGGGGTGATAATTATTTCTGTTTAGTTTAGATCAACACAACAAAGACAGTTTAAACAAATGCAAACTAGTTAATCAGAATTTAAGTATTTATATTTTAACTAGTTGTACTCACGACTTCGTTCGCGTAGCGTGTGATTGTTGTATAAAAATTTCTCCCCTCACCCCGTTAAAGGAATTTTTTTACACCAGATGTTAAGTTAAAAGAAGATAAATACATCTGTGAAAACCGGATTCGAATCGGATCAGTAGTTTTCATGTGATGTGTGCACAAACATACAGACAGACAGACAAAAAAATCTAACCACATTTTTCTATTTCGATGTACCCACGACGTCGTTCGCGTGGCGTGTTGATTTTTGTATAAAAATTTCTTTCCTCACCCCGTTAAAGGGGTGAGGGAGAAAGTTTTATACACCAGATGTTAAGTTGAAATAAGACAAATACGTCTGTGAAAACCGCATTCGAATCGGATGAGTAGTTTTCATGTGGTGCGCGCACAAACATACAGACAGACAAACAAAAAACTAACCACATTTTTGGGTTCTATATCGATGTAGTAACAGGCGCCGCTAATTATTTTTTAAATATCTTCAATGTACAGAATTTTCATTTCTACAGTTTTATTATATGTATAAATATAGTTTTAAAGGCTTTGATATTGAATATGAACTAAATTCTCAACTAAACACAGTTTTTAACTACAATTTGTTTTGGGAACAGAAATGTGAACAGTTTGTTTATTGTAATTTAAGTAAATTCTGACATAATTTCTTCTTAAACTAAATTCCTTAAATTAACACCAATGTTCAGGAGAAATTTAAGTAAACATTTACAAAATTAAACAAATGGAATTTAATTATTTTTTTAGTTTCAACACAAACTATAACTAAATTTCTAAAATAAACACAAACTTGAACAGTTCTTTGTTGGAATTGAACTAAATTCTGATTGTCAGAAAAGAAAATATCCAATTTCTCAATTTGAACCCAGAATTAAAAAGTTTGAAGTAGGAATTTAAATATTTTTTTGCTTTAAATACAAAAATTCAACTAAACTTCTACGTTGAATACAAAATTGAACAGTTAGAATTTGGAATTTGGTTAAATTAACAATTTCAAACATACTGTAACTGAAAAGATAAATAAAAACAAAAAGCTCTCACTTTTAATATAAAATTTCTCAAATTTTTTACTTTAGACACATAATTGAACAGTTTGAAGTTAAAATTTAGGTAAATGAAAAAATTCCTATTTTATACAGTGTAATATTAGAATTGAAGTAAATTCTGACTTCGAAATTTAACTAAATTCTGACTTTTAACGCAGATTCTCTATTTGCCTATTTTGAACACAAAAGTTTGAAGTTTTATTTAAGTTAACTTTGTCTTTGAACAATGTCAACAGCTATAACTAAATTCCTACAGTAAATTCTGACTGTAATACAAAATTTAGCTAAATTTTGACATTAAATACAAAACTGAACAGTTTGATGTTGTATACAAAATTCAACTAAACTTCTACTTTGAATACAAAATTGAACAGTTGAAATTTGGAATTTGGTTAATTTAACAATTTCAAACAGACTGTAACTGAAAAGATAAATAAAAACAAAAAGCTCTCACTTTTAATATAAAATTTCTCTAATTTTTTACTTTAGACACATAATTGAACAGTTTGAAGTTAAAATTTAGGTAAATAAAAAAATTCCTATTTTATACAGTGTAATATTAGAATTGAAGTAAATTCTGACTTCGAAATTTAACTAAATTCTGACTTTTAACGCAGATTCTCTATTTGCCTATTTTGAACACAAAAGTTTGAAGTTTTATTTAAGTTAACTTTGTCTTTGAACAATGTCAACAGCTATAACTAAATTCCTACAGTAAATTCTGACTGTAATACAAAATTTAGCTAAATTTTGACATTAAATACAAAACTGAACAGTTTGATGTTGTATACAAAATTCAACTAAACTTCTACTTTGAATACAAAATTGAACAGTTGAAATTTGGAATTTGGTTAATTTAACAATTTCAAACAGACTGTAACTGAAAAGATAAATAAAAACAAAAAGCTCTCACTTTTAATATAAAATTTCTCAAATTTTTTACTTTAGACACATAATTGAACAGTTTGAAGTTAAAATTTAGGTAAATGAAAAAATTCCTATTTTATACAGTGTAATATTAGAATTGAAGTAAATTCTGACTTCGAAATTTAACTAAATTCTGACTTTTAACGCAGATTCTCTATTTGCCTATTTTGAACACAAAAGTTTGAAGTTTTATTTAAGTTAACTTTGTCTTTGAACAATGTCAACAGCTATAACTAAATTCCTACAGTAAATTCTGACTGTAATACAAAATTTAGCTAAATTTTGACATTAAATACAAAATTGAACAGTTTGATGTTGTATACAAAACTCAACTAAACTTCTACTTTGAATACAAAATTGAACAGTTGAAATTTGGAATTTGGTTAATTTAACAATTTCAAACAGACTGTAACTGAAAAGATAAATAAAAACAAAAAGCTCTCACTTTTAATATAAAATTTCTCTAAATTTTTACTTTAGACACAATTGAACAGTTTGAAGTTAAAATTTAGGTAAATGAAAAAATTCCTATTTTATACAGTGTAATATTAGAATTGAAGTAAATTCTGACTTCGAAATTTAACTAAATTCTGACTTTTAACGCAGATTCTCTATTTGCCTATTTT
This sequence comes from Altica lythri, assembly GCA_964028335.1. NCBI lineage: Eukaryota > Metazoa > Arthropoda > Insecta > Coleoptera > Chrysomelidae > Altica > Altica lythri. The sequence goes on along the minus strand of OZ034801.1, from coordinate 18,759,431 downwards.
GAACACAAAAGTTTGAAGTTGTATTTAAGTTAACTCTGTCTTTGAACAATGTCAACAGCTATAACTAAATTCCTACAGTAAATTCTGACTGTAATACAAAATTTAGCTAAATTTTGACATTAAATACAAAACTGAACAGTTTGATGTTGTATACAAAATTCAACTAAACTTCTACTTTGAATACAAAATTGAACAGTTGAAATTTGGAATTTGGTTAATTTAACAATTTCAAACAGACTGTAACTGAAAAGATAAATAAAAACAAAAAGCTCTCACTTTTAATATAAAATTTCTCTAATTTTTTACTTTAGACACATAATTGAACAGTTTGAAGTTAAAATTTAGGTAAATGAAAAAATTCCTATTTTATACAGTGTAATATTAGAATTGAAGTAAATTCTGACTTCGAAATTTAACTAAAATTTGACTTTTAACGCAGATTCTCTATTTGCCTATTTTGAACACAAAAGTTTGAAGTTGTATTTAAGTTAACTCTGTCTTTGAACAATGTCAACAGCTATAACTAAATTCCTACAGTAAATTCTGACTGTAATACAAAATTTAGCTAAATTTTGACATTAAATACAAAACTGAACAGTTTGATGTTGTATACAAAATTCAACTAAACTTCTACTTTGAATACAAAATTGAACAGTTGAAATTTGGAATTTGGTTAATTTAACAATTTCAAACAGACTGTAACTGAAAAGATAAATAAAAACAAAAAGCTCTCACTTTTAATATAAAATTTCTCTAATTTTTTACTTTAGACACATAATTGAACAGTTTGAAGTTAAAATTTAGGTAAATGAAAAAATTCCTATTTTATACAGTGTAATATTAGAATTGAAGTAAATTCTGACTTCGAAATTTAACTAAATTCTGACTTTTAACGCAGATTCTCTATTTGCCTATTTTGAACACAAAAGTTTGAAGTTGTATTTAAGTTAACTCTGTCTTTGAACAATGTCAACAGCTATAACTAAATTCCTACAGTAAATTCTGACTGTAATACAAAATTTAGCTAAATTTTGACATTAAATACAAAACTGAACAGTTTGATGTTGTATACAAAATTCAACTAAACTTCTACTTTGAATACAAAATTGAACAGTTGAAATTTGGAATTTGGTTAATTTAACAATTTCAAACAGACTGTAACTGAAAAGATAAATAAAAACAAAAAGCTCTCACTTTTAATATAAAATTTCTCTAATTTTTTACTTTAGACACATAATTGAACAGTTTGAAGTTAAAATTTAGGTAAATGAAAAAATTCCTATTTTATACATTGTAATATTAGAATTGAAGTAAATTCTGACTTCGAAATTTAACTAAATTCTGACTTTTAACGCAGATTCTCTATTTGCTTATTTTGAACACAAAAGTTTGAAGTTGTATTTAAGTTAACTCTGTCTTTGAACAATGTCAACAGCTATAACTAAATTCCTACAGTAAATTCTGACTGTAATACAAAATTTAGCTAAATTTTGACATTAAATACAAAACTGAACAGTTTGATGTTGTATACAAAATTCAACTAAACTTCTACTTTGAATACAAAATTGAACAGTTGAAATTTGGAATTTGGTTAATTTAACAATTTCAAACAGACTGTAACTGAAAAGATAAATAAAAACAAAAAGCTCTCACTTTTAATATAAAGTTTCTCTAATTTTTTACTTAAGACACATAATTGAACAGTGTGAAGTTAAAATTTAGGTAAATGAAAAAATTCCTATTTTATACAGAGTAGAATATTAGAATTGAAGTAAATTCTGACTTCGAAATTTAACTAAATTCTGACTTCTAACGCAGATTCTCTATTTGCCTATTTTGAACACAAAAGTTGTATTTAAGTTAACTCTGTCTTTGAACAATGTTAAAAGCTATAACTAAATTCCTACAGTAAATTCTGACTGTAATATAAAATTTAGCTAAATTTTGACATTAAATACAAAACTGAACAGTTTGATGTTTGACTTTACATAAATTCTGATTTTTAACAGCATCTTCCCACTTTGAACACGGAATTAAATAATGTAAATTTACAGTTGACTAAATTCTAACGGATAATTAATTAAAAAGTTTAAAACTAGGATTTAACTAAATTCTTAGTTTAAACAAGTAATGTAAAGTATTCGAAAATGGATATTTTCAAATTTTTGTTTAGAATCATATTTTGTTCAAAGTCAAAAATTAATTAAATGGAATTTAGTGTACTCCTTTGTTTAACATAGAAATTAAGTTAATTTGGAGTTTATAGTTTATTTTGAACATACTTTTTATTATGGGACTTTTCGTACTACTTGGCTAAACGAAATTGGACCACCTTTTGAAGATGCACTAGCAGAAACACAAAATTTTAAGGAAAAGTATAATGGTGTCGTGGGACACCAGGTAGGAACGAAGTTCCTTCGGCTAATGTAGAATCGACACTACTCGCTTGTGTATACGACTGTAGCGCCTGCGCACATCTCATTAAACGGTTTTATTCCACGGACTTTTTCTTACGATTTTACTATTACATTTTTTTCAGTTCGGTCACGCAGCAAAATCCCCATCTCCTCCAAGCCTGCCGTAAGGAACTTCGTTCCAAAAATTACTTTCAAAATGTTTTTCAAAGTATTTGCTTCTTGTCTTCAGGGCAGTGCAGTGGTACCAAATCACAATAATTATTTTATTTATTTATTAATTATTGGTTCAGTTTGTGAAATTATATATTTAGTTGTAATGGAAACATTTTTTTGTCGTTATTATGACCCCATTTACAGAAATATGTAAAATTTAAGCAAAACCAGTAAAAACTGGAATACTAATTTTACTCGAGACACATGTCCAGGTTTCCGTATAGCCAGGTGGAGAGAGAGAAAAAAACCGTTAGTTTAGTAAATCAGATTCGTACCTAAATCATATTCATCGGAACAACATGCGTTTGTTTCCTTCCGTTTTGGCGCACATTTACAAGTTAAATGCCATTTGAAATTCTAATATGTCGTTTGACAAAAGCATAATTACAGAATTATACGGTCAGCACCGGAGACTTGTTATTTGTAAAAACGCGAACAATCGACGATATATATACACGTTCCCGACATTTTGTTTTGTTAAAATAATTAGTGGAAATTGACGTCACGTTTCTTTCAATTAACTATTTTCGTGACAAAATATATGACACACGCAGACCAGCTTAAGATTTTTTTCTTTATTATTATCCCCCCTATTTTACCCATTATCCTCTTGTACTCGTAGAAGGAGAATATGTTATTCAGTTTAATTTCCTTCTTCTATCTGTTTGTCCCTAACAGTATTGTTTCAAAGATGACCATTTAGTATTGTTTTTTTATCCTTTTGGTTGGATATATCCAAGTCTTCACCTTTGGATAATGCGTTGTCTAGGTTTTAAACTTGGACTATTTTGTATCTTCTCCTCCTCTACACTGCTTTTGGTTAACTTACTATTTTATCTCTTCGTTGTAGCAGAAAAACTTCGCTCTATAACGCCTCCACTTGCCAGAACAGCCAGAGCAACGCGACGTGCAAACTCCATGCACCCTTATACTGTTCAGTGTCCGACATCGAGAACGAATCGATTCGATCGTTTCTTCATCCCCAGGGTCTCCAGATTGTGGAACTCCTTACCTCCCCACGTCTTCCCCACTCGTCCTAACTTGCAGGCCTTTAAATCCCAAATTAATAAATTACCTCTTCTGCCTCAATAGATGTTTTCGGTACAATTGTATTTAGGTCTATACCTACGAGGACATCCTTAATAAAAAAAAATTAGCATTAGCCCAACCATATATGTACAACAAGTGCAAGAAAAAACGGAAGAAGATTTAAAGATTTATTTTTGCTTTCTGATTGTTCATTGCCCATTTCTTAATCTCTAACAGCAATGTTCCAAAGATTTCTATTTACTACAGCTTTTTGATCATATACTTCCAATTCTTCAGCTTTCGATAATACTTCGTTTTGAGGTTTTGAATTTGGATTATTGTATCTTTTCTTGTTTTACACTACTTTTGGTTTACCTCTTATCTATTTCTTCGTCTTGGTAGCTTTCAGAATTAACACATTAACAGATTTACAAGAACAAGAAGTATAAGAACAAATAGACACAAATACAAGATTTGAAGATTTGTTTTTGCTTTCTAGATCTCCATTGTCCATCTCTTAATTGCTAACAGTATTGTTCCACCGATTTCTATTTAAAGCTGTTCTTTTTGCTCCTCTTAATCAGATACTTATAATTCTCCATCTTTCGATAATACTTCGTTTTTAGGTTTTGAACTTAAAGTGTTGTACCCTTTCTTCTTCTGCACTACTTTCTTTCTCTTGGTAGCTTCAGATTTAACACCTCGATAGAACTACAAGAACAAGAAGTATAGGTAGAAACAAAACAAGATTTAAAGATGGTCTTTAGCTTTCTGGTTGTCCATCTCTTAATCCCTAACAGTATTGTTCCAATGATTCCTTAAGCTTGGAGTGTTGTATCCTTTCTTGCTCTGCAGTAATTTTGGTTTACTAAAAAACTATCTCTCTTTTTTTTTTAAAGAGGGCCAGGTTTAGAGGTAGTCCATGGGATTGCATCGCAGCTAGTACAGCTTATTGTGCACCCTCATTCACAGGTCCTCATTCTTCGTCAAATCCCAGGTTCTTAATGAACCAAGAGATTCTTTTGACTATGGTTGCCCGTTCTTCCCTTTGATCTCCAGTCGGTAGGCCAAGGGATCTCACACGCAGACCTTGCAGGGCTGGGCACATGAATATCACGTGGAAGGCTGTTTCCTCCTCCTCACCGCATTTTCTACATAGGAGGTTTTCAACTTGAATTCCCATCTTATGTAGGTGTCCGCGAAATACCCAGTGGCCGCTGATGAAGCCAACCACTTTCCGCAGGGTCTTTCTCCTCAGCCCAAGGGCATCTGCCGCTATAGCACCAGTAGGTGTCTGCAGCATTCTCTTTGACTGTATTTTACCTTCTGTTCTTTCCCAGCTCTTTCGATGTTCTATGCCCATCCACTGGCGAACAGCTCTTCGTGCTGTGTTGTAAGCAATACCACACGTCGGCTCTGGGCCAATGAGCGGGCTTTCAGCTCCTTTGTTTGCCCACTTGTCTGCTCCCTCATTGCCAGCGATACCTTTGTGATGACAGTCCCATACTGCTTTAGAGGTAAAGTCAAAACTGTCAAGTGCCATTAGCGCTGCTCTACTATCTGAGTTTATGTATATGGTGTGGTCTGTCATACCACGCTCCAAACACACTCTTGCACACTCTGATAGGGCAACAACTTCAGCCTGGAAAACAGTAGCCAGCTTACCCAGACTTACGCAAAACTGCGCCTTGGGTCTGACTCCATATATTCCCGCCCCAGTGCCTGTTGGCTTCTTCGAGCCATCCGTATACCAAGTGATCCCCCTTTTCATATATTCAGGTTCACCTTTCTCCCAGGCAGCCCTGTCAATAATATTGACATTGTATGGCTTTTCTAGATCTGTGATCTTCACCATCCTGTCTGGTAGCATTTCCAAGGTGTCCATCTGTACAGTGTCCACAATCCTTGTATGCCCACTGGCGGCGTTATACTTCCAGTTGCCACTGCAACCCATTCTGTAGGCTGCCATCCTTGCCTCCCCTTTCACAATAATGTCGAGAGGTGGGAGGTTTAGCACTACTTCCAGGGTTGCAGTTGGCTCCTGTGATGCCAAGACACGCTACTCGCTGGATCTTTTGTAGTCTCTTTACAGCGGTAGTTTGCATCACTTTGGTCCACCAGACTATCGAGCCATACACCATCATCGGTCTTGCAACCCTAGTGTATAGCCAGTTAGTCAGACTATCTCTTTGTCTTCTATTAATTATTTATATGTATATTTTTTGTTAGCATCCTCTTGAACAGATTTTTCCGGATTCTTTATCAATGTTTGTCTAATATTTGGTTTTATTCACAATGTATAGACCTAAATACGAATGTACCGAGAACATCTATTTGGGCGGAAGAGGTAATTTATTAATTTGGGATTTAAAGGCCTGCAAGTTAGGACCAGTGGGAAAGATGTGGGGAGGTAAGGAGTTCCACAATCTAGAGACCATGGGGATGAAGGAACGATCGAATCGATCCGTTCTGGATTTCGGCCATTGAACAGTATAAGGGTGCATGGAGTTGGCACGTCGCGTTGCTCTGGCTGGTCTGGCAAGTGGAGACATTATAGAGCGGAGTTCCTCTGAGCAAAATCCGTTTATGTATCGGTAAAACAAGGAAACATCAGCCATTGCTTTTCGGTGGGATAATGGGCCTAGGTTTTTGGTGATACTGGTGTCGTCTATTAGTCGAACTGCCCTTCTCTGTATTGCATCAAGAACTCCGAGCCTTGACGGAGCCGCCGAACCCCATACATGCGAGCAATATTCAATATTAGGCCGTATTTGGGCTTTGTAAAGAGTAGCTAAGTTGGATGGAGAAAAATATTTCTGTGCTCTAAAAAGAAAGCCTAATTGTTTCTGTTTACATTCTTTTTTAATTTTTTATATTTTTCTTTCCATTTTTTTATGATATTTATCCATTTACTTATTTTCAGGTTCAGGACAAATACAGTTATGGCAATTTCTGTTAGAATTATTAAGTGATTCATCCAATGCAGCCTGTATTACATGGGAAGGAACCAATGGAGAATTTAAACTTACAGATCCAGATGAAGTTGCAAGAAGATGGGGTGAGAGGAAATCTAAGCCAAATATGAATTATGACAAATTATCCAGAGCATTGAGGTAAAAAAATATTATAAAATAATTGTATAAATAAACAAAAGAAAAAAGTGAAAATAATAGAAAAATCGAAAAACAATCAAAGAAAAAATCGAAAAAATATTTAAGTACGGTACAAAGTTCGTCGAGTCGGCTTAAGCCGCGTCCAGACATGTGTAATGTATCGTGTAATGTAACGCGAATTCTCCGTTTGGACGGCACTGCGAGCATTACGTGTAACGCTCGCCGAATGGTTCGAGGGAATCCATCGGATGTCGGTTTTTTGCCCGAACACAGGCGCTCGCGCTGAGCTCGCAGTCTACGTTTGGAAGTTCCCGCAACTACTACCACTACCTTTCTCGACATGTTCGCGAATACTAAATGGATAGACAATTCGCGGTAAGTATTCTGGTTGCATTCGTTCTATGCTCAGGTAGCGTCCAAATGAATTCGCATTACATTACACGATACATTACATAATATGTCTGGACACGGCTTTATATATAAATTTTTATAAAAAGGAATGTTTTTCTATGAAATTTTAAGTCTATAGCATTCCCCAGCAAATTTTTAACCGAGGAGGATTCTCAATTTGCTTTTTTATATTTGTTCGCCGATAACTTTATCGTTTATGAACCGATTTTGATGATTCTTTTCTTGTTGGAAAGAAGATATGTCAAACGTGGTCCGATGATAAGGAAATCAGGGTCTGATGATGACAGACCAGAGAAATCGAGTGGAACTTTCACTATTCAAATATTGGTTATTTATATTAAAGTATTATTACAAAAAACTGTACTATTGTCGTATTTAATAAAGCTAATTATTAATAAATATCGCAGAACGTAGAATATTAATTATTCTATCGCTTTAAAAGTTTTTGAAGAAACAACTACGTCCCGGGTTATGGGACCGACGGGTATTGGATTACAGTTCAAAGTTAAACGGAGTTGGTATATCTACAAGATATTTAAACCAACCATTTTGGTTTGTAGTTAGAAGGGACAACATAACTTGTAGACCTGTTTCGGCGTATTTACGCCTCATCAGTACAAGGTATATGTTATCCGTCAGCGAGCTTAAAGCATAATCGCGGACTGAAGACTATATGTCTTCCAGTAAAGGAAGTGTAAAAGATGTGATAGTAGCGACATCTTCACCTCAAATGGCAAACCAAAATTCGATTTGACAACACGACCTTGGCCTCGAAACTTATATTAAAGTATTATTACAAACAAATAGAATTTCAGTTTGTGATTAGTTATGGAGATGTCGCTATTATCGCACTTTTAACATTTTCTTTACTGAAGATAATGTATTTGTGTGATTCCAGACATATCTCCAGTCTAGATGCTCTTAGAGCTTCTGGACGGATATCTTCCTTGTACTGATGAGGCACAATACGCCGAAACCGGTCTACAAGTGATATCCTTACGAATTGCAAACTAAAATGGTTAGTTCTATCTTGCAGATATACTAACCCCGTTTAACTTTGAACTGTAATTCAATGTCTGTCGTGGCATATAGCCAGGGAAGTAGTTGTTGGTTCTTAGTAAACGGTCTATGTTCTTTGATTTTTAAAGACTCTGTAAAACGTTATAATAGTGAAACACTTATGGGGACTTTTACATAATTTATTTACAAAATCGTTAAGATACACAGAACTCTGCTGGATAACGTCTAACTACTTGACAATACAATGAACTCTTGTGAATACTTGAACTTGAACTGACGTTAACTGCCCATACATCCCGTTATATACAACTTTATTTAATCTAGTCAGTGTGTTTAGATCTTTCTAGAATTTTCTAGAAACATTATTTAATCTAGTCAGTGTGTTTAGAAGTTTCTAGAATTTTCTAGAAATATTATTATTTTTAGAAGTTTCTAAAAATCAACCGTCAATAACAATCTTTCAAATTAAGGTCCCTTCCTTTACAGTTATCCCGTTACAATAGTATTAAACTATTATTACCTTTGACATCTATTTGATAAACGTTTTACTGAAATGACAATTGATTAGCAGGAAACTGTAAATCAAGTAGGTTAACCTTTATTGTTATAAAGCCTTTTTAAAAATCTGTAGGTATAGGTATCTAATCGAAAATTAGGTAACGATATAGATATATTTTCCCAAACTCGATATCTGATTTTCTTTCTCAATTTTCCCAAACAAATCGTTCAATGAATTACAATCACAACCTTCTCCGACATTTTGACCGAAATAAAAAAAAATCCTATTCTAGATCGGGTGCGGGAGCAAAATAGCATTTGTCATTTTCCAATCGTTCAAGCGTAGAATGTGTGCGATTTTTTGTATTGAACGATGTTCGATGAAAACGTTCCACTGGGAATCGTTATAGTTTGTCGGGACCGGGATTCGTACGGGGTGGAGTAATCGTATTGCTATGTTCATTTGTAGCAATTAGCGACTGATAACAGCTAAATGCATTTACTGAACGATTTTTTTGCCATTTATCTAACGTTGATTGTTTCGATAATGGAAAATTATTTTTGAAAATTGTGTTTTGATGTCCTGCAGAGTGATGTAATTTGCACACAAATTGAACACATATTCGTAGATAATACGAGTATAATATAATGTTGCTTTTACAAAATCGCATTCATAACTTTCTATTGTTACTTTATATAACTAAATTTTTGTGTATTCAAATTTCAAATTTAAGGTGGTGCAAAAATAATCGATATATATTTTCTCACTATAGTTTACTCTCTTGTTATGGAAACATAAGCAAAAAGAAAATTTTACCACATAAAAAAAATTTACAGATTACTAAAGAAAAATATTTGTTTTATACAGTACAATCGTGGTACCTTATAAGATTTTCTTGTGTGTCTCTGTATCCGTGTGCGCTATAACTCCCGAATGGAAGGTCACAAGGTCATAAAATTTGGTATATAGGATCCTTATTTTATGGGGAAGAACGCTACTACAGCTCAGATTGGATAACCCTAAAGGTAAAATTTTAAAGATTTTCCAAAACTCGTGTATATGTTATGAAGAATGAAGAATATAGAGATTGGTAGGTAAATGGGATAATTTTATAGGAGTATGGTAGGTAAGAGGACCCTGCTGTAGGACTTATGTCCTTTTCAGGGAGTGAATCGGCGTGTTTGATAGTGTTAGTATCTGTCGTCGGCCCCGCTCCCACAAATTTACCCATTTACAGCAGGTTGGATTGCTTTAACTGTAGCTCTTGTGTCTTCTTTTCATCCATGGCGCATGAACGTACCTAAACAGTCTTCTTTCATTGATGTTGTGTTGCAGTGTAACCCATGTGGTGTAAAGTGGAGTTGGGACATTGACGCTGTGGCTTGGCTCCTCCGTCGTAGAGCCCTTCCATTTGGCAACGACGAAGCACCATCTATCTGTAAGAAAGGGAGGATTCATCCAGGAGGGTTTCCAGGTCTTCAGGAAGGTCTATGTCTACGGTTTGAAGGAGTGTCAGGTTAGGAAGGGGTTATCTTGTTTTTCGGGACTCTATATCTTCTTTGTAGTCCTCCATTCCAGTGGGTATGGAGGGTCCTCTTGGCTCTGATGTTAGTTCCCTGGAGAGTCCGGACGACGTATCGATGTTGGAGCGTCTGAAAACGAGAAAGGAGAGGCAGTATATTTGTGTTGTTGTAGACAAAATTTCAGAATCCATTAACTTTAGCTCGATATGATTCCCTTTTACTTTGACTTTGGTCATAAAACGGCCAATAAACTAGTTCCAGGCTTCCCGATTATGATATTTTAACCCATTCAGGTTTCTTTAACACCTCTATACTGGTATATATTTTTTAGTCTGAACCTCTTTAAAAGGAATTAGAAGAAAAGTCTTTGTGTCCACGAAATAAAGCGTGGAATATGATATTTTAACCATTCTTCGTTAATTTTTGCTTTATGTTCCGGTGTCTAGTGTTGTTGAAATCTTCATAGACTCCCATCGAAGTATTTACTTTTACACCGGGCTCGATGAAAATGATGGAAGAGTGTCCTTTTTCGGTTCCGGATGCCTATACCATCATCTAAACTTTTAGTGCTGTGCCTTAAGATTGTGAGCTTTCTGGAGCTCATTTTAAAGTATATACTTTAGCTTGGTATGGTCACCTTTGACTATGGTGGCTTGGATAGAGGTAGTGAAGGTTTTTCACTTTACGTTAGATCGCTCTCTCTGTGGCATCGATGGAATGTAGAAGTCTCTGAGGAATAGCAGAGTACGACAAGGACTTTTAATCGACCAGAGGTCTAATAAAGGTTTTATGTGTATGTACGAGGGTTTTGGTGTCGCTTCTTTCGATTCTACCGCCCAGAGCACCTAGAAAGGACGCTCGTCTTCTCATTTTGTTAAGTGTTCGAGTAAATCGAACACCCAGGTAGGTCATCTGATCCTGAAGGATGAGTTGTTCTCCCAATAGTGACAGGTTGATATAGTCGAAAGAGAGATTTTTTTCGTCGACTGAGGTTTGGAATTCTAAAGATGAGTTTGGGTTTTGTTTGGATTATGAGCTACTCTCCATCTGCTGCACCAGTTGGAGAACTGGTCCAGCAGTCTTTAAGTTTTTTGATTAAGGATTTCAGTCGAAGTTGCGGAGGTGTATAAGGCCGTGTCGTCGGCGTAGAGCTAGATATTTTCCAGAGGAGGAATATCGCTGGCGTAGATGGTATATAGAGTTGGGGCTAGGATTGATCCTTGTAGAACTCCTGAGAGAGGGGTAAGTAGATCTGAGATTGCATTTCCAACCTTGACTTGGATTATTCTGTTCGAAAGTTATGAATGAATAAGTTTTATGGCTGGGATGAGGATTTGTATATATTATAAAGTTTCCTTGCTTTTGTGTGCGCTATAACTCTTAAACAGGAGATCACAGGGTAATGAAATTTGGTATAAAGAATCATTATGCCATAAAGGAGAACTCTATTGATTTTACATTATATATCGTATAAAACTAACGGTCAAATTTTAACGGATTTCCGAAACTCGTGTATATAATACATATGTCCCTCATTCTTAACCGCATTCGTCCAAATCACTTAGGTGACAGTGTTAAAAAATGACAGATTTACATAAAAATATGACATATGATGTTTAAAATGTCAGTTTTATTTAAAATTTGACATATGTCGATGATTCAAATGTCACTTCACATTCTCAGTTTGACACAAAATTTAAAATATCACTTGTTTTATAAAAACATTATTATTATTGTTATTTACAATAATTGACATGATCTTTTAATATCAGTTCTATTATGAAATCTGACATATGAAATTTAACTTATCCTCTCTATTTGTTTCAGATATTATTACGACAAAAATATAATGACAAAAGTACATGGTAAACGGTATGCGTATAAATTCGATTTCCAAGGTTTGGCAGCTGCAACACAACCAGCCACCAGTGACCCCAGCAGTTACAAGTATCAAAGTGAACTATTTATGAGTTCCTATCACCACAGCGCTAAATTAGGTGGATTTATGAGTCCACATGCCACCATACCCAGTTCAGCAGGTAAAATTAACTCACTTTTTATCATTATTTTAAATCAATAACCTTTGGAATCCTTACTAAATAAATCTGAAAATATCGAAGAAGCAGCTTGGCAGTATCTTAATATATAGAAAATAGTGTATTGTGGATGTATCTAGATCTGGAAAATGGATAGCAATAATCCTGTTTACTAGCACCAAGACTCATTGTGCAACTCTTTGACTGAGATCGCTATTCAACCTATCAACAATGGGGAAGTATCATATTTATCAAAGCTCCTTTTTTTAATATATGTCAAGAGATATAGTCCAGTAAGTATGACGAACACTGTGTATATCTCAGACAAGACGAATGGACCAAGTACTACCCCAGCTGTCCAAAACTGTAAATATTTAGGGTGCTAGAAAAGAAGGGTTAAAGAGTTAGATAAATCAGTGTGAATGGATGAACTGAAAAAGAATCCAAATGTGAGTACAAAAATGAAGGCTAGACAAGTCAAGAGAGTTATAAGACCAGCGGATAAATCAGAAACCTGGTCAAAAACGAAAGAGTAAAAGAGAAAGTTAGAAGTGGCAGACATAAAAATGTTACGTTGGATGGATGAATTAACAAAGAGAGATAGAGTAAGAAATGAGAGTGTAAAAGGTATAGTAAAAGTGGGATAGCTGAGCAATAAAATCCAGGAAAATAGGTTGAGAATGCTTGGTCATGTAGAGAGGAATGATGAGGAGAGTGTGAGTAAAATAGTAGATAAATGTGAAATTGAAATTAAAAGAAAAACAGGAATACCGAAGTTGAGGTGGATGGATAAAATCAATGACCTGGAAGAGAAAAATGGAGCAATGGAGCTAGGTAAATCATAGAATTCAGTGTGAATGGATAAACTGAAAAAGAATCCAAATATGAGTGCAAAAATGAAAGCTAGACTGGACAAGAGAGTTTTAAGACCAGCTGATAACTCTGATACCTGGTCAAAAGCGAAAGTTAGAAGTGGCGGAGATAAAAATGTTACGTTGGATGGATGAATTAACAAAGAGAGATAGAGTAAGAAATGAGAGTGTAAAAGTTATAGTAAAAGTGGGACAGCTGAGCAAGAAAATCCAGGAAAATAGTTTGAGTATGCTTGGTCATGTAGAGAGGAAGGATGAGAAGAGTGTGAGTAAAATAGTAGATGAATGTGAGACTGGAATTAAGAGAAAAAGAGGAAGACCAAAGTTGAAGTGGATGGATAAAATCAATGACCTGGAAGACAAAAATGGAGCAATGGAGCTAGGTAAATCATAGAATTCAGTGTGAATGGATAAACTGGAAAAGAATCCAAATATGAGTGCAAAAATGAAAGCTAGACTGGACAAGAGGGTTTTAAGACCAGCTGATAACTCAGATACCTGGTCAAAAGCGAAAGTTAGAAGTGGCGGAGATAAAAATGTTACGTTGGATGGATCAATTAACAAAGAGAGATAGAGTAAGAAATGAGAGTGTAAAAGTTATAGTAAAAGTGGGACAGCTGAGCAAGAAAATCCAGGAAAATAGGTTGAGTATGCTTGGTCATGTAGAGAGGAAGGATGAGAAGAGTGTGAGTAAAATAGTAGATGAATGTGAGACTGGAATTAAGAGAAAAAGAGGAAGACCGAAGTTGAAGTGGAAGGATAAAGTAAATGATCTGGAAGAGAAAAATGGAGAAGAAAGGATGTATTAAATAGAGACAGGTGGAAACAAATGATACAGAAGGCTAAATCCGAATCCAACTAGGTTTGGGATGAGGTTAAAAGAAAGGAGCACTTTCAGTACTCTTATATTTAAATATATGTAGTTTGTTTTTGGACAGCTAATGTTTAATGGATTTTTGGCCACCATACGACAGCCCCGTGATGATAGTGATTTGTGGAACGTGTAATTTTCTCACTTTTTAAATGCATTATATAGTTGCTGTAGATCTTTATTTCCATAACCCTATCTTTGTTACTCAATTGTACTAAATTAAATCTGTAACACTGATAGTTGGTAACTGGATGAATCGCTGACGAAAAATAGGTGTTCCCTTCGAGTGTTAAGTGAAAGGGAATAAAGTTCTACACAGTTTATAATATAATAATTTCGGTGATATAAAAGAACTTTAAAGAGCAATTTTCATCACTAATAACCATCTACAAATGAATAATTTAATAATTATAAGTTAGTCGTATTTAGCAATGAAATTTGTACGATTCAAATTTAACACTAACCCCAGCACGATAATAACACTTGCATCCCTTTAATGACGTAATGCCTTGATTGTGCATTGTTTCACCCCTCTAGAGAGTGGATATTACCCGTCATTTAATCGACCCCTCCCCAAATAAGGATATTGTTAACAAACTACCCCGATGTCTACGTCAAATGTACATTTCATTGTACCCGAATCTCCAATAATGGATATTTTCTACACTCTATGGTCGTTAAGTTCGGACAGTGGTCTTCTTTCCAGCTTATTTATTAGTTGAAATTGTCCCCACTAGACGCAAATTAGCTCTAAATTTTGAGCTTAGTAGGTTTGTTTAGTGTTCTTGAGCTTAATCGTTTATCAAAGTAGAATATAATAGAAAGAAATGCCAAGATAGAAAGAATCTCGGAAACGTTTTTTTAACATTAATTTGGATCAAGCATTTTATTGTTCACTTATTTATCTTTGAACACGTTATACTCGTTTCAAGATAATTATTCAACAAATGGGGAAATGAATTTTTTAGGGATAGGAACAAAGTATTAGCAAAAATTGAAAATTGCCTTAAAATCCCTTCTAAAAATTACTTTTTGTACTATAAAAAAGTAAATTCTAGACCCATTCCCGTTTATCAGCTACCAAGACTCAAAAATTGCTTAAGAAGTTTTTGAGGTAGTAAGCAGGTGAAGAAATTTCTTTAAAACCTCTTTTAAACATTCAAACTTAAAGACACAAGGTAGGTAAGTATTTTAGTAGGAGACCAACGGTAGATAAGAAGAAAAATAGGAAAATTAAAGATCTATACAAATAAATCTGACCCAGAGAAGAAATAAGCAGCAGAACACATTATGTATGACTGCTCTGCTTTTTCTGAAATCAGAAGATCCGTGTTGGGCGAGTATTGGCTTACACCAGCCGATGTCAGGGAGATCCCCTCGGGAGCCTCATCACCTATTTTAAATCAATAGGCCTGGTGACAGCCTGAGGTGAGGATATCCCTACATACGGGAAGATGCACAATGGGTCATATGTGGCCTCAGTGCTGGCTGAGCACTAGCTCGCCCCTTCCAAACTTCCAGATCCAGAAGCAGCAGAATAATGTTAAATCTAGTTCTTGGAAATCAAATGGGAAGCGAAGAAAGAAAAGGCAAAGAAATGGGACAATAATATATTAGAAGTAAAAGGCAATTTAAATATCCAAACCTATAGAGAACAGAAAACCTTCTTAGCAGAAGACTCACAGTAGATAAGAAACCCATTATGTTAAACTATATAGAAGACCAGAGATTGTGGTCCAGTAAAAGAATATCCAGTAGAAGAATGTTAAAGTCAGTTACTGGGAAGAGAAAAAAATAGAAAGAGTAAAAAAAGGCCAAGAGAAATTTGGAACAAGATGATCTGCAAAGTATGAAAAACTCTTCTTCTTAATCTTAGACTATGTCTTCTATTGTCAATGTTGTGACTCTGATGGTCAGCTTTCATGCTGGCGTTTGGGAGGTCTTCTGAGAGGTTTGCCAATGTTCGGTTTTACGTTTTTGCAATTATTAGCCATTTGATTAACGTTTTCTTTCCGTACTTTTCTTCTTCTTGCTCCAGACCATCTCAAGCGTCTTGAATGATACATATACACTTAATATCCCTGCTCTTTACTTAATTTCTTAGGTTTTCCTCGTAATAATCTTAGGGTCTTTATTTCTATTGTTCTTAGCATTTGTTTAGCCGCTTCTTGTGTTTCCAATGCTTAAGCATTATAGGTCTTATACAGATTTGCGTTTTGGTTTCGATATTCATATATTAACTCAAAGTATATAAAGGACATGACTTGTTTTACAATTTCATTATAGATCGAGAGCTTACATCTTCTAAGCTCTTTGGATCTTGTCAGAGACTAAGAGAATCATATTACCAATGATAGTCAAACATCCAAACCTTTAGAGACGAGAAAACTTTCTTAACTCGAGACTAAAAATAGATAATGAGAAAAACAATAAAATTAAAGATCTGTACAAGAAACCCAGTACATAACAACAAATAAAATATCGCAAACGTATGTAGATGGGAGACAATAAAGGAATATCCAGTAGAAACGTGCTAAATCTAGTTCTTAGTCAAAAAACAAATAGGAAGAGAACGAAAAAAAAACACGGTAAGCGTGAGACCTGGTAAGGTAAAAAAGATAGGAATCAAGGTCAAGGACTATGAACAGTATAGATTAAAAGAGGGGATTCTTCCTTAAAACATATTGGCTGTGATAAAAAAATAAAGAACATTTTCCAATACCTTGAAATTTTACTCATAATATTATATCTTCAAAACTCCTTATGAACTAAACATTATAATAAGACTTAAAATAGCTTCTATAAGGGTTGTTTCATCTAAAAGCCAACACTGGTGAGTTTCCAGCAAGCAGAATTTGAAGAGAGAAAGTTTCCATTCTATCGGCGTAGCGACGCATTAAATGGAACACCCCATAAATTATAGTAAATTGCCTATTCGCGATGACAACGTAAATGAATTGCATTAAAGCACTCATAAATTCAGTGTGCCGTAATGTGTTAGTGTTCATCATTACGCTTTATGCGTGAAAACAAAAGGAATACTTTTTTATAAAGACGTTGTTCATTGATTTTGTCAACAAATTTTAAATAAAACACTTCAAATTATTAACAGCAGAACAAATTGTTTTTAGTGTTAATGGAGATAATAAATTTGCAATCAAATACATATATAAGTTTTTTCTTTATCTTTCAATCACAAGTTGTAGGAAACAAATACGAATCATTGGATTTAGGTCCTCTTGAAGTTGAGATTAGAATTAGTTACAAGCATAAAAAAAAAACGAAAAAAAAATGGCAAAAAGGAGAACGGATAATATCAGAACAAAAAAGGGAAAAATTAAAAACAATAAAACTACAGTAAAAAAGCTAGTCGGACTCTCCCATGAAGGGTCTCCTACCAGCAAGTAACAATAGGTTTGTTCCCACATACCAAAGAACCATTATAGAACCGTCCTGCGCAGTAGACGAAATTACGATACTTTTGATGTACTGAGTTGTTTCGTAACGGTTCTAGAACTGTTTTTTGTTCTGTTAGAACAGACCTAAATATAAGAATTCTTGTAGTTCGTTGTAAATTTGATCGATGTTTAAAAAAACAACTACACTGAAGGACAAAAAAAGTGGCGCACCCAAAATTTTCAGAAAATATAAACCTTTAAAACTTTTGAGTTGGTAGTCCGATTGCAATGATTCTTTTTTTATTTTAGAGAATGGTTCATTGGTATTACGACGCTTTTATAAGAGGTTTTAATAATTTTAGGTTTGTAGCCAGTATTGCTTAAATAACAAGTACCTACACGTTTTTTACGCTATTTTTGAAACACCCTGTGGACGTTGCTGTTACTCTAGTCGTACTAAATCTTTTATGGGCATGTTGAGTAGAGCCTCCCTTACAATTTTGGTCTGTAAATCATGTCTCTATCTTAGATGGTTCAAAAGATACAGGCTTTCAAACAAAGTTTGACTTTAATTAGGAATTTTATTAAGTTCACAGAACAACAACAATAATAACGACTACATAACAACAACAACAACAATAATAACGACTACATAACACCAACAACAATAATTAATATCGGGTATTGGCTCCCCTTGCTCTTCTTAACGACTCAATTCTTCTCGGCATGCTTTGAATTAGGTTTGCAATCCTTTCCTGAGGAATATTGTTCCACTCTTCAACAAGGGCATTACCCAAAGCAACAAGATTTTGTGGAACAATCTGACGAGATCTAATTCGACGCCCTAGTTCATCCCACAAGTGCTCGATTGGGTTCATATCGGGGCTATTGGGAGGCCATACTATGGTTGCTATACCAACTAGGTTCAAATATTCACGAACAATTTGGGCAGTGTGTGGCCTTGCATTGTCGTGCATTAATAAAAATGCATCTCCAACGAATGGTGCAAATGGTACTACGTGTGCTCTAAAATGTTCTCTATGTACATATTGGCCGTTAGAGCATTTCTTGGAAGCACGCAAAGTTCTGTACGGGCTTCCATTGAAATTCCTCCCCAGACCATTACGGAACCACCTCCAAAACTCTGTCGCTCTCTAATCATATCCTGTTCATATTGTTCTCCAGGTCTTCTCCATACTCTTTGACGACCATCACTTGAATATAAACAGAATCTCGATTCATCGGTAAATAACACTCTAGCCCATTCGGGATCACGCCAATCCCCATATTCCTCGACGAAGCGACGACGAGCTTCCCTATGACTTTGAAGTAATCTTGGTCCTGTTGCTGGTGTCCTAGTTCTTAGATTAACTTCCTTCAATCTTCGACAAATCGTTTTATCACTTACATGCGTTTCGCGTATTTCTCTTAATTGATGGTTTGTTTTAACAGTAGTTTGGAAACGATTGCGCAAAGTTTGCAATCTAATAAATCGATCATCAATATTGGAGGTACTTCTAGGGCGCCCTGAACCAGCTCTTCTATGACATTGGCCAGTTTCTTGATACCTCTGAATTGCTCGCCGTCCAGTCGTTTCGGGAACACCAACCGCTCGTGCTGCATATCTTTTACTTTTACCATCCTCTACAAGAGCCATCATTCGTGCAACCTGCTCGAGCGTAATTTGCTGAACCATTATAAATTTTCGCGGAAAACTACTACACAAACTACTGACAGTCAGAAATTTAGCCAAAATGACAGTGTCACAAATAAGCCGTTTCTCGGCCTACTTTTTCCTATTGAAAAAAAATGTATTTTTGTGTTGGTAGTAAAACTTTGCTTGAAAGCCTCTATCTTTTGAACCATCTAAGATAGAGACATGATTTACAGACCAAAATTGTAAGGGAGGCTCTACTCAACATGCCCATAAAAGACTTAGTACGACTAGAGTAACAGCAAGGTCCACAGGGTGTTTCAAAAATAGCGTAAAAAACGTGTACTTGTTATTTAAGCAATACCTACTGGCTACAAACCAAAAATTATTAAAACCTCTTATAAAAGCGTCGTAATACCAAAGAACCATTCTTTAAAATAAAAAAAGAATCATTGCAATCGGACTACCAACTCAAAAGTTTTAAAGGTTTATCCTTTCTGAAAATTTTGGGTGCGCCACTTTTTTTGTCCTTCTGTGTACTTGCTAGATCTCGGTCAAAAAAAAGTATGTCAAGAAAAGACTATTGGAACAACTGGAAAGAAAGAAGAAACTTGGACAAATTCAATAATATAGAAAAAATTAAAAAAAGAGGAAACGAATACGGAATTAAACTAGGAAAAAACGCAAAAATTGAGAACAGAAAAAAAAATTAAAATGAAAAACGAGAATCCTCGGAATAATAATCAAACAGGAAATATAAAACAGAAAAAAATTGCTAAAAAAATGGAAACAAAAAGAAAAAACTAGTGTGGCAGTCAGTGGGACTGCCGGCAGAAGTTATACTTCTTTGCACTCGCATGGATTCATAAATTTGTATGCGAATGATTTAGCAAACTCATTATATGATATTCGTGGTAAGCGACTCCAAAAACTTTCTAGTACCGTGTGCATACTCTTTTTGTATCGAATTTGCATAAAATTCCTGGAGACGAGGTCCGTCTTAAGCACCAGGTGTCTCGAACACCATCGCTATTATTATAATCGTATTTAGCGACTCCAAAAAACCACCGAGTACCAAGTGTGCACTGATTTCGTACAGAATTTACATAAAACCCCAGGAGAAGAGGTAAATACCCTAGACACCAAGTGACGCGGAGACTTTTGGAATCGTGATATTAGTGTTCAGCGACTCCAAAAACCCCGAATATATAAATTGAACCCATTTTCAGCAATACTTACCGAGTTGTAAGTTTTCTCTCTATTGTCTGAATGTACTTTTCGAATGCAGGAATGCAATTTCCATTTTTACATTATAAAATATAGCGACAAATTTCCTGATACTTTAACGAATCCAATGCAAAAAAACGCATTCTGATCCATCTTACGTTACAAAATTCGGAGGTATTGGTGCTTTATTTCCTCCACTATTGGTAAAAACTCTGTTTACGTATCCAACAACCTTAAAAGCATGGAGCAAAATATACTGCAACCATGTGACGGTATTTTAGACTACAATACAATACTCATTACTGAATATTAATATTAATATAAAATGCTAAACTTTATATGTATACTTACGTGACAGAATTATAAAATAATCTGTCAAATAATCATGTGGTCCGTCACTATGATATTCATACATTAGTTCAGACTGTTTTTTGTATATCTATCCCTTTTCAATGTACTGAATGTTTAAACGGTATTCAAAGGATTTATAGTTATGACTAATAACATGTGGTATATATTTTATCTTTGTTTTTACCGACCAATATACCTTATAAGTGTTTCTGTCTCTCTCTTACTCACACAATTACATTTGTAATGATTTTTCCCATTTAACTCTACACAATCTTTTTCTACAGGGTGTACGAATAGAAGTATAACTTCAAAAAACACGAAAAAAACAAAAAATAAAAAAATCATTTATTGTTAGCAGGTAGAAGTATATAAATCATTTAGGCACAACAGTAAAGTTTCCCATTATTTGTTAAATTTTATAAACTTAATATATCAAATTTTTCGTTTCTATTAAGATACACATATAATTTTTCTGTGTGTATTCAAATATTTACCAAATTTAACATAAATATCTATTCATATACAGTGAAAGCTTATAATCTATCTCTCTATAGACACAACATTCCTTGTGTAGAGCTAAGTAAACATAAAAGTCTAACTGCTCGTCACACTTTGTCATCCGCAACAACTTAGCATACCATTTACTCAACAGTAAATACAAAATCGTCACTGAGATCGAGAGGGGCTTTTCCTAATTTGTATTTGAAATTCAGCTCTTCATTTTCACTTAGAAAAAATAACAAAATCAGGACCGTATAGAACCCTTTATAACAAGATAAAATATACCATTAACTTTTTATGCGGAGCCAATTCGCGACAAATAGAACAAGTTCCTTACAAATTGTTGGTAGATGATATACTATCACAACATATTCCGAACTTTCGTTGCTCACTTGTGCTCATTTTGTGCTCACTTATGCTCATTTCTGCTCACTTGTGCTGCTCACACATTCAAGCACACAAACTTCGGATATTTTCTAAGTTGCTTACGATTTTATAACAAGTAGATATTAATACTATTTATCCTCAGGAAAGGATAGTCCCCAGGTATAACTTTGCGAGAAACTTTAGAGTAGAAATACTGGAAAGGGACTCATGGAAGAATGGCCCCCCCATCCAAGGGGAGTCCATCTGGTATACAGATGGCCCAAAGACTCAGAAGGGCACAGGGTCAGGTATATATAGTAGAGGACACAGGACAGAAGTCCAACTAAGTCTAGGTGCGTATGCCACAGTGTTTCAGGCTGAAGTAATGGCCATACAACACTGTGCAACGGAGATCGTAAGTCAGGGTATAACGGGTAAAACCGTAGTCATATACTCGGACAGCCAAGCAGCTCTAAAGGCGATAGTCTCAGCACAAATAAGCTCACAGCTGGTGTGGGACTGTGTTGGGGCCCTGACACATGCCGCTAGTCAAAATTCTCTGACACTGGCATGGATACCAGGACACACAGGGTTTCGGGGCAATGAGAAGGCTGATGAATTGGCCCGTGCGGAAGCTAACACTCCAATGATTGGCCCGGAACCATTCGGCGGAGTTACTAATACATTCAAAAGGGCAGCCATTGAGAAATGGAGGCTAGAAAAGGCACAGGAGTGGTGGGAAAAATCACCGGGTAAGCGACAAGCCAAACTCTTCATAAAGGGATACTCGGCGAAGTTTACTGCAGAGCTGCTATCACAAAGGCGAAATTATGTCAGAATGATTGTCAGGCTCAGAAAACACATGAGTCAGCTTGACTTAGCAGATGAATACATTTGTCGATACTGCCAAGAGGAAGAGGAAACTTCATTTCATGTCCTATGCCATTGTGAAGGCCTTGCAAGGACGCGGTATCTATTACTGGGAGAGGAGAAACCGGCTGCTCCAAGTTATGCGGAGTGGCCACTGTCAGGGCTATTAAGTCTCATTAAGAGGGCATAGCTGGACAAGGTGCTCTAAACTTATTCCACAGAGAATGGGTGTTCACAATAGATCTGCAAAGGTCGCAGTGATATAGGCTAACAGCCAACCCAAAAAATATCTATCAATCTAATACTATTTAGTATATAGTCTAATAGACACCACGTGACGTCATGTGTAGTAGAACTAAAATTAATTAACAAGTTAACAAGAATATTAACATATATTTTTTTTTCAGCATCAATTTTTCCATCGCCAGGATCATACTGGAGTAATCCAAGTGCAAATTTATATTCCAACATAGCTGCGAGTACACATTCAATAAGTCATCATGCTGGACCTCATCTAGGAGCGCCTCCTCTCGGTTCTTATCCACATTACGCATGACCTGCTTCGAGCTCATCCTCAGGATCGGATTGGACAAAAAAATTCACCATGTAATTGTAATTGATTGCACCTGAGATGAGGATTTTAAATCCGTTAAAGAAACTAGAGAAACATTGTTTTGAGGCTTTTTTCGATTTGATTATTATCTCTTTATTTTGCTTTCAAGTCTTCTTTGGGATTAGATCTTGTTGAATTTTGTTTAGTTGCGATTCTTGATGGTTTTTTTATTACTTTTCTCTAACATTTTCAGTGAACATATTTTTATTACCGAAGGACATTTTCAATTATTTTTATATTAACTCTTAGCTGCTCGCAAACACGACCACTTATCCGTGGACTCTCGCTGCTAGTGGTCGGTGGCGGCCACTTTTTCCCCGCGTAAACACAGACACTTCTTTGAGCCACTTCACCTGATTGCGTTCATAGGTGTAGTTAGTAAATGGACGTTGCAAGAACACACACACTAACAGAATTATAGATTTAGTGGGTAGTCCAATGATTTAAAGGAATAATAATAATTCTTTGAAAAATCTACATCTCATTACAAAAATACAAAAAAAAATGTAATCTTGAACTGCAATTCTTCGAAAAAATTATAAAATTCATTTCGCTCTGAAGTTCTTAATATGGGATGCACCCAAAAACGTCAAATTCTTTGCAAAATACATCGTCTGCGTCTTCGTCTTAATATTAAAAAAATAACCAACATATCCATTTTGTCAAACTAGAGTGACTTTATTAAAACAATTTCTAGAGACTGAAGCCAGAAAATCTGCTTGTCCCAGCCACTGGTAGCGGCACAAAGCGTTTTGTCGCGACCACCAGTGGCAGCCACTACAACGCCGTATAGAGCTGCTAGTGGCGGCCACCAGTGTCGACCACAAGTGGTCGTGTTTGCGAGCAGCCTTAACTTGACCAACAAAAAGTGATTTTTGAATGCTCTACTTTTTCAGGATATTAATTTTTTCCACCATATTGCTTCTCATAAAAAAATTTGAAAACTAAAAGCCACAATTTTAAATCATTTTGTTTTTCCAAAAATATACGTAAGTTCTATAAAAACTAATAAAAATGAGTGGAATTGCAACAAAATTTTAATTTAGTGCAATTGATACATATCCGAAATAGTCCGGACGCCAATGTTGAAAAGCAATAAAATTTAAAATAGTCTGGTCGCTTAAGAATAAATTCATCATTTTAGTTTAGTGAAGTTAATTTCTCTCATTCAATATTCCTCTAGTTTAATTGGACACGATATAATCAAAATATTGATTAAATATAAATATAAATCTTGTTATAGTTGTCAAAGTTGGATAAAATCTCGGATCAAACTTTTTGTATAATACAAAAAAACCAAAACTAACGGTTGTAGTTATAGAAAATATCAGTGCAATGTTTGACTGTAAATAAAATTTAGTAAAAATGTGTAAAAAGGCAAACAACCGTATAATCGGTAGTCTGTGATATAACATTTTACCTACGTGTTTTAAATTCGCAATATTTATAATATTTATAAAAAAAAATAGAATTTAATGTATTTTTGATCGTTTGTATAAAAAAACTTTTTAAATTCCATATAAAAATGTCTACATTCCGTTAATTGAATTAATTGGGTATAATAGATACTACTGATATACCCATTTATTTTATTTATTTATTTTTATTTATATACACATTTATTTCAAATTTATTTTGTTTAAAAGATTTCTGGGAACAGCAGGCCGTCCATAAATTTGAACCTTTTCTCGATCCTCACAGTAGGTGGTGATATGCACTCATATTTTTACAATCTATTGTTTACATTTAAAAATTATATGTGAGGATCGAGAAAAGGTTCGGATTTTGTAACACCAATTTGTGGCCAAAACAATCCCTTTGAGAAAAAGATAAGGAAAAGATAAAGATATATCTCAAAGAAATTGTTCAACCACGTTGGGCGCCAATTTGTAGCGTGAAAATACCCTTGCTAGCTCCAGGGTTCGTGGCTTCCTTCTGGCTTTCTTTTTTAACTCTCCCCAAACAAATAAATAAGGGCGCCAAATACAGACATACAAATAAAAGAGAATAAATCAGTTTAAAATTGTTTATTCAAAATTATGAATGAAAATTTTTAAGAATTATTAGTAAAAAAATAGTGAAAAACTAATTTCTTATCTTTTTGGATTCTTCCTCGGAAAAGGACGTGGTCGACGGAAAATTTCGGTCCACTATAGCTTCTGGATAAAGATGCCGATGGCAAGATGTTTTCCAATAAAAAATCTTCAGAAGATTCTTCGGAGAAAAAGGCCTTTGTGCGGTCACAGACAGGATACGGCAGCAAATTAAAATTCGGCTAGGCCAAAGCTTCTTTACCAAAAAATTGGTTCCTTGTTTTCAGCCCTTTCTTAGGACCCTTCAAATTTGGCAATCGGCCTATGAAATAAAAATTAAAACCGTCAAAATTCCGTCTCACTAAACCTTAATTTCGATTACAATCATTCAAGGTTTCTCCAAGTTCGAGAAAGAAAAAAGTTAATCACTTGAACTGTTTACTTATTTTTAACTCAATAAAAACTGATTTATAACAAATGATTGTAATCGAAATAATTAAATGTTAGTAACAATATAACCAATATAATTATTAAAATAAATTCACCAAGTTTTTGATTATTACTAAAAATTATAACAATTTAATTTTTACTCACCGAAGGGAGAATGTAGCGAAGAAAACTGTTGCTTAGAAGCACAAAAATGAAAAGAATTAAAATAAGACATTTCTAATGGTCGAACCCAACATTCCCCTTCTCAACACCGAAACCGGCCACGCGGCGAATCCAAAATAGCCGAGAAATTATAAAAATTAAATAGTACGTAGGCCAGGCCAAAAAATAACGTTGCAAACGTTACAATTTAAGGACGTCCCGCTGTTCCCAGGTAAGAGGTGACTTCAAAGATTATTTTACCTTTATTTTTATTATATTCAAAAGGTAAGTTTGACTACAGTTGGACAACGTGGTATACACAACTTTTTTGTCACTAAATTCTGATGATTTTTTCGAAAATACCCCGCACAGGCATCATGGAAATTCATCCCTGCTAGATCTGACCCAAACAGCAGGAACAAATGACGCAGATGGGAAGGATCCAACAGTTACGAATTTCTATCAAATCTGGGTGGAATCCTTTTGTTACTTTTATTGTATCTACTGTGGAAAAAAGATTTTTTATCCCTTTAATGTTTCCAATGTAACAATCGTTTAAAAACAACTGTTCATTTAAAATGACAAATTTGTCACTGTAACGGATCACCCGTTGCCGTGCGTAGAAATTATTAAATAATAATTCGTTAACAACACATTTGGTGGTTTAAACAACAGAATTTAGTGATAAAAATGATCACGTTGTCGTGACACTTTTTTGTGATTTATTTTATAAAGAAAATACCTTCATATGTATATAAAATGTATTATATTATTATAGAATTAATGTTGTAGGGGGCTTGTTAGAAACTACCTACTTCAAAAACGATACCAAAAAAAAAATGAATTAGTCAAGGTGGTATTAAATGTTTACCAAAATATCATAGAATAAACAAAAATAATGTGAAACTAGTCATGTAATTTAATGTCAAAAAACCCATATAAAATGACTATGGTGGTAATTTAAGATGTATAAATGTTGTGTATTTATTATTTGAAATATAGCCAATATCAAAGTTTTATTAATTTTTTTATTAACCCCAAAATTCCTAATCTTATGAGGCGTACAAGCTCCAAAAACGTGACGTGACGACTGTCAATAGTAGTATATTGTAATACAAGTGTTACAATGACAGGTTTCGTAGTACGAGTGCAGTTTGTGATACGAACCGCGAAGCGGTGAGTTTCGCAAAGAACGAGTACTACAAACCGTCATTGTAATTCGAGTGTTACATACTATTTTTTATAATGAACTTTTAAAAGTATAAAAAAATAAATAAAATGAGAGTTTTTCAAAATATTTATTTATGTTGGCAATCTTGACACTTTTGACACTTGTCAGTTTTAATGATTTTAAATTTGAATGTTTGTCAAATTTGTATAAAATATTCCGAATTTAGCAATAACGCTCATAATGTAGTTAATAATTTACTACAACATACTTCTTGATTTACTAACTAAACTCTTTCGTTGACAATCAGTGCAGTGCAACCAATTGTGTAAGACAAAAAGTTACCAAAAACAGTGTTACAATGATTCTATTTCGATACTGTTTTTAGTGTCGAAATAGAAACTTTGTGAACGTGAATTATAAAAAATACGTTGTAACCCTAATTTACCCTAGGCTAGCTCCTGGGTTCGTGGATTCCTTCTCAGTTTTATCAATTCTCTCCAAAACATAAATTCAGGGCGCCAAAGTACAGACAAACAAATAAAGCGCAAAAATCAGTTTTAGGATGATTTATTAAATGAAGTTTCAGATGTTAAAGTTATTTTTTTTTAATAATTAATTAATTCTCTTATCTTAGTTTTCCAGACTTCAATTACGGTGGAGCTTTGAGAATTCACTAGAGGATTTCATTCCTTTAACCAGTTCAGGGATGGTACGGCTTTTTCTTAAAAAATCTTCCTATTAATTATCCCGGGATGGTAGGTTTTTTCTCTTCGTTACGACTTCTCTAGGTCGACTACCAAAATGGCTGACGGCTTGTCCGTGTTTCTCTAATTGTTTCTAGATAATTCCCCTACTAGGGCCCTTCTGGATTTGCAAGTGGAACCAATCCGAGGTTTGAATCACTGCTAGTTACCAAGTTTAACTTAGAAAGACTTACTATCTTTATCTTATTAACGCGAAATAGAAAGAGATACTTTTAAGAAAAATGTCAAGTGGCACTAGCGCACTTAATAATGTTCTCCAGTGTTGACATTTTTCTTAGAGGTATCTCTTTCTAGTGTGTTCCCTAACTGTTCATTTTTTCTAAATAGGTTTCTTATCTTTTCTCCCATTTATTTCTAAAAAGATAAGTGGCGCAATTTACCGATTTCCGTTTACGATAATTTCAGTTTGTCTCTAAATATTTATTTTTCTTCAATACTCGCCCAATTGCTATCCAGATCCACGACTCGCTCTCCTCCTACCCCCTGAGTGCCGTTCGCATTCTGATAACCCCTGGTGAGCCTTCAACATCTGGAAAAAGGTGGTTACAATGAAAGAATTAAGAAAATTTGGAAAAACAGTTTCTTAAATACAAATAGGTACACTGCAATGCTATAGAATCTTCCATTTTCTTAATTTATTTTAAAGAAGTCAACATTGAGTTATGAATCATAGACTCATTAAAATCAACTTATTGATTAAGAAAATCTGGGTATATTTTGTTTATATTTAATTGTGGTGTCTATCCATAAGATCTAAAAAATCGCGTAATATTACAAGAAGGATGAAAAATGTAGAAAAGAAATCTGTTTCGATACAACAAATTCTCCCCTTTCCCTATTTAAAGGATAACTTATGGATGCCACAGGACGAGGCGTGACTAATGCTTTAAAAGTCAATTTTGCATCATTAACCACTCTTTGTACTACGATTTGCCCTAAGCGACATCAACACGGCTTTTTTTGTTCAAAACATGTCATTTTTATTATATCACACGCGAAATGCGAATATAAAAAAAAGTATATGATGAATTTTCCACTGAATTATATTTCGTGAAAATTGGTTTTTGTTTTCACGCCACTTTTGTGCTTTTTTTGAAGGAGAAAATCACGGTTTGAAGTTTTTTTTGATATAAATTGTTTGTTAATGGGAAATAAACACGAAATATGTAAGAAGTTAAAACAAAAATTAGAAAATGATGAAAATTTATGTATCAATCATATTAATATGACAACGATTTACAAAAATAAAAATAAAAAATGGAAAAAATCGAAAATATAGAAAAAACACAAATAATTAATTAGAAATAATTTCTTTATATTTCGATTTTTAAATAATAGAGTCAAAAAGCAGTTTATTTGGATTTGTCTTCGTCCGGAATGTAGAAAAAATGGCAAAAAACGAAAGAAAAGTAAGTATGTTTAAATGTTTGAATGTGTGTCTGCAAGTCTCTAATTGATTGATTTTTGAAATCGCCCTTACCGCAGCTTTTTGAAGTACAAATATCTTGTGCCACTCCGATGAGTTTCCCCAAGAGATTAAACCGTAAGAAATTTGACTTTGAAATAGTCCCATGTAAGTAGTTCTACAGATATCTACTGATGCAAATTGTGAAATTTTTCTCAGCAGATACACTGTACCTACTAGATAGTTTTTTTGATAAGGTTGTTATATGCTCCTTCCAGTCAAGTTTAGAATCTAAAAAAAGTCCAAGAAATTTAATGCTGTGGTTTTGATTAGTATTGATACGTTCTTTTAAAGTAAACAGAAGATTATTAGTTTTTTCTTTGTTAAGTAATAGTTGATTATTTACAAACCAATTTGTTGATATATCAAGCAATACTTTATCTGTTTCCTTAAGTACAGCCTCGTTTTTATTACTGTGGTAAATTGTAGTATCATCTGCATAAAATAACGTCTTTGAAGTATCTAAAATGTATGGAAGGTCGTTAATATATAAAATAAAACGTGTAGGTCCTAGTATGGATCCTTGTGGTACACCAGCAAGAACTTTCTGAGAGGTTGATAATTTATTATTGATATGGACTAGTTGATAACGATCAGTTAGATATTCTATAAGAAAATTTAGTCCGTTGCCCCTAACACCGTAAAATTCCAATTTCTTTAAGAGTATGTTGTGACTGACACAGTCAAACGCCTTCGAGAGATCACAGAATGAAGCTAAGATCATTTCGCTCCTCTCGAAGGCACCAACTATATCAGTCACAAGTTTTGTTATTGCATGCATTGTGCTACAGTTTTTTTTTAAACCAAATTGGTTTTTGTTAAGTAAATTATATTTCTCTAAAAAACTAAAGAGTCTTTTATTAAAGGCTTTTTCAATTGGTTTCGAAAATGTGGGTATTATAGAAATTGGTCGATAATTTTCTGGTAAATTTTCATCGCCTTTTTTTAAAGACTGGTGTAACTTTTGATGTTTTTAGTTTCTGAGGAAAAGTACCGGTGATAAAACTTTTATTAATGATTATGGACAGTGGTAAATATAAACCTTCAGCTAGCAATTTAAGAATTTTGTTACTAATGCCATATATGTCAAGAGCTTTACTATTAGATAATTCACTTATGAATATTTTATATTGGATAAATAAAAAAAAATCGAAAAATATAGGAAAAAGCAAAACGAAACATGTGTTAAATCGGTAAAATGGAAGAATCGCGAAAAAAAATTGATAAAAAACAAACGGTAAAATAATAAAAAAAAAGATGAAAAAAAACGAGAAAATATCACAAAAGTTGGAAGCAAAAATGTTGGGTAATCGAAAAAAATAATAATACTTAAAAAATTACAAAATTCAACGAAAAAAAAATAAAGAAAATTTGAATGGAAACGAGAAAATATGATAAAATTAACAAAAACATTGAAACTAATCGAAATAAGCACAATTTACAAAAAGAACTTTTTATAATAGAAAGTTTTTTACTGATTTATAGGTCATATTTTGTGTCATCTCAACAATGCACAGCATCCCTGATTTTGCAAAAATATTAAGTCATACAACGCTGTGATTGATCATAGAGAAGATTGTTTCTCCACGACCATTAATGAATGTAATAATTCCGACTTCATTTTTAATAATAGAAAGTGTTCATTCTCACTCTTGAGATAGAATATTCATTCTAAAACACTTGCTTCTTATGTGTTTTGCATGTATTTCCATTCTATAACTAGTGACGGAATAACATTCTGTAATTGCTCAACAAAAAACATAGATTGCCCTGCGAATTTTAAAACTGTCACTTAGTTTGTCAGTGCGACGTTTTAATTGTTTTGCTACATATTTCAATTTAAATAAACAGAATTATTACACGGTCGTGGAGAAAATACAGTCTGTTACACGGTTAGAATGAAAATACTATTCCTTGTTAACAAAATCAAGGGTAGTTGTATCTAAAAACTTTCTAAAACAGTTTATTTTATTACCAGTTAAAATAATTACTGTTTTCACATGTAACAACAAAAAAAAAAAGAAAAAAAAAACTTCTCTGTCGCGTAATCGATCCCATTATGATAACATAACAGAACTATCACAAGTGGACTAATCTGCCGCCTAACCAACAACGCTACGAACGATTTATTTAATAACTTTCAAAATAATATTATCTATACACAACTTAGATCATGTTTAATATCAATTCGGTATAAATTTCGAAATCTATGTATATGCCTAAACACACTTGAAACATGCATTGTCATCCAGTTCTTAGCTATCCTGAAAATTTCAGAGCTCTAGGTAGTCGGGAAATAGGTTTAAATTCGATTACAAATTCCACGGAATGACACAGAGACACAGAACACGGCGAAAATATAAAAAACTTTCTAAAAAATCGTAAAAATTAAAAAAAAAACAAAAAACCGGAAAAGGAAACGAAGTTCGCTAGTAATAAATACCTATTGTCTCATAGATAAAATAAATTGAAATAGTAATCGTTGCCATCCGGTATGAAAAAAAAGTAGTCGACCCTGCCAGGATTCGAACCTGGAATCTTCTGATCCGTAGTCAGACGCGTTATCCGTTGCGCCACAGGGCCATATTAGTTTCTCCAGCAAAACAGACTTAAACGTTACAATAATTTAATATTTATTTATAAATTTTTAAAACTGCACAAAATCATTTTATTAACACAATTATATCATTATTTTTAAATAGAACCAATAATAATAATATGTTTTATTCGAAAAATTAAGATTTTTTTAAGTAGGAATCAATTCTGTTTAATAAAACTTCATATAAAACCATATAGATGGCGGTATAACATGTAAATAAAACGAAATTTATTTCGATTAGATCAGCTGCTATTCATATTCTATTCATTACGATTTCACTTCGTGTTTGGTTGTTGTAGTTTATTTTTCCATTGATTCAGGATTGTTTTCAGTTCGTGTTTGTAACAAAATATACTTTAATATTTTTATATATAAATAATAAATAGGTTTAATTAATCGATTTGACCCAAATTAGTTTTCTGCTAATAAAAAAACAATGAACAGTACGCATTTATCGCAAGGTAAGTTTATAAATTAATTACTTTTTTATGTTAACGATAGTTATTCTTTATTTGGAATCACAATTCTTTTCTATTTTTATTTAATAATTCTAAATAGTGAGTCTAAACATAGAAAGGTGACGTCAGTGTTGTATTTGCATAAATAATGCAATTCCGAAACCCATATGCAGTAAACAATGGTTTATTATACTTTTAATTAAATATTACCTTATAAGTTATTGTATTATTTAAAAAAATAGCAGTCGTAGGAGTTATCAACACAATCAATACTTCTACTTCTACGTGTAAAAATGGGTTATAATTGATCATTTAAAGTTTTCCGTTTTTCATAATATTATAGTTTAGTATATTACATAACGAGTGTGGAAAGTGACACTTTTCACGCGAGCAGGAAATATTGTTACACGAGGCGTATACCTATTTCGAAAATCCCAGGAGTGTGAAAAGTTAC
Organism: Altica lythri; assembly: GCA_964028335.1. Classification (NCBI taxonomy): domain Eukaryota; kingdom Metazoa; phylum Arthropoda; class Insecta; order Coleoptera; family Chrysomelidae; genus Altica; species Altica lythri. The sequence continues at coordinate 18,726,912 of OZ034801.1, read as the reverse complement.
TTTCCACACAAGTAATGTACATTATTTTTCCTACGACCACCAGATAACTTTGCCAAATATTATGTTATGAGATTGTATGTAAGAAATAAAATGGAAAAGAGGGATGCAAACCATTTTAAGGGATTTTTGACGCTAATTTTTTATGATTAATAAAAAACCTTCATTTTTTGAAAATATTATATTCTAAAAATTTCCAAAAGTTAGATAACTACATCAAATATGGAAGTGAGCACATTTGCCGTGTTAGCTCATTGATTTTAAACCAGCATCTTACGTTAGAACACTAAAAGTAAACCCTGGTTTCGATTCCAGGCGTTAATTTTTTTTTTTTAACAAAATTTATACGTTTCTTCTATGGCACATTAGACGTTATGGTAAAACTATTCTGATTAAAAAACTGAATATTTGTAAATAGTAATATGTTGGAAACCTATTGTTACAAATTCTCAGATATTTATTTCGTGTAATTGTCTAATGTGCCATCAAGAAACATCACCCTGTATAATTTTTGAACGTTTGTGTTTTGTTTTATATTCTTCCTTCCGTAGCTTTTCCGCACATGTGCGAAAAAGTAGCAATTTTGATGGGGGTAGAGTGTAGGTATTATAAGTGTTACTTTCCAATGTGGCAGTAGAAACTAATATTTTACGACATTTTTTCTACATTTTTCTGATTTTTCAACGCTTTCTCCAATTTTACAATATTTTTCGCTTTCTTATATACACTTTTATTTAAAGGAAATAAATAAATGATTTTCTGGTTTACAACTTCTGTGTATATAAAAAATTTCGATAGTCGTAAATGTAAAATTTTATTAAACCTGATAAAGTATATAAAACCTAAAATAGATATCCACTTATTATCGATTATGTTATTTTGTTTATTCAATTTCGTAACCAACCGAATTACCTACTTTCAACATCGAATAGAGAAAATATACCTCTTCAACAACAAAATGTGTTTTGGTAGCGTCACATTTATTTTAAGTAAGATTACCTCATAGCTTCTGTATATATTATAGCAACACTGGCAGTGGAGAAATGAAACTTATATCTCATAAATAAAATTGATTCAAATTTCAAATTCTCGTTGTGCTATTAACCTTATTTACAACTATTTTTAAATGAACTCAAAATACCTCTTCTTTGCGTTGGTTGCAAAAAACAGGATATATATTTTTTATTCAAATTTTTCGTCTTTGTTCAATAATTAAATATAATTATTTAACAATTTAATTAAAATACGTTGTTAGCGTGTATTACTTGTTAACTTTTGGTGGATGGAGTCAACCTAGAAAGTGCGACAAAAGAAAGCGTTACAAAAACCAATCGCCACTCTTGTTATAAGAGAAAAAATCGCACGCATATGATGGTTTATCGTACGGCAGTTTATTATTACATATCTAAACAGGGTGTTAAAAATGTATCACAAAAACATGGGTGATAGTATGTCCAAAAATGAGCAAAAAAAGATAAGCATATGCACGCAAATTAACAGTTCTGGATTTTGCATTCAAAACAAATTTTTAATGTGTACAAAACCAATGATATAAAATAACAGTAATTATAAAAAGAACATAACACTAATAAATAAAATAACAATAACATAAAATATGAAGAAGAATAAATATCAACAGTAAATAACATAAATTATTCGAAAGCTTCGGTCGACGACAATACTCTGAGAATACTAGAATCTGTAAATAAAATATAAAACTCAAACCTGTAAAGATCAAAACCAGGTAATATAATACAATTAATACAGTATACAGCCATCGTTACACACGTATAAAGATAGTCCGCCGAAACTAGAACGAATAATAATTACAAAGTGTTTTTATAATTCACGTTTACAAAGTTTCTATTTCGACACTAAAAACAGTATCGAAATAGATTCATTGTAACACTGTTTTTGGTAACTTTTTGTTTTACACAATTGGTTGCACTGCACTGATTTTCAACGAAAGAGTTCAGGTAGTAAATCAAGAAGTATGTTGTAGTAAATTATTAACTACATTATCAGCGTTATTGCTAAATTCGGAATATTTTATACAAATTTGACAAACATTCTAATTTAAAATCATTAAAACTGACAAGTGTCAAAACTGTCAAGATTGCCAACATAAATAAATATTTCGAAAAACTCTCATTTTATTTTTTTTATACTTTTTAAAGTTCATTATAAAAAATAGTATGTAACACTCGATTTACAATGACGGTTTGTAGTACTCGTTCTTTGCGAAACTCACCGCTTCGCGGTTCGTTTCACAAACTGAACTCGTACTACGAAACCTCTGTCATTGTAACACTTGTATTGCAATATACTATTGTCGTCACACTAACGAGGGGGAATCCCATAAAATAAACTAAGTATGTCATGAGTCATGAGAAAACAAAAATTAATATAACTTTCTAAAATTTTTTTTATTGTATTTAAATATAAAATGAATGAATATTTATTGTAGGATCGAAACAGCCACCTCAAATAAAAGGAAATAAAGTACGTTTATATAGCAACCGGTTTTGTCCATATGCCCAACGTATAATACTGGTTTTAGATGCTAAAAAAATACCGTAAGTAATCATTATTGATAAACGTAAACACTTTCATATCGCCGAAATAGCTCAGTTGGGAGAGCGTTAGACTGAAGATCTAAAGGTCCCTGGTTCGATCCCGGGTTTCGGCAGATTTTTTTATTTAGTTATTAATTTTATAATAAATAATATTAAATAAAATGTTTATATAGGGTATCAATTCAATTATAATTATTAAGTTCAAAACATTATTTAGTACTGTTTTATTATTATTATATAACATAAAATGACGATTTACTAAAATTGTATTGAGATATCATTCATGGGATTTTTGGAAATTATGAATTTACACAAACAAGAAAATGATGAAATTATGTGCCATCCGTCGTGATTTTCCAAATAACAATCTGAATTTCTTAGATCTTTTAAGTACAATCTTGGATTTTATTTAATTTTTTTTCATAAATTGGAACTTTTCCGTACTTTCTGATCAAATTCTGGCTTTCTCGGACCCTAAGATTCATAATCTAGACCTCTCTGACGAACCGAATACAATTTTTGAGCTCCTTGAATTTCCATATAGAAATCTTAACTTCTTTGATCTTTCAAATACGATCTTGGACTTCAATTAATTTTTTGGAACCTTTTCAAAGTTTATGACCACGTTTTGGCTTTCTCGGATCTTCAGAATCATAATTTGGACCTCTATGACAATTTAAACCCAATTTTAGACCTCTCTGATTTTCCAAATCGAGACCTAAACTTCTTTGATCTTTCAGAGCAACTTTTTGATCTTTCAAATACAATCTTAGACTTTTTGTAGGTTTTTTGACATAATTTGGAACCTTTCCGAACTTTATGACCAAATTTTGGCTTTCTCCGATCTTTAGAATAATAATTTGGACCCGTCTGATGATCCGAAGACAATCTTGGACCTTTCTCATGTTCCCAATAGATCTTTCGAATCCAATCTTGGACTTCATTTAATTTTTTGACTGAATTTGGAACCTTTTCAAAGTTTTTGACCAAGTTTTGGCTTTCTCGGATCTTCAGAATCATAATCTGGATCTCTATGACGATTTGAAGACAATTTTAGACCTCTTTGATTTTCCAAATGGAGAGATAAACTTCTTTGATCTTTTAGAGCAACTTTTTGATCTTTCAAATACAATCTTGGACTTCATTTAATTTTTTGGAACCTTTTCAAAGTTTGTGACCAAGTTTTGACTTTCTCGGATCTTCAGAATCATAATCTGGATCTCTCTGATGATTTCAAGACAATGTTGGACCTCTCTGATTATCCAAATAGAGAGCTAAACATCTTTGATCTTTCAGAGCAACTTTTTGATCTTTCAAATATAATCTTGGACCTTTTTTAGGTTTTTTAACATAATTTGGAACTTTTCCTAACTTTATGACCAAGTTTCGGCTTTCTCCGATCTTTAGAATCATTGTTTGGGTCTGTCTGACGATTCTAATACAATTTTGGACCTCTCTCATGTTCCAAATAGATCTTTCAAATACAATCTTGGACTTCATTTAATTTTTTGACAGAATTTGGAACCGTTTCAAAGTTTAAGTCCAAGTTTTGGTTTTTTCGAATCTTCAGAATCATAATCTGGACCTCTCTGACGATTCGAATATAATTTTGGACGTCTCTGATTTTCCAAATAGAGAGCTAATATTTCTTGATTATTCAGAGCAAATTTTTAATCTTTCAAATACAATCTTGCACTTCTTTTAGTTTTTTGACATGATTTGTAACCTTTATGACCAAGTATCGGCTTTCTCCGATCTTTAGAATCATAATTTTTTTTAATGAGTGACTATGTGTCACATGTGACATGATTTGAATCAAGAAGACCAAAAAGCCGACTAACTATTAATGCATCTGTGACCGAAGTGGTTATAGGCGTTACCGGCTATAGGTAAACGTTACAGGTTCGAATCCTAATTGTTTGTTTGTGTAATTTCTAAATTTCAAATAAAATGTCTATATTTTATTAATTAATTAATATTTTTAGTTATGAAGTAGTGAATATTAATTTATCGAATAAACCCGATTGGGTATATGATAAAGTGCCTAATGGAAAAATTCCAGCATTAGAAGTAGAAAATGGTGAAGTCCTAACTGAAGATTTAATAATTGTAGATTATTTAGAAGACAGATATCATCAACATCCATTATATCCTAAGGATCCTCTACAGAAAGCTAAGGATAAAATTCTAATACAAAAATTTAACAATGTAAGTGTCACTATTTCTTTTCTAGTTTTATGGTGATCAAATAAAAATATAAATTGCAGATAAGTACATCGTTTTTTATCAAGTTTTAAGTAAAATTTAAATTTTCTTGAGAAGTTGCATTCAAATTCTTAAACGAAACTATCCACACATTTTATATCTGTTAATGATTCTTTAATCTATCTGGATCTGAAAATTTGAAGAGGGGCGGTAGTGAGGCCACATAAGGCCCATTGTGCATCCTCCCGTGTGTAGGGATAGGTATATCCACACCTCTGGCTATCAATCTATTTGAAAGAAAGAGATAGAAGAGAAAGAAAACATAACCTGAAACTATAGTCCATTTTGGTTTCTCTAGACCTCTTCTTCATCTTATTCAATCCTGGCAAAGCACCTCTTGCAGGTTATGTTATACTTTTCTTATGTTAATTTCCCATGTTGTTCTTGGTCTTTTTTCTTTTTTTCTTTCCAGGATTTTCATGTAAAAATTTGGAAGTCTATCTTTCTCCATCCTCAAAACATGACCGTAACAGATAAGTTGATGTTTCTCTATTTCTTATATTTGTTCTAGGCTGATAAGTTCCTTGAGTCTTTCATCTGAGATCTGTTTTATCCTTATAGACTGCATGATCTACTTATTGTATCCATTTCCATAGCTGTCAATTTCCTTTTATGTTTTTCAGTCCGTATAGTACGTGATATGTGTTATGCTCTTCACGATTGTATTCTAAATTTTGTTTTTTCTTCCTTTTGTTAAATCCTTGTGCCACCATATTCCATTCAATCTTTAATACCTTTACTTTCTCAAAGAGGTTTATTCGATTCATGAGCTACGATGCCACAGACAAACTGGTCAAACTTATAACTCCCCTCTTTTTGCGTCGGGGGTTACAAAATTTATAAATTTTTAGGTTGTAAATGCAATGTACAAAATGATGGTAAACATTGGTCGAATGAATATAAATGATGATGAAATTATTAGCAATGGTCTTGCAACATTTGAAAAAGAATTAAAAGATAGAGGTACTCAATATTTTGGTGGATCTAAACCTGGTATGTTAGATTTAATGATTTGGCCATGGTGTGAAAGGGCAGAAATTTTAAAAGTTTTTGGAAATCAACATTTATTACGACGAGACAAATATAAGAAACTGGTAAGAATTTTATTATACTATAAATATACGAAAACAGTCAGATTTTTGGTAAATTGTCTTTGAAACTATACACGAAATGTAACCTCCGCCTGTTATAATCTTAAAATCAAAAAAAATTTGCAGCATATAGGTGAGCTTATTTTTTAGCAAAAAATTTACCAGCTCTATTGGGACAGGCTTTTTGGATTTCCTTCTGTCTCAGGTTCCATTCCTTGTTTTAGGTACCTGAGGAAGTATCAACCGTGTACGTTGTCCAATGTAATTTAGTAAATATAACCTACATAACTTCAGAAACAACGTCTTTCTACTTGCTACTACTACTATAAAATCATAAATTAGATTGAATATTTATCATTTTTTGAATATCTAAATAATTATTTCTGTTCTTTTAGATGGAGTGGCGTAAACAAATGACCGAAGACTCAATTGTGAAAAAAAGTTTGTTGCATTCCGATTATCATATTAAATATTTACAGTCCTATCGAGCAGGAAGACCTGATTATGATTTAATTCTAAATTCACAATAACATTTTGAGTCATTTGATCTACAAAAAAATATTTATATTGCTATAAACTGCTTATAATTTACTATTTATTACAATAAAATGTGTATTTATAGTATTTCATCTTCAATTTGTTTATTTTAACTATTATTTCTTTTAATTATGGCTCTGTTTTTACAATTACACTACTTTCTATCCAAAAAATGTTAATATACGGAGTATGTATATTTGTTTCGTTATTTTTTTAAGTATTTATATTGGCGCCACGTATAAATGTCACATATAAAAATATAGGTTTTAGAAATAATTATTTTCAAAATACATTTTATTCAGTAATTTTATAGGATTATGGACATTATTAATAAAGAATTAAAAACCAATTTTTTTGATACCAAATAAAAGTTAAAAACATAAAGATTATGATTTTATCGGAAATAAGATCGCCATCTCTTAGTGAAATAGTAAAATTCTGAACAAAATGTTTTTTTAAATTATTTACATTCACTGTTGCTTTAAATATGTTCACGTTTAATATAGCTTTTAAGTTTGTATTATTTATAAGTGTTTTTTTTTTTAATTTTATATATCACTTATTTAGTGTCGTACATATTTGATTCGTTTTGGTTGTATTTATCGGTGTTGGTACTTTAAATATAAATATGTTCGTAAAAAAAACTTTATTTCATCCTATCCAGTAAATAAACTTCCCTATTTTCAATTCGGCGACGGTGAGTAAAACATTATTATCTCTGGACAGAACTATCTGCGAAATCGAATATTTTTGACAACTTATGCCAAAATTTTAATTATTTTTAGTTTTATACAAAACCATTTGGTAATTCGTGGGTAAAGCATAGTACTTCACTCGAGGAACAAATTGCATATTTAGCTCGTTTCTTTTATTTAGCCCCTTCGCTCGCTCATGGGCCAAACAACACTCGCTGTAATATGCAATTTACTCCACTCGTAAAGTAATATACTAATAATGACTATAAAATAAAAATAATCTAATTAATTACTTACTTTTTATTTTAATTTAAAACACGAATTAACAATTAATATAAAAATTTTAAAATATTTGACAGTAACTGACAGTTAACGTAATTTGACGTAACTAGTCAAGTTACGAAATTACGAACTATTTTTAAAATTTTTATGAATTTATTAATTTATAAAAACAGGATGAAATAAAATATGATACGATACATGGTCGTAGGTCGTTACAGTACTGTTTTTTTTTTATTTTTTTAAGGCCTCTTACGGATTTTCAAATTTTTCACCTGACATCAGGAGCTGAATAACAACCTAGACTAAGACACCTAAGACATGTGATTCAATATCACAATGGCAGAGCGGGAAACAAAATTATGGTTAAGATTAAAAGTGGTTTGTTGATATTTGTGATAAATTAATACTCAAATTAATAATAATAATAAGTACTATAAAATTAAAATGGAATTTGTGGATCCGGAATCTCAAAAGTTATACGATAAATGTAAATATACTGTTAAATTATGGGAATATAAATTCAAAAAGAAACATAATAGAATTCCATCAAAGGTAGTTAACATAATCTGTTTGTTTAAAATTATATAATCTTTGTGATTTTAGCTTGATATAAAAGAAGCAAGTAATGATGTTCGATACGCGTATAAAAAGTATTTTGAATTAAAATCATCAATACTTGAACAAAGTTTTAGAGGTATAGAAGGATTTGACGAAGATGAGGAAGACGATTCATCACAAGTAACTGTAAATCAAGAAACTAATGATGGAATTAGTGTAACTAATAAAGAAAGTGAAGAAAATAGTGTAATTAAGAAAGAAAGTGAAGAAAATAAAGAAGTTGAAATTTCTGAAAAAGTTTGGGGTTCACATTTAAATAACCCCAAAGTTGAAGATAAACCACAAGAAACTACACCACAGAATTTAAATTTGAGTATAACAAAAAAACTATTTTGCGGTTCGAAATTCTCTAAACGAAACCCAAGAAAATCACTATCATTATCCCAAAAAAACAAAAATGACGAAAACAAGCTCACTTCAAGTCAACCCAGTACCTCTTTTGCAAGCTTTACTTCGGAAGAAGCTATTAATTTATTACGTAACGAAATATTAGATCAACCATTTAAAAGTGTAAATCACATAGAAGGTTCACTTTCACAACCATTAAATGTGGTTAAAACGTTTTTAGATCAAAATTTACCAATAAGACAATTAAAATCTGTAGATGAAGGATGGTTAAAAAGAGTTGAAAATGTCACTAAAACATCACAAGAGAAATCTGATTTAATTTCAGCAACTGCTTCTAGTATAGGTAAAGTTATTATCTACATTTTTAAAAAAACGAAGCACTTAATAGGTATTATGTTTAAAAGTGATGTTGCGATAAAAATATCGTGACAGAAATGAGAAACGTAACTTCTCCTAGCCTCTCTGCTCTCACTTTGATGTAATCCACCGCTTTTCCTAGCATCTTACATTCGCTGCTCCCACTTTCGGATAAACCAATGCTCCTTTTGTCTCTCCAGTCCAGAGACAATATAATATATTATTATATATTATCTCTGCTCCAGTCCTCACACATTTGCTTCTTCCACTCTCGAGTACACCAGGCATGCGCCAACTTCTAATACCTTGAGTTCACTTATCTGAAAAACACTTGCTTATTGTTGTTTTATATTAAATTATGTTTGAGATCTATTCATATTTTATTTTTAGATTACAACACTGCAAACTCTATGACATTAGATTATGATAGCGAAGATATTATTGAAAATTCTGATGAAGAAACTACATCCAGTCAACAGTTTCATATAGCCAAAAAACGAAAAATTGATAATCCGATAAATATTTCACAAAATAATAATGATATTGCAAATGAAACAATAGACTCTTCCTCAATAATTGCCACATCGAAATCAGATGAATCTAATTCGAATATTCAAAATGTTTCAAAATTAAATGAATTAAATACTAATAAACCAGATGAAAATTTAATAAAACTTGATAAAACATCAACATTAATACAATCTAATGTAACTGTTGAAGAAACAAATATAGAAAATAAAGATTTAGGTAACAAAAATATCACAGTAACTAAAACTAATTCTAAAACAAAAATTAATAAAGAAGATAGTGTTACAAAGCCAATTAAAATTTCTAAAAAAGGTGGTGTAAAACCTACAAAAAATAAAACACAAAAAATATCGTCAAACAGTCCACCACAACAAATATCTCAACGAAGATCTTCAAGAAAAACTAAATTAAAAGTAAACCTACAAGAATTTTCCAGTGATGAAGATCCATTTCATACAGATGAAGATAGTGATTTTTCAATAGAAGATAAAACTGATAAATTATTAGAACCAGATGAGGAAATTACACCTAAAACGAATTTACGTTCTAAAAAAGAAATAAATAAGAATGAGCCAGCTAAAAATTCTAAAAAGGATAAATCTACAGTGGGTGGTAAGAAACAAAAAAAAGCACAAAAAGAAGATCAAGATGAAGACGAAAATCAACATTATGATCTGGAGTTCTCTATTAAACCTCGTTTGGTAGCACCAAGATTTAGCAGCCTTAAAAATGTTTTATCTGAGAGTACAGTTTTGAAAAATAAAAGCAAATCAACTTCTAGTGGTAAGTATAAATAAGAAAAAGTATTCATCATATTATTTCTCACACTAAATATTCTGTACTTTTTTTGTATATTAATAACTCATATTTTTTTTCAGATAATATGAAAGACAAAAAGCAACAAGCCAAAGAGAAATTAGAAGAAAAAGCAGCAAAAGGAAACTTAAATGATAATTTCGTTCGAATAAACATTAAGAAAAAAGTTTTTGTACGTGGTAAACGCGGTTTAAACTTTAAGAAATACAAGAAAAATTTATGGAAAAAAGCTAAAGCTCTTTCAGGTCCAGATATGGATATGGGAGGATGTGATGGTGGAATGTTAACTTGTTTTAACTGTGGACAAATTGGACATTTCGCACAGAATTGTAAAGTTAAAGGAGATTCTTTACTTAGTAAAGGTGTTGAAGATGAACCTGATTGTCCTTTTCCTACCTTAGAAGAAGCATCAAAAATGGCTCAAGAGGGTAATTTGAATATTAGAAAATCAAAGATGGCACTAAAAGAAATCCAAGCTTCAGAACGTGATAGTAATGATAAAAAAAGCGATAATGATAATGATGAAAATAATGATAATAATGAAAATAATGATGATCCTTTTGATGATGATTGTGATACTGCAGAATTATTGTTGGAAACGTTAAAACTTGAAGAACATGTTAAAAAGTTGGATGTACAAATGTATATGGATACTGTTACAATAGTTAAACCATATTATCAATTAAATGAAGGTGACACTGTTATAGGTACATACTACAAATCTTTAGTATATGTAGGAGACGAAAATTTCAAACATAGGTCGGTCAAAATTTGGTAGAATGACATTTTTTTTAAATGGTAGCCGTCTAACATATATTCAGTGATCATACCGCAGCCTAGTTAGGCATATTGTACTTAACCATGTTTAAAGGATGGGTGTCATATGTTTGTTGAAGCACTCTGGAGTGGAAAATTGACTGTCTCCTGCGATCTAGTGCCTCCAAATGGTACAGAATGTATTTATTTTCATAATCTGCTGCTTGGCTCTCTATTAAACAGTCCCATAGTTTGCAGTTGTCCCTTGACTGGTGTATGATCCTTAAGGAATCCTGTAGCTGATTCCTGTTGGTTTTGAACAGTGTTCCAGCTCTTCTGACAAAAGTCTCTGCTATAAACATTCTATGTGCTGGCCATAGGTGTGTTCCCAGTGTTGGTTGTATTGACTACGGATCCAGGCTTTCATTCAGCCCCGAACCGTACTTTTTGGTACACCTAGAGCTGGCTCTGGACCGTAGAATATTGTGGCTGATCCCTTTTTTGCAAGTTTATCATCCTGATGGTTGCCTTGTATGAGTTCTACTCGGCATTCGTGTACTAGTCTGGAGACCACTTTAGGGGAACTTTAAAGCCCAACAGCCGCCTGAAAATCTGGTCATATGTTGATTCGCTTATATAAAATAACAAAATATACATGGTAATGTACCAAATTCTATTTGTGTGGCCGTAACTGCGTTGGTGGAGAAAAACGGTACTAAAAGACATTCTACCATATTTTTACCAATCTGTCTATTATAGAAACTGATAAATTTAATCTGATAATTTTCAGATACACCTTCAGAAGTTTTTAAAGTTTTAAACCAATTTGGTCATTCGTCTTTCCGTCCGGGTCAAGAACAAGCTATTATGAGAATACTTTCCGGAAAATCTACTTTGGTAACACTAAGTACAGGTTCAGGTAAAAGTTTATGTTACCAATTACCAGCTTATATGTATTCTCAAAGAGAACCTTGTATTTCATTAATTATATCACCATTGGTATCTCTAATGGATGATCAAATAATGGGAATAGCAAAATTTATGAAAGCTGCTTGTTTACATTCCAATCAAACTGCTGCACAGAGGAAGAAGATTTTAGAAGCAATTTCTTTGGGGGAATTGAGTATTTTGTTGGTGTCTCCAGAAGCTGTTGTGTCAGGAGAAAAACAAAAAGGTATTTTCCTATTCTAAAGTATAAATTTTAAGTATAAATTTTGAAATTGTTCACAACGAAGATAATTTTTTTTTAATTCTGACTCGAACTCACTACTAAATTGATATACAAATTTATTTATATATGAATCTCCGTAACTCAGTTAAATAGTTTCAATTGAGACTATTTGTATTCGATAGTAATCATTTAGTTCATTTCACAGTGTTTCGTATTACTTTTAAGTTGAAAATGTATATTTTTTTTAGGTTTTGGATCATTTTTACGTAAACTACCACCTATAGCATTCGCTTGTATTGACGAAGCCCATTGTGTATCCCAATGGTCTCATAATTTCAGACCTAGTTACCTCTTAATCTGTAGAGTATTACGGGAAAATTTGGGTGTGAAAACCATTCTGGGTCTAACAGCAACAGCAACTAAAGCGACTCAATTGAGTATTATAAACCATTTAATGATTCCTGATGGTGAACGTGGTGTTATAAGCGATATTCCATTACCAGATAATTTAGAATTATCTGTTTCTAAAGATTCCAACAGAGATTATGCTTTGTTATCGATGCTATTATCCGATAAATATAAAAATTGTAATAGTATTATTGTTTATTGTACTAGACGACAGGAATGTGAGAGAATTGCAGCATTTTTACGTACGAGTCTTAAAAGTGAAAAACCAATAGTAGAAACTACAAGTAAAAAACGAAAAAGAGTTTTTTTACAAGCGGAACCATATCACGCTGGTATGAGTGCCTCACGAAGAAAATCTGTACAAAAAGCTTTTATGTCAGGAGAATTAAGAATTGTAGTGGCTACAGTTGCTTTTGGTATGGGAATTAATAAAGCTGATATTAGAGCTGTGATACATTATAATATGCCGAGTAGTTTTGAAAGTTATGTTCAAGAAGTTGGTAGAGCTGGAAGAGATGGTTTGAAAGCACAATGTCATGTGTTTTTAGATTCAAGGGTAAGAATTTCGTAATTTACTAATTGTGAAAGTTATTAACAGTTAGAGTTTGACATTTGAGTGTGAAAAGTAACAAGATTGATATTTGACTTTATATTGACAGTTAGAGTTTGACATTTTAGTGTGAAAAGTGACAATTTTACAACAAAAATGTTTTAGGGAGGTGATGAAAATGAACTTCGAAGACACATTCATGCAAATTCAATAGACCGACCAACAATAAGAAAACTTTTGAAAAAAATATTCATTCCTTGTTCTTGTAAGGATAAATGTCCTAAACATGAAGTAGCTTTCTCTATTGAATCGACAGTACAAGAGTTAGATATACCTGAAGAAAATATTTCAACTTTACTCTGCTATTTGGAGTTACATGAGAAGAAATATATTGAATTATTAAGCCCGGCTTATACTGTTTGTAAAGTTATTTCATATTCAGGGCCACTTCAAATAAGAAAAGTTAGTTTATAGTTCATTTATAACAATTATTAAATTAAAGAATAGATTATTTCTTACTTAAATTGCCAGAATATTCAAATATTTTCATTGTAAAATTTACAACGTAATCTTCAGGACGCTCTTTAATTGGAATTCATAACCTTCTGTATTCCTTTTTTATTGTCCATAATAATAAACCTATTCTATGATTTAATCAAGAGTAGTATTTATACGTTACATATAATAATATATGATTATGTTGTTTTAGATTGCTAAAGAATGTCCTCCTTTAGCAATGGCATTAGCTTTATATAAAAATGACAAGGATGCCAATCTATTAGAATTTCCTATCATAGATGTCGCTGCAGCTATGGGATGGGAAAGTGGAGTTTGTAAACACAAATTAAAGAATTTAGAATGGACCGCAGGTACTTCAAATGCTTGTAAAACCCATTTTGTTGATAAAACAATAAATTTCAAAGTTATACGTTCATTTCTTTAGATACATATTAATTCAAAATTTCAACAAGCTTCTTCGAACGAATATTATCCTTTGTTCTTAACTTTTTTATTATTTATTTATCGGTGTATATGGGGAAATGATAGAAAATAAATCATACACATTATTCTATAGATACTTTACACAAGAGAAATTTAATTTTATTTTCCAGAAAATAACGTGCCGAAAAGATCATCAATAAGTGTGCAATTTTTGGACTTGGGTTTTAGACTTTTAGCACCTGGAAATCTACAAAACGAAGAACTAGATGAAACTTTGGATAATTTATATACTCGAGTAGTAGATCAAGAAAAAACAGCTTTATTACAGCTCAATGCTATACATCAAACATTATTAAAATCCGCTAAATTAACCTACCAAGCTTGTTCAACTCAAACGGAAAATAAAGATAATGAGGATGATGATAATAATATAAAAAGTAAAGTTAGGGAATATTTTAACTTACCAGATCCTCTAAAATTAGTACCAGAAATTACTTATGCGAAATTTAATGAAGAACAACTTATTTCAGATATTCATGCTCTTATTTTTATGTATCGTGATAATAACTTTACTGGTAGAGCAATTGCTAGGATTTTTCAGGGAATACCTAGTCCTAATTATCCGCCTGTAATTTGGGGAAGGTGCAAATTTTGGAGAAAACATTTAGATGTTGATTTTCATGCAATTGTTAGAATCGCTGTAAAGGAAATAATTAAATTAAAGTAAATTTTGTCTTTTTGGACTCCTAAAATATTTTAATTATAAGTATGGTATTTGATTTCATTTTAATAACAATTTTAATATATTTTATTTTATATAAATAATTTATTTGATTTCCCCCGCTTTTAGTTACGTTTTCATCGTCCGACAAGTAAGTAAACTCCCAAACCCTGATCTTTATAGTGGCATAAGGTGATTTTTATTCAACAAAGTTAAGTAAATATTTAAGTATCTATCTCTTTCTTAAGACCCCTTTTTTAACCCTTGGGCGGGGAAAAAATTCTCATATTTACCGTTCCCCCTTAAACTAAACAAACCAAAAACAAAATCAGAGTGACTTCAGACGTTGAACTGTTTTCAATTTCTCTCCAGACAAATCCCTTATTTGTACCATTGTATAAAGACTAAACTAGTAGGACAACCCAATGATAAAATCTGTTTTATGCAATCGCACCTGACATCTACTGATTTTGCACGAAAACTATCTATTACCATTGTGTTTAAATACTGTGACATTATTTCCTACTATCAGAGCGATCGCTGATAATTTGACCATTGTATTGGGACAAACAAATTCCGATGGTGGCGCTTCAGTCGCCGATCAGCTGATATCCGAAACGCGTAAACCTTTTCTCGTTTGCCATATTTGCGGATTAATTTTGTTTTTTGGTGATTTTGTTTTGATTTTTTAATAACTTTTTGTGAAATAATTGTAATATAGTCTATACATGTAAGTATCTAACTAAGTTTGTAACTAGATTTTAATTTTTTACCTTTTTTTCAGATTTGTTTATAAGTTCTCTGATTTAAGATTTGTTTTTTAGTTTTTGCGAACATTTTGTTTGATAACTTAGTACATATAATTAGTTAATTAAATTTTATTTTAGTGTTAAAGAGTTCTATAATTTAGAAATAATATTAGTAATTTGTAAATGTAAGTACATAGCTACATACTTGAATGTGTGTGTTAGTTTTTTTCTCTAATTTGAGATAATTTAACTATTTTTTCAGATTTTATTTTAGAATGTATCTTAAACTTTCTTAAATTTTCAAATATTTAAATGCAACTCCTGACAGCCGTTGTATTGTTGAGGGTGAGCAAGTTTTACATGCGAAGCATTTAATTTTATGTGGCAAGAAATTCTTTTCAAAGGAATCCATTCATCTGGTAGGTAGGTCTTTGTCTACAAACATCTGCCTTACAACGACAGCCTCACCAGATTTAGGGTATTTTATAGCTTGGCAAAAATGTTACCATTGGAGGGATGATATGTTCGTGTAAAACAGGATTGTCTGGAACTTGCAAGTACGTTTCTGCATTACTGCTGAATTGCACGAGGTTGTATTTATTAAATAACTGCAGAGGCGTGCTATCATGCTCAAGCAATTATTACTGATATTGATAACAATATTTATTGTTTAGTCCTTTTTTTGGGCGTTTTTTTTGTTCCGGGATGGAGTTGAGTAACTTGTAAATTAAAACGGGTTAGAGATTTATCCAATGATGAGATGAAAGATTGTTTAAAAATTATAATGGAAGCTGGACCTGATACTAATTTAAATAGAAATTAGTGAGTATTAATTTAATTTGAGTTTATTACTCTAATCATTAATTTTTTAGTTTGAGAAGAAGAAAAGAAATACTTTTAGGTGCATCAACATCAAGTTCCACAGTTTCATTGGAAATAAATAATATTTTTGCTTATTTTGAAAACTCTGAATTTTTACATAATCTCTCAAAAGAAATACTCGTGGAAAAATATAGTTTAAATAATTGTTATAGGGAAAAATGGAATGAAATTAAAAATTATGATGGCTTAAAAAGTTTATTGTTAGCACAAGGTTCCAAAGAGTGGCATGAAATTAGAAGATTTTGGATTACCCATCAACAAAACATTTTTCCACGCTTTATGGCGATCAACTTTTTCAACCACACCTATTTTTTTTGTAATATATACTGTTTGTTTATTTTTTGGAGGAAAAAATGAAAATGTAGGTCTGAGTTTTTAAATTTTCTTGAAGTGCAACCATAAACACTACAGTTTGTGTTATTTTTCTTTGGCATTTTAACTAAGAAATCACTACACACTTTGTAACTAATAACAAAAGAAAAGAACAGATAAACTAAATAAAATAAAAACAATATCTTAATAATAAAGATATTTGCAATAAAATAACCGAAAAGCTTTCGTTAAAGCACACGTAACCAAACAAAACCAGTTATACAGTATACGATATAGGTACGCGTTATAATACGGTTACGCGTTTCAGGTATAGTTGAAATTATTGCCGCTGGTGTCGCATACAATTTTGGTTTGCTCAATAGTTTAGTCTTGATACAATGACTAGCAGCCCGCCCCGGCTTTGCACGGGGATTAAAGAAAAATAACAAAAGCCATTAAATTTATTGGGTCAACGCTTCCCTGTAAACAATATTACATGTTGTTTTATTTTCTGGCAGCAAAATAAATCGATTTTCAGGTGCTCCGACCCGCCTTAGGCGGTTGGCCATGAGGAAAACCAATCCCTACTAATTGGAAGGTTTGACCTTGAGACTTATTATTAGTAAAAACGAAAGATGTTTTGATAGGAAATTGAAGCGGTTTAAATGGATTTGGTAGATCAGTTGGGATCATCGGTATCCTCAGTGTATGAGCTAGTTGACCAGCTGGTGGTTCAGTTATAATGGTTGCTACAACTTAATTGTCCTTTAATTTCTTTATAAGAAGTCTCGTCCCATTGCACATGCTAAATTTGTGATATCTGTCGTGATTATGAAATAAGTTATTTTGATAAGGATTAATACCAAGATAAAAAAATTAAAAAATAGTTATTGTGACGTAACTATAACAGTTAGACATATGCTGTCGCGGCATTTTTTGTAGATATTTATATATTCTTCAAAATCGTAGTACATTATTTTATTCTATAATCAATAGTATTCTTAGCGCACGCGATGTAAGGATTTTAAGGTCATTTTTGGTTACATTAATGGCATTTCAGTAAGGATCCCTAATTTTTTTTTAAATGAAACATAGCCTATGTCATCCGGGAATAGTGTAGCTTGCCAACGGTGAAAGAATTTTTGAAATCGGTCCAGTAGTTTCGGAGCCTATTCATTTCAAACAAACAAACAAACAAAAAATCAAACCTTTCCTCTTTATAATATTAGTATAGATTTGACCATGTACTGTAAAAAAAACTGGTTTCATCTATCTCTGAGAAGCCAAATTACTAATTAGATAAAGGAAGACAACTGTGCTACCACTACTACCTGGTTTTACCCATGAAGCTTTTTGGAGGAGGATGGTAATATCATCCAAAGTATAACATAACAATGTTTTTTGTTATATTATAACATATTCGAAAATAATCGATCTGGTAATGAAGTTATATTAGGTAGAAATATTTATTTGAGGTACAACAAAAAATTTATAATTAATAACAGTATAAACTATATCAACTAAACAATTTAAGTAACAACTCGTTTTATATAATTCTTAAACTTATCATTCTTAATATCTTGAAGCTGGGCTATCTTAAACGTAGCATTTTCTTCTTTGCATTTCCCACACATTTCCTTAACTATCCCATGCAAAGGACTACGAAAATATACCGCTTTATTTTTGAGCGATTTATTTTTTTCATGGAACCAATTATGTAGTAAAATTTCCGTAATACATACAAAAACAGACACTATGGGGTAGAAAAATATCATTGTTGGTAGTAAAAATATTGCTGCTCTGATTAACTGCGAATCTAGTGGATCTACTTTTCTCGGTTTTCGTAATGGTTTTTTCTTATTCGAAGTATCATTGTTGCTTGGAATTTTGAAGCGTTTTATCCTCATACAACCCTCATATTCACCCGTTTCGACATTTTGTCGCGGGGGTTGTAGTGATACCTCACCAGTTTCTAAATCTATGTAATATTCTCCACTTTCAACATTCATTTCTGCAAAAATATAGTTCAGTTAATCAATGTGTTTTGCTTTTTGAGTACAGTATTACAATAAAAGATACGACCAAATTATAATTAATATCAAAATAAGTACCTAACAATCTAATTAATTCAAAAAATTCAAATTTTAAATCAAGTCTAAAAATTCAATTAATATCAAAATAAGTACCTAACAATCTAATTAATTCAAAAAATTCAAATTTTAAATCAAGTCTAAAAATTCAAGTGAAAAAATGCAGAGAAAAATTTTATTTGATGAATTATTTAATTGATCGTTTGAAAATATAATGAAGACTGAAAATATAATGCTGACCAAATATTGAGAGGTACCGACCAATTAGTTTTAAGTTGTTAACATGAGCATCGCAACAGAAAAAACAAAATCAAAGGTTATCTCCAAAGAACCCATAAGGTGCAAACTGGCAGTCGACAAAAAAAATAATTCAGCAAGTGAGAAGATTCAACACCTGGGAGTAGAGGAATCAAGTGAGAGAAATCTGATTGAAGAAACAAGAAGACAAGCCCTAAAAGCAACAAGAGTCAGCGGATACCTAAGAGATATCATATGACGAAACAAAATGGTGACTGCAAAGAGCAAGATGAGAATATACAAAATATTCGTAAGACCTATACTAACGTACGCCACAGAAACCACAGCTGAAACATCAAAAACGAAAAGAATAATGAGGACCATCGAAATGAAAATATTAAGAACCTTCAAGGGTGTAACCCTCAGGGATCGAATAAGGAGCCAGGACATCAGGGAGAAACTGGGAATACAGGATGTGATAAGATGGGTGAGAACTG
The DNA here is from genome assembly GCA_964028335.1 of Altica lythri. Classification (NCBI taxonomy): domain Eukaryota; kingdom Metazoa; phylum Arthropoda; class Insecta; order Coleoptera; family Chrysomelidae; genus Altica; species Altica lythri. Next base: position 18,707,487 of record OZ034801.1, on the reverse strand, counting down.
AGAACACACAAGCGGTGTTGGGAGAGACCATCTAGAAAGATGGGCAAAATGAGCAGAGTCGCAAAAACCAAATACGCGAAGATTGGTAGACAGACCACTCAAAAGATGGTACGAAAGTTGGAGCTCAATATCACAGGAAGAGCTCCAAAGGAGGCTAAACATATTGGATTAAAACAGGACCAGGTCCTTAATTTTGTCAAGGGTCGTTTTTTCAAAACTGAAAATGCCTAACAAAATTAAAATAATTTTCTCTTCAGAGCTTTCGACAACCAGATCGGTTGTCGTTTTTAAAGATAAAAAGTTTTTACATATACTTCTTAATGCAATGCTTTGAGTTTTAAATTTAAATCACCCAAACTGTTCATTACAGTTTTTGAAGGGGCATTTAAGAAATTATCTTAGAGACAAAAGAGAATTAACATTGATGGAGAAAATCTTAATCATCTCCGCTTTGCTGAGGATATTGTCCTAATATCAGACAATTTAGAAGAAGCCAAAGATATGCTTTATGAACTTCAAAATTCTATGCAACAAGTGGGGTTAAAAATAAACTTCTCCAAAACCAAAATGATGGCTAATCTGGTCCCCAGTGAGCAAATCAGAATAGAAACAACCAAGTACGTATACCTAGGCCATGAGATACAAATTCACAGGATAATCAAACCTGTGAATTGACCAGAAGAATAACTTACGGAAAAAGAAAGAAAGGAACCCAGAACCGATAAACGGAACAGACGACATGAAAATAATTTCAACAAACTGGATCCTGGCTGCTCAGGACAGAGAAAATTGGAAAAGTTTAGAGGAGGCCTATATTCAGCAATGGATCAAAGGTGATGATGATTTTAATCTAGTCAAATCACTTGAATCATATCAATAACACCCAAATAAAGAAAACTGTTAGTCGGTTACGTAAATTTCAATTGGGATGATGTTGCTGACATTATCATTGTTAAATTAAAAAATAAGAAGAGGTTTTATTTTGGTTATAAGTACGTCAATTTTTATGCAAAAGAATGTAACTAGTGCTCATTTGTAAGGTATTTTCAAGTTTTTCAAAGTTTGATTTTCTTGAAAAATAAAGGTCCTTCAAGAAGTAGTAACTCCATACGTATTGAATTTTTAAAAATCTACGAATGTCTTTAATATTTAATTACTTGAATTTTTGTTCTGCATTATTTTCGTAATACCAAAACTTTTTGAGTAATTCATCAAAAGCAGTTAAAAAAACATGCGTTTTCCAATGAAATTGGTAAGGTTTCAATCGCAAATAACTGGGAAAGTATTAGAGAAGAAAAGCCCGCTTTAACACAGTGTAGATTTTGAAGAAAGAAAAAACTACCTTAATCAAAATTTCGATATTGAATAACAAAATTGTACCCAAAAACGGCTCATATTTGGCCAACATTAAGAACATCGAAATTGCGTTCTACTTGAAATAGATTCAAACTAACAATACCAAAAATCATGACCTTATGCTAAGGTCGAATCAAATTATAGGTACTGACGAAAATCTAAAGGAAAAAGAAAGACATCAAATAAAAGTACAGAAATAAGTACGGCAAAACTATTTCAATAACGTAATTGCTTTTTTTCTCATTAACCTTGTATTTGAATATGAAAGGATTCTATAAATCAAAATCTTTGATATCTAATGGTAACTAAAAAATATACATATATTAAATTGAATTCAAAACATAGATTATTATTATTACTTATAAATGCATTTTATTAGCAAAATAAAAAGTATATACTTACTTCTGTATTATTATTATTAAACTACACCATATTTTAAATACTATCTGTACATTAACACTCTATTAAATTCCCAAACAATAACTGGAAATACTTCCTTTAAACTACCACCAGTTCAAAGGTCAGAAAAATTATACAGGCCACAGTTTTTTATAAATTACCTGATAGTTTATACAGTGTAACTTCGTAAATGCGACTCTTGTATTACCTATTATTTTTTAATAAGATCGATTATAATAAAATTTATTCACATATAATTATGATAGATTGAGGTAAATATTACGTTGTTGAAAGGTTATACGAGGTTTATTCAGAAAGAAATGAGAATTTTTGATATCACGGGGTAAGTACGTTAGATTCTCGAAGTTTTTTATCATTTTTATGTTATACATGTTCTTTAATATATTGTTAGTTTGTGTTTGATAAACAGAAAGGTTAGACGTGTTTTGGTATACTCTTCGATTTTCTATTATCGAACAAAATGGATCAAAGAATCTGCATTAAATTTTGCATTAAAAATGAAATAAAGTGTGCCAATCTATGTGAATTTGGTGAATCTACTATGAGTAAACCAAGATTGTATGAATGGAATAAACGCTTCAAAGAAGGCCCAGAAGACATTGATGGCGATGATCGTTCTGGACGCACCAGCACGCCAACAACTGATAAAACCGTCGAATCACTGAAGCAATGGTTTTGGAAAATCGTCGAATTACTATTCATGAGATTGTATCGGATATTTTGGGCATAAAAGTGTTCCAAAATTGCTCAATCGCATGAATATCGCTCAGGAGCAGTCTAATACCGCCAACGACAATCCAGATTTCTTCAAAAGGATCATAACTGGTGACGAAACATGGGTATATGGCTATGACATCGAAACCAAAGCACAATAATCACAATGGATGCGGCCAGAGGAGCCAAGACCGAAAAAAGCACTCATGGATTTTGCACCATGATAATGCACAGGCACATTTATCACTGCTTATTTGTGAGTTTTTGGCCAAAAACAACAACATTATCATGCTTCAACCACCGTATTCTCCGGATTTGGCCAGCTGCGACTTTTTCCTATTCCCAAAACTTTAGAGACCGAAGAAAGGACGACGTTTTGCCACAATTGATAAGATACAGGCATCGTCTAAGAGCTGATGGTCATATCCAAATTAAGTTCCAGAAGTGCTTCGAAGATTGAAAGAAGTGCTGGAACAAGTGTGTTATATCTCACGTGGTTTACTTTGAAGGAGACAAAATAGATATTGATGAATAAATAAAGATTGTATCAGTTTTTCAAAAATGCTCGTTATTTTCTGAACATACCTCGTATATATAGATATATACTTACAAAGTATATAAAAAACTAAATTAACCTTGGACGCTAATAATTATAATGTACAGCATACTTACAGTGCTTATTATATACCTTTCAATTTGGTTGGTAAATTAGGAAATGAATGTTGTTGATAATTTTGATTTTCTATTAAGTTAATAGTAGTTTACGTAACAAGTCTCGAAAGTGGTCTTTTACTGGACGAGTGGGCAATGGCAGGGCGAGCCGCAGGCAAGACCTGCAAGCCCGCGAGTCCAGTAAAAGCACTTTTGGGACGTATTACGTACAATATTTTTTTTAAAACCGGTCAGAATTTAGTAATTTCCAGTTTATTTTTGGGTCAGAAAATCTCATTTTGTCGGACCGGGCCAGAAAATTATTGTGATAGTCCGGTAAAAGCTTTTACCGGACTTATTTTTATTTTCTGGCCTTGTCCAATAGTATATTACACTACAAGCCGTGGGCATCATGGCTCGCAGTGCAGGAATCTCAAACTTTCTGCCCTTGTAGTGTATACTATTTTTCTTTGTACTTTGCCGAAAGTACGAAGGAAATTGCATTCTGTGTTAAAAGATATTGATGCCTGCCCCGACATTTGCAGGAATAACTTCTTTCGACCCGCTGTGGGCGCGACATTATCACGGCATAAAAGTTAGGCTTTCTGTCGTAATATTTAAGCCGGATGAACTTTCGGCATAGTACAAAGAAAAATGAGATTTTCTGACCTAAAAATAAACGGGAAAGTATCTACTAATTTCTGGCCGTTAAAAAAAAATGAAATTGTATTGAATTCATGTTTCTGGGTCCAATTATTGCTATTATTGTTGTAAAAAAAATTGTTGATAATCTTAAAAAAATGTTAGACATCGTAGAAAAACTGTGAAAATTGTTAGAGTCGTTAGTAATCTTAAAAAGTTGCTGAAAATTATTTGAAAGTACAGATATGAAAAATTATGTTGATAATCTTGAAAAAACGTTGTAAATCCTGAAAAGTTTATGAAAATCGTAAAAAATTGTTGGCATCTTAAAAAATTCTTGTAAATGGTAAAAAATGTCGAAAATCGTACAGGAATGTTGAAAAAGGGGAACAATTGTTGAAAATTATAAGAAATTCTTAAAACCCTTGAAAAAATGTCGAAAGTCGTAGAGAAATCTTATTTATAAAAAACATGAAAAATTGTAGGAAATTATTGACAACCTCGAAAAATTGATTAAAACGTTTAAAAAACTGTCAACAATTATAAAAAAATTGATAATTGTAAAAAAATATTTGAAAATCCAAAAAAAAACGCTCAAAACCGTAAAATATTATGGAATATTCTGAAAATATTAAAAATCGTGAAAAATTGTCGAAAGTGTAAAAAAATAAATTAAAAAAAGTGGGTAAGTTAAAACAACGAGTCGATATCAAAAGAAATTGAGAAAAATAAAAAAAAAATTGAAAAAACAGAAAAAGAAAAAAGACAAAAAATATGATGAAATCGTCAAAAACGGTAATAAAATTATAGAAATCAATTCACAAACCTAGAAAAAAAGTAAAAATTAGAAAAAACGGAATATGAAAAAAACAAACATTAATGTTAGGTGAAACTAAGTTAGCCGGGTCAGCTAGTTATTACATAACTTTTAAAAAACTTCCTTTACTAAAGCAATACTTCATAGTTTTCAAAAAGTTTTTCTAATTTTTTTTGGAAAACCGATTTGATGCTCAACAGTTGAAAATATGACGATACATATTTTTTGTTATTAATAAAACATTGAAAAATTAATTCAAAATTTAGTTATTACCCTTTGAGTACTTCAATTACCCAATTAGGGGTAAAATTGTACACAAAATAAAAATTTAATATCACAAAGAAATATAAATCAAATATTTAAATTTTTATTGACTAAATTTAAAACCAATCTATTCAATATCATTAATTCGTCCCCATTTAAGTCTAGATTTAGTAATTTCCAATTTAAGCCATGTGGGTACATATCCTTCAAAAAAGTGGGCGTTTGGATAACGTAATGGTTTTGGGGGACCATTAAATGGATGTACATTTTTTAATTTTCTTAATAAAAATTCTCTGTTAATTTGTTTTGGATCTCGATATCTATCCATGTATAAATTAAAAGGTTCTCTAAGAGGAAACCATTTTTGTTTCTTTACATAAGGAGGTGCAAAATCATATTCAAAAATTGGTTCCTTAATATCTAAAAAATATAAAAAAATATAATTATTATACCTTTTATTTTATTTATACTTACTTAAAACATTATGATAGAAATTTTTTACAGTTTTATCCCAATCCGATTGATAAAACGCTAAACCTGCTGGTGTTATATGATCTTCTAAATTTTTATAAAAATCATATGTATTAAATGTCCTCTCTGCTAGATAAAGACTGAAAAATAATTGATATTTAATATTATACCCATGTATTAAAATTTAATTAACATTTTACCTATCTCCCTTCGATTTAAACGAAGAAAAATCTAGTTTCTTATCCTGTTTATATAAAATAAATATCATCCTGTGATATCCTGTACCTTTGGGTGGAAAAGGTTGAAGATATTCAACCAATGTTTCTCCTCTTTTAATATCATTTTCAGGTATATTTCCTCTAAGAGATAGATATTAAATTTATAATCAACATAATCAAAATATATATATACTTACACAAACCAGTGAATATATTCACTATTTTGCTCAGTAAGATGCCCATCTGGATTAATCAAAGTTAATGTCCAAAGACTGTTTTTATCTGCTTCAAAAGACACTTCAGGAACTTTTTGAGCATCAGCGGGTTTTATAACATTACCAAAATAAACTGGAAGGTTACTGTTACCATCAGAACATTCATATAAAATGTTTAAAGGTACCCTAGGATAAAAATAAGCATCTCCAAATAAATGTTCAAAAACACCGTAGTGTTCAGCAATTTTTTTAATATGACTAGGACCAACAGTTTCCAGCCAAACTTTATTTACTTCTTCAAGATTTACAGTTACTGAAATTAATATAAGATTAGTAAATATTTTATAAAATATGGTGCCATATACATTTTTTATCTCTTGCCAATTTTTCCAGAGTAGCATTACGTCTTTGTTCCTTTAGAATTTGTAACCTTTCTTGAAGAGCTTTTGACCTTGAAACACTTGGAGGAGGAAGACCAATATCAACTTTATAATAGATAGCAGGATCCTTATAGTTTGCCTCTAAAATTATTTAAAGTATGTGTTAGGTTTTAATTGTGTGCATGTTAGATCATAGAGAATAAGATGATAAACTTCTATCAATCCGATTTGGATACAATTTTATATTTTCTTAAAAAAGATTTTAATTTCCTAACGTTTTTAAAATCAATGCCTAGAAACCGTGATAGATTTCTGCATAGACCTGTAGGGCTCAGGCGGGCAGCACAATTTGGGGGTCGGCTAAATTTTCAGAACATTAAAATTAAGAAAATATAGAAAATTTTCTATAGACGATCATATAATTAATTTTCCCATTCACTTCTCAATTTGTGGGTACAATATTAATATATAAACCAATTATAGTCTTGCTTGAATCATGTTAATAAAAAGAAACAATCGAATTAATAAGCTTCTTTTCAAAATACTTACATACAAATTTTAATAGAAGATATATATACCTTTTAAAACTTTTCTACAATTACTAGTCTATATATCTGATCTAGAAGAACTATTTCTAAACAACACGATAAAATATAATTTTGAAATTTTAGAAAAATATACTAACAAGAACATGACATTAAAATATACTTTACCTGCGAGTTTGGTCTCCAGAGATTTTGCTACTCCAGGGGGCTTGCCCCTTAAATGATGTCCTTGTCTTTTTATAATAAACAGAGTAAAGTTAAAATTGCCATTTACACTTTTATTGCATATAGTTCGTAAAGTCGATGCCATTTTTTAATTAATTACTAATTGGTTGTAGTGACTGTGTTAAAATTTTTTCATAATACTACTAGAAAATGAAATGAAATATATTCACCTATATTTAAGCATAAAATAAAATTTCTGGAAATAACGATTACTTAAACCAATAATATTAGGTAAAATAATTTTATACGTACGGTTATATTCACAAAATATACACACTTTTGTTGTTACGCGAATAAATAATTAGGCAATCCAAACCACGTGACCCAATATGGCCGTCCAGGGCAAATATTTGTGACAGTTCAGGTAGAAAACCATTGTGTCGAAAGCTTTTGCTGTGTTTAGATCAATTTTTGTAGTTTTTGTGTGCGTTTGTTGAGATTTATTGTTTATTTTAAGATGAAGAGCAGTTATTTTAAGAAGTTATTACAAGAACATCCCGATATTGGAGAAAGGTAATGATGAAAAATTGCAAAATATTTTGTTTACTTATCAATGTTTTCTTTTTTTGCAGGTATCAAATGAAACTAAAGTTGGTTGGTGGTTTAGATCCATTTACTTTAGATATGGACACCCTAATTTATAGCCTTGATGGAGTTCCGCCAGTTACCAACATGGATATAATCAGTTATTTGGTGTTTTCCCATAGTTTTTACACTAAAGAGCAGATGAAGGCTTTTAAAAGTTTACAAGCATACAAATATTTTGAATCTGGCTTTGTGTTGAAAGTGGGGACTACTGTTAGGAATGGTTTTTATGTTTTAGTAGGCAAGGTAATATTTTGGTTGAACATTTCATAATTACTTTTATTGGCAAGTTTTTGTTTTGGTGACAATATTTTTTAAACTCAGTCTTTACATTATAATTTTCTATTTTCATATTAAATTTGAATATTGAATTTTCATAAACTTTTATTTTGTCTTTTTTTATTATTTTCTATTTTATTATTGTTTCTAATTTTACTATTAGTTTAATTTTTATTTTAAGTATTCAGATAATTACACTGTGATTTATAATTTATTATGTTTTTGTACTTCATTTATATATTTTATTATAATTTTTTTTTGTCTTCAATGGGTTAGATGTAAGAATAGCTCTAAGCTAAGTCTCGCCCTAATCAGACACATGTTTGTATACAAAAGTGCAAATAAAGACCTTTATTATTATTATTATTATATTAGTTTATTGTTTTAGGTAAGACATTCCCAAAAAACTTCCTTGAAACCTCTGGATGTGTGGTGTTTAATCCAAAAGGATGGATCGATTTCTACAGCACATTGTACCTGCATGGCTGGGATCGGTGAAGTATGTAGTCATGTTGGAGCACTACTTTTCGCAGCTGAGTATGCGAATAATAAAAAGGAATCAATGTCATGTACGGATCTGCAAGCAGTATGGCCCATGCCAACATTATCCACAAAGGTTCCTGTTGTTCCTGTTTCTGACATGAATTGGGGCAAATGCTCCAATATTACACAAAATAAAAGGGAGATACCAGCATTATCAGCTATGGACGTGGGCAAATTATTAAAAACATGCTCTGATTTAGGACGTATGACACCACTAATGTATGTTATTGATCCTTTTGCCTCAGAAATTGAGAAAAAAATTCCCAAAACTGTAATATCCAAGTTTGATATTTTTAATGAGATATATTTAACAAAAACATACTCTGAATTAATTTCAGTTGCAAAAGGCATAGATTTTTCTGTTACAAAGGAAGAAATTTCAGAAATAGAGAAGGCTTCTAGGCAGCAGAGTGAAAATAAAATCTGGTATGCCCAAAGAGCTGGCAGAATCACTGCATCCAAATTTAAATTGGTTTGTAGAACAAATAAGATGAAACCATCGTTGTCTTTACTAAAGGCAATTTGTTATCCAACAAAGGTGTTATTTAGCACAAAAGCAACAATGTGGGGATTATCTCATGAACATGTTGCAGTTAACAGGTATGAAAAATATATGGAGGAAGAGGAAACACACCAGTCTTTGGTTATAAATGAGGTCGGCTTTTTAGTAAGTCAAAAGTGGCCTCAGCTAGGTGCATCACCTGACAGACTAGTGTTTTGTGAGTGTTGTATGGGAGGGTGTTTGGAAGTGAAATGCCCATATTTATTAAAAGACATGGTAGATATCAATGATTACCTTGAACTGAAAAGTTCATGTCTTTACAAAGATAATGAACAAATTTATTTGAAAACTGACCATACGTATTATTTCCAAGTGCAAATGCAAATATTTGTATCAAATTTATTATATTGCGATTTTGTTGTATGGTCTCCCAATATATTTTTTAAACAAAGAATTTATCCAAATTGGGAGTTTTGGCTTGAAAATTCAGAAATTGCAATAAATTATCATGCTGAAATTATAATGCCGGAACTCTTGGGTAAATTCTTTACAAGGGAAATGGGTGCTGCAGAAATAAGCTATTATTGTATTTGTAATGGAATTGATGATGGTAGGCCCATGATCCAATGTGATCAAGATGAATGTGAAACAAAATGGTTTCATTTTGAGTGTATCAATTTAGACACTGTTCCCAATGAACCTTGGTATTGTAATAATTGCACCAAAGCAATGACTGTGTAATATTAAATAAACACTTTTTCTGATAACACAATTTTGTTTTATTTTTCACTTTTAATTAAAAATCATTGTACAAAATATCTACATTATCATCTATAAGTCTTGCTATAAATATTGAAGAACAAATTCAAAACCTTAATAATAGTAATCTAAAAGATATCTAGGTAATATTAAATAAAGACTTTTTTTAATAAAACAATTTTGTTTTATTTTTCACTTTTAATTAAAAATCATTGTACAAAATATCTACTTTATCATCTATAAATCTTGCTATAATTATTAAAGAACAAATTCAAAACCTTAATAATACTAATCTAAAAGATATTAAATCCAACCCAAAATTTATACTACTTTAAGAATAAATTAAACTCCTAAAATTTATAAATCTAAAAATTAAAAATAATCATTGAAAAAATCAATATGTATAATAAACTGATGGGATCAACATAATCTAATTAAAAATTTTATCAGAAATTAGAAAACGTTATAATATAATCATTACCGTGAACTCGAACTATAATAATCAAAATTGATAAACCTAATACGCTTTCACAAACACTAATTGTTAAAAAAATAATTCTTAAAAAGTTATTTTCTAAAATTCTTAAATAAAAAGATTTATATAATAATCATATCCACATAATTAAAATGAAAAGATATTGTCTAAATTAAACTAATTTAAAGACTTATTATTGGCGGAGACAAATTAACAAGTGCACAGCATGATATTAGAATCTTGTCCAATAAATTATGTTCTCCATCACCATCATTTTTTTTCAACATACTTATTGGAATAGTACCATTCAAAATACGAAATTTATTTTTTATGAGTCCAATTACTCTTTCAATATGTATTCTTACATGGGCTAAGTGTCGTGTTTCTTCCAGATCTATTGGATGTAACTGATCCTTACCCTTTGTGAATGCAGGAATCAATAGTTTGGCTTGAAGTACAGCCAAAGGCTCTTTAATTAGAAAACCTCTATCAGCTAATACAACATCCCCTGGTGAAATATGATTTAAAAAATTCGTATTTTCCACAATTTGTTTATCAGAAGCCCTCCCTCCCCATGCATTACTTATAAAACAAATTAAACCTTGGGGTGTAATACCAATTAAAAATTTTACGGTATTGTGGTGTTTGTAGTTTGACCAGCATTGTTGTTGGGTTATTAAAACAGGAGGTTTTTCAATAAAGATCTCGAAGCAATCCACAATTATTGTTGTTTTTTCATGAAAAACTTCTTTAAAACAACCAGGTATATTTTTTCTTAATAGTGAACGTTCAGGCCAATAGATCAAGGATTGAAATCTTTTATAAATAATGTGTATTATGTTTTCAAAATAGCTAGATGCCGTACTTGGGGAAATTTTGAAGTGATATGCCAAATCTTTGAAATTCGAATCCAATCGTAACTTTATAAGGGTAAGGATCAGCTGATTGAAAGCACTTAAAGCTGTGGTACTTGTGACAGAAATATATTCTTCGATGTTTTCAAATATTACTAAATGGACAATATTATACTCAAAACCAGTATAATATTTCCATTTGTTTATATTTGAAGTTGCATCCATTAAACCATATGGTGAATTCTCTATCTTTTTCTTTAAATCTTCAATTTTTTTGGCTGCAAAATTCATCTGTTCAAAGAGTACAGCCAGTTGATCCATGGTCAAATCTGTCTGAACAGATGTTCCAGATGATTGATCCTCTTCTTGGACACAAGTACTGGTACTTTCATCAATTTCAGAATTTGTTTCCTGTTAACAAAATTAAACTATCACAAATTATATTGCTTGTGACACATTGGCAAAAGTAATAGTAAAAAAAGTTAATGATTAGCTTATTTTTTATGCAAATGTTAGTTTTGAAACTGATTTCTAACTCATGCATTGGAGTAAGCAAGTGAATGCATTAACAAATTTATTTTTTGAATATTTATACAAATGTTTTTATTACACAATGTAAACACTCACATTAGAAAATTGTAGTCTTCTCCTTTTCTCCAACCTTTCCTTTCTGTCAACATCTCCATGATTTCTTCGAACTGCTTGGGACTTGTGTCCCATAAATTGTGAAGGAACCCAATCAGGATGGTTCTCATCCTCCAAATCTGCTGGTTTACCTAAAATCATTCAAACTTCCTCTTAAAGAAAATACATTTAGTGATGGGGTTAAGTTTAATTATCGTATATCAGAAAGATTTTGTATTATTTATACATTATTTTATTTTTTGTGCAAATCTTATACCTTGTAATAATTGAATCAGACTGTACAAGGAACTTTTAATATTGTTGCATACATTTTTACAAAAACATAAGTACTATTGAAAGCTTACCTGTAACGAAGTGCTTGCTACACACACCCTGATATTTAAGCTTTGATTCTGTAAGATCATCTCTTTTAATGGCTGCTAACCACCTTTCTCTTCGTTTTTTACTTAACTCGTTTTTGTACAACAAAAACTTGTTCTTTTGAATAGCTGGCACCGCAAAAAAGCTTAATTGATCGCGGTTTGAACGGCTTCCACAACCAACTACAATACAAGTTGTAGTGTAGGCATTTTCTACTAAACAAAACACACAAATAAAGTCAAAAAGTTAATAAAAGCTAAGCTTTTATCGTTTATCAAACACTTAAACACCTTCAATAAACACGAAAACACACCTTTGCCGTAAAATCAAACAATTTATCTATTACAGACAGCCACGGTCATATACAAATAAACGTAATTTACTTTCAATGTTTGCCCTGGGACGCCATATTGGAATTTATTTGACAGGTCGTTGGATTGCCTAATTAGACTTTTTCTAAAATTTGATTGATTCAATTTTAAGGTTATAATTCTTCTTTTCACAAATTACCTGACTGTTAGTATTTTTCGTTACAGATCAGTTGTTACCGCATCGCTGCTGTCTAAAGTTTTAATATAGAAGAGGCCCTGTCAAAAAATGAAGAGACCTCTATAAATGACAGATAAATTTGGTTCAAAACACAAATAAGGTGGAGTATAAAAGAACATTGATTTTTCCTATTTTTCTCAGAAAATAAACATGTCCGATTCCGAAGTTTTACAAAATTTACTAACAGCAACAGCAGAAAAGGATGAAATAAAAGTTAAAGATTATTTACGTACATTGTCTGTAAACACCGAACTAGATAGTGTTACATTTATAAAAGATTTACTGCATTTCCAAAACACCGAAATAATTAATTCAACAGCTGAATTAGTAGCTGAATTAACGAAATTAGAGTCAAACAGAAAAGTATGTACAAATGAGGAGCTTATAAGAGATTTATATAACCAATTGGAAAATCCTGAAACAGTGTTACAAACAGTAAGAGCTCTTGGTAATATTTGTTATGAAAATAAAGAAGCGTGTAACATTATTGAGAAAATTGGGACCAATAAATTATTATCAATTCTAATAGACGATAGTCATAGAGCTGATAACTCCGTGACCACTAAAGTATCAGGTTTATATGTAAATTTATTCAACATGAATGAAAATATCATTAAAACATCACTTAAGGATGGTATATTAATAGCACTAGAAAAAATCATAAAAAAATATACAGATGAATTCGATGAAAACCGGCAATTATTAACATTTATAGTTTCCCTGATAAATAATAGTGAACATTATCTAGATGAACTAGGTATTCCGTTTACAACGTCACTTTGTACTGTTTTATTGAATTTATTTAAAGAATCTACAAGTCCAGAACTATCTGTTGCTTGTTTAGAAGTATTCCAAGCACAATGTGAACAAGGTAAAATATTTATACTAGATCTTCTGTTTTAAAGTTATTTAAAAATAATAATTTTTAGAGGAAATAAAAACATTGCTTGCCAAAGGAGCAATTTGTGAGTTCTTATTCGAACTGATAGAAGCACATAAAGATCTAGTAAATGATGAGGATAGTAGGTCTGTGTTAAAGATGGCATGCGATTTTATTGTTCTGATACTAACTGGAGGTAAGAGAAGGTATTTAAGTTAGAATACTGATTTCGTACTCTTCGCAGGTGAAAGTAGTGTGTGACCATACATAGGGTTTGAAGTTTTTGTACTTGTTTGAGTTAATAGTATAATTCTGGCTTAATTTGTTTAATTTACTAATTTTTCTATGTGCACTTGGGTAGGATAGCTTTATTCGTCCCATTAGACATTTATTGTGTTGAACGTTTGGTAATGGTTAGTAATAAATATCTTAAATCTCTTCCTTTGTTACACTAGTCTGTGTATGGGATCAACACCTTTTTCTTTTTGAGTGACATATATATTGCTTGTTTTTTCCTCAAAAGAAACATATAAAGGAAAATAAAATCTGTTTACTCATTAAAATAATCATGTGCGAAGATTTTATAAGGGACAATGAGAATAGGATTACCGTACCCGGACTAGACCACCTCTTTCCTCCATCCTCGTGTATTATTTTAGTATTTTTTAAATTGTTTATACAACATGTCGTTATTATATAAATTTATTTGTTTAGATGAATGTATGAACATGTTATATAATCGCGGTCATGGAACAGTATATAAAAACATGGTAACATGGTTGGATAGTGAAGATATTGATTTATTGACCACTGGAGTATTGGCTATTGGTAATTTTGCTAGAAACGAAGATAATTGTATTGAAATGGCTGGAAACGGTATCTCGAAAAAATTGTTAGGTAAATTATTACTACTATTAAGACTAGGAGAGAAGGTTATATATATATATTTTTTTATGTAGACATTTTGAAACGATATAACACCAGTACAAAAATGGAAGATGTAAAAATTCAACATGCTTTACTAAGTACTCTTAAAAATCTTGTTATTCCTATGAGTAACAAGCCAGTTATATTAAATCAAGGATTGATTGAGGTTATTTATCCGATGATACAGATTGATTCGTATTTGGTAGTTTTTAAACTTCTTGGGACCTTTAGGTTGGCCATTGTTGGACAAGGTTGGTATTAGTTTTTTCGAATGCATCTATAATATACTTATATATTCAAAATAATTTATAGTAACCACATGTTTGCAATTTTATATTATTCCTAATTACATATTACACAAACAATTTTTAATGTAATTTCCCAACTAACAAAAAACTAATTAAATCTTAGTATTCAGTGTATTATGAATTTTTGCGGAAAATGGATTTTAATAAAACAAATCTAAACTTTTTATAAAAAAGAATTAGGTACTGTTTCGAGGTTACCGAAAAACGTTTGGCTGTGTGCTTTCCAAATTCAAATTTCGTACATTGTTGCCAGACCAAATTTTCTTACTATGACTTCCATAGAGAACTATTTCACGATGAATAGATTACTTTAGATTACAATAAAATACTCGACTATCTACGCGATTTCTTGTAAAACGCTACGAAGTAATTCCAACACCTAATACAGAGGTTGGCATAAGTCAGGGAACAAATTTCCATTAAGAGAAAAATGTAGCGTCAAAATAAATTTATTCAAAGTGTTCAAATTGATGCCCATCTTGATCAATGCATTTCCTGCAACGTTTTTCAACGGAGAGGCAGGTCCGGCAAAGCACGTCAGATTTTCAAATCATTCTTCAATTGGTAGGTCGGGAAGGGTGCCTGGTCCTCTTGCAAAAACGCGGTCCTTGAGAAGGCCCCAGAGGAAGAAATCACAGGTGTCAGGCCACTCAACTCTTCCTTGCCCCGCACACATAACACGTATTGCGGCGAAGCTCCATCCTGCATGAAATGACGGATGTTCGAGAGTGTTGCATCGTTGTCTATTTGGCCACGTAAATCTTTGAGCATTTTCAGATAACTTTGACCCTTTACGTTACCCTTAAGAAAGTACGGATCTCTAGCATTGATACCTGCCCACACACACATCCCAGGCAGGTTTAATTCTTCTTCAATGAAGGCCTGAGGATTCTGGTCGCTCCAGTACACGCAATTATGCCGATTGACCGTACCGTTCAGCTTGAAAGTTGCTTCATCCAACCACAAAATGGAACGATGGAACTGCGGATCATTCTGACTGCATTCGAGGTTCCAATCTGCGTGCGTGGAGAAGATGTGGATGGTAAACTCGATAGTGCATGCGTTTCAGCATTCGTCGTAAAGAATGATCGGATATTTGAAATTCTTCCGATAGCTGGAGCAGATTGGTTCGGCTGCTCAACAAACGCCAGAGCCACTGTTTCCATATTTTCGTTAGTTGTTACAGATACCGGTCGTCCAGAACACGACACATCGGCAAACTGCCTGTTATTAAGAATTTCTGGGACATCTTCCACACTGTTGAACGATTTGGTAGCGGTGAGATCGGAAATTGTTGTTGAAATTCGGTAAACATTAGTTTCGTAATCGGCGTTCGTACGAAGATACGACGTAACCAAAGAAACTCTTTTTTGAAGTGTGAACTTGTATTTGTTATTCATTCTGACAACTCGGCTACTCGACGAGCAAGAGCTAACATGACACCGACACAACTTTCTGAAGCTTTAATCTTTTTCGACAACATAAGCGTTGGCTGACTTATGCCGACCTCTGTATTATTTAGCTAGTCTTGCCATAAATTTTTATACAAGGTATTTAACTAAAAAAATAAACTACTGATTTGATTTGAAACATTTTTGCACAATTGATTACTGGCATAATGAACTACAAACTACAAAAAATATATATTGAGATGATATGAGATTATATTCTATATTTAATAAAATAATTATTAAATAAAAAAAAAGGAAAATATTTTTGATCCCAGGGTGGAGTACAAAGAATTAGAATTTGTATAATTCGTTCTAATTTTCTTCAGTATTTTAATAATTATTCTCTTCATTCCTAAAAAAAGGAAAATCAAAATAAGAAAATCGAATATAAGATTAGATATTTAAGATATATCTATTTTAAAAATTTATCTAATTAGTTGACATAATTTAAATTCAAATACTCACGTTTAAGTAAAACAAGAAAATTAAATATAAAAAATATATATAAATTTTAATGATACATATTGTTAATTTGAAATAATTTAAATTAAATAATTACAATTAAATAAAACAAGAAAAATAAATGTTAAAACATAAATATTAAAGATACATAATTTCTAATATAAAATAATTTAATTCATGGACGGAATAAAGAAATACTTACGTTTAAAATATGCAATATCAATTTTCAAAGCCATAATATTTGTTTGTTATTGGTTTAACGTTTGAGGAAATGAAAAATTCTGAAATTCTAATGTATAGGTATTAGACAATAGTTAAGAAAATAAGAAATTGTAAAGTCATAATGAATCTATACCCTAGCCGCTGAAAAGATGGAATGATCACGTGGACGGCACGCACTGTTTGAATATTATTCTCCCCAACCAACGTCACAAGTCCGATTTACACCACTCAACAAAAAAGTACCCACCCTCGATGTCTACAGTTTATATTATCTCTGGTATGAGTACAGTGTAAACCGTTCTTCATTATTTCAGTTTCGAAGGCTTGGCATAGTACTATTACGTCGTCCAGTCACTGATCACGCGTCCTTGAATTCCATCTTTTCAGCGGTTCCGGTATAATAGGATTTTGACATAACAGAAATTGTACAAATCAGAGTAATGAATCAAGTATTCAAATTTTAATTTATTGGAAATATAATCAAGTAAGTAAAAAGAAAGGAAATATGTATAGTTTAAGTTTGTTAGAAGAATTCAATTGTTAGTTTGTTTATTAATTGAACGTTCTCTTGTTTTTTTGCTGTTAAAGAAGTTCACACGTAATAAATTTTCTCCTGTTGAAATTTTGAGTTTTTTTTGTAAAATATTCAACAAATAAAGGTTGAATCAAATTAAGATTATTGTCAAAGTTAAGAAGAAGTAATGGAAAGTAAATGGTAAGAAGAGAATTTGATTTTTAAGTAAATATAAAGTCTTGAAAAGCGGAAGCATAGCAGTATATTGGCAGAAAAGTACGTTTATTAAGTTTAAGAAGAGTAATTCAGCATATAACCAGATAAGAAGTAATAGATCAACTTACCAGTTTATTAGATAGCAGATTATCCAGAGATACAAAGAAAATTTTCTTTTGAAATTGGTCCTGAATGGATGCAGCCAAGGCATAAAGGAAGATCTTCAGTAATCACGGTATCTTATTCTCATTTAGAAGTAAAAAATTTGTGTGTTATTTCCTTTTATACTATAACTGAACACTTTTCCACTATTTAACTGAACACCTTTTCACTAGTTTGTAAGATAATTTCCATTTTTCAAGTTGTAATTAGATTCAGAGTTTTTTTATTTTCATTTAATTCACTACGTGTAGCTTTGATATTGCATTTCAATATTTACCGTTCAAGATATAAAGTAAGGTTAAGAAATTCTTCCTTTAGAAACTCATCATTATAACGTAGTTTGGTACATAAGAGTTAAAAATTTATATTCGGCACATAAAAGTATCAAAATTAATTTATTTAATTTTTTTTTAATCATTGAATTCTGCTCTGAGATATGAGTATTGCCAGGTGTATATAAAGAAACTCATTATATTAAAAATCATAAATATTAATTTGCATTTACCATAATTAGAATTTCATTTCAAATTTAAAATAAAAAAAGGTAAAATTTATTAGTATTACTTATAGCATAATAACTTATAAAATAATTCTGAGCAAGTTATATGTGTTATAATATATTTAAAATGGTGTTCAGTACCGAAGTCTGTTAGGCCATTCATCGATCGCTGTACGGACGACATCCATAGGAAAATTGTCCACAGCTTTTACCAGCGCGTGCTTCAATTACTCCAGAGTATGGTGACGTCTTATACAGACCATACTGATCAAAATTTATAGTCGAGTGATTTAAGGTCTAGGCTAGCTGACGACCATTGTTCACTAATAGCAAATTCGAGTACATGATTTTATGTGTAGATTTTGGAATATTCATTTGTTAGAATGCCATGTTAATCATTTCTAGCCGCTGATTTAACGCCATTTTCACAAAAATGTAAGGAAGTGTCGCCGTCAGAAGACATCCCACCGAGGGACTGAGGCAAGATCAGACCTCCTTCGATGCTTCGCACAGGTTGGCGAGTTTTCTTGGATGAGTGTGTGCATAAACTCTATCGTATTGCTTATTTAAAATTTCCTTCATCTGTAAATAATATGTTTGTCACTTGAAGGCCTCAATTTCTAAATCTTCTTTGATGATGCGACTTATGGTTATCGACGCAATATTCATTTCCCATGATTTTTTGTTATCAGACAGGATTTCGGTTAATTCTTGACCTAACAGCATTAATAACCTGTGGCGTACGAGCTGCATGAGGCTGACGGGATCTTTGATGGTTTACTCCTCCCGTACTCACAAACAACGTACGATAGACAAAAACAAGTCAAATATTTAACGGTTTTAGTAATTTAAAAATACGACCTCTTTTTATTCCACCCTTTATGAAGAGTGAGGTTTTCTTTGTCTATCCACTTCATCATAACGGCTCAAACTAGAATGGAACTTTGTGGCACGTTGATAGTGTACATGTCAATACTGGCACAAGTTGCTCTTACACTTGTATCAATATTTATGACCGGACTAGGTATAAAATAGGCAAAAATCCTGAAATATCTTTCATATATAGAAAATTATAGATATATTTAAATATTTTTGTTAAAATCCATTAAAACTTATATAATAACCCTATTAATTTCGTTACATCATAATGTATAATAAACAAATTGCACTGCTTAATTGTTGGCATTTTAGAAACACATTTATTACTCATATCACCATATTTAACATTTTTCAGCCTCAAGATGTAAGGATCTGTTTACTCGTCCAGAATTTATTCAAAGAATTGTATTCTGGTCTCGACATACAGAAACAATTGGTATTTCTGATGAAGTACCAAATCTCTTAACAAACCTTGTATTAAACTGCCATATTTGTGAACCTTATAGAATTTTATTCGAAACAGAACACGCGATGCAAATTCTTGTTGATATGACAATGAGAACATGTGTTATTATGCAAAATCACGGTTATTTCGTTATTTATATGATGTTTGCAGCTTGTTCGCAATACAGAGAAGACTCACTAACAGAAAGTTTGTGTGAGGAAGAAGAAACTTTAATATACGGTCTTATTAAATCATTACTAAAAGCTAATGTTGGAAAAAGAATAAGTTTAGGTTTAACTAAACAATGTCACAGAATGGGACGGAATATTATTGTAAATTTTGTTAATATGATGGAACAACTTGTTAAGTCGAGGGAATTATGCAAACATTTAAATGAAGCAAAAGTAGTCAAGGCTATGGAAGGACTTTATAAGAATCGAAATGTTTGTAAAATTGGATTACTAGATCTGATTGAAAAAGCCATTTTAAAGGAATCTATATTATAAATATGAATTTATATTGCATGTTGCATGTATGAGTGTTTTGTTTGTGATGTTGTGTTTGTATGAGATTTATATATATATATATATATTCATCAATGGTAAAGGGTTTTTCAATAAGGGCGGGTAGATGTTGAAATGGAATAAAACAAGCTGTGTGTGAGGTATTAACAAAATTATTTTTTTATTTGAAAGGCGCGTGTATGCCATTAAGTGTGGAATATGACATCATTCAAATGCTCACCTCGGCTTCTTACGGTGGCATGGATTCTAGTGGTCCAATTTTCTATGACTCTTCCGCATAGATCCGGATGAATTTTAACGATGGCCTGTGTTATGTTCACCTTTAGGGCATCGGTCGATTGTGGTTTATTTGCAAAGACCTGCAACTTCAAGAAACCCCACAGGAAAATGTCTAGCGGGATCAAATCGCATGACCTTGGTGGCCAATTCACATCACCCCAGCGAGAGATAACCTTACCCTCAGATCGTTCATGCAGAATGTCAATCGTGGCGTTTGCTGTGTGGCACGTAGCGCCGTCCTGCTGGAACTACATGTCGTCTAGGTCCATAGGGTTCCATTTAGGTCATAAGAAATTGGTTATCATCGTTCTGTAGCACTTGCTGTTGACGGTGACCGCCTCACCAACGTCGTTTTAAAAAAAGTACGGACCAATGACGCCGCCGGCCCAAAATCCACACCAAACAGTAACTTTTTGAGGATGCATTATCACCTGGTGATCCTCGCGTGGGTTGGTGTCTATGGTGTCGTCCATAAAGATGATTTTTCGGCCAAAATTGGGGTCCTCTCCCAAACAATTCGAAGCTCAGTCAGCGAACAAACGGCGTTGATTATGGTCATGAACTTTGAGCTACTGGGTCAGTTGGATCTTGTACGAGTGTAGGCCCAAGTATCGACGCAAAATTCGCCAAGTTGAAGTCTGCGAAAGGCCGAGTTCTTGTGCACGGGAAGAAATAGACTGCCTGGGGTTCTACTGTACACGTTCACGGACCGCGGCGATGTTCTCGGCCGATCTTGCGTTTCTTGAACATACGTGTGTTGGCTAATGGCTTACTAGACCGGTCGTCTCAAATTTGGCCACCAAACGTTGAAGAGTCGACTGTGAAGGGACCGTAAAATGGGCGTAATAAGCGCAACGTTTGCATTAATGAACACTCATTTTGATATTAAAGTTTTATCATTTGAACGTGCTGTTCAATCGTGTAACTTGCCATGATGATTTGGCATAAACAACTGAATAATAAACAAAAGATTTGACAAATGTCACCAAAACAAAATGACCGCCATGGGGCGCAAAAAACTACCCGCGCCAATTGAAAAACCCTTTATATAAAGTCTTAGTTCCTAGAAAATTACACAAAATTATCAAAGAATAATCATTTTAAATGTTGTGATAGTAACTTACTTACTGTATATAATATCGTAAAGTTTCTTAATTTTTAAGTTATATCCCATTGATATCGTATTTGTATAAAATAGTTTCTTTGTTGGTTTCATATTCGTATTTATAAATTTCTTGATTTTTATGAATGTTAAGTCGTTTTTAGGACTCTTAATCAGTTCTAATACATGTTTTCTAATCAATCCATATCAGATTTTAATAACTATTAACGTCTCTCACATATATTAGCTCGACTGGCCTTGCAGGCTTGGTTGGAGATTTTTCTATATACGTTCGTGTCTAAGGCTTTCTCTTTCCAGTTTCTGACATCTAGTTGCTTTAAATCTTCCTCCACTGCCGTCAAGTATTTCCTTTTGGGTCTTCCTCTGTCTCTTTCCCATCATAGAACTTCTCAGTATATTGGTTACTCTCGTTTCTGGTAGTCTTTCAACATGTCCTAGCCATCTAATTCTTTAAGCCTTCACTTGTGATTTTACTGGGGGGTTGTTTGTCGTATAGTTTCATATTTGGTCAGCTTTTTTCCCTCCATATGACCTCCTTAGATTCCAGATTTCTAATTTCTGTTCTTCTGTTGGTAAAAAAATTATAGTTTCTAGAATCAGTGATGATCTGGAGCTGTATGTGCTCGAGAAGTACATTTTGTTGGTAGCATTGTTAACGCTAAGAAATACATACAAATTCTTAAAAATAGTTTGTTACTCTCGGAATTATGGACATTTTTACTCTATCAAAAGAATTTTACACAGAACACAAAATGATCTTTAACTCGGTACAGTCAGTGGAATTTTTCCTTTGGGACCCATTAGTTGCAACAGACTTCTTCGTTTGTAATTTAAATAAAATTTGCAAAATTTTGCGTAATTCAAATTGTGTATTTTAATAAAAATTGAATAAGTGTAGGTTTTGTAATATAATAATACTATTTCTTGGATCGAATATTGTGCTAAACAGTTAAGAAATCTATTTTCATAATTCTAGAACAACAATCACATCATAAAATTTCCTTATTTTACATATTAACGTCATTTCTTTGTTGTTTTATATCGAGGTATAATTATTTTTTATTTTTATTTTTTTTTGTATCATAATTTTTTTTAGAATCTACCGCTTTGGATTTAATTTCTCGCAAGGAACTAATAGAGAAGCTGGTGTTTTGGTGTTACCATTCGGACCATCTCGGTGTTCGAGGAGAAGTGCCGAGGCTTTTAGCCTGGTTAATAAAACAGTGCCATTCCTTTACACCATTTAAACTTTTACTAGAAATACCTGACAGTATTAAATGCATTGTGGAAATGATTTCATCGAATCATGCTTTAATGCAAAACGAAGCGTTTTATGCATTAACTTTATTGTGTAAAGGATGTTCTGGTAATACAGAATCTGATAAGAAAAATACTCTCATAAAAATTTTAATAGATGCTAATATTGGTAAAAACTTATATTTTATTTTATCGAAATATGTGGATAAAATGGATAAACCTACTATTGAAAATTTGGCACTTCTATTAGACGAACTTGTTACTTCAGAAGAAATATGTAAACATTTTAAAGATGTTGATCTAATTACACAGCTAATTAGGATTTTTAATAATCAGAATGTTTGCAAAATAGCAATTTTACATAAAATTGAATCGTTAGTGTCAAATAATTAAATTATTATCTATTAGCGTTATAGATTAATTATTTATTTTTTCTATTAAATAAATCAATAAATAGTAATATCAATGAATTTAAGCTTAAATATTAATAGAGTGATTGTTGACAAAATATATTCAGTGTTATCTAAATAAAGGTAACATATTTGTCATTTATTGAATATCTCACACAGAAAGATATTTTGGTATTCACTAAAAATTAATAATAAAAAAATATACGACAATACTGCTGTGATAACCACAATTTTAACAGGAAAATTTGCTCTCCGGTGAATTACTTGATTAACGTCCCATTGAGGAGCTGATAATAACCTAACTACCAAATTCTTACACGGCGGTTGGCTGTAATCCACAATCTACTGTTTTGTGGTGGAATAATCAAGTTGATTTTACTACACAATGCTTTATTATTATTATTATTATTATTACAGTTTATGTTTCTGTGTAGCGGAATTTGTCACTTCACAACACGTACCGGCATAGAGCGTAGACAGAAAGCGAGATTTACTGAGCGGCAAGAGAGCTGAGAGAAGACGTTATGAGCAACGAGAGAGCTGACAGAATACGGAGCATTGAGAGAGCTTAGACAATACCCATCAAAAAGAGAGTTGTGTGTGTACTACCGAGTAGCAAGAGAGCTTAGACAATACTTCGCAGAGAGAGAGAGAGAGAGCTGTGTGAACTTTCGAGTAGCAAGAGAGCTTGGAAAATACTACGCGGCGAGAGAACTACACAGCGAGAGAGCTTTGAGAATACTACCCGGCGAGAGACCTGTGAGAGTCTGACCAGAGAGAGAGAGAGAGAATTTTGTGTATTTCAAGTTGTAGTGTTAGTTTATAATAAAAGGACTTACAGGTTTTTGATGATTTCTTCCAGTAAAATCCGGCTCGAAGGACAATATGTTTAAGATTGCTTGACAAATGTTTATGTGTGGGTCGAAGCTCCATCTTGTTGAAACCGTAACAGTGTATTCATTTTCTTCCAAAAAGTAAGGACCAATTATCCCTACTTTCGAAACACCACAACACACGGTAACACGTTCACAATGCAGTGGCGTCTGATAAATGTCACGTGGATTGTGATCACTCTGGAAATGTGGAAGTGAGCCTCATAGTTAAAGAAATTGACCGCGTCGACAGGCAGTTTTTCAGGGAGCGCTTCATAAGCATTATGGTGGGCAACAAAATCGCGTTCATTAAATGCAAAGTCTTTATAAAAGGACACGGCGAAATTTACTGCAGAGCTGTTATCACAAAGGCGAAACGATGTCAGAACGATTGTCAGTTTCGTAACGGGACATTGTCGGCTCAGTAAACACATCATTCAGCTGAACTTAGCAGATGAGGACATTTGTCAATACTGACAAGAGGAAGAAGAAACCGCATTGCATGTCCTATTCCAATGTGAAGGCCTTGCAAGGACGCGGTATCTAGTACTGGGTGAGGAGAAACCGGCTATTCCAAGTTACGTTGCAGAGGCCACTGTCAAGGCTCTTAAGTCTCATTAAGAGGGCAGGGCTAGACAAGGTGCTCTAATCCTATTCCAGAGATGATGGGTGTTCAAAATAGATCTGTAAATGAAAATTCATTCTTTTTGTAGAGGGTGTTGTTAATGGTCTTCCTTTTGGATAACAGACGCCGTGACCCAACTGTAGTGGTTTCTGAAACAGGGTTTCCCTTCCATAATTTGCTCTACTCAAAGGTTCAACAAAGAATGAGTTAACAAAGGGGTTTTGTACATGATATAATAAGAATTAATACTTATTAAACTTATTCCATAAATCTGATTGTTAAAACGAGCAGAAAATGGGTTAGTTGTAGAGGGAAGTCAAAATAATAAAAAAAAACAGTGCACTTTCAAACGGGGTAATTTTGGGGTAACTCTACAAATATATCTTTGAAAATTTATTACCACAGTGGTGGTCCCCTATCAGTCTCTCCATTTAGGTTATTAAGTTATTATTCATTCTGCTCTTATATCCATTTTTCCACACATAATTTCTTGAGTATTTCGTGAATACCAATATTCTATCTTTTTGTGAATGATTATTTTTTGCACTCAAAGCTATTAAAACAAATCAATTCAAATTTTAAAATAATTAAACCTTTATATCTAACGCTAGATACATTTTGTGAATTTGTATTGATACATTTCTATTTTTATAATTAGTGCATGTTGTGTCTCTGCGTAATTATATGTATAACTCAGTCTTTTCTTATTAATTGATCTCATATATTAATATAGTGTTATGTTTAAGATGTTATATACTATTCTAATTCTTTTATTCATTAGTATATCAAGTAATAAATGTATAATTTTGATTTTTAGTTTAGATAATTTTATAACATTCACCAAATATTTCTTATGACCGAATTCACTAATGATTCTTAAAAGTTAAGCAAGTGTACAAACTTTTAAGAATCTATTTTAATATAAGTATCACATAACAAATTTAAATCTTTCTATTTTTAATAGTATATAGATATATTTTCTTGTTCAATTGAAACCCAGATTAAGAAGAAATTTGTCAGCAAATATAATTACCACTACAATTAAGGCACATATCCCACTGTTTCACCTTATAGAATTCTTGTGGTTTCTGCTCGAAGAATTTTTTTACTGCATTTTGTACTTCTTCGTCCATCTAAAAACGATTACCTTTTAACGCCTTTTTCAGTCGCCCAAAGATGTGAAAATCAAAAATCACAAAGCGATAAATCGGGACTGTAAAGTATTTAGGTGTTCTAGTATCCTCCTGGACCTGAACCCTGAAGGCCAACACGATCAATAGACTAGAGGCGTTCGAAATGTGGGTTCTATGCAGACTGCTAAAGATTTCATGGGTGGACCACATAACGAATATTGAAGTGCTTAGAAGAGCAAATCGTGAACGAGAGCTATTTGAAATAATAAAAAAACGAAAGACCGCTTATTTGGGACATATAATGAGAAATAACAGGTACGATTTGCTCAGGCTTATAATGGGAGGAAAGATCGAAGGAAAACGCGGCATTGGAAGGAAGAAGCACTCCTGGCTTAAGAATAATCGGGACTGGACGGGTCTAGATGCCCATTCTCTGTTCCGAATAGCGCAGGATCGACAAGAGTTCTCCACAATTGTGTCCAACCTCCGATAACTGGAGATGGTACCATAAGAAGAAGAAGTATCCTCCAATTCTTTCGTTATAGATATTCTTTCACTACTTTTGTCTTTAATCTTATAACTTAATGGAGCTTGTTCAGAGTTTCATTAGACAGGTTTTTTGTTCTGTAAAATCATTGAGTAAAGGTCTTTCCCGGCTCAGCGTTTCAGGGATAAAGCAACTTTACCCAATTTGATCTTAATATGTCTACGGTTTCAATTGAACAAGCCTCGCATTTTCTGTGCTATTATAAAATAAAAAAAATCGATGCTGTAAACATATAATTCCTTTTTGAATCCGAACACTTCAAATATTGAAAACTGAAAAATTGTTGGGATCATTCTCACAAAAATATGTAAAACTTGAATTATTTAACATTAAATAAAAATGAATTACTAAAATATTTTACTGATCATTTAATATTGTATAGTTAACAGTATTTTTATTAATATTTCTTACGAATACATTTTTTTTTTAAATATATTCAATCTGATAATGATCTACAACTATTTTTGCTTTATATTTATAAATTTTGAGGTTTCAACAATAAAATTTGTTCTGAGTATTAAATTGACTCTCATTTTCATACAAAGTAAGAGTATGGAATGCACTATATTCTACACGAGCCGAAGGCGAGTAAGTAGGTCACACGAACGTGGAATAGCTATTCCATACGAGTCATCGACTTTATTTTTTCTATTACTGCTTGTAAAATACAATTATATTTTTCAATAAATTATATTGCAATTAAATAAAGATTTTGTCATTTAGTGTCTCATAAGAGATCTTGTAAAGACTATTGACACAATGGAAGTGGCTTTAAATGCGTTTATAGATGTAGAGAGAGTATTCGATATTACCTCATATGATTCTATTAGCACTACTGCAACAAAAATGGGTATAGAACCTACCATCAAATGAAGACACTCCATGCTAAATACTAGAAATCTAGTTACTTACCTTTGAGATCCATCAACTAACATAAAAGCATTAAAAGGCTGTCCTCAAGGGGAAGTTTTATCGCCTTTAATGTAGTCAATGGTAGTTGACGATCTCATAGAAGGGGTTTCCTGTTGTGGGCAATACGGTTAATATAATTATTGTGGTAAGAGGTAAACATGACTGTATTATTACTGACTGAAGCAGAATGCCTTAAATCTCATAACCGCTTTGTGTTCGAAGGTACGACTTACTGCCAATCCTAGCACAAAAGATACTTATTTCACTTACCAACAGAAAAAATACCTCAATCTTATCGTCGACAGGAAACTTATATGAAATCCACACTTGGTAAAACAAATCATCGCAACAAAAGGCAATAATAATGAAAGATGCAAGGACTCGCTTGTATAGGGTCCACTGTCTCCAAAACGAGATTTCAAACTCACTTTAAATGTTACTAGTAATGAGTGTGAGTTAACACAAAACACTTACAAAAGGAGTCCTTGCTTAAAAGTATTATTACAAGAAACTGTAAGTGTATTTAATAAAGCGAGTTATCAATCAACAAATGTTGTAGAATGCAGAATATTAATTATTCTATCGCTTTACGAGTTTTTGAAAAACATTTTCAAAGACATTGACCATTTAACTAAGAACAAAAAACTACTTCCCGGGCTATGTGCCCCGACGGATATTGAATTATACTTCAAAGTCAAACGGAGTTGGCATATCTAATAGATAATTTAAACCAACCATTTTGGTTTGTAGTTAGAAGGGACAATATAATTTGTACTGACGAGGTGCAAATACACAGAAACCGGTCTACAAGTTATGTTGGCCCTTCTAACTACAAACCAAAATGGTTGGTTTAAATTATCTATTAGGGTAGTACCGAATTCCTAACTATGGTCAGATCATTACGATCGACCCCCAGCTGAGCTACCGGTCTCAGACCCTCTCCTTTAATCCTATGTCCGAATTCCTAACTGCCTACAAATATTATTTAATTCTGTATTTAATAAATCTAAAATAGTCTTCAAAATTTTAAAAACGAAATGTGTTTTGGAAAATTTTACATTATTTTTAACTTCCCGCTAAAAAAATTTAATTTTTTTTTAGAATCGGGAAGTTATTGGTTTTACCCCGTTTTTCGAAAATCGTGTTTTCATCGGATCTCAACGTTTTGAGGTATTTGGAACCTCACCTGACTATTTTTACGAGGGTGTCTGTATGTACGTGTGGATGTGTGTGTGGATGTATGTAAACCTCTTATAACTTTTGAACGGCTTGACCGATCGGAATAAAATAAAAAGCGTTCTAAAGAGTTCCATCTAACTTAGATTACCTGTAAGTTTCAACCGATTCGAACCAGTAGATTTCGAGAAATTTTAAGATAACCGAAAAAAACAATTGCTAAAAATGATGTTTTTTGGGCATATCTTTTTGGCCATTACATTGATCAATTTCATAACCTAATCAGCTCTCAAGCTTAAAAAACCACGTCGACTGCCGTTTTGCAAATTAAAATCGGTTGATTCGTTCGTGAAATATCGTTGTCGAAAAATTTCAAAAAAAGGTTTTTTTTTAATAACTTAGAGATTTTTTGACTAATCGATTTTGCACTCCTAGTAACGTTTTTAGGTCTCAAAAAACTGCATCGAATGCCATCTTGGACATCAAAATCGAATAACGCGTTAACAAGTTATGGCTTTTTAAACATTTCAAAAAAAGTCAAAAACGTCAAAATACGTCACGTTACTATTTATAGCTTTACGGTTAAAACTAGCGGGAAGTTGCAAGGATGGCCTTTAAGGTCAACCTCTTTTCGAATTTTTTTTATAAGATTAGATATGAGTCGTAAAAGTATCGCGCGTTAAAATCTTGAAGTGAATGTTTTTAGTGAAGATAAACTGTATAGTAGAAGATAAACTGTTTGAAGTAATTTTTTTCTAATTTTGTGTGATTAATAAAATTAAAAAAATTATATATTTATTTTTGTAATTTTTTTCTAACTTAATAAAATTACAGAAATTTAAACATTGCTACTATATATTTATTTTCGTTAACTTGATAAAATATGTACATACATACATGTCAAAATATATAAAAAATAGTTAAAATAATTATATATATGTACATAAATACAATTCGATTAAGAAATCTAAAGTAGTCGCCAAGATCAGGTAAAAGATGTTGAGTTAGGAATTCGGACATAGGATTACCGAATTACTTACTAATCCCTAAATTTTATGACCGCGGTTAGGAATTCGTATATCCCGATCTATTAGATGTGCCAACCCCGTTTGACTTTGAAGTATAATTCAATATCCGTCGGGGCACATAGCCCGAAGTAGTTGTTTCTTTTTAGTTAAATGGTCAATGTCTTTGAAAATGTTTTTCAAAAACTCGTAAAGCGATAGAATAATTAATATTCTGCATTCTGCAACATTTGTTGAGTCCTCACTTATTACACTGATAGGTCTAAAACATCAGAAGGAGTAAGTATAGGGGTTACAGATCCTATTGTTAGACTCTCAATAGCTCCATGAAACATTTCTACAATCTTTCAAGCGGAGCTTTTGGCAATAGACTTCTGGTGCTCAAGAGTGCATTAAAAAACGCCTCAATTCACCCAGAATATTTATTGCTTTTGATAGCCAGGCGCTGCTTTGAAGACTGCAATCTAACACGTTCGAGTCGAAAACAGCCTGGAAACTACAATCAGCCTATTTAAAAACTGGCTAAACACAACAAAGTAACTTTTGTCGGAAACGAAATTGTTTATAGTCTCGTAAAAGAAGGAGCTAGAACTCCTTTTATCGGACCTGAATAATACTGTGGCATCTCAAAATGCCCCATTATGGATAAAGTAACAGGAAAAGGAACTCCAGGACAAAGATATGCAAAAAGATTATTAATACGCGCAATTCTAAATTACTCTTAGAGCTTTAGAAAACCGAACTTAGAGTAATCGCAGGAATTCTCACAGGACACTATCACCTGAGGTATTATCTCTGTAAAATGGGCAAAATGGACTGTGGAAAATGCAGATTCTGTGAGTATTTATATAAAACGGTTGAACATGTTATCTGTAACTGCAGAGTAATCGTTCGCAAGCGACATAAATATCTGAGAAAGGTCTTCTGAGAGCCAGATTTAGGTTACAAACGTACTAATAGACTTTCTTAAAAGTCTAGACCTTATGGACTCATAAGTAGCTGTAGGGTATACAAAACAAATTATTTAGATCGCAGTGTAGTAAGGTCACTGTCACAATCCACAAGCTTAAGGATACCCTTTCTGCTGATGTATTACCCAATTTTAGTTTTTTTTTTTAAGATGGTTTATTTTCATATTTTCAAGATACCCATTTTATTTCAACTCTCATAGACGAGAACTGTACGAAAATAATAGTAATTCTCGCACAGTTTTGCGGAAAGGACATCGTTTCCATGATATAAGTAAGTGAAGAACAAAGGTATTCTATTGTAGTTGTAGAAAAAATATATTATCACACGAACTTTATTTTGATCTTTAAGTAAAATGTAAGAAAAGATCATTACAATAAACAAATTGAAAAATAAGTATTTTTTTATTATTTTAATCGACATGTTAAAAACTAAGCGTTTTCTTTTTTTCTCGATTTTTTTCTCTTCTTTTAAAAAAATGCGATAATTTCCTTTTTTTCGATATTTTTCCCCTTTTTCTTCTGTTTTATTTGTTTTTTATATTTTTTAATTTTATCTTATATTCTCGTTTGTTTCGAGTTTTTTACCTATTTTTTTCTGATATATTTTTCAGTTTGTCGTTTTATTTTACAGTTTTTGCGACTTTTTCTTCATTTTTCGACTATTGTTACGTTTTTTACCTGTTTTCTTCTTTTTTGTTTCGTTTTTTTTTTCTCGTTAGTTTCCATTTTTCGTATTATATTTGTTCTTAACACATTGTATGCTTTTTATAGTTTCAAACAAAGGTTATTTAATAATAAAAAACAGAAATTAATTTAATTTGTATTAAAAACAATTGAGGGTTTCATATTTTTTAATATAAACTAATAAATTTTTGCTCAAAGTATAGGCAACTAAAAATACAGATGCTTTTGGAATAAAAAATACAATTTTACTCACCTTCTACTTTCTATTAAATATACCCTTTTTCAAATGACATTAAAATGTATAAACTGATTATTATAATTTAAATTAATTATTAGTTAACCGGTAGTTCTACAGTGAACAAGGCTAATCTTCTTTTCTATGTTGGTATACTAGAAAATAAGCGCAACTTTAAGAATTCTAATTTTTAGGTTTCTAACTTCAAATAGAAATAAATTTAATAATTCCAATCAAGTAATATCCGTAAATATCGTTTAGAAAATACTGCAATATATTTCAAATTTCAAACCTGTCGCATAGTTGTATGCTGCTGCCATCATAAAAATGACGTTATTTTGTTGAACTACGAATGTAGATCGGTTTATAAGACATCCTGTGTTAAATTGTTTATAAAATAGTTGTTCACCAATTTGCAATATTAGAATAACTTAAAATAGAATATCTATGTTAGTGTATAAATTTTAATTGAATTAAATTTGCTTGTGTATATAAAAAATAGTTTATTACTGCAGCAGAATATGTTATATATACGGCCATGTTTACTGTACTGAAAGTGGGCTGTGCATTTATTGGTACTTTTTGAGTGAAAATTTTTAATCCAAAGTTAATATTAAGGTGCACACAACTGTAAACTGATAATCCTCGAAAATGGAATCAACAGACAGAGGTAAGAAGCTTTGTAATTTGCAGAAATTTGTATTTTAAATTGCAGAAAGGGCAATGACAAAGTCAGGGTCGTGGTATTTGGTTCAGTGACCGCATTTCTGAATCAATCCAGACCAAGATCTTAATACCTAATTTAATTAATTAAAGGTGAATTGTTTATTTACAAAACCTAATTTGATAGCCTTTTAATGTCGTTTAAGTAAAATTTGTTCCTTTTAGTTTATATATATGTACTTGATTATACAGTTTGTCCCAATTAACTTCTTTGCGTAGTGAAACAGGATTGTAATTTGTATTTTTTATTAAAGTAAAATATATTTTTAATTTGTATAACAGGGTTGTATTATAAAGGAAAATAAGTACGTACCTACTCAAAATTGTGAAAGAGAATTGCTAAAATTGTAATACCCTTGATAAGTAGCTTACTGATGTCTTGTTAATCCTTTACTCGAATTGCATAAAGTACTTAAGGGTGTCATTTAATCCTTCTCTCGAACTACAAGAAGTCATTAAAGCAGGTACAATACCTACTATAACCCCTGATTAACAAATAACATTTATAATGGTACTTTAATTGTCGTGGTCATGTTCTAAACGATCGATGTGGTAAATTAGGGATAGAAGGTGTTACTATCTGATTGTTTTGAATATCATTTAAAACTGAGTGCGCCGTTATTCCTTTTTTTATTATGTTTGAAGAATCAATGTGCGCGCTTATGTCATTTTTGTTTTTATTTTGTTTGAAGAATAAATTAAAAATGGAATAGTGAACGGGGAATTGAGCAATTTTAATTCTTATTGCACATCACCACATCCAAATATTCATGTCTTCATAAATACATTAATAAATAAACAAAAAACAAACAGACTCTTATATAAAAATTAATAGTTCTATGTATTTCTGGACACAATTTGAGACGATTCATAAACATATTCGAGATCGACAAATTTATCTTCGAAATAAAATGCAACGATATAAGAATAATGAAATTTCAAGGGCCGATTTTGTTAAATGTTGTTCGTATAAGTTTAGTGGGTAATTTGTACATATAATAATATTATGTAGCATCATCATTTTTATGCCTATATTTTGTAATACATTTCTTTTACAAATTAATAATTCAGTGTGTAATTCTACGTAACAACATATATGTAAATATATAAATATATCTTCATTTTTGTGTATATATTCGTATTTTTTGCTTTCTTCGACAAACTAATAATTTTAAAAATATATATTTTATACCTATAAAACATTATTAAAAATTTTTAATACAGCAACTCTATATTCTTATATTTGAACAGTGCTATGGTAGGTTTACACCTTTGAATATAAAACAGGTTTTATATTCAAAGGTTTACACGCTTGACGCAAGCCAAGCCAAACACCCCCTTTACACGCTTCTGTTTGTGGAAGTACTTGCCAAGTATGTCATCCTACTGTTAGAAAATAGATAGCATTTTTTTTATAAAAATACCAAAATTGACTTAACCAATCTGCCAAAAAAGTAATTACTGTAATGTTATTGACTCTGTAATACAAAAAATAAATGCTATTATAAAGAGTCGTATGTTTCCAATTATTTAAATTCTATTTTAATTTCTCATATGTTCATAATAAAATTGTAGGAGTACAAAATCCACATAATAAAATTTCGCATTCTTTCGCTTACAAGCAATATATTCCTCCGGTAAAGTAGTAAAAACAAATTACATTTTGTGTTTGTAGCAAATACCTTTTAAAGATCAAAACTCGTCTTTAGAATAATGAGTTTCGCCTGAAACAGAAACTAACCAACACCAAGAGACCCTTAAAAATTTTTTGTTCTTTCAAGGGATAATCATCATGTATAATAAAAGCCACTAAAATAAAAATAAAAAATGACGAGCCGTTAGCCTTGAAATCGAAGTTTAAAGGCAGGTTTATATGTAAGTATATACAGTGTGATGGTGATAAATGCCTGACTTCTATAAATAAATTACATACACATAAAGTACATTAAAAAATACGTCAGATAGAAATTTATTAATTATAATGCTAAAATAATATAATAATTAGGATATTTGACACAGTTATTGCGTCAATATAACTCAATTTTGAAGAAGTTGAATAATGGCTCGTCGAATGGTTTTCCTCGAAAGAACAATAGTATTTTTAAAATAAAAGTAAAAAAATATAGTACTCTGGAAAAATTTTGACGCAACAAATATGATAAATTTGACAAGATTGACAAGTTATAGTTTGTTATTTTAGTGTAACAAATGAGAAGATTGACAGTATATAGTTTGATATTTTAGTGTAAAAAGTGACAAGATTGACAGTTTAATAACAGTTTACTGTCAAAATAGTGGATAGTTTGTTTATTAACAAGGTTGACAGTTTATAGTGATACTTTAGTGTGAAAATTGAAAAAATTACATTTTATGTTATATCGACTCTTTACTGTCAAAAATCGTAACTAGTTTGTTTACTGACAAAATTGACAGTTTATCGTTTGACATTTTACTGTGAAAAGTAAGAAGATTGATATTTGACGTTATATTGACAGTTTAATAATAGATTAGTGTCAAAAATAGTAAATAGTTTGTTTACCGACAAAATTGACATTTTAATGTAAAAAGTAACTAGATTGACATCTGACAGTTTTCATATTCGATATTTGACACCAAAATTTAACATTGACATACGTTTATGACTCTTTTTGACATTTGACAATACAAATATGACAGTTTTGGCATTTTCACATACTTATAATCAATATTTTACATTTGACACAACAATTTTGACATTTGACGATACAAATATGATAAGTTTGACATTTGACACATTGATATGTCAGTTTTTGTCATTTAACACGCAGATATGACAGTTTTGGCATTTTTACATACTTATATATCAATATTTGATATTTGACAATACAATTTTCACATTTAACGTTACAAATATGATATTTTTGACATCTGACATACTTAAATGTCATTTTTTGATAGTTGATACTTCCGACAATTTTCACATACCTACTTATACTTATATATCAAATATTTGATATTTGACAGCACAATTTTGAGAATTGACAAACTTAGAATCAAATAGTCAATACTTTGAATAAAAATATAATGGGATTCCCCTGAAAATTATATTTTTTTAACAAAAAAAAAACGGCAAACTTCAACTTACACTCCTGATATATCTAAAAACATTTCTAAGTATGTAACACCAAACGTATATTAAATTTTCCTCTTGTCTCATTGTTAGTAGAATTTGTTACATGACAAAATAGACACAATTTATGTGAGAATTTAAACACACGAAAAACTCATTTAAATTCTCGTTTCAGATTAAGATTTGTTATTGTCACGTAAAGTTGTGCGTTTAAATTTTTCTGTATTCATTTAGGTCGGAATGGATGATTTATTAGAACCTTGACACAGTATTTTTTTTTTAGATTTATCTGAACGATGTTTATCTTTAATATATTTAAAAAATACGTAGGTATATGTAAATATTGTACTATGAATCGCTTTAGAAATAGAAATATTTGATATATTTTTTTAACATCGTTGAAAAAAATAATATAAATTTCTTGTAATCCAAAAAAAAGTTACCAAATGTAAACTTTGTATGCAAAAATTGATTTATTTATGAATACAACCCAATTTTGCTAAGATCTGTGTCTACTTTTTAATTTTTGATAACAATAGGTACTTTAAAGTCTTTATAGATTACTGATATAATTATAAAGATTAATTTTCTTGCCAATATATTCAATTAGGCTAAAGAATCATTCTCGTCACCCCTTACCTGGGCCCAGTGGGAGGCCAATAAAAGAGACCTTTCTTCCGACCCTAACAGCATGTGGATGTATGCACTTACGATATTACAATCTATTGTTTAAATTTAACAAATATATGTGTTTAATTTTTTATAAATAAAAAAAATAAATATCAGAAACGTAAAGATATTTTAACCATACGTATATAATACTACAAAATTTTGAAGTTTACAGCCTAGACACTAAAATATTCTACATTACATTGAGAAAAGAACAACACTCATAATAACATAAACTATAGTTAATGGATTTTCTTTACTCAGGTATTTCCTTATTTCAAACCAAAAAAATATTACGTGTTACATCCAACATTGAATAATATTAAATTTGTTTTTTTACAAATGGAGTAGTTATTTTCGAAATAATAGAAAAATGTATTTAAACAAGAAACATCCTTGCGTTCAAGGTTGTTTAACGTCCTCGTCACCCTTTTCTTGTGTCGCTCTCGATGTAGAGAAAAATTAGGTCACGCTTCTGTTTCTACGCAGAAACGAAAATGGTTTCCCTTGGGATTGAAAAGATTTTCCAATTCGAGAAAAACAGGATATGGAGGCGTTTACGATTATGTTTACTGTTTCTGTTTTTATTAAATATATTTACAAGGATAAAAAGAGAATTGTAATATGAGACACGATTTCTATATACACTAAATACATGTAGGTACTAGTTTAGAATTTAAAATTTTGTCAATTTTTCATACTAATAGAAAACTTTAATACGTAGCTCGTGGCAGATTTGTTGTAATTCTGGTGTGCCCCAAAGATGAGAAAATTGTTATTTTTGAAGTTATACTTCTATTCGTGCGCCCGGCGTTGAAAATTTGTATGAGATTAAATCGGCAAAATCCTTACATTACGTTACATATGTAATAACGGGAGTGAGAGAAGAAACACATATAATATTGGCAAAATTTAATGCTGATTCTTTGATCCATTTTTTCGATAGTAGAAAATCTAAGAGTATACCAAAACACGTCCAACCTTTCTGTCTGTCAAACATAAACTAACAATTCAAAATGGCTGATATTGTCAACATATATTAGGTACATGTTTACCAACATAAGGAACAAATATTTGGAGAATTGAATGTACGTAGCCCGTGAAATTCAAAATTCTCGTTTCTTTCTGAATAAATATAAATGATTCGATTTCTGTTTCATTTTTGTCTTTGGCTTCTTTTGGGACTTGGAACTCTACTTTTCTTTTTATTTTTTTATCATTTTTCTTTCCCTATCGTTTTCTGATTTGGTATAAATGGATATTATCAATTTTTTTGTCCTTTATTTCCATATCTAGTTTGTTTTAATACTGTTTCTTATTTAAATTAATAAAAGTCGTATTTGAAAAAATGTACATTGTTGCTTTTCTACGTAAATAAACAAAGTGCATATGCATAGAAATGCAAGCACATATTTGACCCAGTTGCGAAGTAGTTATATAGTAGAGCTTAAATACACATTTCTATCAGCCTTGACCTTTTCGTTCTAGGCTGCCCCGGCGGCCCCAGAATGAAGCGGCATTTGTGGCCGTGGTTCGATTGCGCGCATTCGCGTGTCGCCTGTCAAGGCTCGCCCGAAACGCGCACCTCCATATGCCCTCGACCCTTCCTTTCAAAATTGTCTAATTTTAGGCCCTTTTTTAGCAGTGTTGTTGCCGGTAATTGTTTCTTTATCGATTGACTTCGGTGGTTGAATTTAATTTGCTAAGGGTAAATGGTTTTAGAACTTCAGGGTTAATTTATAGTTATTTTTGTAAAGGATTCTAATTTTAGGTTGTTTTAACTTTGTATATTCCGTTTCTTGATTGATTTTGGTGGTTAGATTTAATTTGGCTGTAGTGTTGAGGAACTATTCAGGTTCGATTTAAATTTTCTATCAAATAACCATTATCTAAAATTTTAATCAGCTTTTGAGTATTTAAACAAACACGAATATGTCAAAAACTAAACTCTGTTTTTGAAAAAGTGCAAGATTAATTTTAGTAGATTTATATCTACTATTCAGCTGGTTCGCAGGTCACGACTTCGGGAAAATTTCACTACAGTTTTTCGTTTTGGGCCCCCCTGACCTCAAAAACACCTTCCGTTCAAAAGTTTATATATATATATTGAGATGATATAAGTTACTATGCTATATCAAATAAGTACATATAAAGAAAATTAATAAAAATAGAGAAAAGGAAAATATATTCTCATTCCAAGGCAGAGTGCAAATGTAGTAAATTTGGTATAATTCATCATCGTCTTCTTTACAATACCTAAAAAAGAAAAATAAAACAAAATAAGAAATCAAAATATACACAAGTACATATAAGAGATATTTATTTTCAAAGATTCGATATAATTTAATCTATAACATATAAAATTTTAATGATCATGTATTAAATAGATAATAAGAGTAAATATTGAAAAAGTTTATAAATTTTACGATACATTGGTAATTAAAACCGATTTTAAATAAATTAAGATAAAATGAAATAAGAAAATTAAATGTTAGAACATAAATGTAAAACTTTACATCAATTTTATTATAAAATATTAGAAATCATAGAAGAAATATATATAAAATTTTACTTACTTTCAAAATATACAATGTTTGTTTTCAAGCCATATTGTGATTTGTTATTAGTATAATTTCCAAATGAAAAATTCTGAAAATAGAAAGATATTAGATTATATTGTAGATAAGATATTATAAAGTTAACAATTCATTAAAAGTATAGCAAATTTTAAAAGAATGATTATTGTATTAAATGTAAATAATAATTAAGTATTAGATTTTTAGTAATTTGATTTGACAAATAATTAGTAGGCGAAAGATATTATAAAATTAACAACTCATCAAACGTTTAGCAAATTTTAAAAGAATGACTATTGTATTAAATGTAAATAAGGAATTAAGTATTAGATTTTTAGTAATTTTATTTGATCAATAATTTAGTAGGC
The DNA here is from genome assembly GCA_964028335.1 of Altica lythri. NCBI lineage: Eukaryota > Metazoa > Arthropoda > Insecta > Coleoptera > Chrysomelidae > Altica > Altica lythri. The sequence goes on along the minus strand of OZ034801.1, from coordinate 18,668,835 downwards.
GAATAGAGCATAATAAGGTATAGTGTAAGTTTGTTTGGAGATTCAGTTGTTAAATTGTTGATTTCTGAATCTCTCTCTTGTTTTCGAGCTTTTGAGGGGATAACATGTAATAAATTTTGCTCCGTTAAAATTTCGATTTTTTTTTAAAAATACTTATAAAAGAAAGTATAAAAGTAGTAAAAAGTGTTAACAAAACCGCAAGACAACTCCTGATAGCAGCTGGTAAGACTTAAAGTTCATATATATGGAGAAATGAATGTTAGAAATGGTATGCCGAGCAGTTCATTTATATAAATGTTTCCTGAGTTAATTTAACTAAAGTAAAACTAGTTTCTAATAAGAAAGAGAGTATTAGTTTACTCACCATTTGATGCAAGAGCAGATTATTTCCTGATGAGAAGCAATTTTATTCGTCTAAATCTATAAAGGGTCCGTATATCATTGATGTCCTGGGAAATGGTGGATTCCAATTGGAAAGGATAGCCTGTGCCTTAGTTATCCAGAGAGAATACAAAAGCTTCAGAACACGGTATCAATTTCCAATTTTTTTAAAATAAAGAACATTCCTGTGTTTAATTTTTATGTATTTGATGAACATTTAATTTCACTTGTACACTGTTTCACTGTTTAAATAAGTTATTTTTCATTCTTAATTAAGTTTAATTTGATTTATTGGTTACAAAATTCAGAATTTTTCATAACACTTGATTTAACGATGTTTGATTTTTGTAAGTAATGTGTCAATGCGCACAAAACAATAATCAGGGAACCAAATTTAAATAGGAATGGTTTACTGTACAATAGAAAGTACCAATGTTTGGCATTCGCAGATGACATTTCAATTGTTGCTAGAAGCAAAAGCGAATTAATACAAGTATTAAAAGCACTTGAAAAGAAAGCGAAGGAAAAGGGTCTAGTAATAAATCAAGAAAAAACTAAATATATGAGATGGACAGATGACGACTTTATGGCAGGAGCGAACATAAAAGTAAAAATGGATAGTGGTAAAATATATAATTTTGAAGAGGTCGATCAATTTATCTACATATTTGGGAGCAGCATTCACAAGAAAACTGGATACAAAGGAAGAAATCAAAGCAAGACTGGGGAAGGGAAATAGATGTTTATATGGTCTAAAACTCTAAAGTCTAAACCATCTCTAAGAGTAATTTAATAACTAATAAGCTAAAAATTAGATTGTACAAAACGGTAATAAGACCAACAGTTACATTTGCTTGTAAAACGTGGATATTAAGAAAAGCAGATATAAGTTCCCTAGAAATATGGGAAAAAAAGGTATTAAGAAAAATTTTTCGAGGAAAAAGGAACAGTGGGGTGTGGGAAAGAAGAACAGACCAAGAGCTTGCAGATATGTACAAAGAACCAAGTATCACAGGATATGCTAGAGCACAAAGGTTGAAGTGGTTAGGACACGTTGAAATTCAAGACGATGTTGATTGTTTTTTTTGTTATAAGGGTGTAGCCCACATGAAATGGGGTAGGCAGTTAATCAATATAGACGTTTTATGAATACTCTGAGAAGAAATTGGCAAAAAGGTCCGAACTATAGAAAGAGAACTGCTGGATCCTACATCAAGACAACGTGCCGTATCATCATACGCTGTCTATCAAGGAATATTTAACAAAAACCAGGTCACAGTCTTGGAATATACGCGCTATGCATTAGACTTGGCATCCTCCTACTTCTATCTGTTTCCAAAAATAAAATCCTGCTTAAAAGGACCCGCCACGAGTCTATAGAGGACGTGACACAAAATGACTCAATAGCATTTTTTCGGACAGTGGAAGATCCGCATGAAGAGGGGTCGGGATGCGGATGAGTAGTATATGGAAGGAGAAACATGTAAATAATTAAGAGGTTATTGCAATAGTCTCGGAACTTAATTGCCAGACCTCGTATATTTCCGGTAAATTCCGATGGAAGCGTAGCTTTCAATGATATTTGTGACCCAGACAGACGAACTGATAAAAAACAATATTTGCTATTTGAATACAATTAAATCATAATTTAAGATACGTAAATTACAGACAAAATTAATATCAAATAGTATTTTATTTAAACGCAAGATGCATGATGTATTAAAAAGTTGGCACATGCTTGGTGTATTCGAGATGAAGAGCGAAAGTTCCGTTTTTCTATTTTGCTTACAGGTAGCTTTTGGAGTGCCATTTTTGGCTCAATGTTGACCCTAAAATTATAAAAATCTTTTGTGCAGTATAATAATATTCATAAATAATTATTAGAAAAAAAATATAACAAAACCTTTAGTTCAGACATGAAATTTAATGATAGAGTGGAGCATATCGGAAGTTTTCAAGGTTAATTTAAACATTTTGTAAACATAAAACAAGCCGTTCCAGGAAAAGGTCTCACCGAATCAGACAGCAAAGTTGCACATGCTTTACCCACATTATTATCTTTCAGCGTTGTCGAATTTTCAAAATTTAATCGGCATCTTCTTCAAAATCCGTATTAATCACTAAAAAAATGTATAATTTGTAGAAAGTTGTATTTTCCATATTCCTATTAATATTTGTAAAACAATCTTCAACAATTACGCTATCATACTATAATATAAGAGCATCGTCTGCAAATAACTGTATTTTACAATCCACAGCAATATAAAATAAAAATAGTAACGGTCCCAAGACACTTCCTTGTGGAACACCTATATTGTTTTCAATTTGTGTTGATACTTTATTATTTACTTTAAGTTTTTGTGTCTTCTTATCTGGATAATCTGCTAACCATTGCAATGCTATCCCGTCAATATTTATGATACTTAATTTTCTTAGTAAACTTCTCCTATCTACCGTCTCAAATGCCCTCTGTAAGTCTTAAAATACCACTAATGTAATACGTCGATTTTGTATATTTAATTTCCAATCAGCAATCACACACTGTATAGCTGATTCACAATTATGCTTACTACGAAAACCTGACTGAAAAATTGTTATCTTCTCAGTCAAATCAAGAAAACTAACTAACTGTTTGTAAACTACTTTCTCTAGGATTTTTCCAAGGGTACTAATTGTATTAAATGGACGCAACTCGGAGGTTTTTATAGTATTTTCCAATTTTTGGTATTGGTACAATTGATGTAACAACACAATTTAGTTCCTTAGTATTTGTCGTTCTTTATAAGGAAACCTTGTTTTTTGTACATATAAAAAATTGTAGGTAATTAAGAATTTAATTTAAAGTAGTTGACAACACTGGCATTTGTAAATTTCTGAGAAGGATATCCTTGCATTTAAATTTGAAGGTCAGTGTTGCCCGCCGCCATCGTCGTCATCCTCGTCGTCGAATTTTATGATTATAGCGAATTTGGTGATTTGTATGCACCAGCTTCACCAACTGGTGGGCGACACTCAGTTATTTTTTAGAACTTTATTCAATCCAAACAAAAACAACTATTAACAATTCAAATATTATATATTATTAAGCTAGGCTTGTTTTGGCGCTCAAGTTTATTATTTGACCGAAAATAACATTTGGTTACAATTTTTTTACTGACTTAAGTAAGTAACTCAGTAAGTAAGATAAGACAATTGGTAGATAAAAGAAAGTATAAAGAAGTGTTGCATTTAAGGACCCTGTTGTAGGACTTATGTCCTTTTCAGGGAGTCGATGGGAATGTTTGGATGGTGTTAGCATCGCTCCCACAAATCTCCCCACTTGCAGCAGGTTGGATTGCTTCGACTGTTGCTCCTGTGTCTTCTTGTCATCCATGGCATTTGAACGTGCCTAAAGAGTCTTTCCTTTTGGGTGTGAGTGTGGAAGTGTAACCCACGTGGTGCAATCTGGGGTTGGGAGATTGACGCTGTGGCGTGTCTCTTCCGTCATGATGCCCCCCATTTGGCAAGGACGGTGGGAACCACAGCCAAGGGATCATTCTTTTTTTTTGTATCCAGTCCTCCTTATGGGGGCACCACCTACATGCAACAAAGTGGGGATTCGTCTATACCGTTTGGAGGAGTCTCAGGTTGGGAAAGGGGATATTGGTTTTCGGGTCTCTGGATCTTCTTGTATTTATGTTGTATTCTTGTATTATGTTGTATTTAAGGACCCTGTTGTAGGACTTATGTCCTTTTCAGGAAGTGGATGGGAAGGTTTGGATGGTGTTAGCACCGCTCCCACAAATCTCCCCACTTTCAGCAGGTTGGATTGCTTCGACTGTTGCTCCTGTGTCTTCTTGTCATCCATGGCATTTGAACGTGCGTAAAGAGTCTTTTCTTTTGGGTGTGAGTGTGGAAGTGTAACCCACGTGGTGCAATCTGGGGTTGGGAGATTGACGCTGTGGCGTGTCTCTTCCGTCATGATGCCCCCCATTTGGCAAGGACGGTGGGAACCACAGCCAAGGGATCAATCTTTTTTTTGTATCCAGTCCTCATTATGGGGGCACCACCTACCTGCAACAAAGTGGGGATTCGTCTATACCGTTTGGAGGAGTCTCAGATTGGGAAAGGGGATATTGGTTTTCGGGTCTCTGGATCTTCTTCGGAGTCCTCCATTCCAGTGGGTATGGAGGGTGTTTTCTGACATAAGTGCATTTTTTATTTTAAACAAAACAACACTTTTAAAATTTAGAAATTAGACAAACAAGGAATGCCTTTAAACTTAAACGGATGATAATTTGGTTAACAAAATATCGGAAAAAAAATTGATGTAAATAACTATTTTGGCATGTATTAATAATCTTATTTTTTTACCATTTATACACGTCAAATTGAATTGCTTTCCAAGTAAGACAGCTAGTTCCATTCTGCTTGTTCTGAATGTTCTTTCAAATTTTCGAAGTACACAATTTAAATTTAAACAATAGATTGTAAAATCATGAGGGCATATAACCGCCTGTTGTGAGGGTCGAGAAAAGGTTCGGATTTATAGACGATCCGCTGTTCCCAGATAAGGGGTGACTTAACATACCCTTTAACCTTATTTTATATTTTATTATCTAGTTTTATAATTTTAAGTGGCAATAAAGCATATTAATTATTATTCTATTTATTATATCAAAATACAATTTGAGAAAGATAACGTTGACTGTGAGATAGAGGTATACATACTTAAAATAAAAAACTGTTTGCTTGATATTTAAGGTTTGAGTCATATCATTTCCTTTCTATAAAATTTTCATATCAACTTCCATCTATTCTATAGAGTTATCAGTCACGTTGGTTAAGTTATTTTACATTGTATTACAACTGGGCCTTTATCGATTTCATTTAGTCTGGGCCGCGGTCTAGACAGACTTTGTCCGCAATTTTAACATAACCTGCTTCTCGGAATCTGACTAATTTCGGTGAAATATAATATGGTAGATTAAGGAAACGACGAAATGTTATTATCTAAAGGTTTGTACCAAGCAACCTTGACCGTTTCAATTTGATTAAACTACGAATCGTTTAAAACTTCTTGCATTCGAAAACATAACTGTTTCAATTTTTGGACAAGAAAGTTTTTATTATACTTTGGAAAATGATTACGTATTAGTAAAGTTAAGAATTTCAAAAGTGCATATTTTTTTCTGTTTTGGCCCTAATCCCTAAAAAAATTATTTAGAACTAGCTGTAACCGCGACGTCGTTCGCGTGGCGTGTTGATTGTTGTATAAAAACTTTTATATACCAGATGTTAAGTTGAAAGGAGAAAAATACATCTTTAAAAACTGCATTCGAATCGGTTCAGTAGTTTTCATGTGATGTGCGCACAAACATCAGACAAACAGAGAGACAAAAAAAATTTAATCATATCTTTGGGTTCAATATCAATGTACCCGTGACGTCGTTCGCGTGACGTGTTGATTGTTATATTAAAATTTCTCTCTCGACCCCTTTAATGGGGTGGGGGAAGGAATTTTTATACACCAGATGTTAAGTTGAAAGAAGACAAATACATCTGTGAAAATCGCATTCGAATCGAATCAGTAGTTTTCATGTGATGCGCGCACAAACGTACAAAATAATCTAACTACATTTTTGGGTTCTATATCGATGTAGTAGTAACGATCTATCGGATCATTTTAGTTAAAGAATTCACCAGACTATTTTATCCGGGCCTATATTCGGTGAGATTTATTTTAATGTAATCGCCTTAATTATAAATTGTACCGGTAGTGGTTTTACTGATAATTGTCCTTTCTTTTACGCTGCGATAGAATTTTGAGTTCATTTTACTTTCCGATTGCTCGGTGACACCTTCCTTCAAATACAAGGTCAATCCATATCTGTGAAGAGGGCCACGTTAGAGTTATATATTTTTTTGAGGCGACACCAAATTTCCGCCATTTTGTGATGAAAGCAGAACAGATTGGAGTTCTGCAAACTCAAAAAATTAGTAGGGTCATGGATTTATGATGCATTCTCCCGATAAAACAGCACTCGTTTCTTTTTCAAATAAGGCCGTTTTTTCGTGATTTCATTCTTAAAATGTTCCAACAAAGCTATGATATAATCGCTGTTGATGGTCTGACCCTTTTCGAGGTTGGTAATCGATAAATATTATATTTAAAAAATACTGATGACATAACCTTGCCAGCAGACTATTAGGGGATTGTTTGTAGAAACGTTTTAAATAAATTAAAAACAAATATATTCTTTATTTATATTTACATTGGGTAGAAAACCTCCAATCAATAAAAGCAAATAAATTAAAATTGATACCACCAAGAACATACATAATATGGAGAATATTATTAAATTTATGTTTAATGTGTAAACGTATTCTTGTAGTCTACGTTTATACATTAAAATAAAATCAAATACAATTTTATCACAATAAATAATAACAAAATAGATTGTAAAATCATGAGGACTTGCGGTGAGGGTCGAGAAAAGTTTCGGATTTATAAACGGCCCGCTATTCTCAGTAAGGGGTAACTTCAAAGACTCTTTAACCTTTCGCGTTTCAAAACAAAAAAAAGTCTTAGAGAAAAAGGCCTCTAATGAATCCATACAAGAAGTTTGGAGAGAGTATCTGTCTAATGAAGCTATACAAGAAGGTTGGAGAGAGTATCTATCACTTTTTTCCCTACGGGCACTCTACCTAATATGATATTTACTAATTGTTATTATTGTGGAATTTCTCGGGTCGATGATAATTTTTCTACTGGAGTGGTAACTACTGCTTACCACTCTTGTTATGTAATATAATATTTAAATATTTATATTTAATGTGTAAACGTTGTCTTGTAGTCTGCGTTTACACATTAAATTAAAAACAAATGTAATCACAATAATAAATATAGTTTAAGAAAACCAAAAACATTGAACTAAAAAGTTCATATTGTAAATAAAAAACGTGTGTGCTCTTTATGCTACTGTTTAAAGGTGTGTATTTTAGATTTTTTAACTAAAAATTAGTGATTAAAACTCTCGACCGTTGAATCCGGCAGTCGACGGCAGCAAAGACCCGCGCCTTAGCCCGCTTTTCCAACGAACTCACTGAAACTGTGCGATATACTAACAACAATAATAAGCGGCTCTTAGTATAATGGAGAGTTACATACCCACACACACACACAAACATACGAGTGAAGCTAATAAAAGCGTGTTAAAAAAATTAAAACTCGCCAGTAGTGGGACTGATCAACTTCTACTCTCTATGTGAAAAGAAGTTATAAGAGCTCTCTTTAATTATTTTCAATTTTCGATTATTAATTAACAATTTTTCACGTTTTTTTCAATTTGTTATGATTTATCTAGTTTTTAACATTTTCCGTCACTTGTATTTGGTATATGGTATTTAATAATTTTTATTAAAAGATATCTTGTTTTCAATAATATTTCTCTACTTTTAGGACCAAAATAAAGCTAAAATATACTCAATTCTCATCGAGTCTGACATGTGAATCAAATTCGCAAGCGCAAGTTCAGCTCTAAACACAAAACGAATCCAACAGAAAACGGAATAGAATAAATTTGATATTCAGACGTATCGCGGCTCGCGGAGCGAAAACAATTCTATTAAACGTAAAAACCGCGCATCGCTATTTTCACGATGTAAAGTATTAAGAAAATTTTTATCGATAAATTGTATTTCTCAATTTGTTTTGACGGGTATATTTGTTTATTTACCAAAGCCTTGTGTGTGTGTTTGTGTGTTGTATACATTGTTTTAATTTTTTTTTTTTGAGCAATTGTGATATTATTATATTTTTGTTGTGTTTCGACTGTGATAGAATAAAGAGTGTTAAAAATGATGAAAAAAGAGAAACCGATGATGTCTGTTACTGCTATTATACAGGGACAGGCGCAACATTGGAGCAGGAATTTTACAGGATTTGCAAATCCGCATATGCCGTTAGGTTTGTAAAATTTGTATTTTCGCATTTATAATTTTATTACAGATCGTTAAAATTCTAGCCAAAGTATAAATTTAAAATTGACAAAATTTACCACATCAAAAGACAATTATATATCTATAAATTTGAGATTTTCTGATTCGTAATTATTTCGACAATAATTGCATTTTATACAATTGCAATAAAATTATAATTTGTCCACAAATTTTTACACTTTTATATATAATAGTCGCGTAAAATTATAATAAATCATAAAAAATTGTAAAAAAGTAAAAATTGTAAATAAATGAAAAATGATAAAAATATGAAACAAATGGTAAAAATAACTGAAAAAGGGGGAAGATTCCTAAAATCATCCTCAAAATCTGGAAAACGAGGGTGGATTTAAATAAAATTGAATATATGGGATAACATCGTAAAGAATTGGAAAAAGTAGAAAATCTGAAAAATACAAAAAAAAGACTAAAAATTAGTAATACGAGAAAAAATAAAGAAAATTTAATAATAATAAATTTTGAAAAATATCGGGAAATCTCGGAATATATTCGACAGATTTAAAAGCAGAATTGGAAAAAGTAAAAAATGACACTGAGACAGAAAAAAATCGGAAATATTCAAAAGAAACAAAAAAGGGAAAATTGTAAAAAAAAAATGATAAAATTATGAAACAAATTATGGTGAATCTTAAAAATAACTGAAAAAAGCGAGAAATTGAAAATAAAGAGATAAAAAATAAAAACAGTGACCAAAAATTCTAAACAATCCTGATATTTAAAAATATGATAAATTCCGGATTTTTAGTAAAGGGAAAAGAAATCGTTGAAAAATCAGAAAAATTGTATAGAATATAAAAAACAAATCGAGAAAAGTAGTAAGTAAAGAAGTAACTAGGTAATAGTAAAAAAAATAAAGTCAAGAGAAAGAAGTATCGAAATTTCATCAACTGTACAGTTCTCGGTCCGTTCTAGAATGGTTCTTTGGTCTCTTGGAACAAACCTTTGAAAAATAATAAGAATTACTAAAAAGCCGAAAAATATTCCAAAAAACCCAAAAAAAAATAAGGAAATGAAAAAAAGTGACAGTCTGGAAAAACGCTGGTGAATTTAAAAAAAAATCATAAAAAATTGAATATATGAAAAAACATCGTAAATAATTGGAAAAATTCGAAAAATACAAAAAAAAAATTATAAAAACTAGTAATTAGAGAAAAAAATGGAAAAAATTGTAAAATATTAAATTTTGAAAAATATCGGAAAAACTCGGAATACGAGGTATGTTCAGAAAAAAACGAGAATGTTTGAATTAACTCATTAAAATTTTTATTTATTCATCAATATCTATTTTGTCCCATTCAAAGTAATCCCCTTTAGATATAACACACTTGTGCCAGCGCTTGTTCCAAATGAAGCAATAAGGAAAATTAAATAAGTTATAATGGTGTCGTAAGTCCCTTCGGCTAATATAGAATCGACACTACTCGCTTGTGAATACGACTGTAGCGCCTGCGCACGTCTCATTTAACGGTTTTATTCCATAGACTTTTTGTTACGGTTTTACTATTACATTTTTTTCAGTTTGGTCGCGCAGCAAAATCCCTATCTCCTCCAAGCCTTAGATTATACTACGTTATAGATTAATAATTACATTTCTTTTGGTTGTACATATTTTCATAATTTATACTTTTCGTCTGGGCAGCTTATATATCAATAAATTCTCTAAAGATATAATTTTTATAATGATAATGATCGGAATAAGATAATTGAATTAATTCTATTTAAAGTTAAAATAATATTTATAGTTTTTTGTTTAACACTGGAAAAAAACTAAAAAAAATTACCATCCCGCGTATTCGATCCTCCAACGATATCCAATCGTGAAGAGTTGTCATATGCTAGTCAAATTATTTTTATGTATTTACTGCATAAATTTTGATCATATTAATAATAATAATTTATTATAAATTTTGAGATTAACATTAGTAACAGGTGTAGATAATCCAATTAAATAAAATATTACAACATAATTTACACATTTTACATTTAAAAACCAATGATTTTCATTAATTTATAGGACATCACAAAAGTTGATATCGTTGGATATTTCTATATTGTTTACAATGTTTATATTATATTATTAAACTTACCATTCTTTAGGAGATTCTGTAATGAGATCATCTTTTGCCTAATTCATTATACCTATTATATTTTTTATAAACACTTTCAAGAAAGTTTCGGTGACAGTGTCAAAAATTAAATCATAACTGTCAACATTATGTCTATCGTATACTGAGTAGAGGCTAGCGGTACCCTGCCTACTAGATATAGTGGCACTATTACAAGCGTTACGGTTTTTTACTATTACATTTTTTTCAGTTGGCCGTAAGGAACTTAGTTCCAAAAATAAAAAAAAATAAAAATTGTAAAATCTATTTTATATGCACTTTTTAAGAAACTAGAGAAATATTCAGTAAATTTTAGATTATTTCAATCAACATAATAAAACTGAAGACTTTACACCCTTGTATGTTTTTTTTTGTGTGTTAAAGTTCGAACTTGATTTGTAGGGTTTCGTAGCCAAATGGCAAAAACGGAACCCTTATAGATTCATCATGTCTGTCTGTCCGTTCATATGTCACAGCCAGTTTTTTCCGAAATTTTACGAACTATACTGTTGAAACTTGGTAAGTAGATGTATTCTGTGAACCGCTTTAAGATTTTACACAAGAAAATGGGGGTCTCCCATACTTAAAACTGATACTCAATTTTTTTTTTATCAAACCCATACGTGTCTGGTATCTATGAATAGGTGAAAATGATATTTGGTATCTAATATCATTTTTTTATAAAGTAAATAGTATGCGCGAGAAATACTTCCAAAGTAATAAAATGTGCCCCCCTGTAACTTCTGGAATAAAGAGAATTATAAGACATGATATTTGTTGGACTTACTAAATTAATTCAATAAATCTAAGAACAAATTTTATGATCAGTCATGTATTTAATTTTATCAAGGATATTTTTCAATAAATTTAAATTGTTTTTCTTTTCAATATTTCCATATTTTTTTTTCTCAGTTATTAAAGGAAGATTATAATGTTTCCTACAAGGAGCCTCAAATTAATGAAATCTTCATAACAAACAAAATTCATGGTCACACTGACTGGCTTCGTGTTTGTTGTAAATTTCTTTGGGATTAAATAAAAATAAATGCGGTTGTGGGGGACAAAGAGGAGAAATCGGAAAAACCTAAAATTTAATTATAAAAACACATTCTGACATTTTTTAATAAATTATCTCCTGTATTTAAAACAGTTAAAATATGAAATTAAACATTACAAGATGCAAAGCGCAAAACGACCACCGAAATACAATTTTTGGAGTGAAGATGGTGCTACTTGCGACTGTTTTCAACTTTCGCAAGTCCACATCTATAGATATTATTCAGTTTATACCGGGGATGTCTTTTCATTAGTGACTGAACAGAAATAACCTACACTACACTGATGAGCTCAAATGAGTGCGAAACATAGTGTCTGTAGTTTGGTTTTGCCCTGATATAAGCTGATTGATACTTATCTATTTATATCGCAGCATCTTTTAAAGTGATAGAAATTCTAACCGACACCAATCGAGTTCAAAACTAGAATTAATTATTTTTGACAGTACGGCACTAGATACGCTCTAACAACTAAGATATAGCTATTTTCAAAATTTTCACAGGCATCTATAGCTTAGTTGTTAGAGCGTCAGCGTGTAGAGCTGAAGGTTGCGAGTTCGAGTCTCGCTGGATGCGACATTTTTCAATTTCTCCTTAATGTCATTTAATATATTCTTGTTTGTATACTTTAATTTACAAAATTTCAATCAGTATTAGTGTTTAGAAACTTAAAAAATTCGATTTTTGATTTTTGCATTTTCGCTGCTAGACGCAGCAACTGATTCAAATGTCAACGGACGTTTGGTCCACCCTGTACATTCTGTACAAATTCAAATTTTATTTTATTTCACATATTATGATGTAAAAATATGAGAAAAAAAATCTAAAAATAAATATAAATTTATCTTTGATAAGTTTAAATTGACAGAACATTGCACCCCTTTACGTATTGTAACTGTATTAAAAACAAAAATATTTTTCGAATAATACGGAAAAAACCGTAACTTGTACATTAATAAAATAAATAAATAAATTGTTGCGTATCAACAAAATGCAAATTCGTATCTCAATAGAAGGTCAGACAAACAAAATGAATCCAACAAATATTTAAAGAAGAAGATATCTTTACAAAGGAAATTAGTTTTTTTTTAGAATTAGGTTAGCTTTAAAAATATACAAATCAATTTAATATTAAAGAATTTGAGAATTTAGGACAAAGTTAATATTAATTAGATCGTATATAATCATTAGAGTAACTTTGATCTAAATATAAAATTTCTATTATTTATCTAAATTATAAAAAAAAAATATTACCAATCCTTTTATATATCCTAATTTTGTCTCATAAGTCTATTTCTCAGTTTATTTACTATACCAACTATCTGTATTTATACTTCGATATTCGTTATGCGAACTATGATCTAAATTATAAATAACATATTTTTACAGATATTTTATATTTACAAAATTAATTCAATAAACGATAAGAAATTAAAAAGGATAAGTAATAAAAATTTATTAAAAAAAAACGGGTGTGGGAGTCTGTGGGAACGCCGGTATAAGTTATACTTCTATGCACGCGCCGGGGTTTAGAAAATTGTATAGGAATGATTTACCAATATCATTACATGCTTGAAGCATGGACCTACTATTTCGAACTTCCGTGTCCATTTTATAGGTTAAAATGCAATGTCAGTCAAAAAAAATTTGAAAAGAGGTTGACCTTAAAGGCCATCCTTGCAACTTCCCGCTAGTTTTAACCGCAAAGCTATAGTAACGTGACGTATTTTGACATTTTTGACTTTTTTTGAAATGTTTAAAAAGCCATAAATTTTTAACGCCTTATTCGATTTTGATGTTCAAGATGGCATTCGACGCAGTTTTTTGAGACCTAAAAACGTTACCGAGAGTGCAAAATTGGTTCGTCAAAAAATCTCTAAGTTATTGAAAAAAAAACACTTTTTTGAAATTTCTCGACAACGATATCTCACGAACGAATCAACCGATTTTAATTTGCAAAACGGCATTCGACGTGGCTTTTTAAGCTTGAGAGCTGATTAGGTTATGAAATTGATCAATGCAATAGCCAAAAAGATATGCCCAAAAAACATCATTTTTACCAATTGTTTTTTTCGGTTATTTTGAAATTTCTCGAAATCTACCAACTCGAATCGGTTCAAACTTACAGGGAATCTAAGTTAGATGGAACTCTTTGGAACGCTTTTTATTTCATTCCGATCGGTCAAGCCGTTCAAAAGTTATAAGAGGTTTACATACATCCACACACACACACACACATCCACACGTACATACAGACATACAGACACCCTCGTAAAAATAGTCAGGGGAGGTTCCTAAGACCTCAAAACGTTAAGATCTGATGAAAACTCGATTTTCGAAAAACGGGGTGAAACCAATAACTTCCCGATTTTAAAAAAAATTTTAATTTTTTTTAGCGGGAAGTTAAAAAAATCACAGCGTATAATAAAACTCTTCACCTTTTATGTTACAGAATATCCCTTATCAATCAAAATCTAAAAATATTTATTGCGAAAATATATATCGTGTGTACATTAATATCAACTAAAAACTGTATAAAGTATAAGGTGAATCAGTGCCGCCAACGTGTGCAGTATCAAATATTTTGACTAGCGTCTAGGTTGGCAACAAGTTGAGGGAGTCTCTTTAATAGAAAGATCGAAGAAAGAGAGTAATATAAAAACTAGCATTAAATAGAAGAAGTCACGAAGGTAGCGTATTTGTTGACCACTTGCACCAAGTATTCATGCCAAGTCAAAAAAAGTTAAACTCGAAAATTCCCGAGGAACTAACCTATACGCATATATAATGCGATGAATAAAAGAATATTTATAAAATACATAATTTCCCATAAGCTATACTACAACTCTGTGATACACTACACTACAATACTCATTACTGAATATTATTATTAATGTTTTTAATATAAAATTCTAAACTTACTGTCTATACTTACGTGACAGAATAATAAAATAATTTGTCAAACATAATGTGAAACGTCACTATGATACTAAAACATTAACTCTGCTCTTGAATCCACCTATTTCCATAGTTTTATTATCATTTTTGATTTATTCATAAAATCTTTAAATTTTAAATTTACGACCAAAATCTAAAAATCTTTATTTGCAAAATATATATCTTGTGTACAGAATATCAACTAAAAACTGTATAAAGTATAAGGTGAATCAGTGCCGCCAACGTGTGCAGTATCAAATATTTTGACTAGCGTCTAGGTTGGCAACAAGTTGAGGGATTCTTTAATAGAAAGATCGAAGAAAGAGAGTAATATAAAAATTAGCATTAAATAGAAGAAGTCACGAAGGTAGCGTATTTGTTGACCACTTGCACCAAGTATTCATGCCAAGTCAAAAAAAGTTAAACTCGAAAATTCCCAAAGAAGTAACGTATACGCATATATAATGCGATGAATAAAAGAATATTTATAAAATACATAATTTCCCATAAGCTATACTACAACTCTGTGATACACTACACTACAATACTCATTACTGAATATTATTATTAATGTTTTTAATATAAAATTCTAAACTTACTGTCTATACTTACGTGACAGAATAATAAAATAATTTGTCAAACATAATGTGAAACGTCACTATGATACTAAAACATTAACTCTGCTCTTGAATCCACCTATTTCCATAGTTTTATTATCATTTTTGATTTATTCATAAAATCTTTAAATTTTAAATTTACGACCAAAATCTAAAAATCTTTATTTGCAAAATATATATCTTGTGTACAGAATATCAACTAAAAACTGTATAAAGTATAAGGTGAATCAGTGCCGCCAACGTGTGCAGTATCAAATATTTTGACTAGCGTCTAGGTTGGCAACAAGTTGAGGGAGTCTCTTTAATAGAAAGATCGAAGAAAGAGAGTAATATAAAAACTAGCATTAAATAGAAGAAGTCACGAAGGTAGCGTATTTGTTGACCACTTGCACCAAGTATTCATGCCAAGTAAAAAAAGTTAAACTCGAAAATTCCCGAAGAAGTAACCTATACGCATATATAATACAATGAATAAAAGAATATTTATAAAATACATAAGAATTTCCCATAAGCTATACTGCAACTATGTGACGGTACTATAGACTACAATACTCATTACTGAATATTATTATTAATGTTATTAATATAAAATACTAAACTTACTGTCTACACTTACGTGACAGAATAATAAAATAATCTGTCAAACATAATGTGAAACGTCACTATGATACTAAAACATTAACTCTGCTCTTGAATCCACCTATTTCTATAGTTTTATTATCATTTTTGATTTATTCATAAAATCTTTAAATTTTAAATTTACGGTATTGACTACGTTTACACGTGTAATGTAAATCTAATAAAAAATTTTACACGTTTAGACGTTAATTTAAAATCTTTTATTAAATAAAAAATAGGAGTGGTTACGATTATTGATAAATAATAAAAGTCATCTTCATGTGTTGGACTTTTTATTTATAAAGTATTGCATAACAATTATTATTATTAAAGAAAACAAAACATAAATAAAATTTTGTTATAATAAAAGCGAAAATTTATTACGAAATAATTTATATTAATAAATTAAATTAAACATTATTAAAAAATGTTCTCAAGCTCGAAAAAGAGTTTTCTTAATTTCTTATTAATAGTGTATAATAAAATAATCGATTATTGATATTAAAATTATAAATATTTCTAAAATTACATCCGACAGAATATTTATATTCTTTTGAGTGTCACTTTGTATAATAATGGCAGTGCATAGCGTGAGTTGATAGCAGGAACCTTGAGAAAGTCGTCTGCAGGTCAAATCTGTATAAAAATAAATAAAAACAAATGTGCCATAGGAATAATTAATTTTAATATTTTTTGCTCGATTTATTTTTGTTATTACACGAATATTAAAAAAACATGTCGGTATGATTGATTTCACAAACAAAATTGGTTTGAATATTTCGCTTTATTCGTAAATTTTTTCTCTCTGGGATTTTTGAAATAGAAATGAAACAAGCAGTAAATGACACAAAATAAATTCGTGGTTTCGAAAAGTACTCCGTTCAATGCGGCTAAAGAAGTTTTCCCTTCATAAAAAAGTCGTAATTGAAACCATAAATTATTTGTAAAATAATTATTTGAGATATCTCTCATGGGATTTTGAAATGGCCCCGGTACCATAACCTATTAAAAATATAAGACATGTGCAAAAAAATTGACTCTAATGTTAGAATTGTCGATTTACGAGGTTATGTTCAGAGAAAAAAGAGAATGTATTATACACTCTGGATTTACTCTTAGTAGATTCACAAAATACCACAGTCAACATTTTGAATGGATTTGCACACTTTATTTCATTTTTAACGCATATGTGTGTTTAAGGAGGCATTAATTAAGTGTCGTATTCATGATTTGAAGCAGGTTATCACCACAAATTTCAACTAACCGATCGGCATCCGTGGCCGAATGGTTAAAGGCGTGATCGGCTATAGCGAGCTATCGCAGGTTCAAGTCCTGCTGGATGTGACATATGTGTCAATTCCTTCTTAATGTCATTTTTTGTTTGTCTAATATCTTAATTTTAAAAATAAATTTTTTACATTAAAATAAATTCTTTAGGGAAAAATTAGTATCTATAACTGTTTCATGTGTATTTTTAATTTTTAAAACGTAATATGTCTGGAATATAATTATTTTTCAACGATAAATCCCTCATTTAATTTAAATTTCAACATTGACCCAAACACAGTTTTCCAGGAAAAACATGCACCAAAACAACATGCGGGATGGTATTTCACGCATTTACGTAAAAAATAATATAAAAAAAGAAAAACATGAAAGATAAGGCAAAAAAATATCACTTGTAACTGCATATTAGTTAATTAAATGTTAATTTTTTCGTGCATATTCAGGGGCTTCGCATGCTTTTATATCTGATATATTTTCGACTATTTATTTTAATTATTAACGAAGAGAGGATCATTCTTTTTTTTTCTCATTTACTTACTTTATATACTTGTATGGTCTGATAAATAAACTCCTTCGCAAATTCAGGGCGGTGCGATCTTTAAAAAAATAGCTCGGAAGAAATGGCTGAATAAAAAAATCAGCACAAACGAAGAAATAATTGACGAAACAATTTCTGAAAAAAACATGTTTTTTACCTTCCGAACAGCAACGCTGTTAGAGGAAGGTATTGTGATCGCAAAAAATTTCGATCTCGGGTTTTTAGCGGAAATACGCGTTTTGGGGTTCCTTGAGCCTAAAATACCCAAAAATAAAAAATGTCTGTCTGTGTGCTGTGTGTCCGTCTGTCTGTCTGTGTGTCTGTGAACACATTTGCGGCTAAACGGCTAATCGGATCGGAATGAAACTAAAAAACCATACTTATAATCACCATCGGAGGAATCTGATAGAATTTGAGTAAAATCGGCCGACCGGAAGTTTAAATATTGGGTTTTCATATAGTTATTGGCAAAATATTTATACTTTGTGGAAAGAACATGTAATTTCCGACATTTTTGAAAGAATACATTTTTTTGATATTTTCATTAGTTTTCGAGATATTGACACTTTTATCAAAAACTGGAAATATGTGAAATAATTCTACCACCCACTACTTGTTATTATACATGCTACTGTTCGGAAGGTGGTGTGGTGCCCACACCAGATTTTTTTATATCAAAGGAAGTTACTGATGCTAGTAATAGGATCCTTTCCAATTTTTTTTATCGCAAAGACTCGTTCTATTATCTCTAAAAGGCGAAGCTCTTAATATATGGTGGGATCAGCGAATGAGAGAGGCAAGAAGATTCAGTTTGTATTGGCTAAAGTGAGAGCCACGAGAGATAGACAGACTAGGAGAAGTTCTCATTTTCTCATTTTTGTAACGATTTTTCTGTCGCAACACCTCTTGCGAATCTACCTTTAAAAGATTCGCGTTAATATATAGTTGTACTTCTTCTTGCCTCCAGTTTTAATGTTTTTGATGTATGGAGGTTTTGATATAGAAATTAACAATTAATACCATTTCCAGAAAAAAATGTCACCCAAAAAGTTTTTACACTTTAAATCCTTTATGGTATGGTAGGTAGATAATTTTACAAAGTATACCTCAGTGTTTAGGTGGAGAAACTATCTAATTAATAACATAAATCTTAACAAAAATTTCTATATCTCTGGAAATTTGTTTTACTAATATCGACAAATTGATTTATTATGATTATTCTTATAATAAGTACATTATTTATTTGTTTGTATGTCTGTGTATTACTCTAATTTTAAAATTCCACTTATTTTAAGTTTTCTGTGACTGAAATATATGTGACTGTCGATGTTTTTAGTAATTAAAATTAACTTTTGATGAAAAATAATGACCAAGGTTAGTGATGTGTTAAATTTAAAAACGAGTCGTTTACAATAAGGAACTGCTGCCAAGAATCATCAGGACGAAACATTAATTATTGAAACAGTGTACCTATTTAATTATCGTCTATATATATAATGTTACTTAGCGCGCCACGAGGTCTCATCTAGTCTCTATTTTTTTTTTTCGAGACGGAACGGGCTGATCCTTCGGAATTCTTGTATAGTCTCGCCTCAAACACAAAGGAGTGCCAATAGAAAAAATTGGTAAAAAAATTTTATCAAAACTTTTTCAAAACAGAAACAGAACAGAAGAAGTTACAGGAATTTGGTGTTGGTGGTGAGTTGGGTGTAAGGACGTAGATGGAAAGGAGTTGATGTTGCTTTCTCTGTTGCTTCGGTGTTTTCTGGATCAAAATCGAGACGAGACATGCATTCTTATATACCCAGATCATCTGATATTGAAAGAATTCAAGGACTAGAAATGTGAATAACAAATACAAGAAAGGATCGCTACCTAGTCACCTAGTCAATTTTCTTCGGCACAACCCCAACATTACTGCCTCAGCCGTCAGAACACATTTTAGACGAACTTATGGAAAGTTGATTTCGGAACATACATTTCGTCGAAGACTAGCTGCTGTTAATTTAAGCGTAGCCTAGGAAAGATAGATAGATATTCTTTGGGTTGGGTGTTAGCCCGTATTACTGCGACCTTTACAGATCTGTTGACAACACCCACTATCTCTAGAATAGGATTAGAACACCTTATCTGGACCTGCCCTTTTAATGCTGCTTAATAGCCTTGACAATAACCTCTCCACGATACTTGGAGCAGACGGTTTCACCTCTCAAGGCCTTCACATTGGCATGTATAGGACATGAAATGCGGTTTCATCCTTCTCTTGGCAGTATCGACAGATGTCTTCATATGCAAAGTTCAGCTGACTTAGGTGTTTTCTGAGCCTACAATATCCTGTCAGGAGACTGATAATCATTCTGACATCGTTTCGTCTTTGTGATAACAGATCTTCAGTAAATTTCGCTGCGTGTTCGTTTATGAAGACTTTTACTTGTCACATACCGGGTGATTTTTCCCACCACTCCTGTGCCTTTTCTAGCCTCCATTTCTCAATGGTTCCGGTCCAATTCATCAGCCTTCTCATTGCCCTGAAACCCTGAGTGTCCTGGTACCCATGTACGTGTCACAGAATTCCGACTTGTGGCATGTGTCACACACCAGCTGTGATCTTATTCGTGGCGAGACTATTGTCTTTAAAGCTGGTTGGCTGTCCCAATATATGACTACGGGTTTTAATAATTATACCCTGACTTATGATCTTCTTTGTACAGTGTTGTATGGCCACTACTTCAGCCTAAGGCACTGTAGAATTCATTGGAGTTGTATCCTGTGTCTTCTACTATATATACCCGACACTCTGCATTCCACAGTCTTTGAGCCATCGTTATACCAACCTGGGATATTTGACATATAAATGAAGTGTTTTTTCCCAGTGCAGAAACTTCATTTTATTCTGATGAGTCCAGGTTAGGATTAACGAGTAGTAGCAGAGGAACAAGGGTGTGGAAGGAACCAAGACTACAGCAAAAAGCTCCTTTCTAGGGACACAATAGTTTCTTTCTGTCTTGCCCAACGTCTTGCTGAAATATCCAATAACAAGTTCTTCGCCACCTTGTATTTGAGATAAGACGGCTCCCAGGCCATTCTGAGAAGCATCTATATCCTGGATAAAAAGGCCACCTCCTTTGGATATACCAGCAGTGGAGCAGTAGTAAGGTGTTTCGTTAGGATAATAAAAGCCTGCTGACACTCTGGTGACCAAACAAACGGTGTACTCTTTTCAGTCAGTAAATGCAGGGGCTTGCTATCTTGCCAAAGTCCTTTACGAATCGGCGATAGTAGCTGCAAAGTCCAAGGAAACTTCTTACTTCATGCTTGTCTTTAGGTATCGGCCACTCTCGTACTGCTTTATTGATTTTGTCAGGGTTGGTTGCAATTCCCTTCGAGGATACGACGTGTCCTAGCAAGGCTGGAAGAGGATACATTTCTTGGGATTAAACTATAAATTGGCATTCCTCAGCCTGCTAAAGATGTCTTTTAAATTTCATAGATGTTCGTCAAACGTTTTTTCCATTACAATTATGTCGTCGAAGTAGACCAGGCATGTCTTCCATGTGAGTCCTCGAAGTACCAGTTCCATTAGACGTTCAAATGTAGCAGGACCGTTGCAAAGTCCAAATGGTATTACTCGGAATTGATAACTCTTGTTGGAAAAGTTGTTCCTTTTGAAGAAGGGACAAGAAGATTTTTTTACAATATGTACGATCGTCTGACATGTCATTAGATCAAGTTTTTATTTTTATTGCCGATAATGCCTGACCACCCGCTCAAGAATGCTCTAAATTGTGTTGGAAAACGCAACTCTGCAAAGACTAGATTGGCCAGCAAGCTTACCGGATATGAATCCGATTGAGCAATTGTGAGATATCACTGGCAGAGCAATATTCAGATATTCTAATCTAAGGAGCATAGGATAGCGGTTAAAGACTAAAACAGAAATTCACAAAAACTAATTGTGTACTGTTTAGTTTGTTATAGAAAATAAAGTCTCTGACTTGAATTATTGAATAATATATTTCTTTTTTTTATAAATTTACCAAGTAATGATTTTGTGATTTATTTTAATACATTTTTTATTCAATGACATATTTTCTTGAAATTATTTCGCTGTTTATTAACAATATACACTAATAGACACAATTGTACCTCAATTATTTTTTGGTTTACGTGTGTCCAAGGTCTCGGGTAAACAAACAAGCGACGCGGACGAATATTTTTGAATGCGGAACCGACGAAACGTGATTAAATAAAAAAGAATGGGTTTTGATGATGATAATCTATCTCTCTAACCTTGACTGGTGTATCGTTTTCTACATTCTAGATTTGTTCATTTTTATTATAATAAATTATTTTTATATTGCTGTACCTTGCAATTTAAATTTGTTTAAAATAAATACAGATGCTTAATTCAACTTCCTTATCATAAAAATTGTGCTATCTACAAAATACGAGGTATGAGCAGAAAATTTTGATTAACTCTTTATTTATTCATCAATATCTATTTTGTTTCCTTGAATATTGCTCGCATGTATGGGGTTCGGCGGCTCTTTTAAGGCTCGGAGTTCTTGATGCAATACAGAGAAGGACAGTTCGACTAATAAACGACACCAGTATCACCAAAAACCTAGCCCCATTGTCCCACCGAAGAGCAGTGTCTGATCTTTCCTTGTTCCTGACTTTGCTCAGAAGAACTCCGCTCTATAATGCCTCCACTTGTCAGACCAGCCAGAGCAACGCGACGTGCCAACTCCATGCACCCTTATACTGTTCAATGCTGCACATCAAGAACGGATCGATTCGATCGTTCCTTCATCCCCAGGGTCTCCAGATTGTGGAAGTCCTTACCTTCCCACGTCTTTCCCACTCCTCCTAACTTGCAGGCCTTTAAATCCCAAATTAATAAATTGTCTCTTCTGCCCCAATAGATGTTCTCGGCTTCGCCTCGTGCAATATGGCGCGAAGTGCAGGAATCTCAAAATTTCTGCCCTTGTAGTGTAATATACTATTCTCACTCAAGGTTTTAAAACCAAAAATAATTTATAATTTTATACTGTGTCCTATAAATCATAAAAAGGTAGTCTTCAAAAAATTTCTCTTTATACATTAGGATTATTTCCTATATACAACATTTTTTGTTTTTTTTAGGATTAAGCTTAGACCAGAATTTGTCAATGGGTGGATTGGCAGGACCTCAGTCACCATTGGAAATAAAACCAGATGCTTCAACATTAAATCAATTTAGTCCTCAAGGACCAAACAGTCCTGGATCGTTTTCGTTGAGTCATGGAAATTTATTGAGTCCTTCAGCTGGATCTCAAAAAGTAAATTCACCGTATCCACCGAATCATCCTCTGAGTGGTTCTAAACATTTATGTTCGATATGTGGGGATAGAGCTAGTGGAAAACACTATGGAGTTTATAGGTGAGTCTAATTTTTGGTACAAGTTATCTAGTTATCTATTTAGTTTTGTATATAGCCATAAGGACAAAAAACATATAGACTTAAATTACTTTATTGCTTTTCGAGGTAAGTCCCACCAAGATCGTTATACCTGCAAAATCGTTGTTTTAAAGGCATTGATGGCTTCTTCTGGCTACTGGAATCGCTAAGATCCATTTTTCGGCCGATTTGCTATTTTAAAAATTCATTGCATTTACACGACTTATGTACCGCAATAAAACTCTGAGTTTATTTTAACGATAGATTGAGGTTAGATTTATTTCTACAAGTTCTATTGACTGCGCCTTGTAAGCGGCTATATGCAAAACTAAAAACTAAAAATGTTGGACACACTTGCTGATGCTGATATTAACCAATTAGAGTACTGCATTATTTGTTTATCTAATCAATCTACTCTTTTTGGGTAGAACATTCTATCCAATAGCAGAGCAAATTAAGCACTTGAATAATATATATGACAATATGAAAGAATTTTGAAACTAACTCAATTTTTTTTTTCTTGAAAGTTATTCTGGTAACACGATTCTTTCTCTCTTAGTAAATAATAGTCACACGCAAAAGGATTCACGGTATGTGCACAATACAAGTAGTATTTTCTAGGCAAGCATATTAATTTGTTGCCGTAATGAGACGAGTGAGTCGTTTATTTAGCATTTTCAAGGTCGCTGCTGTGATGCAATAATACTCGTGCACGAGGCCACGGTCACACTTTTAGTTTTGTTCTTTTGTCATTGTCAGGGCAAAGACAATTCTCATTTTTATAACACGAACTTCTATTTGGTTTACAATCATTTATAACATACTGTTTTTGTTACCTTTACAGTTTTTAATCTATTGATCGAGTTTATGACTCACGATGTACTGAGTATATTTTGTTTTTTATTTCACTGAAAGTAGATCAATACTATGATCGTAGTAATTTCTATACAGTATAATCTATAAAGTCGGCTGCACGAATACTAATAAGAAAAATTCTCAGAAGAATCTTGGGTCCAAAGAAAATACAATAAGAGCTCAGATGAATGTACATTGTAAGACGTATAAAGGCACTGTAACGATCTATTGGATCGTATTAGTATTAGAATCCACAAGACTATATTCAGTGATTTATTTTAACGTTATCGCCGTAATTAAAATTGCTACCGTAGTGGTGGGATTGTTAAATTTCTTACTTGTGCGGTGAGTAACACTTTTTAGTTCTTTAATTCAATGAACTTCAAGCGATAAAGATCTCCTCTTCAATACAAGGTTATTCCACATTTGTGAGGTGAGCCTTATTTTTTTGGAGGCAAGATCGAGACGTCCGCCATTTTGATAAAGGAAAGCCGAATTTCGACTTAAATCCCAGTTTTCGTCTAATTAGAATTATCCGAAGAAAATTCAATTCCTTACGAACACCGGCAGTTCATCCCAGGAAGAAATTCGTTCCAAGGGAATCTCATCCTAAGAAACAACGACACAAAGATAAGAGATTAAATTAGTTCCGAACTAAACCAAATTAAACGGAGCTTGAGTGTTATTTGCTTAGTTTGTACTCTGGCGCCCTTATATTTTATGTTTGGGGAGGACTGGTAAAACTCAGAAAAGAAGCCACAACTCAATTGAGCTAGCTAATGGATATAAAAAAAAACAAAAAATTAATAAAAAACAGTTATTGTGACGCAATACAAAGTTCACCAGGTCAGATAGTCAGTTGAATATATTTATCTATCCAAAAAGCTATTGTAAAAAATTCGTTCTTAATTATTGACACTCTTAAAATTCCTTATCTAATGAACTGAACTAGTATTCAATTTCAATGTAACTTTTTTTATCCCAGCCGAGCCTCCGTGCATAATAAAATAAAATTCTATCAATGAATCAATCAATCCTACATAAACCGATGGCCATGCACTTGCCAGTCACGCGCTCGGTACCATTCTTGATGTTTCCTTTTTCCTTTCATTTCATTCTAATTCGATTTGAATTAAAATTGAAACAAAGCTGATGCTGACAGGTTTGATAGAATGCGCGGAATTCTTGAAAAGATATCATGACGAATTAATATTCATATATGTAAATTCTATTTGAAATCAGTATTAAAAAAAATGCGTCAAGGCCAAAAGTGATATTACTCATATTAAGTTTAGCGCGTGGCATGACTTTTTTTATGAGATTTATGTAGGATAGTTGATATAGTTAAAGGATAAGAATTAGAATGTTTTAAATAAATATATAATTTTACGAGCCACAACACAAAAATGTTCGAACATTAATCTTAAACATTGTTTATTTTGTTGAGACTACAAAATAATGTATTTCTGTTATAGTTTATCCAATCTCAATTTGAAAACTTTCGGTCTTTGTCGGAATTTTAAACCGATTGAGACTAATACCGACCATTGGCGTGGAATTAAAAAAAAGTGTTTGTTAATAAATTTTTATTAATTTTTGTTTTAAATTTCAAAATAAAAACGGTTTTTGTATATTTTGTATGTTTTAAATAATCCGTAACAGTTCCTAAATTAACAATTTTGTACATAGTCGATTACCCGATTCGTGTTAATTCATGAATTCTCGAAACAATCGCATTGTGAGTCATTCCAGCATTTTCTTTTTTTAAACAATAATACATATTTAAAACAACGCGTTGACATTGAACGCGTAAATCTTTGTGTTTTAATTCGAGACTGTCATTAATATAATTGTCATCTATTGATAATTGGATGATGGATCTTGATCACCCATTTCAAATGGTCGCCAAAACGCCATAGTGTTATAATTTCTTATTATACCAATTTATGCAATACACACACAGACGCTACTGTTTAATAGTCTTAAAATGAAACATTATGCAAGGTCAGAGGTCAGTCAGAATAGTAGAACCACTCGCTGTACCGATTACCATTTCGGTACAGAGTGGATCTGCTAAATCAACTCCGAAATTCGCGTTACCACCACGTCGGTTCCTGTTAGCGACTCTCCTGTATGTCTCAAAAACATTGTTGTCGGTAATAGTCTCACAAACTCACAAAGGCGTCGGCATTTCTTTACATACAATATCTGTCATGTTACTTCTAAGTATTTAGTGCTTGCTTGACAGGTGACATTGACAGATAGACTTGACAGGTGACATTGACAGATAGATTTGACAGGAGACATTGATATCATCTTTAAAAATTTTGAAATTTTGTTAGAAATGTTCAAAAATCGTATAAGTGATACCTCAAATAAACATTTACAAAAGAAATCATTGGATTATTTGGATAAAAACTAAGTTATATGGTTTGTAAACAGAATTATTTTATTTCTGTCTTAAATTAATATCTTGTTGACAAATACGACAATAATTAAGAAATAGATTTTTCAATAGACAGTAAATAAATTCCAGAGTTTAATAACTTATCTTG
This sequence comes from Altica lythri, assembly GCA_964028335.1. Taxonomy (NCBI): domain Eukaryota; kingdom Metazoa; phylum Arthropoda; class Insecta; order Coleoptera; family Chrysomelidae; genus Altica; species Altica lythri. The sequence goes on along the minus strand of OZ034801.1, from coordinate 18,642,446 downwards.
TCAAATAATTTATCTTGAAGTTTAGGATTCTTAACAGAATTAATGTTCTCTGGAATAAGTAACAGACAAAGTTAAGTTAGATGTAATTTAGTTAGATGTTGGCAATAAATCAGTTCAATTTTATTACAATTTTATTGGATATTATAGACGATTGAAGATTTTATTGAGTATTCATGTTGTAATAAATATTTTTTTATTAAGTATATATACACAATAACAATACCGCATTTATTACTATTTTCTTGTTTTTACATATTTAAATTCCTTGAGAAAATTTCGTTGGGTACTTCATTTTATTATTTGTTAGTTTTTTTAATAAAACCGTTTTATACAAATAAAGTAATAGAACTAAAAGAAAAAAAGAAAGTGAATCAACAAAAGAATACTATGTAAGGAAAGCCATAGATATATATAACACAACGGTGCTATTTTTCTCACTTTTCGCGACTTTTGATATCAAGTACCAGCCATTCTATACCGGGGATGTCTCTTCATTAGTGACTGAAGAGACAAGCCTATACTGTACTGATGAGGTCTAACAAGACCGAAACATGTCTACAATTGGTTTTGCCCTTGTATAGACTGGTTGATATTTATATGTACGTCGCAGCATCATAGTGCATTTGAGTTAGGAATTCTAACCATGCACAAATCTAGGTATCTACCTTAAGATTGACAGCAAAACGCAAGATACTTGTTATCATTTTTTCATCTTTTTATTATAAGATTGCCATGACGCTCCGTTCGTTATTTATTTACCTTGCTAATAGGTTTATTTATTAGATGCAAAGCGACTACAACGGTGCTATTTTTGGAGTAGAGATGGCGCACTTACAAAATATTTTTCACACTTTCGCGACTTTTGATATCAAGTACCAGCCATTCTATACCGGGGATGTCTCTTCATTTGTGACTGAAGAGACAAGCTTATACTGTACTGATGAGGTCTAACAAGACCGAAACATGTCTACAATTGCTTTTGCCCTTGTATAGATTGGTTGATATTTATATGTACGTCGCAGCATCATAGTGCATTTGAGTTAGGAATTCTAACCATGCACAAATCTAAGTATCTACCTTGAGATTGACAGCAAAACGCAAGATACTTGTTATCATTTTTTCATCTTTTTATTATAAGACTGCCATGACGCTCCGTTCGTTATTTATTTACCTTGCTAATAGGTTTATTTATTAGATGCAAAGCGACCACAACGATGCTATTTTTGGAGTAAAGATGGCGCACTTGCGAAATTTTTCACACTTTCGCTACTTTTGATATCAAGTACCAGCCATTCTATACCGGGGATGTCTCTTCATTTATGACTGAAGAGACAAGCTTATACTGTACTGATGAGGTCTAACAAGACCGAAACATGTCTACAATTGGTTTTGCCCTTGTATAGATTGGTTGATATTTATATGTACGTCGCAGCATCATAGTGGATTTGAGTTAGGAATTCTAACCATGCACAAATCTAGATATCTACCTTGAGATTGACAGCAAAACGCAATATACTTGTTATCATTTTTTCATCTTTTTTATTATAAGACTGTCATGACGCTCCGTTCGTTATTTATTTACCTTGCTTATAGGTTTATTTATTAGATGCAAAGCGACCACAACGATGCTATTTTTGGAGTAAAGATGGCGCACTTGCGAAATTTTTCACACTTTCGCTACTTTTGATATCAAGTACCAGCCATTCTATACCGGGGATGTCTCTTCATTTATGACTGAAGAGACAAGCTTATACTGTACTGATGAGGTCTAACAAGACCGAAACATGTCTACAATTGGTTTTGCCCTTGTATAGATTGGTTGATATTTATATGTACGTCGCAGCATCATAGTGGATTTGAGTTAGGAATTCTAACCATGCACAAATCTAGATATCTACCTTGAGATTGACAGCAAAACGCAATATACTTGTTATCATTTTTTCATCTTTTTTATTATAAGACTGTCATGACGCTCCGTTCGTTATTTATTTACCTTGCTTATAGGTTTATTTATTAGATGCAAAGCGACCACAACGATGCCATTTTTGGAGTAGAGAGGGCGCACTTGCAAAATTTTTCACATTTTCGCGAATTTTGATATCAAGTGCCAGCCAATCTATACCGGGGATGTCTCTTCATTAGTGACTGAAGAGACAAGCCTATACTGTACTGATGAGGTCTAACAAGACCGAAACATGTCTACAATTGGTTTTGCCCTTGTATAGACTGGTTGATATTTATATGTACGTCGCAGCATCATAGTGCATTTGAGTTAGGAATTCTAACCATGCACAAATCTAGGTATCTACCTTAAGATTGACAGCAAAACGCAAGATACTTGTTATCATTTTTTCATCTTTTTATTATAAGACTGCCATGACGCTCCGTTCGTTATTTATTTACCTTGCTAATAGGTTTATTTATTAGATGCAAAGCGACTACAACGGTGCTATTTTTGGAGTAGAGATGGCGCACTTACAAAATTTTTCACACTTTCGCAACTTTTGATATCAAGTACCAGCTATTCTATACCGGGGATGTCTCTTCATTTGTGACTGAAGAGACAAGCTTATACTGTACTGATGAGGTCTAACAAGACCGAAACATGTCTACAGTTGGTTTTGCCCTTGTTGATATTTATATGTACGTCGCAGCATCATAGTGCATTTGAATTAGGAATTCTAACCATGCACAAATCTAGGTATCTACCTTGAGATTGACAGCAATATGTAGATAGTTATGGTTCTTCTACTGCTCCTTTTTGGGTTTTAATTGGAATTGATTTGTTTTATTGCTCCGGATTCCTCTCGGTTGTTTTTTGTCCCCACGTTGGGCGCCAATTTGTTATACTTCTTCTTACTGTTCCTTCTTGAGTTTTTATTGGAATTGATTCTTTTTATTGCTCCGGCTTCTTTTGGGTTGGGTTCTTCTTTTGTAATTAGATAGTCTCTTTTTAATTAAAGATTGATTTTTAATTATTTTATTTTTAAAAAGAAGAGGGGCTCTTTTGAACGTACGTAAAATAATTGATTTATTTTTATATATATCCAAAATTAATTGGCCAGAAGCCTTCAAAATTTATTCAAAAAGTAATCAACATAAAAAACATTGGAATTTTATTATGATTCTAAATGAGTTTATTCCAAGTACGTTTATATTATAATTCAGAAATAAATCCACCCCCACATTTAAAGCAATTTTCTCATAAAAAGTTCACCGACTTGAATTTCGAATATGACGAGGAAAGGATTTTAAATTTCAATTAGTATTGAACCTACAATGTATTGTTCTTTTGTTGTTTTTGTATTGCAATTTTAATTTCTACAAACTTATTTTTAAAACCTTAGCAAGGTTACCACGCGTGGGACGTTATCCAATAGATATAATGACAGCTTAACAAATTGTTTTTTCTTTAATAATTGCCTGCTCATAGATTAGATTTTCTTTATTAATTATATATCTAGACCAATAATTACGAATTTACATTTTGTTGTTTAGTAAATCATAGCTTGCGAACTCAAAATTAGCAATTGGAAATTTAATTCGCAATTTACATTTTAAGTTTACGATTTTTTCTTTTCTTTTTTCGATTTAAGTTTTTCCAATTTTTTCTTTTTTTTTGTCTAATTTTTTCGTTGTAATTTTTTTGCTTTTGTCCCTATTTTACTATATTTTTTCTATTTTTTACATTTTTCTTTTATTTACAATTTTTGTGATATTTTTCTTTGTTTTTCTGTTTTTTTATAGTTTTTATCGTTTTTACATTTTTTTTTCGGTTTTTCGATTTATTCCAATTTTGCTAGTTTAATCCGCTCGATTGCATGAAAGCATAAGACGTAAATCTGTCATCAACATCCGGTTTTATCCCAGGAATTAATTATTTTTCTATTTCTCTCACTGAAAGATTACATGCATATGAAGCTGTTTGTTCAAGATTTGAATTTCTCTAAACCTAGAGTAGATAGACATAATTTATATGCTGCGCTACAAAGGAATTGGGAAACGTTTACAAAGATGATTTAGAACCTAGATTTGGTAATGAATGGGTTCAATTTTTATATAAAAAGAAACTGTTTTACTATCGCATTCTTGAAAATTAGAGCTACCTTTCCAAACATTGAAAAGACACTAGGAATGTTCTTTTGTTTTAATGTTCTCGAATTACACTATACATACATTACACTAGAGAGCGCTCTCCGAACGACGATGGCTCAAAACCGGCTATGAAACCCTATTTACTATTGAAATTGATTTATTTTCGAAGCTAAATTTCAGCAAAACTATCAACTATTTTCGTCGAGAAAACCTTGCAAAGTTATGAAAAAAATAATTAAGGGACTCCGCTTCTTCATTGCCCCAAGGGCTTCCAAATCTGGTCCTAATTATAAGTTATAATTGAAATTGCTCAAATCATGTTTCCAGTTCTAAATTTCAAGTTCTGATCATGAATTTAGGTTTCTGTTGCGAATTTTATGTTTCAGATGTATAGTTTTGTTTAAAGTTAATTTTTACTTTTTTTGCATTTACACTCCATGTCGACAAAGGATGCCGACAAAGGATAAACGCCGTCAAAAAATGTCGCCAAAGGAAATCTTATGTCGGTATGAAGTGTTAAGGAAAAAAAGAAAAATTAACTTTGAACCAAACTATACAAATACAGGTATGAACTCAGAGTTCTAACTGCTAAATCCGAGATTTAAAAAAATTAAATATCTTTTATTTGAAGTAACTTTAGTACAAATTTTTCATAGAGGTGGAAACTGAAAATACTAAACGTAAATCAAAGAAAAAAAATCTTTTGTGCACTTTGAATATGATAAAAAGGTAAATTTAGTGAAATACCTTTTGGTGCACGCGGAGCTCTTCAATGCCAACCGACGCCAACACAAAAAGTCATGCTTGAACGAAAAGCAAACAGGTGCTATAATTTAGTGTCGTGCAAAATTATAAATAAATTTTAACAATGTCAAGGTGCGACATTTGCCAGATTTTAAATGATAATTCTTCCTTGATTATTGATAGATAATACAAATTTGTCTAAATTATAAATAAATTTATTTTCCGGGTTTCATACTTTAATTTAATTTTTTTCCCACATTTAAAATATATCTTTATGAATTGTGAAAATTCGCGATACATGCTCCATTTATTTTTTTGGCACCAAATCAATGTATTTTAATTTAAAAATTTCTATTACAAACGACTATAAGAGTTCTGTAAATTAAGTAATGATACTATTTTTTTCGAATTTTTTTATTCAAATAGAATTGCCATCTTATATTGTCACCTTAAAAATTATGTCCTTCTGAAGCCAAAGAGTGGTGTAGACGGCTCTTCCACTCCTCATGACAGTGATGGAACTAAAAGGACTCAAGTCAGTCGAATCCAATAAGCCCTTCTTTCCTTGCTGAGATTTTTTTGGAACCCTTTTGTGCAGATGTTTCTCATTCCCAAATCATTGGTCAAAATCTGATAAACGGATTCTGTCTACATTTTCATCGGTTTTTGAAGATTAAGACATTACACTTTGTGATTCAAACCATCGAAAAACCTGGGCTCTTGACAAAACACCCAAGACTCATCACCAGTAATAACACGTTCCAGAAAATGAAGGTCATTTTTAATCGACTCCAATAAGCCCTTCTTTCCTCGCTGAGGTTTTTTTGGAACCCTTTTGCGCAGATTTTTCTCATTTCCAGTTCATTGGTTAAAATCTGATAAACGGATTATGTCTACATTTTCATCGGTTGTTGAAGATGAAGACCTTACGCTTTGTGATTCAAACTATCGGAAACCTGGGCTCTTTACAAATCTTTATCTCCGTAGGCCTGGTGAAATTTAGTAAGCGTTTCTGTTACACTGTGTTTTAGTCTGAAGCGAAACCTGTTGCTCCAAACTGATGTCATTTTTTTTAAATCACAATAGAAAAAACTTTAACAAAAACAATCGCTACGTACAACCAAATGACGTCAAAATCATACTAGGTGGATCACATGTTCTCGCCTCCAGTGTTGCCAAATCAGACGCGACTTGGTCGGTTTCATTACTTAACTTATACATCTCATATGTTCGTCATTTGAAACTATATGTGTTTCACTTTATATTTAAGTATTCTTATATTATATTTTGTATTACAGTTGTGAGGGATGTAAAGGATTTTTCAAGAGGACAGTAAGAAAAGATTTATCGTACGCTTGTAGAGAAGAAAAAAATTGTATAATCGACAAACGACAAAGAAACAGGTATTTATTTTTTATTCCTTTACTTCGAAACAAAATTGAATCATCACCAAATACTGTTCAATAAAAACTAATTCAATTTGACTCTGCTGTCAAAAGATGTATGGATGACAAGAACACCTTCAATAAATTTATTTTTTAGTCTTAACATTTTTTTTTAATAGTTTTAATATTTTCTAGATGTCAGTATTGTCGATATCAGAAATGTTTGGCAATGGGAATGAAACGAGAGGCTGTGCAAGAAGAAAGGCAGAGAACAAAAGACAGAGATACGTCCGAAGTAGAATCTACTTCCAATATTCAAACAGAAATGCCAATAGAAAGGCTACTTGAGGCCGAAAGACGTGTTGAGTGCAATGATCCACCTGTTCCATTGGAAGTAAGTTTAAAAAATTTATCCATTAAAAACGAATTTGCCACATTATAAAAAGAAACAAAATTTATTAAATGACTCGTACCACATGATCAATTTTACAACCTTTTATTCACTATTATTGTGTAAATCCTCTTAATCTATTTTTAAAGTTTATATTTTTTTTATCATTCTATTCAAATTTATAAATTTCAACTGCATCTGTCTTTCTAAAAAAGTGGGCTTGTTCAGTTAGTGCTACAAAAAAGTGTCCCGCGTTTCTAAAAACAATAGGTGCTCTTGAGATTATTGAACTGAAAGAAAATCATAATCTTGATCCAGTGAGTGAAAGGCTGCTGGATAGACAAAGGATAAGCAACAGCTTAAAGTTCAAAGCAAGTGAAATAACCGAACGACCATCGAAAATTATCCGTAAAGGTGATGTTGAAACTCTTCTTCACAAAGACATACAGTGGATTGCAAGAAATATAAGTGCTGTAAGAAAATCTGCTTTTCCGTTTAATATTCTGAAAACAAGAGACGAAGCACACCGAGTCTTAGAAAGCTTTGATCTTAAAACAAACAAAAATGAAAATTTTTTGCTGTATAATAACTTACGCGATATATAGCACTCGCTTCGCTCGTGCTCTAAACATCGCGTGCGTGCGCAAAAAGCATACTTCACGAACTGTTTCATAAATAACTATTTTACAATTACTCACCATTCACGGGCTACAGAACAATTACTACATTCCATTAATATATATTTTGCTTACGGATAAAAAAACAACGGGTATGGCAGTCAGTGGGACTGCCGGCAGAAGTTATACTTCTATGTACGCACCCGGATTCATATGCGAATGATTTAGCAAAATTATTATATGATATTCGTGTTTAGCGACCTCAAAAACCTCCTAGCACCGAGTGCACAGTCATTTTGTATCGAATTTGCATAAAATTCCTGAAGACGAGGTCAGTCTTAAGCACCAGGTGTTTCGGACACCATCGCCATTATCATATTCGTATTCAGCGACCCAAAAACCTCCGAGTTCCAAGTGTGCACTGATTTGTACATAAAACCCCAAGTGCCGCGGAGACTTTCAACATCATGATATTCGTGTTCAGCGACCTCAAAAACCCCGAGTACATAAATTGAACCAATTTTTCTATCTATTGTCTCTTCGGAATGCACTTTTCGACTAATCTTAAAAACTCTGTTTATGTAGCCAACAACCTCAAAAGCATAGTGCAGGATATAATGCAACCATGTGACGGTACTATGGACTACAATACAATACTCATTACGGAATATTATTATTAATATCAATAATATAAAATACTAAACTTTATATGTATACTTACGTGACAGAATTATAAAATAATCTGTCAAACACAATGTTATACGTCACTATGATATTCAAAACATTAGCTCAGACTGTTTTTTGTATACCTATCCCTTTTCGATGTACTGAATGTTGAAACGGTATTCAAAGGACTTTATTTATGACTAATAATATGTGGTAAATGCTTCATCATTGTTTTTACCGACCAATATGCCTTATAAGTGTTTCTGTCTCTCTCTTACTCACACCATTACATATGTAATGATTTTTCGTATTTAACCCCACACAAACTTTTTCCGCCGAGTGCACGAATAGAAGTATAACTTCAAAACCAATTCATATTTAATGGCTTTTGAAAATTTAATTCATTTATGCAAAGACATTGATAATATTCTCCAGCCAAAATCTGTAGTGACTGATTTTGAACTTGCCATTCATTAAAGCTTAAAACGAGCTTTGCCAGAAGTAGCTATAAGTCACATTTCTACCATATTTTTTCTTATATAATCTGTTTGTTTTTGGTTTCAGTTTAACGGCACTATTTGTATTTTTATGTATTTCTAGAATTCAATGAACATTTGTCAAGCTACGAATAAGCAATTGATCCAATTAGTAGAATGGGCAAAATTAATACCACATTTCACCTCATTACCAGTATCGGATCAAGTTTTATTATTAAGAGCAGGTTGGAATGAATTACTTATTGCTTCATTTTCTCATCGTTCTATACAAACCCAGGAAGGAATTGTATTAGCTACAGGACTTACAGTTAATAAGTATGTAATGGTAATGAATAGGGTGTATAAATAATTTAAAAATATACTTTTTTTTTAGACAATCTGCTCATGCAGTGGGAGTAGGAACAATATACGACAGGGTGTTATCAGAACTTGTAAATAAAATGAAGGAAATGAAGATGGATAAAACAGAATTGGGTTGTTTAAGAGCTATTATATTGTATAATCCAGGTATATACATTTATTTTTTATGTTAAATGAATAATTGTTTAAAAAATAACAAAAAAAATCTTAATTGAATTTTTTGACAACCTTTTTAATAGTTCAAAATAGGTGTTCTTTTAGCATTGAAAAACGTTTTAAAACCTAAAGCTTAATTAAATAAAAGAAAAGTGTTCCTTTCCCATTTTTTATAATTAAGCTTAGGGTTATCCGTACTTAATTTAGTTTTTTTCTATAAAAATATGTTTTAAAGTGCCAATTAAGCATTCAATGTACTATCCATTTTTATAAATCTCCAAAGTCTTAATATCTTTAATTTTAAATGACAAGAAGCAATTTTGAAATTGGTTTGATTTTCCAAAAGCAGTATTAATAAATTTTGGGTCTTTCATATTCTTCTATGCATTATTTTTTTAGATGTACGAGGTTTAAAATCAATCCAAGAAGTTGAAATCCTACGAGAAAAAATCTATGGTGTACTAGAAGAATACACTCGTATGACACATCCGCAAGAACCAGGTCGATTTGCAAAATTACTTCTTAGGCTTCCTGCACTAAGATCGATCGGTCTTAAATGTCTCGAACATTTATTCTTTTTTCGGCTCATTGGAGATGTTTCTGTTGATACTTTTTTAACAGAAATGCTTGAAAATCCATCAGATTCGTAGATAATAGATCTTGTCTGTTTATATGTATTAAAAACTGGTAAGATGTTCTTTATTGTTCTATTAAAATAAATTTAATCATACAAAATATAGAACAGAAGAAGTTCATGAAAAGTTATCTGTAAATATACTTTTTTCATGTTTAGAAACTGACAAGTGAAAAACGCGTACAAGAATTTTTAAGAATGAGTAGTATACTATGATGTTTTTTAATATAGGTATTTTAATTTTTCATTAAACTTCTTTTTGTTGTATTTGTTAATTATATCACTTATATATTGTGACTCAGTCACCCTACCCCTGTTATTATCTAATGAAGAGATATTAATTTCTTGCCTTGTGATTCATCTGGTTGTCCAAGTTGGGGTGCTTTTACCCCAAAATTCTTTTCTTTAGAATTTGGTATACAAGTAGTGAAATAAACAAGTTAAATTCGACCAATTCATTATTTATTACCTAGATTTGCAATTCTATTGTTTTTTTTTATGTATTTATTATGAAATTTAAAACTTTTGTGGAAACAATTCATTTTGAGATGACTTCCTTCGCCAAAATTACCCAATAGACATCGTTTCCAGTTAAACTCATTTTGATCGTATCTAATTTATTTTTGATTTACTTTTAGTCACGTGTGTCTTTATGTATCTCTTTTTTTACCTTTTGTTATGAATGTATGTATGTATGTATTTTCTGATTACTTCGTTTAAATTCTTATATTTTTGTTATGTTTTTTAACTTGATACCTTTTATTTATATTAGTAGTAATGAGGAAATAAAGTAGCCTATTTCGATCGGAGATCACGAAAATTCAAGGCTTCCTCATACGGAATCACACACGCACTCTCAGCAGGGGTCGTGGTCCATAGTCCTCCGTTAAGTGTCATGATCGATAGGAGTTCTTATCAGAGGTCGTGGTCTATTTTCTGTGGTACATGGTCCGCATCAGGTGTCGGATGTTGTGGTTGTTAGCATTGCAGAGCAAGTGTTGAATCGTCTGGTCAACGGTGTCGTCGGTTGGAGACCATTGTTGTTTGTACTGGTAAATGTCCAGCTAATTCTGTCGTCGGGACGATAGTTTTGATCTGGTAAATTATAGCGTAGTAACTTCTATAATTCTCGTAATATTTCTCGTGTTAAAACTTTCTCCCTTAAGAGTGTGTTGTCTTTGTTCCTATCGTCCTGTTCAGGATTGTTAGTTATTTATGTAAAACCATTAACTTTAACACTTTTCGAATGTAGTTTGATGGAGCTTGTGTTTAGTGAAAATTCCTTAAATATTGTAGGATTTAGGGCTGGCTGTTACCACCACATGTCCTTTTTTATTGTATGTAATCAAGCGATTATCGCCTGTATAGTTAAAACTGAAATAAAATAGAAATTCATTCTGTGTCTGAAGTTAAAGAAGTGGATGAAGAATCATCATTAAGATTTATAATGAATGAATCTACATCTACAATATGGTCTATCTTCCACATCATCTTCACCACTTTTTCCTTGGGATGAGACACACAATGTTTGCACTTCTCTTCCGTAATCGTTTTTAATGAATTGTAAAGTAAGTTTTTTGTGCTCTGCAAATTTGAATGTTTGGTTATTGAGAGCTACGTAATTTTTTAAATCGTCTCAAATCATTTCGATTGGGTTGAGTTCACTGTGGTACGGAGGTAAACACAATACTTCTTTGTTTTGTGCTCGAACCATTTCGTCGACGATGTATTTATTGTATTTGTCCTTATATTGTCGCACTATTAAGAAGTTCAGGTTTTACTAAATTTTCGTCGAAGGGAATATTTTTTTGATCGCAACCATTGTGGTATGGTGCATTATCCCAAACAATGACAATTTTCCTCAAGTTTTGGAAAACGTTTTAGACAACCAACTTTCAAACGATGCACCATCCATTTCTTCGTGATGGTCTTCTGTATTTTTTGAGTCAAACGCTCATAATGAATCTGGAACAAAGCCAACTTTATTGCCAATGTGGCATATGATTAGTCTTTTTCCTTTACCTAAAAAAAACTTTATATCCTTGGTGGTTAACAGACTAGTCAGAAATCGTCTTTGTTTCATCCCGTGCCACACACTATATTTTTCATATCACATGCATTCAAACAGCGAGTTTTGATCTCTGTAGCCAGTCGAAGTAAGACTATTTCAGACCAATGCAACTGTCAGTCAGAAACATTCTGACAGACTTGAAATAATGACATTTGTTTCTGACTGACAGTTGCATTGGTCTGAAATCGTCTTGTTTCGACTTGCAAAACAGGGATCAAAACTAGCTGTTTCAATGCATGTATTATGAAAATCATTTGTTTTTCATTTATACTGAAATAAACCTTTCTTGGAGGGGAATAATTAATGACATTCTCACTAGCTGCGTCTGTACTTGATATTTCTTTACAAATTAATAAAAAAATTCACTACTGCAATCACAACAGTAATTCGCTACCTAATCCGACTCTTACAACAATGGATCCCTGGGCTGATTCGTTCGGTACTCGCTCTCATATTCTGGTCAGAATGTTTACATGTGTTCGATTTAGTTTGTGTAATTTACTAATTTTTTATGTCCACTGGGATGGGATAGTTCAATATACTTTTTTTCACATTTAGAATTTAACAAATAAAAACGCGTACACGATTTTTGTGTGATCAATCATATATTGAATTTTTTACCGTGAACAGTATACTTATTAGATTTTTTAATGTAGAGATTTTAGTTTTTCAATTTTTTTTTATTCTGTTTGTAGATCATCAATTTGAATACAAATTTTATAATTATTCAATTCTAAAGATACCAGTTTAACTACTTTTAACCTGTTTTTGTAATTCGTACTACACACGCACAATTATAATTTTATTTTATATAAAGAACATCTTATCAGGTTAGAAAATCCTCATCATTGTTGTTCGTCTTTCCCCGGATTTTTAATCTTATGGATCTGTGATTTATAATAATAATTTTCACTATTATTTTTTTTGGATGTATGGTATTATTCTATTAATTAATTCTATGTTTTTTCTAAAAGGTGTTCTTATAGAATATTAAATGGAGAGATTTTAAATGTTATTGTTTAATCAAAATTTAATTAAAAAAAAAGATATTTATTATAGTGTATAGTGAACTGGTATGGAATGTATAAATAAACATAAAATTTTCATAGAAGATATTAGATCTAATATTTCTATGAAACTTTTACCTCTTCAAAAATATATTTTGCTGTTGGAAAACAAAATTATTTACAAATCGCTATTAAACATTCTAAAACAACAATTATTTTAATAATAAATATTGCAATAATGGAAAAGATTAAATTTAAATTATAGCGGTTTTTTAACATAAAAAATTTTAAGTGATAAATAAAAGTGCCTATTGTTTTCCAAAAAGTTACCTCAATCCAATTTATTAAGAGGTGTACAAATTGAGTTTAAAATTAATTAAAAAGAGCAGCTGTTAAAATAATTATTACTAATATTTTATGAAAACATTCCAAAAAGACATTGTGTAGAGATAAAGTAAGGAAAGATGAAGGAGAGATTTTTTTTAAATTTGGCCTATATTATTGTTATGAGTAGGTGTACAATTTTATGAAATGTTTAGGCTACTTTTTGGTCTTTTTACCTAACACCTGTTAAAGTTTCGAGATTTTTAATTGTTAAAATATTCATAACAGATCATAGTTTATAGTTAATATCAAGTATTCTATATATGTACAATAATTTACAAAAGTATGTCATTATTTTATTGATTTAATAAATCTCTGTGAACTATTTACTTGTATTATTTCTTTTATCTACTCACGAAAATGTGCCCAGTCACATCGGTCTGTTTTAGAGGCACCCCAAGGAGTGACTCTTACGGACAACCTCAAACTCCGAACTCTTCAAGTGCGACCTCAACGTCGCTCTTTTATAGCCAATTCATATTCTACGTGAGAGGAAAAAATAAACTGTTAAGTTCGCCTTAAGATCTAGCGCACTAACTTTAACCTGGATGGTTACAATACTAAATAATACAGTGGATACAGAAATTTAGAGCAAATGGGGTTGACAGAATGTGTTTTGCAGACGATGTGGTCATTATTGCAGCGTGTGAAAGAAAATTGAGAGAAAGCTTGATAGTATGGAATGAAATATGGGATGAAATTAAACAAGAACAAAACGAAGCGAATGGTAGTAGACCCTAATAAGAAAAAGATAAATATACAAATAGATGGCACAGAAACAGAACAAATTGGTATAGTTTATCCAATCTTAATGTGAAAACATAACCACGCCCTTTAACCCCAACAAAGGATCCGACTTTTGAATCTAGGTTGTCAGATATATTTGCGAATATTCCTAAGTTTATATATTTTGAAAATTTTCTCTCTACTTTACTATTCAATTGTTCGTCAATGACTCTTAGAAAGATAATATAAAAATATTCTTACAAAATATATACTTAAATTAATTAACTAGGTTCTTCTTATTTAAACAGTTTTCACTTCTAATGATATCAATTTTGTATATATTACTTATACTTAAAGAAATTTTTAAATACCGGCAACATTGTGTATTTACTGTGGGGATTTTTAAGTCGGCTCGTAACGCATTGATCTTAACGCAAACAAATGCCGACGTTGCGCTGTTTATAAAGCAAAACTTCAAAGGGGAACATTGCAAAATGCGACAACAGTCAAATACCGCCAATAGTCTTCTTCCACATTACAGTACACAGTAGCGTGATTGATTTTTATTGATTTTTTATATTAGAAATATTATATATTACGGTGGCTTGATAGTACTTAATATAGTAAGAATTTCTCGTTTAAATATATAAGATAATAACTACGCCACCTTACGGTGGCGTTGTATTATTTGATTTAGAAAGGTATTTTTTTTAGACTTTATTTTTTTCGCATTTTTTCTGTTTTTAATTTTCCACTTTCTCTTAGTTTTTCGTTTATTTATTTATTTATTTATGAATCGAAATTCAACACTATCTATTGGGTTTTCTTACAATTCAGTAATTGTTATGGACAATGTGTCGTATCATTTCCGCATATTAAACAAAATACCTAATAACACAAAAAAAAAGAATGAAATTTCAAGACTTATGGCAATCAAAAATATCGATGTTCCTAAAAAGGTTCCAGTAAAGAAGGAATTAATAAGAATGATCAAAAGTCAGAATTTTAAAAATGAATACGTCATTGACACCATTTGCAGCAGACATGGTCATACCCTTTTGCGTTTACCTCCTTACTACTGTATTTTTAATCCAATCGAAATGGTTTGGAGTACTGTAAAGAAACGTTTACGAAAATACATTCAGTCACCAACCTTAAGCGCAGTTGTTCTTAATAATATTCGAGAGGTAATTAGTGACATTAATAGCGATGTATGGAAAAATTGCCAAACACATGTTATAAAAATAGAAAAGAAATATCCTGTTTTACCGCCAATAGCACCATTAGTTATTCAACCTGGAAACGATTCTACTTCAGAAGACTCTGACAATTCTTGTTATTAATTCCAACCAATTTCCTTTACAACTATCGTGATGTATCTTGAAAACTTGTTTTCAAAAACAAACTAATTTTATATTCTTACTAACGTACCCAACCCTTTCCTTTCCAGGCAAGGAAGGCTCATACCTCCTCATAGTCCTTGCTGGACAGACAATCTTTTAAGATTGTCTGATAAAATGAGTATTATTTTTAGACAATTGTTATAAAAATATTATAAGTTATGTACTATTTGACTAATGAGCCAAATGTTCTTATTAATAACTAAAATTAACAAGTTTCAATTTGAAAGAATTAATTTGTTATTTGACAATTTTCAAATTGATATAAAATTTACAAATATACAAAAACCGTTTTTCTTTTGAAATTTAAAACAAAAATAATTAAAAATTTATGAACTCTTTTTATTTAATTCCACGCCAATGGTCGGAAATGTCGTCAAAGGCACTTAAATACCGCCAAAGAGCGCAAAATTTTACATTAGGATTGGAAAGAGTATACCTATTAATATCTGATTTTTGAAGAAAATTGAAAACAAGAAATAAACCCTAGTCGAATAGTCTATATTTGCAATAAACAACGGCCTCATAAATAAAAGAGAAATATACAGACAAACAAAAATGAGCATTTTCAAAACAGTCTTCTGTAGACTAGTGTATAATACAGTGAAATATAAAATTGTTAAATTAATATGTAGGATAAAAACTACCCTATCATCGTATGTGACAGTTTTCTCTCGAATTTAATCTACAACTGAACAAAAGGATATCAATATTCAATTAATACTAAAGAAAAAACATTGCTTCACACTTGGGACGCGTTAATTACTTTTTTTCAAGATTTTTTTAGCATTTAATTTTTCTAATTTGTAATAAATAACAAATATCAAATATTTTTTTTAATTTTACCTCTATACAGAAAAAAAAAGCGTCTGGTTTCCAAAATTGTTTCAACTTTTAAAATATCTTGCACACTTTTTAATTTTTTCTGTCTTTTGGATATTCACCAGTATACATTTATTCACTTTCTCTGGGCACTGGTCGGTTACACAACATTTAACTTATTTCTGTTGAGTTTCTAATAATTTACACTTATTTAATAAAATATCTTTACATTTAAAATCGAACAAAAATATATAAATATTAACTTGATAACAATTTAAAAATCTGACATTTATCTAACTTCATTTCTATGTCGATGCCCTTTACTATGCTAGATATTCAGTCTCATTGAAACAAACAATTTGGTTATGTATATGTTGTTGTGTTTACGTAAATTTTACAAATATTAACAATGTCTGATGGCGAAAAAGCATCAATCACAAATAATAGTGAGTTTAAATTTAAAACAAAAACTCGTAAACAATTCCGAAAACGTATTAAAAATGAAGATAGTGATTCAGATGAAGAAGTAAATGTTCGTGCTAAATTAGAAGAGATGAAAGAGATTCAGAAACTGAGAGAACGTCCAAATGGTGTAAATGTTGTTGGATTAGCTTTAGGCACAAAAGTGCCTGATTCAGATCTAAAAGATAGTTATAATAAGGACATTGGTGGATTGGTGAATTTAAAAGCACTAACTAGTGGTAAATGGAACCAAGTAGATGATGCATACGATACAGGAATTGGTACACAGTTTTCAGTTGAAACTAATAAAAGAGATGAAGATGAGGAGATGATGAAATTTATAGAAGTTGAGTTACACAAAAGAAAAGGTAAAGAAAAACACGGTGAAGTAGAGAAAAGTGATACTAAGCAGTATCATAGTCCTGAGGAATTAGCATTACAGTCAGTACCTGAACATTTACGAGAATCATCTAAAAAACAATCTGAAGAAATGTTATCAAATCAAATGTTAAGTGGAATTCCAGAAGTAGATTTAGGTATAGAAGCTAAGATTAAAAATATTGAAGCTACAGAAGAAGCTAAATTGAGATTATTATGGGAAAATCAGAATAAAAAGGATGGTCCGTCACAGTTTGTACCTTCAAATATGGCTGTTAATTTTGTACAACACAACAGATTTAATATTGGACAAGCTGAGTTACCCAACAAGAAGCTTAAAGTTGAAGATAAACCTAAGAAAAAAGATGAAAAAGCTACTGATGATTACCATTACGAACGATTTAAAAAACAATTTAAAAGATAACTGAAAACAAATATATTCACACAATTTATTACAAACTTGTTCACAATATAACAAACTAAAATAAATAAATTTACAAAGTACTAATTTGGTGATAATATTCATAATTCTGAATGAACCGAATGGGAATGTTTTGCAGCTAAGTCGGGAGCGTGTAAAAATACACCTTCAGATGCTTGCCAATGCACTGATCCAGTAGAAGATCTAATTCCGACTACTTCCATTTGTCCATTTATGGGCCGTCCAAAAGTTCTTCCAGATATCGATAGATACATATCTGTATCTACGTGTTTCAGCATGACACTATCATCTCTAAGCCAGTGATCACCTAAAAAGAATAAACTACTCAAAACCAATCATCTCAATTTAAACCAAAACAAGCTTACCGGAACATATTACTACCCAGTTATCACCAGAATCTCCTTCCCCATTATCACCATAGCAACTAATTTCTTGATTACCACTCAAAGGACTTTGAAAATTATGAGAATGTAAATTTTTCTTTGTTTCTACATGTTCTAATCTAATTGTTGAACCACATATAATAGGCTGTCCTCTCTCTATAGTTTTACCACTTGCTGGTTTAATAAGCCAATGACTATTAATATCTTCTTGCACTTCTGTAGCTGTAACTGATTGCTGTCCACTACCTGTACCATATTTAACATCGTGTGAATGTAATCTTACTCTATAATCTGTATTTAACAGTTTTAAAACAGAACCACACGTAACAAATTTTTGAGTAGAAGCTAAAAATTAAATTAGCTACAATCTAGTTAAATGTTATATTATTGTACTTACCATCTACATCTATAAAATTATAAATTAAATAAATAAGGAATGTATAAATTATTTCATTTCGTAAGACTAACATGTTTCTCTATTATTTATTCCACGTATTTTAGCTAAAATTACCACAAATCATACCGCAAATATAAAACAACCTCCTCCTCCTTCCCAATCCCAAGTGCTTACCTGTCAGTGTCAAAATGTTACGCGTGGTCTTTTGTCATTTGTAGAAATGTTTGTGTTTGAAATATATTTTCAAGTACACAATGCACTATTATCTTTTTTTAACCAATCTAATTTTTATTTTACTGTGCAAACATAATATTTTACATTTGTTAATGCAGTTTATAATCTTTTTAGATTAAATAAATAATATATGTTTAAACTACTTTCTTAGCTGTAATTTCACTCGTTTTAGATTCATATGTAAGTAGATTAAATTTTGAAATAAGTGAAATGTCACGAACAATCTGTCATGAAAGTGTCAATAATAAAATGATGTCACCATTACCTTTTTTATTCTCCGTTTAATTTTTGTCTGAACACTATAAAAAACTAATTTAATTAAAAAACCAGTGACTCGAAATTCTAGTCAATTAAATTATTTAGGATTTAATGTAACTATATTCAAACAACAAATTAAAATATATTGAACTTTTAAATGCTGAATTGTGAAATAAGTCTATCTTCTGGGTGATGAGTGCCAGTGAGACTGTGCCTATTTTAATAAATACAAGTGGGTCTGACGCTGATACACACGGGGCCTTGTCTATAGTTTGTAGTGACAGTGAAGACGTAGCACTTGTTCCTGAGGTGGTTTTTGAATCTACATTGGATTCCCCAGGTTTTAATAGAGAGTCACAGCCTTTGTTGGGAGGGCTTGATGTCTCTTATAATCAATTCCCAGGTAGAGATTTATTCGATGATTTGTTGAATTGAAACATATCAGTCAAGTTAAATTTTAATTTCTAGATGATCCTGCTTTTAATGAATTGGTTTGGCAGGCTGAATTGGCTATTGATCATGGAATTTTTCCTATTCGAATATCACAGGGATCTAGTGGTTCTTATTTTGTTAAAAACAGATCTGGTGTAAGTAATTTTATTAAATAAATTGGATAATGCTCGATATATATACTGCAAATAAATAGTTTATATTTGTAGGATTCTTAAGAGCTAATATTAATATTATAAACTCTTGGGGTGGCATAATAATGAGTGATTATTTTGCCTTTGGTGAGATTCTGACATATATTGTTGATAATGTACTTTTATTAATTGCAAGTGGGTTTATCTATTGTAAGATAAGGAATTATTTGAACAATATATTGATTGTTTAATTAAACAAATATTTTTGTTTATATCTACTGTATAATTTTCTCTTAGTAACATTTCCGTACTCTCTATGTAGATTGGATTTCATACATGACTCAAATATACAGCTTGAAATTCTATATGTTATTGGATTAGTCATAATATTAAATTTACGTTTATTGTAAATGTAAAATTTTATTGTTTTTGTTAAATTATTAATTTACGATAAATATTAATGTAAGATTATTAAATTTTATCGGTTAAAAACCTAAGGTCAGTTATTTATTCGTCGAAAAATGTATATTTGTGATATATCTTTATTGCTTTTTTAATATTCGATATAAAAAACATAAATAATTTAAAATTAAAGTGTACATAAAGAATTAATACCTGTACACTTTCTTACGTGTTTGACAAACTTTTATGCATATTTACAGGAAAAACATATTTTTGAAGTCCAGAATTTGGTATTATGGTTGTTATTATACAATATTCTTTTGTATATATTTTAGAAAACGATCGGTGTATTCAAACCTAAAGATGAGGAGCCTTATGGAAGGTTGAATCCAAAATGGACAAAATGGATGCATAAATTATGCTGTCCTTGTTGTTTCGGTAGATCTTGTCTTATACCAAATCAAGGGTATTTATCGGAAGCTGCAGCTTCTCTTGTAGATCAGAAATTGAGTTTAAATATTGTACCCAAAACTAGAGTAAGTTTAAGTATTAATCTACTTAATTTTATAGGAAAATAAATAAATAGATAAAATTTATAACAAAATATGCATTGATATTGTATCTGAGTGTGTATTTATAAATAATTTCGTTATAATTCCAAAAATCATCTGTTATAATTGTTGCACAAAGGAAAAAAAATGATATAATGAACCTTCAACAGCATTCAGTTTATTATATTTTATTGTTATTGAACTTTATGCCATTTTACAAGAAACCAAATAATTTGATAAATGAAAAGTTATTATTGTCTTTTGACCTCCCAATTGTTACTAATAATGTAGAAAGATGTTTACAATATCGAACATATGGTTTGTTCATATTTTTTTGTAGAGCTTATTTAGATATATAGATAAGATATTCCTAAGTAAAGATTTTTTTATAAAATTAAAAATTGTTTATCATGAAATAAGTAAAAATTAATAAAAATTAAAATAATTACGGGTTATTTTTTGATATAGAAATCTAAATTATATATATATTCTTTTTAGGTAGTTAAATTAGTCTCAGAAACATTCAACTATTTAAGGATAGATAGGCAAAAAGCAAGGGTGAAAAGGGCAATTATGGAACAATTTCCTAATGTTGGATTACGGTTTAATCGAATAGGATTACCACCCAAGGTGAGCAATGTATCTTTCTGATTTTGTTGTTTTCTATCCGTTTTCTTGTTTTATAATAATTTGGTACTGTTTAGAATATCACTAGATATTAAGATTTTCTTTCTCTCAAGCTTACACCAAACCTTTGTTAGCCTTACGTATCATTCGTTTCCACCTGTCTCCATTTAAAACATACTCTCGTCTCTATTTTTTCCCCATTGAGGTCGTCATTTATTTTATCCATTCACCTTAACCTCGGTCTTCCTCTTACCCCTAGTCTCACATTCATCCACTCTTTTACTTTTACATAATTCTCATCCCTTCTCTCTACATGACCAAACCATCGCTGGTCTTAACTTTAACTACCTTTCATTTTTGTTACACAAAATTCCATTCATTCTTCTTCAGTTCATTTATCTATACTTTATTCTTTGATTTATCTTACTCTTTAACCCTTCATTCTTTTTTAGTACAAAACCTTAAGATTTGGACAGCTGTTAGCACTTGGTCCTGCATATTGATGTTAAGTTTTTTGTTATACACCGAGTCTTCGTCCTACTCACACTCAAGCTTTTTCTCCATTTCTTACGTTTTCCTTCCAGTTTCTCTTTCATAAATTCTACAATCACAATATTATCCGCATAAATAATACCCCATGGAACTTCACCTCTTATCGCTTCAGTCAAAACATTTATCACCATACTAATCAGATAGGGGCTCAGAACTTGCACTCCCTGATAAAACTCACTACTTTTTCACCACCTTTTTTGCTTTCACTACTTTCTGTACTTCCTCATTCCTCCACCACGCCTCTTTTTTTTTTCGGGTGCTTCTTTCTCTGATAATTTTCCCAACACTTCTTTTGCTATCTTCCTAACAACATTACTATTACTAGCCTACCATTTCTCTACATCATTTTTTATACTACTCTCAAGAATTTTAAGTTACAAAAAAATATTAAATTACTTGTAGGTCGGATCTTTTCAATTATTCGTAGACGGTTACAAAGATGCCGATTATTGGTTAAGAAGATTCGAAGTTGAAGCTTTACCACCCGCATTAGCTCAGAGATTCCAATTACAATTTGAAAAACTCGTTGTATTGGATTATATTATCAGAAACACAGATAGAGGAAATGATAATTGGTTAATAAAGTATGATCAACCAACTATTGTAAATGGTAATACTGTTAGTGCTCAAGTTGATTTAACCGAAACTACTGATTGGAATTTAGTACAATTGCCTGAAATCACTATAGCAGCTATTGATAATGGTTTAGCGTTTCCTTATAAACATCCTGATAGTTGGAGGGCGTATCCTTATCATTGGGCATGGCTTCCTCAGGCTAAAGTACCTTTTAGTAAAGCTACCAAGGAGTTGGTCTTACCACTCTTATCGGATATGAATTGTGTGCAGGTATTTGATGTATTATTTTTTTTATAAACATTTCATCATTCGAATATATTTCAATTTAGCTATATTATCATTAACTCATTCACATCAACTAAACTGAATAATACTAACATTCCAATAATAGGAAAAAAAAACAGGCGTCTCGTCTAAACCTAAAGGAGGAAGCAGAAGAAGATAAAAGTATTTTATCAGGATAACAAATTTTAGGACACTTCTGGAGTTTTTTAATTCCAGGATATTTCCAGTATTTAAAGAATTTTCAGTAGCTGTAGACACTCTGCACCTGAGTCTGAGATATATATGCGAATTTTAAAAAATATCTCGAAAAGCAGAAACAAATAAATCTTATAAGTTTCATATTTTAAATATTAAAGTTATGATTCATTTGGAATTTAGATTCGTCAAAAAGTAAGAAATATGTAATCTTTGTGATTTTCTTTTAACATTGATACTATGTTAACAAGCAGAGAAAGTATTAAAAGTGATAAAGAATATACAATAAGTATATTAATATTTTTTATTGTAGGAACTCTGTGATGATTTATACTTACTTTTTAAGCAAGATAAAGGTTTTGATAGAAATTTATATGAACGTCAGATGTCTGTAATGCGGGGCCAAATTTTAAATTTAACTCAAGCTCTCAAAGATAGCAAATCTCCGGTGCAGTTGGTACAGATGCCTGCTGTTGTTGTTGAAAAATCGCAAGGCCAACATACATCCAGGTTTTTCAATTTTACACAACGCTTCCAAGACAAAAGTCCGTTCTTTTCATGGTGTTAACATCAATTTTTTATTTGTTATTTCAATTAATATGTGATTAAGTGATAAATATTTTAATATTAGTTTGATTTAAGGTAATGGATTGCTTTTAATTGAAGAATAATAATTCAACAGATCTTTTTTGTTTAGAATTATAAGTTGTTCTGTTTTTTTGTGTAGTAATAAACAAAATTTACATTCCACTTAGATTATCTGGCAAATAAACAATATTATTCACCATTCTAGGCGTAGATATATTAGCAACACAGTCACTTAAAATGAGCAAACATTTGGTATTGGTATTCTTTTAGGTCATTCTTCTATTTAGATTACACTATATAAACGTTTAGCATATTTCTGTTAATTTGGATTTGTCAATTTGTCGTCTCATAGAAAAAATATTTTGTTTAAATTTTCGAAATATCTTTTAAAACTTTTGGCAATTTTGTAATTTTGTGTATTCTAAACAGTAAGATTGTTTTATATTGTTTTGTCTTTTATATTTTTCTAATTGTGGTCTATTTGTGATATACATATTTATATTATTTATTAACACATGCTAAATATAAATATTTAAGACGTTTAAAATATATAGGGTTAATAACTAAAGCTAATTCTTCAATAAAAGCAAACCTTTTTTTTTCTGTACTTTAGTATGATATATATAAATAATTTTTTGAGTTTTAATTTCCCAAATTTTGTAAAATATTTTAATTGTATATTTGAATATAAAAGTCTACTTTATTACGATATTGTATTTATTTTAAGAAAGTTAAAACAATAAAGTTAATAATTACTACATACATTTTTTTATTAAAAGCCAAATTCAATCTTTCCGAATTCGAGCTACTCTTGGATCATCGTGTCTGTATACAGTGTATTGTTGTTTATATTTTCTATTATCACCATCTTTTTGATAATATATGGATAAGCCATAAGCAGCAATTCCAATGCCAATTAGTCCCATGAAAGAACTAGCCATAATTTCTGGTATTTCAGTCCATCCTCTTTTAAACAAACCGACTAAACCACGACTTGGTGCTGCAGCCATTTTTTTTTAAATTTAATCTAAATTTACTAAATGGGAGCCTTTTCAATTGATTATAATAAAATAATTCTGACCTTCTTAAATGATAACCATACTTTTTTTGACAATTACATAATTACTAATAGTTTTAAACTTTTGAACTAATTTTATTGGCACTACTGTAAACCTGATCTATCCTTTTTTGTAGTTGGTTCCTATTCACTATTAATTAATTAACTCTAATTAACATTAACATGTTTAAACCCGTAAACAGCATTTTTTTATAATTTTTTTAAAGATTGGGTAAATTCTACTTACACAAACTAATAATTTAACACTGATCTGGTAGTTTATTAACTGTTTAAAAAATAAGAAGAAGAAGAAATGTGAAATGTCAAAAAAGTAATATTTATTTCTAACCAAAGTTTAAAAACTTGTTCAAAACAATTATATATTATGGATATATTTGGATACAATATTAATGACATAAACAAGGATTGATTATAGATGCACTGGGGAGGAGAAGATCCGACTCACATCAAGTGACCCCAACCAATATAGTTAAATGCACTGGCCGAATGTCCCAGTTGAACAACGGCCAAAAAACCTAGAAGAAGAAGAAGAAGAACTTGTTCAAAACAATTATATATTATGGATATAGGCGAGTTACTCGATTATAAGGTAATCTATTAAATTTAAATTTACAAATACTTTATGTAACATATTTTTACAGCCTCCACAGGCTTTAAAACGCCCAGCTGAAGGGAATGATGAAGAAGATGAAGTTGAAAGGGCTCGAAAAATGCGAAGGATTGCTCGTGCTAAAGCTAATAAAATGGCACGACCAATATCTCCTACTCCTTCTTTACAACCACTTGATCATATTAGTGAAGAAGAGCGAGCAGAAATTTTAAAATTTGTCGAAACTGAACAAACTCAGGTCAGTTATATTTATAATAATAACTTCTACATTTACATTATTGAATGTTTTACATTATAGGGTGAAGTAATTGATGAAACTGCTCTTAAGAAAATTGTACTAAATTTTGAAAAACGCAGCTTGAAGAATCGTGAAATGCGAATAAAATTTCCTGATTCACCAGAGAAATTTATGGAAAGTGAGGTAGAATTACACGAAACATTACAAGAAATGAGAGTATTAGCTACTGCTCCTGATTATTATCCATTATTAGTAAAATTACAAGTAATACCTAGTTTATTAGAGTTGTTATCGCACGATAATACAGATATTGCAGTAAGTCTAAAGTTTACATTTTATTACTTAAAAAGTCTTAAAACGTCATCAGATGATAATGCAGAATAGGATTTGTAACATTTTTTATAGATAATTGAAAATTTGTTTTGATTTTTAGGTGGCTACAGTGGAATTGCTTCAAGAACTAACAGATGTGGATATTTTAAATGAATCTGAAGAAGGTACAGAAGCGTTAATTGAATCATTATTGGAACATCAAGTTATAGCGTTATTAGTACAAAATTTAGAGCGCTTAGATGAAACTGTAAAAGAAGAAGCTGATGGAGTTCATAATACTCTATCGATTATAGAAAATTTGACAGAATTAAGTTCAGATATTGTTAATGAAGCTAGTAAGCAGGGACTTTTGGCCTGGTTATTAAAACGACTGAAAGTTAAAGCTCCTTTTGATGCTAATAAATTATATGTTAGTGAGATCTTGTCTATACTTTTGCAGGATAATGAAAAAAACAGGTATTTTAACTTTATTGGTACTTCAATTCTGACAATCTTTCTGTATTTTTTATTTAAAAAAGTTTGATGGCCAGAAAGGTTCAAATGTAATAAACTTTAAGTTGTGCTTTCTTAGAAAGAATTGGGTGGATAATTTTTTTTTGTTTTTTTTAAGGCTGGCATTGGGAGAAATCGACGGTATTGATACTTTATTACAACAATTAGCTTTTTATAAGAGACACGATCCTAATAGTTCAGAGGAACATGAATTTATGGAAAATTTGTTTAATTGTTTATGCAGTGCTTTAATGGTTGTACCCAATCGAGATAGATTTTTAAAAGGAGAAGGTAAATTTTAAATTATGTTATTTCTTCTGGATCTGTCTATTCGGCGGATATAGCGTACGCAAAACTTTGAAACGTACGTAATTTGGTAAACTCTCATAGGATCAGAAGGACAGATAGTTTCTGAAACCGTTTGAGTCACGTGATCTACACCAAAATCAATACTTTCTTCTCTTTGACATAAGGATATACCAAATTTCATGACCCTATGACCTTCCGTTCAAGAGTTATTTATAGTGCATAGGGACACATATGTTCGTAAAACCATTAAAATTTTACCGTTGGGGTTATCCAATCGGGACTAAAATCAATAAGAATCTTCTCCTTAACATGAGGATTCTATATACCAAATTTTATAACCGTATAAGATTCCGTTCAAGAGTTATAGCGTAGAGGGATAGAGAGGGACACATAGTTTCGTAAAACCATTAAAATTTTAACGTCGGGGTTATCCAATCTGGACCATAACCAATAAAAATCTTCTCTTTGACATCAGGATTCTATATACCAAATTTTATAACCGTATAAGGTTCCGTTCAAGAGTTATAGCGTAGAGGGATAGAGAGGGACACATAGACCCTTTTTTTTTATTAAGTTTTTTGGCAACATTAGCAAAAAACTTCATAGGTAAAAGACATTTTTCCCTTAGTTTTCTAACTGTCTAACGAAAACTGACAGAAAATAGGAGCAAATGCACTGCTTTTTGTAACGAATGAGATATAACTTTATGGATTTAATTCTAGGGCTTCAATTGATGAACCTAATGTTAAGAGAAAAGAAAACATCAAGAAATGGATCTCTAAAAGTAGTAGATTACGCAATGTCCGGTCCACACGGTAAAGACAATTGTAACAAATTTGTAGACATCTTAGGACTCCGCACTATATTTCCATTATTTATGAAAACACCAAAGAAAAATAGAAAACGAGTATTATCAACCGAGGAACATGAAGAACATGTTTGTTCTATTATCGCTTCAATGTTACGGAATTGTAGAGGATCACAAAGACAACGGTTAATAAGCAAATTTATTGAAAATGATAATGAGAAAGTTGATAGGTTGTTAGAATTGCATTTTAAATATTTAGAAAAGGTGGAAGCTATTGATGACACTATTGAAGAAGGTCAAGAAGATCAGGATGTTGCTTATTTGAAAAGATTAGAAGGTAAGTTATTTATGTAGAATATAAAATAACACTTATAAACTTTTTTAACTGATATTTATTAACAAACATTGTTTAATTCCAATAGATATCACACTTTTTTTTTACTTAATAAAAATTTGATATTTTTGGATGAGTTTACTTAATAATATCAATTTGTAGGAGGTCTATTTACACTTCAGTTAGTAGATTATATTATAGTGGAAGTTTGTGCCGCTGGTCCAGCAACTATTAAACAACGTGTAATGCAAATGCTAAATCTTCGTGGTGCTTCTTTAAAAACTATTAAACATATTATGAGAGAATATGCCGGAAATTTAGGTGAAGAAGGAGATAAAGAATGGAGGGATCAGGAACAACAACATATTCTTAATTTAGTTGATAAATTTTAAATACATATTTTGATTTATTCTGTTTTAAATTAGTCTGATAAACTATAAGTAATATTTATACTGTCAAATAAAATTATTTGAAACGTGAGGATTATACATATATATTCCATTTGTATTACTTTTAACACACTATCTTTATATGTATATACATAATATATTTCTTCTGTGCGTGTGCATGTCGCTGAACTACTCCTAAAGGGCTGGATCGAATTTCATGAAATGTTTTGTATGTGTTCAAATAGATTCGAGGATGGTTTAGATTTACTATTTGGACAAATCTAAAATGTTTTTGTTGATTATTCTTTTACTTATTTGTGTTTTTCCCAGAGATAATGTGTTGGACGGCACGTGTTGTCAAGAAGCGATCATATTCATGCTGTCTACCAGTGCGGTTGGTATTGTCTGTTGGACGTTTGGATGGGCTTGAGTAGCCTCTTGAACTTGGTGTTCTGTGTAAACCTGCATCCTCTACTTCAAAATCTCAGAAAGTGGGCTTGGGTGGGTGGGTTTTTGATTGCTTGAACATCCTGCTTCCAGCATAGATTCGTCGTTCTGTTGTTTGGGTTCTTCTGCTTCTTCTTGGACCAAAGCCCCACGTTGGGTGCCATGTGTTGGCACTGCCGTATCTTGGTTGTTGTGTTTGGGAATCACGAAGATCCTTCTCTACCATCGTGGCTAAGTAACTCAATTGGTCTATTGATGTGGAATTAGCGCCTCGCAACCTGGAGCGGATTTCCGGTAGCAGCTGGTTGATGAGGAGGCATGCTAGGCTTTCTTCTAGTTCCTCGGGGATGAGGCGTTGCGCTAGAGTCCATTTCCCTTCTACTGCTTCGTCGGTGGGTTGGGGTCGTCCAAATAATTTTGATTTTAGCTTGGCAACAAGTAGTGGATGGTCGAACTTGTCAATGAGCCTCTTTTTGAAGAACTGCCACTCGGTTGGAGATCTTTGATATTGGCTGCCGCATTTGGAGGCGCTTCCTCGTAGTTGGATAAAATGGATAAAAGAATTAACAGGTTTTTTTTGTTAAAAATATTTTAATAACACTACATAGAATATACATAAGTATTAAATAAAAGTATGTAATAATTATCTATGCAACAACCAATTTTCACAATAAATATATGATAATAAATATTTTCTCTAATTTAAAATATTTGTACTTTCAGATAAAATAAGTGGCTATTATGTATTTGTTCTTGATAAAATCATATAAGAATATAGTATTTTAATATTTTTTTTTTATTGATATATGAAATCTAGCCACTCCAGTAATAAGATATGATAACAGACTATCTGTGATTAACGATAACAAAATCATTTATTTATAAGTTTTTGGTAATTTACGTATATATTTTTATAAAAACATGAGTAACTCCTAATGAGTCATCTCATATATTTAGCTAACCTCCGATCATATCTTTGAACAGTAGTATACCCCATTTCTTTATAATTTACTAGCTGAGCTACAAAACCATTATTGGGAAATACACATCTTTTCATTTTAACTTTTTCCAACGCTTCTCTATATGATATTCTATATTTTTTCATCAGATATGCAATAACAACTGAAGCTGAACGTGAAACACCCATTTGACAATGCACTATTATTGCTCCTCTTGTTATTCCTTCCCTTATAAATTCATATGTTTCATCGAAATATGATAATAAATCAGAGGAAGATATATCTGAAATATTAATATTTATATATAATTGTATCGATAAATATATAAAAAAATATACACAGTACAGATTTAGTTTTTAAATTGTTGATAAACATATTAAACAAGAATAGAACATACAATTTACCTAAATATATAATGTATGTACTAGATTTCTTCATTCATTGATATAAAATGTATTTCAAAACGTTTGATTACCTGGAAGGCTGATGTATTTCATTCGTAAATGAGGCAGTGCTGTTTTCACAGCAGAAGTAAGAGGATAATCATTGATTGTTAAAATGTGTGTGATTTTGTACTTTTTTAAATTTTCAACGTTTTTAGCTTCAGCTTCTCCACACAGATACAAATTAGGTTCAATCATATCCAGTTCATCAGGGTAGTGTCTGCTTGTATACATATTACTACAACAAAATGTACCAATAAGAAAGAATTTCAGGTCAATTTTAGAATAATATTGATTAATAACAGAAGAGAACACAAAGTAACATGGATGATACCGGAAACAATAGACGGAAATAAGATAGACCACATCCTAGTATCCAAAAAATGAAAAAGAAGAGTACAGCGAGTTAGATCATATAGTAAACGCGGATACCGACCATTTTCTAGTAATAAATAAAAATGAAAAGTAATTAAACCAGAGAAAATAAAACAAAAAAAAGATGAAAATTAGAAAAGTTAAAAATACATACGCAATAAGTAAAGACGAAGAAAGACTAAGAATATTTGAGAGGAAGATCATAAGGAGAATCGCGGGCCCAATAAAAATGAAAAACGGGGAAATGAGAAGTAGAATGAATCGTGAAATTAGAGATACAATATAAGGAGAAGATAGGAGATGGAAAGAACACATAGAGGGAAGAAAGAACGACGTCCTGATCAAAAAAGTCATTAGATAGAAACCAGAGAAATAAAGATAGAGATATTAAAGTCATGGAAGTATAAAGCTGGTATGCACAAATAGAAAAGAGTAGTGAAAACCAAGTCGCATAATAACTTGTGAAAAGAACCATAAAGAATGCAGACTGATTCACCGCGTTAAATGAATCAAATAGCTCTATGCAAAAGAGCGGCACACACTAGGGAATGACACACCTTGATGATGATTAATAAACTATATTAATTATTTTTAAACTCGTGTATTGATAATGCAAAACAACAAAAAACTAAGGCTTAAAGAAAGATCACAGGATTTACTTGACTAGAATTGTAATATCTTAAAAACTTTGGTAAATCCTAAAAATTTAAAAATTACCAAAAAGTATAAATTTTCTGCTATAACATTTTAAAGTTTTATTAAAATTAGAACAAGAAATGTTTTTCAAAAATATAAACATAAATCAAAACTGTAGGCTATAAGAATTAGAATATCTATAACAGTTGTGAAATTATAAGAAAAATGTATAAAAGAGTAATATTATATAGGAATCGGATGATTAGAAGTTCGTTAAAAAATTAGAAACGAAATTTATTTTAATTACAAATAAATAGCATACAGTGAGATGAAGTTAACGTTACGGGATTTTTTATCACTAACATTAACACTATTAGGCGAAAATAAAATTCGAAAACCATTCCGTTTAATGTATAAATTTAAACTTACCTAAGTATTCGATGTGCCATAATTGTTTTATTTACACGATAAAAATATTTGATATAGTAAATTACTTGTTTACTTACGATATTCTAGAAAGTACAGACATTTTTGGAACTGCTACTTGATAGGAATCATCTAAAATCTATATTTAATAGAGGAATCTTCCTCCTCCTCATTTTTGCTATAAATAAATTGAATGACACAGTGCTACCAATATTTGCCAATATTGAATAAAATATATAGATTTTATAATCATTGATCAAACAAGTCTTTTTTTGATAATTTCTGAAAAAGAAATATAGTTTTATGGTTGCATGACATGCAAGATAAAATTGATTTTCTTTAGAAACCAAGTATTGGAATTCTCTCGTTATTGACAACCTATTTGTTTATTTTATTTTCGAACAACTGTTATTCTTATTTTAAATCAAACGGTCTTGGTTTATTGTTCCTGTACAGTTAAACGAAAACTGAAAAATATTTTTTTTAATACGATAAACCAACAACAAACAAAATATTTATTAAGCATTTCATTATAAATATCTAATAGGAATTTTTAAAAAATAATAATATTTGTGTAATTTTATAGGTAAAGTTTAGGATTTAATATGTTGTTACGTATTTAATATTTGACACAGAAGTGAGAAGAAGAGTTTTATAATGCGCAAGTCAAAAAAAGCCTATTAGAGATCTTTCCCAACTATTCCAAAAATGTCATTTCTCCTATTTAGCATCGCCATTTTGAAATAAGTTGGGAAAATAAAATCGAGAAATATCTAGAAATCAGACAAACTGTTTAATAATCTACGTTAAAATCCAAGTCTAAATAGTGTAATCATTTCATTGGTGATTGTATTTTTGTGATAGTTACGAGAACAAGTGAAGTTGACAGTTTTGTTTTGATCATCTAAGCGACCAAACTAAAAATGGCGTGTGCGACTTTGAAGAGATCTTTGGATTGGGAACCAGTTTTAGGAGGAAGACCAGCAAAAAGGAGACGATGTGTACCGTTTTGTTCAAGCCCTACACAGACCGGGATAGGATCAGCAGGTTCGTCAAACAGCCCTACGGGTTCTTCTTCCCCGAAAAGTTCAGTGTTCCCTGATGTCAAAAAATTGACCCCTGGTAAGTCATTCTTTCTTTGTGTTAATGTAACGGTTTTTAGATCAAACCAATTCCTTTTTTTATATGTATAAATTCTGACACTTACATGTCATCAGCTGATTAATGCATATTGTTTACATTTTAATATATTGATTTGATTTTATTTTAGTAATAAATTATGCAAAATACTTTGTTTTTTTCTGGTTCATTTTACTTTTAAAGTGATATTACTGCTTAAATTTATAGTAATTGTAAATTATAATATATATATTTGACAGTTTATATTGTATTTTAGAAAACTTAATTGACAATCTCAAAGCTGAAATTAAAAGATTGCAAAGGCGTAAACAATTACAGTATAATTGCATGGAAACGTCTGATGGTAGTAGTTCAGGTGGTGAATGCGATTCTCCCACTCGTACAGAAAAACCCTTATTTACATTTAAACAGGTAATTCAAATGTTATTATATTTAAATTAAATCACTTTAGTTCATATTTTAATTTTAGGTCGGTTTAATATGCGAACGCATGCTTAGAGAACGGGAAATAGAAATTAGAGAAGAATATGATAATGTTCTGACAGCCAAACTCTCTGAACAATATGATGCCTTCGTTAAATTTACCTATGATCAAATTCATAGAAATTATACTAATACAGCAGTACCTAGTTGTAAGTATCATTTATATTTGTATTACATGATTTTGATAAATTGTTATTTACCTCTGCCCAGAAGAAGCACTTTTGTGTTCAAAGTTTTTCTTTGTGACAGAGTTATTCTGTTTTATATCTTTTGCCATATTGACATTTGTGCAAAACAAAGATTATGCTTGGATTTGGCAGAAACTTCTAGTAGAGTCATTGAGAAGAAATATATACTTTAAATTATGGGTGTATCTGAAACTTACTACTACTACTAATTTTATTAACCTCTTTTTTTGTCTAATTTTTTATAAAGAGATCATCAAATACTTTAACTCAAAAAAATATTACCCTTTCAATAATTTGTAACTATTTATCTGCATAATTATTAATATTAAATAAAAATTATTATTCGTTTTAACATATTATCATAGAAATTCTGTTTTATTTTTCTCTAAAAAAAGTTCTTAGCGGTTGAGGGTCGTTTAATCCATGAAATCGAAATCTGGCAACAACGTTCGCAAAATCATATTTTCAATGCATGTTCAATCGAGACATTTCGGTATTCAAACTACAGGTAGCCCAAAATTATACTTAACTTAATGTTCTGAGCTCGTGCTTGAATGTAAATGAAAAAAAAAAGTAATTTTACGAAGTTGAATTTGATTGACATAATCTTAATGCTTATAAAGCCCGTTCCAAATTATTTCGTTCACTGCAAATACCCTAAACTGCCTAAACGGATTAACATCGATAATATCTGCCAGTAATTTTGTAATTTTAAATATCAGATCCGTAGTTAAAATATATTCATTGCAAAATAGGTGGCAATCGAGCAAATCTGAAAATAGTTTGTTTTTGTAGGAATGAATTATTAGAAATGTAAAAATTTAGAAGTAAAGATTGAAGTATTACTATATTTCCAAATGCAATCAGGTTTACTCTTAACCCTTTGATGGACGCTCCGGTGTTTTCGACGGATTCAATTGTGAAAATATTTGTTTAAACTGAATCAAAAGTCTAAAATCAAAATCAATTTTCTATATTGGATTTTTTTAAACTAAGTATACGCAAAATATATGGATTTTTTCCCACTTTAAATCACAATAAAAACTAAGACTCTAAATTAAAAATTTTGTAACATATTTTCACTTAAAAAATATTATTGTTTTTAACAATACCTATTGCTAAAAACTAAGTAAAATATGGTTCTTGATCCTATCCAAAGAGTTTTAAATCCGTATCGGATTCCGGTTGGTGTGTTTATATCATGAAACTTTTTCGCGATCATCTTCCGGAAGAAAGCATTTCAAATGTATTTGTTCTTTAGTGTGAGAGGTCCGGATTTCATTTGGCTACTTCGCTGTATCTATCTAATCACCAGCTCATGAACTAACCGCTTCAAATATTGTTTCGTTTCATCGGTTCTAATTGATTTTCAAGGCAAATATTTTTAAAATTAATGCCTGTTATGTTTAACATGGCAAAGAAGATACTGTTACGATATACTTTAGTAGAATTGTAGAAAGTAATCACTTGAGGTTTCATCTTATCGCCGGTACAGTTTCAATCGTGTCATCAGAGTGAAGAAAGGATAAACAGATATTTTTTCCTTTACGAAGAGTAAGAAACCAGAGTAGATCCAGTGTTGAAGCCAAACCTACTGTCATATTTGTTTCTTCCTTTAATGTGTACAAAAGGAAACCGCTGGATTCCTTTTTTCGAACTGTCCCAAACAAACAGTAGCGCATATTTTTTTTTAATTTGTCGAATTATCGGATGTTCTATCGCTACCAAACCCACATAAAGGTTTCACCATCCTCTTCGTGAAAATTTGTTAAGTTTATGGGCCCGATACTGTAACGATTCGCACAGCACAGCGTTGGTTCGATCGATTTCGTTCTGGTGTAGTGGATGTCGAAGATGCATCCCGTAGTGGTAGGCCAATGGTCGTAAAAACCGATAAAATCGTCGAAATCATCCAAGTAGACCGGAATGTGAGCATTCGTTCGATTGGCCAGGAACTGGGTGTAGAGTGTAGACCATAAAATCGTTTGAAACCATTTGCAGAAGATTGGATTTCAAAAGAAGCTGGATGTTTGGGTGCCACACGAGTTGACGCAAAAAATCTCTTGGACCGAATCAACACCTGCGATGCACTGCTGAAACTGAACGAATTCGACCCATTTTTGAAGCGGATGGTGACTAGTGATGAAAAGTGGATCACGTACGACGACGCCAAGCGAAAAAGATCGTGGTCGAGGAGCGGCGAGCCGGCCCAAACCATCGGATTGACGGCCAGGAAGGTTTTGCTGTGTGTTTGGTGGGATTGGAAGGGAATCATTCACTATGAGCTGCTTAACTATGGCCAGACCCTCAATTCGGTCCTCTACTGTGAGCGACTCGACCGTTTGAAGCAGGAGATTGATCAGAAGCGGCCAGAATTGGTCAATAGAAATGGTGTTGTGTTCCATCAGGGCAACGCTCGCCCTCACACATCTTTGATGACCCGCCAGAAGCTACGGGAGCTCGGATGGGATGTCCTATCGCACCCACCGTATAGTCCGGACGTGGCACCAAGTGATTACCATCTCTTTCGGTCCATGCAAAACGCTCTCGGTGATACTAAGTTGGCCTCAAAAGAGGCTTGCGAAAACTGGCTGGCTGAGTTTTTTGCAAATAAGGAGGGGGGTTTTATAAGAGGGGGATAATGAAGTTGCCTTCTAAATGGCAACAAGTTTGTGAACAAAATTTGTCTTAAATCGGATAATTCTAAGTATGTCAAATAAAGCGTCAAATTTCGGTCACAAATACATTTCTTTTTCCCCAACCCAATATATATTTTAACAACCACATATATTAATTAAATAATTTTTATCCAATCTGTTCAATATATGAAAACTCTTCTAAAAAATGGTGCGTTAATTGTAAAATAAGTGAATGTTAGATAAAATCTAACACGCGAGTGATAGTGTGTAAAACTTAAGCGCGAGGGATGAAGGGTTAAAGAAATGAGTTAGAATAGACCTTACCATCTTCTTGCAACGATTTTTATTACAAAGATAATAATTTGTTTCCAATAATAAAATATATAGAATTGTTCTCTGAGACTAACAAAAATGATTTTTATACTATAATAATTAATATTTGTATATTTCAGACCTATCATAAGACGTGAAGCAGTTCCAGAGTCCGTTGTATGCTATGCCGTTGCAGTTTTTTACAGTCATCGTTAAGTATTGTTTATATACACACAAAAACAAATACATACATACATATTGAAGTCGAAAAAACATATATAATAATAGTAACAAAACAATTCGTATAATTATAAATATATGTATAATATTAATTGCCCATTGCAAGATGCCTTAGAAATATATTATTATTATTATTATACATTAACCATACTTCTTGCTGGCAAAACAAACAAAAACAATTTTGTATATACTTACTATTATTAATTATACCATCATTTTTTTGTAATATCTTAGGACGATACGCATTATATACTTGTTATTTTCTTTGTAAATATGTTTTTTCATTTATTTTGTATTTGGAAACGATGAGTCTAGATTTTTGTGTCGTTTATAGTGGTCGTTATAGAGTTTCAGTAGAATTAGTAATTTGAAGCAATGTTTATATTTCTAGAAAAAATTACTATTCTCTTATGATTAAAAATATTTTAATTATTTATTATCATTATTTTTATTATTACATATCATTAAGCGAATCTTCAAATATAGAAAAAGATAGTAATTTTTTTTCGGAATTATTTGTTTCATTCATTGTGTAATGTTTCAATTATAAGTTTTTGCTTGAAATTTATAGAGATTATTGATTCTATCAGGTAATGTAGTAGATGAGTATATTATTCTTTTAAAAAAATCACAATGTTTCTAACTAAAAAAAAAAGATCTCTCGTTTCGTTTAGAACTACCAATTTTTTCTTTATTCTGTAACAACTATGTATTAATAGACTTTTTATAGCAAATTAAAATATAAACTATTTGACAAATTTTTCGTAAAAACATTTAGAAATCATTTTTTTCAATGATAATTGTTAAGATTATCAAATGATTTTGATTGATAATGATTTAAACCTATATTTAATAAATCTGAATTGTAGACTTCAAAGATGAAAAGGATCCTCGACGTTATAAAACAAGGGGAGTCATTCTACATAAAATATATATGTTTATAATAAACATTGACAATTTTTTTAATAAGAAAACCTCTCATTTAATAGTTGGTTTTTTGGTCCAAAATGAAAATATTTTACCGTACTAAGTGTCTAATTATTCAATAAATCCATCGTGATAAGTGGTTGGTGGACACACAGAAAAAATTCGAGATCATTCCTTGTAAGGAGAGACAAAACCTTAGTAGATGGTGGAACTTTCAACCTGTTTTTGTATATATTTAATATATAAAATGTTCATCGGTTTAATATACAGTGGAACCTCGATTATCCGGCTTCCCATTAACCGGCACTCTTTGCCGAGGTATTGAAATACGAAACTGATAGTGCGCTATGTACTTTTAGTAGTAAATCATGTCGCGGTGCGTTTGATTTTCTTTCGGCAAGTGTTACTTCAATAGAAAGCGGCACTGCTGACATCGCAGTGTATTTGAGGGCGCACGTTATTATATTGAATCATCAAATATCCAAAAGTTTATTGAATGGTATAATACGAACAACAAGAGGATGCGAATAATATAGACGCAATGCTCATCAGGCGAATGCAAAAATTGACTTTGGATAAATCCGAAAAAACAGTGAAGCAAACAAAAATTACAAATTTTCTTGTTAAATTTTAGTTTTAAATATTTTAATGCTTTTTTTCTAAAAAATAATTACAGCATACAATTCTTAGCTTTTTTCATGAAAATCTCGATTATCCGGCGTTTTCGATTATCCGGCAGGCTGTTGGTCCCGTGCCTGCTGGTTAATCGAGGTTCCACTATACATATATATGTATATGGCATCTTAATCACCGCGCCCCCTAACTTCTTTTATATTGTTATTGACTAAGTTTTTATTTTAATTAAATTTGTATATTCATATTGTAACTATTATGGAATTAATGTTTGGAGCAGATTTAACATAGTGTAAGATTTCAATGTATTTTAAGCATTGGAAATAATAGTCTAAGCGGGATCTGTTTTGGATTGGACTTTTTCCATAGAAGCTATTTTTTTGGAAGCCTTATTTAAGGCCTAACATGAATTTGAAAATTTGCGATTTTTTTCCAGTAGACTGGATTGCAAAATTGTTATGCAAACACTACCAGACTGATAAAAAAACTAGCTTCCTATGGAAAATGTCCATTATGGTCTGTATTTTGACAGATACCGATTGGTCTAACTAGTTACTATGTATGTTTGTGTATTTTTGTTTTGTGATTTTTAAAAACATAGTTTCTATGATTCTATAGATTTTTTTATATGCTATTATTTATTAGTTTTTTATTCAAATTCAAACTTATTTTTTTCTGAATCTCCTTAAGTTTATTTTTTTTATAACGAAGCTTTTAGTGTCAATTTCGGAGTAGGTGTTGTGACAGAAAAATTCAAATTCACGCTTGCTACAAAGGTATTAAAAGCTTCGCTCCATCACTTTTTTAAGCATAGCTATTTTATGACTGGATAAGCGGCTGGTTTGCTCAAATCCATGAAATCCGAAAATGCGACATCTCGATACGTCATACATGTCAAATAATGCTTAGAGTGAGATTACAAGTGATTTTAAGTGGTAAGTGATTACAAGGAATCAAAACTTGTTCCTAAAACGAGATAAATAATATTTATTTCATACTTTGCTGTAATAAGCTATTTCCCACTCTCGATTGAGTTCAAAAAATTTAGAATGCCACCTAAGGGTGTTCATTTCACTTGGGTGGTATGCAAGCATCTGATCTTGTTTGTCTACATCAGACATATATTTATTGTACTGAATAATTGTCGTCTTATAGGAATTTCCAACATTTCATTTTTATATTCGGTGTAAATGTAGGTAACGTCCCTTTTATTTCTTTTACCTACCATTATACGATTCGAATACTTTGCTGTGTCCTTTATTTCCCGGGGAAATGATTTTCTAGTAGCTCTCAATGTTCCTGTATAATAAGTCTTGTTATATGTTAGTTCATAGGAGTTGTAATAATTATCCATATATAAGCTATGTCCAACACCTAAATATTCTTTCCTTAAATTTATAACAACTTTTTTTGTGTGGCCTTTCCTCCACAATCATCTAATATGTCCGTATCTACCATGAAATTTAAAACTAGTCCTCCAGATGTCAACATATTTTCATTTTATTCCAGTTCAAGTCCTGGGTGAAATATTTGAGACATCCGCTAGTTAAAATAATGTTCCTAACTTGGAGTTGGTTCATCAGCCCAGGGACTTTTAGCAAAATGTAATGACTAGTTGTAAAAGAAAACTATTTCTCCTTATATTGTCTCCAAATGTCAAAAATGTGAAATGTCAAATATGTCAGTTACCAAATATGTCAAATGTAAACTGTCAAAGTGTCAAATGTCGACTCTTATGTAATATTTGGCATATGGAATTTGACAGATAACATTTGTTCCTCTATATCTATATCATTGTCTAAATCTGAACTGTCTGAAATATTAGGTAGAAACGCGTCTTTCCCCCGAAATCAAAATCTTCTTCGGCATTATCGGACAATTCTTCTTCCCATATAGCTAACTGTTCTGCTTCAGATAATTGTCTTTTACTATCATATTTTCGTTGTTTAGGACATGAAAGTCCTGCTAAATCTGCATTTCTATCTGTCATACTTTTGTATATCAAAGTACTAAGAACCAAAAACGAAAAAATGGGCTAGAAACTGTATGAAATAAAACATTGCACGATAAAAACGGCCGTGAACTGTTATTACGTTATTCGTTTAGAAATTCCAGCCTCGGCTCCTTCGTCGCATCTGCATAAAAATGTAATTTCTTCCACAATATATTATTTATTTATAAGAATAGATTACAATATGAATAATTGTTTAATTGACTATTTATTTTTTTCTTCTATTTAATAAAAATGTGTTAATTAACTTATTAATATGACAAACTGTCAAATGGCTGGAACATTTTATTTCTACACAAATTTTCGCTGTTGAAAGATCATTAAAGAATGGAAAGTAATGCGGTGAAACATAATTTGTAGATTTTTATAAGTCGTTTAAAAGTATTGACTGGAATGATTTTTCAACTAGAAGTAATTAAATTAAATAGGATTTTATAGTTTGTTTAGGTAAGGTTTTCTATATACATTTCTCGTTATAATTTCTATATTAATTTAAATTTTTGCAGGACGATCCTTTTGAGTTTTTTAGTTTACCATAAGTTCAATTATTTTTATTGAACTATCTATATAGTATAATTGCGATAAATAAATGTATTCTCTTAAAACAGCCACCCTGTATGTAATAGTTTTATTGGATCAACCTGTATTAGTGTTAAGGTGACAATTCTCATTTATTAGTTTCTAGATTATGTGTAAGTGATAGTTTTTTTCGCTTTTTGTGAACACACAAAGTGGCTTTTTATTTATTTAGCTTTTCTATTAATTATTCCGTAAAAAGTTATCGATTAATTTGTTATTTTTTTGTTTACCTCCATTAAGCAAACTTATAATAAGGAATTAGAATTAATTTGTTAAAAAGTCTTATGATATTTAATAAAAAATGGGCTTACAATATTTTTTGTTTTATTTATTAATTTCAGTTTTCAAAAGTTATTCTGATTTCGCTAAAAGTTAAATTTTGTGTATTGTAAAACTTAAGTTTTCATAAATTTCTAATAGGCAAAGGAAATAAAGTTAAAAAAAAGAAAAAACACGAAATATGGGAGGAATCGAATAAAAAACGGGGAAACCTGAAAGTACAGAAGAAATAAAAATAACTCAAAAAAAAGGGGTAAGAATATTTTTTTTTATTAAGGATGTCCTCGTAGGTAAAGACCTAGATGTACCGAGAACATCTATTGGGGCAGAAGAGGTAATTTATTAATTTGTGATTTAAAGGTGTGCAAGTTAGGACGAGTGGGGAAGACGTGGGGAGGTAAGGAGTTCCACAATCTGGAGACCCTGGGGATGAAGGAACGATCGAATCGATCCGTTCTCGATGTCGGGCACTGAACAGTATAATGGTTCATGGAGTTGGCACGTCGCGTTACTCTGGCTGGTCTGGCAAGTGGAGGCATTATAGAGCGGAGTTCTTCTGAGCAAAATCCGTTTATGTATCGGTAAAACAAGGAAAGATCAGCCACTGCTCTTCGGTGGGATAATGGGGCTAGGTTTTTGCTGATACTGGTGTCGTTTATTAGTCAAACTGCCTTTCTCTGTATTGCATCAAGAACTCCGAGCCTTGACGGAGCCGCCGAACCCCATACATGCGAGCAGTATTCAAGATTAGGCCGTATTTGGGCTTTGTAAAGAGTAGCCAAGTTGGATGGAGAAAAATATTTCCGTGCTCTAAATAGAAAGCCTAATTTCTTTCCTGCTGCAGTTGCTATGGATGCAATATGTTCGTTCCAGAGTAAGTCCTGGGAGATCGTTATACCAACCAGCGTAATGGAGTCGCCCGCTACCAGTGTCTGATCGTTGATTGTAATGGATGAGTCGCATGTTTGCCTCTTGTTAGATAGGCAACATGTCTTTGTCTTGGAAGCGTTCAAAGTAACAAGGTTCTTTCTTCCCCACTCGTCTACAATTTTCAAATCTTGATTGAGAGAAGCCGTTGTGGATCTTCTGTCCTCTTCCAGGATATCTAGAGTTATGGGACGGTTGTGCGCTTCGCTACAGTGTAGGTTGCTATCATCTGCAAAACCATGTATCGGGTTATTAGTGGCTTCTAGTAGATTATTAATGTGTACTAAAAATAGAGTAGGAGCTAAAGCCGATCCTTGGGGAACTCCAGCGTTGATCTTGTAGAGGTTGGAAGAATGTCCATCTACAGCAACTTGGATGTGCCTGTTGAAGAGAAAGTTGGATATCCATCTGCAAAGGTTTTGCGAGAGTCCGTATGAAGGCAGTTTGTTCAAAAGAGCTGCATGCCACACTATGAGAAAATGAGAAAAAATAAAAATGAAACAATGGATAGAAAACTGGAAAGAAACGAGAAAACTCGATAAAATGAAAGAAGTCGAGTTCAAGTTCAAGAGAGAGATTGGTAGATAAAAGGAGTAATTTATAGGATTATGGTAGATAAGAGGACCCTTTTTTTTACAGAGGGCCAGGCTTAGGGGTAGTCCATGGGATTGCATCGCAGCTAGTACAGCTTATTGTGCACCCTCATTCACAGGTCCTCATTCTCCGTCAAATCCCAGGTTCTTAATGAACCAAGAGATCCTTTTGACTATGGTTGCCCGTTCTTCCCTTTGATCTCCAGTCGGTAGGCCAAGGGAACTCACACGCAGACCTTGCAGGGATGGGCATATGAATATCACGTGGAAGGCTGTTTCCTCCTCCTCCTCACCGCATTTTCTACATAGGAGGTTTTCAACTTGAATTCCCATCTTATGTAGATGTCCGCGGAATACCCAGTGGCCGCTGATGAAGCCAACAACTTTCCGCAGGGTCTTCCTCCTCAGCCCAAGGGCATCTGCCGCTATAGCACCAGTAGGTGTCTGCAGCATTCTCTTTGACTGTATTTTACCTTCTGTTCTTTCCCAGCTCTTTCGATGTTCTATGCCCATACACTGGCGAACAGCTCTTTGTGCTGTGTTGTAGGCAATACCACACGTCGGCTCTGGGCCAATGAGCGGGCTTTCAGCTCCTTTGTTTGCCCACTTGTCTGCTCCCTCATTGCCAGCGATACCTTTGTGCCCCGGAACCCAACTAAGGATAACCTTGTTGTACTCTCCCAGGGTTTTCATGGCCTGATGACAGTCCCATACTGCTTTAGAGGTAAAGTCAAAACTGTCAAGTGCCATTAGCGCTGCTCTACTATCCGAGTTTATGTATATGGTGTGGCCTGTCATACCACACTCCAAACACACTCTTGCACACTCTGATAGGGCAACAACTTCAGCCTGGAAAACAGTAGCCAGTTTACCCAGGCTTACGCAAAACTGCGCCTTGGGACCCTGCTGTAGGACTTACGTCATTTTCAGGGAATGGATGGAATACATTTTCCCATTTGCATTTCCCATGTGCAGGTTGGATCTTCTCTTCATCCATGGTGCTTGAACGTACCTAAACAGTCTTTCTTCTTTGGTGTGAGTATACGTGTTGTGTGGAAGTGTGACCCACATGGTGCAATGTGGGGTTGAGAGATTGACGCTGTGGCGTGTCTCCTCCGTCGTGGAACCCTTCCATTTGGCAAGGACGAAGGAACCACAGAAACCTTCGCCAAGGGCCCATTTTTTTTGTGTATCCAGTTGTGGAGTTGGGGGCACCATCTAGCGGTAGAAAAGGGGGGTTTCGTCCAGCAGGGTTTCCAGGTCTTCAGGAAGGTCCAAGTCTACTACGGATTCGAGGAGTCTCGGGTTAGGAAGGGGATCTTCTTTTTCGGAACTCTGTATCTTCTTTGGAGTCTTCCATTCCAGTGTGTATGGAGGGTCCTCTGGGCTACAGTGTTACTTCCCTGCAGAGTCCGGACGACATATCGGTGTTGAAGCGTCTGAAAGCGAGAAGGGAGAGGGAGTATATTTGTGTTGTTAAAGACAAGTGATGGATGGAATGTAGAAGTCTCTGGGGAATAGCAGAGTGTGGCACGGCCTTATAATCGACCAGAGGTCTGATAAAGGTTTTATACGTATGAAGGAGGGTTTTGGTGTCGCACCTAGAAGGGACGCTCGTCCTCTCATTTTGTTGAGTGTAAGTTCAACATCGGCATCCCACCTGAGTGTTCGAGTAAATCGAACACCCAGGTAGGTCACCTAATCTTAAAGGACGAGCTGTTTCCCCCACAGTGACAGGTTGATATAGTCGAAAGAGAGATTTTTTCGTCGACTGAGGTTTGGATATCTAAAGATGATGGTTTGGGTTTTGTTTGGATTAAGAGCTACTCTCCATCTGCTGCCCGAATTGGAGAACTGGTCCAGCAGTCTTTAAGTTTTTCGATTAAGGGTTTCAGTCGACCATGCGGAGGTGTATAAAGCCGTGTCGTCAGCGTAGAGTTGGATATTTTCCAGAGGAGGAATATCGCTGGCGTAGATGGTATATAGAGTTGGGGCTAGGATTGATCCTTGTGGCACTCCTGATAGGGGGTGAATTGATCGGAGATTGCATTTCCAACCTTGACTTTGATAATTCTGTTTGAAAGATATGAATGAATAAGTTTTATGGCTGGGATGGGGAATTGGCTGTGAATTAGCTTTCTAATAAGGCCAGCGTGCCAAACCTTGTCGAAGGTCTTTTGGACATCCATAAATATGGCAGAGACGACTTTTTTCTGATTTAAAGCAAAGGAGGAGAAAGATTGTAGTTCTAGAATCGGGTATTGGGTAGAGTGGTTTGGTCTGAATCCATGTTGAAAAGGGGGGATTATCGAGTTAGTTTCTAGAAAGTCCCTGATTCTATCTAGGACCAGAAGTTCAAAGAGTTTGCCAATGACATTAAGCAGAGAGATTGGTCTGTAGTTGTGAGGGTTAGTGTGTTTTTTTCCAGGTTTGGGAATCAAGATGGTGTTTGAGGACTTCATAATGGTGGTAAAATGAAAGAAGCCGAAGAAAAAAAAACTATAAACGAGAAATGTTAAAATCCTAAATAAACGTTAAAAACCAAAAAAAGTTTAATAACCGAAAAAGTGCATTAACAATTTGAAAGAACGTTAAAAAACCGAAATAAAAAATGAAAAGAACTCAAAATAACGACAAAAAACAAATGAAATATGAATAAAAAAAATGGAAAAAGCAGAAGAAAAATCTGCCTGTAATGGATTGTACATCATCAAATCTGTATGGGAAAAATAAAATACTTTACTTGAAATT
Organism: Altica lythri; assembly: GCA_964028335.1. Classification (NCBI taxonomy): domain Eukaryota; kingdom Metazoa; phylum Arthropoda; class Insecta; order Coleoptera; family Chrysomelidae; genus Altica; species Altica lythri. The sequence continues at coordinate 18,597,998 of OZ034801.1, read as the reverse complement.
ATAAAAAAACACTTTTTTTCCTATCCTTCATCTAGAAATTTATCTTTTAACTGTCTACTTTTTCGATTACGGATTTGGAATTCATTTAAACCGTTTTAAAAATAAGTTTTTTTTATAGACTGGGATACCTTTAGCCATATTAATTGGTTTTGTTAGTTAATTTAAAACAAGAACCTCGTAATAATTATAGCAGCAAACATTAAACCGTTCCATAAACATTATGACCACAACTCGAATTAGATTGTAAATATATTCATGATAAAAGAGATTTTTTTGTTGTTTTCGAAGAGAACGGAACCGGCGCCTTGTAGTTATTAATTCTGCTTTTTTGTTTAGGTACACCATGACACTAATTTCTTCAATAAACATGCCAACCGGGCAAATTGAATACGTTAATTTTTTCGTAATCTTCATACAGATGGATATTTAAATATGCGTAAAAAACTTGAAAGTACCTTCTCGAGGAAAATTGAATATTCCCATGTAGAATATAACGACTACTACATCGTAAATACTCGCTAATGACCATTTTATGACATTTTTGTATGCATAGCACTGTTGCCATTATTATCCATTTTACTATTTCAATAGATTATTATTATTGCTTCCTCATATATATAAAAAGATCTAAGCTTACCAAAATAAGAGCAATTACATAACAACGGCTCAAAGAAGCTTAAAGAGATTTCCGAAAAGGAAAAAGTACGCCTTTTATAAATCTCTAAAAAGCTTTTGATAAAGTCCCTAGTAGAAAAATTTTAGAGAGTATATGCATAGCACTGCCAGTATTCTCTATTTTATTACTTTTTCAGGTATATGAAATGATGGAATAACTTAAATCAAAAAAATCAGGACTATCTGGATCTGGAAATTTGGGAGGGGCGAGCTAGTGCTCAGCCAGCACTGAGGCCACATATGACCCATTGTGCATCCTCCCGTATGTAGGGATATCCTCACCTCAGGATGTCACCAGGCCTATTGATTTAAAATAGGTGATGAGGTTCCCGAGGGGGATCTCCCTGACATCGGCTGATGTAAGCCAATACTCGCCCAACACGGATCTTCTGATTTCAGAAAAAGCAGAGCAGTCATACATAATGTATTCTACTGTTTCCTCTTCTTGTTTGCAGCCTCTGCATAGCGGCGATTCTGTTAGTTTCATCCTAAAGAGATGTTGTCGCAATTGGCAGTGACCTGTCAGGATTCCCACAGCTGTTCGGAGATTTTGTCTGGTCAATGCCTTAAATTTTTTTGCTGTTTCCTCGCCAGGATGAGGTAATAACTCTCTGGCCAGTCTACAGTTCGTAGTTTCATCCCAACACTGTATAAATTTTTGGCGAGAGTGCTGTTTAATAAGGTCCACGACTGCGGACAATGTTAGCTTGGTAGATGGGCGAGGGCTAACATATTTGTAGCCCGCAGCCCTCCTTGCTAAATTGTTCGCAATGCGGTTGCCTTTATAGTTCCCATGTCCTTTGATCCAGCTGAGAGTGACCACGTTATTCTGGCTGGCCTCAGTTAGAGATTGGTGACATTCTAGTACTAAACTTGAAGTGAAACGTGGTCTATTCAAGGTCAGTAGTGCTTGTCGGCAGTCTGTATATATATTTATATTCCTGCCTGTGATGTTCCTATTGATTAATTCTTTTGCAGCTATGGTTATGCCTGTAAATTCTGACTGAACCACACTTGACAAGCCATCCATAGCCCATTTTATTTTTAGGCTTAAGGATCTAGAGTAAATTCCACATCCCACACCTTGCTTAGTTTTTGATCCATCCGTATATACGCTCAGAGCGTTCACTACGTTGGGGTCTGCTGTCTTGTTTGTTAATATTTTGTAGGGTTTGTCAAAGACAAATCTTGGTGCGACGGCATCCGTGACTGCCTGTAAGAGTGGTATCACTTTTATCGATTCCCTCCACAGACTATCCATATAGAAAATCAGGACTATTACGATTACGAAGTTTAAAGTGGCAAAAGCATGCCAGATCATATATTTTTTATTATACAAATAATAGAAAAGACCTCTCAGTGAAATAACTACGCTTTTCTTGATTTTATAGTTCCTGAAAAAGCTTTTGATAGGGTTCCAAGAGAAAAGGTTTGGGTGAATTTTTTTTGTATGCCATTATTCTGTTTTATTGCTTCCTCGGGTATAAAAAAGATCGGAGATTATAAAGATGGCCACTTAGTAAAATAGCTGCGCTTGTCTTCCTTTTATAGATCTCAAAAAAGCTTTTGATAAAGTCCATGGTGGAGAAGTTTGGGAGAGTCTTTATGTGCATAGCATTGCCAGAATTCTCTATTTTATGTCTTTCTCAGGTATATGAAAAAAAGGAAAATCTTAAATAAAAAATCAGAACAATTACATAACAAGGGCCCAACGAACCCTAAAGAGGTTTCCGAAAAGGTAAAAGCACACCAGATCATATTTTTTTTATCAAACAAATAATAAAAAAGATCTCTCGGGGAAATAACCGACATTAGCTTGCTTTTATAGACCTCAAGAAAGCTTTTGCTAAAGTTTATAGAAAAAAGTTTGGGGGAGTCTTTTTTTGTATGCATAGCACTGTTGCCATTATTCTGTATGGTACTATTTTAATGGGTAAAAACGTGAAACTACAGTAAAATGGAAAATAATAAAAAAACTAAAAAAAAGGAAATAAAAAAACACAAACTAACAATGCAAAATGGTTGATATTGAAACACTTATGGGGACTTTAACACAATATTGTCAACATATATTAGGGACATGTGTACCAATATAAGGAAAAACAAATTTCGAGAATCAAATGTACTTAGCCCGTGAAATTCAAAATTCTGGACAAACCTCGTATAAATATATACCTATAAATAGATTCTTTCTCTTTTTTTATTTGATCTCCGTCACTGTGGATAAAGACGACCATAGAATTAATGATTCCAGAAAAGGAAAGTTGGATGGTCATGGCATTCAAAGATAAAAAACTCTGGATTATTCCGAAAAAACGAACGGCAAAGTTTGACTTTTAACTTTGAAGTTTTTTCACTTCGCTTTTATATAGATAGGTACCTGCCTAGCAATACGTATAAAAGCTATCATAACTTTTTTCTTCGCTAAAGTAATTCGTTTCGCAGGGTTGTAAAAACTTTATGATTTTTCCTTTTTATGTTTTACATAGGGAAGGATCTACATAATTTTATTATAGGATTTGGTATATGTACCTACATATATTTAATATCTTATTAACTGTGGTGGGTAATGTAACTCATTCTATAATAAAAAAATCATTTAAGAATATTTCAAACTAAAAGTCTCTAGAAAACAATTAAGTGCATGAAGTTTTAGTTATGTAGCATTTTTAAGAAACAGTTAATTTCCTTTAAATAATTTGTTTTTTTGTATTATAAGCCGACCATTGTGACAATAACTTTCCATTTTTTCTTAAATAATAAATAAGATCACCAATGACCAATAAGATCCATTTTTTAATCTATTTAAACCAATACCTAAGGAATTGCGTGACACTTCAGGTTGTACCTATCTTTTAACCAATCCGTTGTCACAAATGTATTAAATTTTTACCTGCTTAGGAAGTGATTAAGGGCTTCAAGTGTCTAGTTTCGTTTCTTCCAGATTTCGATAACGATTTCCAGATAGTGTTAACTATAATAACTCCTTCAAATATCTAGTAATTATGACTCGTGATTAATCAGATTATCGTTTTTGTTACCATTTACCTATTTCCAGATAGTGTTATCTATAATAATTCCTTCAAATATCTGGTAATTATGACTCGTGATTAGTCAGATTATCGTTTTTTGTTACCATTTACCTATTTCCAGATAGTGTTATCTATAATAATTCCTTCAAATGTCTGGTAAGTATGACTCGTGATTATACAGATTATCGTTTTTTGTTAAACACATACCTATTTCCAGATAGTGTTATCTATAATAATTCCTTCAAATATCTGGTAATTATGACTCGTGATTAGTCAGATTATGTTTTTTTGTTACCATTTACCTATTTCCAGATAGTGTTATCTATAATGATTTCTTCAAATATCTGGTAATTATGACTCGTGATTAATCAGAGTATCGTTTTTTGTTACCATTTACCTATTTCCAGATAGTGTTATCTATAATAATTCCTTCAAATATCTGGTAATTATGACTCGTGATTAGTCAGATTATCGTTTATTGTTACCATTTACCTATTTCCAGACAGTGCTATCGATAATAATTTCTTCAAATGTCTGGTAATAATAACTCGTGATTAGTCAGATTATCATTTATTGTTACCATTTACATATTTCCAAATAGTGTTATCTATAATAATTCCTTCAAATATCTGGTAAGTATGACTCGTGATTAGTCATATTATCGTTTTTTGTTACCATTTACCTATTTCCAGATAGTGTTATCTATAATAATTTCTTCAAATATCTGGTAATTATGACTCGTGATTAGTCAGATTATCGTTTATTGTTACCATTTACCAATTTCCAGATAGTGTTATCTATAACAATTCCTTCAAATGTCTGGTAATAATGACCCGTGATTAGTCAGATTATCGTTTTTTGTTACCATTTACCTATTTCCAGATAGTGTTATCTATAATAATTCCTTCAAATATCTGGTAATTATGACTCGTGGTTAGTCAGATTATCGTTTATTGTTACCATTTACCTATTTTCAGATAGTGTTATTTATAATAATTCCTTCAAATATCTGGTAATTATAACTTGTGATTAGTCAGATTATCGTTTTTTGTTACCATTTACCTATTTCCAGACAGTGCTATCTATAATAATTTCTTCAAATGTCTGGTAATAATAACTCGTGATTAGTCAGATTATCATTTATTGTTACCATTTACATATTTCCAGATAGTGTTATCTATAATAATTCCTTCAAATATCTGGTAAGTATGACTCGTGATAAGTCATATTATCGTTTTTGTTACCATTTACCTATTTCCAGATAGTGTTATCTATAATAATTTCTTCAAATATCTGGTAATTATGACTCGTGATTAATCAGATTATCTTTTTTTGTTACCATTTACCTAATTCCAGATAGTGTTATCTATAATAATTCCTTCAAATATCTCGTAATTATGACTCGTGATTAGTCAGATTATCGTTTTTGTTACCATTTACCTATTTCCAGATAGTGTTATCTATCATAATTCCTTCAAATGTCTGGTAATTATGACTCGTGATTAGTCAGATTATGGTTTTTTGTTACCATTTACCTATTTCCAGATAGTGTTGTCTATAATAAAACCTTCAAATATCTGGTAATTATGACTCGTGATTAGTCAGATTATCGTTTTTTGTTACCATTTACCTATTTCCAGATAGTGTTATCTATAATAATTGCTTCAAATATCTGGTAATTATGACTCGTGATTAGTAGGATTATCGTTTTCTGTTACCATTTACCTATTTCCAGATAGTGTTATCTATAATAATTCCTTCAAATATCTGGTAAGTATGACTCGTGATTAGTCAGATTATCGTTTTTTGTTACTATTTACCTTTTTCCAGATAGTGTTATCTATAATAATTTCTTCAAATATCTGGTAATTATGACTCGTGATTAGTCAGATTATCGTTTTTTGTTACCATTTACCTATTTCCAGATAGTGTTATCTATAATAATTCCTTCAAATATCTCGTAATTATGACTCGTGATTAGTCAGATTATCGTTTTTGTTACCATTTACCTATTTCCAGATAGTGTTATCTATAATAATTTCTTCAAATATCTGGTAATTATGACTCGTGATTAGTCAGATTATCGTTTATTGTTACCATTTGCCAATTTCCAGATAGTGTTATCTATAATAATTCCTTCAAATGTCTGGTAATAATGACCCGTGATTAGTCAGATTATCGTTTTTTGTTACCATTTACCTATTTCCAGATAGTGTTATCTATAATAATTCTTTCAAATATCTGGTAATTATGACTCGTGATTAGTAGGATTATCGTTTTCTGTTACCATTTACCTATTTCCAGATAGTGTTATCTATAATAATTCCTTCAAATATTTGGTAATTATAACTTGTGATTAGTCAGATTATCGTTTTTTGTTACCATTTACCTATTTCCAGACAGTCCTATCTATAATAATTCCTTCAAATATCTGGTAATAATAACTCGTGATTAGTCAGATTATCATTTATTGTTACCATTTACCTATTTCCAGATAGTGTTATCTATAATAATTCCTTCAAATATCTGGTAAGTATGACTCGTGATTAGTCAGATTATCGTTTTTTGTTACTATTTACCTATTTCCAGATAGTGTTATCTATAATAATTTCTTCAAATATCTGGTAATTATGACTCGTGATTAGTCAGATTATCGTTTTTTGTTACCATTTACCTACTTCCAGATAGTGTTATCTATAATAATTCCTTCAAATATCTCGTAATTATGACTCGTGGTTAGTCAGATTATCGTTTTTGTTACCATTTACCTATTTCCAGATAGTGTTATCTATAATAATTTCTTCAAATATCTGGTAATTATGACTCGTGATTAGTCAGATTATCGTTTATTGTTACCATTTACCAATTTCCAGATAGTGTTATCTATAATAATTCCTTCAAATGTCTGGTAATAATGACCCGTGATTAGTCAGATTATCGTTTTTTGTTACCATTTACCTATTTCCAGATAGTGTTATCTATAATAATTCCTTCAAATATCTGGTAATTATGACTCGTGGTTAGTCAGATTATCGTTTATTGTTACCATTTACCTATTTTCAGATAGTGTTATCTATAATTATTCCTTTAAATATCTGGTAATTATAACTTGTGATTAGTCAGATTATCGTTTTTTGTTACCATTTACCTATTTCCAGATAGTGTCATCTATAATAATTTCTTCAAATATCTGGTAAGTATGACTCGTGATTAGTCAGATTATCGTTTATTGTTACCATTTACCTATTTCCAGATAGTGTTATCTATAATAATTCCTTCAAATATCTGGTAATTATGACTCGTGATTAGTTAGATTATCGTTTTTTGTTACCATTTACCTATTTCCAGATAGTGTTATCTATAATAATAATAATTCCTTCAAATATCTGGTAATTATGACTCGTGATTAGTCAGATTATCGTTTATTGTTACCATTTACCTATTTTCAGATAGTGTTATCTATAATAATTCCTTCAAATATCTGGTAAGTATGACTCGTGATTAGTCAGATTATCGTTTTTTTTTACCATTTACCTATTTCCAGATAGTGTTATCTATAATAATTTCTTCAAATATCTGGTAATTATGACTAGTGATTAGTTAGATTATCATTTTTTGTTACCATTTACCTATTTCCAGATAGTGTTGTCTATAATAAAACCTTCAAATATCTGGTAATTATGACTCGTGATTAGTCAGATTATCGTTTATTGTTACCATTTACCTATTTCCAGATAGTGTTATCTATAATAATTCCTTCAAATATCTGGTAATTATGACTCGTGATTAGTTAGATTATCGTTTTTTGTTACCATTTACCTATTTCCAGATAGTGTTATCTATAATAATAATAATTCCTTCAAATATCTGGTAATTATGACTAGTGATTAGTCAGATTATCGTTTATTGTTACCATTTCCCTATTTTCAGATAGTGTTATCTATAATAATTCCTTCAAATATCTGGTAATTATGACTCGTGATTAGTTAGATTATCGTTTTTTGTTACCATTTACCTATTTCCAGATAGTGTTATCTATAATAATTCCTTCAAATATCTGGTAATTATGACTCGTGATTAGTTAGATTATCGTTTTTTGTTACCATTTACCTATTTCCAGATAGTGTTATCTATAATAATTCCTTCAAATATCTGGTAATTATAACTTGTGATTAGTCAGATTATCGTTTTTTGTTACCATTTACCTATTTCCAGACAGTGCTATCTATAATAATTCCTTCAAATGTCTGGTAATAATAACTCGTGATTAGTCAGATTATTATTTATTGTTACCATTTACCTATTTCCAGATAGTGTTATCTATAATAATTCGTTCAAATATCTGGTAAGTATGACTCGTGATTAGTCAGATTATCGTTTTTTTGTTACCATTTACCTATTTCCAGATAGTGTTATCTATAATAATTGCTTCAAATATCTGGTAATTATGACTCGTGATTAGTAGGATTATCGTTTTTTGTTACCATTTACCTATTTCCAGATAGTGTTATCTATAATAATTCCTTCAAATATCTGGTAATTATAACTTGTGATTAGTCAGATTATCGTTTTTTTTTACCATTTACCTATTTCCAGACAGTGCTATCTATAATAATTCCTTCAAATGTCTGGTAATAATAACTCGTGATTAGTCAGATTATCATTTATTGTTACCATTTACCTATTTCCAGATAGTGTTATCTATAATAATTACTTCAAATATCTGGTAAGTAGGTATGACTCGTGATTAGTCAGATTATCGTTTTATGTTACCATTTACCTATTTCCAGATAGTGTTATCTATAATAATTTCTTCAAATATCTGGTAATTATGACTCGTGATTAGTCAGATTATCGTTTTTTGTTACCATTTACATTTACCTATTTCCAGATAGTGTTATCTATAATAATTCCTTCAAATATCTCGTAATTATGACTCGTGATTAGTCAGATTATCGTTTTTGTTACCATTTACCTATTTCCAGATAGTGTTATCTATAATAATTTCTTCAAATATCTGGTAATTATGACTCGTGATTAGTCAGATTATCGTTTATTGTTACCATTTACCAATTTCCAGATAGTGTTATCTATAATAATTCCTTCAAATGTCTGGTAATAATGACCGGTGATTAGTCAGATTATCGTTTTTTGTTACCATTTACCTATTTCCAGATAGTGTTATCTATAATAATTCCTTCAAATATCTGGTAATTATAACTTGTGATTAGTCAGATTATCGTTTTTTGTTACCATTTACCTATTTCCAGACAGTGCTATCTATAATAATTCCTTCAAATGTCTGGTAATAATAACTCGTGATTAGTCAGATTATCATTTATTGTTACCATTTACCTATTTCCAGATAGTGTTATCTATAATAATTCCTTCAAATATCTGGTAAGTATGACTCGTGATTAGTCAGATTATCGTTTTTTGTTACCATTTACCTATTTCCAGATAGTGTTATCTATAATAATTTCTTCAAATATCTGGTAATTATGACTCGTGATTAGTCAGATTATCGTTTTTTGTTACCATTTACCTATTTCCAGATAGTGTTATCTATAATAATTCCTTCAAATATCTCGTAATTATGACTCGTGATTAGTCAGATTATCGTTTTTGTTACCATTTACCTATTTCCAGATAGTGTTGTCTATAATAAAACCTTCAAATATCTGGTAATTATGACTCGTGATTAGTCAGATTATCGTTTTTTGTTACCATTTACCTATTTCCAGATAGTGTTATCTATAATAATTGCTTCAAATATCTGGTAATTATGACTCGTGATTAGTAGGATTATCGTTTTCTGTTACCATTTACCTATTTCCAGATAGTGTTATCTATAATAATTCCTTCAAATATCTGGTAATTATGACTTGTCGTTAGTCAGATTATCGTTTATTGTTACCATTTACCTATTTTCGGATAGTGTTATCTATAATAATTCCTTCAAATATCTGGTAAGTATGACTCGTGATTAGTCAGATTATCGTTTTTTGTTACCATTTACCTATTTCCAGATAGTGTTATCTATAATAATTCCTTCAAATATCTTTTAAATATGACTCGTGATTAGTCAGATTATCGTTTTTTGTTAAACACATACCTATTTCCAGATAGTGTTATCTTTTTCTTGTTTTTTCGATTATATTTTGTTTTTTGATTAAATCTTATTTTTTTCGCTTCTTTTTCCCGTTTATTTTTGTTTTTTCACATTTTCGCAACTTTTATTTATGCCATTTTTTGCATGTTTATTGTTCTATTTCTGTTGATTTTACCAAATTTTCTTGTTTGTGTCTAAATTTCCATTAATTTTTTATTTCGTTTTATATATTTAATATTTTTTTGTGTATTTATATTGAGTCTTCCCACTGTAATGTAGAATATTTTGGTGTTTTATCTGTAATCTTCGCTTTGAGGGTCGACAAAAGGGTCGGATTTATGGACGGCCCTTTGTTCCCAGGTAAGGGGTGGCTTTTAAGACTCTTTAAGCTTTTTTATTTAGCTCGTACGAACTACGAACCTACGCTCGCTCACCACCAACCAACTGCCGTTCGCAATTGTGAAACTTAATACGAGCATTGAACATCTACCTTCAAAAAAGGTTACAATTAAATGATAAGATAATAATCTCAGCAAAGAGAAATATTTAAAAAAGTCAAGATAAACTAACTTTTAGTGAATTGGTGAGTGATGATCAGTCGCTAAAAGATTAATTATTTTATTTAGTGGTGTATCCAGTATGGCAGTTTCAGTTTTAATAGATGGAGTTTTCGTTCAGAGATAAGAAGCCTCGAAGGGAACATGTTCATTTGGTGTTAATTTTAATGCAGTCTTGTTTTTCCGGAGAGTAAATTAATTTTGTATATCAACAGCTGTTGATTGCTTTGTATCCGCGATCATTAATCACGTGTAAATAGTTTTTTTTTCTACATATACCATCGCATCGTGTTGGTTCTGTGGGAGGATATTTTGCTTCGGTATTGTAACAGATTTTTGGTATAATTTTTCATAACTTAACACACATGTGTATATTTCAAAAAACAATTAATATTAGTACCTACAGGTAATTGATTAAGCTACAATAAATATTCGAACTTTATTACCGCAATTTTCTAGTTAATAGAGTAAATTGAAACAATCCTAATTCCGCTAATAGTTCTTAATTGATTTTTTTTATTAGACCAGTTCGTTAAAGTGCATTAAAACTCGTAAAGGTTGCTAAATAAACATTAAACTCCAACTAAAGTGAATTTAATTGTTTATACATATGCATGAGTACAGTCTGTAGACAATTAAAATATTTGGTCATGAAATAAACATGGTGCTGAATTTCATAAACAAGTAAATAAAAAGTTTTTACTGCCTCTGAAGTTGTGTGTGTTTTTTAGTAGACCGGAAAAATCTGTAATCCGATTCTATTTAACAACTGTTTCTCATGAAATAAATAACCAAAGATGTGAGAATTACGAAATACGTAAACCCAAAACACGAAAAAATGGTGAATGAATAAATAAACTTTTTAAACAATTATGCATAATCGCACAGAAAAGTATAACTACCAAAAAAATATTTGTTATAAGGTTAAAATCCGAAAGTGCCTTGCTGAAAAGAAAATCGAAATTGTTTTAAAAATGGCCCTTGGTAAGCCAGGCGCATCAGTAGATTTATATTAATTAAATATATTAAAAGTATACGTTTTAGAAAAAAATGTTTTAGATAAAAGTTGTAGGTCTCTTTAAGACAAACAAAAAAGTCCCCTAACATTTTTTTGTACAGGGTGAAGTAAAAAAGTTACGAATTTTTTTCCATTTTGATTTGATGTCACGCCCAAACGGCCTTACCGATTTGGCCCATTAACGAACTCGACCGAGATTTTGGGACGATTGATTTTTGTACCAAATTTTATTTCGATCCGTTAAGAAATGCAACCGCTATCGTGTCCACAGATTTCGTTATATCGGAACTATACATACATACATACATACATACAAACATACATACATATATATATATTATAACATATACCTGTGTGTAAGAATAATACTTTGTTTTGATTATATAAATTACTATGTTATAAAATATTCCTTACCATGAATTAATTTTGAATTTAAAGATAAATATTAAATAGGTAAGAATTAACTTAATTTAATTATTTTCCAATATTATTATTTAAATATGCTACCGGCTATTCTCTTATATCAGGGTCAGAGTTCAAAATATTCAAACAAAAAAATTTGAATAGATTCAAAATCAGTTAATATAAAAATTTTCAACTAAATGACTGTAAAACCTCACTATCCTAGACCAATGATGTTCTCTAGGCATAGACTGTATATAAATTTCTAACCTTACTAATTCAAAAATGTGACATACCTCAAGAGACCGTTGTTAAAACCAAATATGCATCAAATATATGAAATGAAATATTCTGACTTTTGTTAATAAACAATTCAAATTAAACTTATCAAATAGTGAATAATAATTTAGTTAAACACGTAAAACAGTGAAATACAAATGTTCATCAAAGTTATAAAAAATCAAACACAGAAAAACTCTTTATTGTAACGAGTGAAAAGTGGTTACCATTTGAATGAAACTTCGCTCCTCTTCTGGAAAACCAGGATTCGGGATTCACTTCTCAGGACAATCTACTTTCTTCTCCGGAACAGCAAAGATTTCAGGACACTTTATAGAGATCGAACAATAAATTCTTCTTCAATCAAAAGATAAACTGCTACTACTTCACTGGTAAGTGTAATTATTACTTTCTTTCTTATTAAATATTAGTTTAATCTTCATTAACTTAATTAAAATGCAGTTATACCCATATACTGCTCAGCCCACAATTTAAGTATCTATTTCTTCATAAAATATTGTAATTTTCTCTTACCAATTGCTTTCTCTGGTTACCTTGTGATAATATTAATACTTTAAACTGATTTAAAACTTTCTTTTATCAATATTTTCAAAAAAAACTCAAAATTTCAACGGAGCAATTTTTAATACAACTTACATATCAAGAATCGGAAAACAAGAGAGATTTCATCAAATCAACAAAAAAACAACTGAAAAATTCAACAAACTTAAATCTATGCATCCTTACCACCTAATCGCCTACTAATTCCTTATTTAAATAAAATTACTAACAAAATCTAATTCTTGATTCATTATTACAATTTAAAACAATGATTATTCTTTTTATTTTTATAAAATTTACTAGCACTATAAACTAATATTTTCTTTTTTTCAGAATATTCCATTTGGAATTTGAACTATTAACAAATTAGAATATGGTTGATAAATTTGTATATTTTAAAAGTAAGTAAAAATTTTAATATTTATTTTAATTATTTGTGATATTTTCATCATTTAATTTTCTTATTTAATTATACCCTTAATTCATTTAAAAATTAATGTTTAATTACTAACGTATTGGCAACTTTATAAGCTTTTAATTATTTACTTTTCCCATTTATCAATTTCATAATTATTGAAACTTTATATAATGTAGATTAAACCATTTTGAATCTTTAAAAAAAATCTTTGAAATGAATTTGTATTTTTTTTCTTTCTTATTCTATTTTCTTTTTCCTTTTTTAGGAATTATGAAGAAGATGATGATAATTAATCCTACTGTTACTGCATTTGCGCTCTGACCCGAAATAAGAAAATTTTCCTTCCTCTATTTGCCATAAGATTTTCATTCTACATTCTTATTTAATATAGCATAGTAACTCGGGTCTAGGACAAACGGGCGCCGCCGATCGGGCGCCGCCAGACGGGCGCTGCCGGTCAGGCGCCGCCGTTCGGGCGCATGGCCGTTCGGGCGCATGGACCTTCGGGCGCCGCCGATCGGGCGTCGCCGTTCGGGCGCCAAATTATTTTTTTTCTAAAAGTTATTATTACCCATTTGTGAAAAAATAATTTTCAATTATTGTTGTGATGCAGATTGGAGAGTAGTCAGGTACCCATAGTATAAGTCTGGGGCAAGCAGGCGCCAAAGATAATTAGTATTTCATAGCAGGTATTAGAAAATAAAAGATAGGTAATCCCTTCACGGAAAATATCTTGTTATTAGATTATTTAATATCAGGTTCCTATTAAAAATAAAGAGATAATCCCTTCTTTCGCTGAAAATACCTTGTTATTGTAATATTCGACTTAAGTTGGGTTTTGCCCTTAATGTTACTTAGGAGTTCATGGGGATGACAAATAATTGAGTATAAATAATGAATTATGAGTATGAGTCTAGGGCAAGCAGGCGCGGAGGATAATTACTATTTAGTAGCAGGTATTAGAAAATAAGAGATAGGTAATCCCTTTACGGAAAATATCTTGTTATTAGATTATTTAATATCAGGTTCCTATTAAAAATAAAGAGATAATCCCTTCTTTCGCCGAAAATACCTTGTTATTGTAATATTCGACTTAAGTGGGGTTTTGCCCTTATTGTTACTTAGGAGTAGATGGGGATGACAAACAATTAAGTATAAATAATGAATTATAACGTTTGTTTCAACAATTGTATGTTAGCTTTGCTTTCTTAAGTTTTAAGATTGTGTTTTTTTGTACTGTGCTTTTTATTACTGTTTACCTGTTGCTGAAGATGGAAGTTATTTCGAAAGCAGGAAAGAAAAAATTTGTTAATAATGGGTACTGTTATGTTTTCGACAAACTGAGTAAGTGTGGAACAATAGAATTCTGGCGTTGCGAATTGAAAAACAATGGGTGTAAATGTCGGATCCACGTATCCAATGATACTATAATTAAAATAATAAATGATCATTCCCATGACAGCAATGCAACAAAGGTGGAAGTTGACTCTATTCGTGGTAAGATGAAGGATAGAGCTGTCAAAACCATGGAACAAACCTGCCAAGTTATTAATAATTGTCTGAACGAGACAAATTTGTCACAGGCTGCACAAGCAACTTTGCCGAAAAATGATGCTCTGAAGAAAATGATTAGAAGGGCGAGAAATGAAATCAGTGCAGCACCTCCAGCACCATTGCGGATAGATCTTTTGGTAATTCCCGAAGATTATAAAACATATGAAAACAACGGAATCGCAGAGAACTTCCTAATAGCGGACAGCGGCTCAGAACCAGAGAGAATTTTGATATTCGGTCGGGAGAAAAACGTGAAGAAGGTTAGTAGTACTACATTTTTTTTAAATATTAGACACCAAAGATAATTAGTTTTTATTTAATCAAGCGTTCTGTAATATCTGCAGTAAACAGAGGCGTTCTCGTTAACGTTGAGAATGAGTGATAAATTTTAGAGGAGATAAAATTTTCTTAGAAGTATATTTGCAAAATTTTATTTAAATTTATATTTATATTTTTTTTTTACATTTAAAACCCCCTTAACATACGCCAATAAGTTTATTATTTTGTTTCATAAAAGAAATTATTCTTGTTTACTTATATTAAAATTTTTATTACAATCCGTTTAATAGTTAATTTTTATATCTTTAAACCTTTTAACGTAAGCTGATGAGTTTATTTTTTTTATTCAAATGCTAAATTGACCTATAGTCAAACCTTTTTTATTTGAACGCACTTAAACAAACTAAATTTTCGTGAAAACTATATTTAACCCCTTCGGGATAAAAGTTGTCTTTTTAAAAATTTAAAATAAAAAGGAGAAGCATGTGATTTCTAAAGTAGACTAAAATATTTTGTTTTTGTTTCAGATTTTACTCAAATCAGAGCACTGGTTTGTCGATGGGACATTTTCTTTGGCACCGCAGTTTTTCCAGCAAATTTATGTTATAATGGCCGAAAGTTTTGGTGGGGTTCATCCTGTGGCTTACGCTCTCTTGCCAAATAAGCAGACCGCAACGTATTCTAGGATGATTGACCTCATCAAAGAAGTTGAGCCGAATTTGAACCCTAAAAAGATCTCTTGCGATTTTGAACTAGCCGCAATTAATGCATTCAAGAATGCATTTCCAAATGCTCAAATCTTGGGATGTTTCTTTCATTTAACACAAAATATGAGGAAACATTTGGGACATCTTCATCTAATAGGGAGATATAACAATGAAGCTGATTTTGCTTTACATGCACGCATGATCACTTCTTTGGCATTTCTCCCTATAGAAGATTTGGATAGCGCCATCGACGAGGTATCCACTACATTGCCTCCAGAACTGGAACCGTTACTTCAATGGTTCGAGGATAATTATGTAGGACGCCCAAATCGTCAAGGCAATGGAAGAAGATCTCCAATGTTTCCTCCAGAAATCTGGTCTGTCCACAATCGCGTCCTGACTGATACGGACAGAACGAATAATCATGCAGAGGCAGCCCATAGACGACTACAGACAGAATTATCAATGAGCCATCCTACGATTTGGAAATTAATAAGCAGTTTAAAAAAAATTCAGAGAGGAAGAGATGTTTATTATGAACAATTGGTTGCTGGAAATGAACCACAACTTAAAAAAAAAAGTATGTCGACGCAGACAGGAGAATCAAAAATTTAGTTAATAATTATAAAAACAGAAACATTATTGACTTTTTACGCGGAATTGCCTACAATTATATGTAAATATGTAAAATATATAAATATGTAAATATGTAAATATGTAAATATGTAAATATGTTAATATGTAAATATGTAAATATGTAACGTAGGTATTTGATGCATTTTAAGTTAAAAATATTAATAAAAAAAGTATAAATTTTTAGTAATCTTTGACAGTAATTTGGGTTATTAAGCGACCGACATTGGTCTTTAAAGGATATTAAAATTTGGCGCCCGAACGGAGACGCCCGATCGGCGGCGCCCGAACGTCCATGCGCCCGAACGGCCAGGCGCCCGAACGGCGGCGCCCGACCGGCGGCGCCCGACCGGCGGCGCCCGACCGGCGGCGCCCCACCGGCGGCGCCCGATCGGCGGCGCCCGTTAGTCCGGGTCCGTAGTAACTCATATCATCTCAATATATATAAACTTTTGAACGGAAGGTGTTTTTGAGGTCAGGGGGGCCCAAAACGAAAAACTGTAGTGAAATTTTCCCGAAGTCGTGACCTGCGAACCAGCTGAATAGTAGATATAAATCTACTAAAAACGGAGATCCTCATAAATCTGTAGAAGTAAAAATCTTAATTTGAACATTCACTGATCTCTTTGGCCTCTCAAAGATATAAATTTCCAAAGTAACCAAAGTGGCTTCGCTTCTCAACGGGAAGCAATGTTTTGTGGCAAGCAAAATTTAATTTTCCCACAACCCACGTAGATTGTGCTTTAAAAATTAGTGCAGTGGAACCAAAATGAAATTTGATAAACTTTAAAACTTGCCAAGCAAAATCGTAACTGTCTCTTGCATAGGGATCGAATGTTTTAGAGTTGTTTCGAATCGTATAACCAATCAGAGCCAGTAATTTTAAATCATGGAATAATCTATAAAAACAATGTCTTTGTTGCCAACATTAAACAAAAAAAAAATTACTAAGCATCTGACAAACGCTTCACGATTATACTATAACTATATAAGTTTTAGTTTTAGAAAAAAGAAGTCTCGAAAATGTTAGTCATTATATAGTATCAGATTGCTAGTTGAAATATAGCCTAACAATGTATTTCTATTAGAAAACAAATTGACGAACACGTTAGCACAACAGAAATAATTCTATTTGGAAAATTTTCGCATACATTTAAATAATTTCCTGAAAACCCTTTATGAAATGTAACATGACGTAATTGCCCCAAGTGTTAGGTTTCCGACAGGGTTAGGAACCCTTTTACCCTATCCACCCTACCCCTTGTCCAATTTGCTTAATACCAAATTCAAAATGTCTCTTTGCGGTTACACGAACAAAAGCTAGAGGTCATCTAAGCCCTTTTTGTAATCAGCATAACTAATTGTAATTAAATTTACTGACATCGTCAGAACTACCTAAATTCTTCGTTTAATTTTAACACGTCAGCTCAATTTTTCAATCAATGAAAAACGATAAATTTATTGATTCAAACAAGTAAAGGAACTATCTTTGTTAAATTTTTTCCTTTGCCTCTGTTTTTTTTGTACAGCGGTGAAAATCGACCTAAAGAAAGGTAAAGGAAATTAGTTAAGAGATTTTGTTTACACATTGCCACGTACTTTAGTGTAATACAAGAATTTAAAATAAAACAATAAAATTTTGAAAAATTAAACAATTACTTCAAATAGAAGTTCAACTCCAGCTGAGATCGGTAAGTGGTTTCTCTACTGGCAAATTAGTGCCCAGCTCAGCCGTAGAGGGTAAGTACAAAAATAATAGTGAGTAGCGCCACCGATATTTGAACGGTTAAAATCGGAAACCCCCGTTGTTCCAGGCACTGACCTTTCTCACTGGAGATAATTAAATAAACTAAGAATCTTAATCAAGATTAATTGAATTGCACATATAAGAACGATAAAGTGAGCTAAATAAAACGAGAATATCAAACTAGACCCTTCTTTAATATATAAAAAAATATATAGTGTGGGTTTACACTACTGTCAACCCTAGCGCCTTAACAATAGTATAAATATGAAAGTAAAGGAAAAAAAGATTTATCTGAGAAGTGTGATCACACGCATGTCTTAAAATTAAAATCTAAAGTTAACGACTTAAATCTACAGTTACAATGGTTTATAGCTTATCTGATAATCCTGTAGTCGATTTCCTCCTGCCCTTGGCTTCAAATGCTTCACCACTAATTGGCCAAAAATTATCTAGGCCTGTACCAAAAATTAGGCCCGTACAAAAAATTAGGCCTGTACCAAAAATTAGGCCTGTACCAAGAACTTGAGCCCTTTCCAAAAACTTAGGCCCGTACCAAGAATTAGGCCTGTACCAAAAATTAGGCCTGTACCAAGAACTTGAGCCCTTTCCAAAAACTTAGGTCCGTACCAAGAACCCTATTGTAATAGGGTTTATTTTCTCTAAAATCGTGACACTCTCAACTGGTGTGAATGTGCGAAGGCGTGAACGCTGCTAACTGTACTGATAGGTGATTTAAACACCGCCACTCTAACTGCAATTCGCTGGCCTGAATGGTATTGAATTAATCAAACAATTCGCTGACTGTACCGTGATCCTATCCACAGAAGACTTCATAAAAATCCCGACACGCGGTTTTCCATTGAATCACACAAAAATAACAACAGAATCTAACTCCAACAACGATTCGAATGGATAATAAGGTTTAGCTTCAAAAATCCAAAATTAATTGTTACAGATGCACTGCGATTAAAAACTTAAACCAAAAAGTCTTCTGACTCTCTTACACAGCTGTTCAGGTCGAAAGCAAATAGGAAAATGGCCGAGACAATCGATAGTTCGATATCTCACGACGAAATATGACAACCGAAGGTGGCCTCTACCCGATTAATTCTTAACTCGTTCATCTGATCTTTAATATGTCAGATGCCAATGTAACGAATCACCTGACTGCAGACAACAACATACTAAGTTTTACAAAACAGAAGAATTAGTCAAACAGCTGTTTTCTGGCAGATGCACTAGTATGCAAGCCATAAAATAAAAGAAGAAGAAGAAACAGCTGTTTATAAGCGAAAGTGATAGTAAATTTTAAAGTAAACAACACAATAATTTGTGACCTGAATATAATAAATAGACGGTGATTCAAAGTAATATTAGTAACAATTTGTGGCCAGAATATAATAAATAGACGGTGATTACCTACGAACAACCAAGAATCAACTTATTTTCAATTCTGAATGCTACGTTTAACCCTAATTTTGGCGTATTCGTACAGTAAGTAGATACTAATGTTATCTTTTAGAAACTTTTATTCTTCGAGCAAATTTAGCCCGTGACAACATTCTTTCGGTAACTTTCGGGGAGTGTAAATTCTCGTTAAGAAAATTGGTTGCTAGTTTTAGTTTTGAATTTTTGTTAGATAGTGTTTTTTGTTAATTGTCGTTTCTATTGGCGTGGGAAGTTTTATTATTAGATTGTGATTAATAAATTAAATAAATGAAATATACGAAATGAAATGAAATTACTGCCAGCTGTTAGTTTTACATTTTCGTTGTTACCAGCTTTCCGTTGTTATCGCTAATTAACAAATTTATAATGTGCTTTTAGATCTTTAGCTGCCTCTCTTACATTTTAATGTAGTTCCATATTTAACTTCAGAAATAAAATTGGAATATTTGAGTAATAAAATTAGTCAATATTCAAGTTTTTAATGGGAATTCTGCAATCAAATTGTTAAATTCCGGATTTTATTTGTATTCCAGCATAGAAATTGCCGGTTGTCGGTAGTTTTATTCTAGTACAATGTTGCATTTCCGTATAGTATCGTCGAGTCGGAACTTTTTAATACCTCGATCTCCGAAAAAAAAACGAAAAAATATTCTGAACAAATTGCTTTAGTTTTCGCTCTCTACCTTTTTCTGATTTATGCTATATCTGGAATGGCCGACAACTTTAATCGTTTATTTATAACTGCAGGCTGAAAAGTTCGACGAATGGCACATATAAAAGTGAGTTACGATTACAATAATTTATAAGTTTTGAGTGCTGCTCTTGAGTTTATACCAAAAAAATTGATTTTCAATAAAAAGTATTTTTATATGTTTCTAAAACAAATCACATAAGTTAGGAAGCTGGTATTACATCTACAATTTTTTCGCGAATACATTCATGAATTTATTCAAATACAATATTGGTGTTTATCATCCAATCTTTGAAATTGGATCAAGCTCTAATTTCCCCCAAATATCGTGAATTCAGAGGACAAAGGACGTTTGTCTGTATGAGTTTTCGCTGTTGGTATTGTTTTTATTTCATGGAATCAAGAGTAAAATTTAAAACAAATCAATAAGTAAGTTGATTTGTTAAAATCAGTATAAGTTGGTCAACCTGCGTTGCGTCAAACAATTTGGTGAACTTTGATACCTACAAGTGTTAGGCCCAATTTAGCAAGGAGGCTAAAGGCTGGCTGAAGAATATAGAGATTGGTAGGTATATAATTTGCTTCAGGTTGCTCTCGTGTCTTCTCTTCAACCATGGCGCTTGAACGTACCTAAACAGGCTTCTTTCTTTGGTGTGAGTGTAGGTGTTGTGTTGCAGTGTAACCCACGTGGTGCAATGTGGGGTTGGGAGATTGACGCTGTGGCGTGTGTCCTCCGTTCGTGGAGCCCTTAAATTTGGCAAGGACGAAGGGAACCACAGAAACCTTCGTCAAGGGCCCATGCAAGGAGGGCTACGGGCTATAAATATGTTAGCCCTCGCCCATCTACCATGCAAAATAACAATGTCCGCTTTCGTGGACCTTATCAAACAGCACTCTCACCAAAACTTTATACAGTGCTGGAATGAAACAACGAACTGTAGACTGACCAGAGAGTTATTACCTCATCCTGGCGAGAAAAAAGCAAGAAAATTTAAGCATTGACCAGACAAAATCTCCGAACAGCTGTGGGAATTTTAAAAGATCACTGCCGAAGCCTCCTTAGGATGAAATTAGCAGAATCGTCCTTATGCAGAGGTTGCGAACAAGAAAAGGAAACAGTAGAGCATATCATGTATGACTGCTCTTCTTTATCTGAAAACAGTGAGAGTACCTACTGGCTTACACCAGCCGTATTGAAGGATTTCCACTGGGGGGAGTCTCATCACCTATTTTAAATCTTTAGACCTGATGAAAGCCTGAGGTGTGGATATCACTACACACGAGCGGATGCACATTTCCTACAGAGACACCTTCGAGGAAATTTATTGCTAAAATTGAATTAGGCATCTCCGAAAACCCCGGAGTATCAATTTTAGAGAGATTTTTATGGACACTGCCATTTCCCCCCAGTCACCCCATAAAACCCCCCAGAATGACCCCGAGTTAGGAGTTTGAAGCAATTTTTAATATTTTTCCCAGAATGGCTTATCCAGACTATGTAGACTTTTTTCCAGAGACATTTCTGAACGCAATGCATTACACCGCATCTCGATATCTGCTGTACCCCCAAATTTAAGCTATTTTTGATAACTTCCCTGAACTATACCCCGGAAACAATACCAATTTTGGTGCAAAACGATTGATTTTAAAATTTTTTTCCACCAAGTGGATGTAACGCCATAATGGATTCAACACCAATTCCATTACCTATAATACGTTTCGATCGCGTGCAAAATTTTTTCTGCAATCTTTTTTTGGATTTGGATATTGGATTTCTTTAGGATGAAATTAGCGACATCCCTTTAGGATGAAATTAGCAGAATTGCCGCTATGCAGAGGTTGCGAACAAGAAGAGGAAACACTGATATAATTGGGTGAACTTTGAAAAAAGGGTAAAACGAACCTTAACAAAGGGCAATAAAAAAAGTAAGGTTATTGTCAATTTTTCTTCCACGTTTGTGTGTGTATGTGATTTTTTGCTTTTGGTATTGTTTTTATATCAAGGAATAAAGAGTAAAAATTAGAAAATACAAGAAGTAATTTGAATTGTTAAAATCTTTAAAGGTTGGTCAACTTGCGTTGCGTCAAATAATTTGGAACACTTTGATACACGTGTAAAACGAATCTTAATCAAGGATATTTAAAAAAGTACGGTTTTCTACCACATTTGTGTGTGTGTGTGTGTGTGTGTGTGTGTGTGTGTGTGTGTGTGTGTGTGTGTGTGTGTGTGTGTTTGTGTGTGTGTGTTTGTGTGTGTTTGTGTGTGTGTGTTTGTGTGTGTGTGTGTGTGTGTGTGTGTGTGTGTGTGTGTGTGTGTGTGTGTGTGTGTGTGTGTGTGCGTGCGCGTGTGTGTGAATTTTTGCTGTTGGTATTATTTGTTTTCATGAAATGAAGAGCAAAAAGGTAAAAAATACAAGAAGTAAATTGAAATGTTTAAATCTTTTAAGCTTGGTCAACCTGCGTTGCATCAAACATGTTAGTGAAATTTGATACAAGTGTAAAATGAGCATTATCGTGAAAAGATTTTAAATAAAAGTTATATAACTTAAAATCTAACTTGCTGATAATGTAAATAATATTCTCATATAAAGTTAAAACATACGTTTTTTTGTGACATCATACAGTGAATAATAAACCATTATTCAGGAGTGAATAATAGGTACTATTATTATTATCGATTCGATCGTTCCTTCATCCCCGGGGTCTCCAGATTGTGGAACTCCTTACCTTCCCACGTCTTTCCCACTCGTCCTAACTTGCAGGCCTTTAAAGCCCAACTTAATAAATTGTCTCTTCTGCCCCAATAGATATTCTCGGTACATTTGTATTTAGGTCTATACCTACGAGGACATCCTTAATAAAAAAAAATAATAAAGAAGCACATGTATAATGAAGGTTTTGTAGAACGTTTATATACAAAATAATGGTAAAAAATATCAACAGATGCTGGATATTTCCTCTTATCGTATCAAAACATTTCCGAAGGTAGTTGCGAACGGAAAACATATTCAGAAATGAAGGGGATCTATAAAAATGATCACGATTTACATTGAAGTATTCAAAAAAATGACTTTTAAAAATTAGATTCTTATGGAAATGCGACATTCAAATCTCGATATGATGAAATTGTGAAAAGGGTCGAGAACGTAGGTGACCTGAATATATTTATTATGTACCTACGCCTCTCTCGAATTTGGAATAAAAAACGGAGTCTATTATAGTATAAAATATAAATATTAGTAAATTTAAATTGGGAAATTTTGTTCTTAACTTGTTCGTCATATACACATATGGGATAATCCATGTCAAGTGGATCAGAGTTGTAACCAAAAGTGTATGTGCCCAAAAAAATCAAACGAGTGTCTTAAGCTGCGTCCACATTATCGATCGACTTTGTCTATCGACATTGTCGATCAACAAGCGACAAAATCTGCGTCTATTCACACCAAAATCGACACAAAAGTTTGTCAATCAGTGGAAATCAACATGTGCGACGAAGTTGCTTGTGCCGCGTATATTATTATCGCGACTAAAAAAAAAGAAAAATTGCACGAAAAAAAAAGATATTTTGTTCCACTGCTTGCTTTTCGATGTTAAATTCTTTACCAATTTCCATAAGGGCATCGTGCCTCAAGTTTCTGTTCTTATAGTTTTTGGTTTTACAATCCCATAGATTTGTTTTTCGTTTGTATGCCTCAATAAAGGCTATGACTTTAGCTTGTTCCCATTCCATTTCTCCAACGAAAACACACGGCTACGATGTCAACAAGGCAATGGGTCACTGAGTACTACTACGACTTTAACACTTTATCGAATGTCGAACGTCGAAAACACGTCCACACACAAAAGTCGATCAAATGCTCTTTTATGTTTACCGATAAGCGATGGAAAACAAATCGACATGTCGATCGATTAATTTTGTCGTTCGACACCGTCGATTGCAACGTACACACCAAGTCGACAACGTCGATCGACAGTGTCGATTCGGTGTGGACGCAGCTTTATTAAGACATCCAGTTTCTTAATTACAAATTACAGAGTGAGCCTTTAAGAAATTCAATATGGGGACGCTAAGTGGATGAAAAAAGATTGTAGAAAAATTTTTGCAAGCGATCGAAACGTATTATAGGTAATGGAATTGGTGCTGAATCCATTATGTCGGTTTAAACGGTACATACATCTTAGAATCAAATGTAGAAGACAAAGTAAACAGTATACAAAATACGTAAACAAGAAGCTATAATTATGAAGAGAAAGAGATGGATTCCTAGAAGAAAATACATGCAGGTAATACGAAAATATGGATATAAACTAAATAATACCGAATGTTCTGGTCGCGTGTGTGTATGTGTATGAAATGAAACGAATTTAAATAAATCCTTATTAGTTTCTTGTTTTTAAAGGTTGGGTATATACTAAACTATACAATGCTTTGTTGTTGAGGAAATTTAAGACTTCTTTGTGCCGTTCTGCAGTTAGGTTTAGCAGTTTATTTAGTCTATGTAGAACGTTATTACAAGCCGAAAGGTGTCTGCATTCAACTGCGCGCCTTGTTTTTCGAAAAACAAATAAGGTTATTAAATTTCAAAGGACACACAGTTCTTTTGTTTATTGTTCGTGTTGAGCAGGTTAATTTAGGGCTACGTCATTATTTTAAGCGGCAGATTTAAGGGTAAGATTATAACGGAGAGTTTAATTTTTTTATTTTTGTTCGAATAAAAGACCACCTGAATGCGATTTCATCTTTATATACTTACTTAAGAATATTTTCAAGAATAATAGCAACACTTTCTGAGTCAGTTTTTAAATTTTTTAATCATTCTTCAAAGTTGATCCCAATTTGTAACGATTTTCTTTTACTTGGTAATATTTTGGCAATTCCTTTTCTGTTTCACCCTTTTTAGTTCTAATAAGTCAGAGACTGTTTTTAATTACCCAATGTCGTTATAAAGTATTTAGGACTATTCTAGATTTTGTTTTATTTTAATACAGATTTTATTACCTAATCCCCAATGGGACTATTCAGATCTTTAATAAGAATTAGTAAATATATGAGAGTGTTCTAATAGTTTAAATCGTCTTCTAATAGTCCTCAAATGGTTTTAAACCATCTCAAATTGTTCTTGAGAATGTTTACTAAGACTGTACCAAACTGCCCCAAGTGCGTTTCAAATGATTTGAGATTGTTCTTAATAGTCCCAATTCATTTGAGTTTTAAAAAGACTGTTTTTAATTATCCAATGTCGTTATAAAGTATTTAGAACTATTCTAGATTTTGTTTTATTTTAATACAGATTTTATTAATCCCCAAATCGTCACATAACTGTTCTTGAGATTGTCTAAAAACTTAAATCTATTCTAGAATTTAGTTACTAAATAATTTGTCATGGTTCCTAATAACTTCAAATCTATATATAAATGATTTCCAACTCCATAAGAACATTTTGGGACTATTCAGATCTTTAAAAAGAATTAGGAAATATATGAAAGTATGAGAGAGTGTTCTACGTAGTTTGAAACGTCTGCGTCTTCTAATAGTTTTCAAATGGTTTTAAACCATCTCACACTGTTCTTGAGAGTGATAACTAAAACTGTACCAAACTGTCCCAAGAGTGTTTAAAATGATGATGAGGTTGTTTCTAATAGTCTCAATTTATTATACATGATTTTCAGATTATACGAGGTCTGTTGTAGGACATTTAAGAAATATTCGATACTAGTTGCGCCATCTGTTATTGGGGCTAACTTTCTTTACAGTAAAGACAGTACTAGTATTTTCGTTTACCTGTACACATTGATAAATACAGTTCTTTAACACCCTATGGATAGACTCAATGTCTTTTATGTTTTGCGGCAAAGCATTAAAAATTCGAACACCTTCGTTTAATAGACTTCCCATTAAAAAAGATTTGTTTGTAAAATTAATATTAAACTGGTCCTTAGATCTTAATTCCCGATTATGTATTTCCTGACGAGTAACTAAAAGTTTTGTCAAATATTTAGGAACTTTATCATGACACATTTTATATATTACAAGAATGTTTGCCTTTTTAATGCTTTCCTCTACTGTCAACCAATTTAATTTTTGTAGCATTGAGTCTATCGGTGTATAAATATTACATCCTAAAATTATGCGCATACATCTATTCTGCAAAATTTGTAGTCTTTGTATTTGTTGTTTAGGACAAAAAAGCAAAAGTGAAATACAGTACTCAAAATGAGGTCTCAATATACAATTATAAACTAAAATTTTTGCCCACTGTGACAAAACTTGTGATACCCTATAGAAAAATCCTATTTTTTCCCTAACTTTTTACATAAATAGTCAGCAAAGTTTGAAAATTTTAATTGAGGATCAATTAATACTCCTAAGTATTTTATTTCATTAATAAATTCAATCTCCTCGCCATTTATACAAATTTTACAATTACTTGAATAATATCTTAAACAATTTACTTTTGATCCCAATACCATACATTTAGTTTTTGCTGTGTTTAACTTTAATTTATTTATACATAGCCAATCAAATAGTATGTTTAGTTCATCATTTAAAATGCAAGTTAATGTTTTAGGGTCGCTGCCACATATTGATATCACTGTGTCATCAGCAAATAAATTGACAAGAGAGTTTTTTAAATCTTTTTGCAGATCATTTATATAAATTATGAATAGCAGCGGACCTAGAACACTACCCTGGGGTACACCAAAAGCATTTAATAATTTAGAAGATGTTACTCCATCTATTCTAGTTTTTTGATATCTGTCACTTAGATAGTCTTTTAACAAAGATAAAGCCTTAGAACCTACACCAAAAGAAGCTAATTTCTGCAATAGTCTATCTCTATTTATTGTTTCAAATGCACGTTTTAAATCCACAAAAACACTTATCACAACTTTACCGACATTTATTTCTTCTCTCCACTTTGCACACACAAGCTGAACCGCACTTTCACAAGAATGCTTCTCACGAAAACCAGATTGACCTTCATACAATAACCGATTTTCTTCGAAGAAGCTCTTCAACTGGTCCCTTATGACTATTTCGACAATTTTATCTACTACTAGTCCACCGCGCATAACACTTTTTTCGAAATGATTAATACATTCTTGAAATTTTGTGTATAGCTTCCTATTGACGAGTCCAACAAAGGTTAAAATTATCTAAATTTAAAACTGCTGCTTTTTCGAGCTTGAAATAAACGAAATTTTTAAGCTGTCGGACAGCAAAAACGCAGCAATAAATTTGTCGGACAATGTGAGCATTTGATGTAATACTTAATTATAAAAAAATTGTGTGAAAATGAATTATATATACATATTATATATATTAAAAAACGTAACCGTAAATTTCGCATTTTCGAGGTTACGTTTTTTAATATATATAATATATATATAATTCATTTTTACACAATTTGTTTATAATTAAGTATTAAATCAAATGCTCACATTGTCTGACAAATTTATTGCTGCGTTTTTGCTGTCCGACAGCTTAAAAATTTCGTTTATTTCTAGCTCGAAAAAGCAGCAGTTTTAAATTTAGATAATTTTAACCTTTGTTGGACTCGTCAATAGGAAGCTATACACAAAATTTCAAGAATGTATTAATCATTTCGAAAAAAGTGTTGTGCGCGGTGGACTATACTGGCAATAAATTTATCGGCCTGCAATCCTCTGGACGCGTCGGAGATGGTACCTTAGCAATAGGGATAACGACACTTGTCTTTAACTCTTTATAACCTTTTTGCACCCACTCCTGGACATAGGTATCCCCTTGTCGTTTTCATTCTATCCGGTCATGTGCTATTTGAAACCACTTTCTCCCTACACTTTCTCTTATGTCATCTATCTGTCGCCTTTGTGGACGTCCTACATATCTTCTGGTTTCACTAGGTCTCCATTGCACAATTCGTTTTGTCCATCTTTCATTTCCCTGTCTTGCCACATGTACCACCCAATTCCATTTCTGAGGAGCAATATATTTTATGACATCATCCACCTTTGTCTTCTTTCTGATGCCCTCATTTTTATCATATTCTCTTTTGCTTACTTCCAGCATTAAAAAAAGACAACCCTTGTATCAAATTCCTTTATATTGAAATTGGACTAAATAACACCCTATGAATCATCCTTTTTACAACACCAAAACCTTTTTGCATCCACCCCTGGACAAAGGTTTTCATTCTATCAGGCCCTGTGCTATTTGAAACCATTTTCTCCCTACACTCTCTCTTATGTCATCTATCCATCGCCTTTGTGGACGTCCTATATTTTTTTTGGTTTCCCTAGGTCTCCATTGCACAATTCGTTTTGTCCATCTTTCATTTCCCTGTCTTGCCACATGTACCACTCAATTCCATTTCTGAGGAGCAATATATTTTATGACCTCATCCACCTTTTTCTTCTTTCTGATGTCCCAATTTTTAATATGTTCTCTTTTGCTTAGTCCCAGCATTAAAAAAGGACAACCCTCGTATCAAATTTTTCTCGATTGAGATTGGACTAAATAACACCCTATGGATCATCCTCTATAAAACACCTAAAACTTTTTGCATCCACTCCTGGACATAGGTATCCCCTTGTCGTTTTCATTCTGTGCGGTCATGTGCTATTCGAAACCACTTTCTCCTTACACTTTCTCTTATGTCATCTATCCATCGCCTTTGTGGACGTCCTACACTTCTTTTGGTTTCCCATTGCACAATTCGTTTTGTCCATCTTTTGGTTCTCAGCCTTGCCACTTGTCCCACTCAATTCCATTTCTGAGGAGCAGTATATTTTATGACCTCATCCACCTTTGTCTTCTTTCTGATGTCCTCATTTTTAATATGTACTCTTTTGCTTACTCCCAGCATAAAAAAAAGACAACCCTCGTATAAAACTCTTCCAGATTGAGATTGGTCTAAATAATTTGAGACAGCTTTTAATAATCTCGTTTACATAAACTGTTCTTGGGACTATTGATAATCTTCAGGAGATTTCGCGACTGTTTTTAATATCCCTTCATTGTAAGTAAAGTGCCTGAATTTTTTTTAGATTATCTTAAAACTCTTTTAAATATATTTTTTTATAAAACAATCCCAATGTGATGTAAGATATAAATTAAATTCTCGCTTTCGTAGTTTTAACTTTTACTGTAAATAAAACTTGATTAAGAGTTTTATTGTGTCTAAGTTGACGCCACTTTATTTCCAGAATAGTAAAAATCGGCGAGTTTTAAAATGTAGGTTATAAATTTATAAAAATATATTATTACTTAGGAAATAACAGTTATAGGTCATATTCATTTATATTAGAGAATTAAATCAAATTTATGAATTATTAAACCAAGATTGCTTTCATTAAAAGTAGTTTTAGAATTAAATAACGGGATATTTCTATATAATATATAAATAACTATAATTTGAAATAGTCACAAAAAACGAAATAATTCATAACCACATCTTCAACTACATTTTATTGCATATGCAGAGGGCCATCTGATAGATCAAGAACTTGATGAAGTGTATCAACAGGTAAAACGTTAATAGATTTTGTGGTATTTTCGACAAAAAATACATCTCTAGATGGATAGATAAATATTCATTGGGTTGGCTGGTAACAGCCTGTATCATTGCTACCTTTACAGATCTGTTGTGAAAACATATCATCTCTAGAATAGCATTAGAGCACCTTGTCTAACCTTTCCCTCTTAATAAGCCTCGACAGTGGCATCTCCACGTAACTTGGAGCAGCTGGGTTGCACCTCTTGGCAGTATCAACAGATGTCTTCATCTGCTAAGTATACCTGACTCAAGTGTTTTCTGAGCAGACATTGTCCTGTCAACATTTTGACATCATTTCGCCTTTGCGATAACAGTAAATTTCGCCGAGTCAAGAAAGACTTTATAGCGTTTGTAAAATCTAGAACAAATCTAGTACTTGTTTGACACCTTCAACTATATCTTGTAGCATGTCCATTTGGCTTTCTTAGAACAAGATCTTGATTAAACAGAGAACTGGATGCAAAAGTGGAGAGTTAATAGATTTTGTGGTATCTCTAACAGAAGCTACACCACTGCACATCAAAAGGTCAGTGGTTTCGGAGTCCGATGACATCTTCACAATTTTACTTAACACCAACAATTACCTCAAAGAGTAGTGGCGCTACAAATTTAGATTCTAATTTTCACCAAATTTCAACGTGGTCGCTCCAGTCTCAGCGACGAATCAAGGCTAGGTCCACTCAAAACAGCAGTCACATAGCAAAATATTGATGAGATTTGTCAGCTAATTAAGGATGACTACCGTGTAAAATACCGTGAGATAGTGGCATCTTTGCGCATTTCAAAGACATCGATCCAAATGAATCCTATATGACGAACTGGGTGTAACGAAGTTGGTTTCTTGTTGGATCCATCATTTGCTCACAAAGGATTTACTCTTTCGAACTTAAAAATAAACGCCAATCCGCTGACTGGGTGTTTCACAATGAGGAAAAACCACAAAAAGTGAATCGTTCTCGATGTGTATCAAAGAAAACGGTCGCAGCTTTTGTGTTAAAATCTGATTATGTGGCAACAATTGCTTTAAAAGCTCGAAGAATGATTACTTCCGATTGTTATATAAACCAGAAGCAACACAAAACGGCAAATCCTCCCGCATCAGGACAATGTAACGGCTCACACTGTCCAAAAAACAATCGATTATTTGAAGCTTCAAAACCGAATTGTTAGACCATCTACCGTATAGTCCCGACCAAAATCCCAACGACTTCTTCACGTTTCCAAAGATCAAGAATTTCATGCGTGGGCAGCAACTCCAGTCGCCAGAAAAAGCCATCGATGCCTTTAAAACAGCGATTTTGCACATGTCAACTAAAGACTGGAATAACTGTTTTACCAATTTATCATATTTTTAAAAACAATAAAGTATATATTTTTTGTCATTATGGCTATAAGCAAAACTAAAAAGACAACCCTCGTACATTGAAACCCATCAAAATATATTCACCGGTTTGAGAGTACAAAGACTTTTTCAACATTTTGACTCACTTATTAACGACAATTACCATAAAGAATAGTAGCGCTTCAAATATTGATACTAAATTTCACTATACTGTACAATTTTCTATATGGTTATGGATATACTTATTCCAATCTAATTCCAACCCGTATAAACCCCTTAAAGCGAATTCATTTCAAAGGCCTAAATCTGTCCAATTTGATGGAATTTTTCTTTGTGATAAATGCCAGGGAATAACGTATAGGCACCTTTATATAAGATGCGGTTGGAAT
The DNA here is from genome assembly GCA_964028335.1 of Altica lythri. Classification (NCBI taxonomy): domain Eukaryota; kingdom Metazoa; phylum Arthropoda; class Insecta; order Coleoptera; family Chrysomelidae; genus Altica; species Altica lythri. Next base: position 18,566,611 of record OZ034801.1, on the reverse strand, counting down.
GATAAAATACAGCGCCCTCGTTGGGCACATACCCAGAATGAATCGTCTTTTGGGCACTGGCCAGTTAATCTTGGTTAGTTGAGCCCTAAGATCGAAAGGACCTCTAGTAAGGATTACCGAGTGGTCCCTTTCATTAAGCTCGAACAAATTGTACTTAATGCTCTTTTATACACCAAAAGGAAATTCCTCTTTAATTAGGTATGTGATCCAGCAAAAGGGTCAAAGTTATTTAGATAAATTCATACGGATAGAACAAAAGGAATGCTTGTTCTTTAAGGTTTTTTATAAATGAATTTACGTTTAAAGGGAAGATATAATCTTCTTTGTAAATTATAATTTTACTAACAAGTTACAGTAGAGTTAACTAATAATGCACTTACTACGAGAGAAAGTTCTGGAATATAATTATTTACAACAAATTTGTAGACTTTAACATATATATCAGACAGCTAGCGCCATTTAGCCTCAACTATATTTCATACTGATATATATTTTTTTAATTTGTAGAAAATCTAAACTTGATGCACATTCTACCCTCGTGGCAGGTTGTATGGCAACGAATACTAATTTATTGTTAGGTTATCAATTTTTAAGATAAAAAAACCTTTATTGCAGCCACTCTAAATCAAAAATCAAGCCCATCAAAGATGTCTACAGAACCGAATTGCAAAAAATTGACAAAAGCAAAAAGAGTGGCTGTGGAAGTGATAAAGTTTATATATCAAAGTTATCCAAGTTTTTCCCATTGCCATGGTGGAGGATCTTCTTCCGTGAAGTACCTCATGTATGTCTAATCTCCTTAGTGATTTGGTTTGCATTGTTGCTGCCTAGTCTAGTTTCTGGGTGCAGGATGTTAGTATTTTGTCTCCAATCACAGGTATAACCACTTTTGTGTTGAAATCTTCTCTGTCTGTTGCTTGTTGTTACAAATAATGCCTTGAAGCAGTCTTTCGTAGTCAGTTATGCAAACTGCAAGTAGCCCAAGCAACTCTGGTCTTAGAAACAATCTAAATCGCTAGTCAACTATGCAAAAAGCAGGTCAGATACTCTTCTGACTTAGGAGAGACGATAATCGAATATTTTTTCTTCATCACTTAGTCCATGCTTACTGAAAGGTTTCATAACATCGGATCTTAGAGGAAAAGAGTTATCTCCGACTATAACAGAGTTCTTAGCTTGGGAGAGACGATAATTGAATATTTTTTCTTCATCACTTAATTTTATCCATGCTTACTAAAAGGCTTCATAACATCGGATCTTAGGGGAAAAGAGCTATCTCCGACAATAACAGAGTTCTCAGCCTGCGAGAGACGATATAATTGAACATTTTTTCGTCATCACTTAGTCCATGCTTGCTGAAAGGCTTCATAACATCGGATCTTAGAGGAAAAGAGTTATCTCCGACAATAAAACAGAGTTCTCAGCTTGGGAGAGACGATAATTGAATATTCTTTCTTCATCACTTAGTCCATGATTACTGAAAGGCTTCATAACATCGGATCTTAGAGGAAAAGAATTATCTCCGACGATAACAGAGTTCTCAGCTTAGGAGAAACGATACTTGAATATGTTTTCATCATCACTTAGTCCATGCTTACTGAAAGGCTTCATAACATCGGATATTAGGGGAAAAGAGCTATCTCCGACAATAACAGAGTTCTCAGCTTGGGAAAGACGATAATTAAACATTTTTTCGTCATCACTTAGTCCATGCTTGCTGAAAGGCTTCATAACATCGGATCTTAGAGGAAAATAGTTATCTCCGACAATAACACAGTTCTTATCTTGGGAGAGACGATAATTGAATATTTTTTTCTTCATCACTTAATTTAATCCATGCCTACTAAAAGGCTATCTCCGACGATAACAGAGTTCTCAGCTTGGGAGAAACGATAATTAAATATTTTTTCTTTATCACTTAGTCCATGCTTACTGAAAGGTTTCATAACATCGGATCTTAGAGGAAAAGAGTTATCTCCGACGATAACAGAGTTCTTAGCTTGGGAGAGACGATAATTGAATATATTTTCTTCATCACTTAATCCATGCTTACTAAAAGGCTTCATAACATCGGATCTTAGAGGAAAAGAGTTATCTTCGACAATAACAGAGTTTTCAGCTTGGGAGAGACGATAATTAAATATTTTTTCTTCATCACTTAATTTAATCCATGCTTACTAAAAGGCTTCATAACATCGGATCTTAGAGGAAAAGAGTTATCTCCGACGATAACAGAGTTCTTAGCTTGGTAGAGACGATAATTGAATATATTTTCCTCATCACTTAATCCATGCTTACTAAAAGGCTTCATAACATCGGGTCTTAGAGGAAAAGAGTTATCTTCGACAATAACAGAGTTCTCAGCTTGGGAGAGACGATAATTGAATATTTTTTTTTAGTACATGCTTACTGAAAGGCTTTATAACATCGGATCTTAGAGGAAAAGAGTTATCTCCGACGATAACAGAGTTCTCATCTTGGGAGAGACGATAATTGAATATTTTTTCTTCATCACTTAATCCATGATTACTGAAAGGCTTTATAACATCGGATCTGAGACGAAAAGAATTATCTCCGACGATAACAGAGTTCTCAGCTTGGGAGAAACGATAATTGAATATTTTTTCTTCATCACTTAGTCCATGCTTACTGAAAGGTTTCATAACATCGGATCTTAGAGGAAAAGAGTTATCTCCAACGATAACAGAGTTCTTAGCTTGGGAGAGACGATAATTGAATATATTTTCTTCATCACTTAATCCATGCTTACTAAAAGGCTTCATAACATCGGATCTTAGAGAAAAAGTGTTATCTTCGACAATAACAGAGTTCTCAGCTTGGGAGAGACGATAATTGAATATTTTTTCTTAGTACATGCTTACTGAAAGGCTTCATAACATCGGATCTTAGAGGAAAAGAGTTATCTCCGACGATAACAGAGTTCTTAGCTTGGGAGAGACGATAATTGAATATTTTTTCTTCATCACTTAATCCATGCTTACTAAAAGGCTTCATAACATCGGATCTTTGAGGAAAAGAGTTATCTCCGACGATAACAAAGTTCTCATCTTGGGAGAGACGATAATTGAATATTTTTTCTTCATCACTTAATCCATGATTACTGAAAGACTTCATAACATCGGATCTTAGAGGAAAAGAATTATCTCCGACGATAACAGAGTTCTCAGCTTAGGAGAAACGATACTTGAATATGTTTTCATCATCACTTAGTCCATGCTTACTGAAAGGCTTCATAATATCGGATCTTAGAGAAAAAGAGTTATCTCCGACTCCGACGATAACAGAGTTCTCAGGAAACCCAATGATTTTATTTTCCATCGCAATGTTCAGACTATGATTTAGATTTACTATTGGTTAACTTTTATGTGGGTTACTATGTCAACATGTAAACTTGGTGGACAAAAAAGGAACTAAAAGGCTATTTTAATGAGGTCTTAATATGTTACAGTCAAAATATTGACAAATGGTTGAACTAAATACTATTATTTTAATTGCAGTTGTATTAGAACTTTTTTATACTCCATTAATAGTGAAATGTAATGATATTTTTGAAGATGCCTGTGAAATGAATACGAATTTTATAACTACAATAATTTATAGAGAGAGAATTTCAATGGCTCCTAAAACGTATTCAAATTTATGTAGTGGAACATTATTAAATCCTCGTTGGATTCTAACTGCAGCCTCTTGTATTTCAGCAGAAGAAGAAGGGTTACGACCAACGGCAGTTTTAGAAACTTATAAAATAGGTAATTTTTTTCAAAATATATATTCTTCTATTCCTAAAGGTACTTTTATTACTAGTACTGGTTATTTTTTAACACTTACTTAATCTTTATTATTGCTTTAAAGGTGTTCTTCATTTCCTTATTGGAGTTTAACGACAGGTTCTTGTAATTTTGAAGATGAAGATGGTTTACGACCAATAGTAGTTCTAGAAATTTATAAAATATATATATTTATGGGAAATATATATTTTTATGCATATTTGAAATCCTGAAGATATTTTTTTACTAATTCTGATGATTTTTCAACACTTAATTAATCTATCTTGTTGCTTTAAAGGCGATCTTCATTTCCTAGTTGGATTTTAAGTGCAGTTTGTTGCATTTCAAAAAAAAAAAAATAAGAAGGTTTACGACCAATAGCAGTTTTAGAACCTTATAAAATGAGTGATTTTATCTAATATATTATATTTTTCTATTCCTGAAGGTACTTTCTATAGTTTTGTTATCTACTTAATCTTTCTTATTGGTTTCTTGTTAGAATTGCAACCTCATATATTTTAGTGGAAGAAGAAGATTTATGACCAATATGAATTTTATAAACTTATAAAATAGCTAGATTTATTTAAAATATATATTTTTTGCTTCTGAAGATACTTTTGTTACTTTCTGATAAGCCCAGCGTGCCAAACCTTGTCGAAAGCCTTTTGGACATACATAAGTATGACATAGACGACTTTTCTCTGATTTAGGGCAGAGGCGGTAAAAGTTAGAAGTTATAGAATCGGGTTTTGGGTAGAGTGGTTTGGTCTGAATCCATGTTGAAAAAGGGAAATCATGGAATTGGTGCCTAGAAAGTCCCTATTTTTATCTAGAAGCAAGAGTTCAAAAAGTTTGCCAATGACGTTTAGCAGAGAGATAGGTCTGTAGTTGTGTGTGTTTGTGGCATATTTGACAGGTTTTGGGTAGAGTGGTTTGGTCTGAATCCATGTTGAAAAAGGGAAATCATGGAATTGGTGCCTAGAAAGTCCCTATTTTTATCTAGAAGCAAGAGTTCAAAAAGTTTGCCATTGACGTTTAGCAGAGAGATAGGTCTGTAGTTGTGTGTGTTTGTGGCATATTTGACAGGTTTTGGGTAGAATGGTTTGGTGTGAATCCATGTTGAAAAAGGCAAATCATGGAATTGGTACCTAGAAAGTCCCTATTTTTATCTAAAAGCAAGAGTTCAAAAAGTTTGCCATTGACGTTTAGCAGAGAGATAGGTCTGTAGTTGTGTGTGTTTGTGGCATATTTGATAGGTTTTTGGTATAGTGGTTTGGTCTGAATCCATGTTGAAAAAGGGAAATCATGGAATTGGTGCCTAGAAAGTCCCTATTTTTGTGTAGAAGCAAGACTTCAAAAAGTTTGCCAATGACGTTTAGCAGAGAGATAGGTCTGTAGTTGTGTGTGTTTGTGGCATATTTGACAGGTTTCGGGTAGAATGGTTTGGTCTGAATCCATGTTGAAAAAGAGAAATCATGGAATTGGTGCCTAGAAAGTCCCTATTTTTGTGTAGAAACAGGACTTCAAAAAGTTTGCCAATGACGTTTAGCAGAGAGATAGGTCTGTAGTTGTGTGTGTTTGTGGCATATTTGACAGGTTTGGGGATTAGGATGGTGTTTGAGATTTGCATGATGGTGAGAAAGCATGCTTTGCTGAGACAAGAGTTGAAGAGTTAGAGAGGGGATAATAGAAGTTGTGCTAAAGTTCTAAATTTTTGCCTTTTTGAGATGATATTAGGAAGTCTTGCTCAGTAAATGGGGTTAGAAATTGGATATTTTCAAGAAGGCCGCGGGTGATATTTTGTTTCCAGGTAGAATTGGTGGTTAAAATTTGGGTTGGAGAGGGCTGTAGAAGTGCACCATAAATATACATACTTCTGAAGGCAATGAAAAGGTGTTGCTCTGCTTTTTCTGAAATCAGTAGATCCGTGTTGGGCGAGTACTGGCTTACACCAGCCGATGTCAGGGAGATCCCCCTCGAGATTCTCGTCACCTATTTTAAATCACTAGGCCTGGTGACAGCCTGAGGTGAGGATATCCCTACACACGGGAGGATGCACAATGGGTCATATGTGGCCTCAGTGCTGGCTGAGCACTAGCTCGCCCCTCCCCAAATTTCCAGATCCAGAAGGTATTGCCCTTTCTATTTCTCAGTGCACCATTTTTTATTAATCAAACGCTTCTTCTTATTCTTCTTGTTTTTCTTTTCGCTCTTTTGAGTTCCACAGGTTTTTTTTTTTTTTTTGTTACAGGTTCACCTAATTTTTCCAAAACTATAAAAATTGAAGCAATATTCAAGCATCCAGACTTTAACAAAACTACTCTAGAAAACGATATAGGTTTAATAAAACTACATTCTGATATTAACCAGAATTCAAATGTTAAATTCGTAAAGATACCAGAGAAATATGAACACGATATTTATTATACTTTATCAAAATTTTGTTCGAAAGTATTGGTAATCGGTATTGATTGGGCAGCTTCAAAAGTAATGGACAAAGACCAATCTCATGATATATTAAAATGCGCTTATTTAAATATATTAAATCCTGTGGAGTGTACTAAATTCTTTGATAAACTAAATAAAACGGTGTATGTTAACATAAATAAACAAATCTGCACAAGAAGTAACAATGGAGAAATTGCTTTACATCAACAATTCGGAGGTCCTTTAATTTGCAAAAGTATTCAATATGGTATATCATCTTCAATACCACTAGAAACTACTAAAAATATTCCTTCGGTTTTTACACGTGTAGATAGATATTCATATTTTATTTATAGTACTATGGAACGAAATACTACGAGTTCAACATCGTATCTGAAAGTTTTGTCGATACTATTTATTATTTACACATTTTATATATTTACACTTTAATTATAAATATTGTTTAATACAGTTGTTTTAAGTTATAAATAAACTGCAATTTTTCTATCGATTTTTGATTTCTGCAGGGGAGGGTTTCTAACAAGTCTTTGATTTGGTGACCAAAGATCCACCAAAGAAATCAAGCTAACCACAAAAGTGGCTCTGTGAGGCACTCCAATAACAAAATCCATGGATGTTATGTTACTCTTCCTGCTCTTTATATTATTGTAAGGTAAGGAAGAGCTTCTACAGGCTGTAAGAAAAACTAAGCAATATTTTTATTGGATCAGAACACAACAAAATAGACAAGAAATATATGGGAGATGTAATCAGATCACATCTTCCTAAATACCTCCCTATAATAACACTCCAAGAAGATATACTTTAAAGTGAGGACTGTTACAATGCGAGCACTCAACCCTAGCTTCAGAATTGACAGGTAGCCTAAGACTGCAGAGGATTCAGGAGCAAAAATGTACAGTAATGCAAATGTGTAAATTTCCACTAACAACACATACATATGCTGGAAATCTTGCAATACATAGAAAAAAAAAAACAATTTAAGGACTCCCATTGGGATCTTGATAAACCTTTGACTAGTATACGAATGCCGAGAAGAACTCTTTATATTGGCGAAAAATAACAGTGTCAAACTCGTTTGAGTACCAAGATTTACAAATAAAAGTCAAAAAAGCAGACTAACAAACTTGAGAGGAAAGAATCATCAACAATATTCTATGGTCCAGAACCGTCCTAAAGGTACCAAAAAGTACGGTTTTCTGAAATCTATTACTATTACCAGGAACATATATCTGATCAAGCGCAGGTAAGATAAATATATTAAACACATATGTTCTGAAGAGTTGAAAGAGCTAAAACAATGCGAGTAGCAAACAGGAGTCAGTTAATAGTCTTTACAGGCACAAAATATACAGGGTGTCTCAGAATTAACTACGGAAACTTCGTATACCTACGTATTCCTTGATGACAAATAAGTAGGGTCTTTACTATAAAAAAATTTTTTTAAAGACTCCTGTCAGAGTTATAACCCTTTAAAGAGGGGTGGTAAAATGTGCGCTACTTGATCGCGATACACGATACTCAATTGACATGGTCCTCCTTTTTATTTTTTTACTCCAAACCGAAACGATTTCGCAAAAAACGACAAGGAACAAAAAAGTTTCTAAATAATCAAAACTTCCTAAAATAATTTTTTGTTATTGCAAATATTAATTGCTTAGAAAGTTACAAAAAAAATATTAAGAGGGGTTCCTTGATTTGCACCCTTAGAATGGGGTAGGGCAGGTGAAAAGTGGCAGGAGAAATGCGTCTTTATAAAAATGATGTTCACCCAAATTTTTAATTTTTTATCTTGGACCAATCAGAAGATATTAAATTAAAACCGTATTTTACCACCCCTCTTTAAAGGGTTAGAACTCTGACAGGAGTCTCTTAAAAAATTTTTTTTATAGGAAAGACCCTACTTATTTGTCATCAAGGAATACGTATACGAAGTTTCCGTAGTTAATTCTGGGACACCCTGTATATAGATACAGGGATTTCAAGAGCAATAACGAAGCTGGTAGCTTCACTCTTGGAAAACAGGGAATTGAGATTTAATATGGGCCAAGTAACATCAAGATATATAAGACCAGAAGCGGAAGTTTCACATGGAACCTTGCTATTTCCAGTGTTGTATACATTATATATAAATGTCATAATATCCTGAAGAGATTGCAATAGCAACAAGAAGTACACAACCAAGAATGATTACCAGATATCTATAACGAGCCATGGAGAAAATGAAACAACAACTGCAAAAAAAGCAATTTTGTTTATTAAGAAGACCTCACTAACCAAATAAAGATATAATAATGGAGAAGACAGCATCGAATGGACTAGATCAGTAAACTACCTAGAAGACAACATAGATTGAGTATAATGCTTCAAAGAACACGTCAACAGCGAAGTGAAGAAAGAAAATCACGCAAGAAGCAAGCTTGTTTGACTAATTGGAAGGAAACGCCCATTAAACTTAAGGATAAAATTAAGACTGATCCAAACAATGATAATACCCATTCTAACGTATGTATCGGTGGCATAGAGCCATCTACGCTGACACAAGTACTGGTCCAACAATACAGATGTCTACTGGAAGCGATCAACTCACCTTGGTACATAAAAAACAACATTTTATACTACGATTCAGAGGTAAGAAAAATTATAGATATAATGACAGAAAAAGGCAAGAAGATCTGAGAAGGCATGAAGAACCACTTAACCCATGATCTATGGGAACTAAAAGAGTACAGCCTAAAAGGGCCACTAGAACCACAAAAGGACAAAGATGCACCTCTAGCAACAGCAAAGAATCAAAAGACAACATAACACAAAAGTGACAAAGAGTCACCTACCAAGACAACGTTACAGAAGACCGCGCAATATAGAAGAAAGCACAAAGAGAAAAGCAGCCAACTATTGCCAGATACCCCAAAGGCCATTTTGAAGTCCAAAGTTGCTGAGGCTTCCTAGGAAGTCAGGGGGATGTTGGAAGAAGGAGGAGAGCATGGTGTTCAGACATCATTTCATCTCAGTTATTATCGTGCGTGCGTGTGTTATTACAGGATTCCTGGTAAAGAGACCCCTGCATACTATGGAGGACTGTTTAATGGAAACTTTAGCTGAAGATTTAGTGGTAGGGAACCTGAAATAGTCAAACACATACTGTACCATTGCGAGACACTAAATCATTTTTCAGAAAGTGATATCGTTAATATATGGCACTAATTTTCTAGACAGTTAGAAAATTATTACAGGATACCAAGGTACTAGAATGAGTACCAGAAACTAATAGAAGAAGTACAATGATCATACTAGGCAGTAGTATGACTGGTGACTAAGTCAGACGGCTTCCAAACAAAGGGTCCAATCGGTAACTTCATTCAGAGCATTCTCTGGATGTATACCATTAAATTTGCTTTGAATGAAGATGGCCAGGACATCAAGATGACCCACAATTGTTGTGTTTAACAATTGCTCAGCTTGTCAATGACCAGTTTGGAAAATAGAACAGTCTCTGGCTGAGCGTTAATAGACAATTCTAAGAAGAAAAGTAAAAAATTTTCAACTCACAGATCTAGAACTGAAAATATAGATTTTATAACTCTTTACTGGACGAACAAAAGACAACTTTGGTCTATTTCAGCTCAATAACACTTAAAGAGAATTATAAATATTTAACTTCTATGAAATTACTCAATAAACAATAGAATCCCAAATTCCCAAAAGAATAATTGTCGTATTCTATACCCAGTGAAGATTAATATAACTTGTCTTATTTACGTCCAAGAAGAATTTATTGCATGAGAACCATTCCTTTACATCTCTTTGTCCATGTTAATTGGTAGGATTTAAAAATGTTGAATCGGCTGTTATAAAGTAAGACAGGCATTTATTTTAGTCAGACTGCCAGCATAGCTGTTTTTTCTATGGTAAAACATTTTTCATAGGTTTTTGTTCACACTCATTTGTGTGAAACGAGACAAATGAAAACAAAACGAATTAATTGCGGTTATTTTAAAATATTTTCTACAAAAGCAATAGATTTAGGTAGTTAATTTGTTTCTATTGTTGTTATTATATTTATTTTTATTTATATAGAAGTCAGTTGCGGCGCGTATTAGTATATCTGGGGGTCCACCATTAAAAAAATGTGAAAAAATGGGGTCACAACAATCAAAAAATGCATCGAAGAAAAGAAACTCCTTTACATAAAAAGTATGAACATTAAAGCTCCAGAAGACACACAGAGATACAAAGAGAAAAACAGGGATGAATAACAAATGAAAGCAAAAGAAAAAAATGGAAAAAAACATGTGCATGAATTGAACATTATATAGGTGGAAACCCTAAGTCAGAATTAGAAATAAAATTATAGCCACCGAAATAAAGTTTATGCGAAGAAACTGTAGAGGTACACGATTGGACCATATCAGAAATAAGGAGATTAAAACATAGAATGGGCATTTGAGGAGAGCAGCACTGAAAAAAAAGAAGAAGCAGACCTTCTAGATAGTGAAAGGATGAACTGGATGAAGCCAAGGGAGGAAGGGACGGCAGAGAAGGAGACTAGCATAACAAAAAGGACTGCAAACATGGATAAAAGAAGGAAGGCAGTAACAGATGTGGAAATCCTTAATATGGATCTTTTCCTTGGGAACACCTTCCAATCAATAAAAACTACTGGGTTGTGGATTACACACATTCATTGTTATAACAAAAAATAATATAAAAAACTTCTTCCCACTTCATTTCTTTCCAATTTCTTCTTTCTGCTACTCTTGCGTTAGTGCTCTACCTCATTCCAGTTTTGACCTCTCTGCTTCTAATTGATCACTTTAAAAAAGAAGAAGCAAACCTCATAGATAGTAAAGGGACGAACTGGATGAAGCCATGGGAAGAAGGGACATCAGAGAAGGAGTCTAGCATAACAATAAGGACTGCAAACATGGATAAAAGAAGGAAGGCAGTAACAGATGTTGAAATCCTTAATATGGATCTTTTCCTTGGGAATACCTTCCAATCAATAAAAACTACTGGGTTGTGGATTATATACATTCATTGTTATAACAAAAAATAATATAAAAAACTTCTTCTCACTCCATTTCTGTCCAATTTCTTCTTTCTGCTACTCTTGCGTTAGTGCTCTACCTCATTCCAGTTTTGACCTCTCTGCTTCTAATTGATCACTGGAAGAAAAAAGAAGCAAACCTTATAGATAGTAAAGGGACGAACTGGATAAAGCCATGTGAAGAAGGGACGTCAGAGAAGAATACTAGCATAACAAAAAGGACTGCAAAAATTGGATAAAAGAAGGAAGGCAGTAACAGCTGTAGAAATTCTTAATTTGGGAACACCTTCCAATAAATACAAATTACTGGGTTTTGGATTACAAACATTGATTCTTATAACAAAAATTAATATAAAAAACTTCTACCACCTCCATTTCTTTCCAACTTCTTCTTTCTGCTACTCTTGCTTTACTGCTCTACCACTTTTGACCTCTCTGCTTCTAATTGATCCTTCCTTTTTTTTAATAAATGATATAATTTATTTTACTGTAATTATTTTCCTTACTTTAAACTTTTTATTTCATTAAAATTACAACTCAGTTTATATGTGTATTATAATTCAATTTCACATTTTTTCTTTATTCTAATTTCTCCTTACAATCCAATCAATAATCAAATCCATAAAAAAAACAAAAACTTATACAAAAAATAATTTTAATCTAGACAACCAATATCTAAATGCCGGATCACATTGCCAGAATTCTACTGAGGGAACGTGTCCCCCGAAGAAAAATCCATATCATGTATATAGTTCGAATTTTTGTCTTAAAAGTATATTTTGTGTTAATTTCTATGGTGTGTATCACTCTGTATTAAAAAATGTAAATCTTAGTCACGATATTATTCGTATAGGGTATATAAAGAAATTATATTTTTTCGCTCAATAATTCTTCTGAAAGAAGTTAATCTTGTTATATACGCTGTTGCCATATATGTACAAATCCAGTTTATCGTGTTATGTGTGTAAAAAACTTATCAATAATTATGAGCAGTACACATTCCATTTCTCGTGTTGTTGATGCTTTAGAAATAGACTTTTACCTATGAATTATTTATTGTCCAAGATATTATTGCTAACATAAATATTTAACTACTATGTGACATGATATACAAGAAAATGAAAAGTTGTTTTGACCGTCAGGGCTTCGTCAAATAAAACAAGTTCCTTTTAGTTTTCTAATAAAATATGTAGCTTTTTGAGATTGTACGACAATTAGTGCCGCAACTAATGCAAAAAAAACATTAGTCGTATCCTCATAAGTATGTGAAAGTAACGTTAACCAGTTAGATTCCAGTGTCACTAACCACCCACATAATATATCGCGCGGAATTATATGTAAGTATTCCGTCTAAATATGTACTTTTATCAATGCATGAAAGCTTTGTAAAACATGGTTGCTTTTAAAAACGACAATTCTTTTGTCAACTCAGTCATACTTGGAGCATATACTAACTAAGAAGTAGCCTGCAATCCTATGATGGCGAAGATAGAGAAATAAAATGAAACTATATTCTACACTTCAATGCAAAAAATCATAGTCATAGATATGGCAATTTTCTTCTTTTTTATCAGTCTAAAACCGGACTCACAGGTAGAGGTGTATCGCAGCGGTACACCGCAGAACTAAATCGCAGGGGTCTTCGCAAGTGTGGGTAGGACATACAACCAACTGTCTGTCGCAGTGGCTGGAGTAGACAACGCGATCGTGGTTATTGATTTAACAAAGACGAAGGGAACCACCGAAACCTTCGCAAATGGCCCATTTTTTTGTAGTATCCTGTGGGTCCTGTGGGCACCATATACCCGTAAGAAAGGGAGGATTCATCTAGGAGGGTTTCCAGGTGTTCAGGAAGGTCCCTGTCTACTGATTGGAGGAGTCTCAGGTTGGGAAGGAGAATCTTGTTTTTCGGTACTCTGGATCTTCTTCGGAGTCCTCCATTCCAGTGGGTATAGAGGGTCCTCTGAGCTGTGGTGTTCACTCCCTGAAGAGTCCGAGCGACGTACCTGTGTTGAAGTGTCTGAAATCGAGAAGGAAGAGGCGGTATGTTTGTGTTGTTTTAGACGTACACTATAGTTGCTACTTAAGAATGAATAAAACGTTATATCTACAACTGCTCTTATTGGTGTCTCTTCATATCCAGAAGCAAGATACAATTATAAGGACTGCAATTTCTCCGCACGAAAGGTTAACTGCTTCCTTAATATTCTTTGAAACTATACGGTCATATGAATTCCTAAGACATTCAATAGCATTTTCATCATAATCAGCATCAGGCTCAGACACTCCCAACTTTTTAATGTTTTGCATCCAGCTCTTCCAAAACTTGGTTTAACTAATTTATAGCCACCCTCTTTTCCCAATTTTATAATGCAACTGATTTTAATCATATAAGTCAATCAAAATTTTATCTGGTGTTGACCACAAGGGAGAGCTGAGAGAAGATCTAGGGGCAGTCACTAGCGTTTGGACCGTTGGAACAAGATTGAAGCAATCAACCTGACACTAAGAACGACAACTAGAGTCCTAATCCAGCTATAGCCTATAAGCAAAGACGATTACAAACTGCTCTAAAACATCTAGATCGGAATAAAGATCAACTTGATTAAGCTCTCTGCCGAGAGTAGGATGCGCCTACATGGTTACGAGCAGAGACGTTCGTCTATGGAAGGACGGGTAAACGATTTTTTTGAATATTTTATCCGAGGCGGTTTTTGTATGTTCTGGTCTGGCACTTCTTTAATGGGAAAACTGAATTGGTTTTCGTGCCTGGTGGAGGTCGTGGTGGAGGATTAACAGCGGATTTTTACATTAGAGACATTCTGAAGGAACATGTGTGATTCGTTGGTGACGATTTCAAGTTAATGCAGGATAATACCTTATGCCACTACACGACTCACCACTACCTTCCTAATATCCATTCCCAAGATGACGTGTGAGTGGTGTCGTGCCTGGTAGAGGTAGTGAAGGAGGTTTAACAATGGATTGTTACCATTCTGGAGAAACATGTGGCTCGTTGGTGACGACTTTATGTTAATCCAGGAGAATGTAAAAATACCGCACGAGGCACCACCATCTACCTAACTAAGGTCGAAATATCCACAATGAATTATCATTGATCATGTTTGGGAAACAAAATTTTGCACGAAGGAGCTTAATGGAAATAAAAGCTGTGTTTACTAAAGATAAGAAAGCAATACCTTAAGAATCGTGTTTAGCCTGAAATTATTCATAACCTCCATTTCGTGTTTTTTTTTTGAATAACCAATGTGGAGGACACTCTGTTCGAATCGCATTTGAGATTTTTTGAGCATTACTAGACCAATGCAGCATCAGCAGCTCAATATTGATGATAATGTTTGTACATCTAATATTTTTGCTTTCATATTCCAGACAAAAAATGGTATACCAATAGTTCATACTGAAGTTCAGAACTAATCAAAAGTTTAAAACTGAACCAAAACTGGGCAGGTAAACACGATTCTGGCCAATAGATAACGGTTTAAAGTTTAGGTACTCTTCATTACAAAGTATTCAGAAAAAGTGTTTTCGTTTAGTTGCAAAAAAACTAATAATAATATTTAGCATGATTTCTAATTAAGAAAGTAGGTTCTAGTCCCTATTTGGATGGAAATTAGCAGTAGTTGTATTAAGAAAATTCTTTTGTAGCAACAAAAGTTAATTTAAAAAAGTAATGTAAAGACAATTTCATTTTCTTTCACGCGAGAAAAGCTATTATACACTTCATTGAATCCATTCCAAATTCCGTTTTTCTAACTAACCAAGTAACTAACTAACTAACTGTAGCATTTAGAAACTGCATTGTTTTTTTTTTTACATTTAAACTTCTTAACGCTATGATATGTTCCAAAAGTCTAGACAGTGTAATTTGAACAATATATCGTCAACAAGTTCGATTCTATCGTAAGAAAAAGTGTTGAAAGTTCGGAGCACAGGGTGCAATCCGCAAATTGTCACAAACATTGAGAAACTTTTCAATTGCCTGACCAGGCGAGGCGCAAAGCAGGGAGTTCGAGTTCAAGTTAGTGCCGACAAGTTTTTGTTGTTAACAGAGTGTGTATTTATCTTTCTTTTCTCTGGTTGTGTTGCTTGGCTATAGCCACTTTTCATTATATTGATTCTTAGTTGCAATATTTTCTTTTGAAACAAAAACTGTTTAATATTGCATTTAAAAACAAAGACAGAAAGATAAAATTATCCATTACAAACTTTAGAGAAGCATCTAAAATTGTTTTTCTTGTATAGTTAAGCAAGATTATGAAGTAGTTTATGGATAGTTTGTAAGAAGTATTAGCTGATTTGTTGAATCGTTTTGCGTCGATTCGCGATGGATCTTCAGGGTGTGGTCCAATCGGATCCACATTTTTCTAGGCTGACTTTTACTGGGCTTAGTTCAGGTGATGGTCAAGATTGAGGATGTCAAAAGTCTTCGTAGAAAGTGAGTGTTAGTGTAACAGTCTTCCGGGATGTCCGTGGATGTGGTGTCACGGGTCTTGGTGGAGGAGTTCTTTTGAAGAACTGGCTCATAATTGTGCTCTTTAAAGTTCGTGATGTGGGAGCTTGTGATTTGAGACTGACTTTTAATCCTCTGGGCGTATGAGAACTGTAGAAAGATCTCTCAATATCTCTTGAATATAAGAAGACTACTAGTTTCAACTATAGTAGACTGCCATTATTGATATGAGCGTCTAGTGCGTAGCTTCGGTGATGGTCAGAACTGATGATGTCAGAAGTCTCCGTAGGAGGTCTGTGTTAGTTTAACAGACACTATATACTGAGCAGATTTTTTGCATGTGCTTGAAAGTGGTTTTACGGGTCTTGGTGAAGGAGTTCTTCAGAAAAATTGGCTGAGGATTATGCTTTTTGACGTTCGTGTCATGGGAGCTTGTGAATCTATCTATATAGTTAATTAAAAATTTATCTTGCAAATCACTTAGGTTTGAAAAGTATGAAGAATGAGGAGTCACTTCTAAATAGAAGATTTCTTCTGTAAACAAAACAGGAACTGAGATGTGTGAAATATTTCACGAAACCATAGGAAATATTCAGCAACATAATCCAGAAATTTACAGGAACACAAAAGTATTTCTTTACATCACAGCGATCGAAATCTTCAAAAATTACAACAGGGCGTCTCTTCTCAGCGGGGTGAAATATTTTACGAAAACCAGATTTCATTTACACCACATATTAATTAGAATACGTTTCCAGATTTAGTACAGGATAGCCACAATGAAATATACGATACTTTAATACATGAAAACATGAATTAAATCACCAATTTAACGGAAATCTTCACAAATATAATTCAGAAAGGTCCAGAAAAAAAAAATCTAAATAATTATTATTAGGGGATTGTTTATATTTGGAATGCTACATATTCATTTAAATTATTAAATTTATTTAATAAAAATTATTTAAAATAAAAAAACGTAAAGAATTTTTTAATAAACGAACCCAACTCATCCATAAATACTTCCAAGCGCATTATTAGGTATCAAATTTCACATACTTTGAGGAACTTTTCGTAATTTACGAGTGATGGCTGATGCTTATTCATAGGCCATTTCTTCCACACACCTCTTAAATCATAAGGCCCCATTTTGACCTCTTTCCAGTAACTCAAACCTGTCAAATTTTATTACTCCGTTTACTTTGCTTGTCTCTACCATATTATGGATATTTTTTTTTCAGAAGACTTAATTACTAACATAACAGGGAATATGTCTGTTACGCATTTATTTTTGGTTTATCAGTCCTATATTATCTATAAAAAGGTACACTATGCTATAAATCTTGTATTAAAAAAATATAAATTAATAATATCCGGTACGGCGAGATATCTGGAGAGTAAATAAAATATTTTGAAGGGGTGTTTTTGGTTTTGATATTGTGAAGGGGAATTGAAAGCAGAATTTTTCAAAGCGAGTCGAGAAAAAATATAAATAAAAATTGAAGATAATGAGAGGTTTGTAAGCGGAATAGTAAAGATATAAAAGAATGTTATAATTGATAATATTAAAAATCATCAAATGGTCATCAAGGATGGAGAGGTGTACAAAAACTTACGAATGGACATAACAAAATATGGAACAATTGATGCGGCAAGATTAGATAGAAATATTAATGGAAGAAATGCAATATCAATGTTAAACGAAGTCTTATGGGATAGAACAATAAACAACGAAAACAAAAAGATACTATAGTATGGACACGTACGAAGAATGTCTAATAGAAGAATCCCAAAGAAAGTGATAGAATGGAAACCAAAAGGAAGAAGTCGTGGAAGACCACGGAAAAGTTGGAGGGAGGGTAAAGAAATAAGAAAAAGAGGCCTAAAAGAATGGAGATTAGGAATCACAAGATCATGTCCTAAAAACTCCTATTTCATCAACAGACTCACAGAATCTGCATGTTTCACTTTCCAGTTTGCCCATTTTACAGAGATGGTACCACAGTGGACAGTTTCCTGTCGGAAGTCCATTGATTACTTTGAGATCAGGTTTCTGAAGCTATAAGAGGGCTAATATAAGGACCTTTAACCCCCCTTTGGTGTTTTAGACCCATGAGTATATAGTATAATCGCTATATGTGCTTAGGGAGAAAGTGAGTAAGTGTCACATGCGACGAAAGTTGAATTTAACGACCAAAAAACGATTTGATTGCTACGCATTTGTAGCTTAGTTGTTAGAGCGTCAGCACGGAGAGCTGACGGTTACAGGTTTGAGTCCTGCTGGATGCGACAGTTTTCAAAAATCCCAAGAGAGATATCTCAAATAATCGTTTACAACAAGATATTCAAAATTTAGATGATTCGTGAATTTTTTGTGTAATTTTTGATCGTTCTTTGTTATAAAACTTTAATATTTGTGTCTTTATAGTTGGTTAAAAGTAACTTTTACTAGAATAGCATTTCCTGTTATAACAAAAGTAATTTTAACAAAGTAAAATAGTTTTAGAGACTATCAAATATAGCTTTTTGTTTGAAAATTTTTTTTCATCAAAACTTATATCGAGATCAGCACTCCAAGTATTCCAAGTAATTTAACAATTTGCATGAATGCATGCAAATGAGTTTATTTCTACTAGTTTCTCGATAATTTGAATAGTTTTAAAGGCGTTAGAATCCATCTACAAAGTTTCTCAAAATGCCATTATTTGCCGGAATATATTTACAGTTCATTTAAATAAATTTTAACAAAACGCTATGCAAATGTTACAATTTTACTAAGTAGTTATTGTTGGGATCTTTAGGTACCATCATTTGCATTTTTTCCTTAAAGAATATTTTTAACAGTAACTAAAAACAATATTCAAATTGAGTCTAGACATTTTACAGGGAAGGATTTACTAACAAATAGTTTCAAAATAGAAAATTAAAGTTTTTATCGAATGATTTTTGACATTTAGACACTAGATAAACAATAAATGAGGGTAAGGAGTAAGGAGTAATCAAAATAAAACAGGATTCGAATCTGCGATCTCTACCAATAGTGGGCAGCGCTCTTAAATACTTTGTCACAGATGCCTTAATAGTTAGTCGGCGTTTTTGACCATATCTTGATTTAGCTCATATCGCATAGACACTTATTCAATTCTTCCTTAATGTAATTTATTTTTGCTTTAGTTTATAAATTTCTTAAAGACTATGAAAGATGTTTCATATAATATTCCATGATAATAGGAGGAAAAGTGTGCTTGTGACAATCTATAAAGGAAAGGGAGATGTGCAAGAATGTGGTACTATATATAGATATAAAAAAATTAGGAGACAATAGTTGAGAAAAGGCTAAGTGACAAGACGAGACGAGTATAAGTGAAAAGCAATTTGGATTTATTCCAGGGAAAAGAACGACTGATGCTGTTTTGCTCTTAGAAGAATGATGGAGAGATGTATAAGAGAACAAAAACGAAAATAAAAAGCAGTTTTGGGGTTACGGAGGGATTTGTGATGCATGTGGGGCTCCGCCAGGGGTCGATGCTGAGCCCCTATCCATTTAGTATGGGGATGGATGTTATGACTGAAGGGATAAAAGTGAAGTCCAATGGGATATTATGTATACGGGCGATAATGTGATTGTAGACTTTGTAAAAAAGAGACTGAAAGAAAAACTTTAAAAATGGAGAAAAGCCTCCGATATTAAAGGGTTGTAGGACGAAGACTTAGTATATGACAACAGGCGAGATGAATGGACTTAAAATCAATTTGCAGGACCTAGAGCTGCCAGCTGTTCAAAATTTTAGGGTGCTAGAAAAGAATTGATGGTTTAAGAGTAAAATGAATCATCGGATTAAGTGTAGATGGATGAACTGGACAAGAAGTGTGCAAGTGAGCTGTATGACCAGTGTTGATGTATAACTCAAAAACCGGGTCACTAACGAAAGAAGAAAAAAGAAATTTAATAGTGACAGAAATAAAGATGTAAGAGGTACAGTGAAAGTGGGATAACTGAGCAAGAATATCCAGGAAAATAGATTGAGATGGTTTGGTCATCTAGAGAGAAGGGATGAGAATTATGTGAGTAAAAGAGTAGATGAATGTGAAATTGGTTGTATGAGGAAAAGAAGAAGACCGAAGTTGAAGTGGATGGATAAAGTTAATGTAAATGAAAAAAAAATTAAGAGGGGAAGATGAATTGAATGGAAAAAGGAGAAAACGAACGATTGTAAGTTTAACGCAAACCCCAATTTGACTTTGGATAATTTTAAGAGACAGAAGACTAAAAATCTTTTTTTTCCGGTCGCATAACCGGATAAAACTATAAGAAAGGGACCAAAAATTAGTGTTAACGATTAACTCAGAAACTTAGTCATAACGAAAGATTTAGAAAAAAGGTAAAAGTGGCGAAGCTGTTGATGTAAGAAATATGAGATTATACCATCTAATGGTGTGGCATTTAGTATACCATTACTGGTATACACATTTTTTCCATTCTTTTTTATTTTTGGCCATTCGTCTTGCTTCATTCCAAGTTGTTCCTCTTTGTACCAGCAATTCCCCTATTGTTTTGTCCCAGGTCTTTTTAGGTCTTCCTCTTTTGCCTTCTTCCATGTTTTGGCTTCCCAAACTCTCTTGATCTGTCTTTGGTTTTCCATTCGTTGAAAATGTCTCCCCCAACTTAGCTGTTCAATAAAAGATATCAAGGTTTTGGTGTTTAGCTCTACCCGTATTTCCTCATTTCTGATCTTGTCTCTTCTTGTGATTAATTTAATTTTTCTCAAATACTTCATTTCAGTGGCTTGAAGTTTACTTGTCTGATTGTTTGTCAATACCCATGATTCGCATCTGAAAGTGTGAATTGGTCTGAATATTGACTTGTATACCTACTTGTAATCTTGGTTTTTCGTGAAATTTAGCTCTTTCCTTTTAAACTCTTGTTCATTGTCCCTTATAATCACTATAAATTATTATTAAATCAATAAATTGTTAATAAATATCAGTCACCACATTTTATATACAAATTATGCTTAATGAACAAATGTTGCAAAATGCAGAATATTAGTTATTCTATCGCTTTACGAGTTTTGAAAAATATTTTCAAAAACATTGAGCATTAACTAAGAAGAAACAACTACTTTCCGGGCTATGTGCCCCGACGGATATTGAATTACACTTCAAAGTCAAATGGGGTTGGCATATCTAACAGATAATTTAAACCAACCATTTTAGTTTGCAGTTAGAAGGGACAACATATCTTGTAGACCGGTTTCGGCCTATTGGGCCTCATCAGTACAAGGTATATGTTATCCGTCAGCGAGCTTAAGGCATAATCGCTGACTGAAGATTTAACTAAAATCACGAACGATATATTACTTTCAGTAACGAAAGTGTAAACGCCGTGATAGTAGTTAGTTTAAATTATCTGTTAGATATGCCAACCCCATTTGACTTTGAAGTGTAATTCAATATCCGTCGGGGCACATAGCCCGGGAAGTAGTTGTTTCTTCTTAGTTAAATGGTCAATGTTTTTGAAAATATTTTTCAAAACTCGTAATGCGATAGAATAACTAATATTCTGCATTTTGCAACATTTCTTCTTCTTCTTCTTCTTCTTCATTAATAACTCGCTTTATTAAGTAAGACACTATTACAGTTTTCTGTGATAATACTTTAAATTATGCTTAAACTGATTTGTATTAACCTCAATTCTTTACTATTCACATTCATGGCCTTTTACCCTTGTTGCATCTATTTAATGGCATTTAGAGTAGAATTGTGATAATAAAATAGATAAATAACATAAAATATCAAGTAAATATTAAAAATTTATTATAAATAAGCATCACAAATGCAAAATAAAGTGATATGTTGACTTTAAGGTATCTTGTCGGTTTTGCGTGACGGTATGCGCGTATGTCATCATCATTTTTCCTTAACGTGCCAAAAGAAGTATTAAGGAGTATAACTTCAAAAATTAAAACAAATATTAGTTGAAAAAATGTTACATGATGACAATTTCAGGTAAAAAAGTTTTTTGGGCTAGTTGGTCCTGTTTCTAAATGTGACCATTTCGGTAGACTAATAATTAAAGAATTATCCTAAAATTTTGAATAACCAGAATAAATTGTAGGGGAGGAGAATGCCGAGAAGAGAGTTCTAAAATTATTTTTAATAAACCTAAAACCATTTAAAGATTAAGTCCGTGCCGCCAGACATCTTGGGTATATCTGGTGATGCAGCTTCATTTTGAAATTCAAATTGAACGCTAAAGTCGGGCAAATTGTTTAGTTAAAAATTTATGGTAATGTACTCTAGTGCATTGATGGTCTGGTAATGAAATTAGATCATTATTCTGATCTCATAACGAAGTATGAATTATTCATTTCGAGGGTTTTGTAATTTTTATTTCGCGGTTCGTAAAGATATTTTTTAACATGCAGATTGTAGTAATTATTGTTATAATATTATTTGGATCCTCGATTATATTAAATATGCAACGTTATTTTATGCACGGGGGCCACTTAACACAGATTATTTTCGTATTTGATTTTTATTACCATGTTTTAATATTAATGTGTATAAATTTAGAATTATATATTCAGTTGCAATAATTGTTTGTTAAATTAATCTACTCATGTAAAATTTTACTGTAATTGTTGACTAAATGGCCGACAGCTATGATTTTCATTTTATGGATGTGGATTTTTTTTTATAATCTTCATATTTACAGCTTATTTAGTATATGCACATTAAAGAGGCCATAGAAAGGTAAGGACAAAATCCAAAAATTTATCTATTTCTGGACGAGACCTCTGCGATAACATCAATGAAGAATGAAGTCTCTGCCGGGATAGCCTCATTAGAAAGTAAGGTCTCTTCTAAAATTTCCTCATCGATCTCACCACTAAAGAATAAAGTCTTTGCCGAGATATCCAAATTAGAAAGTAAGGTCTCTTTTGAACTTTTGGCCCTGTAAGGTAAGCTTTCTTCTGAAATTTCTTCATCGATCTGGTCACTGAACAATGAAGTCTCTGACACACTTTGATCACTGAAGAATGCCGAGATAGCATGAATAGAAGATAAAATAAAAGAAATGGAGAATATAGAGGAAATGGAGAAGACAGAACGACGAGCCAGCGACATTGTGTTTGTTGACTTATTGTCCGACAGCTATGATTTTCATTTTATGGATGTGGATTTTTTTTTATAATCTTCATATTTACAGCTTATTTAGTATATGCACATTAAAGAGGCCATAGAAAGGTAAGGACAAAATCCAAAAATTTATCTATTTCTGGACGAGACCTCTGCGATAACATCAATGAAGAATGAAGTCTCTGCCGAGATAGCCTCATTAGAAAGTAAGGTCTCTTCTGAAATTTCCTCATCGATTTTACCACTGAAGAATGAAGTCTCTGCCGAGATATCCTCATTAGAAAGTAAGGTCTCTTTTGAAATTTTGGCCCTGTAAGGTAAGCTTTCTTCTGAAATTTCTTCATCGATCTGGTCACTGAAAAATGAAGTCTCTGACACACTTTGATCACTGAAGAATGCCGAGATAGCATGAATAGAAGATAAAATAAAAGAAATGGAGAGAAAGATAGAGTAAATGGAAAAGACAGAACCACGAGCCAGCGACATTACAGCAGATGCTGAGCATCGTCGATAAAGATGAAAGAGAAACTTAAGACTACTCGAATTAAATGTCCATCCTTTGACAGTAAAACATCGTGGACCAACTACCTTAAGCAGATTGAAACAGCGACCAAAGCGAATAATTGGTAAGAGAAAGAAAAAGCGATTAACCTGACAATTGCACTTAGGGAAGATGCTTTGGATGTCCTCCAGACAATACCCGTGGAAGAGACCGACGACTAACAGCAGTTAAAGAAAAGATTAAACTTGCGATATTGTAAAGAGCACCTAGAACACGTCTATCAATCACAGTTAAATAATCGTCGACAAAAACCAGACGAGACACTCCAAGAGGTCGAAGTAGACATTGCCAGATTGGTAAGATTAGCATATCTAGAAGCACCAGAAAACATGATGGAACGTCTGGCCGTTCAGAAATTTATCGATGGGCTCCATGACCAGGAATTTCAGAGAACTCTAAGCCTAACCCGACACAAAACACTAGTTGATGTCTTATCTGCCGCTCTGGAATATGAAGAAGATGAAGAAGAGGACAACAAATAAAAGAAAAAGTTCATCACATGTTCGAACTGTGGCGTAATGTGACATGTAAGAAACTCATCTAAATGGTCCAGAGTCACTTTCCAACCAAGATAGCAGCCAGCAGGAATCCATCAAGTCAGCCGTATTGAGAACAACTCTTGGGCTCCTTCCAAATTTAGAGAAGAGCACGAGAACGACCCCTTCTTAAAGAAAATTCGATAGTAGAAGGAAAAGGGCCTTCGAGATGCATGACAGGAAGTGACAAGATTCTCTCCAGTATTAAAATCATAGTGGGCTCAATGAGATTAATTGATTGTAGAAAAAGACCTGTATTTATCAATTGCAACATTTCTCAGGTCTGTCAATTATCATGTTTGACATATGTCAGTCCTATTAATTGCCATAAATGTCAATTGTCAGTTCTGGGATTTGTCAATTCTGCCATATGTCAGTTTTGTCATATGTCATTTTTGTCATATGACAGTTCTATCTATTGTCAGTGATTGCAATAATATTGCTCTGATTATCCTTTCAATTTAGTACTTTACATTAACAGATTTTTAATGAAATTTCATTTTATATCAAACCATTCTTATACACAATAAAACTAGGTCAAATTTGAATCCCTTTTTCTACGAGAAGCTTTGTAACATTCTTCGCAGTCCGTACCTTTTCTAACCACATCCATTTCCTACTTTTAACCATAAAAATCGAAACTCTACAGCAAATGGAAATAATCTTGACATTTAAAATCGCTCGTTTCCTGTCTCTGTCATTACGATCCCTATAATTGTGGTTTTGTCAGATAAAATACTCCTTTTATTAGTTCTGTGGCGGGTACATAAAGGCTAAATTATTTTTTATAGAGATATTGATAGATTTTAAAAAATCTGGTAGGTAACAAAAGATATTTGATGTGTTAACAAAAACAAATATATAACTAAAATTTATTTGATAATTATGACATTCCTTAAAAAGTCATGTGTGAGTTTTAACATCTGTCAAGTCTATCAATGTCAGATCTGCCAATTGTCAATTCTGACATTTTTTATATTTGTCAAATCTGCCTACTGCCAGTTCTGTCAAAGTCAAATCTGCCAATTGTCAGTTCTGTCAATTGTCAGATATTTCAACTGTGTTTTTGGTTATTTTTTAATTTCTGCAGTTAAGGTTGCTCTTTTAGTGTATTTTAGATATTTAGATTTTCAATTGAGTTTTAAAAGCATTTGTATATGCAAATATCTGTTCTAATATCTAAATTCGCCTTGGTCTATAAATCGTTCATTCATTAATCTTCTTACGCATGTTAGTCAGTTTCAATTAATGTAATTGGTTTCTCAAATTTACTGGTGCGTGTGGATATATAAACCGTAAGAAAATGCAGCTCATAAAACTATCACCATTTAAAAGTAGACAAATAAATTAGATTTTTTTATTTTCCAACACTTCCCTCTTGATTTTAATGCGTTTCATCTGGAATTAATAATACGACGATAAAAGTTTTTAGTAAACATTTCTTGTTTACGCTTTGACTAAGTGGGTATTGGGTTTTTTGTTGGTAGAAAACTGATCTGGGACTTGACATTTGGTGATGTAGTATAGAAAAGAGGAATCATTGGTATGTTATACTACTATTTTAAAATAAAATCGTAGATCTGTCGTTTACCAATCTAATAATTTTAAAAATAAACTAGGAAAAAATGTGTAATCTATACCAATATTATAAATAGGAAAGGTTTGATTTTTTGTTTGTTTGTTTGTTTAAAATGAATAGGCTCCGAAACTACTGGACCGATTTCAAAAATTCTGTCACCGTTGGCAAGCTACACTATTCCCGAGTGACATAGGCTATGTTTCATTTTTTTAAAAAAATAGGGATCCTCACAAAAATGCTATTAATGTAACCAAAAATGACGTTAAAATCCTTACATCGCGTGCGCTGAGAATACTATTGATTATAGAATAAAATAATGTACTACGATTTTGAAGAATATATAAATATCTACAAAAAATACCGCGACAGCATATGTCTAACTGTTATAGTTACGTCACAATAACTAATTTTTAATTTATTAAAAGTTTTTATCTTGGTATTATTCCTTATCAAAATAACTTATTTCATAATCACGACAGATATCACAAATTTGGCATGTGCAATGGGACGAGGCTGCTTATAAAGGAATTAAAAGGACAATTAAGTTGTAGCAACCAATATAACTGAACCACCAGCTAGTCAACTAGCTCATACACTGAGGATACCGATGATCCCAACTGATCTACCAAATCCATTTAAACCGCTTCAATTTCCTATCAAAAGATCTTTCGCTTTTACTAATAATAAGTCTCAAGGTCAAACCTTCCAAATAGTAGGGATCGGTTTTCCTCATGGCCAATCGCCTAAGGCGGGTCGAAGCACCTGAAAATCAATTTATTTTGCTGCCAGAAAATAAAACAGCATTTAATATTGTTTACAGGGAAGCGTTGACCCAATAAATTGAATGGCTTTTGTTATTTTTCTTTAATCCCCGTGCAAAGCCGGGGCGGGCTGCTAGTTCTAAATAAGTGTAAAAAAACACGTGTGTGTACTAATGTGCGCGCGCAAAAGTTATACTTCTTTGGAGTAACAAGATACAAATATTTCTTAAAATAAATAATACTTACTATTATCTAACTTTATAAGCATAGAAGATTTTATGCACAAATTCTTTTCTATTCAAATTCGTGGCCTATTACTGTTGTTGTATCTATAAAGCGGCGAAACTGTCATGTAGAGTATAAATTAGGTAAATAATCAGAGTAACACACTCCAGAAAGAAAAGAAAATTCTTTATTAAAAATATAACAATATTTATTCATTAGTAGAAGAAAAAACAGGACGATAAGCTAACAAAAAAAAAATTGAATCATACTTATAGTGGAATAATAGTACTTTACGTAACAAGTCCCGAAAGTGGTATTTTACTGGACGAGTTGGCAAATTGCAGGGCGAGCCGCAGGCGAGTCCTGCAACCCTGCGAGTCCAGTAAAAGCACTTTTGGGACGTATTACGTACAATATTTTTTTGTTGTACCATAAACTTCATATTATTCAGTTTACATTTTTATAACAAGAACTCTTTATAAACTAATTTTAACATTTTTTTTAACAAACGTTGCTTGTGTGGCCGCCTTAACAATTCCATCTGCTATAATTTTATCTTCCATTAATTCACAATCAAATGCATCATTTTGAATATCCATTTTATAATAAATTTCACGTTTTCAAGTAAACGTCAAAATATGTCAACTTATTTTATAGTTTTAAATAAATACAAAACTCGGTTACCATAGAAACCAATTGACCACTATCTTAGACTAACTATTTTATTGTTTTTTTTTTTATTAAAGATAGGCCGGAAAGTAAATAAAAATGAGTCCGGTAATAGTATTATATGTTACAAGGTCGGTAGGTGTTATTACAGTACTCGTTTTTATTTCCAGACTTGGCTCCTACGTCGCCTCGTCCGTAAACTAACTCGTACTGTAATAACACCTAACGATCATGTATCGTATTATATTTTATTTCATCCTGTTTTTATAAATTAATAGATTCAGAAAAATTGTAACAGTAGTTCGTAACTTGACTAAAAATAGTTAGTAACTTGATTAGTTAGGTCAAATTACCATGAAAGCCACCTGTTACTGTCAAATAATTTTTTTATTATTAAGATTTAATTGTTAATATAAAATTGAATAACATTGACTTCTTTTTAAATATGGATGTAAAAGTAAGTAATTAATTATTTTATTTTTATTTTATAGTCATTATAGTATTTTTAAATGTCAAAAATTAAAAGTAATTGTCTTCCCTTAAGCAATCAGAGCAGCGTTGCTAGGCAACACATTACAGTACCTGATACCGTAATGTTTTACTTACCGGCGCCAAATTGATTATAGGGAAGTGTATTTACTGGACAGGATGAAATAAAAGCTTTTACCAGACTCATTTTTATTTTCTGGTCTTGTCCGAGAAAATGAGATTTTCTGACCTAAAAATAAACCGGAAAGTACTAATTTCTGACCGGTTTTAAAAAAATAAAGATAATACTTTTTTATAATTCACGTTCACAAAGTTTCTATTTCGACACTAAAAACAGTATCGAAATAGATTCATTGTAACACTGTTTTTGGTAACTTTTTGTTTTACACAATTGGTTGCACTGCACTGATTTTCAACGAAAGAGTTCAGGTAGTAAATCAAGAAGTATGTTGTAGTAAATTATTAACTATATTATCAGCGTTATTGCTAAATTCGGAATATTTTATACAAATTTGACAAATATTCTAATTTAAAATCATTAAAACTGACAAGTGTCAAAACTGTCAAGATTGCCAACATAAATAAATATTTCGAAAAACACTCATTTTACTTTTTTTTTATACTTTTAAAAGTTCATTATTACGAAACCTCTGTCATTGTAACACTTGTATTACAATATACTATAATCACATTAAGTGACTATCCAACATTAGCTTTCTACACACTTAGGATAACAGCTGAGCTTTTTTTAATGTTATCTACCTATGTGTACCCTGTTTAAGCTAAATGTCAACTGTCAATGAATTTAGACAAAAATTAAAATTCACCTTTTGCTTTATAAATATTTCGAGTTATAAAAGTATTTACAATATTCAGTGATAATTATGAAAACAGACAAGTTAAATATACAGATAAAAAAATCCTGGAAACTAATGAGAGAATATGAAAAAAATGACAAAAACAAAACATTGGAAATAATATAAAAACGAAACAAAATCGTAAAAACCTAAAAAAAAATGATGATCAATGTTAGGCGGTACAAAGTTCGCCGGACCAGTTAGTCTATATATGTATATAATAAGCACAATTTACAAAAAGAACTTTTTATAATAGAAAGTTTTTTACTAATTTATAGGTCATATTTTGTGTCATCTCAACAATGCACAGCATCCCTGATTTTGCAAAAATATTAAGTCATACAACGCTGTGATTGATCATAGAGAAGATTGTTTCCTTGTTAACAAAATCAAGGGTAGTTGTATCTAAAAACTTTCTAAAACAGTTTATTTTATTACCAGTTAAAATAATAATTACTGTTTTCACATGTAAGAACAAAAAAAAAAAAGAAAAAAAACTTCTCTGTCGCGTAATCGATCCCATTATGATAACATAACAGAACTATCACAAGTGGACTGATCCGCCGCCTAACCAACTACGCTACGAACGATTTATTTAATAACTTTCAAAATAATATTATCTATACACAACTTAGATCATGTTTAATATCAATTCGGTATAAATTTCGAAATCTATGTATATGCCTAAACACACTTGAAACATGCATTGTCATCCAGTTCTTAGCTATCCTGAAAATTTCAGAGCTCTAGGTAGTCGGGAAATAGGTTTAAATTCGGTTACAAATTCCACGGAATGACACAGAGACACAGAACACGGCGAAAATATAAAAAACTTTCTAAAAATGAATGTTTGTCTGTATGTCTGTATGTCTGTATGTACTCAATGAACTTAAAAACTACTGGACCGATTATTATGAAAATTGGTATACATATGTAATTTTCCACGGAGAAGGTTTGTGTGATATGTTCATTGATGCCACTCGCCACCAGGTGTCGCTGCAGTGTAGCAACTTCTGCCCCGTTCAACCGATTGTCATGAAAATTGGTATGTATATGTATTTTTCCACGGAGAAGATTTGAATGATATACTTATTAATGCCACTCGCCACCAGGTGGCGCTGCAGAGTAGCAACTTCTGCCCCGTTCAACCGATTGTCATAAAAATTGGTATGTATATGTATTTTTCCACGTAGAAGGTTTGTATGATATACTCATTGATGCCACTCGCAACCAGGTGGCGCTGCAGAGTAGCAACTTCTGTCCCGTTCAACCGATTGTCATCAAAATTGGTATGTATATGTATTTTTCCACGGAGAAGGTTTGTATGATATGCTTATTGATGTCACTTGCCACCAGGTGGCGCTGCAGAGTAACAACTTCTGCCCCGTTCAACCGATTGTCATGAAAATTGGTATGATTATGTATTTTTAGTGGGTAAGATAAATATGATATTCGTATTAATTGTAGTTACCACCAGATGGCGCTTCCATGTATCAAATTCAATAGTGATTAATAGATATCTATACAAATTCGTATAAATATAAGTTCGAAAAATATATTTTTGGTGCGATAAGTAAAACAAAACTATACACTTTCTTTCCTTCTCTATCTCTTCTCCTCTTTTTTTTTCTTAAATTTATTTTAGTTATTGGCGTAGCAACGCGCGCCGAGTACAGCTAGTTTAGAATAAAGTTAAATTAGTTTATAACAATTATAGAGGATTGTTTTTTTCTGTATGAGTAAATAAGAAGATAACATCAGAAATAGGCTTTGTTAATGTCCCAATTAGGCTGCAGTTATGCAGAGGTCTAATTGTTTTCGAAGAGTTAGTTAATAGTCGCTTGAAGAAACATGCCAGAGGTTCATTAATTTCAAAAGATTCAAACTTGCTCATTTGTTGTCGGACTACTGTAAACACTTTGTAGAGAATTAATTATTCAGAGACACGATAATAAGCCATTAGGGCACATCCTACATAGCTGGTTTAAGTTTACCAAATTAATCAATAAATTGTTTTATAGATATATATTCTATATTTTGTAATCATTAGGTATTAAAATATGTAATCGTTAGTGAGTATAACGTTTGATTGACGTTCAATATACAGTTATAATGATCTATAATCATAGCTGGAACCGATAGGTGACGTTTTATTAATGTTATTAACATATTCTATTTTTATGAATAGAAATATACCCAAAATATTTTGGTTAAGTGGATAAATTTTGTAGCTAACAAGTAGCACAGTTAACAAGCCGTTAATAAATACATATAGGTAGCGCTTTATTTAAGTTATAAACAAAAATATTCCAATATATGTCATAAAATTTTAAAATTATGTAATGCAATACATTCTGAGAGTATGTGTATTAAGCTTTTGCCCCTTTCCTCACAGAATCTGCATTTTGCTTCATCTACCAATCCTAGTTCCTACTTCCTACATGTGTTCTCTTAATCGGTAGTGCCCAGTTAGTACTCCTGTTATAATACGGAGGTTCTTCTTACTAAGGTTAAGACAGCTAAAAGATCTCTTCTGGTTCTAGTTTCCCGGTTGTCTTAGTCCTTTCATGTCCTATGTGAAGGCCTTGCAAGGACGCGGTATCTAGTACTGGGAGAGGAGAAACCGGCTGCTCCAAGTTATGCGGAGTGGCCACTGTCAAGGCTATTAAGTCTCATTAAGAGGGCAGAGCTGGACAAGGTGCTCTAATCCTATTCCACAGATAATGGGTGTTCACAATAGATCTGCAAAGGTCGCAGTGATATAGGCTAACAGCCAACCCAAAAATATCTATCTATATCTATCTATCTAGTCCTTCTAGATCGTTCCCTTGCTTTTATTTTTCTCTTTCCACTTCGTTTCTTAGTTTTTCTAAGACTGTACTACTGCTAATGGTTTTGGTTCCAAATATGAGGTTTCAGCTCCTTGTTTTGTCAACTTATCTCCTGTTTTGTTTCCTTCTAATCCTATTTATCCTGGAACCCATAAGAGGGTAACAGTATTATTTTGTCGTAGTTTATTTAATTTGGCTAGGCATTTTCAGACCATCTTTATACTGATTGTGTGTGAGTACAGAACGTTGATATCTGATATAATTACAACTAGTTTCCTTCGATATGAAATTCTACACATCTTTCAATGGCACGGATTTCTATTTGAATAATGCTTGGGGATGCACCCTGCTCCTGTTCCTTCATCTGTCTTGGAGCCGTCCGTATACCATTTTATGGTATTTTGGTTTAGCCACTATGTGGTATCTTGGTCCTATTCAGATTTACTACCAAGTTTTGTGGTGAATTTTCTCACAAAGTTAAATATCTTTGGCATGTCATCTTGGGGTATTTCACAAGTTTGATCAAATTGAAGCAATGGATATGGTTGTTACTTCTTTGACCATTCTATATTTTGTTTCCAATAGCATTTTTTTCTAAACTGAATAGTTTGCGCGAGAGATACTTCCAAAGTGGCAAAATGTGTGTCCCATCCTGTAACTTCTGGAATAAGAGAATTATAAGACTAAAAAAAATATATGATGTAGATTAACATCGATCAAAGTTACAACGAACTACAAGAACTTTTATATTATTACTTTATGCTAGGGAATCCTTCAAGTAGCACTTTTTCATTTGAGCTTTATTCGAATTTAATTTTCTGATGTGTTAAGAAGTTGTGAAAAATGACGAAATATTTAGAACATTAAAAGAAGATTGAAAAATAAATAAATCAAAGTAAAGGTGTAAACAATTGGTACAGAAATAGCACAAAAATAGTCAAAAAATCATACAAAAATGAGAAAAGCTGAAAAAAAACCGTTAAATTGTAATAAAATTTAACATTAACAATACTTTTACATAATCCCGATGAAGATAATCCTCTTTACTGTTTTCACACAATTCCCCATTATATAAATTTTTCAGTAGAAAAAAAAGTATTAACATAATCTCCAGACACATCTAAATACCTTTTAAAGAAATATTCTTTCTTTATGTACCTGACACATTTATCTGGTTTTATCTGTTCCATATTTGCGGTAAATTGTGCTAAATGTTACGTAGAAAAGTGTTTGACGAAGGTCATGAGGGCTTCCGTCCCCTCGCATTATTGCAACGATGGATAAACCCGAGAGTCACCTGGAAGGACATTTTTTCGTTGTCATTCTTTCTTTTCTTGTCTCGATCTGACAAATAGACCAGACAATGGAATTGTTCTTTTGTGTTGAGGTGTCGAATCACGAAAGATATGATCCAATTCGTTTTATGTATGAATTTTCAATTTTCGGTTGTCTTATATGTCAGAATATATATATGATAATCTTTGCGTTTAAAAAATGTAAGATTTGTAAACTGATAAAATGGTATTATCGATAAATGTTTCGATTTTCTATGCGAATTTTAAACTTTGGACGTGACGTCTTATAATTAGATAGAGCCGGCTGCACAACCAAAAAAATGAGGCGTTACCTTCCTCCGTTCGAGATTCTTAAAAAGTTTCACTGAATTACTCTGTCAAAGTGTTCGAGATATAAATTATTTAAATATTTTTTGCACGATAGAACGATTTTGCTTAGTTACCGCGTTTGTTGCCTGATCAGTAAGTTGTGTTAACGGTAAGTAATTTACTTACCGTTCTAGGGCGATAAGTAAATAATTGCATATGTGATGTATACAGACCACTTTTAACATTTTAACGTTATTAAAATGTCAAAAGTACTCTGTCTAATGTCTTATACGAAAAAATATTTCTATCGTGCAAAAAACGTTATAAGCATCACGAACGTTAATGACTACCGATCTCACACAAAAATTGGAGTCATCGCTCCGCTCCTCTCCAAACAATTGTCTTGGATCGGTAAAATGTCCTAATCGTTCTTGATACGTAATATACTATTACGAACGCAGTTTGCTTGATCTGTAAACGTATTCTGATTGATTGCGTTCCGTCCTTTATTGTAATAAAATTATTTGACATAACTGTCATTTGTGA
Organism: Altica lythri; assembly: GCA_964028335.1. Classification (NCBI taxonomy): domain Eukaryota; kingdom Metazoa; phylum Arthropoda; class Insecta; order Coleoptera; family Chrysomelidae; genus Altica; species Altica lythri. The sequence goes on along the minus strand of OZ034801.1, from coordinate 18,533,049 downwards.
TTAAATTAAATAAAATTGAATTACGGTGACTATTTTATAGAGTTTTTGTGTAAAATGTGTATAAATCAAAAGAACTTTTATGAAAAATGTGATTAAGAAGTATCAATAGCAATTCTAGGGTACCCAAAATCATTCGGTAAGTAAACTATATTTCATAATGTATGAAAAATGATATCCATACATAACATCTATTAAACAAATAAAATTAAAATTTTCATTTGAAAAATGCAACCATTCCATTAGTATTTTCTTATGACGTTGTCACGTTCAACTATCGTCAGTAAACCGACTACAGACAACCGTTTTTTTGAAGTTATACTTCTATTCATGCACTGGATTTGTGCGGGGGTTAAATGGAAAAATCATTACAGAAACACATATTATAACGTATATTGGTCGGTAAAAACAAAGATGAAATATTTACCACATGTTTAGTCATAACTATAAGTCCTTTAAATACCGTTTAAATATTCAGTACATTGAAAAGAGATAGATATGCAAAAAACAGTCTGAGCTAATGTTTTGAGTATCATAGTGACGTATAACATTGTGTTTGACAGATTATTTTATAATAATTCTGTCACGTTAGTATACCTACATATAAAGTTTAGTATTTTATATTATTGATATTAATAATACTATTCAGTAATGAGTATTGTATTGTAGTCCATAGTACCGTCACATGGTTGCATTATATCCTGCACTATGTTTTTGAGGTTTTTGGCTACATAAACAGAGTTTTTAAGAATAGTCGAAAAGTGCATTCCGAACAGACAATAGATAGAAAAATTACAACTCGGTAAGTACTCCAAATGGGTTCAATTTATGTACTCGGGGTTTTTGGGGTCGCTGAACACGAATTACATGATGTCGAAAGTCTCCGCGCCACTTGGTGCCTAGAGTATTTACCTCTTCTCCTGGGGTTTTATGTACATTCTGTACAAAATCAGTGCACACTTGGAACTCGGCTGTTTTTGGGTCGCTGAATACGAATATGATAATGGCGATGGTGTCCGAAACACCAGGTGCTTAAGACGGACCTCGTCTCCAGAAATTTTATGCAAATTCGATACAAAATGAGTGAGCACTCGGTACTAGGAAGTTATTGAGGTCGCTGAACACGAATATCATATAATGATTTTACTAAATCATTCGCATACAAATTTATGAATCCGGGCGCATTCATAGAAGTATAACTTCTGCCGGCAGTCCCACTGACTGCCACACTCGTTTTTTTTTTAAATCAAAACTTGTTTTGTAGCCCTTGATCCAGTTTGCAATATGGATACCTACATTTTTTTTTGTATATAAACCATTACTATACTACTATACAAATGGTTATTTTATGCAATAATAAATTCGAAACTAAGTAGTTTATGTCCTATATAGTAAAAGGCAGTACGCTCATTAATGCGAAATTGTTTATGTCAATATTTCGATAGAATATGAAAATTTTTCATTAATAAAAACAAGTTTTTACATTTTTTATGATTTTTTTGCTATTTTGTAGCAATTGTTTAAAAAAAATCAAAATAAAAAAAAAGTGTGAGGTGTCAAGGGACACCCGGATGGAACGAAGTTCGTGTCGATTAATTAGTGAAGGAATTAGTAATTTGTAAACACAACAGAGTGTTTATACATACATAAGCATTTATTATTGTCTGTATAAAATCTCTACTTACCTAACTCTATCAGCAATATCCGGAACTTGTGCAGAAACACTGTCAGGATACATTATTGTTATTATTTTCTATTATTTTAATATTTATTATCTACAAAAAACCTGTATAAATTTAACAAAGTCGCGACACTACACTGTTCAAAGCAAAATAGATTATCACCATTTTCACCTGCATATCTTCAACAGTTCGTTTCTTTTAACAAAAGTGTCCATTTATACAATACCAGAGGTTTAGATAACACATCTATCTAGAATTACTTTTTATAATTTAAAACAGGAATTAACAATTTAATACCAAATTTTAAAATTAAAATATTTGACAGTAACTGACAGTTAAGGTAATTTGACGTAGGTACCTAACTAGTCAAGTTAAGAACTATTTTTAAAATGTTTATGAATTTATTAATTTATAAAAACAGGATGAAATAAAATATAATACTATTATAGTTAATTATTATTTTTTCTACAGTATTTTCTTTTTAATGTACATTTTCTTTTAATTTAAAATAGTGTCTTTTTAATTGTAATATATCTATCTATGAGAGAGAGGGAGAGAGAGTTATTTAGTTTTTGGTCTGAGAGAGAGAGAAACATGCGGGTGTCGTGTCGTGTCGTGACGTCTGAATTTTTTTTGGCTAGCTCCTAGCCTTAGTCGTAACTGGTCGTAACGCCGAAAGGGAACTTCGTTCCCAAAAAAGTGAGAGGTGTCAAGGGACACCCCGATGGAAAGAAGTTCCTTTCGATTAATTAGTGAAGGAATTGTAATTTGTAAACACAACAGAGTGTTTATACATACATAAGCATTTATTATTGTCTGTATAATATCTCTACTCCATCAGCAATATCCGGAACTTGTGCAGAAACAGGATTCATTATTGTTATTATTTTCTATTATTTTATTATTTATTATCTACAGAAAACCTGTATAAACTTAACAAAATCGCGACACTACACTGTTCAAAGCAAAATAGAAAATAGTAAATCCACTATCACCTGAATATTTTCAACAGTTCGTTTCTTTTAACAAAAGTGTCCATTCCAGAGGTTTAGATGACATACATATACCTAGAATAACTTTTTATTTCAATTTAATTTAAAACAGGAATTAACAATTTAATACAAAATTTTAAAATATTTGACAGTAACTGACAGTTAAGGTAATTTGACGTACCTAACTAGTCAAGTTACGAACTATTTTTAAAATGTTTATGAATTTATTAATTTATAAAAACAGGATAAAATAAAATATAATACTATTATAGGTACTTATTTTTTCTCTACAGTATTTTCTTTTTAATGTAAATTTTCTTTTAATTTAAAATAGTGTCTTTTTAATTGTAATATATCTATCTATGAGAGAGAGGGAGAGAGAGTTATTTAGTTTTTGGTCTGTGAGAGAGAGAAACATGCGGGTGTCGTGTCGTGACAATTTTTGGTCTGAATTTTTTTTGGCTAGCTCCTAGCCTCAGTCGTAACTTGTCGTAACGCCCAAAAGGGAACTTCGTTCCAAAAAAAGTGAGAGGTGTCAAGGGACACCCCGATGGAAAGAAGTTCCTTTCGATTAATTAGTGAAGGAATTGTAATTTGTAAACACAACAGAGTGTTTATACATACATAAGCATTTATTATTGTCTGTATAATATCTCTACTCCATCAGCAATATCCGGAACTTGTGCAGAAACACTGTCAGGATTCATTATTGTTATTATTTTATATTATTTTATTATTTATTATCCACAGAAAAACTGTATAAACTTAACAAAGTCGCGACACTACAATGTTCAAAGCAAAATAGAAAATAGTAAATCCACTATCACCTGAATATTTTCAACAGTTCGTTTCTTTTAACAAAAGTGTCCATTCCAGAGGTTTAGATGACATACATATACCTAGAATAACTTTTTATTTCAATTTAATTTAAAACAGGAATTAACAATTTAATACAAAATTTTAAAATATTTGACAGTAACTGACAGTTAAGGTAATTTGACGTACCTAACTAGTCAAGTTACGAACTATTTTTAAAATGTTTATGAATTTATTAATTTATAAAAACAGGATAAAATAAAATATAATACTATTATAGGTACTTATTTTTTCTCTACAGTATTTTCTTTTTAATGTACATTTTCTTTTAATTTAAATTAGTGTCTTTTTAATTGTACTTTTATTAGTATTTATGAACTTTAGGGTTTCCTATTTAAATAAAGACATGTATATCTATCTATGAGAGAGAGAGAGAGAGAGAGAGAGAGAGAGAGAGACAGACAGACAGAGAAACATGCGTGTGTCGGTCGTGTCGTGACAACTTTTGGTCTGTTTTTTTTCCGGCTAGTCCCAGTCGTAACGCGCGAAAAGGAACTTCGTTCCAACAAGTAATTTACAGCGATTTTTCAAAAAACAAAAGAGAATCAACTCGTAAACTATAAGAGATATTTAAATAGATTTCAGTGCTCCAAATGCCCCAAAATGACATGCCAAAGATAATTAACTTTATGAGAAAATTCATCACAAAACTTGATAGTAAAGACCTCTTCATAGATATCCCACACGACTGGGTTTCATAAAAAAAATTGGGTATCAGTTTTTAGTATGGGGAACCCCCAAAAACTATTTTTGTGTAAAATCTTAAGGTGATTCACAGAATCTTCTTACCAAGTTTCAATAGCATAGTTCTTAAAGTTTCGAAAAAAAGTTCAATAATCTATAAGAGTTCCGTTTTTTGCCATTTGGCCAAGGAACCCTAAAAATGTTTTTAATGCTTTTAAAAATCACTTTTATTTTAAAGAATTTTACAATAAACAAGCCAGTTACAGCGATTTTTCTAAGAACAAAAGACGATCAACTTTTAAACTACCGGAGATCAAAATAGGATTTTTTTTGGGTTCTGTTAAATGAAAATTAATCCTGATCTGCGCCAAATAATAATTGAAGTTGTAATAGTATTTTTGGTTCATGACAAATTAGTCTAATTTAAAAAATCGTAATTTATGGTTTTATCCAGTAAAACTCGACTCGTTTACTTACGTAAATTTGTTCAAAGAAAACCGTAAATCATGAACGACTGCATAACAAAAACTTTCTTTATCTGAATTATTTCGTCTTTTACTATAGTTTCCATTAAACTTCGTAATTTTCAAAGTTATATTTCTTTTGCCTTGCCAACTTTCTTTGTTCTTTATATGACTGCGTTATTTTGATTGTTTTGCCTTTATATTGCATTTAAATAAAATGGTAACAATAAGTATAATCAAAACCAATCTACATAAAGCAGTTGATTTTTACGGTGTGAACTCAAAAATGCTAAACTAATAAGATAAATAAGGTAAATGGTATACGGTGCAAAAACTTCGGAAACTTGAAAAATGGAAAAATGGGTGTTAAAAAAAGTGCCACAAAATGAAAAAGGTAATAAAAGGTCCCAAAATAAGCAAAAAAGTGTTAATAAACTGCCACGTATTTTAATGAATATAAAACAAAATCAAAAAAGGTTAATCAATTTACTCCAATCGAAATCCAACTCCAGCTGAGATCGGTAGTGGTTTCTCTACTGGCAAATTGTGCCTAGCTCAGCCGTAGAGGGTAAGTACCAAAATAAAGTGAGTGCGCCACCGATTTGTACGGTTAAAATCGGAAACCCCTGATGTTCCAGGCACTACCTCACCCACTGGAGATAATTAAATAAATTTTGAATATTAAACAGTTCTAATTGACTTACACAATAAAAGAAAATGACGATAAAGTGAACTAAATAAAACAAAATCTCAACTAGAACCTTCTTTAATAAATATATTATTAAGAATTACAAAACTGTCAAGCCTCGTGCTTGACAACGCAATCGATATTTATATAAAAAAACAATATATGAATAATATTAAAAAAAAGAGAGAATTTTATCCAGAATGTGTGATCACACGCAATATACCTGTATATATAAAAAAAACAAGAAAAAGAGATTTTTTAACTAAAACTATAGTCGACTTAAATCTAATTAGCTTATCTGATATACTAGGTACAATTCCTCGTCGTCCTAGGCTTCTCCAATACTTAGGCCGGTAACAAATTCAAGCCTGTTCCCAGAATCAATAGGCTTGCACCAAACACAACTAACTTAAGCTCGACTAAGTATCAGGTCAGCAATCAAAACTCAACCAATAACTAGGACTTAAACCCTTAACTAGGATTTACACCTGTATCTATGATTTCAGCCTATAACTAGGATTTCAGCCTATAACTAGGACCCTATTAAGATAGGGTTTCTTTCGTTAAACTCGTGACACCCTAGCTGGTAGACGGGTAAAACAATTTCCTCGTTGCTAACTGCAATAACGGGGAATTCTGACCACCATTTGCTGTCTGAACGGTTTCAAATTACCAATTTTCCCTACTGTCTGCTCTATGGGCTACCACCGAAGATTTCCTAAATATCCCTTCACGAGGAATTTTTCCAACGAATCCACCAAAATAACGGAAAATCTCACTCCAATACTATTCGATAGGAAAAACTGAGGTTTAATTTCGTATCGTAAATCCAAAATTAATTGTCTTCGATGAACAGAGATTACAACTTAAACCCATAAAATCTTCAGAAGCATCTGCTCGAGACTAAGGTTGACAGTCAAAAGAAAGTTTCTACGTTTCACAATTCATGAGATTGACACACCTCAAAATAAATGGCCTCTACTACTATAAGGACAATACCCGTAGGATCTTCAGCTACCAATTTACTAACAAACAGTGGTCGTTTGATACGACTAATCTTATTATTTATAAAGATATCATCAAAAATCTTAACATTACTTAATTTCCTCGTTTATTTTAAATCTTATTACGCAAGTAACTATTCCACGAAACAGCTGGCTGCAGAACCGCAATATCAATAGTTATCGACAAAAAAAAAGAGATAGTACTTCAGTCAGATGAAAGTGAAAGATGACAGTAATTTCAAAAAAAATAAACAGCTACATGAAATTTACTTCCAAAACAATATTAGCAACATTAGGAATAATTTATGGCCAAAATATATTTATAAGTTGACGATTATCTATTACCGAACCCGATCAACCGGTTCCTGACCCAAGTAAACCTTTAATAATGGGAAATTTCAAGGTAGGAAGACACTTATGTTTACAAATTAAAATATTTATTACTTACGAGAATTTAGCCCGTGACAAAACATATGTACGAAAATTAACCAGTTTAGCTGAGCCGGATTGCGGCGATAATAATTCATCACTCGTAGCTCCCAAGAAACAGGTAGAAATGAAACGACAACCGGACTGCGGCGATAGCTATCAGGTAGACGTATTAAGGGCAATTAACCCCTACATTAAGGACGTATTTACTTAAGTTTAAATATGCAAGGCAATTTTCAAATGTTTGTTGAAATGGAGAAGACAATTCTCGAAATAAGTTAAACATACTAAACTATAACAGACCTTGAATTACTGTCTTTACATACTTTATGTGCTTCTATCCTCTGCATAATTGACATATTTGAGGTTTTGCGTAGCGAAGTAAAGATAATAATAACAATAAATGTTTTTTATATTTGTAAATTTTGTATCAATTTGAAAATTGTCAATTTTTTTTTTATATTGCAAATTTACAATCTACTTAAAATAATAAAGAAATAAGTAAATGGTATGGTTTATCGTTAGGTGGCATGAGGCGAGCACCATCAATCGATGGGTCTCCGGAGTTTTTCTATTCTTCTAAGAGGTCTTCTGGCCAGCAACGTTTTAGTCTTCTATGTCTCATAGGTTCCGTGTATAGGTTGGATATCAATGGATTTGTATGATGTGCATTCCTAGTTTTGTTTTTGTTTGCTGAGGTTTGGATTACTTCATTGATCGTTGGAATTCTAAGATCATTATGAATTGTGTGGTTACTTACAAACCATGGGGCATTAGCTATTGTTCGATGTATTTTTGATTGGAACGTTTGTAATATTTTAGTGTTCGATGGTTTGCTGCAGCCCCATATTGGTTTCAGGATGGTTTTGTACAGAAGTACCTTATTTTCAATTGATAACTGTGAATGACGTCCAATTAACCAGTTCATTTTTTGTATTTTTTAGCTTCAAGTGTTCTTTTTAAGCTTTTATATGAGGTTTCCAAGTTAGTTTTTGATCTAAATATAATCCGAGGAATTTAACTTCAGTTTTAACTGGTATTAGGTTGTTGTTGATGTAAACTTGTGGGGCAGCGTTTTGTAGTGAACGTAATTTGGGTAGATTTGTCACTGTTAACTTTTATTCTCCACTGTTGCAGCCATTTTTGTAAAAAGTTGAGATGAGATTGTAGCTTTTCTGACGCTCTTATGGGATCTCGATCTGATGTCATGATTGCTGTATCATCAGCGAAGGTGGCGATTAATGTATTGTCGGTGGTTGGAACATCAGCAGTATATAGTAAGTAAAGGAAAGGACCAAGGACACTTCCTTGGGGGACACCTGATTTTATGGGTTGGTAGTTAGATAGACTGGTTTGGACTTTAACTTGCATGTATCGGTTGCTTAGATAGGATTTGAGTAGTAGGAAAATGTGGTGGAGTAATACCTGTTTTATCTTATAAAGCAATCCTTGGTGCCATACTTTATCGAAGGCTTGTTCAATGTCTAAGAATACAGAGGCACAGTAGCTTTTTTGTTGTAAGGTTTCTTTGATATAATTTACAATTCTGTGGCATTGTTGGATTGTCAAATGTTCTTCTCTGAAGCCAAATTGATGTGTAGGTATCAGTTTATCCTTAGGTATAATTTCGCTGATTTTATTGTCAAATAACAAATTAATTCTTTCAAATTAAAACTTTTTAATTTTAGTTATTAATAAGAACATTTGACTCATTATTCAAATAGTACATAACTCATAATATTTTTATAACAATTGTCTACAAATAATATTCATTTTGTCAGACAGTCTTAAAAGATTGTCTGTCCAGCAAGGACTACGAGGAGGTATGAGCCTTTCTTGCCTGGAAAGGGAAGGGTTGGATATGTTAGTAAGAATATAAAATTAGTTTGTTTTTGAAAACAAGTTTTTCAAGATACATCACGATAGTTGTAAAGGAAATTTGTTAGAATGAGTAACAAGAATTGTCAGAGTCTTCTGAAGTAGAATCGTTCCCAGGGTCATTACGACAGTGTGTCATTACCCTAATCTTTATTGGCCTACCTATTGGCCGCCGCAATCCGGTCATGGGGTATCTGAGACGGCCGCAATACGGTTGTTTGACTTGAGCATTTGATACCAATCGCCGCGATCCGGACACACCGCTTTGAAGTTCTAGGCCCAGCAGAGCTATAAAAGAGACCCTTTTTTGACCCTAGACTCGAGATCCCGAATGAGGTTGTATGCATTCATAATTTTACAATCTATTGTTTAAATTTAAAAAATATATGTGATTAATTTTTTATAAGTAAAAATAAATAAATACCTGAAATATACTGTTGAAGTATAGATTACGAATCCTATATTCTTAGAATTTTTTAGGGTAACTCTTTGTAAAATATAACAACTTGATTGATTGAGGCTTTCTATTTAAGTGTAAAATGTGGTTGTGGTTTATCTCATAATATTTAGCAACACGCCATGCTAAAAATAAAGCACAGTCTTCTTTTTTAAGTCACGTTATGGTCTATTTATTATCTATTATATTCAGATTTGTAAGCCTATATGAGGATTTAGATGGCACGTAAAGCTAACAAAATAAAGTATGTATATGTCTAGTCAAAGTGTAATCTCAAGTATAGTTCAGAATTAAAAAAAAAAGTAAGAAGGCCACTAAAGAAATATTGAATTTATTATAAATAGTTAGGGAGTAAATTTATAATATGTTTTAAAGGATAAATATTTAACTCCACACACTTGTACTTGCATGAATAAATTGGAAATAGAAGAGTTTTTCTAGTTAAAGAGTCTTTGAAGTTACCCCTTACTTGAGAACAGCGGGCCGTCTATACATCTAAACCTTTTCTCGACCCTAACAGCATCCATCAAAGCTCTAAACTTGCACACAATCAGTTCAAAGATGGTCTGAAAATGCCTATGCAAATTGAATGAACCAGGACAAAAAAACACTGTTACCCTATTATGGGTTCCAGGACATAGGAATAGAAAGAAACGCTGGCAAAAAGGGAGCTGAAACCCCAGAACCATCTTGTGAAATCACAAGTAGTGTAGACTTAAAAAAAAACAAGACAAGTAGTGGATAGAGAAAAACCAAGTTCTGGAACGATCTAGAAGGGCTAAGAAAAACGAAGACGCTCCTGGGAAACTATGACAGAAGAGATCTTTGAGTTATCTAATCTTTAGCAAAAAGAACGTCCGTATTATAACGGGAATATTTACCGGGCACTGTTGATTAAGAGGACACATGAAGAAACTAGGATTGGTAGATGAACCAAAGTGCAGATTCTGTGAGGTAGAGGATAAAACCTAGTCAAATACCTAGCGTCACACAAAATAGAAGAGGAAGATCTACCCAACCTGAAACCCAACGATATCCTAAACTTTCTAAGAAAGATAGGACTAGAAGAGCTGCTATAAGTCTGAGGAAATCATCAGAAGTGTAGCAAGAAAAGGACACAATAGATCCTATATAGGTCGCAGGTGTTTCTGTTACCCCTAATTTACTCATACATGCATACATATATAATCGGCGATCTTTTTTAACCATTTCGGTTACTTTGTAAAAGTTCAAGTCGATTTTTGAAGCCACAGACCTCCCAACAAGCTCATCATCTTCAACATCCTCCATCGCCTTCTTAAAACGTTTATACCACTTAAAAATTCTTCGGGAGAGGAAATCATCCCGTAAACCCTCTACAAAGTTTCATAGCTTATTGAGCGGACTTCCAGAGTTTTAACAAAAACTTTGAATTTAATCTTTACTCAATTTTGTTATCCTCGTCAGAACCATTTTTGCACTCTTTTTATTTCATTTTTACAATGGAACTGTCTATTTCAGTTGTTTGGAATTTTTATGCAGATGTTCATTAAAAAATTTTAGTCTTGGAACTTGATTGCCAAACCTCGTATAGCGGTGTAAATTTAGTAATAGTTCAATTACCTAACACTGTATACTAGTAAAATTCTGATTAATATGTTAATTATAACAAACCACTGTTTATAGTTGTAGGTATATAAAATTTAAACCTGTTGTAAAACAATTACAAACCTTTATAAATTTAATCTAAGCACTGTTATACTTTATGACTGAATCTATAATAATGTTAACACATAAAAACAAAAGTAACTACATTGTATTCCTCATACATCGAACCGACAATAAAACAATATTAAGCCCGTAGGAGTTTCTTTCTATTCTTGTGTATATTTAAATACAACAACCATTGTATGTACCATAGACAGCAATGTTTCTTTCTACAACGAATACAATAATAAAGATATTAAATTCTCACTTTGTTGCTGGAACCAGCTTTGAGGCTTTAATGGAATTAAAAACAAATTCAATGCAAATCTTATCTTGTTTACATGTGTTTTCCATAATCGAACTAACACCTAATGGAAACTAGATTCAATAAGTGCGTATAATAAGGTAATTTTTTTAAAAATCTGGTATATTTTGGGATCGATTTTGTAATAAATAATGTTGATTTTGGTAGACAGTGGAGTTTTGAGAGGCAATAATCACGAAACCTATCTGGGTTAAAGAATCTTATTTTTTAACAATGAAAAAGATATCATAAAGATAGGAGAAAACCGAAAAAAAAAAATATAAAACATAAAGCGGTTTCATTGAGTTGGTTGATGTAATAAAACACTAGCGAAAGCTTACCAATCGAACTAAGCTTCTCTTTAACATGAATGTCGAGAAAAGTGATGCTAAAAGCACTCAGGTTAGAGCGGTTTTGTGATTTAATAACAGTGAAAGAAAACCAATTGTATCTCAAAAGAAGTGATTTAAAAAACCACTTCCACTGCTCTGATTGATATGGTTTAATACCAACAGAAGCGTATCAATCGTACTAAGCTACTCTATTATTCCCCCGTGGGTGGTGTAAGACTTTGTCCTTGGAAGACTCTTTCTGGACGCTCCCTAGGGCATTTGCTCTAGGATGCGTCGTCGAGCGAGTTAAGTAACACCACAAACAAACAGATGGTCGGGAGAAATTTCCTGGGACTGCTGACGGCAGTTAAGCAGTACTAACAAAAGGCCAAAAGCTGTAGTCGTAGTTTGGAACATCGGATGAGTACCGACAAGTACTCACTTGAAAGAGTGGGTGAATGTCGAGTTCCCGGCGCCAAAAAACTCAGACATGATGGATACATGGCTCAGTGGGTATAGTGATTAGAAAACAAGGATAAGAAAGGGAAACCCGAAAACAGCACCAACCTATACATCGACATACTTGAAAAGAAAATTTAATTAGGGGCCTACATGATTAAAGTGCCGAATACCAAGGTGGAGATTAAAGAACTGGTAATTGGCATTTCGAAACTAATGAAAATGTGAGTTACAGAGGAAGAGAAACTGGAAATAAATAAAAGATTGAAAACATTTACCAAGGTAATGAAGGAGGTGGAAGTGCAAAAGCTGCCTATCAGAGCTAGAATGCTGCGCGGGATGGAAACATAGACAGAAGATGTGTTCGAAGATATAAGCAAGGGTATTGGAAACGTGGACAACGTACAGGTCTTTCAAGAATTAGCTGAAAAAACGTGATAAGAGACAATGTTTCGGAACAAAAGAATAGTAATAGGTAATCCTCTAGTGTCAAACGATAATGTCACAAAGGTTGTCCCGATTATATTAAAGGACCGTGATATGACGGAAATTATTCAGAAGCTATTTAGGGACAAATATCCTGAATTAGGTTGCACGAAGGAGAGACAGGATTCTGGAATAAATTACTAGATTGGGAGAAAAATACATCTCAAGAAAGAGGATTGATCAAATCAGACATGATGGATCAGAAGTGGGCATTTGAGAAATGATACTGGCTATGCTAAATGACCCAGAATGTTTGTCCATGCATCGAGGAAACGATGAATACAAGGCTTCAAAAGATGTTGGAATCTGTATTTAGGACGCTAGGGACAAAATAGGTCGTAGTCAAAACTAGCTTAAAGAAAAGACTACATATGGAATAATCATGAGTAATGAAGACAAAAGTCACAAGGAAATATTAAGCAATGTGAAAACTGCTATTAAAGATGACAAAGTGGTCGAAGCAACCTGCACAATAAGAAGCACCAAAGACTGTAAGCTTCTAATTATGATGGATAAAATCTGTACGAATTAAAAAATATTAAAGAAATACTAAAAAGAAATAACGTAAGCACCAGGCAGTTTGGAGAAGAGGATACGGTGGTCAATATTGAGTAAGTCCCCACAAAAGACGAGGTACTATGGCCAATACTAAAATAAGCGGCGTAGACCTGAACCCTATAGGAGACCTCTTTCGAATAATCAGCAGGCCATTGCGCTTAATCTGCCATAGGCAAAATCTAATGATTTAATTGGTAAAGGTACCATTAAGGTATCATTAAAATTGATCTAGTTGAAAAAAGAGTAAATCGGTGCAACAGGTGCTGGTCTTATCGTAACCATCATAAAATGTAAAGAGGAGCATAACATAAGTACACCTGGATAGCGGACGTTGACAGCAACTAACTCTGATGATGTGTCTGAATGGATGGTATAGCTCAGTGGGGTTTAAGTGGGAATAGTACCCCACCCTACTCAACAAGTAGGAGTGCCATGCAGTTTACTACTTCAAGAAAAGCTTCTTTTTTCCAGATCCAGAAAAAAGATTCCAAGAAGCACTTCTATTGCACTGATTGGTGTAGTTTATTACCACCGAGAGCATACATATAGTATACCAAGCTACTTTTTAACAAGTATGTCAAAAAAAAAAGATTCCAAAAAGTACTTAGATTGATCTGGTTGGTATACTTATCTTACCAATCGTACCAAACTAATCTTGACAAGAGAAACGATTCCAAAAGCACTTAAATAGCCCTTTTCGGGTGGTTTTCTTGCGCAGGTTACAAGGAGACGATATTTTTTAAATTTGTTTTTTTGTAAGAAACGGTTTTGTTGATGTAAATAGTGGTTTGGTATAAGATTTTTTTTGTAAAGATTGATTTAGACCAATGATATAATTAAGCTTGATTTTAAAACTGAAATTGATACTTTGGCTACAAAAATTCAATTACGTGTACTATTCTCTAATATTATTTCATTTTATAAAAGTGAATTTCGATCCAGTTTACAAAACAAATATTGCGGATTTCCGGAGCAACTAGATATATAAACAGAACTGTTTTGAAAATTGAACCGTGCTTTTGGTCCGGTCCAGTCGCGATACGGAACATAATCATAAAGAGAAAAATAAATATTGGAGCACCAAAAGTATGATTAAAATTGTTTTGGTTTCGTTCATGAATAAATAAAAATATGATGAGTGCGCATAATTCCGCCATTATTCGCTCCGACTCGTTGTTACTTTTTAATGTTTTTCATTTACCAGTTATACTCGTTTCCATTAAAAAGACAATAAAAATGGAAATTTTTTAAAAAGATACAAGGATTTTTATTGCTCTTTAATTTTGTAAGGCTTAGGTTAGAATTTTTTAAATGTTTAACTTAGCTTATTAAAAATTTCATGATTCAGCCAGAAACAAGAAATACAGATTTTTTTTCATTTACGTATTATTCAAAAAATTATTTCGTAGCTACTATGACAAGATTCTAGAGACCTAAGAAAACATGTTAAATTTTGTTAATATTTTGAAAACGATGAATTTTTTAACTTTTACTCTGAGTATAATCCTAATACATTAGGATGGACATGGATTTGCCCTTGTGGAAGTCCTGAAGTATTGAACAATTCGTAGTTATTTATTATTTTATTTTAATATGAGCCGCATATCTCTAAAAGAATGTTTTAATTCAAAATGAATTTGTAAAAGCAACTGATAGTGTGGCAACACGGTTTCAAAGCAACACACGAAAAGGCAACACTAGCGTGGTTTCAAATGAACACACGAAAAGATATTGCTTACACTTTTTGATTGATCGGGTACCGAATGAGATCAAATAGCTGTATACATATAACAAAAACCAGGCATGAACGTTCTCACTGATCCATCTGCGGCAGTTAAAACTAGTAGTCTTCTTATCCTTGAGAAATATTAAGCGATTCGTTTACGGCATCTACAAGACAGTCTCAAATCACAACCTCCTATGACACGATCCATTAAGAATACCCTAGTTACTTTCCAGACACATATCCACTTATCTACTATGAGCAAAGGAACACAGAGACTGAATTTCAGCTCAATCTCGACATGTGTTTTATGGACAAAACCAGATTTGGTTTGTGAGAGTTAACACCAAAGAGTTTGGAAAGGGCCAGGGCGACAAGAAAGAGATAGATTTTGCTGAAATATCCAACCATTCTTTCCTTACTATCTTGTAGCTGTGACAAGACGGCTCCAATTCCCACATTGCTGGCGTCGGTGTCCAGAATAAGCTTAGTGGATAAGCGTGAATAGACTTTAGCTGTTTCTTCAATATTTGCAACGCCTTTTGACTTTCCTGATTTCAACAGAAGAACTTGTCTCGTTCTGTCAAACGTGTCAAGGGATTGGAGATGGCTCCAAAATTCCTCACATATTGTCGGTAATAGGAACAAAGACCCAAGAAACTTCGGAGCTGATGTTTGTCGATAGGGATTGGCCATTCTTGAACGGCTTGAATCTAAGCGGAGTCAACAGCAACGCCATTCTTGCTTACGTTATGTCCCAAAGAGTTGACCTGTCTCAGGAACAAGTGGCTTTTCTTAACTTTCAATGTTAGATTAGCTTACTGTAATCTTTTAAAGACTTCTTCCGGGTTGGATAAATGTTCCTTAAAGGTCTTGCCCATTATGATGATAAACTAGACAAGTTTCCCATGACAGACTCCATAGGATGTTCTCCATTAGCAGTTAAAAGGTCGCAGGAGCATTACAAAGGCCAAATGGAAGGACTGTGAATTGCCATAACCATTATCCACTGGTAAAGGCAGTCTTTTCTTTGTCTGCAGGATTTATTTTAAGCTGTCAGTATTCGCTTTTAAGCTCCAAGGTAGAAAAGAAAGAAGAGCGTTTTTAACAAAAAGTCATGAACGTTCTTACTGATCCATCTACGGCAGTTGAAACTACATAGTAGTCTTCGTATCCTCGAGTATTAAGCGGTCTGTCTACGGCGCCATCAAGACAGTCTTAAATCACAAGCTCCCATGACACGATCGTCAAAGAGCACAATCCTCAGCTAATTCTTCAGACTCGTGACACCACTTCCACTGAATCCCAGGAAACCCTGTTAGAGTCTGTTACCCTAACACCAGACCTCCTACAAAGACTTTTGACACCATCAATCCTTACCATCATCAGAGTTACGCCTTGAAAGCTCATACCAGTAAAAATCAGCGACCTATACAAAGATGTGGACCCGACTGGACAACACCCAGAAGATTCACGGCGTTTGACAGTTGGCCGACAGCATTGTCTTCATTGCGAATCGAGGCAACCTTCGTGATTATTTTAAAGATCTCAAACCAAAAGATCCTACATGAAGATTTATTATTGACTAAATAAACGATTTAATAATAAGAACTGGATGTTACGAAGTTGGTTTCCTATTGGATCTCTCATTGGCTCACAGAAGAGCAAAAATCAGTTCGTGTAAAAAAACATTGTCACGAGTCACCAAAGGGAGATTAAAAAACGTTTTTAGTATTGTTAGTGGCAATGAATCTTGGATTTATTCCTACGAATCTGAAAATAAACGCACATCCGGTGTGTGGGTGTTTCACGATAAGGAAAACCATCAAAAGTGATTCGTTCTCTAAGTGGGTCAAAGAAAATGATCGCAACTGTTGTATCAAAATCCAGATCATACGTTCATTATCATGTTTCTTAATAGCATCCGGCTCAAAGAACCAATATATTCGAAATAAAAAACAAAACAAAAACACAAACCTTTTTGTGTGTGGAAACTAGTATAACCTGTAGCTAAAACGGACAAGCTGAGGTGCTACCCAGATATAATTAAGTTTTTAATAACACAAAAGTTGGGGTAGATGTTCTGGATTAAAAATTTGTACGTCCCAAGGGACACAGCATGCGTGAATATTCGAAAACTTTTTCAAAGTTCGTCCAATGGAATTAAAATTAAAAGTTTAGTTTCCTGAAAGCACTTGTTATGTCGCTTTATTTATAGGGGTCATATAGAACTTCGTATGAATAATAACTATACATGTCGTCATCCCAGTGAATGTATAGTAAAATCTGTCACTAGCTGAATTTATACGCTTCCGGATTAAGAATAACTAATAAAATCTCAATATTTTAGGTAACCTAATAAAACTAATGGAACTGAACTCTCATAACAACGAGGTTATTTCAGTATTAGTATAGGGATTTGTAAACATAATATATTTCTGATTGGGCAACATTCCAAGGGTTTTATCTCTGAAATCCGATATATCCAGTTAATTATCGCCTGCATTTCGATTCTGTGTTTTCAGGTATTGTTCTTTAGATTTTATCGTTAACTATAACTCACGACATTAAATTTCCCAGAGCCGCAGTCATTTGACCATAGCAACTAATTCACGAATTAGTTTTCATTTATGATACAATTTCAACTTGCATTAATGTAGGTAGGTATATCCTTTAAATATAGATAAAAAGAGAGAATGGAAATTGGATAAAAAAATTTAACGTTATTGTGCATCCCTGTATCCAATCTTTACTTTGTAACCTTTGCTAAAGTTTATTTAACGGAAAATAATGAGCACAAAGAGATTGGAACCCTCTTACCACCCGCCTTTAATCTTTTTTTAAACCTATTTTCAATCTTAAGACGCTTTCGGTAATATTCAGAAGCTTGTATAAGGTACAAAGAAATGTGCAATGTGACGTAAAATTAGAACCGGCAAGAATAACCTTTTTAATCTTCTTTTGTATATGTTTTTCAAGCTTATTACCTAAACTATACACACTTTAGTTGTGTGTTGATTTGTATAACGGTTTATTAAGTAGCAGGTAAAATTGTATGTTATATTTTGGATTAATGTATAATTTTATAAATTATTCTATCTATATTGCATTCTATTATTTTCAGAGTTGTGCAAACTCTTTTCCATTCTATTAAACAACCGTATTTACTTTAACACCGCATGCTGAACAATCAAAATATTTGCTTCTCTTTAATTAGAAATTTCATCCAAGCACTTACCCCTCTAAAAACTAATCTACCATACACGAGGAATACAGAGAGTGAATAACAGTGGCGTACAAACACAGGAAAACTGTTAAAAAAGGTAAGTTTTTTTGCCTTTGGAAGCTGTCTGTCATAGCTAATTGTCACGGGCTAAAATTGCTCTAATTAGTATCTACTTACAGTACCATTACACCAAAATTAGGGTAAAACGTAACATTCAGACTTGAAAATAATTTGATTCTTGGTTGTTGTAGGTAATCACCTTCTATTTATTATATTCTGGCCACAATTGTTACTAATACTACTTTGAATTATCGTCTATTTATTATATTCAGGTCACAAATTATGGTTGTTGTTTACTTTAAATTATTATCGCTGACATTTATAAACAGGTGGTTGTTACTTCTTCTTCTGTTCGTATAACTCGTCATATTGTTGTCTACAGTCAGGTGATTAGTTATATTGGCATCTGACATATTAAAGCTTGGACACGAACGAGAAATTGAGTACATATTGAGAATTTTGGTGTTACTATGACAAGTTATAAGATTTGTTGTTATTAAATTATTACCGCTGTCGTTTGTAAATCGCTGGCTGACAATTCTTCTTTTACTGGTCGTACAGTAGTTTAGGAGTTAAGGATAGAACGAGTAGAGGCCATCTTCGGGTTGTGTCATTTTCGTCGAAAGGAAACGATTGTCTCAGCCATTTTGCTATTTGCTTTCGACCTGGTCGGTTGTTTGAGAGTGTCAGAAGATTTTTCGGTTTAAGTTTTAATCGGTGCATTCGTAACAATTAATTTTGGATTTTTGAAACTAAAACTTATTGTCCATTTGAATCGTTGTTGGAGTTAGATTCTGTAGTTATTTTTGGAGTGATTCAATGAAAAAACCACGTGTCGGATATTTATGAAGTCTTCTGTGGATAGGATCACGGTAGAGTCAGCGAATTGTTGATTAATTCAATACCATTCAGGCCAGCGAATTGCAGTTAGAGTGGCAGAATCCCCTGTCAGTACAGTTAGCAACGAATACATTATTACACTCTTTTACCAGTCAGGAATGTCACGATTTTAGAGGAAAAACCCTAATACATTAGGGTTCTTGGTGCGGGCTTAAGTCCTTGGTACTGGCTTATTTGTTTGGAACAAGCCTAATTTGTTTTTGGAGCAGGCTTAATGTTTGGTGCAGGCTTAATTTTTGGTACGGCTCTAATTTTTGGTACAGGCCTAGATAATTATTGGCCAATTAGTGGTGTAGCATTTGAAGCCAAGGACTGGAGGAAATTGATTACCATTCGCTTATTGGTTCCAATGCCAAGCTCTGTGCTAATTTGTACATGTCTAAGATGATATGGGTATCATATACTTCTGGAATCACTCTTTATTTGGGGTTTCAATGCCTCGCAAAGGCACAGGATGTGTTCCTTCAGCATTAAACCATTCTTGATCCTTTTATATTCATAGTTCCTATTTTTTTTCTTGCTCTTTGGAAGATTTCATAAACTGCGTGTGTTTGTACTGATGTACGCACGTAAGAAGTTATACTTCTTTGGCATAACAAAATAAAAATGCTATTTTATACAATAAAAGAAGTTTTATTATAAAGCATTATCGATTTAGGTACATTTTATTTAAATATTATAAAAAATATTTGTACATAATTAAAAAAACAACATTTTATACACAAATTATACTAAAATCGATTTTTATTATCCTCAATTCTTTACTATTCACATTTATGGCCTTGTGCTGTTGTATCGATTCAGCAGCGACACTGTGACTTAAAGTAAAACTGTTACAAAAAATAGGTAAATGTAACAATAAATATCAAGTAAATATCAAAATTTTATGTGAATTATAAAAAAATGAGCACAAGTAAAAATCTAATTTAAAATTTCAGTGTCACAAACGCAAAAAAATTGAAAATGTTGATTAGCTAATTTCATGGTGTCGGTTTTTCGTGACTGTCTGCGAGCGCATCGTAAAAATTTACCCTCATCTTTTTCCCTAACCAGCCAAAAGAAGTATAATTTTAAAAACAAAAAGCCTTATCGCTTGTTTTAAATTAATTATTGAAAGACACCTGCTTACCTGTTAATAGTGCAAAATAGATAAAAAAGAGCCACACTATTGTTTTAGTTTCTTTAACTTCCTGCTAAAAAATCATGAGATTTATTAACAATACGGTGGTGATTAGTTTCTAAGCGCGGTCGTACACCAACGAAACATCAAACACGCAACATGTAACATGCGGCATGAGGTACATACTGCATGTTGCTTAACCGCGTAGACAAGTGTGACAACTACATTTTTGTAGTATTTAAAATGTCGTCAAGCGAGGAGGATGTTGTAATAGCTTGGCAATTTTTGCGCCGCGCTAGAGGTCGTAATTTTTGTCGAACATAGACAATAAAGCAACTAATTTGTAGGTCTGAACACGCTCTACAAGTTTCATGCTGGACATTTTTCGATATCTTTCACGAGAAAAAAGGAAATGGCGAAAAATAATTTTTTCTCCCCTAATTTGTGGGTTTTTTGATCGATATCTCGTTAACGATGATCGATACGTGAAAAATGTATACAATAGTATATTGTGTATCTAGTAGAAAAAGCGATACATTCCCGGACGACAAAGTAAATTGTTGGCCGAGGCATTTATCCAAAATTTGGCTTTCTCGGTTCATTTTCATTTCCAAATGTAGGTATATAATGACTGGAGTACATATGCACGGACGTTTTTCAATAGCTTTTACAAAATTTATATTAAAAACAGGATTTTCAGGCATTTTTTGAACGATATTTCTATTTTTAATAAAAATCATCGATCTTACGTCTTCAACCACGCAACAGATACTGCGAAGAGACATGCACAGTAAACCGCATGCAGTTTTTGTTGTTAAAAACTTGCATCAGCCGCATTGGTGTACGATGATTTTTAACGATATCTGTGTGTTTATATTGTCTTCATGCGGCACAAGTCTATGCGCGGTATTTACCTCATTTCGCATGTTACATGTTGCGTGTTTGATGTTTCGTTGGTGTACGACCGCGCTAAGTCATACTTGACTTTACTTGGAATATTTATACACAATACCTCTTTAATATTAATTTTCAATAGTGGAAACGGTATCCTTTTTATTTGCACTAGCAGGTTTATTACTGGTTTATCATCAAAAATGTAGAAAATCATGAAAAAACCAATTACTACTAAATGAATAGAGTCCACAGGGATCCCCTATAATAGCGTATACGTACCTACATATTTTTAGTTATTACTTCGTTTTATGTATAATTAGGAAAAAAATCTTCGTACAATTCATTAACTTTATTATATGAAGTTTTATTACTTTTCGTGGCTATACCGGCTCATAGAGAATAATTGGGTTAATGGTATGTGTATAATTTACAAAGATATCAAAATGGAAACAAAACAGACCTGGAACATTTTAAAAATTAATAAAAATCCTGAATATCTGGATACAGGTTGGTTGAAAAGTTTTGAAAGCAAAAATGGTGGAATGTATATAGCTTCTTCATTCGACGAAAAACGCTTTCCACGAAGGAATTTCTAAAGTTTGTAAAGAGGTAATAGTCGGGGGAGCCAAATCTGGTGAATACGTACTTTGATTCGTGCAACTAAGTAATTGTAAACGGCTTGATGAAAACTAATTGTTTTCTTTTGTAAACCGTGTCTTTTTGCACGATTTTTTTTTATCTGGTCCAAAAGGTTCCAATAATTAATTGTTTTACCTTTTTCAAGAAAATAAGATTATCAAACAACAAAACTCCTTTTACTTCTCAAAAAACTGATCGTTCTGACTTTACCTCTATTGGAGCTGAAGAACCAGCTTCAGTCCAGAAGTCAAGACAAGACAAGAGGTTGATGGGTAGATGAAAGAAAGTTTATAGGAATGTCGGATTTGAGGATCCTGTTGTAGAACTTATGTCCTTTTCAGGGAGTGGATAGGAGCGTTTGGATGGTGTTAGTATCGGTCGTCGGCCCCGCTCTCACAAACTTCTTCATTTGTAGCAGGTTGGATAGCTTCTTCTGTTGTTATTGCACCTTTTCTTTTGGTGTGAGTGTGAGTGTTGTGTAGAGGTGTAACCCACGTGGTGCAATATGGGGTTGAGAGGTTGACGCATTGGCGTGTTTTCTCCATCGTGGACCCTTCCATTTGGCAAGGACGAGGGGAACCACAGAAACCTCCGCCAAGAACCTATTTTTTTGTCCAGTCCTGTGGGAGCACCATCTACCTGAAACAAAGGGGGAATCATCAAGGAGGGATTCCAGGGCTTTAGGAAGGTCCCTGTCTACTGTTTAGAGGAGTCTGAGGTTGGGTTTTTCGGTACTCTGGATCTTCTTCGGAGTCCTCCATTCCAGTGGGTATGGTGGGTCCTCTGGGCTGTGCTGTGATGTTTTTTCAGTCCACTGTAAAAGTTCTTGTTTCAGTTTAGAATCATGATGGTAGATCCAAGTCTCATCCACAAAACTTTTTCATATGTAATTTTTCGTGTAAAATATGAATTACTCGTTCATTTGTATGAATTTCTATTGCTGATAACCTTCCAATAAAAAGAATTATATTAGTGCACGATTCTCAGTTTTTTTCAACTTTAAATGGCTTGTAAACAAAGATTAAGATGACAAATCAAAATAGAATTTTTTGTGTATTCAAATGGAAGATGAAATATTAAAATAGTTATAAATTTTGATTCCTCTACTGGTTAATAGGTGTCGCTTTTAAAACTTTTCAACCCGCCTTGCATAAAGAGTAATAGGATGTTAATTTTTATATTAAATTGTGTTAACGACCCAATCTGCAACTATTTTTCTATGATTTTTTGACCAGTAAAGAAATGTTCTTTTTTTAATTAAAAATTTGAATTAAATTTATCATTTATCTTAAGTTAACAGGTTAATTGTATAGGAGAGGTCTTGGGTTATTATTAATTATCCGAAAAGTGTAATTTTCCTGTAGTCCTTAACCATGCTAATTGTATTTGTATTTGTGTTGTAAAAACTTTTCGAAACGCAGTCTCGCTAAAAATGATACGGTATTTACTTAGGCACCACAGACCCGACCCAAATTCTAATAAAGCCCATTCTGCCATGTTTGCTCGCCAAACTAAATAGAAGGCCGCACCGTTTTCCTCCACTAATTTTCTAACCACACCAGTACAACCAGGAATTCTGTTAATTGCTTTTTGGTGCAAATTGTTTAAGTACAGTTTAAACTTACCGTTTCTAGATGTATTTCAAAAGTAATGAGACTCAATTTCTATTGTTGAGTGGCTAAACTGGAAAACAAACATTTTGCTTTTAGAATAATTATCATAGGGGTTAAAATAACATTGGCCTTTTCATTTCAATGGAATTTCATCTTATAATGTAATCTTATTCAAGCAGTAGCGTCGATAAATGCTCAAAATATACATCTCATACGTATTTTAACTTTATCATAGATTGATTCTCAAAAAAATTCTAGAGTGCAAAAATAACATTAAGCTATGTAACACAGAACTAAAATTGATCCGCAAAGTATGTTCTTATAAAAAAAGTGTTTTTGGTCCTCCGTCCAGAAACAATACTATTAATTACTTCAAAATCGTCCGGAAAATGACATTTTCCGGCCTAGGCCGGCAAAGTAGCTTTTAGATTATCTAAAGAGATGGCGCTATGAGTTTAAATTTTAAGTCATCAAAAATAAATAATGAATAATACAAATTTTAATTAAATTTATTTAAAAACAGCGTATAATATACTAAACTTACCTATAACTTTTTCTAAAGGTAAGCAGGATTCTAATTTACATTTAATTTCTCTCAGAGCTTGTATTATAAAATTTGACATTTATGTCAATTTACACCTACTTATCATTCGATTATGAAAATAGTTCATTGTCTCTGCTATTTTTATATAAAATTATTAGATATTAATGTTAATATTTTCAATATAACAATTTTTACTGTGCTGCTTATTATTAGCACAGTATTTGTATGTATAAAAATTAAGGATCTTGAAATCGATTATCAGAAAATCATTCATTATTACTAATTCTTTTAATCGTGCAATAGATGTCAATAAACATCTTATCTTGTATGTCACAAAGTAAAAAGTTTTTGGACTTGTTGTGTTTGCAACATATGTTAATTAAAACACTAATAACTGCTGAACACGTATATTAAGTATCAAACAAGTTATTATACAACTATAATATTAACATCTAATGTGGCGCTTATATCTACCCGAAGATCACGTCATACCAGCTGACAGTCTGTCGGAGGTCTTCTAGTTACTGGTTTTACTTTAGGTAGCACAAGCGGTCCACTCTTGAACATAACAGAACTTTTGAAAATATTAAAAATTAGTCGGACCAAAAAATAGTGTGTGTTACACGTCCGGAAAATGTTTTGCAAGTGCTCGTATTGTTTCGCCTCGGTGCTACGCACCTCGGCTACACAACTTTACTCGCTCTTGCAAAATGTCAGTTTCCGTCCTTGTGCAAATAACTATTTTTCAAAAAATTTCAAATAAAAGAATTTTGATAGGAAATTATTTAGATAATTTACAATTTTAGTCAAGATTCCATAAGTTGTTAATCAATTGTTTTCTTGCAAAATTCTGTGATTTGGCCGAAAACGAAATGTTGAGGGCTGTGGCTATGATTGAGGCAGGAATGGACCAAATTGATGTGGCAAACGTTATAAAAACCACTCAGAACGTCTCTGTAGTCGTTATCATGATACGGGAAGCGTTCTGGAAAGGCATTTGGGACCATAACGGATGATAACACCTCATAGACCGATATGTTCAGTTAAAAGCGCGAAGAAATCGGACAGTGACGGCACGGCACTTAATTAATTACCTCCGTGGAGCTCATAATGTCACTGTTTTCAGACAAACCATCTCCAAAAGGTGTAACCTTAAAAGTACCTTAGGCTAGCTCCCGTGGGTCGTGGCTTCCTTCTGTGTTCTACTAGATTCTCTCCAAACATTAATTAAAGGGCGCGAAGTACAGACACACAAATAAAATTCGAAAGATCAGTTTAAAATGGTTTATTACTTTAAAAGAGATTAGTAATTTAATTAAAAATATTTAATTAATTATTTCTCTTATCTTGGTTTGGTTCCGATGGCTTCTGACGGAGTTTTGATCCAGAGCGGAGCAGTAGGAAGGGAATACCCCTCTAAGGAATTCTTGTCGGTTATTCAATCGACGAGGAATGGAACAGCAACGGAATGGAATACCCCTCTAGGAATTTCTTGTCGGATTTTTCTAACGACGGGGGATCGGAACAGCAACGGAATGGAATACCCACTCTAGGAACTACTTGTCGGAATCTCACACGTCGTGGAACGGAAGAGCTGTCAGAAGGGAATACTCCTCAAGGAGTTCTAGTCAGATTTTCTATCGACGTGGAACGAAACAGCAAAATGGCGTCAGCTTCTCAGAATGACGTCGAACTGTGAAATTCTTTCAGATAGCAATTTGTTGGTTCTTAATAGGGCCCTTCTTCTAGTTGGCAATAACCCTATTAATAAAATTGAAATCAAAACTCCGACTTTCAAGTAATAATTTTCAAACGCAATCGCTATACGTCTATCCAAATTTCGAGAAAAAATTAATTACCTTTCATGTAAAAATATTAAAATACCACAAAATCTGACCTTGAACAATAGCGACTGTATTTGAAAAATTTAAATGTTAGTAAAATAGATAAGATATTATATTTACCGCATTTTGGATTATTTTAACTACTAAAATTAAAACCAAGGTAAAATGTTACTCACCAGAAAAAGAAGGGCAAAGATAGTCAAAAAAGCTCTGAATTTCTTCAAATTCATGGATAAAGTGAACGAAATAAAATCACAAACTCACGACGTGACCCATTCTGTCCTTCCCAATTACCTATCCCCTCTCGTATCAACGCGATAACAATAGATAAATTAAAAATATTTATAGTCCGGACGGAATGTTCGAAAACCAACGATACAATCGTTACAAAGGTTGAGAGAAGGTCATGTTGAAATTCACTAGACAGCCAAACAAAAATTAAAGGCATTTTATCCCATGATCAAAAAGAACCTATTCCTGGTCTGTCAACATCTGAAAACCTTAAAGAGGAAATAACAATAGATAATCAAAGCCACGACAATTCTACGATAAATTTTTACTTACATTCTAATTCTAACGCTTTAATTAGTGTTTAATTTTATGTTAACTATTATAATATTTAGGTACCTACCTGGTACCTACCTATTATTCGCTCTGTTGTTGCTATTTTTACGTTTCTCTTAATAATAACTTCCACTGGAATTAATAAAAATGTATAATGTCTATAGAATCGTCTTTATTCTTATTATTCTGCTATCTGTAATCGTTACAAAACGTAGTTGAGAACATCTTTTGTTTACATTTGAGGTTATTTTTTGTCCTTTCTTTCCGATGAGTGTTTGGCTAGTGCCTTATCCTTATAGTTTACTTCATTCTATCTTCGGATGCCGGATGTTGGTTTTACTTAATATAAGTAGATTTATCTCAATCTGTTTTACCAAGGTTTTTTCAATATATACACATGTTTTTACAGATATTTTATTCTACTAAAGTTTCGTTTTGGTTTTTGTCGTTATACTGGTTGCCTATATACCGATACCGATATAAAATTCTAATGATCATTATCTGTGAAGGTTAGGTTAACCTTGGTTAACAATTGTCTACTTTCCAACTGTTTCGTATGGTGGAAAACCGTATATTTTTAAACGATTGTGAATAAAATTGTTTTACACAGTCTTAGACCAAACAACATTTGAAAATTTGAGCTCATCTCACAAATATTACGCACCGAGGTGTCTTTATTAATTTTTTATTCGGTATTTCATTTTGATCTTTCCATCCACCCCGAGATGAATTTTGATTGCGTCGACGGTGGTTTTTATTTTAATAAAACTTGTTTCAGTTTTACAAAAAAAAAAAAAGAAAACGTTGTATAAGTATTTATAATTGGAATTGAAATGAAATATTTCATCTAAAATATATATATATATTTTTTGAAAAATAAATGAGTTTAATTTATCTGAATTTTTATGATAAAAATCGTTGATGGCACGAAAATCATTTAAATTTCAGTATAGAAATATAAGAAAAATACATTTCTGTTTGAAGAAGTGTGTAGGTTTTATTATTTTTATTAAAAACCGTCAGTAACTAGAATTTTATCGATAAGATTCACTACGCACACGAGAATTAATAAGATTTTTACTATAATGGAACTTAGGTATGAAAAATACTGATAAGGCTCTTAAATATAAAATTATTCATCACCTAATAAAATCTTATAAAATATGGTAGAAATGAACCAAATATCACCTTTATATGGAACGAATAAGAAGAAGAAGAAGATAAAGGTACACACGTAGTTCGGCAGTTTCATTACCTGAAGGATTCCAAACATCCTGTACTTTGTGTCACAGGATCCGACCCTAATAAGCCGGTTATTTGAAAAGCCTCAACACACAAAGACAGATGACAAACGACAATAATGACAATTTTTATACCTTGAATTTTTTTGTCACGTTCCACACTCGACAATAACTGAAAAATCACTGAACTTCAAACACATGAACGGAGTTAAATATTCTCTTAAGAAGGATTAAAAGAGTGATTTTGGAACTATGTTCCTTACGGCAGGCTTGAATAAGATAGGGATTTTGCGGTGTGACCGAACTGAAAAAAATGTAATACTAAAAAAACGTAACAATAAAACCGTAACGCTTGTAATAGTGCCACTATATCTAGTAGGCAGGTTACCGCTAGTCTCCACACAACGCTAGCCTCTACTCAGTGTTCAGTATACGATAGACATAATGTTGACAGTTATAATATAATATTTAACTGTCACCGAAACTTTCTTAAAAGTGTTTACAAAAAATATAATAGTTATAATGAATTAAGCAAAAGATGATCTTCTCATTACAGAATCTCCTAACGAAAGGTAAGTTTAATAATATAATATAAACATTGTAAACAATATAGAAATATCCAACGATGTCAACTTTTGTGATGTGCTATAAATTAATGAAAATCATTGGTTTTTAAATGTAAAATGTGTAAATTATGTTGTAATATTTTATTTAATTGGATTATCTACACCTGTTACTAATGTTAATCTCAAAATTTATAATAAATTATTATTATTAATATGATCAAAATTTATGTAGTAAATACATAAAAATAATTTGACTAGCATATGATAACTCTTCACGATTGGATATCGTTGGAGGATCGAATACGCGGGATGGTAATTTTTTTTTAGTTTTTTTCCAGTGTTAAACAAAAAACTATAAATATTATTTTAACTTTAAATAAAATTAATTCAATTATCTTATTCCGATCATTATCATTATAAAAATTATATCTTTAGAGAATTTAATGATATATAAGCTGCCCAGACGAAAAGTACAAATTATGAAAATATGTACAACCAAAAGAAATGTAATTATTAATCTATAACGTAGTATAATCCAAGGCTTGGAGGAGATAGGGATTTTGCTGCACGACCGAACTGAAAAAAAGTAATAGTAAAACCGTAACAAAAAGTCTATGGAATAAAACCGTTAAATGAGACGTGCGCAGGCGCTACAGTCGTATACACAAGCGAGTAGTGTCGATTCTACATTAGCCGAAGGAACTTAGTTCCTACCTGGTGTCCCACGACACCATTATAACTTGTTAATTAAAACTTGTACAAGAAAAACATTGGAAAAAATTAGTATGAAGTAATGATAGAAAAATTAACTAAAAGTAAACACAAATACTATAGAAAACTAAAAAGAAAAATAAAAAAATTTCAGCTAAACCTTATAAGTTGTGAGGCTTATTTAGGGATCTGACCATAGCCATTGAATCAGTTAGTACCAAAATTGCAGAATAGATTTTTACGTACTGTAAAAGAGAAAAACGGTCAAACAGATTTCAACGTTTAAAATATTATTGTAAAGGGAATGAGTTCTAGAATCAAAAAGACCAAACGGACAATAAAGGTTATACCAATAAATATATCGTTAACGGCCAAAGGCACACAGTGAAATGGAGGACACCAAAGAAGATACAGAGTCCCGAAAAAGAAGATCCCCTTTCCTAACCTGAGACTCCTCCAATCCGTAGGCATGGACCTTTCTGAAGACCTGGAAACCCTGCTGGACGAATACCCCTTTCCTAGCGCTAGATGGTGCCCACCACTCCACCACTGGATACAAAAAAAAAACAAAAAAAAATGTGCCCTTCGCGAAGGTTTCTGTGGTTCCCGTCGTCCTTGCTAAATGGAAGGGCTCCACGACGGAGGAGACACGCCACAGCGTCAATCTTCCAAACCCACATTGCACCACGTGGGTCACACTACAATACAATACCTACACATACACCATATGAAAAAGACTGTTTAGGTACGTTGGATGGAAAGAAGACAAAAGAGCAATCCAACCTGCAGCAAATGGGAAAATTTGTGAGAGTAAAACCGACGACAGATACTAACACCATCCAAACACTCCCATACATTCCCTGAAAAGCACATGAGTCCTACAGCAGGGTCCTCTTACCTACCATACTCCTATAAAATTATCCCTTTTACCCACCAATCTCTATATTCTTCAACCTTCAACCTTTAAGAAAGCTATAGTTGTCCTTCTCAGTCATTTCCGGAGTGTCACGTTTCTTTTTTTAAATAAATTATTGTGATGCATCTAAAAGTTTTTTATGTTATTTATTTTGTGGGATCTGTTACAACCAAGTCTATAAAACAGTACTTTATTTAAATGAGTATACCTATACAGTTAATCATATAAAGATAATATAAATAAATCGTATTCTAACATTTCTTTTACAATCAATTAGAAACCTCCTACTATACGGATTATGATGAAATTTTACGACATAAACGATGATTTTAAACTGTGGTGTTGCGTTCTAAAAGATAGTTAATTCCACTTTTTTATCAATTACTTAATGGTTATTGTCCGTGAGAATTGAAACCAATTAGAATTAATAGTACGATTATTCTTCAGAGATAATTGAGTCATAAATTCAACAACACAAAATTCCGAGAGAGAGCAGCTAACATTTTACTACGGGCAATAATTTCGGTTGGGTTTGATATTTAGATGCCATTAAAATATCAGGTAAATTAACGGGTGTATAAAACATTATGAGTAACTTAGAGCGAACAATCTTTACCAAGAGAAATGGTATATTATTACTAAATTGTTTCTCATAAATTGTACTTTACTCGTATAATGGAATGTTTATCAATAAATTTTAAAGTATCATTTTAAAATAGTCAGTTATCTTTTCAATGTTCTAACTTGTATGTATGTACGTATAAACAAGTTAGGGGTAACAGATACACCTGCGACCTATAAGATCTATTGTGTCCCCCTTGCTGTATTTCTGCAGCTCTTCCAGTCCTATCTTTCTTAGAAAGTTTGGGATATCGTTGGGTTTTAAGTCAGGTAGATCTTCCCTTTCTATTTCGTATGACCGTAGGTATTTGAACCTAGAATTACGTAATGCAGTGCATTCTGAGAGTATGCGTATTGAGGTTTTATCCTCTACCTCACAGAATCTGCAGTTTGCTTCATCTATCAATCCTAGTTTCTTCATGTGGCCTCTTAATCGGCAGTGCCCGGTTAGTATTCCTGTTATAATACGGAGGTTCTTCTTACTAAGGTTAACACAGCTGAGAAATCTCTTCTGGTTGTAGTTATCCAGGAGCTGCTTCGATTGTCTTAGTCCTTCTAGATCATTCCAATACTTGGATTTTTTGCTATCCAATTTTATCCATAGTTTTTCTAAGATTGTACTACTGCTAATTCCACAGGATGGTTTTGGTAACAGGTATGGGGTTTCAACTTCTTCTTTTGCCAGCTTGTCTGCTGTTTCGTTTCCTTCTATTCCTATGGTTCCTGGAACCCATAGGAGCGTAACAGTATTATTCTGTCCTAGTTCATTTAATTTGCCTTCTTTGACCATTCTATATATTGTTTTCTTACTAGCATTTTCTACTTGAATATGCAGTGGCATATGGATTAAGGTTTATTTGTATTCTGTAGGGTTTTTATTCTCTTTCTTTGATATCTCTAGTACTTGATACCTACTTTTCTTTCCAAAATTTCTTAAACGCATGTGTATGTGTATTTTTGAACAAAAATAAGAAGTTATTCTTCTTTGACGTAAAAATACCAATCACAAAGTTTAAAGAAATCTAACCTAAAAACCGTCAAAGTAGGTGAAAATATCGTTGAGCGAAAAACGGAGGTAAAATATCTAGGGCTAATCATAGACAACAAGTTAATGTGGAACAAACACAGAAACGAAATAATACACAATGCTACAAAAGCCCATATGGTGTGAAGAAACATTGCAGGAAAAAATTGGGATTGTAACCCAAGGACATTGCAATGGATCTACACGGCAATAGTGAGACCAATCATCATTTATAGAGCTACTCTGACTACTACGAGGACAAACATCTCGAAGATTTAGAGACTAGCCTGTACATGCATCACTGGAGCAATGGGAACCTGCCTTATTGCTGCAATGGAAGTACCTATTCCTAAATCTCACGCCACAAACATTCAAGTAGGAAGTGTAGAGAAGAAAACAATATATTGAATGGCCAAAGAAGGAATAGTAAAGAAAAAACCTCGATCACTTCAATCTGAACAAACTTGGGAAATGCCCTAAGATGACATGCCAAAGAAATTTAACTTTGTGAGAAAATTCAACACAAAACTGGGTAGTAAATCTGAATGGGACAAAGACACCATATTGGGGCCAAACCGAAATGCCAAAAAGTGGTATACAGACGGCTCCAAGACAGATGAAGGAACAAGTATAGGGGTTTTCGAACTTGGAGCCAACTACTCAGGAAGCCTTGAAGCATACCCAAGCATTCAAGCGGAAACCCGTGTCATCGAAAGATTGTAATCATGTCAGAAAGCCAAACAGCTATCAAAGCACTGAACTTACACATGATCAGTCTAGGAAAGCATAGGCAAACTTAATGAATGAAAAGGAGAACTCCATATTGAGGACCAGAAAAACTAACAAAAGAAGTACTGGAACGATCTAGAAGGACTAAGACAAAAGAAGACGCTCCTGGAAAACTATAGCCGATCTTTCAGGTGTTTTAACCTCAGTAAGAACAACCCTCTTATTGTAACAGAAATATTATCGAGCTAAGAGGGCACCTGAAAAACTAAGGTTAGTACTGTTAGTAGATGAAGCTAAATCCAAATTCTGTGAGGAAGAGGAAAGGAATTCATTACACATATTCTCAGAATTAATTACCTTGCGTAACTAAAGGGTCACATACCTAGGATTATAAGAAATAGAAAAGGAGGATCTACCTAACTTGAATGCTAGGAAAGACGGGACTAGAAGAGTTGTTATAATGCTGAAAAGCATCAGAAATGTAGTAACGAAAGGGGGCTACAATAGAACTTACCAGGTCGCAAATGCACCTGTCCCTTATTTCATTCATACACACAAACATACAAAAACCACCAGAATTGTAGGAAACAGATCAAGGAACACCTAAGAACCATACGTCTTTTTAATAGAGACTCACGATTCTGCGACAGGGAACTTAAAACAGTTAAACACATGCTGTACCATTACAAGGCACTGGATCGTAAGAGACAGTTAATTTTTGGAGACTAGAGAGTGTTTCTACAAACATATCGCACCCATCCTCTAGACATGCAGCCCTTTTTATAGGGTGCTAACACCCAGTAAAGGGTCCCATGAGCCAATGAAAGAAGCACAATAAAACTAACTAGGCTGCAGTACCACCTGTGACTATAAGTCAGAAGACTTTAATCTTAAAAAAATAAACATGAACACTACCCTAAAAAAGATAATAGATCTTACATCAAGGAAAAGGTAATCCAAACACTAAGTCCAATTTTAATCTAGAAACAGATAGTGTTGAAGGTTGATAGTTGAAGAATGTATAGTTTGGAAGATAAATATGATAATTTTTAGAAATTTGGTATGTAAGAGGACCCTGTTGTAGGACTTACGTCCTTTTCAGGAAATGTTTGAAAGGAGTTAGTATCTGTCGTCGGCCCCGCTCTCACAAATTTTCCAATTTGTATTTCCCAGTGCAGTTGGATCTTCTCTTCATCTACCCATGGTGCTTGAACGTGCCTAAAAAGTCCTTTTTCTTTGCTGAGAGTGTAAGTGTAGTGTGGAAGTGTGACCACGAGGGGTTGGGCGTGTCTCCTCCGTCGTGGAGCCCTTCCATTTGGCAAGGACGAAGGGAACCACAGAAACCTTCGCCCAGGGCCCATTTTTTTTGTGTCAGAAAAATTTATTTGGGATAACGGTGCCAACGACAACTTCTATTAAAATAAGACTGTTATTAATATATAGAATTACACAAAAACTAGAGCAAAGTATAGGTAATATAAAGGATTAATTAACCACCGAATTTATAGAAACTATCAGGAAACAAATTGTTCGTATTTAACCGGGACAACTGTTTGAAGTTCAGCTTCTATTAACAGGAGGCAGTCATTTACATGAACACTACCCTGTAGATGTAATTAGGTCCTGCAGCAAGGTTTAGGCAATCTAATCACTTGGTTAACCCACCAGAATTGTAACAACTTAATCAACAATTTTTAATCTAAAGTTTAGTTATCAGTTTTTTTAAACAATATGAGAACTGTTTACTAAAAATAATTTGTTTTTGTATAATTATTATTCGTAATGAAACAGAAATATAAGCCAAAAAATATATGCTACAAAAAAATTTCATACAGCTTTCTTTTAATCATCCCTATTCCTACTAGTCTACTTTTAGTTTTATTTTTACAAAAAATTTTAATATTTTCGTTCATACTATACATCAGTACCCGAGTAACTTTTTTTTTATTAATTTTCTCGAAAAGCTCTCATTCATTTGTTCCCCATCGAAAACAAAAGACGTCATCTTCTGCAGTGAACCATTAGAAGTCGCAAAAGGGTAAAAGTTGAAATAAAGGATTCATCGTAAAAGTGAATTGTTCATTTTGTAAATTAAAGCAACATTCGAGACACGATAAAACTGGTTGTACTGAAGTAACTCGAGACCCGAAATATTTTAAGAAAATTCCTTAATATTAAATTAGCAACGAAAAGAGACGAAATGAGCTTAATACAATAATTCACTGCTTCTACCATTTCCTTCATTGAGATTAATGATTGCGTATATTATCTTTTGTGTTTTATGCTTTTTATACGTTACGGTTATTTCTCTTATTACAACTTTTTCGTATTTTGTGTTATCTCCGTCAGGGAGGCTATAATAATGGAAAAGGTACGTGGATGCTCGTCTTCGGAGCTGACAAAAAATAACAAACTAGAAAATTAGCTATTTAGATTTCGTCATTTGGTTCACAAAATATATAAATTTTTAGATGAGATTCTTAAGAACTTTTTTTTAAATCTACAATTCCAACGGATTTATTTCTGTTGATTATGATTTTCATGTCACTAATTAGAAATAAAGAAAATTTAAATTATAATATGGAAAATTAGTTTATATTTCAAATAGTCAAAGTTCAAAAAACTTGAAAAAAAATAGAAAAGAGTAGTATGAGAGTAAGTTTGAGGTAAAAGTTTTAAGAGAGATTGATATGGTATATAATGAGGAGGAATGGTTGACTAGCAATTGTTATGTCAGTGGCAGAATCAAAACCAGAGGTAATGGAACTTTGAGACTAATTACGGAGAAAGACAATTATTAAGGATGTATGTATGTATGTAGTTAGGGGTAACAGATACACCTGCGACCTATAAGATCTATTGTGTCCCCCTTTTCTTGCTATATTTCTGATGATTCCTCAGATATATAGCAGCTCTTCTAGTCCTATCTTCCTTAGAAAGTTTAGGATATCATTGGGTTTTAAATTAGGTAGTTCTTCCCTTTCTATTTCGTATGACCCTAGGTATTTGACCCTAGAATTACTTAATGCCATGCATTCTGAAAGTATGTGTATTGAGGTTTCATCCTCTACCTCACAGAATCTGCAGTTTGCTTCATCTACTAATCCTAGTTTCTTCATATGTCCTCTTAATCGACAGTGACCGGTTAGTATTCCTGTTATAATTCGGAGGTTTTTCTTACTCAGGTTAAGACAGCTGTGAGATCTCTTCTGGTTATAGTTTCCCAGGAGCGTCTTCGATTGTCTTAGTCCTTCTAGATCATTCCAGTACTTGGATTTTTCGCTATCCATTTTTTTCTTTAGTTTTTCTAAAATTGTACTACTGCTGATCCCACAGGATGGTTCTGGTCCCAGGAATGGGGTTTCAGCTCCTTTTTTTGCCAGCTTGTCTGCTGTTTCATTTCCTTCTATTCCTACGTGTCCTGGAACCCATAGGAGGGTAACAGTGTTATTCTGTCCTAGTTCATTTAATTTGCCTAGGCATTCCCAGACCATCTTTGAATTGATTGTATCTGAGTTCAGAGCTTTGATGGCTGCTTGACTATCTGACATGATTACAATCTTCTGTCTACGATAGTTCCTTTCAATGTTAAATTCTATACATCTTGCGATGGCACGAATTTCTGCTTGAAAGATGCTTGGGTACGTACCCAAGCTTTCTGAGTATTTGGTTCTAGGTCCAAACACCCCTGCTCCTGTTCCTTTATCTGTCTTGGAGCCGTCCGTGTACCATTTTATGGCGTTTTGGCTTAGCTCCAATATTAAGGATAGCTAGAGAAAAAGATAAATCTTTGAAAGACATTAGCCATATGACAAATTAAGAACAAAGAAGGTAGAGTTTTAAAATATACAATTAAGACGAAAGGAATATTACGAGAAGCTGCTGAACGTGTTAGATGAAAGAGATTTATTTAAAAATGATATTGCAGATTTTGGAATGGTGAAAGACGTGTCTAGGGAGAAAATGAAGAGTGCATTGAAAAAGATGAAGAATTGAAATAAGGTGGAAGTGGATGGGATATCACCATGGTCCCTATTCACTAACCGTGTGAATGCTCGTGTAGGAGAGCTCTCTCATAATTTAGCTTCACTGCGCAAGTCACTCCCCTAAAATTATAAAATCCGTATTCACGTTCTAAGAGAATGCTCCTACGCGAGTACTTTACTGGGTAAAACCAAGAGAATTGATACATTTTGAAAGAGTGGAGTGGACTTGCGCACAATGGGTGTTGTCTTATGACAGACATGACATGGGATTTTTCAATACAGTTTATTTTTCATGATTTGTTATTGCTAGAGTTTATGTTTGGTTCATTGCTGATTATTTAGTTTTTGTTAGTCTTTTTGTTGTTTTATTAGTGACAATTTTCTGCCAGTGTGTTGTTTTTGGGGTTATAAATTGTTTTTAAAATGGATGATGATGATTTATAGTGATGCAAATGCTAATAAATGATCTTGACGATGCGAAAAAACAAGCGGCAAATAATATAGGTACCTCGCCTGTATTTTCAACGTCAGGACCCTTTCTTGAGATTGTCAGATTTATTATTATTCTTCTCATCCCGGTGGCTGTTTATATTTTACAAACCTAAAGTACCAAATAAATAGTTCAAATGTGATGGTTAAACTTGGCAACGTTGAGCAAAAAGTAGTAGACTCGCCGATCTATCGTGAATGTGGCTTTTTAGGATCATGTGAGCGATGAGTGAGAGAGTACTCACACCGATGAGTAGTCGTACACGAGCACTCTCACAAGTTACAGAATAGGGGCCCTGAAGTTTCGAAGGTGCTTGGTGAGGATGGAATATATATTCTATTGGACCCAATGAAAAAGTGATGAATCGAGAGATAATACCAAGTGAATGGAGAAAAAGCGTATTTTGCCAATCTACAAAAGTAACGGAAAAGTAAAGGAATAGGTATGGTAACTATAAAGGTATATATTTTAAAAATTTGGTAGAATGTAGTTGAGAAGAACCTGAGAAAAAAGATGAGTATAAATGAAGAGCAATTTGGATTTATACCTAGGAGAGGAACAACTGATGCTGTTTTTGCCATGGAGAGGTGTCCTGAAATGCAATGAGAGACTTGTAGAAAGCGTATTTGAGTAGATGAGTGTTATGACTAATGAGATAAGAGGTACCGGTTCATAAAATAGATGTATGCGGATGATATTGTAATTGTAAATATTGTGAAAGAGTGACAGGAAGAAAACTTGAGAAATGGAGAAAAGCGTTTGAAAGTAGAGGCTTAAGAGTGAGCAGGACGAAGACTGAGTATATGATAACAGACGAGACGAATGCATTTTAAATCAATCTGCAGGACTAAGTGCTACCAGGTGTCCAAAACTTTAAATATTAATGGTCTATACTAGAAAAGAATAGGTGGTTAAATAGTGTGATTAATCATACAATTAAGTGTGGATGGATGAACTGAAGAAGATTGAGTAAAAGTTTAAGTAACAGGTACCAGAAAGTTGTAAGACCCGCGTTGATATATAAGTCAGTAACCTCACCAATTACACAAGAGCAAGAGAGAAAGTTATAAGTGGCGGATGTTGTTTGAGATATGTGGATTAACCAGGAGAGATATAGTAAGAAAAAAAAGAGTAAGTTACAGTGAAAGTGGGACAGCTAAACAAAAATCTAGAACAATTGGTTGTGTTGTTTTAGTCATGTAGAGGAGGGATGAGAATTATGTAGGTTAAAGAGTAGAGGAATGAGAGATTAAGGGTAAGAGAAAGAGAAGAAGACCGCGGAAAGATAAAAAATAGTTGAGGTAAATGGATAAAAATTATGGATAAATAAAGGATGATCCAAACGGAAAAAATTGAGGAGAGAGGATGCATTATATAGAGACAGATAGAAAGGAATAATCAGGAAGGCTTAAAGTTGAAGCAAACTGTGCTTGGACTAAGAGATAGGAAGAAGAGTCCTCAAGTTTAAAAAATCTGATAGAAAGATTCTGTGGAACAAGCCATGGATGCCTTTAAAATAGCGATTTTGCAGATGTTAACTGAAGACTGAAATAACTGTTTTACCAATTGGTTTCAATATATGCATCTTGGTGTGTCATATTTTGAGAAGCTATAAAGTACTTAAGTCTTTTTGGCTATATGCAAAATTAAAAAGACAACCCTTTTTGGTAAAATTTACAAAACTTGTGTCCTTATGTCTGGCTACTTTGCATTATGTTGGTATCGTGCGCGCCAGAAGAAGTTTTAACTTTTAAAATATTTCGTTATTAAAATCACAAGAAAATTAGCAGAAATGTTGATTTTATTTATATTCTCTTTATTACTGCTGGAAAACACATTATTATTTATAATATATCAGCAGAAAAGCTTATTGTAGTGTTTTTTTTATATACGTATAAATTCCTATTATTTAAAATTATAATGAGAAAGAATATTACCCATCACAATTTACAATATTCTTGTCTGAACGTTTTTTTTTCTCATTTTCCTTGTTATGTTTATTGAATATTCTGTAGGTTCCATTAAGTTTTCAAATTGAAAAGAAAAGACGCAGATTAAGCTAGATAATCCTTTTTACTTTAATAAACACTTTTTGGGACAGGGTGTACTGGTCTGTCTCTTCGATTCAATTATATAAAACCCAGAAGGACTACCGCCTTCTCATTAGGTAAATTAAAGAAATTGGGCTTCCAAACGCATTTAATCCAATTGAATTAAAACACCCTATCGCTTTCCAAATCAACTACAGAACTTTCAGTATCAATCTACAAAATAAAAAAAGTCTCTTTGTCTGTATATATAGGAGCTTAAATATATCTAAAACCAAAAAATTGAATATTTAATCTATATATATATAAAAATGAATGCTTGTCTGTATGTCTGTATGTACTCAATGAACTCAAAAACTACTGGACCGATTATTATGAAAATTGGTATGTATATTATGTATTTTTCCACGGAGAAGGTTTCTATGAGATGCTCATTGATGCCACTCGCCACCAGGTGGAGCTGCAGAGTCGCAACTTCTGTCCCGTTCAACCGATTGTCATGAAAATTGGTATGTATATCTATTTTTCCACGAAGAAGGTTTGTATGATATGCTCATTGATGCCACTCACCACCAGGTGACGCTGCAGAGTAGCAACTTCTGTCTCGTTCAACCGATTGTCATGAAAATTGGTACGTATATGTATTTTTCCACGGAGATAGTTTGTTTGATATGCTCATTGATGCCACTCGCCACCAGGTGGCGCTGCAGAGTAGCAACTTCTGGCCCGTTTAACCGATTGTCATGAAAATCAGTATGATGATGTATTTTTAATGGGTAAGATGAATATGATATTCGTATTTATGAAAGTTACCACCAGATGGCCCTTCCATGTATCAAATTCAATACTGATTAATAGATACCAATACGAATTCGTATAATTATAAGTTCGAAAAATATATTTTTGGTGAGATAAGTAAAACAAAATTATAAACTTTTTTTCCTTCTCTATCTTTTCTTCTCTTTTATTTTTCTTAAATTTATTTTAGTAGTTGGCGTCACAACGCGCGCCTGGTACAGCTAGTTCTTAATAAAAAAAGCATTTTGCGTATTTTTATGAAAGTTGTTGGTAATTTTATTTAAATTTAAAAGTGCTTATATAATAGGTATAAATATAAAATCCGAATTGCCTACTTAACCAGAATGCACAATTTTTTTAATGAATTTTTCAATAAAATCTAACGAATCTGAAAATTTTTTAAATAGGTAAACAAACCGAATGGCTTTGTCAGACTCTCTACTTTGCCAATTATTGAATGAAAAACGCTGAGATATTCGTTTTAGTATTACGTATTATCTTGCAATAAAATCTTTTTGAAAGAATATTGCTCTACAGAGTAAATAAAAGTACTTTTTTAATAAAAGTTTATTAGTCCGACGTCTGCTTGGTTATGACACATTCAGTTCTCTAGTTGAATATTCATGTATAATGATGAGAAAGAGAGAACAGTGGAAAATGGAAAAAACATGGAAAAGAGTATCCTCATACTCAGCATTAAAACTGCAGGTGTACATATTGCAGTATTGACTTAATTAAGATTTAATATTTGAAAATATGTCCAAGCGAAATTGGCAAAAAGCAGTGGAATTAACGCATCAATCAGTGTTAAAAATTCGAGAATATTGAACGGAATAATCTCTACGTTCTAGTATTCAATTTGCACACCAATAATTAAACAACCTAAATTTTTAAAAAGAACATTTTTATTCGTTTTCTATTTATACACCAATATTTTTTACCAGAAAATAAATAGGTGTATTTCTTTTTGGTTATAATATTGTCAACATTAGTTTTAGGATTAAATTTTTAGGGCTGTACGTAAAATATTATCTTTTTGGCTCATTAATGCGAAGGGATACTAAGTTTTTTGTTGGACAGCGAGAAGAGGATCAAGACAAAATCTATACTAAAATTATAAAGGTAAAACTGTGTTTGTCCATCTCTTATGTCAAACCGGAGCAACGGATTGGTGCGATTTTTTTATGGATATGGTTGAAGGGCTGGATAGTGACATAGACAACTTTTTGTTTCTTTCTATTCCTCCACTTTTCTAAAATAGTTTGTGAGCATTCCACAATTTTCAAAGCAGAAAGTTACCTAGTTAACCACTTTAATAGTTTTTGCCACCATTAAACTACTTAACTCTAATGATGGTCAATCGCACTTAAGCAAAAACGAGAGGTTTAAAACTAAACATGTTATACTGGATCTATAATATGGTGGTTAAACCAACAGTCACATATGCAACTATGGTATGGTGGCCATCATCAAGCTAAGCAAAGTTTAAAAACTTGCTTGTTATGGCTTAACTGGAGCTCTGAAACACACAAGAACAGCACCTATGGAAGTTATGTTAGACCTTCCTAATCAGATACTCTTGAAGGGAAATGCAAACGTGGGTTTCTACAGGTTATAAGTACAAAAAACTGAGCAACATTTTTGTAAGTCCACCACAAAATAAAGCAGGGAATTAGAGAAGACATCTAAAAAAGCAAATCAGACTACATGGTTACCAAATACCTGCCAGAGAAAGCATTTGAGGTAGCAATAAATCAACGTGAGGAATGGCAAAATGCGAGCATTCTACCCAAGCTTCAGGTTACACAAATAGGTCTAAGACTGAAGAGGGTTTAGAAGCAGGAATTTACAGCAGTGACGGAAACGTAAAAAAATCTGTATATTTGGGATACATCTTATTTCAAGCAGAAGTATATGTTATCTTGCATTGCGTAAGAGAAAATAATTTGTGTATTTTAGTGGATCAATATAAACACAGGTAACCAGTTGGCTTGTGGGGCTATAAAGTGCCTTAAGAATAGTAAACGAATGCAGAGTAGCTTTCGATATCCTTGGCGGAGTTAAACTAGAACATGGCAATAAACTTTTAAGAAAAGAATCAGTCTTAGTACCTATTCTAGCGTCTAGAGCCAGCTTCAGGGGTACCAAAAAGTACTGAAGAACTGGATGTTCCGATATTGGTTTCCCGTTGGATCTCTCATTTGCCAATAGAATAGCAAAAAGCGGTTCACGTCAATTGGTTTCAAAAAGCATTGGAACTGTTCAATAAAGGAAGCTCAAAAAATGTTTTTATAATTCACGTTCACAAAGTTTCTATTTCGACACTAAAAACAGTATCGAAATAGATTCATTGTAACACTGTTTTTGGTAACTTTTTGTTTTACACAATTGGTTGCACTGCACTGATTTTCAACGAAAGAGTTCAGGTAGTAAATCAAGAAGTATGTTGTAGTAAATTATTAACTACATTATCAGTGTTATTGCTATATTCGGAATATTTTATACAAATTTGACAAACATTCTAATTTAAAATCATTAAAACTGACAAGTGTCAAAACTGTCAAGATTGCCAACATAAATAAATATTTCGAAAAACACTCATTTTACTTTTTTTTATACTTTTAAAAGTTCATTATAAAAAATAGTATGTAACACTCGAGTTACAATGACGGTTTGTAGTACTCGTACTACGAAACCTCTGTCATTGTAACACTTGTATTACAATATACTATTATAGTATTGTTGATGGCGATGAATCTTGGATTTAGTTCTACGAACCGAAAAATAAACGCTAATCCGTATTTCACGATGGGTAAAAACCAACAAAAGTGATCCATTCTTGTAGAGTGTCAAAGCAAATATTTGCAACTTTTGTGTCCAAATCTGGTCATGTGGCTACATTTGCTTTAGAAGATAGAAGAACGTTTGTTTCAATTGGAATTGGTATATAAACGTTTGGTTACCAGAAGTTGCTTCAAGACATCAAATTGTTAGAACATCCACCGTATAGTCCCGACGACTTCTTCACGTTCCCGAAGATCAAGAATTGAATGCGTGGCAGCGATTCCAGTCATCAGAAGAAGCATAATCGACAACACAACTAACACATACATTTTTGGCCAAGCACACTGCAGAATTTGTATTAAAGACGTGCGCTAGAAGTAATGAAATACTTCACAAAATCAACAGGAATCAACAACCAGTCATTACAGAATTCCTTACCATGCATCTGTCAAGAGACACCTGTCCACTATACGAATGTTTAATGGAGATTATGAGGTAGG
This sequence comes from Altica lythri, assembly GCA_964028335.1. Taxonomy (NCBI): domain Eukaryota; kingdom Metazoa; phylum Arthropoda; class Insecta; order Coleoptera; family Chrysomelidae; genus Altica; species Altica lythri. The sequence continues at coordinate 18,490,532 of OZ034801.1, read as the reverse complement.
AAATCTGAAGCATTTAAGCACATATTATACCATTGAGAGGCACTGGATGGTAGTAGACAATCGATTTTTTATTCGATGTTATTATAGATAATTCACTTAAGAAAATTTTAAAATGCTATTGTATATAAAGAATTGGTTACCGTTTTTAATTCTACAGGTGTTTTCTTATATCTCGACTAATATATCAAATATTGATGTCTTAGTCCTGGTGTAAATTGATGACAAAATAGCAGGGATCCATTGAAATATTTCAAATTACCCCGTAGATCACTGCCTTAGGCAATGAATTTGCCAACATTACCCCTGAACAAGTTAATATCGCCGTGAGTATTACGCCGTAATGGGTTGTAATTTGCTTCCTACCGGGATAGCTCGGGTTATTATTCCCCATTCCCTGACAGTGCCTTTTTCCAATTAATAAATCAACACCCAGTAACAACGGCCCGTAATCCACTTAATACTGATTTATATTCATACTTATCGTCAGGTAATCCCTAATATTTAGAGGTCCATTCTAACGAAATATGTCCCATTAGGTGTTACGCATAAAGAACTATTATATATCATATCCGAAATGGGACCCTCTTTTGTATTGTGTGGTCCCTGATACTGCCATTTCAGATTTTTCATACACAACACAGAGGCGTACAAAAAATAGTTTCCATATTGTTTCAATAAGTGTTTTATACACTGGATACGTTATGTATCATCTTTGACATTTTGTTATATAAGACTGTCACAAAACGTTCTGCTCGTTTTATCTTTTTACCTTGCCTAAGGTTATATACAAGATGCAAAGCGACCAGCGAAGTACCATTTTTGGAGTGAAGATGGAGCCACTTATTCAGTTTCTACAATTACTAATAAAACAACCATGTATAAATAACATATTCAGAAATTAAATAACTCACATAATTAAATATAATTTTCATATACTAATAGAATTGCAGTTCTTAATTAAAATTACTTTTATATAAAGGACTAGCGCCCGCCCCGGCTTTGCACGGGGATTAAAGAAAAATAACAAAAGCCAATAAATTTATTGGGTCAACGCTTACATGTTGTTTTATTTTCTGGCAGCAAAATAAATAAATTTTCAGGTGCTCCGACCCGCCTTAGGCGGTTGGCCATGAGGAAAACCGATCCCTACTATTTGGAAGGTTTGACCTTGAGAATTATTATTAGTAAAAGCGAAAGATGTTTTGATAGGAAATTGAAGCGGTTTAAATGGATTTGGTAGATCAGTTGAGATCATCGGTATCCTCAGTGTATGAGCTAGTTGACCAGCTGGTGGTTCAGTTATATTGGTTGCTACAACTTAATTGTCCTTTAATTCCTTTATAAGTAGCCTCGTCCCATTGCACATGCTAAATTTGTGATATCTGTCATGATTATGAAATAATACCAAGATGAAACTTTTAAAAAATTAAAAATTAGTTATTGTGACGTAACTATAACAGTTAGATATATGTTGTCGCGGCATTTTTTGTAGATATTTATATATTCTTTAAAATCGTAGTACATTATTTTATTCTATAATCAATAGTATTCTCAGCGCACGCGATGTAAGGATTTTAAGGTAATTTTTGGTTACATTAATGGCATTTTAGTAAGGATCCCTATTTTTTTTTAAATGAAACATAGCCTATGTCACTCGGGAATAGTGTAGCTTGCCAACGGTGAAAGAATTTTTGAAATCGGTCCAGTAGTTTCGGAGCCTATTCATTTCAAGCAAACAAACAAAAAATCAAACCTTTCCTCTTTATAATATTAGTATAGATAAGCAAAATAGATGTTCGTACTATGATTATGAATATTAAATTTTATCACAATAGATTAGTTTTCAGTTATACCGGGTTAAGCCGTTGTACTGTTACCAACTTCACTCCGACATATTTGACAAAGAGATAATGACATACACGTCAATTTTTTTCTGATGACAGATCATTGTATTGTTTAGAAGGCACCAAAAGCCTTTATGTCTAAGATATTTTTGAACAAAACAACTCAACAAAACGTAATTGTAGAGTTGCAAAAGGTGCGGAGACTTGCTTGTATAGGCGCTAGAATATCATATCATAAAGAGGATTGCTGTGGAAAGCATTTATCTGACAACAGGGACTAATTCTCTAAAACCTAATAATCTTACAGGACATCTTGGAATTCTAAGGGTCAAAGAAACCCAATTCATTACTTTTACGTCTTCCTCTACCTGGTTCAGCCCTCTTAACCTGGGTCTTTCTCTTTTTCTTGGTCCTAGCGGTGTCCAGTTCGTGATTCTTTTTATCATTTTTGTAGGTGTTCTTCTCATTATGTAGCCTGCCCATTCTAATTGCCTTGTTTTTATTTACCTTGCTATGTACTCTCTTCCCATTTCTTGTTCAACTTTTTTGTTAGTCTTCATTCTTATTTCCCCATCACTTGTTATTTTTGGTCCCAAAATTGATCTCATTATTTTTCTTTCCACTATTCTTAGATTTTCTTCATCTTTTTTTGTTAGTGTCGTGGTTTCCATTGCATAGGTGATAACTGGTCTAATCAATGTCTTGTACATTTTGATTTTTGTTTTTCTGCTGAGGTTTTTGGATCTGAGTAGTTGTTTATTCCTTCCAAAAGCTTTCATACCTTTCTGGATCCTCTCCTGTATTCTCTCTTTGCTGATTTTTCCTATTGTTACTTGAGGTCTATATTAGAAGTAAAAAATTTGGAACAATATTGATTAATTTAACAAATGCGTGTCATTTTACTATAGTCGTTTGAATAGGTGATATTATATTCGCTCAACCCTGTATATTATTTAATTATTTTTATTTTACGGACTTGTTTTATTTCATTTCTAGATTTAGAAATATTGAATTTATAATACATTAAAACTTAAGCTTTCTCTCTATTGGTTGAGCATGTTTTTAATCAGTTGATTGATATTTTTTAATGCTTAAGAGATAAATAAAGGCGAGACTATTTAATTAGAAAACAAACAAATATTACAAACAAATTCATTTTAATATAATTACATTATAAATATCATTTGTTTATTTAAAAAGAACTTGATGATTGATTTTTAATAAAAGCTAATTAAAGTACATAGCAATAATTCCTTAAATACCAAGCGTGAACGACCGAAAATAAAAGAATAATTGTCCAAAACTGCTACGTTACGAGAACAAATACTTTTTATAGTTTGTAAGTGTTTTTGTCAGCAGGGCATCTTCATCCTTACATGCTCTCTGTTCAGTAACAATCTGTCAAGTCAAACTGTCTGAAATATTGTCTTGGGACCACCCTTGTTTACACTGACAACAATAAAAATACAAAACTTTTCAAGCACCGTTTATTTTATGCAACCGAACCGAAATTAAGTTTTAGTACCACCCATGAGATAGATGTTTCGCACTTTTTCTGCACATTTGTTACTCATTCTTACAGTGGCGCAGAACCAATAACTTTATCAAGGTCTAATCAGATTTTAAAGCAAAATTAAAAAAACAACTCTTCTTATCAAACACAAAAGTTTATTCAAATCGTTGCAAAGAGTTATGCGCGAACAAATATTAAATATTCGGCGATTAACGAACTCGATTTTCTTAATCATAAAAAAGTAACAAACAGTTATAAAAATAAAATGAATGGGACCTATTTGCACCACTCCTCTATCAAACAATAAAAAGTTTAATCAAATCACCACATTAGTTAAAAAGTTATGCCCGAACACTAGAATACTACATAGAATCTTTGAGCAGGCGATGAACGGTGAGAACCTACCAGAAGACTGGAACCAATCATATTTCATCTCTCTTCAAGATAGGCAACAGGAGGAAGTACGAAAATTACAGAGGTCTCATTATAATCTATATGGTAGGGAGAATATATGGTAAAGTCCTTAGAAAGAAGATAAAAGGGGATAGAAAGAACAAGATAACCGAAAATCAGGCAGGGTTCAGGGCGGGAAGATTATATATTGACCACATTTTCACAACTAGGCAGTAGAAAAAGACTAGGAACAGAGTCCTGTATTTCGCTTTTATAGGAAATACCTCTGCCACTAATCCATGCAACATAAGAATTATATTGGAAATAGTCTGACTTCAACAATTCATCCTACAAAAGGGCTTCGCCAAGGATGTCCCACGTCCCCAATTTTGTTTACAGTATTTCTGGTATATACTTTAAAACAATAAAGAAGAAAATGTAAAGGAATGGCAGTACCCGTACTGTTTTGCGGATGATCAGGTCATTGCTCAAGACACTGAAGATCTTAGTTATATGGTGCGAAAATTAAAAGAAGAATATGATAAATCAGATCTCGAAATAAACTTCAGCAAAACAGAATACCGGAACACGTCATAGAAATTATGGAAAACTTGGAAATATATGAGAACGTTGTCGTAAAAAGTAGCGGAAATTTTTAAATTTTGGCTTCCAAATTCTAAAACTGGAAGAACACAGTATGATATAGCAAACTGTTGGATGGAGCAGAAGTGTAACTTTATAGGAACACAAAATCAAGGATATACGACATATAAGATCCATCATCACGTACAGGGCAGAATTGGGTAATGAACAAAAAAATACAAAGTAAAATAACTGCAGTGGAAATGCACTATTGAAGATTTACTAAGAATAAGAACTGCTATTCTTCTTAAGGATTCATCGAACCGCTGATAGGAACTTTCCTACAGAACTTAGCGATCTACTTGACTACACCCCCTTTTACTACAGCTAGATACAGGAAGACAGGATGCAAAGAATGTGTACTTGACGAAGGTTTCTGTGGTTCCCCTCATGCTTGCTAGAAGTGTAACTTAATAGGAACACCAAATCAAGAATATACGCCTTACGATCCATCATGACGTACGAAACAGAATTGGGTGATGAACAAGAAAATACAAAGTAAAATAACTGCACTGGAAATGGACTATTGTGGGCGTGGCTGCAGATTAACTACCCTAGACAGAATATCCAATTTGAAAATTCGGACAAGGATGAAGAATGAAAAAGATAACATATATTGAAGAGAAGAGACTATTATGGTATGGCCACGTAAGGCGTGGTGGCCATGATCACTGAATTAAAAGAGACTGGAGTCCAATGAGTAGAAGAAGAAGAGGTAGTTTTAGAAAGTTAACATCACCATGGAGAAGACAGGTTTGCAAGATGGAAAGTGGGAGAATAGAGATGTTTGGCACTTTGTCGCAGACTTCCAGGCCTCGCTTACGGCCCGTCCTAGTTTTTTGTCTACTCATCCAAAAAACAGTATTTTCCGGATTTGTTAAATAAATTACTATTCTTTTTATATTTTTGTTAAAGAGTATTTGAAGTCACCCCTTACCTGGGCCCATAAAGGAGACCCTTTTCCGAACCAAGACTCGAGTTCAAAAAAGTTTTGTGTAACGCCACTGGAGAATGTGTAGTAAAGCGACTGCGATGAAATTTGTTTTTTTATCAAAGTCACATGTTGATGGTTTGTGCTTTTGCTAATTTATCACTGCGGTGGTTTTAATTATAGAACTTTATTCGAAAATAAAAAATATAAATAACTACTTTTGCAATAAACCACAGTGTAGACCAGTAGCTATTGGAAATAAATAATTCCCTGAACATAAGAAGATTTACTTCAATTGCAAAATTCTAGGATATCACATTTCGAGGAATATCCTTCCATTTCCAAACCAGATATCCTGGTTAAATCAGGACGAATGGTAATATCGAATATTAAGGTTTCGTTTGACTGGAAACATAAAAATAAACAACGAAAGCAAAAATATAAACCTATTACTATCATCCCCTTTAAGGAAATAGATATAAAGGGAAATAAATTTTAGGTTACAAAAAAGATGTAGTTAAACAGCATTCGAAACAGAATTTAAAAGCATGTATTTACATCATATATGTACTTTCTCAATTTTCTGTAATACTGTTTTAAGCAGAAGCAGTAGAAAAAATACATTTTTGGTTTGGAAATTATCAAAAAAGATGGCCTGATGGGTCAACCTCTTTTCGAATTTTTCCTCAAACTGTTTCTTTCAGTTTTTGGTTTTAAGCTACAATTAAGAGCAACCAACTCTATTTTACGATTTTTTTATACATTATTTTATTATATTATATAAAGTTTCCATTGATTATGCTTCCTTCTATACAAATTATGTAATAAAAACGTAAAAAATCGTAAAAAAACAGAAATTAAACGACGTAAAATTCTAGATAACCAAGCTTAAAAGTTGTAAAACATCGGCTGTTTTAAATTCTCGTCTTTGTTCCTCGCGGTTGAATAATTTGTTAAGATAATTTTTCGGTAGAGCAAACCAAGCACGCGTACCCTTTTATTTACTTATTCATTCTACGCTTCTGGCCTTAATACCTTTTTATTCAGCAAAAGTAGACTGCACAGAATGTTAAATATGTCCCTTCTGTTCTTTTTTTTATCACTGATATGTCTTCTTCTTTTACCCTAGGATATCATGGTGTTAAAAATACTGTATCGCATTATTATAATCAATGTGTTTTTGAAGTGATAACTTCTTATGGCAGGGTAACTGATTTTTAGCGTAACGCGTTGAAAAAAGCGTTTATCATAACGCGCTGTTTATCGTTGTTACAACCAGGCGCAGTGAAACATAATAATAATAGAAATGTGTAAATATTAATATTAATATTAATACAAATAACTTTAATTTATTTATTTACTTATTTATTCCAATAATTCGTTCATCTATGATTTAATGTCTTTTAATTATAATTTAAATTCATTCTGAAAATATTTGGTCATCCTCGGGAGTTCTCGTAGCAGGTTGTCTAAGAAGATGACAGTCTGATTAGCCTAATTTTAGCATAAAAAAGACGTGCTTTGGTGGTTTCATTTGTGATAAATAAATAAATAAATAAATAAATAAAATAAAAATTGATTATAAAGTGTGTTATTAATGTTATTATTCATAATAAGGATAAGAATTTAAGTTTTAAGTGCGTATTAAATAGCAATTAGGCCGTTCAACGTAAAGGGTGGCTGTATTGCGAATTACTACGCGACTGATTAGAAATTTCGAACTGTAATAGTAAAAAAATTTTGTATCGTAATTAGTGAAAGCTATAGTGATAAAAAAAACGGTTAAAGGAGTTTATTTGTGGTAAACATTAAATAAAGTTGTGTTGTAGTGTCTAATTAACGGAAATTACGGTAAGAATTGTGTTATTCAGTAAAAAATTTATCAAAAACTTAGATTACAAAATGATACTTGTGATAAGCTCGCCAAAATTACTAGTGCTTAATATCAGCGTCAATACATGTTGAAGAAAAAACTGGAAGAATAGGTGAAATCCGATCCTGCTGAAATAATCAGGCCGTTCCACGTAAAGGGTGGCTGTATTGCGAATTACTATGCGACTGATTAAAAATTTCGAACTGTCATATATAGTAAAAAATGTTTGTATCGTAAAAAAGTTCAATATTAAATAGTTCAACTTGGATTAGTTGAAGTTATCAATTCTGTCGCGCGTCCTGAGACGCACATTTTTTTTAATAACTTGGATTAATTTTATTAAAATTAATAGATTTTATAACAAAATTTTAAAAGTAATAATTGTGATTTTTTTTCTTTTAACTTAAGTTTTAACGCAGGAAAGGAATTTTTTAAATATATATATTTTTTAATTTATTACGATTTATCCCCTATTTTATTGTACTTTCTGATTTTTTTACGATCTTTTCGGTTTTTGTTTTTAAATTTTTAATATCTGTCTTTTCTATTTATTCCAGTTTTAAAGGATTTTTTCAATATTTTCGTTTTTGTTAATTTATTTCTGATTTTTGAAGTTATACTTCTATTTATGCACTGGATTTGTGTGGGGTTAAATGGCAAAAATCGAAAAATCATTAAATAGGTAATGGTGTGAGTAAGAGAGAGAGACAGAAACACATATAAGGTATCAGTACATTGAAAAGAGATAGATATACAAAAAAACAATCTGAGCTAATGTTTTGGAATATCATAGTGGCGTATTACATTGTGTTTGACAGATTGCTTTATAATTCTGTCACGTAAGTAAACATATAAAGTTTAGTATTTTATATTAATATTATTAATCATAATATTCAGTAATGAGTATTGTATTGTAGTCCATACTACCGTCACATGGTTGCATTATATTTTGCACTATGGGGTTTTGTAAACACTTTTTTTTTACATTTTGTACTGTTTAGTTTTAGTGTTTGAAGTAAGAACACACATCAACTGGTCTTATTTTGCTAAGTATTTATTTAATTGAATACAGTTAATTTTTTTAAAAAAATTATTTCTACTTTCCTGTGTTTGTAGTTATTAAGTTTTATTAGTTAACAGTGATGCCATTGATATATATTTGATGGCGCCGAGTGATGATGATATAAATGCGAAAATTACATGCGCGAGTTGTAAACGATCTCTAAAAGGCGAATTAAAATGTACCAAATGTGAAAAACAGTATCATCCTGCTTGCCTAGTTCGCCTAAGAGGCGCAAAAGTGGTTGGTCAAAATTTAATCATCTGTCCATCATGTGCTGAAACTGAAAATGATGGCGACCATGCGTGGAACAATGTCAATGTCTAAGAAGAGAGAACAGTTTAATGAACCAATTGCTCATCCAGATGATAAAAAATCACGACTTATTACATGGTAAACTGAACGATATGGAAGACCTGGTAGAAAAACTCTCCATAGAATTGAAATCATTACGTGACGAAAAGGTAAACAAGATAACAACCCCTCTACCTCCTGTTCCTCACGCCATTGCTTTGTCATTGCCATCGAAGGCGCGCACGAACAAATCGAGCGCACGTAGGACGTGCTCTACGACTACGCAGGTTGAGGGTAAGTTACACCAAACCGAGCTGAAGTTGGATACAGGTTGTGATCGTGCCCGCAAAACATATGGTCAAGTGGCCAGTCGTCCTGTAGCAACAGCAGAAACAGAAAATTTTGATAATCCGAACAGAAAAAAAGAAGACTTAGCCAATAACCAAAATGGGATTTTTCAGATTCAACTTCATAAAAAAAAACACCAACAATACAAAAAACGTCTGGGAAATGCGGAAGTATCCCAGGAAAATGAAATAAATGGCTTCTTGGGTGGAAAAAGAAGAGCTTGGATATATTTAAATCGTGTTAAAAGACAAGCAACTGAGGCTATGATAACAGATTACACAAAAAAAAGGTGGGTTTTGAAACTGAGAATATTTGCGTAAGGGAGATACCCACTGATCCAAACAAACTCAAATGCTTTGTTTTAACTGCACCGTTAAAGCGCAAGGATGAGCTATACGATCCAGATTTCTGGCCTCGGATGGTTGGCATTAAGAGATTTGATTTTACGAAACACAGAGAATTTTTGCAAACTGCCGGTAATTTTTTATAAAAGGCTACATACCTGATTTACTACTTGTTGATAATAGCCAACCTGAAATTGTTAGTCATAATACGAACATATTTTAGCATATTTTATGTCAATATCTGCTCAATTAGAAACAAGATAAGCGTTCTGGAGGCATTTCTCCATGATCATAATATAAAATACAGTGCTATTTGTTTGGTCTAGCACTTTCTTTTAACAGAAGAGGTTCAGCATCTAAGTGTCTTTGGTTATGACCCGAGCTCTTATTTTTGTCGTTTACAGAATAAACGTGGTGGAGCTATGATTTTGGAAAAACATGGTATGGAGGTAAATCCTTTAAAAATGATCGAAAACTTATCAGTTGAAGGACGAAACACCTGGTACTTAAGACGGACCTCGTCTCCAGGAAATGTTATGCAAATTTGATACAGTGTGTATTCGTTACTAGGAGGTTTTTGAGGTCGCTGAACACGAATATCATATAATGATTTTGCTAAATCATTCGCATAAAAATTAATAAATCCGAACGCGTGCATAGAAGTATAACTTCTGCCGGCAGTCTCACTGACTGCCACGCCCTTTATTTTTCATTGCGCACGATTTCTCCTATTTTTCAGAATATTTCTTTTTATTTTTTCATTTTTTTTTTAGTTTTTCAAAATATTTTCAATTTTTTAGTTTTTATCCTACTTATAATTTTTTTCTGATATTTTACTGTTTTTGTTTTACTTTTTTACGATAGTTTCATTTTTTTTTTAATTTTTTACTGTTATTTTCAATTTTTTTAAGAAAATATTTTTATTTTTACAATATCGGTACCTACCGTTAAAAATCCAATTTTCGGTTAGAATATGAAATCATCCACAAGAAAACATAGGTTATAAAATATTGTACACATAAATGCCTTTATTTTTATTATAGGGATAAAATTTACAATATTTTATGATTTCGAAAAATTTACTAAGATAATAAAACAAGAACAAGATTACGGTTACAGTTTTTTGGAACACCATAAAATTTGCAAATTTTATTATACTTGCAGGTACCTAAACTTTTGCAAAACTTGGTGAATTATATTTCCACGTTTATTTTTTTTATTAGTATACGCTTTTATAAAATGAATGTTTATGGTTTTTAAGTGCAATAAAAAACTTAAATTGTAAATCTTTTAGGAATTTTATTGGATGTGCAAATTGTTTCTTTTCTCAGAAAGTTAAATATACAAATTAAAATATGTTCCGGTTTTAGGTTTTTTTTGCAATAATACGAGGTATGTTCAGAAAAAAACGAGAATTTTTGAATAAATTATAAAATCTTTATTTATTCATCAATATTATTTTAATGTAATCGCCTTAATTACAAATTGTACCCCTAGTGGTGTTACTGATAACTGTCCTTTCTTCTTTCTTGTTCGCTACGATAGAATTTCGAGTTCATTTTACTATCTGATTGTTTCGTGATACCTCCTCTCCAATACAAGGTTGTAGCATTTTTAAAAAACCCGAATAATAAAATTTCTTTTTTTAACAGTTCTTTTCACTTAGGCCGACTCTGTACCTTTCATATGTAAGTTTGCTAAATATAATAAATTAGTTGTACAAGTACTCTTTTTTAACTCGAGTTAAAATCAAAGCAAAAGGTGAATTATTATTTCTTTAATATAACGTTTTATCTAACTTTAATCCCTTTCTCACTTTTCGCTTAACAGAGTACACAAAAATAAAAAAAGAATTTCACTTAGCTGTTATTTGATGTGTAGTAATAGTTTTTTTTTTGGATTAAACACAAATGTGTTTAATAATGTGATATGCTATTTATGACATTGATATATTTGTATTTCATTTTATTTATTTCCTGTACATCTCATTTATTACCACACTGTGTAATAAATATTGTTTATTGTTTAACTAGATTTTTTCTTTTCCTAATTGGTGTATGTTGTTCTGATCAAACTTTATAAATAAATAGAACGAGCCGTAACTGAGTACTAAATTTTGATTTATGGAATACCTCTCTACCTCACATATAGAACTGTAGCCATTGAGATAAGTAAGGGAAAAGAGTAAGTATAACTATCTTTTCAGCTTTACGGATAAAAGTGTGTAATTTTAACTCTAACTAGAACAACTGACAGATTATTTTATCCAACTTATATATTTTTTTTCCATCTGGGTTTCTTATATTTCCCCATCCTCAGGATAAAAAACATAAGTGGCGCCCCTTCCCTTTCTCTTTTATTTCTTTCTTTTCCTCTCTTTGGTCCCTTTTAACTTCTTTTATCTTTTATTTTTCTAGTAAATATATTCCTTTATATCTTTGCAATAAATAATCATCGAATCCACGCTCGCTCTCCTCCTACCCCCTGAGTGCCGTTCGCATTTGTTAACCTCACAATCGAGCCTTTAACACCTTTAGGAAAAAAGAGGTTACAAGGTCAGTCCATATCTATGAGGAGGGTCAAGTTCGAGCTACATATTTTTTGTAGAAAGCCGAACAGATTGGAAACCCTGATTTTGACTACTTTGGAAAATTGAGGAAAATTCGTCCCAAGAGAAACTATGCCGATAACAGAGGCAGATCACCTTGAAGCAGATAAGAGATAAATTAATTTAAAAACTATTATTAACCAAATTAATATTCGGAGAAACTCAAAAAAAGCCACGACCTAGTGAGCTGGCTAGGGGATTTAAGCCCTTTTTGGGAATTTTAATGGCGCCCAACATGTGTAATGAATATTACTTTTTGTGTAGATGTAACAAAAATTTAGTTATAAAGTACATTTTTATGCAAAATATTAAATCAAATTTTATAAATTAGTAATTATATAGATAGAGAAAAATAGAGCATTCATGACAGAGAACGAAAGGAAAAAACTGTAAATTCAGTTTCGAGCACGCCATCACAACATATTATTTCAGGCATCCTCCGTATATAAAGGGAAAATTCAATTATACTTTGTATTTTGGTCATTGTGTGCGGTGTTTCGCAAAATTAATAACGCAAAATATGAAAATCGAGTTTGTGTTTTAGCGCGAGTACAGAACCTGTAATACGTTTATTCAGGCAAATCAGCGTTCGCTTGCTAAAGCAAATTTAGTGTTCACACATATTTCTCTTTATAAAGGAATGCCCTGAATGTTGTATTCAAACCTAACTTTTACACAATATTAGCTTCGAACTGTTCAGCGGCTGGTTGCCTTGAATTCGTGATAATTTAAATCGTTTTATTAAAGCAAATGGGACGTTTACAGAGATGTTTCATGAATTGTTTTCCATAGCCTTTTCACTGTTTCGCCAATTTAACACATCGATGATCATTTAAAAACTTCTTATTCCAAAATGTAGTTCAGTTGAAAATATTCTATTGTAGAAACACTAAATTCTGTGTACTAACAATTTATAACAAAAACATATCAAAGCAGGAACTAAATAATTGTAATACCTTTGAAAACAGTTAGGAAAATCTCTTAGAGAACACGATTCTGGAAACCCCAAAGACATTAGTAGCTATTTTAAGAATATAGATGGAAGTCCTGTAAGATCTTCCTCCTATTCACAAAATCTTCACACTGAAATAAACGTCAGATATTATTAGAGAAAGAAAATAGAAACCAAGCACTAATAGGAACATACTGCAAAGAAGTCCAATAGAGATAGAATTTGTTTCAATTACATGGATTCTTTGTCGGGACAAGTTTATCTTTATTTTTGTGTTGATAACCTATGAAAGTATAAAAAATAAATAAAAATGTAGGTCAGGAATTACCCATTACCCATAACAGAACAATTTGCAGTTATAAAAAAATAAGAACGTACTGAATTGGTTAAAGCAAAGTTATGCAAACTCTTATCATGAACTTAATAAGTTGCAACCTTTTAAAATACCAAATTGGCTGCTGAAATATTGACTCAGTTCAGTTGCGATGTCTCAGACATGCCACTATATATTTAAAACATTAAACAATTACCTTTTAAAAGGTATAATTTCGCACAAAAACTAATTTTCTTTTGAAATCCAGTGCCGTATCTTTATGCGTAATAATATGAATTTAATAATTTAAATTTAATGATGTGAATTTACCTTTTAGTAATGAGTATGTTTTGTATATATATATTTAACGATTTTTATGGATTTTTTTGTGATTTACCAATATTTCACGTCTGTAAAGCTAGAAAGGTCAAGTCGGCAGAATCACTCGTATTATATCTCAAAATTTAGTGCTCATTTAGTGCTAATTTAGTGCTGATAACAGATATTTGGTGCTGTGATAGGGGGACTAAAAATGAGAACACTGCTAACTTTTCATTAAGCTAGCAGTGTACCATTCGTGACCGCGCTAAAACGAAAACTAATGGAATTAAAAGACGTCACTATTTAGTGCTTAATTAGTGCTGCCAGTACAGCAAAAGAATTTTGAAAATTTTTTATTTTTATTTTTTTCAAATCAACTACTGCTAATATAACGATGCCAGCAGTCTTGAGAGCTAGAAGAAGACTCTAAAACGGAAACTTATGGAATTAAAAGACGTCACCATTTAGTGCTGCCAGTACGGCAAAGGATTTTTAAAAAATAATTTATTTTTTATTTTTTCGTTGATTGGAAAAAAAATTATTTTTCAAAAATCTTTTGCTGTACTGGTAGCACTAATTGAGCACTAAATGGTGACGTCTTTTAATTCCATTAGTTCCCGTTTTAGAGTCTTCTTCTAGCTCTCAAGACTGCTGGCGTCGTTATATTAGCAGTAGTTGATTTGAAAAAAAAAAAAAATATTTTTCAAAAATCTTTAGCTGTACTGGCAGCACTAATTGAGCACTAAATAGTGACGTCTTTTAATTCCATTAGTTTCCGTTTTAGCGCGGTCACGAATGGTACACTGCTAGATCAATGAAAAGTTAGCAGTGTTCTCATTTTTAGTCCCCCTATCACAGCACCAAATATCTGTTATCAGCACTAAATTAGCACTAAATGAGCACTAAATTTTAAAATATAATACGAGTGATTCTGCCGACTTAACCTTTTTAGCTTTACAGACGTCAATATTTCAACTTTCAACATTAAATTACATATACGAAAAATTAAAAAAGGTCGCATCCGGCAGTACTTGAACCTGCAAACTTCATCTCTACGAGCTTTCGCTCTAACAACTAAGCTATGAATTCCTAGCCATCAAATCGTTTTTCGGCTGTTAAACTCAACTCATGTCACATGTGACACTTACTCACTCTCTCCCGAAGCACATATAGCATGAAGAATATGAGAGATAGATTTTGTCAAATCGACAAATGGAACATTAAACTCTAAGTCACTTTTTTTGTGCCCTGTCTTATATTTTTATTCGGTTAAGAGACCGGAACCATGAATTCTTTATCCCTCATAGGAGAAAGTAAGTGTAAGTAAGTGTCACCAACATAGTTAAATTTAAAGACCGAAAAACGATTTGATTGCTAGGCATTCATAGCTTAATTGTTAAATCATCACTTAGGAGAGCTGAAGGGTTAGATTCGAGTCCTGCTGGATGCAACATTTCCTTTAATATATTCTTGTTTCTATGCTTTCTAAAAAATTTCAAGATTTTTAAAAATCCTATGAGAAATATCTTAAATAATCGTTTATTAATACCTATAAGATATTGACTGCGCCACCTTACGGTGACGTCATGGTACTTCATTAAGTAAGAATTCTTTGTTAGAATATATAAGATATTAACTACGCCACCTTACGGTGGAGTTATAGTACTTGATTAAGTAAGTATTTTCTTAGTTTTCCACAATAATTTTTTCTTATATAACAAAAAATAAAATATAAGAATGTTACGACACTGGTTTTTTATATGGCTTATTTACATTTTTGGCAATTCGTTAGCAAATAAATCGATGCCCGTATGTAATTTGTGTAATTTTTAAATTAACAGCGAAGAATATTAACAGTTACTTTAATTTCTAATTAATATTTTCGAAACTAGTTTAATATTAAGTTAAGAAATTTTAAACTGGAGACACAGATCCTTTACTTTTACAAAATCGTAATGAATAACTTTATATATTCATTTTAAAGTTAGTAATAGTTTGATTATTTAATTAAAATTTAAGTTAAATTGGCTCAAATTTGTTAAAAGGACTTTTAGAAATTTCAAATAAAGTTCTAAACTCTGTATAAAGGTCAATAAGCTGCATATTAGTTAATTTAAAATATAAAATTGTAAACAAAATGATTTAATAAAGATTTAGATTCAATTTTGAAAATATTTAGAGCAGTTGTTATTGTTTTTCTTTTAAAAATAGACAAACAAGATATGATATTCAGAAACCATTGGAAAAAAGTTCCATGCTGCCGAAGTTCATGGTCCGCATCATTGTCGCTCACCAGCAGCGTTGTCAACCTAAAATTTCTGAAATAAGTAGATTGAAACATAAAAAATTAAGCAGAAATCGGATATATGTACAATGCGTTATAGTAACAGAAATTGGACCTCATAAAAAAGTTGATAAAAATCTTAAAATCGTTAGATGAGGTAGCAAAAATAGAATATCGGTAGATTACTTTCTAAATTGGTAGACCCACCGAGAAATCGGTAGAGTTAGCATCGCTGCGTACCAGCTCTCACAAAACTACACAAAAAATATTGGCAAACCGGAACGAAATAGGGTAGAAAGAAGTCCAAAAATGCGCGCAAAGTGGCCTAACTATTCTTGTCTATATATGGAACCTTGTAACGATTGTATCGTTAATTTTCGAACAATTCTCCTGGACTATAAATATTTTTAAATTATCTATTGTTTTGGCGTTGAAACGAGTGGGAGACTGCAAAGTGGAAGGAGAGTCGAGGTTTCGTAGTTAATTTTTGATTATATTTCGTTCATTTTAATGTTGAATTTTTAAGAAATTCAGAGTTTACGACCATCTTTGCCCTTTAGTCTCTGGGTTATTGCCAACTATAAGAAGGGCCCTATTATTTGGTTTACCAAAAACTACAATTATTTTTTCGTCAAGAGGTATCATCGCAGAAAGTCCGCTTCAGTTCTGATTTTCCGGTCAGAAAATTCCGAAGGGAAATTCCTGTTGTCTGAGAAGTCCTTCAGTAGAAATCATCTAATTTCAACACGAGCTTAAGAAACTCCGTTTATCAAGCCATCGAAAAACCACAGATAAAAGAATAAATTAATTATTATTAATCTGTCAGCATTAATAATCCGAATTTTTTTGAAATAAACCATTTTAAACTGATTTACATATTTTATTTGAATATCTGTACTGGCGCCCTATTAAAAAACTTGATTGGGAAAAACTAGGCAAAATTCAGCAGGAAAGTCACGACCCTCTGGAGCTAGCAAAGGGTATTTTTACGCTACAACCTGCGATCTGTGTTATTACGACCATTAACCATAAGGTTACGGGTGACAACCAGAACCATAGATTTTATACTAATTTAATTATTTAAGAATTAGCTCCAATAGGATTTTTTTTTTTTATTTAAAATTTAGCAAACAAGAAATGACATTAAGGAAAAATTGAAATTGAAATTACGGTCCAACAGGAACCAAACTCGCGACGTTTGTATTTTTTGACAGCGCTTTAGTCGTAGATATATTTATTAGTCAGATACTTAGTTTTGATTCAGTTTTTCTTCACATTGTGTCACGGGTCAAAATTTACTATAGTAACTAACGAAATTGCTTACCTTAATTTGTTATCATTGTAGTGTTTATTCAAGTAAGAAATCGGTTGATTTAAGTTGTTTATAGTTAGTTATCAATTTATAAATATATTCAGTAGTTGCTAAAATCGATTTTATTTGTTATTATGGTTTGAATTATTGACATTTCATTTACATCTGTCTTGTAAGCGCAACTTCGTTCTTTTGTCAATAGTCCGACGGTAGTGTATTGCAGCCAATGATCAGTCGCATTTTTAACTTTATTGTTAGTATCAAAAATAAATAGGGAAACTAAGTAATGTTGGGTTATTTATTGTTAGTTAATTAAAATAATAAGATTAAATGTATCAGATAACCTCTGTTTGTTCATGAGTGGCTGGCTGAATTAACCATGGTTATTGTCAGTATCGTAGTAGAGGCCATCATGTTTCGTACTGAAGTGTGTCAAATCTAAGTGAAGTTGGATAATCGAAGACGCTCTTTTTTTTTCGACTCCTGTCTCTCGTAGTGAACGCGTGTTAATTAGAAAATTTTTGGGAACTTAATTGCATCCCTGTACATCGGGGGCAACGTAGGTTGGATTTGCGTGATTAAGTTTCATCTGTCTCCATCGAAAACTGTGTAGAAGGTATTTTCTGGATTTTGGTGAATTTGGTGGAGATTTCGGCTTGTCCGGATTTTTTTTTATTGAGATTTTCTATTGGTAAGTAAGTCATGCTTCAGTATTCATGTGATTATTTGATCTTTATGTTCCTTTTTGTCCCTTATGAAACAGACAGTAGCGGGGTCTGGTATTTTTGGAACCTTTCCTTTTTTTTGGATAACCATCGTGGTTGGAGCTTGTACGACATCGCATTTAGCAGCGAGGAAATTGTTCTCTTTTGTCCTAAAACTTACCCAACTATCAACTGGGATATCGTCTCACGAAAATAAAGAACCCTATTTTGTTTTAAATAGGTAAGTTATATAAATTACGTTTTAATAATTTAATGACGCCATATAATCAATTTTGGTTAAAATTCTTATTTTATATGAATATTTCTTTTGTATTGTCCACAGGGTTTTATTTTGTTTAACTAGACTCCTTTTTAGTTTATTTTCACTATCGAAATTGATTTTTGTACTATTACGAATTAATTTTATGTGAATTTTGATTTAAAGTTATAGTTGTAATTTTGTAAGGACTAGCCAGTAAAAAATTAAGTTTGTTAAGCACATTTTGATTATTAGTTTTGACCATTAATTATAAATTCAGGAAAATCAGCTTCTAAAATGTTGTAATGCTCATTTAAATTCACTTTTGTTCTTTCATTGTTATACAAGTATCAGTCAATATGTCTAAATTGTATTTAAGTCAGTAAAGTAGAGTAATGTTATTAAATCAGATTAATTCAAGGAGTCATTCAAATCTTTTTAACCTAATGTTAATGCTTAATTACGATTTTAGGGTTTTTAGTTACCGGCTACATTTTTGGTTACGGGCATAAGTCCTTGAGTTAGGCGGAATTCTGGTGGCTGACCTAATACTTGGTACGAGCTTGGATTATTGTGTTTGGAGCAAGCCTTTTGGTTTTGGATAAGGCTTAAATTTTGGAACTGACCCAAGTATTGGTGAAGCCCAGGACTGCGGCAAACCATTAAATTTACAGATAAGCCATTAGTTTTAAGTCGGGCATAGTTTTAGTTATAACTATTTTTCCTTGTCTTTTTTTTGTTGCGTGTGATCACACCTTTTTGATAAATTTACCTTTTTTTTTTTTATAATTAATCATATAATTTATTCTATAAATATCAATTGTGTGTCAGGCACGAGGCTTGACAGTCTTGACAGTCTTATTTTGTTCATTAAAGAAGAGTCTAGTGGATATTTTAGTTTTATTTAGCTCACTTATCGTTATTTTCAGTTATAGTGCAATTCGAATAGTACCGTTTAAAATTTTGAATTTACTTAATTATCTCCAGTGGGTGAAGTGGTGCCTGGAACATCAGGGGTTTCCGATTTTAACCGTACTAAATCGGTGGCGCACTCACTTTATTTTGGCACTTACCCTCTACGGCTGAGCTGGGCACAATTTGCCAGTAGAGAGACCACTACCGAACTCAGCTGGAGTTGTATTTCTTTAGTTCAATTTCTTTAATTTTTCCAAATTTGATTTATGTTCTAAACTCATTAAAATACGTGGCAAATTTTTGGCGCCCAACGTGGGGCATTTTGTTTATTGGGGCCGATTTTGTTTATTGTGGCCGATTTTGTTAATTGGGGCCGATTTTGTTATTTGGGGCCATGTTGTTTATTGGGGCTAATTTTTGTCATTATGCCAATTTTGTAATTTGGGGCGTAATTTTGTTTTGGATGAATTTAAAATATTTTTAAAGTATTTTTTTTGTAAATGCTATATATATAAGTGAGCTAAGTAGTAACTTATTTTTGATATCATTTAATTATCTGGCGATATTAACTTTTGATCACACCAGTCGCGAAATAATTTTTTATAGATTATGGATTTTAATATCTTTAATGAGTTTGTTTATTATTATACATCGTTGCTAATTTGCACTGAACCACAAGTTGTGGCCTATTTGTTGAAAGGTTCGTAGTTGTCATTTATACGTTTATTGTTGAATTCGTTACGTTGTGTGAGTTTTATGATGGATTTTGTTTGTTGTGATTTATTGTATCTTTTAGGTTATCGTAATTTACCGTATATCAACTGTGATATTTTATATAGTTATCTTTGTTGGGATATAACTCACACGTTGCGAGTTCAGAACCTGTCTGTCTTTGAAGTTTGTTGTACGTTCTTTTACACTTTTATTGTTGTATCTTTTTGATGTTTGTTTTTTTTTTTTTTTTTTTTCACGCCTTGTGGCTGGAGGCGAAAGAATTTCACCACCCGGGGATACTCCAGGCGGGGCGGGTAGAAGTCCCCCAACCTAACCACTTACTGGATCCAAGTTTCGTCCGACCCTTAGTAACTTATCGTTACCTTATCTATATTATTTTCTATCGTTTTCCTGCTCCGTTGGCTTTGAATTACCCTCATGGTTTGGGCCTTTTTTTTTGGCCCTGGTGCTATTTCACGTTTTGTGTGGATTTCGAGGCCAAACCTTTGATTTTCCGACCGGGCCATTGGTTGTTGAGTGTTCGGTGGAAAAACCATTTGTTGGGATTTGTAGAGGAATTTTTCGGAGTTAATTTAGTAGGAACTTAGGTATTGTTAACTATAGGTATCTTTCGTTGCTTGGATTCAGACCCTTGTTCAGCATAACCATCGTTGACCCTTTCGGCCTTGTGGCTGGAGGCCTTAAGAATTTCACCACCCGAGGATACTCCAGGCGGAGCGGGTAAAAGTCCCCTAACCTTAACACCTTTTTGGATTCAAGTTCGTTACTTTGGGTTGGTTTATTGTAATCCCATCTTACCCGTCGTCACTTGAATCCAACCCTTTCAGCAAGTCCATCGTTGATTTCTACCTAACTTTAACACTTTTTGGACCCAAATTTCGTTTTACCTTAGTAACTTATCTTTACCATTATCTGTATTTAGTTACATCGTTTTCCTGCTTGTTTGGCTTTAGAATGACCTTATGGTTTTGGCTTTATTTGTAGTGGTTCTACGGCACGTTTTGTGTGGATTTCGAGGCCAAACCTTTTATTTTCCGACCGGGCCATTGGTTGTTGAGTGCCCGGTGGAAAAACCATTTGTTGGGATTTATTGAGGGAATTTTCAGTCTGTTTGGCAGGAACTTAGGTTTTGTAAACTTATGGTATCTTTCGTTATTTGGATTCAAACCTTGTCAACACGACCATCGTTGACCCTTTTGTGCCTTGTGGATGGAGGCCTATGAATTTCACCACCCGAGGATATTCCAGGCGGGGAGGTAGAAGTCCTCCAACCTTAACACTTCTGGATTCAAGTAATTTCCTTATCTTTACCTTTATCTTTTCCTTATCTTCCCTTACCTTACCTTATTTTACCTTTGTTGTTGCTTGCTTCGTCGACTTTAATTACCCTCATGGTTTGGGTCTCTATTTTGTGTGGCCGTTGTGCTAATTTTTCACGTTTGTGTGAATTTTGGAGGCCAAACCTTTTGTTTTCCGACCGGGCCATTGGTTGTTGAGTGCCCGGTGGAAAAAACCACGTGGTGGGATTTGTCGAGGAGTTTTGGTCGACTTAGTGAGTAACATGTGTTCGTTACCTTCCTTACCTTTTGCTACATTACTTGAATCCAGCCAAATCAACAACCATCGTTGATACCTGTCTGTGTTTTTCTTTTGTTTGTTTGTTTCTTTCTTTTTGTTTGTCTTTCGTTTTGTTTTAGCACCCAGTGCAGTGCTGTTGTTCCCGAGTATTACTCAAAAAAAATTTTTTTTTTTTTTTTTTCTCCTTCTCTGGGTTTTGAGGTGTAGTTAGTTCGTATTTTCTTACGAAATGGTATATGGCGTTTTATTAGTTTTATTGTTAGGCTTGTTGTCCCTTTTTATCGTGATTGTTGGCTCATTTAGCACTATTGCGTTATCGTCGAAAATCTTCGGTAGATTTTCTCCTTTCTTAGGGGAGGGGATGTTGTCACGGGTCAAAATTTACTATAGTAACTAACGAAATTGCTTACCTTAATTTGTTATCATTGTAGTGTTTATTCAAGTAAGAAATCGGTTGATTTAAGTTGTTTATAGTTAGTTATCAATTTATAAATATATTCAGTAGTTGCTAAAATCGATTTTATTTGTTATTATGGTTTGAATTATTGACATTTCATTTACATCTGTCTTGTAAGCGCAACTTCGTTCTTTTGTCAATAGTCCGACGGTAGTGTATTGCAGCCAATGATCAGTCGCATTTTTAACTTTATTGTTAGTATCAAAAATAAATAGGGAAACTAAGTAATGTTGGGTTATTTATTGTTAGTTAATTAAAATAATAAGATTAAATGTATCAGATAACCTCTGTTTGTTCATGAGTGGCTGGCTGAATTAACCATGGTTATTGTCAGTATCGTAGTAGAGGCCATCATGTTTCGTACTGAAGTGTGTCAAATCTAAGTGAAGTTGGATAATCGAAGACGCTCTTTTTTTTTCGACTCCTGTCTCTCGTAGTGAACGCGTGTTAATTAGAAAATTTTTGGGAACTTAATTGCATCCCTGTACATCGGGGGCAACGTAGGTTGGATTTGCGTGATTAAGTTTCATCTGTCTCCATCGAAAACTGTGTAGAAGGTATTTTCTGGATTTTGGTGAATTTGGTGGAGATTTCGGCTTGTCCGGATTTTTTTTTATTGAGATTTTCTATTGGTAAGTAAGTCATGCTTCAGTATTCATGTGATTATTTGATCTTTATGTTCCTTTTTGTCCCTTATGAAACAGACAGTAGCGGGGTCTGGTATTTTTGGAACCTTTCCTTTTTTTTGGATAACCATCGTGGTTGGAGCTTGTACGACATCGCATTTAGCAGCGAGGAAATTGTTCTCTTTTGTCCTAAAACTTACCCAACTATCAACTGGGATATCGTCTCACGAAAATAAAGAACCCTATTTTGTTTTAAATAGGTAAGTTATATAAATTACGTTTTAATAATTTAATGACGCCATATAATCAATTTTGGTTAAAATTCTTATTTTATATGAATATTTCTTTTGTATTGTCCACAGGGTTTTATTTTGTTTAACTAGACTCCTTTTTAGTTTATTTTCACTATCGAAATTGATTTTTGTACTATTACGAATTAATTTTATGTGAATTTTGATTTAAAGTTATAGTTGTAATTTTGTAAGGACTAGCCAGTAAAAAATTAAGTTTGTTAAGCACATTTTGATTATTAGTTTTGACCATTAATTATAAATTCAGGAAAATCAGCTTCTAAAATGTTGTAATGCTCATTTAAATTCACTTTTGTTCTTTCATTGTTATACAAGTATCAGTCAATATGTCTAAATTGTATTTAAGTCAGTAAAGTAGAGTAATGTTATTAAATCAGATTAATTCAAGGAGTCATTCAAATCTTTTTAACCTAATGTTAATGCTTAATTACGATTTTAGGGTTTTTAGTTACCGGCTACATTTTTGGTTACGGGCATAAGTCCTTGAGTTAGGCGGAATTCTGGTGGCTGACCTAATACTTGGTACGAGCTTGGATTATTGTGTTTGGAGCAAGCCTTTTGGTTTTGGATAAGGCTTAAATTTTGGAACTGACCCAAGTATTGGTGAAGCCCAGGACTGCGGCAAACCATTAAATTTACAGATAAGCCATTAGTTTTAAGTCGGGCATAGTTTTAGTTATAACTATTTTTCCTTGTCTTTTTTTTGTTGCGTGTGATCACACCTTTTTGATAAATTTACCTTTTTTTTTTTTATAATTAATCATATAATTTATTCTATAAATATCAATTGTGTGTCAGGCACGAGGCTTGACAGTCTTGACAGTCTTATTTTGTTCATTAAAGAAGAGTCTAGTGGATATTTTAGTTTTATTTAGCTCACTTATCGTTATTTTCAGTTATAGTGCAATTCGAATAGTACCGTTTAAAATTTTGAATTTACTTAATTATCTCCAGTGGGTGAAGTGGTGCCTGGAACATCAGGGGTTTCCGATTTTAACCGTACTAAATCGGTGGCGCACTCACTTTATTTTGGCACTTACCCTCTACGGCTGAGCTGGGCACAATTTGCCAGTAGAGAGACCACTACCGAACTCAGCTGGAGTTGTATTTCTTTAGTTCAATTTCTTTAATTTTTCCAAATTTGATTTATGTTCTAAACTCATTAAAATACGTGGCAATTGTATCTAACGGTTGGTTAAAAAGTTTTGAAAGCGACATCTATTAACCTGTAGAGGAATCAAAATTCATACGCTATGAATATTTCATTTTTGATTTGAATACCCAAAAAAAAATTTTGATTTGGCAATTCATTTTTTGTTTACTACTTCATTTGAAGTTTACGTGTCAGTGTATTTTGCTACAATGGAAAAATCTGAATGTCATGCAGTGAAAAATTCTTTGTTTTTGGAAGGTTTATCAGCAACAGAAATTCATCCAAAAACGGTTAAAGTGTTAAAGGAATCTGCTCCTTTTATTTCCAACTATGCATCGATGGGTTTTACAGTTTAAACGTGGTCGTACAAGCGTCCAAATTGAACCACGTAGTGGACGTCCAAAAATGTAACAACACCAGAAAACATTTGAGTAAGTTTATGATATTGTTTATAAAGATCCAAGTTTGCTCCCTCTGACTGACCTCTTCAAAAACTTGAAATAATTCCTTCGTGGAAAGCGTTTTTTGTCAATGAAAAAGCTATGGTAGCCATGAAACAATATTTTGGAGAGATTCCGGTAAATCATTACAGAGATGGTATTAAACTACTGAAGAATCATTGGAATAAGTGTGATCAAGCTAAAGAAGATTATGTATATTGAATAAAAAAGTAATTTCATTAAAAAATACATTTTCTTACATTTTTGTTTTCAAAACTTTTCAACTAACCTGTACTTACTATAATTTTCTATTTGTTCACGAATCTCGAGACTATTCAACATATTTCTTAAGATAATAGGCCAGCAATCTTATTCAGTTCGTATCTATTGGTCAAATTCTTGAAAATCTATTGACCACGTAAATGCTAATAAATTTTCTTCAGTAAATTCGCGAGAGCGTCTGCCACTTTGCATGCTTATCTAAAGCGAACGATAGTTGGAAAATTGCGGTTACAGATATAGAGATGGGATTTATTTATTAGTAGAATGGCTGGAGAAATAAAATTACTCAAATTGAAAAATTTATAGTAGTTCAAGTTTTAATAAGTTTTTGAAGATATGCCTAGTAGATAATGCAACAAAAGTGCCGTTGAAGGCCGAAATAAACATTTTTTTTAAGACAAGAATAGAAGGATCATTTAGTAAACCAATATTTGAGATATCTCTCAAGAATATACTAAATGACATTAAGGAGAAGACGTGGGGACTCTCACCCAAGGTCGTCCGATGGATATACCTGGCGGTTGTCAGACCCATAGTCTCCTACGGATCATGCGTATGGTGGAACAAGGTTGAGCAATCAACTGTTCAGAGGAAACTGGACTCGCTTCAGAGGCTTGCATGCCTGCAGATCTCTGGGGCCATGAGGACAGCACCTACAGCGGCACTGGAAGTTATCCTGGGCTTGCCACCTCTCAATGTTTACATTAAAGGGGAGGCGATGTCGGGAGCTTACAGGCTGAAAGTTAACGGGTGCGATGTTGATGGTTTGCATCGTCATCGTCATCGCACACTGTTCACTGGAGATTGTCAGGTCCTGTTGACAGGCTTGCCGACTGACCAGATGATCCCCTGTTACAACTTTGAGAGTCGATACCAAGTCCGGCTGAGAGACAGAGCTGAGTGGACTGTGGACGGCTCTCAAAGAATATTTGACGACGCAGGGATCAAGTATTTTACTGACGGATCTCGCACGTCAGAAGGAACCGGTGCAGGGGTCTGTGGTCCACGTAACCTTAGGCAGCACTTCAGCTTGGGAGCGGAGTCAACCGTGTACCAGGCTGAGGTATACGCCTTACTAAAGGCTGCCGACCATGCCCGAGGTCGTGGCTGCAGAGGGGAGAGGATTACTTTCTTCTCAGACAGCCAGGCTGCACTGCTGGCCTTAAAACAATTCCGGGTTAACTCCAAGCTGATCTGGGAGTGCATACAAAACCTCAATGAACTGGCTAGACATAACAGTGTCCTCTTGGAGTGGATACCAGGGCATAAAGGTTTTGAAGGAAATGAAACCGCGGATCTTCTGGCCAAGAAGGGAGCGGATACACGATTTACTGGTCCAGAACCTGTATTGGGACTGCCTAGAGCCTGGGTAAGGACCAAAGTCAGGAACTGGGTCTGGGAAGAGTCGACCAAACACTGGAGTAACACTGTAGGGCTGAGGCACTCGAAGCTGATGCTCAAAGGATACTCCAAAAAACTCACGTCTGACATACTGGATCTTGGCAGGAGTCAGATCAGAGTACTAGTGGGCCTGCTCACCGGGCATGGACCATTCAGACTACACCTTCGGAGGATGGGGATTCTGACACAGGAACCCACCTTGTGCCGACTGTGTGAAATGGACGATGAGACGGCAACTCACATTCTATTCGAGTGTGGGGCCTTGGACTATAAACGGTTCCTCATCTTCGGCGACACGAATCCTGAATCCTATCACCACCTTAAGGAGCTAGTCACAAGACTCAAATCTCTTATAAAGGGAACAGCCCTGTGGCAACAGTAACTTAAGGAATTTAGGACACCTGGATTCTAGCCTTCCTGGGGATCAGCGGGATGCTGATTTGCAGCTGAACAAACTAGAGTCCTGCAAGCACGGGTGCATGTAAGACTCTTGGTGCCGAACCTGGTCACAATATTCCCACAGGAAGCAGTGTACAAACAGGGGGCTCCGCAGAGAGACCATGCCAGGTTATTTAGATTAGATTAGAAACCAATATTTGAGATATCTCTCAAGAATATATTAAATGACATTAAGGAGAAATTGAAAAAATGTCGCATCCAGAGAGACTCGAACTCACAACCTTCAGCTCTACGCGCTGATGCTCTAATATCTAAGCTATGAATGCCTAGCCATCAAATTGCTTATCGGTCGTTAAGTTCTACTCATGTCACATGTGACACTTACTTACTTTCTCCCACATAGGTATAGCACGACGTTAATAAGAAAAAGAGACTTTGTCAAATTGACAATTGAAACATGCCTCCACTTTACAAAATTCGAAGGATTTTAAAACATCTGTTGTATAAATAATAAACAAGAGGGGACCTAAAATTGAACCTTGAGGAACACCAGAAAGCAACTTACACTCTTCAGAATACTTTTTTTCAATTTTTATTTTCTGTGTTCTCTTGTTCATATAAGATGATACAAAAGATATTGAATCTAAGTCAAATCCGTAGTTTTTTTAGCTTAGATATTAATAGTGATGAAAATTCAATTTCATCTTCATGTGACTCCATCTCTGTAAAATTGTCTTTATAATAGCAAAAGAGAAACGTGAGCCTGTTCTTGTATTGTCGATGATGGTGGTGTGTGTTGTGGTATTTGATTTATGAATGGCCCACCTTCTAGGCCCGACGCAAATGCTCTTTTCAGTGATAAATGTGCTCCGTATCGCGGCATATATCGGCGATGGAAACCGTTCAGCGTCTTGGTAATTACACGTCGTTGCCGCGGAAGATAGCTGCTCTGATTGAACGTACCCGAGAGCAAAAGAATTCAAATGAACTTTATCCTCACCGGCAAACGTGTACCTATATACCTATAACATATTTGTTTGTATGGCTTTTAAAATCTAAAATGAGTCTCTGGTATAAACTTTTATTAGATACAGGTTAGGTTTTGTTTTACCAAAAAATATTGTTTTTTTTCGAAAAAATTATATCTATTAAATAAATAATTTTATACGATTGTACAATTTTATATTGTAATCAGTCAGGTCAAGTCAGTACGTTGGATCTCGAGGCGGACTTGGTTAAAATATAAAATTAGCTGTAAAAAAGCGTCTTTAAGGTCGGAAACGGAGAAATCAGGGTCCGAGGTTGTCTATGAAAGGCATTTAATTGTATAAAAAAACTAGTGTGGCAGTCAGTGGGACTGCCGGCAGAAGTTATACTTCTATACACGCGCATGGATTCATAAATTTGTATGCGAATGATTTAGCAAAAACTCATTATATGATATTCGTGGTAAGCGACGCCTAGTACCTAGTACACTCTTTTTGTATCGAATTTGCATAAAATTCCTGGAGACGAGGTCCGTCTTAAGCACCAGGTGTTTCGAACACCATCGCCATTATTATAATCGTATTTAGCGACTCAAAAAACCACCGAGTACCAAGTGTGCACTGATTTCGTACAGAATTTACATAAAAACCCAGGAGAAGAGGTAAATACCCTAGACACTAAGTGCCGCGGAGACTTTCGGAATCGTGATATTCGTGTTCAGCGGCTCCAAAAACCCCGAGTATATAAATTGAACCCATTTTCAGCAATACTTACCAAGTTGTAAGTTTTCTCTCTATTGTCTGTTCGGAATGAACTTTTCGAATGCAGAAATGCAATTTCCATTTTTACATTATAAAATATAGCGACTAGTTTCCTTATACTTTCACGAATCCAATGCAACAAAACGCATTCCGATCCATCTTACGTTACAAAATTCGGAGGTTTTGGTGCTTTATTTCCTCGACTAATCGTAAAACCTCTGTTTATGTAGACAACAACCTTAAAAGCATAGTGCAGGATAAACTGCAACCATGTGACAGTATTTTAGACTGCAATACAATACTCATTACTGAATATTATTATTAATATTATTAATATAAAATACTAAACTTAATATATTATTAACTTACGTGACAGAATTATAAAATAATCTGTCAAATAATCATGTGGTCCATCACTATGATATTCATACATTAGTTCAGACTGTTTTTTGTATATCTATCCCTTTTCAATGTCCTGAATGTTGAAACGGTATTCAACGGACTTTATATAGTCATGACTAATATTTCATCTTTGTTTTTACCGACCAATATACCTTATAAGTGTGTCTGTCTCTCTCTTACTCACACCATTACATATGTAATGATTTTTCCAATTTAACTTTACACAAATCTTTTCCACCGAGTGCATGAATAGAAGTATAACTTCAAAAAAAATTATAGAAGATTGGTAATTTTATTGCACATCGTATATCTCCCTACAGACGTGACACTATAAAATGAAATGCTGTGTTTGTAAAGTTGGTTATCTCGAAATTCAACGAAAGGCACTTTTCTAGTTTACTGCTTAAACGTATTTCTATTTAGAAAAGTTTAAATGTACAACATAGTCTCTTGGTTCACGATTTCTTTGCACATTACTCTTGCTAACTAAACTTTATCAGGACGACAACGGGGACGTCTGAAAGAAGTCGGTCTAATTTAAAGATGGAGATGAGGGTGAAAATCGGGCCAGTTTATCGGGAAAGCAATTTTTAAAAGTCAAATATCGAATGATCTCGTCTTTCTAAAGGGAAAACCTTAGATACACTGTAAAAAAAGTATTAAAATAGATGAATTATTATGAAATTTTCGATATTTCAAACACTAATTTAGTATTCATGTTTATTGTTTAATTCTGTATTATAAATAATTTATTATAAAGGTTTATTGATTAAAAATAAACGTTTATAATATAACATATATATCTTGCTAAGTATTTAATATATAAGTATATATGCTATAATTCAAAATTTTTCCTTTTTTATTAAATTTAAATTTTTTATAAGAAATTTTAATTCAGGTAAATGACTTTGATATATGATTCTAAATATGAATTTTATATTACCCATGCTACACTTACCTCCAGAGCAGAGTTCAAAATTTAGAAAAATTAATTATTGAAATTTAACTCTTAATTTTATTATAAATAGAATTTTAATTTAATTTTAATACCTTATTTGGAACGCCAATGGTAAGAACAGACGCGTGGTCGCGTGGATTATCGATTTTTAACTGAACTTAACCTTCAAAATTCTAATGTAATATGTAGTAACTGTGAATGGTGAAAAGTAATTCTTTTAATGAAATTCTAAAGTGAAAATAAGAAATTCTAAATGTTCTTAAGTCTAGTGATGTGCAAAATTAATTTTTAAATGAAAGTGAAAATGAATATAGTTTATACAACAAGAAATTAAACACACAATTATTTATTTTTATATTAAAATACCGTATAACTGCTGCTAATTCAATTCTGCAAGCCTTCTACCATATAAGAACTGCTCAAACATATAAATGAAGAATTTTCTTTAATTCTTGAGAAAAACTGTTATATTTAGAACTGGTAAGTATCTATTTCAATACTTCTCTTCTTAACCTGATGATTTAATCTTCTTAGCAATGATAAATATTCTTTCTAGTCCAATATCTCTTCTCGTCGACTTTTTCAATCTTTTAAAATAACTTTAAATAATCTTTCTTCTTACCAAACTCGTACAAACTCCTTCTATTCAACTTTAGTACCAATATTATATTATTCAAATCTCTTTTAACTTATTTTATCAAAAAACTCAATTTTAATACTGCATAACATTTATTACAACCATTTTCTTCAAAAGATCAAGGGAAAGAGAAACAATCTCCAAAATCAACAAACTAACAAAAGCCTATCACTAACAATCTATATCCTATATAAATTTTTCCAAAACAAACTTGATTCTATTCAAATAAAACAAATCAGCCCCACTAGATTACTTATCTTAATTTCTTTAACAATTTCTATTATCATACATACTAGATTTATAACATTATTTTGCAAATTTGTATTATAACCTTACATACTAGATTTCTAACAAAAATTATAAATTTTATTTTCTATTATGTTTTAATATAAATTTAATTTTTTAGAATTTCTCAATTTCTTATTAATTTTATAAATGACAAATATGAATATTATGAAAATAATAAATATGGAAATTATGGAAGTGAAAATTTATACACAATCTATTAAAAGTAAGTATTCAATTATTTATTCGATTAATTAAATTATTTTAAACCAACGCATGTATTTTAATATTTAAATTTTAATTCATCTTTCTTATTTTATTTTTCCTTTTTTTCAGGAATGAAGAGAATAATTTTTAATATACTGAAAAATGAAACTAAATTATGCAAATATCAAAGCTTTGAACTCTTTCCTGGGATCAAGAATATTCTTTTTTAATCATTTTATATTTAATTTTACATATTATATATATCATAGAATGATATTTCATCTCAATATATATAATTCAATGAATTTACTATATAAATGCGAATTATTAATTGATAATAATAATGTTTGTATTTGTACGTGGAGTTTGATCTTTTATATGACTTTTCTTCTAAATTCTTTATGAATCACGTGATGCAAGATTTTTTTAAAAATACGATTCTTATGGAACGTTTTGGTGGACGGAGTAAAACGTTTTAAAATAATGGACTAGATTCTCAATTTTTGTCGCGTTTTTACCAAATTTTGATATAAGAAATATCCTTTGTTTGTTGGTATTGTAAACAGATGTTAACAGGGTCTGTGATTTTATCCACTATTTTGTATTAAAAATGAGCAGTTGCGGTGTAAAATTTAAATGCTAGTTTTTTTATTAAAAAATTTTGTCCAGCTCTCACGTTTTTTTTTCGAATAATAGGATATGCTCATGGTTTTATCCACGTCGTTTACTAAAATTGAGAGTCCATGCGGTTTTATCCACTATTTTGTAACGAATGCCATCAGTTTTAGTTCCGTAACCAACAATTTTGGTAGAGTGTAAATATAAGCCATTCAATTTTTATTTCCATCTCAGTAGGCTCTGTTAGTTACATGAAATTCGCCCAGTATAATACACGTCTGTTCATATTGTTTTGTGGTCTTATTAATTGTAAATACGATGTTGTCACGTCTTCAATAAAAATATGTGTATTCATTACAAATATCTTAAGTAATTAAATCTGCAAACCAAATTTAAAACTTGCCGAAAATAAGTCAATGTATTTAATATTAAATTGAATAGGTACTAAAGTAGATACGTCAGTTTTCGCTGCAAGTAGGTACTATTAATATCCAAGAATGGTCTATTTAAATTCACATGAATTTTGACTGATATTCAAAATAACACATTCCTTTGCACAGAACAGATCCCTGTTTATAGTCAATTATCATATTATATTATTGATCTAGAACGAAAATAGTTATTATCCTATCAAGTGCGGAAAGTTATACTTTCCCGCAAGAGTTAGGATCAATATTTTTTCTACAAGCATAAAAAAGATACTTTATTCATTTTTTAAATTTTATTTTCAACTCCTAACAATGTAACAAAATTTTAATTTGTGACAATTAAAGTTTGTTGTTGCTTTGAGTAACGTTTACAGAGGTGTTTTAATAAATTATGATTTTTTTAAGAACAAACATTTTAAAAATCTCTATTTTTATGCAAAATAATCTTTTTTTTACTATTTGTATGTAGTAGGTACAACAACATAAAAGTAATAATAAAATAATTTTCCAAAAGGTTGTTGAAGGACATATTCATTTAATAAAAAAAGAGAAAGAGATATTTTCTGAATTAAAATGCGTGCGGAAAAGTGTTGTTTTACGCATGCTTGTAGAAAAATATACTTTTATATTTACATTTTATTACAATTAAATAAATAATATAAGTAAAATTCAAAATGTAGCACATATACATATATTAATAAAAACGTTTAATACAACTTTTAAATTACTCAAGCAATAGTAAAAGATCCTTTTTACAAATGTATAATAAAACTTTTAAATTATTCAAGCAGTGGTAAAAAAAATTATTTCATCAGTTTTGAGTTTAACATAAAAACACAGTACTCAAAGTCTATAGGTATCCATCTTTTTTAAAGTCTTCTATTTTACATCCAAATGGCATCGTAGTGTAACATTATTGTATTAGTGGCTGTAGGATAATAAAATTTCACATCCAATGGGTTAATTGAGGAAACTATACTCCAGTAAAAATTTGATTTTCCTGGTCCGCCCCAGGTGGTGTCGCATTTGACTTAAATATGCTGATGTTTTAATAATGTTCTTTATAACAGAAATTTTTCAGAAAAATTAAGATTTGTTAGACATTTCAAACCGATACAATGAAAAAAATATTTTAATAAATTACATAAAAGCAAATAAAAACAAATACAGATGCAGATTTAGATGTAACATGTAAATGTTGTCGGTGTATTTGTATGATCAATCCTCTTCCATTATTTCACTGGAAGAATCAGAGTCACTATCAAATCCAAAATCGGAATCGTCAGAATCTGATTCCTCCAATGAAATAATTAAAGGAGGAATATTGTCATGTGAGCAGTTTCCCATGTAAGTAGTCCAATCTGCCAAAATAAGTTCGTCTGTATGTCTACAAAAATTTTGCCACATGTCTGGTGTACATTTAGTCAATGCTTCTGTCCAAGTTTTTTTAACTCTTTCCTGGTCAAGATAAGTAGATGTAATATGTTTGTTATAATATGTCTTAGTAAATCCCCATGCTAGTTCTATTGGATTGTAGTGACAATGGTATGGTGGTAGTCGAAGTACTTCATGTCCTCGTTGTTTTAAAATTTCATCCACTACATATGTCTTTTCGTCAGTTTTATAAGGTAAGATTATAGAGTACAGTTGTTTCTTTGTCATTTTTGTGTCAAACCTAATGTTATTGTTAATCAACCATTCCTGCATCATTGCTATTTTCGCTGAAAAAGAGGGTGGTTTGTTAATTTGAACTGAATGGTATGGCGCGTTGTCCATGACCACCACACATTTTTCTTGAAATACAGATAGAGCAGGAATGAGTTGATTAACAACCCAGTTTTTAAAAAGGTCACCATTCATACTTTTGTGATAGTCAAGGTCTGTATTCAAAGAGTCTAGTAATAAGTCACATCCTTCCAAAAATCCAGTATCAGTCCCTGCGTGTAAAATAGTAAATCGCTTTCCTTCGGATTTTACACGAGCTGGATTACTTTTTAGGTCAGAATCGTGCACCCACTGACGCACTGAACTACCATTTTGATAGATCCATGTTTCATCTAGGTACACGAATCTAACTCTCTCAGACTTTTTAGTTGTTTATATTTCCGAATGAAAGCGATCTTTCTAATTTTAACGTGTCGTTGTTCACATAAAATATGTCGTCCATTTACTTTTTTAAATTTGTATCCCATTAATTTTATAAGTTTGTATAGTGTCGTACGTCCCCGTTTAAAATCAAAATTTTGTTTAGCATCAGTCAAAAGTTTGTCTAAAGTAAAATGTTCAGTTTTAGCATGGTACATCCAAATCTGTCGCTGTAAGTCTTTTTTTAAAATAAACTTCTCAAATGTATCAGTTTTACATCCTTTATCTGCGACTTTCTCATTATTTTTCAATCCTTCTTTAATAATCCTCCGTATTTTCGATACACTGATCTAAAAAAATTAAGCATTTAGAATGTTTGTCATATTAATTAGATTCAAAAAATATACCTCAGTTACACAACGGTAGTTAAGAGATTTAAAAATATTTAACAAAATTTTGAATTAAATTATAGTTAATACAAAAATGTATAATTTCGAAATTTGAAATCTGACAACATTGTATATAATTTATTATGATATCTGTCAAAAAAGGTTTTATGTGTTCTTTTAATAATATAAATTTTATTTAAAAAAGTGATACATATTTATAAATTCATTACAAAAACCTCTCTCAATTAATCTAATGCAAAATATATAAGTTTATGTTAGCGACTAGCATTGATTTAAAAGAAATACACATAAAATCGTACTTACTTGAAAAACCTCGGCCAATTGATTTAAATAAACACTCTCACAGCTGTTAGCTTGTTTCCTAAACATACCATAACATCTAACGATGCTGTTGTGAATTTCTGTACTTATTTTTTTTGGCATTGTATATTGAATCTAAGAAAGCATCAAATATTTCGTTATTGAATCTTCAACAATTTTACCTTTGACAATATGCTGTCAATATTTCGACAGTAGGTACCAACCCAACAAATTGAAGTGCCAATCCAAGAAATAAAATGCATAGTCTACTGAGATTGAAATAAGAAGTGAATGAATTATACTTGTAGGTTTATTAAAAAAAACTGTTAGATAATATAATATATTCATGATTTTATCCACATTTAATTCCTCGTGGTGTAAGTAAAACAATTTAAAATAATGGACTAAATTCTCAATTTTTGTCGAGTTTTGACCAAATTTTGATATAAGAAATACCCTTTGTATGTTGCTATTCTTTACAGATTTTAACAGAGTCTGTGATTTTATCCATGTTTTCTTATTGAAATTGTCGCTTACTGTGATTTTATCCACTTTTTTGTAGTAAATATCAGCTGTTGCGGCTCTATTACTGACGATTTTGTTAAAATTTAAATGCTAGTATTTTTATAAAAAGGTTTTGTCCAGCTATCTTATTTTTTCTTTTCAAATAATAGGATGGACACTTGGTTTTAGTCACGTTTTTCGTAAAATAGAATTTAAAATATAATTAGCTCCTGATGGTATTTCTACAAAGTTCCATTTTTAACGAGTTGCAGGATTTATCAAATTTTTTATAGTCCAACTGATAACACAATAACCAATACTATTGTTTACGGTTAACCAATAATAATGCAAGAATCTATGGATGCCAAAGCTTCCTCTGGTTGTAATTAAATGAACTAAACGATATTCAGTTAATTTTTAATTATCTTTATTAAGGTTTTTCCAGTAAATTGACTAATTTTGATACAAAAAATTATAAGACATATTTTTTTACTGTGTAAAGGGTGGGATTGGAAGAACATTACACAGCGATCTAGTGGAAGTCTCTCGAGGAATTTATCAACT
This sequence comes from Altica lythri, assembly GCA_964028335.1. NCBI lineage: Eukaryota > Metazoa > Arthropoda > Insecta > Coleoptera > Chrysomelidae > Altica > Altica lythri. The sequence continues at coordinate 18,455,094 of OZ034801.1, read as the reverse complement.
CGTGACAATTTTCTGGGTGACTGAATGCAATTAATATGAAAAATATCTTGTAGGAGGAGGATGTCTGAACCGAAGACAATGATGGTGTGGAATTTTGTAATAATCCCTGTCCTGTGAGGAAAATTCGTTTTCCAAAGTAGATTTCTTCGAAAATACGAAAGGAATAAATTATCGTCTAGCAGAATAGAAATCGGTGTCTTATAATTTGACAAATTTTTAATAATAGGGCTTAATTAAAATTGTTTTCAATACTAATTAATGAGGGTCTTATTCAATTACGTATCACATAAATTAAGTTCAATAAATGTATCTGTATTTCAACCAAAAATTTATTATGACCCAGCGAATTTTGTACCGCCTATGATTTCCTTTATCTTTTTTTTTTCATTTTTGTGTTTTTGTTGATTTTCACTTTTTTTAGAGAGACTAACGAACAAAAATTTATTTTTATGTATATAGAAGACTAGCAGCCCGCCCCGGCTTTGCACGAGGATAAAGAAAAATAACAAACGCCATTAAATTTATTGGGTAAACGCTTCCCTTTAAACAATATTACATGTTGTTTTAATTTCTGGCAGCAAAATAAATTGATTTTCAGGTGCTCCGACCCGTCTTAGGCGGTTGGCCATGAGGAAAACCGATCCCTACTAATTGGAAGGTTTGACCTTGAGACTTATTATTAGTAAAAGCGAAAGATGTTTTGATAGGAAATTAAAGCGGTTTAAATGGATTTGGTAGATCAGTTGGGATCATCGGTATCCTCAGTGTATGAGCTAGTTGACCAGCTGGTGGTTCAGTTATAATGGTTGCTACAACTTAATTGTCCTTTAATTCCTATATAAGTAGCCTCGTCCCATTGCACATGCTAAATTTGTGATGTCTGTCGTGATTATGAAATAAGTTATTTTGATAAGGATTAATACCAAGATAAAAACTTTTAAAAAATTAAAAAAATAGTTATTGTGACGTAACTATAACAGTTAGACATATGCTGTCGCGGCATTTTTTGTATATATTTATATGTATATTCTTCAAAATCGTAGTACATTATTTTATTCTATAATCAATAGCATTCTCAGCGCACGCGATGTAAGGATTTTAAGGTCATTTTTGGTTACATTAATGGCATTTTAGTAAGGATCCCTATTTTTAACTTCCCGCTAAAAAAAATTAAAATTTTTTTAAAAATCGGGAAGTTATTGGTTTCACCCCGTTTTTCGAAAATCGAGTTTTCATCGGATCTCAACGTTTTGAGGTCTTAGGAACCTCCCGTGATTATTTTTACGAGGGTGTCTGTATGTCTGTATGTACGTGTGGATGTGTGTGTGTGTGTGTGTGTGTGGATGTATGTAAACCTCTTATAACTTTTGAACGGCTTGACCGATCGGAATGAAATAAAAAGCATTCCAAAGAGTTCCATCTAACTTAGATTACCTGTAAGTTTGAACCAATTCGAGACAGTAGATTTCGAGAAATTTCAAAATAACCGAAAAAAACAATTGGTAAAAATGATGTTTTTTGGGCATATCTTTTTGGCTATTGCATCGATCAATTTCATAACCTAATCAGCTCTCAAGCTTAAAAAGCCACGTCGAATGCCGATTTGCAAATTAAAATCGGTTGATTCGTTCGTGAGATATCGTTGTCGAAAAATTTCAAAAAAAGTGTTTTTTTTAATAACTTAGAGATTTTTTGACTAATCGATTTTGCACTCCCAGTAACGTTTTTAGGTCTCAAAAAACTGCATCGAATGCCATCTTAAACATCAAAATCGAATAACGCGTTAAAAAGTTATGGCTCTTTATACATTTCAAAAAAAGTCAAAAACGTCAAAATACGTGACGTTACTATAGCTTTGCGGTTAAAACTAGCGGGAAGTTGCAAGGATGGCCTTTAAGGTCAACCTCTTTCCAAATTTTTTTTTAAATGAAATATAGCCTATGTCACTCGGGAATAGTGTAGCTTGCCAACGGTGAAAGAATGTTTGAAATCGGTCCAGTAGTTTCGGAGCCTATTCATTTCAAACAAACAAACAAAAAATCAAACCTTTCCTCTTTATAATATAAGTATGGATTAAATTTAGTTTAGATTCTTATGATTTCGTTATATGGTATATCAAAAATGTTGAGACCGTACCTGCCTTCTGGAAATAGTTCTACCATAAATTGACCATTTTTGCAAGAACTTTAAATAGAAAAATCTGCTACTTAGGTGTATAACCACGGTCTAGTTTAAATGTTTTAAGCCAATATTTACATTGTATAACATTTAAAGCATGTTTACAGTAAGAATCTGAGAAACAAACTTTTTCAATAGTCCGGACAGATGTTTATAGGTAAATATTGAATTTAACATGTTAGGTACATTACTTAGGTAGTTTCAATATTAAGCAGGAAAGCAAACATTTTAGCGGTCCGGTACAAAAGGACTGATCAAATACGATCTCGAAGATTTCATAGATTTGTTCGTTGGAAGAATAAATATTAAAATGCAACGAAATTCGTTTAGATATTTATGTTTTGTTGATACAGAAAAGTTCAAAAGTCTTATAAATCTATTGATTTTTATGTTAACTTAAACAATCATAAAACAAGCTAATACACATATTAGGACCAGTGGATTTATCCATGTTCTTATAGAATCTTACCAGTTTGGGTGATGTTTTTTTTTTGGAAAATAAGACATATCTGTGCTATGTTCTTGTTGTTAACAATTTTTAACATTATCTGTGGTTTTATCCACGTTTTCTCTTTAAAATTGACAATTCCTGTGGTTTTATCCACTTCTTTGTTTCTGTACCTAAAAGTTTCGTTAAAATGCAATTGCTTTTTATTTGATCAGACGCTGTGAAATAATAGCTGTATAGATGGTTTTATCCACGTTTTTTTAATATCTTATTAGCTCCTTATGGTTTAATCATAGCGTTCTAAGACAAAAACAAACTGATAATTTCTGTGGTTTTGTTTACTTCTGTTTTTTAAAATTGATCATTCTTGTGGTTTTATCCACTTTTTTGTGTCAAACACAACAGGCTCATAAGTTTTTATGGGATATAAGACGTATCTGTGCTATGTTCGTGTTGTTAACAAATATTAACACTATCTGTGGCTTTATCCACGTTTCCTCATTGGTTTTATCCACCTTTTTGTATCAAATATCATAGTTTTGTTTCAATACCTAATAATTATAGCTGTATACATGGTTTTATCCACTTTTTTGTATACATTAATAGTTCATTATACTATAGGGATAGTCTGTGGAGGGAATCGATAAAAGTGATACCACTCTTACAGGCAGACACGGATGCCGTCGCACCAAGATTTGTCTTTGACAAACCCTACAAAATATTAACAAACAGAACAGCAGACCCCAACGTAGTGAACGCTCTGAGCGTATATACGGATGGATCAAAAACAAAGCAAGGTGTGGGATGTGGAATTTACTCTAGATCCTTAAGCCTAAAAATAAAATGGGCTATGGATGGCTTGTCAAGTGTGGTTCAGTCAGAACTCACAGGCATAACCTTAGCTGCAAAAGAATTAATCAATAGAAACATCACAGGCAGGAATATAAATATATACACAGACTGCCGACAAGCACTACTGACCTTGAATAGACCACGTTTCACTTTAAGTTTAGTACTAGAATGTACCAATCTCTAACTGAGGCCAGCCAGAATAACGTGGTCACTCTCAGCTGGGTCAAAGGACATGGGAACTCTAAAGGCAACTGCATTGCGAACAATTTAGCAAGGAGGGCTGCGGGCTACAAATATGTTAGCCCTCGCCCATCTACCAAGCTAAAATTGTCCGCAGTCGTGGACCTTATCAAACAGCACTCTCACCAAAAATTTATACAGTGCTGGGATCAAACTACGAACTGTAGACTGGCCAGAGAGTTATTACCTCATCCTGGCGAGGAAACAGCAAAAAAATTTAAGGCATTGACCAGACAAAATCTCCGAACAGCTGTGGGAATCCTGACAGGTCACTGCCAATTGCGACAACATCTATTTAGGATGAAATTAACAGAATTGCCGCTATGCAGAGGCTGCGAACAAGAAGAGGAAACAGTAGAACACATTATGTATGACTGCTCTGCTTTCTCTGAAATCAGAAGATCCGTGTTGGGCGAGTATTGGCTTACACCAGCCGATGTCAGGGAGATCCCCCTCGGGAGCCTCATCACCTATTTTAAATCAGTAGGCCTGGTGACAGCCTGAGGTGAGGATATCCCTACATACGGGAGGATGCAAAATGGGTCATATGTGGCCTCAGTGCTGGCTGAGCACTAGCTCGCCCCTCCCAAATTTCCAGATCCAGATTATTTAAATATAGCTTTTATAGAATAAATTTGCTTACTTCGGTCATAACTATCAAAATTTTTAAAGACAGACTGATAATTTTTGTAGATTTGTTTAGTTTGTTTCTAAAATTAACAATTCTTGTGGTTTTATCCACGTTTTTGTGTCAAACACCATAGGATCATCAGTTTTTATGAAATTTGTTCTTTGTTTGTCTTGTTAACAAATTTTATCAGTAAATGTAGTTTTATCCACTTTTTTATTAAAATTGACAATTCCGGTGGTTTTATCCACATCTTGTACTAAATATCACAATTATAATTCTGTAACAGTTTCGTTTAAAATTAATTGCGGGTTATATAATCAGAAGCTGATTGTTAGATCTTCTGGTTTTTGTGAAATGATAGCTGTATGCATGGTTTTGTCCACTTTTTTATATTTTATCAGACCAACTGATAATTTCTGTAGTTTTGCTTAGTTTGTTTCTAAAATTGACAATTCTTGTGGTTTTATCCACTTTTTCCCATTGAAATTAACAATTTCTGTGGCTTTATCCACTTTTTTGCACCACATATCAGAGTTATTTTTCCGTACCTATTTGCTAGTTATGAAATCAAAAGATGATGGTCAAATCTTATGATTTTTGTGAAATGATAGCTGTATACATAGTTTTATCCACTTTTTTTATTTATTATCAGTTCATTATAATTTAAAGTAACCGTTTCTAGGGTACCTAAATTTGCTTATTTTACTTATAACTATCAACATTTTTGGAAGACCAACTGATCATTTCTGTAGTTTTGTTTAGTTTGTTTCTAATATTGACAATTCTTGTGGTTTTATCCATGTTTTTGTGCCGAACACCACGGAATCATCAGTTTTTATGAAATATAAGACGTATGTGTTGTTAACAAATATTAAGTATCAATATATGTGGTTTTATCCGCTTTTCCTCATTGAAATTAACAATTTCTGTGATTTTATCCACTTTTTTTAGCAAATATCATAGTTATATTTCTGTACCTAAAAGTTTCGTTTAAATTTATTTGCTAGTTATGAAATCAAAAAATGATGGTCAAATCTTATGATTTTTGTGAAATGATAGCTGTATACATAGTTTTATCCACTTTTTTATTTATTATCAGTTCATTCTAATTTAAATTAACCTTTTCTAGGGTAAATTTGCTTATTTTACTTATAACTATCAAAATTTTTGGAAGACCAACTGATCTTTTCTGTAGTTTTGTTTAGTTTGTTTCTAATATTGACAATTCTTGTGGTTTTATCCATGTTTTTGTGCCAAACATCATAGAATCATCAGTTTTTATGAAATATAAGGCGCATGTGTTGTTAACAAATATTATCAATATATGTGATTTTATCGACTTATCCTCATTAAATTAACAATTTCTGTGATTTTATCCACTTTTTTAGCAAATATCATAGTTATATTTCTGTACCTAAAAGTTTCGTTTAAATTTAATTGCTAGTTATGTAATCAAAAGATGATAGTCGAATCTTATGATTTTTGTGAATTGATACATAGTTTTATCCACTTTTTTGTATAGTATCAGTTCATTCTAATTTAAATATACCTTTTATAAAGTAATTTTGCTTATTTTACTTATAACTATTAAAATTTTTGTAGACCAACTAATAATATCTGTAGTTTTGTTTAGTTTGTTTCTAATATTGACAATTCTTGTGGTTTTATCCACGTTTTTGTGTCAAACACCACAGGGTCATCAGTTTTTATGGAATATAAGACGTATGTTTTCTTTGTTTGTATTGTTAACAAATATTATCAATCTAGGTGGTTTTATTCACTTTTTCTTATTGAAATTTACAATTTCTGCAATTTTATCCACTTTTTTGTATTAAATACCGGTTATGTTTCTGTACGTACAGTTTTGTTTAAATTTTATTTCTAGTAATGTAATCAAAGCATAATGGTCAGATCTTATGATTTTTGTGAACTGATAGCTGTATACATAGTTTTATCCACTTTTTTGGTCGTTCATTCTAATTTAAATATACCTTTTATAAAGTAAATTTGCTTATTTTACTTATAACTATTAAAATTTTTGTAGACCAACTAATAATATCTGTAGTTTTGTTTAGTTTGTTTCTAATATTGACAATTCTTGTGGTTTTATCCACGTTTTTGTGTCAAACACCACAGGGTCATCAGTTTTTATGGAATATAAGACGTATGTGTTCTTTGTTTGTATTGTTAACAAATATTATCAATATAGGTGGTTTCATCCACTTTTTCTTATTGAAATTAACAATTTCTGCAATTTTATCCACTTTTTTGTATTAAATACCGGTTATGTTTCTGTACGAACAGTTTCGTTTAAATTTTATTTCTAGTAATGTAATCAAAACATGATGATCTTATGATTTTTGTGAACTGATAGCTTTATACATAGTTTTATCCACTTTTTTTATATATTGTGGTTTTTTCCATGTTTTTGTGCCAAACCTTAGAGAATTATCAGTTTTTATGAAATATTAGACGTATGTGTTCTATGTTTGTATTGTTAACAAATATTATCAATAGTACCTGGATGACCGAGCTTTGCTCGTGTAATGTCAGTCAAATTTTGCAACCATCTTACTTTAGCAGCACGTGTGGGACGAGCAGAAACCTGATTATTTTCATGGCCGTATCCTTGAAATGAGTCTTCACTGTGAGAAGTTTGAGAATCCTGATCAGTTTGATGACGATGCTCTTCTAGGTGTTCTTGAGACGAGTTCCGGCTTTGTGATGTTAGATTGTTTATAAGCGTTTTTTCCAAGATCGTTTAGGCATTTTAAAGTGAACACGTGCATTAAGAAGACACACATAATATAAATAAACAATTGGTTTTCTTAGTCTAACCTCAAAGCAAACACTCATTGACTTCGTGTTACTTAACAGCGCCATCTGCTGGAACAGCTTTAGCTGTTGTTGTGTCGTTAAAGCAATAAGTTGCTCACAATTTAAAAAAAATAGTATTATTATTCGCCAATAGATGACAGGAAGAGTCATATTTTTCAGTGTTATCGATAAAACACGAATAAAATGACATTTTCTAAAAATGATTCCTAGCTAGATCGATTTATCGCCCCCGAAACCCCTATATACTAAATTTCAAGAAAATCGTTGGAGCCGATTCCGAGATTCCACATATATATATACAAGAATTGCTCATTTAAATATATTAGATTAGATATGTGGCTTTATCCACTTTTTCTCATTGAAATTATCTTTTTTGTACCAAATATTACAGTTAGATCCTATGATTTGTACAAGAAAGAGTGTTAATTTTTTTAACTTACAATTTTGTTGAGATTTTTTTATGGATGTATAATTTGTAATAGCTTGATAAAAAATGGTGTATAAATAAATAAGTTATGAAATTTAATGTTGCATTTAAATCCACATTTAGTTTTCATTTTTTTTTTTTTAGTTATAATTCAATTAAAACCTTAATCTACCATGCATTATTCGAATCATGTAGAACAGAAATACTTAAGAATAATAAAGTATCTTTTGGACAACAACATCTGTAAACAATTTATCAAGCAGCCCACTACAAGCTAATACATCGTAGAAATATGCAACTTTCTCCAAAATTTTCATACCGAACAACTCCAGTTGGTCGTCTATTTTCGTCACATCAGAAATCTAAAATAATTACGTCTTCCTCCTGTTAAATATCCCGCCCAGTTTCTGTTGGGTTGGACGATTTCCAACGTACAGGAAACATATCAAATGAAATTAGAAATGTGGGATTATAAATTTTAAATGCGGTCGCGACTAAAAATAGTCTGACAACACTACATTATATGCGCTAATTGACACAGTTGACAACTGCAGTCAATGTGCGTTTATATAATTTATTTTATGGGATGTATACGACTCACCCACCTATATATTTTAAGCGTGCTGCTTTATTTCTGTCAATAACAGTCTTAAATCATATAATCATATTTAATAAGCACTAAACGAAGGCCATTTTAATTCTGCTGTCACTATCAATCGTTGTTTCTAGAAGTAAAAGACAGTAATTGCAGCCCTCTTAAAATAAAATTGAAAGTCTCATTTTCATTATCCTTAAACCTTACATATTAAACAACCACAATATTTTAAAAATAACATAGCTTTACCCGTCTGTATTAACATTATGGGTAAATAAGTACGTTCATTGGGAAATTAGGAACACTACAAATGCGGTAATGATTCTTCCATAGATTACAAATATCCAGCCGACGATGACCCACTAACTTTCATGAGCGCATCGATGACATTCTACGAGGGTTGTCTTTTTAGTTTTGCATACAGTCATAAAGACCAAAAATATATAGACTATAGACTATGTCACACCAAGATCGGTACACTCTTGCATACGATCAAACCAATTGGTAAAATGGTTATTCCAGTCTTCAGTTGACACCTGCTAAATCGCTGTTTCAAATGCATCCAGTGCTTCTTCTGGCGATTGGAATCGCTGCCCAAGCACTGAATTCTTGAACTTTGTGAACGTGAACAAGTCGATGGGACTTAGGTCGGGACTATACGGTTGATAGTCTAAGAATTCGATGTTTTGAAACTCCAGAAACTCGATTGTCTTTTGGGTAGTATAAGCACATATTATTTTACTTGCACTTTTTTTTCAGAAACTTCTATTGTTGTGGCTAGTTTGGAAGACAATTTAACTTTGCGAAAGGAAACATTAAATCTGGATAATAATTTTCTTTAAAATGTTGACTTTTGGCAGGTTTATGACAGATACTTTACAAGAGGATGACAACTGACAAACATAAAGATGTTGTGCCTATTTTTTAGATATTAAAACTAGTTTGAAATTATTTCCCTGGCACCTCCATTTTTTTAGGAAATTCCAATATTGGGTCTGGTTTAAAAGGCAATTAAATATGGGTGTAAGAAAACTTTAAATATGAGTACAAATCCTCTTTAAAATATTGACTTTTATCACGAGTGTGACAGATACGTTACAAGAGTTGACAGCTGTCCAAAATGAAGTGTGTTGCACCTATCTCGATGCGATGACAGATGTCAATATTATTTTACTTGTACTTCCTTGTCTTTGAAAACGTTCACATTTAAGTTTGGTTTTGGAAGCAAGATAACTTGGGATAACTTTGAAACCGGTACCAATCATCTTCGAAATGTTGACATTTAGCAAATGTGTGACAGATACGTAACAAGAAGTTGGATGCTGTCAAAAGCGAAGTATGTCGAGCCTATTAATTTTAAAAGTGTGCTTTCTTGTTAAAATGTGGCAAAATATGTATAAAACGTACTTCTAAGCAATAACTGTCATAAATCATTTAGCATAAACTCAAAATAATGTTACCTATTATACGCCATTTTGATTCCACAGTCACTATCAATCGAAATTGCCGGTGGCAAATAGTTGTTATAATAATAATAATCTTATCATTTGTTGCAAAACCGATTAAAACTAGTGTTTATTTAGTAACAAGTTTTTGTTAGATATACCGCAACAATGTTAAAATATTTTATAAACCAACCTCATTTTCGCCTGTGTTTTTATTCCTCAAATAAAAGTAAAAAGAAAATATATTCTTTAACCGCCATAAAACAAAGGCTTTATACAATGTAGTCTAATAGCGCAGTAGCTTAATATATAAAATTCAAATTCTCCTGGAAGATAAAGTCTATTTTCTCGCAAACAAATCTTATATATTTGACGTGTTTCAGGATCTACCACAAAAAAACTTCATTTACTCCAGAATGTGATGAAACGACAGTATTACACTGTTGTAGTATTCATCAAGCTTAACAGTGGCACAACCAAATAGGTAAGAAAATTCTAATCTTGAAATCTTTCAGATACGCGAAAGTTGATATCTAAATATTTAAAAAATCCTTAGTGTAAAGGACGTACGTACTCACATTTACAACAATATATCTTCCAATTTTGGCTTTTGACAGTTGTGTGACAGCTACATGACAAAACATTGACATCTGTCAAAAACGTTTTCAGGCACGCTTACCTTAGGTACTATCAGATGTCAAATGTCAGTATTCTTACTAATCTGTATTAAAATGTGTATAACAGTGGCAGAACCAAATAGGTAAGAAAATTCTAATCCTGAAATCTCTTTAAGATACACCAAAGTTGTTTTCTAAATATTTAAAAAATCCTTAGTATAAAGGACGTACGTACTCACATTTACAACAATATATCTTCCAATCTTTGACTTTTGACAGTTGTGTGACAGCTACATGACAAAATATGACATCTGTCAAAAACGATTTTTAGCGCACTTAGCTTACTGTCAGATGTCAATCAAAATATGTATAAAACGTATTATTATCATATTACGTAGATGTAGATGAATATTTGTAAATCCAGGAAAATATACGCCTCTGGTTTCAAGCGGGAATACACCGGTATCGTTGCTATATACATGCAAATGCAATCCAACTTACCCGAAGACTGAAAATAGTTCACAACCGCTACTCTTCAATCGGGATCATATAATATTAATACGATACGACCCTTAACTCAGCACGAGATATATAGAATGTTGCTGATAGAATAACTTATATTCCTTCTTTGCGTGCCATAAGAATTTTTTAACACTGATTTTGTTACTTTAAAATACTATTATTAGTTTAAGAAAATGTTGTTGAATATTACTTAAAATGAGGATTAAGTAAACACTTAATTCTGTTGTGATAGATTTTTTATCGCTGCCATGCACACGTTGGGCGCCATTTGTGATTATCAAGTTACATGCTATTTGTAAATGATTCTGTTACTTTGGTAATTTTTTAAATAGTTTTTATTTTTTAATATAAAATTAATGTTTTAATAAAGTGTTACACCTCTTAAAGTTGATACCTGCAAAATCGCTGTTTTAATGGCTTCTTCTTGCGACTGGAATCGCTGCCTACGCATTAAATTCTTGATCTTTGGGAACGTGAAGAAGTCGTTGGGATTTAGGTCAGGACTATACGGTGGATGGACTAATAATATGATGTTTTGAAGCTCCAAAAACTCGATTGTCATTTGGGCAGTGTGAGCTTCATTTTCAAACAAAGAAACCATTTCAGCAAAACATTGCTGTTGGGATAATCTCTCCAAAAGTCGTATAAAATTATTGCTCAAAAATGAAACTTTGAATATATGCCAACAAAATAGTGAGGTTAGATTTGTGTCTGAAAGTTCTATTGGTGGCGCCTTCTAAGCGGCTATATTCAAAACTAAAAAGACTACCCCCGTATATCATCTTCAAAACGCTACCTTTTAATGTCATAAGTGAAAATGTTCTTCTATTTTCCAGCATCTGAAAACTTTTTACCAAGATTGGCTCACTTTTAAAGAAATTTTTAATGTTAAAAAAAGAGAGAGCTATAAAATAAATTAATTCTACTTTCTTGGAGTATATCATTTTACAGGCGTATCTTTAGTTGTTTTTAAAGTAGGTAGTGAATTTAAACTAAATAATTAGATTACGATTAGAATCATGATCTTATTAAATTAAACAAATCAGTAATAGCAAAAGCTTCAATTTCTAGTCTGGTCTTGAAGTGCAAACTGAAACTTGAAACCAAGCGATTGAAACCGCCAAGTTGGATAAAGTGAAGATTGTTATGTAAATTTCAAATCTAAGTTTGGACCGAGTTCTCGCCTTAAGTGTTAAATGTTTGGACGAATTTCATGTTTAGTTACTCAAGGATATGAGATGCTTTAATGTCTGGATAGCGTTACCGACAAACTAGAATTGTTAAAGATAAAAATTATATTATATTATATATATACATAAATGCAGTTTATGACAAAAAAACGTATTTTTCTTTTTATTACATTGGCACACACCAGACCAACTTTTTTGATGCTCTGAAGCCAAGTCCGTTTTTCTCCATCAGGCTTGGGTTTTGAGTAAACTGAGAAAAACACTAAAAATCGTAAAAAAATAAGAGTGTTAGAGTGTTTTGGTCTAGTGTTGAGCAGATTTCTTTTTAATTTTTTACCTTATTTTTTACCAAAATCTTCAAGGTTTTGACGAAAAAAGTAAAGATGAGAGTCTAGAAATGCAATTTAAAATTTAACCTAAATTTTTAAAATTTATAAGCTCCTTACTTTTCTTGTTTCCCAAAAGGTTCTTTAAAACTTACCCAAGCTGGTTTTTCACAGCTTTGCATAATGCCAACAAAATTTTGGTCCTTAAAAAGCTCTGAATTGGTTGTCCACCGAAAATTCCTTTCTTTAATCTAATAAAACTTACTGCTGGAAACTTTTCGCCCAAATACTAAACACCTTTTTTATCAAGAGCTTTGACATACTGCTTTATGAGACCAAGCTTAATCTGCAAAGGTGAGAGCAGATAATGAGGAGGATCAATCAATGGTGTTCAAGAATCTTATAAATTTATGAGGCGTAAAGCAAGCTTTGTTCAACTATGTGAGAGACGTGCATTGAGCCAATCTAAAAAAAGACATTCAAGGATCCCTTTTATTTATTAGAGATGGATCAAGGTTTGTTCAACTATAATTTTGTATGTAAGGGATGTTTATAGAGCAACTTGATCCTTTAACAAAATTAATGAGAAAACAATTTTTTGTATAAAATAATAGAGCAAATTCTGCTGAACTATAATTTTGAATGTAAAAGATGCTTACTAAGCTTCTTAATTATTTGGAAACGGATCAAGAACAAACATTTCGATGAGAGTTATTCAAGAGATGGTTGTTTCTGATGAAACATATTTTTTGGGTAGAAGATGCTTATAAGTCTTTGGAGTTTTTCGAAGAGGAAAAGACGTGAGAGAAGAATAAATTCTTTAAATTTTTTGAGGTGCATGATTAATGAACTTCTGCAGCATTAAAAAAAGAATAAAATTGGTGGAAGAAAAAAAATTTTTTTAAAGATAGCCAAGACATTGGTGAGGATTATTATCAATGAGTGTAAAGTAGCTTTTCTAATGCAGTACTTACTTTTTTATTCTTTATTTTCTGATTTTACTATTCTACAAATGATAAAAATCTATCCTTTTATCATTTAAGGTTGATATATTTTTTATACGAGATACAGAAAGAAATCTAAGTATTATCCATCCATTCCTTTATAGATTTTCGTTTAGTAACGACAAAACTTTATTTTATTTACCGCCTCTTTCTTTCGAAACCTTACTTACCTATATAGGACATAATGATGTTTTATGGTAGCTCCTAAAAACAACAGAAGCAATAACAAGGGGCTAAAAAGGGTTTTGTTATAAAAACAAATAAAAGAAACAGAAACTGGGGAAGCAGAACGACGAGGGTTGCTACATAAATGAAATGAAACAATATTTCTCTGTCTGTAATCCTCTCCAGGTAGAGCGCCATGGGGGTGCAGCTCTATTAGCACTTTACGGCATTCAAGCACCGCACTCAAACAGTGTCGTACATTTTTTTTTCAAAAATCTATGAATAATTATGATTGTTTTTTAAGTTCTTTTTAATTGTAATGTTAAAACGTCCTAAAAGGCGGTATTTTCCTAGCTAGCTCAACTAAGTCGAGGGTTACCTTTAAAGGGTATTACCAGTCTCCCCAAAACATGTAATTAAAGGGCGCCAGAGTACAAACTTAACAAATTATACTAGATTTATTACAAATTTTAGATCAAAAGAAAATTATTTTCTTATCTCGTCAATGGAAGTCTTTAGGATCACCTGAATTGGTTCATATGTAACGGTAACTTTTCTATAGGGATGCTTTTTTTCCAAATTACAAATTCGAAACGACATGTCTTAAGGTTCTCTTTCACTGTATTAACTCCAGTATAACCAACTGGAAAACACTCCACTCCAAAAACAAGCAAAAGGGTTAATACGGCGGTACTCTAAATCACTTTTAGAGCCTCAGAAACCTGAACTCAGAATAATCGCAAGAATTCTCACAAGACACTGTTTGCTGAGGTACCGTCTCTGTAAAATGGGCGAAGTAGACAGTGGAAAATGAAGATTCTGTGTATATGTAGATGTAGATGGAACAGTGTAACATATAAACTGTAACTGCAAACTAAATATTCGGAAATGACAGATATATCTGGGACAGGTCTTCTTAGAGATAGATCAGGTTTTTAACGTACGTCCAAAGCAGATAATAGGTTTCCTTAAAAGTCTAGAACTTATGAACTCATAAATAGATGTAGGCTATACATAAAAGATCTTTTATGTTGCAGAGTAGAAAGATCACCTGGGTTAATCGACCTCACTTACAATTTACAATTATTGTCATTTTTTGGATAAAGATCTTATAAAAGAGGTTTATATACTAGATTCATGTCGGACAGAATTGACTCTTCAGGGAACGAACACCACAACCCATACCCACTGGAATGCAAGACTCCGAAGAAGATCCAGAGTAACGAAACACAAGATTCCCCTTCCCAACCTGAGACTCCTCCAAACAGCAGATAGGGACCTTCCTGAAGAACTGGAAACCCTCCTAGATGAATCCCCTCTTTGTTACAGGTAGATGGTGCCCACAGGACTGGATCCAAATAAAAAATAGGCCCTTGGCGAAGGTTTCTGTGTTTCCCTTCGTCCTTGCCAAATGGGGGGCACCAAGATGCCACAGTGTCAATCTTGCAACCCCATATTGCACCACGTGGGTTACACCTCCACACATACAGTTACACTCACACCAAAAAGAAAAGACTCTTTAGGTACGTTCAAGCGCCATGGATGGCAAGAAGTTGAAGCTATCCAACCTGCTGCAAGTGGGGAAGTTTGTGAGAGCGGGGCCGACGACCGATACTAACACCATCCAAACATTCCCATCCACTCCCTGAAAAGGACATAAGTCCTACAACAGGGTTATCATACCTAACATACTCCTTTAAATCTATCTCATTTACCTACCTATCTTTTCTTTCTTTCCTTCCTTCCTTCCGAACAGAATCTTGTTTATCTAGACGTAATTGCTGTAACATTTAACAGCATTTAAAGGACCTTTATTATTTGCTAATTTCTACATTTTCTTTGGTTTAGCTATCCCGAAGACACTGTATTATAATTCAGGTATCTGTTTGGGAAATATAGGGATACCAATGTGACTGTGCACCGCGTTCTACAATGTAACAGTGTTGAATATCATTTTATATATTTATAGTTAAGCAAAAGAATATTTATCAAAAAAACATCGAATTTGATTAATTCTTTAAGTTCAGTTGAAATATAAAAAATTGTTCTCAATGTGATTTCATTAGAGGTAGGTACTTTAGTATACATTTCCACATCAATCAGTGTCACTGAGATTTGCTTATTAAAGAGTATTATATTTACAGGAATTTAAAAAAATTCGTGAAAGTAACTTTTTCTTTATTTGGTTGTGTTAGGCATATACTTTTTTGCATGCTTATTTCAATGAATATTTGAAAAACGAACGTCAACCATACTAAATCAAGATAAGTAATTATAAGACTTTTCTGGAGATCGAAAAATCCTTTATTCAGTTAAGCTTAATTTCTTTATGTGCCGTCACTGTGATGGAAAAAAGGATCCGGAAATATCACGTAACGCGTAACGCCATTCTTGTAAATGATGTTGAGGCGGAGCTGGTGGTCGATTTGAGAACGAAAACGATTATATCGACGATCAAAAACAAAAAATACCGACGTTAAACCCAAAAAAATCATGTTGTTGAATGGACCTTGTCATCATTTCTTACACACCTATATAATTATCTTTATTATATCATAGCAAAAATTTTTTTAAAAGACAAAACAGGATAACTATTTTTTGAAAATTCTAAAATTTTTGTTAAAAATTCTATACACTCCAATATTTTTTGTTTGTTTTACATCCTAAATCAAAGTATAGCTGCATTCTACATTTAACGTGCAGTTGCAACCAAACCATATTTAATTGCTGATTCATTGCTGATTTATTGCTGCTAATTTATTACTAAAAAAAATTATTGCTCCAACTGTTCCTGAGAAATAATTAGTATGCTAGCTGGCACAGTCAAGCTAGCATAGCCATAGCTATATCTTGGTAATCAAAAGGACTACGAGGTCGTAAAGGTGGCATATTTTGTTGCTAATTTATTGCTCTCAAATGGTATATCGAACAACACCCAAAAACTATCCTATCAGATCCTTACGTGAATCTCACCCCCGGAAAACAGTCAAAATGATTGAGATCCAAACAACAAGCAACCCAGATTTAATTATTGCTATTTTATTGCTCACGATTTATAAAAAAAAATGTTGCTCCAACCCTTTCCGAGAAACAATGGTTATGCTAACTTGACAGTCAAGCTAAGACTAGGAAGTTCGTAAAGGTGGCATATTTTATTGCTTTCGAATGGCATATCGACCAACTTCCAAACACTACCCTATGAGCAACCAAAGTGAATCTCGTACCAAAAAGAATACGAACAACTGATCAGAAGGGATTGCAAGTCATCGCAAGTAATCAAAAATGTCTACTTTTATTTTAAAAGCAGCATCAAAAACGTGCTTGAAATTTTTTAAATCATTAATAGACTTTTTTTAAGTATAAAATTTGTCATAAAAACAAGCTATAGTCCATTTCAACGATTTTGGCCTATGACAGAAATCATACTCGAAGTAAATTAGAGTTACATCTCTCTCAGATACAGACAAGTTAGAAATTTAAATGAGGACGTTTGTTTTTTAATACAACACTTACGTAACTGCATCTTGTTTCACCGGTAGATAAAAAGTATTTAATACGAAAGTCTTGACTTCATTCACATTCCTAGTAACCGTCATGTACGGCTCGTTGTTGAAGGGTTTAATTTAATAATTATTAATGTCATATTTTTGTAGATGTCAAACCACACTGATAGTTTCAGAAACTTACGACCTAATTTAGAAAAAAAAAACTCTCCGCCATTGGTAACTTGGATGACAGTTTAATCTTATTTCAGTGGTTTCTAATATCAAATCGGCCAAAAACGATGAAATGGACTATAGTAAAGATCTCGGTGGTAAAATTTACAGTTCGGATAATATAATTCTCTAATTTTGGATATTAAGAACTTTAATAATAGATATAAATAAAAAAAATATTTTAATTAATATTTGTTTCTTTTCTCACTAACTAAATTCCGATAAAGATAGAATATAAGAACTTTTCGAACAAATGTATTTCTTCGTGCAATTTCTCGGCACTTCGACAAATTGGGAAGTAAAACGGCAATTGGAGTTTTCATATAATGGCATCTTGGCCAGAATTCACATCTCTCGAATAATCCTTGGTAGTTATCGAAAGTTATTCGCGAAAACGTTTCACCATTTTGCCCTTTCGACAATTGGAATTTGAAATTGAAGGTGCCAAATTAATTAATACCAATTATCAACTAAATCTCCAATTAGTAGACGATAAGAAACTACTTTTAGTTTAATTATATGAATTAATCGATGTTTATTTTTTAATATTCGATAATTGTTTATAAGAGCAGATATTTTAATTACGAATGTTAGATCTAATTCTAACAAAAAGTTGCTGTTAAAATGAACCCTTCTGGATCTGGAAATTTGGGGAGGGGCGAGCTAGTGCTTAGCCAGCACTGAGGCCACATAAAATATGACCTATTGTGCATCCTCCCGTATTGTAGGGATATCCTCACCTCAGGCTGTCAACAGGCCTAGTAATTTAAAATAGGTGATGAGGCTCCCGAGGGGGATCTCCCTAACATCGGCTGGTGTAAGCCAATACTCGCCCAACACGGATCTTCTGATTTCAGAAAAAGCAGAGCAGTCATTCATTATGTGTTCTACTGTTTCCTTTTCTTGTTCGCAGCCTCTGCATAGCGGTGGTTCTGTTAATTTCATCCTAAAGAGATGTTGTCGCAATTGGCAGTGACCTGTCAAGATTCCCACAGCTGTTCGGAGATTTTGTCTGGTCAATGCCTTAATTTTTTTTGCTGTTTCCTCGCCAAGATGAGGTAATAACTCTCTGGCCAGTCTACAGTTCGTAGTTTCATCCCAGCACTGTATGAATTTTTTGTGAGAGTGCTGTTTGATGAGGTCCACGACTGCGGACAATGTTAGCTTTGTAGATGGGCGGGGGCTAACATATTTGTAGCCCGCAGCCCTCCTTGCTAAATTGTTCGCAATGCGGTTGCCTTTAGAGTTCCCATGTCCTTTGATCCAGCTGAGAGTGACCAAGTTATTCTGGCTGGCCTCAGTTAGAGATTGGTGACATTCTAGTACTAAACTTAAAGTGAAACGGGGTCTATTCAAGGTCAGTAGTGCTTGTTGGCAGTCTGTGTATATATTTATATTCCTGCCTGTGATGTTTCTATTTATTAATTCTTTTGCAGCTATGGTTATGCCTGTGAGTTCTGACTGAACCACACCTGACAAGCCATCCATAGCCCATTTTATTTTTAGGTTTAAGGATCTAAAGTAAATTCCACATCCTACACCTTGCTTTGTTTTTGGTCCATCCGAATATACGCTCAGAGCGTTCACTACGTTGGGGTCTGCTGTCTTGTTTTTTAATATTTTGTAGGGTTTGTCAAAGACAAAACTTTGGTGCGACGGCATCCGTGTCTTCCTTTAGGAGTGGTATCACTTTTATCGATTCCCTCCACAGACTGTCCCTATGGGTGCCAGTCCCTACAGTGGGTTCGATACCAACCGTGCGAAATCGTACCATGGTCATCAATGCGACCTCCTTAACAAATATGTTAAGGGGGGTGAGACCGAGTATGACTTCCATTTCGCTGGTCGGTGTGCTTCGCATGGCTCCTGTTACGAGAAGGCATGCTGATCTGTGTATTTGTTTTAATTTTTTGATAGCTGTCGTTTGTTTCACTTTAGGCCACCACACGACAGCACCATATGTTAGCATAGGTCTTATGATTGCCGTGTAGATCCACATGGTGACCTTGGGGGATAATCCCCAGGTCTGTCCTATGGTTCGGCGGCATTACTCATAAGATATAAATGCTCTTTTAACTCTGCTTTCTATGTGTGAGTTTCACGTCAGCTTGCTGTCAAGGATAACACCATAGTATTTCACTTCTGTAGCAAAGCTTAAATTAACGTTGAAAAGACTGGGTGCGTTTAAGCCCCTAGGTTTCGTTTTCTTCGTGAAGAGAACCATTTCTGTCTTTTTGGGGATAATAGATAGCGATTGCTCTTTACACCATGTCTCTAAAGTTCTGAAAGCCACTTGCATTCTTTCGCAAAGGGTGCTTTCAAACTTTCCTGTTGGCAGAATAACAATGTCGTCTGCGTAGGCTACTGTATAGATTTTGTCATGTTCATTGAGGCGGTGAATTAGGCTGTCTAGAACAATGTTCCACAGTAGAGGTGATAAAACCCCTCCCTGTGGACAGCCCCTCATAACCTTGCTTCGTATCTTGACATCATTTACAGTTATTTCTATTGCACGCATGGAGAGCATGCTGAGAATCCATCCGCTTACTGTTGTAAAAAAAATGAACCCTTTTTATTAGGTTTTTTTCAACAGACTAAAGAAGCATTCTAGAACCGTCCGGGAACTGCGCAATGAACAAATTCTCGTTATCTTTGAAGTACTGAGTTGTTTAGTAACGGTTCTAGAACGGTTTTTTGGTCTGTTGAAACAGGCCTATTGTAATGAACGGTGGTATTTCTATCCTGCTTTATATTGTACCATCCACGTAACGCGGACCGCGGTGGAAAGTCATCTTCGACTCCATATATCAGAAATAAGAGTGTTATTATAAATTATGACTTTTAGGAGAAATATACGTCACAAATTTTTTTTTTGTTGTTGTTATGTTACTAAATCTTATATACAAGATTTATTGCTTGACAAAAACAAACCTCCGGCACTGTTAAGTAATGCCCTATTAACTTCAAAGATGCCGAAATCATTTTTAAAACGCTCAAGTGGTTTGAATCAAGCATCGCATTACTTCGTAAACCGTAATTGATTTTGATAATTTTGAGTTTCTAAATGATTTTTTTTCTTTGCCACAATATTGAGTTTAACAACCTGTAAGTGAATTTTTATTTTTATAAAATTCGTTTTTTTAGGTGGTATATTAAATAACAAGAGGAAACAGTAAAGATATGAAAATTAAAAGCTTTCCTTTACAAATTTTAAGATCCCAGACTTCTTGTTTTAGTTTTTTCCTGTAAAGATTGTTTTAAAAAGCTTTAAAACGGGATTAGTATCTTTTCTGAAAAAACGTCAACGGGGATTTAAACAAGATTGACAGATTAATCTACGTCTTTAAAATATTATCGAGTTGACAAGTTAAGATTATAAAAACACGTGGTAAATTTTTCTTCCTTCTATTTATATCTTCTAGTTTTATTTATAAACTAAAGGGATGCAAAATTCTACCATGAAAAATTCTGTTTTTTATCGTTTCAATGGTCTGTGATTCCCAGATGGTTTACGTTTCTTTATTGAGTTCTGATTTTTTTGTTAATAGTTTTGTAGGTATAAACTTTTGTTTCCGGCTATCAACATTTTTAACAGTGCTACTGGAATCAGTAGTAGTACAATCTAAGGAAAGAAATGGATAGCGAAAATTACAATTACTGGAACAAACTAGAAAGACAAGACAATCGAAAACACTCCTGGTAAACTATAACCAGAAGAGATCTTTCAGCTGTCTTAATAACCTTAGTAAGAAGAATTTCAGTATTATAACAGGACTATGTACCAGGCACTGACGATTAAGAGGACACATGAAGAAACTAGGATTGGTAGATGAAGCAAAGGGTAGATTCTGTGAGGTAGGGGATGAAACTTCAATACACCTACTATCAGAATGCATTGCATTACGTAATTCTAGGATCAGATACCTAGGGTCATACGAAACAGAAGAGGAAGATCTACCTATCTTGAAGCCCAACGATATTCTAAACATTCTAAGAAACATAGGACTAGAATACCTGCTATAGGTCTAAGGAAAGATCAGAAGTATAGCAAGAAAAGGGGGACACAATAGCTTTTATAGGTCGCAGGTGTATCTGTTACCCCTAATTTACTCATACATACATACGTACAATACTACTAGACCAATCTGGATCTGGATCTGGAAATTTGGGAGGGGCGAGCTAGTGCTCAGCCAGCACTGACCCACATATGACCCATTGTGCATCCTCCCATATGTAGGGATATCCTCACCTCAGGATGTCACCAGGCCTATTGATTTAAAATAGGTGATGAGGCTCCCGAGGGGGATCTTCCTGACATCGGCTGGTGTAAGCCAATACTCGCCCAACACGGATCTTCTGATTTCAGAAAAAGCAGAGCAGTCATACATAATGTGTTCTACTGTTTCCTCTTCTTGTTCGCAGCCTCTGCATAGCGGCGATTCTGTTAGTTTCATCCTAAAGAGATGTTGTCGCAATTGGCAGTGACCTGTCAGGATTCCCACAGCTGTTCGGAGATTTTGTCTGGTCAATGCCTTAATTTTTTTTGCTGTTTCCTCGCCAGGATGAGGTAATAACTCTCTGGCCAGTCTACAGTTCGTAGTTTCATCCCAGCACTGTATAAATTTTTGGTGAGAGTGCTGTTTAATAAGGTCCACGACTGCGGACAATGTTAGCTTGGTAGATGGGCGAGGGCTAACATATTTGTAGCCCGCAGCCCTCCTTGCTAAATTGTTCGCAATGCGGTTGCCTTTAGAGTTCCCATGTCCTTTGATCCAGCTGAGAGTGACCACGTTATTCTGGCTGGCCTCAGTTAGAGATTGGTGACATTCTAGTACTAAACTTGAAGTGAAACGTGGTCTATTTAAGGTCAGTAGTGCTTGTCGGCAGTCTGTATATATATATTTATATTCCTGCCTGTGATGTTCCTATTGACCTAGACCAATATGGCGTTATAAAAATTTTGGAGCAAAAATTTAATAATTTACTAGTTCTTATGTATTACGTTGAAGCATATTTGTTATGTCAAGAAATAAGAGTTGAACTGCTTTTTATATCGATCAGTTTTTAGTAATAGCTACAGTAGAAACCAATAAAAATAGAATATTGATAGTTTATATATTATTGGAAAAAAATGTACGAGGGTATTCCAAAAACATGATTCGTGCTGTGGTAGGGAACTAGAGTGGGGGAAGTTCAACCGGCTGTCTGTACCTCAAAGTCTCGCGTCACGGACTTTGTATGAGCATTGAATCGGTTCATCCATGAAATTTTTTTAAGTAAAATAACTTTTTCGATTTCACCAAAATACGTGATGGCAGCTTCTCAAGAGCAACGCGCTTGTGTAAAATGTTGTTTCCTGCTAGTGAAATCAGTCGCGGAGACTATTGTGACGCTCTAGACACCTAATGAAGAAGCTGCTCTAAGTAAAACTCGGGTTTAGTAATGGTTTCTTCGTTTTAAAAATTGAGAAATGTCAATTGAAGACCAAACCCGTTCAGGACAGCCTTATACATCAAAAACGTCAACAAAAACAATGCTTCGTTTGTGAACTATTGATCAACTTTGTGAGATGTCTGGAGTGCCATGTAGTTCAATTAATAGGATTTTATCTATAGATTTGCACATGGAAAGTGTTGCAGCCAAATCCGTCCCTCGCTATCTCACAAACGAGCAAGAGAAGCGTCGACTTCAAGTATGTTTAGAGCTTAAAATCATCTCGAAGAAGACACAGAGTTTTTTTAAAGGATTATGCATGGTGCGATGGATATAATTCTGAACAAAGCAGCAATCAAGCCAGTGGAAGACAGCTTACTCTCTTCGTCCCAAAAATTTCGCCATAAGAATTCAAAAATAAAAAAAATGCTCATTTGTTTTTTGATTGTAGAGGTATTGTGCACTCGGAGTTCATTCCACCAGAGGTCAAACTGTCAACTAGAAATTCTATATAGAGGTTCTAAAGAGATTGAGGAAGAGTATCCGGAAGAGAAGATAAGATCTTTGGTGCACAGGGGACTGGTTCTTCCATTACAAAAACTTCGAAGACTTACCCTCTTCGTTAATTGTTTATCCTCCCTACTCACTGGATCTAGCATTTTGTGACTTCTTTGTATTCTAGACATTAGTCAATATTTTGAAGGTCGTCAACATTCGATGTAAAAATATTTAGAAATAAAGAAATTTTACCGAAAAAAATGTAATAAAAAATTATGATACCAGAAGAAATAACACAAGCAGTTGGTTGACAGCATATTGGGCTCAGCATTCGTTCGATCGTAAATGCTTTAGGAGTTTCTCGAAGTATAGTGTTTAATGCAATACAAAAATATCGCGAGACAGGACAATACACCAGGAGGAGACCAGGTCAAAGTAGACAACTAACCACAGGTAAAGATAAAGTTCGCTTTATCGGGATTGCACATTATCAGCACCAACACTTGTTCAACTAATAAATGATGTCCATAGAAACACAGTTTTCCTTTATACTATTTTTAAATAGGGAATTAAGGTCCAGAATACCTGTCACGGTACCTGTATTAAGAGCATCGAAGGTATAACGCTAACAACACTAGCTCGCGAATATTTTGATTGAGGTTTTTGAAAATGGGATATAGCGCTCTTCACGAATAAATCAAGATTTTACAGGTGTAAGTATGTCAGAATTTGGGGAAGAGCTGGTGAACGTTTTTTTGTACTTCCAGAGATCAATTTGGTGGAGGTTGTATAATGCTCTCTTACGGCAATAATTGAAAAATGGGCCTGAGCCATCGTGCTGGAACCAAATTTGATTTCTGTGTATTAAAGGAATATCGTCTAAAAGATCACCCAATCTGTTCTGTCAAAAGTTTAACTAATCAGCTCCCGTTAATTGGTTAGTTAGTACAATCGGACCTAGTAACCGATCGTCCAAAATACTTATCCAAATGTTTAACAAAAAACTTGCTTGATGCCAGGATTCCAAAATACTATGGGGATTTTTTTCGACCCTCATATACGAATTGTGGGAATCAAAAACTCAGTTTCGTGTAAACCCTGCCTCATCAGTAAAAAGAATGTTTGCAATAAAATTGGAGTCCTCAGCATCATTTCTTAAAAATCAGTGGCAAAACTCCAAACGTGCCTGATGAACGTCGGAAATAGTACGGGTAAAGTAGCTGCTCGTGGAATATTCTTCAAACCAGAGGAGACCCATTCCTACCGCTAAGATTATCCGCAAAGTAGTTTCTGGATACTCGTGCCAAAATTCTTCTGTCTCAGGGAAGGACAGCGACGATGATCTCCCAGAATTATGGGACTGTATCCCAAATGTATTACGCAACCTTTGGTGCAGTCTTCCAAACACATGAACTGAAGGCATGTGGCTATTGGGGAAAGTGTCTAGATACAGACGTAGCGCTTCCCTCGAATAACCATTAACACGATCGTACATGAAATGCATATCGGTCGAATTTGATAAGAAAAGCAAGTTTAATAAGACTTTTCTGTTGTTTTGGGCCATAATTTCATTTTGTAATACTTTTTTTAACACCTTGTATAGAACCTCGCGTTAATTTTTCGCTATTTTATACATTGTCAGACCCAATTGAAACATTCTTATAGGAACCTGAATATATTAAAAACAACTATAAATCTACCGAGTTCCGAACATTTAAAGCAGTTAACATAATATGCATTTCATGTACCCAATGAAGAAAATCGGTATGTGATTATTACACCCGAATATATTACGTATTCTTGTTCTTCTTTTTTAAATACAATAATTATTATGTATAAGTGAGCGTTTACGGAAGCGGTCGGCCCGTTTTACTCCGTATTGTAAAGGTATTAGTTTGTATACGTAAAAACGTCAATTTAGAATTCGAGTCGACTCATAAAAAATTGACAGTTAGCCCCAAGCTATAAAGATAAAAGTATAGTGGGTACCTACACTGCAGGTGCGGATTTTCAATTAGAACACATTTTAATGTCCATATAAAATTAGACATCGTAACAGTGGTAGGTAGGTATTAAAAATGTTAATTACTAGGAAAATTATATAAGAAAATTTTTTCTCTTTCGTTTATTGTTTATTTAGTTTCATGGGAAAATATTCACCGCACCAAGATCGAAAGCTGAAAAACCTTTTTTAAAGTTAAAACGTGCCAATACAGGAATGGGTTATGTATGGGAAAAAGGGTCGTTAGAAAAGAGAAGTGTTAAATACTTTATATCTTACGTGCTATGTTATAAAAGGCCGTGCGATCATAGATGTCAACTAGTATTTGGTGAACAAATGTTGCAAAATGCAGAATATTAGTTATTCTATCGCTTTACTAGTTTTTAAAAAAAATTTCAAAAACATTGACCATTTAACTAAGAAGAAACAACTACTTCCCTGGCTATGTGCCTCGACGGATATTGAATAACACTTCAAAGTGAAATGGCGTTGGCATATCTAACAGATAATTTAAACCAACCATTTTAGTTTGCAGTTAGAAGGGGCAACATAACTTGTAGACCGGTTTTGACCTATTGGGTCTCGTCAGTACAAGGTATATGTTATCCGTCAGCGAGCTTAAGGCATAATCGCTGATTGAAGATTTTACTAAAATCGCGAACGATATATTACTTTCAGTAATAAAAGTGTAAACGTCGTGATAGTAGTGACATCTTCACCTCTAATTGTAAACCAAAATTTGATTGGTAGTTGTTGACAGTTCGGTAGAAAATAAAAATTTTCCGTAATAATGACGGCAACTCCCTTAGTGGAGAAAACGGTACTAAAAGGCTTTCTGCAATATTTGTTACCATCAACAATAATTATTATAGAATAGACGCTTAGTTCGCTATGTTAAATGTAACGGTATACTACAAAAATTTGTATTCTTATTGATTTGATTAATAAAAAAATATTTTTATTCCGATCCTGTAAATTGTATTGAATGACCCTGAAAAATATTATAAAATTACAGTAGTTTAAGTATGATATAATGAAATCAGATAATAATGTATCATTTGTTTGGTACAGAGCAATAATTTTACTTTTGAAATTATTATATACTTCACACAGAATCCGGCAATTGGCTACGCATAAAGTGGAGAAACTTCATATTTGCATTTAGTTGAACACTTATATTCACGACGTTGGAATTATCAAATGATACGCTTCTGCCAGTGCCTTAAAGTCTAAAGTTCTTGATGGGAAGATTATTGCAATGTTACAAAGTTAGTATTATATAATAAGAGCAATTTTTAACACAGATATCTTCCTCGAGAAAGTTAATTTAAAAATAGGTAACAGGAGACCGGATAAATGGTTTTTAAAGACAATCTATATAATAACTAAGCATTGTATGTATATCTTTAAAAAGTTCTTAGACGCCCTTTACATTATATGCAATAAAAATATAATTTATGTGTTAAAAATGCTCTGTTAGGGAGAGATAAACTGAACTGAAAACGCTATTTGTTAGGCAAAAAATAATAATATATTCGTTTCCCCATACGGTAGGATTCCTCATCCGCAGAAAATGTAAATGTATAATATATTAACAGAATTTTGTTAAATTTAAATAATTATCTGAAATGTATATTTTTGCATAATATCAGTTACGCTTATTTACATAAATCAGTAAAAAAAAAACGTGTGGTATTACTTATGTACGCATGTAAGAAGTTATACTTCTTTAGCGTAACAAGATAAAAATCTTTCTTAGGATAAATAATAAAGACAACATCAAATTCTACAAAGTAATGTATGTATGTATGGTGTTAGGGGTGACAGATACACCTGCGACCTATAAGATCTATTGTGTCCCCCTTTTCTTGCTATATTTCTGATGATTCCTCAGACTTATAGCAGCTCTTCTAGTCCTATCTTCCTTAGAAAGTTTAGGATATCATTGGGTTTTAAATTTCTGATGATTCCTCAGACTTATAGCAGCTCTTCTAGTCCTATCTTCCTTAGAAAGTTTAGGATATCATTGGGTTTTAAATTAGGTAGTTCTTTTCTTTCTATTTCGTATGACCCTAGGTATTTGACCCTACAGTTACTTAATGCCATGCATTCTGAAAGTATATGTATTGAGGTTTCTCCTCTACCTCACAGAATCTGCAGTTTGCTTCATCTACTAATCCTAGTTTCTTCATATGTCCTCTTAATCGACAGTGACCGGTTAGTATTCCTGTTATAATTCGGAGGTTTTTCTTACTCAGGTTAAGACAGCTGTGAGATCTCTTCTGGTTATAGTTTCCCAGGAGCGTCTTCGATTGTCTTAGTCCTTCTAGATCATTCCAGTACTTGGATTTTTCGCTATCCATTTTTTTATTTAGTTTTTCTAAGATTGTACTACTGCTGATCCCACAGGATGGTTCTGGTCCCAGGTATGGGGTTTCAGCTCCTTTTTTTGCCAGCTTGTCTGCTGTTTCATTTCCTTCTATTCCTACGTGTCCTGGAACCCATAGGAGGGTAACAGTGTTATTCTGTCCTAGTTCATTTAATTTGCCTAGGCATTCCCAGACCATCTTTGAATTGATTGTATCTGAGTTCAGAGCTTTGATGGCTGCTTGACTATCTGACATGATTACAATCTTCTGTCTACGATAGTTCCTTTCAATGTTAAATTCTATACATCTTTCGATGGCACGAATTTCCGCTTGAAAGATGCTTGGGTACGTACCCAAGCTTCCTGAGTATTTGGTTCTAGGTCCAAACACCCCTGCTCCTGTTCCTTTATCTGTCTTGGAGCCGTCCGTGTACCATTTTATGGCGTTTTGGCTTAGTTTTCGTCCCATTCAGATTTGCTTCCCAGTTTAGTGGTAAATTTTCTTACAAAGTTAAATTTCTTTGTTATGTCATCTTGGGGCATTTCCCAAGTTTGATCAAGTTGAAGTGATCGAGGTTTTTCCTTGATTATTCCTTCTTTCATCATTCTATATATTGTTTTCTTCCTAGCATTTTCTACTTGAATATGCAGTGGCGAGAGATTTAGTATTACTTCCATTGCAGCAGTGGGACATGTTCTCATTGCTCCAGTGATACATGCACAGGCTAGTCTCTGAATCTTTGAGAGGTTTGTCCTCGTAGTGATCAGATTAGCTCTCGTGCCCCAAGCTACTGCCCCATATGTGATGATTTGTCTCACTATTGCTGTGTACATCCATTGCAATGTCTTTGGGTTACAGCCCCAATTTTTCCCAGAAAGTAATGTGCAACAACTACTTTTATAACTATACTAATATTATAAAGAGGAAAGGTTTGATTTTTTGTTTGTTTGTTTGTTTGTTTGAAATGAATAGGCTCCGAAACTACTGGACCGATTTCAAAAATTCTTTCACCGTTGGCAAGCTACACTATTCCCGAGTGACATAAGCTATGTTTCATTTAAAAAAATAGGGGTCCTTACTAAAATGCCATTAATGTAACCAAAAATGACCTTAAAATCCTTATATCGCGTGCGCTGAGAATACTATTGATTATAGAATAAAATAATGTACTTACTACGATTTTGAAGAATATGTAACAATCTACAAAAAATGCCTCGACAGCATATGTCTAACTGTTATAGTTACGTCACAATAACTATTTTTTAATTTTTAAAAGTTTTTATCTTGGTATTAATCCTTATCAAAATAACTTATTTCATAATCACGACAGATATCACAAATTTAGCATGTGCAATGGGACGAGGCTACTTATAAAGGAATTAAAGGACAATTAAGTTGTAGCAACCATTATAACTGAAACACGAGCTGGTCAACTAGCTTATACACTGAGGATACCGATGATCCCAACTGATCTACCAAATCCATTTAAACCGCTTCAATTTCCTATCAAAATATCTTTTGCTTTTACTAATAATAAGTCTCAAGGTCAAACCTTCCAATTAGTAGGGATCGGTTTTCCTCATGGCCAACCGCCGAAGGCGGGTCGGAGCACCTGAAAATCAATTTATTTTGCTGCCAGAAAATAAAACAACATGTAATATTGTTTACAGGGAAGCGTTGACCCAATAAATTTAATCCCCGTGCAAAGCCGGGTCGGGCTGCTAGTTTTAACTTATAAATCACTGTTAATAAATAATAAACACGACATATTTTTTGGAAAAATTATTTGTATAATGTATTTTATACATAAATTATACCAATGTTTATTAATATCTCGAATTTTTTACAATTCAAATTTATGGCCTTTTACCTGTTATTGTATCTATTCAATGGCGAAACAGTCAATTAGAGTAAAATTGTCATAAAAAATAGATAAATAGCAATAATAACAAGTAAACATTAAAATCCTAATAAAAATAATACAACCGCATAAAATCAATTTTTAAACATCCAAATTTTTATATATTTATTTTCTAAAAATCATCTTTTACCATCTTTTACGAGGTGTTATCAATAGTTTAAAAAGTTAATATGAACAGGAAAATGTATATCGTCCCCGTCTCTCCCTTAAATTTTTATTACTTTCCTTTTTCTAATTTTGATAACATTTTATAGTTGTATAGTATAATTGTATAGTTTTCATTAGTTAACAAAAAATTGTAATACGTTTTATTATGAAAAATATATACGAGGTAATATCAGAAAATTCTGTAATAAAAACCTACTCAGTCTCTCCCTTAAATTTAAAGTACTAACCATTTTAAGAAATTATTATTCTTTTTAATATATACTGCCTAATGTATGTACTCTCTGAAAATGAACTCATTTTTTTAATATCTTTTACCATTAAAAAGGTATACCAGGTGTTATCAATAGTTTAAAAAGTTAATATAAACAGGAAAACGTATGACGTCTCTTCCTTAAATTTTCATTATTTTCCTTTTTCCAATTTTGATAAAATTTTATACACAGATTGGTAAATCTGTATGTTTTCATTGGTTAACAAAAAAATTGTAATACCTTCTACTGTGCAGAAGATATACGAGGTAATGTAAGAAAATTCTGCAATAAAAACATACTCAGTTTTTTTTATAAATTTAAGGTACTAAACATTTTTAGAAATCTTTTTTTTTTTAATTTATTTACTGACTAATGTATGTATTTTCTAATAATAAACTCGATCTTTTAATATCTTTTACCATTAGAAAAATATACATTTATCAATAGTTTAAAAAGTTAATACAAACAGGAAAACGTATGACGTCTCTCCCTTAAATTTTCATTATTTTCCTTTTTCCAATTTTGATAAAATTTTATACACAGATTGGTAAATCTGTATGTTTTCATTGGTTGACAAAAAAATTGTAATACCTTCTACTGTGCAGAAGATATACGAGGTAATGTAAGAAAATTCTGCAATAAAAACATACTCAGTCTTTCTTGTAAATTTGAGGTACTAAACATTTTTAGGAATCATTTTTATTTATTAATTTTTTGACTAATGTATGTATTTTCTAATAATCAACTCGATCTTTTAATACTATTTACCATTAGAAAAATATACATTTTATCAATAGTTTAAAAAGTTAATACAAACAGGAAAACGTATGACGTCTCTCCCTTAAATTTTCATTATTTTCCTTTTTCCAATTTTGATAAAATTTTATACACAGATTGGTAAATCTGTATGTTTTCATTGGTTGACAAAAAAATTGTAATACCTTCTACTGTGCAGAAGATATACGAGGTAATGTAAGAAAATTCTGCAATAAAAACATACTCAGTCTTTCTTATAAATTTAAGGTACTAAACATTTTTATAAATCATTTTTTTTTATTCATTTTCTGACTAATGTATGTATTTTCTAATATAAACTCGATCATTTAATATCATTTACCATTAGAAAAATATACATATTATCAATAGTTTAAAATGTTAATATAAACAGGAAAACGTATGACGTCTTTCCCTTAAATTTTCATTATTTTCCTTTTTCCAATTTTGATAAAATTTTTCACACAGATTGGTAAATCTGTATGTTTTCATTGGTTGACAAAAAAATTGTAATACCTTTTACTGTGCAGAAGATATACGAGGTAATGTAAGAAAACTCTGCAATAAAAACATACTCAGTCTTGCTTATAAATTTGAGGTACTAAACATTTTTAGAAATCTTTTTTATTTATTTATTTACTGACTAATGTATGTATTTTCTAATAATAAACTCGATCTT
Source organism: Altica lythri (assembly GCA_964028335.1). Lineage (NCBI taxonomy): Eukaryota > Metazoa > Arthropoda > Insecta > Coleoptera > Chrysomelidae > Altica > Altica lythri. The sequence goes on along the minus strand of OZ034801.1, from coordinate 18,423,805 downwards.
TTAACATTTTTTACCATTAGAAAAATATACATTTATCAACAGTTTAAAAAGGTAATATAAACAGGAAAACGTATGACGTCTCTCCCTTAAATTTTCATTATTTTCCTTTTTCCAATTTTAATAAAATTTTATACACAGATTGGTAAATCTGTATGTTTTCATTGGTTGACAAAAAAATTGTAATACCTTCTACTGTGCAGAAGATATACGAGGTAATGTAAGAAAACTCTGCAATAAAAACATACTCAGTCATGCTTATAAATTTGAGGTACTAAACATTTTTAGAAATCTTTTTTATTTATTTATTTACTGACTAATGTATGTATTTTAAAATTTCTATATTTTTCTTTTCCTAATTGTGATAAAATTTTATTCACAGATTAGTAAAACAGTACATTTTTCAATACTTACCAAAAAATTCTAATAGTATCTACTAATCTCTTGTAGCTTTTAAAAAGATTACTTTTCTTAGTGTATATAAAACTTATTTGCAATGTTGTGAAACTTAATACCATTAACCAGTGCATGTGCAAAATCCGTTAATCCAATTCCCTAAATACACATTTCGTAAATACCTTTTAACGAACTTCGACAACTAGAAAATCCTAAATTAACATTCGTATTTGCGAAATGTATTTAATCTCATGAAATCTTATCACATTAACCAACTTTAACCATCTCGTTATATTGTGAGTGTAATCTACTCGAAATATTAACGAATCAAAATTGACCGTTGATTGGTTGACTTACGAATAACAATAGAAATTTTAAAAGACCATATGTTTTAATCAATTTAATAACAAGGTAGGATGAAAATCATAAATTCTTGATTGGTTGTGATTAATATAAAATGTCGTTTGTTAGATTTGGGTACCTTTTTCTTATTCATTATTATGGTATTCAATTGGAAATATTGTAATCAAATTAATCAGTTGAAAATTTTTTAGGCTGGTAAATATATTCAATTTAAAACTTAAAAGTAATCAGATATAAAATAAATACAAATAAGAAAAAAAGTAGGTACCTAGGTCTGAATTATTTACCGAAGATGTGGAAGGAAGTAAAGGTTCTCTTCACACCAAAACCTGGAAGAATGGATTACATCATTCCAAAAGCTTACCGACCTATTAGCCTAACATCATTCTTATTAAATAGGCTAAATGAAAGGTACATAAGGTACTCAGTGATTAACACCAAACCAACATGCATACACAACAGGGAAATCCACCGATACGGCCCTTCATAATATGGTTGTTCAGATCAAGCGATCATTAGACAGGAAAGAGTCTACCCAGAGCGTATTCATAGATATCGAGTGAGCTTTCGATAAAACCTACAACAGTAAGCGGCTGGATCCTCAGCATGCTCTCCATGAGTGCAATAGAAATAACTATAAATAACGTCAAGATACGAGGCCAGGTTACAAGTGGCTGTCCAGAGGGAGGGGTTTTAATCACCTCTACTGTAGAACACTGTTCTTAACAGCCTCATACACCGCCTTAATGAACATGACAAAATATATACAGTAGCCTACGCAGATGATATTGTAATTCTGCCATTAGAAAAGTTTGAAAGCACCCTATGCGACAGAATGCAATTGGCTCCCAAAACTTTAGAGATATGGTGTATGGTGTAAAGAGCAATCGCTGTCTATTAACCCCAAAAACACAGAAATGATTCTCTTCACAAAGAAAAAGAAACCCAGGGTTTCTTTTTAATGTAAACCACTTAAACAACGTTATTTCAACATTTTATTAATCAAAACAACATTCACTTTTATTAATAGTTACAAACTGTGAGTCTTGTCTAACTTACTTACGGCCTTTTACTATCTAGGTATGCGATTAAACTTTATCCTTGGTATTGTTATTCCAAAGAAGTATAACGTCTTACTTACATACATGAGTACACACAGACTTTTTTGTTATATACAGGTATTCGATGTTTTATTAATAAATTCCTTTTGTTGTAATCATCTATTTTCAATTTTAGCATATACTATGTATTATAATTTAAGCAAATGCAAAATTCATAGTATCATAATCATGAAAATCGGATCTCTATCGTAGAATTTTAGATACATATTCGTACTGTAGTGAAAATCCATTTAGCACATGCACAACGAGATATTAACGATTCACATCTGGTTATTCCTGAAAAATTAATGATCATCAAAATTTCAACACATGAACGACTACATTACTCCCTAGATATGCATACATGTATGTGAGATGATGGCACTCTATGAAGAGAAACCGAGCACTCCCATATTTACCAAAAACTACCAGTGGCGGTACTCAACCAAATTATTCATTTTGAATTAAACATTAAAAGAGTAATGAACTAGGTATGAAAACCAGAAAAAGTCGATAAATATTGATATAAATGACAGTTTTCTCTTCTTCTTTTTAATAATTTTATTCTAAGCATAGTTGGCTTTAAGCCTTCTGTATCATTCATTTCCACCTGTCTTTATTTAATGCATCCTCTCTTCCACATTTTTTCTTTTTCAGATCCTCTTTTATTTTCTCCATCCATCTCAACTTCGGTCTTTCTCCTTTCCTCTCAAATTTATCTACTCTTTTACTCACATAATTCTTATCTCTCCTCTCTACATAATCAAACGATCTGAACCTATTTTTCAGGATCTTTTTGCTCAGTTATCCCACTTTTATAGTACCTCTTACCCTTTCATTTCACAGTCTATCTCTTCTCGTCAATCCACACATCCAACACTACATCTTCATCTCCACCACTTCTAAATTTCTCTTATGCTCTTTCGTTATTGACCACGTTTCTGAGTTATACTTCAACGCTGGTCTTACAACTCTCTTGTACACTCTATTTTTCATTTTTGCTCTCACACTCCTATCACACAAAATTCCACTAATTTTTCTTTAGTTCATTCATCCACATGTAATTCTACGATTCATCTTAGTCTTTATCCCTCGATTCTTTTCTAGCACAGTTCCTAAATATTAGAAGTTTTGGACAGCTGGCATCACTTTGTTTTCACATTCTCAGTCTTCGTCCTACTCACTCTCAACACTCTAATCTAAAGCAGTGTTTTACATTTCTCAAGCTTTCCTTTCTGGTCTCACTTTCACAAGATCTACAATAACAATATTATCTGCATACATCATATCTATTCTTTTTAATTTCTTATATAACTTTTGCTCTAATGATCCACCTATATTACTTTTTGTACTTTCATCATTTTACAATCTTTCCTTTTTATTTTTTGGTGCTCCTTTCCCTGATGATTTTCCCAACATTATTGGTGCTTTACAATTTCCACCAGATTTACTATTTTAGTTAATCCTATTATTTTTTAAAGAAAGCGATGAATTAATTACTGGCTTTTCTTGACCGTCACCTGGTGGAAAAAGTTTGGTGACACCTCTGAATGTCCGGAAGTGGCAGAATGTTCCGGCTTGTCCATATAATTACCCTTTAATATTCCTGTTTCGCCCAACTTAATTACGGATGTTGCTTCTATTTGAAACTCAACATTAATGAATCATCTAAAATAGGATGGTTTTTAGTCAAGACATTTATTTTTTATTGTTTAAGGGATAAAGTTACTAAATATACAAAGAGTAGAAATTCTCACATTTTTCTTTGATAACATTGACAAATTTTATCGAGTTACCGTATTTTTTTGTATAAAAACGACTTATTAGGTAGTTGTATAATTAAATAAGTACTAATTTATTATCAATAGCGATAACCCCAACAAATAAATTTGGGTGAAGGAGGATCAATTAAAACGAACAAAACACCTAATAAATTTTATCTTTTTTTGTATATAATTGGATACATAGAGATAACTTTTATCGTTATTTCTTTTGGATTTTATTATTTTTTTGTTTTGAAACTTCCAAATCTCAAAGGTCTCACACTAAAACTAAAAATTTAATTACATATCTATTTCTTCAAACGTAATCTGTTTATTTTAATAAATTATTTATCGGAAATTAGCTGGCTGATCGAACTTTACTCGTAAAACATCTAAATCGTATTTTGCAGCGTTGATTATCTTTTTCCATTCTTTTCTGTTTCTGCATTTCGTCTTTCAGTCTTTTAATTTCTATCCTTTTACGTCTTCTTCTATCTGGTTCAGTCATCTTAACGTGGGTCTTCCTCTTCTTTTTGGTCCTAGCGATTTCCAGTTCGTGATTCTTTTTATCATTTATGTAGGCGTTCTTCTCATTATGTGGTCTGCTCATTCTAGTCGTCTTGTTTTTATGTATCTTGCTATGTTCTCTCCTCCCATTTCTCGTTTAACTTCTTTGTTAGTCTCCATTTTTATTTCCCGATCACTTGTTATTTTTGGTCCTTATATTGATCTCATTGCATAGGTGATAACTGGTCTAATCAATGTCTTGTAAATTTTGATTTTTGTTTTCAAACATATACACACACATATATAGACATATAAAGACATACGGACGTCATCGCAGGTATAGTCAGGAAGGCTTCTTAAGACATCAAAACGTGGAAATCTGGTGAAAACTCGATTTTCAAAAATGGGACTTAATCCAATATTTTCCTAATTTTTTTAAAATTTTAACGCAGGAAGTTACAAAGTTTCAGTCTTTAACTCGGGAAGTTAAAAACTTTCTTTCGGCATAGATAAAGTATACTACATAACCCGAGTGGAAATTCATTTTACACACTCGTCTTTTCGGAACTCGTTCATAAACAACTACTTTTCATTACTTTTACGTCTTCCTCTATCTGGTTCAGCCATGTTAATATGGGTCTTCCTCTTCTTCTTGGTCTTAGCTGTGTCCAGTTCGTAATTCTTTTTATTTATCATTTCTGTGACCTGCTCATACGAGTCGTTTTGCTTTTATGTAACTTGGTAGTTCTCTCCTCCCATTTCTTGTTCAATTTCTTTGTTAGTCTTCATTCTTATTTTTCCATAACTTGTTATTTTTGGTCACAATATTGGTCTAATCAATGTCTTGTACATTTTGATTTTTGTTTTCAAGCATATACACACATATATACAGATAGACATACGGATGTCATCACAGGAATAGTCAGGAAGGATCTCAAAACGTGGAAATTTGAATACATGAAAACCAATTGTTCTTCATACAATAAAATATTTTATTTGAATTTTCCAGTTCATTTAAAAAATCTGAAATGAATCTTAATATAAGCAGTTTATTCAAAGAATTTTATTAATTCATTTATGTGAGAAGCACTATCTAGTAGCCGTGTAAAAACTCTTGCATAATCTCCAACCAATTTAAATAAAAAGCTCGAAAAATATCGCGGAGACAATTATTTCCCAAACGCAGAGCTGGAAATAAACTAAAAAGGTAGCCTGATAAATAATCTGTTTATGTATTCATTCCACAGCGACAGTAATAAGTAAAGCTGACAGTCGAGATATTCGCATTTTTATCAAAAAAATAAATAAATAAAAAAAAACAACAAACCTTTCTCAACGGCATTAAATTCATCACCCACTTGTGATTTCAAGTGTACGGAAGCCCCATTCGAAGCCCCCGTATACTGGTTTTGACCTGATGTTCACTTTACATACAGATAAGATATCATTACCATAAAAAATATATTCATCCAAAAGCCAAACAGTATCGGAAGTTTTCATACACTCAGAGAACTTTATTTGTACTAATACATAAGAATAAGACCATGACAAAATGACATAGCTTTCTGGTTAGAAAAACTATTAAATAACTGTACTGTGAGATAAGATAGAAGATTTCTCAGCTGAGTAATTAAAATTTTTACTAGTTCAGGTAGCTTTGGAATTTTTTTTTTTTTTAATTAATAATAGTGGGCGTAGATAAAGTATAGTACATAAGTCAAATGGTAATGCGCCTAATACACTCAGGAAATTTTTCTACTCCCTAGTTACCACTTTTGTTATTGTCTCATCCATAAATTTTTAATATTTCCTATTAGTCGATTAGTGTTCCCAAAGAGACAAACAGACAGACAAGACAAGAGGTTGATGGGTAGATCAAAGAAAGTTTATAGGAATGTTGGATTTGAGGACCCTGTTGTAGGACTTATGTCCTTTTCAGGGAGTATATGGAAAGGTTAGGATGGTGTTAGGACCGGTCGTCGGCCCCGCTCTCACAAACTTCCCTATTTGGAGCAGGTTGGATTGCTTTAACTGTAGCTCTTGTGTCTTCTTGCCATCCATGTCGCTTGAACGTACCTAAAGAGTCTTTTGTTTTTGGTGTGAGTGTATGTGGAGGTGTAACATACGTGGTGCAATGTGGGGTTGGGAGATTGACGCTGTGGCGTGTCTCCTCTGTCGGGGAGCCTTTCCATTTGGCAAGGACGAAGGGAACCACAGAAACCTTCGCTAAGGTCCTTTTTTTGTATCCTGTCGTTACTGTGGGCACTATCTACCTGTAAGAAAGGGGGGATTTATCTAGGCGGGTTTCCAGGTCGCCAGGAAGGTCCCTGTCTACTGTTTGGAGGAGTCTCAGGTTGGGAAGGGAAATTTTATTTTTCGGTACTCTGGATCTTCTTCGGAATACTCCATTCCAGTGGGTATGGAGAGTTCTCTGGGCTGTGGTGTTCGTTCCCTGAAGAGTCCAAGCGACGTACCTCTGTTGAAGGGTCTGAAAGCGATAAAGAAGAGGCGGTATGTTTGTGTTGTTGTATACAAGATGGCTTGGGTAGAGGAAGTGTAGATTTTTCACTTTACGTATAATCGCTCTCTCTCTGTGGCATGGATAGAGTGGAGAAGTCTCTGAAGGAGAGCATAGTATGTAACGGTTTATAATCGACCAGAGGTCTGATAAAGGTTTTGTATGTGTGATTTTGGTGTCACCTTCTCCGAGTCTACCGCCCAGTGCACCTAAGAGGGACGCTCGTCTTTTCATTTTGTTGAGTGTAAGCTCAAAATCGGCATCCCACCTAAGCGTTCGAGTAAATCGAAAACCCAGGTAGGTCACCTGATCCTGAGGAACGAGCTGTTCCCCCATAGTGGCAGGTTGATATAGTCGAAAGAGAGATTTTCTCGTCGACTGAGGTTTGGATGTCTAAAGATGATGGTTTGGGTTTTGTTGGGATTAAGAGTTACTCTCCATCTGCTGCACCAGTTGGAGAACTGGTCCAGCAGTCTTTGAGTTTTTTGGTTGAGGCTTTCTGTCGACGCTGCGGACGTGTCTTCGGCATAGAGTTGGATGTTTGCCAGAGGAGGAATATCGCTGGCGTAGATGGTCTAAAGAATTGGGGCTAGGATTGATCCTTGTGGAACTCCTGAAATGGTGCGAAATAGTAAACTTTGACTTGGATTATTCTGTTGGAGAGGTATGAATGAATTAGTTTTATTGCTGAAATGGTAAATTTGATGTCAATTAATCCAAATGAAATGTCTTCAAAGAAGTAACTTTTATGAGAGCAGAATCCTCAACCTCATGATAAAATCTAAACCTAACATGAAAACGTAACAAATGAAAAAAAGGTTTCGCTCATTCAAATAGGTATGCGCGACTTTTTCGTTTGAAAATCATTGGTTGACTTGATTTTTTCCATGATGACAGAACAAAATTATGGAAATTTGATAATATATTATTGATTTTTAATATTTTCGGAACATTAAATCCACGCTGACCAAGCAAATCTTATTCGTGTAAGCGTTAACTTTTAACTTTAATTAAAAATATATATAAGCTTAATCACTGATGCTTTCAGGATTGGTGGCTCCTGGACTATTACTAAGTAATTTGAAAAACACAAATTTAATAATGTTCACATATGTCAAAACAATTTTTATCAATTTTTCTAGTTAAGAAATCAATCCAGAACGTTAATTGCATGAACTTTATTTTCCAAAACAAAATTGCCTTAATTTGGAACCGAATAACATTGTAATTATATGAAATTCAAGCGTCTAATTACAGATTCTTAATTTTCGTTAGCTTGTTCATAATAAATCTTTTCTAAATTCGTTTTCATTTCAGGCCTTATTCACTTTCTTAATGAAATAAAAAAAAGTGTAATACGAGGAGTAGAAGTGGGAAATTCTAAACGTCAATTCATCATCATCCAAACTCGCTAATTACATCATTCAGGACCGTTTGAAACAGAAAACCCACAACAAGTCATTCTTTTCTTTACGTAGTGGGTGGTTCAAATTGCACTTTTTTTTACTATTTTTTATGGCTAACACTAACAACACAAACAAGGCAATATGTTTAACTTAAGATAAAATGATATAAATATGTTATAATCTGTAACAGATGTATATCAAGTTTAATTAACATGTGAGAAATTTTAATTAATATCAATTCTGCGAAGTGTAATAATTGGTTTTGGTTTTTAGATTATAGTTTTGATGAATCTTTTGGTAAGAAAACTTTAGATATCGCTTTAAGTGTTTAATATAGAGCGGGGCTAGTTGAGCATAGGGGCACGTTGAGCAATCGAAATATCTCTATTCACCACACACGTAGTCATAGTAATTTTCTGACCAAAAAGTGAAAAACTCATTTGCAACAAGTTTTCTTTTCTATTTACAAGGTCTGACAATTAATTAACTAGACTGCGCGTCTAGTGGGTGCCCTAGAAGGGTGGGGATAAACGAGTAGTGCGTTGGATATCTAGAAGTCTTTTCTATGCACGTATCAAACCACTTTTTCGTCCCTACTGTAGTATTTGTGCAGTAGCGTTTTGAAACGAACATGTTTTTTCTCGTACCGAAAACCATCTGTTACAAAAACAGGAACAACGTATCAATCTCAAAATTGCAATAGGCCTGTGGGAACAATTCTCTATCTCGTACGCATGTTTTTGGGGTAGTACAAGCGTTTTAGTGACGAACGAATGAGCACTGAAGGTGACAGTATGCTTGTTTTTCCGAAAAAACAATTTAAGACTCACTTCATTAATGGTGGTTTCCCTGAATGTACCGGAGCAAATAATGCTAGTGGATGGCTTAAAGACCAAGAATTTCCTCAATTTATAAAAAAAATTATAAATTATATGAAACCGTGTTTTGTTGGTGCCAGATAATCACACCTCTCGTTTGAATGTGAGGACATTAAATTTTACCAAAGAGAACGGAGCAACAGAAATGGAGTACTGCAGAAGATACAGAATAGATTGATCAAAAGTTTTTGTAGTGTGGACATATCAGAAGAGCGAAAAGCAAGTGGATAAATATAATAATAGAATGGAGTCCGATGGCTAGAAGGAAGAAAGGAAGATTTCATAGATCCTGGGGAGATAAAGCGGAGGAGTCTATGCAAAGGAGAGGATATAATAACCGTGATTGGGAAAATAGAATGGAATGAAGATCTTGGTTGCAGAATGGAAGGCGGCATCAGCTGTAGAAACCCTTAATAAGATCTATGAATACGAAACAAACCCAGCAAAAACCTGACTATTTATGATATATCAAAAACTATCGCTAATTCGTTGCCGGTTGCTCAGACAAATATAAATATTATCGGTTTGTGAAAGACTGGTATTTTCTCGTATAATGTAAACATTTTTAGTAAGGATGAGTTATTCAATTGTATAGAACCAGAAACTATCCAGCTGATAAATGAGAATCTAGGAAAAGCTGTAATGCACCGAACGTAATTCCATTCCTTTTACCCTTAGCAATCAAGCTAAACCCATATTTTTCGAATATACCCAAAAGCAGACTCAAGAAAAGCAGTCAATACTAACAGAAGAAGAAAAGCTGCTATACTAGATTAGATTAGATTAGATGTTGATTGGGTTGGCTGTTAGCCTGTATCACTGCGACCTTTTCAGATCTATTGTGACCACCCATTATCTCAATAGGATTATAGAACCTTGTCCAGCCCTGCCCTCTTAATGAGACTTAATAGCCTTGTCAGTGGCCACTCCGCATAACTTGGAGCAGCCGGTTTCTCCTCTCCCAGTACTAGATACCGCGTCCTTGCAAGGCCTTCGCATTGGCATAGGACATGAAATGCGGTCTCCTCCTCCTCTTGGCAGTAGCGACAGATGTCTTCATCTGCTAAGTTCAACTGACTCATGTGTTTCTTGAGCCTACAATGTCCTGTCAAGAGACTGACAATCATTCTGACATCGTTTCACCTTTGTGATAGCAGCTCTGCAGTAAACTTCGCCGAGTGTCCCTTTATGAAGACTTTAGCTTGTCGCTTGCCTGGTGATTTTTTCCACCACTCCTGGGCCTTCTCTAGCCTCCATTTCTCAATGGCTGCCTTTCTGAATGTTTCAGCAACTCCGCCGAATGGTTCCGGGCCAATCATTGAGGTATTAGCTCCCGCACGGGCCAATTCATCAGCCTTCTCATTGCCTCGAAACCCTGAGTGTCCTGGTACCCATGCCAGTGTCAGAGAATTTTAACTTGCGGCATGTGTCTGGGCCCCAACGCAGCTGTGAGCTTATTTGTGCTGAGACTATCGCCTTTAGAGCTGCTTGGCTGTCCGAGTATATGACTACGGTTTTACCCGTTATACCCTGACTTACGATCTCCGTTGCACAGTGTTGTATGGCCATTACTTCAGCCTGAAACACTGTGGCATACGCAGTTACGCACCTAGACTTAGTTTGACTTTTATCCTGTGTCCTCTACTGTATGTACCTGACCCTGGCTGCTATACTAATAGACGCTTTAGAAGAGCAACAAAATATAATATCAAAGCCCAAGACGAATATGAATTAACAAAGAAAGGAGTGTATGTAAAAAAGTAATCCAGTCTAGTAAGGAAAGCAACGATGATAATTATTTCTGTTTGATTCGTTGCGAAGGCTATTTTGAGCTAAAAAAACAAATCTAATTCTAAAGTTATATTTAAGTTTTCTTGATTTGTCGCTAGAAGGATTGATTGTCAAAAAAATCATCTCTAGTTATAATTTAACTCATAGTTTGGCTCAACGCTTGAAGTATGTTGAGCATATTTGACTTTCTGCATTCCACTAGCTGTAGCTCTTAAGTGTGTGTTATTAGCAACAAATTACACTAGATACTTTGAAAAGTAATAAATTACTAATCCATTAGGTTGCAAAACAATCTATTGAGATTTATCGTTGACGAGCTCTATTAGCTCAACTGAAATATTGCTCAATTAGTCAAGCTCTACCTTACTAGAATTATGGCATTTTACATAATTTTTAATCATTTTAATTCTATCAAAAAATGGTGATAAATACATTTCTGATAATTTTAATAAAATTTTGATATACATAGCTACATTTTTTCTTTATCTTATTCCTTTATTATTTTATATTTATTAAAAGATGTTTACTTTTAAGTATTTTTGTTTTTATAAGCAAAAAGATCGTTATTCTGTTACAAACCAAGGCAAGTTTTCTCAATACAAAAATTCTTCTAGCTCGAATAAAGAATCGTCTCCAACATAAAGAGGTAATTAGCAGTCTTAGTTCCTGTCAAGTATAAACTGGACTCTTTTTCGAAAGCATCACTGAAACAGATAAGAATCACCTTCTAAAAACTCTTTCATATAAAAGATTTTCAATGCTCGTTTACAGATAGTGAGGCAGTTTCTTTTCTATACTAAAAAATAAACTCTATTCTTTACGTAGATGTGCTATCTTTGTTTTAACATTTATTTAAATTCAATTTATAGAAATAATTAAATACTGTAAATATATTTGGGTAAAAATTCTAAAAATCATTTTATATTTTATTTTAATTGCAAGTCTTGTAATGATCGTTGTTTTATTGTTTTTGTTACCAATAAATTAAAAAGTCATTATGTTTAAATATAACTATTAGAACCACCAAGGTCATCTATATGTTAATACCTAGTAGTAGTTTTCTAATCCTCGAAAGAATTGAACGATACGTTTAGGGTGCTCATACGCCCAAGTTATTACAAGAAAGTCTTGAATCACTAGCTTCAATAACACAATTGTCAAAGAGCCTCAACGGTCTTCGAGACCACTTCCACGGACACCTAGAATGCCTGCTAAGTCTAAAGAGTGTTAAATTAACACCAGAACTCCGACGAAGACTTCTGACTTTACCAATTCTGACCATCACTAGATCTCTGCCCTGAAAGCCTATACCAGTAACAGCCATCGACCCTCACAAAGACATGGACCCGATTGAGCCACACCTTCAAGGTGCACTACAGCATCGCTTTCATCGTGAATCGAAGCAACTATCACCAAAGAGTAGTAAAACAGGTTCGATATTTTTTAAATTTGTCTTTCGATGAAAGCACTTGTTTAAGTGAGTCTTGTGAAAAGCCTTTCTAATATAAAGAAGAGTATTATCTAGTTAAGCTAACTTCTAGAACGAACCTTCGTCGCAGCTGGTAAAGAAGTAAATGTATGTTTTTTGTAGACATATATACCCATGCATATATTATATGTCAAATGTCATAAGTCATAAGCTATAAGCTATAAGCTATAAGCCGTAAGTCATACGTCATAAGTATCATGTCGTAAGTCATAAATCATTAGTGATTTGTCATGAGTTATATATCATAAGTTCTCTTTCGATGAAAACAGTTGTTTTACGCGGTGTCCTACGTGAGCGGCAACACGCGGTGGGCGCGACCGTCGCGTCCGACGCGGTCCTTTCAGAGTATGTTTTAATATTGTAGTGTCCTACGTGCCGAAAAAGGCTCGGCAAGCGCGCGACACGCGCTTTTCAAGCGGCACGACCGGTCAAAATATTTGATATTTCCGCCTCTGCCGCTACAGTCTCTGCCATTCAGCTTTGCGTGTTCCATTATGTCTGTGACTTTTAACGACATGATGGACACGGCATCTTGAAAACCGGGAAACAAAACGCGGCGTGCATTTGCATGTAGGACACTCTGTACGCCAGTAAAAATAGCCGTTTTTTCGGGTCAACTTTGCACTAAATTTCCGATCCAAAATTTTATTTTTATAAGATTTGGGATCACTTACTGAGTATAAAATCACAAAATGCTGACAGATCCAGGTGACGCTAGAGGCGTCATCTTGAAAAAACGTTTTCGGCCGATATCTTGGAAACTAAGCTCTTTAGAGCAAAAGTCATATAGACCATTATTATAGAAAATAAAATTTTGCATCTTTTGTTTTTAGTAAACTTTTTTGTAAAACCTACAGTTTACGATTTATGGCCCATTTAATGAACCGGTTTTTCGATCGCGGCCAAAAACTCTTGAAATATTAGATTAATCAATAAAATGCATTTATTCATTTTTAAAGATCCGTTTATTCTGTACAACTTTTGTTTTAAACTTTTTTTTCTAATGTCTATACTTTTTGAGTTATAGGACGTTTAATGGAGAAATGTCGACGCTCGGCGGGTGACGCGGCAGCGAAATATAATTAAGTAAAATAAAAAAATGTTTGTTACTATTGCAGGTAAGGAATTGAACTATTATTTGTTAACTACATAAACAATCGGGATATTTTTTTAATTTATTTGTTGAATTTGTACTATTATATTCTATACGTATCTTGAAATTTTCAACTTTTCGCCCGGTAGTCCAACATAAAACGTCCTATGACTCAAAAACTATGGACATTAGAAAAAAAAGTTTAAAACAAAAGTTGTGGAGAATAAACGGATCTTTAAAAATGAATTGATGCATTTTATTGGTTATTCTAATCTTTCAAGAGTTATTGGCTGCGATCGAAAAATCGGTTCATTAAATGGGCCATAAATCATAAACGGTAAGTTTTACAAAAAAGTTTGCTGGAAACAAAAGATGCAAAATTTTATTTTCTATAATAATTGTCCATATGACTTTTGCTCTAAAGTTCATAGTTTCCGAGATATCGGCCGAAAACGTTTTTTCAAGATGGCGCCTCTAGCGTCACCTGGATCTGTCAGCATTTTGTGATTTCATACTCAGTAAGTTATCCGAAACCTTATAAAAAAAGAAATTTGGATCGGAAATTTAGTGCAAAGTTAAATGCTATTTTTACTGACCTACTGGTCGCATTTACCGCATTTGCCGTCAACCGCGCCGCTCGCGCCGGCCGCTTGTTGTCGCTTACGTAGGACACCGCGTAAGTACGGTTTAGGACCAAACATCGCGCTCATAAAAGCGCTGCGGAAACAGTGCGAGACAACACCGCGCGAAACAAAACAGCGCGACACAAGACAGCGCGAGACAAAAGCCTTTTTTTAGATTTGGCTGGCTTTGGTTCTTTCTTGCGGAACTTTGACACTTGATTTCAGGATCGTATTAAAAACACCACGTTTCGTTACCAGTCACAACGTTGTACAGAAACTTTTTATCTTTCTTGGCCTCTTTAATGTCTCTCAAATGTTAAATTCGAAGAGCATTTTTCTTTGAGGATACAGCAAAATTTTCTTAAATTTTTGATATTTAGGGACCCTGCACCAGATCGGGGCTGCATGAAGAGTGGTAGATTCTTCCACCCCTGAATCCAGTAGATTTCAGCGCAAAAAAAATTATTTGTTATTTTATACTTTTAATACGCTGCCATGTATATATCTGGTACAAGATTAAATGTACCTACAATTTAGTATTTTTGACAGAAGTTGGAAATTTTATTACGTAAAATTTTTCTAATAATTTAAACGACACGTTATGTTTTGTACGTCAATGAGTCAACAAATAATTAATTCTTGAAATGTCACGGTATGATTTGATAAATTTCTGATCATTAATTTTCTTTTATAAACGGCTAATTGTTATGTTGTTATATCATTTATAATGATCAAATTAAAATGGCGGCATTCGTATATTTGTATTTGATTAGAAGTGAACTAAAAGATATTTAAATAGATATATTACTATCTTCCGGTGAATAGAATTGTTGAACGTTTATTTGAAAAGCGAGATATTATGTCTTTCGATTGTATGGAAATTGTATTTTTATATCGAATATTTTATATTCAACGAGTTCGACAAGTGAATAATAAAACTGTACCTGTAGATACAGTTGGAAGACCAATTTCCATATATTTTTATACAGGTAAAAGTGTTAAATTTTGTTGGAAATGTTATCTTTGTTTATAAAGTCGTAGATAATAAAAAATTGATATAAAAAGTTGTTACTTTACATAAGAAGTCATACCTCATATGTATTACGTCGAAAATAATGGATCATAAGTCATCCATCATAGGTCATAAATCATAGTCATAAGTCATACATCAAAAGTTATAAGTCATAGGTCATAAATCATCTGTTAAAGATCATATGTCATAATTCATAATACCTATTTAATTATTTGAATTTTTGATATAATTTTTCGTGGCATAAGTCAAATGTCATTATTCAAATATCTTGAGTCAAATGGATACGTCATATTTTTTAAATCAAATTCAAATTACATAAGTCAAATGTCTAAAGTTCTTCTTCTTCTTATTCTTTTATAAGATCTGTTGATCTGTTAATCTCGAACGTTGCGCTATAGCATTTCCTGCGATGTGGACTACCAGCTGTCCCTCCATCTCTTTGGGGGTCTCGCCAGCGGTCGTTTTCCTGCTGGTCTTCCAACTAACGCTAATTTCATCCATTTTTCTTACGTGGCTGTGCCACTGCCTTCTTCCTTGTCGTCCCCATCTTACTACATTCTGTATTCCGCATTGCTCTCTCTCTCTCCGTATGTCATGATTGGCCTCACACATGTCTTGTAGATTTTAATTTTGCTATCCATTCTCATATACTTATTTGCCGAAACCGTCTCTCTTATACTGCCTGCTACCGCTGCTGATTTATTAATAAAACTTCGCAAATCCTTTGGTGGGTCAAGGTTGTTAGACAGCTGTATCCCGAGGTATGTAAATTGTGATACTTGCTCTATTATTTTATCTTCGACAGCAGGTTTGCATCTGATAGGATCTTTGCTGATCGTCATACATTTTGTTTTTTTGACCGAGATTGACATATTAAGTTTTCGACTTATCTGTTAGAATCTGTGCAGTTGTCTTTGTAAGTCATCCTCAGTTTTCGCTAGGATTGCTGCGTCATCAGCATAGCACACCATACTAATTCTTTTGTTATTCATTCTTAATCCTATTTCCATGCTAGTTACTTCATCTATTATTTGATCCATTAGCAAATTAAACAGAAATGGGCTAAGACTATCTCCTTGCCTTATGCCTCCTGGGGTTGGTATGGCTTCAGTCATTTTCGCTTCATGCTTAATTTTTATCGTGTTTTGTGTATTCAGGTCGTGAATAATGTTTATTATGTGAGACGGTATTATTTCTATAGAATATCACCTAGTTGGATCTTGTCGAAAGCCTTGGAGAGGTCTACAAAACATATGTATGCGGGTTTATTATATTATCCTTATGATTTCTCCTTATTTTCTTTCATAACGAATATAGTGTCGATTACTGAGCTTCCTTTTCTGAAATCTTACTGTTTTTCTCTATTGTTAATTTGTGTCTCTAGTTTGTCTTTTATAAGGCCTCGTGAATAGTTTCATTGTGGTGTTAAGAAGTGTTATGCCTCGATAGTTCTGGGGTCTTGTTTTTTGATCTTTCTTAAAAATTGGTATTATTATGTTGTTATGCCATTCGTCAGGAATTTCTCCTGTGGTTATTATACAATACAATGTTTTAATACAATGTTTTTAATAAAATGTTTTTGACTTAAGAACTAATATTACATGTATGATACCTAACCTTATCTTATTAAATAGTATTGTTAGTTTGTTGATAAGTTCCTTTCCTCAGTATTTCAAGAATTCGTTGATAAGTTAAATGTCATGAGTCAGATGTCAGAAGTCAAATTTGATAGGTAAAATGACCTAAGGTAAATGTCATCAGTCAAATTTTATAAGTCATTTGTCATAATAAATACGTCATACCCCATAAACCATAATGCATAAGACAGAAGTTAATCTGTTGTCAGTTATCAATCTAATGTCAGTAATCAATTTCTTGTCAGTTTTCAATTTTTTGTCAGTTGTCATGATGAATGACAAACAGAAAGACAAAGAGACAAAGAAGACGACGAAAATATAAAAACTTTCTAAAAATGCGTTAAAACATAGGTATCTTTAATACATGTATCTCCAAATTCTCCACTCTATGTTAAGTATTTAATGAAAAAATATACTGTGATTACCGAATTGCGTGTTAGAAGCTAATGGTATTATCTACATATGCGTTCATAACTGTATTCCGTTTAATTCGACACTGAAAAATGTTTGTAAAATTTTTATTAATTGCTCGAGTTTTTACGCACGAATAGTGAAAATAATAGACAAATAAAAATTAGATTTGGAGTAAAATAACCTCATTAAAACATAATCTGCAAGCGAGTTTATTTATTTATTTTGTATTCGTCTGAGTTGATCTTTAAGGTAGACGTAATTAGTGGCAATTTTTAGACACTCAAAAACCTTTTGTTTTTAGGGACAAGTTAGCTGTACAAAAATATTTATCGACATTCACCAAATGCCTCGACGTTTATAAATCCATTAAGTCAAATTTTCCTGGCGTTCTTTAAGCGGAACCATAATTATTTTAAATTGTTTGGAAGAATTAAATAACCAACGATCGAGAAATTATGGGTAGTTTCTTTTAACATCACCTTTAATAAAATTATTCTCTAGGGGTTGATAAAAGATTAGTTTTTTTTTAATAACGATTAATTTCGTATAAAGGACATAATCGTACCCTAGGGTTATTATTCTTAATTGTTTTACCTAAACTCTGATTAAAACTCGTTCACAACGAGAAAAGAATGTTGAATGTTCTCTAGAAAGAAGAAATTGTGTAAAAAAGAGTAAATTGGTATAGTTTAACTAATATAAATAAAACAGGACAACCACACCTCCTAACCCCAACAAAGGAACCAACTTTCGAATCTAGGTTGTCAGATATATTTCCGAAAATTCCTTAGTTTATATATTTGGAAAATGTTCTCTCTACTTTACTATTCAATTGTTCACCAATCACTCTTAGAAAGATATTATGAAAATATTCCTAAAAATATATATACTTAAATTAATTAACTAGGTTCTTCATATTTAAACAGTTTTCACTTCTAATGATATCAATTTTGTATATATTACTTATACTTAAAGACATTTTTGAGTAACGGCAACATTGTGTATTTAGTTTCCCATTTCCAAGTCGTTTAGCGCCGCTTTGATATTAATGTAAAGAAATGCCGACGACCGCGGTATAACGCAAACGAAACATCAAAGACGCAAATTGCAAAATGCGACATGAGTTAAATACCGCACAGAGACCTGTGCCGCATTACAGTAACAAGTAGCGTCATTGATTTTCATTGATTTTTTATATTAGATATCCGCTGCACTACCTTACGATGGGCTTCATAGTACTTAATATAGTAAGAATTTCTCGTTTAAATATATGAGATAATAACTGCGCCACCTTACGGTGGCGTGATATTATTTGATTTAGAAAGGTATTTTTTGACTTTATTTTTTTCGCATTTTTTGTGTTTTTAATTTTCTACTTTCTTTTAGTTTTTCGTTTATTTATTTATTTATTTATTTATTTATGAAGCGAAATTCAACACTATCGGTTGGGTTTTCTTACAATCTAAATGTTGAATAATCTAGAACTCAAAATACAGTACCATCTACCGAGTGTCTATCTAACCTACTTCAATTAACTTAAACTGTCATCTATTAGGAATTCGTAAAACTAAATAATACATGTCTCTTTGTCACTTTACTGTCGAAATGCACAAATAAGAAAAAATTAATTAAGAAAACATTTTTTACATATACACGAACACAAGAAATATATGTATTATAACATATATAACTTGCTAAGAATTATTTATATAAGTTAATATGCTATAATTAAAAATTTTACCTTTTTTTATTTAAATTTAAAAATTGAAATTGTAATTATGGTAAATGCAAATTAATATATATATTATAATTTTAAATGTAATTAATTTCTTTATATACACCTGGCAATACTCGTATCTCAGGGTAGAGTTCAATGAGAAAAAAAATTTTCAAATTAATAAATTTTGATATTCTTATGTGCAGAATATAATTTTTTTTACGCTTATAAACCAAACAACGCTGTAATGATTAATTTTTAACGGAAGAATTTCTTAACCTTAAACTTTATATTTTTAAACTGTGAAAAGTGGAATTCAGTGTCAAGGTTATACGAAATGCATTAAACGAAATAAAAAATTCTGAATCTTTAACAACTTGTGACATGAAAATTATCTTACAATATAGTGAAAAAGTGTTCAGATTATAATATTAAAGAAATAACACACAAATTCTTTATTTTAAAATGGGATTAAAGTACCGTGTTAATGGAAATCTTCATCTATGCCTGGCTGTTTCCATTCAGGAACGATTTTGACGATTTCAAATGATGAATTTCTTTGTATCTCTGGAAAATCTGCTATTTAACAAACTGGTAAGTCTTCCTTTCACTTCTTATCTGGATATATAGGTACTGAATTTCTCTTCTTAAAATCAATGAATGTACTTCTCTGCTACGATATCTCTATGCTTCTACTTTTCAACCTTTTGTAATTACTTATAAATCCAATTTTCTTCTTACCATCTGCTCTCTATTGCTTCTTCCTAACTTTGACGATAATATTAATTCGTTTCAATCTTTATTTTCTCAATACTTTTCAAAAAAACTCAAATTTTCAACAGCAGAACATTTATTACAACTGACTTCTTCAAAAACCAAAAAACAAGACTCTAAATCAACAAACCAACAATTGAATAAATCAACAAACTAAAACTATACATCTTTCCTTTTTTTAACTACTTGATCATATGCAAATACAATAACAGTGACTACTAGATTCTTATGAATTTAAAACTTTTTATTTTTACCTATTATCTAATATGAATTTAATTTTCGGAATTTTTCATTTCTTAATACCTTAAACTAATAACAAACAAGTATTATGGATTTGAAAATTAATCTTGCATCTTTTATGCGTAAGTATTTCTGTATTTATTCCATGAATTAAATTATTTCAAATTAAAATATGTATCTTTAATGTTTATGTTTTTATATTTATTTTTCTTGTTTTATTTAAAAGTGATTATTTATTTTTTTTAATTCAACTAATTAGATTATTTTTTTAAATGAATATATCTTTAATATCTAATATCATATTTATCTTCCTTATTTTTATTTTCCCTTTTTTAGGAATGGAGAGAATAATTCTTAATATACTAAAGAAAATGAGAACTAATTATGCAAATTCCAATTCTTTGCGCTCCACCCTGGGATCAAGAATATTTTCCTTTTTTTAAATCATTATTTTATTTAATTTATTGTATTATTTATAGCATAAAATCTTATATCATCTCAATATATATATATATATATATATATATATAAAACGAACAGAGCGTTTTGTGACAGTCTAAGAATGTCCAAAGATGATACATAACGTATCTAGTGCCTTACTGTCAAAAGTAATAATTTCAGTTTTGAACTGAAATGGTGTCGGTTAGATATTTCTAACACTTTAAAAGACACCTTTGATGCGGCGATATAAATAGATATAAATATCATTCAACCTATATCAGGGCAAAACCAAACTACAGACACGTGTTTCGCTCTTAGTTTGAGCTCATCAGTGTAGTACAGGCTATGTCTCTCAAGTCACTAATCAAGAGACATCCCTGCTATAAATTGAACGATATCTATAGATATCGTTCAATTTATAGCAGGGATGTCTCTTGATTAGTGACTTGAGAGACATAGCCTGTACTACACTGATGAGCTCAAACTAAGAGCGAAACACGTGTCTGTAGTTTGGTTTTGCCCTGATATAGGTTGAATGATATTTATATCTATTTATATCGCCGCATCAAAGGTGTCTTTTAAAGTGTTAGAAATATCTAACCGACACCATTTCAGTTCAAAACTGAAATTATTACTTTTGACAGTAAGGCACTAGATACGTTATGTATCATCTTTGGACATATATATATATATATAGAGAGAAAGAGAGAGAGAGAGATCATTGAAACGGGTGATCAAGATCCATCATTCATCGTCGCAATTATCAATAGATAACAATTATATTAATGACAGTCTCGAATTAGAACACAAAGATTTACAACTAAAATTAACAAGTTTTAATTTGAAAGAGTTAATTTGTTATTTGACAATTTTCAAATTGATACAAAATATCCAACAACCGTTTTTCTTTTGAAATAAAAAACAAAAATTAATAAAAATTTATAAACAAACAGACCCTTTTTATTTAATTCCACGCCAATGGTCGGCATTGTCCCCCAAAGGGATTAAAATTCCGACAAAGACCAAGGAATATTAGATTGACTCTAAAGTAGAATATTGTGTTTTTTAAAGCAAACCAGGAAGTAAAAATAGATTTTAGATCACAGTGTGAAATGAACAAATTTTATTTAAATAAGTTTCAACTAATTAGTTTTTAAAAATTTTATTATATTTAAATGTAATGTCTATTTAGTTGATTTGTTGAAACCAAATATCCTTTTCGTAATGAATATTAAATGAAAGCATCCAAAATCTGCATTCCGTTAATCACTGCAAAGATTCCTTCGCTTCGTTGCAAATATTTGATAAACGTATTGCGGTGGCAAGGCGGTTTCTCGGAGAAACAATAAGGCGATTAATATAAACCTCTTAAAACCTTTTAATAAAGAGTAAACTTCAGGATAGAGACAGGAAGAGAAAAGCTCACTTGAGACCGCGACGTTGCGTTTCGAGAGAAAGTTGAAAGCTTCTGGATTTCAATAAATCTGAATTGAGTTTAAATAAAAGATTTCTTTTCTGTTCCGACGGGAAGTTCGTTAGTTACATTTCAGGAAAATAAGTCTCTTCCGACAGCCGAGCTTTATTTAACAAAAGAGCAGTTAAAAATATGTAAAATGTTATACGTTGTAAGTCAAGCTTAATTTTCAAGTTTTCTAACATATATTTTATTTATACACGAATATGTAAGGGAACTAAATCACTTCATTTTAAACAATGAGAAACGCTAATTAAGATTTTATAAAATAAAATTTCTGAAATACTTTATTTTAGAGAAGGATTTTCTGGGGGACATGTCAAAAGAGAGGAATATGATTCCACTCTGAAAAAGCGGCCAAGTGCTAGTCGGACTTGCCCATGAAGGTTCGTTGTAACTTTGATCGATGTTTAAATTTTGGTGCCAGAGACACCGATCATCAAATAGCTCTTCAACCAAATCCAAAGATCAGCATGCCTTCTCGTAACAGGAGCCATGCGAAGCACACCAACCAGCTCAATGGAAGTCATACTCGGTCTCACCCCCCTTGATATATTTGTTAAGGAGGTCGCATTGATGACCACGGTACGCTTTCGCACGGTTGGTATCGAACCCACTGTAGGGACTGGCACCCATAGGGACAGTCTGTGGAGGGAATCGATAAAAGTGATACCACTCCTACAGGCAGACACGGATGCCGTCGCACCAAGATTTGTCTTTGAAAAATCCTACAAAATATTAACAAACAAGACAGCAGAATCCAACGTAGTGAACGCTCTGAGCGTATATACGGATGGATCAAAAACAAAGCAAGGTGTGGGATGTGGAATTTACTCTAGATCCTTAAACCTAAAAATAAAATGGGCTTTGAATGGCTTGTCAAGCGTGGTTCAGTCAGAACTCACAGGTATAAGCATAGATGCAAAAGAATTAATCAATAGGAACATCACAGGCAGGAATATAAATATATACACATACTGCCGACAAGCACTACTGACCTTAAATAGACCACGTTTCGCTTCAAGTTTAGCACTAGAATGTCACCAATCTCTAACTGAGGCCAGCCAGAATAACGTGGTCACTCTCAGCTGGATCAAAGGACATGGGAACTCTAAAGGCAACCACATTGCGAACAATTTAGCAAGGAGGCCTGCGGGCTACAAATATGTTAGCCCTCGCCCATCTACCAAGCTAACATTGTCCGCAGTCATGGACCTTATCAAACAGCACTCTCACCAAAAATTTATACAGTGCTAGGATGAAACTACGAACTGTAGACTGGCCAGAGAGTTATTACCTCATCCTGGCGAGGAAACAGCAAAAAAAATTAAGGCATTGACCAGACAAAATCTCTGAACAGCTGTGGGAATCTTGAAAGGTCACTGCCAATTGCGACATCATCTCTTTAGGATGAAATTAACAGAATCGCCGCTATGCAGAGGCTGCGAACAAGAAGAGGAAACAGTAGAACACATTATGTATGACTGCTCTGCTTGTTCTGAAATCAGAAGATCCGTGTTGGGCGTGTATTGGCTTACACCAGCCGATGTCAGGGAGATCCCCCTCGGGAGCCTCATCACCTATTTTAAATCACTAGGCCTGGTGACAGCCTGAGGTGAGGATATCCCTACAATACGGGAGGATGCACAATGGGTCAGATGTGGCCTCAGTGCTGGCTAAGCACTAGCTCGCCCCTCCCCAAATTTCCAGATCCAGAGATCCAGAGCTGTTCAGCGTGCTTTTTCGATATTTTACTCAGATCATCTCGCTCCAATATGAGTTTCCCTCACTATCTCTCAAAGACGTTTTTTGAATTCCTATTAAAACGCCGGTGATTTGTTTTATTTTTCTATGGAAGTTGTCTTTTAGCTTTTTCACATTAACCTTACACCTTTCGCCTTATTACTTCTTCCTCTTCTTTTTCTGGTAGCGCTTACAACCCTGTGTGGGTCCTGGCTGATTTTACAATTTGTTTCCATCTTTTCTCTCATTAAGTTTGTATCAAAGGGCACATTCGTCTTATTACACTTTCGTTTAATTGTCATTAATATTATATATTATGGATTTAGGTGCACCAAGTATTGGCTAAATCAATTCAACAAACAAAACCTTTAATCAATTTTCTTGTTCATTATACATAGTTATACATATATATTTTTTCAATTTACTTTTTCAATTAGTGTATTTTCCTTATATGCAGAATATCAATCTAGGTTTATTTTCCATTATGCCCAAATTGAATTAAATTTCTGTAAAATATATTATACAAAATTACCTTTAACTTATTAAATTTTGAAGCTGAAATGTATGTACAACATGTGTTATATTGCGAAAGCGGTTTTATAACCCCTTTTACAGGATATAGCAAAATGTATTTAGTTTGATAACATGCATCAGCAATTATCCTGTAATTATGACATATAATTTCCTTTTGGGCTGTACCTAAAATATTAATTTAGTGATCAATGGATATATACATATGTAGGTACAGATATTCGAACTCTATTAATATTGGTTCTATTAATTTCATAGATTGAAATGGATCATATTTAATTGTTATCAATTACGGTATTATGGAAAATCATTTGTCCTGTGATGTCAATTTTAATTGAAATTTGTGTATAACACAAATTGATAATTATTCAATTTTAATCAACAACGCAAATCAAATTTTTACATCACCTTATGCCTGAATGTTAAAACTCGTAAAATCAAGTTTTACAGCCAAATTGGTAATGAGTAAGAGATTTAATGATTTATTTATAATTTTTTAAATAGCAAAATATTCTACAGATTAAAAAAACATGAGGATACTAATTGACCTGGCAAATATCGTATATCATAACAGTCAATGTTTTTTTTTATTTTTTCACTTTGTAGCGTGTTTAAAAAACCCTAATAATAAAATTTCTTTTTTTAACGTTTCTTTTCACTTAGGCCGACTCTGTCCTAAATTTTATTCTAGATGCTTCCAGAACGTAGTAAATCTAACCGTTGTCTTTAAGCAGTTTATCGATTTTCCTAACTGACCAATGAGGTTCCGAGTTTAAGATCAGGTGTTTAGGCGGGAAAGGAGAGCGTCTCTCTAGTACCAACGACTTTTATTCACTCTGGGTTTAGATTTTACGCGATTAATATCGTTCGCGAAATTCTCAGTTTCAAATTCCCGGCAATTTTCTTATTTTATCTTAAAAATTACCAGCAGTTAAGTGTTTCTTGTATCGTTTATCGTACTGGAAGATTTACCTGAAGATTTCCAGACAGTGCTATCTTTAAGTTACCTTCGTATATCGTAGAGTAATGGCGGCAGAATTCAGCCATTGTTACCGTCTTTTTTTCGAACCCCAGCTACGAAGTATGAGTTTATGTTTTTTCTCTAAATATCTACAAATCTAGACAAGAATGGGTCTAGATTATATCTTACCGTTAAGACCAATTACCGAGAAAATGAAGCCATATGCTACCAAAGTATCTCAGAAATATTTAGAAGATAACCTAAGTTTTTAACAATTTTTTTTATAACTGTATCGAGTCTCAGAGTACCATTTATTTCTATGGAACATTTTATCCTAATTGTATTTACCTGTAACCTCTATAAGTGCAGTGCACAGTGTCGTAATGAAAATAACCGGGATGTGATTTCCTTTGTCTATTGCTTACCTGTAATTTTTTTTATAACTTATATTTTTTGTATCTCCTATCTGTAAACTGTTTTACTTATATTCTTTAATTTTTTTAATTTATCTCTCGCACTGATTTAATTAAGATTTATACTTTTAAATATGAGTACTCTTAACTCGAGTTAATATCAAAGCAAAAGGTGATATTTTTTTTATAACTTTTTCATCTAAATTTTACCTCTCACTTTTCGCTTATGTGAGTACACGAAAATGACAAAACAGTGTACTTAGCAATTATTTTATGTGTATTAATAATTCTGTTTTTGAACTAAACACAAATGTGTGTATTAAAATGTGTCTACTATACCGTACCGAGTTGTATCTCATATTTTTTGTTTTATTGTTGTTGTGTCTCTTTTATCATTACAGCTGATAATAAATACTGTTATTGGTAACTATAGATTTTTCTTTTCCTAGCTAGAGCCTGTTACTCTGATCAATACTTTCAGTTTCTCTAATCTATATTTTATAAAAGTAATAGATTTAGTTTCTTAAATATATCTTATTTTATTAAGGTAATAGATTTTGTTTTTTAAATATATCTTTATATTACCGATTTGATTTATAACCATAAGGATAAGTAAAAGGAAAGTGTAAGTATAATTTTTCTTTTTAGTATCTTAAATAAAAGTGTGTAATTTCAATTTAAGCAAGAACATCTGCCGGGTTATCTAATTTTACCTTATCTTATCTTATATCTCTTATATCTTTCTTTCTCCATCTGGGTTTCTTATATTTCCCCATCCTCAGGATAAAAAACATAAGTGGCGCCCATTTTCCTTTCTCTTTCTTTTCTTTCATTTTCTCTTTTTTATCCCTTTTAACTTCTTTCATCTTTTATTATCCTATTAAGTATATTCCTTTTTATCCTTTCAAAATTTTTCATCTAGCTCGATCGAATCCACGCTCGCTCTCCTCCAACCCCTGAGTGCCGTTTGCATATGTTAACCTCTCCAATCGACCATTTAACATCATTAGGAAAAAAAGAGGTTACAACTTT
Organism: Altica lythri; assembly: GCA_964028335.1. Classification (NCBI taxonomy): domain Eukaryota; kingdom Metazoa; phylum Arthropoda; class Insecta; order Coleoptera; family Chrysomelidae; genus Altica; species Altica lythri. The sequence continues at coordinate 18,397,471 of OZ034801.1, read as the reverse complement.
TTTAAAATAATGCAGATTTTTTATTCTATTCTTATTCTTATTCTTTTCTTTTTTATTTCAAGTTACTTTTTTATGTTTTTATTTTTAATTTTTTGTTCTTTTTAAAGATTTTGCGATTTTTCGTTTTTTTTTAATTTTTCCGATTTTTTAAAGAGAATCATATTGTATCGCTTGTTACTAGTTATTATCCATTTTAATTCTACCTTTGTTATTTTCTCAATTTTTTTAATTTTTTCATTTCTCATTATTATATATATAATTTTTGCCAATTTTTCTTGTGTCCTTGTTTTTCGATTAGTCTCGTTTTTTTGCGATAAATTATTTTCTGTTTTTATTTTTTTTTATTTTATCATTCTTTGTCGGTCGTTTTGTGTATTTGTGATGTTTTGCTCGGTTTTTTCTTATTTTTTTTTCCAATGTTTGCGGTTTTTTGTCTGATTTATATCTGCAAAGTGACGTTCTAATTAAAAATTTTCATCAAAAACAAAAAAAAATGGATAAATGTGGAAAAAGTTTTCATACCAACTTCATAATAATCTCTACAATTATAGTTGGAAATATAAGGATAAAAATAAATCAAATTTTTAGAGTTAGATTCATCATTAAATCGTCGCGACGGAAAAATATGTAAGTACACTCTAACGGTTGGTATAATGAAATTTTTAAAATCCTCGCGAATTTAGGCGTTTTTGTAAGGATATTTGAGGGAAAAGCTCTTATTTATTGCTGGTGAAATGCAATTTAAGAGACGCGTTTCCACGTTGGCGGACAGCATTTGCATAATTCACACCGAAGGACGCGAGACAAGACAAATTCCTCGCAGTTTTCATTATAATCCCATCTCGTTCCTTTTCGCAGCTCCCGTACTACAATTTTCACCGGTTGGTACATATTTAATGGACTCTGCTATGTTTATCGTTTACAAATAATAATCAAAACATCAAAAAAACTTTATTTTTAAAAAATATCAAATAATATAAGCTATGAATATTAAAATGAACATAAATTATAGTTTATCCAATCTTAATGTGAAAACATAACCACGCCCTTTAACCCCAACAAAGGATCCGACTTTTGAATCTAGGTTGTCAGATATATTTGCGAATATTCCTAAGTTTATATATTTTGAAAATTTTCTCTCTACTTTACTATTCAATTGTTCGTCAATGACTCTTAGAAAGATAATATAAAAATATTCTTACAAAATATATACTTAAATTAATTAACTAGGTTCTTCTTATTTAAACAGTTTTCACTTCTAATGATATCAATTTTGTATATATTACTTATACTTAAAGAAATTTTTAAATACCGGCAACATTGTGTATTTACTGTGGGCATTTTTAAGTCGGTTCGTAACGCATTGATCTTAACGCAAACAAATGCCGACGGTGCGCTTTTTATTAAACGAAACTTCAAAGAGGGAAATTGCAAAATGCGACAACAGTCAAATACCGCCAATAGTCTTCTTACCCATTACAGTACACAGTAGCGTGATTAATTTTTATTGATTTTTTATATTAGATATATTATAGATTACGGTGGCTTGATAGTACTTAATATATATAGTAAGAATTTCTCGTTTAAATATATAAGATAATAACTACGCCACCTTACGGTGGCGTTATATTATTTGATTTAGAAAGGTATTTTTTTTAGACTTTATTTTTTTCGCATTTTTTCTGTTTTTAATTTTCCACTTTCTTTTAGTTTTTCGTTTATTCATTTATTTATTTGTTTATGAATCGAAATTGAACACTAGGTATCTATTGGGTTTTCTTACAATTCAGTAATTGTTATGGACAATGTGTCGTATCATTTCCGCATATTAAACAAAATACCTAATAACACAAAAAAAGAATAAAATTTTAAGACTTATGGCAATCAAAAATATCGATGTTCCTAAAAAGGTTCCAGTAAAGAAGGAATTAATAAGAATGATCAAAAGTCAGAATTTTAAAAATGAATACGTCATTGACACCATTTGCAGCAGACATGGTCATACCCTTTTGCGTTTACCTCCTTACTACTGTATTTTTAATCCAATCGAAATGGTTTGGAGTACTGTAAAGAAACGTTTACGAAAATACATTCAGTCACCAACCTTAAGCGCAGTTGTTCTTAATAATATTCGAGAGGTAATTAGTGACATTAATAGCGATGTATGGAAAAATTGCCAAACACATGTTATAAAAATAGAAAAGAAATATCCTGTTTTACCGCCAATAGCACCATTAGTTATTCAACCTGGAAACGATTCTACGACTCTGACAATTCTTGTTATTAATTCCAACTAATTTCCTTTACAACTATCGTGATGTATCTTGAAAACTTGTTTTCAAAAACAAACTAATTTTATATTCTTACTAACGTACCCAACCCTTTCCTTTCCAGGCAAGGAAGGCTCATACCTCCTCATGGTCCTTGCTGGACAGACAATCTTTTAAGATTGTCTGATAAAATGAGTATTATTTTTAGACAATTGTTATAAAAATATTATAAGTTATGTACTATTTGACTAATGAGCCAAATGTTCTTATTAATAACTAAAATTAACAAGTTTCAATTTGAAAGAATTAATTTGTTATTTGACAATTTTCAAATTGATATAAAATTTACAAATATACAAAAACCGTTTTTCTTTTGAAATTTAAAACAAAAATTAATAAAAATTTATGAACTCTTTTTATTTAATTCCACGCCAATGGTCGGAAATGTCGTCAAAGGCACTTAAAAACCGCCAAAGAGCGCAAAATTTTACATTAGGATTGGAAAGAGTATACATATACCTACAGATGAGGAAGAAACATAAATTTTGAAAGAAAAGAAAAACACAAAAGACAGAGGAAAAAGACAATCAGGACTAAAAAATTGCAACTTCCTGCTAATTTCAAACACGAAAAATATCTTTTTTTCTGCTGTTTTGAGCTCCTCGAGCTTAAGAACGTATTTGTGTGCTGTTTTAATCTTTTTGAGCTTAAAAACAATTAAAATTTTTGAAAAGCTATAACTTATTAACGCATTAAGCGATTTTTATGTTAAAGGCAGCAAACAACTGAGTTTTAGTGCTAAAAATGTTACCCTTAGTGGAAAATTAATTAATCAACAAATCTCAGTTCTTGTGATAAAATACTTTTGCCAAATTTTTCGACAACGATATTTCACAAACTAATCAAACAATTTTTTGAGCTTAAGAGCTGATTAAGTTATATAGTTGATTGGTGCAACCGCCAAAAAGAATAAATATATCAAATCTTTTCTTTAAAAGACTTATCATTCAATCTGGAAGTAATGAGCTGCCCTTTAACAGCATTTCTGCCATAGAAAATTGTTGATTACTTCACAGTAGAGCACCTTGTTTAGCCCTGCCCTTTTGATTGGACTTAATAACCTTGACAGTGGCCTCTCCATGTAACTCCAAGTTATACCTGGACATTATCCTGTCCTAAAGCATTCTCATTAGTTAATCCGCCGTAACCCTATTACATAGCTCTGCTTGTCTTTTTCTCTTTAATAAAGTTGTAGAATCATGTGAGCAGATGCCATAGCTCCGCAATATATATATATAGATGTGCAATGGGAGTAACTTAAGCAGAACCTGCAATGCGTCCCTTGGGGTGATCCCAATGGCCCCTATGACATTTAGGCATGCCTTCCTTTAAATGCTTTCCAGTAACCTGATCGCCTCAGACCCTTGCGTTCTACTCCACCACACCACCGAACCATAGGTTAACATTGGCCCGATGACCTGTGTAAACAACCAGAGGTTCATTTTTGAGTTCAGGCCCCAGTTTTTGCCACACAATTATCTACACCTACCAAGGGCTATTGTAGTTTTGTGTATGACCTTTGGGATGTGCTGCTTTTATGAAAGCCTCTGATCAAACACGACTCCCAGGCTCTGTGGTCATTGGTTCCAGTACGTTATTCAGCGTTATCGGGTTTAAGCCTTGCAACTCGCATTTATTTGTGAATGGGAGAACTGACCTTTTTTTGAATCGACTGTTAGACCTTCATCCGTGTACCACTTGTACACCATATTCACTGCAGTCTGCATCTGCTCTGAGACTGTGCCTAGAAACCTCCTCTCAACGGTTATGGCCAGATCATCAACGAAAACTAGGCAGTGAAAGCCTTCGTTGAGGAGTTTCTTAAGAAGGTCATTCACAAGTGCTGATTACAGTAGGGGCGATAGTCCCCTTACCTGTGTGCAGCCTCTTCCCACTCTTGCTTCAATGCAAGCCTTACCTAACTTAAACACTACCATCCTATACGTTAGGTTGGCATATTAGAGTGGGGATTCACTTTCTAGAGAGTGTGTTGGTCACTTACTCGGGTCCCACATTACTGAAGGCTCCTTCTATGTCAATGAAGCCGCTAGTGATACTTTTTTTGTTTTCTATTGACTTTGATAATAGTCTTTTTAAATCATCCAGCGCTACGTCTGCGGACTTGCTCCGCTGGATTGCATTTTTACGGCCTCACAGTAGAGTCTCTATGCTACCCCTAAAGAAGTTTTGTTCCAACTCAAAACTCCACCAATTGGTAGAATTTTTTTCGCTTTGTGTGAGCTTTAGGGGGCCTTAGCTTTTTTAGGATCTTACAAAAGTATCGATATCTTGCAAGGCCCTGAGACATGTAAACTGTTCTATCGGTCGCGTTATAATTTTAAGGGGAAATGTACCTGCATTTAATCGGTATATTATCCATTGTTGCTTCATCAGATAAATATGATGGTTTATTCAGTCCCACGCTATATCTACTATGATTTGACTCCGACAGGTTAGTCTTAGTCATCGTTTATTAAAAACAAATTTAAAATATATTTTTACTTTACCTTGAGTCTTAGCTGTTTAAATTTAAATTATTCTATTTATTTAAATACCTACTTTTTATTTTCTAATGTTAATGTTTACTTAAGATGTTAATTGGTACAAGGTAACATTGAAAGGTGACAGTTTTATTTTAAAACAAATATTTTCTGACCCAAGAGGCAGAAGTAAAGGAAAATCCAATCAAAATGCAAATTAAACGCAATATCATTTTATCAGAAGGTTTATTTGACAGAATCCGCCTAGGACGAATGGAATTTACCTGAAAGGCGATTGTTTAAATAAGAGAAAACGAGCCTACAAGGAATTCTAGAAACAAGAGGAATGTTATTTTCTGCTTTAATTTAACTGAATTTATATATCGACAAAGTGACAGTTTCAGTTTTATCTTCTAATTGAATCGATGAGTTTAACATATATTATTGAATTCTACTTCAGCAACAAAATATATCGAAGTATATGTTTTCTGTTTTATTATTATTATGTCTGGTCCGTATATACTTTTTTTATAAAACCAAATTCCAGTAGAACTATGTTTAATGTTTATAATTAAAATTTCTATTTTCCTTTAGGTCCTGTGATCTGTGGTTATTGATACCTATACAAAAATCTCATCTTGGTATAATATTGTAACGGGATAACCGAATAAGGAAAGGACCTTTATTTAAAAGACTGTTTTCAGGTCATCCGCTAAATAAACAAATAACGAAATAATATTTTTTAGCAACAAAAAAAAATCTTTAACAAAATATGAATCCTTTTTAGTATAAAAATGAAAAATGTAACACATTTTTTTTGTCCTTCAGACCCTTTACCATTAGAAAATAAAACTTTTGACTTCAAAATTGCCTTTTGAGAGTTAAATTTTTCCAAAACCTCGTATACAATTCCCAGTTCTATAATAAGTGTATCCCATTTTTTGTCGGGGGTGTAAACTTTCATCTAACTTTATTCGTTGCTAGCAATAACAATTTTCTTTGAGCATCTTTCGGAACACTGTACCACAATCTTCGTGAAGGGTCCTTCAGGGACCATATTGTCTACGTGTGCAACTAATAAACACACAATGTGCCCTTACAACAACCTAATCAATAGTTCAAGGAAAACACTTTGGCCAGGAATTTCGGGCGAATGAGAATTTTCTACTTTTACGAGGTACCAACTTTTTCAAGATACAAAACTAATGCACCTAATTTTTATTATAATCTTATAATTGTGAATTGTGTTTAATTACAATTAAAAAATTAAATAATTAACTAATAACCGTTAAAAATGCAAAAAAATCAAGAAGAAGAAAAGATAAAATAGAAAGATTAAAACAGCTTCTTAAAAAAACAGAATTAAAATTAAAATTAAAGAAAATAACAAAAAATTAAGAAAAGAAAATTAAAAAATCAAAATAAAAAAAATGGGCTAAATAAAAAAAATAATTAAATAATATTAAAAAAATTAAAATAAAATGGCAAAATTGCAAAGAAAATTTCAAAAATTAAAAAAAAAAACATGATTAATTAGGGCAAAATCGAAAAAAAAAGAGTGTGCGTGTAACCTTTACGCGCGATTGAAGTAAAACTTGTTGACGTACGTATCGGAAAATAAATATTTAATTACAATTCAATCATATTTATTATCTATATACTTTACAAAAAATGAGATGTTATATTTATATTATTCATTAGAAATAGGAATTTGAAAGTTATCATTATTTTTTATATATGAAATAATAGGTTTATGATAACTAAAATGTTAAACATAGATTTTACTCTCTAAATGTATTTGAAACCGTTTGAAAATGTCATAAATAAATTTTGAAAATTTAAGCTCCTCCCATAGCTGAAATTACACAGTTGCTTCCATCAGAATCTTCCGTTGAATCTAACGTTAGAGTTACCCCTAGTCGCTCCTAAAGAAGTTTTGCTTCAATAATAGGTAAACAATATTAAAAATATACACACATTACGTTTAGAATGTGTGATTTTGTAGCTGTATCTACCTTATTGTAATATAACACAACACAAGACCCTTCGATAGTTAGATAACCATTTCATTTTGTAACATTTTAAAGCATATTCCATAAAATTTAAAATCCTGAGTTGAGTTTTTTTTCTTCAGGATCTGTTATTGGTGGTAAAAGATCAGCCATCCTGACTAGTGGTTTTATGGCCTTTATGGCTACCTAACCAAACCTAAAATAAGTATAAGAAAGTGTTAAAACATTTCGAATATTATTATTTTATGAACAAAAACGTGCAACATGCTTCTTTACTTAACGTAAAGCTTTATGAACAAAAACGTGCAACATGCTTCTTTACTTAACGTAAAGCTTCCGTATAAACAATTATTTACTATCATAATATGTATGTATGTACATAAACTTACTTAATCAAATCATAATGAATGTCGCTGTATCGTCTTTTTTTCATTTTAATTTTTCTTCAAATCTTTCTGGCGCTTATAATATGCCCTTTGACAATTTCTTTTTCTTTTTCGCTCTTTAAGTCTATAAAACGAAAATAGCTAGGTATAAATAATAGGTATAAATAATTAGGTATAAATAGTGTAATTACACACCAAAAATAAAATGTATGCATATAGAGTAGGTACTCACTATTTTCGTTTAATATTGTTTCATCACTTTCTTCATTAATAAATCCACTTTGTTTATTCATATTTAATACAAACACTTTATACACAAAAAACTATTTACCAGCAATGTATTTTGGTTAACAAGATGACAAGCTGTCAATTCATACAATTACAGATTTAATTTTATTTAATATAGTAGGCAGAATCGCATGAGCGCCGCCAGGATTATTTTCAGGGAGGTGCATCTGCATCTACACACTATTATGATCTAATATATATAGAACTAGCGGACCCGGCGAACTTCGCATCGCCTAACACTTATGTTTTTTCCAATTTTTTTTTTATTTTTACGATTAATTTTTTGTATTTTTTATCATATTTTCTCGTTAGTTACCAGTTTTTACTATTATTTATAGTACTTTAGTTAGGTATTTTATATATTAACTGCGCCACCTGCTGGTGGCGTCATAGTTTTTAGGTACCTAAGTAAGTTTTGCTCTTTTAAATATATGATATATCAACTGCGCCACCTTACGGTGGCGTCATAGTACTTAGTTATGTAAGAATTACAACTGCGCCACCTTAGGGTAGCGTCATAATGATTAATTTCGTAATAAACGCGTCCGATCGCTGCAAAATTCAAAGTGCTATAGGGAAAATCGCAGCCTCCGATGCGCTATTTATACTATTTATAGGCACGCTTCTGCCGCCCGGCCGGGCAGTACCACCGCAAGCGCTACGTCCCGCAATTTTAAATCTGTAATATCATCGAAAATATTCATTTAAATCTTATGCTGTAAAGGACCATATAGATCTATGTTAAATTAACAATGTATTTAAGCTATTTAGTTGGATAAGGATTAATGCTGTATTGGTTAAAATCGCTTCGAAAATTAGCCATTATTTGTCGTAAAAAGTAAATGACAAAAAACTGTTATTGTGGGATATCCATAAGAGATAGACATATACCATCCCGGAGTTTTCTGTAGACCTTTTCCATGTGTACAAATAATTAGTACATTATTTTGATAAATCTCGTAGGGTTCAGCCTGCGTTTGCAATGTAAGCGGAAAAAAATTGATAATTAACGACATCACATTAGAAACCTCAAAAATAACAGTATTTCTCCACCATTTAATGGATGTTATTATACACATAAACCTTCCTCTTGAATCACTCTATCTATTAAAAAAACCGCATCAAAATCCGTTACGTAGTTTTAAAGATTTAAGCCTACAAAGGGACATAGGGACAGAGAAAGCGACTTTGTTTTATACTATGTAGTGATTTTGCACTGTTTTACACTTTTTTTACACTTTTTACGCGTTTTTTCGTCGATTTTAAGCGAAATTCGATCACATTTTGTGTTTACTAAACGTAAATGTCAACTTCTGTTAACTGACTGGTTTTAGATGGCGTTTTACTTGTCAGCCGAATTGACAGATAATCGATTTTTTTAATATAATTCATAAAATTAACGATTTCACATTAGAAACCTTAAAAATAACAGTATTTCTCCACTATTTAATGGATGTTATTATACATATAAACCTTCCTCTTGAATCACTCTATCTATTAAAAAAAAACGCATCAAAATCCGTTGCGTAGTTTTAAAGATTTAATCATACAAAGGGAAATAGGGACAGAAAAAGCGACTTTGTTTTATACTATGTATTGATGTAGAATGATTTGGACAGCAACCGCGACGCCTTTAGTTTTTATTCAAATAATAATTTAATAAAAAAATTAAAAAAATATATAATTTTCTGGTAAATTCAGGTATTTTCTTTCATAGCAGGGGGGTGCAAGCGCACCCTCTTGCACCCTTCTGCCGGCGCCCATGCAGAATCGTGTTAGGTATTTTGTATTAGGTCTTGTTTCCGGTTCCTGTTATTAGAATGACGTCACGTCCGTTAGAATAACTGTTTTACTCCTAGTGTCGCTAAAGAAGTTTTACTTCAAAAATACGGAAAAATTGAAAAAATAAAAAAATGCAAAAAACCAAAAATTAATTTGGGAAAAACTAAAAATAAAATGAATCAAAATAGGTTCATAAGTGCAAACAAACAAGAAAGGAAGAAAAAACAGTAAAAATCATAATAACATTAAAACATAAAAAAAGTAAAAATAAAAAAAACAGAAAAAAAATAAAGAAAATACGAAAAATGAAAAAATGAGAAACTGAAAAAAAATGTGGCGGATTATCACATAAGCTTAAACGAGCAATTCAGTTTCAAGTACCATGACGCCATCGCAAGGGGCGCAGTTAATATCTCTCTATATAAAAGGAGATGTACCCAATGACTGAGGTATACCCGCACACACAGTCGTAACCTCTATGGTAGAAATGTGAAATTTGGACAGGTGTTTATTTTTATGATGTTAAAACAGCTTCTTAAAAAAACAGAATTAGAATTAAAATTAAAGAAAATAACAAAAAATTAAGAAAAAAATCAAAATAAAAAAATAAAAAAAATGAGCTAAATAAAAAAAATAATTAAATAATGTTAAAAAATTAAAATAAAATGGCAAAATTGCAAAGAAAATTTCAAAAATTAAAAAAAACATGATTAATTAGGACAAAATCGAAAAAAAAAAAATAAAAAAAATACGGAAAAATTAAAAAAATGCAAAATTGGAAAAAATAAAAAATGCAAAAAACCAAAAATTAATTTAGGAAAAACTAAAAATAAAATGAATCAAAAAAGGTTCATAAGTGAAAACAAACAAGAAAGGAAGAAACAAAATGAACAAACTGAAAAAATCATAATAACATTAAAACATAAAAAAGGAAAAATAAAAAAATATACGAAAAATAAAAAAATGACAAATTGAAAGAAAATATGGCACATTATCACATAAACTTAAACGACCAATTCATTTTCAAGTACCATGACGCCAATGCAAGGTGGCGCAGTTAATATCTCTCTATATAAAAGGAGATGACCCAATGACTAAGGTATACTCGCACACACAGTGTGGTTCAGTCAGAACTCACAGGCATAACCATAGCTGCAAAAGAATTAATCAATAGGAACATCACAGGCAGGCATATAAATCTATACATAGACTGACGACAAGCACTACTGACCTTGAATAGACCACGTTTCACTTCAAGTTTAGTACTAGAATGTCACCCATCTTTAACTGAGGCCAGCCAGAATAAGATGCTCACTCTCAGCTGGATCAAAGGACATGGGAACTCTAAAGGCAACCGCATTGCGAACAATTTAGCAAGGAGGGCTGCGGGCTACAAATATGTTAGCCCTCGCCCATCTACCAAGCTAACATTGTCCGCAGTCGTGGACCTTATCAAACAGCACTCTCACCAAAAATTTATACAGTGCTGGAATGAAACTACGGACTGTAGACTGGCCAGAGAGTTATTACCTCATCCTGGCGAGGAAACAGCAAAAAAATTTAAGGCATTGACCAGACAAAATCTCCGAACAGCTGTGGGAATCCTGACAGGTCACTGCCAATTGCGACAACATCTCTTTAGGATGAAATTAACAGAATCGCCGCTATGCAGAGGCTGCGAACAAGAAGAGAAAACAGTAGAACACATTATGTATGACTGCTCTGCTTTTTCTGAAATCAGAAGATCCGTGTTGGGCGTGTATTGGCTTACACCAGCCGATGTCAGGGGATCCCCCTCGGGAGCCTCATCACCTATTTTAAATCAATAGGCCTGGTGACAGCCTGAGGTGAGGATATCCCTACATACGGGAGGATGCACTGGGTCATATTTGGCCTCAGTGCTGGCTGAGCACTAGCTCGCCCTTCCCAAATTTCCAGATCCAAATACTCGCACACACAGTCGTAACCGCTATGGTAGAAATGTGAAATTTAGACAGGTGTTTATTTTTATGATGTAAATAGATACTAAGAATGGATTTTAAACCTTAATAGTTAAAATAGGAGTTGAAAATTTGCAGGAAAAAATCTAAAAAAAAAATAGAAATATAAAAATATATTTTATTATGGTTTATTTGAGTTCACTCCGTAAGGGTGCAAATACGGGGTTAAAACTTTAGATGAATAATATTTAAAAATTACTCTGCTTAATCTAAAGTTATGTATTTACTTTCGAAGTTATACAAAAACTAAAATGTTGACTAACTTGTTTCATAATGTCGGTTTTTCGTGACGGTGCGCGCACACAAATTTCCCCTTATCAATTTTCCTTAACGCGCCAAATAAAATAAAACCTTAAAAATGCAAAAGAGTGTACAATTATACTTGCTTTCTTTTCTTCTTTTTGATTTAGACTAATATTTAAAAAATAATGTTTTTTTTATAACCTATAGGTACATATAATAAAACTGTAGAAATGTAGATGTTTGTGCGCGCATCACATGAAAACTACTGATCCTATTCAAATGCGGTTTTCAAAGACGTATTTGTCTTCTTTCAACTTAACATCTGGTGTATAAAACTTTCTCCCCCCCACCCCATTAACGGGGCAAGGAAAGAAATACAAAAATCAACACGCCACGCGAACGACGTCGCAGGTACATCGAAATACATAGAACCCAAAAATGTGGTTAGATTTTTTTGTCTGTCTGTCTGTCTGTATGTTTGTGCGCGCATCACATGAAAACTACTGATCCGATTCGAATGCGGTTTTCACAGATGTATTTGTCTTCTTTCAACTTAACATCTGATGTATAAAAATTTCTTTTCCATTCCTTAAATGGGGTGGAGTAAGAAATTTTTATGCAACAATCACACGCCATGCGAACGACGTTGCGAGTACAACTAGTCATTAATAATTTTGTTCATATGCTAGAAAAATTGTGTTTTGTTGTTTATCTTAAAACAAAAGAAAAAAAGTAAGTGCAGTTGGCTTACTATTTGTTAAGTTAGATCTCCTGTTTTTACGGGTCGATGGCAAAGTTTTATTTGGTGTTGCATACAAATTGCGGCTAAATAATTTCAAACGAAGAAAAGTTACCTTTGTGATGTTAGAATTTAGTGCGGATGTAAAACGGTTTTGCCGCAAATTCAGTTTGGATTTACGGTATTCCGTAAATTTTTGAATGTCTTGAAGTAGTAAAATTCTTTTACCGAATTGAGCTTTAGTTGTTTCTATAGTGAAAATAACTAAAAAAATTTATGCAGCACCGTAAAATAAATATCTTTAGTATAACCACTTTTATTGAATATAAAATATTTTATATTGACAATAACAAAAACGATTTAAAATGAATCCATAATTATTAGAAATATACCTTCAGAACATTTAATAGTATACAAAACAAAAATTGCAAGAAGTGGTTTACACAGGAGTGGAAAAATTACGCATGGGCTGTACATTACCACTGCAGGTCTTAAAATAAGACGTCTAAGGTTTAAGGTGATAACATTTACCAGAATAAGGAACTTAAGAACTTACTCTAAGCCTTAGTGGTAAGTTGGAAAAGTTAAGATTCAACACTTACCTGGAACCAACATCTTGCATACATAACTAAGAGGGCCCATAACCACTTTGATGGCCAAAAGCACTTATAGCAAAAAGTAGGGTTTAAAACCACACATATTATACTGGATCTATAACATGGTGAGTAAGACAAGTCACACATGAGTTTGGTGTGGTAACCAAGGTTACATCAAAAATGCCATCAAGGTTCAAAGACTTGCTTTACTTGGATAACTGTAGATCTGAGAGGCACTCCAGCAGCAGCAATGGAGGTCTTGTTATACCTTTCGCCTCTTCAGATTATCTTGAACAAAACGCAAGAATGAGGTGCAACAGGCTGCAAGAAAATCTAAGCAACATTTTTGAGAGGTGCAATAAAATAAAGCAGGAAAATAGTTAAGGCATTTAAAATATAAATTCAGACCACGTATTTCTCTAATAAATGCCCAAGAAAACATTTCGGGTAGAAATATATTAACGTGAGTAATGGCAAAATGCGTGCAATCAATTTAACTTTGAGGATCGTCCAAATGTTCAATGAAAAACGTACTTGACTCCACAATACTATGGAGATTTTCGTTGGCTAACATATGCAAATTATAAAAATTAAAAATTGCATTTCGTGTAAACCCTGCCACACCAGTAAAAAGAATATCTGCCAAAAAATTGGGGTCCTCAGCATCAAAAACACATCTCCGAAACCGTTTATTTGAGAACTTTTCTGCATATATTGGGCCTTACTACTACCCATTTCCTTTTTTTAACAAAATGCATAATATGATAGCTTAAAAAGATTTTTCTGCAAACTTAGAGAATGAATAATATTCCAGAAAAAAATGACCGGAAATGGGTGTATAGATCCCATATCTATACCTGTTGAACTCACAATCCAATTCTAACTTTTGCAACTGTTCGGTGTATATAAATCTTTTTTTCATACAGGTACCACTTCTTTTTAAAGGAAATACTATAATTACCTACTAAATTTACGACAATAGTAAGGATATATACTATAAATCTCGGATATGTTGAGCAGGTATACTGATAATAATGAATGAAAAGGGGCACTCATAGTGGTTTTACAACAGATCTTTTACTTAAAGCAAATTGAGAATTTAGCTTTTATTCATACTTTTTACAATACAAAATCCTTGTGAGAACACCTGCAAGTATTGTTGGTGGGGTTGCAATTTGTCATTTTTAATTTGTAAAGGATTAAATAGATCCTATTTACAATGATCCTTATATACAAAAGAATCCGATAGCCCTTCAAATTTTAGATACCGATTAATCTGTTTATTGGTGTAAATTTAAAATGTTTCGAGATATTTGTAAAACGACAAAACAGGCAAAATATATATTATCAAAATGCCTTCAAAGGCCCAAATAAGCATATCATAATCGGTATTACGTTACAGCGACGGATTTGTGTTCTTTGGTAACGCTTAGTTGCACCCTTAGCCGGCTCGCACACCGGAGCAATATGCAATAAGCAATATTATCGCCAATGTGTTTTTCCATTATATTTTTGTTGACCTCGCACACCGACGCACAATACGATATCGCTATCGCCTTTCTAGAGCAACATATGTTGCTAGCAACACGACGTGCCGGTTGAAAAGCAACTATATCGCCCATAATTTGCAAATATTTTGTTCATCAAGCAGTGTTAGATCATTAAGGGTTTTAATTTTTCACCCAACATGTCAGTTGATGACAATAGGAATTCGTCTTTAACAGAACAATAATATATTTTTTTTATATTTTGCCTGTTGCTTATTGCATGTTGCTAGTTGCTAGTTGCATATTGCTTCGGTGTGCGAGCTGCCTTATGTTTAAGTGTACTGTAACGCAACGGTTATTGGCGTTTTAATTGTGGCTCCGGTTACTACATATTCTGCCTATTTTAAGACATATTTTATTAGAAACTTAACTCTTTCTGCATGTATCCTCGGATTAGGCCCACTATTTGTTAGCCCACAGTTGTTAGGGAATTTGAGGGTCTTAGAATATGGGGCAACGTAAATCTATCAGAAAGGGAGCAATGTGTTCGTATTGGTGACTATTTCAGTGGCAGACAAAAAGTAAAATGTGGTGTTCCTCAAGACACAGTGTTGGGTCCTGTTCTTTTTAATGTTTATATTAATGACTTATTAGCATTGGAGAGTCAGGGGCAAGTTTAGATCTTTGCAGATGATACTGTTGATACTGATACTGACTAGTTGGATTTGAAAAATATATTTAATTGGCTTAACAGAAAATTATCAACAATTAATTACGCAAAAACAATGTCTGGCAGACAGCTATAAAAATAAATTACCAAATTACAATACATTAAATATGTGGGATAAGAATTAAAGTATTGTCATCAACTGTTCATCTAAAGCGAAATACTTGGGAACTATAGACAGTCATCTGCGATGGGATGAGCATGTTAATAACGTTGTAAAAACCTTAAGAAGTTTTTTGTATAAATTTAGATATTTGGCTAAAATCTTTGATCTTACCCATCTTAAAATGCTCTATTATGCGTTAGTAGAGTCCCGAATTTCTTACGGAATTTTGGGATGGGGTGGTGCTCCTAATGTTTACCTAGAAAGAATTGAGATTATCCAAAATTGGTTTTTAAGAATTATTTTTAAAAAAGTTCACTTATATGCCTCTTATCTACTCTATGAGAGTTCGAGGGTACTGGATCCCAAAATATCGAAATATTAGTATCACACATGCAAATAAAACTAAAATGTTGACTAGCTAATTTCATGGTGTTCGGTTTTCCAGACGGTGTGCGCGCGCATGGTAAAAATTTACCCTTATCATTTTTCCCTAACGCGCCAAAAGAAGTATAACTTCATAAATTCAAACCAATACATGTTACAAAATATAGAAATTGAAATATTACCAATAAATCAATATACACATTTATACACAAATTTTTTTATAAAAAGCGTCGACAAGGTTCACGATGTTAAAGATAAAGTTAGCTGTCGCGGAAAATTAAGAAAAACGCCACTTTCCCATGAATTATGTATCGCAGTGTGGTAGCATAAATCCACGGTTCAATTACTGTAGGCAATCGGTCATATTTCAGATAGTGGCTGAGGCGAAATGTTGCTGGATTTTCAAAAGAGAAACGAAAACGTGGCACGCGCATATGCTCATAAATCATTTTCTGTCTGACGTGGCCGTAAAACCGGAATGAAATTCTCTCTACTGAAGGTAATTCTTTAGAACAGTTTCGTGAGTTTTCCGCTACTATATAACGTTCTGTTATGTTATACAGATAGAATTTATATTTTCGGGAAAGCTTCGTTTCGTGTAATTCGATCGGTAGCCATGAATCTTCCGATGACTTGACACAGGCTTTAATATATATGATAGCCCCAACAAAAACAATAATTGCATTTTTTAATCATTTTTATGAAATCTCATGCATTTATCGAACTAAATTTACTTATCTTCATAATTTAAGTTTTTTATGGCAGATCTTTTTACACTCATTTCGCAATAACTCTTTTGAACTTCAACACGAATCGCAAATGAATATTTCTAAAGTTATCTGTCAGATTTAATAGGTTTCATCTCTAGGTTGGATTTAGATAGAAAGAAAAGATCGGTTGATTTAACAGAAAAATCTTTAGATAGCCAAAAGAATTTTTTAATACAGAGTGTTGTCACGACTTTGCGCAAAACCCATCCAAGAGCATATTACTTTGAGTACTTCTTCGTCTTCTTCTGATGCTTATCCTTTTATGGATGTTTGCGACCACATGATCCATTGCTTCTCTATCTCGTGCTGTGTGAATCAATGTTTGTATATTCCGCAACCCCGTCCATTGTCTGATATTCCGGAGCCAAGACATCTTTTTACCATATATGTAATACTTCTATATGGACAGTTTCTATAAGTGGAAGGTGTTCCGACGAAGTGAAACATATACTGTATCGTTTGCTTTCTCTTCCGAGCACATCAGTCAATTCTGCGCATTTTAGAGACTTTTCAAGCATGCGCAGTATGGATAAGAGGTCTCGAACGAAAGAGAAAAAAATATATTGTGGGCACCGTAATGTTGCGACGTTCTTTCCTATACCAACTGTCCATATAGAAGTATTACATATATGCTTTTTACTACCTATCCCTCTCCTGTCCTCAATCTTGTTTTCAATCATTGTGGTGTACTGAGAATGTGGGTCAGACGTGGCAACGGTGTGTGCACTCTGACCTATATCCCGGTAGTACCTACGCAGTTCGATGTTCGATTAGTATTGTCAGGGATGATTAAGTGTTCACATGTACGGAATTATTAAGCGAATAAACGAGTTAAGTTTTAAACGTCGTTTTAATAATTGAACCTCAACCCGATACATTACATCATCAACTGTAGGAACCTTTACTTTTCGTTGCGCATTATATGGCCTAGGTAGGCTGTTTTCCTTTTCTTGACTACATGGAATTGCTTACGTTCTTTGTTCATGCGTAAAAGAACTTCTTCGTTTGTCACCTTCTCGGTCCAAGAAATTTTAAGGATCCTACGATACAGCCACATTTCGAAGGTTTCTGGTTTATTGATACTACTCGTTTTCAGGGTCCATCCTTCAATTCTATAAAGTAGCGACCATACGTAGCACTTTACAAACCACCTTATCCTCAGACCAATATCAAATTTTGAGCAAGTGACCATCTTTTTAAACTTCAGAAATGCCTGTCGGGCCAGATCTATACGGATTTTAATTTCTTTATCTGATGTCCAATCCTCAAAAAGCCATGTACAGGTATCTGAATTTGTCCAGTCTCTCAATTTACGCTGTATCAGAAAATGTCAATGTGGAGTTGGCAAATGTATCTAAGCTTCTAAGCTTCTAGTGATGATCATACTTTGAGTAAGTTTTTAGAATTTTAGGTTATTTATTTAAGAAAGATTTTTATCTTGTTACGCAAACGAAGTATAACTTCTTACGTGTGTACATAAGTACACACACATATATTTTTATGTCTTTAAAGCTGTTGTATACCAACTTATCCTTTCCTTCCATCTGTAGGTACACCTATATACATATTTCTAAATATCATAATTAACGAGTGTTTATCCAGAACCAATTTGTCACGACTCTTATCGCTACGACTAATTTTTAACGACTGTGGATTCTTTTCTTGATGATTTTTTTCTTATTGTAAATGTTACACACCTCGTTACAATAAACAAATTTCAGAAGCCGATCCGACCTACGGACACGTGACGATTTATTTTATGGGAAAATTTAATTTATTCCATAAAAGCAGGCGACAAGCGCATTCACAGGAATGCTCTCATGTTTATTAGCGTAGATTCATTTCGCGAGATGCTTATATTTAATGTTTATAAGTGGTTGCTGCGGATGACGTTTATCGTCGAAAAAAATAAATTACATAAATTTATTATATATGTACTAAGGTTGATAGAAAAAAAAATGGATATTGAAATACTTGTCTAGTAGGTTTTCATAAACAACGAAGCGTAAACAACGAGGGCAACCCCAAATGATTCCGTCTTTAAAATGCAAAAAGCATCAGCTTGTTATTAAATATGTAGTAATGTTTTGGGAAATGGGCTAAAAAGTTTATAGGTTGATATATAGATAGGGTTATATAAATACATATATTTTTAAGTACCAATATTAGTTTATTAGTTTGTGAGATAAAACATTATCACCGTATAAAGACAAGAATAGTAGGATCGCTATCGCTAAAACAGGTTCCATGCAACCGAAGCTCTCTGTCTGCATTTCGGTCTACGTCGTTGTTGCTCACCAGCAGGCTTGCCAACCAGAAATTTCTGAAATTGATGAGAAACCAGGTGCTCCAAGTTCGTGGAGAGACCAATGACAAGGCTATTAAGTCTCATTACAAGGTCAGGGCTAGATAAGGTGCTCTAATCCTATTCTACAGATGATAGATCTTTAAAGGTCGCAGTGTTACAAGCTAAAGGATTACCACAGAAATATCTTTCTATACACCTGATTGAAATCTAGTAAAAAAATTCTGTGTCCTTCATTTTCCGCTACTAAGAGCATTGTACCTCTAGAGATAGAGTGCGATATGAGTAAATATATAATAGAATAGAAACAGGTAGCAATACAGATTGCTGAAAGTAAGTGGTAGCCAATGGACAGCCTAAGTCTGACGTCACAGCGATGGGCGGATCTTTTTTTGGCTTCAAACAAACCCGTTGTCAATGTTAAATCCTCATAAGGAATTTTTCTTTTAGTGTTTTTGTGAATATTGTGATAAAATAAGACTTTTCAGTTGGATATATTGTTAAATGAACTTGTTATTTAAGTGTTTTTTAATCGTTTTTGCCCAGGTGAGTTAATGTAACGTATTAATTCTGCTTTAAACTTGTTTGAGGTTATGTCTGTTTAAGTTTTGCAGTACCTTTTTGTTTGTTTTATTTTCACATCCATTTGTTGTTAAGAAAATGATGGCTTTTAAACATTGTTCTAAAACTTTCTAGCATCAATGCTTTTATAGATGACAACAAAATTATAAAAAAAAAGGGTGAAAACGCCTTAGAATCCAGTCATGTAAAAAAAGTGGACTTTGACTCTGATTTTCAGATTATCAGAGGAGAAATATTTGCCTGTATGAAAGACAAAAGTTACAAGGTATCTATGACTGCCAGCCACTTTGGAGCTATAATTGCATCAGCGTGTAGGAGAAACAGATTCTCAGTGAGTCTGTTCAACACACTTCTAGGTGAGTAACAAATCATATATCTATTACATACAGTTGAGTCCGTGATTCTTTACCCGAGCGTCACTAATACCTGGCGAGATAAAACACATACTTTTAATCTAGCGTCATTGTCTTCCACGCATGAAACTAAAATCAAAACAGCTACCGCATGTTATTAAGTTGCGATTTCCGACTTACTTCGTATGCTTTAAATGATGACGCACGGGTAAAGGACCACGGACTCAACTGTACTTTTGTCATAGATGTTATAAATAATTCGATAATTGCTCCTCTGTTTAGTTTTTCAAAAAGTAGTCTTTTCAAAAACGGTATTTTATATAGCATTCTCTTACTTTAGTTAAATTTGACATACATTTTTTATTATATTTAATTCATTATTTTTCTAGGTGAATACAATTTGGATGGTATCAAAGCAATCCGGTGGGGTAGAACTCAAGAAAAAGATGCTCTAGATCATTTGACGCAGGTTTATGATTTAAATATTCGGCCAACTGGAGTATGGCTAACAAATTCAGGACTTCTTGGTGGTAGCCCTGATGGAATAATTGATGAAGAAGAAGTTATTGTAAAAGTAAAATGCCCATATTCCTTTAGAAATGATCATTTGTCCGAAAAATTGAAGAATTATAATAAATATATAATTTTTTATGACGATAAGGGTAACATGTTCTTAAATACAAATCACAATATTATCACCAAATTCAAGGAGCTTTACATATTTTAAAAAATAAAAAATGTTACTTATGTATTCATACATTGAAAGAAGACTATGGAAAGAAACCATTTCACTCTTGGAAAATTTCTACATAGAACATTACTTATCAAAGTTGTTAGAAAATTGTAAAATTGCTAAGATAATTAGTATAAAATTTAGATAGAGCGTTTATCAATGTGACTTTAGATTATTCTACAGTGTTAGCAGATATTTAATATTTACTTTGTGCACCATTATTATGTAGTTATGTTTTTCTTCCAGAGATTTTATATCAATTGTTTTAGTAACAATAATTACTTGGTTGGTAAAAGAATAATATAATTTTATTCTGAACGCTTTACAAGTTTTTGAAAAAACATTTTCAAAGACAATGACCGTTCAACTAAGAAGAAACAACTACTTCCTGGGCTATATGCCCCAACGGATATTGGATTATACTTCAAAGTCAAACGGGGTTGGGATATCTACAAGATAACTTAAACCAACCATTCCAGTTTGCAGTTAGAAGGGACAACATAACTTATAGACCGGTTTCGGTGTATTTGCACCTCGTCAGTATAAGGTACAGTAAACCCTCCCAATACTGGACACCTCCGGGGAATTAGTTTTTGTCCACTATATGGAGGTGTCCATTATTAGGAGGTGTGATCAGAACAATATATATCTACTTAGGTATATGTACTTGGAATAAAATATTTCGAATTTCATATAAAATAAGTGTTAAAATTCATAGTTTTCTTATGTAAAATATATATTTTCATTCCATTCCAACTTAGGATCGATATATATACATAGCTAACAGTTTTTAAAATTTTAGAGTTCATTCTAACAATATTTGAAAATTATGGTATGGAATGTATTCTATTAAAACTGTTTTGATAGAAATATGAAGATATTTATTTATGCAATTTACAGAAGTATAAATATCTAAAATAGTTTCATATATATACATACATAATACATACACAGACTTAAATTTAAAAAAAAATCTGAAACCAAAGTTTCAATTTTTTCATATAAACTTAAACGTTTTCTTTTTTGACCTTTCATATCAAATAATCTAAGTACAACAACTGATCAACAGTAAACTGCTAATCAACAATCACACTTTCTGCATAAAGTAGATAAAAATTTATACAAAAACTTATTGTGCATCACTGTTTAATTTGATTTTAATATCATCCAATAGTATATAAAACTAAACAATAAAATACATCCATTAGATATTTAAAAGATGATTTCATTGACAATTTAGGGTAAATATTAAAATAAATCTCTGTACCTGTCTGATAGCAGGGGGTCGAAATTCAATGAAACACAATTGTTCTGTAACCATTTCAATAAAATTTTGAATACAATATTTAATACAATTTAGTGTAATGTCAATAAACAAATTTTTATAGGTACCTGTCCGATAAAAGGAGGTCCATTTCAATGAAATAGCATTATTTAAGTATACAGTTATCTGTCCGCGTCCATTATGTAGAGGGTCCATTATATAGAGGGAATTAATACATAAAATACCTTAGTAAACCGTTTTTAATATGGCTATCCTTTTATGGATGTTTGCGACCACATGATCCATTGCTTCTCTATCTCGTGCTGTGTGAATCAATGTTTGTATATTCCGCAACCCCGTCCATTGTCTGATATTCCGGAGCCAAGACATCTTTTTACCATATATGTAATACTTCTATATGGACAGTTTCTATAAGTGGAAGGTGTTCCGACGAAGTGAAACATATACTGTATCGTTTGCTTTCTCTTCCGAGCACATCAGTCAATTCTGCGCATTTTAGAGACTTTTCAAGCATGCGCAGTATGGATAAGAGGTCTCGAACGAAAGAGAAAAAAATATATTGTGGGCACCGTAATGTTGCGACGTTCTTTCCTATACCAACTGTCCATATAGAAGTATTACATATATGCTTTTTACTACCTATCCCTCTCCTGTCCTCAATCTTGTTTTCAATCATTGTGGTGTACTGAGAATGTGGGTCAGACGTGGCAACGGTGTGTGCACTCTGACCTATATCCCGGTAGTACCTACGCAGTTCGATGTTCGATTAGTATTGTCAGGGATGATTAAGTGTTCACATGTACGGAATTATTAAGCGAATAAACGAGTTAAGTTTTAAACGTCGTTTTAATAATTGAACCTCAACCCGATACATTACATCATCAACTGTAGGAACCTTTACTTTTCGTTGCGCATTATATGGCCTAGGTAGGCTGTTTTCCTTTTCTTGACTACATGGAATTGCTTACGTTCTTTGTTCATGCGTAAAAGAACTTCTTCGTTTGTCACCTTCTCGGTCCAAGAAATTTTAAGGATCCTACGATACAGCCACATTTCGAAGGTTTCTGGTTTATTGATACTACTCGTTTTCAGGGTCCATCCTTCAATTCTATAAAGTAGCGACCATACGTAGCACTTTACAAACCACCTTATCCTCAGACCAATATCAAATTTTGAGCAAGTGACCATCTTTTTAAACTTCAGAAATGCCTGTCGGGCCAGATCTATACGGATTTTAATTTCTTTATCTGATGTCCAATCCTCAAAAAGCCATGTACAGGTATCTGAATTTGTCCAGTCTCTCAATTTACGCTGTATCAGAAAATGTCAATGTGGAGTTGGCAAATGTATCTAAGCTTCTAAGCTTCTAGTGATGATCATACTTTGAGTAAGTTTTTAGAATTTTAGGTTATTTATTTAAGAAAGATTTTTATCTTGTTACGCAAACGAAGTATAACTTCTTACGTGTGTACATAAGTACACACACATATATTTTTATGTCTTTAAAGCTGTTGTATACCAACTTATCCTTTCCTTCCATCTGTAGGTACACCTATATACATATTTCTAAATATCATAATTAACGAGTGTTTATCCAGAACCAATTTGTCACGACTCTTATCGCTACGACTAATTTTTAACGACTGTGGATTCTTTTCTTGATGATTTTTTTCTTATTGTAAATGTTACACACCTCGTTACAATAAACAAATTTCAGAAGCCGATCCGACCTACGGACACGTGACGATTTATTTTATGGGAAAATTTAATTTATTCCATAAAAGCAGGCGACAAGCGCATTCACAGGAATGCTCTCATGTTTATTAGCGTAGATTCATTTCGCGAGATGCTTATATTTAATGTTTATAAGTGGTTGCTGCGGATGACGTTTATCGTCGAAAAAAATAAATTACATAAATTTATTATATATGTACTAAGGTTGATAGAAAAAAAAATGGATATTGAAATACTTGTCTAGTAGGTTTTCATAAACAACGAAGCGTAAACAACGAGGGCAACCCCAAATGATTCCGTCTTTAAAATGCAAAAAGCATCAGCTTGTTATTAAATATGTAGTAATGTTTTGGGAAATGGGCTAAAAAGTTTATAGGTTGATATATAGATAGGGTTATATAAATACATATATTTTTAAGTACCAATATTAGTTTATTAGTTTGTGAGATAAAACATTATCACCGTATAAAGACAAGAATAGTAGGATCGCTATCGCTAAAACAGGTTCCATGCAACCGAAGCTCTCTGTCTGCATTTCGGTCTACGTCGTTGTTGCTCACCAGCAGGCTTGCCAACCAGAAATTTCTGAAATTGATGAGAAACCAGGTGCTCCAAGTTCGTGGAGAGACCAATGACAAGGCTATTAAGTCTCATTACAAGGTCAGGGCTAGATAAGGTGCTCTAATCCTATTCTACAGATGATAGATCTTTAAAGGTCGCAGTGTTACAAGCTAAAGGATTACCACAGAAATATCTTTCTATACACCTGATTGAAATCTAGTAAAAAAATTCTGTGTCCTTCATTTTCCGCTACTAAGAGCATTGTACCTCTAGAGATAGAGTGCGATATGAGTAAATATATAATAGAATAGAAACAGGTAGCAATACAGATTGCTGAAAGTAAGTGGTAGCCAATGGACAGCCTAAGTCTGACGTCACAGCGATGGGCGGATCTTTTTTTGGCTTCAAACAAACCCGTTGTCAATGTTAAATCCTCATAAGGAATTTTTCTTTTAGTGTTTTTGTGAATATTGTGATAAAATAAGACTTTTCAGTTGGATATATTGTTAAATGAACTTGTTATTTAAGTGTTTTTTAATCGTTTTTGCCCAGGTGAGTTAATGTAACGTATTAATTCTGCTTTAAACTTGTTTGAGGTTATGTCTGTTTAAGTTTTGCAGTACCTTTTTGTTTGTTTTATTTTCACATCCATTTGTTGTTAAGAAAATGATGGCTTTTAAACATTGTTCTAAAACTTTCTAGCATCAATGCTTTTATAGATGACAACAAAATTATAAAAAAAAAGGGTGAAAACGCCTTAGAATCCAGTCATGTAAAAAAAGTGGACTTTGACTCTGATTTTCAGATTATCAGAGGAGAAATATTTGCCTGTATGAAAGACAAAAGTTACAAGGTATCTATGACTGCCAGCCACTTTGGAGCTATAATTGCATCAGCGTGTAGGAGAAACAGATTCTCAGTGAGTCTGTTCAACACACTTCTAGGTGAGTAACAAATCATATATCTATTACATACAGTTGAGTCCGTGATTCTTTACCCGAGCGTCACTAATACCTGGCGAGATAAAACACATACTTTTAATCTAGCGTCATTGTCTTCCACGCATGAAACTAAAATCAAAACAGCTACCGCATGTTATTAAGTTGCGATTTCCGACTTACTTCGTATGCTTTAAATGATGACGCACGGGTAAAGGACCACGGACTCAACTGTACTTTTGTCATAGATGTTATAAATAATTCGATAATTGCTCCTCTGTTTAGTTTTTCAAAAAGTAGTCTTTTCAAAAACGGTATTTTATATAGCATTCTCTTACTTTAGTTAAATTTGACATACATTTTTTATTATATTTAATTCATTATTTTTCTAGGTGAATACAATTTGGATGGTATCAAAGCAATCCGGTGGGGTAGAACTCAAGAAAAAGATGCTCTAGATCATTTGACGCAGGTTTATGATTTAAATATTCGGCCAACTGGAGTATGGCTAACAAATTCAGGACTTCTTGGTGGTAGCCCTGATGGAATAATTGATGAAGAAGAAGTTATTGTAAAAGTAAAATGCCCATATTCCTTTAGAAATGATCATTTGTCCGAAAAATTGAAGAATTATAATAAATATATAATTTTTTATGACGATAAGGGTAACATGTTCTTAAATACAAATCACAATATTATCACCAAATTCAAGGAGCTTTACATATTTTAAAAAATAAAAAATGTTACTTATGTATTCATACATTGAAAGAAGACTATGGAAAGAAACCATTTCACTCTTGGAAAATTTCTACATAGAACATTACTTATCAAAGTTGTTAGAAAATTGTAAAATTGCTAAGATAATTAGTATAAAATTTAGATAGAGCGTTTATCAATGTGACTTTAGATTATTCTACAGTGTTAGCAGATATTTAATATTTACTTTGTGCACCATTATTATGTAGTTATGTTTTTCTTCCAGAGATTTTATATCAATTGTTTTAGTAACAATAATTACTTGGTTGGTAAAAGAATAATATAATTTTATTCTGAACGCTTTACAAGTTTTTGAAAAAACATTTTCAAAGACAATGACCGTTCAACTAAGAAGAAACAACTACTTCCTGGGCTATATGCCCCAACGGATATTGGATTATACTTCAAAGTCAAACGGGGTTGGGATATCTACAAGATAACTTAAACCAACCATTCCAGTTTGCAGTTAGAAGGGACAACATAACTTATAGACCGGTTTCGGTGTATTTGCACCTCGTCAGTATAAGGTACAGTAAACCCTCCCAATACTGGACACCTCCGGGGAATTAGTTTTTGTCCACTATATGGAGGTGTCCATTATTAGGAGGTGTGATCAGAACAATATATATCTACTTAGGTATATGTACTTGGAATAAAATATTTCGAATTTCATATAAAATAAGTGTTAAAATTCATAGTTTTCTTATGTAAAATATATATTTTCATTCCATTCCAACTTAGGATCGATATATATACATAGCTAACAGTTTTTAAAATTTTAGAGTTCATTCTAACAATATTTGAAAATTATGGTATGGAATGTATTCTATTAAAACTGTTTTGATAGAAATATGAAGATATTTATTTATGCAATTTACAGAAGTATAAATATCTAAAATAGTTTCATATATATACATACATAATACATACACAGACTTAAATTTAAAAAAAAATCTGAAACCAAAGTTTCAATTTTTTCATATAAACTTAAACGTTTTCTTTTTTGACCTTTCATATCAAATAATCTAAGTACAACAACTGATCAACAGTAAACTGCTAATCAACAATCACACTTTCTGCATAAAGTAGATAAAAATTTATACAAAAACTTATTGTGCATCACTGTTTAATTTGATTTTAATATCATCCAATAGTATATAAAACTAAACAATAAAATACATCCATTAGATATTTAAAAGATGATTTCATTGACAATTTAGGGTAAATATTAAAATAAATCTCTGTACCTGTCTGATAGCAGGGGGTCGAAATTCAATGAAACACAATTGTTCTGTAACCATTTCAATAAAATTTTGAATACAATATTTAATACAATTTAGTGTAATGTCAATAAACAAATTTTTATAGGTACCTGTCCGATAAAAGGAGGTCCATTTCAATGAAATAGCATTATTTAAGTATACAGTTATCTGTCCGCGTCCATTATGTAGAGGGTCCATTATATAGAGGGAATTAATACATAAAATACCTTAGTAAACCTTTTTTAATATGGCTATTTGTCCGATATATAGAGTTGTCCGATATTAAGAGGTGTCCGTAAATAGAGGTTTCACTGTATATGTTATCCGTCAGCGAGCTGTAAAGCATAATCACTGACTAAAGATTGAACTAAAATCGTAATCCTTATATATATACTGACGAGGTGCAAATACACCGAAACCGGTCTATAAGTTATGTTGTCCCTTCTAACTGCAAACTGGAATGGTTGGTTTAAGTTATCTTGTAGATATCCCAACCCCGTTTGACTTTGAAGTATAATCCAATATCCGTTGGGGCATATAGCCCAGGAAGTAGTTGTTTCTTCTTAGTTGAACGGTCATTGTCTTTGAAAATGTTTTTTCAAAAACTTGTAAAGCGTTCAGAATAAAATTATATTATTCTTTTACCATCTATTGACAAACACGCTTTATTAAATATGACAATGATACAGTTTTCTGTAATTATTCGTTAATAATTACTTGGCATTAAATATTTTGTCATTTAATGAGAAAGGGTTTGGAGTCAAAAAATACCGTATAAGTGACGAGTTATGGGGTCCTTATCTCTCTTTAAACGTTATTAAAATCAATTTAATAATCTTAAAATGTAGCTTATATGAATGTAAAAATTACTAAATTGATAAAAATTTTAAAACTTTTACTGTATATGTGCAATGCTATTTTGTCAATAAAGATTTTTTTAAACAAACTGTTTTAAATTGGTGTATTGAATGTACTATAGTTGTTTTTTTGTAGATGTTACACAAAACTTGTAAGTAAAATAAACTAAAACAATGCTTCTGGTTTAATATTTTTTAATGTTTGTAAAAACTGTACTGTAGGCAATATATTGCTTAAATAAAATACATTTGTAACTCCAAATTATATTTCGTTGTTCAATAATACTCCTCAACTTCTTTAATTGGGGGATATTGAAAGTTTGTGAGGGCTGCACACAATTGAAAAATAATTGAAATTTGTAATATATAATATGATGGAACTTGCTGCAGAATATTATAACACTCAGCCAGAAGGTTTTTTACAGTTCGCTTCCTAAAAAAAGTGGTTAATTAGACTAATGGATTTTCTGCAACAAAATTCATACCTTTTTTCTGGTGATTTTATATTAAACTTCTTCTGAACATTGAAATTAAATAAAGTTGGTCCATTCTTCATTTAAGAAGTGATAATCACACACAAATTCACTTGGATCTCTATCTTTTCTTCTGTAAATAAATAAATTTAAAACATAAATCTTTTAAAGCGAATGTTAGCATTTTTTTACCTTATGAGAGAAATCCATCTATTCCTCTAGGTCTTATTTTTTAGGAACCGAAAAAACTTACATGGTTGCTTTAAACTGTAATGTTTAGAGTCCGGAACAAAGCACATACCCATTGAAGCAGTATTAGATCTTAAAAGCCTAAAAACTAATGTATTTATACTCGACAAGTCAACAAAAATTAAATAGACATAACCTCAAAAAGTTTTAAAGCAGAATTAATACGTTACATTAACTCACCTGGGCAAAAACGAATAAAAAACACTTAAATAGCAAGTTCCTTTAACAATATATCCAACTGAAAAGTCTTATTTTATCACAATATTCACAAAAACACTAAAAGAAAAATTCCTTATGAGGATTTAACATTGACAACGGGTTTGTTTGAAGCCAAAAAAAGATCCGCCCATCGCTGTGACGTCACGACTTAGGCAGTCTATTACATGAGTGTAAGAGTGCTTTCTTTCTTGATCTAACTTTCTACTATTTAACAAGATTTGCGCACATTGCAGGCAATCTCTAGATGCTCTAATTATTTATTGCTAACTTTGCAGTGTCATTGTTGCAAACTGTGGATTTTAGTTTACCGTATGTCAGAGTTGTCAATTTTCCATTTAATTACATTAAATATATTAATCTTTACTTATGTGTACTTGATATTCATATGCATAAGTAAAACTAACATAACTGTAATCGATGAAATACATTTTAGTACAACGACGTGATCAATTCAAATATATACCTGATACTAACTCGATAAATTGGGGAATTGATCAATTTGTCAATATTAGTTTTAGTTGCACAATTTCCTTTAAAGGGAATTTGCAATTATTCGATAATGTCACATTATATCCATTCCATTAAATATAGCATAGAGCAAATTCAATAACAAAACATACTTAAATGACATACAATTATTCCAAACTGCTCCATTGTTGAAAGGAAAATTATATATTGACATTATATTATATATAATTTTAATACTTTTCTAATCGTTTATAATATTTACTAGAGTTGTAAAAACAGCTTTAAGCATTACGATTTAATCTATGCATTTATCTATTAAATCAATGGGCGTTCTATTAATACCGTCGTATCTTATTTACATATCGGCTAAACAAAAAGTTCGTAGGTTAACATTTGATTTTTGAAGTAAAACTTCTTTAGCGGCGACTAGGGGTAACTCAGTAATTCTAACGGACGTGACGTCATTCTAATGTACTGCGTACCGGAAACAAAACCTGATACAAAATACCTAACACGATTCCGCCTACTAAGTATATTAAATAAAATTAAATCTGTAATTGTACGAATTGACAGCTTGTCAAACAAAATACATTGGTGGTAAATGGTTTAAATTTGTGTATAAAGTGTTTGTTTTAAATATGAATAAACAAAGTGGATTTATTAATGAAGAAAGTGATGAAAAAATATTGAATGAAAATGAGTGAGTACCTACTCTATATGCATACATTTTATTTTTAATTATTTATACCTATTATTTATACCTAGCTATTTTCGTTTTATAGACTTAAAGAGCTAAAAAGAAAAAGAAATTGTGAACGTCAAAGGGCATATTATCAGCGCCAGGAAGATTTGAAGAAAAATGAAAATGAAAAAAAGACGAGACAGCGACATTCATTATGATTTGATTAAGTAAGTTTATATACATACATACATATTATGATAGTAAATAATTGTTTATAGGGAAGCTTTACGTTAAGTAAATAAGCATGTTGCACGTTTTTGTTCATCAAATAATAATATTCGAAATGTTTTAACACTTGCTTATACTTATTTTAGGTTTGGTTAGGTAGCCATAAAGGCCATAAAACCACTAGTCAGGATGGCTGATCTTTTACCAGCAATAACAGATCCTTCGTAGAACTGAAGAAAACAAACTCAACTCAGGATTTTAAATTTTATGGAGTATGCTATAAAATGCTACAAAATGAAATGGTTATCTAACTATCGAAGGCTCTTGTGTTGTGTTGTATTACAATAAGGTAGATACAGCTACAAAATCACACATTCTAAACGTAATGTGTGTATATTTTTAATATTGTTTACCTATTATTGAAGCAAAACTTCTTTAGGCGCGACTAGGGGTAACTCTAACGTTAGATTCTGACGGAAGATTCTGATGGAAGTAACGGTGTGATTTTAGCTATGGGACGAGCTTAAATTTTCAAAATTTATTTATGAAATTTTCAAAATTTTCAAACGGTTTCAAATACATTAATGGTATTTAGAGAGTAAAATCTATGTTTCACATTTTAGTTATCATAAACCTATTATTTCATATATAAAAAATAATGATAACTTTCAAATTCCTATTTCTAATGAATAATATAAATATAACATCTCATTTTTTGTAAAGTATATAGACAATAAATATAATTGAATTGTAATTAAATATTTATTTTCCGATACGTACGGCAAAAAGTTTTACTTCAATCGCGCGTAAAGGTTACACGCATACTTTTTTTTTATTTAGAATAACGATAATTTTCAGTCAAAGAAATATGAAAATAAAAAGGATATATCTGAAAACAATATCTTTGAATTTGGATGCCATTGCTCCATGAATCCCTTTTTCTTTCTACTCGATAGTTTATCGCAAAGTTATACCTGGGGACTATCCTGTCCTAAGGCATACTCATTATTTGATCCGCCTTAACCTAATCTTTTTTTGCTCTTTTCCCCTTAATAAGGTTAAAGGAGCCTGGCCTTGTAGGAACCTGTGAGCAGTTCACCCTGTATTTGAAGACAAAAAAGAACAGCAATAACTGGAATACTTATTGACAATGTAAGTAGAGGGTCATACTTTGGATTCAATAAATAATTGTACTGTTGCAACAGGATTAAAGTTTTGTGAGGTTTGTGTGTAAAACTCTCTATTCTTTCACTACTTTAAGGCGAGGGCCAAAAGAAATAAATTATGGCTACAAAATTTAAAAAAATGATTTGGGCTCACATCGATCGAGTGTTGTAAACAAGATTAGAGTTGCCATGATTATAGCCAACGTTTGTAGCGGACAGGGCCCTTGAACAAGAAGAAGTAAAAAGAAGAGAAGAAATAAAATAGATGGTTAAAGAAAAATGAAGAAGAGCAAGAATTGGAACAGTAACTGGTCATAAAATTCGATAAATCTATTTTGGTCTCAATAAATTGTGATACTGTTGCAAATAGATTAAAGTTTTGTCGCATTTGTGTGTAAAAGTGTCTTAATTTTTTCATGCAGAAAAGCAGAAAATTAAGAAAAAGAACAAAAGTAGGAACTGAAACAGGTCTCGACAATGAAATTCATATTTTGTAGACAATGAATTATTTAGCTATAGCAAGTGGATTTTACTTTTGTGAGATTTGTAAGTAAAACTGCCTTTATTCTTACCCCACTTTAAACGAAAAACAAAGGAGGAACAAAACTAGTTGGTCAAGAAAAAAGAAGAAGAGTAAGAACTGAAACACCTATGTACAACAAAATTATTAAATTCTAGAAGAAAATTTTACATCACTAACAAGTGGATTAGACTTTGTTAGGTATAAGAATGTATAGAAACATAGCAAATATCAAAAGTCATAAATTTTTCGATGAAAAACTGTGGGAAGAAATAAAGTCTTCATTTCAGAACCAATCATATTCTAAGCAAGACCAACTACTGAAACGTTAATTTTTTTATCTTACCATTCATACATACAGCAATAGACTAAGAGTCGATAAAAGGCTGAAGGCTACTGAAAAAGTTGCCGCACACAATCGGGTTGAGTCTAGTCTAGTAAATACACAAAAGGCATTAATAAAGCTGTTAAATACGGTACTGTTTGATGATGGAAAGGAACGTGTCTAGAATGTCGATTGACGGGAATATAAGAGTGCCGGCGTATGTGTGTGGTTTATTAAGAATCTATTTCTATGCAACGCCGTGTCGAATACCATTACGGTAATTATTCGTATCTATAGAGAGTCCGTCATCTTCTTGAGACAATTCCTATCGTTCGAATAAGTCATTTACATTCAATTTTATTACGTAAACAATCAATTGTATTTCTTATCGATCTGTACTATACACTGCATTTTTTCAAAGAAATAACTGGAAGTAAACAAACACTAAGGATAAAATTGGATTTAGATACTTACGATATTGGATAATCATAGAAAATAGCACTCACTGTACACCAAAATTTTAAAATGAAACACATAGAAAATGTACATTTAAACCTTGCCAGATTGAAGTGTGACTGCCAATTTACTCTATAATGGATTTGTGATTTAAGAGATGGAGTACTGCACAATACGAAGCAGGAATTATCATATCATATAAGAAAATTTCTATAGCATAGTCCAGTAACTTGCAAGGCATAATAAACCATTCAAACAAACATTCTGCACCTTAAAAACACACGAATTTTTGAAGACTTTAAAATAAACTCTGTAAAATATGCGGGAATGGCTACCAATGATCGTGTAGTGTGATTGCTGACTAAGTAAAAGCAAGGAAAAAGGGAGGGCAAGTGGACCACCATTGATAAAATTAAAGATTCTCTATTAATCAAATTACAAATCTGCAAATTGGTATTTAAAATAATTAAACTTTGGTACTACTTTTGGAATAGTTACGAGATAAAACCATATTCATTCCTAAAACAAAAAAAAAATCTCAAACTGGTCAACGGTTAATCTATTCTAGTCTAGAGGAGTGAGATGGACCATAGTAGGTAAGAGGAATGGGCCTCTCTGCTCCTTTTCTTTTTTTTAAGAAGCTTTCCACAGAACAATGTTAATAAAACTTGTACAACTCTCGTTTAACCAATGCTTGCACATATTTTTTTTTTTTGTTAAACGATAGTCTTTATAGCAGCCAACACACATGTTTTCGAAATCATGTAACGAGCTAATTTCTTCTTTTTTTTTCAAAACTAGACCCTCCTTTAATGATAAAGTTTATGTTTGTGGTCAATACAAGTTACAAATTCAATTTAGACTAGCACTAAATAAAAAATAAATAAAACCATAGATAATGATGGATAATCAGAAATGTAGTGTGATCACACGCTCGACTTAAAACTAAAATTTACAATCAACAATTTAAATAGGGAAAGAAATATACAAAAGGTAAAGGCTTATTTTGCTTATCTGTTCTGGCAGAGGCTTCTAATTCCCAGTAACTTATCACTGGTTCTTGATCAAAACAGGAAACGGTGAAAATTAGACCAGTCTCAGCTCTAGGATTACCAAGAACAACTGCTGGTGCTAAGTGATAAATTCTTCTATTTCCAAACAAAATTGAATACCAATATTCAGGTAGTAAAGTCTTATCCAAATGGTAATTAAGCTTGTACCAAGGACGTAAGCCTGTACCAAGGACGTAAGCCTGCACCAAGGACGTATGCCTGAACCAAGGACCCTAAAATCGTACACTAAATTACCAAAATGCTTAATTAGATTATCATTGCTCACGTAGGTTAAATTCAAACCATTGGAATGGTCATCTATTGCTAAATCGCCAGCTTCCTCTTCATATTCATTTGAATGATTCTTTCTTCTTATTCTACTTACCACTTTCACTACCAAACTGGGACCAGCTTTTCTCTTGCATTGTGCCTTTTTTTTGTTTTTGTTTTGTTCCGGGGAATTAATAATTTTTTTTACAGCTATAGATACGATGGGTACTGGAGTAACTTTATCCAGAGCTTTTCCAGGAGTAATATCTTCAGTAGCTACCGATTTGTTAGGAGTGGATTGTTGGTTTTGTAGAATTTCCGTTGACTTAAAAGAGGAAATTGCATTTTGTGCAGTGACTGCTTTTCCACAAGCTTCTTTCAGTAGCTTGCCAAATTGCAATCTACATATAACTCTTTTTGGGTTATTCCTCAATATATATCAACGTGCAGAGATTTAAGAGTGAAAAGAAGTTTTGGATCTCCGTACTGCTTCTTCTTAGAAAAAGTTTTTGGGCTGGTTACAGATTCATTTGTGATCATTTCAAATTACTAACGTAACTAAAAGTCAGTTTTGTTTATTTATGATCACTTGAAATATCGCTATAAAATATTATTTGACCAAAAAAAGTACGTTTTCAGGTTTATACGTCTCAGTGACCCACCTGCATGTGGGTCACTGAGACGTATAAACTGAGTTTCCAAAAGTTGATAAAATTTTGGATCTTCACACTGCCTCTTCTTTAATTTTTTAGAAATTTAACTTTTTTAACTCATAAAAAGTAAATTTAAAGTCTATTTCCAAATTACAGAAACCCTTTACTCATAAAGATAAAAATTGTATCTCCAAGAAATAAAATAAGTGTACCTTCTTCGGTCTTATATAGCTATATCTCCAATGTAGGGGAGAGTGGCCCAAAATGATCCCCTCGGGTAAAACGATCCCACTCATTTATTTCGGTATCGGTGCTGCCATCTGCCATGTAAATGCATGGGTAACATCCCTCACGTTGACTTTAGTAGTCCTGAATTGACATTAGGCGTGTTATGATCAACGGGG
The DNA here is from genome assembly GCA_964028335.1 of Altica lythri. Taxonomy (NCBI): domain Eukaryota; kingdom Metazoa; phylum Arthropoda; class Insecta; order Coleoptera; family Chrysomelidae; genus Altica; species Altica lythri. Next base: position 18,362,610 of record OZ034801.1, on the reverse strand, counting down.
TGAAACAAGTGACAAAAAGGTGGATTTCATACTCGTTCATGTAAGGTAAGTACATTATTGTTATTGTAGCAGTGTTTGTAAAGTAATAGTGACGCTAAATTGTAATATGCATGCTGTAAGCTCATCTTATGGGCTACAATTTAACATGTGTTTGTAATATTTAAACATGGCCGACATTGCCGGAAGCTTGGTTTGAACCATATAACTCACTTTCGGGCAAAATGATCCCCCATCTGTTGGGGCAATATGATCCCGGGATCATTTTGCCCTCATTTTCAAATATTTATTATTAAGTGAATGTTTTGTCTTGCAGATTTAGAAAATGGTGAATAAATATAAAAGGAAGACTGTAAGGCAAGGATGGGACGAGGATCGAATGCGGCAAGCTATAGAAGAAGTTGGCAATGGTATGCCATACAAAACAGCGGCCAGAAATTTTGAGGTGCCAATAATGAGTTTAAAGAGGCGCTGTAAGGGGAGAAATAAGTTAGCCGTCAATCAACTAAAGAAACTTGGCAGCAAAAAGCAGGTTTTCTCTGAAAAGCAGGAAGCAGAGCTTGTTGCCAATATTCTAGATATGGAGAGCAGAATGTATGGTCTTACCAGCAAAGATGTAAGATCTATTGCATATCAGCTGGCAGTTAGAAACGGAATTGAGCATCCATTTTCCGATGAGTTTAAACTTGCTGGAAAAGACTGGTTAGCTAGTTTTCGCAGGAGACATCCAGAACTTGCATTGAGATCACCTGAAGCAACTTCAGCAGCCCGTGCCAGTGCTTTTAACAGGCCTGTTGTGGCTAAATTTTTCTCATTGCTTAAGGTAGTGTTGGATAAAACGCCATTCCAGCCATTCAGAATTTTCAATGTCGATGAGACATCTGTAAGCACTGTCCCAGCTAAAAACTGTAAGGTTCTGGCCAAGAAAGGTAGGAAACAAGTGGGCCGAGTAGTCTCTGCAGAACGAGGTGTCTCTACTACTGCTGTAATTTGTATGTCAGCAGGGGGTTCCTTTATCCCACCTATGTTGATTTTTTCTCGAAAGCGAATGAAAGAAGAGCTTAAAGACGGAGCGCCACCAGGAACTGCGTTTATGTGCAATGATTCAGGATGGATGAATCTGGAAGTTTTTGCAAAATGGTTTGACCATTTTCTGTTTCATGTTAAACCAACAGCAGAAGATCCAGCTCTCTTAATTCTAGACGGCCATCTTTCGCACACTAAGAACTTGAACGTCATTGAAAAGGCTAGAAGCAATTTTGTCACTATGTTATGCCTGCCACCCCACACTACACATAGGTTACAACCTCTTGACATCAGCTTTATGTACCCGCTTAATCACTATCATGATGAAGCACTAGAGAAATGGCTAACAAATCACCCTGGTAGAGTCGTTACTGTTTTCCAAATATCTAGCATTTTCAACCAATCTTACATGAAAGCATGTAACCCAATGAATGCCATAAATGGTTTTAAGAAGGCCGGAATCGTTCCTTACAACCCAGAAGTTTTCTCTGACATTGATTTTGCAGCTGCTGAAGTCACCGAGCAAGTCGAGCCTGATGACATGCTCCAAAATGATGATGCGAGTGGCCACCACATAATGGAAGCTCCTGCAACGCCTCCTGAGCAAGTCCATCATCGTGAACAGCTGGCAGTTCCTTCAACATCTCATACACACTTTAGTCAACAGGACAACGCACCAACTCTCTCTGTCAACGATGCCAGTGTTTCCGAAAATTCTACCTCAGAGCTCTCAATTTCTTTTAATATAGGCCCAAAAGACGTTCAACCTCTCCCCAGAATGTCACAAACGCAACGTTCAAGAAAGACCAGAAAATCTGCGGGCACAGTTATTCTCACAAGCACACCTTACAAAGACCAGTTGGTGGAGCAACAACAGAAGAAGGTCGCACAGGAACAGAAGAAAGCTTTGAAAATTAACAGTAAGCAAGCACTGACGAAAGATCAAAAAAAAAACAAGAAACCACCTTCACCAGTAGACAGATGCAGAAAAAGGAAGAAACAAGTTGAAGATGATGACGAGTCAGAAGTGAAAGACGATGTGGAATGTCTCTTTTGCTCTGAACAGTTTCTGCAATCTGCTGCAGGAGAAGGATGGGTGCAGTGTGTCAAGTGCAAACACTGGGCACATGATGCATGCGCGGGAATTGACGATGATGACTGCGAACCCTACAGCTGCGATCGGTGTATCGAAAACCAAAGAATAGAAAAAGCGCGTAGAGTGATATTTTAGCTTAAGAAACACTTGTTTTTGCTTTTTTATATATTTTATTTTAAGATAGCTAAAAGAGAGACTTTACCTAAGTTTCTGTTGTGTTTTGAAAATTTTATGTACGTTAGAATTTTAATTTGAGTTCGTTTAATAAAGCAGTTATTTTTTAATGTGTTGTTAAACCTTTTTCTTTGTTATTTTTCATAAAATGGGGGGGTCATTTTACCCTGCCTAGGGGGATCATTTTGCCCTGCCTAGGGGGATCATTTTGCCCTACCCCGTAGGGTAAAATGATCCTTTTGCAGTTATGTACGTTACTAATAAAAAAACATATTTGATATATTTTTTCTCAAATAATACGGTGGTACCTTTGAAGGGCATCGACTAGACATTCCAATAAAAAATATATTATTTGTTAATTATCTCACCCCTGCGATTCTCAACAGTTTTTGAGTTAGGGGGATCATTTTAGGCCACTCTCCCCTATAATATTAAGATGCCTTTTTGAATGCAGCTCTACGCTCATTATATTATTAATATAAATTGCATATAATTTGTCACAGTTATAATTTGCATAATAAATTTTATCTTATGGGTTTTTCGAACTACCCATAGGCGATTTCTGGGGTTCAAGAAAACATGGTTTCTCAAAAATTTTGAGTATATAGAAAAGGTGTCATTAAAAACGAATTAAAATACTCTTATAGTGTAAAGTATTATAGGCATTTTAATATTGCTCCTCATTTTCTTATTATATTTATTAGCAATTAATATTTAGTATGTAGTTCGGGCTATTAAATAATCATTATATAAATATTGAATATATAATAATCACAGCTTGTGTAATGTTTTCTAAGGCGGTTAGTGTTGTTGGTCATCTTCAAGAAACTTGTTTTCTATTTACGGTTTTATAAACGTTTTATACACATGCTACGTGATATTTTACTTTTGGTTCTGATTCAGATTCCTCTATACGGGAAGAAACTACTTTTTTCGTGTATGTAATAAAATAAGACTTTATGGCTTTTGCTTCAGACTCTTCATCCTTTGGGTAGTATTACTCTAGTTGAAATTACCGTAGAATTACAAATGTTGCATTTTTACAGAAAAAAATGTAATAGAAAATCTGATTCTGCTATACAGGAAATTTGAAAATCAACTAATAAAATAGTATTTTTATTATTTTGCATTAAGAAAGTAGAGAAAGTAATCAAGAATGGAATAGAACCAGTGAAGGATTTAACTTCTGCGGGGCCCGGGACTAAATCGAGCGGGGGCCCACTTAAGGGCGGAGAAAAACCTCAAATAAGAAAAAGTAATGCAGAAACTTTACCAACGAGCTTTATTTACAATAGAAAATATCTTATTATAATGAACACCTAATGCAACATTTTTCCTCAACTTAGTTCTAATAAAATCTGATATCACGTTATCAAAATTTAAGGATCGCAATAATTCTGATTCAATGCACAGTACTCCCTAGGAAGATAATCTATTATCTAACATAGTAGACCTATGCATATTTTTTTATCCTTTTTAGGACAGAGAAAGACCTTTTTGTCTCACAATTCTATTGGTATTGTAACAAGCAGTCTGTTAGCTATGTAGGCATTAGGAAACACTTGATCCATGTTTTGTTCTACTACCGAATTCAACACTTTCAATGGACATAAATATTGATCATTTTGTTTATTTATTTCTTCCAAACGATTGGAAAAAAATCCATTTAGCTGAACTTTGGTAAGCTGTATTAATTGTTCTAATTCTATGAATAATGAATCTTTTAAATATCTAAATCATCTGAATAAACTTGCACCAGGGCATGTTCATCATCAATTAATAATATCGCAAAAGTTTTCGAAAAATTACTTTAGTCTAGTGGAATAAATTTTTTTTCTAGTTTTTTTTACCATAACATTTTTTCTGTATCACGGAGCCCCCGAAGTTTGCGGGGCCCGGGGCTTAAGCCCCGGCTAGCCCCTACGTAAATCCGCCACTGAATGGAACCTTTAAAAGTATGAGGATGGTAGAAGAATGAACAAAAAGAGTGGATACAAACTTTGAAGATGCATTTGTGAAAGTAAGTACTCTTCATGGTCGCTGAAATAATAATGACGCCTAATAAAGGCGCCATAAGCTGCATGATAGTCTAATAATCAAGTGAAAGTAATCAAGAATAAAATAGAACCTTTCGAAGTATCTCTGTAGTAGAAGAATAAACAAAAAGAGTGGATACAAACTTTGAAGATGCATTTGTGAAAGAAAGTACTCTTCATGGACGCTTAAATAATAATGACGCCTAATAAAGACACCATAAGCTGCATGATAGTGAAAAAATCAAGTGAAAGTAATCAAGAATGGAATAGAACCTTTAAAAGTATTTCTGTAGTAGAAGAATGAACGAAAAGAGTAAATACAAACTTTGAAGATGCATTTGTGGAAGTAACTACTCTTTATGGACGCTGAAATAATAATGACGCCTGATAAAGGCGCCATAAGCTGCATGATAGTGTAATAATCAAGTGAAAGTAATCAAGAATGAAATAGAACCTTTCGAAGTATCTCTGTAGTAGAAGAATGAACGAAAAGAGTGGATACAAACTTTGAAGATGCATTTGTGGAAGAAAGTACTCTTCATGAACGCTTAAATAATAATGACAGATGCCATAAGCTGCATGATAGTGAAATAATCAAGTGAAAGTAATCAAGAATGGAATAGACCTTTTAAAAGTATCTCTGTAGTAGAAGAATGAACGAAAAGAGTGGATACAAACTTTGAATATGCATTTGTAAAAGTAAGTACCCTCCAAGGACGCTGAAACACTAATAAAACCCAAATATTTTATGATTGCATGATTAATTTAATTAAAAGACATTACTGGCGCTAAAAAACAGCTTTTTCATCAATACGAATCAACTAAAGAAGGAATTACACTGAGAACCTATTTATTGATCAACGAGAAAACCCGTATTTAAGTGAGTGTATCAAAGGGAGCACCAGCCCATTTATTGATCTGACCACAGCCTTTGAATCGGTTTAATCAAAACAGCCAGGATAAGCAATAGGGTGAGATAAAACAAAATTTCAAAAAGTTCGTGTTGAAAATTGCCAAAAGAACCGTCCAGATTTCGGCAGGTGATGCGTCGTTGTAGAAAGGAAGTGGTGTGGAGTGAGAACTGCTAAAAAGGCATTATGGTTGATTCTCGTAAATCGCCAAACAGATTTGGTGAGTGATATTTCATTGAAACGAGTCTTTAACGTTTAAACCGCCAATTCTTCTTTTAGCATACCTATTTTTGAATTTTTCGCTTTTTGCTGCTTACTTTACAGTACTACCAAATTTCGCGCTAACACTCTACAACGGTACATCACACGCCGAAATCCGTTTAGTCGTTTTGGAATTAACCAATTCAAAAGCCCTGGTCAGATCAATAAATGGGCTGGTGCTCTTTTTGATACACTAATTAAGAGTTTCAAAAATATTAGAAATCTTCAAAAGCTGGTTGGAACTATTAAAACAGTCTCTTGTTTCCAAATGAATATATTTAAAAAAAAAAGATTTTTTAAAGGTAAAGAAAAGTAACAAGCGGTTGTCCAATTTCTACATTCCATAATTAATTTTTTTCGATATCTTCTTCATGTTTAGGGTTCTAAAATTTTCCCGAAAACTTATTTTTGACAGTATTTATAAATATTTTCTAATTTGCTGCAAATTGCACACTAATAAAATCACATTTTTTTAAAGTCTATTCAGTTTTATAAAGATTTTTTAAGTACCTGTTATAGAAGAGAATTCTAGTGGTAAAATCTGTCTAAGAAAATCGTAATTCAAACGAAATCCTTTCTAATTCTGTTTAATTACAGTTTCGTGATGGTTTGATTATAATACTTGAAAATTTCATTTATTTTTATTAAATCTCTTGTATTTGTCTTATCCTCGACATCGCATTTTCTCATTATTTCCAAAAAAATCGATTTGCTGCATCCGTGAGGAAAAAATTCTTATCAAATTTCCTCGGAAATACTTTTGTTGTCCCAGAGCTGATGGTTGGATTATAGAGAAATGATGAACTTTCTTTGTTATCTAATTCGATTACGAGCCACAAAATAAAATAGGATAGATTTGCTCCAACGAGGAAAGGGTTTATCTGAGAAATAGATTTAGTTTCTGACTGTTTTTAAAGTTGTAATTTACAAATAATTTTATTAAGGAGTAAGATTCATATTCATATATTTATCCAAGAGAATGTTTAATTTTGACTAACAATAATGGTCAAAGGAAATATTTTTATATCATACAGCTTGTTTAGTAAAAAAAATAGTATATTGTGTGGCAAGGGGTGAAACAAGACGATTCCTGACTAGGGCGAGAGTTGACTGCCCGAGCGGTCAGAAATCGTCTTTGTTTCATCCCGTGCCCCACACTATATTTTTCATATCACATGCATTGAAACAGCGAGTTTTGATCTCTGTAGCCAGTCGAAGTAAGACTATTTCAGACCGATGCAACTGTCAGTCAGAAACATTGTGACAGACTTGAAATAATGACATTTGCATTGGTCTGAAATTGTCTTGTTTCGATTGCCAAAACAGGGATCAAAACTAGCTGTTTCAATGCATGTGATATGAAAAAAATCTTTTTGAATTATTTGAAAATATTATGTGTTGGAATTAATACGTAACCTCTAACATGAGGTCTCGTAGGTAGTACAGTCACTGTATATTAGAGTATATAGACAACAATAGTAGGATTATTTTTACAAAAACTTGTCCCATGCCACCGAAGCTCTCGGTCTGTATTTCGTTCTGCATCGTTGTCGCTCACCAGCAGCGTTGCCAATCTGAAATTCTGAAAATTATAACGTTATATTGGTATAAATCCGTACATCTACCGAAATATCGGTAGAGTTGGCATCGCTGTTCATCAGTTCCCACAAAAAGGACAAAAATAAATATTTTTTACACAAATATCTAAAAAAGAAAAAAAAAACAGAAAATTTGAAATCCCATTTAAATCATTTTAAGAAATTTTATTTTAAATCCATTATATCCTACAAGTATATTTTATTAAAAAAAAATATTCGTGAGATTCTATACTGAAAACTAATCAATGACTTCGTAAACTACTTTCTTTAAAAGTTTGAAAATTTTAACGCCGTTTCTGGATGACAATGTACTGAAAAGTTTCAAGTAAAACTTGTAATTGACTGCTGGTAACTAGTTTTAGTTAAATATTGAACTTAGAAGTTCCAATAGAGTTTGTATTGTATGGAGTAAAAAAGTTAACAATTGATAACTACGAAATTTCAATAAGCAACAAAAGTTTAATGCAATTTGTTACGTACTACAAATAGGTTATTTATTTAAGAAAATTTATTGAGAATTAATTATACAGTTTGGGTTCGTAAACACTTTTGGTTGGTATGAGAGAGGCTTTGTTCTTAGGACTAGTTTTAGTCCATTGACTACGAGAAAGCTTTCGATTGAGTACATAAGGTGCAGCGTAAAAATACCCTTTTGCTAGCTCCAGGGTTCGTGGCTTCCTTCTGGCTTTCTTTTTTCAACTCTCCCCAAACAAATAATAAAGGGCGCCAAGTACAGACAGACAAATAAAAAAATGAAGCAGTCTTTAAATTGTTTATTAAGAAAATATCTTTAATTGGTTAATAAAAAAGTAATTAACTAATTTCTTATCTTAGCTTTTTGCGTTCTTCGGAATCGATGTCGAGATGTTTTTCAGTAAGGAAGTGTTGAGACTTCTGGAAATGGTGAGCACCGGTCTACGGTATCGATGGCAAGATGGTTTTTTCTTTAAGGAAATGTAGAGACTTCTGGAAATGGACAGCACTGGTCTACGGTGTCGATGGCAAGATGGTTTTTTCTTTAAATAGATATGGCTCGATAAGCCCTCACCTAGGACCCTTCGCTATTTGGCAAAAGCCCTAAAGAATTAAAATAATAGCAGTCAAAATTCCGTCCCAATAATCCTTAGTTTTGATTACAATCACTCAAGGTTTCTCCAAAGTTCGAGAAAAAAGTTAATCACCTGTTGTGTTTATATATTTTTAACTCAATAAAAAACTGATTCTTGACAAATGATTGTAATCGAAAAATTTAAATGTTAGTAAAAATATCAAATAAAAAGACCAATAATATATTCACCAAATTTTTGACTATTACTTAAAATTATAACAAGTTAAATTTTACTCACCAAGAAGGGTGTAAGAAGTGAAGAGAACTAATTTTTATCGAAGCACAAAATGAAATGAAAGAATATAGTGACGCAACTTACGAACAAACTAAAATTCTCCTACTCATATCTGACAAAGTAGTCGCGTCGACGCAAAATAACACTGATATTTATAAAAATTTAATAGTCAATAGGCCAGGCCACGATTAACGTTACAAACGCCAAGATGATGTGAATGGATCAGCTTCTACTAAATCCAGAATATTTTCTACTTCTTCTAAACCTTGTCGAGTTGCTCGTTCGGATTTTATGTTAGCACTGGGAAACCTAATAAATAGGTTAGTTAGATATTCTTCAACAGCAGCTGTAGCATTCCCTTTCCAAAAACCATAGACAAACACCATATTTGTATATTCAAGAGTTGAATAAATTTTTGGCATTTTGGAATCGTGCAAATTCTAAATTTAAATCAATTTGATAATAAACTGACATTGACAAGTTTGAGAACAACAAACGAAAACGAGAAAACTTTTTGAGGCCAGCGTAGTTATTTTTGAAAACTTAATAGGAATAGAAATTTTTATACACCAGATGTTAAGTTAAAAGAAGACAAATACATCTGTGAAAACCGCATTCGAATCGGATCAGTAGTTTTTATGTGATGCGCGCACAAACATATAGATAGACAGACAGACGTACAACAAAAAAATCTAACCACATTTTTGGGTTCTATATCGATGTAAAAGTGGTTTTCCCAACATTTTCCTTCACTGCTCAGCTCCTATTGATTGTAGCGTGATGTAAAGTATCCTATAACCAGCTCAGAAGTATGAAAAATGATTGTACCAAGTTTCGTTAAAATCCATCGAGTAGTTGTTGTTTCTATAACGGTTATACAGACAGACAGACAGACAGAGAAAAATTTCACTGATTTCATTTTTGGCATCAGTATCGATCCCTAATCACACCCTGATATTTATGTTGGAAATATATTTCATGTACAGAATTGATCTCTCTACAGATTTATTATATGTATAGATAGATATAGATAGATAGATATAACTTGAAAACAAAGGAGGTTTCTCCCAACTCACCCTGTATATTCCACGACAGAGAAAGTTTTTAAACGCCTCGTTTTCTTATATCACTCGAGCATAATACAACTCTGCTATAAAAAACTATTTTTCTCCCTCGTTATATAATTACTATTATAACTATATTTATTACTGTATTTTAAATCTTATTCTGTCATTGTATTCAAATTTACTTCTTTTTTTATTATTGAGCTCAAAACTAATTACAATCATTAACATCTTTAGACCTGTAATCACATTATTTTATTTCAGCTATATCAATCTTCATGGTATATGTTGTAAAAGGATTAAATCTTATAATACTACCGAAAATTTCTGGAGCAGCTTTTTTTAATATGGAGCTTAGTGGCATGTCGTTTAAATCAGCTGGACTTTTTCTTTTACTAAAGCACGTCTAATCTGCGACGTGTCCCATCTAATCTGTATCTTTTTTAATTAAATTCGGATCACTGTCACTGCTTTTACGGATACTTAAACAATTTTCTGACTTTTTTATTAGTCGGCGATCGTCAATGTTCAAGATTGTATTATATAGGTACAATAGAATTCTTATCTATTTACAAGGTTAGGCTATTAAACTGTTTGTAACGTATTTTTGGTATATCTGACAAATCGATTATGACAGATGCGTCAAAATTGTTCTGATGACAGGTTCATTATTCTATATACAGAGTTAGGTAATTGAACTATTATAGTCCATTTCACCGATTTTGATTGATGACAGAAATCATACTCGAAGTAAATTTAGAGCTACATCTCTCTCAGATACAGAAATTTAAATGAAGACGTTTGTTTTTTAATACAACACTTACGTAACTGCATCTTGTTTCACCGGTAGATAAAAAGTATTCAATACGGAAGTCTTGACTTAATTCATATTCCTAGTAACCGTCATGTACGGCTCGTTGTTGAAGGGTTGAATTTAATAATTATTAATGTCATATTTTTGTAGATGTCAAAACACACTGATAGTTTTAGAAACTTACGACTTAATTTAGAAAAAAAAACTCTCCGCCATTGGTAACTTGGATGACAGTTTAATCTTATTTCAGTGGTTTCTAATATCAAATCGGCCAAAAACGATGAAATGGACTATACTAACTTAACTGTGGTATATCTGACAAACCAATAATGACAAATACGTCGAATTTGTTCTGATGACAGGTTCATTATGTAAATATACAGGGTTAGGTAATTGAAGTGTTATTAACTTAACTGTGGTATATCTGACAAACCCATAATGACAGATACGTCAAATTTGTTCTAATGGCAGGTTTATTATGTAAATATCCATCCTTAGGTAATTGAAGTGTTACTAACCTAATTTTGGTATATCTGACAAACCAATAATGACAGATGCGTCAAATTTGTTTTGATGACAGGTTCATTATCTAAATATACAGGGTTAAGTTTGAAGTGTTACTAACTTACCTCTGGTATAACTAACAAACCAATAATGACAGATACGTCAAATTTGTTCTAATGGCAGGTTTTTATTATGGAGGACCCTCCATAGTTTTTATGTAAATATACAGGCTTAGGTAATTGAAGTGTTACTAACTTAACTCTGGTAGGTATACTTGGCAAACCGATAATGACAGATACTATTCTGATGACAAACCAATAATGACGTGAAAATTCTTCTGACAACAGGTTCATTCTACTACATTTCTTTCAATGAATTCCTGGAAATGTGATGCGACCTTAAGGAAATCGGTTGTTAGTTTTAGTTTTGATTTTTGTATAAGATAGATTTTTGTTTGTATTGTTTTGTAGAAATGTATTAGTGAAGAGATTATATTAAAAATTTTTGTAGAGATGTCAGATGAGTACAGTTGTTGAATTATTACAAGGAAAACTTATTTTAAAAGTAAATGAAAAAAATATATATATAAGAAAAATTATAAAGATAAAAATAAGCAGAAGCAAATAGAAATAGAAACCAGAACTTGGTAGGTAGAGGAAATAAAGAAATAGTTTAGGCAGCAAGTATCGAAGCAAAAAGAACGAGATAGTAGGTATAGAGGAGCAGAAAGAAGCAGCTATTAAATATAGGAGTGTAAAGAAAACCAGACAGAGGAGGAACGGAAGTTATATTTTCTGTATTAAATACTAAGGGAATGGTATTTTTTTAGGATATTGACATGCTGTTTGTTTTCATATAGCAATTTATAGCAGATTGCACACACCCAAAGTTTTTATTGGAAGGAATCCTTGGCGAGAAATTCCATATCAATTGGCGCCCAACGGGCTTTAGCACTTTGAACTTGGTAAAAAAAATCTTAATTGTCAAGTCTTACCCGCAGAAACAATTAATTTAATAGAAGGTGTGTGAATAACGAGCTAAGGGAATAGTATTTTTTTTTTTTATATTCTGAATCTAAAAATTTAAAAACTATTTGAAATTAAGAGGGAAAAAACATACAATGTCAGAGCAAAGGGACAATATTAATAGTAAGGATACGTAGGGGATAGGAATGAGTTATGGATTAAGCAAAGGGTAGATACAATTATGGAAATGTTGAAAGCAATGAGGAAAGAAATGAATTAATTTTGTCAGAATTATGACAGTTAAAATAGAAATTAATGGAAAATTAGTAAAGATAAATGATAAACGAGCACAATGAATTTATAGGGTCAGGAAATTAAAGAAAAAATGAACAAAAATAAAGATGAATAAAAAAAAATCTTAGACGTGGTACCCAAATAGATTGATTTTTTGCCTCTGTGGGCATCTATATTTAAAATTTCAACGAAATCGTTAGAGCCGTTTTCGAGAACCTATCGCAATACATGCAGATAGTTGCTGTCTTATAAGATTACCTACTTCTAAATTTCGTAGCTAATCCATCTTTTTTTTTAGTTTTTGCTCTTAGTTCATGTCTGGGACCGTTTGTTCAAAGATAACTTCAGATAGGGCTTGGCAGGAGAGGATAAAAAATAATTTATGTACACCTGGTCTTTTGGTGTTCGAGACCAGGTAGTGTGGGACTCCCGGGATGCTGCCCCCAGATACCCACTAAAAAAAACCCTCCATGGTGGCTGTGTTTTCTTTAACTTTAGTTATACAGTAACCTATCGTCTTCTTCCTTCCTCTTTATGATTGATTTGATCATTACGTGTCCCTTTTTCCATTTATCCGGACTGTCCAGCATCCAGGCCAAAAGTTCTGATGAAGACTGGACGTCCGGTGTTACCCCCCTCCTTTCTGTTTCCCATTTTGTTCAACGGAGCACAGTGTGATCTGGGTCGTCATTTTCAGCCCCGCAATCTCTGCACGTGACTGTATTCCCCTTTTTTATCCTTTGCATATACGAGCCAAAACACCCGTGCCCGCTTAGCCATTGGGTGATGTAATATTCGATTACCTTGTGACCACAGCCTAGTCACCTTCTCCCATCTGTTATCACGACCCTGGTCCATCCCGCCACCTCATTTCTGTCCCACCTTCGTAGCCACCTGTCCACCGTTTGTTGTCTTTCCCTCTTTCTTTCTTCATTTGTTGGCTTTCGTCCAAACTTGTGCAGCCCTGTTCTTTCCTCTATTAGCAGACCAATAGGGGGGGCCCCGCTGATCATGCAGGCTCCTTCTGCGGACACCGTCCTGTAGAATCCATCTATGTTATGAAGTTATTGGTTGATCATAGCTCAAAATCGTCGTGTTTAAAGTGATGCAATAATTTTGCTGGTCACTGTATATTAAAATTGGGTAAACGTGAATAAATAAACACCATAAAGATGTTAAAATATTTAAGTATTTTATTTTTATTTTTGTTTTATTTATATTTTTACCTGGTCTAATGTAATACCTGATTAAAATATGTCCCAGACACCACAATAACACACACGCAATATACAAAAAGACACGCAAGACTTATACTTGAAAGTCCCGAACTGATGCTGCATAAAATTTCAATACATTATATAAAAAATTCTAATATATGCACAATATATTAAATGTAAAATAACGTGATTGACTTACATACTATATACTTATTGCACCTGATGGATTTCTATACTGTTCTACAACCATGCAAGCTGCTCATTTACATTCTTAAAAATGGTATTTTTGACCGGTTTACCGATCAAGTCGGCATTAAAGATGTTAAATTTCGATGTTATACATATTTTTAAAATAAAAGAAAGAGAACTTATGGAAGCAATATCAGCCGAAATTGCCAACTTAGATGTTCAATATTATGCTAATAGGAATGAGCACAAAATTGATACTGACACGAAGGTTGGATTGTTTCAAAGTATTTTTTGGATGCATATGGTTCTAAATTTATTCACCTGCAGTTTAAATTCCAATCAAAATTTGATAAATAAGGCACGCAAATAAACTATATAAATTTTTTTGAAATTGCTATACTAATTTTCGATATCATTGCATTTATTTGTATACTAGTTGTACTCGAAACGTCGTTCGCGTGGCGTGTGATTGTTGTATAAAAATTTCTTCCCCACCCCATTTAAGGAATGGGAGAGAAATTTTTATACACCAGATGTTAAGTTGAAAGAAGACAAATACATCTGTGAAAACCGCATTCGAATCGGATCAGTAGTTTTCATGTGATGCGCGCACAAACATACAGACAGACAGACAAAAAAATCTAACCAATTTTTGGGTTCTATTTCGATGTACCCGCGACGTCTTTCGCGTGGCGTGTTGATTTTTGTATAAAAATTTCTTTCCTCACCCCGTTAAAGGGGTGGGGGGGTAGAAAGTTTTATACACCAGATGTTAAGTTGAAAGAAGACAAATAAGTCTTTGAAAACCGCATTCGAATAGGATCAGTAGTTTTCATGTGATGCGTGAACAAACATATACATTTCTACAGTTTTATGATATGTATAGAAGATATACAAGTATAAAATCCGTGTTTTTCAGTGGGTAGAAAAGAAAACTATCATTTCCAATACACCCGTATCGTTAACACTTCGAATTATGTTTTTTAATAAACCCTTTTATTAAAGACCTGCTGACCCAACGAACTACGTACTGCCTAACCTCAATGATTTAATTTCATTTTCCGCTTTTTCTAATTTTTACGATTTATTGTCGTTTTTAGGGTTCCGTTACAAAATAGATTCGTCATGTCCGTCTGTCTGTCCGTTCGTATGTCACAGCCACTTTTTTTGAAACTTTAAGGCCGATCGCATACTTACAAGACATATGTTTGCAACATGTCTGCGACATGTCGCTTCAACACAGTTGAGCACAAATCTAGGAAACAAAACTCCGTAGTTCGCACATCAGTCTACATTATGTCGTCTGATGATGATGTGACAATATTATCGATTCTAATATTGCGAAGGCGAAAGAAGAAAAATACTCGAAAATATTGGGTTCATCCATATAGTAAAGCTAATCTTCATCGCAGTATATTTATTTTCAACGATTTGCACAAATTTTACCTTAAATGTTGGATTATCTTCCATTATTGAACCATATACGTGCATTCGGAAGCAGCTGTCGGACACAAATGACGCTTGAAATTGGAGCAAGCAGTGTCGTATAAAAGTTGTTTTCGACAAGTCTCATCCTGTCCGCGGCGTTTCTGTTTGGTTTACGACTCGCCATAATAACCTCTGTGTTGGCAATGAAACGACATGTCTGCGACATGTCGCAGACATGTTGCGAACACATGTCTTGTAAGTATGCGATCGGCCTAAGGACTATACTTTTAAAACTTGGTAAGTAAAATGTTGTTTATAAATGATTTTATATTATTTATTAATTAGGGCGAAAAAATGGTGACGAGAACCCTCCAGGTTCCCAACTATTCTGTATTTTTGTATTTATTACTCATTTTTCGAGACTGTAACATAAAAACAGAATATTTTATTATTTTCCGTTAATTAGGAATCCTTATACAATTTCTTGTTCTTAATTTAGTAAAATAATTAAAAGTAATAAATTAAGCTAAAAAAGAACATTAACTGTTAACTGGATTTCTGATATTGCCATCAACTATGTTTATTATGCAAAAAAACGCATTGACCACTTCTTGGACTAATGATATCTACATCATTGTAAAGTAGATGGAAAAATACAACTTCTTTACTTCCAGAAATAGTAAATGAAGTCAATTAAGATATTATAAATTAGCGTTGCATATTTTTTAATCATTCAAACAAGAGTAGGTAGCACATTTTATCTGGACCGGAATAATATTTTTTTATAAAATAATAAAGCGAAAAAGTATGATAAAATAAGCTAATGCAATAGAGTAAGTAAACTAAAATTTAAGAGGTCTGTGGAAAAGTTAACAGGATTTTTATTAAAAAATATCCGATACTAGTAGCGCCATCTGTTATTAGGGCTAGCCATTGATAGGTGCATCTTTCATTGATGTTCTGTCAAAATTTCATGACAATCGAACTGTTTCACGCCGAGTTATCGCACTCCAAGTGAGAGTACCTTTTTAAAATCGGTCTAAAAATGAGCATCGACTTTTAAGAAATCTCCGATACTAGTAGCGCCATCTGTTATATTGGGGCTAGCCATCGATAGGTGCATCTTTCATTGATGTTCTGTCAAAATTTCATAACAATCGAACTGCTTTACGCCGAGTTATCGCACTCCAAGTGAGAGTACCTTTTTAAGATCGGTCGAAAAATGAGCATCGAACAAAGAGCAAATATTAAGTTTACCGAAACTCATCATTTGTTAAAGCAAATTTATGGTGATGATTGTTTATCTCGTAACCGAGTCCACGAGTGGTTCATACGGTTTAAAGAGGATCTTGAAAATCGTGAGTCGCTGGAACACGACGAACATGTTGGTCAGCTGAAATTTGTGATTACTGCAGAAACTGTCAAAAAAGCGCGTCTGTTTATGAAAAATGAGCCAAAATGTTTATTAAAATACATGCAAATGAAATTAAAGATTCGATCTATCGCATTTTGACCGGGAGTTTGGGCATGAGCTCAGGTATGACCAAAAAATGCTTCGAATTCAACATTAGTTAAAAAGGCGAAAAAAGATGAAAACTTTTTGATCATTCAAGCTCTATATATAAAGAAAGATTCTAGAAAACATATCGGCAGTCACTATCTCAAAACTTCAGCAGCTGCTGAAAGGTTGAAAAGTGGCCACCAGAAGATGGTTAATTTTTTTCTTTGTCAAATCATAAACTAGATCTGGTACCGAAAATAAAAAAACTTATTTGCATCAGCTAAGGATACAATATCCTTCTTTTGTAAAAGGACGAATTGACTGGATTGGGTTTGGTGAGCATCTTCGGAAATAAAGACCAATGAAACAAGAGCAAATAATTGTAATAACTTGATCAAGTATTGGATGGACGCAAAATAGGATGCCAGCGAAATGGAACAGGGGAGTTATAGAGCCAATTCATAAAAAGGGAGATCGGGAAGAATGTAAAAACTACTGTTAAACATTGCATATAAGATACTAGCCAGTACAATAAACTCCAAACTAAAGACACAAGCAGAAGGAATCCTGGGAGACTACCAAAATGGCCTTAGGCCAGGCAGATCGACAATTAAAGCCATACATACACTAAAACAAATAGCACAAAAAGCAATGGAATACAATAGAGAACTACACGTAGTTTTCATGTACTTCAAAAGCGCATTCGACACAGTAAAAAACAAAAATTGGTGGAAGAGCTAGAGAAACTTGGGATTCCAACAAAAATAAGGAAGATGATAGCACTGACTCTTAAGAATACCACCGCGAAAGTCAGATTAAACGGAACAATTTCCAAAGAAATAAAATAAATGAAAAGGAGGAAGACAGTCTACTGAAATTCGAAAGAAAAATATTGGGAACAATCCTAGGCCCCGACACAACAAGCGAAGGAGAAAGAAGACTTAAAACAAACATTACAATAGACAAAGAACAAAATGGTGAAAACATAGTTAGGTATACTAAATCACGCAGTCTAGAATGGATTGGACATATACTCAGAAGTGCACACAAAGAAATGCTTCGAAGAATAACGAACTGGTCACCGTTATGGCCCAGATGCAGAGGAATACCAAGAAAAAGATGGTTAGATGATGTGGAAGAGCACGCAAAGGCATGAACGTTACAGATTGGAAAGCTCAATGCAGGGACTGGAACAATGGAAGAAAATCACAACAGCAGCGAAAACACACAACAAATTATGATAAATTAAAACGAAGACAGAGGAATAATTCACCTCTAAAAAAAATAGGATTGCTGAACGCCATAATCTTAGAGATTGTAAGGCTATGATGATGATGATCAGGTAGTCTTATGATTACACATAAACTAACTAAACTTACTAAATCTACGAAATATAAGAAGAACTTTTATGAGAAAAAAGTTTCCTTATCTACATCGGTTGCTTCACCAGATATTAGAACAGTTTAAAGAGTCTTTTAAGTCTACACGTTCTTTGTAGAAAATATTTATGTCTCCATATAAAACCTACGCGTTTGAGTAATCTGTATCAAACATGCCAGAGCAAAATCTTTAATTTCAAAAACAATAAATGACTTCATACGATTTAAAATAAAAGCTGTAAAGAAAATTACAGCAGATTCTGTGTATATCATTGATTTGTTGATTGGTCCGGTTCTGTGACAACGTTTCGAATGTTTTATACTAAAAGCTGGGCAATTAAGAGCATGTTGATGGGGACATCATAATCATGGAAGCGAATGAAAATCAAGAATGTGGTACTTATTACCTTAAAATTGATAGCTCTGTTCAAATTAACTGCTTCTAGACGAGCTTTTAGCTAATTATATAATTTATCACAATTCAATATAAAAACTTGAAAATGTTTATCGAGGGCCATTTTTTTAATTCAATTTTATACAAGAACTTTCGACAAGGATTTAAGTATACGTATCTATCAATAACACGCTTTAAAATTTGTTTGGATGAATAAGAACGCTGTCAAGTATGGAATATGATTTTCCTTAATTACTATTCAGTTTTCAACAGTCTGTAGTTCACTGATAACAAGACGGTATTAAAAATGGATTATAAACTCAAGTAAATGACTCGTAAATTTATAGAAGTAAAACATACGATAAATGTATTACGATATTAAAAATGACGTCGAATGGTTCAAATATTTCTTGGTGATAGAAACCTGCTGTTTAAATATTAGATATCGTAGTTTTCGATTCAACGTAAAAATGAAATTTACTGAACAAAATCACGAAATATTGTTTTACATTATTAATTGACTTAATATAATAAGCATTCGTTTTCACACCACTCAAGAGGTAGAATTATTTCATCATTATATATTCCTGCGGTTCTCAAACTCTCATAATTAACACCTTCCCATTTTATTTCAAACAATTTTGCAGCTCGCGTTGTATTTCAAAAATTAAATAGTCAACACGGGGAATTAAATTTGGACTAGGCAACACTGTATATCCAGCTAATATATGTCATTAGCGCCGCGAACTATGATGTTTAGAATTGTCTCGACGCAAGATTCACGGCTATAAATAGAGAAGCACGTTTACAGGTGAAGCCTTTTGTTTTAAGACAGTTGTTGCATTACAATTACTTAAAGTCAAACAAGAAATTTTCAAGTGTAGTGCTCTAACGCAAAATATTTTCTACGCTATAAATACGGATAAATTTCCAATTGGTGCAAAACGATAACTTAACGAAAAAGAACCTTGTATTTCTACTAATTGACGGGGATATAGGTCTAAAACCCGAAAATATGACCAAGCTTGTCTAAACTTGGGCTTTACAAGCAATAAAATTTGTTGAGAAGAAAAACCGCAATGCGTTATTTGTTAAATGTATTGGCTGCTGAAAGTTTGAAACTCAATAAATTGAATATATCAGTAAACCGCGTGAATTTTTCAAGGAACAGCTCAGATCATTTAAAAAACAAAAGTAAAATTTTCAAAAATCGCTTACAGTAAACGAGAAACCTTTATTAACATCATACATATAGCTAAATGTAAAAAAACACACTCTATAGTAGAGCAATTCATTCTACCCGCTACCAGAGTATGGAGAGAACCATGCTTGACAATGCTTAACAACTAACTAACAGCAGCAGCTTCAATCTAAGCTAATTGGACAATTGGCTATGCAATTTGACGAAGCAATTGACTCCAATAAAGAAACCCATTTAATTTTTTACATCAGATTCTATAACAGTACCAGAATATGTTAAGAATTACTATTTTACAAACTTATTGAAGAAATCACTACAGCCAACGAATAATGAGAATGCTATCATTGCGGCGAATTTTTTTGGGATTTGTACTGATGGAGCCCAAGCCATGTCTGGTAAATACAATAGTTTGTAAAAGTTTCAAAGACCTGGTCTAAATATTGTTTTGAAAGTAGTTATTGAAGTATTTATCTACATAAAAACCAGGCCATTAAAATCAAGGATTTTCTTTGCGCTTTGTACGGATATGGGAGCTGAACATAAATCTTTGTGGTTTTATTCTTCATCCAAATGGTTATCACGTAGTAAGATTGTCAAAAGCATATCTACCAACTGAAAAAAAGCGTCTGACAGTAAACCTAATTGCCTATCAATGGAAGAATAGGAACAACTATTAGATCTATCGTCCAGCACTTCACTGAAAATGGATTTCAGTACCAAATCTTTAACACATTTCTGTATCGACCTTCCAAACTCTAACTGTCAATATAAAGTCAAATGTCAATCTTGTCACTTTTTACACTACAATGTCAAACTGTAACTGTCAATATAACAGCAAATGTCAATCTTTTTACTTTTCACACTAGAATGTCAAACTCTAACTGTCAATATAACGTCAAATGTCAAACTCTAACTTTCAATATAATATTAAATGACAATCTTGTCACTTTTCATACTAGAATGTTAAACTCTAACTGTCAATATAAGGTCAAATGTCAATCTTGTCACTTTTCACACTAAAATGTCAAACTCTAACTGTCAATATAACGTCAATTGTCAATCTTGTCACTTTTCACACTAGAATGTCAAACTCTAATTTTCAATATAACGTCAAATGACAATCTTGTCACTTTTCACACTAAAATGTCAAACTCTTACTGAAATGCCCATATTTTCTGCTTTTGCTTTGTTTAAATCTAAATATCCAAATGAGCTAAGAGTCTCCATTTCCAATGTGGAAACTAACTTACAGAGATTGTGTACCACAAATCAAACGCATGTCAGCCATTATTCCTTGCATATTAAGATTATTTAAAACTTGTTAGGATGAGAATAAGTATGTAGTTTAACATATGACAATAAAAAATTAATAAATCGGTTTTCAATTTACTGCGCTCCCCGGTACGAACTTAACACGACCCCTGGGGGGGACGCCCCACAGTTTGAGTACTGCTGATACACTCTATATTAGGGGCGCCAAAAAATTTTTAATTTCAAAAAATATTCTGATAGGAATGAAAAACTAATTATGTGTACAGATTGTAACTTAATTATTATCGGCAAAACCCAGCGAAAAAAAGTTGAGGCGTTAAAAGCATCGCCATCTATCGGTAGTCTAAATTTAATTTAGAAAATTATGTAACTGACTTCATTTAACAATTACAAAACAGCATATAAACAACAATATTGTACCAAAATATCAAAATCTAATTTAATAATTAGAGTTGTAGTTTGTAGTAGTAAAATTTGTAAATTTTTAAAAGAGTTGAAATAGCTGAAATATATCTTAACAATAAAAATGAAGTCACCCCTCTTGTTAACAATTTTCATGGCGTCTTGTCATTTAAACCGTCACCCTCCATTGCATAACAAACAATACCTATACAGGTTTTCATTTCTACCCTCCGTTATGAACAAATACGACCCTAGTTTCCTGCTGAGATATTTAAAGATCAACCCTTATCCGCCATCAATTCTTAAGGAGTTAAAGGCGTGGTAAACACATAAGAGAACAATGAGAAAAATATACGTTATTATCATAATCAGCTATATAGTAAAACCAGATAATTTACCATAAGTTGTGTTGTAACAATGATAAAAATCACATTTTGAAAAAATTGCATCTAGATATCCCAACTACTTTTTTATTAGTAGAAAATGAGTTTTTAAAAAAAATTTATATCAATCACATAAAACAGAAATTAGCCAATAATCATTTTCCAGGCGTCATTTCGAAGACACGATGGCTCTCGAGTTCGCCAGACGCAAATCTGATGGAGATTTCAATTTGATCGATTAAAAAATATGCCAGTATAGATGTGCTAAAGAACGATTTTACGTTAATGGGTCAAAATAGCACAGGATCACATTTGGGCAACGTGCAACTCATTTGGAGGTCTTATTTAAAGTAGTTAGTGGTCAGATAGAACTAATAGTCCAGGGCATTTAGATCAAAATCGCCCGAATAGCGGAAAAATTTACATCCAGCAGATATCGAAATGAGTTTTTTTGCATTGTGTTCAGGAAGGTCTTAGGAAAAAAGTCTACAACGTCTGGTTTGGCGCATTTTTTGAAAAATCCCTTCTGGGCCGGAAAATGCATTTTCCAATTGCATCATTCCTTGCAACATTATAGGAACGACTGGAAACTCGGAAAAATCGCTTTCTCCCCCAATTCACCCCCTGCTCACCCTCACAGAGCCACCTCCGGGTAATTCTAATGCCATAATCGAGTTCGGCAGCCCCAAAAACCTCCGAGTAAC
Source organism: Altica lythri (assembly GCA_964028335.1). NCBI lineage: Eukaryota > Metazoa > Arthropoda > Insecta > Coleoptera > Chrysomelidae > Altica > Altica lythri. The sequence continues at coordinate 18,340,457 of OZ034801.1, read as the reverse complement.
GATTTCCGAGTGATTTTTTCGAGTTTTCAGTCGTTCCTATAATGTTGCAAGGAATGATGCAATTGGAAAATGCATTTTTCGGCCCAGAAGGCATTTTTCAAAAATGCGTCAAACCAGACGTTGTAGACTTTTTTCATGGGACCTTCCTAAACACAAAGCAGAAAACCGCATTTCGATATCTGCTGGATGTAAATTTTTCCGCTATTTTTCGTAACTTCCCTGGACTACCATTTTTAAAATTTAAAGTATTTTTACCTATTTATGTAGTTTAAATCAATTAACAGTTTAATTGCCTAACCCTGTATATATAAAGTTTTATATAAAAAATTCCCCATGTAATAAAAACGAAAATATCAAACTTTCATTTTCAATATCTTGCTCGTATCTTGCAAAAAGAAAAATATATATATATATAACTTTCTGGTGAGTAAAAGACGGTTCACATATTTCACAAACTACTTCGCTGATCCGTCGGCCAATGTTTTGATGTTTTTGCTGGCGTCTATAAGTCATGTTGGGGCATATCGCAATATCTTAACACCAAATCCATCCATCTATCAACCCTCTAAGTTCGAACAAATGTAAGGGCGCTTTTTGCGACAGACACGAACAAGGGAAAGGACGACATTTTCGTTATGAATTGTTCAACACGCCTTTCACTTTTTGTTAACTACTTTTACTCTAATTTTTCAACTATCATTATTAGTGATTCATCACAATTAAGCACATATGTAAGGTCATTAATGTCAAAAATATATTTTTTCTTCAAGCGTATAATAATAACTATATTACTTTTTGCAACACAGACCGTAGAAATATCCCATTATTTTACTAGTACAAAAATGAATTTTCATTATTGTACTAATAAAATAATGGGGCGTTGTAATCAAGTAGGTAGGAACTGTCATTTTTAAACTTATTTAATTTGACGTTTGTCTGTTTTGAAAATTTTGTGAAAAATGTCTCAAGAATTGCAATGTACGCCTCCGGAATTAGTTGAAATAGCTAATTCCAGTATTGAAACTCTAATTCCAACGAAGTCGCGTAAACTGTATGATTTTGCATACGAAAAATTTCTAAAATGGTGCAATGAATATAATGTACAGCAATACACGAAAAACGTTATGCTTGCATACTTCACGAATTTGTCCAGAAAGTTTAAAAGTTCTACTCTATGGGCACAGTATTCAATGATTAAAAGTCAATTAAACATTAAACATAATGTTAAAATAGAAAAATATAGCAAATTAATTGCATTAATAAAGCGCCAAGGGGAAAATTATACACCGAAAAAATCAAAAGTATTAACACAAGATCAATTTGATAAATTTCTCAAGGATGCACCAAATAATGTTTATTTAGCAACAAAGGTAGGTACTTTCTTATTTCTTTTTAATCATTATTACGTTTATTAAACCGTTGACAGTGATATCTACTAGCAGATCAATATTTAACTTGACAGCAAATTATACCTCATTTCCTTCTTATAACATTTAATGACGGTAGCTCAGTGGCAGAGCTTTTGTCTTCGGTCGCAAAGGTCAGCGGTTCTAATCCCGGTGCTACCAGCTTTTTTTTTTATTTATTTCAACGTTTGTTTTAGGTTATATTAATATTTGGAGTCACAGGAGCCCTTAGATGCGATGAACTTGTTAATTTAAAGTCTAGCGAAATCCAAGATTTGGGAAATTTAATTTTGGTTAAAATCATAAACACAAAAAACAAAAAACAACGGTCGTTTACTATAATTGGCGATTTTTATTTGAATTTGGTAAGACAGTATACGGCTCTTCGTCCGGATGATATTGGCCTGCAGCGATTTTTTATTAAATACCAGAATGGTAAATGTCACCGTGTGGTAATGGGTATCCACAAAATATCAAACGTACCAAAAGACGTTGCTACGTTTTTGAAATTAACAAATCCTCATGAATATACAGGACATTGCCTTCGGAGGACTTCCGCAACTATTTTAGTTGACAACGGAGGTGATATTACCGCTTTAAAGCGGCATGGTGGATGGAAATCCACCAGTGTTGCTGAAGGGTACTTAGAGGATTCCATTTCCAGTAAAACACAAACTGCACAAAAAATACTTAATTGGCAAGAACAACCAAGTAATAGTTCTGGAATCGCTGACATAATAATCGACAATCAACTTACTAATAATATGATGTATACCAATGACAAAATTGTAAATGTCGAAGCTGAAAGCGGTGGCAGTGGCTTAAATTTAAACAACTGCAGTATACAAAACTGCACATTTAATATTACTGTTAATAAATAGGTAACACTTTATGTAATTTTTCGTTTGTATTAATTAAATAGTTGAGATATAAACAAAGCCTTCTATATTTTTTATAAAATGCATATTATTATTACGCTTGAAGAAAAAATAGTATATGTTACTCGGAGCAGAAGGCCCATTATATGTTTCGCCCAGTTTGCACAGCCTCGGCTAGCGCCTCGGCAGTGCAAGAATCTGGGCTCAACAATAATGTTGGCCTTCTACTCCTAGTAACATAATATACTATAATTAAACGTACTTAGTATAGATTTTATTCGAGCTACATATAAATACTCCTATTCCGCGCTTCTTGTAAAAATTAGCAACTTTCACGATTTTTGCGAGCATTTTAATTTCGCGTTCTTTATCGTAAAATATTGTAAAAAACTCTATAAATTAACATAAAAAAGTAATCTACTTGATTCATTTCCAGAAATGATATTTTAAAATCTCCACCTTCGCGCTGATCAACGCAAAATATTTTCGTTTCCGTGCATTTTATTTCAGGTACTCTTATTGTCACGCCTGGGGGGGAATTAGGAGAATGTGCCTTAGTGTTTTGGGATGAGGGGTAGCTTACTAAAGGCACTTCCCACCCAGGTCGTGGTTATCTACCCCCTGGTTAGGTATCCTGCTGAAGGCAGAAAACTAACCAAGGGGAAGATGAGATAAACAACAGGAAACAAACAACAAATATATTAACGAATAAATAAGCAATAACAATAAATGATAAAAATGTGAATAACGAATAACTAAATACAAATCTTAACTAATCTTACCAAATAATCTACATGGTGGCATGTCACACTTACTCACGAAAATAAGTCAAGAGTCACAACGGCCCAGACCCAAGGGTCTGTTTTAGGGACACCCCGAAGGGTGACCCTTACAGACAACCTCAGACTCCGAACTCTCCGTGTCCGACCTCAACAACTTGCTTTTATAGCCAATTCATATTCTACGTGAGAATGAAAATTAAAATATTTAAACACGTGTCGAGATCTAACGCAATGATTTTGACCTGGTAGAATGTAATACAAAACAATACAGTAAAATATAAACTAATAAATTAATATGTAGGGCAAAACTGCCCTCTCATCGTATGTGACATTATTCCGCGTGTAAGATTTCTAGTTTTAGAATTTTCATTTCAACTTTTAAAACTACTTCAGGTTGGGTCAAAATTAGTCAATACAAGAATGTGTCTTATTTCTAAGTTTTTCGATATAAAATACTCTCACATCTTCGAACGTTATTTGAGATTTTGAGGCCAGTGAGGAAGATCGTGAATTATTTATTATTCCGCGCCGTTCACTTTAATCTCTTCCCTTCCGCGATTTTTTAAATGTTGTAATTTAAAGTATTATGAAATCTTAAATTTAGTAATAAAATGTGTTTTCGGCGCTGAATATCGTGAACAGATTTAATACCGCGCCTTCCATTTTATTCTTTCGTATTCCGCGCTTTTTTATAATTGGAACAAGTACAAAATTTCTATCCAAAATGGGTTTGGTTTTATAACGTGTCTTTTTTTTTTCAATTACCTTTAATTTCCGTGTCTTTCAATATAAAATATTTCCACTTCCGCTAGTTTAGATTTCAGATTGTCTACTTTTGCGCTAAACATTGTAAAATATTTACATTTTCGTATCTTTCGCTTGAATCTCTCATTTCCGAGCTTTTTTTTAATGTTATAATTTTACCAAGAAAATTTGTACTTCTAAAAAACTGTAATGTTATAAATTTTCCCATGTTAAATATGACACGAATTTCCACTTTTGAGATTTTTTAAATGTAGTAATTTAAAGTGCGGAAAAAAATTGTATTCGAGAAGTATCCGATTTTAAAACGTGTCTATTATTCCTAATTTCCATGTCTTCCAAAAAAACTCACTTTCGCTACTTCCGCGCTGAATATCGTGAACATTGACAATGCCACGCCTTCCACTTTAATCTTTGACATTCCGCGCTTTTTATAATTGGAACAGTGTCCGGTTTTTTAATAGATTATCTATTTCCGCGCTAAGCATTGAATCTGTCATTTTCGAGCTTCCTGTTTTTCAGTTTACTGTATATTCCAAATCTTCCCACAAAAAAATCTCAATTCCACTACTTCCACGCTGAATAACGTGAACATTGACAATGTCAAGCTTTCCACTTTATTCTTTGATATTCCGCACTTTTTATAATGACAATGCATTGATGTGCAAATACAATTTTAATGAGTTGTCATGAGACCCAGGAACTTCACAGAATCAACGATTTCCACACCATTGTTTTTAAGTAGGTACAAAATTGTAATGTACATTTTATGATAAGATTTTAGTTCTAAAGAGGTTGAGGCACAGGAGATTAGAATAGCACCACGATTTTATGGTGACTAAGTCACAAGGTACGGTACTATGAAGGGCTGTACTATCCGGGTTGCTCCAGGTTAAAATATTATCATCTGCAAAAAGGCAGAGTTCACCACCAATATCTAAATAAGCAATATCATTAATAAACAGCAAAAATAAAATAGGACCTAGAACTGAACCTTGAGGTACCCCACAGTCAATTGGCTTACAGGAGGACGTTCTTATATCAATCCTTTTGTAGGTAAGATAAGATTTAAACCTCTAGAGTGGTAATCCTCTATTCCCATAGTGTTGCAATTTATTAATAAAGATGTTGTGGTTTACACAATCAAATGCCTTATAGAAGTCGCAGAAGATTGTTGCTGTAGAGTACTGATTGTTAATACTGCAGTATACATTGTCAAAGAGCATTATTGGTAGATTTATTGCTCAAGAAACCATACTGTTGGGGAGTTTGTATTTTATATTTGCAAAGAAAAGATGGCAGTCATGTTTTACCAATCTTTCAATAATCTTCGACAACGTGGGGAGGAGACTATTGCGCAAAAATTTGAAGCTTGATCTTTATCACCTCCTTTGTGCAAAAGAATAATAATCGCCGTCTTAAGGCAGCTTGGAAAGACTCCCAGTTAAAGTAACTTGTTAATCAAGTTAGTCAGATAGCTAAGGGTGTTTACCGGTAGATATAAAAACATTATCAGTAGTAATACCCCTAGGGCCTTGATAATACCGAGATAATTTTGTCATAGAGGATGCTGAAAGCGTGTTGCTTGATAATAGCCCGAGGCCGCAGGCCGAGGGCTATTATCTTGGAGCAACACGCTTGAAGGATCCTCTACGACAAAATTTTGAGTATTTATCAAGGCCTGAGGGGTATTCGATAAGATAATTTTTTACTTTGTAGATTTCAAAAAATTGTCAATCTGACGTTTAATAATTTTCAACAAAATTTATTATTTTTAATCTATCAACTATTATTCATTTTTAAACAAATTTACAGTTGTGAAAAGTACAATTGGTAAATGTTAAGTTGGAGGAAGAGTTTGCTGAAGTTGACGGATTGTTAATGTCCACTGTAGAAGAAATTCCTCGCATTGTTTTTTGCGACATTTTCAAGCCAGCTGTCAGTTTGACGTTTAATTAATTTCTAATCAAATACTCGATGATCTTTGATGAAAAAACCAAACTGAAAACACCACATGTAGAGTGTTGTCGCTGTAATCCAGAGGTGATTGGATGGAATTTGACATATGACTCAAAATTGAATAATTTGATTGGTTACTATATTCAGTAAAAAATTATCAGTAGTAATACCCCTAGGGCCTTGATAATACCGAGATAATTTTGTCATAGAGGATGCTGAAAGCGTGTTGCTTGATAATAGCCCGAGGCCGCAGGCCGAGGGCTATTATCTTGGAGCAACACGCTTGAAGGATCCTCTACGACAAAATTTTGAGTATTTATTAAGGCCTGAGGGGTATTCGATAAGATAATTTTTTACTTTGTAGATTTCAAAAAATTGTCAATCTGACGTTTAATAATTTTCAACAAAATTTATTATTTTTAATCTATCAACTATTATTCATTTTTAAACAAATTTACAGTTGTGAAAAGTACAATTGGTAAATGTTAAGTTGGAGGAAGAGTTTGCTGAAGTTGACGGATTGTTAATTTCCACTGTAGAAGAAATTCCTCGCATTGTTTTTTGCGACATTTTCAAGCCAGCTGTCAGTTTGACGTTTAATTAATTTTTAATCAAATACTCGATGATCTTTGATGAAAACACCAAACTGAAAACACCACATGTAGAGTGTTGTCGCTGTAATCCAGATGTGATTGGATGGAATTTGACATATGACTCAAAATTGAATAATTTGATTGGTTACTATATTCAGTAAAAAATTATCAGAGTAAGTCACCCGTTCTTACTGATGATTTGTTTTTAATATCCTTATTTGAGTTGCGAAGCTCGGCAAATGATAGTGAAATGAAGAAAGTGTGTAAATTTTCATATGTAAGATAAGAAAGAGGATCGTGTGAATGAGTTAAGGAGCTCACTAAGTTTTTCGCTACATTAACAAAGAAGTTGTTTTAGTTCTCTGGTGAAGTAGGAATTGTGTTAGATGAAGAGGCCCGGTTCCTTAACTTATTTACAAAAGACCATGTCTCTTTAGCAATATTACCTGCATTTCCCAATCTTTTATTGTAATATATATCCTTGGCAGCTAGTTTTAATATAAGTTTTCCAGTACACAGCTTTTCATAATTTTGGAAGGAGTCGCTATCTGAGAATTTTTTTAGGTATGGCAGAGTTTGTGTTGCTTCGCTTTGATAGGCTTGAGAGGAAAGGCTTTGAATGCAAGATCAGACACTATCTTTACAAATCTAGAGAATTCCGAGTCGACGTTATTAGATAAAAAATTTCAATCAGATATTAGACACAACTCAATGATATCCTAAAGTTTCTAAGAAAGATTGGACTAGAAGAGCTACTATAAGTCTGAGAAATCATCATAAATATAGCAAGAAAAGGTGGACACAATAGATGTTATAGGTCGCAGGAGTATCTGTTACCCCTAACTTGCTCATACATACATACATACATACATACATACATACATACATACATACATACATACATACATACATAAAGTACGTTTCAATATATTTCGTCTTGACTTCTGTTTCCAATATGATTTAACAATAATAAAATAATAAACCCTTCGTAAGGAGCCCTTATTTATTCCAAGTAGGCACTTAGGACACAGGTAGATTTTGCATTAACGCGGGTAAATACATAGACACAACTCTTTGAAATTTTGGAAAATTTTTATCCCCAAAAATACTTCCTAATTTGCGCGAAACATTTTTACTTTTGGAATTTGATTATTTCCGCGCTGAACATATAATCTGTCATTTACAAGCATTTTCTGTAAAATGTTGTTACTTGACTAAGATAATTTGTTCTATTTTCATGTCTGGTTTTAAATCTGTTTTTTATAAAAATCTTTAACATTAATTTAAAACTTCTCCTATCTTAAATAATAGACGAATTTCCACTTCCGCGCGTATTATCGTAAAATATTTACATTTCCTCACCACCTATGTAATGACTGTTACGGGTTAACATATAATTTAAACTTGATAAAACCTAATATTCCTTGTGTATAGATTGTAGAGGGAAAATTAAAAAGGATATATATATCATTAGTTTTGAGGAAAAAATTGAAATGAGAAAAATCTTCCAGCCAATCAGTGCCTATTACCCTCTAACCTAACCCTTCAGAACCGTAAGAGCGGCACGACCGTACAAAACCGATTTGAACCGAATCGCATCGCCCATCGTATCTGTATTTTACTCCGTGCATTTTCCTACTCGGAATTACTCAGTTCGGTTCAGAGCTGCTTGGCGTGAGGATATCGTCGATGCTCTAAATCGTAGTGTGCGAAATCGACGCTGTTCTCTCAAAAAAATTCAACTACTGCATTGCAATCGGCGAATTCCGATTTTTATGTTTTGGTGTTTGTGATCTACTGTGTTAAGTGTTTTATTTTATTTTTTATTGTGGGATTAACAAGAATTTTTAGTTTGTGTTTTATTTTCGGGATATGAAAATGGGTTTTCTTGAACGATCTTTGGTTTGTTTGGCAATTCTCACGTCCTATAAGAGCGTTTTTATTGGAGGAACGCAGGATGTTGGGAGTCCACTTAGGGTTGCACAGTGCAGAGCCACTTGTCTTGAAAGGGTAAGTTCTTCCATTCTTACAATTAGTCTACCATGTTTTATGTTGGTTAGTGAATCACTAATATGCGGGTGGTGGTACTTTCATAATAGGGCTGGAATTTGTGCACAAGATAAAGATTGTTGGTAGGGAAAGTTAGGTTTATCAAGTACCTATCAAGATTTAAAAAAATAAATTTAATATAGTGCTTTTGAGATTCATAGATTATGAATATTATCAAAAGACCTTCTGATGGGTGCTAAAAAGCTATAGACTATGCTAAAATTTTAATAAAAGTGTGCAAAAATAAGGATAGTTTAGATTTGTAAACAATTTTGGGTAAAAGATATAAATAAACTAAGGTAGCTTTTAAAGAATGCTCGAAAGCTATAAAAAAATCCTGGTCTTTTGAAATTTCTGATTTATATACAATTTTGTGTTAAGCATTGACTCAAATAAGATCTTCTTTTAAAGTTTGCTGGAAAGCTACCAAAAAGACTAAAAGTTAACTAGTTAGGTACCTTGTATTGAATCAAAAAATGTAGATGTCTCAAGCTAAAGAATCTTTATTGAATTAACTAATTGGCAATGATATAATAAGTTAAGTGCAAAAAGGTGTGCAAAAATGTAAATATTTTGGGTAAAGGATATGATTAAAATAAGACTTTTGAAGAACGCTGGAAAGTAAAAAAAAAAAAATTTTTGTTTGACACAATCCTAACATAAATTAAGTAATTGGCAACGGTATAAAAAATTGAGTGCAAAATGCAGAAATTTAAAGATTTTTGTATAATTTGAAGTGTGCTGGAAAGCTACAGAATATTTTTTTTTGTAAGAAAGATAACAGTGGAAAAAGTTGAAAAATTAGGTGTGCAAAATTGTAGGTTTATATATAGTGTTGGGTAAAGGATATAAGTAAAAGAAGACTTGCAAAGGATGCTGGAAAGCTGCAAAAAATCGTGTCTTCAAAAATTCTTTTTTTAAACAAATCCTAAAATAAATTGGGTAATTAACTGACAACAAGAGTGCAAAAATGCAGAAAATTCGAGATTTTTCTACAATTTTAAAGGGTACCTAAATTCTACATAATCCTTAAATAAACTAAGTAGTTGGCAATGATATACAAAACTGAGTGCAAAAATGCAGAAATCTCAAGATTTTCAATAATTTGAAAGCTACTAGAAGAAGTTGAGTTGAGTAATTAACTGATAATGAGATAAAAAATTGAGTGAAAAAATGCAGAAACCTCAAGAATTTTCTACAATTCTAAAGGTGTTTAAATTCTACGGATACCTAAGATAAATTAAGTAATTGGCAATCATACGAAAAATTGGATGCTAAAATGTAGAAATCTCAAGATTTTTCCATAATTTGAAGTATGTTACAAAACAGTGAAATATTTTTTTTATCGAAAAGTTAACAATGAGAAAATAAACCTACTTATAATAAGATGAAAAATTAGGTGTGCAAAGATGTAGATGGCACAGATTTACATGGTTTTAGGTAACGTTTATGAGGAAAATACAAAAAGACCTGATCCTTAGTTTGATGAAAAATTGAGTGCAGAAAGAGTACAGGAAAGTTACTGAATCAAATTTCTTTGGAAAGAAAGATAACACTGTTAAAAATAAACTTGCTTGCAATAAGATAGGTGTGAAAAATGTAAATGTCTGAGATTTATATACAATTTTGAGTAAAGGTAACAAGAAAAATAAGAATGATGAGAGAGAGCGATAAAATGCGTGTCTTCAAAAATTTCTGTTTTGACTTAATTCTAAAATATATTAACTAACTAACTGAGTCAGATGAAAAATTGTGTGCTAAAAGCATTTGTCTTATTTTTTTACCATTTAAAGAGTTTTGGAAAACTATAAAATATTTTTTTTTGTGGGAAAGATAACTTTGCTTAAATAAACCTACTTGCAATTAGACGAAAAATTAAGTGTGCAAAAATATACATTCTAGAATGATAAAATTAGCTCTACAAAGGACAGTAAATAAAGCCAAGATAAACAATAGTATAACAAAAATCTTTGAGGTTAAAGACAGAGTGCGAAAGTGTGATCCATTATCATCAAGAATGTTTAGCGTAATATTAGAAAAGGTTACACAGGACACAAATATTAATAGAACAGGTCTTAACTACCTCAAAAACATCAGTACTTAACAATTGCGTACGATTAGGTAATCTTGGCTAGAAGTGAAATAGAACTGATGATCTGATGAAATAGTCAGAAAGCTCGAAGAGAGGGCTGCGACCAAAGTGTTATACATTAATGAAACAAAAGTTAAGTATATGTAATAGACAAATAAGGGCAATACTTAACGAAGACAACAGCAAAAGAAATACAATATAAATTCAAAGAAGTTGAAAGATTTAAGTACTTGGGAACTGTCTGCACAAGAGAACCTAACTGTGAAGAAAAAATACGGATAAGAATTAGTTCGGGGAACCGTGCTAGATATCCTCTCAATGGGTTGTTACGAAGCAAAAATATATCTTGTCGAGCAAAACTAAGAACCTACAAGATATATGCTTCTGAAACATGGGTCACAACAAAAAAACACCAAGAGTTGTTACTGCGCAAAATCTTTGGTAAATGAACAATTGATGAGAAAACAAATAAAGAGCTAACTCAGCTTATTAAGAACTTAATATACTAGAGGTAATTATGGCGCAAAGACTTGATGGTTGGGCCCAGTGTAGAGAATGGTTCCATCTAGAATTCCCCGAATGTTAGTATTTAGTGCATTGGCAGGAAAAAGGCGAAGATAAAGACAGAATTCAAGATGGAGCAACGAAGTTAACGAAGATATAAGAAGACTTAACGTAAAGAACTGGGAAAAAAAAGCAACTGACCAAAGAGAGTGCAAAAAAATAGTTCACCAAGTCATGGGCCTACTTTGCTCGTAGTGCTTACATATTATTGTTAGATTTACAAATAGTAGACATGCGTAAAAGGGAAAAGAAAAGACTTTTTAAATCTTCTAAAATTTCTCATTTGACACAATTAAGTAACTGACAGTTTAATGAGAAATACAGATATATCAAGATTATTCTGCAATTTTAAAGAGTGCTGTAAAGCTACTGAATCAAACTCTTTTGTAAGGGATATAACACAAAACCCGCTTGTAATAACATGCATGAAAGATTAGATGTGCAAAACATGTAGATGGCTTAGATTTATAGTTTTGGGTAAAGGATATAAGTGAAATAAGACCTATAAAGAATGCTGGACGGCTAGATATACTTTAAAATGATAGTTGCAAACATTTTTTTTATCAGAAACTCAGTTGATAAAACAAAATCAAGAAAAGTAGGTATATATCATTTAGTATTTGGTTGCTTCCATGCAAGTTCTTTTAATGAAAATAATATTGAATCATTAATTTTAAACATAAAAGATTGTAAACGCTGCATCTTCTGTCAGTCGACTCCAATAACTGGAATAATTCACGTTCATTTTAATTGTCGAGTTGACGGGATTCAAAAATTTTAACGCACGATTATTTAATTGCCATTTTTAATGATTTAAATTCTTTCATTAATTACTACAGTCCCGCCAAATTCTTAAGTCTTTCTTGCTATTTATTTAATAGTTGCTTCTTCGTAATTAATTATATTATTTTCTTCTTTAAATCTCTTCTGGCTGAGAGTTCTGTTTTTGTTGGGTTATCATAAATATTCTAAATAATTTATAAATCCTAATACTGATTGGATGGGATGTTAAGTCATAGAGGTATAAAAATCCATCTCGGGTTGAGAAATTTTATTTGAAATAAATTTTCTTATGAGCCCAATGGGAATTGAACCAGACATTTTTATTTCTTAGGTGTAGAAGTCTCCATATAAATACTGAATTGTTGACATCAGTTTGTGATTGATTAATGATAGAAATATGTTCATAGAATAGAAAGTAGGAGAGTTTCAATACACAAATTGTATGTAAATTTGTAAAGTTTCATCGAAATACTGTGGCGCAGTCTATTATAGACACCAACTACCATTACTTATCTAAATACAATAAATGTCAAAGTACGAGGGTTGTCTTCTTAGTTTTGCATATAGCCGCTTAGAAGGTGTGACTAATAGAACCTTCAAACTTAAATCTAATCTCAATTTTTTGTTGATATAAATCCAGAGTTTCATTGTGATACAACAGTGAATTTTTGAAATTGGCAAAAATGGATCTTAACCCAGAATATTTTCTGGCAATATTTTTTGCAATTTTCGCTCTAGTCTCAGCGACGAATCCAAGTTAGGTCCACCCAAAACTGCAGTCAAACAGAAAAACATTAATGCGGTTCGTCAGCTAATTAAGGATGATCGCCGTGTAATATACCGGGGCATATCAAAGACCTCGATTCAAAAGATCCTACATGAAGAACTGGGTATTAAGAGATTAGTTTCTCGTTGAATTCCTTATTGGTAATAAACGTTTGTTTACCAGAGGTTATCGCGAAACTCCGACAAAGCAAAAAAACAAGCAACACACAACTGCAAATCACCCTACATTAGGACACTACCCAAAAGACAATCGAGTTTTTGGATCTTTAAAACATTGAATTTTTAGACCATCTGACCTAAGTCCCAACAACTTCTTCACGTTTCCACAGATCAAGAATTCAATGGGTGGGCGAAGATTCGAGTCGCCAAAAGAAATCATCGATGCTTTTAAAATAGCGATTTTGCAGACGTCAACTGAAGACTTGTAGGTGTGCAAAAGTGTATCGATCTATATATTTTTGTCTTTATGGCTGTAAAGAAAACTAAAAAGACGACCCTCGTATTTTCTTGTATTCAAAAGTAATAAATCATTAGACTGAGTTGCATAAATCGATTTAACTACAATTTATTTTAGTTTAAAATTAGATTATTGATTTTTTAGCTCTAATTAATAAATTTCAATTTACAAAACTACATGTTAAAAAGGTATTTCTGAATTCTAAAATATGTTTTAATTATTGTTGGCTCTTTACGTAAGTACAAACATAATTAATATCAAGTTTCTCTGAATATATGTAAATTGAAGTCGGGATATCAGTTCGTATTTGTGTTAGGAAAATTTTCAACTTGTATCTCTGTACCTACCAAATTGACTGTTTTGTAACTTTGATACCGGAGGGTTATTTAATATCCAAGAATACACATATAAGGTAGTTAATAGGTAATTTATGGCTGGAATGGCATGTCTTAAAATTATTGTTTAAAAACATTGTTAGGTTGTAATAGGATTTGTGTATGCATGTAAACAGTAAAATACAAACACTGATAGACAAGTTTGTATTTTATTGTGTTTAGACCAAAATTGGTCGATTTTTAAACTTTTTTTTTTCATTAGTTTACTAGGAATAGACGTATGTGTTTAAGTGATGCTAAGAATAAATTTAATTCTACAACTCATTGTGCATGTTCAAATTCCTTGTAAGAATATCTTAAGATGTGACCTACTTTCATTAATTTATACCTATGCAAATCTATATGATAAAAAAATTCTAAAAGAAGCTGAGAATACCTAAGTTAATTCGCAATTCTCATCATCATCAACAACATTTCAAACTTATTTTTTGTTAAGCAATCCAAATTTACCTTCTTCTATTGTGTAGCTTACCGTAATATCCCGTTTCCTTTCTTTTATCTACCTGACATGACGGTCGCTGTCCAAATTGTTCTTCTGACAAACTGCCTGAAGGTGAAACGATTAAGTCAATTTCGTAGGAACAACAACAACAAAACCCGACAAAAACTGAATCCAATTTTATATTACCCTTATGAAAAATGTGCATCCAAGTTCCTAGATTAATAACACCGAAAAATAAATTATCTCATTCGACGAAAACAATAAAATCTTAAACAGGGACGGATTTTATAACAAAATTAAATGCATATGAAGCTCTAATATTAAATCCTAGTTTATAAAGGACTTTTTTATAAAATACATTACTAAATATTTGATATACGATGTCTGTCGCAAAGTAAATAAGAAATATCCGATAATAGCAGCGCCATCTGTTATTGGTGCTAGCGTTTATTTATGTTCTGTTAAATTTTAGGACAATCAAACAAATTCACGCCGAGTGTTTTGAATATGATCCCGAAACCAAGCGTCAAAGTTTCGCATGGAAGTACCCAAGCGAGCCAAATCCGAAAAAAAAACGTTTTGAAAAGTCAAAAGTCAAAACAATGTTACTTTGTTTCTACAATTCGAAGAGAATTATTCACAAGGAATTTGTTCCAGTGGGCCAAACGGTTGATGCTGTTTATTATCGTGGCGCTATGAGGCGTTTGCTCGTGCTTATTCGTCGTGTTCGGCCAGAATATCGTGAAGAAAGAAGCTGGAGCTTGTTGCACGATGTACCATCACATCGATCGAGTTTTCTGTCCGATTTTTTTTTACAAAAAATGGCATTTATGGCATTTAAACCGTTGTCTATTATCTTGATGTTCGGCCAGAATATCGTAAAGAAGAAAGCTGGCGCTTGTGGCTCGATAATGCACCATCACATCTATTGAAACTTGTGTCTTCTTTTTTGTCAAAAATGGCATTTTATCCACTCCCCATATTCTCTGGATATGGCACCGTGCGACTTTTTCTGTTCGGTAAACTACATTTGCCCATGAAGGGACAGAGGTATGCCGACATAAAGACCATCCAATAGGCGTCGACGACCACTTTGAAGAACATCCCAGTCAATGAGCTGAAAACCTTGTGGACCATTTTTTTTGTCCTGTTTACTTTGCGACAGACTTCGTGTAACATATAACTAGTTAATTGTTATTTATTTGACCCCATTTCAAAAATGTGTCATTTAAAGGCTTATAGAACGCTCCTAATTAGATTCTCTCTTTAAGAAGCAATTGCGAAATGGATCAAAAACAACGAGAGTTGTTCATGTTCCTTTATAGAGAATATTATTCAAAAAAGTTAATAGTTTCTTGCAATCACACACTACAATATTGTAATAAATGAAATATACACAGACTCTTTTTTTAAATATTTTAAGTAAACTTCATTAAAAGCGAACAGTCTTGGTTCTATTTTTGTATTGGCTTAATCCAAGCCTGTCTTCGCCGCAGATGAAGAAAAAAAAACGGCTAAAAATAATGCGTTACGCATCGATTATGTCCACCTGCATGTTTCAATTAAGTTTTTGTTTCGGGATGGACATTTCGAAAAAAAAAATCGAAATGGAACTTCTTGAGCGAACAAATTAGTTCTTGAGGTGAAAATAAAAGGGTCGGGCAGTTTGTATTTCGTGTCCTTTTAGCTACCAACCTACCCATTTGATGGGATCGTAAATGGTTCCTTCCATATAAAACTGGTTTGTTTTTGTCTTTAAGGGTTCCTTTTTTGTAATTACGTAAACTGTTTTATTTTCCGTGTTAAATTTTTATGGTGAGTTTACGTTGATTTTATATAACTTGACAGTAAATCTACAGGGAAATATGTTAAAACAATTTCCTTGTAAATTAAACTCGCTTGAGTTGTTGAAAATCTATACGAACAGATATGAAATATGAAAATATTGGTTGAGAAGGGTTGACATTTTTGTTGGTTGTTACATATTTATTGGCTGGATATGATATGGAGATCATTTTTAATAAAAAACACAGCGTTACGCGTTGTAATTTTTTGTTTAATCCATTTACAAAAAAGGAAATACTTCTTGGTTCGTGACAGTGTAACTGTTGGCAAAAACTGACGGGACATTCAATATCTTGCTTCCCATGAATTTTCCAATCTTTTACTGCAATCACAGTTTAGATAGTATCTTATAAAATCGTGACTATTTTTATCAGTACAGAACAAAAGTAAATCTGTCTCTGTGACGATTACTTGAGATAAATGTCCTTCTTTGTTGACAGAGAGGAACCGCATCAAATTATTGATTGATATATGGAAGAATGTTACTTTTTTCTAAGAAGATGGAGATTCCTTTCATTACAGATCCAAAAATTAAACCTTCTCAGTAAAACCCAATGGCAAACAAAGTAACTTTATAAGTTTCGATTTCAGTTCATGTGATTAATAATATCTTCTCTCGACCTATTAGTGTAATATTTCTAGATGCTGCATAATGATTTATAATTTTATTTCGATGTGATAAATGACTTGTCAGCTTAGCAAATTATTCAGAATAATTTCTTCGTATATGGTTGAGTTATTCTTGAAAATATTAATAGAATTATGAGTTTACAACGTCGTGCGATCATTTTCTCGCATAAATAAGACGAGAAACTAGGATCGATACATCTGAAAGTATAATTGAGAGTAAAAAAATGTTTAATTGATGAAGTGGTCGGCACTTGTACTTGCAAATAAGATACCTACTGAAAATAACTAATCGGTATTAAGAAGAATTGGTGCAATTGTAATAAATAAGTAAGTTATTATTCAGAATTGCTAACTGCGTTAACCAACAAAATAAACAGATTTTGAACTGGTTTTTAAACTAGTTTTGGAACAGTCTTTGACCAATCACAGCTAAGAAGTTTCTGGTGCCATTGTGTAGAATTATTCGTTTTTAGTATATATTCTAACCGGATGAAAGAAAGTTTAAGGACAAATGAATTAAAAGCTCTTGGAATTACCAAATATAGAAGGAATGATTGAAACATAAAAAACAATTGATTTTTTTACCATTTTAACATGGGAAAGATTACGAACCACAAGAAATGGTAATAGTTTGATTAGCAAACACTGTGTGGTTTCTTTATTATCTCTATTACATAGTAATGGATTTGAATTCGTTGATTGTACAAGAAGAGGTATTGCGGTTGTAATTTAAAGATTAGATTTGATTGTAGCAAATTAAGTAACGTATTTTTTTGTTTTGGTAGATTGAAGACGCTCTCAAAGTATTTTAGGATTGATTTACTCACTTTATAGAGATATACTCAACCAAGATTACAGCATTTATGCAACTTTCTACGTTAGACAAATTCTGTTTGGTACTTTGTGGAGTTCATCGTGTTCATTGTGTTGTCATTTTCCAGTCCTTGCGAGTTTGTTTTTGCATACAGAAGAAAATCTTAGATTCATAGAATATATAATAACTAATCTTTCGAAGTGAACTATGCATAGATAGTCAGTTGGCCATTGGTACTTTAAAGTCCTCTAAAGTGGTCTCCAGGTGAGTACACGAATGCCGAGTGAAACTCAATATTCTGGAGACACATAACATTGTCAAACTAGTTTGGTTGCCAGGACATAGAGGAAAACTGGGCAACGAGTAGATTGATAAACTGACAAGAGTCCAGAGTTAACTTTAGGGGTAACCAAAAAGTACGGTTCGAAGCCGAATGAAAGCCTGGATCTATAGTCAACCCAACCAATACTGGAAACACATATCTGGCCAAGCACAAAGCAGAATGTGTATTGAACAGACAGGTGCTAGAAAAGGTGAAACAGTGTGCAAAACCAGCAGGAATCAGTTACGAGTCATTACAAGATTCCTTACAGGCCATACCTGTCAACGGATACCTCTAATGCCCATTGTTCATCCTCTCGTGTGTAGGGAAAGCCACACCTCAAGCTGCCATCAGGCCTAAAGATTGAGAATAGGTGATAAAACTCCCATGATGGATTTTTTTGACATCGGCTGGTATAAGCCAGTACTCACCTAACATAAATCTTTTGTAAAAGGGAACAGGAAAACAAGTATTTTTCTTTACGAAGCGTGTATTGACGTAGAGAGGACGTGATTCTCGACATAGCTTTCATTTCGAAAACACCTATAACACCAGTTCAGGGTCATTCGTTTTAATTTTTCCAGTGGTCTCGGTTTATTATAAGAAAACATCAGTTTCTGCCAATCGAACCAATTTTTCCAGTGGTCTCCGTTTATTATAAGAAAACATCAGTACTGCAGTCCTGAGGACTTCAAAATTTGTTCTACAGATTGTACACTCACTTCCGCAAGCTCCGACAGAAGACTTCACTTAATTCAAAGATAAGAAAATAATTAATTACTTAATTTTTTTAATTAACTTCCTATTAGAATTTTTATCATTGAATAAACAATTTAAAACTGAATTCACACCTTTATTTATGTGTCTGTACTTGGCGCCCATTAATAATTGTTGGGAAGGAATTGATAAGAAACTCAGGAGGAATCCACGATCCTAAAAGCTAGCTAAGGGTAATTTAAGGGCTACAAATACACGCTTCGTAAAGAAAAATACTTGTTTTCCTGTTCCCTCTTACTTCAGTAAGCGTGTACAAACAAGTCTTACAGTCTATTTCATCATAAATCTTTTGATTTCAAAAAAAAGCAAAGCATTCGTCCAGTATATGCTCTGCTGTTTCATCTTCATGTTTGCAAAATCTGCATACGGGCAAGTAAAGGACCTACAAGAGAACGAGCCCAAAATCCCATGCTTTTTCTTATGAAGGTCCGAAAAGCGAATTTTGTTACCGTTCAAGGTCGTCTGACGTCATAGCCCCACCCGGCCCCACCCACTTTCACTTTTAACCTGATTGCTTGGTTCTGATTGGCTGACAGACTCCGCCCTTTAATTGCTTATTAATGACTTGTTAATTACTAGTGCCCCATTGCTTCGTTCTGATTGGCTGTCTGACTCCGCCTCTTAATTATTATTAATGACTTGTTAATTACTCGTGCCCCATTGCTTGGTTCTGATTGGTTGACAATCTCCGACCCTTAATTACTTAATAATTAGAAATGCCCCATTGCTTGGTTCTGATTGGTTGACAATCTCCGACCCTTAATTACTTAATAATTAGAAATGCCCCATTGCTTCGTTCTGATTGGTTGACAATCTCCAATCCTTAATTACTTAATAATTAGAAATCCCCCATTGCTTGGTTCTGATTGGTTGACTGCTAGCAGACAACTGTCAATTTTCGAGTGGCCTTTGACGTTTGGCGCAAGCAGCCAACCCTCTTTTCTTCTTTTTGTATATTTTCGAATTTTTTCGCGCTTTGCTGACATCGTACCAACTTTACATGCTACCAACTTTACAGTGCTACCAACTTTTGACCTTTTACATTCGACGCAAGCAGCCAATTCTTCTTTTTGTATATTTTTGAATTTTTTTTCGCACTTCGCTGTCATCGTACCAACTTTACATGCTACCAACTTTACAGTGCTACCAACTTTTGTCACAAATGCCCCATTGCTTGATTCTGATTGGTTGACAATCTCCGACCCTTAATTACTTAATAATTAGAAATGCCCCATTGCTTGGTTCTGATTGGTTGACAATCTCCGACCCTTAATTACTTAATAATTAGAAATGCCCCATTGCTTCGTTCTGATTGGTTGACAATCTCCAATCCTTAATTACTTAATAATTAGAAATCCCCCATTGCTTGGTTCTGATTGGTTGACTGCTAGCAGACAACTGTCAATTTTCGAGTGGCCTTTGACGTTTGGCGCAAGCAGCCAACCCTCTTTTCTTCTTTTTGTATATTTTCGAATTTTTTCGCGCTTTGCTGACATCGTACCAACTTTACATGCTACCAACTTTACAGTGCTACCAACTTTTGACCTTTTACATTCGACGCAAGCAGCCAATTCTTCTTTTTGTATATTTTTGAATTTTTTTTCGCACTTCGCTGTCATCGTACCAACTTTACATGCTACCAACTTTACAGTGCTACCAACTTTTGTCACAAATGCCCCATTGCTTGATTCTGATTGGTTGACAATCTCCGACCCTTAATTACTTAATTACAAGTGCCCCATTATCCGCTTCCGATTGTTTATTATTTAATAAACCCCACCCATAATTTGATATCGAGTAGCCATTGTTTTAAATAATTAATATTAAGAGTAATATATTGATAAGCATTATAACACTATTAAAAATCATTAGGGTGATTATAGGATTAAATAATAAAAAAATATAATAATAAGAAGTTTGTTTTATTAAAAAATATATACATATATTTAAAATGGTAATACAACAGTTTTAAACTAATTATTTATTTCTACTTAATAATTAAATGTGTTTATAGACATATTATACATAATCTAAGTCGTTTAATACTTTTGCTTTATAGAAAAACATGTATTCTCTTAAAGCTGTAACTAATAAACAATCAGTACACATTTCACAAAATTTTTTTAGAACTTCAAATAAAGTGAAATTATTATTATTAATATTATTATGAAAAAGAGTCTTAATTATATCTAACACATGATAATAATAACTACAAAAGTTTATACTGTCCAATAGTGAGACGTGATATGATAATAAATTTTGATCAGCTTCCAAAATTTGTTTTATATCTTCCTCATTTAAATGAAATTCAACATCATGCTTTCTAACACTTAGCAGTTTTATACCATCATATACAACTTGAGTAATAATGCAGTAATCACCACATTGAAATGTTATAGGAATGTGCTGATCCAATGTATCACTTATAAAGAAATCATTCACGTTATTATTCAATAATTCTATTAGAATGCTCCATTCAATAATACTAAACGATATTTTAGATGTGTGATAATATTGCGATAAAGTTATAGCTGAACTGAATGATCTGGCTGGTGATATTCCAACTTTTATCACATAACTTCCAATAGGAAATGATGTTTGTAATAAATTATAATGCTCCAGTTTAGCTGCAGTTTCATATCTTTCTAAAATTTCATCGATTTGATCATTATACTCTTGACCTACTGATGAGGATGTTGATGCACTAAAATAACCTTCACTACTCATATTTAAACAAAATATTGATCACAACTATGATTTATTATATTTTAATCATACTATTTATAATACCAACCCCACTACAATTACTTTTTATAGAACAGCATCATTATAATGTCATTACAAAATAAATCATTAAAAATATTTTTATAAGATTATTAAAAAACATCATTATAAGACTATTAACAAGTTATAACAGGTCAACATGTTCAATCCAAGAATTATGTTTATTATCAAAACCAAGCCACTTAACAAATATTTTGTTTCCCTTTCTTTTTAATATTTTTTCTACTAGATAGATGTCTGCATTATTTGTTTTCTGTAATTCCTGTTCATAGAAAGCCCCTTTAATCGGATTTCCCTGTATATCCTCCAACAAATAAGTTGTAGGATTAGTAATATTAACTTTTATGATTTTAAAAACTTCTGTGGTCCAATTAGGAGTATAACCTTTTTCAAAAATATGTTTAGCCTTCGATATTCGCACCAGATCACCTATTTTATATTTTCTTGGTCCTGATGTTTTTATATAATTAAAACGATCATGTAAAATCGTTTTTTCATTTAGCTTATTTATTTCAGATGGTCTAAATTTAATTGTAGAATGTATCGTATTGTTGTATTCTTTAGTAATTTGAGGTAATACATTAATCCATTTATAATTACCATGTAAACTAAAATATTTGTATAATTTTGATTTCAAAGTTCTTATAACTCTTTCAGCTATCGCAGCTTTCTTGACAGTATATGTACTATAATGGTTGATATCATACTTTCTCATTAAATCTTGAAATTTAACGTTATAAAATTCAGTTCCCTGATCAGTTTGCAGGTTTTTAGGATAACGTTTTGAATGTTTCAATATACTTGCAAAAGCCTTTGTAATTTCTTCTCCAGTTTTAGTTTTTAAAGCTACTGTCCAAAGATATTTAGACAAGCAATCAATGACTATCATTATCATTTTATAACCCTTATTACTATTAGCATAAGGTCTCATTTCCGCAAGATCCATTTGCCATAAGTCATCTAATCCTTTGAGAATTATTTTTCGACGAGGATAATTTTTACGAGCAGGTTTGTGAAGCTCGTTAACTAATTGAAGCTTCTCTTTCGTCGTCATGATAATGACTAATACGATAGATGAATATATTATTTAGTGTTTAATTTTAGATTTAATATCATAAATTTCCTTAAATACATCATTAATTTTCATATCATGTAATTGTAACATATCAGAGGTTTCTCTAAATTTTTGTAGCCATATTTCTATTTGATTATTAATTTTACTTATCTCATATTCAACTTTATGTCTGCTAGTATTCTGTTCATCCTTATATTTGTTTAGCTCCCGTATTAATTCACCATGTAGTTTTGCTAAATCAATATTGTAAAGTGTATTTGCATCATCTACGTATTTCTTTGTTGCCATATGTTTTTCAGAAGTAGGAGGATGTCTTGAAATAAAGTTTTCAATTGAATCTATTTTGTTTTTTATAGATAAAATTTTAATTGATATTTGATCTTGTAGTTTTGGTAAATCTTCATTATACAGCTGATTTTTTAGAGATAATAAACCAAGCCTAAATTCTCCTTTTAATTGTTTTAATCCAATTATTTGACTTTGATGACTACGTCCAAACTTATCAAGACTCATTATGAAAATGATCACACTACAACGTTACATTAGTATATAATATCTGCTTCTCGTAATTCATTAATGATGGAAACAATTTCATTAGAATGAGATGTATTACCAGCTTCTTTCGAAGCATAGAGTAATTGCAATCTTTCACATAATTCATTTGGATCATCCCAATACACATATTCTACAGGATCATCATTATATGTTAAATACATTCCATTACCTAAAGTCTTAGATGTATACATAGGTTTTATAATATACTTATACTTAAATGTCGAACTATTTTTTAAATATCCTCGCTTATTTCTATGTACATTTGTTGCTTCTAATAAGAGTTTGTAATTTTCTAAATCTTTAGAAGTGTAGTCTTGAGGTGCATCATAGAAAAGTAATTCATATAGTTCAGGTGATCCTGAAACATATCCTTCTTTTGTGAAAACTGCTCCCGTTTTAGTATCAAAGTTGATATTTTCTGCTCCAAGAAACCATTTAGATGTCGATATATCATATGTTGGACCATATACTTTATCTATTTTATCATCATTTTGCCAAAATTCTTTTAAATATTTTAGAACTCCTTGTGGATATTGCTCGAGGTACTCATTTAAAACAGTTTCTGGAATATCTTTATCATCTAATTCTTCCGATACTTCCGCGTTATCCTCAACCTCATTCTCAACATCACTATTATCACCTGCTACATGTTTAAGTTCTAGAAATGATATGTTTTTATTCTCATGTTTTTCTTTTTTAATATTAGGTTTTTTTTCATGTTTACAATAACTTAGATTAGCTGTCGATTGATTTAAAAATTTTGATGATTTAGCGATATCCTCCAACGGTTTTGATATAGGTTGAAAAAGCTTATTTAACGTTTCATCTTCTTCTGTTCTATTAAGTTTTAATGCAAGATATTTTTTTCTAATATCTTTGGTTAGTTGAGCTATTTTTCTTTTTCGGGCAGCTTCCAAACTATTCAACATTTTGTTGTAGACTGATTAATATTATTCAAAGCTTAAATTTTAATATATTTATCAAAACCCTTACGATAGCGACCGTTATTTAGAGGGAACTCCTTAACAATAACCATCATACCATGTTTTTCATTCCAACACTGTGAACATATGTTTTTAAATTGATCAAAATTCATATCTGGTGATACATGTCCATCGAATATATGTTTAAGATTTAATTCATCTTGTTTGAATATTACAATCATGTTACAATTATCTCTTATTAGCACTTTCGGTATTTTAGAAAAGGTCTGACAAAGATATGCAACATCAATATTTTTATGTCGACACATAGAAAAATATTCACGAATTTTTTGTTGTTTGTCACATGCAACGTCATCAAAGATGAAAACTGAATTAGATTTCGCATCACTAACATTTATGATTTCATCATTATCTCTAAACGGAAAATATTCAACACCTTTCACATTATTTAATACTTCTGCTAATAACTGATATTTAGGTTGATAGAGCGATTTAGAATATACATAAACGTTTTGAAACTTTATCCCATTTGGATTAAAGAGTAATGACATCATTGCGTTTGTTTTACCACATCCTGATGGACCGCATATGATAATACGAAGAGTATTTGGTAGCAATTTGCTATGTTTACTTTCTTCACATTTTATATTAAAATCTAAGTTATCCACAGGTAGCGACTGTACTTGTCGAATGATTTTCATTTTGTGTTAAAATATATAGCACGTTTTTTAATAAATATATGTTTATTGAAAACAAAACAGTTAGTTCTCATGCTACTGTTTAAAGGTGAGGGTCTAGTAAATAACTTAATAAACAAACTTCCCTTCGAAGCACATTTATTGGGTGGTTATCAGTATTGTGGACGTAAGTATTATAAAAAAAAATGTTTAATTTTTATTAACATTTTTTTGTTTTTTTAGCTGGAACAAAACTACAAAAACGTCTATTACGTGGAGATCCTGGTATTAATCCATTAGATGTTGCTTGTAAAGAGCATGATATTGCATATTCAGGCGATAATACAATAGCGGAGAGGCATAAGGCTGATCAAATTCTAGAAAATAAAGCTTGGGAACGTGTCAAAAATAAGAACGCGAGTTTAGGTGAACGAGCAAACGCATTATTAGTTACAGGTGTAATGAAAGCTAAGCGAAAACTAGGTATGGGTATTAAACGAAAAATTTCTTTTAAACGTGGAATTATAGATAAAATTAAAAAATCCTTAATACCTAACCTAACATTAAAAAAGACTATTCAAAATGCATTAAAATTTGCTAAAAAGACTGTTTCAAAAGCTGGAAAAAAGAATATTCGAGTTCCTAGAATTATACCGTTTGAGAGCAAGATGGGAGGTTTTTTGCCGTTGATTCCTATATTGACAGCTTTAAGTGCGATAGGGACAATAGCAGGAGGAAGTTCAGCTATAGCAAAAACTATAATTGATGCTAAAAACGCTCAAAAGAAACTTGATGAAGATCATCGTCACAACAAAGCTATGGAGTCTATAGGAAAGGGATTGTATTTAAAGAAAAATATCAAAGGAGGCTACGGCTTGTATCTGAAGAAAGAAAAAAAAAACTTCCAATAAAGCTACCCAATAGACCACTAACTAACATCGATTTAATTAATTATGCAAAGAAATTAAAAATACCATATTTTCGTGGTGTTTTTATGCGAGATAGTCTTCCAATTAACGGATCTAGAAGATGCGAGTGTTCAATTGTTAATTTAGATATATCGCAAAATGCTGGAACACATTGGGTAGCTTATAAAAAGATAAATAACAACGTAGAGTATTTTGATTCATTTGGTAATTTGAAGCCGATGAAAGAGCTTGTTAAATATTTTGGTTCAGGTGTTAGAATTTTCTACAACAATAATCAATATCAAACATATAATCAAATTAATTGTGGACATCTGTGTTTGGAATTTTTATATAATGGCAGCTTACTTATCCAAAGAGGCACTTAATATCATTGAAATACTTATGGAAAATATTTCACCTTCAGTTTGGTATAAACTGCCATGTGAAATACGTGAGGATTTAAAAGAATATTTACCATGCAGTATAGATCCGGATTGTCATGAATGGTCAGATGTTTGTGGAAATATGACGTCAAAATGTCTATTTTGTTTTATATGTTATAAATAAATTTAATGATTAGCATATTAGTCTATTATTTAAATCATAACATTTTCTGATAATGGTTAGTCATGTCGCAACTTTTAACCTTAACGAGTACCAATAACGAGTTCTCTTTTACACCGTCAACACCTCTTGTACTTAATCCATATAAAAGTTACTATTTAGCAGTGCTAGGGTTTCATTCCTACAATTCAATACCTAATATTGATGGTGAAAAATTTTACTACTTCGAGTACGACAATTTAGAACAACTTAGAGAAAGAGAAATACTTCTACCTGTAGGTTGTTACGAGATTAGTGATATAGCTGCTTATATAAAAAAACAATTGATGTTAAAAAAAAACATTGCTGAAGAAGATTTTTTCTTAGAACCAAATAATAATACCCTTCAGTGCGAAATTTATAGTAAACTATATGAAATCTCTTTTGAAAAGACTGATAGTCTTGCTAATCTCCTAGGATTTTCTAATAAAATATTAGAACCTGGAATAGTTCATTCTTCAGATCTACCTGTGAATATTAATAAAGTGACAAGTCTACTTTTTGACTGCAACATTACTGAAGGAGCTTTCTATGGAAATACACCAGCTCATATAATTTTAGATATTCCTATAACAGTAGATCCTGGTTTTGCTATCAACGAGAGACCTATCAATCCAATATATTTGCCTATAAAGAATTTGAAAGAAATTAATCACATCATTGTAAGGGTGTCTGATCAAGATTTAAGACCTGTTAACTTTCGCGGAGAAAGAAGCACCCTTCATCTAGTTTTACAAGAACGATAAATGGGTCTCATTATAGAACATAAAAGGACGGTTCCAACTAAAAAATCATCAGTTTTATCTAGATCTTGCAAGCATCGTAAACTAACTAGAGTAAACAGAGATTTTTTACAATCGATTGGACTTAAAGTTAAATATGGTAAACCGTAAATATATACGATCTGAAGTTGAATCTAAGCGACTTAAAGTTGACCCCATTTTTGATCTACATCGTGAACCAAAGTATGATGATTCGATTAGAAAAGAAGAATTTAGATCGTACACTCCATATGTGAAATCATTTAATAACAATGATGTCGTAGAGTTTGTAATAAATCAAGCTGATTCGTTTTTTGCTCTACATGAATCTTTATTAGAAATTAAAGGTAGATTAGATATAGTTGGAGGTGGAAACGTACATCTAGCTCCCAATTTTGGGGTATTTCTATTCGATTCCTGTTCATATAGTGAAAGTTCAAAAGAAATTGAAACAGTGAGAGATCCCGGAATTGTTAGCGCCGTACGTAGTATGCTATGCTATCGCAGTGATTATGCAAGATTTATGAGTATTGCTGGATGGAATTTTCCTAACCATCCGTTCTTAAATGAAGATGATAAATCTTTTAGTTTGTTGATTCCTCTTAAACATATTTTCAACATTTTTAATGATTATACAACAATAGCTTATGGGAGACAAACATTTCGTCTCGTACGAGCTAGTTACGATAATGATAGTATTATTGTAAATGAGGTAGGTGCTGGTAGTACCGCAACTACAACAACTGTTAAGATTATTATAAATAGTATGGAACTGAAAGTGAAACATGTGTTTCCCAATGATGAAATTAAAATTAAATTGATGGAACCTATTAAAAATAATATACCAATATATATTCCATTCAGAAAGTGGGATCTTAATGAACTACCCTCAATTAAAGACGGTGCAAGAAGAGAAATCTGGAATGTTAAAACAAGCTCATCAATTGAAAAACCGCGTTATGTTATAGTAACATTTCAAACTGAGAGGCGCAATAGAAAAGAAAAGGATTCAACAATTTTTGATAATGTTAATATATCAAGTGTTCGAGTATCTCTTAATGGTGAATATTGGCCTAATGAAAGAATGCAACTGGACTTTGAGAAAAATGATTATGCTGCAGCTCATTATAACTACACTGAATTTTATCCTAGTTATTCATATTCGACTGAGAGACGATCACTTTTAGATTATCAAGCATTTAAAGATCATGCCTTATTTGTAATAGATTGTTCAAAACAAGAAGATGGAATGAAATCTTCAACTGTCGATATAAAATTAGAAATTGAAGCTAACAATGGTTTTCCAAAAGATACAAAAGTATATTGCATCATTATTCATGACTGTTTAATGGAATATTACCCTCTTACGGAGGTAATCAAGAGTATAATATAAATACCTAATTTAAATGTGTTATATTACCTATGTAAATATTATACTTTTTTATAATAAAAAAATAATAAAAAAAATGTGGTTATTAATAATAAAACAATTTTACAATTATTAAAAAATATATTTAATATTTTATACTTCTATAACTTCAAATGAAGCCGCAGGCTTCGGTTTTCCGGTGTCCACTAACCCGTGGAACACCAAGCCATATTTTTGGCTTTTAAATTCTTCCATGAATGGTGTATAATCTTCAACCACACGTTCTGGTAGAAAAACAACCATATCCAACATTTCTAAAAGTACAGTTTTCCCATAGTTTGATTTCACAATTTTTGCATCTAATATTTGATATGATGTGCCCACCTCCAAGGAGGATAACTTCACCACAGGTTTCTTTTGCGATAAAACAGACGATTTGTTTATTTTAGAAAAATCCATCTATAAGAAATAAATAAAATTGTAAGTATATAAATATCGTAAAGCTCATTATATATAAAAAACAGATAAAATGTATAATAAATAAATAAGTCAATAAATTAATAAAAAATCATGTATACCTAAAGGATATAGAATAGTAGACGCATATATATAACTGATAAAATGTATAATAAATAAATAAATAAATAAATAAATAAATAAATAAATAAATAAGTGAATAAATTAATAAAAAATCATGTATAAAGAGTATAGAATAGTAGACTTACTGTAATAATTATAGGTAATAGCACTTCAAGAAACAACTGGAACTAACTTAATAAAATTGAATATTTCGCTTATATTTATACCCACTCTTTATATTAAAATCTAATTTACAAGAAAAAATAAATATAAAGTAAATAATTTTAGGGAAATTTTAGTATAGGGCAAATTATATATAAAGTACTTTGTAGGAATTTTTACTAATTAATTTTTAATGGGAAAGTTAGAATATAAAGTATATGACAAATTATATATAAAGTACTCGAGGAAATTTTTACTATTTAATTTTGGTAATGTGAAATTTAGTATATTAAGTATCGATTTAGAGTCGAATATGACAAATTATATATAAAGTATTTGGAGAAATTTTTACTATTTAATTTTGGTAATGGGAAATTTAGAATATTAAGTATCGATTAAGAGTCGATTATATTTTTTTTATCTGTAACACTTTAAAAATTAATAAATTTCCGTTAATATATTTATTGTTAAATACTTAAACGTAAATTAATGACTTTATATTTCATATTTTCTAATTATGATTGAAAAAACTATTTAAAATATGGTGTTAACAGTATGAGAGTCTTTATTGTCAAAGATTTCATAGAAGTTGGTTGATTTTAATAGTCTGCGAAAAGTGATAATTGAAGTGTGTGTATAAAATTTTTTGGTAAGTTTTTTTATTAAATAATTTTAAATAGCTATAACTGTTTATATGGATTATTTTGTATCATATTGAATTTCAAATTAATGTTTTTTTTTTTACTAATATATTTTTTTTTTTTAAATTTTATTATAATATTTTACCATTATTATTTTTAAAAATTAATTATTTAATATTTCTCTTGCAGTGTAGTTACCTACTTTATATCAGACACATAATTAAATTTCTTTTTTTCTATCTAACTATTTAAAATTTAGCATTATGTCAATAATTACTGATCTTATTCAACATATAACAGCTATTTTAGGATTTATAAGTATTACCTATGATGGTAAAACAGTGGAGGAGGGGTTGCTGGAATGTACAAAGGCTGTCAGAAAGATAAATAAAGATATTAAAAATGCTACTTCCATGGGCGAAAGACAACACCTAGAGGCTTGTTTAAGAAATGTTAAATCGTTAAGATCTCAGATTAAATTAACAAAACAGAGAGGATCTGGAATTATGACTAGGGCAAAAGAGTCTGGAATTAAAAAAGTAGAATGGGATGATTTGACTTCAGCTTTTAAGTCTAGAATTCGAACTGGAGTCATTTCAAACCTTAAACATAAAGATCCTATAGCATTTCTTGTCGATTGTAAGACACTCTTCAAACGTAGAATTGGTAACGCACTCAAGAAAGATGAGTCTGTTAAAGTGAACACAGTTTTTTGTGGTGAATTTGAGATATATAGAGGCCTACAGATCATAACTGAATATAAATATTTCACCACAGCTAACTGCCCCATCTATAGAGATACAAATTTAAATAACTGGTTTGATGATAATGTGACAAAACTTATTCTAAAAGACCTGGAAGAATTCCAGGAACGTGATAGCGGGTGGTCGTTAAAAAGAGTAGTAAACTTGGGCGTAAATATTAATAAATTTGTTCCACAACTTGGATCATCATATATTGAACTACCACCTCAAATTAAAAGAAAAGAAGCATGCATTAATGTTAAAAATGATGATCAAGCCTGCTTTGCATGGGCAATTACATCAGCTTTGTATCCTGTTAATAATAATCCGCAAAGAACAAATAAATACCCACATTATTCTGAGGTATTAAAACTTAAAGGTATTCAGTTTCCTATAACTATCAAGCAGATTCCAAATTTTGAAAAAATGAATAACATTTCTATCAATGTTTATATCCTAAAAAAGTATAATAAACAATTTTCGACCCTCCCTACATATTTAACAGCGGAAAAGAAAGATAAGCATGTAAATCTGCTTCTAATACAAGATCAGTATGACAAAGAGTCTACTAAATATCATTACGTTTGGATAAAGAATCTTTCACGACTTTTGTCTAAACAACTCAGTAATGAAAATGGTCAAAAGTACTTTTGTGATAGATGTTTACACTACTTCCGTTCGGAAGATAAGCTAAGTAAACACATAGTAGACTGCATTAAAAGAAATGATACCGCCACCAAAATGCCTACAGATAGCAAAAAGATGCTTAAATTTAAGGATTTTAAAAACAAAATAAAAGCCCCCTTTGCTGTATATGCAGATTTAGAGAGTATTTTAAAGCCTTGTGCAGAAAAGACTGCTTATCAAAAACATATTCCAGCAGCAGTAGGATATTATTTTAAATCTTCTTATGATAACAATCTATCATTCTACCGTTCATATCGAGGATCCGATTGTATGCAGTGGTTTGCTGATGAAATGAATCAACTTGCTGAGGATGTCTCTACTATATATCTATGTCCGTATAATATACACATGACTCCTCAACAAGAGAGTGATTTTCAAGCATCCACCCGCTGTCATATTTGTGAACAACCCTTTAAAGTTGGCGAGAAAAAAGTGAGAGATTATAATTACTTAATTTCTGAAAATAATTACCGTGGAGCTTCACATAATGAGTGTAATGTTAATTATCAAGACACGCACACAATCCCGGTAATCTTTCACAATTTGAGTGGTTATGACGCACATTTCGTGATAAAAGATATTGCAACCCGAATGAAAGGATCTATAGACTTACTGCCTCTCACTAAAGAAAAATATATTTCGTTTACGAAGCATATTGATGAAGCTCGAATTCACTTTAGATTCATTGATAGTTTTAGATTTATGGCATCATCCTTAGATAAATTATCATCTTCTTTAACAAAATTTACAAATCTGAGGTCTCAGTTTAATAACATACCTGAAGATAAGTTTAATTTGTTAACAAAGAAAGGTGTGATGCCATATGATTACATCAATAGTTTTGATCGTTTTAGTGAATCCTGTTTACCTCATCAAGATGCTTTTTATAACAAATTAGATAATAAAGCTTGCCCCCGCCGTATGTATAAAAGAGCACAACAAGTATGGTCTTCGTTTAACTGTAAAACTCTAGGTGATTATGTAGACTTATATATGAAAACAGACATTCTACTCCTAGCAGATGTCTTTGAACAGTTTAGATCGAGCTGTCTTAAGACGTATGATCTAGATCCAGCCCACTATTTTACGCTACCCGGATTTACTTGGGATGCTATGTTAAAGTTTACGAAACAGGAGTTAGAACTTCTTACTGATATGGATATGTTTTTGTTTGTAGAGCGAGGCATTCGAGGTGGTCTCAGTCAAGTCTGCTCTAAAAGAAGGGTTCATGCAAACAATAAATATATGTTGAATTATAATCCTGCAAAACCGGAAAACTATTTAATGTATTTTGATGTCAACAATCAGTATGGTTGGGCTATGAGTCAAGCTCTTCCATATGGAGAATTTGAGTGGGTGGATTCAAATATTGATGTCACTACAATTGCTGATGATAATAATGTAGGTTACATGCTTGAAGTTGATTTAGAGTATCCACATGATTTACATGATAAGCATAAAGATATACCTTTCTGTCCAGAACATATCAACCCTAAGACTATGAAGCCTCCTGCAAAGTTAAAAGAGAGTACTAAACTTATGGCTACACTTTATAATAAAGAGAAATATATCATACACTATCGATCACTAAAACAAGCTTTAGAACATGGCTTGAAATTAACGAAAATACACAGAGTATTAAAATTTAAACAGTCTCCTTGGTTGAAACCGTATATTGATTTAAATACGGAGCTTAGAAAAAAAGCTAAAAACGAATTTGAGAAGAATTTATTCAAATTAATGAACAATGCTGTTTTCGGTAAAACTATGGAGAATGTAAGAAAAAGGGTTGATGTAAAACTTCTTACCGAATGGGAGGGTCGTTATGGAGCTCAATCATATATATCTAAGCCTGAATTTAAGAATTGTATAATATTTGACGAAAATTTGGTGGCGATAGAGATGAAAAAAATTGAGGTTTATCTAAATAAACCTATATATGTAGGGCAAACAATTTTGGATCTTGCAAAGACTACAATATATAGCTTTCAATATGATTATTTACAAACACGATTTGGAGAAAACTGCTCTACTTGCTACAGTGATACAGATTCCGTTTTATTAGAGATACGAGGAAAAGATCCTTATCAAATTATAAAGAATGATTGTGAGAAATACTTTGATACTTCAGACTATCCTACAAATAATGTGTATGGAATACCGCAACTAAATAAGAAAGTTTTAGGTATGATGAAAGATGAAAATAATGGATGCATTATGACTGATTATGTAGGACTGAGATCAAAATTATATACTATGAAAGTGGCCATCTCAGAAGATGAGGTGCAAAAACTGAGGGCAAAATTAAAAGACGAAGAATATGATGATGATGAGATTGAAAAAAATGTTATGAATTATGGTGTAACCAAAAAAGCAAAGGGGGTTAAAATGTCGATAGTAAAAAATAGTATAACTTTTAATGACTATATTGAATGTTTAGAAACATCTAGAAGTAAGACCACTTCACAGAATCTCATACAATCGAAACATCATAAAGTCTTTTCAATAGAACAAAAGAAAATTGCTCTCAGCTCTGATGATGATAAAAGATATCTGATACCAGGGAAAGATGAGACATTACCATGGGGGCATTACTCTATTAACCCTAAAATAAATGTTTATGATGATGATCAAGTAATGGATTGTTTATAGAGTTCAAAATTATTATTTTAAATTTAAATTATTTACATAAAATTGTTTTCTTTTTTTTTTATCATAATTTAGTATAATTGTAATATAATAAAACTACTTGTTTTATATAAATTAGTATGTATAAGCGTGTCTGATATTATGAAGTTTGATCAAATTGGATAGAAATTTACGTACGACTATGGATTAAAAATGAAGATGGAATATATAAAATGCAGTCTGATAATAGATGAGAGATATATGGATAAAATAATTCTACAAACTGTTTTGAAAATATTTTTAAGACCAAATTGGATAGAAATTTACGTACGACTATGTATTAAAAGATGAAGATGTAATATATAAAATGCATTCTGATAATGGATGAGAGATATATGGATGAAATAATTCTACAAACTGTTTTGACAATAATATAAATTTTTTGAGTTGGATATTATATAGGTGAGTCTAAAAGTTACTTTAATAATTTTTTATTATAATAATGTTTTTTCTTATATATGATTTTAGATCGATTTCAAACAGATGGGAATAATATTTAATCAATCCGGAATCAATCAAAATTTTTATATAAACCTATCATATAGATAAGAAGATTAAAAGTGATTGTTTAAAAGGAGAAATATTAGATTGAAACCCCACTTATCCAGCCTTAAAGCTTAATATAAAACGAAACTTTTATACAAATTTTCAGTTTCATAGAAGGCATCATGAGAATAGCACTTGTAGATATTCAAGGAATTATCTTTGAGGATATATTTTATCCGAAAGAATTGTCTATACTGATTGGAAAACATATTACTAGTTTTCTGTTTAAACCACCAGTACCCTTCCACACATTGAGTTCTAAGGATAAGAGAACTAATAATTATGTTGAAAAATATGTTCATGGAATAAAATACGACTCTGGTGATATTGAATATAATGAAATTAATAACATACTGGAAAAATATTTATTAAATTCAGCAGACTGCATATACGTCAGAGGTAGTCAAAAACTAAATTTTTTAGAAACCAAATGTCGAGAACTTGGAATTTCGACAAATATTTACGATGTTACAAAATATGATGGAACCCCCTGTTGTACTGACGTCTTTCAACCTGTATTCACTCAATGTTTCAACCACGCTTATGGAAAATATATGTGTACTCAACATAATGTAAATTGTTTAAATAATTGGTTAAAAAATGTTGTCTTACCATTTTAAATATATATTTTTTAATAAAACAAACTTCTTATTATTATATTTTTTTATTCTTTAATCCTATAATCACCCTAATGATTTTTAATAGTGGTATAATGCTTATCAATATATTACTCTTAATATTAATTATTTCAAACATGGCTACTCAATATCAAATTATGGGTGGGGTTTATTAAATATTTATCAATTATATATTTTTATTATAATGTAATTATTTCATAATAATAGTTGTGGGGCTAATTAAATAATCATCAATCAGAACGAAGCAATGGGGGTAGTAAACATCAAAAAATAATTAAATAAATACAAAATGGGTGGGGTTTATTAAATAATAAACAATCGGAAGCGGATAATGGGGCACTTGTAATTAAGTAATTAAGGGTCGGAGATTGTCAACCAATCAGAATCAAGCAATGGGGCATTTGTGACAAAAGTTGGTAGCACTGTAAAGTTGGTAGCATGTAAAGTTGGTACGATGACAGCGAAGTGCGAAAAAAAATTCAAAAATATACAAAAAGAAGAATTGGCTGCTTGCGTCGAATGTAAAAGGTCAAAAGTTGGTAGCACTGTAAAGTTGGTAGCATGTAAAGTTGGTACGATGTCAGCAAAGCGCGAAAAAATTCGAAAATATACAAAAAGAAGAAAAGAGGGTTGGCTGCTTGCGCCAAACGTCAAAGGCCACTCGAAAATTGACAGTTGTCTGCTAGCAGTCAACCAATCAGAACCAAGCAATGGGGGATTTCTAATTATTAAGTAATTAAGGATTGGAGATTGTCAACCAATCAGAACGAAGCAATGGGGCATTTCTAATTATTAAGTAATTAAGGGTCGGAGATTGTCAACCAATCAGAACCAAGCAATGGGGCATTTCTAATTATTAAGTAATTAAGGGTCGGAGATTGTCAACCAATCAGAACCAAGCAATGGGGCACGAGTAATTAACAAGTCATTAATAATAATTAAGAGGCGGAGTCAGACAGCCAATCAGAACGAAGCAATGGGGCACTAGTAATTAACAAGTCATTAATAAGCAATTAAAGGGCGGAGTCTGTCAGCCAATCAGAACCAAGCAATCAGGTTAAAAGTGAAAGTGGGTGGGGCCGGGTGGGGCTATGACGTCAGACGACCTTGAACGGTAACAAAATTCGCTTTTCGGACCTTCATAAGAAAAAGCATGGGATTTTGGGCTCGTTCTCTTGTAGGTCCTTTACTCGGGCAACTCTGCTAATTTGATCCTAAAGAGATGTTCCAATTGGCAATGACCTGTTAAGATTCCAACAGTTATTCGGAAAATTTATGTTGTCTTATGTCTTATATTTTCTTGCTACTTCCTCGCCGGGATGAGGTAATAACTCTCTGGCCAGTCTATAGTTCGTTATTTCATGCCAGAACTGTATAAAGTTTTGGTGAGAGTGCTGTTTGA
The DNA here is from genome assembly GCA_964028335.1 of Altica lythri. Classification (NCBI taxonomy): domain Eukaryota; kingdom Metazoa; phylum Arthropoda; class Insecta; order Coleoptera; family Chrysomelidae; genus Altica; species Altica lythri. Next base: position 18,304,359 of record OZ034801.1, on the reverse strand, counting down.
TAAGGTCCACGATAGCGGACATAGATATAGATAGCTTGGTCGATAAGCAAGGGCTAACATATTTGTAGCCCGCAGCACTCCTTGCTAAATTGTTTGAAATGCGGTTGCCTTTTAGAGTTCGCATGTACTTTGATCCAGCTCAGAGTGACCACGTTATTCTGGCTGGCCTCAATTAGAATTTGGTGACATTCTGGTATAAAACTTGAAATAATACGTGGTCTATTCAAGGCCAGTAGAGATTGTCGGCAGTCCGTGTAAATATTTACATTCCTTCCTATGATGTTCCTATTGATTAATTCTTTTCCAGCCATCGTTATGCCTATGAGTTCTGACTGAACTTTAATGGAGACATAACCTGCAGACTATGCGGCAGGGAACCTGAAGCAGTTACCATTTCAAGGCACTTGATTGCAAAAGAAATGGCACCCATTCCTTATTCCTACACAAAATAATAGAGAAGGGGGTACTAAGATCCTGGAGTGAGTGACATGAATTATTGGAAGGAGTACAATAGGCCTTACTAGACTACAGTACGTCCTGTGACTATATGTCAGTAGGCTTCCATCTTAAAAAAAGTGAGCTAGTACCTACTAGAGCATTTTCACAATTATATTTGGAGTTTTGTAAAAGAGTTACCAGTTCTGAGTCAACATATTATTAATAAATCTTGCAAATTCGTTAAGAAAAATTGTAATGAGCAAACATTCCATGTTCAGAAAGTGTCCCTAAGAATCAAATCTAAAATTTCCCTAGGAATGACGATGTTATTTATTATAGTTAAAAATCTTGTAATAAACATTTGAGTCGTTCCTCTTAACTCATTAATTGGAGACAGAAGTGATTTCTACCTGCATATGCTTGCAAATAAGATGTAAAAAAATTACCGAGACTTAATTATTCCAAAAACTCGTTTATCGTTGTACGAGTCGGTATCGATTTTTAGTGCATTTCGCGGGTTTATAGTGCCCTAAATCAGCATTATCAAACACACCGTTCGGTTTATGCATTATCTGAAACTCAATGCGTATTTCAGTAAAAATTTGTTTCAAGCTAAACTCTATAAATTTGAACAGATTTTAAAATTCGGCGTCCGTAAAATGATTAACTTTTTAATGCGGAATTTATTTTATGAGTTTTAAGCAAGGCAGATTAAGGCATAAATCTATGTAGGTATAATTTACTTGTAATATATCAATTTCTTGACGTTTAAATAGTTGCGTGATTTACCTTAAAGCTATATAACGATGATTTAGGTCCTTGACTGACTAAATCCAAATCCCTTTGTTACTTGTGCACACTTATCTGTATCTCTTTGAGATGCAAAACGGAGTTCCTGTGTTTATTTGTTTGGAAGGCGCTGCCTCCTCTTCTCTTAAATACTCGTTCTTCTACTAAATTAATTTCGAATTCATTGTAGATTCCCCCGGGCCAATCTTCGAGGGCAATTGCAGAGACTGTCTCTCTTTTATGTCTTTGTCCTTTTCCCACCCTTTCGATTCCTTATACTTTATTAAAAATATGGACAAGAATACTACATTTACTCGGTAACTAGATTTAATAAAAGGGATTCGCCATGCTGAAAAATCCTCCGGAATGGAATCCGTTAATGAACCACTTGTTTCCACAGAGGTTGGTGTTAAAATATTTTATACTTTTCTTTTCTTAGAGACTGAATTTAATTTTATGAAACGCTGTTGGGAGTATAAAATTTCGAGGGTATCAGAAGCTCTTTTTCTGAATTATATTTTTTTTTTCATAAAGTACAGAAAAATTGTTAAATATTAAAAAAAGAGATACGAAGAATAAAATAAAGTACATTTTAGAAAAAAATATACTCATTAAGATCTAATACTCTAAGATTATACACACGTACTCAAAATCTAACGTATTTCAAATGTATTTTCTGTAAGTGATATGTGGGAAAAGGTAAATGAACAAAGATATCAAAATGCATATCCTTAACGAATCTGGATAGAAACCAAACAAAGATTAATCGGTAAAAAGAACATTCTGCCATGGATTTTGCTCCCACATAACATGTTCTTGTGCCCAGTCGTAGTCTACTGGTGCTTTTTCTACGATTTAAAGGTTGGCATACCCAATTGCTTCCGGCACGTTCAAGGAACTTTGGAACCAGAAAAAATCACAGGAGCTACAGAATGGGGAATTTTGTAGGGCGGTGCCAGCGACCGATGCTAACATCATCCAAAATTTCTCATCCACTCCCTGAAAAGGACATAAATCCTACAACAGGGTCCTTATATCCAACACTCCCACCAACACCACACAACTCCTCTATATCTACTCTATTCTTGTATACTTGTAGGCCTTCGGCTAACTAAATTACCTTGTTTCAACCTTTTGTAGGTGGTATACTTATCTGGAAATAGTCACATTATGAGCTCCATGGAGATGATTAATTAACAGCCGTGCCGTCACTGTGCGATTTCTTCGCGCTTCTAACTAAACATACCGGTCCATATGAGGTGTTGTCATCCTTGATCGTCCCAAAAGCCTTTCCCGAACGCTTCTCATTTCACGATAACGAGTCCAGAGTTATGTGATAACGTGAATGGTTTCTATAGAGTTTGCCACATGAATTTGGCTCATTCCTGCCTCAATTATCCCGACAACACTCAACATTTCGTTTTTGGCCAAATGACGTCGAGGCATGTTGCAAAAATTTGTCAAAACACCTTTGCAAGAAAGTTATTATCTAAATTTGAGGATGTTTGTATAATCTGTAGATTCTTTTTTGATACGTCTATTGTTTTTACCTTGAAAAACTATGTTCTATCGTTTAGTCATTAACATCTGCGGGCTTAAGTCATGTTTAACTGTAAATTGATGGTCTCTGTTTTTACCTTCAAAAGGTATTTTGTTTGTTTATTTTTTAAGATTGATAGATAGTTTATACCTTTAAAACTTTACTTACTCCAGTATCCTCATGTTTTATCGATACAAATTTAAAAAGTTACTAAATCTAGTGTAATTTGCTAGAATCTATTGATAAAATTATGCTCGTAAACTTATTTAACGGATTGTGAACACATAAAAACTAATGTAAATTTCATGAATCATTAATAGGTTCATCCTCATTTTCAACTCTGTTATTAATAGAGTTATCGTTTGTCTATATCTAAGTTTATAATAGCACCTTTTCAAAATCAAGCCTATTAAAGTTAGTTATTATCGAAATTTTATCAAATTATTAAATCAAACCTACTTCAAACGTTGATAATCGTGTCAAAATTCTTACTAAATACCTATGATCGATTTAGGTCTATCAATTTCAAAGAATTGCTATAATTAAATTAACGTAGGCATTTTTGCAACACAATCGCTGTGTAGAATTTGATGAAACTGTAATTATGGATAATTACGGTGTTGCCACAATTTGTGCAATATTATTATGCAGTTCATAATGTTTCCCGAAGCTACCCTGTTATTACAATCCTATACCTATGCCTATATATACACCAATTTGGCTAATACGTGGTCCGGCGGCACGTCTAATTATCTTACCTGAATTTATTTAGTCGATTACTATTGATGATTATTGACCTTAATTATAAAATTTTACCTGCGTTTTCTATACTGACCTACATTAATCAATGCACATAATTAAAATTTGATTTTTCATTGCTGTTCTTGTTGTATTTTTAGTACTTGTCTGGGATTTTCTCGTAGATTTTGTGTTCCTTATCTTCACTTTCTTAGGGTAATTTTTTTCTGTGATACGGTTTTCTGTAGATATAGGTGCGAGTATCCAACGGTCTTTTGGGGGGCCAAATCTAAACTTACAGATGGGAGGATTATCGTGTCATAATCTAATATAGCCTTTTTGTCAGGTTGCAATAGTCTTAGACAAAGTTAAAGGCACCCGAAAGTTTTTCCGCGACACATTGTGACCGAAACAAACTCCTTCGTATCATGGATGATTTGATGTTCATTCTGAATAATGGTATGCATTAGAAAGATCTTCTGGAAATTGTTTGTGGTTGGTTGATGTAACAAACCTTTTTTAAGGCCGTAATAAAGCTATACTAACTTGTTAGGCGTCTTCATAGTGCTCTAGGCTAAGAAAATGTCTTGGAGTTTATTTGGTTGTGATTTCAATAGTATTTCCTTTTCTAGTTCTGGGTGCCAGAACCCTCGTGTTTTATCAGTGTTACTAAGATTTTTAGCTTCATTTCTTATGCCAAATCTGAAGTAGAGGTACATATAGCTCAAGGTCAGAGATTCATCTAAAGATAAAGTAAAAAAGCGTCTTAATGATTTGTGTAGACAAAGTTGATGATGGCCATGCAGAACGCTTATTCTTTAGTGGTACGGCTCTCAAGACTTAATAAAATGACCAAAAAAGAATCTGCAACTAAATTTTCTGGACCAGAATTAACAAAATAGTTTATTAAAAAAAATCTTCTAGAAGTTGGGTGATGAAGTATGATGTAGCGAACCTTTGCCTAGGCTGTAACAGAACTGCGCTAAGTTAGTAGGCCTTTTTACAGCTTTATAGGCTAAGTAAACTTTTCAGAGATGATTTGGGGGTACTTGCTTCTTGTCTGATAAGGTTTCCTCTAGTATTTTCTTATCTGTTAATTGGGTTTGCGAAGACCCTAGCGTTTTATGAGTGGTCCCAAGATTTTTGACTCCATTTCTTGGGCCATATATGAAGTATAGATTTCTAAAGTTAAAGATCAAAATATCATCATGAGATAAAGTAAGGTAGCCGTTGTGTAAGGTTGCAATAATGTTTTAATGATTTGTCTTTGATAAAGTTTAGAGAGGCTTACCCATGGGGAATTGTGAACTAAACAAATTCCTTCATACAATGTGGAGAGCTTCTTTAATTGCACAGCTTTTAAGGTAATGGTCGAAGGAGTCAATAAACTGAGCTAAAAAATCTGCAACTTCATTTTTAAAACCTAAAACAACACCATAATCCATTCTAAAAAATTGTATATATTGAAAGATCTTCTGGAAGCTGGCTAAGAAAGGATGATCTAACAAACTTTTTCTAAGGTTGCAACAGAGCAACACTAGCATGTTATAGTAATTTTCATAGCGTTATAGGCTAAGCTAACTTTTTAGATATGATTCAATTTTGGGGGTAGGTACTTGCTTCTTGTCTGATTAGGTTTCCTCTAGAATTTTCTAATCTATTAATTGGGGTTGCGTTATATGAGTGCTTTCAAAATTTTTAACCCCCATTTCTCGGGCCTATTCTGAAGTATGGATTTCTTAAGCTAAGATAAAGTAAGGTAGCCGTTTTTAAGGCTGCAATAGTGTTTTATTGATTTGTCTTTGATAAAATTGAAGACAGCTTCCCCGTGAAAGATTGTGAACAAATTTCTTGGTACCATGGGTGATTTTTGAAATAATTTGATAGTCATGTCGAGCTTTTATTCTTTAGTGGTACAACTTTCAAGGTTAGCACTACGGGATGTTTAAAGGAGTCAATAACTTAGCTAAAAAAGTTTGCAACTACATTTATAGAACCAAAAACAACTCCAGAGTTCCTCTTAAAGAATTAAATCTATTACAAAGATCTTCTGGAGACCTGCTGAGGAAGGTTGATTTAACAAACTTTTTCTAAGGTTGTAACAGAGCTACACTAGCCTGTTGGATCTTTTAAGGGCATTATAGACTAAAACAACATTTTTATTAATCTAAATCCTGAATAATGGCCAGGTTAAAGGGAGGTAGTATCTTGTTTTATAAGTATCTACTTAAGACACATTTAATTACATTAATCTCATATTCATACTTTTAAATTTTTTCTAATGCTTTGCTTTATTAAGTATGGTATCGTAGGATTAAATAAATCTTAAAAAATGGGCATTACATGCGATTAGTAAATATTTTATATTCGTCTGTTGATGGCTAGTATAATTTATTTTAAAAAATGCAGATAGGTATCAAAAAATTCTTTTGTTGTAAAATTTATGAACCTTAAACGTGTAATATAGTATAAAATATTCTTAATATATGGATTTTACAAATAGCTAAGCTGTTTTATTATGATGTGTGAAATTAATTCTGAATTATAATTGAGAGAGGTTAATTGATTTTCGAATATTTTTCACTAATTTAAAATTATAAAATCACCATCTATTAAAGACGCCATCAAATTGGCAACAATATTTTTTTATAGATTTTAAACTGTTATTAGAATTAATGAGATAAATTATAAAAAACATTAATTTTATGAATAAATTTTATACCTCACAAGTTTCTATCAAACACACCGAACAAGTAAATGACACATTAACATAAACTTCAAGTTTAAAACAGCCATCTTTATTATTATTGCTTTGCAAATACTAAAATGGTCGCGTAAACTTAAAAAATATTGTAAATTTATTTCTTGTTTAACATTCCCATTCTAACTTTTAAAACAAACTAATAACAATTACAAATTTCTTTAACTTTTTATAATATAAAATTATATTATCATCTTGTGGTGCGCACTTCCTGTGTATCGCCAAAATCATCAAATGAATTTTTGTAGTATCTCTCTATCCTTAAACTTTTTTAACATCATGAAAAGCTGTTTTAAAAGGTGTCCATTATGGTCTCAAATGAATGATTATCTGCTTTGCAAAACGTGTTATCAGAGATCTTCAGAAGGTGGAGATGTTACAGAAGATTTTGTTAATTAAACGAGAAGAGCACTTATTGTTCTTAATAAAGTTGCAAAAATATGCGAAAGCATCGGAAGATTCACTTCTTACGAACTCTCTCAGACAATGAACTTAAAGTTATCTTTCAATAAAAAGTGACTATCAAAAGTCTCTTGATCTGGAAAAATGTCGCAAAATGAGAGTGAAGAGCTTTTCCAGAGTTAGATAGATGGATACATATTCATTGGGTTGGCTGTTAGCCTGTATCACTACGACCTTTACAGATCTATTGTGAACAACCATCATCTCTAGAATAGGATTAGAGCACCTTGTTTAGCCCTGCCCTCTTAATGAGACTTGTTTAGCCCTGCCCTCTTAATGAGACTTAACAGTGTTGACAGTAACCTCTTCACGTAAGTTGGAGCTGCTATGGTTTCTCCTCTCCCAATACCAGATACCGGGTCCTTGCAAGGACATGAAATGCGGTTTCCTTCTCCTCTTGGCAGTATCGACAGATGTTTTCCACTGCTAAGTTCAGCTGACAATGTCCTGTCAAGAGACTGAAAATCATTCTGACGTAGTTTCGCCTTTGTGTCTCCGAGTGTCCTTTTATGAAGACTTTGGCTTGTCGCTTGCTCGGTGTTTTTCCCTACCATTCGTGGGACTTCTCTAGCCTCCATTTCTCAATGGCTGCCTTTCTGCCCCGACAACTGGTTCCGGTCCGGGCCAATCATTAGGATATTAACTCTCGCTATAGCCAATTTATCAGCCTTCTCATTGCTCTGAAACTGAAAGTGTCCTGGTACCCATACCAGTGTCAGAGAAATCCAACTTGTGGCATGTGTAAGGGCCCTAACGCAGTCCCACACCAGTTCTGAGCTTATTTGTCCCGAGATTATCACCTTTAGACCCTATTTCAGTTCTTACCAACCCTCTTAGACAATGAACTTTCCATTATTCAAACGTTATTAATAACAGTTACCCCTCAAATGATTATCAAAAGTCTCTTAATCTGGAAAAATGTGGCATAATGAAAGTAAAGAGCTTTTCCAGAGTTACAAATTATGTCAAGTATGATCTAAAGAAAAAATTCTGATCGATATGATATTTTCAAAGTGCTGTTGATATGGCCTTAATTCAATATATTTCTACATCGAGTGACTTTTAATTTTATAAAACTCTCATCGTATAAAACACTACATACTGAGGAGTAACTATTTTTACTGCAATTAAATTATGCATCCTACTACCTACCCGAGAGCTTAATTAGGGTGAACCGACAGAAAAAAAACGAAGCTTAGCTTTAATGTCCTATAGCGACGGACAAATCGAGTTTCAGTTGTGGCCACAAAAAGATGTTTTCTGGCGACAAAAACGCTTTGTAGAGAAAAACAGCAAGTCACCGGGGCATATACCCGATGCCGTAGATGTAAAGGACACAAAAGGCGTGAAAGAAATATTTAACTAACATGACTATATTTAACTAGAGGTATTTCAACATCACAATATAGTGCAGGAAATAAAGGAAAAGGGTCAAATAAAAATACACTATGAATAGGATCTTCAAAACAAACATCGTATACTTTTTTGTCTTCTTTTTAGCTCTGGTATCAAAGTGGATAAATAATTTATTTAAAGTATTATCCATCTTTAGTTATACTTCTTTTCCAACTATTCGGTAATTTGTGGTCCCACCCCAGAAGAATTTTTGCTCTTTCGAGTCAAACCAACCAAACCAACCACTTCACTGCACTAGTTCATGTGGTTTATTTCTTTTGAGTCGTCTGGTCTGGTTCGTGTTGTCAAGTATCTAGAGTGAATCAACATTCACGTGTCCATGGAGCCTATATTCGCGGTTTCGGGCAAGCTTAGCGATAGTCTGTTTAACAGTATTGATCCCCAAGCCATCTACGAGGTTCCTTAATACCTTGTTCTGGAATCGTAGAATTATTTGTACATTACTTTCGCTAGCACACCCCCATAGTTGTATGCCGTAATTACAAATGGGCTTAAGGATTTGATTGTAGAGTAGCAACTTATTATGAACTGAGTGACGTCCAAGGAACCAATACATTTTTTATATCTGATTCCAAGCTCTTGTTTTTTCCTTTTAATGTGGGCTTTCCTCCTAAGTCTTGCGTCAAGATTGATGCTCAGATATTTTGCAGTATTCTCGTGTGGAACCTGGGCATCATTTATTTTATTTGAAAGTATTGACCCCTTTTATTAGTAAAATCAACATAAATCGATTTGGTTTCGTTCAACTTTATTCTCCAAGCTTTAGTCCAATTAGTGATCTGATCTATGGAGTTCTGGAGGTTATGCACTACTTCTTGATGATTATTTCCAACTGATATAAAGATTGTTGTATGAAACTTGTATTTTGATGAGTTGGAAATCCTTGTCAGATACGGTTTGTAGTGTAAACTGTCTTGGAATGTATTATATTTCTTATTTCTTGATAATTTTCCTGATCTATATTATAATGTGGAAGCAACGAGTCATCGTCAATATATATTCAAATTTTAATCCCCTCGAAAAGTCCCCCAACATTAGAGGCATCGGCGACGTGCTAGAGCCGGGTGCATTTCTGTGCACGGAATACAAAGATCAATCAAAAGCATTTTACTTCGAGTTTCGTCCATATTGAAAGCACGCACAACCACCCGAAAACGAGAACGGAATGCTTTTGTCAGACATATTTCACATAATTTTCATTACAAAACTTGTGCCTCCGAGTAAAAATTGTTCAAAAACATTGTCGCGGAATGAATTTCACGAGGGTTTAACACCGAGTGGTACATCATCGTATTTGCATTAGATAATCACGATATATGCTAATTTTTAAGTGAATATAGGAAACGGAAATGCTATAATTTATATTTATTACTTTATTTGTCATCCAAGTATTTGTTTACTTAAGAAAGTTTGATCTATAAAACATTAGTTGCTTTGTTGTCATATTGTATATTAAACATGTTACATTTTTATTAAAAGGATGATAATATTATATAGATCAAGATAAAAAATAGAGGTTTGTTTTGTAGTTGTAGTTCTAAGTTTAATGATACACATAAAATTTAGTACTTAAGACTTCGGTTCACGTTCTTATCGCTAGAAAAGTAACTCTTGTTAAAAAATACAAATCTTGGGATCCACTAATTTGTACAATTTCGCGTTCTGAGTGTACACGAATTTAAAAGAATTACAGAATGATATTAACTTTCTGTTTTTATTTATATGATTTCTTATAAAACGTTATATGCATATTACTCAAAAGAGAAAATATACGTAAGTGTAAAGTTATATTTGATAAATGTAACTCCGAAAGTGTACGAGTTGTACCTACACTTGCAGCGCGAAACGAAGTGAATATAAGTATGGATGTTTCCTCGTGGTTTTTCTACTTCACATTTGCGTAGTCGGTTAATGGATGCCGATTTTCTTCCGGGAATCACCGGTTCGTGCACTTCTTTTTTCTAGGGACAGAAAAATAACTTTGATCATGGATGAGTCAAACACTCGAAGCGCGAAACAAAGCGAATGTAAATGTGAATGCTTTCGCGTGTTTAACTTAGTTTCACATTCTTTGAGTTTGGAAGTCGATTAAGACTTGTGGACTTTAGCTCCTCATAATCCAATCTTACGAATTGTACACTCGCAGCGCGAAATCTGAGTGTGGATGCTTTTGTATGGGTTTCTCGGCTTTACATTGTTTTAGTTCGAAAGTTCATTTTTTGATTCGTTGAAAAAACACCGTTTCATGAATTTTCGCGACTCGAATCCGATCGTGGATGAGTTGTACATTAGTATCGCGAACTTACGCGAAGGTAAGTGTGGTTTTCTCGGTTTCACATTAATGGAGTTTGAAAGTCCATTTTCTGTTCTGTTGAAACAACAACTCTTTGTGAACTTTCGCACCTCCAATCCGATCGTAGACGAGTTGTCCACTCATAGCGCGAAACGAAACGAACGCAAATCCTTTCGCGTGGTTTTCTTTGCTACATATTCTTGAAGTTTGCATGTAAATTTTCTGTTTCGTTGAAAGAACATCGTTTCGCGCCACGTAATTCGACCTTTGACGAGTTGTACACTCGCAGCGCGAAACGAAACGAATGTTAGTATGGATGCTTCTATGTGGTTTTCTCGGCTTTACATTGTTGGAATTTGGAACTCCATTTTTTTTGTCGTTGAAAGAACATCATTTTGTGGACTTTCAAGCCTCGAATTCGATCTTTAACGAGTTATACATTCGCAGCGCGAAACGAAACGAATATCACTATGGATGCTTCCGCGTGCTTTTCTCGGCTTTACATTGTTGGAGTTTGAAATTGCATTTTTTGTTTCGTTAAAACAACACCGTATAGTGGACTTTCATGCCTCAAATCCGATCTTTAACGAGTTGTACATTCGCAGCGCGAAACAAAACGAATGTGAGTATGGATGCTTCTGCGTGGTTTTCTCGGCTTTACATTGTTGTAATTTGGAACTCCATTTTTTGTTTCGTTGAAAGAACACCATTTCGTGGACTTTCACGCCTCAAATCCGATCTTTAACGAGTTGTACATTAGCAGCGCGAAACGAAACGAATATCAGTATGGATGCTTCCGCGTGGTTTTCTCGGCTTTACATTGTTGAAGTTTGGAATTGCATTTTTTGTTTCTTTGAATCTGATTGTGGATGTTTCTACGTAGTTTTTTCTATTTCATACTTGCCTAATTTGAACCACCCGTTTGTGTACTTCTGTCTTCGAATGTAGACAACTATAGTAGATATTTGTATGTGAATTATGTTAATAAATGTAGTTGTTGTTGTATTTTATATTGATTCTGTTATTCAAATTATGTCTTTCAAAGCTTTATGTCTCTATTACTCAAAAGACAACATATACCTTAATATAAAGTTACATTTGACTTGTGTATTTATAAAATTATTATATCATTGTTAGAATTCTAGTGGTGTAACCTCAAAACTAAGTTCAAGCACAAATTTTGTGTTTCTATATATGTCAGTAAGTTCGTGGCTGGCATAAAGATTCGCAATTTAATTAAGAGCGAAGAGAGCGAAACGTAGGGCATTAAATTAAACATTTATCCAAACCAACGAGTCAAATAATAATTTCGTTAATTAAATGAAGAAAATCGTACGTTCACATTGTTTGGCCTTTGTCAGGCTTTTGTCATCAACAGTTATACCCAACAATTAACACTAGGTTTAACCGACGATTTTGTTCAACCGCAACTATGTTGGGAAAATATTTATTCACGTTGAGTAGTTTTTTTGAAAAATATGTATTGTGTGGGACATAAACACGTATGTGTCGCCAATGCAAAAGTGAAAACAAAATATACGACTTTGGGATTAACTACATAAATCAATATCATTTGCAAGGCTGTTTGAATTTATCAAATTACCGGTACCCGTCAACTTTACATAAGTGGAAATTTTAAACATATATTTATACACAATTATTAATAGATAAAATAAAATTTATAATTAATAGACTGTTATTTTTTTGCAGGTAAGTCCTGTTTGGGTCTTGTTTTGCTGTCTGGTGGTAAGTTTATAAAGTTGTCGTAGTTTTGTATACATATTACCGGTTTTGAATGTATTTGAATGATGTAGAACTTCAATAACTGCTCTTCATTGGTTGATATTCGTACGCATAGAATAAAGCTCAATTCTTTACTTGTAAAATGTGCCTAAATAGTCAATACAGCACTAAAATCGGCCTTACCCGAGATTTAAACGGCAAAACGGATTTTAATGATTTTTTTTGCATTCGAATAGTGTACGTTACTTAATAATTTCCGTGATAAATTGACAATTAAAGATAATAAGTGTACGCGTAACAAATCCACTTTGCATTCTATTTTTAATTAAATTATGAAAAAATCAAATCAAATCTATCAAAACTGTAGAAATTTGGTAATTTTACCTAAAAGCTGTTTGTACACAAAAAATTTAAAAGATGGGAATTTTCTGTGCAGATTAATTATTGGTGATTCGTCATAATTAATCCCCGCACGTATTAAAAATTTGGTTGGTGATTGGAATCGGTCGTTTTGATCGAACTGTAAGCGAATGATAAACGTGCTGGCCCGCATCTAACCGGAGCTTATGTCTAATAAATCACTTATTACGTATCATAGCGCTTAGTTATAGATATTGTATGTTTGTGAATTCCGATAATCTTGCTCTACATATCGCCGGACACGCCAAGATGTTGCGAATTCCATTGCGTCGACACTGCAGACAAATTTAGTTCGTGCCGTATCGATGTCAATACTCGCCATTCAATAGAACTACTTAATATTTTATGTAGAAAATTTTTATAGGAATAAAATTGTGGTAAATCAGAAAAAGTTGTATTTGTTTGAACCGCAATGTTTACAATTTGGTTATTTTATTTTAAATTAAAATTGTTTAATAGTATTTCCATTTCTAAATAAATAGAAAATCGAGAAACTAAAGTAAAATGGCAAATAGTTGAAAAAAAACAAAAAAAATGCGGAAGAAGAGAAAACTACTGTGTTTCTTCTATTTTTGTTTTTAACCAAAATCATTTTCCCACATAAAATGGTTGTTAGATACGATAATATGAAATATTACCTGAGCGGAGCTCGATCGCCCAGGTAAGTACATTTAAACGAGCAAATCTTACTTAATAAAGTACTATAACGCCAACGTAAAGTGGCGTAGTTATAATCTAATCTAAATAAACCTGGCATGGTCTCTCCTGTAGAGCTCCATGTTTTAAACACTGCTTCTTCTGGGAATATTGTGACCAGGTTCGGCACCAAGAGTCCTTGCAGGTACCCCATGCGTGCAGGACTCTAGTTTGATCATCTGAAGATCATCACCACCGTTGATCTTCAGGTAGGCATAAATGCAGGTGTCCTAAGTTCTTGAGGATTTGGATGACTATTCTGGAGTTACTGTTGCCACAGGGCAGTTTCCTTTATAAGAGATCTGAGTCATGTGACTAATTTCTCAAGGTGGTGATAGGTTTCAGGGTTCGTGTCACCGAAGATGAGGAACCTTTTATGGTCAAAGGCCTCACTCTCAAATAGAATGTGAGTTGCCGTCTCATCTTCCATGGCGCACAATCGGCACGAGGTGGATTCCTGTGTCAGAATCCCCGTCCTTCGAAGGTGTAGTCTGAATGGTCCATGCCCAGTGAGCAGGCCCACCAGTACTCTTATCTGACTCCTGCCAAGATTCAGTATGTCAGACGTCAGTTTTTTGGAGTAGCCTTTGAGCGTCAGCTTCGAATGTCTTAGCCCTACAGTATTACCCCAGTGTTTGGTCGACTCTTCCCAGACCCAGTTCCTGACTTTGGTCTTTACCCAGGCTCTAGGCAGTCCCAGACAGGTTCTTCTTGGCCAGAAGGTCCACGATTTTATTGCGCCCAAAACCCTTATGCCCTGGCACCGAAGTGGCGTAGTTAATAACCAATAAATATAAAAGAGCAATTCCTACTAAACTAAGTAGCATGACACCAACGTACTATGGCGCCACAATCAGGTGGCGTAGTTGAGATCTCTTATACTGTTACAATTGTTACTGAAATACTAAGACGCCACCGAAAGGTGGCGTAGTTGGTATTTCATATCTGAAAACCAGCAGAACTATGGACTATGACACCACCGTAAGATGGGGCTGTTAATGTCTAATATATCTTATATAAAAAACCATTAAAAACAATAAAAAAAATCTGGCAGTTTATAAAAATAATCATGAAACAGTATCGTATGTTTTGTTTTCTTAGAAACCAATGTCATTTAATTAACATTAAAAACATTTGGAGATACCCGGAGTTAGTTACAAAAAAGAGGCAATCTCTTATCTACTTAAAAATACAAAATTTCATAGTATTTCAATCAGAAAGACGAACATTGGCAAGATAAAATCAATAAAACCATTCTGTTGAGTATTTTTTTATTCTAAATATCCCTATTTTGAGCTGTGCTTTAGGCCATTTCTAAATCTAAAGCGGAGAAAAAAAATCAATTCTACCTGACCCTTCAATCTTTATTTATCTCCCCGATTTTCTTTTGATTGCGATGTTCGTGGATGAGCATTTATTTTATTATAGACAACATAAAATTCGAATTATATCATAGGATAAACTGATTATAGTGTTTACATTGAGTGAACAAGAACAGTTGATTTATGTGCTGCTCAGTTAATGACTGAATGTAATTCTGTAAACTGGGGATCTGCTCGGATGTTTTGATTTAATCTTTATTGAAATATAAGCGTTGATTTAATAATTTTATTATTCAGTTTCGTTTTGGTGTTATATTCAGATTTAAAGTAACGTTCCAATTCGAAATAATCAAATTTGTTATGCAAGTTTAATACGATTATAACAAGTTATTAATCATTCAAACTCAAATGTGGATTTTGAACTCAGCGACACGGTCTGATAATAAAGGATTTATTGTTTTTTATTTTGCTCATTTTTCTATTTTTTTTCGATTTTTCCGTTTTTTCTTTAAATCTTAGTAGTGATGAGCAAATGCAAGACCAAGACCAAGACTGGGTTAGTCTTGGTCTTGCATACAAGGTCTTGGTCTTGGTCTTGCAGTCAAATAAGCGGTCTTGGTCTTGGTCTTGTTCTTGCAGGGCCCAGTCTTGGTCTTGGTCTTGCACCAAGACTCTTGCAAGTCTTGAACTTTTTTTAAAGATTTACTGGGGTCCATTTTTACAAAAAAAAAAATAGGAAAAAATAGTTTTTAAAATCATTACAAGTAAAGAAAGATTAAATGAAAGGGATAGTATTTTGCATTATAAAAATTTTGTTTTTTTATATATATTAAATTGTAGCGATAAATCAAGTATGAAAGTACAAATCCCATGCGCAGTTCCTTTATCATTACTCGGAATAATATTAAAAAATTCACTAAATTTGCTCCTCATATTCGGCATAGGCGTTGGTATTTGTGTATCCCGTGTATCTGATATTTTTGTTTTTTTTTTGATCTTTTATGAGGCAAATATCTTTTTAGTTTTGAGAGGTCGACGGTGTAACATCTTCATCACTTTCTGAATCACTTGAAGTGTCACTAACACACGACGATTCCAGGTCACTGATTGTTTTCTTCTTTTTTTTTTTATTTACCGATCCTATTCCTTTGAAGGACAGATTATTTTAGGCGCCTTAATACTAAACTGATTCCAAAGTAATAATTTAACAAAAAAATGTTGGTATGTTTATTTACAACCCCAATATTCAACACTCTTTGCAAAGTCTAATAAAATACCAATAATATAAATTATTCCTTTTGCCTAACCGGCCGCCGGCCGCTTTTCTATTGTTCGGTGATTTATGGCCCTGCTTAAGGGTATCGTAATGATTGATATTATTATTTGTTCTAAAAACATTGAGCAATTTGAAAGGTTTGTAGAAATTTAAAGTGACCAAAATCGTCGCAGATAAACTCTTTTAAAATACATATACAAACAAGGTTAATTTTAAATTAAAATAAAGCGATATGATTTTATTAGTATTGGACGAAAGAAAAATATTTTTGAATGTTATTATGGCCATAGGTATGCCCTTTAGATATTGTAATAAGATACATATTCTGATAATATAAAGCGTCATCCTAGGTTCTTTATAATATACACAGTGATTTATAAGTATTGCACAAAAACTTGAGGTCGGATTCCTTAGGTTAAAATATACATATATGAACAAAAAAAAATACTTCGTTAAAACAAGTTGTAGTTTTAATGAGTTGGGGTTAAAAATATCCGCGGCAGTTTTATTTTGTTTTTAGATCGTTAGCACAAGTTGTGCTTAGTAAAAAGGTTAGAGTTTAAAATAATCCGTGGCTGCTTTATTTTTCGGTTTATATGTTTAAAAAACGCAAGACCGCAAGACTCTTGCAGGCTTGGTCTTGGTCTTGCGTAAGTCTTGCAATGCTAAGTCTTGGTCTTGCATAAGTCTTGCACTGCTCGGTCTTGGTCTTGATCTTGCAGCTTGAAGTTGATCTTGGTCTTGGTCTTGCATTTTCTGCAAGACCAAGACCGCAAGACCAAGGCCAGTCTCGCTCATCACTAAATCTTAGCGATTTTTTCTCCTTGTTATTTCTAAATATCCATATTTTTTTCTTCTTTTTAGGGTTTCGTAGCCGAATAGCAAAAAACGGAACCCTTATAGATTCGTAATGTCTGTCTGTCTGTACAGACAGACAGACATGACATAAACAATTCCCGCTGTAAAAGTATTATTGAAGACAATTATTGTAAACCTGCTTCGTCTCCAGACACAGATTAGGTCATAATGACCCATACCATAACCATTTCTTTTCATACAATGTGACTAAGAATAAGTGTCGGCATCATTAACAAATTCATAGTAACCAACACCATTAACCATTAAAAATTATAAGGTACGTTGGGCAATATGGGGTCTATAATCTTCAATTGATAAATTGGTTATTCTTAATGAATCACCTTGTATATAGTTATATAATCTTTTCTATTACAGTTTTTTATAAATCTATAGCAAAAATAGTCTTCATGTGAGGTCGATGCTGATATAAATGTAATTTATTTATATTTTAAGGTCTTGAATATTATCTTTGATCGAAAAAGAGTCCAACTAACCCTCGAGAAATGATAAATTATCGTTTTTATCTCGACGTAGGCCATCACTTTCTAAGGGGGCTCAGTAACCATTACGTGTATAGTGAAATATCTTTCAATTAATTTCAGAATCTTTTGGGTGCTGTCATAATTTATGTGACAGTCGACAGATAGTTTAACGATATCGTAAAAAAATAGAACGAGTCTTTCTGTATAGTAGTCTATCGATAAGGGTAAGATATTTTTGTTAAAAAATTGGAATAGATATAAAGATTAACAATATTTATAGACACGCTTAAACCAAAAACGAGTGTCTTAAAAGCAAATCAACTGCATCCAATTAGCAACTAAATTGGTTTTATGTAACGAGGGATATCTTCTTAATTGTCAATTACTTCGACCCACTTTCCGAATGGGCAGAAACAATAATTTATAAAGGAGAGGTTAATTTACGTTTAAATTGTCAGGATGATTTTAAATCAATATAGGGCTCCAGTGTCGAGAAATATCAAGTCTCCCTTTGGAAATATTTAATTATTCCGTGATTACATGCTTTTCCTACTTTTATATTTATCAGGACCTCAACGACCCAAAATAACTTTTACAATGTCAAAAGTGATGAGGAAAAGTAGTTCATTGGAAAATTTAAATACATAGTTGAGATTATAAAAAAAATTCAACAATTTTAATATAGACGAATTTGTGGTTGTGAATGAGTCCTTAAATAATAGAGTGTGAAAAATCTTTTAAGTATTTAATTGTAACATCAATCGTAAACTTTATTTATTTTTTATCGCAGATGAATGCTAATTAAGTTTACGATCTGGATCTGGAAATTTGGGGAGGGGCGAGCTAGTGCTGAGCCAGCACTGAGGCCACATATGACCCATTGTGCATCCTCCCGTATGTAGGGATATCCTCACCTCAGGCTGTCACCAGGCCTAGTGATTTAAAATAGGTGATGAGGCTCCTGTCAGGGAGATCCCCCTCGGGATAGTAAGTTTTCTATTGCAATAGAACTGACACATACAAGTTCACATCTATGAGTATACGGGCTTATACTATGTAGATTTGGAAGATTTCATCTTTACCTGACACCTACGTTCTTACACTTTTTTCTTTGTTTTTTAACTAGTTTATATAAACGTCTGTAAAGCTAGAAAGGTCAAGTCGACAGAATCACTCATTTTATATCTTTTAATTCCATTAGTTTCCGTTTTAGAGTCTTCTTCTAGCTCTCAAGACTGCTGGCGTAGTTATATTAGCAGTAGTTGCTTTGAAAAAAAAAGAAGAGTCAGGGTAGTTTCCTGTGACCTTATAACGGTAAGATCTGATGAAAACTCGATGTTTGCAATACAGAATAATAACCATAACTTTTCGATTTTTGAAAATCTTCTATTTTCTTAGCAGGCAGTTGAAAAATATTTTTTTTTTAAATTTTCTGGGTTTACCGGTAGCATTAATTGAGCACTAATTATTAACTCTTTTCAATTTCACCAATACCGATTTTAAAGTCATCTTTCAGCTCTATGATTGCTCGTATTGTTATATCAGCAGTTATCTATACTTACTTGAAAACTGAATTTTTTGTTTGAAAAATCTGTTTGCTTGTACAGGCAGCACTAATTGAGCACTACATTATTAGCTGATGTGCCTCTCGCTCCAACTGTATCATAGCGCGGTCACGAATGGTACACTGCTAGCTTAATGAAAAGTTAGCAGTGTTCTCATTTTTAGTCCCCCTATCACAGCACCAAATATCTGTTATCAGCACTAAATTTGCACTAAATGAGCACTAAATTTTAAGATATAAAACGAGTGATTCTGCCGACTTGACCTTTCTAGCTTTACAGACGTTTTATATAAATTTATGATACTCGAATTTTTGTACTGATTTGTTTCTAATTTATACATTATATTCTTAAAGAACCGTCTCTGTGATGTTCTGTTTCTGCCTGCGTGAAAATTGACTTAAAAGTTAATTGGGTGTCAGCATGAACTTTATCTTTTTTGGAAAAATCAGAGAGGAATTTGAATTTTGTTTGATACAAAGTGTTGTTTTGATGATATTCTGTTTGCTTTGCAAATTATACAAAAATAATTAGGTTTCGGTATACAAGGGGAAAAAGGTGCTTGATGGTATTTAGATAATTAGTATTCTCTTTGTAACTTTGATATTTTGTTGTAACAAAATTTCTTAATATATAAATTAACCTAAAAACTGTTGTTCACATTGTATTTTATTATTGCTTGCTGAAAAACACGAAAATTAAAAAAGAAAGAGTTTTTAATAATCAAGTTTCCTCTGAGTATTAAATCACACGTGTGGTCCATCCAATACGCACCTCAAAGATTTCTTTTCTTCTTTCATGTCATCAATACGAACACCGATTAATTGAGTCTGTGGTCAGCTATGAACTTTTACAACCTTTACCATGACTTTCAGTTTTCGGATTTTAAGAGAAATTCTATAAATAGGATCTAAAAACAAGGGCGCACTTATGCAAATCTTTACTATTGTAGGTTTGTTTCATTAGAATCTCATTTCAGATCGGTACTTGTTTATTAAAATTTTTATAATATTTTGAAATATAATATGAACCAACCATGACAAAAAGACGTCATTTTCTATCAAAATACTTTCAGCGAAACTGTGATTTTCGTCACGAGAAATTTTCATAACGTTAACTTTCATCACTAGTGATGAAAGCTATATTTAAAAACAATTTATATATGGTTGCCTGGTTTCTTTAGTTTGACGTTTCTCATTAATATGTTTGCCGTTATCACTCAAAATACAATAATAACAATATATAACATTGAACGGATTTATTTTTTTTAACCTGTTACTGGGTAAATTCCATTCTTTAGCATAATTTGTATTAGTCATGACCATCCCTGAATAGACCCTTCATTTATTTTTGACACAAATCTGTTTATCTGTATAAGAGTAAAATTTTGATGAGTGGGTTTGTTTATACGAACGTGTTCCATCAAACGAGGGTTGTCTTTTTAGTTTTGAATACAGCCACTTAAAAGGCGCCACCAGTAGAAACTTTAGACACAAATCCAAAGTTTGCGCATCTTTGGGCATTTTTTTAAAGACCTCGATCCAGAAGATCTTACATGAAGAACTGGGTGTCACGAAGTTGGCTTCCAGTTGGATCTCTTATTTGCACACAGAAGAGCAAAAGGTGGTTTGCGTCAATTGGTGTCGAAAAACATTCGAATGGTTTAACAAAGGAAGATGAAAAAACATTTATAGTATTGTTGTTGGCGATGGATCTTGGATTTATTTCTGTGTGGGTATTTCACGATGAGGAAAAACTACAACAAGTGATCATTTCTCAAAGTGTGTCACTTTTGTGTTAAAATCTGTTCATGTGGCAACAATTGATTTGAACGTATGTATCAATCTTGGTGGGACATATTTTTAAAAGAAAAAAAAAGAACTTTAAATCTATAGATTGTTCGTCTTTTTGGTTACCTATATGCAAAACTAAAATGACAAACCTTATATAATAAAGATTGAAGTTCCTTTAAGTTAACTCTTTTATCTTAGATTATAGACAAAATAATATAGTTTCCAATTAAGAACAGTACGCCACTGAAATCTTGGTTCTGTAATGTGCATAATCATTTCGCATGATAATGTTCACTTTTTGCCTTCTCAATGTGAACCCATTAAAGTTCAATGGCTTACCATGAATTTATCAATTTTCAACTTTGTATAAGTATAAGAGTTTCCAGTTACAATAATCGTAATTTCTAATCCAGAACCACCAGTTTTTCTTAACAAACTAATAATGTATTCATTTAGTTTTAATGCGATTAACCATTAAATCTTCTGCGTTCACCAGTATTGCTTGCTTTTTTATTCTATATCGAATAGTAGAGATATGATAAATAAGAATAAAAAATTGTCTCTTAGTTGTTTTAGTCGTTATTTACCATCCAATTTGTTTAGAAAGTACACAGTATAATAGAATTTAATCCAGACAAGTCATTTATTATCCCTCAGGATTCGGCGATCGGGACTGAATGATGATTTCCTGATATAAAGCTCAGATACACGTTAGAGATGGTAAAAGGGTGCTCGAAGGTGAAAGAAAGGAAATTGGATTAGATTTTAACGAAGCATGATAACACCTACTGGATTGATAGCTTTGTTTTTTTATATTTAGCTATATAATTTTAAATGGGTACGATATTGAAAAAGTTTTTTTTGTGTGATAAAATCATTCCTATTCTATTTTATTTTGAAACTGGAATTTGGGTTTAATTAAAAATATTTGTTTACAACTTTTCAAACAGTCGACAACTGACACATACAACTTTTACTATCCAGCACATAAGATAGTATTTATTATGAGATAAAATACATATTTGCATAGTATTATAGCAAGCATAACTCGTTATAAAACTAAACAAAGGTGAAGATTTTTCTGTTATGTATTTCCTAATGAATAACGAAGTTTTTGTTTAAGTTTACCTCTTAGACGTATGAAATATCACATAAGAAACATACATGGAGGGTGTTCGTACCTGATAGTCCAAGATCCCGATATAGGACGACCTTTACCGAGCTGGTTAATGGACCAAACATATTTTTTATGTAATTTAATATATCAAAAAATATATTGCATATGAGTTGCCTATCGAATTTCAGTCAAGGATATTTTTAATTAATTTTTAAAATTTTTTGTGCGACTGGGAGGTCCCTACCTATCGTCCCATGCGATAGAAGAGGACACAACATAACAGCGTTTGAATCCCGGCCTTTTGAAGAGAGAGAGCTCTCTGCTCTCTGGTCTTGAAAACAAGAAGGATAGCGATAGACGCGTACAGTATATATCAGTATATATTTATAGATACATTAATTATATAGAGCAAATTGCTTTAATTTATTTCAGTTAATACTTTTAAATAGGAAAAAAAGAAATAAAATTTGTAAGATAAGAATTATATATGTATTGCTATAACCTTATTATTAACTAAAGATTTATATATTTTTTAATGTAACAAAATATATATATATATATATATATATTTAATTGATTGAAAAAAAAATTAAAAACTAATCCTTCATTTTAATATGAAACTATTTCAAAATAATGCTCAGAATGTACGCGTCTATCGCTATCCTTCTTGTCTTCAAGAGCAGAGAGCTCTCTCTCTCTTTAAAAGGCCGGGATACAAACGCTGTTATGTTGTGTCCTCTTCTATCGCATGGGACGGTAGGTAGGGACCTCTCAGTCGCACAAAAATTTTTTAAAAATTAATTAAAAATATCCTTGACTGAAATTCGATAGGCAACTCATATGCAATATATTTTTTGATATATTAAATTACATAAAAAATATGTTTGGTCCATTAACCAGCTCGGTGAAGGTCGTCCTTTATCGGGATCTTAGACTATGAGTAAACCAAGAAAAATCGGTTTACTATATATCGAATATTGTTTAATGATGACTTTCTATCCACCATTACCCCTGATACATTAAATTTACATCTATGAGCGACGTGCCTTTTACTGTGTAGCATATTTCGTACTTACTATAGGATAAAATAAATATATCAATAGAATTACACTAAGGTTTGTATAAAATGCTTATCTATAAAGTTGGGAAACTATACATCCAGAAAATAGAATACAAAAGCATCATAATTTTAGAATCTCTTAAGATTATTTATCAGATTCGAACATTTCAAAGAGTTTTTTATATCTACAAATCTACGTTCCTATGTTTAAATCTTGTCGATATCAGGTGCTTCAGAAGAAGTTTTATCTTTAAAAAAAGTAAACAACCAAAGGATTGACCAACAGAAGTGACTATTTTTTTTTTCTTTCCTCATACACGAATGCAGATATGGCATACGTATCCTTCTCTTTCATCATACCATACTACTTGCTCTGTCTTTCCCTCTTCCTCCTTGACCAGTTAGTTGATCGAAGATTTCCAAACGTCTCGTGAGCGTGACGACCGACCGTAGATGTTTCTTTGTGCTCGCCATAAGAAATATTTGTTTTAATTAAAGAAATTAAACAGGGAACAAAAAATATTTATGTTGAAGTTATTTGTTGCCGCAATTCATAATTTTCGTATTTCTTGTTTCAATATTTCACAGGTTTTTATTGGAGGTTTGTAACTGCCAAACCATTCAAGCTCTTATTTTAATTATCATTTTTGGCATTTTTTTGTCGATATTTATGTATCTTTCTTTCTTAGTAACAAGATTACTTCCTCTTCTCACCATATGACTCATCTTAGTTTTTCTGCTATTCGTTTTTCTATATGTTGTATTATAATTATGAAAGATCCTATTAAATTTTTTTAAAATTTGATGTAGGTAAATGAAAATCTCTGTAATCGACATAAATTTCCTAAATTTTTATTTACCTATACTTGAATATTGACGTTGTTAGAAGGCCTTTCAAAAATTAATTGGTAATGAGGAACCACAAAGTCCTCTCAATAAATTTATGGCATTAGTCAAGATAAAACCGTCAATTTATCTTTATACGAGGGCAGTTTATTTAGCACAATGACGACCCGTTTCGATCACAGATAACATTTCTGGACAACTGAATGGGAGTAGAGCACCGGTTGATGGACGATAGTCAGAGGTAATGACAGTTCTCGTTTCAACAGCCGTAAATTACAATTTTCCAGGGACAGGTAGCGTTTGTTAGCGGCTGATCTTCGTTTCTCGTGTTTCGTTTTTCTTGTTGCTCTTTTTAACCCTTGTGTAAACGGATCCAAATATACAACAGTATAACACAGAAAATTACTCCTGTTGTCAGAACTTGGCGCAAACGCTACTTAACTTGTCTAAACAAGTATTTTTATATTATAATAATTGTTTTAATTACTATTAAAACTCGGATTTAGAAGTATTGTTGTTTTATTGGTTAAGCAATTCACTCAATTATTTACATTATGTCGAATAAAATTAGAAAGATTGTATCGTGAAGAATATAGATGGTAATTTGAACGTATTTTTATATGTTATAATGTGTAAATAATGGCCACTTTTGTATACATATAATATTATTATTTCTGATTTAAGTTATAAGGAACATCAAGCTTATTTGCAAAGTGTTAACTAGTTGACAGTGACGTAACGTTGAGTATAATAATGGTTGGCTTCCTTTTTTTAAATCGCTTCTAAGTAAATCTCAATTATATGTAATTTTTGGAGTTTACTCCTTAAGAAACGATATATAAGGCGCCTGGTATGAAAAAAAAATATTGGTATTCGGTATGTAGCAAAGAAAAGACCTGGGCATAATTTAGTGCTCAATAAGTGCTCATGAAGTAAAACAAGCACCAACTGAACTAAAACAAGAAACATATTTTTATTGGTGCTTGTTCCTCTTTAGTAAAACTTAATGAGCACTAAATTATGATCAGGTTTTTATTTACTGAGTATCGAATATTAACTTAAAAATATTGTTACTTGCACAGACAGTAGCAAGCCAGCATTGTCAAGTTTCAAAAATCAATATAACAAATCTTTTTTAATTGATTTTTGTTCCTCTGTATTAACATGCAATGGGCACTATATTGTAACGCTGTTCAGCACGTGCTCAAATGGAACTTTGGTTCATTCAAGGCTTAGTGGATGTTAAGACATCATTGTTAGACTTGAATCTTTGCAATCAATTTATCTTGCTGACTTTTTAAACACTAATTATTGATTTACAAGTATTTTCAACAGTTAATTCAAACCACTGAATTCGATTCATACAATGTCAGCTTTAGTTGAAATCAGCATTGCTTCACTTTTATTATTAGTCAGAAAAGCATAGAATTCGCGAATGCTATACTAAATTAGCACTAAACGAGCACTAAATTAAAAAAAATTGTCAATTGCGCCAATTTGGCAATATCAACTTCTTAGATGTGCCCGAGGATGTGCCTTGTATCAAGAAAACCAGAAGAAGCTTTATCTTTAAAAATACCTGACTAGATGAAGGCAAGTAAGGATCTAAACAAAGGAATAAACTCAAAGTCTAGTACCACAATAGTTATTTGTGACACAAGGACGGAAAATGACATTTTGCAAGAGCGAGTAAAGTTGTGTAGCCGAGGTGCGTAGCACCGAGGCGAAACAATACGAGCACTTGCAAAACATTTTCCGGACGTGTAACACACACTATTTTTTGGTGCGACTAATTTTTAATATTTTTAAAAGTTCTGTTATGTTCAAGACTGACTGCTTGTGCTACCTGAACTAAGGCCACTGACTAGAAGAGAGCCGTCAGATATAAGCGCCACATTGGATGTTTATTATTATAGTTGTGTTGTTGTGTATTGTGTAATAACTTGTATAATACTTAATATACGTGTTTAGCTTCAGCAGTTATTAGTGTTTTAATTAACATATGTTGCAAACACAACAAGTTCAAAAACTTTTTACTTTGTGACATACAAGATTAGATGTTTATATAAAGATGTTCATAAATTGACATAAATGTCAAATTTTAAAATACAAGTTGTAAGAGTAATTAAATGTAAATTAGAATCCTGCTTATCTTTAGAAAAAGTTATAGGTAAGTTTAGTATATTATACGCAGTTTTTAAATAAATTTAATTGAAATTTGTAATATTCATTATGTATTTTTGATGACTTAAAATTCAAACTCATAGCGCCATCTCTTTAGATAATCTAAAAGCTACTTTGCCAGCCTAGGCCGGAAAATGCCATTTTCCGGACGATTTTGAAGTAATTAATAGTATTGTTTCTGGACGGAGGACCAAAAAAATATTTTAATTTAAGGGGGTACAAGTTTCGGGAATAAATATTCTCATCAACAATTCCCGTTTGCAGTTAGAGGGACAACATAACTTGTAGACCGGTTTCGACCTATTGGGTCTCATCAGTACAAGGATATATGTTGTCGTCAGCGAGCTTACTCACTGACTGAAAATGCACTAAAATTGTTGACTTCAATTCCATAATTTTATTACTTCGTTTTGTTTACTTTTGAGGGCTTGTTGATGAGAATATTTATTCCCGAAACTTGTACCCTCTCAAATTAAAATATTTTTGTGGTACTAGACTTTGAGTTTATTCCTTTGTTTACCATTGGACCACATTTGAGATATGGATGATTTTCTCTTTTTTAAAAGTTGCCAGTTCGGCTATCATCATCCTTCATTTTTGTTGAACACCTGTGTGTGAATTGTTTTCAGCCAAACGATTTCTGTTTTGCAGTTGGAGGTGGAGATGTCACTACTATCGCATCGTTTATGTTTCCATCACTCGGTGGATATATATGGATGATGATTTTAGTGCATTTTCAGTCAGTGAGTAAGCTCGCTGACGACAACATATATCCTTGTACTGATGAGACCCAATAGGTCGAAACCGGTCTACAAGTTATGTTGTCCCTCTAACTGCATACGGGAATTGTTGACTTCAATTCCATAATTTTATTACTTCGTTTTGTTTACTTTTGAGGGCTTGTTGATGAGAATATTTATTCCCGAAACTTATACCCCCTTTAATTAAAATATTTTTGTGGTACTAGACTTTGAGTTTATTCCTTTGTTTACCATTGGACCACATTTGAGATATGGATGATTTTCTCTTTTTTAAGTAGGGATCTGTTTTTTTGGGATATAGCACTTCGTACTTTTCAAAGAAAGATAAGTGGGTCCACTCAACTGTAGCCTAGATTAACAATAATAGTGAAATACAAAATGATTTTTTTATTTAATGTATCATTTTTAGTATAAAAAGTTGACTAATCTCAGTAATTTATCAGAATAGACAATTTTTATTAAACTACCCATTCTAAGGAAAAATCATAACACTTTTTTCATTAACCGTGGCAACACGGTAAACGTTTCTACACGCACACAAGCAAAGAGCTACTTTGCGCAAATGACTCGGAAAAGGAGATCGTTAAGTTAACGATACGATAAGACATGAAAGAACACAACGAATGAAATATATTAGAGAGTATTTGAAGAACATTTCTGACGAGATTTGTAAATAAAAGGTGCGAGAAAGTCTCAAGAATTTTCCGTATTTTTCAAAGAAACGTCTTCAACGCCTTACTGGGAAATCTTAAATGGAAATCTTTACCATTTAAGAAAAAATTAGTATGCAGATATTTCTTTTTTTAATGCGGTATCCTCCTACTAAGTTAATTGTGTTTTCAGTCAAATATAAATTTAAATTATTTCTTGTGTGACTAAATCTAATGATCAGGAGAACAGGTGAAAATGAAAATTGGAGCGTAACTAAATAATTTTCTTCGCAAACAATCGACTACGCTTAATTAGTTAGTAGATTGATTTTCTCCTAAATAGATAATTCAGGTATATTCAGAACACCTTTTGTATAAAAAATTAAACCTGTATCTACCCTAGAGCGTGTCTTTTCAAATAAAAGGTAAAGATCTATTTAATTTTTTACATGGTTTTCTAAAGAAACAAAAAAAATGGGACTGCTAAGAGATGTTAAATTTGGGTTTTAGTTTTAGAATCGTCTTCGATCTTTCCTATAAATAAAATAACCTTCACTAACCCTTATTGATAACTTATTTCTTCTTATTTAAACCTTATAAAAACTACAAATTATATCGACTTTGCCTCACAGTCTGTGATTGCAGAAATTGAACTGTCAACAACTAACACATCTATAAGCGCACTGCCTTTTTCTCTATAGGACATTAGATACTTATCGTCCAATTATTTGCATACTATTAAAGGAACGTGTTCAGTAAAAAAAATTTAACAAACTTAAATGAAAATAGTGGTAATAGATAGATAGATATTTTTTGGGTTGGCTGTTAGCCTATATCTGTGGAGTAGGATTAGAGCACCTTGTCCAGCTCTGCCCTCTTAATGAGACTTAATAGCCTTGACAGTGGCTACTCCGCATAACTTGGAGCAGCCGGTTTCTCCTCTCCTAGTAATAGATACCGCGTCCTTGCAAGGCCTTCACATTGGCATAGGACATAAAATGCAGTTTCTTCTTCCTCTTGGCAGTATCGACAAATGTCTTCATCTGCTAAGTTTAGCTGACTCATGTGTTTTCTGAGCCTACAATGTCCTGTCAAGAGACTGACAATCATTCTGACATCATTTCGCCTTTTTGATAGCAGCTCTGCAGTAAACTTCGCCGAGTATCCCTTTATGAAGAGTTTAGCTTGTCGCTTGCCTGGTGATTTTTCCCACAACTCCTGGGCCTTTTCTAGCCTCCATTTCTCAATGGCTGCCTTTCTGA
This sequence comes from Altica lythri, assembly GCA_964028335.1. NCBI lineage: Eukaryota > Metazoa > Arthropoda > Insecta > Coleoptera > Chrysomelidae > Altica > Altica lythri. The sequence goes on along the minus strand of OZ034801.1, from coordinate 18,275,890 downwards.
ATGTATTAGCAACTCCGCCGAATGGTTCCGGGCCAATCATTGGAGTATTAGCTCCCGCACGGGCCAATTCATCAGCCTTCTCATTGCCCCGAAACCCTGAGTGTCCTGGTATCCATGCCAGTGTCAGAGAATTTTGACTAGCGGCATGTGTCAGGGCCCCAACGCAGTCCCACACCAGCTGTAAGCTTATTTGTGCTGAGACTATCGCCTTTAGAGCTGCTTGGCTGTCCGAGTATATGACTACGGTTTTACCCGTTATACCCTGACTTACGATCTCCGTTGCACAGTGTTTTATGGCCATTACTTCAGCCTGAAACACTGTGGCATATGCACCTAGACTTAGTTGGACTTCTGTCCTGTGTCCTCTACTATATATACCTGACCCTATGCCCTTCTGAGTCTTTGAGCCATCGGTATACCAGATGGACTCCCCTTGGATGGGGGGGCCAGTCTTCCATGAGTCCCTTTCCAGTATTTCTACTCAAAAGTTTCTCGCAAAGTTATACCTGGGGACTATCCTGTCCTGAGGTAATAAAAAAGCATATAAATCCTTGATACCTACTCTATTCCTCTTATTATTCCTGTTATTTCCGTAAACAGGATTTAGTTCGGCAGTTAATATAAATACGGTGATTAAGAATGTCCATTTTAGTACCCATATAACCAAAACTTTGTAAATAAACAAAATTATGAAAAGCCGCGTGAAATTACCGTATTTTACCCGAAATAATCTCCTTCATTTGAGATGTTTGTTTCATCAATGAAATTGGGAGAGTGAGAGAAGTTTTCAAATAATATTTAGTAGTTTCGCAGGTAATTTTCACCCTTTTCATTAAACCTCTAACAGAGAGAGGCAACACCCGCCGATTCGTAATCTACTCCAAGTTTGTTCAAGAGTATAAAGGTATTAAACCAAAAGAGATTTACTTGTACAACGTGAGATACTTTTACAGCTTAAAAGCCAAGGTTTAGAAAATATGATTTTCAAAATTCTATCACGTATTTTAGTCAATTAGTATTAGAAAATTCATTTGCATATGTGGCTTCATCCAAAAGATTAGAAGTGCAAAATTTTGTGAAAGTAGCTAGTGGAAAAATTAATAAACAGAAAAGTATAGATTCTCAAGAAAGCCTCAAAAGTATGCAAAGATAATAAAAAAACTTTAAGAAACATTAAATGTGCAAGAAGTTGAGAAAGTTAGTTCAAGCGGTAACTTAATTAAATCCTTTATTTAAAATACTGCAAAAAGTAATTGGAAGTGTTAAGGAAGCTTTTGAAGACATCATAAAAGTCAAGTATTTATCAAAATAATATTACAAAAAGTTGATTTAAAAGAGCTTTTTGAAGCATTTAAAGTACCTACAAGAAATCGGTGCAGACATTGGAAGAGTCTTTCGAAATCAAATGGTCACACCAGAGAAACTATAGGTATTAATATAATAGAACGATATTGGATTCCTGTTTTCCAACGGTCCCAACTTGTTTCGTTGATTTTGTTCTATTAATTCATTCCATTCTACATGGATTTTTTTAAATCAAAGTATATTTAGTGTAAACTGTAAGGTTTTTAGCAATGCTATCTAACACGGACAAATTGAAAAATGGTAACAGTTGACAGCAATAGCATTCTAATAATAAAAAGTTTAAAAATATGCGAAAACAAGAATGAGTGGTTTCGGTCAAACGTCAAAAGCCATTCCAAATCAAAGAACTTACAGCAATGTGAAGATAACATCAATATGAAGTTGACAGTAATGTGACGTTGACAGCAACATGAAGTTGACAGCAATGTGACCTTGACAGCTACTAGAGCGTCAAAACTCCAGTATAGTTTTTCCAATCTTAGTTGACTTTAGGGCGGAACCGTACGGCAAAAATTTTAATAGAAAAGGTGTTAACCAATAAATTGTTGATTTTTTTCGCCGGGCAGGGCTATAATTTTAAACCAAGTTCCGAATAAACGGAGTTTACCTATATCGAGATCTAGCAGTGAAATTTGGAAGCTGATGACTCGTTGTAGCTTTGTTGTACTACAATTTTTGATTAAGAAACCAACGAAGAAATAAAGGTAAGGAATGGATACCTAAGAATTATAAAGGGGTCTACATCTAATTATGAGTCTATAAAAAATAGACTTTTAGGAAAGTCTGTTACCAAAGAAAAAATAAAGGTGAGGAATGGAGACTCAAGGAACCTAATATATAATATCTAGTACCTCAGTAGACAATGTCAGCGATTACTCAAATTTCCAAAGCTCTAAGAGTAATTTAGAGTAGCGCAATGAAAGCTTTAAGCTGTATTAACCTTTTTGTCTGACTTTGTCCTGGAGTGTGTATCCAGTAGGTTTCCCTGAATTCTTTTTCCCAATTACAACTACATCCAAAATGCAGCATTTAGGATTCCACAGTAAGGTGCAGGTCCGATAAAAAGTGTACTAGCTTCTTCTTCTGCGAGACTATCAGCAGTTTCATTTCCCTTATGCCATGGTACCCACAGCCAATTGCTAAAGAGACTGTTTGCAGTTCCACTGACCACTTACCTACGAGATAGTACCTCAGTAGACACTTTCCTATTAGAATCTCAGCGATTACTCAAATTTCCAAAGCTCTAAGAGTAATTTAGAGTATCGCAATGAAGGCTGTATCAACCTTTTTGCCTGTCTTTGTCCTGGTGTGTTTATCCAGTAGGCTTCCTTGAGTTATTTTGACCAATTACAACTACATTCAAAATGCAGCATTTAGGATTCCAGAGTAAGGTGCAGGTCCGATAAAAGGAGAACTAGCTTTTCCTTTTGCGAGACTATCAGCAGTTTCGTTTCCCTTATGTCATGGTGCCCACAGCCAATTGCTAAAGAGACTGTTTGCAGTTCCACTGACCACTTGCCTACAAGATAGTAGGTACCTCAGTAGACACTGTTCTATAAGAATCTCAGCGATTACTGAGGTTTCAGAAGCTCTAAGAGAAATTTAAAGTAGCGCAATGAAAGCTGTATTAACCTTTTTGCCAGTCTTTGCCCTGGAGTGCTTATCCAGTAGGCTTCCCTGAGTTCTTTTTCCCAATTACAATAAGGTACAGGTCCGATAAAAGGAGTACTAGCTTCTTCTTTTGCGAGACTATCAGCAGTTTCGTTTCCCTTATGCCATAGTACCCACAGCCAATTGCTAAAGAGACTGTTTGCAGTCCCAGACTATTTTGGACTCGAAAATGGTAGATTGTAGAGCCTTACAGCAGTTTGGCTATCGGAAGTAAATATTCTTGCTGAGGAATGGCACCCAAAAGTTGAATTCTGCATTTTACCATTGTGGATGCATTTTTATCGATTTTCATTATTATCTTCAGATTGTATGTATCTATGAGTTACTACATTTGTAGTTTCATAAACATCACATAAAAGGAGTACTAGGTTCTTCTTTTGCGAGACCATCAGTAGTTTCGTTTCCAACAATCCCTTTATGCCATGGTACCAACAGCAAAGTTACTTTGTTGTGTTTAGCCAATTGCTTAATGGACTATTTGCAGTTCCAGACTGCTTTGGACTAAAAGGTGGTAGATTGTAGACCCTACAAAACCTTCAAAGCGATTATAGATGTATTCTTGTCAATTTTCATTATTATCTTCAGATTAAAGGTTCTTGTTTTGTGATTTCTTACTCTTTAGAATACATAACATAAAAATTTTCTAGTGATACTGATTAATAGTGATAAAATTACTTAATCAATAGTGTATTTACATCAAACATCACATTTTTAATACACGTTGGTTTGCTCTAAATCGTTTAAATGATTAAAATTGAAAGTATTAATAAATGTTAAAACACGATGTCAATTCCGCGCTGACATAGTGATAAAATAATGAATTGAATCATAATGAAAATGAATGCACATAATTTAATCGCACATTTCTAAATTATTTTCCAATTTCATGTAAATTGATTTTTTTATAAATCGTAATATTTGCCGCTGCTTTTTTTATACTGATGCGAATTTAACAACTGTTGTTGTTATTCTAAAATAATAACTATCCATTTACTATTTACTATCTATGATCATGTAATGTAGCATTTGGCTGATTAAAATTATGTTATGTATTTTCTGTTTACATTTTGGAATAAATCATTTTTCGTGTTGTGTATATGTGCTGACAAAGCTCCGAAACAATTTTGCCCTCTTCAAAAGCCGAATTTTCATTTTGAATGCCAGTATGAATATTCAAAACTGGAACTAATATGAAATATTTGGTCCGGAAGATTTGTGGCCAATTTTGTATTCTACCACAAATGTATCAACTTCAGCAATAAATATTTTTGTCCCTAATTAAAAAAATATGGAAACCGGTATTATACGAATATATGATCATTTAATTCCATTTGATTTTTTTCCCATAAAATATTTATTCACACAAATAAAACTTTTAAAACGTGCTCTTTTTATAACCGCCTTCTTCCCTTTTTTATTATCTACCCCTTGCGGAATATCCATAAATACAATCCTATCTACCCCTAAAGCCAGAGATACATAACCTTTTATCTTTTCCAAAGCTATAAATTCAAATGTGTTTTTTATTGCAAATTAGCTACACAAAACTCGCATAATGGGAACTGAATTATATCAAACACGTGCTTTTGTTACGGTAGAACAGAAAACCGTAACTGATATTAGGAACCACAAATTAATAAGTTTTTTTATGTATATAAAAAATTTCGGAATTTATGTATAGGAACAGGAAGCCAAAACTGAGAAAAAAGATACTAGGGCAAAAAGTATTGTATCTCTGATTATAAAATGGCTTTGTTTTTATAAAAAATACTACAAAATATTTTGTTATCCAGTTGTAATCTAATCTAAATAAACCTGTGGAGCTTTATGTTTTAAACACTGCTTCCTATGGGAATATTGTGACTAGGTTCGGCACCTAGACTCTTTGCATGCACCCGATGCGTGCAGGACTCTAGTTTGTTCAGCCGAAGATCATCACCACCGCTGATCTTCAGGTAGGCATAAATCCAGGTTCTTGAGGATTTGGATAACTATCCTTGAGTTACTGTTGCCACAGGGCAGTTCCCTTTAAAAAAGATCTGAGTCTGTGACTAATTCCTCAAAATCGTGATAGGATTCAAGGTTTGTGTCACCGAAGATGAGGAACCGTTATGGTCCAAGGCCTCACACCCAAATAGAATGTGAGTTGCCGTCTCATCTTCCATGGCGCACAGTCGGCACGAGGTGGGTTCCTGTGTCAAAATCCCCATTCTTCGAAGGTGTAGTCTGAATGATCCATGCCCAGTGAGCAGGCCCACTCCTGCCAAGATTCAGTATGTCAGACGTCAGTTTTTTTCGAATGCCTCAGCCGTACAGTATTACTCCAGTGTTTGGTCGACTTTCCCAGACCCAGTTCCTGACTTTATTCCTTACCCAGGCTCTAGGCAGTCCCAGTACAGGTTCTGGACCAATGAATCGTGTATCCACTCCCTCAAAACCCTTAAGCCCTGGCACCCACTCCAAGAAGACCTTGTTGTATCTAGCCAATTCATTAAGGTTTTGTATGCACTCCCAGATCAGCTTGGAACTAACCCGGAATTGATTTAAGGCCAGCAGTGCAGCCTGGCTGTCTGAGAAGAAAGTTAGCCTCTCCCCTCCAGTTATACAATTAATGTCGGTAAAAAATCTTTCAATCGCTAAAATTTAACGATTTTCGCAGACCCAGTTCCTGACTTTATTCCTTACCCAGGCTCTAGGCAGTCCCAGTAGAGGTTCTGGACCAATGAATCGTGTATCCGCTCCCTCAAAACCCTTATGCCCTGGCACCCACTCCAAGAAGACTTTGTTGTGTCTAGCCAGTTCATTGCGGTTTTGTATGCACTCCCAGATCAGCTTGGAACTAACCCGGAATTGATTTAAGGCCAGCATTGTAGCCTGACTGTCTGAGAAGAAAGTTGGCCTCTCCCCTCTAGTTATACAGTTAATGTCGGTAAAAAATCTTTCAATCGCTAAAATTTAATCTACAGAATGCAAGAACGTGTCTAGTAAATTTTTAAAGTCTGAAGTGTAAATTACTCTCAAATGGACTAAGTCCAGAATGCCTGTACACGATCCCTGATGACATATGGATCATAATAAGATTTTTGTTTTCAAATGTTGTGGTCTTTACTAAAATTGCTCTTAGGTTATCTTAGATTAATCTCAGAGCCTAACAAAGGATCTGACTGAATTAAAAAGTTCCTTAAACTATCTAGAACGTGGACAAAGAGTCTATTGTTTGGGTGTAGAGTCATGGTTAAAAATGATTTGTAATGTAAAGTATTTTAAATGCAACTCAAAAGTAAATAAATGCAAGTGAAAAACTTAAAAACGGCTTCAGCTGTCTTAAAATACCTCCATTTAAATTTTAAAGTGTCTAACTAGCTTATTCACAGTTTTTTTAGAGCTTTTTAAGACAACGCAGGGGTCTGTTATTATTTAGAATGCATTTAAGAAATTACTGTTAAAACCTGGTTATTTTTTTATGAACTGCAATTAACTACCTGACTCAGAAGTACTTAAGAGAACCAAGAGTATTTTAAGTGTTTGAATAAATCTAAAAAATTCTGAAAGTGTGTTACATGCGTGCAAACTGTACTCAAATGCATTTGATAAATAAATGACTTGGAAAACGTTTTAAAAAAATCTATAAAAGTTGCTACTGAACTAGCTTGCTGTAGTATGTAGTAGATTCTCTTAAAATAACCGCAGGGTACTTAAAAGTATGTTAATGAATCTAATCTTCTAAACAGTTTCTAGGACGCTTGATATTTTTTTTTTAAATAAATAAATACCAGTTACAACAACTTGTAAGTAATTATTGAACTATAACTTTAAGTAGAAAATTTGCTTTCTTATCCTCTTACAGTATATTAAATAAACGATCTGACACATTAAATTTCAAAATCTACTCAAAACATGCTAACTTATGTATCTAAGTTTGTGAATCTGAAATTTTACGAGGGTTGTCTGTTTAGTTTTCATATATACCCGCTTAGAAGGTGCCACCAATAGAACCTTCAGTCACAAATCTAATCTCAATTTTTGTTGACGTAAGTCCAGAGTCATCTTAGAGGATTTTCCTGGAAATAGCGACAAAATCGAACCGAAAATCATTATAGGGACATTTTGTGTGCGCTGAATCCGAATTTCATGTGGAAAACGACCCTGCGGACACATGGTGCGCCCTAACCTGGTCCTGAACGTCACCCCCGAGAGTTTTCCAGACCCAGTTGAAAAAACAACCGGTTAGGGCGCACCAGGTGTCCGTGGGTTGTTCGCCGGTGCCATATTTGAATTCAGGGACCCAAAAAACTCCCGGGTCTCGAGTTTTTCTCCTTCCTCGCATGAAGTTCGGGATAGGCCCCCAGAGATGACGTTCGTCGACGTTCCTGAGCTCCATGTGCTCAATTTGAACATCATAATCGTGACTAGCAAAAGCCCTGGGTACCCAACTTGGGCCAATTCTGTCTCTTATTTACAAAAGCAACTTTTAAGTAAAATTTAACTGATTTGCTTTGTAATTGCCTTAGCTTAATTAAAGCCTAATTAAGTCACTTTGATATCATTTAAAATACAAATAATCAATATATTTTAGTGAGTTTCTGTTGCTCCCACACTGTATATCAGTAAGGTGTATTAAGCAACTTTTAAGTATTTAGTTTAAAATAAAATTTAAACCTGTTACAAAATATTTTTCGTAATGTTTTTTTGAAACTTGTATATAAACAATGTTTATGTAAATATTGATTGTATGTATATATCCTTGGTAAGGTGCGACCCTGACCGAGCACCATCTTGCTCGCGGCTCCCATAAACAAAGTTCATCGTAGACCGCGACTTGGGTGTATCTTAATTGGCGACGAGAATGAATCAAGAGACTTCTCCTTTGCCCACATACTTCTATCTGCTCATTGTTAATCGAAACTTTATGGCTTTGGCACTTTCCTTACTCCGGATTACAAATTGAAACAAGATTCATCAGAGCTCTGATTTGCTTTTCTCTTTTGTACCAAATTTATTCGAGCTTACAATTTTAGAGAGAAAGGACAATCAAACCAAGTACAATTAGTAGGAAAATTTACCACTTTAGTCAAATTAAGTTAGATATGTTGCTTAAATATTTCTATTCACTGTATACCTATAACTTTCTGTTAAGAATCTAACAGTAATAATTCATTTTAAAAGAAAGAAACAGGCATATACATAAGCATGTCTTTAATCTGAAAAATCACGCTAGTGTAATAAATTTCCGATTATCTGACAGAGTGGAAAATCCACTCTGCAGCACGAATCCAACGAACGAACGAAGTGAGAGTGTCATAAAACTCCTTGTTGGAATTCAAAGAACTCATAATTTTAAGATCTCTTGTTTGCTTGTTTTCCTAAATCCGCAAACCGAATCGCTTTTGTCCACCACCAGAAAAAAATTACGACTAGAAGATATCCTAACAAATAAATTCTAAACTCAATAAATACAGACACATTTTTTTCCGAAAAAGGAAATTTACCATTTTCTGTGCGTGGATATGTCACTAAACTCCTCCTAAACGGCTGAACCGATTTTAATTAATTTTTTTATGTGTAAAGGATTCGAGAATGGTTTATATTTACTATTTGGTCCACTATAAAATGTTTTTTAAATTAATTTTTCACTTGGATTAGTGTGAAAATTCTAATAGACGGCGGTGTAAGTTAATTGATATAACTCTCTATCATCGTTTAACATCTAGGTTGGGTAGACACTCGGTGGATGGTGCTGTGTTTTGATTTCTAGTTCATTCGTCGCTAAAACTCGAGAACGGCTAATTTCGTTAATTTTAATCTTCAAGTATGTGTGAACGTTCAGGAAAGGTTTAAACGGTGAGAAACAATAATAAGTAACGAAAAAACGACAATTTAATATTCCAATACAAAGTTTGTATATATTATATAGTTCTATGAATTCGTGATAGATAGCGGCGTAAGTTAATTTGTTTGATATCTATGTTATAGATACCTGGTAGATGTCGTTGTCTTTTGATTGCTAAATAAACAGAAAACGATAAACTAAAGTAAAACGTAAAATAGTAGAAAAATTTGAAAACCAGAAAACTCAATAAATATTTACTAAATTAAGTAATATGACGCCACCGTAAGGTGCCACAGTTGATATTTTATATATTTAAACCAGTAATTCTGATAGCCAGTAATTCTTAAGCAGTGATAAAGCCAATCTGGACTTACGGCATTGAACTGTGGGGCTGCGCTAGTAAATCCAATACCGTGATTATCCAGAGATCACAATCCAAGATACTTAGATCAATAGTTAATGCACCATGGTACGTATCAAATTCTACATACTGACCTAAAAATTCCATATGTAAACGAAGTCATTCGAGAAAACAACAGTAAATACCACAACAAACTGGAAGACCACCCCAATCCATTACTGCATCCACTACTGCAACCTTTCCACAATAGAAGATTCAGAAGAAGCTGGCCATCTGACCTGAGAGAAAACTGAGGAAACATCGCTGGATGTTTACCTCTCCACGCCACCACACGTACAATTATTAATCTTATATAACTGTACAACCAACAAATTAACTTATAGATGTATTACATCTGATTGTTAATAAAGGAGAGAAGAAAAAAAATTCTGATTTTATTAAGTACTATGACGCCATTGTAAGGTGGCGCCGTTGATATCTTATACATTTTAACCAGCAATTTTGAATTGATTTATTACTATAACGCCACCGTAAGGTGGCGCAGTTAATATCTAACATAGTTGTACGAAGTTCGCCGGGTCAGCTAGTTTCATATAAAACTAAAACAGTTTACATTACTGCAATTATAATAAAGAGTAATGTTTGATTGATTGATTTTTAGTAATGGTGTGAGCTTACAACAAAGAACCATCTGAACTGGTAATTTACCAAATAACTGGCAAATAAATGTCAAAATTACTTCTCCGATCTACGGTGTTGTCGTTTACTTTTTATTTTAGACCTATCCAAATATTCCAGAAAACTTGCTGTTAATTAGTCGCTATCATTTGTTATTTGCCACTAGTTCGCGTGTAGATCGTTTAAGTACGCTGAGAGTGTCATAACTTCAATTTCTATTTTTTGTTTGTTCTTTTTTGAACTGCTCTCCAAATCGCTTGTATCCAATACTAGAAACGAATTACGTCATATAAGCCCTAAACTCAGTAAACACATTTATGTCCGAAAAAAAAAACAAGTTTACCATTGACATTTATATTCGTTGGTTCGTTGTTTTTTGGCGACGAAAACTGTTTACTGCCGATCTAATTTAACACTTCCTTGCCGATATAAATTCGGACTAACTCAACTCTTGCATGGCTTGTGAAAGAAAACCTGGCATTCGAACATCAATGAATCTTGTTTCAATTTGTAAATCCGAAAGAAGAAAGTGCCAAAGTCGTAAAGCGTCGATTAACACTGATTTTCTACACTGATAGAACTGTTATGTGAATTTCGAATTATCGATAAGTCGACACGCAGAAATAATTCGATTGATTTATACCTACGTATAAAGGTACTAACTTTTGTTATCGAATTAATAGAAATTTAAAAAATCGAAGTTATATAATTATAAGAAGCGTTAATCTTAATGAAGATATAGGCGTTCCATTAAAGTGTTGCATTTTTTTGAGTGCATCTCTCTCTTTGTCGTTAACAACCTTTTTACATCCACTCCTGGACATAGGTCTCCCCTTGTCGTTTTCACTTTACCCGGTTCTGTGCTATTTGAAACCACTTTCTTCCTACACTCTCTTTTATGTCATCTATCCATCGCTTTTGTGGATGTTCTTCACTCCTTTAGGTTTCCCTAGGTTTCCATTGCACAATTTGTTTTGTCCATCTTTCGTTTCCATATTTTTCTGACGAGCCATATATTCTAAGACATCATCTACCTTTGTATTCTTTCTGATATCCTTATTTTTAATATGTTCTCTTTTGCTTACTACCAGCATACTTCTCTCAATTGCTCTTTGAGTTATTCTTAATTTGTTGGCACTGCTAACGGTGAGGGTAATGGTTTCCATAAAATAAATCATAACTGGAGGAATACATGCGTTGAAGACTCTCTTTTTTAGGTTGATAGGGATGTTGGGTTTTTTGAGTGTATTGTTTAACTTTCCTACGGCTACCCATGGAAGTAGGATTCGTCCAGTTATTTCGGATCTTTAATTTTCTTTACCTTTTGTGATGGTGTGACCTAGGTATGTATATTCATTGACTTCTTGTATTTGTTGTCCATCTATACCCCTGGTTCCAGGTCATAATTTTGGTTTTACCGATGTTTTATCCCAATTCTTTCCAACTTTGACATTTCTGAAATGTGTTCTTTTGTACTGCTGATTAGAATTATGTCATCAGCAAATCGTAAGTTGTTCAAATACACTCCATCTAAACACAGACTTTTCTGCTCCCAATTCAGTCTTCTGAATACGTGTTTAAGGTAGGTATGTTAACTCAATCGTTAATGAAAAATACTTTACACAAATTCAAAGAGGTTTCTAAAACGAGTAAAAAAATGAATATGAAATGATAGCACATTTTTCTAAAAATTCATATTTTTTTTCTGAAAAAATAGATCGACTGATGCCTCCCTTGATTCATGGAATTGAAACTTGATATTCGCGAAAAGTAGCAAGAACGTCTTCATATTTAAAAATCCACACGTGACCCTATTTTAGGATTCTCATCAGTTAAAATGAAGAGTATCCAAAAATTAGAAAAGATCAAAAGTATAAGAATCGAGCAACCTTATAATCAAAAGGAAACATAAAAAAATACTGATACATTCTCTGAATTCTTACATTAACAGTTTTTTGTTGTTTTAGCGAAATTTAGAAACTAGCGTTAAAAATATTTTACTGATAATTTTGGTAGTACGTCACTGTATTACGGGCGCCCAATCTAAGCCACATGTGCATGGAAACCCAGTGCGGAGCGCTTAGTTATTGTTCTATTCTTTATTGCTGTCATAAACTAATGCACTCGATAAAACCGTCTTGCATATGCTCCATGGTCCTCTTCTTCTTTGTTAATATACGTTGCTAACGAGCCACACTAGAAAAATGTTCGTTATATAAACAGTTTATTAAAGAAAGTGCACGTCCGTTCTCTGATCTTAATATATGAGCAGTCGACGGGAACTTTGCATATTTATTATACCAAGAACATGTTTGTCTATTAAAGTTTACTTTTCTCTTTAGGCAACTTTGCCTTTAGAAAATATATAAATTTTGGGTTATATAAAGCTTGGACCATCATCATGTTTTACTGGCTTTGAGAACCCTTTACGAACTGTACAAAACCAGGAAGTTTTTCGGTTTTTTCGGTTTTTTAACTTTTTTTTTGTCTTTAACGGGTTTATAGTTTTTTCGCTTTGATTTATGATTTTACTTAACATTTTTTAATCTCCAAGGTATGACATATCGTGTGTTAAATTTACACGTATTTATGTTGTGCACGTATATCTGTAATTCATATTTTATTATCTAAACTTTTCATTAACTATTGTTATAAATGCTATAGAATTACTTTCTATGTTTATTCCGCTATGCATTTTTAGGAACATTCATAAAAGTCTTTATTAGCTATAGATTTTAAGAAGTTCCTATACCAAGTCTCTTCTTATAACAGTGAAAACAATAAAAGTAAACATAAAAAAAGAACGCATGCAGTTATTTGTACTCGGTCGCGCAACATTACCATCGCGAACAATTTATTAGCATTGCCAAATATTTTGTTTCATTTTTCATTGTTGGTATAATGGTGGCGTCGGAATAGTAGCGCGAAATATGCTTTCGAGAGAATACGAAGCCATACCCACAGCCATTGTTTTGAAAACACAAAGGTATCAGAATAAGAATCCCCGTTCTCTACTAGCTTGTTATTTCCCAAATAAAATTTTCGATTCACATCGCTTGAATTTCATATTCTAGATAGTTGAGGAGCATAAACTATTTTAAGAATACACTTGTCTTCACTTATTTGTAATGTGACCTATAAAGCTTCAACATTAATCACTGGTGGAAGGAAATTTGTTAACATAAACAGTGCGGGACTGTTTTTTTTTATCATTACTTGTTTGTAAGATCCAGGAAATTAAAAACTGATAATATGCCAGCTGTTATTTATCTTATATATAATTCGTGTAGGTATACAATTAACACATATCAAAAAGTCATTGCAATCTATGGTATAGTCCATTTCATCGTTTTTGTCCGATATGATATGAGAAACCACTGAAATAAGATTAAACTGTCGTCCAAGTTACCAATGGCGGAGAGTTTCTTTTTCTAAATTCTCTCAACAACGAGCCGTACATGACGGTTACTAGGAATGTGAATTAAGTCAAGACTTCCGTATTAAATACTTTTTATCTACCGGTGAAACAAGATGCAGTTACGTAAGTGTTGTATTAAAAAACAAACGTCCTGATTTAAATTTCTTACTTGCCTGTATCTGAGAGAGATGTAACTCTAAATTTACTTCGAGTATGATTTCTGTCATCGGCCAAAATCGGTGAAATGGACTATAACTTGGCTCATCCAACTATATCTGATCGGTTTTGAATTTAAATATTAACGGCCCTTTCCAAATATTTATACAAATCAAGCGCAAATCACAACTATTTATGGTAGGCACTTATAGATATCAATATTAATACAAATAGATAATAGATGTTAGATTTACACCATATTTTTCCTATTTTATCTCATTTTATTCTGCTGCTTTGCTGTTTCTGTATTGTTTTGTATAACTAGTTAGCTTTATGATGGACTGTATATTTTCCTTTTATAACTTAAGTGCATCTTTACCTCTTGTTGGATTTATAGCACAGATATTTTTGTTGCACATATTGTAGTGGATCCAATTATCGATTGAGTTTTCTTCTATATTACAGCGTGTTTTCCAACTTTATTCTTTATATATGTTCTTCTAAGTTAGATTTAAAATACGGCAACTTAAAACTTAATGTCCCTGTTTCAAGAATGCGTTGTTCAGTAAAAAGTCAAATAAAATAGCAACCCTAACCTATTTTCTAAAATACCGTAACCTGCTAAGGCTTTCACATCGATCGATTCTCGGATATAAAAATGTGATTTTACAACATTTTAAAGCTTATGAGTTGGATTCGGGATAAAAAAAATATCCAGCTCCCGAACTACTTGAACCCCCCAATAAAATACAGTTTATTTAGCTTTTGCGACCTCCAAAGATTTATGTATTGTGAATATTCTCTGCGTTCGTGTTTCTTTCCAAGATGTATAGCATTCAATGTAAATGGACGGAAGAAAGAAAGAACGAAAGAATAATAGTGATTGCCTTCGGTGTGTGATGTCATTGTTTAAAGAAGTTGAAGAAGCCGGTTAGAAAATTCAGTGACGACTCGTCGGATTCCCTTAATTTTATATCACAGTAAATTTTTATTTATTTATTTTGCTCAACAGGCCGTGTAGGCCCTGAGCATGAAATGAACACTTTACATTTACCTTCAATACTAATCCTAAAAACATAATAAGGTATTACATAATACAATGTACTCTTTACAAAGTATGTCACTAAGCTTTTATAACTGTTCTTGGGCTCTTATTACCACTCCTCTCTAAAATGTTCTATCCACTGCCTTGTTTTCTCCAATCACAGATACTTATTGCTTTTAAAAATTTTTGGACACTGTCTTACCATCTCTTCTTTGGTGTTTCTTTTCTTTTCTTTCCTATTGGGTTTCTATTTAAAATTATTTTAGTCATTCGACTGTTTTCTAATCTTTGCACATGCCCTAGCCATCTTATTCGCTGTGATTTTATTACTGCTGTAATTTTGGGTTCTTTATAGAGCGTCTCTAATTCCTTGTTAGTCCTTCTTCTCCACCCCATCGCTGTGTGTTTTTCTCTGTAGATGGATCTTAAAATTTTTCTCTCCCTTCGCTCTAATTTTTCTTCTTCCGCTTTTTTCAAGACCCATGTCTCCGACGCTCTAATTACTGTTTTATAAATTCTCTCTTTTTTTTTGAGACAAAATTGGATTTCATTAGAGACCTTAGCGTTCCATATTTTTTATTTTCTTTTGTAATTTTTGCTTCTACATCTTTATCTTCATGTCCGTTTTCTATTACTTTGAACCCTAGGTATGTAAATTTTCTTACTCTTTCGAAGCAATCCTCTGTCTCTTGTATCTCTAAAAGCTGCTGTTTGTTTTTATCTATATCCCCCATTATCATGTACTTTGTTTTCTTTTCATTTATTCTCAAACCGAATAGCTTTGCTTCTTTTATTATTCTTTTTACAATTCTTTTTAAATATTTTCCCGTTCTCGCCATAATTGTCAAGTCATCAGCAAAGGCTATGCATTGATGTTTATTTTTCATTATTGTTCTACAGTTTTGTTATTAGTAGCTTGATTAATTTTTGTTTGTATTGTTTCAGGTAAGTCTACAAATCAATTCTAGTAATATGAAGATAAGGTTTGTATTATTTAATTGGATTGTATTCCGCTACATACGAAGGTTGCTGCTTATATTTTGAGCCTTGACAACACTAAATGTTTCAGGCCCCATCTCACGTTGCTATTCGAAAGATTGACATCTTCATTAGAACATTTTGTAATTTGAACACGATTTTTTGATTACTGTGGTTTGAAAATTTTGTGTCAGCAAAAAAATTGAACTAACGCGTGAAAATTTTCGTCCAATGGATTATTAAGACAAGAGTGCATGGATCAACTTAGTTACACTTTTGACGATAAAGCTCCATCTTTTGCCACTCGCTGAACAATGAAAGTCGTCAAAAATCAGTTGTGTCGAAAAACATTCATGCTGCGCAAAACCTAATAATGCAAGATCGTCATGTAACTTATCGTAAGATTTAGGCATCCTTGGGCAATAATATGACTAGCACCAAAACGATATTGCATGAGCATTTAGCTGTATAAAAGATTTGTTCGCGTTGGATCCCGCATAATTTGACGAAAGCTTAAAAAGATGCTAGTGTCAATTGGTGCAAAGAAATAGGTACTCAAAAAATCGCGGTCATCAAAAGCTGTATGTAATGTAAAACTTGGATCTATGCTTATGAGTTCAAAACAAAACAGCAATCCACTGTAGTGGGCTTCCAAGACAAGCCGAAGCTGACAATAGTATATTGTAATACAAGTGTTACAATGACAGGTTTCGTAGTACGAGTTCAGTTTGTGAAACGAACCGCGAAGCGGTGAGTTTCGCAAAGAACGAGTACTACAAACCGTCATTGTAACTCGAGTGTTACATACTATTTTTTATATTGAACTTTTAAAAGTATAAAAAATAAATAAAATGAGAGTTTTTCGAAATATTTATTTATGTTGGCAATCTTGACACTTTTGACACTTGTCAGTTTTAATGATTTTAAATTTGAATGTTTGTCAAATTTGTATAAAATATTCCGAATTTAGCAATTAACGCTGATAATGTAGTTAATAATTTACTACAACATACTTCTTGATTTACTACCTGAACTCTTTCGTTGACAATCAGTGCAGTGCAACCAATTGTGTACAACAAAAAGTTACCAAAAACAGTGTTACAATGAATCTATTTCGATACTGTTTTTAGTGTCGAAATAGAAACTTTGTGAACGTGAATTATAAAAAAGTAATTCGTAATTAAGACAAGAGTGCATGGATCAACTTAGTTACACTTTTGACGATAAAGCTCCATCTTTTGCCACTATGAAACGCTGGTATAACGAGATCCATCGTGGCCGCGATTCGCTGAGCAATGAAATTCGTCAAAAATCAGTTGTGTCGGAAAACATTAATGCTGCGCAAAACCTAATAATGCAAGATCGTCATGTAACTTATCGTAAGATTTAGGCATCCTTGGGCATTAATATGACGAGCGCCAAAACGATATTGCATGAGCATTTAGCTGTATAAAAGATTTGTTCGCGTTGGATCCCACATAATTTGACAAAAGCTGAAAAAGATACTAGTGTCAATTGGTGCAAAGAAATGCTCAAAAAATCGCGGTCATCAAAAGCTGTATGTAATGTAAAATTTGGATCTATGCTTATGAGTCCAAAACAAAACATCAATCCACTGTAGTGGGCTTCCAAGACAAGCCGAAGCTGACAGAAGTAATTCGTACCCGAAGCTCTTCGGAGCAAATGATCGCCTGCTTGTTTGGTATAACTGGACATGTGGCAACCATACCAGTAGAACAACGAAGAATGGTAAATTCCGAATGGTACACAACCGTTTGCTTGCAAAAGTGAATGGTGAAATACGAAAAATGAAGGAACAAAGAAAGATCATTCGTCATCATGACACATCGGCTGCAACAAGTACCTATTTGACCGACCAAAACGTCAAATTGATGGGTTATCATACATACAGGCCTGGCCTGGTACCAAATGAATTTTTTTATTCGTGTATATTAAGAATAAATAGCATGGCCAACGTTTTTTGGCGCCAGAAGAAGCCATTGTTGCATTTAAAGATCACGTTTTGGAGGTACCTCAATCGGAGTGAAAAAATTGCTTTGGGTATATGTAAAAATGTATGATTATACAATAAAGCTATTTTTGATAATAAAAATAAATTACGATGTTCATTATTAGGCTCAAAATATAAATAGCAACCGTCGTACACACCAGCGACTCCAACGCCAGAGAGATAGTTTATCCTAATATTTTTCTTTCTCTTTCATATACCAGTTTCACATCGGCAGGCTAAAAGGCTCGACGATTTAAATCAACAAACCTTTAGTTTAAGTAATTATTGCGATGTTATTTATGACTATTTTGGCTTGTTTTAAAGCTCAATAGAAAGGTTAAAGTCTACACTATATACGAATAAAAAAATCGTGTTTAAATAATTCGGCATACAATATATCTTTGCAATAAATCGAGCGCGAAAATTTCAATGAAAGCGCGCGGTAGGTTCGCTGATGCGCAAGCATACAACGCACTTTTTCTCTTTATACATTTTTAAACTGTATACATAAGTCCTTAAAAAAAATTGCTCAGTAAAACTAGAATAATAAATTTAATGTAATTTTGTCTAATCCTATGAAACTCTTTTTAACATCAGTTTCTTATTTATCCGCCACTGTCTTTGATTGTGTGAGTGTTAAAAGTGTCTGTGTGTATGTGTGTGTGTGCGTTTTTATCGGCTCATCAAACTGAAATTATTGACGGATGTTTAAGAAAGCGTTTTATTGGATGACGACGTCGCCAAAGGAGAGAATAATGATCCGGTCTTTTCCTTTGCCTCCGATTTCGTTTTTGGACCCAAAGCGTTCTAACTCACGAGATTTGATGACAGAAATTGTTCAAGCGTTTGAGATCACGAAGTCTTTTTAATCAAAAAACATTATATAGATCATTAAATCAAACAAATTTACAAAAAAAATGCTTTTAGGCATTTTATCGATGAAAACATGGCAGCTGACAGAATGAAAAATGACAATTCTTTAATAAAACAAACAAACCCTTTAAGCATTTTAGTAATTAGGTACTCATTATATAATTAATAATTCCCCATTCTTTCCAACATAAACTTGACGTTAAAGTAGACTGGAACTGGAACTGTATTAATGTATATATCATAAAGTATAAAGTAATTCTATATTACGTCTTACAAAAACGTAAAATCCTACAAATATTCTTAATAATGGCAACTAACATAAAACTAAAATCCTTTTTGCTACTCCCTTATCAGCAACAACAAACATCGTTTATAAAGACATGACAGTAGACAGAATGACAATTTGCAATTCCTTTATGATACCAACATGAACTCATCATTTATATTGTGTTAGAGTAGATTTGAAGTGACCATGGACAGGTAATATAAGAACGTAATCGTGTAATACCATATTTCTCTGATGCTCATCAATATGCTCCCTCAAGGCGGACTCTCACATCGGCAGCCATCACATATCCTGTCTTATATACACGATAATCTTGGCACGATCACCGACCTGTCTTGTCTCAGCTCTTATAGTCACTCTAGAGAGTATATTATAACCAAGGAAAAATATTACTGGAACACAATCTTTTAAAACTAGAAATCAATTAATTGGCAGATCAGACAGAAAAAATTGGCTTAGAATATTTAAATATTTTCACAATAAGATAAATAGGATCAAAAAAGGGGAAATTGTTAAGTGTATGGACATTTTAAAGATAAAAAGAAAACATAAATTTAATGTGGGTTATGCTTTTTTTGATCAAAGATCTACCCATTTCTACTTGATCGGAGCAAGGAATTTATTTAATAGTTTATCATATAGACGAAACGGGAGTTTGCGTGTTATGAGGGTGACCTTATCATCTTTGCTCACAATATACAGAGTTACAGTGCAAAAGGTCCTGAATGTAGTCACAGAATGGACCTTAATTGTAGGGCTTAATATCATCTCTCAAAAATCTAAGATTATGACATTTGCTATAAGAAGGAACTTGAAGGAACTGATAGGAGAAGTTAACTACCTAGGGGTAAAATTAGATCCAAAACCTATTTAAAATCATTATTTTAATCATATAATTAAAAGAAGGGTAACAAATTAAATGGTGGACAACGTAGGGTTTAAAACTAGATATGTTATATTGGATGTAGTTCATACCAACAATCGTTAGTATGGTAGTCAACGATTTAACAAAGAAATGTCATCATCATTCCAAGCAAGGTAGTTGGTTTAACAAAGGATGTGACACGCAGCAATCGAAGTTTGTTAAACCTTTATATTCTTTAAAGGGTGATGCAAAGATCTGAGCAACATTTTTTTAGATGAGGACCAAACATTATAAAGCAAGAAATTGGAGAAGACATCTAGGATATGAAATAGGTACCTGATTAAAATAACATTTAATCCCAGGGATGAGTGCTTGAAATCTGATCTGAAAAGAGTGAAGTAAAGATTTGATGTGCGTTTTATATTTTGGTAAGTCAAGGAAATCAGTTTGCAATTTTCAAATTTGCCAAAAAAATCCTTTAGCTTCACTTTGCATCTATTGCCCAAGTTTACCATTGTTGGTAACGACCAATCCTTTTCCTGTAACTTAAGATTAAGGACATAAAGTCGACTAAACATGCAATAATGACAAAAACTGAGCCACTGGTCAGTTTTTGTTTCACGGTTAACAAATTGCGAAGTGACTGGACTCAGCCAATGATGGGATTGGTGACCAGCGGGCTACTCTTGGCGGGCCACATTGTGGCTCGCAGCCATGGGGTGGATGGCCTTGCTCTAGACCTATAAAAATTAGTATAGGGTATCAAAATCCTTAGTGCAATGAACCAATGAATAAGTACAATAAACCTTCGGTGATTATATCAGACAGCTTTTTCAATGATGACATAATAATAGATAAAAGATTAGATAGCGTCTATTACAGAATTTTTATTGTTCTACATCTTTGAGAGACACTATAATCACTCCACACATATATAACGACGACGAAAAACCAACAAAATGCATCATAAATCTAATTAAGCAACCCCGCAAACGAAATAACCTGTCAGACCTCAGTAATAAATAATACTCATCACAGCCCAAAACACCTGGTCTAAAACAAACTAAATAGCAACGCAATGAGAAGAACAAAACTCTATATGGTAGACCGCCCGCTTTACACATTCCTACAGGAAAGAATATATAAAGAAACAAATAAATTCTCCTTAAGAAGAATCAATCATATCAATTCCATCATTAATACGTTCCCTGCAGGTGGTTTTGACGATTTTCTTAATGCAATTTATTTATTTAATGTTCCTATTTGTTAAAGGCTCTTTCGTGCTTTATGTTTGATAAAAAAATCATCAAATTAATAATCAAGATCTTTTAAAAAAGTAAGGAAGATTTTTCGATTAATACAAACCTTCTGCGTTGTTAATCTAGCAACAGATTTAAATTTTATTTAGGATCAAAATTCATTCTAAACTACGATGATCAGAGAAGTAATTGGTAGGCACTTTAGGTATTCTGCTAAGGTCTTTAGGCATGATATAATCCCATTTTCATACCTAAAGAAGGGAAACTCCTTTTAGGGTTTCTTAATCCGCTGTGTAAAGTCATTCCTCTAGAGCAGGTAGATATTTTTTTTATTACGGATGTTTATATTTATTGCAAATTTAAATGATATGACCGAAACAACTTTTATAAGATTCGGTTTGTTTATCTGGCAATAAAAAATATATTGCAGGAATAAACCTAACATTGTGAATCAGATGTATGTAAAAAAGACAAAAGTTCCATCATCAATAAGTTTCCTTAATGTATTATTACACTAATGACCGCTTAAGAACCGGGGAGTTACTTTATAGTGGTCCTCTGAGGAACTGCGATTTTAATCCTTTAAAGGGAATGGGTTTTTTATACTTTTTGGATCAAATTGTTTTATTTTTCATATTTATTTAGTCAGTCATGAGTTTTATTCATGGCATTAATATTTAAAATTTTAACGCAGCTAAGTAAACCAGAACGATGTAAAATATGTATAATAATTTATTAATACAGGTTACATTTCCTGTAAAATTTGTTTGGTAGAGTAAAGTCATGCACTGGCATTTAAATATCAAACACCACTCGAACATCAAAAGTTTATAAATTATTTAACAAATATAACGCCAAATCTACGCGTACACATTACCGCTGTGTATATACATCTGCGTTGTAAATGCGGGTTAACTAAGGGTTATCATCAAAGGGCCAACGCTTAGAGCGCCAGATGCGAATTACCCTTTGTATAGTGTATACATATATATGTACACATATACATCTACATATAAACACACTGCCAGATTTGGCCTGAAGGGCAACAAAGCCGACATCCTCATTTTTGTTTACATATTATTGGAAAAAGCTCTCAATCAATTTGACCCTATTTATTATTGGATTTTACGAAAGTATGGGTGGCTATTTGGTAATATTTTATTTGTTGGGGTAGTAAATGTATTTATCAATTTTTGAACATAGCGGTAAACATATGATAATATCTCTTAACATAATTGAGATATATTTAAATTTTAAAAAGGTCTGGTCTGGATATTAAATAACGAGACTGGTGGCAAAAAAGGGTTTTATTATAAAAATTATTTAACATTGGAATTTTCCCCTTAAATATAATCTTCTCCCCATGCCATAAATCTTTCCATACATTATTTCCATTGATTGAAGACTGGTAGGAAGTCTTCTTTGGTGAGGGACTTTAGGTGCTCTGCTGTTTTTTGCTTTACCGCTTCCCTTTCAACGCAGATTTTATCTTAGAAAACAAAAAAAGTCATACGGTGCCATATCTAGGCGACACGGCGCGGGTTCGAGTGGATTTATTGTCCAAATCATGCTTCACAGATAGCAAAACACGAGTGTTCTTCCACAACTCGGGCAGTTTCTTACGAACTCGTTCTCGCAGTTTTGCCAAAACTGATAAATAGTAAATCTGGTTGACAGTCTGACTCTCTGGAACCCATTTACTTTTCACGATACCGTTAATGCTGAAGAAAAACGATCAACATTGCCTTGAATTATGATTTGGATATCCTTGCTTTTTTGATTCTGGTCGATTCAGGCGTATTTCACTTCAGATTGAAAAATCGCAAGTAATAATGTTTTTTAATAGTCAAGGATCTTCTTTTAACCTTTCAAGGAAATCTGAGCCTACCTGTTGACTGTTGGTCAGGTTTTTTGGCACCAATTTTGTTCCTCGTGTAAATTTTTTCTAATCGTTTTTTTTTATCGGCGTTTACAGCCTCAGCAATCATCCGGATGCTCTTTAGACGAACTGGCCGCACAACTTGGTTGATTTTGGTCGCTATTTTCAGGCCGCTGGTCATCTTCAGTGCTCTCTCGGCCCTCTCTAAAGCGTTTGTGCCACTCAAAAACACGTGGACGAGATTGAGAATTGTCCTCATAGGCACCTTGCAACAGTTTTTTTAATTTAACGAGAAATTTAAGTTTGATACGTTGCTCCTGTTTTTCGTCAAACATGGTTTTTGCAAGAAAAAACAGGATTGTTTTAAATCGCTACTGCACAAATCCTATAATAGTGACGAAAACGTGGGTTGGAACGCGCATAGAGAAGACTTCTAAATACCCAACGCACTACTCGTTTTTGCCCTTTCCCTCTAGGGCGTCCTCTAGGCGCAAAGTTTTGTTATTTAATATCCAGATTTCGTATATCGAATTGTTAACAATTGGCATATACAAGTTCTCGCGTACTGTCTTTTTCTGTATAACGCATAGGATATCTAGAATCTATTATCGTAGAAAATATACATTTCCATAGTATTAAAGTAATGTTTGGAATGTTATATTCGGTAGGACTCGAAATTGTGATCTCTACCGATAACTAGTAGCGCCTTTAACCATTCGGCCACAGGTGCCCTAGCAGTTATTTGGCAATCATATTAACTCTACTGAAGGGCTTGATTTATCCTTGATCTATCCAAAATTGATACCATTAAATAAAATTTCAAAAACAACATATTTATTTTGTCACATTACAGTCATTTAGTCCTATAATCACTGCCAATTGCGACAACATCTCTTTAGGATGAAATTAACAGAATCGCCGCTATGCAGAGGCTGCGAACAAGAAGAGGAAACGGTAGAACTCATTATGTATGACTGCTCTGCTTTTTCTGAAATCAGAAGATCCGTGTTGGGCGAGTATTGGCTTACACCAGCCGATGTCAGGGAGATCCCCCCCTCGGGAGCCTCATCACCTATTTTAAATCAATAGGCCTGGTGACAACCTGAGGTGAGGATATCCCTACATACGGGAGGATGCACAATGGGTCATATGTGGTCTCAGTGCTGGCTGAGTACTAGCTCGCCCCAAATTTTAACACAAAATATAGCAAAATTTATAAAAAAAATGACAATTGTCAATAGCAAATCAAATAGAAATATGACACCGGACTCAAAATGGTAGCTGTTTTTAATGTTCTAATCTTAAAAACCTAAACCTTAGAAAAACAATGATCAAAAATTTTCTAATTGTGTAGATTGGATGTTTTTTTGTGTTCAAATAAACTTTTTGAATCAACAATTAAAATCTGTCAGGAAGTTAGATACGGGTACAAAAATCTTTTTGATGTTGGCGCTTTAAAGTGTTGAAAGTATTAATTAGAAATTCCAATTCGGGACAAGAGATTTGTTTAAGCAGAAAGTGGAACTTGATAATTTAATTCAAAGTAAAAGAGGAAAAAAAGATGACCTAGTTTTAGGTTTATTATGAATTCAAATAAAGCAAACTGGTAAATTCAGAAAAGTATAATTTGTTTCTGAGCTTTTTTTACAAACTTCGAATGAAATGTTTTATCAGTTGAATGAAATATTCTACCTTTGTAACTAGCAACAACATATAATGTTTTATTTACCGACATTATTTTACAAAAAAATTACCTAAGGCGAGCGATTCGTGCAAAGAACCTCATTTTCATACAAGCAGCGAGAAACGAATTTTTCTTTTGCTTATGTAAGCAAAAACCATTTTTCTACGGCTTCTGTTATTCCGAAAAACTCGTAAACAGCTTTTACATGCCTGGCCCTTCGTTCCCTTTACCTCGAAACGAGATAAATCAAATCGAACAATGAGAGGATGAACACACAGGATATACAGGATATCAATATTTTATTTGACAGTCCACCCATTCGAATGGTAAAGCGAAGGACGCGTATCGGATATACAGAATTCGTAATAGGACTAAATTGATACCGGTGGTTTTTTCGATAATATGTATAAACATCAAGTAGGATTTGTGGTTATACATACGTCCTTAATGATTAAAAATTTATAAAGACGCAAGAAAAAACAAAAAATACCCATCTGTACTATAATTAGTAATATTTGGGAATTTTCAAATTTTGCATGATTTTTTCATTTTTTTACCATATTTCAAAATTTTTTTTCAATTCTTCGAGAATTTTCGATTTTTTCAGCATTTTTTGAAGTAATAACTTCTTATGGGAGGGTAACTGATTTTTAGCGTAACGCGTTGAAAATAGTGTATTGTAATACAAGTGGTACAATGACAGGTTTCGTAGTACGAGTGGAGTTTGTGAAACGAACCGCGAAGCGGTGAGTTTCGCAAAGAACGAGTACTACAAACTGTCATTGTAATACGAGTGTTACCTACTATTTTTTATAATGAACTTTTAAAAGTATAAAAAAATAAATAAAATGAGAGTTTTTCGAAATATTTATTTATGTTGGCAATCTTGACACTTTTGACACTTCACAGTTTTAATGATTTTAAATTTGAATGTTTGTCAAATTTGTATAAAATATTCTGAATTTCGCAATATCGCTGATAATGTAGTTAATAATTTACTACAAAATACTTCTTGATAACTCTTTTGTTTACAATCAGTGCAGTGCAACCAATTGTGTAAAACAAAAAGTTACCAAAAATAGTGTTACAATGAATCTATTTCGATACTGTTTTTAGTGTCGAAATAGAAACTTTGTGAACGTGAATTATAAAAAAGCGTTTATCATAACGCGTTGTTTATCGTTGTTACACGCAGGCGCAGTGAAACATAATAATAATAGAAATAGGTAAATATTAATATTAATACAAATATCTTTGTATCAATGGTTTTTGGGCTGTTAGGCCGGCGTCGATTGTCATTTTGACTTGACGT
Organism: Altica lythri; assembly: GCA_964028335.1. Taxonomy (NCBI): domain Eukaryota; kingdom Metazoa; phylum Arthropoda; class Insecta; order Coleoptera; family Chrysomelidae; genus Altica; species Altica lythri. Next base: position 18,250,219 of record OZ034801.1, on the reverse strand, counting down.
TTCGCCAACACGAGCGGTTGGCATCTTCAGAAGTTGCTTCCTGGTTGACAGTCTGCGAACTAATAAACTCTGCGTGATCGGAGCCCGTATTTATACGTCGGGAAGGAAGTGGGCGGGGCCTCAGTTGCTTTCGATTCCAATCGGTTCTGGTCGGTGTTGTTCGTTAAGGGTAGAGTTTTCGCACCCTTTATTATCGGGACCCATGTTTTGTTAATCTTGACCGCTTCCTCTTTTTTATTAAAGTTGTTCGGGTGCTTCTCTATCTCTATGGCTTCTCTATAGAGTCTGGAATGGTATGCTGATGTAGTAGCGAGGACTTGGGTCTCCTCAAACTTAATCCGATGGTCCATAGTGCGGGTATGTTCCGCTACAGCGGATTTGTCTGTCTGCCCCAGACGGCAATTGGCCTTGTGCTCTTTAATCCTGGTGTTGATCGAGCGTTTGGTGGTTCCTATGTACACGCTTCCACATGTGCACGGAATGCGGTAAATTCCCGAAGCCGACAGTGGATCTCTTCTGTCTTTTGCCGATCGAAGACATTCTTTGATTTTTCTTGTTGGTTTGAAAATAGTTTTCACATTTTTCTTTCTTAGCAATCGACCAATTCTGTCTGTCACTCCCGGAATAAAAGGCATGAAAAATAAGTGGTGGGACAATGAGATTTACGAACAGATCGAAGGAGTAGCAATGGGAAGCCCTCTCAGCCCGGTAATAGCAAATTTCTTTATAGTTATAGTTTAAAGCGGTTACTCGATGGGTACAGTAACGCAACAAAAAAAAAAATGAAAAAAAGTGTCGTGCCATTGGGTTAGCACCAGATTTAACAAGGCACTTTTTATAATTATTTTTTATTCACTTAAAACTACATTTTAAAATTAGTTTCAAGCGGTTACTCGATTGGTACAGTTTATGTCCAAAAAATGTACCTTAGAAAAAACATAGCAGTTTTATGCACCATATTTGCCCTGGCACTAAATGATTTTTTCAATAGATACAGTGAGTAGTATTATTTAAAAAATATTTCATCCGGTTACTCGATAGGCCAGGTTTTTTGCAGCCAGCTCTTGGACCATTAATGTTAGGATAAGAATTTAAGTTTTAAGTCTGTATTAAATAGCAATCAGGCAATTCCACGTGAAGGGTGGTTGTATTGCGAATTACTACGCGACTGATTAGAAATTTCGAACTCTCATAGTAAAAATTTTTTGTATCGTAATTAGTGAAAGTTATAGTGATAAAAAAAACGGTTAAAGGAGTTTATTTGTGGTAAACATTAAATAAAGTTGTGTTGTAGGTCTAATTAACGGAAATTACGGTAAGAATTGTGTTATTTAGTAAAAAATTAATTAAAAACTTAGATTACAAAGTGATAATTGTAATAAGCCCGCCAAAATTTCTAGTGCTTAATATCAACGTCAATACATGTTGAATAAAAAAATGGAAGAATGGGTGAAATCCGATTCTGCTGAAATAATCAGGCCGTTCCACGTAAAGGGTGGCTGTATTGCGAATTACTACGCGACTGATTAGAAATTAGTAAAAAAATTTTGTATCGTAATTAGTGAAAGTTATAGTGATAAAAAAAATTTCAGAATTTTCAAAATATTTAAATTTTTAAATTTATACACATTATCATATTAATGTACATAAAATTTAAGTAATAGGCAAAGTTTTTCTCAAGTTAAAAAATTAAAATATTAAATAGTTCAACTTGGATTAGTTGAAGTTATCACTTCTGTCGCGCGTCCTGAGACGCACACGTATTTTTTTTTATTATTTTACGTATTTTTAAAAAAAATTTCACTTTTTTCTAAAAATTTCCAATTTTCTATGTTCTCATTATTTCATAGATTTTTATAATTTTTCTTATTTATCATGACTTGCATGTTTTTTAACATTTTTAAAATATGTATCAAATTATCACAATTCAATTTTCACGAATTTTTTGATTTATTATAATTTTATTAATTTTTCTTGCCGTTTCTAAATATATTTTCATTTTTCGAAATTATTTTTCAAAACTATTTAATTATACTCTTCGTTTTTTCGTGATTTTTACGGTCATTCAAAATTATGCCTTTTTTCATATGTTTTGATGTATTTTTATATTTTTTATAGTTTTTTCATGGACTGTTCAAAAATTTTTCCTATCATATCTGTATTTGAACTACTGTCTTAAGCCATGATTTTTTTCTTCCTTTTTTTTACGATTTTTTATTATTTTACGACCTTTTTAAAATCTTTACGTTCCTTTTTTTTCAATTTTTCCTGAATTTTCCATTTTGTCAGTATATTTTTAAATTTTGTAATTTTTTTTTTATTATTTTAAGTATTTTTTTAAAATTTCTATGATTTTTTTAAATTGTTATCAAACTTTTCGATCATTTCATAGATTTTCCTAATTTTTTCTTTTTTTTTATTATTTTTGCCTGTTTTCAACGTTTTTTAAAATATGTTGTGACTTTTCAAATTATCACCATTTTTCCGATTTTTTAGGATTTCTTTATTTTTACAAATTTTATTTTCACTATTTTTCCAATTTTTTTGTCATTTTTAAAATCGACTTTTTTACTGTTCATTTCTTTTTTTACTCTTTAAACATGTTTCCAGCCTTTTTCTTAACTTTAGAATAATGATTTGATGTTGCATTTTTATATTTCCTGTAGTTTTTTCATCATCTCTTTAAACTTATATGTATTTCAACATACTGTCTTGAGCCATGATTGGTTTCCACATTTTTATTCTTTATCGAAGTTATAACTTTCTTTATTTTTTATTAAAAGCTATCTGTGCAGACATAAATAGCATAGAATTGGGAAGATTTCTCTAATAAATATTATTGAAATCGTCAGTTAGTCTTGTATGTGATTGAACTGTCAATTGATTTGGTTAAGGGTGGACAAATTCACCGAATCAGAAGTAATTTTGGAAAAGGGAGATTCTGCTCACATCCCGTCAATAGTATAGTGGGAAGTGTCAATGAACTGGCATTTATTAGATCTTTCCCTTAGGGAACTTCTGCGTGGATAGGTTATTTCATTTAGTACAGCTGCCAATAACTTTTCTTTTGATATAATAACTTTTGTTAAACTTTATTTTGTGATGCATTTTGGACACTCCTTCGATTTGGAGGAGAAGTAAAACAAGATAGAATTCTACAATCGAATCAATTGCATCTTTGTAAAAGCACAAAAAAACTTTATAAAATAGAAAGTTTAATATCAAGTTCTGAGATGTGGATAACGCTGAGAAAATAGTAGAAAACTTAAAAAAAAAATTAGAAATTAGCCAAACAAGAAGTGACATTAAGAAGAAATCGAAAAATTGGCAGATCTTGTAGAACTCGAATCTGCGATCTATAACTATAGCGGGTAGCACCTTAAACCATTCGGCCACAGATGTCTTAGTGCTAAGTTGGCATTTCTAATCATATTTTGATTTAACTAATGTCGCAAGAAACAGATACTCCCTTTTTCTTTTGAATAGTAGATTTAATAATTATTTTTTTTATATTTATCTTTAATATAAGTCTTTGGTTTGTCCAATTTCTAAATTTCAAAAATCCAATGAGTGATTTCTCATAATAATTAACGGGGAATGTAAGTACTTAGTTACATCTAAAGAAAATTAAACTTTTTATTCAATTTTTGTGTTTGAGAGACATAATGTGCTGTTAGTCACTTTGATGCAAAATTTATCAGAAAAATTTTGATGTAAAAAATCTTAAAGATGCTAGTTTAGCTGAAGAGACATGGCCTAAAATATTCCTCGATTTCATATGAAACTCGGCATCAAACATAGTTTAGAATAAAATTTCAATAAACCGATTTGTCTTTCGTTCACGTTCGACCCTAGATCACCATCAGGATAAAACAGCAGGAATATATACGTTTGGTTGCAGCAGCATCGGGTGGCCGTCAGATGGCCACATATTTCGACTCGAAAAGGAAAACGGATGTGCGACATATCTAATTGGAAAATTTTCCTTTTGTGTCTGTACGTAATTTAGTCGACTAAATGAATGAATAAATTTTCAATTTCACACTTGCCATACTTCAACAGATATTTATTTTAAAACTCCCCTTTTAAATCTTTTAATGAGAATTTTTCCCCTTTCTTTAAGTCTATTAGAAGTTAGAAATTGGCCATTTAATGAAATCTGTCAATATCTTGCGGTTAAATTTTCTAACAAACATGCCAATAATGATGTAATTACAGTATTCTCGGGGATAATAATTAACACCATGATAGAAACTTGATGAAATGAAGTAATGTTAATTGCTGATGTGAAATAGCTGTAATAAAAAGGTCTGTTTAGTAACTTTTTGGACGCCGTCTTCGTCGTCAGTTTCCATCAGCATCGTCTACGTAAGTGAATTACAGAGGGTTTATCCGACGACGTAACCATGACAACCGCTAACTGGATTTTATCTCTCACACACGCCAATGTCCTAAATCTTTGGTTGAAGAGATGGCGCGACGAAAATGGTCATCGTATCGCATTCATAAATACCGCTGATTATTGAAACGAGCATTTAAATTCGAAGAATAGGCCCATTGAACATTGCGGAGACCTGTACGAAAGCAGAAGAACACATGTTCCTTTTGTGAACTGAAATATGGTTGTCGCTACGATATAATTCCCATTAAATGTTAATGATACGCCGGAATGGCTCGCAATTTAATGTAAACATGCAGTACAATTTCAGTGTTACCAAAGTTTAAGTAAATTCGACAGTCAAAGTACCGCGAATGGTTTTACTCCGACCACAACATGCTCTAATCTAAATTCCTTTAACTTCAACCCGAAGAGAATTACGGTCCAGATGAAAATTCTCTCTTTCTCTCTCTCTCTCTCTATGTATCCTTCTCTTATTCTCTTAATATTGGTTGTCGTCGTCTAAGTCTAAAACTTCTGGCCCTGACCACCACTTATGCAGATTATATCCAAGTCTTGCTTCGATGAATTTATTACGTTAAGCGCATTAATTACCGCTGAAACCCATATACAGATTGTTGAGCCCTTTGTCAAAGATCATTTTAAACCTATTATAATAACCACAATACAACCATATACATAAATAAACACTATAATAACAGTTCTGTATATACACAAATTTAACCTTACTGGTCACTTACAGCTAGTAAATTAGTATAAATTTACTATATTCCTAAGGCATTTATATCAGAAACTTCTGAAAAAGTCATTATAGGATTGCTACCACCTATTTAAGCTTTTGTAGTCTTCAGAACCTCTTTCAGTTTTTTTATTAAATAACTGGAAACAAAGATGCGATGTTTGCCAATTTATACGAGGTTCTATATACATATTCTTATTTATATATTAGAGATAGCATTTCTAAAAATAGATTTTGTGAACCAAATAGAGTGCATAATAATTTACCAAACGACAAAAAAGACGATTTAAACAAAAGATAACCAATAAGATCACAAAAAGCAATGGTATTACGGCCCTAACTTACTACAACACTTAAACTGTATTGGGACAAGACCCATAAAGGATCTATCTAGACACACTATGAGTTTCTTAGCCATCAGAACCTCTTTCAGGTTTTTTATAATATAAATTTGCTTCGGAAAAGAATTGTCAATTTATACGAGGTTCTATATACCTATTCTTATTTATATATTAGAGATAAGTTTCCCAAAAATAGAGTTGGTGAACCAAATAGAGTGCTTAACAATTTACCAAACGACAAAAAAGACGATTTAAACAAAAGATAACCAATAAGATCACAAAAAGCAATGATATTACTGCATTAACTTACTACAACACTTAAACTGTATTGGCACAAGACCCATAAAGGATCTATCTAGACACACTATGAGTTTCTTAGCCATCAGAACCTCTTTCAGGTTTTTTATAAAATAAATTTGCTTCAGAAAAGAAGATGCGATGTTTGCCAATTTATACGAGGTTCTATATACCTATTCTTATTTATATGTTAGAGATAGGTTTCCCAGAAATAGAGTTTGTGAACCAAATAGAGTGCTTAATATTTATCAAACGACAAAAAAGACGATTTAAACCAAAGATAACCAGTAAGATCACAAAAAGCAATGTTATTACTGTATTAACTTACTACAACTCTTAAACTGTATTGACACAAGACCCATAAAGGGTCTATCTAGACACACACTGCGTTTTTTAGCTATCAGAACTCTATTTCAGGTTTTTTATAAAATAAATTTGCTTCGGAAAAGAAGTTTTTAGAATTGTGCTTCCAAAAAGGTTTTTTCTGCTGTAATTCCCCCAAAAACGTAGTATTTTCACTTCTGGATCTGGATCTGGAAATTTGGGAGGGGCGTGCTAGTGCTCAGCCGGCACTGAGGCCACATATGACCCATTGTGCATCCTCCCGTATGTAGGGATATCCTCACCTCAGGCTGTCACCAGGCCTATTGATTTAAAATAGGTGATGAGGCTCCCGAGGGGGATCTCCCTGACATCGGCTGGTGTAAGCCAATACTCGCCCAACACGGATCTTCTGATTTCAGAAAAAGCAGCGCAGTCATACATAATGTGTTCTACTGTTTCCTCTTCTTGTTCGCAGCCTCTGCATAGCGGCGTTCTGTTAATTTCATCCTAAATAGGTGTTGTCGCAATTGGCAGTGACCTGTCAGGATTCCCACAGCTGTTCGGAGATTTTGTCTGGTCAATGCCTTAAATTTTTTTGCTGTTTCCTCGCCAGGATGAGGTAATAACTCTCTGGCCAGTCTACAGTTCGTAGTTTCATCCCAGCACTGTATAAAGTTTTGGTGAGAGTGCTGTTTGATAAGGTCCACGACTGCGGACAATTTTAGCTTGGTAGATGGGCGAGGGCTAACATATTTGTAGCTTGCAGCCCTCCTTGCTAAATTGTTCGCAATGCGGTTGCCTTTAGAGTTCCCATGTCCTTTGATCCAGCTAAGAGTGACCACGTTATTCTGGCTGGCCTCAGTTAGAGATTGGTGACATTCTAGTACTAAACTTGAAGTGAAACGTGGTCTATTCAAGGTCAGTAGTGCTGTCTGTGTATATATTTATATTCCTGCCTGTGATGTTGTATTTTCACTTTTTTATCGATCTTTGAAAACCCTCGAGATATTGGGATAATTGTTGGAAATTTTAATTTTAAAATCAATTATTACTAGTATACTAGTATTTTAAGAACATGTTTTTAAAGAATACTGAATTTGGTGTGGTTTTAAATACAGAATTTTGCTTAATGACGTCGTGTTGTAAATATGTATTTTAATTGGATTTGTGAGTTGGTTATGTGGAAAACAAACGGCCACCCGCTAAGCTCGTTTTCTAATTTTTGATTGTACCGCCCAAGTAACTAACATTAAAGTCAGTAGTTGTCGAGATTTGTTCACAATGTTTATGTCCTTCTCGGCCGTTTTGAATATTTTATGACCTTTTAGAAGGCGTTTTATGGTTTTGGCACTACTTGAAACGAAAATCGCCACTGCATGTCACGCGTAAAATCATTTCAACTCTGCCATGTATTAGAAATAGTTTCATTATTATTCAAATTATTTATGTGTACAAAAAAATTAAACGAAATTCCTACTATTGAATGTCGTACTGTCAAAATCGGATCATCCGGGCACAGACAAACAAAAAACATGATATAACGGTCCGACCTCGAGTCAACTCTCAATTCTTGATGTAAATTTATAGAAAAAAGCCAACGCCTTTGTAAAATGGTTTCACGGCAAAAAAGAGCACCAGAAAATTGCGATTTGCTACGCCATGGACTGCGGTATGTTGCAAGAAAAACAATGAAGCTCAACAAATAACGGGAAAATATTGATTTATTATTCTTCTGATTTCTTACCTTTCACTATTCTCTCTGTCTCTTAAATATATCCACGATTTTATATAAGAATTAGACTAATTAATACTTTATAAAATAAGTTTTAATGATTTGGTTAAATAGTTTTTTAATTGGACGAATCCAATTTGTCAAATTCAATTCTGGTGTGCCGCAAGGTACGCACATTGCACCACTAGTCTTTAATCTTTTTATAAATGTTGTTAAATCTGTTTTAATTAATTATACGAGGTCTGTCGCAAAGTAAACAGGACTTTTAAGAAATATCCTATACTAGTAGCGCCATCTGTCATTGGGGATAGCGTTCGATAGGAACATGTTTCATTGATGTTTTTTCAAAATGTCATGTCAATCGAACCACTTCACGCAGAGTTATTCCGCTCAAAGTGACAATACCTTTTAAACATCGGTCGAAAAATCATCGAACAAAGAACCAATATTAAGTTCTTTTTTAAACTTGGTCAAACATTTACCAAAACGCATAGACTGTTAAATCAAGTTTATAGTGATGATTGTTTCCCTTGTAGTTGACTCCACGAGTGGTTTACACGGTTCGAAAAGGATCGTGAGTCACTAGAAATTTGTGATTACGACAGAAACTGTCGACAAAGTGCATCTGTTTATTAAAAATGAGTCAAAATCTTGTTTGGGATACATGCAAATGTTTATCTCAATGTTCAGAATTGTTATCAAGAAATACATTACTCGGCAACAATTTAGAATCATAAAATTGTATCAAAAGGCTACAAATGGAACAAGGCATAAAATGAATCCATTGGAGACACCCCAGAACAAAAGATATACAAAAGAATTAATTTTATATAAAATTATTTACATTTTTCTATATTTAGTATGGTATTCAGAGGTCGCTGTGGCACTCAATAATTTATCATTGAGTGTGCAGTATTTTATATTTAATCCAGTATATATTTCGTGATTAAAACAGGTGCACTATATATCCATGTGTATTATTGGCACTCTATAAATAACATCAGGCACATTTTACCTTTGAAATCGGTTATATGGAGAATGACATATTGTTTATTAATTATACGCGTTGATTTGTCCAATTTCCATTAAACTATATTGTTGTGGTGAATGTTTTTTATTTATATTAATTGAGCTTATCGAAAAACTTATTAAAATATGATTAATATTATTTTTTATATTTATCAGAAACGAAGCATCAAGAGTTCAAAAGTTCATCGTAAAAAAAGTGTATATTCTTATTACAGGCTTCATTTTCTGTTAAACTTTCTACGTGTAAACCTGATGAAATGCTACAGGGTAACTTAATCTCAAAGTATAAACATTTTTTTAGCGTAATCACGAAGGTTGTGCCCATTTGCGATGAAGGTGATTCCGTCTACGAACAATGAAACGTCGTGGATCTTCGGGGTGTGGGCTAATCAGGACCAGGACTTTGTAGAGGTCGCTGGCTGTTACTGGTAGCTCTGGTAATGATCAGGATTGGTTGTCTCTGAAAGTGATCTCGGTGGAGGAGTCCTTCTGAAGAATTCGCCGAGGATTGTTTATGATTCGAGAGTATATATCTCTTCCCTAAGATAAGATAAATAGTTTTAACTGCCGTGGACGGATTGGTGTTAATTACGAGCATCCAGCAGGAGGTAGATTGCAGAAAAGGAAGCTATGTTGTCATATGTAAGAATATTTTGCGAATATTCATATACCCACCAAATTGTATCCATCAAAAAGCGTGCAACGGGCATATATACACCAGCATGTTGCTGACGCGAATCTATTAGATATTTAACCTACTAAAAACCGTCAAACGCGCCTATAGAAGATTTTATTTTTAAACTCTTTAGAGACAAAATCATAAATTGCTCAGTAACGGAATGTCCACTTTAGAAATTTCATCGAATTGGTATTTGTTGGTGATAAATCGAGTTGATTTACGTTTTCATCGTTATAATTTAATGAGGGGTGTAAACAGTATGCGTCTGTGTATAAAATTTTATTGCGACGAAAATTGACACTCATGTGTAAAAGAAGGCGTGAGCAAATAGAGATTGCTAAAGATAGTGTAAGATAAGACACTGTTTATGTTGTCTTTTATACCTTCGAAGTCGGTGATGTTTAAAGAAAAAGAAATTTTATCTACAATAACCTTTAACAGTCTCACTGGGCATTAAGTGTATGGATTTTTATTACTCAATTCATAATTATTCAACGAAATTTAATATCGTATCTGATTAAGAATTATTGCCATTTGATAGTATCTGTTTTTTTATTCCTTTCAAGTTTAGTACTAAATTTTAATCTAGAGAAACCTGTATAGTTATAAAAGTATAATCTTATTGAAGATAAATCTAAAAAAGTCGACAAAAGCGGTTTTTTAAATCGTCGCTTATCCAGAAGCTAAATAATTTGCCTTCGGTGTACTTTTCCTTCTATACAGGTTAAATACACCAAAGTTTCTTAAAACTGTTTCAAAAGTTTTATGAACCTTCCCGCAATTTACTTTAAAATTAATCTGAAATTCTAAAACTTCAAAGGAAATAATTCCGTAGCCTTTTTCTTCCAACAAAACCATTTCCTCTATAGAGAAAAATTTCAAACTTCGATATTACATCTTTTTTGTCGTTTTCTATCAGATGGCTTTACCAACTCGGTTATTGATAACATAACTCTGGAATTTAACTCCAAGTGGATGGAATTTTCCAAGACGCGGACTCGGGGCATGTCCGGAATTCTTTTTAAAACGGCCGTAAAATTAGTTGAAAACGCCGGAGCTGCTCGTAAAAGTTCAATAATCAATCAGTGTGATCGCTCTTCTGGAAAAATAGCCACTCCATGTGGCGACTTCCATAAATTCAATTGCACCCTTATTATTTGAACCATCGACTTTACAACAAATAGCTCTTTAACTTTTTTTACCAAAGTATGTAGGTACTTTCTTTTATTTTACAAAATATAACTAAAATATTTCTACTAAGATCCTCTGTTACGATTTAAAGATCGTTATAGGTAGAGGTTAAAATTGACAAAAAGAAATTTAAATTCCTTATATAATTAGCTCTTAGATCCTGTAACGCCGTTTATTGGTAAACATCTTTTCACTTGAATCAATCTGCGAGTGATTTCTAGCAAAGTTATAGGTTTGATAGCAGATTATTTTTTCTTATTACTTATGTCTTTGTTCAGAATTTGTAACCTAATGATTTGAAAAACGTTGCTCGGTTTCTTTTGTCAGAGTGAGACGTAAGTAAATCTTGTAACAAAGCTTGATACTAAGGAAAGTCAAGTCCATATCTAATCAGGAAAACCCTTATTCCAACTTTGGCACGTTGATCAGAAATCTTATCATGCGGAGGAGAATTAAAAAGTTTAGCAACTCCTTGTGTTCGAGCATACTGATTTAGAAGTATTGAGTTGCCGGTGGTGCCTACTGCCTACCGAGAGAAAGACCCTGAATAATTATTCTTCGTTAAAGGGAATAGATCGGACATTAAGATAGGAGTTATGTTTTACTAAAATCATAAACTGCATAGAGTGAAAGGGCGGCCCTAGACATAGAAAAAGATCCTGGCTTAAGAACCTCCGCCAGTGGTTTGGACTAAACACCACGACACTATTCAGGTCAGGTGTGGAGAAAGTAAAAATCATGCTACTGATCGCCAATGTTCTTGGAGGACAATGCACTTAAAGAAAAAGAAGAAGAAGCAGAAGTAGAAGATATTGACTTAAAGTGTAATTTTTGAAGTTTGTACTTGGCATTCTTTTCCTTGAAGTGATACGTGGTGTAATCAAGGTCAGTAGTGCTTGTTTTTTTATTATTGAAGCCATCGCGATTTAACACCATTCACTTTATACGTTACGATAACCACAAACCAATCCAAATTGATTTAGAATTTTCCGAGCAATTGACAATTGACATATATCGTTACATGATCTTTTAACTACATAGCACATCAGGTAGTTAGTACCTAAGTGTCGTGGAATATAAGTAAGGATAGATGCATTTAACAATATTTATTTATATGTTTGTTAATTTGTTTATTAAGAATTATAAAAAACTAGCTGACCCGACGAACCTCGTACCGCCTAACACTAATATCGTTTTCTCATTTTCCGTCTTTTCTAATTCATACGATTTTGTCTCGTTGTTTTTGTTGTCAATGTTTTTTTTTTGTTTTTATTATATTTTCCCCTTAGTTTCCAAGTTTTGACTATTTTTTTTGTGTATTTTGTTACATTCCGATTAAATATGTTAGATATCAATTTGCGCCTCCTTTCGGTGGCGTCATAGTAAGTACTTTATTAAGTAAGAAATGCTCGTTTAAATATATGATATATCAACAGCGCCACCTCCCTGCGGAAAGTGGTTGGCTTCATCAGCGGCCACTGGGTATTCCGCGGATATCTACATAATATGGGAATTCAAGTTGAAAACCTCCTATGTAGAAAATGCGGTGAGGAGGAGGAAACAGCCTTCCACGTGATATTTATGTGCCCAGCCCTGCAAGGTCTGCGTGTGAGATCCCTTGGCCTACCGACTGGAGATCAAAGGGAAGAACGGGTAACCATAGTCAAAAGGATCTCTTGGTTCATTAAGAACCTGGGATTTGACGGAGAATGAGGACCTGTGAATGAGGGTGCACAATAAGCTGTACTAGCTGCGATGCAATTCCATGGAATAGGTACCTCTAAGCCTGGCCCTCTGTACGGTGGCATCATCGTACTTAATTTAGTAAAAATTTTTGGTTTTTTAATATAAAACATTAACTGCACCATCTCCCGGTGGCGTCAGAGTCTTCAATTTAGTAAGTATTTTCTTAGTTGCCATTTGCGCTTTGCTATTCGAGGAAACGTGGTCGAACGGGATACAAAGTATCCTATGTCCGTCTCCTGGTTCTGAGCAAAATACTTACCAATCTTTAGCTAAATCGGTTCAGCTGTTCTTGAGTTATAAATAGTGTAACTAACACGACTTTCTTTTATATATAGACATATACACCAGTATGACGCATAATCTCTTAAAATTATTTCTTTCATTCCATTTTTTCGACAAAATCTATCTTTCTATCTCTATATTGCAGTAGGTATGTATCAGTTGCACTAGAAACAGACTTTAACTTCACAAATTTCCTGAGAAAAGTATTGGAAGAACTTTGTTGTGATTAATGATATCTTGTCTTTTCTTATTAAGCTTGTAATACGTATTAGTTGGAAAGTGGATGTATAGAATAAACAAAACAAAGTTTCTTACAAATATAATCATTTTTGATTTATAAACTGTCACAAAAATTACATAAAAAATATAGATATAGATTATGTAAGTATATATATTATTATATAATTATTTTACAATGAAAGTGGTTATTATTAAAAATACCTTTGTGTTAACGTAAATACCTCGAGGTATAATTATTTTCCTATCAAAATTTTCATTTAAATTCTATGGAAATCCTTCATTGCTTATTCTCTACAAGTTTGTTTTATTTTCTTGTTAAAGCAATTATTACGTATAATGATGTTTTCAAAGATTACTAGGTAGGTAGACAATGTTTTATAAAGTGTATTAAATAACTGTCAGTATACAAAGTGTGCTAGGCATCACCTAAGGCTTCTTTTCTTAGTATGAGGTTCTTAGATTCAGAACCGTATTTAACTACTACATATTTTACTTTATTTTCTGTTAAACAAAAATAAACAGGTAATGAAATGTTTAGACAATTTTCAAATTTTGATGATTTTCAATTTAAACTATTTTTAAAAAAAATTTCACATCTGGCACTCTATCTATATAGCCGATAGAGGCTTAAACTGTTTGGTTGCGAAAAATCCTAATGGTTAATCGGCATATATCTTTATTTAATTTATATCGTTTATGAAACCTACTCAGTTCCTCTATAAAGACGTATTATGAGAAATAAAGTTACGACCCAGACGAAAAAACCTTAAATTTTACTAAATAGGTACCTACAGCCCGACAAATATCTCGTGAAATAAGGTGAGGATGCGCCGTAACAAATTTGAAAAGGGGTGTGGTGGGCGTACACAAAAAACCATTTGTGTGGTAGACTTTATGCTGTGAGCATCTCTCTACACTACACTGTTGCCTTGTTTCATTTACTCACGTTATTGAAATTTGATTGTGTGTATTCTGTTTTAATTATTTTAATTTTACTTATTTTATAAAAAAACTGTAAAGGTAAGTGTTATTTAATTGTAGCATGGAGCTTAAGAGCAAATTATCCAGAGTCAAAGTCGAGAAATAATTGCTAATTTGTTAGCTCTTATGAAACGGGAAGCTGAAGAAGGTGTTATAATACCTCATCATCACATAAAAGAGCGTTTGTTTTCTTTCTACTCATTTCCTTGAATATCATACGTAAAAATAGCCAATATTACTTTGATTATCAACATATCGACAACATTGTAAAAATGTTAAAATCTGGTTAAATCTCATCAAGCGTTAATGTTCAGGTAAATTCCATCCTAGTCTGGCCGAATACTTTCTCTTTCTGCGCACTGGAAGCTTCGCCTTGTCACGAGATACTTGTCGGACTGTACCTGCCGATATAAGAGGGTCTATGCGATTTTGGGAAAACTGGAAGTGTTTCTAAGTTATTTCTACCGTTATAATATATTTTTATTTTTGTCACTATTTTTGATTCTTAGTCATTTTTTGTCATAAAGTAATTAAATTATTATCTTTCCACAATCGCAAATACATTTTAAGTACGGAACTTGTGAGTGTTCTAACAGGTGATACAATTTCGCTTGAGAGTCATAAAAGCGGACGAATGTTTTCCTACCGTAATCAGTGAGTCCAAGCCATAATCGTATAACATTTTTAGTCCTACTGTATGATGCAAAAGTTAACATATATCCCTCGTATTAATCGAAAAAATGCATATAACAATTCAGTTTGTTGCAGTTTCTTTGATCACTGAAATGTTATTTTTTCACATATATGTATAGATAACATTTTTTTTAGTAGCACTGTTTGTGAGTCACCATTTGAACGCTATGTTATAGGACCTAAACTAAATTATATTCCACACGGTCAGTTACTCGTACACAAAGAAATCTCTCGTGGGGTTTGCCGCCGGGGAAATGAGGATAATGATGCGAGGGAGAAATCCCGCTCTTTGTAAATTTAATATTTTTTTGAATTCTTTTGACTGTTCTTTCGGCTCCCGATCGTAATTTATCCCATAATTGGATTTGCTCAATTCAATCGACAATTACTGATAAACTGTATTCCCCGTGAGGGTTTATTTTTTCGATGGGTTATTTTGTTTGTGTATAGGGTTCGCAAATATTAGCTAAATGATAATATTTTCTATATCTACTTAATGCAATATAAAAATTTATATAGTAGCAAGTTTTCAGTATGTTTTATATTACGAAATTAATCATCTTTTAACAATAATGAAGGACCAAAAGATTTAAAACATAAGTGAATTTGGTTTGGTTAGACAAAGAGGATTTCTCACAAAAGAAATATAAAAACAAAATCTTAATAAGATCTTTTACTTTTTAGTATGATTCAGTTGAAATTACTATATCTATCTAGAAGCAATAATTCTTAATAACTATAATTAGAACTGTAGCGTTCATATTAGCAAACTATTAATTAAGCTTACGAGATAATTTTAATTAGTATTGAATTTCCTTTCGTATAGAATCTCTGTTATTGACAGTATATTGTGATCAGACCGGTTACCGTGTGAATAGACACTTCTAACTGGCAAACCCTATGGTGCTGTATAAACACTCACCATCCGCGTCGTGCTAATATTGACGCTCGGCCCCGACTCTGTTCTACAAAAATATAGTCAGGAGCCAACAGAAACAAATTTCGTACTTACAATATACTCGTAATTCGAAAGTTATAAGTAAAGTACTTTCTTTAACTACAGTAGCGAAGGAATAAGTCGCAGTCTTCGGAGGAACTTAATTACAGTACTCTAGTTATTGGTCTTCTTATTATTATTTTATTAGATCTGTTGATCTGTTAATTTCGAACGTTGCGCTGTAGCATTTCCTGTGATGTGGACTGCCAGCTGTCCCTCCATCTCTTTGGGGATCTCCTGATGGTCTTCCAACTGACGCTATTTTCGCTAACCCTTTTTCATCCATTTTTCTTACGTGATTGTGCCACTGCCTTCTTCTTTGTCTTCCCTATCTTACTACATCCTGTATTCCGCATTGCTCTCTTACTTCTGTGTTCCTGACTCGATCTCGTCCTGTTTTTCCTACTATTGTCCTTAGTATTTTCATTTTAGCAACTCTTAACATATTTTTGGTCTTATTCGGGTCCTCGCGAGTTTCTATTCCGTATGACATGATTGGCCTCACAGATCTGAGTTATTCGTATAGCTTAAAATTGACATCTTATTTTTTTAGCCATGCTTTCTACTCTTCTACACCTGCCACTTAATCATTATAGTTTACTTATGTTTTCATCATCTGAATTAGGTTATTAACAGTTTTTTTTGTAACTTTTTGTTAACTTTTTTTATTCAACTTTCATTTAATATTTACCTCTTCACTATAACTGTGTTTAAGTTTAAGCTCAGCTTTACAACTTTCTTAAAGTGTAATTTCCTCCCTGACTGTGCTGTGAACACAAGTTTTATCAATGATTGAACTGTGGAGACTGTTTACTGAGTACTGGTATCTAAATGTTTTCTTCACGTAGCATAACATGTACGCCATCAGCTGGGGGATATTAATCTGGCATCGGGCCAGCAAACATTTGTGATTTCTTTTTGTCGAACGTGACCATCGAGGGTAGTTTCAATATGAAATATTTTCGACTTTGATTGTATAGGGCTTCAATTTTCTAGATTAATAAAAAAGAAACTAATATTTGAGCTATAATTTGATTACTTACAAACAAACATTATTAATAATATACTTTCCTGTAAAGAAAATTACATTCATTACTGATTTTCAGTACTTAGATTCAATCAAATCAAGATCATTAAAACCAATACTTGCAGAAATCTATCTTTATACAGTTAGCTATTTCTAGTATTGTTCTGTTCATATAAGAAATGCACCAATATATCCAAGAAGTTCGTAATTGAATAATTTATATTCTCATTTAAATAAAATTTATGTTCCCTTTTTTCAATTTTATGGTACAGGAAATCTCAATTTGCATGCCGCTCAAAAAGGTCGCTTAAAAAAGCAGCCTCGATCGCAATTCATTCTAATTAAACTATTCAGTTCTGACACAGCAATGGAAATTGCCTTCACGCAGTACCACTATTAGATTTTAATATTTATCGAGAATAGTCCAGATGGGACGAATAGACATTGATTGGCATCCTATTACGTGTCACATTGTTTCAAAAATACTTTCACGTGACACTAACAGCCGATTGTTTACACTAATATTGCTGTTTTAAAAGTGTAGAGCTGCAATTAATCAAACTTTTGATTGAATTACGATGCGACACATTCGTTTTCTATTCGGATTTATTGTTTATTCCTTTTTCTGCGATTATACCTCGTCTGGAAATTCGTTTTTGAAATTATGACAGAAAATAATAATTAACTACTAATAAAATAGGGGGTGTGGTGGCATAAATTCCTTTTTTAAAATGCGCGCCATTCACTCGGTCAACGTCGTGCCACAGCACTGGTGGTCTCGTTCGAGTGGTGAGAGGTGGTACTATAAAGTTATGTCAGTCACCATCAGGTGGTGGGCCATTGGCGAAGGTTTCTGTAGTTCTCTTCGTCCTTGCCAAATGGAAGGGCTCCACGACGGAGGAGACACGTCACAGCGTCAAACTCCCAACCCCACAATGCACCACGTGGATTACACCTACACATACACTCACACTTACACCAAAAAGAAAAGACTATTTAAGTATGTTCAAGCGCCATGGATGGCAAGAATATGCAAAAACAACAGATAAAGCTATCCAACCTGCTGCAAGTGGAGAAGTTTGTGAAAGCGGGGCCGACCACTGATGCTAACACCATTCACTGCCTAAAAATGACATAACTCCTACAACATGGTCCTTATACCTAACATCTTCTATAAATCTATCCCATTTACCTATCTTTTCTTTATTCATTCATTCATCACGCGGTATATCGTTGGAAAGCTTATTTTTGTTGCTAAGGCTTACTTTGTCCCAGACTATCTCCATTCCATTCCCTTCATTCTACGCACTTTTGACTTTTGGAACTCTCCTCTTACATGCGCGTTGGGTGTGTGCAAAGTGAAAATTATTACAATAATTAACAATAAACTTTTATGAAAAGAAGGATATATAGAACTAATATAAGTTGTTAGACCATAACAGTATTCTCCTTGTATTATTTATTAATTTTTTTATTTTTGTTGCAGGTAAGTTATAGCTGAAATAATAACCAGTAATTAGACCAACTGCAATTAAAAACATCCGGATTTAAACAAGTTAAAAACACAGTTTTCTATCACAATAAACCCGTTGGTAAGTTAATTATATAATTTTCATTTCAATTTCCTTCGGTATTTGGTATATACCTACCCGGAACGTGATTGATATTTTTTAAAAACCGCCCTGCTATAATTATTTTGTATGTTAAACAAAGCCGCTGACTCGTCTATATGGACAATTAAAAATTTTCTTCCCACAAAGCTAAGCACGACAATGACACGGAATATGACCGGCAAACTTAAATAGATATGAAAGGTGGGTGGCTTTATGATTTTTTCTATTATACCATGCGTGTATATGTATGCTTTTAGTTAATTGTCTATTTAGTGACAGTTTATGCTTATACATTTGCACTATTCATAAAATAGTCACATCTGTCATTATTCGTCCCACAAGAAACGCCTATTCTTGCGTTGAATATATCAGTATAATAGGATAAACTATGTATATAGAAAATATTTGGATTAACTTTTTATATTATTCGCTTGTTTTCTCTTTGTCTCTTTATCTGTCCGGGTGGAATTTTGTAATAGATTTTATACTTACTTCCCGACTAAGTACAGATTTGAAACTTTCAGGGTCGTTCAGAAATCGATGAAAATGCATGATTTTAGGGGTTTTGTATTGAGGTTTTAATTACAATTTCTACTAATTTTCAATTTTATTTGGTTAACTAGTTGACAATTTTCTTAATAGGTGGTGCAGTTGTAAGTGGGGTTTAAAATCTATTGCATTTACATAGCATGAACATGGTGGTCGAAATATGATAGAAAAACCAACTATTAATATTGCTAGGAAGAAAACAATATATAGAATGGTCAAAGAAGGAATAATCAAGGAAAGACCTCGATCACTTCAACTTGACCAAACTTGGGAAATACCCCAAGATGACATGCCAAAGAAATTTAACTTTGTAAGAAAATTTACCATAAAACTGGCAAGTAAATCTTAATGGGATAAAAATACCATATAAAGGAATAGAAGCAGGTGTTTTTGGACCTAGAACCAAATACTCAGAAAGCCTGGGTGCGTATCCAAGTATCTTTCCAGCGGAAATCCGTTCCATCGAAGGATATATAAAATTTAATATTGAAAGAAACTATCGTAGACAGAAGATTGTTATCATGTCAGATAGTCAAGCAGCCATCAAAGCTCTGAGCTCACATGAAATTAGTTTAAAGATGGTCTGGGAATGCCTAGGCAAATTAAATGAACTAGGACTAGAATAACACTATTACCCTTCTATGGGTTCCAGGACACATAGGAATAAAAGGAAACGAAACAGCAGACAAGCTGGCAAAAGAAGGAGCTAAAATCCCATACCTGGAACCAGATCCATCCTGTAGAATAAGCAGTAGTACAATATAAGAAAAACTAAAGAAAAGAATGGATAACGAAAAGTAATGGAATGCTCTAAAAAGACTAAGACAATCGAAGACGCTCCTTTGAAACTACTACCAGAAGAGATCTCTCAGCTGTCTTATGAAGAAGAAGAAGAATCTACGTATTATAACAGGAATACTATCCGGGCACTGCCGATTAAGAGTACACATGAAGAAACTAGGATCAGTAGATGAAGCAACCTGCAGATTTTGTGAGGTAGAGGATTACCTCAATACACCTACTCTCAAAATGCATTGCATTACGTAATTATATGGTCAAATACCTAGGATCATACAAAATAGAAAAGGGAAGATCTGCCTAACTTAAAACCCAACGATATCCTAAACTACTAAGGAAGATAGGAATAGAAAAACTGCTATAAGTCTGAGGAAATCATCAGAAATATAGCAAGAAAAGGGGGACACAATAGATCTTCTAGGTCGCAGGTGTATCTGTTACCCCTAACTTGCTCATATATACATACATTATAGAAAAACACAAATGTAAAGTTTTAAATTTCTTTCCAAATTTGTTCACTGATCAACAATAAATGTTAATTATTAACATCATCAATAATACCTAGATGCTAAAAGAAAAAAGTGTTACTGCCAAATTTATTGTGTCAACAGTGAAAAGTGATATATCTGACATCCCCCTATAACTACATAGTCGAATGTAAACAGTGTGGGTACGCTAACATACACATAAATGACCGTAGCGAAAATTTATGCATCCTAACGTGTCATGTATAAAAATGTTTCACAGCTGGTCGCTGAAATTCATTAAGAAGACATTTTACACACCCAACCTATCCTAAATCAAGAAATATGAACACAAATCCGATTTGAGTGGATCGTAAATATAATTTTAAAAATTGTCTTTTGCTTTGCTGTTTTTCAACACCCAGAACAGAAAATAATTTACAATCGGTAGCAGGTGAGGTTTATTTTATTTGATATTTTATTTATAAAAAATTTAAAGTACTGAATTAATTGATGGAAACAGTAGCGTGCGTTTTGCTCTGGTAAAAGCGTTACATCTTGGCATAAAGAAAATACAGTAATAATCCAAAATGAAGTGTACGAGGTTTGTCGCAAAGTAAACAGGATAAAGAAAAATATTAACATTTTTCTTTTGGCAAATGGAATTTATTTTATTTAAAATAGTTCCCGATAGAGTTAATACAGCGATTTCCACCGCCCGCAAGTTTTTCAAATGATGATTTCTTCACAATGGTCTTCGACGCCTTTTGGATGACCTCTACGTCGGCATACCGCTGTCCCTTCATTGGCAAATGTGGTCTACCGAAAGTACCGAACAGGAAAAAGTCACACGGTGCTTTATCCGGAAAATTTGGTAGTCCGTGAGCATGTGCGATACAAACCTTTCTCATGCCCAAATTTTCGGTCAAAATGCGAATCTTTGTAGATATTTAAATCCATTTGCATATATCTCAATAAGATTATGGCTCATTTTTAATAAACAGACGCACATTTTCGATAGTTTCTGGCGTAATCACAAATTTCGGCGAGCCAACATGTTCTTCGTCTTCCAGCGACTCCAGATCCTCTTAAAACCGTATAAACCACTCGTGGACAAAGAAACTAAAATTAAACAGGCGGCACGTTTTTTAAAGAAGAAGGAGATGAAGAAAAAAAATGAACGAGAAGACGATAAAGAAGCAGATGAAGCAGAAGAAGGAGAAGAAGAAGTTATAAAGTTATACAACCATTTCAAAAGTATTTATAAAAAATGATTTAAACATATGATAGGAAGCTATAGACAAATGAAAATCTTTAAATTGAACTCTCAAACAAATATTCCAACTCAGGATCAAAACTAATGGTTTTAAAATTTTTGTAATATAAAGAAACAAAAATATTACAACTCTTGGTAAAAGTTTTTAATATTTTGCACTTACTAAAAGTTTTATTAAAAATAGAACAAAAGGAGTTTGTAATAAGTCTAACCTATTAGAAAACAAAGTGGCAACAGTATATTTGTTTTTCGCTAAAGAAAAGAATTGCAATAAGCCGCACTATTTCCTGAAGGCAGGAAACTATTATCCTCTACTATTATTATTTCTTTAATAGAACTCCATATGGCTGACAGCACTGATGTCGTAAAGGAACCGTGCATTCGTATATACACGAAATAAAGGCAAAAATTGCAATCGGGGGTGAAAAGTTAATATTGTCGGAATCTAATAATAGAAAGAATGGAAGTACAAACTCTAGAGGGTTTTCCCTTCTATCATTCCAATTTCTTTTTCGATTCTTTTCGCATGAGATAGCTGACCAATAAGGTACCTGCCTTCTAACACGGTTATAATAATAATAATAATAATGATGAAAAAATTGATACCAATTAAAATATTTCACCATCAATTCTATTTTAAATATAAACCCTAATAAGTTTTTAGTTTCTTAATGGTAAATACTAAACATTATTGGATAATAAAATGTACCTTTTAAGATATTACAGTAGCTTAAGCAAGTCCATTAAAAGACTATAAAATTTCCGATTAGAGGCATAAGACTACAGAGAAATTCTAAATCTGAAGCTTTTTTTTGTTGATCGATTAAATTTTGTCATTAAGCCATCAAACAGATACAAACTTGTATAGTGGTTAGAATATTTTAACTATAATAATTTATCCCATAAAATGGCTAACTGTAAAGAAAGTTTTTTAATTTAAGTACCTAGTTATTAAATTTATCCTTTTAAACTTATTTTATTATCGATATTGAATCTGTTCACTTTTCCACTGTTAGAAAAATATATGGGAACGAATATGGGTCTGCACCGCGTTCCACGAATTAAAGAACATTATAGTCGGGCCGTTCAAAAGATGGAATGATCACGAGTCAAATGTACTCCTTTATTTCGGCCCACAGTTTATAGCATCTCTGGTATGAGTACAGTCTAAACTGTCCTTCGTTTATTGCAGTTTAGAAGGCGTTACATCGTTAGATTAAGCCGTCCAGATGACTGTATGCACTGATCACGCGTCCTTGAATTCCATCTTTTGAACGGCCCGACTATAGTTATCAATTTTTTTTCTCGTACTCTTAGTGTGCGGCCACAACGGAGCGCCGACCATCGCTCCGACCATAGCATCGCACCATAGCTCCGCTCACCAAAAAAAATAAACACACAATATTAGATCTATGTGGTCACGTCGGAGCACCGACCATCGCTCCGCGCATAGGGTGGAGCGAAGGTCTGATGCTTAGTGCCAGGGTAAAAACTGAGCTTAGTATTTTTTGACCCTCGACCATAGTACTCAGTCGATGGCATTAAATCGCCGCTATCATGGATAAAGAAAAGTTAATCGGACTTGTGTTTACTCGTGAACCTATTTTGAATAAAAGAGACAAAAATCATCACAACTGTATTATATTAAATAAATTATGGAAAGAAATTGCAAAGGCGTGTGATGTAACAGGTAGGTTAAAACAATTATACTCAAAATTGTTGGTAATTTTTATTTAGTTTATCCCCAAACTCGTTTAAAATATAGTCAAAAGTTTCTTTTTTGATTCTCATGTAGTCAAAAAAACGATCCGGATCTTTTCTTAAATCTTTATATAGATGATGAAATTCTCCATACAACATACGTTTTTTGTTTAAAGGGTGCACTTTCATCTTTTGAGATTCTTTATATAGGTACCACTTTTTAGCACTTGAATTTAAAACAATATCTTCCTTGTCCGAAGAAGAGGATGTTGAAAAATCCATGTTTATAGACGATCGTTCACGCTTTAACTGGCGCAAAAGTACGATGCTCCAAGCCTCGATGTGACCACGGGTGAGCGTGGGTCGGAGCGAGGGTCAGAGCAAAGGTCGTGGGTATTATGCTATGGTCTAGGGTCGATGGTCCCCGTTGTGTCCATACCCTTAGAGTATATTATCTGGGGGCACGGTAGTGCCGCCGCCAAGACGAGCCAAGCGAAGCGCACGGGCACTACCTACCTTTTCTCGAAGCGCTTCGTCGTTTTTTTGAACCCTCATAACTTGGGTTTGGATTATGCTAGATCAACAAAATTTTCGGGATATATTGTCAATAGCGGACTTATTGACCATATTAAGTTTTAATTACATTAGCTTTTATACTTCAGATTTTATTTATATCTAAAAAACGCTGATTTCGTCACTGACTCACTGATGATCATCAAAATTATTAAGGTATTTCCTAATGTCCTAGAAAGCTGAAATTTTGTATGTAAGCTAGTATTAGCACACAAACAACAAAAAAATTATAAAACTTGTAACTTTCATCCCCCAACCCCTTAAACTAGGGGATGGGAGTTTGTATGAGACCTGTAATTTTAAATTAAATTTTGATGACGCTAGAGGTCTAATCTAATAATCTAATCTAAAACTTGGTGCCCCCAGATATATATATATATATGTATAGGTACTCCTTGTTAAAAAAAAAAAAAAAAAATTTAATCGACATATATTGAGACATATCGACATATATTGAGAGACATATACTTCAGATCAGATCATATAAATATGAATGAATAGAAGTGTGCGAACGTCTCCTGCCTCTTACGTCCACACAGTAGCTAAAAATAAAAAAAAATTGTCCTTGACAGCGAGCGCGTCGATTGTCTTGTTTTGTTGATTGTCGATTGTCTTAGACATAAATAAAAAAAAAATTGTTACAAACAACTTACAAAAAGAAATGAAATCCCACCAAAAACATTTTCATGTAAAATGTTGCCAAGACGAGCCCATATGACTCGCACTGTCAAAAAGTTATCAGATCTCATGTAGAGCCAAGCTTCTAACACTACACGCCCTAACTCTACAAGGCCTAACTTCACAAACTCTACACCTTAGTCAAAATATGTGGCTTGGCCGTTCGTTACTACAAGAACTATTGTATAACACAAAAGTAATGAACAGTGAATTGATTTTTCACCTTACGCCGATGTAAATGTAGCGAAATAGCCAAGCCACATATTTTGACTAAGGTGTAGAGTTTGTGAAGTTAGGCCTTGTAGATTAGGGCGTGTAGTGTTAGAAGCTTGGCTCTACATGAGATCTGATAACTTTTTGACAGTGCGAGTCATATGGGCTCGTCTTGGCAACATTTTACATGAAAAGGTTTTTGGTGGGATATTATTAACATTAACACAAAATATATTTATATGAAATTCCTCCTGGGGATACCTTCCTATCAATAAAATCTAGAGGTGTGTGGATTCTGCACCTTAAAGAAATCGATCACTATTACAAATCAGATTTCACTCTCCTACTCCTAAATAAAAAAATATATTAAAAAATATGTAACTTTTTTCCTCTATCTGTCTGTGGTCTCCTTCTTGCTTCTTGAAATGCTTCTCTATTTTATTACATTTCAAAAATTCAAATTTTTTAAAGACAATCTGAAAGAATATCATGAAAATTTTAAATCATCAAACTTTTCATGACAATCCAAACAAAAAACTCAAATCTAAAACTAGCAACCGATTTCCTTAAGGTGGATTCATACTCCCGAAAAGTTACTGAAAGAAAGTGTCTCCAGGAAAATCATATAAAATATATTCAAAAATAACTTATTTTCACATATAGTACGAGGTCTGGCTATTAAATAACGAAACTGTGTGCCTAGAGGGCGCCCTAGACAGGGGAAAACGAGTAGTGCTTTGGGTATCTAGAAGTCTTCTTTATGCACGTACCAAACCAAATTTCCGTCAGACCAGAGATCAGGGCTGCTCAGATTTCCTTGAAAGGTTAAAAGAAGATCTCGGACTGCTAAAAAACATTATTACTGTCACGCCTGGGGGGAATTAGGAGAATGTGCCTTAATGTTTTGGGATGAGGGGTAGCTTACTAAAGGCACTTCCCACCCAGGTCGTGGTTATCTACCCCTGGTAGGGGCTGAAGGCAGAAAACTAACCAAGGGGAAGATGAGATAAACAACAGGAAACAAACAACAAATATATTAACAAGAAACAAACAATGAATAAGGAATAACTAAATACAATTATCTAATCTCATCTTACCAAATAAACTATATGGTGGCATGTCACACTTACTCACGAAAATACGTCAAGAGTCACAACGGCCCAGACCCAAGGGTCTGTTTTAGGGACACCCCAAGGGTAACCCTTACAGACAACCTCAGACTCCGAACTCCTCGAGTACGATCTCAACGACGCTCTTTTATAGCCAATTCTTACGCTATGTGAGAATAAGAATTAAACTATATAAGGTCGCCTTGAAATCTAACGTACTGACTTTGGTCTGGATAATTAAAATTAAAAATAATACAAAATAATACAATAAAATATCAAACAATTAAACTACCCTATTATCGTATGTGACATTACTTGCAAAGAGACGTGGATTTTTCAATACGATGTTAAAACCATGTGGCAATTGATGCATTGGAAGATGCCTGAATTACCTAGAATCAATAAAACAAGGATGTCTTAATCAAAATTCAAGGAAATCTTTATCGTTTTTTTCGACATTAACGGTTTAGTGATGACTGAATGGGTTCCAGAAGGGTCAGACTGTCAACCAGACTTACTATTTGTCTGTTTTGGCAACACTACGAGAACTCGTGGATTTTGCACCAGGACAACGCACCTGCCCATAACGCTCTATCTGTGAAGCAGGATTAGACCAATAAAGGCACTCTACTGATCGAACACGCTCCGTACTCGCCAGATTTGGCAACGTGCCACTTTTTGTTGTGTTGGAAAATAAAATCTGATTTGGAAGAGAAACGATTTAAGTTAATAGAATCGGTAAAGCAAAAACGGCAGAGCTCCTAAAGACCCTCACCAAAGAAGACTTCCAGCATTGAAAAAAATCAATGGAAAAAACGTATGGAAAGGTGTGTGGCAAAGGGAGGTGAGAATGTAGAATTTTTTATATTAAAATCCTTTCTCGTAACCAGTCTCGATATTTAATAGGCTTTTGTGTGCTTCAATTGAGTTGTTATTTTTATACTAATGGAAAAAGTCGTCCTTGGAGGTGTCTTTGGACAACTTCTGAGTGATTATTACTATTTTCTCGCATGTCTTTGTCAAAATCTGTGTTTGTCATTTCCTATTGCACTTGGTTATAAGTTACTACCCTTATCAGAGTTTTAAGGGTGCTATTTAGGTGGTTAGATAATTAATACCCGAGTTGGAAGAGCTTCTAGCTCTCTTTTTAAAACACATGAGGTACACCTCATTCCCTCCGGATGTAATATAGAATTATCGAACGGTAGATTAGTTTATAGTTATAGATCCTGTCCTGTGATTTTAATGAATATTGAATAAAAATATGTAAACAGAAAAACTCGCAATAAAAAAGCAAAAAATATCACAAAACTCATTCGGACTTTAATAACATTTGCATTACGAAGAGTTTATGTATGTTTTATTTTCTAGAAATCTTATCTATACAGTGCGGAAGTTTATTAAAATAATACAGGTATACAATGTTGGTACAGTAACAAGCGGTCTTATCGCCAGTAAGTGAAGTTGGTAAGACAACATAATAATAGTTGGAATATTTTGAAATTCGTATGATATGATATTATTGTAAACATTCCCCCAAGCTAAGGGTGATTAGAACACAATGAATGGCGGTACAGTAGATAATATCAGAAGATAACAAACATGTTTATGTACTGCAGTGGTGAACTAACTATTAGGTGAGATTAACATACAAGTATGTATTTTATTTTATAGGTAATTTCTGACTATTGACAACAAAGCAACATTGATTTTCAATGTATTTAAAACCAACAACGTCTTTGATTTTTAAATATATGGAAGCGAATGTGATTGTGCAACACTTATCTTGAATGATAAGGTGTAAAAACTTTAGCGCAACTATATAAAGGAGAATACAATCTATGGATAAGGATATTAACGAATAATTAATTAAAAACAATGAATTTGGATTAAAGCCAGATCGATTATCCATTATAAGAATTTTTAAACAAATCATTTATGTATAAAAGATTCCACTGCAGAAGGATCTAGGATTTTTAACTATTCATACAGAAGCAGTTGGGTTAAATAATCTTAGTCCTGAACTGAATGAAGTGTTAGAATGTGGTGAATTTTCCGGTTTTTTATAACACTGTGTGAAGATATGGAAGCCGAAGACTCTTCTTTGTTTTACTGTGTACTGCACGGTGGTTATCTTGTGGTAATGTTTTATAACGCTTCTTTGAATTGCGGCTAGTCATTTTCATTTTTCTAAAAGAAGAAGGATACATCTTATTTTGATGATTCTGAATTGTTAATAAAAATGGCAAAGTTATGTTAATTTTGATGAGCGATTTCAGTCGCCAGAAATAGCCATCGATGCCTTTAAAACAGCGATTTTGCAGGTGTCAACTGAAGACTGGAATAACTGTTTTACCCATTGGTTTGACCGTATGCAAAAGTGTATTAATTGCCACGTACTTTTAGTGTAATTAAAAAAAAAATTAGAAAAATTATCAATTACTTCAAATAGAAGGTCAACTCCAGTTGAGATCGGTAAGTGGTTACTCTACTGGCAAATTAGTGCCCAGCTCAGCCGTAGAGGGTAAGTAAACAAATAATAGTGAGTTGCGCCACCGATTTTGAACGGTTAAAATCGGAAACCCCTGTTGTTCCAGGCACTGACCTTTCTCACTGGAGATAATTAAATAAATTAAGAATATTAATCAAGATTAATTGAATTCTACAATAAGAACGATAAAGTGAGCTAAATAAAATGAAAATATCAAACTAGACCCTTCTTTAATATAAAAAAAAGTATAGAGTTTACACTACTGTCAAACCTAGGGCCTGACAATGATATTAACATGAAAGTAAAAAAAAAAGTGAAACAAAATGAAATTATCCGAAAAGTGTGATCACACGCAAGACTTAAAATTACGATCTAAAGTCACGACTTAAATCTAAGTTACAATGCTTATAGCTTATCTGGTAATCCAGTTATCAATTTCTTCCAGTCCTTGGCTCCAATTAACTGAGCCTGTACCAAAATTTAGGCCTGTACCAAAAATCAAGCCTGTTTCAAAAACAAATAAGGCTTGCTCCAAACAAATAGACCCATACCAAGAACTTAAACCTGTACCAAGGACTTAAACCTGAACCAAGGACCCTATTGTAATAGGGTTTAATTTTCTCTAGAGTCGTGGTACTCTCACTGATAAGAATGTACGAAGGTGTGAACGCTGCTAACTGTACTGATAGATGATTTAAACTGCAATTTGCTGGCTTAAATGGTATTGAATTAACCAAACAACTCGCTGACTATACCGTGTTCTTACCACAGAAGATTTTATAAAAATCCGACTCGCGGTTTATCCAATGAATCCAAAAATAACAATAGAAACTAATTCCAACAACGATTTAAATGGACAAAATGGTTTAGTTTCAAAAATCCAAAATTAATTGTTACGGATGGTCCGTGATTAAAACTTCAACCGAAAATCTTCTGACTTGCTCTCGAACAACCTTCTTGGTCCAAATCAGATTGCAAAAAAAAGAACATTCGTTTCCTTTCGACGAAATATGACACACTCGAAGATGGCCTCTACTACTATAAGGCCAATAGCAGAAGAATTGACAGCCAATAATTTACAAACGACAACGGTAATCGTTTAATAACAACAACTCTTATTACTTATCATAGTAACACCAAAATTCTCAATAGGTACTCAATTTCTCGTTTGTGTCCAAGCTTAATATGTTAGATGACATTAACGAAACACCTGACTATAGACAACAATATGACGAGTTATACGAACAGAAGCAGAAATGACAATCACCTGTTTACGAATGACAGAGACATTGATTCAAAAATAAATAAAGCCAATAATTTGTTATCTAAATATAATAAATACACGAATATTCAAGGTAGTATTAGCAACGATTGTGGCCAGAATATAATAAATAGAAGGTGTTTACCTACAGACAACCGAGATTCAATTTGTTCTTAACAATAAATGACTCTGTTTAACCCGTAGTTAAGGTGAACTCTATAAAGCTAAGAAATCAATTATATTACTTCTAACACAATTATACTTAGAACGGATTTTACCCCGTGACATAATCTTAGTGGAACATATTTTAAACAGCAATGAATTATATATAGGTACTTTTAATCTTTATGGCTAAATGCAAAACTAAAAAGACAACCCCCGTATTTCACAACTATTTGTTTTATAAAAAAACTCATTGGTAACTGATAATTAAATACCCACCCATAGTTCTTGTAGGTACTGTTGGATTTTTTTGTGTATTTTAATTATTTTAAATGCAAAATCATCTGCCCACTGCTACATGTAGTAGACGAGCAATCATTGCTTTAATGGCCCTAGAAACAAACACCTCTCGTAATGACCACTGGTAGGTCTTTGTCTGTATATAACACAAGAAAAAAAGGACAGCTAGAACCTACCTTGGTAATCATTATATTAGCAAGATCTTTAATTATGAAGGTGCATCGGAATCGTGACTTTTAAAGTCAAATTCTATCGAGAAACTCCGATTACCTCACGCTGAAGATGTTTTCTTGAGACAATTCATTGTAGAAATTTTATCTGGTTAGGAAGTTGCTTTGAAATAATACAGGTGCTTTACGTTGTTGATATGTAACATGATTTCATTTATGTATACGATGCGGTTATCTCGAAGCCTCTAAAACAACATAATCATCATGTTGAAGTGGTTTTTGAAGGGATATTTACTTGATGAGACTATAGATTATTAATAACATCATATTTTTTGAGTCTACACATGACTATATAATTTACTCAAGGATTCTATTATCTTTTTCTGTTAGAATCACTGTATTTACCTACCGCTAAGAGTTAAGTGTCTATATTATTTTATGAAAACCAGAAAAACCAATATCTTGTATATTGTTTAATATAATTTAAATCGTTTCTTAGTAATACAAATAGGATTTGAAATCAGAAATCCGATCT
Source organism: Altica lythri (assembly GCA_964028335.1). Lineage (NCBI taxonomy): Eukaryota > Metazoa > Arthropoda > Insecta > Coleoptera > Chrysomelidae > Altica > Altica lythri. The sequence continues at coordinate 18,219,629 of OZ034801.1, read as the reverse complement.
AATGCTAATGTAGTTGTTGCTGTTGTACAATTTGTCCGCCAATGACATCGTCAATCGAGATCCACGAGACGCAAGTTATATCTCGTCTTCTCTTCGTCGTAAGCCTTCCTAAGCCAGCTTAGGAACAAGGATTCCAAATTCTAGGTGTAATCACGATTTCTAGCTACGTATCTCAACCCATTTAGATTCGTATCTGAGTAATCCGTATTATACGCATTGGCGTAGAAAGGACTTCACAAAAACTGATATAAAATAGCTACAAGTTGAATAGGTATTAATTCTGTTATTTATTTAAACACTAGCTTTTGCCCGCGACTTCGTCTGCGTGTAATTCGAATAAAAGCAAGGTCTTTATGTATCAATAACTGGTGCCCGCGACTTCGTGTGCGCAGTATTAGTATTTCGAGTAGCTTATATTAGCGTGAAAAGAACTAACATTATGACATTAAAATTATAACATACATAATTTTTGGGTCGTATTTGAAAAATATAACAGTCTGACAATATTGAGATGTTACATTCGCACTGTAATAACGTAACAATATTGTCAACATAAGAAATACAGTAATTAAGCACTGCAAACCCCTAATCATAGGCCTATAGGTAGCTACTCAAATGATGTATTGTGAATGACAAAATTTATCTCCTTTAAATACCAAAAGCGATAAAAGTATTCATTTTGATAAGGATCCATTTATTACTACCAAATGTGCATTAGAAATAAATTATCAATTTTTATTGTATTTATGGTTCACTATTTTGACAATAATGGCTTACTCATAAAAGATAGATATATATGGTGTCGCAGAATTTTTTGTAGGACTATTTAAGATAAATATTTTCACCATACATTATATACATGTAGCACTAACTGTTTTTGCAGCACACGCCTGAGTAGCTCGCAGATTGCAGAATTTTTTCAGACTTAAATGACATTTATCGTTATATTTTGGACAATTCACACAATATCTTTATAAATTATAGCCTATATGTTATTCTGATCTATAAGCTACATTACTGTAAAGTTTCATTAAAATCCGTTTAGTAGTTTTTGCGTGAAAGAGGAACAAACATCCATCCATACATCCATACATCCATCCAAACAAACTTTCGCCTATATAATATTAGTAGGATGACAATGTGACAATATAAAAGGTATTATTTTGTTTCTTAACCGTAGTCTTTAGTGGTATGTAAGAGGCATTTCCTATGGTTTTGGTATCATTATTTTTTTTTTTTTGTATATGATACGATGCGTCACACGTATGTTCGGTCAAATAATACTTAAGAGCGTGATTACAACTGATCACCAGTGATTTTAATTGGTCACAAATAATGGCAAGTGATTTAAAATTGTCGCAAGTGATCACGAGTAATTGCATGTATGCACGAGTTATTTTAAGTGATCACAGATGTGGGAAGAATTCATAGAGAGAATTTGAGATCCAGGAGATCATAAAGAGTACCCAAATTACTTCCCAGACATATATCCACTTGTCTACGGTGGGCAAAGGGAAACAGAGATCGGATTTTAGATCAACAGCTACATGTTTTTCTTTTGGACGAAAAGTGATTGTTGAGTTCTTTTTTGCAATTATGCCTGGTAAGTGACTTGGAACTCATTAAAGAAGAACGTATGGTCGATTAATTTTCATTACCACAATAGGGGAAAACTTTATAGAGAGATCTTGTAATCCAGGAGACCATAAAGAGTACCCAGGTTACTTCTCAGACTCATATTTGCATGTATACGGTGGGCACAGAGACATAGAGACTGGATTTTAGCGACATGTTCTTTTGTTGGACAAAAAGTAATTGTTGAGTTCTTCTTTACATGTGCCCGGTAATTGTTCAATATAGCAAGAATATTGACTTTGCATGATAAGAGTAAGACGAATCATTGAATCATGGATAGGTTAAGGATTCGCTGCGAACAGTGCGTTTTTATCAGGAAACCCGCAGGGAAGACTGAAGGTGTGGAGTTGAGCTTGATAGGGTAATGAATACAAGAGAAGATGGGTATCTAACAGGTTATGTACGTCAAAAAGTATTCGCTGTTCGAACTCATTTAAAAAGAACGTATGGTCGATTAATTTCCGGTACCACAATGTGGGAAGACTTCATAGAGAAAGATTGAGAATCGGGAGACCATTAAGAGTATTTATACCGAAGTTACTTCTCCGACACATATCCGCTCGTCTGCGGTGGACACAGGAACACAGAAACTGCATTTTAGTTTAATAGCGACATGTTATTCCTTCGGACGAAAAGTCATTGTTGTATTCTTCTTTACTCATGTCTGGTAAAAGAATTTTAGGGTTCATTAGAGCAAAAACAGTCACTTCGCAAAGAGAATCTTGTATTGAATCAGGGATAGATTAAGGATTCCCTGGGAACAGTAAGTTTACTAGAAACGTCATACTGGACATCATAGGGAGAATTTGGGATCCAGGAGACGATTAAGAATATCCAGGTTACTCCTTAGACACATATCCACTCGTCTACGGTGGGCCCAGGAACACAGAAACTGGATTTTAGCTCAATAGCGACATGTTCTTCATTCGGTCAGTCCTATAAAAAATCTTTTGCCAGAAAACTCCCTCGATACCAAAAGAATCAGTAATTTTTTGAATACGCATAATGCGTTGACGTTGTATAACAGCTTATTCCTATTTCAGGCACTATGACAAAGGATGAATATGTTCGAAACATTATTGAATCTATTTATTATCCTCTTCAAAAAGGAGGTGCCATTACACAAGGAGGATGAAAAATGAACTAGAAATTAAGAATATTCAAAGATTACGTTGGTCAGCAAACTCACCAGACATGAATTCCATTGTAAGCATGTAGGATATCGTTAAGTAATTTCAAATAGAATTAATTCTTCTATATAGCACACTCCTGGAACTCAATGGAGACCATTAACGCCCTAATTGTTTTTTAGATCTTACTACAGAACAAGGAAGGAGACACCGGATATTAATGGATTTTTTATTTCTCTTTAAAGTTTAATTAAGGCAATTTGCATATAAACAAACACAAGGGATGTCTACGAATTTTGGCGATGTGTGTATTAAAAAAACAAAACTTACAAACTAACACCCGTATATATCGCAATTTTCGGAAAATATTTAAAAAAAATGTACCTACTGCACTGTAATTCAACTTTTCCCTTGTCCATATCTTGACGTCATCCGATTAAAAGAACATATGAGACTTTAATTACGTAGGCTTTCTGTGTTAAGAAATTTATTGCGTTTTTAAGTAGTAATTATCGCGCCTTTTAAACGGTAGAAACCATTACTTAGTGTGCTGGAATGCTCCAAGGAAAAAATTATCCTCTATATATTGACATCGAATCGGACTTGGTAACAAATTGGATGTATTAAAGACCCCCAGATGAAATCTTTGATAATGTGAATTAGTAGGTATATACTTTCGGTGTGCTTGAAGATGTTCACTTGTAAAATAAGAGATTGAAGATTTTGTTGTATTTATTTCGTGTTTACCATCCCAAAAGGACTTCAATGATTAGAAACAGAACAAACATTCTTTTTCAAAGGTATTTCAGAAATATTCTAAGAGTCAGCCAATAAGGATTGAAATGCTGTAGTGGAATTTGAATAATAAGACGATAGATAGGCGAAGGATTTTCTTTCAAATAAAGAATAAAATTACACATTGTTAGAACAAAGCTGGTGGTGATGTTTTTCTTAAAAGAAAAAGTTCGATGGAAAATATATTTTACTGATTTTTTTCCGGTAAATTACTTCAGAATAGTATAAGGATACATGCAATTTGTGTCCATCACGTCGTAAATATAGATAAGATAAAGAAGGGGGACAAGTATGGAACCGTGGGGAACTCCTGATTTTAATATAGAAATTGTAAGGTAACAGTTCATAAGTTTTATTGTTTAAATTGGAAGTTTGATGTCGTATAATGTTGGAATGCGTCCAGCATGTCAGACTTTATCAAAAGCTTTTTGGACATCAAGAAGTATAGGTGATGCAACCTTGATTGCCTTGATTGAATACAATTACTGCGGATGTATGCAGCTCGTTTATGGGGTCTAAACCCATGTTGGAAAGATGAAATAGAGTTTAAATCTAGATGATCCCGGATTTTTAAACAGGAGCTCGAAGAGTTTACCTATCACGTTACTGAGCGATATAGGTCTGTAGGATTCCGTTAATGTCTGGTTCTTACCTGGTTAAAGTATGAAAATTGTGTTTGCAGTCTTCCAGGATCTGGGAAAATATGAAGTTAGAAGACATGCGTTTAGAAAATCATTTATCCCTATCATCCATGACTTCCTAAATGCATGTTATGGTATCCGACAGTTGTTTGAGAGTCCTGCGAGAAACGGAGTCAGGTCCTGGGGTTGAGTATTTGCCTTGAAGACATCCATACTGGATGTCTTCGAATGAAAAAGGGGCAAGAAGTGGGTTATTTTGTTCTGAGTTATTGGGATTGGCTAAGATTACACTTCTGATTATATTTATATCGTGGAAGAATTGTTGGTAAAAGATTGACTCAAACAGCTGTAAATATACGTTCTGGAGATGGGCCCGGAAAGCTTCAGCTTTCTCGTCAATTTGATTTGATTTGATTTGATCAAGGGTTTGAGTTTTTTGGCTGTTAAGAACCGTCAGTTTGTTCATAAATCTCTTTGGGCACCATTTAATAGGCATTCGTGAAAAAATGTAAAATTTTCCCTAAATTTACTAAATTATATACAATTTTGTGTCCATGTCAAACTTTCCACCCAATTATATTTTAATGATTTCAAAAAAAAAACTTATTTGAACAAATTTTTATAGTTACTCGTGAAAAAGTTCATAAATTAAGAGATTTACATCTACAATCTTTGCCTCTACGCGGCAACGCTCTAACAACTAAGCTATGCTTAGTAATTATTTAGCTTGTTTGTCATTAAATTCAACTCATTTTGACGCTTACTCACTTTCTCCTTATTTAATTTTCGATATCTATTTATGTATTCATAAAGTGTTCGGACACAATTTGTTGACAAAATTTAAGAAAGAAACTGATGAAAGCAACGAAGATAAACTGGGATACATATATTTATAGGTACCCTTTATAATTGATAACTTTAAAGAATGTTTTCACACATATGTTAATGTCGTTCATACATTTAAAGTTTATTGTGTGTGTGTGTTTTTTTAAGAAAATCCTTACAATTAAAGTGAGCGACTATTGAATCACGTAGGCGTTTGAAAAAAAGCCAACATATACCTTTTCGAGCCGACACATCCTAACAGACAGACGCAAACACAACAAAAATATGTGATCACGAAAAGGCATTCCTACACATGCAAATTAAACTAGAAGGCGAGGAATGACGTATTTAATCCTGATGAGGAGAAATAAATCCAATCAACTGGCATATAACGTTTCTGGGACGTCACAATTGTTTAACATGAGACAAGTAACGAGCATCCAGTTACCTTTGTTCACAGCCGATAGAGATTCATTTGTAACTGCATTCCGAATCCAATACAACTGCAGTTCCATCGTCGTTTGTACGAACATACATACAAAGGGACGATATATGCAAACAACACCTTGTTATGGTTTTATTTAGATGGTTTTCGGGTCCTTCAACGTTTAATCTTTTGACTACATTGTACCACTCTTTGTTTTCACTAACGCTTTGTTAATAGGATCGGTACAAATGGCAACACCAACATTTATATACAATTGGATTCAGAATACAAACGCACACTCATTTTTGTTCTTTTTTCAAATAAAATCTCGCTCACTGTGAATTCATTACGTTCAAACAATTAAAAACGCTGCTGAATAGGTATACATATATTGTTTAGATGACAATTTATATATGAGGTGGAAAAGTGATTGAAATCTTTACAAACTTTTAGATTAAAATATTAAAAAAATATTTGCAGATATCTATTAAGTTAGTCCCATATTAAACACAAATAATAATTAAAAAAAAAATGATCTATGGGCTTCAATGAACAGGTGAATAATATATGTTCGATAGTTATACCAACAACTGTGCTCACGAGTGCATTGAAAAAACGCCTTAATTCAGCTAGAATATTTATTGCCTCCGATAACTAAGCTGCTTTGAATGTTTTTAAGTCTGGAATTTTTTACAAGACACTGTCCACTGATGTACTATCTCTTCAAATGGGCAAAGTGTCTCTTAAGAAACTGGTTTAACACAGCAAAGTATCTTTGCCGTAGATATCATGGCATAAACGTTTTGTCAGAAACAAGGCTGCTGATAGTATTACAAAAAAAGAAGCTTGAAGTCCTTTTATCGGACCTGTACATTTCTGTGGCATACTGCAATATGGACGAAGTTCGTAGGGGAGAGGAACTCAGTCCAACCGTCAGGAAAAACACTTCATATCAAATACAGGTTTATACAGCATTCATTGCGCTACTCTAAATTACTCTGAGAGATTTAGAAACCTGAAATTAGAGTAATCGCAGAATTTTTTACAAGACAATGTCCACTGAGGTGTCTCTTAAGAAACTGGTTCAACACAGCAAAGTATCTTTACAGTGGATATCAGGGCATAAAGGGCTTATCGGAAACGAAGCTGCTGATAGTAGTACAAAAGAACGAGCTAGAATTCCTTTTATCTGACCTTTACATTTCTGTGGCATTCCGCATTATGTTCACCAACGACATCAAATCTATGGCTGATCTTCGTAGAGCATAATCATGTTACAAACATAATGGATAATAGACTTTGATAAACATCTAGACTTTATGGTCTCATAATACACAAATGATCTTATAGGTCGCAGTGTAATAAGATCACTTGAGCCTCACTTATGTTCTATAATCTCAATCCACTTGTAGCGTCAATGTTGTGGTTATCATGGCAAACTTGCGTCTACCTTTAGACTTTCAGATGACCACGATTGTGCAAGAACTTTCTAAACTAGACCTTGATTCTCAGATGAATGCGTGTCAAAATCGTTCCTGAAGACGAAATTGTGATGACGCCTAATTTTTATTACAAACCAAACTAAGCTTACACCAATTTCAAAAATGGCATTTATCTAAAAGCACTGTCAGCTGAAATTATTGGTCCCATGTTCTGTGATTGTAGGTTTGATGGATTTGGTCCAGTATTTTAGGATTTTTTTTCCACGACTAGATAAATTGGACTTTGATAACATTAAGTTCATTTTCGTTTCTATTACGTTGATAAAACTGTTATTATATTTTATTAGATAGCTGAACTTTGGCGATAGCACACATATCTATAACAAATATGAGTATTAAAGTTGAAGTACAACTGGAATTGGAAACGATATAACTTTTAGGAACGCAACATATCAAAAAGTTTGGAATTAGTTTTACAATGCATCCCAGTTTTACTGTTTTTAAAAGTTTATAGGTGTGTGGTCTGCCTCAATTATTAATAACTTGGCTTATCCAACTATATCTGATCGCTTTTGAATTTGTAATTGTGTTAAACAGATTTTAGGTAAACTCAATTATTTATCACAGAAACTTAACTTGATTATATTTAAGTCAAACAGAAGATTATTGTATCACTTACTTTTTCTTTTGAAATTGGACTTCGTAGTTATCCAGCTCTAAATACACCAGGAATTAGTTCATCAACTTGTGGAGCTAGTCGGGTGATATTTTAAGTCCGTAAAGTTTTGAAAGGAGTCTTTGACAATACTGTTATCTCTTATTTTCTGGAAATTCAGATGTTTCCTTTTTGGAATCTTTTACTACCCATTAGAGTAAATAATGTCAACTATTCGTTTACCTTTAGAGGAAAAATTTTGTAAAACTCTTAAAACCCTTACAATAAATGCGTTTATTAACGAAAAATTTAGTGCATTTTTTCATTTAAGAACATGCTTTACTAAAAGGTAAAATAGATTTATGCTATGTGTGTTAACTAGTTAAAATTTTGTACTTTATCGTCTCTAGAAATCTTTATGAAATAGGAAATCTCTAGGAAAAGGGAAGAAGTAAGTACAAGCTATGATTTGTTGATAACAGACCCTTTAAGAAGAAATTTAGACTTGGAAAAGTATATGATCTTAGTTTTTTTTATGTAAATATAGAGCAAACTTGGTATCGAGTAGTCTAGGTAGTCAGAATATGTCTTGTGAACTATTTTCCTTCTTATTACTAAACGTGAGGTGCTTATGAGGTTTTCACTAGAGATAGTAGACAATGATAGTATACAAAGTTTACTATAACAAGCAATGGGTAGTTAAAGATTCCATATACGAAGCATGTAAAAAACCCAGAATATAAGAGACAAGGCACTTTTTACAAAGTTGGAGAACTGAAATATCACATGACTTGTAGCACCAGTTGTAAACTAACGCCTAGGGCATCTGGAGCTGTACTAAAAAGATCAGAAGCAACAGTTGAAGAAAAATCTCCAGCGTAGCTCTGAATTTAAAGTGTAGGAAGGGGTAAATTCGGCTTTACTAATACTTAAACCACATTTTTTCTCAACCTACAAAGGATAGACTGTTTTCCTTTAGTTTGTCATCCATTGGACATAACTAAGGAGGATTTCTGTAACGTCTACTAGTGCTCGTCCAGCATACACTTCTGGGTATGACAAAAAGCTAAGTAATCACAGATTATATGCTTTATTGTTTCTCCATGTTATTCACATCACTCGTATATTGGGCCTCATTCTAAAGAAATGTTGTCCTAGTTGGCAATAACCAGTAGCGATTTCTACAATTATATCTGTCTTTCATTTTATTTCTCGTCAAGTTAAGGTTATAGCTGTCTTTTAAGTTTGGAACTAGTTGTTTTATTTTATTATTAATAAAATTCCTTTGAGGGTGTTGTTTAAGACAGTAGAGTAGCTCTTCTAGCCGATTACTTTTAGGTATGTCATAATAAGTGTGTTACTACTGTTACTCTGGGACGTCTAAGTAAGGGTTTGGTTACATTCTAATAGATACTTACTTTTCTCTCTCGTAAATGTTATATTTCTGAATGTAAATAAAATTCAATTTTTTAATCATTTTTGCTTCAATCTATGTTTATTTCTTTTTATTTTTTAGTACATAAACAAATTTAGTTTTCGTATATATTATATTCGTATTTGTAACAATTGTACCATACAAGTTTATATATGTATATATTCTTTGTCTGATTTCCATCAGCAACTATAAACTTTCATCCGGTTTCTCATTAGAAAATCCTGATATTCAAATTCGACATTCACATCAGTTTGCTTCAGCGAACGCCCGCCTGGGTATACTTTTAAATGGAAAATACTTTTCAGTCATGTTTTGTACGCCAGATAACAGATTTTCACATGCAAATAAAAGCAGGACTGCGGGAGTTTCGAAACTTTGGTTGATTTTGATTTTCATATACATTCTTTCGAAGATGAATATCGTATGTACACTTTTAAAATTTTTGGTGTCGTTTATTTTTTATAAATGCAGATATTTTTTGAAGTTATACCGGGCGGTTCTAGAATGGTTCTTTGGTCTGTTGGAACAAACCTATTAAAATCGTTTATATAAATATTGTTAAAATGAATTATTTGAAGTCATTAAACGCTCTAAAAGGTGTGTTTCCATTGGAAAATTTTTGTTGTGTATGTATACCACAGATAAAAGTGCTGCAGGCAATACCATTGTGGCACTAGTAGGTATGCGAATTCCGAGTTTTTCGAGAAGCAAAGACCCCATCAGTGTGATATTGAAATGCAAATTTTAATGAAGTTTTTAATCTCGGCTAAATCCTCGATATTAATACTGGCTTTTCTCTTTTACAGTTCTCTAATGATGGCCCGAATGGAGAGTCAATGTGCCTGCAAGGACCCGATTGTTTTATGGTGAGTGTCGAATAATTTTCGCCTTAGTTTTTCACTAATTATCAAATTTTATGGTTGAAAATTTCACACTGACTTGCTTTTAAGTATGTCTGATATTTAATATTCTGGATTAACATTTAATATTGACTATTTTCAAGCAGCTAAAAGAAAATTCTGTATAGCGCAATTTCCTGCTGTTCAATTATTTTATACCTTTTCATCATACATGCGGAAAAGTTATACCGCATATGTGGAAGTGGCCGTATTACGTAATATGAAACAAATTTCAACGAACGGAAAGGTCTGTGTCTCTGACAGTAATGGACGAGGAAAAGCTCATTTGGATAATAACAGTCACAACGAGAACCGTCTATTTAATTATGTGAACGGATTATTACCAGAAGTTTTAGTAACTTGGAAGTTCTCTTGAACAATATGCTTTAAACGCAAAAAAATAAATTGAGAAGAAGAAAAACAGTAGAAAAAGTATAAATACAAACAGAAGCAGTTTAGAGGTATTGGTTTTTCAGGAAGTTTGACAAATTACACATCGGTTGTTAAAGGATAATTCAAATCACTGATGAACGATTATCATAATGGAAAAATAAACTTAGAAAAGCTTAAGTAAAGACCAAAGTAAATACTTGAAGAGAAAAAGTACTATTTTTACAAAAAATATTTGATGGAGATAGAAAGAAAACTACAAAATTACACTAAAGCAATAAAGAACCTTTCCAAAGGAGTTGGTTTTCCACCAAATATTGCATGAAATTGTAGAAATTACCCATACAAAAATGGCATTCTTAATATGTATTAACAAATATCACAATAAAAGAGGAAATTTAAAAAATATAAAACTCACTCCTTAGTGTGCATCAACTCCCTCGTTGTTTTGGAATTGGAAGAATATTTTTGTCCTTTCTCTCTAACTATTACAAGAACTATTGTAAAGAGAAGGAAAATCGGGAAAGGAGAATTGAAAAGACTTATAAATGATCATAGTGGAAGAAGAAAATCTGGAAAACTTAAATTTAAGACTGGTTTGAAAACACAAAAGGAAGAAAAAAAAATACTGGATGTAGATCCAAAGCCAGTTTTAAAATTTTAAAGAAATTTATAGGAGGCTATAATAATTTAAAAAGTGATAACAAGCTACATTTTTGAACAGTGTTTTGATAAAGGAAAATTAGGAAAGGAGATTTTAAAATACTCATAAACGATCAGAATGGAAGAAGAAAACCTGGAAAGTTAAATTTTAGTCTGGTTTGAATACACAAAAAGAAGAAAAAAATACTTGATGTACCAAAGACAGCTCTAAAATTTTGAACTTTGTTTGAGCATATGAGCTCCATAGGATGTTAGTTAAAAAAGCGATAAAAAGTTACAAATTGGAAGAGTGTGTTGAAAGAAAATCGGGAAAGAAGAACTGAAAAGACTCATAAACGATCATAATAAAAGAATACAACCTATTAAAGTCAAATTTGAAACTGGTTTTTAATTAAGCTCTAAAATTTTGAAATTTGTTGGGGCATATGAGCTCCATCGGATGTTTATAAAAGAAACGATAGAAAGTCACAACTTGACACAGTGTTTCGTTGTTTTCAAGTTATTTCTAAATGGGAATTTAAAAGACTCATAAACGATCATAATGGAAGAAGAAAACCTAGGAAAGTTGAATTTAAGTCTGGTTTAAATATACAAAAAGGAGAAAAAATACTTGATGTAAAAAAGCTCTAAAATTTTGAAATTTGTTGAAGCACATAAGCTCCATAGGATGTTATTGAACGAAGCGATAAAAAGGTACAAATTGGAACAGTGTTTCGTTGATTTCAAGCTACTTCTAAATGAGAATTTAAAAGACTTATCAAGGATCATAAAAGAAGAAGAAAATCTTATGTGGATCCAAAGGCAGCTCTAAAATTTTTTGAAATTTGTTGGACTATATGAGCTCCATAGGATGTTAATAAAAGAAGCGATAAAAAGGCACAAATTGGAACAGTGTTTCGTTGGTTTTAAGCCACTTCTAATTGAGAATTCTAAAGACTCATAAACGATCATAATGGAAAAAGAAAACCTAGGAATGTTAAATTTAATTCTGGTTTGAATATACAAAAAGGAGAAAAAATACTTGATGTACCAAAAAAGCTCTAAAATTTTGAAATTTGTTGAAGCACATAAGCTCCATAGGATGTTATTGAACCAAACGATAAAAAGGTACAAATTGGAACAGTGTTTCGTTGATTTCAAGCTACTTCTAAACAAGAATTTAAAAGACTTATCAAGGATCATAATAGAAGAAGCAAATCTTATGTAGATCCAACGGCAGCTCTAAAATTTTCAAATTTGTTGGACTATATGAGCTCCAGAGGATGTTAATAAAAGAAGCGATAAAAAGACACAAATTGGAACAGTGTTTCGTTGGTTTCAAGCCACTTCTAATTGAGAATTCTAAAGACTCATAAACAATCATAATGGAAAAAGAAAACCTAGGAAAGACAGCTTTAAAATTTTGAAATTTGTTGAAGCATATGAGCCCCAAAAGATTTCAATAAAAAGCTACAAATTGAAATAGTGGTTCGTTGATTTCAACTCACTTCTGAGTCTAACTCGACTGTCTTTTCAATTTGTTGTTTTTCTTGCATTTTTTACTTTTTTTCCTCATATGATTGTTTTGAAACTATCTCTCTACCTGTTCATGTTTTTGAACCAATCCATTTCCTTATACGATTTAAAAAGCTTCATAAAGTAAAAGATGGATGATATATCTTATTTAACTTCATCTGAAAATTCCATAAAGTAAGTCTAGACACCGAAATGTGTTTATATTATCCTTATTAAGGTTCGGTGGGTTTAAACAAAATGTAATCATATACCAAATGTGTATATTTTGTTAGGATCGCACCAAAAATATGCTTCTTTGTATTGCTCTGGGCATTCTGATACATTGATATTACCTGAGCCAAGCGAGTTGGCTGACGTCGCGGCGTTGGCAGAAGATAGGAATTCCATAGAGAAATACCAAACCAACGCTCGTTCCGATTCAAATTGAAAAGCATTGATATAATTTCTGCACTTGCAAATAACGACGCAGAAAAGGAAGTGAGTTTATTATTCAGTGAAAATACGAAAATCTGATTGAGCACGTATCTAGTTTGAATGAAATTCCATTTTTTTTCCCTTTGGAATATTAAAGGAAGGAATTTTAATATTCTATCTAAATTTAACTATGTTTCTAATCTCAATTCACATAGAATACGAATTTTATCTGTTTCGCATTTAAAAAGTACACGGAATTATATTTAATTGCTGTTTTCATATTTCAGAGCATCTGTCTTCTGCGAATGTGTACCTTCAGTTACATACATTCTAGTTTAACATTCACATGACCCTGACGAGCTCTGTGGGTAATTGACAACTACAACAGCAATGACGTTAAATGTGCGGGTATTAATATTTTAATCATTCAAGAAATTGCCACGTTTTTTCCTTCTCTTAATTGAAGGTTAAGAATTATGTTAAATTTAACGTCAAAATAAGTAAATTGAACAAGGTCCTAAAACCCTAAAGATGTTATGGGGTAAAAAAAGTATGACCATGCATGTGCTCCTAACAATAACCTGGGACGTTGATTTTGCATCAAAAACTGTCTTAATAACTTACTTCTAATCAAGGAAATTGCAATAAGAATAATGTTCCTATATGACCTACAGAGGACACGAAATAATCCAAAAATATAAATAAAACGCAGAAGGATTCAATGCCCCAGTCGAAAATTAGAGGTTCTGCTCCAAGATCCACAATTAAATGATTAAGATTCACTCTGATTAATGCAAAACCACGAGATATCTTCTAGTCAAAAGAGACTGGTGTCAATGAAATAGGCTTCCGTTGTCAGCGTGCCCAAAATTGTCATATAGTAGCATACATAGAAGTAAGGTCTTTTACCATTTAAAAAATAGAATCAATCAACGTGCCAAGAACTTGCTGAAATGTTCTTTGTGAGTCCTGAAACTCTTAGTTTGCATCTACATCAGCTAGGAAAGACGTGGAAGTTAAGCAAATGGGTCCCACATAAATTGAAAAATGATACCAAATTACCATTTCTTCAGCAAACGTTTCATGCAACGAGAATGAACCATTTATTAAGCAGGTATAAATCTGCGACGAAAAATGGACCTTGTATTCAAATTCTAAGGCTACGGCTACAGAGGCGGGATTTGACGCTGCGGTTCTTTAACGCAGCGTTATTTTACGTCATTATAAAAATAATTGTCCATGCCATAAGTTTGTCACCCGCGTTAAAACTAGTTCAGCCCTTGTCATATACGTTGATTTCTAGTTCTTCGCGTGTCGAAAAGTTGAGTCTGTGCACAAATGGATGAAACCAAAAACCCCACGAGTTGATTGGGTTTCCTGATAAATACGAATCATAACGTGACCAAATCGAAACTTTCATTTGTATATACGAATATATTGCCATTTTCGCATACTTTGTAACTTAAAAATTAGGTGTATGGCAATGTTTTTTAAAAAAATTATGTAAATAACATTAAAACATACCTTAGTAAATTAGTTTGTAAATGTTTAGGATGAACTGTGTATCGGGATAAGTAACTAAAGACGATTTAAAAAATGATTGATAGTATGGGGAAGGAGAAATATTGTGTTCAAGATGATGTCGAAAAAGATGCCGTAATTTTATTTTTCATAAGGGATTGATAATAGTTGCTGACATTTTTCCAATAAACGATGTAATAAATGTGCCTCACAAATGGGCTATAACTAGCGATATCAACTGAAGATACATGGAAAATTGGATTTTTATTGAATTTTCTGCCGTTTATATCAAGAATAAATCACAAGAAAGTCAATATAAATTAACCAAAGGCGATTCACTATAAGAATCGATGCTGCTTGGTTTCGGATACTGTTTTTAAAATAAATAAACATCAAAAATTGGAAATTTTAGTCTCAAAAACCTTCTTTTACAATACGAATCATTGTAAATCTTATATTTTACTTCAAAAGAAAATCTTGTCTTCTTGGGTACCTAAGTGATAAATAAAGCCAAAACAATGACTATAAAATTATAAATAATCATACATAAACATAACATCTCAATTTCGAAAATGAGATCACGTAATGCCGGAAACACCCAGTACACAATAGCATGAAACGTGAAACGAGAAGATCATGCCCTCTTTTCGACACGATAAAGTGTTGTTTTGTACCAGAAACATCTGCATCTAACTGGAGAAAAAGAGGAACTGGAATAAATTGGCTCGAAAGATGAGCAGATCTGATCAGAATTGACGGTCATAATGCTCCGTGGTCGTGTCGATTCTTCCAATTCGACCAATGCACCATCAGAGGCGTCACTACATCCGAACACAATAAATCTACTAAAATTTTGAAAAAACTCAAAACAAATAGTTCCTAAATTAAAGATTATACTATAACTAGCGGCCGCCCGCGACTTCATCCGCGTGGACTTTTGTCACCGAGTTTCATACAAATTTGCAATCCCTATTTTAAATCCTTAGGCCTGGAATTTAAAAAAGTCGTTTCTTAGTAAACCACTACGTAATAAAACAAATTTATTCTCGAATTTTTAAGACTCTACGCGTCTATCGACAGTTTCATGTCGGCCAGCAGCAGCGTGCTACGCCTCACCGCTCCACACACCCCGCACATTAAAGCGCGAGTGGTATTAGACTATTATTATTTGAAAACTATAAAAACTTGCATGCTGTATGCATGTAAAATCTTAGCCCGATCGGTTTGAAATTGACAAAGTTTCATACAAACTTTCAACTCCTTTTTTATCCCCTTAGGGGTGGAATTTATCAAAATCCTTTCT
This sequence comes from Altica lythri, assembly GCA_964028335.1. NCBI lineage: Eukaryota > Metazoa > Arthropoda > Insecta > Coleoptera > Chrysomelidae > Altica > Altica lythri. Next base: position 18,203,939 of record OZ034801.1, on the reverse strand, counting down.
TAAGGGAGGCGTAAGTCATAATAGCTATATGCATGCAAAATCTCAGCCCGATCGGTTTAAAATTGACAAAGTTTCATACAAACTTTCATCCCCTATTTTATCCCCTTAGGGGTGGATTTAATCAAAATCCTTTTTAAGGGGATCCCTACGTTATAGTAGCTATATGCTTGCAAAATCTCAGCCCGATCGGTTTAAAATTGACAAAGTTTCATACAAACTTTCATCCCCTATTTTATCCCTTTGGGGGTGGAATTAATCAAAATCTTTTCTTAGTGGATGTCTACGTCATAACATCTACCTGCATGCCAAATTTCAGCCCCATCTGTCCAGCGGTTTGAGCTGTGCGTTGATAGATCATACAAACTTTCATCCCCTATTTTAGCCCGTTGGGGGTGGAATTATCAAAATGCTTTCTTAGCGGATGCCTACGTTATAACATCTACCTGCATGCCAAATTTCAGCCCCATCCGTCCAGCGGTTTGGGCTCTGCGCTGATAGATCACTATATCAGTCAGTCAGTCATTTGAGTTTTATATATATAGATAGTAAGTGATGCGAAGGGTGGGTCAGAGAGGCCGAGAAGACCGCGTTTGTTAACACTAAATTATGATGCGAGAAAGTCACTGCTTCACTTAACTACAAAAAAATAGACAGACTTAAATTTAGGGTTTACGTGAGTTTTCAATAAGAAAAATTATTAAAATTGCGGTAGTCTAGATTCTAGATCATATTGTCGCTCTCATACATCTGGTAAACAGACGGGTCAAAGAAGAAGGTTAAGGCACAAGTAGTAACGGAAACGAAAAAATCTTACATGGCTTAAGAGCAAATTTGAGGCTTCTTAAATCACACATATGCACAGATAGTCAGGTTGCTATTAGGGCTTTAAGGTTTCATAAACTGATTTCCAGACAGTACACGAATGCAGAATAGAACTTTATGTCCTGGTGGAAGATAAAAGTGTGAAACTAGTTTGGGTGCTCGGTCATAGAGGAATACTAGGCAACATACAATTTGAATAAATATGGAAGATCACAATATTCTACGGCCCAGAGCCAGCTCTATGGGTACCAAAAAGTACGGACAACACAACCACTACTGGAAGTACACCTTTGGCCAAACACACAGGAGAATGTGTATTTAACAGAGCTGAAACCCTGAGGAAAATCAGCAGGAATCAGCTATGAGTCAGTGCAGGATTCCTTACAGGACATGCATCTGTCAAGACCTGCAATATATGAAATGATTTTCTATGTTAATCATTGATATTCTTTAAGAAAAGTTGCATACACATTGTGAATTATGTAATAGATGTAAGAAAAATTAGCGAGGGTTTATTTTCTGCTAACAAATTGTGTTGCAAAGATTTGCAAACACAAGTAAGACAGCTTTAGCGCTTCGCGGTGTTCTCCTATTCCTGCAGACTCATCACTTGCGATGCGTGTTGATACTTTTGCGTAGTTTCTGATTGGACTGTATTTTTGTTATTTGTGATATGATTTCCTATGCTGATCGTTAATATAGTAAATACAAATTCGTGTTAAAAAGATTCGCAAATGCGAGTATGTCTGTATTAGCGAATCGCGCTATTATCCGATTCATGCAAACTCATCACTCAAGCTGTGTATTGGTGCTTTCGTGTGGTTTTTGCAAACAAAGTGGATTTTCTGAATTCTTACCAGGTATAAGCAAACTTAAGTTTAAATTTCGTAATCACTTAAGGAAAATGCACTACGATTCGCCCACATTATAACCAGGTTTCTGTTAATTTCGGTATTTTACTTATTTCGATATAATTTTGTATGTTAAGAAATGTTAAACTACACCACTGTTTTTAATACTCGTATCGCGATCTTCTGCAGACACGCTGAAGTCTTTTCACAATACCATGCAGTTCCTTCGTCTTTGGTAATTACAGAAAGTTTCAACTGTGCTTCGTATCAAGATGATTAAATATATCAGATATCGTCTAGGAATTTCTTATCAGAACATATCTTCCGACTAGTTCTGTTTTTTTATAACAACAAAATAATTGATTTTAACGATGAGAATTTTAAAATGCTAAAACGTTTTGATTAATTAAAATTGTAAATTTTATTTAAAAAACTTATCTACCTTCTTTAATTTAATAAAAATTTACCAACTCACTTAGTATCAGTTTATCTGCCTGGGCGGTCTCTTTTTGTAATTGTTGTAATTGTAATATGTAATTTATAATTGGATACATTTAAATATTCTGTACAACTTTACAAAATAAACTTATTATTATTATTATTATTATTATTATTATTATAAATAAGTTAATTTGCAATAGGAACTCATATTCTACTCTTTTAGGGTACGTAGCCAAAAGGCAAAAAACTGAACCCTTATAGATTCGTCATGTCTGTCTGTCTGTATGTCAAAGCCACTTTTTTCCGAAACTTTATGAACTATACTGTTGAAACTTGGTTAGTATATGTATTCTGTGAACCGCCTTAAGATTTACACAAAAATAGAAGAAAAAAAACTTTGGTGTTTCCCATACTTAAAACTGATAAAATCGTATATAATTACGAAACATATCGAAATTGTACGAAAACAACATGATCTAGAAATGAAACTAAACATATATAAATTTTTTATATGCAATAAAAAAATCTCAATTACAAAGCTATTATGTTTTTTGTTAAATAAGTAATGAGCTTCTTCTAATTAAAATTACTTAATAAAATTATTTAAAATCAATTCCTAATTTGACATGGTAATAACCGAGCTAACCTCAGAGCTACCATTTTTATTAAAACATTTTAATAACATTTACCACACCTCTTCTATATATTGATTTGGTGTGAATTATTGCGTATTTAATACTGGAGTGGAATTACCAATTAATAAAACAATTATTTCACTTAATTATCTGTACCGTTCATTTCTAATGAAAAGAACAGTTAAGTACTTACTGTGAGTTTAATGCACCTGCAATCAGGATATCATTACATATTGTTTTATATACTTGCACGATTTATAGAAAATTGAATGTGGTTAAAAACAAGAATTATTTTCCATTAACAATCTCTTTGATTTAAAAAATATTTCTTGAAATAAATTAAAGTCAATAACTTAACAAAAACAGTTTTGACAGTAAGAGTGTGTAAGAGAGAAAATAGAATATTTGGACACATTATCTCTTTCGTGCCATTAGTTTAACTATAGCCGATGAGCACTCCCCTCCATACCCTTGGTCAGACAAACTAATGGCGCAAGAGAGATAGAGGATATCCTAATATTCTTTTCTCTCTATCTCATACACAAGCCTTGAATCGTCAGCACAGAAGGCTGCCGTTATTAATATATAATCAAGAGTTGATATATATTCTGGTCTATAAGAGAGCAAAAGACTATTAGGATATACTATCTCTCTCGTGCCGTTAACTTAGCTAGCTGATGGGTACTCCTCTGCATGCCCTTGGATCAGACAAGCTAATGGCACAAGCGAGATAGAATATCCTAATATTCTTTTCTCTCTCATACATATGTATCGCATCGTTAGCACGGTAAGTTGCCTTTACTAGCATATAATCAGGAGTTGTTATATATTCTGGTGTGTAATAGAGCAAAAAGACTTAACTTAACTAGCTGATGGGTACTCCTCTTCATTCCCTTGGATCAGACGAGCTAATGGCACAAGCGAGATAGAATATTCTAATATTCTTCTCTCTCGCATCGTCAGCACGGAAAGTTGCTTAGACTAGCATGTAATCAAGATTTCTTATATTAAATTCTGGTGTGTGCCGTTAGCTCAACTAGCTGATGAGTATATAGTTTCGTTCAAAGTTAATTTTTGCTTTTTTTGCATTCACATTTCATGCCGACAAAAAATGCCGTCAAAAGAAATCTTTTGTCTGCTTGAAGTGTAAATGCAAAAAAAGCAAAAATTAACTTTGAATGAAACTATACTCCTTTCCATACCCATGGATCAGATAAGCTAATGGCATAAGCGAGATAGAATATCCTAATATTCTTTTCTCTCTCATACATATGTATCGCATCGTTAGTTTAACTATAGCCGATGAGCACTCCCCTCCATACCCTTGGTCAGACAAACTAATGGCGTAAGAGAGATAGGAAATCCTAATATTCTGCCCTCTCTAATACACAAGTCTTGCATCGTGAGCGATGAAGCCAGCTTTACGAGCATATGATCAAGAGTTGTTATATATTCTGGTGTGTAAGAGAGAAAAAAAACTATTAAGGTAATAATATACAATCTCTCTCGTTTCGTTAGCTTAAATAGCTGATGAGTACTTCTCTTCATATCCTTGGTTCAGAAGAGCTAACGGGGCAGGAGAGATAGGATATTTTAATGTTCTTCTCCCTTACTTACACACAAGTCTTGCATCATCGAACGTTACCTTTACTGGTATATAATTAAAATTTGTTACATATTTTGGTGTGTAGGAGGGAAAAAAGACTATTAGGATACATTATCTTTCTCTTGCTGTTAGCTTAACTAGCTGTGAAGTATTCCTCTCCATATCCTTGGATCAGACAAGCTAATGGCACAAAAGAGATAGAATATCCTAATATATACTCCCTCTCACTCTTTCTTACAAACAAGTCTTGCATCTTCAGCACGGAAGGCTGCCTTTTCTATTATATAATCAAGAGTTGTTATATATTCTCTTAAACATAAATTATTACTATATTCATAATTTTAGTGCAATTGAACAATAGCATAACGTTTTATATGATTTATAGTTTTCAATATTAAGTGACATATAAAAGAATTGTTGTAGTGTTAAAAACAAGGCCAGTTCTCACACAATATGTATCCACACATGACTTATTGAGTTGAAAACGAACATTTCAATGGGATTGACAACAAACAGACATACGGCTGCAAATCTAGTTCAAGTCAACTCAACTCAACTCGATACTATCGCTACATCTGAGCTTTCAAACTGAAGCCAACATAAAATAACATCACAGATCATCGTGTCAACGACGAAACCAACTCACAGATTCTCGATACGAACATTCCAATGATATCTGATCTCTTTAATTCTTTCTATAATATAACGAGCTTTTATTTTCTGCAACGATTATCGAGACCGTGGTTTTATATTAAATTTATTTGTTTAGAATATCATCAAAAAAATTTATATTATAAAAACATTGTAGGTGGTAGATCTTGATCGTCTTGACAAAATTGTATATAGCAATACTCGTCGTAGAAAATGATTCAAAATTAAAAAACAGTTAATATAACTTCAATATTGGCAAAATTGAAATGTTGATCTTAATCCCCGTAAGTTTCTAAAAAGTATCTGAAAATCCCATCTTGGGACGTCTCAAACAAAGAAAACCTCTTTTAGCTCAAGGATAACATTTTGAGACGGATTATATTAACTTAAGCAAAAAAACTCCAAAATTAGTACTCTTTTGAATGGTTATAAATGACGAATGTTTGATAATACATATTCAACTTTAATAACTTCGTTCTTTTCAAACTAGATGTATTCGTCTACTTACTAGCTTACTACTCATAAGGTAGAAAACCCGATGCGTTAAAAACTTCCCTAATATAGTTATAATCTATAAACAACAATAGATAAAAGTATCTCGATGATTGAGCTTTGCTCGTTAAACCTTAAAATCATAAAAGCTTTATGCATCTTACTTTAGCAGTACCTATGGTACGAGCAGAAACCTGAGGATTTTCATAAAGGTAAGTTTGAATTAATTATTTTCTGCGCGAAGGTTGAGTAACCTGACCTGTTTGTGTTTGATGCCGGTTTTCTTCAAGGTAATATCTGCGCTTTTCTCAAAGATCTTTTTTTAATGAACATTTAATTCAAAAAGACACAGATCTGATAAAAAAAGTCAAAACGCACCTTCAGATATTAAAAATAACAAATCTTCTGGCGACGATTGAGTAGTATAATCTAGTCTAGGCGATCAAAATAGGTGGGAATAAAATCATCCAGGCTTTGGCTAAAGTTTTCACTAAACAAACATCATCACAAAAAGACTGGAGGCTATGTTAAACTTTAATTAGCCAAGTGAACAAGCTAGATTCAGATCAGAATAAGGCACAAACGACTGGATATGTCACATTATAAATCAGCAAAAAATGTTAAAAGCATTGACTGAAAATCGAATAAGACCATCGATATACCAACATACTCAAACCTATCTACCAAAATGCCACAGCTAGTGTAAGACTATCCAAAAAAGGAACAAGTAAATTCTATATACTTTGAGGAGTACGACAAGGAGATACCATCTCTCCAGAACTACTCATTACACTTCTAGAATATACTTGCTAGAGAGCGGATTTAAATGAACATGGTATCAACATAAATGAAGAGAAACGCAACCATTTGAAATTTTCAGACGACATCGTCCTTATAGCCGATAGTGTAGATAATGCAAAAAAGTTGGAAAAATTGTATCATGCTTCTATGGAGGTTGGACTTAAGATTGACTAATCTGGTGCTAAATTGAAATTTTTGTCGCAAAAATGGACAGCAGACCACGTCGTATAAATACTTAGGACATGAAATGCAGTTAGATAGAGATAACCAGACATGTGAGCTCTCCCGTAGCATAGGATTAACTTGGACAGCGTTTGGTAGACTAAATTATTGTCTTTAAGTCGGATCTACCCATGTACCTTTAAAGTAAACTCAGTCTGTGTTACCCTTCTCACTTATAACCTTCACAAAAAAGACAGTAAACAAGATTCGCGTGATTCAGAGAGCCATAGAGCGGCGTATGTTGGGTATCTCTCTTATAGACCGGATCCCAAATTAAGAAATACGTCGCAGAATAAAAAAAACAGAAGCTATCAAAAGAATTACGACGCTAAGATGGAATTAGGCAGGACACGTTGCCAGATTATCAGACAAACGATGGACAAGACGTATTCTCGAGTGAAGGTCAAACAAGAAGCACACCTGAGCAGAGGCCTTCTACCAACCAGTTGGAATGATCTAAAGCGAGTTAGCTAAACTGAATGCAAACTGCACAAAACATAGATAGATAAAAGGAGCAGAGGCAGATCTATGTCCAGCAGTGAACGCATAGGAGCAGAGGCAGATCTATGTCCAGCAGTGAACGCATATTAAAGAGTAACTTTTAGTGGCACAAATAATGGATAATTGACTTCAAGGATCATTTTTTATGCTTCTATAGATAAAATGCATGAATGATTTCCGACGTATTGGACAATAATTCGTATTCACATCACTCAACGGGTAGTATACCCAACGCGTTAAAAACCTTTGTATTGTAGTTTTATTTTAATCAAAAAAATATTAAATAGTTGCTTTAAGTGTGATAAATAAGTCATAAATGTAGGATCAATTTTTATGCTTGTATAGAAGAAACTCGTTGTTATGTAGATGAAAGTAAAAAATATAAATAGAATAATGGGTTTATTGTATGATATTGCAGTTTATACAACCGTAACTGCAGCAGAATTTGTCACAACACCTAAAGGTCATAATTCACGCGTGTGTGAATGTAGTATTGTTTCAAATGACAAATATCACAATTCGCTTTTGTTGATTTACTGCTAGCCATATATATACATGCTTTTCAAAACGTTGTATATCTCATAGTACCCTTAGTTGTTTTTAATTCAGTTTTAAACCAACTTTCGAAAGCTCGCTAAAAATCGGTTCCCACCTTATTTTCACAACAATGGATTAATAAATAAGCACCAAATTTACGTGGAAAATATTCAAAAGCAAGATTGCATTATTTATTGCTTTCGGAAAATACGTTTAAAGTAGTTGATACATTAATCCAAAACTTTTAGTTTGTACCTCCATTATTCATTTATCAGGATAAGGAGTTCTTTTTGTTAACTTTTCAAGCACACGTTTTGATTGATTGAATTCGAGAATTGGGCCAACACTCCTTATGTACTTACTTTAAAAGTATGGAAATTTCTACTATATTAATTTTTCATAAATCATACATTTAAAGTAGGTACGTACATTGCCCTGAAGTTAAATTTATTTAACCTCTATTTCTATCGATATATTTATCAAATAAAATTACATGATACCACAAAATATTGGTTTTATATTAACGTAATTGCATATATATTTCATGTCTAAGGCTAATGATGGCTATAAAAATATTACCTGATAGAAAACTATGATTAAAAGGGTTTTTTAATTGATACTAATTCCAATAATTAACCGTGATGTTTAACACTATTTTTCTTTAACTTTTTTTTTAAATCCAAACATCAAAGTTGATTAACCCAAATAAGAAAAGTAATTTCTGAGTAGTTTCTTTGAACATCCCAAGCGATAGCATCTCATTTAAAAGATTACACGAAGTAAATCTTTCTGTTGACCGTGGGGTTTTATCTAAGAATGGCATCTCTCTCTGGGGGGTTAGAAGGTTTGAAATCGTAAGGCAGTAGAAGCCCTTTAAAACCAAAGGAATCGCGATAGCATAGCGCGACTCGCAGTGGCATTTATCAAATTGGAAGTAACTTTGAAGTTTCTGAACACCTTGAAGTCGGTTATCAAGTGTGTGATCAAGAAGCTTGCGTGCCGGAGGTGCTACAAGCATGGTATTATTCACGGAAATTCTCCTAGTTGGGGACAAACGTATAACGAATTAGTCATCCGAATGAAAATTTTATATGAATCTATTAAATTTATGAGCTGAACAGGTGAAATAAATTGAATTCAAATAGTGGAAATTTTCTTTCGTATTTTCTCTCTAGAATTCCTTCGAAAACAGATGTTTTTTATTCGGTAAATTCAGAAGAAATTTTTTTCATATTAACGCTGTTTTTTATGAAATATTTACAAAATTTCTTAATAGAAACGCGATCGATCGATCTAAAATTTGAGAACGCTCACTAACTATTAAGGCATCTGTGGTCGAATAAGTTTAGGTGGAAACCGAGGTTCGAGTCTTGTCGGATGTGATGTTTTTCAATTTCTTTTTCATGCCATTTGTTGTTTGTCTAGTTTCTAAATTTAAAAAAATCCTTGAAAATTTTTTTAAAATAATTAGTTTACCAAAGATCCCAAATATATGTATATACAAGATGTAAGAGATGATAAAAAACGTATCTAGTGCCGTGCTGTCAATAATAAATCCAGTTTTAAACTGGATTGGTGTTTGGTTAGATTTTCTAACTAAAGACACCGGTAGATGCTGCAAAATAGGAGTATAAGGATATTAATAAGCCCATACAGGGGCAAAACCAACTACAGACACGTGTTTCGCTCTTTTTTTGAGCTCATCAGTGTAGTAAAGGTTATGTCTCTTCAGTCACTAATGAAGAGACATCCCCTGTATGAATCGACTAAATCCTTATAGATGTAAACTTGCGAAAGTAGAAACCATTCGAAAGTGGCCCCATCTTTACCCCAAAAATGGAACTACGACAGTCGCTTTGCATCTTAAAAGTACCTTCGGCACGGTAATAACATTAAGTATTATGATGCCACCGTAAGGTGGTGCTGTTGACATCCTATAAATTTATAGCAGCAATTCTTACTTAATTAAATACTATGTCGCCACCATAAGGTGGCGCTGTTATTATCTTACTTAACTAAGTACTATGACGCGACCGTAAGATGGCGCTCAATGTATATAATCATCTGCATTGTCTCTCGTGTATGGCATCACACTCGCACTTACGCAGAGTAGTGATGCGTAGACAAGAACCACAAATATGCGGTACCGATGCTCATAGAAAGTTACGTTTATCGGTATTGCAGATTCTCGTCCACCTTGCGGGTTCTCATATTTAAATTTAATTTTTTTTATCTGTACTTACATACTAGGGTCAGCTAGGTACGTATCATCTAAATCGCTTCGAATTTTTTTATAGATGAAGAATATTATTTAGTTCTCGTGCTTGAAAGTGGTCAATTCATCGTTTTTTCTGGAAAATATGGATTTTTTAAGAAATATTACTAAGAATCCAGAATTACCCAAAAACCTAATAAAAATTGTCTAAATGTAAGGAAACCGACCTAGTTTTGGATCAGGGAACATGGAACATGTATGTTCTTTAAAATGGAGCATTTTTGAGTAAAATTAAGTAAAAAAGTATATGTTTGTGTACTTATGTACACACCTAAAAAGTTATACTTCTTTGGCGGTACAAGATAAACATCTTTCTTAAAATAAATTATATACACTGTCAACTAACCTCAAATTCTACATAAGTATCTACTTAAAGTTAGTAAATATCAGTCATAACTAAAACCGATTTTTATTAAACTCCAATTCTTTACTATTCTCATTTATGGACTTTTACTGTTGTTGTATCTAATCAGCGTCGAAACTGTCATTAAGAGTAGAATTGTCATAAAAATAGTATTATAACAATAAATATCAAGTAAATATTAAAATGTTAATATAAATAATAAAAAACCATCAAAATTAGTAAAACAAGTGAAAATCTCATTCGAAATTACAATATCACAAATGCAAAAAAACTAAAATGTTGATTAGCTAATTTCAGGGTGTCTTGTTGGTTTTTCGTGACGGTGTGTGTGCATCGTAAAAATTTACCCTCATCATGTTTTCCTAACGTGCCAAAAGAAGTGTAACTTCAAAAAACGAATTTTATATAAGCCCACAGATTAAATTTTTTATCTAAGTGTGATTTTGTACCCGAGTAACTCAAAGTAAAGAGGTGAATGCAATTATACTTAAAAAATTTGATACGGTGTTCGTACGTGTTCGTAGGAATCATTCACGCTGTGACTTTATCTCATCAACAATTACAAGAATCCTAATAAGCTGTCCGTAAATCCATCAAAACTATTCATTCTGACCTACTTAACAACCCATTTACGACAGAGAGTATCTTTTCAGATTTCCCAGGGCAGGGTCAACAGTTGTTGTAGACCCCCTCTGAGTCAGTTAACCATTAGCTATATTCAAGAACCTCTATTTCGACGGGGGTCACACTATACAAAACTGACAAGTCGAGTTTCACTACCGGCGTTTATTCTTTTGTATACATCCAACAAATTTGTCAAAGAAGGATGATTGATAGTCGAGTTTTTGCGAGTTTATTACCCTGGACTTATCCTCTGTATGTGTCACTTCTCCTCGAAGTCAATGTATACAATTTCTGTTCCCTAATGTACTTGATTTATCTTATTTAATGAATAATCTTTGGGGGTTAAAAAGAATGTTTTTTTGCTTAATTTAGATTAATTATATAAAATTCTTCGCCGGTTTCAAACTGTATTTATACGTACTTTTTATCAGTATACCCATACTTATCTGAATGGATATAGATAGTAAGCCGATAAACATGTGGTTTAATAGATTTTATATGCACTTTACAGTTCGCCTTATTTCATTGACAGCGAATGCTGTTAAGACTTTGTCATAGTCATAACTGTATAGTATTATCGTCAAGTTCTAATGCACTTGTGCCATTACCAGTGAAAATTAGTTTCCAATTTAGATAGCGATACGGAGAAAATTTTCTGCATCAAGTTATACCGACTTTGATAAGCTTCCGCATAGTCGTATCATATCAGAGAAATAATCTGGTGTTATAATCTTTAAAAAAAATTGAACTCGTATTATAAGTAACAATTCCCCCCCTAGTTTCCACGAATATTTGTTTAAGTTTTTGTGTAGGTTGGTGTAAAGATGTACCTCAACATATTCTTTATAACTGAGAGACCGCTTTGTCTCATTCCTAGTCGCTACGATTTGCAACATTAGAAAAACTCGCGAAGCTGCATCAGTTTGCTAGTAAGGGCTTATCAGAATTTTGCCCTTTCAGAAATAGCGAATGTCTTAGTCTTACTATTTTTATCTATCAGGACGAACGAGACTTTGAGATTTTTTTTGCTTTCTCTGCTTTTTTGGAAGCCAGACTTTGACCTATCTGCTATTTCAGTATAGCTGACGTAAAGTTAACACATTTGTATAAAATTTAGAGCAAAGGCTTTGGGTAGATAAGACACGATGAAGATTTGTTGTAAAGCAAATATGGAAACAAAGAAAATAAGAAAGCAAAAAGATATATCCAGAAAAATGAAACTAGACAAAATGAATCAAATGATAAACAATCTTGGTAAAGAAAAAGAAGCAAAGAAGTAAAAAAGTAAATTTTAGATAACAGGCTTATTGGTAACACAAAACATGTTTTAACTTTGTATAAAAAAAATCCTAATAAGTGTTAAAAGTTTGAAAAAGTATATAATGTAACAAAAAACACTAATAAAAAAATAAGTATTAAAACCTAGAGATAAGATCCTTTAATTGCAAATTACAATAATTTTGACTTTAGGAAGTTACTGCATTACTTCGTTAAAGTGAAAATAAAAGCAAAAGAAGTTGCAATATGAATTAAAAGTCACCAAAAAGAAAGTAGGAAAGACCAAAAGATCAAAAAGATGTAGGTATTCAAAAAATGTAACTAAGCTGAATACAGTATTGACCCCCAATATGATGAATACTCGTTGTAAAGAAAAAGGAGGCAAGAAGATAGTAAGTTTTATAAAAAAGCTTTTGGTTGATAAAATTAGAAAAATATTGAAAGGAAACTAAGAAACAAGTCTAAATTTTTAAAAAGGTTAAACAATAACCACAATAGATGGTGCTACATAAAACGCCCATCAATAGCTATTCCAGCACTTTGCCCAGACCGACAGACATGGGCCAGACAAGCTGTAAAGTTATTTAACCGATCGAACCACCTTTGAACCGCTTTCGATCTAGTTCAACTGGTCTTAACCTTAACAGCTTTCGAAATGGTTGATTTGGTCTGAGCCGCTTTTACACTGCTTTAACAGCTTTGGAACTCGTTGGGCTTTCGAAGGCTGTTAAAAACGGTTCATAGACCAGTTTAACGAGTTCCAAAGCAGTTCAAAACTGGTTCAGAACAGTTCAAGTAATTCGAAAATGGTTTGATCGCTTGTCTGAAGACATAGGTGTGAGTCGTGAAATTTAATATGTATCTTACTGTAATTTGTTGAGATGTAGAAAAAATAAATAACGTAATTTTAATTGCAAATAATTAATCAAAAAATTGACTAATTACTGGAGCAATTGCGGATTCTCAGAGAGCATTTAGAAAGCAATTTATTGGTGAAAAATTAAAAAAAAAACTAATTTGTTGAGATATAGAAAAAATAAATTCCGTAATTTTAATTGCAAATAATTAATCAAAATATTAATTAATTACTTGAGCAATTACGGATTCTAAGGGAGCATTTAGAGAGCAATTTTTTTATGTGTGAATTAAAAACTTAATTGTGATAAGTTTGCTAATAAAAAATAATAATATCAGATAGATATATTTTGCTTGTTTTCTGTTCCGTGTACAACGTGTGAGTCTTGAAATTTAATATGTATCTCACACCTCGCTAATTGCCGTACACCTTCTATCTGACATCAATTGAGAAACAACCGCAAACGCACTCAAGTAGGTAAGTACCATGGCATGGCACGGTTTAATACATCTGCATTCTATTCTATAGTGTAGTAAAGAGATTCAAGATGCAGTAGATATGATATGTGTGAGATAGTGAGAAGCGGCCCGGCAACAGATGGTGTTAAATGAAGCTATCCTGGAGCAAATGAAATTACAAGGTGCAAGGCACAATTACAGTCTTCCTTAAGCGGTTTAGGCGCTACTGAAAAGATCAATATCGAAAACGATTGTTTCCTAAACTATGTAAGGTGTATTATATATTCGAAAAACTATCAACAGGGGCGTCCAAAAATCAAAATATTTAGTTTTAAAGAGTACCTATTTAAAGACATTTCATTGTCATCACAAATTGTAAAAAGATTTATTAATATTAGACATAAAAACAATTTCTTCATATTTCACACTAAATTAATTGCGATGGTAACGTCACAAAAATAAGAAACGGAAAAGGAATGATGGGTAGAATCACTCATTGTTCACACCACGTATATCAAAACATCTGATTAATTTTAAATAATTAATTTTTAAAAAATAATTAATTACTGGAGCAATTGTGGATTCTAATGGAGCATTTAGGGAGCAATTTTTTGATGTATGAATAAAAAAATATTATTACTAGTCCACGCTAACTTAATTTCGATATCAAATCTTAATAATTTACTCTTCTGTCTGTTAACCGCGAACATTTGTCGTTATATAAAAACCTAATGACATTAATCACAGAAGTCCTTCGGTCTATTTTTTTGGTACATTAGCAGCAGAAAATTATAGACATTTGTTGGAGAGATGAAGCAATTACCGAAACGAAAATTGGAACGTTAATGCGTTCTTCATAAAATGCGTGCAGTAGCTTTAAGAATTTAGAACCACTGAATTAGTCACGTAGATTTTTGATTGGATTTTTTTTTTATTTAAAATAGATAATAAATATAAGTTTATTAGGTAACTTTTTTTTTGTATCTGTTTAGTGGATTTTTTAAATTAAAATATTAGGAATTTCTTTGCTAATATATGTAAATATATATTAATTTAGAGTTATGTATCTGTCCAATTTTTAAATAAAATGTTTAATTCATCTATCTAGTTATTTTAGTAGATTTATATCTACTATTCAGCTGGTTCGCAGGTCACGACTTCGGGAAAATTTCACTACAGTTTTTCGTTTTGGGCCCCCCTGACCCCAAAAACGGCAGAGACGAATTCACTCCCAAAATATAAATATTACCTGTTTGTGAAAAAGGTGATGGCCGAATTCACTCCCAGAGTCTAATCAGACTTAGTACTTAAGAGACCTTAAAATCAAATCATTGTTGCCAAATGTTTGTTATTTTTAACATAACATTTTATATTGTTTTTTAACATGTTCTCTTAGTACTTAAAATAAAACAGAAGATAATTATTTATAAATAACATTTTTATTATGTATGTGTATACACTTGGCAAAAAAATAGAAAATTCCGAATCCTTTCAGGAACAGAAGAAAATAATGGGTAATTAAAATATAAACAATAATAATACAAATAGGTATAAATTTTTTTCTTATAAATGTACTTTCCTATTTAAAAATGTAAAGACTTCAGAAATAAAATATGGTTTAAAGATTTTATTAATACAAATAATTAAAATACAATTACATAAACGGTAGGTACCTATCAAATTCTACATTTAAAAGAAATATTTTGAATAAACTGAAAATTGGTTAGGCGGCCGTTTTGTAGTTCCCTTAAAATTTTTTTTATAAAGTTTTTTCTTATTAATATTTTCCGATCGTATACTTTTGCGACGGTATTAATACTTTGAAGTTTTATAAGTATCTATCTAGTTAAAAATCTAGAAGAACACTTAAAAACTGATTAAAGTTTGGATGTGCATTGTAAAATGATGCATTATATCGAGAATAAAAAGACTCGCATGCATTTGTTGTCCTTTTTAAAGACGAAGAGTTTTCAGCCCAAATGTGAGGAGGAAAAGCTGATGTTTCTTCTAGATATGTTTCAACTATATAGTCATTAAATTTGACCAACTTTTCATTTTCAGATTGAATAGAAACTACATCTAAAGCAAAACAATTGCCAACATCTTCTGGTTTAAGAAATGGTAAACCAAATAGGTATATATATGTTAGATATTAAGTTGCCTTTGTTTCCTTACCGTTTTTTAAATGATAATCATTGGCAAGACCTAACTGCTGAATTTTTGTATACCAACTTTGACCTAGGTGAAACATGCATCCCTTAATTTGAGTATTTGGAAATATTTCTCGATTTGCTTTATGTATAGCTGTTTCAAAATCTGCAGTTATGATTTTTGGGAAGAAATGGTAACCGGTTATAGACAGGAATTCTTCTTTCAAGTAGTGGAAAACCATTTTATATGAAGCAGTGTTTTTATCATTTAAATTTAAAAGAAAGAAAAACTAGGGGAACCATGAATGGTAAATAATTGTAAAAAAAATTAGGACAATATTCAAAAGTTCCATCAACATACAATTCAGAAATTTCTGCCAAAGCCAGAAGGTTACTTTCACAAGAAAACATGATTATATGATTTTTATCATCAGTTTTTTAGAAGGAAACGTTCACTTCTATAATGATATTTAAAAAAACTAGACTAGTTTGTCTTCTGTTCTATAATGATATTTGTTTATTGTAATTAGATTCTCAAAACAACTCTAAATAATCTGCTTTTAATCCTTCTTATTGTTTATTAGATTTTCGAAAGGGACTACTAATTGCAACTTCAAAGTACCTACCTTAATAATCTTATTTAGATATGATTTTTAGATAAACACATGAATAAGATGATCCTTTAAGTCATTGATATTTTCAAATTTTTAAAATTACTTAAAATTAAATTACATTTTAAAATTTAATTTTTGCAATAATCCTCACGTACAACTAGATACTTTTCTGGTTATTATTAAAAGTATGTATAAGACCTATTTACTCATTTTGAATTTTTTTTAAATAAATAACCATCTTACCGTCCTTTCATGGATAAAAATTACTATTTGGCAACTATGCTTCAATTTCTGAAACATAATCCATATTAATGCATATTAACTTGGGAGTGAATTCGACCTATACAGGGAGTGAATTCGACCCATGAAAAAACTACCTGCTCAAAACGGGAGTGAATTCGACCCTGCCCCTCAAAAACACCTTCCGTTCAAAAGTTTATATATATGTATGTATGTATGTATGTATGTATGTATGTATGTATGTATGTATGTATGTATGTATGTATGTACGAAACCTGTGGACACGATAGCGGTCGCATTTCTTAACGGATCGAAATGAAATTTGGTACAAAAATCAATGGTCCCAAAATCTCGGTTGAGTTCGTTAATGGGCCAAATCGGTACGGCCGTTTGGGCGTGACATCGAATGAAAATGGAAAAAAATTCGTAACTCTTTTACCTCACCCTGTACAAAAAAATGTTAGGGGACTTTTTTGTTTGTCTTAAAGAGACCTACAACTTTTATCTAAAACATTTTTTTCTGAGACGTATACTTTTTAATATATTCAATTAATATAAATCTACTGATGCGCCTGGCTTACCAAGGGCCATTTTTTTATGGCATTTCTTCCTTTGACTTTGAAAATTCCATTTGTTATTTTATCCTTCACATTTTCGTTTTAATTATTGTGTCAATTTAGAGATATATATAATAATAATGCTTTTTTTGTTTCAGGTGAGTAATTATGATTAGAAAATCAAAGTTGAGTAAGTCTGTTAAAATACATTGCAAAAGTTTAAAATTATATCAAATAAAATCGTGTGTAACAGGAATTTTCGATGTTTTTAAAGTTCTCGGTTTCTAGTACACACTCTTTAGGGCTTGTGCCTTTGATTCAGTTTTACATTAGTTAGGATAACATTTCACTTTATAGTTATTAATATATTATCAGGGAGAACTAAATTTTTTTACAATGCGCCACACCGCCTCGAACGGCCGTACGAAAAATAGTTTGGTTTTGCATATACTTTAGAAATAAATACAAGAACAAGAAAAATCGAGATCCTTATTTAAAAAAACTGACAAATTAGACAAAAAACGAATAAAATTTCTATTAAAACTCACCGATTGCAACATTTGATGTATCGACAATAAGCGCGGTCGTACACCAACGAAACATCAAACAGGCAACATGTAACATGCGACATGAGGTACATACTGCATGTTGCTTAACCGCGTAGACAAGTGTGACAACTACATTTTTGTAGTATTTAAAATGTCGTCAACCGAGGAGGATGTTGTTATAGCTTGGCAATTTTTGCGCCGCCCTAGAGGTCGTAATTTTTGTCGAAAATAGACAATAAAAAAACTAATTTGTACGTCTGAACACGCTCTACAAGTTTCATGCTGGACATTTTTCGATACCTTTCACGAGAAAAAAGGAAATAGCGAAAAATAATTTTTTCTCCCCAAATTTGTGGGTTTTTGATCGATATCTCGTTAACGATTATCGATACGTGAAAAATGTATACAATAGTATATTGTGTATCTAGTAGAAAAAGCGATACATTCCCGGACGACAATGTAAATTGTTGGCCGAGGCGTTTATCCAAAATTTGTTTTTCTCCGTTTATTTTCATTTCCAAATGTAGGTATATAATGACTGGAGTACATATGCATGGCCGTTTTTCAATAGCTTTTACAAAATTTATATTAAAAACAGGATTTTCAGGCATTTTTTGAACGATATTTCTATTTTTAATAAAAATCGCCGATCTTACGTCTTCAATCACGCAACAAATACTGCGACGAGACATGCACAGTAAACCGCATGCAGTTTTTGTTGCGAGAAACTTGCATCAGCCGCATTGGTGTACGATGATTTTAACGATATCTGTGTGTTTATATTGTCTTAATGCGGCACAAGTCTATGCGCGGTATTTACCTCATGTCGCATGTTGCGTGTTTGATGTTTCGTTGGTGTACGACCGCGCTAAAATTGCTTGCAGTAAACTTTTCATTTCAGTCCTCCTTCGGTGAATATTTAACAAAACAAGATTTTTTTATTCCAATCCTACTCTAATGACAGTTTCGCCGTTGTTTACAAAAGACCATAAATGCATACTTAGTAATAAAAAGAATTTGAGATTAGTTGACGGTATGTAGCTATTATTTATATTAAGAAATTTTTTTATCTTGTTACACTCGAAGAAGTATAATTTCATACGTGGATATTGACACATAAGTACACTTATGTGTTTTTTAAATTCAGAGTTTTAGTATACGAAAAATAATAGAACCTAGTCACCTCCTTTTGTGGCTCTCGTGCTTTAGATACAGTTTTACATAAATTCGTATCACCCTGCACACTGTAGTTATCGTATTATATTTGATACAAAATTGTTTATGATAAAATCGCAGAGAACTAAAAGTTACGCTGTTTTTTAGGTATTGGTTTAGTATTCGTTCTAACTTCATGCGGACTGAGTACTCTTAACAGTCACCTAAGCCGACACTGTAAAGCTCAGGGCCGTAATAGGATCTATATTATACCAGCAGGTATCGACTGTTCTTTTCAATGGTTATACTGAATATATAAATTAACAGTAATTATAAAACAAAAATAACAGTAATAAATATTATTTTAACCTTTTGGACTTTTGGACCAATTGGATGAAAAAATTTGTGAAAAAAAGACTAGGTTTTACAGAGATGGTATAAAATTACTGAAGGATCATTGAAATACGTGTCTTTAAGCTGAGGAAGATTATATTAAATTAAAATGCCTTTATTTGTTTATTTTTGCTTTTTAACCAACCTGTTCTTATGAAAAGTAAATACATTGCGTTAATACTGCTAGAGATGTAATATTTTCTCAATTGATAAAATTTATCTGTTATATTATTGCTGTGTCAGATTGATAACATTGAGTACAGAATTACTGGTAATACCATAACTAATATATGGGCGATTCAATGGTTTATATCTCGACGACCAAGCGACTTACATTCGAGCAGAACTAAATTATTTTTTCATTACTACCTGGTTAAATCAAGCTGAGATATCGGGTTCAACAAATTACAGTGACCGTGATCGTGCTCTGGTCATTACTTAATGCCGATATTTCACGAAACAATCGTGAGGAATCGACCAATATCACTATCATGACCGGCGCGATTCAGAAATAATCGATTTTTTTATTTTTCATAAATGTGCATTAAGGTTTTATGTTTCACAAGAAATGTTTCTATACCTAAAAACTTTACACGAATACCTTTAGATAGGTAACTATTATATATTGATTAAAAAACAGTTCAAAACAGTTAATATTTGAAAAGTATCTGGTAGGACTTAGCCTGCGATTACTATCTATAAAAGAACGGAGCGTTTTTTTAACAGTCTTATATATAACATGATAAAAAAATTGATACAAACGTATGTAGAGCCATGCTGTCAGTGTATTCCAGATACACAACCTGGATTTGTGTCTGGTTAGAATTCCTAACTCTAGGACACATGACGCTACGACAGAGATATAAATATTGATCAGTCTATACAAGAGCAAAACCAAACTGTAGACACTTGTTTCGCTCTAGTTAGAG
The DNA here is from genome assembly GCA_964028335.1 of Altica lythri. Taxonomy (NCBI): domain Eukaryota; kingdom Metazoa; phylum Arthropoda; class Insecta; order Coleoptera; family Chrysomelidae; genus Altica; species Altica lythri. Next base: position 18,183,939 of record OZ034801.1, on the reverse strand, counting down.
CTCATTAGTACAGTATAGGTTTGTCACTAATGAAGAGACATCCACGGTACTATCTATAGCCAATACTAATTTAAACCGTTTGGCTACAGATGTGATATTCATTCAATTTCTCTGTAATGTTATTTCTTGTTTGTCTGATTTCTAATTGGATTTATGTCAACAAAAGATTGAGGCTACGTTTGTGTCTGAAGGTCCCATTGGTGGCGCCTTGAAAGCGGCTATAAATAAAACTGAAAAGAAACCCATCGTAGACCACAGAAAGCGCCAATATAACCACGAAGACAAATTGAATATGCTTACTTCGACCTCTTCAAATTGCACTTATAAACCTCTAAAACGGAAGTGTTTTAATGTTCTATTCAAAAAGATTTTAGTTCCTCTGTGTCAAACAGTCTCTTTACTCGATTTTATTTAAATTCCTATACAAAGTTCCTTTATAACAATTAACTTACCCCTTGAAAAACGAAAATGAAGTAGTGCGATATTTGACATAGTTAAATAGTAAAGTGAATTAGAGTTAAAGTCGTAATAAATTACAAGTTTCAAGTCGTTGTTTAAAGCGAATATAAAGTTTCGGTGTAAATATTTGAGTTACCTTTAGATCAACGTGGTCTCGTAATTAATTTTCAGATTTATTTCCCTTTACCTGCTCGGTTTATTAATCGGTGCTATTCCAATTTACTTAATCAAATTCACCGCAGAATTACACCACGAACTTTCGCCATCAAACTAATTTAATTCGTTCAACGTTTACCTGAAATAAAATACGTTTTATATTATCTAGAAATATTTTTACATCAGAATTTAGTTTTGAAAAACAGAAAATTTATATTTTAATTTGGAGTTTAATCGTTCCAAATCGAAACAAAATTTAATACAGAACTTAATTATCACATTTTTTGGGGATAACTACATACGGAAAGGACCTTTAGTTAAAAGACTATTTAGGTTATGTTTTAGTGACTATATTCCAGATATGGAGGGTAGAGGTAAGGAGAACTGTCTCCGTGTATTGAATGTGTCCGTCAAAATGTGTTAAATAAGGGTGGCGCTACGATCGTAGTAGGGTAAATTTTAAATAAGAGACATAAGATAATAATAAACTATTTAAAATGAAATTTTGTTAATGATTATTTTCCAGCAATAAGTGAATAAATATTTAAAAAATAAATTCATTACATAATATGAGGATAAATAGCACGATCGAAATGACCAAATAAAAACTAATTTGAAAAGTATGGTAGCAAAAAAAAAACTCACAAGCTTGTATTCAAAATTTTTAATAATATTTAACGCTAAAAATTTACGAAACGAATTTAAAATACAATAAACTGAATTTTTTGGAACGCACTTATTTTAGCTTATATTACGAAATCATACGACACACTTCAATTTGTCAAAAACTGCTACATTCATTCTGTACCCTACATCTAATTTAGCGCCATTCTAGTGGAACTGTTATTTACCTCTAAAAGGTGGACACATTTTTAATCCTTTCCCATTTAAGATCGTTCTCCTTGACTCTACCCTCCATAATTCCAGAATATTCTAAGTTCTTCTAGTATGTAGCAATTAGGTTAGATCATGTTTCTCAAAAATACTAGAAATTCGTTTTTGCTATACAATATACAAGGGGGATGTATTAGAAGTTACGGGGGTTTGGAATAGTTCATTATCACTGTAAAACTGTTTTCCAGCAGAGACATTCTTACAATTTTGGTGAATAAATTGTGTTAGTTAAAGTCTGAGACGATGTAAACAGAAGGTATCCTGGGCACCAGGTACTCCGTAGATCTCTTTCAATCACATATTTGTCCTTAGCGACCCCAGTAACCCCTGAAAAACAAAATTGAACTAATTTCAGCCAATAAATAACGAGTTCTGTTTGAGATGCACTTTAAGAATGCATTTTTTGTATGCACAAATACAATTTTCCAATATTACGTGAGGCGCCAATTTGTAACTGTAAAAATTCCCAATAAAGGGCGTAAATCCCCTAGCTAGCTCACTAGAGTCGTGGCTTCTTTTAAGAGTTTTACCAGTCCTCCCCAATGATCAAATATAAGGGCGCCAGGATATAAACTAATTTATTCAAGATCACAAAAACTGATGTTTGGCGAAAATGAAACTACTTGAAATTAGCTGTAAGTAATAATAAAATAACACCTTGATTTAAGACACTTCTACAAATAAAATAATATTTTTTTTTATTATTCTATTAAAACTGATTAAACCTTTAATTTTCATCTGATACTTCTTAAACCTAGGTACTTATCTCTACTAAGGTCCATTCAATAATGTTCTTAGTTTCTCTGTCTTGAATATCTAGATTAAACACTATCACCCGTACACAGTGCTCTGCTTTTACACAAGACCTTACACATTACACTATACGAGCTCATATGGTTTCGTCCTCTTCAATCTTCGGATATGGTGTTGATTATCCAGCAGTTGAAGAGCTTCTGCATTCTCATGTAGGTGAAGTCTATCTTCGTGCTTCTTTGCAAACCTTTTGATCTCTTCTTTCACTGTTGGTATTCTAAGATCTCTATGAATATCTGTATTTCTTACATACCATGGGGCGTTCACCATGGCACGCAATATTTTATTCTGGATGGTCTGTATAATTTTGATATTATTATCTTTGGTACATCCCCATAATTGGATACCGTATAACCAAACCGGTTTAAATACCTGATTATAAATTAGTATTTTGTTACACAATGATAGACTAGAGTTTCTTCCAAGGATCCATCTATACTGTCTGTATTTTAGGTTTAATTCTAATTTAATTTTTTTTCCTTTTTGACATGCTCTTTCCATCTTAATTTGGCGTCTAGAGCATACCAAGATGTTTTGCATTGTTTTCGTATTTAACTCTCGTACCATTTATTTCTATTGGTAAGAAATCATTTATCCTTTTATTGGTGAAGTTTATTTGGATTGATTTTAGCTCATTCAGTTTGATTTTTCATTTTTCTGTCCATTCATATATTGTATTACAAGCTCTTTGTCCTGTTGCAAGAATGGCTGTATCATCTGCAAAGGTTGCCAGGGTGATTTGTTCTAACTCTGGTACATCGCTAGTATATAAGATGAAGAGAATAGGCCCGAGAACGCTTCCTTGAGGCACTCCTGCTTTAATCTCCTGTAAGTCTGAATATTCGTCTTCCTGTTTTATCCTGAATAGTCTTTCTGAGATGTAAGAAGTCAGTATTCTACATATTGCTTTGGAAGCATTTTGTTAAGTTTGAGAATTAATCCTTTATGCCACACCTTGTCAAACGCTTGTGCGACATCCAGAAAGAGGGCTGAACAGACTTGTTTTTCAACTAATGATTGTTCAATTATATTTGTATTACGATGCACCTGATCAATTGTCGAGTGTTTCTGCCTAAATCCAAATTGGTAGTCCGGAATTAGTTTAGTCTTTTTAAGAGAAGCTTTTCGAACAATTTTGAAATAATTGGTAAAAGGGAAATCGTATGATTTGACTTCATGTGGAGTTTTTCCTGGTTTCGGAAGCATGATCACCTCGGCTACTTTCCAGATAGATGGTACGTGTTTTAATCTAAATACTGCATTGAATAGATATGTAAGCATAACTATTTCTTTTTTTGGTAAATTTTTCAGTATTTCTCCTGTGATCAGATCAAAACCTGGCGCCTTCTTTGGATTTAGGTTTATTCTTATTTCCTCTGCCACTTCTTTTGGTGTAACAAGTGCGATGTTTTCTGATTTATGGTTTTCTGTTTCTTCTATTATGTTATTCGTTGGTGTTACGTTGGGTGTAAATACTTCAGCTAGGTGTTCTGCAAACATCGCTGCTTTTTGTTTGTTGTCTCTAGCCCACTCTCCTTGCTCTTTTCTAATGGGAGGGATTGACATTATTGGTCTCTTTATTTTCCCTGTGGCTTTCCATAGAGAATAGTCTGTTTCAGCTTCTGCTGTTAAGTTTTCCAAATAAGATTTTATTGAAGCCTCTTTTATTTTCTGTATTTCTCTTTTTAAAGTTTGTGTTTTGTTGTTAAGAATAGTCTTGTCAGTGGGATCTCTTGTTTGCTGCCATCTACGCCTTGCTGTTCTTTTTTCTTTGACCAATTTTCTTATTTCAACTGGATAATTTATACCTTCTGTAACATGAGTGATCTCTTTGGTATTTTCAAAAGCTGTTGTTTGTATTAGTCTGGTGAAGCTCTCGGTTTCTATTTCTAGCTGTTCTGTTGTTTTTAGATTGATATTTAGGTTAATTTTTTCTTGTAAATCGCTTCTAAAGCTTTCCCAGTCGGTGGCTTTGTTTACTAGTGCTGCACGTGCCACCTTTTTAATAATTTTGTCACTCAGTGTTAGTATGACAGCCGAATGATCAGAGTTTAGGTCAAAGTTTTCTTCCATTTCGGTGAAGTTTGGTAAAACTTTTTTTGAAATAAAGAAATCTAATAAAAATAATAAAATGAAACGATAAAATTGACTTACTTTTATTGCAGAGGAGCACCACTAAGAAATCAGATAGGAAAATGAAATCGAAAATCTTTCGTAGTGAACAAGAAAGTTCGGTTATTAGCAAAACCACTATCGGAACAAGTTATAATTATAATTATAATTACTATGATCGCATAAGGTCACAAAGTTTTCTGATACTCTCACGAATCGAATGCAAAAAGAATCATTAAAATATGTCTTGCCGTTTAAATTTCGGAGGTTCAGTGCTTCATTGCCTATTTGTTATGTGTTTTAGTTTTATTTAAATTTAATCACTCTGTTTAGTTCTGGCCTCTTCCTTTTCGAGTTTTGATTCACGTAATAGATTTTTTTCTACAAAAAAGTTTTTGTGTACATATTACAAATTATACATAATTATATTGTAGTAGAGTGGTTCTTGTATTTAGATCAGGTTATAATAATAAATCGTTGACCAGCCCCATTAAAGAGTACGCCTTTGAGATAAGCCATCACAAGGGCATGATGCTTACCACCCACTACAAATATGTGCAATAAATTCATATTTTCTGAAAGAATCGCGAGTCTTTTCTCTTTTGTGGGAACAATATTGATTGTGTTTATGTACGGCGATGGAGTAGAGCACTACAAGGCGATTCATGCTATATAAAGGATTTATGTTGTCATGTTTTCAAATCACTACCGTTATAATCTTGCGGAGAGTTGAAAACTATTACAATAGGAAGTAATGCTGGAACAAATGAAGCAAGAAGCCAGTTAAGTAGCAAATGAAAAGGTGCATATTTTATATGTGGATAATAAACGAAACTATTATTCAGATATACAAAAGTTTAGTATTTATAAACTAATTTACAATTTTTCGTATTTGTATCCACCGAGGTAAACAAAATGTAACTTTGGCTTATACAAAAAGATATTTTTAAAATGTAGAAATACAATACAGTAAATAGGAGCCATATCTGGAGAATACCGTGGATGTGGAAGCAATTCATAGCGTAATTCATGCAATCTTGTCAAAGTTTTTATTGATTTGTGACACGATTGCATTGTCTTGACGTTAAATTATGTTTTACTTTTTCCAATAGGGCGATTTTTCCAAATTTCGTGCTTCACACGCTCAAACTGCACTTTGTAGCTGTTGATGTTCGAGGTACTTGATGAATATAATACTTTGCGTATCCTCAAAATACCGTGCCAGCTGATTGTTGGGTATTATTACGCTTGGACTTGGTTCTTTTCACGTTTATGGTAGGTTTACACGCTTGGCAAGTCTCCGCAAGCATCTACAAGCTCTAAAGCCTTCACAATTGCTTGAATGCCATTTACACGCTTAGGTATGTTACGGATAGACAAACATGACATACGTGGAGGTCGAAGTTGTTTCATCATTTTTATTTGGCTTGACATATTTTTATTTTAAATATAAACAATAGCAAAGGAAGCGACAACTTTGGCAAAGAAGATGTGGATGTTAAAAATTCATAGAAACCGTAACAAAACCGTACGGCGTGCACTCGTGAGCGGCACTAAACCTGCACCAACGTGTAAAGACATCACAAGCGATTACCGCAAGCTTCCTTGGATCTGCAAGTTCTTCGCATCTCACGCAAACCAAGCCAAACACCACTTTTACACGCTTGTTTGTGGAAGATTCCCTAGACTAGCCAAATATGTAATCCTACGATAAAGTTGGTTAATTGTGGTCACTCGAGTCATTCGAGATTGGACTCTGGAGTGTAGTGATAAAGCCATCTTTTATTCATTATGATATATCGACGAAAAAATCTTCTTTATTACTGTTAAATAAAAACTTTTGCATGTCCAAGAAAGAAGAAATCACCAGCACCAGTGACTTTTAGGATCTTAAATGTTTTGGTTGATTTACCCCGTACCTACTAGAAGTTTTGCTATAAACTATTTTACATTTAAAACCAAATTTGTTTTATATAATGTTTATTTTACAATATTAAAATGAAACACCCTGTAAACAGAAAATCTTTCTGACCTCTTGGCGTTTGCTTGAGTCCGTTGCAGTCGCGATTAAATCCAAGACAATGCTCTCATTGTTTGCGATATACCAAGATCTCTTAATACGTCTACAGTTATTACAGAAATTTCAACAAACACTTCAACCTTCCCAATTATCTCTTCGGTTGTTCTGACGACCACAATCTCTCCGTTCTGTCTTTAGAATAAACGCTTCGTCATCCAATAACTCTGATTTCTCTAGCTGATATCTTTGAGGCGGTAAATACTACCAGAAAATAGATCATTGACATATATACAGAGAAGGTTCTAGTTATACCCAAATAATTCAGGTGTATAAACATAAAGGAAGTGTTAAAACTAAAGGCCAATACAGACGATACTGTCATAAGTTAAACAACATTTGTTACTCCACGAGCTTGTTAAGAACTTTAGCATATCTTGTGACGAAAAGGGTTTTGAAAGAAGATTAATCAAAAGTGTAGCAAAAGACATTAGTATTTTCTTATTTTTCTGTTAAATATTTTAAACAGACTGACTCGTACGCTAGTTCGCACTGTGTAAACCATTCACTAGGTTAATAATTTTTTGAATTGGTAAGTTTGATGACAAACCTAAGAATCTCCTTTATGTTAAGTTTATATAAACATTTAAAATTCTTTTTATTGGATTAATTATCAAATAAAATAAGGATTGTTTTAAATTTGAGATGATCTTTAAGACCCAAAGTCTAACATGCTAATAAGGTAAATAAAATTCTTAAATCAAGTTTAGACCTACGTTCTGCTATGACATCCTATAGTAAATAATGAACCATTAGTTACTAGTCAATAATAGCTACTATTATCCTTAAAGAAACACTTGTATAATGATTTTTTTATAACAGTGGTAAACATATACTTTTTATTGCCTTCTGTAAACGGTGAATCTTAATTGTTTTTATATTTGCCTCCTTATAAAAGTTGTTGATAATGATCATTAAGTAAAATACAATTGATTAGAACGGAAATAGTTAGCAAAATTCTGATCAACCAACTGTGGCTCTTCAGATTTATGACTCAATTGTTCGATATAATAAACCAATTTGATCGAGTCTCATTATATATATATTATAGAAGATTTCCCAAAGCGGTCGATCAATTTTCACACCTCGACTACAAATTATCGACCATTACACTTCCAGGAAATGAAATAGCAGGCCATGATTTCAATAACCGCTCATTAGCTGATGCCAAATAGATACTTAAAACATTGACCACGATGATTATATTCACGTTGTGCGCGCCTCTGAATTGCCCGTTTTTACCAATATACGAATAACGAATAGTGTGGAAACTCACGCAAACGTCCAACTCCGTCGCATTGACCGTTTTTATCACAAAAAAAGAGATTTCAACCGAGTTATTACTTCAATTTACACACTGTATTTCCAGTTCAATAACCCACTGAGATCTTGCGAATGTTGGTTAGACTTCTTCATTATTTATGTACATCTGGATGATACTTCTTTCTCTCGTTATTTTTTTCATCTTGTATAATATTTCTTATAAAATTAACCATATCTTGTTTAATGGTATAAAAATATGGGTTGCTATATGTTTAAATGTTTTTTTATTATTTTTTTATAGTTTATCCAATCTAAATGTAAAAACTTTCGGTCTTTGTCGGAATTTTAAACCCATTAAGATCAATGCTGAGCATTGTCGTGGAATTAAAGAAAAAGGGTCTGTTCATAAATTTTTATTAATTTTTGTTTTAAATTTCAAAAGAAAAACGATTTTTGTATATTTGTATTTAACAATTTTATATATCGTCGTATACCCGATTAATTCGAGACTGTCATTAATATAATTGTCATCAATTGATAATTGCGACGATGATGACTCTTGATCACCCGTTTCAAATGGTCACCAAAACGCCATAGTATTCTAATTTTTTATTATACCAATTTCTCCAATAAACACACTGACCCACTGTTTACTAGTCTTAAAATGAAACATTATGCAAGGTCAGAGGTCACTCAGAATAGTCGAATCACTTGCTGTACCGATTCCCATTTCGATACAGAGTGGCTCTGCTAAATTAACTCCGAAATTTAACTACCATCGCTTTACCACCACTTCAGTTCCTACTAGCGTCTCTCCTGTATGTCTCTAAACACATCTTGTCGGTAATAGTGTTACATACAATATCGTAGCGGCAGCCAAAAAAGTTGGAAATGAGTAGCTAAATACACAATGTTGCCGTTACTCAAAAATGTCTTTAAATATAAGAAATATATATACAAAATTGATTTTATTAGTGAAAACTGTTTAAATATGAAGAACCTAGTTAATTAATTAAAGTATATATTAAGAGTCATTGACGAGCAATTGAATGGTAAAGTAGAGAGAACAATTTTAAAATATATAAACTTTTTCGGAAATATATCCGGCAACCTAGATTCGAAAGCCGGTTCCTTTGATATGGTTAGGAGGCGTGGTTGGCTTCTTACCTTAATATTAAATAAACTATACTTATTTGTGTATTTATTGTTTAGTTTTACGAATTCCTAATAAAGGGCTGTGTGTAACGGTGTGCATCGTAAGCGCAAAAACAAGTATAATTTCGAAAAGTATATTTTATTATAAATTATTTATAGATGTTATTACCATATTAAGAATGTTTATTAATATTGAAAACTTAATCCAAATTGGTTACGAATGTAAATATTCCATAATGTTAATTTAATTTACATAATAATATATTACACTCATATAACTTTTAATTACATCGATTGCTTGATTGCATTACATTTTCCAATTAATTTTATGGAAAAACTTCTAACAAGATATGATTAGAATTTAGATTGACTTCTGTAATCTTTTACATCATTTAGAGCTTGTTTTATATATCTATCTTCTTTTTTTGGCTACTTTTAATTAACTTATATACATCTCTATGTAGCAAAAAACTGAAGAGTGGAGAAACTAATTAAAACGTCGTTCTAGATTTTATGGTACTTTTTACACTTACCAGAGGGTTAACATATATAATGCTTGAAGATGAGTTTAATTTTAAAGTTAATGTTTTACTGGAGGTATACTGATGTAAGCGTATAAGATTATTGACCAGTTAAAGATAGTTTAATCAAATAAAAAATTAATGTTTTCAAGATTTTTTATAATCAGATTAATTTGTTTTGGAAAGTTTATTAGCAACAGAAATTAATGGTGAAAATGTTAAAGGAATCTGCTCCTTCATTTCCAACTGTGCATTGATGGGTTTTATAGTTTCTCAGCGCAATTTGGAGCGTTTTAAGCTAAATAAAACCGATCTAGTGCGTCATTATATAACTTTGTGTGAGACTACCATCGAGATCAGTAAAGGAGCTAGGCCGGTTCTAGCGCAAAATCGATCATTTTTACATGTAAATCTCCATAAGAAAATCTAAGGTCGATTCTGCTCATTTTTGGCTAATTTACCCCCCACCACTCCAAACATGTGACTAGTTACTAGAGTCGTATTATTATAATGATTCAATAGGGGTAAAAGTGTCGTAACTGCCAAAAGTGTATTAGGATTCAATAGGGGTAAAAGGGTCGTAACTGCCAAAAGGGCATTAGGGTTGTATCTCGTAAACTATTAAACATATTTCAGCGTGTGACGTATCATTGTAAAGGAAATAAACAATAGGATGAGATGCGATGCCAAAATGACCTTAAATAAAGTGCCAAAAAGGCATTATAGCTATATCTCGTAAACAGCTGATCAGATTTCAGCGTGTGACATATCATTGTAAAAGGGAGGAGCCATATGGTGAGATGCGATGTCAAAAGACCTTAAACAAAGTGTCAAAAGGGCATTAGGGTTGTATGTCGTAATCGATTGAACAGATTTCGTTGTGTGACATATCATTATAAAGAGAATAAGCGATAGGGTAAGCTGGCGCATTAAAAAGTCCGTATTGACATTGTCAAAAGGGCATTAGGGGTATAAGGTCCAAACAGATTTCTTCGTATAATATCCTTGGAACAGTAAAATGACTCACCAGATATCTCCTTCATCACATGATATAAAACAAAAATAATTTTTCAAACACTTACAATACAAATAATAACAACTGTACATTTACTACCGCACCAGATAAATTTGTTGTAAGTAAATAAAAACCGCGAGTTTAATAGTAATAGAAACCCAGTCTATGTGTTAATTGGTATTCCTATATGTATATAAAAACCAGGACTGCTGTCATGTTTTCAGTCACACAGTTGAAAGTCATTTAAATTGAATTTTTCTGCGCATCTTTATCATTCTAATTCATCTCTTGATTAATGGTGTCAAGCCACTAGCTATTAGAGTGAGGTTACGCGTATTTCATATTTTTTTGAAAAAAAAATAATTTTCCTTATCATCGTAGCCCATCTCTCGATCCAAACGACTGCTGGCTACAGCTACTTGCCATAATGTCACGCGCTTTGATTTATTTAATTCTTTAGTTTAGAATATTTTATTTTGTCAAAGAATTCCTTTAACTATAAACCTAAACCTGTTTCAAAAGAAATTATACTAAGTATAATAAATTGTAATTGTTTTTTAAATATTAATAAAAGTAGAATGATGGATGATGCAATACTTTTTAAAATTACGCAATATTACGTAATTAAGACTCTTTTAATCTGTTTATTCAAGTTTATGAATAATTTTTGTAAACATTTTTTAACAATTTCGTACTTTATCACTAAGTATCAATCGTTATTTCTTTACCGGCTACATATATTTAATTACAGACATGTGATAGCGAGAAATAAATTGTCTCAGGTTAAATTAAACATTAATTCTATTAACTTAGAGTGAAACTTAGTTAAATCATCGTTATAAAATAAAGAAAATATTTTTTTAATATAGGAGTGGGGTAAATAAAAAAGAATCAATTCTAACACAATATATAATCACAAAATAACTATGGAATCAAAAACCGGAGCTATGCAAAATACAATTAAATAAAATAACACCATAAAAAGGAATGAAATAAATCTAATATAAAGGTACCTACATATAAAAAAACATAAACATAAGGTTATATAACAATGGATAAGTGTATAATAATATATTACAACAAATAAAAACAATCAATAGATTTAATGGTAATCTCTTCATATATTAGCTGTTTTTTCACATACCGTTGCTGGAGCCAGTTGTAGGTATTGCACAAACTGTAGGTACTGGTTAGATTTAATGGTTGCTGTCCTTTCGTAGACCATTGCTTGAACCATTAGATATTTGCAAAAACTGTGCTGGGTAGATTTAATGGTATCGTAAAGCCATTGCTTGAACCATTCGCTAATTGTAAAAGCAGTATCTACTGATTTAAAATAAAAAGCAATAAAAAAAATAATAAACATCGATAATTTTTTAAATAATTAATCAACATCCATTGCTACATCTATTTTGGGCTTAATAGAGTAATGACCCCAAGGCAAAGTTTCATCGGTCCCCGGCACTAGGTATCTTTTGTCGTCATCAGAGCTAAGAGCAATTTTTTGCTGTTCTAGAGAAAAAACATGATGATTCTTGGATTGTATAAGGTTTTGTACAGCAGTCTTTTGTTTAGTTGTTTCTAGACACTCAATGTAGTCATCGAAAGTAATTTTTGTCTTTACAACAGTTGATTTGACACCTTTAGCTTTTTTAGTTACACCATAATTTAATAAAATTTGTTGGATTTCATCATCGTCAAATTCCTCAGCTTTTAATTTCTTTTTTAGGTTTTGCAACTCATCTTCTGTAGTTGCAACTTTTGTGCTATATAATTTAGATCGCAATCCAACAAAATCAGTCATTATCCGCCCATTATTTTCATCCTTCATCATACCCAGAACTTTCTTATTTACCTGTGGTATTCCATATGTATTATCTCGAGGATAGTCTGATGTATCAAAGTAGTGGGGGCAATCATTTTTCATAAGGGTATATGGGTCTTTTCTCAATATTTCCACCCCTATGCTGTCTGTATCCGTGTAGAAAGCTGTGCAGTCTTCTCCAAATGTTTTAAGCAGATAATCGTAATGAAAGCTATATATAGTGGTTTTTGCCAGGTCCAGTATCGATTGCCCTACATATATAGGCTTATTTAGGTAAATTTGTAATTTATACATCTCCACAGCAACCAAGTTTTCATCAAATATCGTACTGTTCTTAAATTCGGGTTTGGATATGTAAGATTGAGCACCATATCGACCTTCCCATTCAGTAAGAAGTTTTACATCAACCCTCTTTCGTACATTCTCCATAGTTTTGCCGAACACAGCATTGTTCATTAACTTAAATAAATTCTTTTCAAAATCATTTTTGGCAGCTGTTCGAAGGGCGGTGTTTAGGTCAATATAAGGTTTTAACCATGGTGACTGCTTAAATTTCAATACTCTATGTATTTTTGTTACCTTTAACCCATGTGCTATAGCCTGTTTAAGAGCTTGGTAATGAATGACATATTTGGTTTTATTATTTAGTGTAGCCATCAATTTAGTAATTTCTTTAGTTGTAGTGGACGGTTTCATGGTTTTAGGATTGATATGTTCTGGGCAGAAAGGAATATCTTTATGTCTATCGTGTAAATCATGTGGATACTCCAAGTCCACTTCAAGCATGTAGCCATCGCCATTATCATTAGCAATAGTGGTAACATCAATATTTGTATCCACCCATTCAAATCCGCCATATGGTAAATACTGAGACATCGCCCATCCATATTGATTGTTAACATCGAAGTACATCAGATAACTTTCGGGTTTCATTGAATCAAAATTCTGCATATATTTGTTGTTTGCATGAGCTCTTCTTTTAGAGCAAACTTGACTAAGACCACCTCGAATACCTCGCTCAACAAATAAAAACATATCAGGATCAGTCAGCAACTCTAGTTCTTGACCAGTATATTTTAACATAGCATCCCAAGTAAATCCAGGTAGCGTGAAATAGTGGGCTGGATCTAGTTCATACGTTTTAATACAGCTTATTCTAAACTGCTCAAAAACATCCGCTAGAAGTAGTATATCGGTTTTCATATACAAATCAACATAATCTCCTAAAGTAGTACAGTTAAAAATTGTCCAAACTTCTTGAGCTCTTTTATATAGACGCTTGGGGCAAGGTTTATCTTCTAATTTATTATAAAAAGCATCTTGAGGTGGTAAACAGGATTCATTGAAGCGATCAAAACTGTCAATGTAATCATATGGCATTACTCCTTTCTTTGTTAATAAATTAAATTGTTCTTCCGGAGTATTATAAAACTGGGATTTAAGATTTGGAAATTCAGTTAAATAAGATGATAATTTATCAAGAGAAGAGGCCATAAACCGGAAACTGTCTATAAATCTAAAGTTTATTCGGGATTCATTAACATGCTTTGTAAAAGAAATATATTTTTCTTTAGTGAGAGGCAACAAGTCTACATTTCCCTTCATGCGAGTAGCGATATCTTTTATCAAAAAATATGCATCATAACCACTTAAGTTATGAAATATAACGGGGATTGTATGGGTGTCTTTGTAATTGACATTACAGTCATTATGTGCAGCCCCTCGATAATTATTTTCTCCAATTAAGTGGTCATGGTCCCTCACTTTTTTCTCCCCAAGTTTAAACGGCTGCTGACAAATATGACAACATGTGGATGCTTGAAAATCACTCTCTTGCTGTGGAGTCATATGTATATCATATCGACATAAAAATACGGTTGAAACATCCTCTGCAAGCTGATTCATCTCATCAGCAAACCACTGCATGCAATCAGATCCTCTATATGATTGATAAAAAGAGAGAGAATCATCATATGAACATTTAAAAAAATATCCAACGGCTGCAGGGATGTGTTCTTGGTATGCGGTCTTTTCCGCGCACGGTTTTAGAACGCTCTCAAGATCAGCATATACAGTAAATGGGGCTTTTATTTTGTTTTGAAAGTTTTTGAATTTGAGCATCTTTTTATCCTCTTTAGGCATCCTAATAGCTGTATCATTCCTTTTTATACAGTCTTCGACATGTTTAGCAAGTTTACTGTCAGAACTAAAGTAATGTAAACATCTATCACAAAAATATTTTTTATGATTCTTCTGACTTAGTTGGCTAGATAAAAGTCTAGAAAGATTTTTTATCCAAACATAATGATATCTAGTTGGATTAGAATAGTCATCTTGAATAAGAAGTAAATTTACGTGCTTATCTTTCTTTTCAGTTGTCAGATATGTTGGAAGGGTTGTAAAATCCTTTTTATATTTCTTCAATATGTAAATATTTACAGAAATATTATTTTGTTTTTCAAAGTTTGGAATCTGCTTGATAGTCATAGGAAACTGGATTCCTCTTAATTTTAATACTTCTGAATATTGAGGATATTTATTTGTTCTTTGAGGATCTTTATCAACTGGATACAAAGCTGATGTAACTGCCCAAGCAAAACACGCTTGATCATCATTTTTAACATTGATGCATGCTTTCTTTTTTATAATTTGAGGCGGTAGTTCAATATATGATGAACCAAGTTGAGGTATAAATTTATTTATGTTTATACCTAAGTTAATAATTCGTTTTAAGGCCCACCCACTGTCACGCTCCTGGAATTCTTCGAGTTCTTTTAGGATAGGATCCGAAACTTTTTCATCAAACCAGTTATCTATATTAGTTGTTTTATATATAGCAGAGTTTGATGTGGTGAAATATTTATTTTCATTGAGGATCTTTTCGCCTTTAGCTATTTCAAATTCTCCACAAAACACCATGTTAACTTTAACTGATTCATCTTTCTTGAGAGCGTTTTGAATTCTTCGTTTGAACAGTGCTTTACAGTCCTGCAAAAAAGCGACTGGATCTTTATGTTTAAGATTGGATATGACTCCTGTTCGAATTCTTGAAGTAAATGCAGAGGATGTATCATCCCAATGTACTCTTCTGTACGCAGTCTCGTTTCTACTCATAAGCCCTGCCCCTTTTTTCTGTTGAGCTTTTAATAGGGCTCGTAACGATTTCACTTCTCGAAGTTGTGCTTCTAGTTTTTGCTTTTCTCCAATTGATGTGGCAGACCTTAACGCATATCGAATTTTCTTTGTAGCTTTTAAACATTGTATAAGACCTTCTCTAGCTTGCTGCTCATCATAACTAGAGGTTATTAACCCCAAAATGGTGGCGATATAGTTAATAATTTTAATTAGCATTTTAGAAAATCGATGATGATATACAACTTGCAATACTTGGCACAACTAACCAACTAGGCTTAGCGTTAACTGGTAACTGAAATAAAGAGAAAAATTTGTGTAATATAGATAATAATAAATCTACAAAAAATACTTACTTAAATAAATCCAATAAAATTTGAGTCTCCTGACTAATGCTGCGTCAGAGTAAAATTAATACCTGGAATAGAGTAAAATGTTATTTTTAAGTCAAGGTTAAATTGCTTAAGAGACTATACAAGCGAACTCTCTACAGTCGAGGAATTCAGAATAATGAAACTGATTGTGTGAAGGGTATAAAGTAAACTTTTAGTTGGACCGAAGACTGAACGGTTATGGTTAGATCGATGTCAGTTAAAAAAGGCCCCCTTAAGATTCAAAAACGTACGCAGTTTGTCATAAGAATACATGTAAAAAGTGATCAATAATTTACTGATTCTAAAAATATAACAAAAAAAAACAAAATCTTAAAATAAATAGCAGTTCTACTTAAGTATCATAAACTATTCACTTTAATTAGTTTGAACGAGACATTCAGAGAAACAACATGTCCAGAGACTGTGATTGGGCAAGACCCTGCTGATGTTCAAAATGTAAACCTCAGATGAAAGAATTGTGCGAAATTTGTAATGTGAACATAGGATGGGCAGTTGGAAGCACTATGAGAGAAGATAGAAAAGGCATTAATTATTATGATTTTGAGACTTGTTGCTACTTATGTTATCAGAAAATATATGGAATTAGAGAAGAAATGTTATTCAATGCAATGGTAGAAGACGTCAAAGTGACAGCGCTATTTAATAGCGCTCGTTAGGTATTCGGGAAGCATACAACACATATTTGTGAATATTTCCCACTTTAAATGAAAGTAAACAATAAAATCTAATTTATAAAGACGATAGAAACTAGAACTACATGATTTAGAATCATTAAAATATTGGTAAGATTAAGATTTAATAGGATTGGAAGCTGGCAGTATGGAGATTACACGATAAACACTTAAGTTTTTCGAAAGATTAAGAGATAAAAACTTTATCACTACTTCATTATTAGAAGCTATCATATTTACAACGTTTTTCGTGATAGCGTACGGTAAACAACATTGAAGCAGTTTTAATGTATATGTATAGTAAAATTTTAAGTTTTTAATAAAGGTATATGTGAAAGTATGGTGTTTTATTTAAAAATACATTAAGGTTCTAGTTTAAAAGACATATCAATATTTGGGTTAAAAACTACATATACTACATATAGACGCAAACGGATGGTATCAGTTCAACTAAATTATTAACAGATTCAATGATTCATTACTACTGCTTCATAAACCTACCATAGAACCTTTATTAACGCTATAATGCCTTCATAGAACACACGCTATCCCTTTAGATACCACTTATGATTCGTTAATAGACCAATTATAAACCAGTCATAGGTCAGTCATACATCAGTCATACATCATTCATACGTCAATCATAAGTCAGTCATACGTTGGTCATACATCAGTCATACATCAGTCATACGTTAGTCATATGTCAGTCATACGTCAGTCATACGATACAAATAATCCCTTAATATACCAGTCATAGTCCCTCAATAGATCAGTTATAATCGTTTATAGTTAATAAAAGGATCAATAAATGAATACATATCGACCATATTATAAACTAGATTACTACATATAGATAATAAATTAAACTAACCTAGTGCAAACTAATCATTTGTTAAGATGACATCAACCTATTCAGTAGAAGAACTGATAAAAAACGTATCAATAAAATATGCTGACTTAACTAATATGAATGATGATAAAGGAATGTTGTAGATTTTAATAATCCCTTTCATAAAAAATACTAGAAAGATTCAAATAAAATTGATAGAGTATATGGGCAGAATATGATTGGAAATTGGCGAAGTGGGGATTGGGTGATAAAGATCTGTGCTTTAATGGGGAAAGTATTATTGTTGGTGAGAAAAAAAATTTAAGAATACCTTAGGATTGAATGAATTGATTTTTTATAAGAAACCAAAAAATTACACTGAATGTGACCATCATATATACAAACATATATTAGAGTTAACGAGCGTTCACCATAATTCTCAAGGATATCTTAAACATAAAGGATGCAAAGACAAGTATGAAAATGTTATTAAACCTCTATATATAAGAAGAAGACGTTGTTCAGCTAAGCTGCCAGAAAAAAGGGGCTTGGGATTTTCCTTGGAATATTTAGGATTAAAGCCAATAAACAGTATAAAACCAGAGTTATTAAAAATCTGAACAAAAAGTAGAAAAGCTGAACAACATTTAAACAGAATTAAAAAAAATTCTGAACAAGAAATAAGAACATAAAAAAAATTAAAACTATCGAACGAAGTATGGTCTTAATACTATTCTTAGAATGACCTACCTAAATATATTAGTGGATCATCTAAGAAGTTTGTACAACAATGGAGGTTCGCATGAGGAAACTACCAAGATTATTCAAGAATTAGAAAATCTAGGAATTATAAGAAAATAAGTTGTATTTCTTTATGATAGAACTCTTTACATTATACACTAGTTTTAAAAAGTTTCTTGTTTTATTTAAAATATTACCTTAGCTGGAAACCCGCCTTAAGAAGAAAATAACGTATACGTTTAAAAAGAACTTGAATGTTTTTTTTTGTTTTCATGAAACATTCGACTTAAAGATATATGATGTATTAAATGATAAGATGTGATATTATTTGGAACTTATTTTAATTTCAGGAATATATTTAAAAATCTACGGAGATAAAGAAATAAATTACTTAAAGAATCAAATGATTACATTCCGTAATTGATCTTTAACGATGTAGTAACAACCTGGGGCAGTCTAAAGAAAAAACAATACTCAAATTTAAAAGAAATTTTTAAAACCATCTTAAAATAACCAAATTTTTAAAAAAATTAACTCACCAATTGGTTTTAAAGGCGCACGTCTGATCAATTAGCCTAAATAGTTCAAAATAAATTGGAAAGGGTTTATAATATGAAAAAGGGGAGTGGTTTAAAATTTTGATTGAAAAAGATTTAGAAAAGTAGTATTTGATTAATTTAAAACAAGTTTAAACAATTTCGGAATAGTTTCAGAAGAAATGTTAAATTTAGAATGTACCAAATTACAAAGGAAAAATATAAAATTAATTTTTAAATGTTTTAAAAAAAACATAGAAATAACAAATAACTTTGTAGATTTGTCTTACCGAATCCCTAAGTTTATTTATCCCTTCGTAAAGATAACTAATGTGTACTAGTGACAGAAAAAGTTGACTACCAAAAGGGGCCTCAACCAATAAAAATAAAAAATTATTGTAACATGTTTAACGTAGCTAGTCTCAAAGCACCCACAATAAAAATACTTTACTTTTACCGTACTAGGACGACCCTTGATAAAACCAATGTCTTTAATAAAAAGCATCTATATCAAACGATAACCGTTATCAAAATGGCCGCAGTCGTAAACCAATCGTTTACTAGTGGTAAGATAATCGTTAACTAATCGTAAGGTAGCCGTAAGACAGTCGTTAACCAGTCGTAAGACATCAGAGCAGTGTGTAGCAGTAGACAACATAGCATCAGAGCAGTGCTTAGCAGAGAGTAGCAGTGTGTAGCAGAGAGTAGCAGTGTGTAGCAGAGAGTAGCACAGCGTAGCAGAGCGTAAGGGCAACAGAAAGATACATAGAATCACGGACGTTACCAGAAACGTAAAAGCAACGTCATACTCCAAAGTTAAAGTAGAGAATTCATTTGTTAACATTCCTTTAAGCAGAGCGGTTCATATAAAAAAACTCGTAACGATTGTAAGAGACCATTTTACAACATTCTGTGATACCTAATAAGAAACTGGAACAATTATTTATAAAATGTCAATGTAGTAATTATGGTAAACTTTTATTATTCACTATACCATATCAATAACTTATTATAAACATTTAATAATTTTTTTATCTCACCTAGCCTGTTTAGTTTGAACAAAATTTTCTTAACAGCAAGCAATGTGAAGGTATTTTCTAAGGAAAACTCAGACTAGTTGCTTGCCATGTTTAGTAAAGTTTGTAGAAAGGGTAGTTTATAATACTCAAAATAACACAAAGTTTAAAATAATCTCAACAGACACATAATTTTTCAAAAAAATATCAATATATTTAAAAAGTCAAAATTTTCAACGATTTAACTATCCAATTATACTTTGAAGACACACGTAAAAGAAGGGATTTAGTTTGCACTTTAAAAATATAAAAGAGTGGTGATATGTCTTAAAATTTCTAAGAAAAAGATTTTCTGTATGAAAAGTAGTATTTGCTAACCTGGTTAATTTAAAAATTTACAGGTGGGAATAATTTACGAAAATTTAAGAAGACACGTCTGATATATAAATTTAGAATATGCTAAAATTATAGAATATACCAAATTTTTAATCGTATTGAAGACTGAACATACAAAGATAGTATATAATTTTTTATTAGTATCTTTTATTGACTCTTCAGGTATCTTTTGGCGACCTTTATCAGTATCTTTTATTGACCATATAGGGTGTCTTTTTAAAAGCAGTATATAACCATTATGTTTGTAATCAAAATTTGTTAAAAATATATTAGGGACTTTTACAACAACCAGTTAGATCGTGATAGGGTTTATACAATGTTAAAAACCACAAAACTAGAAATAACTCATCGACGTAGACATGAAAAGAGACCCATATTATTCAAACTAAGATTTTACTTTTAAGAATTTTTATTAGATGTTTTAATTCTTACAGGATTTATTTCAGGAGTTGAGATGGGCATTCCCGGAATTTCTTCGGACTGATCCAAATCAAACAATTCGTCATCCGATAAGCATACGCAACCACCTACACACATGCAATTCTCCAACACCCTCTTATCAATCTCTGCTTGTTGTTCTTTTTCTCTTTCATAATCTTCGAAACAAAGACATTTACCTTTACATTTACACATCTGTAGAAAAAAACGTAGGTACATATTTACCAAACTCAACAGTAGAAAAACAAATGACTTTAGCATGCAAATTGTTGAGTTTATGAATCCAGATAAGTTTTTTTGAGAAACAGGTCAAATAAAAAAAAACATTTATTAGACACTTTAAAATGAGAAATTTTTGCGTTAGTTATGGGATAATTTTCTATAATTCGGAGAATTTTACGGGTTTTTCCTTCCGGAAAACTTTCCTACTCATCATCAATTTAATAAAATACAAGTTAATTATAAAAAGAACTATTATTATTAATAATAATTAAATAAGTATAAAGCTATATATTTTTAGTGTAGGTAAGTTAATAATAAACAAGTGTATAAAACAAAAAAATGGAATATAGAACAACTTAATAAGCAAAAAAAAAATATATAGACAGTGAAAGTTAATATGAAAAAATATATATGAAAAATAAATAAGTTTTTAAACATAAAAATAGTGTATGTAAAATATAGAATAATATTATACTATGCTTACCTTAATTATATTAATAATAGTTCCACTTAAACAACACACAAATTTTCTTTTCGTTTTGCTATTACCTTTGAAAAGACTCGCTTAAAATGTTCTTTTCTGTTTGGAAAATTCTTTTAAAAACTTTTATTTATAAAAATAATTTAGCATAACGTTAAACTATTAGTTTAGCATTAACTTTAGTAATGATTATGAGTTTAATTTACATTTCTTTTATATGATACAATTATCGATTTGGAATTCTTACAACAATCAAAATATAATTAAGATCTAATTATGAAATTTACGGAATATTTAATTAAGAGAGAATTTTGTACGTCATACATTATTCATGTTACAACTTGCAAAAACCTTTCAATTTACAATGATATGACTACCCCAACGTTACACCTTTTGAATAACGTTATTAAATCATACTATTTAATATAAATATTTTAATCCAATAAGTATTTCTAGTGCTACTTGTATCATTTCTTAAAATTTTCTTTTAACCAATCACTCAGATTATTTTTACCAATCTTGTGGAATATCAATACTAGAAAAAATAGAATTGTAGAGGTTTTGTTAGTAAATACCTACCTACGTTATTTTTTAAGTAAACAACTATAATATTTTTGCTGCTGTTTATCAACCAGTCGAATTTTATGTGTAAAAAATGATAATTTACATCTTTTAATACAGAAGTTTAAATAGAAAAATAAAATTAATTATTTCATTATTTTTGATGGTGCTGATGCATCCTTACTACTCCTCTTGAAGTATTTTCGATATCAAGTAGTATTAATAATTTAAAAATTAAACTTTAAAACAAAATTTACAAATCTTTGGTCTCCATTTTTAATTTGGTTACATTGTCTGTGGTTATTTATACTTTTCTATATTATTTCTGTGTTTAACCTTTTTATTAAATTATGGAGTAACTAAAAAAGCTAAAGGTGTCAAATCATCTGTTGTAAAGACAAAAATTATTTTCGATGACTACATTGAGTGTCTAGAAACAACTAAACAAAAGACTGCTGTACAAAACCTTATACAATCCAAGAATCATCATGTTTTTTCTCTAGAACAGCAAAAAATTGCTCTTAGCTCTGATGACGACAAAAGATACCTAGTGCCGGGGATCGATGAAACTTTGCCTTGGGGTCATTACTCTATTAAGCCCAAAATATATGTAGCAATGGATGTTGATTAATTATTTAAAAAATTATCGATGTTTATTATTTTTTTTATTTTAAATCAGTAGATACTGCTTTTACAATTAGCGAATGGTTCAAGCAATGGCTTTACGATATCATTAAATCTACCCAGCACAGTTTTTGCAAATATCTAATGGTTCAAGCAATGGTCTACGAAAGGACAGCAACCATTAAATCTAACCAGTACCTACAGTTTGTGCAATACCTACAACTGGCTCCAGCAACGGTATGTGAAAAAACAGCTAATATATGAAGAGATTACCATTAAATCTATTGATTGTTTTTATTTGTTGTAATATATTATTATACACTTATCCATTGTTATATAACCTTATGTTTATGTTTTTTTATATGTAGGTACCTTTATATTAGATTTATTTCATTCCTTTTTATGGTGTTATTTTATTTAATTGTATTTTGCATAGCTCCGGTTTTTGATTCCATAGTTATTTTGTGAATATATATTGTGTTAGAATTGATTCTTTTATATTTACCCCACTCGTATATTAAAAAAATATTTTATATATTTTATAACGAGGATTTAACTAAGGTTCACTCTAAGTTAATAGAATTAATGTTTAATTTAACCTGAGACAATTTATTTCTCGCTATCACATGTCTGTAATTAAATATATTATGTAGCCGGTAAAGAAATAACGATTGATACTTAGTGATAAAGTACGAAATTGTTAAAAAATGTTTACAAAAATTATTCATAAACTTGAATAAACAGATTAAAAGAGTCTTAATTACGTAATATTGCGTAATTTTAAAAAGTATTGCATCATCCATCATTCTACTTTTATTAATATTTAAAAAACAATTACAATTTATTATACTTAGTATAATTTCTTTTGAAACAGGTTTAGGTTTATAGTTAAAGGAATTCTTTGACAAAATAAAATATTCTAAACTAAAGAATTAAATAAATCAAAGCGCGTGACATTATGGCAAGTAGCTGTAGCCAGCAGTCGTTTGGATCGAGAGATGGGCTACGATGATAAGGAAAATTATTTTTTTTTCAAAAAAATATGAAATACGCGTAACCTCACTCTAATAGCTAGTGGCTTGACACCATTAATCAAGAGATGAATTAGAATGATAAAGATGCGCAGAAAAATTCAATTTAAATGACTTTCAACTGTGTGACTGAAAACATGACAGCAGTCCTGGTTTTTATATACATATAGGAATACCAATTAACACATAGACTGGGTTTCTATTACTATTAAACTCGCGGTTTTTATTTACTTACAACAAATTTATCTGGTGCGGTAGTAAATGTACAGTTGTTATTATTTGTATTGTAAGTGTTTGAAAAATTATTTTTGTTTTATATCATGTGATGAAGGAGATATCTGGTGAGTCATTTTACTGTTCCAAGGATATTATACGAAGAAATCTGTTTGGACCTTATACCCCTAATGCCCTTTTGACAATGTCAATACGGACTTTTTAATGCGCCAGCTTACCCTATCGCTTATTCTCTTTATAATGATATGTCACACAACGAAATCTGTTCAATCGATTACGACATACAACCCTAATGCCCTTTTGACACTTTGTTTAAGGTCTTTTGACATCGCATCTCACCATATGGCTCCTCCCTTTTACAATGATATGTCACACGCTGAAATCTGATCAGCTGTTTACGAGATATAGCTATAATGCCTTTTTGGCACTTTATTTAAGGTCATTTTGGCATCGCATCTCATCCTATTGTTTATTTCCTTTACAATGATACGTCACACGCTGAAATATGTTTAATAGTTTACGAGATACAACCCTAATGCCCTTTTGGCAGTTACGACCCTTTTACCCCTATTGAATCCTAATACACTTTTGGCAGTTACGACACTTTTACCCCTATTGAATCATTATAATAATACGACTCTAGTAACTAGTCACATGTTTGGAGTGGTGGGGGGTAAATTAGCCAAAAATGAGCAGAATCGACCTTAGATTTTCTTATGGAGATTTACATGTAAAAATGATCGATTTTGCGCTAGAACCGGCCTAGCTCCTTTACTGAGATCCTAAAAAATCAAGAACGTTTACATTGGACTGAGGATGGTTCTTCAGCTCCAAAACAGGTAAAGTCAAAACGATCGTCAAAAAGATTATGGCATCAGTTTTTCATGGTGAAAATATTAAAGGAATCT
This sequence comes from Altica lythri, assembly GCA_964028335.1. Lineage (NCBI taxonomy): Eukaryota > Metazoa > Arthropoda > Insecta > Coleoptera > Chrysomelidae > Altica > Altica lythri. The sequence continues at coordinate 18,159,434 of OZ034801.1, read as the reverse complement.
GCTCCTTCATTTCCAACTGTGCATCGATGGGTTTTATAGTTTCTCAGCGCAATTTGGAGTGTTTTAAGCAGAATAAAACCGATTTTGTGCGTCATTTTATAACTATGTGTAAGACTTGGGGCTACCATTGTGATCCTAAAATAAAAAACAAGAACATTTACAGTGGACTGAAGATGGTTCTTCAGCTCCAAGACAGGTAAAGTCAAAACGATCTGCAAAAAAGATTATGGCATCAGTTTTTCATGGTAAAATATTAATGGAATCTGCTCCTTCATTTCCAACTGTGCATTGATGAGTTTTATAGTTTCTCAATGCAATTTGGAGCGTTTTAAGCAAAATAAAACCGATCTAGTGCGTCATTATATAACTTTGTGTAAGATTTGGAGCTACAATCGTGATCCTAAAAAAAACGTTTACAGTGAATTTAAGATGGATTTTCAGCTCCAAAACAGGTGAAGTCAAAACGATCGGCAAAAAAGATTATAGCATCAGTTTTTCATGGTGAAAATATTAAGAAAATCTGCTCCTTCATTTCCAACTGTGCGTCGATGGGTTTTATATTTTCTCAGTGCAATGTGGAGCAAAAGCAAAATAAAACCGGTTTTGTGCGTCATTTTATAACTATGTGTCAGACTTAAAGTTGCCATTGTGATCCTAAAAAAGAACAAGAACGTTTACAGTGAACTGAGGATGGTTCTTCAGCTCCAAAACAGGTGAAGTCAAAACGATCGGCAAAAAAGATTATGGCATCGGTTTTTTGGGATGCAAAAGGGGTTTTGCTGGTTGATTATCTTGAAAAAGGTATAAAACTTATTATCATTGCAACTATTTTGACCAGTTGGATAAAAAAATTCGTGATGAAAGTCTCGGATTTCAGAAGAAATCAATTATTTTTCATCAAGACAATGTACGTGTTCACGATGGTTAAATTGAACAAAATAAAGGACGAATTGCTTGAACACCCACCGTATTTACCAGGTTTGGCTCACTCCGACTATTACCTCTTCAGAAACTTAACAATTCTAACGTGAAAAGCATTTTTCTTCGAATGAAGAAGTTATTGCAACAGTGGAACAATATTTTGCCGAGCTTCCGGAAAAACATTACTGAGATGGTATGAAATTAATGGAGGATTATTGGAATAAGTGTGTCCAAGCTGAGGGAGATTCTTTTAACAATAATAAAATGTCATAAAATGGTTAAAAATTTCAGGAATTGGCACAAATTAACAAAATATAAGAAACGTAAAACAATCGGAACAAAGACTTCCTCTTCTTCTTTAAGTGCCATCTTCGTTCCGAAGGTTGGCGATCATCAGGGCTATACGTATTTTCGAAACTGCTGACCGAAACAATTCGTTGTTTCCACTGCCATACCACTCTCTTAAGTTCTTTAGCCAGGAGTTTCGTCTTCTTCCTATGTACCTTTTTCCTGCAATTTTTCCTTGCATAATCACTCGAAGTAGTTCATATCTTTCGCCACTTGTAATGTGTCCCAAGTATGGCAGTTTTCGTTTTTTGATTGTAAATATGACTTCCTTCTCTTTATTCATTCTTTTCAAGACCTCAATGTTTGTGATTCTCTCCGTCCATTATAGTCTTAAAATTCTGCGATAGATCCACAAGTCAAATGCCTCTAATTTTTTGGTATCAATCTTTTTCATAGTCCATGATTCCATTCCGTAGTCCAAAGAACAAAAATCAGTACAGACCAGTTTAGATTAAACAGATCCCTAACACTTAAACTGCATTTTTTAATAAAAGAAACCTATTAATTCCTACCCTTGAATTGGCACATGCATTTGTCATACATTAAAGACAGTCTGTCACGCAATAATAGGATGCACTGCGACGTGTATTTTTTTTTTTTTCATAGAGATTAAATTCTGCTGCGGGGTGACAAAGGGTATATAATAGGGTAAACGGGGACTGTCAAAGATAGGAAATGCATTTATTTAATTATACAGACGGATAAACTTCGCCTGCAGTCTACCCTATTTGCATATTAAAAGATTATGTCTTGATGGAAAACAGGCATAGATAGCGGTTGACGATAAAGAAATACTGATAAGATGTTTTAAAGAGATCACTTGAGGCGATGAGGTTCGCACTGTATTATTAAGTAGCTATAGGAAATTGGTATAAGTGATAACTTCAGACATAAATTCTTATCGTACTACTAACACTATACCTACTGGTTTATAATATCGTATGAGAAAAGATAGATATATACAATTGTAGATTGTGTATTACAAATAAATTAAATCTATTATAAAAAGACTCTTGATCAAATTATACATTTTTTATACTGATTGTTCGCAGTTTTTAAGGCCATGCTTTTTATAGGAGTGAAGGTAGTAAACGCGACAGAAAAAAGCGTTACACGTTCCCTCAGTAGAGTTAATCTGGGAATGTGATCCGGCACTTAAATATTGGTTATCTAGATTAAGTTATTTTTTTGTTTAGATATGTTTTTAGTGAAGTTCTAGTTTTATTGTTATAGATTTGATTATTATTAGATTGTCATTAGAAATTCGGTAAAAATGTGTTAGATGATAGTAATATAAAAAAATTGCTACAAAGTATTTTGAATTTTACCTCCTGTTTTCGAGTTGATCTCAGATCTATTACCGTGTAGACACCTGAAGATATACTATCTTAACCCTAGCCCGAAGTGAAAATTTCGTTGTATTTCGAAGTGATTTCCCTAATCGAACCTTCAGTTGCCTCTCGTGGTCCCGAACACCAGAACAGAATTCTCCATTTAACAATTTGAAGAGGCGACAATGTCTCCCACAGACCTCGCTGCAGGCGATTTGTGGTCAACTGAGCGTAGGAACAATGTTGCCACACGAGAAAACTCAACTAATTGAAAATTTTATTCTATTATACGAACTTTACTATATCCCTCTCAACATATTTATAACAGTAACAGTATTAAGTTAAAAGGGTAGAGATAGTTACAGCCAATCAGGATTCGATCGTTAATGATCAGTTAAGATATAAGAAGTAATTTTGGATTGAAGTTTAGAATTTATCTTGTGTTTCTCATCTATGTTTGCCTAATTTATGTCTTTGACTGTTATCAATTAACACCGTGTAATTACAGCAAACTTTATTAAATAGTGTCTCATTTTCCATGATTGCTTGAAAATTTCGATGATTTTCTATACATAGCTATAGGTTCGAACTGTCAACAAACTTAAATTGCAGAAAATTCATTTTTTAAGAGTTAAATTCTTTATAGAAAAATTATTTTATTGTTCTTACGATAAAAAGCGTGGTTTCGAGATAAATGGATATAAATAAAAAAGAAAACACGTTTTTATGATTTTTACTTCTAACATAAACTGAACGAATGTCTCCTTTCATGTAATTTCCTGTGGACATAAAACTGAACACAATTGCTTTAAAGAACGATTGAGTATGAATTTAAAGGATCTGAAAACTTACGTATACAGTAAAATGTAACGAACAGATAAAGAATAAATATGATATGTAGAAAAATGAATAAAGAAACAAGGAAAAAAAAAAAGATCTTGTGTCGTTAAAAACATCATCGAAAACGGAAAAAATAACGGATTTAAAATGGTTTAGACATGTTTAAAACTGTTTTAAAATGGATTAAAACGGATTTAAAAGGAATTAGACGATTTAAAAAAAATTGAAACTACATATTTAGGTTTTAAATGAAAATTAACGGATTTTAACAAAATTATACAGATAAAACGGATTTTTAGGGGTTTAAACAGATTTAAAAGTATTAAAGAGAACTTTAAAAGAATTTAATAGGGTTTAAACAAATTTAAAAAGATTTAAACGGATTTATAACATGTTTAAACGGATTGAAAAGAATTTAATCACATTTAAAAGTTATTTAAAAGGATTTACAAATATAAAAACATATTTAAAATTATATAAATTGTATTTTATTGGATTTTAAAGAAATCTTAAAGGATTTAAAGGGATTTTAAAAGATTAGAACGGATTTAAACTGATTTAAAAGAATTTAACCAAATTTACGAGGAATATAACAAATTTAAAATGATCTAAACCGGATTTAAAAGGAATTAGACGATTTTAAAGAATTTAAACTATTATAAACAGATTTTAAATCGGATGTAGGCGGATTTAAATGCATTTAAAAGTATTTTAAAGGATTTTAAACGGATTTTAACAATTTTATACAGTTTAAAATGGATTTAAAAGGAAGTTTTTTGGATTTTAAAATGGCTTTCAACATATTTAAACGGATTGAAAAGAATTTAAACATATTTAAAAGTGTTTACAAGGATGTACTTATCTAAATTGGATTTTCTAGGATTTTAAATAAATCTTAAAGGATTTAAAGGTACCTATTTTAAAAGATTAGAACGGATTTAAACCGATTTAAAAGAATTTAACCAAATTTAGGAGGAATTTAACAAATTTAAAATGGATTGAAACGGATTTAAAAGGATTTAGATGATTTAACAAATTCAAACCATTTAAAACATATTTTAAAGGATTTAAATTAGATGTAGGCTGATTTAAATGCATTTAAAAGTATTTCAAAGGATTTTAAACAGATTTTAAACGGATTTTAACAAATTTATAAAGATTAAAACTGATTTAAAAGGAATTTTACGGATTTTAAAACTGCTTTAAACATATTTAAAAGGATTTATGTAAACTTAAAAAAATTTAACATTTAAATGAATTCAGAAATATTTGAAATATCTGAAAGGATTTAAAGGAATTTTTTTCAGATTAAAACGGATTTAAAAAGGGAATTTCACCTATTTAAACGGATCTGAAATTATTTTAAAGGATTTAAAAGGATACTACCAAATTAAAGAGGAATTTAACAGGATTATTTAAATTAAACTGAGTTAAACGGATTTTAAAAGATTTGACAATTAACATTTGACGTTTAGAAATTTACATTTAATAGTTGCCGTTAAACAGTTGATATTTGTTAGATGACAGTTGATATTTAAAATTTAGCATTTGACTGTTGGTATTTAACAGTTAATATTTGACAGCTGATTTGACAGTTGTGGAAAAATCACCTACTCCAAAAATATTCGTGTATAAATCATTGGAGCAATGAATTAACTACAGAAATGAATAAAGAAGCAAGGAAAAACATTCCTGTAGATACTGGTTTCTAGACTGATTTTTATTTTGTGATATATCAATTTTTTTCTAATAAATTCAAGGTTATCAGACGCATCATTTTAAAAGTAATTAACGAGACTGTACCAAAGAGACAGACTCGATCGCATACCAACAAACACTTTTTCAATTATTTCAAACGAAATGAGAAAAAAGAGGAAACGTGCGGCAATAAATTTAGTGTTTTCGACGAACTATATACCATAAACAATTAATTAAAGCTAGTGTTGAAATACCGTCCTGATGTATGTGCTCGCGCAGTCACATAAATATGTCCAAAGGTCCTATAAAACGATGCAAACGCTATTTTTGTTTTAATATCCTTTCATTTGGGAATACTTTTCGATTGGTTTTGTAGATAAACATACTTCTACGGAACTGGATGCTTTTAATAATTACTTTCCTATCAGATATCATTGGGAGAACATAATCGATCTTATGCGCACGTTTCAGAGTGTTATAATGCATTTAAAGAATGTTTGCTATTCTATATTAGTAGTAAAATGAATTCCACCCTAAACTTTTTATTTAAAAGAATTTTTATGAATAGTCGTTAAAGCTAAATGAGCACATTCCAGAGAGCGAACATCATAGTTTACTAGCTTAATAAACATGGGTCCTTATGCATTCCTAAATATCCCATAACAGGCAATAAAATACGGTAAAATGTGCGTTTTATATTTTGTATCACCACAAGTGACTCTATAGATAAAATAACCAGCGGGAGTCTGCCGGGAGTTAATAAAACTCCAAGATCGTCGTGCCCGCCCGCCTGAGCGCCACACCAAATGCATTTTGATATTAGATATTAGCCAACTCAGTAGGGGAGAAAATACCCAGTTAACCGCCAGAATAATCTTTCGCCTCCTGCCTCTTACCGCCTCCTAAAATTGATACAATGTCGTATTGTCCTGCTCGGCTCAAAATTGCATATACGAAACATGTTGCCAGATTTAACAAATCAATTATTAACACCAAATAATCGTTCTCGTATTATCATCCTCTATTTTGACTCATCTATTAGTCTTCGTTAATCTGTTACTATTAAATTAATAAGCTTTTTAAATCAAGAGAGATCTATCTACAAGTGTTAATGAGTAATTCTGAACTGACGTGCCCTCTATTTATATTAAAGTGACACTGAAGGTGCAAAATCTCCTTTTAATCATCTCAAGCGGTGTTGTCTCTACTGGAGTTTGTGGTCTATCATTTACTTTCTAGCTTGCATTTAGAGACAAAATTGGAGTGATTGAAGCTATAACAATAAATGTAAAAAAGTTGTATTGATTCACTATACTTTGATATAATACGCATTCTATTTAAAACTGTATATCTTCGCTTAGATAAGACAATTCATCACTTCAATGATAACGGACTCAAACTGACGGATGGTAATTTTTGTATTTCTAGTGCTTTTAATTTTAGATGCTAACCATCATTATGAAAAAAAAAGTAAGTTGCATTTATCAGGCCATTTAATAACCTATAAAATTGACCTAGACTCTCAACAAACATATTTTGGTACACTGTCAATACTGTCAATGACACACCTTTAGCATAACTTTTGATGTAAAGGTGTTTGGTAATCTGTCAATTTTTAATATGAAAAATTATTCTACATTCCAATGGTCCCCTTCAAAAAACTCCATCTCTTCGCTTCACACCTTTACATACGTTTTTTCCATTGATCAAAGAGGTGCTAGATTTCTTCTTTGATGGGGGCCTTCAGGATCTCTGTCGTTTTTCGCTTTACCGCTTCCATCGACTTAAATCGGGTCGCTTTCAAAGCAGATTTTATCTTTGGAAACAAAAAAGTTGCAAGATGCCGAATCTGGCGAGTACGCAGCATGGTTGAGCACTGGGGTGCTTTTATTGGCCAAATAGCTGCTTCATAGATAGCCCGTTATGAGCAGGTGCGTTATGGTGGTGCAAAATTCACGAGTTATTCTTCCTCGGACCATTTCCTACGAATTTGTTTGCCAATCTGGTTGACAGTTTGACTCTCTGGATCCCATTCAGTCATCCCGATACCGTTAATGTCGAAAAAAACGATCAATATCCTTGAGTTTTGATTTGGAGATCCTTACTTTTTTGATTCTGGGCAATTCAGGCGTCTTCCAATGCATCGATTGGCGCTTTGTTTCAACATAGTTTAGAAAAAAACACATTTCATGGTAATTAATAATGTTTTTCATCAGTCCGGGATCTCCTTTTAAACTTTCAAGGAAATCTGAGCAGACCTGACGCACGAGCTTTTGGTCAGGAGTAAGATCTTTTGGCACCAACTTGACTTTTGTCATGTGTAATTCCTCGTGTAAAAGTTTCTTTACCGGCGTTTAAGCCTCGGCAATCATCCGGATGCTAATTCGACGATCTGCAATTTGGTTGATTTTGTCACTGTTTCCGGATTGACAGGGTGACCTGGGTGCTGGTCAAAACACGCGCACGATATAGGGTATTGTCGCATAGACAACAATTTATAGCAATCAGTAAGAGTTTTTTTCAATTTAACGAGAAATTTGATATTGATACGTAGCTCGTGATTTGCGGCGTGAGAAAAAAATATATTCGTTTCAAACCGCTACTGCACCCCTCTAAGGCATCCTCTAGGCGCTCAGTCTCGTTATTTATTAGTTAGACTTCGTAAATTAGCAAATGAAATCTTACAGATCTTAGAGATTGGTTAAGCATACTTTTATTCCTACTATTAACTCAAATGTTTACCCTGATTACGAGCAATTTTTAATACCAATATCTGAAGATACAAAACTCGCAGCTAAAAAACTATATTTAAAAATTTGTATTGATCTTATTTTTATAATTGTACAGAATTTTAAGGTTAAATCACCTAACACCTCACTTATCACGCCTTCGCTATAAATAACTCTCTACGTTCGAGGATAGGTTTCTAAGTGATTAAGTTGTTCAACCTTCACTGACCAAGATAAGGAAATTAACGAGTCCCATTTTTCTCGTCCACGAAAGTGCAACTGGGAACCCCGGCAACGTCGCATGTGACTAAGCTCCTGCCGGTGGTATCGCAAAGGCGTTATCACGCGAGGATAAGGGATATCCTGGTAATAAATTATCGTGCCAAAAGAGTGACTAGAGTACTATTTACAGGGGAACGATATTCGTTTTGAACTTCATTATGCCATTGTCAACTTGATCGAAAAACTACACGCAATATACTTGGGGAAAATACGTTATATATGCTCATGTATGTCGTTTGTATCATTTATTCGATGGATTTACGAATTTATATTTATTTGAGGACAGATAGAGCGAATATATGAGATTCGATAAATGGTTTATTATACAGATTGATGAGACGCAATAATATCGCAACGGGTTTCCAATTGGTTCAATAAAATAAGTGTAGTGAAAGGTAATTTTCTGTCGAAATCTAGTGGAAAGCATAAGCACTTTATTAAAAGGAAGGTTGTTCTTGAAAATAAGAAATTTATGATCAATGATAAGAGATTATCGGTGGCTGTTTTAGTAACCTTTTAACTCTAATTTAATACTGTTTCTTTTATGATGGTTGGATTATGACTTAGAAGTATGAAGAATAACAGTCACTAGAGAAAGTCAGAATGATCTACTAGGTACGAAGAACCAGGCAAACTGTGAACTGAAAACATTTATACAATACGACCAAAACGACGGGATCTGGAGGCACAAAATGCCAAGAATGTAGCTTCAACAGGAATAAAGACATAAGAAGACAAAAAACTGAGAGAATATTTATGACAACAAAAAGTAGAATACCCACAAGAAGAGCGTAATCAGAGATGACCGTAATCAGAGGTGACAGATTCACCTCCGAGCTATAAGATCTATTGTGCCACCCTTTTCTTGCAATAATTCTGATGTTTTCACACGTATAGCAGTTCTTCTAATCCTATCTTTCTTAGAAAGTGAAAGAAGTCCTAGGGCTTTAAGTTAGGTAGGTCCTTCTCTTCGTATGATCCTAGGTATCTGACCCTAGAATTACGTAAGGCAATGTATTCTGAAAGTACAGGTTTCGTCCTCTTCCTCACAGAATTTGCACTTTGCTTGATCTACTACAACTAGTTTCAGCATCGCCAAGATGCAAAGAGCACAGCACTGCTTTTACAGAAGCGGACCGCATATTTTCTCTAATTACCCATTTAGATTTAGATGTTTATTGGGTTGCTTATTAGCCTGTATCACTGCGACCTTTACAGATCTATTGTCCATTATCTCTAGAATAGGATTAGAGCACCTTGTCCAGCCCTGCCCTCTTAATGCGACTTAATAGCCTTGACAGTGGCCTCTCCGCAGCCGGTTTTTTCTCTCGTTCTTGCAAGTCCTTCACATTGGCATAGGACATGAAATGCGGATCCTCCTCCTCTTGGCAGTATCGATAGATGTCTTCATCTGCTACGTTCAGCTGACTCATCTGTTTTCTGAGCCTATAATGTCCTGTCAAGAGACATTCATTACCCATACAAAGGGCCCAAAGTTGTAAAGATCCTCACAGAAATGAGTGAGGGTGGTAGATTTTGAGAAGAGGAAAAGTATCTAAATCGTTGATAGATTTGTATGCTCTTCATGTCGAGCTCAGTAAACTGCGTGCTTGATATACCTATTTGTTATCTATTTGCTTTGGTAACACTTAAAACGTTAGTTTTGATATTCTAATGAGTATATTCTTTACCACAAATTTATGGACTATCCATGAATTTGGCTCATTCTGGATCTATCTGAACTTGATAAATTCGCTACTGTGAAAACTTTTAATAAAAAAACAAAAAGGGAACAAAAAGAAAAATCTATAAAACGATGATAGAAAGTATAATGACCTATGCATCGGAAACCTGGACACTCAATAAAAGAAATAAACAAAAGATCAACGATACAGAAATGGAATGCTGGAGAAGATGCTGTAGAACAACGAGAACAGATAGAATACCAAACAATGAGATAAGAAGAAGAATGAACATCGAGAAAGACGCTGTAACAGTTATTGAAGAAAAACAATTACGGTGGTACGGACACGCAAGAAGAGCCAGTAATGACAGTTCGATTCACAAAATAACAGAATGGAGCCCATTGGGAAAAAGAAAAAGAGGCCGCCCAAGAAGATCTTGGCGAGATGACGTGGACGAAGCCATGGAAAAGAGAGGATTGGAGGAAAACGATTGGAACAACAAAGAAGAATGGAAACTATGGTTGAAGGAAGGAAAACAGTGACAACTGTAAAACCCCTTAATATATATATATATATATATATATATATATATATATATATATATATATATATATATATATATATATATATATATACAAAAGGGGAAAATTATTGGGCATGTACGCAAAAAGGATCAATAAGGCCACGAGTAGGAATGGTAACCGCAGACATGCATGTTTCTGGCTCATTAGCCGTCAACAGTGCGGCATAACCAAGTAGGGTATTGTTTTTGTGTTTTTATGTTTCTTTACACATGTTTCTTTCCCCAACATCCTTTGCTCCCAAGTACCCAACACTTTTGCTAGCCAAGTGCAATACCCTACTTGGTTATGCCGCACTGATGACGGCTAATGAGCCAGAAACATGCATGTCTGCGGTTACCATTCCTACTCGTGGCCTTATTGATCCTTTTTGCGTACATGCCCAATAATTTTCCCCTTTTGTTTATATTAATACGCATTTTCTTGGCACTTTGTTTGTTATATATATATAATAAAAAATATATATAATAAAAAAATTAATTTTTGGTTGTACGAACTGTTTTAATTATGCTAGCACTGTAGTTTTGATTATACGAATAAAAGTGAAAATTAATATATAATTTAGTATTTTACAAATTTATATTTTGTTTAAGTATTTTATCTTTTATTTTTCTGAGTTTTCTGTAAGAATCTCTAGAGCGTAAAAGTGGAAACCCCAGGTGCGTAATAATTGTGGGCACTCGGAGACAAATTGAACCAAAATAAATGTCGCTTTGTCTGCATTTTGTCCTTTGTTACGGTTTTACAAACCGTTCAATTCGTTGGAAAATATATTACAAGAAGCATCCGTTTCGGCATTTTCTATTCTAGTTTTTGCATGGGTAGACACAACAGCGCAAACCGAATTTATGTCCTATCACTTTCTTTAATGCGACGGTTTAAGGACCAAAATCTATTGTTTTTTTAGGCTTTAAAAACGATTTCCGTTTTTCGAGGTAGATTCGTTTCTTTTTTTTTACTGTAGATAATGTTAAATTCTTATAGCAAGTTCAGTCACACAACAAATTTTTTAATATTGTGATGTTAAACCTATTTAGTGGTAAACTCTTAAAGTTCTATTTTATGGATATTCATAAAATTAATCTTTAACGCCCATTAATAGGAATATATAGCTGTAGTACGTTATATTAGCTGTTTTATGCATATATTACCCATAAAATAACCATAATTGAACAATAGTGTTCATCTAGAACTTGCATGCATACGTTTATATTGAAAGTGTAATAATGATTTTATAGCCACAGGATGTGGATGGACAAATGTTTTATGGTAATAAATATTTATTTAAAAATAACCTACTGTTTGGTTACTACAAATTAACATAATACAACAATTACTCGAAAAGATCCATTCCAGAAGCCTGTACAAAAAGTAATTAAAATTTTGTCAATGACAGAACTGTACATATCAAATTTTCCAATGAATCGAACAGCAAGGAATTTATAACAAAGCAAACACAACACACAAAAGACCATTTATTTTGGTTCAATTTGTATCTAAATGCCCACAATCATTACACACCTGGGGCAACACATCGAATTTAACGCCTCAAAAATTGTTTGTAGAAAACGATCACCAAAAAAAGTTCTATTGGATCAAATCGAAGACATGACACTTCGAAGAAAGAAGCTTATTTGTCGAAAACAGAACGTTAGGGGACCAGGTGTTGGAACGACAAAAGATTTTATTTTCTGAAATGCTTTTACGGATTAGGATTTATGGCGATTTCTTTTTTTGTAGGATTATTGTCAACGCGTCAAATTGCTCGAGGTATTTATATTATGATACAGAATTTTGTGTAAGGTTTCCTGTTTGTATAGGTATCTCTCCCTTATATTTTATGCGGAATAAGAAATTTTATACCTAGGTCAATTGCTGAAACTTCAAAAGTAGTATTGATATGTAAAAAATCAGTGTCTATATAGATATAGTACAGTCAATTTTTAGTGTGAAAAAAATGTACCTATTAGATTTATACAAATATCGGAGGTCTATAAAAGGAAATTTTGATACTTGATACATCAACTCTGGAACAAGTTATAAATTATTTTTTTTATTGAGCTTGAAGATATAGTTAATTTTTTTTTAATACCCATAACTCTTTTTAATAGCGCAAACTTTTTTATAACGGCTATCGTAGATTGATATCAAGTGGACATAACTCTACTTAATTTTTTAAATGAAGTGGTAAAAAGTGGTAACAGTCGTAGAATTGAGCGATGCTTCTACTCTGGATGTAATAAAAATGAGTGATAATAACTCTCAGTTTTTCAAGATCCTTACAAATTTTTCTAATTTCTTACAATCTTTTCAATTTTTTAAATTATAAATTCCAAGATTTTTTATAACCTCAAGTATTGCAATAAATAGAGAAACACTTTTCGGGATAACTGGAATTCTATATAACTATACGTACAAGTGTACATATATAGAACGTAGGTTTGTGTACCTATATATGTAAAAAACCGACCATGCAAGAGTTGTAGGCCTTCGCTTTTTCTTCTTACAGTGGAAGAGGTTTGAAGATGTAACACTTTTTTCTGTCGCTCTGTTGAAAAGTCTGATAAGAAGCATAGCTTTAAAAATATATATTAACGGATCTAAATAACGGTTAATGGATTGTCAAAAATGTAGTCCAATTAATTTTCTTTTTTTTTTAATTCTGTAATGTTATGTAGTTATAAAACGGCACTAGTTTATTAGAATACCGGTAGATGTCGTTAGTTTAGAAACCAAATTATTTAAAATTGCAGTAAACTAAACCCTAAGAAACTAGATATATTCAGGTACTATACATACAGGCAGGTTTTTCATAGAAAAAAAAGCTCGTTTGTAAGTTTGGTATTTTTTTCAGACATTCCAATGTTATGAAATATCCTGTGCACACTTAGTGTTAAGCTGGCTCCATTATAATTATTATATACATCAAACAATACTAAATACTATGCAAATGTTTATTTTATACGATAATAAAAAAGTATCTTATGCGCTATATGGTAAAAGACCAAACGCTCAAAGATGTGAATGTGTATGTGTCAGTGGTTGACCGTTTGATAAAAAACAAAAATTTAGATGTGTATAAAAAATCATTAAAATTGTGCAGAAAAAATTATCAAGTTTGTTTGATTTTTCGTAAGGATGGATGACAATTTTAAAAGTGAAACTCCAGTTTTAGCATTTGTTTGCATTTCCCGGGTGCTGCTAATTTTCTTTTTTTAATATTATTTTTTTCTTTTGATATATTAGTGTTACTTTTAAAATAAGCTTTCTAAAGTTGTTTATGCAAGGCAAATCTTGGATTACGCAACTTCAATGCTAGAGGATAGAAGGATACAATGGACAGGCGGTTTACAGAAGTGTGATGTTGGTGGGTTTTGGGTGTTAGGTTTAAGGACCCTATTATAGGACTTAGTGTGCTTTTCAGGGAGATAGATGGTGAGGTTTGGGATAGGGACCATTTGGTGTTCGCTTCCTGCTTTTTCTGACTGTTTCGGTGTTTCCTGATTCTTGTTTCCTGGTTCCAGAGACGTGCCTAAATTCCCAAAAAAAATCTTTGTGGTGTGAGTGTGTGCAGATGTGTAATCCCAAGTGGTACAATGTGGGTTTGAGAGGTTGACGCTGTGGCGTGAGGCCTGTCATTTTTGAAGGACTAAGAGAACCACAGGAACCTTTTTCAAGCACTCAGTTTTTCCTTGTTTATCCTGTCCTCGTCCTGTATCTTCTCACAGGAGAGAGGGGTTTCGTCAAGAAGGTCGTCAAGTTCTGCAGGTCCTATCTTCATTTTGGAAAAGTCTTAAGGAAAGAAGGGGGATCTTGATCTTCGGAATCCTTGAGTTTCTTTGCAGTCCTCCATTCCAGTAGGTATGAAGAGTCCTCTTAGCGGTGATATCGGTATCCTGTAGAGTCCGAGTGACGTATCGTTGTACCTTCTGAAATCGAGAAGGATTTTTGTATTTTGGTAGAGAAGGCGGCTTAGGTAAAATGCTGCAGAGATTCTCTTTCTTTTTAAATGATAGATGTGCAAATCCTGATACACTTTTAAAAACGTTTTGTTTTTAACGCTACATACCTACTTTAGATTAGTAACATATTGATGTTAGATTCAGAAAACATTCAGAAGTTCGAAATTGAAACTCATCTCTCTTTTTGCTTAAGAAACCAGTAAGAAAAATAGAAAATTGATGTGATACAAATAAAGAGGAAAAAATCTTAATTTTACTTCGACAACTTTAAAGTAACTTAATGATAATTTGTTTATTAGATAGATGTTAAATCAGCCTTGATAGCTGAAAATAGTTTATACAACTACATTTTTGCTATATAAACACTAATAAGACACTGATTCAAATTATTCATTGACAAAACTTCTTGGTCACTTTCTTAATAATTATTTAGAACAACAGAACGTTTTTAAAAAAATATGAATTGTTTTATATAAAGTTTATAATTCTTTTATTAATTATATTAGGTTTTAAAGTAATGACATAAATTTAAAAGAATCTCTTCTATTGTATAATGTTTCTTTGTTGGTTTATATTAAGTTTAAAGTTAGTTTAATCGAGCTAATGGACCGTTTTGTAAAGTTCGAAAACGCTGTAAAATTTTTGGTGGTTTAATTGTTTTCTACCAAAAGATGTATAGTTAATGAGGTACAAAAATTTGGAACAAAGCCCATTCTGTTCGATGGTGCATCATTACGAGGGGTTATCTCAAGTTTTATTAGCTAGGGAGAGCGTTCCATTTGCCATTTGGCAGTTTCCATTAGCGAAAGTATGGTGGTCTGGTCTGGAATTGAGGGGCGAATACTAATACATGTTTCTACGTTAATCGACATGTAACTCGATTAAATATGTACCCGTTTTATTGATTATGACAGTTGTCGTGGATAACGAATTTAGTCGCGAACAGTAACCACTAAAACCGGATGTATGTTTCAAATAACAATATTTTGACTCGAATTTATATTTATTTCATGCGAAATTAAACCAAATAATAACTGAGAGAGTTTATAATTTTATACATATCTACATGTTTATTTTCATATCTAAACATATAATAAAATTGAAGTGTCTGTTTGGAATATTCAAATAACGGCTGTTTATTAAATGCATATGTACGTATACACGGTATATACACCAAAATAACATTTTTTACATTTTTTGTCCGTCTGTATGTTTATTCCGACTAATCTGAACCGATTTTAACGGGACTTTTAGTGGCAGGTATTGATTAATTTTTTTAAATGTCAGTTGTCAAAGTCTTGACAGTTTTGGCGTTTTGTTTATGTGTTCGCGTCAGCAACATTCTGTTTGTCGTTTACTCGCTTCTAAATGATTATTGATTGATTTTTATTTATTTTGTTTACACATTTTTTATTCAATTTTAATTTTGTTACAGGTGAGTACCTTCCATTCAAAAAGTTGCCTTTTATAAAATTTGGGTAAGTGATATAAAAAAGAAAATAAAAATAAAGATAACAATACAGAAAGTTATCGTTATTTTTTGGTATGCAATACTTTGATCGTAACAGTTCACTTTTAAATCGTGCATTTTTGTTATATTTAGATAATATGGGTTTTTGATATACACTATTTTAACATACCTAATTAGTGCTCGATTTTATATCATATAGCGCTTCCTTTAATTTATTTTGGTTTCTAATAAACAGTATTCAAATACAATTAGTGTTCGATTTTATATTATAAATTCAGATTTTCTTTAAATATAGGTACACTATTTTGATGTAAATAGTGCTCGATTTTACTAATATATTCATTGGTTTATGGTATGCAATTCTTTAATTCTAATAGTTCAGTTTTAAATCGTGCCCTTTGTTATATTTTATTTTATATAGGTTTTTAGTGTACACTATATTAACATACCTAATTAGTGCTCGATTTTATATTATATAGTGCTTGCTTTAATTTATATTTCTTTTTTATATGCCTTATTTAAATACAAATTGTGCTGAATTTTATATTATTATTTTAAATTTTCTTTAATTATAGGTGTTATTTCAATTTAAACAGTGTTCGATTTTTTGTTTTATTTTTATTTAGAAAAGGTGGTGTTTATTTTTGATCCATATTTTAGTATGCATAAACAGGAATTGCCTTTTAAATTTAAATTCATTTTTATATTATTATTAGAAAATTTAGTGCTCAATTTTATATTTTGGTTTGTCATCGGCTTCAAGTATAAACTAATTTAATGTAAATAGTGCTTAATTACATCTTTTATGTCGATTCAGAATAAATTGGGGTTGTTTTTAGATCTTACTGTTTTAATATACTTAAATAGTGCTCGCTTCTATGTAAATTTCTAGATTTCAGTTAAAATTCGGTTTTTCTTTACATTTAATCAATTCTAAAGGAATGTTATAGATATAGAAGAGTTTAAAATTATATTGGTTTTTAGTGAACACTATTTCAACATACCTAATTAGTGCTCGATTTTATCCTTTACCATATCAATATCAATATACATAAATTTTGCTTGCTTTTATATTTTAATTAATATTGGTTTCTAATACACATTATTACGTAAATAATGCTCGATTTTTTATTATAATGGGAGATTTCCTTCTAGAACCTGTTTTTTGTAAATATGCTATATTTTGTATTCATCAGATGTATTGCTTAATTTTATTCGTATATTCCAGTATACATGAATAGGTATTTTTTTTAAATTCATATGAATATTAATATATAGTGCTTAATTTCATATTTTAATTTGTGATTGTCTTCCAGTAGACACTTTTTTAATGTAAATAGTACTCAAATCCATGTTTTATAACCATTCAGAATAAATAGTGCTCGATTTTATATTGTATTATTTCAGTACACATAAATAGTGTTTGCTTACATATACATTTCCGACTTTCAATAAAACTTTATTTTTCCCTAAGAGATTAAGATGCGTGACAGCTTTAGATTATATTGCTTTTTAATGTGCACTATTTTAACATACCCAATTAGTGCTCGTTTTGATATTATGTGAGCTTTTCTTCTAGAATACTATTTTGATGTAAATAGTGCTCGATTTTTTTTTTAATTAAATTTATATTTTAGTATATTTTTTATCTGCATTTTAGTAATTGTAATTCAAATAGATATTAAGGTTATAATATATAGTGCTCAATTTTATATTTTTATTTTGCTTCAATTATACACTATTTTAATGTAATTAGTGCTTTTTCCATTCAGAATAAACAGTTCTCAATTTTATATCTTACTATTTTAATTATACATAAATAGTGCTCGCTTTTATGTAGAGTTCTAGATTTCAATTAAAATTTGGTTGAGATTCTCCCGTATTCAGTCAATTCTAAAGAAATGTTATTCTCCCTTGAGAGATTAAGATGCGGGACAGTCTGTATATGAAAGATGACAATTATCATGAAAGGACATTACTCAAATAACCCCGAAGGAAGTCGGTTTCCACCCCAAGAAAGTGACAAAATCGTGTGGTGTGGGACGCTATCACACAATTCATCTTCGCTTTGACTCCAAAACTGGAGTTATTTTCTGGCAAAAGCCATTGTTAGAAACAACTAAGCCAGAAAATGTGTTAAGCGGCATAGCTTCGAAACTTATTTTTAAACAGTGGCGTATCTTTAAAATTTTTATTATTGAAAATTATACTCATTTCAACATTATTTATTTTACTTGCAAAAACGAAAAAAATATAGCAAAGTAGAAGATCTTTTGCAGTGTTAATCTTATGACTTGCTAACCGGATACTCTTCTTCTATTTGGTTAAAGGGCCTAGAAAAACATAAACAAAAAGTAAAAGTAAACTAACAGTTATACAGGTACAATTTTACGTTTGAGTATAATTAAAAGAAAACTGGTAATACTAAATGTCGCTCAAGTAAATTATTACGTTCTGTGAAAATTTATATAGATACCAGCAATGTAAACCGCAGACATTTGTATATTGCATTTGAAAATCTAATAAATAAAGTTTCAAGTCGCAATAGCGATGAAATAATAATTCGAAATCCAAATTGCAGTTGAATAGTAGAAGGATAAATTGAGAAGACATTTATGGTTGTAACGAGTAATGAAAACTTACAATACCATTATTGGAAATAGATTTATTTTATTAGTATTTACTTCAGAGAATTATAACTAACTGTTATTATCGTTTTCATATTACTTAAAGCTTTATTAGAAATCCGGAGTAAATTAATATCTGATCTAATGGTTTGTAGGAACTAAAAATAGAAGAAACTATTTTTGAAATGTAAAAATTTAAAAGCCAAATGTAACACAAATTATATACAAACAGAATATATTTGTCTATTTTTCGCTTTTTTTACTGTTTAGTTAAAAAACGTTTTATAAGCAAAATTTAACACAAATTGTACATACACAACTGATATTTGTTTATATTTGCGTTACAAAGTGTTTATTTCGCTTTTTTTGGTTTTTTGATAACATTTCCATTAAAAAAAAACGAATAATCGTTTATAAATATTATAATAACAAGTAGAACACTTTGAAAACCAATGAAAAACCAAAAAACGAAACACTAAAACACACAAAAAAATGTTAGAACACCAAACAAATCATACAATGTTAAAAACAACAAAAAATAAATTTTTTTGAAGTGATATCTTCTTATGGGAGGGTAAACTAATTTGTAACGTAACGCGTTGCAGTGCCACTATAGGTTTGTTCCAACAGAGCCACTCTGACTAGTACATGAACACGTTCATAAACTATAAAATGCGTAAGTCCAGTACATGTATTAGTTCATGGTTTATGGTCCTTGTTGGAACGCTTTTATTATATTCTTCTACTCTCTTATCTTTATTACTAATAATAAATTTATTCTTTGTTTAGTAACGCAAAAGTTTTTGGTTTTGAATAGTGAGATATTATATCTATATTGACTATAATATTATTTTAAAAAAGAAGAAAAATGTCAGATAGTAAACAAATTTTTTTAAACACAGTATTTTTCATTTAAATAATATTTTTTATAGAAGTTTCTTAGCATTCAGAGTTTATCATTATAAAGCAAAGTTTAATTTAATCTGTGTGTTATAAAGAGTACAGAGTACAAAGTACCCAAAGCGCAACTCCTGACAAATTAACCATGCCTCGAACCAAGGATAGATTTGACCGTACATGAACGCGTTCATGTATGAATCAGAACCTTTGTTGGAACGGCAGTAACGGCACTTTGACCGAACATTGGATTATCCGATGCTCTGTTGGAACGGTCTAACCGTTTTGCGCATGCCTCTGACAGTCAGGAGGTCTGTTGGAACAAACCTTATATCTAGTAGCGTCACCGTACACATAAGACTAGTAGGTTCACTCTCAAGTTTTTCCTTTGATCTCTTTGAACATTATATTGCCGACGACAATGAGTCATCTATCGCTCGCTGCACAATTTACGAGGGATAGTTCGCTTGCTAGGTGGCTGAAACGAGGCTGGAAAGATAGACGGGGTGAAGGGAATGAACGTGTCGGCATCTGAATGAGTGACCCTACTAGTCTTATGTGTACGGTGGTAGCGTGTGAAAGTGTTATGCGTTACGTTGAGAAAAGTGTTACAGTCATGTTGAAAAAAGTGTTACAGTAACGTTGAGAAAAATAGAGCATTCAGAGCTACGCGAATTATCTGGATCTTTCGCAGTGTCCTCGAGTCTTCGGGGATTCTGGGAATTCGAACAACACATCACCCCACGTCTAGGTGACAGGTCCGGCTCGAGTCGTAACAATATATAATAAAACTAAAAAACAAACTTTTAAATTCGCACTGTAACCACAGTTTTTATCGGTCAATCCCAAGTCAATTTCATTTTAAATCATTAAGATTTCAACATCTTCATGCAAAAAATTTTTATAAAATAGTAACAAATTTGTAGCTTATGAAGTAAACCAAATTAAGATTCTACATAAAAAGTGATGTAAAATTTTAATAAGAATTTCATGTTATTACATTCTGGTTGTGCTAATTGTTCTGATGCGTGTAAACTTTGAAACCATAAAAAGTCGTACAATACAACGAGAAACTTCGGATGATATTTCGAAATATTATAATATGCAGAGCAACACGGTTAGCGTCAACTTCAGCATCTACAAATAGTATATGACATGTTGGAAATAGGTTTTGTGCAGTTTCTGCATCGTCCCAATGCAACTGGTAGTAGGATATGAACTCTACATTTCAGTTGTAAAATCGAGTTTGTCAGCAGTATATACAAGTAAAGTCCATTATAGAGATAACTTCATTTAATTCTATACCGACTTCGATTTCAACTTCATTTAAATATTGTTATGGAAAACAAACTAATTAAAAATAATTAACCACGATATATATATTTGTAATCAAACGAACAGAGCGTTTTTGACAGTCTTATAAATAAAGTAATGAAAAATGATACAA
This sequence comes from Altica lythri, assembly GCA_964028335.1. Classification (NCBI taxonomy): domain Eukaryota; kingdom Metazoa; phylum Arthropoda; class Insecta; order Coleoptera; family Chrysomelidae; genus Altica; species Altica lythri. Next base: position 18,138,615 of record OZ034801.1, on the reverse strand, counting down.
CTGTATATCTTACTAATGAACATACATCTTCGGGATGGCACTACTTGCAAATGTGTTAAAGTTTCGTTAGTATCAGTCGTTCTATGCCGCAGATGTCTCTTCAATAGTGAGTTGAGAGATATAACCTGTACTTGATGAGCTTTAATAAAGCGAAACGCAGTTTCTGCAATTTGATTTTGCTCTTGTATGGGCTGATTGATAAATATATCTATGTCGCAGCATTTTGTGCTTAGGGTTAGGAATTACAACCCACACACAAAGCCTGGTTTTATATATGGATCACGTTGAAAGCGTGGTACCTGAAACTCCTCCGGACGGTAGACTGGGACCTTGCTGAAGACCTGGAAGCCCTCCTAGATGAATCCCCATTTTGTTACAGGTAGATAGTGCCCTTATGGGAAGGACTGGATACAAAAAAAATGGGCCTTTGGCTAAGGTTTCTGTGGTTCCCTTCGTCCTTGCCCGATGGGGAGCACCACGACGGAGGAGACATGCCACAGCGTCAATCTCCCAACCCCACATTGCACCATGTGGGTTACACCTCCACACATACATTTACACTTACACCATGGATAACAAGAAGCCACAGGAATAACATTCGAAGCAAGATTTTTTATTCTGTTACGCCAAAGAGGTTATGTTTGTTATGTTTAACCTAAAGATTGAGTAAAATCATACATCGGTATACTTTCCAAAAAAAATTGTAGACTAGAATCGGAAATCTGGAGTACCGGTGGTTGTAGCTTTCTACGGTAATCGGTTTCCCATATTTCCCGTTTTATATAGCCATCATTTTTCGATGACTGGACTATATGTTAAATTTAAGACAATCCTCGTATAACAGAATATTTCTTAAAAAACTTTCTAAATATTTTTTTCCAATAAATCACACTTGAAACCAGTAGTAAACTGTTTTGTATCGATGATCAATGACTATAAAAGGTGATATGTGGGCGCAATTCATCTCCATTACAAAACAAACCGTTCCATCGTTAGTTTTAACCGAGTTAAATCTCAGAAACAATGGGGGTATTATTATTAGATGAAAGTAATTTAATTATGAATAACAATATGACTTGTTTATTTTCTTTATTGGTTATGATTGCTCGTTAAAAATGCCTTCTCATTCCACTCATTTATCAAGTGTCTGCCCGTTAGCTTTTGTTATACGTTCGTTTAATGAATATAGATGGACGGTTTTTTCACCGGAACAGCTGTGTTATGAGGTAACTATTTGACAGGATGAGTTGTCTTAATATGATGAGGAATTAAGGCGATACGCATTGAAAATTTAATGAATTCACTTCATGAAAAGGGTAAACATATTAAGCAAATTATTTTTTTTCTTTGTGCATTTCTGTTCGTTGCTCACATCATTTTCTTCGTTTTGTTATGCACGAATGAAGCAATCTAGAAAAATTTGGCAAGAAGTAAAAAAACTGTACATAATAATAAAAAAACTGAAAATACGAGGGTCACGCTATGAATTCCAAAATCTGTAACATAACTTTACAAAAATTAAATGCCTCTAACTACTAATAAATTACTATAAGTTACATAAGACTAACCAAGACTAGCAGATGCACAAAGTGGATTTAGACCAGCGCACAGTGTACAAGACCACAATTTTGCTTTGCAACAAATGATAGAAAAATCTAGAGTCAAAAATGAAGAAATATACTTAGCATTTCTAGACATGAAAAAGGCGTTTGATATGGTGGAAGGGACAGGAATCTGGAAGAGCCTAAAGAACAAGAATATAGATGAAGAGCTGCTCAAAGTGATATATAGTCTCTATGAAAATACAAATAACCAAGTAAGAACAAGAAATAAAACATCAAAAATCTTTAAAAATAAGAAAGGTGTCAGACAGGGTGGTGTATTGAGCCCACTATTGTTCATAAACGTGGTGGACGAGGTATTAAAAGCTTGCTGGCCAAAAACTAAAAAATATATTGTGGGATATAGAAACATGAAAGTAGTGGAAATAGAAGCATGCGTATTTGTAGATGATATAGTGCTTATAGCAAGAACAGAAAAAGAACTACAAGAGAACATAATAATATGGACAGAAGAACTTAAAACATACAACTTAAGAGTAAAGTGATGGTAGTAACATTGAAGGAAATAGAATCGAACAGGTAGAAATATACAAGTATTTCGGAATAAATTTGAATAATAAAGGGACACAAGAACACGATATTGGCGCCAGAATAAATTCAGCAACAAGACTATATCATGCACTATACAAAAACTTCTTGAATAAAAAAGAAATAAGAAGAAAAACAAAATTTAAGAAAAGTGCTGGTTGATAGAAGAACAGTTAGAAGAAGAAACGAAGACATTAGAAAAGAATTAGAAACGAAATCAATAAAGGATAAAATAGAAGAAAAGAAAATAAAATGGTGGGGACACATGATCAGAATGAATGGAACTAGACAAGTGAAGAAGATATGGGAGGCGAGAAAAATAGGGAAAAACAGGAGGGAACGACCAAGAAAAACATGAAACAATAGCATAAGTAAGATTCTAGAAGAAAGGGGAAAGACGTAGAGTGAGGCGAAGGAACTGGCAGAAAAGAGTGGCGTAAATTTGTAAATTAAAAAATTAAAAGAGCTTGTACAACCTCGACACCTCAGGGTATAAGAGGTTTTCTATTATGTATGTATGCGTCTTTGATAATGAGTGTTAATTTGCTAATTTCACTGGATGAAATCTATATTCTTAACATTTAAAACTAGGATATCAACACAAATAGGCAAGGAATTACTAATTATACATATTGTGAATTACTAGGTATTACAATGGAATTAGAGGTATTGCGAAACTAAAGTATTCTAAAAATATAATTTGATATTTTTTGTGCTATCTCTGAGATTAAATTATTCCATTATTATATCGTTATGTGAATAAATAATAAAAATGATTTAATCCAAAAAAAAAATCAATTAATTTTAAACGATTCTACTTATAAAATAGCTTCTAGATATACACGCCCTGAATATTTGTGTGGTACTTAACGTTCCCATACATCTCATCTAATCCTTACAAAGGAAAATAAACCTTAATTTCGAAAATTACCATCACATATACCGGTTGAGAAAGTTGAAATCGAGTCAGATTCTTTTCCATCTATCGAACGAAGAACCGAATCGCTCAGTGTGTGAAAAGGGGAATCTAATCTCTTCGAACAGAGAGTGAGAGCTGAGCGATCTTCCCGCCAAAATCCTATTAGCTCCAACAAAAAGACTGGTAAATGGAAATTTCGATAAGTAATCGAACTAGTAATAGTCCAATTTTATTGTACAAAGAGAGTGATTTTAGATTTCAAACTTTGATACCCAATCACTACCAGTGGTGGATCAAATCTATCGTCGTATGTATAATATAGTAAATAATCAAGTTTTTTTATTAAATCTAATTTTAACTTAAGTAGTTTCTTGTCATCCTTGACATCCTAGTTATAAATCGATACATTAGAGTCTTAACTTTAATTTTATTACTATTAATACAAGAAGATTTGATTAAGGCAAGTAATGAAGAACAGAGAAGGTATCGAAACATAGTAAAGTATACAGTTTTTTTCTTGAGAAGGTATGGTTTGGTTAAAGAGCAAAGAAAAACTCTATTCTAATTTATATTCTTCAGAGACTCTCTTAACTTTTTATTTCTATGGATATATACAAGAAAATTAACATTTTTTTTTCGACAAATGGCAAGTGGTAATTGACTTCACTTGTGCAAAAAAACAGAAATTAAAAATAAGAAGAAAAAGAAAAGGAACGAGAAGAAGATGAATAAGCAGAAGTAGAAGATGCAAAAGCAGAAGAAGAAGATGCAGAAGAAGAAGATGCAGAAGAAAAAGCAGAATCAGAAGAAGCAGAGGAAGCAAATGAACCAGATTAAGCAGATGAAGCAGTTGAAGCAGAAGAAGAAAAAGATAAAGAAGACTAAGACTAAGAAGAAGAAGAATTAGAGGTCGAAGAAGATCAAGAAGACGAAGAAGAAGAGTTGTCTTAATATGATGAGAAGTTAAGACGATACGGATTAAAAATTTAATGAATTCACTGAATGAAAAGGGTAAACATATTTAAAAAATTATAATTTTTTTATTTTTTTATATCTATTCCTCGCTCACATTATTTTCTTCGTTTTGTGATGCATAAGACAGCAGATTTCACGAATGAAGCACCTTAGAAACATACTACCCCAAAAAATATCTGTAGAACTACCATAAAAACCATAGTAAGACAGGTGGCAATTGACTTCGCAAGAATTGTGCAAAGAAACTGGAATTGAACAGGCGGCACGTGTTCTAAAAGAAGAAGGAGGATAGAAGAAAAAAAAAAGGAACGAGAAAAAGCTAAAGAAGCAAAAGCAGAAAACGCAGAGGATGCAGAAGTAGCAGAAGAAGCAGAAGCAGAAGAAGAAGAAGACGCAAAAGAAGCAGAAGAAGAAGAAGAAAATGGAGAAGAAAAAGAAGCAGAAGAAGAAGTAGAAGAAGAAGCAGAAGAAGAAGAAGAAAAAGAGTAAGAAAACGAAGAGGAAGAAGTATAAAACGAAGAAGAAAAAGAAGACTTGAACGCTTCTGTAGTTTCTAGTATAGAAAAATTCAAAAATCAGTTCATTTTCCAACAATTTTACATTAAATGCTATATAACCTATTAATATTTATTTTAAATCTGTATATTTTGATATCTATATTAAAGATTTTTGTTAATTTAATTATATTTGAATAATTTTATATCATAATTGATTATTTTCTATAAAATTATAAACCATATATACCATAAAATAAACATATTACACTATATTTCTGATACAATATGATAATTAATCGTATATTTAATTTTATTAACTCTACCACCAAAAATTAATTAATAATATAGCTCCATAAATTTTATTAATTAATCAAGCAACAATAGATGATGATGTTATTGTATGCCAATGGAAAATAAAAGCTTAAATTTCCCATGAAATATTAGTTGGATATAATATACACTAAAAAAAATTAAAGTATTATTACAAATAACTGTAAAATTGTCATTTAATAAAGCGAGTTATCAATAAATATCGTAGAATGTAGAATATTAATTATTCTATATCGAGACCAAAGTCTTGTTGTCAAATCGAATTTTGGTTTTCCGTTAGAGGTGAAGATGCCACTACTATCACATCTTTTACACTTCCTTTACTGGAAGACATCTATTGATTGTGATTTTAGTGTAGTCTTCAGTCAGCGATTATGCTTTAAGCTCGCCGACGGATAACATATACCTTGTACTGCCGAGGCGCAAATACGCCGAAACCGGTCTACAATCTACAAGTTATGTTGTCCCTTCTAACTGCAAACTAAAATGGTTGGTTTAAATATCTGCTAGATATACCAACCTCGTTTGACTTTGAAGTCTAATTAAATACCCGTCGGGGCCCATAGCCCGGGAAGTAGTTGTTTCTTCTTAGTTAAATGGTCAATATCTTTGAAAATGTTTTTCAAAAGCGATATAGAATAATTAATATTCTACATTCTACGATATTTATTAAAAAAAATTACATTAATTATCTATCTATTAATATAATTATTATACCTTAACTTTTTATATCCATTTATTTTTGTAGATATCTGTATCGTAATCAAAATAAATTTTTACATACTCACAATCTGACCGGCGAATCTCATATCTTTGCACGGTGTATACAGAATTTGACGTAAACTATTTATCTTGTCGGATTTTAAAATAAGTTTTGCGTTATTTTTTTATCCACACCTTTGTCTTGGCTGTCATATCTCTCGACATTAAAACGCTAGGGGAATTTGTTCATATTTCTTTCACGGGACATTTCTTTTTACAAGCAAAATACTTTTGTTGGCATTTATGCTTTATACTGCTATATGTTTTTGCCTCTAATAAATATGCCAAAGCGGATTCCGGTAAACTAACCCAGACGAAGGTAAGCTTGCTACTTAAACACGGTTCTCTTGAGATGTTTTTGGTGGGTATGTAATATTTTACAAAACTTCCGTTTTATATGTTTTGGAAAGTATGTTTACAGAAATAATTAAAAATATAAAAAAAATCTTAATTGTTGTTGTATTTTAAGTAAGAAATTTCTTTTCTAAGATTCTAAAGAAAAAAAGTAAATCTAATATTGAGCTATAATTTGCGTTATTCAAATAATCTTTTGTCGGCTAATTTAGCAACAACTGAGATCGTATCTAGATTTGCTCATGCATTATTTTTCTTGACCTTTTTATTTTTTTACATAACAATTTTCTGGTAGTAACCAAAAAAGATCATCAAAAATATATAGAAAATAGAAAAGAAAAAATTTACCATTCCACAACTCCCCTTCTGGAGGGAGAATAAAGAAAAGCTGTGAGACCTCAATAAAAAATTTTCTAATGAAGAGTATGATAAAAAAGGCTAAATTGGGAAAAAAATGTGTTGTTTTCAGATGACATACTCTTTGGTGTAGAAATATGAATCCAAATAACCCAAAAAGACAAAGTGTGACCTTCAGCAAGACTTCCCCAACTCGGAACCCTTCTGGAGAAAAAAAGAAAAGCTCTATAAAACCTAAAGCAAGAATGTGTGTGCAAATTTAGTGGTAACAGATACACCTGCGATTTATAAGATCTATTGTGACTTCCATATTTTGCTGTAATTCTAATGTTTCCTTAGACTTATAGCAGCTCTTCTAATCCTATCTTTCTTAGAAATTTTAGTATATCGTTAGGCTTCAAGATTCCTAGGAGCGTCTTATATTGTCTTAGTATTTCTAGATCATTCCACACTTGGATTTTTCTCTATCTACTTATTTTCTTAGTTTTTCTAAGATTTTACAACTGCTGATTCCACAAAATGATTCTGGTACCAAGTATGGGGTTTTAGCCCCTTTTTTTGTCAGTTTATCTGCTGTTTCGTTTCCTTCTATTCCTATGTGTCCTGGATCTATAGGAGGGTAACAGTGTTATTTTGTCGTAGTGTATTTAATTTGCCTAAAAATTTCCAGACCATCTTTGAACTGATTATGTGTGAGTTCAGAGCTTTGATGTTTTAATGTCTGCTTGACTATCTGACATGATTACAATCTTTTGTCTACTATTGTTCCTCTCTATATTAAAATCTACACATCTTTTAATGGCATGGATTTATCCTGCTCCTTTATTTGTCTTGGAGCCATCTGTTTACCATTTTATGGCATTTTGGCTTACCTCCAATATGATGTCTTTGTCCCATTCAGATTTACTACCCAGTTTTGTAGTGAATATCCTCACAAAGTTCAATTTTTTTTGCATGTCAACTTGGGGCATTTCCCAAGTTTAATCAAATTGAAGTAAACGCAGTTAAAGCATAGCGAACCAATCTTCCAGTAGGTATCACATGTTTCGAAAGTGTTGGTATTTCAAAGATTCAAAACTTACAGTTTTAGACATACTTTAAAAACCACCAAACTTTAATCTTAATATTTAAAATTTGTGGCTAAATATCTGGAAAGCAACAAAATGGCAAATAACTGAGGCAATGATAAAGAAATACAGAAATACAGAAATACAGAAATAACTAAAATAATTAAAAGTATTGAAAACTTTATCTCTTTTATTAGTATTTTGTTCGAAGGACTCTAAAGGACTCCAAAAGACAAAAACTAAAATTGTGAGTAATTAAAATAATCTGATAGAATTCTTTGTCGGTCAATTTGGCAACAATTGATATCCCATCTAGATTTGCTCATATATTATTTTTCTTGACGTTCTTATTTTTTACATAAAAATTATCTGGTAGTTAATTTATTTGTAATAAATCTTACATACAGCAGCATATATTAAGCCAGATTTCCTTCAGATACAATTGAAATTATCGAACAGTGTTCGATAATATATTCCATGTATATGATTAAGATTATCACATACTGTATGGTGTCGCCTGATATGTGTGGGATAAGAACTATAAGAAGCCACTGCCCATGGTTCTTATATATAAATTTTATTCAACACAGTAGCTTTTTAATCTTTTAAAGGCGTAGTTAATATTTTCTGATTGGAAAATAGATTTTTATGATGCAAAGATGTTAAGAGTGGGTTTTATAAACTAAGAGAGTATCGGATTTTATTTGTTTGTTAATGTTGTCTATAAGAATTTTGTATCTATGAAGAGATTCCTGATGTGTGTCTGAAGATTCCAATTGTATGGTAGACAATTTTAAGATATTGGAGACGTTCTAACTTAATTAACTTGACAGACAAAGCCATAAAAAAAAGTTATTAAAACTTTAATTCATTTTGCCATAGAATCAATTAATATGTTTCAATTTTTCTTGTGTTATCTGGAACGAATCTCTAAATCATTTCCTCACTTATCTTCGTTTTTATTGTATATTTCATTTTCAGCCATCTAGCTTAACATAACTTCTCGTTGGGATTAATGTTTGGTGAGTTTTCAAATTTGTTTAGAACTTTTTTATCTTTAAAATACATGACTAGATCTTGAATCCTAATGAAAGATAGGTTCACTAACTGCTTTAACTTTTTTAAGTTTTCTAGACAAAAACATCGTTGTTTTGACTGGATCATCGAGTTAATTGAAGTCAACTTTTCATCCACACTTCTCCGCAGAAACTTTGATTGATTCTGCTGCACCAAAACGTATGTCTCATCTAAAACAAGAGATTTTTCAGTCCAATGAGAATATTTTTTTACCCAATGTAGTCATACTCTCGTTAGAAACTGTTTCTATTAAGGTCTCACTGCTTTCTTCCTACCTTCAGGAGGAGATTCTAGTTATGGATTCGTGAAGTTCCTCTTGATTACTTTTTAAGCCTTCCTGGAGGTCATACCTTATCTCTGGAAGTTGTATGATTTTTTTTAGTTGAATACTATTATTAATAATTAAAATTGGATATCTTAATTACATTAAAACTGTGTGCGTTTCCAGAATCTAAAAGCCATTATTCAAACAATTATGACGGATTAAGCTGCCTATCAAAACACAACCTTACACTAGCATTCAATATTGAATACATACGTATTTATACATCCTTGAATCGCTTTTGTAGATAAATCTAGAAGCTTTGTTTATTTTGACATAGTCGAATGGCTGGCATAAATCTTCTTCCTTTGAAATTACCCAACACTGAACTTAAATCTCATAGAAATGATTTAAATCCTTAATTGCCAACTATTCCCCGGCAAATTAGAAATGCTCGTGTGTTGGTAAGAGTGGTGGAAATTGTTAGTGTTCTGCTGGATTTCATCTAAAAAACGTTTAATTACATCAGGACTGGCCTGAAATGTAAAAAAAATTGAAGATATTCAAACTTACTATCTACGTTTTGGTAAAATTAATGCTATTTTTAATTGAGTACCGCTTTGCTTGATATAATTTTCTAATAATTATAGGGGGATAACTTATATATTTTCACATTGAATTGTTAACTTAAGATCCTGAATTAGGTATTTATGGGTAAAAAGAGTTCCAATTTAGTTAAATCGGCCAATTGAACAAATACCGAACTTGGTGTGCAAAAATTGATTTTTTCATATGTCGCGCCATTCTGTTAAAACCAGCTGTCGTCTTAGTACGAGTCTCTACTTCCTCATTAAAAAAAGTCGTTTCTTATGTCTCTCTAAAGCTCTTTATTAAAAGTTTGTAGCCTGATTTTAATCAAAATGATGGTCCAATGATATCATCACTACACAGTCAACATCGAACTGTCTCTCGCATTTAAAATGAAATTGCCTCATCAGAAATGATGTTTTTTGAGCTACATAACACCCTTTTGGAAATAAGTTTTTAATTTATCCTAGCGATAACAGCATTTTTAATTATATCGTCTATGACACCTATCTAATTTTTCCTTGTAAAATCCTTATCTGGTGCGCAGTTTCTAACAGGAATGTATCCTGATCTTTCGTGAGAAGAGTGGGGGTTGAAACTTTGAATAGGAATAACTGTCTCTCCAAATTCCTTTAGTTTATCCACGAACTTTATGCTAATGACTATATCATGTTTTGGTCAGACTCAACATCATACCATTACTCAAGAATGGCTGAAAATTTGCTTCGCAAACATGCCGTAGGATTTTTGGACTTTAGTGTCTTCAAAGGTTTATCATGGAGATTGGAAAGCCCAAGATGAAGAACAATTAAAAAGGAAAATATACGAACAACTGATCGAACTTCTGCATGCAGCTCTTTTGAACAAACTGCCTTCATACGGACTCTCGGAAAACCTTTGCACATGGATGTCCAACTTTCTCTTCAACAGGCACATCCAAGTTGCTGTAGATGGACATTCTTACAACCCCTACAAGATCAACGCTGGAGTTCCCCAAGGATCGGCTCTAGCTCCTACTCTATTCTTATTACATATTAATAATTTACTAGAAGTCAATAATAACCCGATACATGGTTTTTCAGATGATAGCAACCTACACTGTAGCAGAGCGCACAACCGTCCCATACCTCTAGATATTCTGGAAGAGGACAGAATATTCACAACGGCTTCTCTCAATCAAGATTTGAGAATTATAGACGAGTGGGGAAGAAAGAATCTTGTTAATTTCAACGCTTCCAAGACAAAGACATGTTGCCTATCCAACAAGAGGCAAACATGCGACTCATTCATTACAATCAACGATCAGACACTGGTAGCGGGCGACTCCATTACGCTGGTTGGTATAACGATCTCCCAGGACTTACTCTGGAACGAACATATTGCATCCATAGCAACTGCAGCAGGAAAGAAATTAGGCTTTCTGTTTAGAGCACGGAATAGTATATTCTGTAACAAGGTTAGAATAAAAATTCGATACGAGTGGAGAATTCCGAACACGAGCGTAGCGAGCGAGAGGAACCACGAGTAATCGAATTTTCATTCTAACCGTGTAACAGACTGTATTTTCTCCACGACCATGTAATAATTCTGTTTATTTAAATTGAAATATGTAGCAAAACAATTAGAACGTCGTACTGACAAACTGAGTGACAGTTTTGAAATTCGCAAGGCAATCTATGTTTTTTGTTGAGCAATTGCAGAATGTGATTCCGTCACTAGTTGTAGAATGGAAATACATGCAAAACACATAAGAAGCAAGTGTTTCAGAATGAATATTCTATCTCAAGAGTGAGAATGAACACTTTCTATTATTAAAAATGAAGTCGGAATTATTACATTCATTAATGGTCGAGGAGAAATATTTTTCTCCATCCAACTTGGCTACCCAAATACGGCCTAATCTTGAATACTGCTCGCAGGTATAGGGTTCGGCGGCTCCGTCAAGGCTCGGAGTTCTGGATGCAATACAGAGGAGGGCAGTTCGGCTAATAAACGACACCAGTATCACCAAAAACCTAGCCCCATTATCCCACTGAAGAGCAGTGGCTGATCTTTCCTTGTTTTACCGATACATAAACGGATTTTGCTCAGAAGAACTCCGCTCTATAATGCCTCCACTTGCCAGACCAGCCAGAGCAACGCGACGTGCCAACTCCATGCACCCTTATACTGTTCAGTGCCCGACATCGAGAACGGATCGATTCGATCGTTCCTTCATCCCCAGGGTCTCCAGATTGTAGAACTCCTTATCTCCCCACGTCTTCCCCACTCGTCATAACTTGCAGGCCTTTAAATCCCAAATTAATAAATTACATCTTATGGCCCAATAGATGTTCTCGGTACATTTGTATTTAGGTGTATACCTACGAGGACATTCTTAATAAAAAAAAGGATCTCATGAGAAAAAATCGTAAAAATTTGCGTTTGGTAGATAGAGCAAACTGAGCCTCTCCATATAATTCGATCGCTTTGTTGTTAAGTAATGAGTTATCACTTATGATAACTGCTTAGTGTATAAATAAATTTCTTCAGTAAAAAAATCCAATAAATCTTTCGTGTCAAAAGTTCTAGGATATACGTTTATAGAAACTTTTCTGAAGCCGTTTCTGAGTTATACAAGAAGAATGTTTAATTATACGTTTTCCTAGGGATTTTAAATTATGCTCAGGACTGTTTTGTCAGGCCTGGAGGAGTTTTGTTTAATCATACCACTACTCTTTTGCAGTAAAAATATATAGCGAAGTAAAATGATATAACAATTCATTTATTTTTTAAAAATATACACAATTCTATATTTTCTCCTTACATTTGTTGAGTATAAATATACTGACTAGTTGAATAAAATTTAAGATTTTTAAATTATTTTCTATTGGTTATCTGTTGTGAACAATTTAATTTGACGTTCCGTACAGAAATTCAATTACTTTTCAATTTCGATCGAAATATAAAAGCTTTGTTTATAGGAAACAGGGAAAATGTTTTTCCAATATTTTATTAAGGTCTGCCTCTATGTTAGGAATAGTAATAAGATTTTTATTGTTCTAATTTAACACAGTAGTTTTTCTTGTTAAAGTTTCATCAGAAATTTTACCAATTTAATATAATCGATAATGTTCTTTTAAACTTTTAAAGCGCTGCTTATTTTTTTTAAGTTAAAACTTTTTCTATAGATGTATAAGTATAAAATCTGCTTTTGCGATTCATGCTATAAAAAAATGTTCACATGCAAAAGTTGAGATGAGATTGTAACTTTTCTAACGCTCTTATGGGATCTCGATCTGATGTCATGATGGCTGTATAGTCAGCGAAGGTGGCGATTAATGTATTGTCGGTGGTTGGAACATCAGCAGTATATAGTAGGTAAAGGAAAGGACCAAGGACACTTCCTTTGGGGACACCTAATTTTATGGGTTGGTAGTTGCAAATTGACTAAGAAAAATAAACGTGTGATCGAAATTCGACATTTTTGTATCATAAACCCAAAAAAAACTAAAATATTGACAGGCTAATTTCATGGTGTCGGTTTTTCGTGGCGGTGTGCGCACTTTACCCTAATCATTTCTCCCTAACGCGACAAAAAAGTAAAACCACCGTATATAGACAAGAAATGTAGGATCACACTTACAAAAACTCGTTCTATGCCGCCGGTCTGCATCGTTGTCGCTCACCAGCAGCGTTGCCAACATAAAATTTCTGAAATCGGTAGATTGATACAAAGAAAAAGAAGTAGAAATCGATAGATTTAAAAAATGGCGATAAATTTAAAAAAGTGTTTATTTAATAATAAAGTTAAATTATTATGAAAAAAATTGTAACGGTATATCGGTAGATTAGGTTCTAAATCAGTAGATCTACAAAAAAATCGGTAAATTTGGTATCCCTGCTCACGAGTTCTCACAAAACTGCACAAAAAACGTCGGAACGAAATGTGGTATAAATATATTTTAAAAAAACTAAAAAACACGCTTTTATAAAGCATGTTTCTGAAAAACATCGAACTAAAAAGTTAAAAATAATTTTCAAAATAAAATTAAAACAAAAATAAATGAAAAATACTAGTATTATTGTAAAAAAATTGTAAAAAAAGCGTGGGCGCTGCATACCATATTTTCCGAATGTCAAGCGCCCACGCTTTTTTCACAATAATACTAGTATTTTTCATTTATTTTTGTTTTAATTTTATTTTGAAAATTATTTTTAACTTTTTAGTTCGATGTTTTTCAGAAACATGCTTTATAAAAGCGTGTTTTTTAGTTTTTTTAAACTATATTATTTATTTTTTACTTTTTAGTCCAATTTATTTTATTTCAATAGATTTGTTAATTTGCTGTGACGATTACAAGACCCTCACTTAATCATTATTCGTTTATTTAGTTGGAAATGCTTTGAAAGCGTGTTTTTTTGATTTCTCAAATTATATTTATTGTATTCATATTGTTGATGATTAAACATATTGTTTCAATCACTTGGAAAAAAAAATTATTATTGTGAAATCTAAAAAATTTTTAGATTAATTCTAAGACAATTTCATTCATATTGTTTATAATTAAACGTATTGTTTTCAGAACTTGGAAAAAAATTACTATTGTGAAATGTAAAGAATTGTTAGATTAATTCTAAGACAATTTCATTCATATCGTTTATAATTAAACGTATTGTTTATTACCCACTCCCGGCACGGGGAGGTAGTGACTAAAAATAACGATATGGGACTCACCCGAGGCAGAAGCCGCGGAGTGGAGAGTTACAAACAAACAAACAAACATACATACATACATACAGGTGAAGTTAATTAATAATAATAATAATAAGCGTGTTAAAAAAGATAACTTTTCGAGATATTCACAAAATAGTGTTTATTTCGAAAACTGTCAATATGACAGCTGTCATAATTTGACAGTTGATGTAAAATTTAATTCCAAACGAAAAAGTATTCCTGTGTTTTTTTAAAAAAACGATAACTTTTCGAGATATTCACAAAATAGTGTTTATTTCGAAAACTGTCAATATGACAGCTGTCATAATTTGACAGTTGATGTAAAAATTAATTCTAAACAAAAAAGTATTTTTGTGTTTTTTCAAAAAAACGATAGCTTTTCGAGATATAATTATATAACGGAGTGGAGAGTTACAAACAAACAAACAAACAAACATACATACATACATACATACAGGTGAAGTTAATAAAAGCGTGTTAATTAATAAAGAACTTTAAAGGCAGTAAGCAAAGTCATCCCAATTCTTGTCTAAAATTCCCATAGAGTTTTGAAAGCTGAGCTCGATTTGAATTTCGAATTTGTGTAGACGGATTTGGAAAGAATTTCATAAAACCATTTATTTGAAACTTAATACTTCTTTGTAATTCAAAATTTATTTTCTGTTGATTCGTAGTATTATATAAATTACATGCACATTTATAGATTAAAAAAGTTATATCAATGTTCTTGAGTCAAGTTTTTTATAGACTATAAATTTTTTATAGCTGATCATAAATGTACTTGTAACTGATATACCGGCATAGGGTTTAAGGTTTTTGTTAAAAAATTAAGGAAAATTAATGAGTTTTAAAAGCAATAATGACAATAATTATGGAATAACGAGGAGAGAACATTAATTTCGAAATTTACTCTTTCTCATTTGAATCGTAAATATTTTAATGATATAACTTTTGCAATTTAAATATTATTTATGATGTATGTTATATGAATAATTATTATTGTTTTATTGAAATGACTCGTATAATTAACTATTTTTTTTTTGTTTAATGAATTATATAAAATATATTATGTTATACATAAATCAAATAAAATAATAGACTTACGTCTTTCTTCGATTTTTCGTCTTTTTATGCTTTTGTTTTATTTTTTATTGTTTATCATTTTTATCATATTTTATTTTAGTTATTAGGTTTTTACTTGTTTTTATTAAATATCAACTGTGCCACCTTACGGTGGCGTCATAGTACTTAATTTAGTAAAAAATCTTGGTTTAAAAAAATGATATATTAACTGCGCTACATTGCAGTCGCGTCATAGTACTAAATTAAGTAGGAATTCTTCGTTTAAATATCTAAGATATTAACTGCGCCACCTTACGGTGGCGTTATATTACTTAATTTAGAAAAAAGTCTTGGCTTTTTTTCCGCAATTTTGTTTTTGTTTTCTGTCAAAATACAGGGAGATTTACCGGTTACCTATCCAACCTAGATGTCAAAGGGTTATGAGTTACATCAATTAACGTAAACTGCCATCTATTAGGAATTTGTAGAACTAAACAATAAATTAGGAGATATTGTCACTTTACCGTCGAAATACACAAAAATAAAAAATATATGTAATCAAACAAACAGAGTGTTATTTTTTTGACAGTCTTATACATAAAGTCCCTAATATAAATAACCTGGATGTGTGCGTGGTTAGAATTCCTAACTCTAAGCAAAGAATTATGGGACATGGATATAAGTATCCAATAATCAGCCTATACAAGGGCAATAGAAAACTACAGACACAATGTTTCGCTCTATTAGAGCCCATCAGTTCTGTTTTATTCAAAACAGTTTAGGTTAACTTTCGGGAAAGCGCTAAGGGTGAGGAGGCTCAGTTGTTTGTGTAAAAAACCATAAATTTGTGAAAAACTTTATTCCTTAAATACGAAATTTTTGGCGACTCGTTTTGCCTTTAGGAAAGAAGGTACACAGAAATAAGTTTTTTTTCATCACTCCGTGCGGAAAGCAATGCTTCCGTCAACGTTACGAAATACAAAACTTTTTATCCCTCCGTGCGGAAAGCACTGCATTCGACCATGCAGGACTGTGCGGAAAGCAATTAATGACCGAAACAAAATTGATAAGTGTTTCCAAATCAAAAATAAATGAGATAGAAAGTGAATTAAGAAAAATTGAGGATGAATTTTCTAATAGTTTTGCATCTGATAACGCGGTAGTAAATTCACCACGATATAATCAATCAAATGTTTCATTACTAAATACAGATTTTGTTGATTCTCAATTATTATCTAATATACTTAAGTTGAATAAAAAAACATGTGTCTATAGAATTAAGCAACTGTTCAAATATTACATTTAACGTATTTAACAAAGATTCATAACTAAACATAATTTTGTAGTAAAAAAGTGTTTTTTTTTAAATGTTATAATTTCTCAACTCTAAAAATTTTTGTTTTAATGGGGGATCCGCCTCCCCCAACCCTTCTTCAGCGCCTTCGCGATGCAGGCGGATCAAACCTAATACTACTTTTATTATCTTTTTTCCTTTTATTTTAGACAAATTCAAGAGCTTTCCTCACGGAATGATAAAAAATAGAATACGCAACTCGTGCTTTTTATCTCGTGATGGGATCACCTGCTTTCCGCACTCGTTACGTAATGTAATATTTTAAATTCTTATTGTTTTTATACTTACACAGGAAAGTGTTCAATATTTAAGATTATTATTGTATTATTATTAAATTAAATATAAAGAGATATTTAATAGACTTTTTACTTCTTTATCTGATTACATTGACTTCTTCTGACATCCTGTATTATACCGCTAAGTCTATCAATCACCAGTAATGCAACTGTATATATGAAGAAAAAAAAATGAAAATAAAAACCCAACAACAACTGGAATTCGGTGGTAAAATATTGTTTTTATTTTGAAGTAGAGAACAAATAATCAATCTTTCACACATGAAGAGACGTGTATATCCAGCAGTTAAATTAATCATTCGATTTACAGAGAGAAATATACGGGTTTGTATGCTGAAGTTACTTCATGCTTAAATATTTCTTCGCGACAGACTAGCTTTGCCTGTAGTGTATATACGGATTTGTGAAAAGAAAATCGAATTTACTATAAGGATTACCAGGAAACCAGAAAAAATTATTTAATGAAAGTAAAAACAAAAAAAGTAGTCAATATAACATTTTTAACTGATAAGATAAATTAGTTTGAAAAATGTAAGTTTATATTAATGTTGGAAAAAGTTCATAGTCTGACACATAGATGGTAGTATTATTATTAGATAGCACCAGAGTGTATTAGATACCTATATAAACTAAACATTAACATATAGTTAAAAGTAAGGCTTGGCTTGGTGAACATTATTTGGATTTTACTTCTACACTATAGAAATCAACCGTTGAAAAGGTTAAGGGCACCAAGGTTAAACAAAGGTTAAGGGCACCAAGCACAAACTACACAAATAAAATCCAAACTTTAATCGGCAGTGTTTATTTAATCTTATATTAGTTAATTTTTGCAGAGAGGCTGAATTGATTCCGTAACACTGAGTCTAGCTTTCTCTGTTAATTCATTCTGTTATGGGTTTCCTTATTTTTTGATTTTGGGAGGTTCTTTATTTTCTTCCCTAGGAAAACTGTTTTTGCTTTCTCAGAATTGAACTGCTTAATTTTTTAATCCCTCTTCAGGAATCTTCTAGTGGTATTAAATATTATGGATCTTCTAACGGCCTCCTCGAAAAATCTGGATTTACCTTTGTAAGCAAGGAAGTATTTTTAAAGTTGATGATTGCTTTAAAGCAAATATCAAACAAAGGACGTGGTAGAATTATAAAATGACTACTCGTCTTCCACCTCAACCGGTGCGTTAATGCACTCCAAACGGATAAATTAAGAACTACTTTACCGCAAATTTTTACTTTACCGATCACCCAGCGTCCATCACGTTGCCAAACTTAAAAGAAAACACGTGATTAAAATGAAATGAATAGCTAACTAGTAAATTAGATAAAATAATAGAAAAAAAAGGTCCTTAATGTAACAATTTTCTATACAAACAATGTATCTTAAATTTTACTTCAATCAACGGACACTACATGTAAAATTTGTTAAAATAATCATCTCAATTTTGTTACATCCAATAAAAAATTACCAAATAGCACTTGGAATATTAAATAACTTTCTGATACTCAGCTTCTATAATTTTATCTCATCTTAAACTAAAGGCCTTCGAGCTAGATAATCTTACAAACCTGTAATTACTGATATTACAAAAGACCCAAACCAGTAACAGCTACACGTGCTGAAACTACTAAAATTCAATTTTTCTACTACACAAACACGTATCTACATCATAATCTATTGAAAAGTTTTACTTACTTATTTATAAAACATGAAAAAACGAATTGTGCTTTAAATTTTTTAGAGATGAATAAATACTTTAAATTGAACAATTCAACAGACAGACGGATGTACAATCAAGCAACTAAAAATTCAATCGAGTTGAAATAGATGGCGAAATTTTTGTAATTTAAGAACAGGCGTCCAATTAGTCAGAAGCCTTTTGTACCACTGTCAATTAAATTTGTTCCGCTGGACTCTTTTGTCGGATTGTCGTTGTCTGTATCAATATTGTTGCACGATTTCAATACAGGGGCGTACTAAAAAAAATCATAAATAATACGAATGATATATTTTTTTATAATTCACGTTCACAAAGTTTCCATTTGGACACTAAAAACAGTATCGAAATAGATTCATTGTAACACTGTTTTGGTAACTTTTTGTTTTACACAATTGGTTGCACTGCACTGATTGTCAACGAAAGAGTTCAGGTAGTAAATCAAGAAGTATGTTGTAGTAAATTATTAACTACATTATTAACGATATTGCGAAATTCAGAATATTTTATACAAATTTGACAAACATTCAAATTAAAAATCATTAAAACTGTCAAGTGTCAAAAGTGTCAAGATTGCCAACATAAATAAATATTTCGAAAAACTCTTATTTTATTTATATTTTTATACTTTTAAAAGTTCATTATGAACAATAGTATGTAACACTCGAATTACAATGACAGTTTGTAGTACTCGTTCTTTGCGAAACTCACCGCTTCGCGGTTCGTTTCACAAACTGCACTCGTACTACGAAACTTGTCATTGTAACACTTGTATTACAATATACTATTGTATATCTTGAATATAAAACAACGAGATTTAGCACTAATATTTAACATCCATTAAAAATTTTTAAAATTTGCTTAAAAAAATATTTTCAAAATAATTTAAAAACATTTTTTTTTGAAAGAAAATATAATAATATGTGCAGTTCAGCGCAATATAATCTTATTGTATGTAACGCGTGGCTCGTTCGGTTCGTTCTTTCAGTTTTTCGGAGTTCCTACATCTCAGAGTTCAAGTTACTGTTTTTATTGAGTTTATCAAAGCCGAGGTTGTATTTTTTAGTTTGATTTTTAAATGAATACACTTCTTAACATTGTAGTGAAGTTTAATTTTAATATCTTAACAATCTTCATAAATATTTCTATAAAAGTTCAAAGTGACAGAATTTTAATAAGTATACTTTATTAAAGTTCCTATTTTCTAAACACGCCAGTTTTATGAGTTTAATGAATAATTTAAGAATCTGTATAAATTTTTGTATGTCGTAAAAAATAATATTTGAAATAGCGTTAAAAATATAGGAATTAGAAAATAAAGGTAAAAAAAATATTGGGATGTTTCTGTTCAATTTGATAAATGTTTGGTAAACAGTAAAATGTCAACAAACTGGATTGTTTTTTGAAGTTATAATTCTATTTATGCTCTGGATTTGTGTGGGGTTAAATGGCAAAAATCATTAGATATGTAATGGTTTGAGTAAGAGAGAGACAGAAACACATATAAGGTATCAGTACATTGAAAAGAGATAGATATACAAAAAACAATCTGAGCTAATGTTTTGGAATATCATAGTGACGTATTACATTGTGTTTGACAGATTACTTTATAATTCTGTCACGTAAGTAAACATATAAAGTTTAGTATTTTATATTAATAATATATTAATCATAATATTCAGTAATGAGTATTGTACTGTAGTAGTCCATACTACCGTCACATGGTTGCATTATATTTTGCACAATGGGGTTTTGTAAACACTTTTTTTGTACATTGATCGTTTTACTGTTTAGTTCTCGTGTTTGAAGTAAGGACACACATCAACTGGTCTTATTTATTTAATTGAATACCTACAGTTAATTAAAGAAAAATATTTGTACTTGCCTGTGTTTGTAGTTATTAAGTTTTATTAGTTAACAGTAATGCCATTGATATATATTTGATGGCGCCGAGTGATGATGATATAAATGTGAAAATTACATGCGCGAGTTGTAAACTATCTCTAAAAGGCAAATTAAAATGTACCAAATGTGAAAAACAGTATCATCCTGCTTGCCTAGTTCGTCTAAGAGGCGCAAAAGTGGTTGGTAAAAATTTAATCATCTGTCCATCATGTGCTGAAACTGAAAAGCGTCCATGCGTCATAATATAAAATACAGTGTTATTTATTTGGTCGAGCACTTTCTTTTAACAGAAGAGGTTCAGCATCTAAGTGTCTTTGGTTATGACCCGAGCTCTTATTTTTGTCGTGTACAGAATAAACGTGGTGGAGCTATGATTTTGGCAAAACATGGTATGGAGGTAAATCCTTTAAAAAAACACCTGGTACTTAAGACGGACCTCGTCTCCCGGAAATGTTATGCAAATTTGATACAAAATCAGTGTGTACTCGGTACTAGGAGGTTTTTAAGGTCGCTGAACACGAATATCATATAATGATTTTGCTAAATCATTCGCATAAAAATTTATGAATCCGGGCGCGTGCATAGAAGTATAACTTCTGCCGGCAGTCCCACTGACTGCCACACCCTTTTTTTATATTTTATAAAAATTGTGGCGTTAGAGATTTGATTATTATAGGGAAAAGTGGCAGAATTGACACGATTTTTGTCTATAACATAGATGTCGTTACTGTTTCCTACATAAATCAGTTCTATAGATTTCATGAATAATTAGAATATATTTTTTTATATGTAATCATCAAAACATTGCAAACATAAAATGCTTAAAACCTGTATTTTTCTATATTCTTACGATTATATCTAACTGTCACTAATTTTGGACTCAGTATTAGGTTAACTGTTTCCCCATCTCTTTAGAGGTTTTCCTAGGAGGCGCTTTCTTATTGGTGTTTCTAGCAGCACTATTTTCACTAATATGTTTTCCTTCATTCTTTATTTATAATTTGTCTTCTTCTTTGTATTCTCAATCTTACGACATCTTGTACTCCAATTGCTTTTTACGTATTTGATCTTCTCTAACCATGCCTAATCTTGCCTGTTATAGTTATCAGCACCTTCATCTCAGTAAATCTTTACATACTTTTGTTCCATCTCCTTAGTGGCTTTCCTGGGAGGCACTTACCTATTGGTTTTTCTACTAGCAATTTAGCTTATCGTTTTTCTTTCATTCTTCCCATATTATGTTTACTTTCTACTACCAATATCACTACATCTTGCAACCAACATTGCTGTCTTAACGTCTATATTCTTGATTTGATCCAGTCTAATCTTGCCAGATCTTGCCAGTTATAGTTATCAGCACCTTCATCTCCGCAAATCTTAGCATACTTTTACCCCATTTCTTTAGTAGTCTTCCTGGGAGGCGCTTTTCTGTTGGTGTTTATACTAGCACTATTTTTACTAATTTGTTTTCCTTTATTCTTCGTATATATTTTATATTCTTCTTTGTTTTCCTAATCTCACAAAATCTTGTACCCCAATTGCTGTCTTAAGTCTATATTCCTGATTTGATCTTGTCTAATCTTGCCTATTTTAGTTACCAGTACCTTCATCTCAGCAAATTTTAGCGTACTTTTGCCCTATTTTTTTAGTGGTCTTCGTAGGAGGCGCTTTCTTGTTGATTTTTCTACTAGCGGTATTTTCGCTAATCTGTTTTCCTTCATTATTTGTTTATGATTTAGTTTTCTTCTTTATATTCCCAATCTCACCACATCTTATACCCCACATTGCTGTCTTACGTCTATGTTACTGATTTCATCTTCTCTAATTTTGATCTTCTCTAATCTTGCCCCATCTTGCTGTTATAGTTATCAGCATCTTCATCTCAGCAAATTTTAGCATACTTTTGCCCCATCTTCTTAGTGATTTTCCTGGGAGGCACTTTCCTGCTGGTTTTTCTACTAGCTTTATTTTTACTAATCTATTTTCTTTTATTCTTCTTATATAATTTTGTCTTCCAGTTTAGACTATATCTTGTACCTCACATTGCTGTCTTGATTTGATTCTGTCTAATCTTACCTAATCTGATTTGATTCTGTCTAATCTTGCCTGTTATAGTTATCAGCACCTTCATCTCAGCAAATCTTAGCATCCATTTGCCGCATCTCTTCAGTGGTCTTCCTGGAAGGCGCTTGCTGCTAGCGCTATTTTCGCTAATATGTTTATCTTCATTCTTTGTATATGATTTTGTCTTCTTCTTGCTATTCCTAATCTCACTACACCACATTGCTGTCTTACGTCTATGTCCTTGATTTGATCTTGCCTAATCTTGACTATTGTAATTATCAGCACTTTTATCTCAGCAAATCTTAACGTACCTTCTTTTGCCCCATCTCTTTAGTGGCCTTCTTGGAAAGTGCTTTCCTGTTGGTTTTTTTACTAGCACTAGTTTCACTAATCTATTGTTATTCATGCTCCGTACATGATCTTTTTCGTATTCCCAATCTCACCACATCTTGTAGACCATATTGCTGTGTTATGTCTATGTTCCTCATTTGATCTTATCTAATCCTGCCTGTTTTAATTATCAGCACTTTTATCTCAGCAAATCCTAACTTAGTTTTGCCCCATCTCTTTAGTAGTCTTCCTGGGAGGCGCTTTTCTATTGGTGTTTCTACTTGCACTAGTTTCACTAATAGGTTGTTTTTTATGTTTCGTATATGATTTTGTCTTCTTCTTTGTATTCCCAATCTCACTACATCTTGTACACCAGATTACGTCTATGGTCCTGATTTTATCTTTTATAATCTTGCCTGTTATAGTTATCATCAGTTTTGCTTCGTTTCCTCTCGAGCTTCTATTCCGTAGGTTAGTATTGGTTTAAACATGTTTTAAATTTTATAATTTTTTAGGTTGTAGAAAATTTTGGTCTAAACTATCTTATTTATTCGGTGTAATTGAATTTTTTTAAATTTTGTTTAAAAGTTTATAGATAAACATAAAAATCGACGCCTATGATTGACTTGTCGTTCAAAATCCATTGAAGAAGTAGAACTCATATATCTGTCCAACGATAAATAGAATCATTATATCACGATTCCGTTTGGACACTATTAAACAGGATGATAAAGTAGAAACTAAGTTTTATGATCATTTAACGTCAGATAGAGGCAACTTCTGTAAGAACATACAAAAATTATTTCACAAACAACACTTTGTTACCGTATGTTTTTATAAGATGTAACAGATGGTTGATTTCGTTCATTTTTTTACATTATACTAAGAAAAATAAACAGTTTGAAGTATTTATTTAAAAGAAGGTTAAAAATGAGTACGATTAAAAGTAATATAATTTTATTTTAATTGGGAATAAAGTTCTATAAATACTTTTGGATAAGTCGACCTATTCTACATTTTAAAACAAACTTACGATTTATTGCTAATAAAACACTAAATAAATATTTTCCTTAACAAAATGAAAAACAATATGCATCATATTCGTTTTATTCAATGTTTAAATATAATTAATAACACAGGAAATGTATAATGAGTATAATAAAAACATATGACTGGCATACGATACACATCTAAACACCATATGCAATATTTTTTTTAATTACAGCCATCCATATTTTTAAAAGCGTGTAAATACACCATTATCTTTTTTTTCGAATCCATTCTATTATAACCGAAGATTTATTAGCATAATCTAAACTAAAGAGAGCATTAAAACATACAAAGTAAACTTCAATAAATTAAAAAAAAAAACGAGATAAGGAAATGTGCCACTGGAAACTCCGTAAACAAACCTTTAAATAGCCATGCTTTAGTGGCAGAGTAGTAAATTCGGGCAAACAAACTACAACTCTTTACAAGAGTCCTTCTAAGTTTATTTTTCCCATGAAAGCTTTAAAAGTCTCAAGTAATATATCTTCGGAAATTTCTACATGAATCTTTGTGAAAATGTACATATATTCTCAAGTTTTTACTAACTGAATTTAACCAATTTAAAATAAGAATAAGAATGGAGAAGTAATCCAGAGCAAACTTGCTGTTATCGATTTATATCAAACTTTTAAACAAATTTTAGTATTATTCACTAAAAATTATACAGATTCAAAAAAAAAATGTTGTGTTAATGACTCCTTAATAACTTTAATGAACATTTCACAAGCTGTAATTGTATAGATATCAATTAAATATATTGTTTTTTTAATGACTCATTATTACCTCATGAAAATGTTAATAAACATATCACAAGCTGTAAGCGGATATAGATACCAATTGCCCAATTTAATAATAATGTTTGTGAAATGTTCATTAAATTTTTTTATTGCCTTAATGAGTCATTAACATTGTAATACACTATTAAATCCTATGATTTTCTTAGATGATCCTGAAGATGGTTTCTTGCGAAACTAGTTTGTTTACTTAGCTTTATTAAATTTTGTTACTTATTGATTTTCCTTTATATGTAATTGAAATGTAATTTATGGAGTAGTTTTTATTCGGAAAAATCAGTAAGGCTTGTTGAAATAGTGCAAAAATCATGAAAATTGAAAAAATCGCGGAAAATTGGAAAGAATCGTGAAATATTGAAAAAAATCTTGTAAAATCGAAAAACGGTAAAAATTATAAGAAGGGTGAAAAAATCATTAAAAAAATACAGAAATATTTAAAAAATTTAAAAATTAACGAAAATCTAGACAAATGTTAAACAAAAAATAGTGAAAAATTTAAAAAGAAAACTGGAAAATTGTTAAATGTTCTTAAAAAATAATGAAAAATTGGATAAATCCTAAAAACGACAAAAAAAATCTTAAAAAATAGTTACAAGTTTGAAATTTACGAAAAATTGGGAAAATAATAAAATAGTTTATTTCCTAACTAGTGCGCAAAGTAAGTCTCGTTCGCACGCTGGCTGCAGTTGACCGAACGACGCGAAGCGGAGTTCGGGCAGCAGTCGAGTGCGAACAAGACACTTTGCGCGAGAGTTAGGAACAATATTTTTTCTACGAGCGAGAACATTTATAAAAATAAAAAAGTAGACAATCAATTTAAAAAATTATATTCATAACAAAATACTAAGCAACAACTATATAACAAAAACTAATTATTTCATTTAATTATTATTAACTATATTAAAAGTAAATGAACAATGTGAAGCATTATGCAAGGTTAATGCTGAAGATGCGGTTCCTTTAATGGAGGAAATAACTTGTCTTGTATTGTTTTTGTAGGTTTCGTCGGTGCCAGTTGGAGTTGAAATAATATAAACGATTTTCAGCAATATCTGGTGAATTTAGAACATTGTTATGGTGGGTCTCGACGTTTGTTGAAGTACTGCTAGTAGTGGTGGTACTACATGACATCTGCAAAATTTTGTTTGACATTTCTTTCTTATTTTTTAATGACTCCTCCAAATATTCTTCCGCCACAGCTGTGGATTTCCAACCACCGAGACGTTTGATATTAGTAATTTGTTCTCCATTATCAGCTAATATTGTCGCCCAACTGCGGCGGAAACTATGACCTGTGTATAGCTCTGGGTTGTGTAAGCCCAGAAAAGCCGCTATTTCAGATGGCATTTTGCCGAATGTGTTTATTCCGACACACTGACTGTACACTTGCCGTTTTTATAATACACAAAGAAACGCCGATGTGTAGTAATATGAGGCCGAATATTTAAATATTTACGATATAATTGCAGGTATATTCCATTATTGGCTTCAGATGTAATCACAATTTCTGGCAGTATGATTTTTTGAGTCTCTAATCTTAACTAGAATTAAATTCTGTTTATCTTCTATATCGTCTAAAGTTATTTTTGTCAACTCTTCACGGCGACAAGCACCTGCTAAGCCGAAGATTGTAGCAACTTTTACCATAAGATAAGTTTCGTTGGGAGCTTCTTCCATGAATTTGGTATCTCTTCTTGAGTAAACACTTTAGATTTTTTAGGCATGTACCCTAAATTTTGTCTCTTTAAAAAGGCGGTCAGTTTAAAATATTTTCCAATGTCCAAATTTAACTTGATTTTACACATAGTTTTCAGAACCGAATACTTGGACCATAGCGTTGGGGGCTTATATTTTTCCGACTGTTCCGATAAATAGGCTAAGAATACTTCTTCCCTAAAGAGCTTCACTTTATTTATATCACACCATTTGATAAATTCTGCATATTGCTTTTCATATTTTTGGGACGACCTTTGGAGTATTAGACTATTGCAGGTATCCGCGGCTTTGTCTAAAATATGAACCGGTATTTCCTCATTTTCTTCTGCTAGGTACTTTGTTAATCAAAATTAAACCTTGTCAGCACTAGTGCGCAAAATAACGTCTTGTCCGCACTAGTGCGCAAAATTACGTCTTGTCTGCACTAGTGTGCAAAATTACCTATTTTGCGCTCGTAGAAAAAAACATTAAAAAATGAAATAATGATGTCTGAAATGTGTCAACTCTTTATTTATTTTTTCTTTCTGTGTAAATTTCATTTTGCTTCATTTTTAGTGTAAATAAGTTCTAGTTCTTTTTTTATAATAATGAAAATTATGTGCTAATTTAAACAAGCTACCAAATAATAAATTTTCTCAGATCAAAAATACTTATTTCCGGCACGTAAATAGGTAATCATTCAATTATTTTAAACCTTAATTATAAATTTCGAACTAGAGATAAAAAAGGTTTACAGTTGCAGATGTCTCAATTGGCAATTAGAGCTTTTAACTTTTTCCAATAAGATAAATAGCTCTTTGTAATTTTGTGAAAATTATAAGAAAGTTGTTCAGTACTTAATTGCAAATAAATTACAAAATTGTACAATATTCAATTAAATTAATAACAAGATAAAGCTACACCTGTTATTCTTACTTTTTTTTGTTATATTTGGTTATTGAATTTTCCGATAATGCAATTTTTCTTTATAATAAGAAAAATTGCAATATTCATAGAGTTTATATATACCTAGTGCATATCCTTCGTTAAATCTGAAGAATCTTTCTACGTGGCTCGTTATCAAAGCAAATCGCGAACAACATTAAAAAGCAATAAAAAACTTTTCAATATTTTTACTGAAAATCCTCTTTCACAAATAAGAGGCACCTTTCCAAGCCAGAGGCTTGCCAAACAGGATAAGAAAATTGGTTTAAATAAATTTTATTGTGTAGTTCAGAATATTTATTTTCATTATTGTATTTCCTCACTTAACAAATGTTCCAAAATTTGTTTATTTAAAAAAAGTAAAATTGCGTACTTATTTAATAAAATCTATAAAACCGATTTTTAAACCTTTCTACGGTTTCTTCTTTTAAAAAGCCATAGAAAAACGTTTCAATATTTTCACAGAAAATCCTCTCTCACAAATAAGAGGCACCTTTCCAAGTTAGATGCTTGCCAAACAGGATCAGAAAATTGGTTTAGATATTCTTCATTTTGTAGTTCAGAACATTTATTTTCATTACACTATTTTATCTTACTTAACAAGTGGAAAATAAGTTCAAACATTTATTTATTTGTAAAAAAAAACAGTAAACAATGCTTATAACTGTATATATGTTTACAATAGATTATACTAAAAGGCGTTTTAGACTATCCAATTTCTTGCACAAGAAATATCGTACAAGATAAATTGGATAGTTTAAAAAAAAAAGATTTAAAATTTTTCTTTTATCCCTATTAAATCTAAGCCACTGCTATATAACTGAAGGTTGTTATTTTTGTTTCAGTGTTGGGAGAACTGCGAACTTCTTCAATCAAATTTTCAAGTGTGGGGTGCCATGTGCGAAGAGAAGGAAATATGTGTAAGTATTTTTATTTATTTTCACAACAATCTCATTAATCACTTGCAACATATTGAAACCTCTTGCTCGAGAATTCAGACTGATTGAAAGGCGTAAAACGAACAGAACGGGTGTGACTAATAATAACTTTTGTTTACAATTAAAAAAAAATAGCTTTAAAATTGACAAAACTAGAATTTTGGATAAAACAAAAAGGAGATTTGTAACATTTAAAATAGTTCAGATTGCTCTCAAGACCATAATTGGAAAGATAAAGAAGAAAGTTCCATAGGGACCAGAAAATATTGGTAAATGTCGAAATAATGATTAAAACACATTAGCTGGAATTCTATATAACTATACGTATACGTACGAATATATAGGTGCCATTCTATAAAACCTGTCTACCGGTCTCCTAACCGAATACAAATATAAAAGAGTCACTTAAGTTTAATGTTACATTTGTCGATTTTATTAACGACATATAAGTGCTAAAGAAGAAGTCTTCCATTCGAGATGATTATGATTATTATGATTAAAAACTCCTACTAACCGCTAGACATTCGTGGCCGAATGGTTAAAGGCGCTATCGACAATAGATAGAGTTTAGAGTTCTTCCAGATGTGACATTTTTTCAATTACGAACTAGATATCAAAATTTCTTATTGAAATATAGGAAGAAGAAGAAGAAGAATATAGAGGGATGTGGTGTTGGTGGGTGTGTAAGATGTATGGACTTTGTTGTAGGACTTCTGTATGTCCTCTTCAGGGAGTGGATGGGAAGGTTTGTATCAGTCGCCGGTCCGGCTCTCACCATCTTCTCCATCTTGTAGCACGTTGGTGTTGCTTCCTCTGTTGCTCCGGTGTTTTCTGGTTCCAAAGCTCCTTGAACGTGCCTAAACCGTTAATATTCTTTTGTCTTTGGTGTTAGTGTAAGTGATGTGTGGAGTGTAACCAACGTGGTGCAATCTGGGTGTGGGAGATTGACGCTGCGGCGTGTTTCCTCCGTCGTGAGGCCACCCATTTGGCAAGGACGAAGGGAACCACAGAAACCTTCGCAGAGGAGTTATTTTTTTTTGTCTATTTAGTGTCGTGGTGGTCTCCATCCGACCATCATGTTCCCATCTATCTGTAGGAGAGAGGATTTTCATCAAGGAGGTCTTAGAGAGGGAAGGGGATCTTGATTTTCGGAACTCTTGATCTTCTTTGGAGTCCTCTCAATTCCATTAGGCTGTGATGTTCGTTCTCTGTAGACTCCGAGCGACGTAGCGTTTTGTAGCGTCCGAAATCGAGAGGGGGGAGGCAGTATATTTGTGTTCTGGTAGACAAGGCGGCTTGGGTAAAGGTATTGTAAGTTTTTGGCTTTGCTTTGCGTATGGTTGGTGTCTCGGTGGAGTCTTTGAGGAAGGGCACAGTATGGCACGCACTTTTAATAAAAAAGTATATATAAACGTTTTATAACTGTGGAATAGGGTTTTGGTGTTAAATCTTTCGAGTCTACCATCCAGGACACCTAGGAGCGACGCTCGTCTTTTTATTTTGTTGATTGTAAGTTCAACATCGGCGTCTCACCTGAGTGTTCGAGTAAATCGCACGCCCAAGTAGGTCACCTGATCTTGAGGAACGAGCTGTTCCCCCTATAGTGACAGGTTGTGAAATATGATATAATACAACCAATATATAAAAAAATGCGTCGTGAAATAATCGAATTATTAATTTAGGAATTTTATATTTAGTGATTTTTATTTTGACATGATTAAGCTTTGGTCATAAAGTCACTGTCATGTTTAATTTAAATTGGTATACCGGTTTAAAATTCGTTAGTAATCGAATATAACAGTGCGATATAATGCGGACATTGTATCCTCTCGAATAATGGAACATTCACGTTGGTGTTTGTAATGAGGAATTGTCATGCGAAGAGATGTTACAGAGACGGACAAATTTTAATTCTTATCCGAAATTTTGTTTATAAATTACACTTTTTTTATTATAATTTCCTAAATTAGTTTAAAAAACTTCTTAATATTTTAATTCTTGAATATCTCTTTTCTTGTTTGGTCTGTGATTGAAACTGTTATCGTTTATTTAACTGTTACAGATTCTTAAATATTAAGTACAAACATTTGGAGAGTATAACCGAAAAAAAAAAATTATACAATTGCAGCTAAACTCACAGAAAGCTGTAAAATAAAATTGAAAAGAAAGAAGGGATAAAAAGAGTTTAAAGCAAAAAGTTACCCTACTTTTTATAATCTTTATTTAATGAAATGCTGTTCGTCTGCCTCGCTAAAACTTGAGAATGGCTGAACTGATTTGTCTAATTTTGATCTTGTTTAGGGAAAGTTTAAATGGCAAAAAAATAATAAGTAAAGGAAAATACTAAACCGAGAATTTGACTTTCCAATAGAATTATTGAATTCCATAAATTCCTAATAGATAACGGTGTTGCTATGGTCCACAAATAAGAATAAAAAAATATTATCTATAAAAAGGCGCGAGTATCACCAGTTGACGGAATATATTCCCGCAAGTTTGAATTCTCTATATATGATGTTTAAGCTTCATTATTCTATAGATTTAAAAGTTTATAAACTGAAGAGTAATAAATAGCGGTTTAACGTGCACTGATATCCGTAATATCCGCACTACCCAGAAAGTTGAGCTCGTTTCACATTTTTACATGGCAATAATACAACAATAACTATTTATACATTATCGTTAAAAGTACAATAAGGACTAAAATCATTTACTATGCTGTTATCTGTGACTATAATTTTTTTTACTTGACTCATTTACAAAAAGAGTGTTATAAGTTTGACCTCTCTCTCTGTCTGTTTCTCTGTTTATCTGTCTGTCTGTTGTATGTGCGTCAATGTGTGTCTGTCTGTCTGTGTGTATGTGTGTCTATGTGTATCTGTCTGTCTACGAGTGTCTGTCTTCTGTCTTTCTTTCTATGTGTATGTCTGTGTGTGTGTGTGTGTGTCCGTTTGTCTATGCTTCCGTAGCTCCTGAATAAATGAAGATTAATGTTCTTAATCAATATTTTTGTTTTAAAAAGTGTAAATAACTTTAATATTGTAAATTCAAACATCTGAATCCAACCCTGTTCTAAAAGAACTGATATGGTGTTATTGGAATTATTGATTCCATTTTAACATACTGATTAGGTGTTTTGTCCACTTTGTTCGTATTTTAAGTACTGTTTTTGTAAAGTCATTGAAAGATGGCATATGTTTGGATAAAGAAAAAGAGGTACAGTGTACTATTCAATAGCGAATACAATTCGATTATTATTCCAGTTGGATCTTATTCAAAGCTAACAGTTCTTAATTAAGTTTTTAAGTGATTAATTAAAATAAACTTGACAAAATTTGTTTATTTGATGAGAAATGATTGATGATATTTTGACTGACAAGATCCATTAAATACGAGAATAAGTATCGTTGTAATGAAAGTTTCTTTATTTAAGTTTATAGGTATCAGAAGGTTTTAGTTTATAAAATATTTTATCTTGATAAAGGTTATTTTAGAATGAGAATAAAAATTTTGATGGCGCAATTATTTAATATCGAATTTATAAGAATTTATAGAGATTGATCTATCAGAAAACTACAAAATACAGTAGAGTCACGTTATAAACCCGTTCACAGGGGTGTAGGGTGTAGGGGAATATAATTCTAAGAATTTGTGTATCCCACACTTTAGCACAGGCACCGGTCGTCAGTTGAATTTCCCCTACTTTTTAAGCGTGTACCTAAATTAAAAAATAAATAGCAATTGTATGATAAATTAACGCTGAATTTATTCTAATAACGATGCGGTCTCATATCGAGAGACTTAAATAAAAAAATTTCACCTTATGGAGGGGGAAGGTCTACTGTAAAAGTTCTAGTCGACGGACTCATAACGAGCGGGCTTATAACGAGACTTGACCAGTCGAGTTGCGTTATGAACTCGCTCACAGGGGTGTAGGGGAATATAATTCTAAGAATTTGTGTACCCCCACACTTTAGCACAGGCAACAGTCGTCATTTGAATTTCCCCTACTTTTTAAGCGTGTACCTACCTAAATTAAAAAATAAATAGCATTTATATGATAAATTAACGCTGAATTTATTCTAATAACGATGCGGTCTCATATCGAGAGACTGAAATAATTTTTTTTTCACCTTATGGAGGGGGAAGGTCTTCTGTGAAAGTCCCAGTCGACGGGCTTATAACGAGACTCGACTGTATGTCGAATATTTAATAAACGATTATTTGAGATTTCTCTCATTGGATTTTTTGAAATTTTTGAAATTTCAAAAATTTTTAGAAAGTATACAAACAAGAATATATTAAATGACATTAAGGAGAAATTGAAACAATGTCGCACCCAGCGAGACTCGAACTCGCAACCTTTAGCTCTACGCGCTGACGCTCTAACAACTAAGCTATAGGTGCCTAGCCATCAAATCGCCAAACGGTCGTTAAATTCAACTCAAGCCACATGTGACACTTACTCACTTTCCCTTAAGCACATATAGCATGATGTTAATGAGATAGAGACTTTGTCAAATCGACAATTGAAACATCAAACTCTAAGACAGGGCACTAAAAAAATTCAGGCAAAACAAATCCAAATATTTTTTCTAACTGTATTATCTGTAAATCGAAATACAACGACATTAAGCCAGTGTCTCAGCAACCTTAGATGTCAAATGATTTTTATCGATAAATTAACTTACACTTTCATCTATTAGGAACTTATATAATAAATTATATTGTCGTTTTGATATTTTCGGTTCATTATTATTTATGCTTTTTTACCGTTTAAATCTTCCCTAAACCTCCATAAATAATTCAAAACCAAAATTAGCCAAATCGGTCCAGCCGCACTCGAGTTTTAGCGAGACTAACAAATATCAATTTTTATTTATAAAGATAGAAAATTAAATGTAGATATATACATTTTTTTACCGAAATATTTTTTTAAAACAAATCGTATTTCTGAGTTAAGAATTATTTTCCGTTGGTCGTTTATTATATTGGTCACGAAATAATCCTTTTTTGGTGTTACAGCGACATACATTTAATCAAATAAAGTGTATTTTCTAGTTTTGGTGGCGTATTTCGGCTTTCGACATCTATTGTTGGCCGAGTCTCATACTAACTTGACAGTGACAGAATGAGTTTACTAAAGAATGGCTCGAGAATTACTTTTTATACAGAATTGGACTAATAAAACAATGAATTTAACAATTATTCAAAGCAAGCACATATGAAATTAATAACTAAGTTAGTTATTCAAGTTGGACGAATTTAATTTTACAAGTAGTGCTCTGTCGAGTTCTGGAAACCACACCGAAGGATTACTTTGCTTCCGGTTCTATGGTAAATGTGGATGTAGATATATTCCAGTCTTCCGCAGACAAATCGGCTGTAGGTCTGCGTTCTACAGATACGAAAATGCAATTAAACTCTAGCAGATCCTTGATAGAACTAAACGGTCGTTTTTCCTATTGAACAAATATCCTATTTCCTTTGATTTTGAAATAAAATAGTGGAGTTTATTTTAATCAATAAAACTATATACGAGGTCTGTCGCAAAGTAAACAAGGCAAAGAAAAAATTTTACATTTTTTTTTTCGGCAATTTGAACTTAAAATAGTCCCCTTCAGAATCAATTTTTATGGCCGTTTTCACTAAAAACTACTTTCTTTTTAATAACAGGAACTTTTTACTAGGAACGTCAGTTTCCTCTAACAAACTCAGTTTTCATCAAAATAAACTTATTTTTCAAGAGAAATAATCATTGTTTAACAGAAACCATTAATTTATAAATTACAAAAACAAATATAAATATAAAAATTTATTTTCTTCCTCTTCTTTCTACTCCATTTCCTGTTTCTGTTCTTCAACCCTTTCTCTATACCTTCAAATTTCTGATTTCTTCCTATTCGCTGCTTCTTTCTGCTCCTATACTTTTTGTTTCTTGCCTCTTATATCCTCTTACCACTTTCTATCCCTGACCTCACTGCTTTTCTGTAACTGTTAACTTTCTTCCGCTCTTTCTGTGTCAATATCTGCTAACTAAACTATTTCTATTAAGTCCTCGAACTTTCTGGTTTCTACGTTCACGACCTCTATCTTTTTAAATATTGCTATTCATTCTATTTTTAATCAAATTCTATAAAAATTTTAACTTTATTTATTTTTACTGACTTTTCAAAATTATAACTCTTGACAATTCAATCAATAATCATTTCTTAACATCGTAACAAAATCAAACAAAAAATATCACAAAAACAATCTAAATACAAAAATACTTAATCTAGACAACCAATTTAAAAATCATGGATTACGATCCAACATTTCATTGAAGGAACATGCACCATGAAGAAAAATTCATATCAATATATACTATGTTATATTATAAATGTTTTTAAATCCCGTTTGTTTATGTAAAATAGTAGATTACTGAAAAATCCTTTTTAGGTTCAAAATGAATATCTAAACAATTTCATCATTCTATTTATAATAGTTTTCTTGCCTGAAGCTTCAAAACACGGCAACATTGCAGCATTTTCTGTATTCTCTGATGTCTAAATTGCTTCTACGCTCGTGTAGTCTTTCATAAGGCTCAACTAATATTAATTTAATCTGTTTTACTTTTACGCCAAGAGCACTGTCTTGTTTTAATGAAAATGCGATGAAAGAGTTTCTATGAAATGTTTTAAAAAACAAACTGTTGATTTTACAAATTTTGTAATAAATATAAAACTAAATATTTTACACAGATGGTTCAAATATACGAGGTCTGTCGCCAAGTAAACAGGTTTTTTGAAATATCCAATACTAGTAGCGCCATCTGTTATTGGGGCTAGCGTTTGATAGGTACATCTTTTATTATTGATTGACAAAATTTCATGACAATCGAACCACTTCACGTCGAGTTATCGCGCTGAAAGTGACGGTACCTTTTTAACATCGGTCAAAAAATGAACATCGAACACAGAGCCATTAAATTCTGTTTTAACCACGATAAAACAAGATTAAAATTACTACAAACTGTAGAGGTTCTAAAGAATAATTTGGCAATGCTAAAGTCAGTAAAACAACATCAAATATTAACTGAAAATGGGTCAAAAGCAAATCGGGAAGCTTCGAGTGAATATATCCAAATCAGTTTTATGGCTAATACGTTCGTAATTCCGTAATTTCGTTAGTAAAGTGTAAAACTGGGTTAATCAACAAGGTCGTTGTGAATAGAAGTGAATGTATGTTCATTTATTACTCTACATCATAGATGATTACATTCAGACAGATCCTATTAACGCCTTAATTCCACTCTTCAATAATTTACAATTTTACAACAACCACATGCTCATAAAGATACTTATATCGATTTAAGCGAAACATTTTTAATTTTTTATTCAGGAGTTGCGAAAATTTAACAAATAATAGAATCAGACATTTTTAAAACACACAAAAATAAGGTGAGTTTCTTATTCTTTTAACCTTCGGTAGGTATATACTACTGGAGGCAGCCTTCCGTGCTGCCGAATGCCGATGCGAGACTGGTGTGTAGGAGAGAAAGAAACATAATAGGATCGGCGATCTCTATCGCGCTGTTAGCTGACTGGTTGATTGGAATGGAAGGAAGTACTCACCAACCAATCAGAGAATGACACGAAGAGATAGCATATCCTATTATTCTTCTTTTTCTCTTAAACACTATTCTTGCAAAGGTAGCACAGAAGGCTATTTGCAAAACAATCGGAAACAATTTTACGCGAATGGACTTTTCTAATGAGAAAATATATTGAAATGGATCTTCCCTCCGGGAACACCCTCCTTCAATAAAATTATAGGTTGTGGATCCAAGATTTTTAAATTGATTGTCTTCAAAAATCAATTTAAAAATGTATAATAAAAATCTTCTTCTTGATAATTTCCAAAATCTTTCTTCTT
Source organism: Altica lythri (assembly GCA_964028335.1). Classification (NCBI taxonomy): domain Eukaryota; kingdom Metazoa; phylum Arthropoda; class Insecta; order Coleoptera; family Chrysomelidae; genus Altica; species Altica lythri. The sequence goes on along the minus strand of OZ034801.1, from coordinate 18,102,496 downwards.
ACGGCAACTTTCGAACTCCTTCCTATTGTTCCATTTGTCTCATCATATTATTTCTATCCTTGGACTGCACTGCTTACAATATTTCCAATCTCAGGTTTCTTTTTATTTTTGTTGCTTGTTTCTTTTGTTGTTTTAAATCTTTTACTTCTTTTTATGGTTTTAATTATTTATTTGTTAAATAATTAAAATCTCAATATTCAGTTTTTATAATTTTTTTATTTTTTTATCAAATTTGACAATAGGTACATCTCTTCCATCAAAATTCAAAAAAAATAATAATCATCTCCATATCAAACAATCTATCAACTAAACAAAAACAATACAATATCAAAAAAAATACTTAATCTAGACAACCAATTTAAAAATCATAGACCACGTTCCAATACTTCATTAAAGGAACATGCACCCATGAAGAAAAATCCATATCAATATATTGTATTTCACACGTTTAATATTAAAGAAAGTAGGCAAAAATGAAAAAAATCAAATTAAAGTTGGGTGTTAATTTAATTCATAAGATAACTTAACGAACATTTATTTGAATACGAATACTTTTTAACAGCTTCAAATAACCCATAATCACAGAAATATGCACAAAAAGCATTGTAGACTAGAATTAGAAATCTGGGGAATCGATTGCCGTAGAAGGTTACAACCATCGGTACCAAAAATTTTCGTTTCTAGTCTTATGAACAATATAACGTTGACATGTATATCCTGGATTTTGGCTCTTCCTCTTCTTTTCTGTTTTATTCGAAAGCGCATGTTTTTGGTAGTTAAAAGACTTTCCAGTTGGTTCCTACGTAAATATATGTTCCGGAAATTGTTGATATTTAAGACAATCATAATTTATCACCGCCATGATAATCTTCTGTGTAAGCCTATGTCAAAGTATAATGGAACTTTTTGGAGAAGATTAGAATTAAGCATGTTTTTTAAGATAAATAAACCCACCGTTTGTATTAACTTTTATGAATACCAACTTAACCGAGATTTAAGTTTATTTCTTCCTCTCTGAAAGTGTCTTGCGTCCGTTCATCAGAGACTTTATAATTATACGGGTTAGAAGAACAGCTCTGGAATTATCTCGAGATTATAGACTCGGTACAAATGCAAATAGGTTATTTTGTATGTAAAAGCGTTTTAATTTTACTTAGTTGGAATTACCTGGCAAATTACTAAAAATAAAAAAACAATGAACATTAATTGTATCTTTACACTGTATCTCTCTTTCAAGGTGGTTTTGAATTAACATCAGTAATTACTATATCAACGTGACACACCAGAAGTAACATATATAATAAAAATCAATGTAACTGGGTTTTTGCAACTAAAAAATTAACATTTGTATGTAATCAAATCAGATTTTTTACGACGAGTGCTGCCTTTACGTAAAAGGTCCTAGAAGTCTCCAATAATCATATGTAGTTAATCATCATCATCTGTAAAATTACAACCCGCGGGGGCTTTTGCTACCTGCACCTCTTTCCTCCATTCAGTGCGATACTCCGATGTTGTCTTCCATGTAGTAAGGTTAGAGAGATCTTTGTTAAAGTTATCCTGTCAGCTTAATCTAGTCCACCCAAGTGGTGTTTCTTCCCTTACTGCTTTTACAATTATGGTGTCTTGACTCTCCTGTATAGTGCTAGTTCGGTGTTAGTTTTTATTCTATATTGTCCTGATGCTGGGTCTTGGTAAGGTCCATATATTTTCCTGAGAATTTTTCTTTCAAATCCTTTTAATACGTTACAATGGGTCTTCTTATGTTACCTATAGGTAACTCTAGGTCTTATGGTCTTATATAAGTTTTTATTAACCCAATTCAATAATTGACGAAGCGATAATCTAATAGCAGTTGCTTTAAAATACCAATTACTCAGGAAAACGAAGATAAAGATAGTCATCATCGAGACGGAAGAACAGAAACAGCTTGCTTAAATTAATGTCAAAAAACATTGCTTTAACACAGGAACCTGGTAAAACATGTGTACAACATCGTAAGTTGTGGTGAATTCTGATTGCTCTACATATATTTGTTAGCTATAATTCATCGTTTAGCTTTAAAAAAATCCTATTTTAAAACACCAAAACAATACATAAAATTGTCAGATCATCCTTACTATCAGTTGTGTTAAAAACGGACTACTTTGTCGTATATTTCAGTTGTCTGAAGATCACATCAGTACCTTCAAGAACCCAGTTTTGACTTTACCAATAAACGAGTGGAATAATTGTTTTAGATATGCAAAAATGTATTAATCTTCGAAAAACTGCAGTGTTTAAAAGCTCAAGCACATAATCAAAGACAAACACATCAAGCTTAAAAAAAAAGAGAAAACATAGAGAGAAAAAGTTTAATAAAGCTCAGTCATAAAATCTCTTTTTATTGTATTTAACAATATTTGGTTCTAAAAGCTAATGATTTTCTATCGGATTCTATTTTTTAAATTAATAATGTTGTTTATTTGTTTCAGTTTCCTGGTTGTCAAGAAGCATGTCGTTTCCACGCTATGGCAGCTGCTCGTACTCAGCAAACTGAGCCAGTAATCCATACAAAAGGAGAAGGAGTAATACGAGTATCAGGAGCACTTGCTAGATGGCCCCGACCATCATCTGTAGATCCTCAAACTCCTTTGGTATACGTAGTCATGCGTAAAACCCAGAATGGTCCTTGGAGGCAAATTATTCAAACTTTAGATCACACCACAAGAGTTCCATTGAATTCTGATAGAAACGATGCTATGTTGCGAGTTCTTGTAGTCGATCCCCAAGGATTAGTAACAATTTATAGTCCAGATGAAGCTAGTATGCGAGAAAATAAGAAAAAGAAGAAAACGATCAATACAGAAATAAAAGCAACAACAAGTAAGACAACTGGAACGGGTGAATCTGCATGGATCCTTCGGGAGATATCCCTTATCCACCAAAAGGTGTTGGTCATCGGAGAAATCGCATGGGAACCTAAAGCGAATCACGGCGTCTACCTAGTGACCTGGGAAGTGGACGGTGGCGGTCTTAAGGGAAACTTATTCACCGACTCGACCTGCGTCACCCTTTCCCTATGGCCCGATACCATTTATCACATTCAAGTGGAACTCGTTTCTCGGATTCCTGGCGTAGAAAATTTGAAATCTAAAATGATGGATTTGGATACTGGCCGAGCACTGAAAGTGTCGACAGAGGAAAGCGAGATAAACGTAATCCCTGAGGATGATGCCGAACTTAACTCGCCGCTGCTGTCTGTGTTGTTCAGTGCCGTGCGTGGAGAGAGCACCAAAAATAAGTATCATAATTTAGAAATGGTGCTTGGAGGGTGTAGTGCTATTGTTTTGTTTTTAATTGTGCTCGCGGTTGCGACTTGTCGATGCAGAAGGAGGCGAGGTATGGCTATCGATAACATCATCACAGGATCTACGTCCATTAGGAGTAAAAAATTAGTCGAGGAGCTTCCTATACACAAAGGTAATTTAAATTTTCTATATATTATATATATAAAGTGATAATCTTGACAAAAACAAAAAAAATACATGGAAATCGTAAGAATTGGGTCAATTAGTTTATTATATATTTTTTTAATCTTGGAGTGTATTATATGTTGTACGATATCCATAATTTACCATCAATACATATTTGACATAAAAGCAGCCACCTCATAAAGTAAATACCACTGACAAACATAAAATCAATAGAAATTATCTTAATAACCATGTAATTACAAATGTTTTTATCCTCTATCAACATTTCGTGTTTGACCTCCATTTGAAAATATTTCTCCCCTATCGAGTTTAACCGAATCACCGAAAGCTTTTATCTAAAAAAAATCTGTGTGTAGCCTGTTTGCCGGTAAACATTAAACAAACCAATTAGTGTATTACTGCAATCGTTCATAGACATGTCATGATATTTTACCTAAACGATCACCTTTGAAAATGGTAAACAACTTTGTTTACATCACGGGTCGATCGTACGCTTTTAAAGTGTTTTACTCATTTAATCATCAAGTTTATTATGGATGTAACGAAAATTTACATACTCATAAAATTACTTTTTTCATTTTTTTTTATATATATTAAAAGTCAAAACGCTTTTGGCCATGCACCTGATATGTATTTTCTTTTCTTATGCATACCGTGACAACGCAAATTCTTTTTTCTTTTATAAACTACTGTCGTTTCCACGCTATAGCAGCTGCTCGTACTCAGCAAACTGAGCCAGTAATCCATCCAAAAGGTGAAGGAGTAATACGAGTATCAGGAGCACTTGCTAGATGGCTTCGACCATCTTCTGTAAATCCCCAAACTACTTTAGTATACATAGTCATGCGTAAAACCCAGAATGGTCCATTGGAGGCAAATCATTTAAATTTTAGATCACACCACAAGAGTTCGTACTCAGCAAACTGAGCCAGTAATCTATACAAGAGGTGAAGGAGTAGTACATGTACCAGGAGTACTTGCTAGATGGCCCGACCATCTTCTGTAGATCTCCAAACTCCTTTAGTATACGTAGTCATGCGTAAAACCCAGAAGAGTCCTTGGAGGCAAATCATTCAAACTTTAGATCACACCACATTTTGAAAAATCTCACGTGAGATTAAGGGATGGGGGAGGGGGTTAAATAAATTCTCACGATATCTCACCATGGGGGGAGGGTTGTACAGAAAATTTAAAAAAACACGTTAGGTAATTTATGGACGCCCTCTACATGATATTTTACCTAAACGATCACCTTTGAGAATGGTAAACAACATTGTTTACATCACGAGTCGATCGTACGCTTTTAAAGTGTTTTACTCATTTAATCATCAAGTTTATTATGGATGTACCGAAAAATTTACATACTCATAAAATTACTTTTTTTCATATATTGAAAGTCAAAACGCTCCTGGCTATGCACCTGATACATATTTTCTTTTCTTATACATACCGTGACAACGCAAATTCTTTTTTCTTTTATAAACTACTGTCGTTGTATTCAAAACAGTCTGTTAAATATAAATTATACACTTAAATATACAGTTAGTTCACCACATATTCTCTCATGAAAAAATGAAGGAACCTACATTGTATTCATCCTTTAACTTCCTCTATGCAGTAAATCATTTAATACATACTATTACCTAAATTTACTTTGTATCCGAATATAAAATAACAGAATGTCTCAATATTATGTCGTATCGAAATCTATAAATCATAAATTTTCTATATAGAAGCGCTTTGAGATCTCCCAGAGACCTTCGAATTCCTTTCATCTATCAAGTTAAAAAGCAATCCGACCGCCCAAAAAACGTTTTATTGAAATGCTTTTCTCAGCAAAATGTTCGCATCAGACAACCGCATTATGTACTCTTCATTTCAGAGCCGTATCTTAACAGGGTAAATATAATTTGTGTTGGTTTAGATTAGATAGGTTTTTATGGTACTTCATGGTTTACATTGCAGTTCTTCCGATAAGAACTTTGTTGTTAACTATTTATGTAACACTTTTATGGTTTGTTTCCGTCCTCGTTTTTCAGTGAATGCTTAGTAATCAACTCAATTTAATTTGAAATGTTTATTTTGTAAATTAAAATTTGTTCGAAATTAATATACAGATTGGTTGAAAAGTTTTGAAAGCAGTAATGAAAGAAGGTGTTTCCATGAAATTGTTTTATATTCAATATAATCTCCCTCAGCATTAATAAATACCTACTCCCAATTCCCCTCGGCTACAATAGCTCCTTTATTAGTCGAAAAACGCTTTCCACGAAGGAATTGTTTCAGTTTCTGAAGAGAAAATGGTCAGAAGAAACCAAATCTGGTAGATATGGTAGGTGTTCAAGCAATTCGTAATATAATTCGTTCAATTTAGTTATCGTCAACAAACTTGTGTAAACACGTGCATTGTCTGATGAAAAATTATTGTTTTCTTCTGTAAACTGGGTATTTTTTACGATTTTTTTTATCCAACTGGTCCGAAAGGTTACAATAATATTCAGAGTTAATAGTTTTTTCTTTTTCAACATAATCAATCAACAAAACCTTCTTTGTATCTCAAAAAACTGATACCATAACCTTTTTCGCCGAACGTTCTGACTTCACCAGTTTTGAAGCTGAAGAACCAGCTTCAATCCTCTGTAAACATTCTTGTTGTAGCTTAGGATCATGATGGTAGATCGAAGTCTCATCCTAATTATAAAATGACCCATAAAATCGGTTTTATTGTGCTTAAAACGCTTCAAATCACGCAGAGAAACTAGGTTTTAATTAAGCTACATTTTTGGTAGCCTGGTTGAACTTAATCTTTCCATATGGCCAATCTATCTTATTCGCTGTGATCTTATAAAAGTACTTATGTTTGGTTCACCGTACAACATTTTAATTTCATTATTTGTTCGTCTCCTTCATCCATCCTCAGTGTTTATCCCCCCATATATGGCTCTTAACATTTTCCTTTTCCATCTTTCTAGCCATTCTGCATCCAATTTTCTTAAAACCTAGGTTTCGCAGAAATATGTTACTGTGAGTCGTACGTCCTCTGTAAATCCTTGCTTTTGTATTTCTAGACACACATTTTGACGTCATAAGTGTTCTAAGGCTTCCGTATTTTTTATTTCCCCTGGCAATTCTACCCTTTAACTCTAGGTGTTCTTGTCCTTTACCTTCTATTAACACTCCCAAGACGTGAACTGTTGTACTCTTTCGAAGTTGTATTCTTTCCTCTTATATGATGTCATAGCAGTATCGATAGATTTTTAAATATAGTGTGATAAAAAAACATTCCTAAAGATATTATCAGACACTCAATAAAAATGAAATAGTTATTCAAATTAAATTTCAAGCATATTATAAAAAATACCTTTATGTAATCCGGTCGTAAAAGTACACGAGTAAAATGGCAAATACACCATTAAAAAATTTCTTTCAGGACTAAGGACATAAAATGTCAAATTTCTGCATGGAATTATGATCCCATATCGAATGATCATTTTGCATGAGCGTATTTTTTATTCATTCATTAAAACGCAAAGGAACCTTTTAATATCAAGCTTCCTTCACGGAATTCATAATCGGTAAGTGCTCGTTAAAGGCAATGTTATTCACCTGAAACATGCAATCTACAAAATGTATACGTTTGTTAAATTTTTTATCACTAGTTGTATTCTATTTTTCAGAAGAACTGGAAAGGATGTATTCTGTTAAATAAATTGAACTATTAATGCAAATTACGTATTTAATGATTTTATTAACGCACACCGTCACGAAAACCAGAGCGCACACCGTTACGAAAAACCGACACCATGAAAAAAGCAAAAAAAAAATGGAGAACATTATTCGTCTTTTGAAATTCGATTCGCACTATTTGATCATTTGCTCCACTAAGATGAATCTAAGAAAAAACACCATCGTTGCTTTGAAATTTCTTGTAAAGAAAAAATGTTGATACCCTAAACACAAAAATCAATCCAACGAAATTTTGAGTCTCTATTGATATGAAATTCCTCCTGGGACACCTTCCAATCAATAATAATTTCCTGGTTGTGGATTCTGCACCCAAAGCAATCAGTTGCTATAACAAAAAAAAATTCGAACAAAAATACAATTTTTTTCTTCCTATGGCAGGTCTTCTTTCTACTTCTCTACTTTCCAGCTCCTTTTTTCTGCTGCTCTTCATGCTATCTCCTTTTCTCTGTTCCTGTACTTTTCAGCTTTAACTTCTTCTTTTATTTGCTCCTAATCTAATCTAATCTGATCTAAGTAACCTGGCATGGTCTCACCTATGGAGCCCCATGTTTGAGCACTGCTTCCTGTGGGAATATTGTGACCAGGTTCGGCTTGCAGGACTCTAGTTTGTTCAGCTGAAAATCAGCATCCCGCTGATCCTCAGGAAGGCTAGAATCCAGGTGTCCTAAATTCCTTGAGTTACTGTTGCCACAGGGCCGTTCCCTTTATAAGAGATTTCAGTCCTGTGACCAGCTCCTTAAGGTGGTGATAGGATTCAGGATTCGTGTCACCGAAGATGAGGAACCGTTTATAGTCCAAGGCCTCACACTCGAATAGAATGTGAGTTGCCGTCTCATCGTCCATGTCACACAGTCGGCACAAGGTGGGTTCCTGTGTCAGAATCCCCATCCTCCGAAGGTGTAGTCTGAATGGTCCATGCCCGGTGAGCAGGCCCACTAGTACTCTGATCTGACTCCTGCCAAGATCCAGTATGTCAGACGTGAGTTGTTTGGAGTAGCCTTTGAGCGCCTCAGCCCTACAGTGTTACTCCAGTGTTTGGTCGACTCTTCCCAGACCCAGTTCCTGACTTTGGTCCTTACCCAGGCTCTAGGCAGTCCCAATACAGGTTCTGGACCAGTAAATCGTGTATCCGCTTCCTTCTTGGCCAGAAGATCCGCGGTTTCATTTCCTTCAAAACCTTTATGCCCTGGTATCCACTCCAAGAAGACACTGTTTTGTCTAGCCAGTTCATTGAGGTTTTGTATGCACTCCCAGATCAGCTTGGAACTAACCCGGAATTGTTTTAAGGCCAGCAGTGCAGCCTGGCTGTCTGAGAAGAAAGTTATCCTCTCCCCTCTCCAGCCACGGCCTCGGGCGTGGTCGGCAGCCTTTAGTAAGGCGTATACCTCAGCCTGGTACACGGTTGACTCCGTTCCCAAGCTGAAGTGCTGCCTAAGGTTGCGTGGACCACAGACCCCTGCACCGGTTCCTTCTGACGTGCGAAATCCGTCAGTAAAATACTTGATCCCTGCATAGTCAAAAATTCTTTGAGAGCCGTCCACAGTCCACTCAGCTCTGTCTCTCTATATATATTTGCTCCTAACAAAAACTTAAAACTAAAACTAGCAACCGATTTCCTTAAGGAGGATTTAATCTCCAGGAAAGTTGTCAAAAGAATGTGTTCCCAAAGAAAAATCTACATCAATATAGATATTACTTAGTTGATTACTATTAGGCCAATTTTATTGGGATTTTTATTTCCTCTATTTCCTATCAGTTTATTCTGTACCGATCAAAATAGCAATCATAAAACACATCAATGTTTATACCAGCACAGGCGTAATCCATTAAATATATCCGTGATTGTTGAGTGTTTAGTAATAAACAGTATGTTTTTTAAAATGGTACGAAAATATAGTTTTCATATGAAAGCTTTTGGAGCTAAACAAAAAATAAATAAAATATGCGGATATGCGGACATTGAATTGAAAACGGAAACCGATTAAACATATTTTTTGAATAAAGTTTTTGAATATGTAATTTTGTCGTTGTATTTATAAAGATCATATACCCAGTAAAACTCGAAATGTATTATGCAGTTCCCACAAATTAAAGGCAATTTTTTATAATGTCAGAAACTTACTGTCAGTATTGTAAATTGAATTTAAAACAATTCTACTTATGAATTATTTAAAAAAACTTTATTAAAATCCATTTGATTTATAAATCACTGTACACTGATGCACATTTATTTCCATGCTTGGATCCGCCCAAAAGCATTAAAAACTAAAATCGCTTGCCTCCCTTTACTAGTTAATTACTTAATTAACTATTATTCATTCTATATCTAACAGTATATCTTTTGGAAATTTACTTTTTTTATAAATGGGAGATTTGTTATCTTTTTATGGAGTTGTACATCGTATAAATAATAACTACATTCAATCTTTTTCTTTCTCAAGTTAATAATAGATGTTTGAATGGCTTGAGAATTACTGTATATACACAAGTACTATTTTTATTTAACTAAACAGAGTGTTTTATACTTTGTTTTGTTTTAAAAACAGTTATAAAACCATTTTTTCCTCTTCTAAAAGGTTTACATTATTCAAATTAATTTTCTGGTTGTAAGTAGTAAAGGTGGGTTCCATCAACGCCCACAACTACTTCAAAATTTAATTGGCTTAAAAACAAGTCTAATACATTTTTTAAGTTTTATTCACTTTATAAACAGCCTAAACCTATTTTCAAACAGCTTTAACCGGTTTTGAAGCAGATTTAATAGTAACTGTTTCTCGAATAGCTTTAACCACTTTTATAGATAGATTTTACCACTTTGTAAACAGTTTTAATCACCTTACAAATAGCTTCAACCGCTTTTCATACACTTTAACCTATTTTTAACAGTTTTTACTGCTTTGAATGCAGATTGGACAGTTTTAACTGCTATTTAAATTACAATATTAATCGCCATTCAAACAACTCTAACCATTTTTCAAACAGCTTTAACTACTTTTACCTCTTTTAAAATAGATCTAACAGCTCAAACTTCTTTAATAACCTTATTAACAGCTTTAACAGCTTTGAAAACTGATTTAACAGCTGTGTTCACTTGTCAAACACAATTAGCTACTTTTTTAACAGTTTTTATAGTCTTTCAAGTAGATTTAACAATTCTAACGGTTTTTTAAATAGCTTTAAGCAATTTTGAACAGCTTTTACTGCTTTTAAAGTATAAATAACAGCTCTAAACAGTCTTAAAGCTTTTTAAAACAGATTAAACAGCTTTTATTGCGTTTTAAACAGATTTAACTACATTTTAATTAGATTTGCCCGTCTTTTAAACAAATTAAACAATTCTAACCATTTTTCAAACAACTTTAACTGCTTTTAAAACAGCTTTAACAATTTTTAAAAAACTTTTACTGTGTTCAAATGGATCAGTTCTAATCGCGTTTCAAACAACTTTAACCACTTTACCACTTTGCATACAGCTTTAACCTCTTTTAAGTGAGCTGTAACCTCTTTTAAGTCAGCTATAACCTCTTTTAAGTCAGCTTTAAACTCTTTTAAATCAGCTTCAACCGCTGCTCAATCAGTAACTGCTTCTTAAATGTGTTTAATCACCTTATAAACAGTTTTTACCACTTTATAACCAAGTTTTAACCACCTTATAAACAACTTTTTCCGCTTTTCAAACTGTTCTAATCTCTTTATTAAACAGCTTTTACCGGTTTTTAACTGAAACTCTAGTCGCTATTTACGCAACTTCAAATACTTTTTTTTAACAATTTTTACTGCTTTGAAACCAGATTAAACAGTTATTTATAACTTCTATTTAAAGAGTTTATTAAAACAACGATAACCACTTTTCATACGGTTTTAACCACTTTTACCTCATTTTAAAAAAATTTAACAGCTCTAGCCACTCTTCAAACTTCTTTAATTACATTATTTACATCCTTAACGGCTTTTCAAACATTTTAAAGTTTTTACAGTCTTTCAAGTAAATTTAAAAAGTCTAACGGTTTTTCAAACAGCTTTAACCACTTTTCAAACCGATTTAACCACTTTTACCACTTTTTAAACAGATTTAAACTCTCTAATCGCTATTCAAGCTTTTTACATACAGGCTTAACGGTTTTTTAAGCTGATTAAACAGCTCTAATCACTTGTGAAACACGTTTTGCTACTTTTTTAACAGTTTTTACCGCCTTTCGAGTTTATTAGACAACTATAAGGTTTTTTAAACAGCGTTTATTGATTTATAAGAAGCTACGACCGCTTTTTAAACAGCTTTAACCACTTTTACCTCTTTTTAATCAGACTTAACAGCATTAACCGCTATTCAAACTTCTTTGATTACATTATTAACATCGTTAATGGCTTTTTAAATAGATTAAACAACTCTAATCACTTGTCTAACACTTTTAGCTACATTTTTAACAGTATTTACAGTCTTTTAAGTAAATTTAACCATTCTAACGGTTTTTAAATAGCGTTTACTGATTTTTGAACAGCTTCAACCACTTTACAAATAGCTTTAACCAATTTTAACTCTTTTTAAACTGACTTAACCGCTGTAACTGCTATTGAAGCTTCTTTAACTACATTAATAACAGCTTTAACGGCTTTTTAAACAGATTAAACAGTACTAATGACTTGTCAAATACTTTTAGCTACTTTTCTAACAGTTTTAACGTTCTTTTAAATAGATTAAAGAACTCTAACGGCTTTTTAAAAAGCGTTAGCTGATTTTTAAACAGCTTTAATCACTGTACAAATAGCTTTAACTACTTTTCAAGCAGCTTTAACCACTTTTGAAACAGCTTTAACCATTTTAACCTCTTTTTAAACAGACTTAACAGCTGTAACTGCTGTCTAAGCTTCTTTAATTACGTTATTAACAACCTGAATGGTTTTTTAAACTGATGAACAGGTCTGATGTCTTGTCAAACACTTTTTAGCTACATTCTAAGCATTCTAACAGCGTTTTAAACAACTTTAACATTCCTAATCTAGGTAACTAACATTTTGAGAACTTTTGGGTCTCCCAGAACTGCAGTTTATGATTTATGCTATATATATTTTAAAATTCCATCATTGCAAACCATATTTTTTGAGTGAATTCTATAATAACTAAATATGTTTAAAACAAGTTATTTTTTTTGTTCTAGACTTACAACCAATCATCACCGTTTTGGGTTCACCTCCTCTTCAAACGAGGAGTACCACTCCAGAGATTTCTTTTCAAGGAGCACCGTTGGGTACTTCCTGTACAGATCAAACTGAAAAAACTGTACAGGTGTGACAGCTCGAAAGGTTTTTTTAATTTAGGGTCGCGCGAAAGACAGGTGACGTAGTTCCTAAGACTGAAGCAAATAGATGTATGGTACAGTGAAATTATTTGATGAAAAAACGTTGCGCGCGACTGTTTTTGACTGACTAGCGAATAAATTTTTAATAAAAAAATCCAATCTCAATGTGTAAATGTGTGTATAAAAACTAGTCCAGCAAAGAACGATATGAGATTTTTGGTTAATCAGCGCTTTAGATGAAATGGTGGTCAAAATTTATACTAAAAAAATGATAATGAAATAGTAAAATTTTGATTAACAAAATTAAATTTTGGCTACGATTTCTATAGGTAGAAATGTAAAACTGCAAATATTTTATTTTTGACTGTGTTATTTTTTTATTAGAATGTATTATTTATTTAAAAATTGATTAAAGAGTCATTGAAGCCACCCCTTACCTGGGAACAGCGGGCCGTCCATAAATCCGAAACTTTTCTCGACCTTCTCAGTAGGCGTAAGTATTATATATGGTTGAAATCAGAAAAAAATTATTTAAATGTTTTAAATTTACACAATAGATTGTAAAATCATGAGTGCATATCACTCCCTGCTGTGAGGGTCGAGAAATGGTTCGGGTTTATGGACAGTCCGCTGTTCCTAGGTAAGGAGTGACTTCAAAGACTCTTTAACCAAAAATTTTGTTATATTAATGGTAATTTGCAAGAAATTATAATTATTTAAAACTCTACTATTATTATTAGATTTACTGTTTTGTAAGTGATGTAAATAAAAAAACAAAATAAGAAATAAAATTGAAACAAATCCAGTTTTGTGTTTCTTGCGGTTTACCACTAATAGCTGAATAAAAAATGTATTATATTATTATGTATATAAGATTCAAACAAAATTAGTTCTAAAGAACGATGAAAATAATGACTTATTGTGAATATTGACAAGAAAATAATTTGTATTTGTCTATAATCGAAAAATTAGTCTATTTCTGACTTTAATCAGTAATGAAAATTAACTAATCGATTTTCATATACTGAGAATCTTTCTTGCATTTTTATCAAGAAGTGGCCAGTTTGCTACTAATTTTATAGCCTAATTTTTATAGCTTTTGTAAACTACATGTTTTGGTGTTTCCATGTACTTTTCCATTTTTAAATACAGCCTACAAAAGTATTCCATTATTTGTGTCAAAATTACAAAATTTAGGTAACAAACAAAATAGGAAAATTTTTTGGGATGCGCGAAATGCTAACCACGAAAGAGTTTAAGGTAAATTTCAGTAACGGACGAAACATTATCCACGAAAGAAGAACACTTTGGTACCGACAAAATGCTATCCACGAAAAAAGGACGTCTCACTCAGATAAATTTCTGTGACGGACAAAACGTTACACACAAAATAAGAATACTTTGGTAACGGAGAAAACCGGTAAATTTTTAGATGCGGACAAAATGCTATCCACAAAATAAAATGGTTTTCGGTGAATTTTTGTGTTGGACGAAATGTTACTCACGAATCAGGTAACAGACGAACCTACGAAACTACAATTAGCTATCTTTGGAAGAAGAACCATTTCATAACGGACAATACCTACAGGTAAATTGCTGCGGACAGAGGAAATGTTATTCACATAATAAAATGGTAAATTTCTGTGACAGACGAAATATTACCGACGAAATAAAAATACGCTACCCACGAAAGAAGAACAAATTGATAACGGACAAGAGAAATAAATTTCTGCTGATTGTTTCAAACGGTTTCCACTACATTTTTGTGTCGGACGAAATGTTACAAAATTGAAATGCCGTGGTAACGAACAAAACAGGAATACGTATGCAAAAAAATGCATGTTATCCACTAAATAAAACGGTTTCAGTTTAATATATGTGACGGATGAAACGTTACCTACGAAATAACAATACGGTACCTAGAAAAGAAGAACAATTTGTTAACGGACAAAACAGGTAAATTTCTCCAGACGAACGAAATTCTATCCACAAAATCAAATCAAAATCAGTAAATTTCTGTGTTGGAAATGGGAAAACTTTGTTAATGAACAAAACAGGAATACTGCTGGGAATACATGAATGTTATCCACGAAATAAAGCGGTTCAAGGAAAATTTCTGTGACTGACGAAACATTACCTAACAAATAACAGTACACTACCACAATGGTAACGGACAAAATAGGTAAATTTCTGCTAAAAGACGCAATCCCAACCACAAAATAAAACGGTTTCCAGTCAATTTTCTGTGTCGGATGAAATGTTACTCTCGAAATAAGAATACTTTGGTAATAGACCAAAATAGGTATATTTCAGGTAACAGATGAATGTTAATCACAATATAAAATGGTTTTAGTTAAATTTTTGTGACAGACAAAACGTTACCTACGAAATAAGAATACGCCAGCCACTCAAAAAGCACACTTTGGTAACGAACAAAAAAGGTAAATTCCTGCGGACGAATAAAATGGGTTCCAGTAAATTTCTGTGTCTGACAAAATTTACTCATGAAATGGAAATACAGGTATACGTCTGGGAACAGATGAATGTTGTCCACGGAATAAAAAGGTTTCAGGTAAATTCAGGTAACGGGCGAAACGTTACCAACCAAATAAGAATACACCACCCACAATAGAAGAACACTTTGGTAACGGACAAAACAGGTAAATTTCTAGTGAGATGATGTTTACGAACTTAAACAGTTAAAATACATTTCTGCAACTGACGAAATCTTACCCACGAAATAAATGGCAAAACAGGTACATTTATTTGGACGGACAAAATGTTATTCACGAAGTAAAACGGTTTGGTTAAATTTTCCTAATGGACAAAACGTTACACATGAAAGAAGAATAATTTGATAACGGACAAAACAGGTAAATTTTTGGTGATGAACAAAATGTTATCGACGAAATAAAACGGTTTCAAGTAAATTTCTGTGACTTCGGTTATCAACAAAATAGGTAGATTTTCCGGGTACGGAAGAAATGCTACCCATGAAATAAAACAGTTTTGTTTAATTTTCGATGACGGACGAAAATTTACGATATAAAACGGTTTTCGCTGAATTTTTATGTTGGACGAAATGTTACACACGAAATCAGAATACTTTAGTAACGAACAAAACAGGATAACTTCTGGAAACAGATTAATGTTATCCACATAATAAAACGGTTTCCGATAAATTTCAGTGTCGGACAAAATGTTAGTCACGAAATAAAAACACTTTTGGTAACGGACAAAACAAATAAAATGCTATTTACGAAATAAAACAGTTTCAAGTAAATATCTGTATCGGACGAAATGTTATCCAAAAATAAGAATACTTTAGTAACGGACAAAACAGGAAAATGAATGTTTTCCACGAAAATAAAACTGTATCGGGTAACATGCGACACGTTACCTACGAAACAACAATTCGCTACCGTCGAAAGAAGAACCATTACGTAACGGACAATACAGGTAAATTGCTGTGAACAGAGGAAATGTTATCCAAATAATAAAACGGTTTCAGGTAAATTTCTGTGACGGACGAACCGTTAGCTACGAAAAACACAATACGCTACCAAGGGAAGAAGAACATTTTGGTAACGGACAAAACATGTAAATTTCAGCGGACGAACGACATTCTATCCACAAAATAAAACGGTTTTCAGTAAATTTTCTGTGTCGGATGATATGTTACTCACGAAATGAAAATACTTTATTAACGGACAAAACAGGTTGATGGTTTTAGATAAATTTTTGTAACGGATTAAACGTTACCTACGAAATAAGAATACACCAGCCAATCAAAAAGCACACTTTGGTAACGGACAAAATAGGTAACTGCCTGCGGACGAATCAAATTCTATCCACAAAATAAAATGGGCTCCAGTAAAGTTCTGTGTCGGACAAAATTTACTCATGAAATGGGAAAATTTTGGTAACGAACAAAAAAGGTATACGTCTGGGAACAGACGAATGTTGTCCACGAAATAAAACGGTTTCAAGAAAATTTCTATAACGGGCGAAACATTACCACCAAAAGAAGATTAATTTGATAATGGACAAAAACGGTAAATTTTTGGTGACGAACGAAATTTTATTGAGGAAATAAAACGGTTTCAGGTAAATTTTTGTAACGGACGAATTAACAATACTTTGCTTACGAACAAAACTTTACGATATAAACTTCCGTTATGCATCGCTTCTTTTCTCTTTATCCTATTTTTAAAGACCTAATTTTCGTTATTTTTGTGATTTTTCTAATTTTACTTAATTTATATTTGAATAATTCTTATTTGTTTGTTTTTTTATTAGACTGTTTAACTAATTGGATAATTAATTTAAAATCAAAAATACTTTAACCGTATCGTGAGTGAGTCTTTTGTTGCATGAGTTCGACTATTTAACTTTTCATTTTAATTGGGCGTTAATGATACAAATGGAGGTATTTTTGCTGTCAAATTATTTTATAGACATTCTGAATAAATAGGGAATGATATTAATGATGGATACACCAAAACGTGCGTGTAAAATTCAAATTTTCTTTGTACATAGTTAATTGTATTATAATTATTATCTATTATATAAGTTATTTTTCTATTGAACATCGTCTTAGTCAGTTCCAGGGCTAAAGAATGTAAATATAATCATTATAATGATCATCAGTGGAAAAATGCATTGTTTTTTTACCTAAACACTTCCTTTCCTTTTTAATATTAAAATAAAAATAATTTAAAAATTATAAAATCTTTTCTAAAAATAATATATTGTGTGGCAAGGGGTGAAACAAGACGAGTTCTTACTAGGGCGAGTGTTCACTGCCCGAGTGAAGCGAGGGCTGTCTTCGCCCGGTCAGAAATCATCTTGTTTCATCCCGTGCCATACACTATATTTTTCATATCACATGCATTGAAACAGCGAGTTTTGATCTTCGTAGCCAGTTGAAGTAAGACTATTTTAGACAAATAACGTAGTAATATACGCCTCTCAGGCACCTCTAGTGGCGCCACCAAGCGGACTGCCGCGACATGCGGTTGGGTCAATCGGCTGTCATAAGTGTCATATGCTATGTAATTCCAGTGGAGTGTGTGCTTTTTTAAATTTAAAATTTTAATCGATTGTCGTGAAATGTCCGCGAAAAAAGTTAGTGGTCACACTTGTTGTGTTGTTGGGTGCAATTCCCGGGGTTATACTATCCCAGGAATAAGTTATTATAGATTTCCCTCGAAATTGTGGGAAGTAGCTCGTCGCAAGGATTGGATTGTCGCAGTCCGTCGAGTCGAGTATGTACCAATAATGTTTATCAAATAAAATGTTATGGAGTGACCAAGTTTTTTTATTTCTGTTTTTTTTCTTGGACATTTAGTTAGACACAGAAGCATTCAAATTTATTGTTAAGTTTGAAAAGAAAAACTTACCAATTTTCTCATTAGAACCTATATAATATTATGTGCTCAATTACTCTAAAAGTAGCTAACTATTTTTTCCAAATTTTGTTATCAATCTTAAAGAAATCTTTTTTTTATGAAAGTCACTTCAGAACATCTTTGAAATTCCCTACAGTTTGACGGTCTGAAAATGATTCTTGATCGTGATGTTCATTTTCACAATCGAGAATTAGCGGTTTTTCAACTAAAGTTTTTAAATAACGCTCATTACAGAAGAGTGATTTTGCATGATAAACAATAAGCAATACACAGCACCTGACTCAACCTAATGCGGCCTTGCGCCACGAGGTAGCGCTGGCGTCGAAAAGTCGAGATGCCTGGGAAGCGTATGATTATGATTTTATTCGCTTTCGTTTATTACAAATGCGATTCTGACTGACTTGAAATAAAGACATAAATAATAAATAAATGAATGTGCCGGGCAGAAATAACGTTGTTTCTCCCCTAGGGCAGAAAAAACTGTCAGTTTCTGACTGACAGTTGCATTGGCCTGAAATTGTCTTGTTTCGACTGACAAAACAGGGATCAAAACAAGCTGTTTCAATGCATGTGATATGAAAAATGTTTTTCCAATATCTTTAAAAAGAAATTTGAAGATATAAAGAAAAAGCATTGTGTGGTTTTATGAAACCACGGTAAAAGTGAAACTTTTTTTCACACTGTAGACATTTAACTAAAAAATTTTCAAATAATATTCCATTAAGGGTATAAAAATCGCTTTATCAAATCAAAATCGAATTTGAAATCGAAATCGAATTTGAAATTGAAATTGAAATTGAAATTGAAATCGAAATCAAAATCAAAAATAAACAACAACATGCACCAGCAAAAAGTAATACTATACACTACACGGCCAGCTGCTGCAAACTATAGGCGCCGCCTACTTTATACTTTATACCTACTCGGCGGTCGACCGACATGCGACATGCACTAACACAGACCAAAAAACGATGTAATAAAAGTTTCACTTTAAATTTTTTTAATTTTTTTAGCGGGAAGTTAAAAATAATTAATTTAATATTCATACAAAATATGTTAAATAATAAATTCAAGTACTCAAAATTGAAATAAATCCATAAACAACAACATGCACCAGCAAAAAGTTCTAACAATTAAACACTGACAACCGCCTACTTTATATTTTATACCTACTCGGCGGTCGACCGACATGCGACATGCACTAACACAGAGCAAAAAACGATGTAATAAAAGTTTCACTTTAACAATTTTTCAGTTAAAAAAAATACTCCTGTCGAAACAAACTCTGGTTTTATTGTTAGTTTTAAAAATATACTTGAGGCGAAAATTGTTGTGGTAAAGCATAGTGTGTTATCTATATTTTAAATAAACCTTTAACCTTACGGTTTTTATTGTTTAACAAAGTTTCTCCAACGATCACAAACAAAACTTCCTTTCTCGAGTGAAATTTTTTACTGCTTATTCAATTTTATATCATATTTGTTATTCTCCCTATCCAAGTTTACAACTTCTTGTAAACCCTCAGAGTATAATAATTTTGTCCCAAAAGACAAAGTACACAGAATAATTTATTAGTGTTGATGCTATTAGGTAGTATTTAGGCCGAGTCCCCGCGACGCGGAGCCGGTAAGTGAGACTCGTCGATGATCATAATTCAAACATGGAGTAAAACAATCTACGCGATTCGAGTCTTCGATAAGATTCATTGCCTGTCCGAAACGTAAACAAGAAAAAATCTATTTAATCAACCTGAATGAAGTTCTCAAGCAATGTTGGCCTTAATAAATCAAACTGCACAGGTCATTTAAATATTAATGGACTAATTTCCATAGCAGGTCATTACACAACAATTTAAATTACACCGAAAATAATGATATCAGCTGCTTTATCTTTTTTCTATACATAAATACTGTTAAATTTATATATGTATGTATATATATGATAATTATTTTAACTACTTAATATATACTTTACGAGTTGGTAAGAAAGTTATAAGAAATTTTGTGTAAAAATTTCTTTCGAGATCTGTGTTGTCTTTAGTTTTGCATGTAGCCGCTTAGAAGGCGTTACCAATAGAACCTTCAGATAAAAATTTAACCTAAATCTTTTGTTGACATAAATCCAGAGTTTCATTGCGATACAATAAGTCGTATGGGTACAGCGAATTTTTGAAATCAGCTAGTTGGTCGAAAAATAAACATTTTCGAACAATAATTTGATGCGATTTGTCAGCTAAATAAGAAGAAATTAAGCATTTTAAAGGCCTCGATTTTAAAGATTCTACATAAAGAACTGGGTGTTACGAAGTTGGTTTCCCGTTGGATCCCTCATTTGCTTACAGAAGAGCAAAAATGGTTCGAGTAAATTGGTGTCGAAAAACATTGGAACAATTCCACAAAGGAAGCTCAAAAAACGTTTATAGTATTGTTAGTGGCGATGAATATTAGATTTTCTTATACAAAACGGAAAACAAATGCAAATCAACTGTGTGTGTGTGTGTGTTTCACGATAAGAAAAAACCATCAAAGGTGATCCGTTCTGGAAATTTGTCAAAGAAAATGATCGCAACTTTTGTCCCAATATCAGGTCATGTGGCCACAATTGAAGATCGAAGAAAGGTTACTTCCTATTAGTATATAAATAATAATTTACCAGAATTATCGCGAGAATCCAACAAAGCATCACACAGCGGCGAATCATCCTACATCAGGACAATGCACTATTATAAAAAAAAAGAGTGAGCAATACACATGATATAGCTGATGTATTTCACAGCATTTTAATTCTGTCTTCCTATTGTCAAACTCCTCTATATTGCCCAAAGTTCATGATAATTTTGCTTTTTCTTTAATAACTGATGAACAGGTCAAACCTAGCATCAATAAACTCAAACCTAAAAATTCGACAGGCAGTGATAATATTCCATCTTACATATGTAAAGGTTGCTCTGATTATCTCTGTGTTCCCTCGGCTGCAATGTTCAATCTCTGTATAAAAACGAACACATTTTCTGATTAATTTAAAGAGGCAATTATAATTCCTATCTTTAAATCAGGTAATAACAGATTAGTAGAAAACTAATGTGCTCAACTCAGTTGCTAAAATATTTCAAAATATGCTTTATAATAATTCTATACTTGATGTCCTTCACAGTAATTTTGTTACAGAACAACATTGATTTTTACCTGATCTATCAACAGTTACCAATCTGTGCACTATGACAGAAGCAGCGGCCAATGCCATTGATGATAAACAGCAGCTTGATGTTGTTATAACTGACTATGCAAAAGCTTTCGATAAGGTGGATCATGGGATTCTGATCAATAAATTGGGGGAGTTTAGCTTTTCTCTAAATGCTTGTAAGTTTATGGAGTCATATCTAACTAACAGAAATCAGCGTGTTAAAGTTGGTAGTAGAATGTCAAAAAGATATGTTTCTACATTTAGTGTTCCACAGGGTAGTAATCTGGGGTCTCTATTGTTTGCCACCTTTGTAAACGATTTGCCTGGTTGCATTTACTATTCCAAAAGTCTCCTGTTTGCCGATGATTTTAAACTTTATAAGCATATTTCAAGCCCTGAAGACTGTATTCTTCTTCAGTCAGATCTAAAGGCTGCTGCTCTATGGTCTGAGAAAAATAAAATGGTTTTAAATATAAATAAGTGTTAAACAATTACTTTTACACGCAAAATCAATTTCTTTGTATATAATTATTCTATCAATAATAGTTAGAAAGAGTGAATTTTGGGGGTACACCTACAGGATAACTTAAAGTATAATCAGCATTATGGAATCATTCATAATTAGACGCGTCAAAGTAGGTTTTCACTTCCAACTTTGGTCGGAAAGGTCCGATCGAGCACATTTTTTTTTTTGAAAATGTTCATTGAGACCTTAGAGTCAAAGTTGTATAAAATCTGGATGCCGCTCGGCCCCCTCCCCCCCCCCCAAGTTCACCCCAAGGTGGGGGGTTTTTCAAGATGATATATACGTGATAAGACTGCCCTCCCAACCCGACCAAATTTTCCACTCGGGGGTTTTGAAGTCCCCTCTATCCATTTCTTCGGTCAGGTCGCCTTTTCGACCTTCCCAGGGGCGTCTAGAAGGGCCTCCAAGGATCCAAAATATAAGATATCTACAGAAATGTGCTCGGCCTGCCATATTGGGTCAGGGGGATTCCAAAGGGCAGGGTTCTCATTTCTGTCAAAAATTAAGGCTTTTTAACCCATTAGGGCCGTATAAAAAGGGGCTCATGAGGGCTCAAAATTATGATTACGTGGGATTGAATTTCAGTGTACAGAATTGGTACGATCAAGTATTATAAGGCTACCAACCCTTTATTTGAGCAGCCTGCGATTTTGTGACCCCTCCAGGGGTGGACAAAAGGGGTGCCGGGGCCCAAAAAATGTGATTTGATTGGATTCGATACCAACGTGAAAAGTTGATATAATCTGTCCAGCGAATAGTCTCCTCAGCCTTTCTGAGTCCATGTCACTCTCTTCCGGATCCAGGTATGGACGGGAGGCGTTCCAAAGGGGCTCAAATTGAAATTTTCGTAAAATTCCCTTATCTCATAAACTTGATATGTTGGGGGTTTGTTTTGAATCTGAATTTGTGGCCCTTGAAACCCCGCTCACCCATACCTGGCTGCGACAGGGTATGACATGGTTTCAAAAAGGCTAAGGAGACTACACGCTGAGCAGATTATATCAACTTTTCACGTTGGTATCGAATCCAATCAAATCACATTTTTTGTCCACCCCTGGATGGGTCACAGAATCGCAGGCTGCTCAAATAAAGGGTTGGTAGCCTTATACCACTTGATCGTACCAATTCTGTAGGTACACTGAAATTTAATCCCGCGTAATCATAATTTTGAGACCCCATGGGCCCCTTTTTATACGGCCGTATTGGGTTAAAAAGCCTTAATTTTCGACAGAAATGAGAATCCCGCCCTTCGGAATCCCCCTGACCCAATATTGCAGTCCGAGCACATTTCTGTAGATATCTCATATTTTGGACCCTTGGAGGCCCTTCTAGACGCCCCTGGGAAGGTCGAAAAAGCGACCTGACCGAACAAATGGATAGAGGGAATTTCAAAACCCCCGATTGAAACATTTGGCCGGGTTGGGAGGACAATCTTATCACGTATATATCAATTTGAAAAAACCCCTACCTTGGGGTGAATTTGGGCGGGGGAGGGGGGCCGAGCGGCATCCAGATTTTATACAACTTTGACTCTGAGGTCTCAATGAACATTTAAAAAAAAAATTAGCTCGATCGGACCTTTCCGACCAAAGTTTTAAGTTTTTGGGTTTTTAGGCCTACTTTGACGTGACTAAATAAAGAATATAAACTTTTGGGTTTTATAATAAGAAACACTTAATACTTGAAGAGTATTAAATCAATTATATATGTCTCTATAATACATTAGTTGTGCCCCATTTGGAGTATGCGTCTGTTATTTGGTATCATCGGGGAGAGGTTCACAGTAATATGATGAAAAAAGCACAAAAGAGATTCCTTAGATATTTGTATTTTAGAAAACACTTTAGAATATCATACTTGACCATGTTGTTAGAATTGGGGTTAACAAGTTTGAGTAAAAGACGAATTCTATATAGCACACTTTTTATTTATTACATTGTTAACAACCTTAAGTACAATAAATTATTAAAATTTTATGGTACTGTATGCATGTGAATTGCTCTTAACTTTTTATTCAAGTAATCAATTAAGTTAAATTATGTTGAAGTTCCTGTTGAGTATCAATTGTGAATAAGGCAAAAAAATTATGCAATTTAACATTGTATTAACTCGTATTATTCTACGCCTCTGTGCGAGTGGTAAAATGAATACAGAAGGACGGAAATGAAGGTAGCAGAACGTCGACAGCCTTAACTAACGGGGCGTTATAGGGGTGGGTTGGGAAAGTTACGCTAATGACTTGTTTTGGCCAAGGGGATGGACAAAACAATAAACTAATTAGTCGTCTGTTTATTTCTGCTGGATGTGCATCATCTATTCAGAACCACTCTGAGCGCACTTTAGCTTTTAGCTGCTTTCAGGAATTTGGCCTGTTTACTTAATTAAAACCAGGTCAACATACAACAACCGTATTAAGTAAATAATAGCATTAGTGTTTGATCAAAATATTTGTTTTTTGTATCAGCTCTATTTAGGTATGTAAAATATATTTTTAGAATAAATATGTGTTGTTATTAAAATTCTTGATACACTTCATATAGCTTGCAGTATTTCTCGTTATGTAAACTGATACCCTATTGTTTCAGCTTCAATAATAATACCAGGAAGCTTTAAAAATAAATGCAAAGATGAAATTTTTCACTACTCATTGTTTCTGAAAGTACTTAACAAGTATTAAATGAACAAAAAGTATTTAACGATATTTCTTTGTGTTAACAAGGAAATTATATACTAGTCAAAGTAATTCAATTACTTTTACTACTGCAATTCTATTTTTGTAACAACCGTTTAATTTTTTAACAATAAATCAATCTAGTATTGATTTGTTGGTGATGTAATACATTTCTAATTAAAAAAAAAATACGATAAAATTTTTTGGGAAAAAAAATTAAATTACGAATCTGTTATTATAGGGGTAGGTTTGAAAGTTTCGATTTGACGTGTTTCCTGATCTCCTACCAAATATTTCGCCAAAGTTTGAGACTTGTGGACAATCTGGGATCCAAACACGCGTGATAAAACTTTGCGACCAAAAGGTATTTTTTAAGTTTATTGCAAAAAAGTTCTAAAAAAACTGTCTTAAGAATGTAAATTTTAACTTTGCAGGAAGTTATGATCTATATATTAATAGTCCATAATCGCCGCATTGTTTCATTAAAGAATCATAAGCATGTGCCCGGAACAGACAAGAAAGTACACGAGAAATACTCCCTGGTGGAACGAACACCTACAGAAGCTTAGGGCTCAAAACCGTTCATAACTGGGAAGAGTATAGACAAAAGTTAACGCTGTACAATAAAGAAATCCGAAAAGCCAAAAGAGACTCCTGGAGGAGGTTCTGCGAGGAAGTCCAAACGACCCCCGCATGTTCAAGAATCCACAAGGTCCTGGCTAAGGATGGTACAGCGAAAGAGGTCGGCCTCCTCAAAAAGGAGGACGGATCATATACCAAAACGTTGGAGGAAAGAATGCTAACATTGGCACACTTTCCTGGCTCACGGTTTATGGAAGCAGGATCGGATAGCGCAGGCCACGGTCAAAGGCCGGTAAGGCCCTCAAGGGATGACTGGAAGCTAGCTACCGAAATAACCAGACCTGCAAAAATCAGATGGGCTATCAGCACATTCCGTCCATTCAAAACACCAGGAACGGATGGAATATACCCAGCCCTACTCCAGAAAGGGCTGGATGTAATTATAACACAACTGTGTAAAATCTTTAAGGCTTGTTTGGCCTATAGATTTATACCATCTGCTTGGCAAAAGGTGGAAGTCTTATATCTCCCTAAAGTGGGGAGGATGACGGACCAATCGACCAAGTCATACAGACCAATAAGTCGATCGTCATTCGTAGCAAAAACGCTGGAAAAACTGGTCGATAGATATATAAGGGACGAAATCTTAACGGAGAACCCATTAAGTGATCGTCAATATGCATACCAGCCGGGAAAATCCACAGACCTAGCGCTGGATGACTTGAACAGGCTATTGTCAAAGTCAATTGAGGACAAAGAAGTAGCCCTAGCGGCGTTTATTGACATTCAGTAATGTGGGACCCGAGTCAGTAACCGACGCACTTTCAAGGAGTGGAGTCCCCCCACTAATATGCCAATGGGTGTATGCCAACCTAACAAATAGGATCGTAGTGTCCAAGTTAGGTAAAGCGTCCATTGAGGCAACAGTGGGAAAGGGCTGTCCGCAGGGAGGGGTACTGTCACCTCTGCTGTGGTCAGCACTTGTGGATGACCTCCTTAAAAAACTCCTCAATGAAGGCCTTCACTGCCTAGGCTTTGCAGATGATATGGCCATAATCATTCAGGGGAAGTTTCTGGGTACAGTCTCAGAGCGGATGCAGTCCGCAATGAATATGGTGTACAAGTGGTGCAAGGATGAAGGCCTAACAGTCAATCCACAAAAAGCATCAATTGTCCCATTCACTAATAAAAGAGCGTTACAAGGCTTACAACCAATAACGCTCAATAACGTGCTGGTTTCAATGGCCACAGAGGCCAAATACCTAGGTGTGGTATTTGACCAGAGGCTATCATGGACGCAACACATTCAAAAGGTCACACATAAAGCTACAATAGCCCTTGGTAGGTGTAGACAATTGTGTGGCAAGAACTGGGGATTGAACCCCAAAATGAACCTATGGTTGTATACACAAGTCATTAGACCAATGTTAACCTATGGTTCGGTGGTGTGGTGGAGTAGAACGCAGCAGTCCGGGGTGATCAGGCAGCTGGAAAGCATTCAAAGGCAGGCATGTCTGAATGTTACAGGTGCCATGGGAACCGCCCCAACGGACGCACTACAGGTTTTACTCAACCTACCACCATTGCACATTTACATTCAGGGCGAGGCTATGGCAACTGCTCAGAGACTGCTACAAGGCCAGGCCCCCCATTACCTTATTAAAACGCAAAAAGCAAGCAGAGTTATACAATAGGGTTAAGGCAGATCAAATAATGAGTATGCCTCAGGACAGGATAGTCCCTAGGTATAACTTTGTGAGAAACTTTCAAGTAGAAATACTGGAAAAGGACTCATGGAACAATGGCCCCCCAATCCAAGGGGAGTCAATTTGGTATACCGATGGCTCAAAGACTGAGAAAGGCACAGGGTCAGGTATATACAGTAGAGCCCTAGAGGACACAGGATAAAAATCCAACTAAGTCTAGGTGCGTATGCCACAGTGTTTCAGGCTGAAATAACGGCCATACAACACTGTGCAACGGAGATCGTAAGTCAGGGTATAACCGGTAAAACCGTAGTCATATACTCGGACAGCCAAGCAGCTCTAAAGGCGATAGTCTCAGCACAAATAAGCTCACAGCTGGTGTGGGACTGCGTTGGGGCCCTGACACATGCCGCTAGTCAAAATTCTCTGACACTGGCATGGATACCAGGACACTCAGGGTTTCGGGGCAATGAGAAGGCTGATGAATTGGCCCGTGCGGGAGCTAACACTCCAATGATTGGCCCGGAACCATTCGGCGGAGTTGCTAATACATTCAGAAAGGCAGCCATTGAGAAATGGAGGCTAGAAAAGGCCCAGGAGTGGTGGGAAACTTCACCGGGCAAGCGACAAGCCAAACTCTTTATAAAGGGATACTCGGCGAAGTTTACTGCAGAGCTGCTATCACAAAGGCGAAATGATGTCAGAATGATTGTCAGTCTCTTGACAGGACATTGTAGGCTCAGAAAACACATGAGTCAGCTAAACTTGGCAGATGAAGACATTTGTCGATACTGCCAAGAGGAAGAGGAAACTGCATTTCATGTCCTATGCCAATGTGAAGGCCTTGCAAGGACGCGGTATCTAGTACTGGGAGAGGAGAAACCGGCTGCTCCAAGTTATGCGGAGTGGCCACTGTCAAGGCTATTAAGTCTCATTAAGAGGGCAGAGCTGGACAGGGTGCTCTAATCCTATTCCACAGATAATGGGTGTTCATAATAGATCTGCAAAGGTCGCAGTGATATAGGCTAACAGCCAACCCCAAAAATATCTATCTATCTATCTGTTTTGTGGTTATATTGGTACTTGGCGTATGCTCTTAAAGAGCCTCTCTGAAATGCTGTGAAAGATCAGTCGCTTTTAAAGCATTTGCGTTGAAGAGCTTGGAGTGGAATTTAAAGTTGAAGAAAAACTGAAAAACAAAAAACAAATATACACAGTAGCTAACATAAAAACTGGAACAACTATTAAAACTTTCAGTAAGGAATCGAGAAGAATAGAAAAAAATAGATGACCAGTCGAGTGACTTAAGGGATGATAGTGATGATGTTTCTATTTCATCAATGACAAAAGTAAATAAAAATCCAAATGCAGATTGGAGGTCTGGCTATTAAATAACGAGACTTGCTACTAAAAAAGGTTGTATTATAAAAATTATTCTACATTTGAATGCTTCTCTTCAATAAACTCCCGTCCCCTCGCTACACACCTTTCCATACGTTTTTTCCATTATCAAAGCAGTGCTGGAAGTCTTCTTAGGTGAGGGCCTTTAGGAGCTCTGCTGATTTTTGCTTTACCGCTTCCATCGGATTCCTTTCAAAGCAGATTTTATCTCTAGAAGGAAAAAAAATATCGCACATAGCCAAATGTGGCAAGTACGACGCATGTTCGAGCACTGGAGTGTATTTATTGGCCAAATACTGCCTCACAGATACCGCGTTATGGGCAGTGGCGTTGTTTTGGTGCAACATCCACGAGTTGTTCTTCCACAACTTGGGCCGTTTTTTACGAACTCGTTCTCGCAGTGTTGCCAAAACTTACAAATAGTAAGTGTGGTTAACAGTCTGACCCTCTGGAACCCATTCAGTCATCGCAATACCGTTATTGTAGAAAAAAACTACCAACATTGCTTTGAATTTTGATTTGGAGATCTTCTTTTAACCTTTCAAGGAAATCTGAGCAGACCTGTTGAACTACGAGCTTTTGGTCAGTCGTCAGGTTTTTGGCACCCACTTTGCACGGGCTCGTGTCAATTTTTTTCTAACTGTTTCTTTATCGGCATTTACAACCTTGGCAATCATCCAGATGCTCATTCGACGATCTGCACGCACAATTTGGCTGACTTTGGGCGACATTGGTCATCTTCAGTACTCTCTCGGCCCTCACTGAAGCGCTTGTACCACTCAAAAACATGCGCACCACGCGCACGAGATAAAGAATTGTCCCCATAGGTCTCTCACAACAATTTATAGTACTCAGTCGGAGTTTTTTTTAGAGATTTTTTTTTAACACAGGGCCAGGCTTAGGGGTAGACCATGGGATTGCATCGCAGCTAGTACAGCTTATTGTGCACCCTCATTCACAGGTCCTCATTCTCCGTCAAATCCCAGGTTCTTAATGAACCATGAGATCCTTTTGACTATGGTTACCCGTTCTTCCCTTTGATCTCCGGTCGGTAGGCCAAGGGATCTCACACGCAGACCTTGCAGCGCTGGGCACATGAATATCACGTGGAAGGCTGTCTCCTCCTCCTCACCGCATTTTCTACATAGGAGGTTTTCAAATGAATTCCCATCTTATGTAGATGTCCGCGGAATACCCAGTGGCCGCTGATGAAACCAACCACTTTCCGCAGGGTCTTCCTCCTTAGCCCAAGGGCATCTGCCGCTATAGCACCAGTAGGTGTCTGTAGCATTAACTTTGACTGTATGTTGCCTTCTGTTCTTTCCCAGCTCTTTCGATGTTCTGTGCCCATCCACTGGTAAACAGCTCTTAGTGCTGTGTTGTAAGCAATACAACACGTCGGCTCTGGACCAATGAGCGTTTTTAGAAATTGATACGGTGTTTTTCGTTACACATGATATTCGGTACGAAAAAAACACGTTTGTTTCAAACCACTACGTCAAAATACTATAATAGTGACGAAAACGTGGTTTGATACGTACATAGAGAAGTCTTCTAGATATCCAACGCACTACTCGTTTTTTTTCCACCACTCTAGGGCACCCTCTAGGCACGCAGTCTCGTTATTTAATAGCCAGACCTTGTAAAGATAAGTGTATTATTTGTAATGGTGTGTATTTTAACAATAAGGAAGAATGATTAAAATGTAAAATTTGTGACTTATGTGAAAAAAAGGGGCGATTTACTACTTTTGTTTTAACTGTTATTAATTTTTTTATTTTTATGTTTATTCTGTGTTCGATAGTAGAGGTAACTTAAGACTGATTTAGATAAGGTTTGAGTCTGACTAAATATTGAATTTAGGTTAAAACTAATATTATAGTTTGTTGTTTTGCATCTGATGCAAATAAAGCAAATCCAGCCTGATATTTAGTAATCAGGTCCAAAATTTCTTTAGTTCTACTTTATCTTGAAATCTCTGAATTATACGTAACTTTAATTTGAATCCACGTTGAATCCACGACTCGCTCTCCTTTTGCCCTTTGAACCCTCTTTGATCTACTACTTTTTTCACTCTGGTCTTCCTTGTTAATTTAATATTTTTTTTTTTTGTATTTCTGTTAAAGTAAATTGTACCTACAGTTTTTGACATTCTGAATCGGTTTATATTCTTTTGTTGTGAATGTATTTACATATTTTCTTAGAAGACAGCTTTTGCTATATAAAATTTGTTTTAAATCATATTTTTCTATTTTTATGTTAACTAATCCTTTTATATTGCTTTCCTGCTTCCCAAAATATGTTTCAATCGTGAATCATTTATTTATTTTTGTAGTATTTAGCAGCTCCTTTATTTTTATTTTTTGTTCATTGTTTTCTTCTACGAATTTTGATTTTTATTGTTTCTATGAATTTTTGTGGTCTTCTAATCTTCTCTTATAATATAGAGTTACTTTATTTCTGTTGGTGTTAAACTTATTAGTAACGCTACTGAGCTAATCCGTAAAACAGGAAGCTCCAGTAGTCGCCGTCGGTCTATTAACTGTATAAGAATGACAAGAGATCAAATTAAAATGCGATTAAGTCTAAAATTTAAGTGAATTCTAATGTCGGACATTCCACAAATGACAAAGGACCATTTTTTGTCTTTCCTAATGATGTGACTTTATCATTTAAATGTTAGCGATCACCTTGATTATTGGAAAGATTCGTTAAACTCTTCGTTTATCGTTAAGATAAAAAATAAATTCTTTAAAGAGGGGTGGTCTTAATATTTTTTTTTATAGCAGGTGAATTTTACTGATACTTTAAGTACAGTTTAAAATACATCCTAAATTGGTTTTAGTCGTTCTTTTACACTGTGGAGACATATCTAAAACTATGGATTTGAATGATTTGAAATCCAAAAACATTAAAATTCGTTCATTTATTTAGTACCTACGTGGGGGCATGGTTTATGTCCTTATAAGCACTAAGGTAAGAACAAGAAGAGCATCCCAAAAAAACCCAAAAGAATACGCCAACAACAACATGGAATGCAGAAAGTCTACAGAATAAGAAGTCAGAGGAGAAATTTCAAAACTGAAACCGACAGAAGAAAGTAACAACATAGACTCTACTTGGAAGAATACAAAATCAACTTTGACAAGCGTATCTGTTAAAATACTGGGTAACAAAAAAAAAAATCAACAAAAAAATGTTTCGATGACGATTGTCGGAAATCCATAGAAGATAGAATCTAGCTAGAAGAGAATTGCTACAAAATTCATCAGACAAAAATATGAAACGGTTTAAATATACTAGTACACAGACAAGAAAACTCATGAAAAGGAAAAAGAACGATTACCAGGAACAACTTATCAGAGAAATTGAAAGAACAACAAAACAAAACAGTTCTTTAGAGAAGTTCCTGCATAAAAGCAGGATGCCAAGCAAAAATAGGAAACTCCCTTAACAGCCAGAAGAGAGCTTATTACAAATGTCAAGAAAATCTTAAAAACCTGAAAGGAATACTTTTGCTAGCTGCTACACGGTGAAGCTATCAAATATAGAGGTACATACAGCTGAAATAGAAGACCATTGCCTTATATATTAAAAAAATTTAGAAACTGCAGCAATGGTATACCCACAGACTATCTGACGCACGAAGGGGAAGCACTATACAGATGTATATAAAAGCTAATTCAAGATATTTGGCAGAAAGAAACAATGACAGACGAATGGATACAAAGTACCCACAAAGCACTTGCAAACATTATGCTTGAAAGAACCAAATCGTACACAGAAGAAATCATTGGAGAGTATCAATGCGGATTTAGACCCGGCCCATCTATTATTGACCAAATATTCACTATAAAACAAATAATGGAAAATGATAGAAGTCCGATCGAGAGCTTTATCAGATGTTTTTAGTCTTTAAACAGGCCTTCGATAGAGACTTTGGACAGCGATGCAAGTATTTGCACTAAAAAGCCAGAAATAAAATCTTTCTTTCTTAAGAAAATTGGAGCCGACTTCAAGGAAATCGAAATCAAATGCATAGTTGTTTCCAATTTTTTTAAGATTTAAAGATTTTATTTCTTGCTTTTTAGTGCATTTTTTTTATGTTATAAATCATTATTAACATATTAACTTAACTGCAGAGATAATTCTGTTGATTTTTGTGGTATTTTCTGGAATATCTTCCACACTGATGACCAGACCCTAACCAAATTTCTATGGGACCAGACCGATACTATACTTTTTTGAATGCAAAAAGAATTTTTCCAATCGGATAATAAATATCGGAGATATTCGATAACATACATAAAAACAAATATGGTCCGTTTTTGAAGTCAGTTAAAAACAACACATGACGATAATGTTAATTAGAAGCAACTTAGTTTTTCAACATTTTAATTTTATATATTTTAATTACTACTTTAATGCCGTGATTACACTCTTACTAAAAAGAACCATGAAATTTTAAACAAACTTTTTCACATATCGGCATTATTATCTCTAATTTGATGTATGTGAAGGCATAAAATTATATTGTTTCCCAAGCGCAGTACTGTGGCATTACAGAGGAACTAATTCGTTATGCCAATTTTTTTCAAAGAGAATGTTTTTGAAAGAACTAGCTATAAAATGATGATTTATTACGACAAATCAGCCAATTTAATTAGGGTCTACTGTGTTTTTATCAAGACAAAGGGTTTCCAATAGAACAGGATTTGAATTTCAAAAAAGTGTGGTGGAAAGCAAGTTAATAAATAGTCAGTAGCAATGAATAATATAGTTTAAAATACATAAAAGGAAAAAAATAA
The DNA here is from genome assembly GCA_964028335.1 of Altica lythri. Lineage (NCBI taxonomy): Eukaryota > Metazoa > Arthropoda > Insecta > Coleoptera > Chrysomelidae > Altica > Altica lythri. The sequence goes on along the minus strand of OZ034801.1, from coordinate 18,069,688 downwards.
AAATGATTTAAAGTATAGCATTGTTATAGAGGGATAAGTGGCTGGATCGCTAAGACGTAAAAAGTCCGCAAAAGTAAAATCACAACCCTCATACGTATGTATGTTCTCTTCAAATATTACTTCAGAGCGTGATTAAAAATGATCACAAGTGACTGCAAGAGACTACAATTAATTTAAAGCGATTAAAAGTGAAGATCAAGAACAAAAGGAACCAACAAAAGAAACAGAAGGAGAAGAAGGATTACGTATAAAAATTGATCAAGCAAGAAATTTTAAAGACCTCGATCTACAAGATCCCATATGAAGAACTGGATGTTCCGATGTTGGTTTCCCGTTGGATCCCTCATTTACCAATAGAACAGCAAAAAGCGGTTTGCGTCAATTGGTTTCGAAAAACATTGGAACGGTTCAATAAAGGAACCTCAAAAAACGTTTATGGTATTGTTAGTAGCGTTGAATCTTGGATTTTGTCCTACGAACCGAAAAATAAACGCTAATCCGCTTTGTAGGTATTTCACGATGAGATAAAACCAACAAAAGTGATCCATTCTTGAAGTGTGTCAAAGAAAATGTTCACAACTTTTGTGTCCAAATCTGGTCATGTGGCAACAATTGCTTTAGAAGATCGAAGAACGGTTATTTCAATTGGAATTGGTATAAAAAGGTTTGTTTACCAGAAGTTGTTGCGAACGTCCAACAAGCTTCAAAACATCGAATTGTTAGAACATCCACCGTATAGTCACATCGACTTCTTCAGGTTCCCAACGATCAAGAATTGAATGCATGGGCAGCGATTCCAGAAGAAGCACGGCTAATCTATGTAACACTTTTTTTGTCGCTTTTTCTACATTCACTCTCTCTGCCCAAGTCCCAAGTATAGCTTTAATAAAATCCTAAGGTCAAAAAATTGCGCCTGAGGACTAAGCTAGGAAAGGTCCCACCAGAAAAATAAAAATAAATAAAACACTGTAATTATTAAAAGAACAAGAAATGAAAGATGAAAAGATGAAAAAATGCGTATTTGAAGCCGAGGGCTCCTTTAACCATTCGTTCGCAGATGCCTAGAGGTTAGACGGTATTGATTAAATCTTGATGTAGTATATTTCATTTTATGTAAATTTAAAAATTATTTAAAAGTGTGTCAAGTTATTAATTTACTGAAAATCTCTGATTTCATTTTTAAAGGCGCTGTCGGCTAGAAATAGAGATCGCATGTTCAAGTCTTACCAGATTTGCCATTTTTGAAATTTCTCCTTCCTTAATGACAATTCACATTTATATAAGCGCTCAATTTGAAAAATCTCATAAGAGATGTCCAAAATAGTTCATTTACTGTAGTTATCACCATAAAAAAAATGTGAGCCGTCACGGGACGCCTGGCAGATGTGAAACATTGACATTAACCCGTGCCTAAATCATAAGACATTGCCAATTTAAATAACATGGCATTTTTGCACTTTTTGTCGTTAATTTTTTTACTGAAACAAATGTAGCTAAAAATAATTAAATATCTATTTCTGGTAGGAAATTTGCAATAAATTTGTCATCAGAGTTAAATTCACGATTTTTTTTGTAATTTTCACCATAATTTTTATTTATATCAAACTAAATACATATATATATAGGAAATAAAATTAACAAATACAAAATTTGGATACAAAATAAAGTATATTATCGCTTATAAATAATAGTATCACAATGGTATCACAATATTTATTGTACGTTTTCTCAGATTGCTCACAGATGTCGATAGATTATAGAACGAAAATAAATTTAAAACGTGATTTCGTTTAGCTTTTTATTTAATTACCTTAAATTCAATAATCTTAAAAAAGGAAATTATTAAAACACAAATTTATATAGAAGTACGTTACTATATTAATATAATTGTAGTTACTTCACAATTTTAGTACAAACAAAAAGCGATAGTAAATAAAAAATAGGAAAATGATTAATTTAACTATGAATACAACTTTATCGTTGAATAACTTTTAAACGGTATTTAAATGGGAAATGTATTATGATTTAGGCACGGGTTAATGTGAATATTAAGGGCTGGTTTGGGTCTGATAATTTTTGTTAGGTCATAATCTAAAAATTTGATGGGTGTTTGGAGAACAAAACCAAATTTGGGAAATAACGGACACCCTAATGTATATAGAGTAGGTAGGTAGGTACTCACTCATTTTCATTCAATATTTTTTCATCACTTTCTTTATTAACACTTTGTTTATTCATATTTAAAACAAACACTTTATACACAAATTTTACAGGGACCATTCACCAACAATCTATTTTGATTAACAAGCTGTCAATTTTACAGGTCAGCAAAATATGTAGGTATATTATGTTGCCTATACAAACAAACATTTATATATATATAGAATAGATAGTAGGCGGAATCGAGTTAGGTTTTTATGAAACAATTCATACCCTGTCCCGCCAAATTTTTGAATCGGTGAGCTTCTTCCCCCTATTGTTGGCGCGCCACCGTCGCCGTCGCTCAAAACATGAGACCAATTTCATATAAGGTATCAGTACATCTCTTTATTATTTATTATCGATGCGTTAGGTTTTTTACGTCATACGAATCATACGTCACCGTCGCCACGCGAGAAATCTGATTCACGTGCGGCTATAGATGTTTCACATCAAAAGGTACAAACATTCATTTAACAAATTTGAAAACCTTTAAATATGAAACTTACCAAAAGGTAGATAAATATTAATAAAGATAAATGTAAATGTACTTCAATCGTTGACAAATTGTAAGAAAATGGTTTGAAATTGTGTTAACGAGTATTTCTTTAAGATAATTAAACAAATTTTGTGATCAAATAACCAGAGGCGGAAAGAGCACGGTTGAACAGCTGCCACAGATAACGAAAATCTGGTTTCGCGTTTGAATAACAGCCCTTTGTGTTCGGAACACATCTTTTGATCCTTTCTGATGTATTCGCTGGTCCAAAGAACGTTCCGACAACCGAATGAGCACCGCGCATTCGCTTAAACGCGCCATCCAACGTTTTATAATTGCTTTCTTAGCCTCTAGCCATATATATACATATACATATACCTGGATATGGGACGGGAGCGAACGGGATTTAAAAGGGAATCAACACACAATGCCTCATCATTTCGTCTCGTCTTGTCTGGACTCTCTTGTGTGCTTTATGGATTTCGGAAGAAATTGCTACACACGCTTTTTATAGGAATATGTCTGGACTTTTATTGAAACACTATTAGACGTACATTCAATTTTCTCTCTGCTCTATAATCATTTACTTATTTATTCGCAAAATTTCTTACCACACTAAATTCCCTTCCATGTAACAATAGATACAAATATTGAAAATTATAGATAGAAGCGAGTGATTGTTACTTTGCCGGTATTCATTGAATTCCTATTCATATAAATCGAAAAGTTGCATATTTATTTGCATCTGAATAATCCGTCTCTGAATGCTTCTCTTATTGTGAAGTTTTAGAGCGAATAAAACCGAAATATCGTTGTTAGAGTTTATTGTCTAGCGCTGATGTTGAATCTTAAAAAACGAGTTTAATCGCGTTTTAACGTGATAAACACTGTTAATGGATGCCTTTGTTTTGTAAAAGGTTTATTGTTTTGGTTAGAAAATTATTTACAGTTATATAAAAATATTGAAATATTCTGTGTACATTCCATTGTCCTTTTCAGCATAGTGCTACAATTTTATGTTTCCCTTATGTTTGCTCCTGAAATAGGCTGTTTCTAGGATAAAAGAGGTCGAACTTGGATCGGAAGAAACCACAGAAAATCTCGGATATATGAAATAAATTTAATCGAATTTGGAGCAATTATATATATATTAGCTCGACAGGCCTTGTAGGCTTAGGGCTCGGTTGGATATTTTTCTCCATTCCTTCCGGTCAGGCTTTCTCTTTCCAGTTTCTGACATCTAGGTGCTTTAAATCTTCCTCCACTGCCATCAACCATTTCCTTCTGGGTCTTCCTCTTTGTCTCTTTCCCATCATAGAGCTTCTCAAAATTTTCTTGGTTACTCTCGTTTCTGGAAGTCTTTCAACATGACCTAGCCATCTAATTTTTTGAGCCTTTACTTGTGATGTTATTGAGGGGCTGTGGTATAGTTTCATTATTTCTTTATTTGTTCTTCTTATCCATATTTGGACAGCTTTTTTCTCTCCATAAATTCTCCGTAGAAATTTTCTCTTTACTGTTCTGATAACTGTTCTGTACAACCTCTATTTTGCTCTTCTAGAAACCATTTTTGACTTTAGCACTCTCGTGAGTGTTCCTGCACTCCTGCTTCCTTTGTTTATTCTATTATTAATTTCTCTGCTTTCGTCATTTTTGTTGCTTATATTCACTCATAGGTAGATAAAATTTTCCGTGTTTTCAAAAGTATAAGTTTTGCTGTTTGAGAAGTTGCTTTTTATCAAGTTCTTATTTTCTGGCTTTCTGTCTCTTATCATACGAAGCATAATTAAAAAGTATAGATTGTTGTATACTTGAAGCATGATCTTTTAATTTTCCAAAGGAAATTCTTTTGATTTAACAGTATTTTGAAACACTATAACCTTCGCTTCCACAACTTCTGAATTTGTGATTCCATTTCTCCCTTTCTATTTTGTGATTTGGTTTTTCAAGCAACAAGATGTTCAGTGAAGCAAAGGCTAAATAATGGTATTAGGATTTTGAAAAATAAACGCAGAAGTATACATGAAGAGGAGCAGAGTAGCAGGCTTAGCATCCGTTAAAAACATGGACCATCAGTTAAATTTTATTTATCCAAGATCTAAATTCGCACATTGTGTATAGTTTAATGGTCTAATTAAATTATACTAGCCCCCAAAAAATATCAGAAAAAAGACAAAGATGGAAGATTGCACGTCAGAAATAAAATTGGATGGGACATGTGGCAAGACAGGCAAACGAAAGATGGACAAAACGAATTGTGCAATGGTGACCTAGGAGACCTATGTCCAGGAGTGGATGCAAAAAGGTTGTTAAAGAGAGAGAACAAGAGAGACAGAGACCCAAAAAAAATACAGACCTCTAAGAGTCTTTATTTCAGATGATTTTTGCAACGTAGGACCAAAACAAATTTGTAATTGATTACATTAATTTTCCTTTAAGATGTTCTGACAGTCCTGTTTATACCAAGATTAAAAATTTTTGTTCATAACATCCAGTTCCAACCTTTAACCAAATATCGAATTGTTGTTTTTTCATTTTACATAATGACTTATAACTAAATTTCCTGTATGTTAATTTGCTCGGTGGACGTTGGTACAGAATTTGTAAATTAAGGTAAGAACGTACGCTCAGGTTTTGGAGGAGAGCGAGTCATGGATTAAAGCAGTTAAAACGGGATAGAAGCCAAAGTGTAAGATGTTAAATTTTAATGAGGGCGACACTTAACTTTTTTTATAGATTAAGCAGGAAGTTAAGAAACCTGGATGATGAAAATACAATAAAAGGATATAGATGAAGTTGACAGGAATAGGATAGTTCAATAAAATAGTGGAACTCATATATAAATAACAGCCTTAAACAAAAATAACTTCTTGACTTTTATATGGGTTTGTATGTGAAGTTATTATGAGACTCTGATAGTGTACCAATTGGTCTAAAAAGTCGCTACACAAACTTAAAATCTGAAATTTAGTCGCAACATTTTTAAAATTATTGTACCGTTACTTCATTAATTATGGCTTTTTATTAATTTTTTCCTTATTTATGTTTTCCTTATTATAGTTCAATTACAAAGCATATTTTTAGCATGTTTCGTTTACCTGAGTCAGAATTCTAAAATAAACTTTTGCAATGAAGACTGGACTATTTCAGAATAGAATCCATTTATAAGTCGAAATGTCACACATGGCATTCAGATAATTTTGCTACTTCCTCTTACAGCCACCGGTTTCTTTCTTCAAATGAATAATTTAGTAAACACACATGCTGATGTTATATATCTTAAATGAGTTATGTCATACTTTTTTTTCTGTCGCTTGCTCTCTTTCTGGAGTGAAAATTTATGATATTGCTGAGAATTTATTCCGTCAGGTGATAGAAATATCGTATATCACCGGACGATACAAAGTTCATTAAGTTTATCTACAGGAGGTTGCTGCCAATGCGTGTACAGTTGCAAATTCCATGGTATCAAAAAATTTTGATTTATTTTCATAACCGGAATGCATACTTCCCGAGTTGCAAAATATACTTTTATTTCATCCTGCCCAGTAAGTACACTTCCCTATAATCAATTTGACGCCGGTAAGTAAAACATTACGGTATCAGGTACTGTAATGTGTTGCCTAGCAACCAACATAAGAATACAGGTGTCTATTTACTTACTCCACTAGTTTAGTAAATGAAACTATAACTCAACTACTCAATAATTTGACACTTACTGACAGAGTTATAGGTTAAAAAATACACAATTTACTTATGAGTCGTGGGTAAAATACTATTTTGTACTCATTGCTTTTAAAAGCGTATTTTACAGTTATCGCCGGAGTGCGTAAAAGTATCTTTTACGCACACGTGCTTTTTACTTTGCCGCAGGAAATTTGTTTTAAACAGTAAGTAACAAAAGTTTAGATTATGTTACACCAAGGTTAGATCTTACACAAACTTACAGACTTAGAATAGGGTTATATTATTTATATACCAAAAAGCCAGCCATTCGTATTGAAATTTTGATTAAAATAATAGTATATTACGTATCAAGAGTGGTAAGTAGGACATTACGTATGAGTGGAAAAATTACGCACGAAGCCGCGTAGCGGCGGGTGCGTAATTACACGAGTACGTAATACCTCTTACCACTCGAGTTAGGTACTATGCTTTATCTACGACTCAATATTTTAATTTTAATTCTAAATATTTGACATCTCTAAAAAAATATATGACGTACGTACTGTACTGTTATCTACTCGTTTGACAGTGAATGTCATTTATACTCATTGTCACCCTGCAGGGTAAGTAAGCTATAACGCACAGTTGTGCGTAATGAAACGTCATTCCAACATGACGTTTCATTACGCACAACTGTGCTTTATAGCACAGAAAATAGAAATAGAACATACGCAATTCAATGAGAGCGTTTATACATGTACTGAAATAAAATAAGAAATAAGGAATTAAATAAGAATGGACTTATTTTTCATTCTTATCTTATTTTAGTTCGGAAATTGAAGTACGCATGTGCAGGCTGCAGACAGAAATGACAGATTTATTTCATTCCTAACCTTCAATATTTTTTCGCTCTTTTTTTTTGTTTACTGTTTCCAAAAATTTTTTTGTATATTCGATAGTCCTTACTAAACAAATATAAAAGAGTTCCCGGTTAAATGTGAAACGACCAGACCAGAAAATTGAAAATTTGGTTAAAAGTTTTGGCGCCCAAAGTACAATAAACAGGAAGTTGTCAGTAGACAGGAACGTCATTGTAAAAAAAGCCGTAATTTCATTGGTTGATTCTTATTTCTTAATTGACTGTATAAACGGATCAATTTTTGTCTTATTCCTTATGCTATTTCTTATTTTATCTTATTTGCTTTATAAACCCACTGTTACTTACCCTGCATGGTGACAATGAGTATAAATGACATTTACTGTCAAAGGAGTAGATAAATATATTTACAGCAAATTAAAAGTAATTATAATAAAAAGTAAGATAATCTAACCCTTCGGTCGTGCTGCAAATAAAGTGCTTATGCGAAAAATTCTACTTCCCAAATACATTAGGTAAATAACTATTAAACTATTTAAACAAAATACATTTTTAAATTGAAATTGAACATATATATCTGCATAAACATTTTTTAAATATTTTCCTTCTAATATATAGCCTGTAGCCTCGAAGTTGGAAAATTGCTCCCATAGCGGCATTTTATTCGAGCTGACATTTCTCCATTTCAAATAGTGAATTTTCGGTACCAGGGTTATAGACAAAGCATTTTTTGCAAAGAATAATATTTCTGGAGAATACGGCTGTGCAATAAATTCTGAAACAAAGAAGGTATGCAATCGGTATGCTTTTGCCCCAAAGTAATATATCTAGCTATCTTCCCCAGTTGAGTTTCCCTGGATTCTACAATACATAGCCCGTCCTCCTTTTATTTTTATGTGTTACACTTTACTACAGAACGCGGGCTAATCGAACGAAGGGTAAAAGGGATGTTACACCCTTTAAAATAATATACAAAACCTATAGAATTTCACGGCATTTTTCTAAAAAATATGTATTGAAAATTTTGATTAAATTGGCTGTTACTCGATGGATATCCATAATTAAAGTTAAATAAAACACAAATGTTTTCACGATATCCATAATATATTACTTTGTAATATGTGACGCGTTTCGCTATGAAATAGCTTTATCAAACACTGGTACTAAAAAAAAGCAAGGGAAAATGTATTATATATTGAGATGATATGAGATTATATGCTATATTTAATAAAATAAATAAAATAAAATAATGATTAAATAAAAAAAAAGGAAAATATTCTTGATCCCAGGGTGGAGTACAAAGAATTAGAATTTGTATAATTCGTTCTAATTTTCTTCAGTATTTTAAGAATTATTCTCTTCATTCCTAAAAAAGGAAAATCAAAATAAGAAAATCGAATATAAGACTAGATATTTAAATTAAAATAATCACGTTTAAGTAAAACAAGAAAATTAAATATAAAAAAATATATATAAATTTTAATGATACATATTGTTAATTTGAAATAATTTAAATTAAATAATTACAATTAAATAAAACAAGAAAAATAAATGTTAAATGTTAAAGATACACAATTTCTAATATAAAATAATTTAATTCATGGACGGAATAAAGAAATACTTACGTTTAAAATATGCAATATCAATTTTCAAAGCCATAATATTTGTTTGTTATTGGTTTAACGTTTGAGGAAATGAAAAATTCTGAAATTTAAATGTATATTAGACAATAGTTAAGAAAATAAGAAATTGTAAATTCATTATGAATCTAATAGGATTTTGACATAACAGAAATTGTACAAATCAGAGTAATGAATCAATTATTCAAATTTTAATTTATTGGACATATAATCAAGTAGGTAAAATGAAAGGAAATATGTATAGTTTAAGTTTGTTAGACGAATTCAATTGTTAGTTTGTTTATTAATTGAACGCTCTCTTGTTTTTTGCTGTTAAAGAAGTCACACGTAATAAATTTTCTCCTGTTGAAATTTTGAGTTTTTTTGTAAATTATTCAACAAATAAAGGTTGAATCAAATTAAGATTATTGTCAAAGTTAAGAAGATGTAATAGAAAGTAAATGGTAAGAAAAGAATTTGATTTTTAAGTAAAAGTCTTGAAAAGCGGAAGCATAGCAGTATATTGGCAGAGAAGTACGTTTATTGAGTTTAAGAAGAGTAATTCAGCATATAACCAGATAAGAAGTAATAGATCGACTTACCAGTTTATTAGATAGCAGATTATCCAGAGATACAAAGAAATTTTTCTTTTGAAATCTTCAAATTCGGTCCTGAATGGATGCAGCCAAGGCATAAAGGAAGATCTTCAGTAATCACGGTACCTTATTCTCATTTAGAAATAAAAAATTGTGTGTTATTTCTTTTTATACTATAAATGAACACTTTTCCACTATTTAACTGAACACTTTTTCACTAGTTTGTAAGTTAATTTTCACTTTTCAAGTTGTAATTAGATTCAGAGTTTTTATTTTCATTTAATTCACTACGTATAGCTTTGATATTGCATTTCAATATCTACCGTTCAAGATATAAAGTAAGGTTAAGAAATTCTTCCTTTAGAAATTCATTATTATAACGTAGTTTGGTTCATAAGAGTTAAAAATTTATATTCTGCACATAAAAGTATCAAAATTAATTTATTTAATTTTTTTTAATCATTGAATTCTGCCCTGAGATATGAGTATTGCCAGGTGTATATAAAGAAACTCATTATATTTAAAATCATAAATATTAATTTGCATTTACCATAATTACAATTTCATTTCAAATTTAAAATAAAAAAGGTAAAATTTATTATTATTATAGCATAATAACTTATAAAATAATTCTGAGCAAGTTATATATGTTATAATATATAAGAGTATTGGAAAATCATTAAAATTTTACTGTTAAGTTTATCCGATCTGAGCCAAAATCAGTTAAGTTTAGCGATGTTCGATACATCAGAAAGTGTCGATAATTGTATCAATACATATCGAACAGAAATATATCGGTATACAAATATATCGTATTAAAAAGTATCGATGTAGGAAATATCGATATTTTCTATATTGCACACATTGCATGTACACTGGAAATTCCCAAGGATCATAAACGTGATACACATAAAATATAAATTCCTTTACAGCCAAAATTTTCAAAATATCATAAACTATAAACAAATAAATGTGTCAAATATGAAAAGTATCTACAATTTCTAATAACTTGAGAACTAAATCTTTAGGACTTGAAATGCAATAAAATAAGAAAAATACGTGAGAACAATAATTTTAAAATAAAACAAAATCATAAAATAAAACTTAAACTAACTAAACTAAAGTAATTTGCAAAACATAACAAAAATATAAATATACAAAAAATTTCTTAGAAAACATTCTTCGCTCTTCACATTACAAACAGTGTTGTCTGTTGCCTAGAAGTAACATCAATGCGATATTTTAAAAATTGTATCGATACACTGTATCGGTATTGACCTGAATATCGATACAAAATATCGATTATCAACAAAAAATGTATCGATACTTTAAAGTATCGATATGTATCGAACATCTCTAGTTGAGTTCTACTCCATGACACAAGGATTCTATATACCGAATTTTATGACTTTGTGACCTATTGTTCAAGAGTTATAGGGCACACGGTGTTACACACAACCTCGACGGTACTTAATAAAAACATAAAAATAACATTTTATGCTAAATCAAATGGTTAATCAAAACTATTCTATAATCCAATTAAAGATTAAACACACAACATTTTTTAAAAAAATCGGTCAAGGTAAAGTTTTTTTTGCGGATAAACAACCTGTAAAAATCCCTTACTGTACACCAATGGACTGAAGGGAGACAATAAGCAGTTTAAAAGGTCCGGTCTTTTTTTTTAATTTCATGGACCATTGTCCGGTGAATATAAAAAGAAATTTATAACCTGGCGATTTCCATCGCTATATTTTTGAGTCTTTTTTATATCATTTGAAGAAAACCCCAACAGGATATGAGTTTTTCAGTTAAATTGCAATTCTATAGTAAATTTATTAAACCTAATGCAAATATCTAATACCAAATGCTATCTATTAAATTATTAATTATAAAACATATCTACTGTTCCGCGGGGAGTTTTAACTGAAACAAGAACAAATATGCATGCAGATTATGCTGTAGAGAATACAGAAACCAGAATTGATTGGAGTGGTGAGATAAAACATTCTGGTCAAGCCGAAGTGGTCACTCGTTGTCAGATAAGAATTTACCCAAAAGGTAAGAGGGCACATGAAAAGAGAATCGTAAAATAGAATCATTTAATTCGAGAAATACAACCAAACAAAAAGAGATTCGTAACGTCCCTTTTCTTTGTTTAACATCAAAGAGATCTAGAATTTTATGGGTAATGAATAATTAAGTAAGCACTAAATTGGACACCATTTTTATTCCACATTCATATATTGTGAATAAGGGTATATTTCAATTATTAGTACAATGCAATATTAATTATCTTCTTGTCACAAATTCAACGAGGGCATTTTATAAACTGTTCACCAATTCTCTTAATAAATCTTAAAAAATGGATAATGTCTAGGAAAAGATGCAAAGCTGCATAAACAGCAAGAGTAGTCATTTTTTTTTTCAGGAAGCACCGAAAAAGTTGAAGATAGTCCTACATAAAATAAGAAAGAAGATTCTGAAGAACCTACAAGAATAGTTGCTCTAGAAAATGAGTTGAAAACCTTACAGAAGGTGCAGAGAGCTTAAAGACATGAGGTATCGGGAGCTATTGGTGGTGCTATTATGTACAAAGTGATGGTCGGTTTCCCTAAAACTCTTAAAAAAAATTTGGTACAGACAAAACTTTAAACATATTAATGGTATATTTTGATGAGCTGCAAGAGTTAACAAAGATCATTTACTTCCGGAGGTAGCTAAAAATGTTAAAGAAACATGTAGAAATAAGAATAGAAATAAGAACTTTTGAAGACCCCACTTGCGTATTTGGCATGGAAAATATCTAGGAAAAGATGAGAAGCTTCATGACCAGCAAGAGTAGTCATTTTTTTTCAGAAAGTACCAAAAAAGTTAAAGATAGTCTTACATAAAATAAGAAAGAAGATTCTGAAGAACCTACAAGAATGGTTGCTCTAGAAAATGAGTTGAAAACCTTACAGAAGGTGCAGAGAGCTTAAAGACATGAGGTATCGGGAGCTATTGGTGGTGCTATTATGTACAAAGTGATGGTCGGTTTCCCTAAAACTCTTAAAAAAAATTTGGTACAGACAAAACTTTAAACATATTAATGGTATATTTTGATGAGCTGCAAGAGTTAACAAAGATCATTTACTTCCGGAGGTAGCTAAAAATGTTAAAGAAACATGTAGAAATAAGAATAGAAATAAGAACTTTTGAAGACCCCACTTGCGTATTTGGCATGGAAAATATCTAGGAAAAGATGAGAAGCGTCATGACTAGCAAGAGTAGTCATTTTTTTTTCAGGAAGCGCCGAAAAAGTTGAAGATAGTCTTACATAAAATAAGAAAGAAGATTCTGAAGAACCTACAAGAATAGTTGCCCTAGAAAATGAGTTGAAAACCTTACAGAAGGTGCAGAGAGCTTAAAGACATGAGGTATCGGGAGCTATTGGTGGTGCTATTATGTACAAAGTGATGGTCGGTTTCCCTAAAACTCTTAAAAAAAATTTGGTACAGACAAAACTTTAAACATATTAATGGTATATTTTGATGAGCTGCAAGAGTTAACAAAGATCATTTACTTCCGGAGGTAGCTAAAAATGTTAAAGAAACATGTAGAAATAAGAATAGAAATAAGAACTTTTGAAGACCCCACTTGCGTATTTGGCATGGAAAATATCTAGGAAAAGATGAGAAGCTTCATGACCAGCAAGAGTAGTCATTTTTTTTCAGAAAGTACCAAAAAAGTTAAAGATAGTCTTACATAAAATAAGAAAGAAGACTCTGAAGAACCTACAAGAAGAGTTGCTCTAGAAAATGACTTGAAAACCTTAAAGAAGGTGCAGAGAGCTTAAAGACATAAGGTATCGGGAGCTATTGGTGATGCTATTATGTACAAAGTGATGGTCATTTTCCCTAAAACTCTTAAAAAAAATTTGGTACAGACAAAACTTTAAAAATATTAATGGTATATTTTGATGAGCTGCAAGAGTTAACAAAGATCATTTACTTCCGGAGGTAGCTAAAAAAGTTAAAGAAACATGTAGAAATAAAAATAGAAATAAGAACTTCTAAAGACCCCACTTGCGTATTTGGCATGGAAAATATCTAGGAAAAGATGAGAAGCTGCATGACCAGCAAGAAAGTACCGAAAAAGTTGAAGATAGTCTTACATAAAAGAAGAAAGAAGATTCTGAAGAACCTACAAGAATAGTTGCTCTAGAAAATGAGTTGAAAACCTTACAGAAGGTGCAGAGAGCTGAAAGACATGAGGTATCGGGAGCTATTGGTGGTGCTATTATGTACAAAGTGATGGTCGGTTTCCCTAAAACTCTTAAAAAAAATTTGGTACAGACAAAACTTTAAACATATTAATGGTATATTTTGATGAGCTGCAAGAGTTAACAAAGATCAATTACTTCCGGAGGTAGCTAAAAATGTTAAAGAAACATGTAGAAATAAGAATAGAAATAAGAACTTTTGAAGACCCCACTTGCGTATTTGGCATGGAAAATATCTAGGAAAAGATGAGAAGCGTCATGACCAGCAAGAGTAGTCATTTTTTTTTCAGGAAGCGCCGAAAAAGTTGAAGATAGTCTTACATAAAATAAGAAAGAAGATTCTGAAGAACCTACAAGAATAGTTGCCCTAGAAAATGAGTTGAAAACCTTACAGAAGGTGCAGAGAGCATAAAGACATAAGGTATCGGGAGCTATTGGAGGTGCTGTTATATGCAAAGTGATGGTCCGTTTCTCTAAAACTCTACAAAAAAAAATTTGGTACAGACAAAACTTTAAAAGTATTGATGGTATATTTTGATGAGCTGCAAGAGTCAACAAAGATCATTTACTTCCGGAGGTAGCTAAAAAATTAAAAAAACATGTAGAAATAAGAATAAAAGAACTTCTGAAGACCCCACATGCGTATTTGGTATGGAAAATGTCAGGAAAAGATGAGAAACTGCATGACCAGTCATTTTTTTTTCAGGAAGCACCGAAAGAGTTGAAGATAGTCTTACAAAAAATAACAGAGAAGACTCTGAAGAACCTACAAGAAGAGTTGTTTTAGAAAATAAGTTGATAACCTTAAAGAAGCTGCAGAGAGCTTAAAGACATGAAGTTAAGACTATTTGTTATTCGTAAGACTTTTTTAATGTAAGTAGTAAGACTGTTGTAGTGAAGACTTCTTTTCTTTTTATTGAAATTTCTAAAAATAAGCTTGCTTTCGTAGTTCTTGTAATTAAAACCATGTAAGACTGCATTTGTGATTGTAGATTAGAGTCTATTCTAAGAAATTTTCCAGGTATTAGGGCATTTTTATCAAAATATTAATCTATAAATAGAAATATCAGGATCGTGTCAGTGTATGTAACAGAATCTTAAAGCTTAGTAAAAATAAACTTAAAACATATGAAAGTTTTCAAACCAGAATCCCTAGACTATTAAAAATAGATAAAGCCTAAAGAGTGGTTCATCCCCTGCTTTTTGTTTCCTAGAGAAATGACCTTTCTGGTCCCCCAGAGCACTTCCGGGCCCGACTTATGGGATGCATTCGAGACGAAGAAATATAGTCTGCTAAGTCTGCAACTTGATTTTGCTTTTATTTAAAGTCCGGTCGTATTTCTTTTGTTTCTTTTCGCTTTCGCTTGTTTCCAGATAGAAATAACATAAATATCAATCAAGGGCTTTTCTCTCTGATATATACGATTTATGTTTCTGATATAAAAAACACAGTATATCTGGTTACTATACAGGAAGGAAATCTATAAACTAATTTTCTTATTTCTAATATTGGATAGGGGGCGTCCACAAATTACGTGAGGCATTTTTCCGGATTTTTCGACCCTCCGCCACTCTCAAGGGTACCAAGCTAAAAAATGGACAATTTTTAAGATATAAAAGTTTCATGTTGGACCAAAATAGTGATTTACAGGTCAACATTTGATATACAGTATTTCTAGATCTCACTGTTAGTTTTTTCCCAAAAACTCTAGGACACCCTTGGTTTAGAAGTCGCTGATTCCGAATCCGGGGTGCGAATAAATGATTTACCAAATCTGAATCTGAATCCTGCATTTGCCTTTTCTGACAAGGTGTTTTAAGGACTCTTTCCACAAATGGTTGGAATACACCCGTGTAAGAAATTGCGCACCTGACTGAAAATTTCGCTTTATGTTTGTATCTAACACTGTCTTCACTGTGTTCATCCCAAGAATAATATGACGATTGTGCCTGCATCTATTGTCGACTTATACTTTGAGTTTGGGTCATCTGAACAGTGTGCCATGGTTGGGCACATAATTTTTGTGCCTGAGTAGATAAGGACGATAACAAAGCAGATGTTTATCAACGCTGTGTTTCGATTTTTCTCCATTTCTTTACCCATCTTATCCCAGCTATTGGGCAAAACTGGAAATTCGTTAGGTTTATATTGTTTAATTATAAGAGACAAATCTTTACTGGTTGCTTGTTTTCCTTTAGACTTTCATTAACAAGTTTATTTTTTTTATACAACTAGTTTTGACTTATCTATTTCATCTTACACCGATCTTCTCTATTTGGGGAACTTTGAAAGTCCAACATCCCCGAACCAGTTTGATTTTGTAAATGCAGTGGGATCAAGAAAGGCTTTGTTTGGGCTGTTTCAGAGGTGCTGAGATTGTAATTTGTGTGCATGCTTAGTGGATTATAAGAGAGCTTTTAATCGAGTGAATCATAAAAAAATGCTATTAATATTAAAAGAAGCGGAAATAGATGATAAAGATCTTCGAATAATAGCAAATCTATTTTGAAACCAGTCAGCAAATATAAAAGTGGACGAAAAGGAGTAGGAGAATGTCAGGATATTGCGAAATGTGCGGCAATGCAGTATTTTGTCACCTCTTATATTTAATATTTATTCTGAGCAGGTCTTTGCTGAAAGATTGCATGATGAAGAAAGAAGTAAACTCCTGAACGGACTTCGCCTAAGAAAAATAAGGTATGTGAAAAATACGTAAGTGTGAAAAAGTATACAAGATCTTGAAGTATATAAAACTACAGCCTACAGTAATCAGTTTGGTCTTAGTATCAACAACAAGAAAACAAATTTCATGGTAACTAGCAAAACCAATATGAGAGGCTGTCATCTTTAACTTTGTAACAAAAAGGAGAAAGTTAGCAAGTGTAGCTATCCTGATACTGTCATCATAAAGATTGGGGGAAACCTCTAGAAAAAAAATCCTGAATAGGCAAGGCCAGATTTGTGTCTAATAAGATGAAGGAAGTTTTTAACAGTCATAATCTGGCCCTTGAAACAAAAATGAGACACCTTCGATGTTAGGTCCTCTCTGTGTTCTTTTATAGAGTAGAATATCGGAAGCTCCATAGAGTTATCTCAAAAAAGTTGGATGCATTTGAAAATTTGGTTATACAGTTGACAAATTTAAAATCACCATGATGGTATCCAATATTCGAGTCGGATCGAGTTTTTAAGAAGACTTCTCTTTTGAAAATTAAGGCTATTTGTTCTGCATTCAAACGAAATCGTAATCTTAGAAGATCTTACGATCCAGTTTCTCCGTTAACATTATGAAACACATTTGTGTTTAATTCAAAAACAAAATTATTAATACACATAAAATAATAGCTAAGTACACTGTTTTGTCATTTTCGTATACTCAGATAAGCGAAAAGTGAGAGGTAAAATTGAGGGGAAAAAGTTATAAAGAAAATCACCTTTTGCTTTGATATTAACTCGAGTTAAGAGTACTCATATTTAAAAGTATAAATCTTAATTAAATCAGTACGAGAGATAAATTAAAAAAATTAAAGAATATAAGTAAAACAGTTTATATAAGTTATAAAAAAAATTACAGGTAAGCAATATACAAAAAAATCACATCCCGGTTATTTTCATTACGACACTGTGCACTGCACTTATATATGTTACAGGTAAATACAATTAGGATAAAATGTTCCATAGAAATAAATGGTACTCTGAGACTCGATACAGTTATAAAAAAATTGTTAAAAACTTAGGTTATCTTCTAAATGTTTCTAAGATACTTTGTATAGCATATGACTTTATTCTCTCGGTAATTGGTCGTAACGGTAAGATATAATCTAAACCCATTCTTGTCTAGATGTATAGATATTTAGAGAAAAACCATAAACTTGGTAGCTGGGGTTCGAAGAAAAGACGGTAACAATGGCTGAAGTCTGCCGCCATTGCTCTACGAAGGAAACTTAAAGATAGCACTGTCTGGAAATCTTCAGGTAAACCTTCCGGTACGATAAACGATAGTCGATACAAGAAACATTTAACTGCTGGTAATTTTTAAGATAAAATAAGAAAATTGCCGGGAATTTTGAAACTGAGTATTTCGCGAACGATCTTAATCGCGTAAAATCTAAACCCAGAGTGAATAAAAATCGTTGGTACTAGAGAGACGCTTTCCTTTCCCGCCTAATCATCTGATCTTAAACTCGGAACCTCATTGGTCAGTTAGGAAAATCGATAAACTGCTTAGAGACAACGGTTAGATCAGCTACGTTCTGGAAACATCTCGAATTCTCGAATAAAATTTAGGACAGAGTCGGCCTAAGTGAAAAGAAACGTTAAAAAAAGAAATTTTATTATTCGGGTTTTTTAAACACGCTACAATATTTGTTTAGCCGATTTTTTACTTTGAAGACTATATTACATATTCGTTTGAATCCAATCTGGTATCTTCCTTTTTTTTTCTGATACATCTATAAAAATATAAAAGATCTATCCTGTATAGAAGAAAATGTCCAGATTTTCAAACATACATTTTTATACCGTTTCTGAAAGTAACATAAAACTCAATATTACCTAATTCTTAAGAGGACTTATAGGCTTCCAAGTTATTTATGTTATAAAATCCCTTTATCTTCCAGGGGGAAATTTTGCTGGAATGGTCAGTTTTATATGATTGATATTGTATGTAATGTCGATAGAATATGATGAATGTACGTGTTTTTGTATCTTACAAATTATCCATTAAAGATATAAAAGCAGTAAAATATTTATGAGGTACTTTATCAATGTTTTGGATGTATTGAATTTTTTATTAAGTATACTTAATGCAATTAAGGTTGTAATTAATTAATAAATACGATATTCAGTGTGCATTTAAATTATTAGAGGATGTAGAGATATTATCCTATAATAAATATATAAATATATATGCAATACTTATATGAAAAAAAAACTTGGCAGTCATGGGATTGTAAAAATGATATATATGAGAGACCTCTTTGACCATTTCTATTTTTGTGAACATTTTATATCATTGTAATCAAATATGATGTTTTTACAATTTTTCCAATTTTTGAAGTTATACTTCTATTCGGACACTGTGGAATAAATTAGTGTGTAGCTAAATGGTAAAAATCATTACATATGTAATATTGTGAGTAAGAGAGAGACAGAATCACATATAAGGTATATTGTTCGGTAAAAACAAAGATGAAATATTTACTACATGTTATTGGTCATCACTATAAGTCCTTTGAATACCGTTTAAACATTCATTGCATTGAAAAGAGATAGATATACAACAAACAGTCTGAGCTATTGTTATTGTATTACATTGACGTATCGCATTATGTTTGACATATTATTTTATAATTCTGTCACGTAAATAAACATATAAAGTTTAGTATTTTATATTAATCATAATATTCAGTAATGAGTATTGTATTGTAGTCTAAAATACCGTCACATGGTTGCATTATATCCTTGACTATGCTTTTGAGTCGAAGACATGCGTGTGAGTTAAAACCTGTTCCTGCAAAGTTACTGAAAAGTGCAGTTCAAAGTGCTTTAAAATTTTGTAAAAGTGTGTTGTTAGAAAATGTTTTGCATTGTTTTCTAGTGTTTTAAAATCTGTAATAGCCCACGGTAAGCAAATCGGGTTTTGTAAACACTTTTTTTGTATATTGATCGTTTTACTGTTTGGTTTTCGTGTTTGAAGTAAGGACACACATCAACTGGTCTTATTTTTCTAATCTGTATTTATTTAATTGAATACAGTTAATTTAAAAAAATATATATTTCTACTTGCCTGTGTTTGTAGTTATTAAGTTTTATTAGTTAACAGTGCATGGAAGTATAACTTCTGCCGGCAGTCCCACTGACTGCCACACCCTTTTTTTTACGATTTTTTTATTTTCAAGTTTATATTAATTAAATTTTTTCTAGGCTTTCAAGATTTTTCACAAAATTTGGTACCTAAAACACTAAAAATAGGTAACGATTTTTGTTGTCGTTTTTCTTACGTACAGAATTATCGATAGGTGGTCCCATAGCTTTAAAAAAGTAAATAGGACTTAAGAAATATCTGATGCCAGTACCGCCATGTCTTATTGGAACTATCTTTCGATACGTACATCTTTCATTAATTTTCTGTCAAAATTTTACAAAAATCGAACCACATACAATAAGTTATCGCGCTCAACGTGACAGTACCTTTTTAACATCGGTCGAAAAATGAGCATCGAACAAAGAGCCAATATTAAGTTCTGTTGTACACTTGGTAAAATATTTACCTAAACTCATCGACTATTGAAACAGGTTTACGGTGATGATTGTTTATCTTTTAGCCGAGTCCAATTTTTACCTACAGAGTTCAAAGGGAGTTGTGAGTCGCTGGAAGACGACGAACATGTTGGCAAGCCGAAATTTGTGATTACGCCAAAATCTGTTAAAAAAGTGTCTGTTTATTGGAAATAAGCCAAAATCTTTATTGAGACACATAAAATGGAATAAAATATTTCCAAAGATTCGATTTATTGCATTTTGACGGGAATCATTCATGGCCTAGCGGTCTAAAGCGCTATTGTCTATAAATAGAGATCGCATGTTCGATTCCTGACATTTAGCCTTTTTTGTTATGTTTAGTTTATGTTTTGTACTCATAAATTTACCAGTACCGCCATCACTGGAACTATCTTTCGATAGGTACATCTTTTATTAATTTTCTGTCCAAATTTTACAAAAATCAAACCACTTTACACTGAGTTATCGCGCTCAATGTGACAGTACCTTTTTAACATCGGTCGAAAAATGAGCATCGAACAAATAGCCAATATTAAGTTCTGTTTTACACTTGGTAAAATATTTACCTAAACTCATCGACTATTGAAACAAGTTTACGGTGATGATTGTTTATCTTTTAGCCAAGTCCAAGAGTGGTTTACCTACAGAGTTCAAAGGGAGTCGTGAGTCGCTGGAAAACGACGAACATGTTGGCAAACCGAAATTTGTGATTACGCTAAAATCTGTTGAAAAAGTGCGTCTGTTTATTGGAAATAAGCCAAAATCTTTATTGAGACACATAAAATGGAATAAAATATTTTCAAAGATTCGATTTATTGCATTTTGACGGGAATCATTCATGGCCTAGCGGTCTAAAGCGCTAATGGCTATAAATAGAGATCGCATTTTCGATTCCTGACATTTAGCCTTTTTTGTTATGTTTAGTTTATGTAATGTACTCATAAATTTAGAGAAAAAGTGCTGATTATTTAGAATTAATAAATCAAAAACAGCTAATTTAACCCTAAAATTTGAACATTCCAAAATTTATTGTTTAAACAAATCTAGTTGAATCCCTAAATGCATGTCTGTCATTGTAAAGCAAATCCAGTTTTATAGTTTGAATGTTAAACAAGACCATAATTTCTAAAAGTGACCATTTGATGAGAATATATCAGAATTAATGGCGAACGGCAGACAGACATAATAACTAATCCAATTGAATAGTTTCGAATTCAGACTGCTGTTCCAAAATATCCGTAATGTAATTAAGCAGTAAATCTGTTTGTTCACGTGTAAGAAATATATTTGCAAATGGTATTAAATTTAATTACATGACATTTAAATCTATAGGCAAAATAGTATATTCTATAACGAGTATGGAATGCGCTATATTCCACGACAATGGAAAAAATTGTTACACGAATCTAGTACAGCTATACCAATCGAGTCATAGACTTTACTTATTTTACTAATAATGGTATTAGCGTCCGGGCACAAAATCGATCATTTTTACATATAAATCACCATAAGAAAATCTAAGCTCCGTTCTGTATATTTTGTCTCTTTTTCATTCTGCGAATGCGCGACTTAAAATCTTAACTCATCTGTGTAGAGTATCAAATACTGTTTAAAAATCTATAAAAAAAACTGCTAAAAGGGCATTTGGACGTATGTCGTAAATTTAAAATCACACGTTTATAGTACTTCTTCCTTTGAAAAGGTCTCTGGCGCGCAAGTGCCAGAAAACGTCGACGCCATTTAATCCTATTAAAAGCTGTTTTAAGCTTTTTAAAGCTGTTTATACCTGTTATTAGAGCTGTTAAAATCTGTCTAAAGCTGTTAAAAGTTGTTTATAGGCCTGTCTAAAGCTATTTAAAAGCTGCCTAACGCTGTTAAAAGCTGTCTAAAGCAGTTAAACGCAGTCTTAAGGTGTTAAGAGCTGTCCAATGCTTTCAAACACCTTCCGAAAGGTCTATAAACAGCTTTAAACAACATTAGATAGTTTTTAATAGATTTAAACAGCTTTAGACAGCTTTTAACAGCTTTAGATGACTTTTAACGTCTTTAGACAGCTTTTAACAGCTTTATACAGCTTTCTACACTTTTATATAGCTTTTAAACAGCTTTAGACATGTCTCTAACCAGCTTAAGACAGATTTTAACAGCTCTATAAACAGGTATAAATGGCGCCGAATTCTTCTTGTACAGATACCTTTCCGAAG
Organism: Altica lythri; assembly: GCA_964028335.1. NCBI lineage: Eukaryota > Metazoa > Arthropoda > Insecta > Coleoptera > Chrysomelidae > Altica > Altica lythri. The sequence goes on along the minus strand of OZ034801.1, from coordinate 18,047,481 downwards.
GGGGAAGTACTGTAAACTTGGGGTTTCAAATTTACGAGTGAATCCCTATTGACCTTTTAGCAGCAAAGATTGTTCCAAACTTGCTCAATTTTGACCAAAAGCAACGTTGCATGAATATCGCCCAGGAGCTGTTTAATACCACCAACGACGATCCAGATTTCCTCAAAAGGATCATAACTAGTGACGAAACATGGGTATATGGCTATGACATCAAAACCAAAGCCTAATTATCCCAATGGATGCGGCCAGTGGAGCCAAGACTGAAAAAGCACGTTAAGTTCGGTCGAATGTAAAGGTTTTGCTTACTGTGTTCTTCGATTAGAATAGCGTAGTCACCATGAGTTCTTGCCACTAGGTCGTACCGTCAACAAGGAATAATATTACCTGGAAGTTATGAGACGTCATGGATATTGCACCATGATAATGCACTAGCAACTGCTTGTTCGTGAGTTTTTGGCCAAAAACAACACCCTTATCGTGGCTTAACACCATATAAATATAATGAAATTATGTATTGAATTGGTAGCTGATGTAGTCTGTTACATAATGAATAACTCATTTAAATATGGTATATTTCCTGAACAGCTTAAAATGGCTTTAATAAGTCCAATTTACAAAAAGAAAGGAAATAATGATGAATTCGAAAACTACAGACCAATTAGTGTTCTACCAGCCTTTTCGAAAATTTTTGAAATGGCAATGTGCAATAGATTAATTAATTTTATGAAACATTGTGACCTTCTAAATAATATTCAGCATGGTTATACCAAAGGTAAGTCAGTAGAGAGTGCAATAATACAATTTACTGAAGATATTGTAACATCATTTGAACAGAATGAAATATTGCTAGGTATATTTTTGGATCTCTCCAGGGCATATGACTGCCTGAACCACGAATTTTTAATATTTAAGTTGGAAAGATATGGTGTTAGGGGGAATGCCCTGGAGTGGTTTAGATCTTACTTAAGTAATCGTAAACAAAAAGTCAAAATAGTCGAAGATGACAAAATATTCAAATCTGACGTACTTATCAACAACGTAGGAGTACCTCAAGGAAGTATATCAGGCCCTATTTTATTTATAATATTTATGAATGATATTGTAGAAATATTAAATACCGAAAACAAAAAATGTAAAATGACCTGTTATGCTGACGATACTAACCTGCTGATATCAGACAGTAATTTTCCAGGTTTAATCACAAATTCTAATAAACTGATGAAACATGCAGAGAACTGGTTTTTAAAAAACAACCTACTACTAAATATTGAAAAAACCAATATGGTTCTTTTTCATACACAGCAGCAACGACTAGAATGCCCAAATGAGGTCACATTGTTAGATAATAGATTTAAATTAGAAAACTGTACAAAATTCTTGGGAGTGTTTATAAATCAACATTTGTACTGGGATAAACACATAATAGAACTAGGGAAAAAACTAAACCAAATCTGTTATAGCATTAAATTAATTCATAACTATTTAAATGAAAAATCATTAAAAATAATTTACTATGCAAATTTTATATCAACATTAAAATTTGGAATTATTTTTTGGGGAAGTAATTATCATATATCAGAAATCTTTAAAATTCAGAAAAGAGTAATTAGAACGATATTTAATTTAAAATATAAAGAATCTTGCAAAGGCATATTTAAGAAGAATGGTATATTAACAGTATATGGTATATATATATACGAATGTATTGTCTACTTATTTAAAAATAAATCCAAGTTCTGTGCTTGCACAGATATTCATTCTTATCCAACCCGACATTTTAACATCATATATCCTCCGCATAAATTGGTAATATCCGAAAAACATCCATCTTATGCAAGTATTCGTCTCTTTAACAAGCTTCCCGAAAAAATAAAAAAACTGCAAACTTTTAATACATTTAAAAAAGAAGTAAAAACTCTACTCATTAATTTAGAACCTTATACACTAGAAGATTATTATTTAAATAGATAATACAATTTATTTGACACTATTTTCTTTAATGTTAATGTTTATCTGTTTATCTGTATAACATGTAATGTTTTATAAAATAAAGATTATTATTATTATTATTATTATTATTCTCCGGACTTGGCCGACTGCGACTTTTTCCTATTCCCTAAACTAACGAAACCGATGACAGGACAGCGTTTTGCCACAATTGAGAAGATAAAGGCCACGTCAAATAAAGAGCTGATGGCCATATTCCAAATCGAGTTCCAGAACGAAGATTAGAAGAAGCGCTGGCACAAGTGTGTTGTATCTAAGGGGGATTCTTTGAAGGGGACAAAATAGATATTGATGAATAAATACCGATTTTATGAGTTATTCAAATATTCCCCATTTCTCGTATTCCTGCAAACCTCATTTTTATATCCTGCTGAAATTTCAGAATGTGTCTATTCATGGTGTAATTTTTTTTAAATATTGTTTTTTAATCCAATTAAGAAGATATCAAATTAAAAAATTGTCAAATTTTTAAAAAATAATTTAACAATATGTATCGTTGTAATATTTAAGATTAACCTTCTATTAAACCATAATGAAGTATCCAGTTGGATGCTTCTATGTGAACATGTACACATGAATGCCATGTTGTGTGCACCAACAAAATATCTGTATACTGAATGTAATTAAGCAGTAAATCTGTTTGCTCGCGTGAAAGGAATATATTTGCCTCTCGTGCAATATTTAACTATAAAATTTGCTATGCCCCTCACGGCCATCGAACATGGATTACATTGAAATTTTTGGATTCGGCGAGATAAAAAATTCGATTAGTTAATCCATTTTTATTTACTTAAACAAATTGAATATGCATTTAGTTTTGAATTTGTAAATAATAAAAATCGACGCATGTGTTTATTCTGCTATTAAAAAAATATTGAATATTTTATAAATCGAATAAATTAAATTTGATATATTTTTTTAAAAAGCTGGCGTGTTTTCAAGTGTATTTTAACTTTAATATAATCTATATCTTTTTATATTTATACAATTATTTAACAATATATTTCTCTTTCCATAAAATTGTATATCAATTATCATTTTTTTTTATTTTTTTGGAAAGTAGGACACCGCTGGATCACTCTCTTTTTCTCTCTCTTCAACAACCTTTTTGCATCCACTCCCCTTGCGGTTTTCATTCTATCCAGTCCTTTGCTATTTGAAACCACTTTCTTCCTACACTCTCTCTTATGTCATCTATCCATCGCCTTTGTGGACGTCCTACACTTTTTTTGGTTTCCTTAGGTCTCCATTGCACAATTCGTTTTGTCTATCTTTCGTTTCCCTGTCTTGCCACATGTCCCACCCAATTCCATTTCTGACGAGCAATATATTCTATGTCATCATCCACCTTAGTCTACTTTCTGTTATCCTTATATTCTCTTTGGCTTACTCCCAGCATAATTCCCTCAATTGCTCTTTGAGTTATTCTTAATTTGTAGCACTGTTAAGGGCGAGGGTCATAGTTTCCATACCATAACTGGAAAAATGCATGCGATGAAGACTCTTTTTTTAAGGTTGATAGGGATAATGGTATTTTTAAGTGTATTGTTTAACTTTCCTACGACTGACCAGGTAAGTCAGATTTGTCCACATGTCCCACCCAATTATCCCGAAACTGGTTCGGAACCGTAGAATATTGTCTCTGATTCATTCGTAACAAGTTTAAGAATCTGATCGATGCTTTTTATGCTTCTTTAAAAACTGACGGTCACCTGCAATCCAATGCCTCATAATGGCACAATATTTGGTTTAGTGTTGTTGGTTTCGTTTTACACTACCTCTATTAAATATCTCCAGTATTTTGCAAGTACGTCTTTACCGATTATGGGTCCTTAGGAATCCTGTAATTGCTCTAAGCTGATTTCTGGTTGTTCTACGCCGTACTTTAACTGTTCTAGTACTATATGGATCTCGAAACTGGACCGAAAACGTAGAATATAGTGTCTGATCCTTTCGTAACAAGTTCGATGCTATATTTTTGGACTCAAACTAATTTGACACCGTTATGTTCCGCCGGATTAACAATGTTTTCGTGGCTCTTGGATACTAATCTTCAGATGACCCTAGGACTTTTTTAGATGATTTTTATCTTGATCAATAAAAAAGCTGCAGAAACAACCAACAATTTAAACCGAGCTTACAGATGAGAGCAACTGTCTAAAACATTCCAGACTCTTTAATACAAGCGTTCTAAAAAAGGATTGCCTTAAGGTAGGTAATTAAATGTACATAGTTTACTCATCAAATTATTTTAACCAAAGTACGTGTTTAAGGAATAATATTTCCTTTAAGAGATTTCTCAGTAAATTTGATTTAGAGTATAAACATTCATAATAAGATAAAAATCAATAAGATAAACAGTGGAAAAGCCGCACGGTAATATAAATAGGATCCAGAATACGGGGGCGGGAAAATAATGAGGGCTCATGAAGGCAGGGTGAGAAATATACTAAGATACAAGTTAATTGAGAATTGCAAGGCTCCCAGCAGCACAATTACGTACTTTTGAACAATTTCCAGAAAGTTACCCCCATCGTGATGGATGTCGGTGAAGCGGGTGAACTGTTTAAGGGTACATAGTTCCTAAATCAAGTTATCTCGATTTTAAAGGTAACAAAAATCGTAATAAGAAATAATTCCCCCTAAAGTTAAGCTAAATCACAAGTTTTAGGGCGATCAGTGTACTACTCTAGTTTTAAAGTAGTTAAAAAGTCCAAGAGCGTATATACCAATAACAGCATTCATTTAGGAAAATGTTCATGATAAGCACAAAGTTTATCTATGAAAACGACATATCGCAAAATCCAGACATTTCTGATTTCGATAATGAAGTCTTTTTCGTATCGTGAAGTAAATGTGGACAATTTAGTCCTAGCGATGGTTCAAGAGCAGATGCACAAATAACAGTAGCAGTCATTTAGAAAATCGTCCATAATAACTATTAGCTCAGCGACGAAAACGACAAAAAATAGTTCCAAAGTAAATGAGGTTGTGGGCAATTTCGTCTTAGCGACAGTCCAAACACAGCAGCAGCAATAACAGCAGCATTTACTCAGGAAAACGTCTATGATAACCATGATAAGCACCAGTTTATCTACGAAAACGACATATCACGAAATACTGGCCTCATTGAAGCTTTCAAAGACCTCATTTCAAAAATAACTGCCCAGGAAGAATTGTGTGTAAAAAAAGAGTTTTTAGTCAGATACCATAGGTACACATGTAAACTGGAAAATGGGGTAAATCCCGTAGTTCTTGTAGCAGGACATTTGAATTTTTAATATAACACAACTAGTTCTTAGACCTTCCTTACTACAGTCCAGAACTTAGTCCTAAAGATTTTCTCTTTTCGGAAAACTAAGAGGTGACTATAGTTTTTCATAGTTACCAGAAGGAAATGGTAAATTGCTGTCAAAAAACTTCAACTCTAAAAACATAAGGATATATTAAGTAATGATAAATCATTGGTTTACTTAAAAGAGACAGAGTCCTTTAAGAGATCAAAAAACCGTTAATGCCTATTGGTCTATAATCATTTTGTACCACAAATCATTGCTTACCTTCGAAAATCTAATACCAAACAACAAATTATCTGACACCAAGACCCGTAGTTTTTGTAGCAGAACAATTGAATTTTTAACACCTCGAGTTTTTAGACCGTCCTGAATACAGTCCCTATTTAAGTCCTAAAGATTTTCTCTATTTGAAATACCAAGAAAAGACTAGTTCTTCAGATAGCTTCGTATTATCGAAAGATACAACTGATAAATTTAAAACGTAATTTTAACTATACCAAAAACCAAGTGGAGTAATTGTTCCCAGAGTTGATTCAAGCGAGTGCATACGTGCAATAATCTTCTTGAGAAATTCTTTAAAACCCAATAAAATCAACGTTTTATTTAAGCTCAATATATTACAAATAAAAGACATCCCCGTATATGTTTCATTATCGATGGAAATTATCAAAGACAACAAAAAATGGTTCAGTGAATAACCTACCAAAATGCTGGTACAGTAAATTGATATATACTTCTGAGTATAATGGGTTCCAATAATAAAAGACAAAGAGGGATCTGAAGGTACAATTAAAGAAAAGAAACAAAAAGAAAAGAAGGTTGGCTAAAACAAAGCAAAGCTCTATACTTATTTAAAAATCTATTAGTCGCGTCAAAGTAGGCCTAAAAACCCAAAAACTTAAAACTTTGGTCGGAAAGGTCCGATCGAGCTCATTTTGGAGGGGGTTTCAAGATGATATATACGTGATAAGACTGCCCTCCCAACCCGGCCAAATGTTCCACTCGGGGGTTTTGAAGTCCCCTCCATCCATTTGTTCGGTCAGGTCGCTTTTTCGATCTTCCCAGGGGCGTCTAGAAGGGCCTCCAAGGGTCCAAAATATGAGATATCTACAGAAATGTGCTCGGACTGCAATATTGGGCCAGGGGGATTCCGAAGGGCGGGGTTCTCATTTCTGTCGAAAATTAAGGCTTTTTAACCCATTAGGGCCGTATAAAAAGGGACCCATGGGGTCTCAAAATTATGATTACGCGGGATTGAATTTCAGTGTACAGAATTGGTACGATCAACTATTATAAGGCTACCAACCCTTTATTTGAGCAGCCTGCGATTCTGTGACCCATCCAGGGATGGACAAAAGGGGTGCTGGGGCCCAAAAAATGTGATTTGATTGGATTCGATACCAACGTGAAAAGTTGATATAATCTGACCAGCGAGTAGTCTCCTTAGCCCAGTATGGCAGGCCGAGCACATTTCTGTAGATATTTTATATTTTGGACCCTTGGAGGCCCTTCTAGACGCCCCTGGGAAGGCCGAAAAGGCGACCTGACCGAAGAAATGGATGGAGGGGACTTTAAAACACCCGAGTGGAACATTTGGCCGGGTTCGGAGGGCAGTCTTATCACGTATATATCATCTTTACCCCCCCCCCCCTTGGGGTGAATTTGGGGGGAGGGGGCCGAGCGGCATCCAGATTTTATACAACTTTGACTCTGAGGTCTCAATGAACATTTAAAAAAAAATGAACTCGATCGGACCTTTCCGACCAAAGTTGGAAGTGAAAACATACTTTGACGCGACTATATTGTTAGCACGAATTTTGATAAAAATAAATAAAATTTTGTTAGTTAGAAGAAACTGTATAAAAAGTACATCAAAAATTAACTGATAATAATTGCTACGAAATATAACATGGACAGAAAGTAAAAGAGCTTATCTATACTAATATTATAAAGAGGAAAGGTTTGTTTGTTTGTTTGTTTGTTTGAAATGAATAGGCTCCGAAACTACTGGACCGATTTCAAAAATTCTTTCACCGTTGGCAAGCTACCCCTTTTGGTAAGCCAGGCGCATCAGTAGGTTTATATTAATTGAATATATTAAAAGTATACGTTTCAGAAATAAATGTTTTAGTTTAAAGTTGTAGGTCTGTTTAAGACAAACAAAAAAGTCCCCTAACATTTTTTTGTACAGGGTGAAGTAAAAAAGTTACGAATTTTTTTCCATTTTGATTTGATGTCACGCCCAAACGGCAGTACCGATTTGGCCCATTAACGAACTCGACCGAGATTTTGAGACGATTGATTTTTGTACCAAATTTCATTTCGATCCGTTAAGAAATGCGACCGCTATCGTGTCCACAGATTTCGTTATATCGGATCTATACATACATACATACATACATACATACATACATACATAGAATAAAATAATGTACTACGATTTTGAAGAATATATAAATATCTACAAAAAATGCAGCGACAGCATATGTCTAACTGTTATAGTTACGTCACAATAAATAATTTTTAATTTTTTAAAAGTTTTTATCTTGGTATTGTCACATACGATAATAGAGTTGTTTAATTGTTTTAGATTTCATTGTATTATTTTGTATTGTAATTATCCAGGCCAAAGTCAGTACGTTAGATTTCAAGGCGACCTTATATAGTTTAATTCTTATTCTCACGTAGTGTAAGAATTGGCTATAAAAGAGCGTCGTTGAGGTCGTACTCGAGGAGTTCGGAGTCTAAGATTGTCTGTAAGGGTCACCCTTTGGGGTGTCCCTAAAACAGACCCTTAGGTCTGGCCGTTGTGACTCTTGACTTATTTTCGTGAGTAAATGTGACATGCCACCATGTAGGTTATTTGGTAAGATTAGTTAAGATCATTGTATTTAGTTAGTCATTATTCATATTTTAATTATTCATTGTTATTGCTTGTTTCTTTGTTAATATATTTGTTGTTTGTTTCCTGTTGTTTATCTCATCTTCCCCTTGGTTAGTTTTCTGCCTTCAGCAGGATAACTAACCAGGGGATAGATACCCACGACCTGGGTGGGAAGTGCCTTCAGTTAGCTACCCTCAATCCAAATCACTATGGCACACTTCTCAAAATCCCTCCAGGCGTGACATGGTGGAGGCGCCGTTGGCCGATCTCTTATAACTGATTCTTCCTAATTAGTTTATTTTTAAATATTTGTAGCAATTTTTTTTCTAGCATTTTTTTTGCCCCATGTCACTGGCGTGACATGGTGGAGGTGCCGTTCTCGGATCCCTAAACTGATTCTTCCTAATCAGTTTAATTTTAACTATTCGTTGTCTTTTTTTATAGCATTTTTTTTGCCTCATGTCACTGACGTGACATGGTGGAGGCGCCGTTCTTTGATCCCTAAACTGATTCTTCCTAATCAGTTTAATTTGAACTATTCGTAGCCCTTTTTTATAGCATTTTTTTGCCTCATGTTACTGACGTGACATAATAGAGGTGCCATTAGCTGTTCCTGTGAACTGTTTCTTCCTAAACAGTATCATCTATTAATTTTCTTAAGTTTCTTCCTAATCCGTTCGATATATTTTTTAAAGCGAAATATCTTGTGTTTTTAATTAATTTGTAAAGTTATGTACTGTATTTGTTCTTTTGCACAATGTTGAGATACTTTTATACATATTTATCTTGAAGAGTTTAAAGATTGTTTTTTCAGTTTTTTATGAAGCTTTATCGTGTGTATATTATTTTTTTAAATTTGACGGTGGAATAATTGATTTATTTAGGATTATGACCTGAGTGCAGATTTAGCATTTTTTTTATTATGTGTATGTTGAAATACGAGATGTTTAAGTATAGGTAGGTCACTTATTATGTGTTTTTTTCACGGTCAATCGTATAAAGGTTTAATAATGTATACAATATGTATTGTTGATAAACAATAAACAGTCTTTAAGTAAAAAAATGTAAAGTGTTAATTTTTATCTTTTGCCAGCTTCTTTAGTGCAATAATAAATATTCATAAATATACCCCATCCGTATCTATGTTATAATCTATACCAATTGAGAATAGGTATTTTTCTGGTTTTAGTGTCTTTTAAATATTGTTGTGGTATGTATAATATAGGTTACAGTTACAGATATGGTCACGGTCAAGTAAATGTTTTATTTTATTTAATTTTTTGTCAGCGTGTTGTGTATTTAATTCCGAAAAACCAAAACAGCACACTCAGCTGTAATTATAATTGACATTGAACCTTTCTTTTTAAACTTCTTATTATTTATTTTAATGGTAACAGATTTCAATTGTCATTAATTCAATTAGGTAAAATATTCTTCATTGCTTTTCTGGTATTTTTCTAATAATATGTTGTAAATTAGGAAACAGATACCAAATATTCGGTGTATTTTTTTTTAACTTTATTAGTAATAAAGGTGGCATGTCAAAAGTAAGTAAGAGTACATCGGACCAGAAACTCCGAGACTCCAACATAAAATCATTGTTTCTACACGTAGTATTGTAGAAACACAGGTTTTTTTTCTTATATTGTTTATTAATAAATAGATATTATAATTTATATTAATTATAACAGTTTATTGAAAATACAATTTTTTTTATAGTAAATTGATTCTATCCAGTTATTAATATTTTTCATTGTTTTAGCTTTGACTACCGGTTAGTGTCTTTTTTTTTATTTAAATAAATTAAAATATTTTAGGGTCAGGATTGTACAGGAAGGTCTATAAAGAAGCTGAAGGGAATCAAAGAATGGTGTTTTTTTTTAAGTTTTTAAATATTTTTGTTGTGTTTAACATTTTTGTTTGGCTTTATCAAGTAGTAAACAAGCTTCAACAAGTGCTATAGTAGGTAATGAGATGAGTTTAACAGGAAACTAGGGAGAGGAGAGGTTTCACTGAATGGCCTAGAAACCTTACCTGGCCCGAAAGTTTCAAAAATATTAAATAGATGTTTAGTATAGGGATAAAAACCCTAGGCATCCAATGGAGTAATTTATGCGGTGTTTAGTACAGGGTTAAGACCTTGGGCACCCGATGGGATAATATATGAGATGTTTAGTATAGGGATAAAAACCCTAGGCATCCAATGGAGTAATTTATGCGGTGTTTAGTACAGGGTATAAGACCTTGGGCACCCGATGGGATAATATATGAGATGTTTAGTATAGGGATAAAAACCCTAGGCATCCAATGGTGTAATTTATAAGGTGTTTAGTACAGGGTAAGACCTTGGGCACCTAAAGGTATAATTATTATTATTATTTTTTTATTTTTACTTTTGTAGTTGAAGGTAAAGTTGTAAATAAAGTCAAATAAAATTTAATTTTTTTGTTAATGTTAATGTTGAAGTTTAAAGTAATGATTCCCTCATGCCCTTTCTAGGCAAATTACATTGATTATTTAATTTTAATAGTATTTGTTTTTGTATGTTTTAGGACCGAGTTATTGTTTTAATGTTTAAATGTTTAACGTTTTCCCCACATCTACTCAAAGAAGACGCAATCCAGGAGATGCTTGCTCGGAATTCTAGAGGGAAAGGGTCCTTTATCCTGAGTATGGTATGGGTCTTGTCTCAACGAGTAAGAAAGGTCTCCGTCGAGGAATGGAAATGGTCAGCTTCAATACTCCTATCCCAATAGCAGATCTTCCCAATGGATGGTAGCCAAAGATGGGAAGACTGTAAATGTATAGTTGTAAAAATGTATTAAGGAGAATGGTGTGATGGAGTACAGTATGATGTTGGCCATGGACCTCGAGAGATGGAGCTATGAGACGATGGTTTTCACAAAGTTGCAGACAGACCAACATACCAAAAAGGGATCCGTCTAGCCAACGGTGGACCTGGCGTTTCTAGACGAGGGCAAGACAAGTTATTCTCCGAGAAGAGCAGATTCTGACAGAAGTGTGGCGGATTATAATTATTTTGTAAAACTCAGTCCTATACATACACCCCTGTGAGCCAGAGCCGAGCAAAGCCAGGGGCTGGCTTTAAGGGAAGGGGGGCATGTCACATACGATAATAGAGTTGTTTAATTGTTTTAGATTTCATTGTATTATTTTGTATTGTAATTATCCAGGCCAAAGTCAGTACGTTAGATTTCAAGGCGACCTTATATAGTTTAATTCTTATTCTCACGTAGTGTAAGAATTGGCTATAAAAGAGCGTCGTTGAGGTCGTACTCGAGGAGTTGGGAGTCTGAGGTTGTCTGTTAGGGTCACCCTGTGGGGTGTCCCTCAAACTGACCCTTGGGTCTGAGCCGTTGTGACTCTTGACTTATTTGCGTGAGTAAGTGTGACATGCCACCATGTAGTTTATTTGGTAAGATTAGTTAAGATTTGTATTTTGTTATTCGTTAGTTATATTTAATTATTCATTGTTATTGTTTCTTTGTTAATATATTTGTTGTTTGTTTCCTGTTGTTTATCTCATCTTCCCCTTGGTTAGTTTTCTGCCCTCAGCAGGATACCTAACCAGGGGGTAGATAACCACGACCTGGGTGGGAAGTGCCTCTAGTAAGCTACCCCTCATCCCAAAACACTATGGCACATTCTCCCAACCCCCCAGGCGTGACAGTATTAATCCTTATCAAAATAACTTATTTCATAATCACGACAGATATCACAAATTTAGCATGTGCAATGGGGCGAGACTACTTATAAAGGAATTAAAGGACAATTAAGTTGTAGCAACCAATATAACTGAACCACCAGCTGGTTAACTAGCTCATACACTGAAGATACCGATGATCCCAACTGATCTATCAAATCTATTTAAACCGCTTCAATTTCCTATCAAAACATCTTTCGCTTTTACTAATAATAAGTCTCAAGGTCAAACCTTCCAAATAGTAGGGATCGGTTTTCCTCATGGCCAACCGCCTAAGGCGGGTCGGAGCACCTGAAAATCAATTTATTTTGCTGCCAGAAAATAAAACAACAGGTAATATTGTTTACAGGGAAGCGTTGACGCAATAAATTTAATGGCTTTTGTTATTTTTCTTTAATCCCCGTGCAAAGCCGGGGCGGGCTGCTAGTGTATTATATAGGAGAATAAAAAAGAAGCATTAATTAAACAGCATACGTGGTGGCAAATAGGAATGGTACAAAAAACTCAAATACCCAATAAAATATTGATCTTTAGGCCATTTATTTCTCTCTAACTAAATCCTTTCCTGATATGTTTATATGATACAGAAACCGTATACAGGTCCTATATATCCTGATAAATTTATGACCACGAATTTATACGGTCTAAGGAATAAGAAGGTTGCATGCGTAAACTCTGAACAGAAACTATTTCCAAATGGAGAATGTATATATAACCTGACATGACGTTGGAAATGCTATTCTCAACAGTGCACATAGCGAGAATACGTTCTATTTTTTAACACTAAATTCACCTAATTAATTTAGAAGCGTGAGGTATATGGTAAAATTAAAGTAATTTAGGATTAAGATAAGACATATGGGTGAATAAAATGTGTAGGTATTCTAAATTGGAACTACATGGACATATTAACTAGAGGCAGCTTTCTATGCTCTGAGAGCCAAACAAGTAACGATATACAGAGAAAAAGTAACTGTCTCTCGCGCACTTCTCTTTTAGTTAAAATATACGCATCTCTCTATTTCCTATAGCAATCAAAAGAGATGTGCGAGAGTGATGGTATGAAGTTTTAATTTCTCTCTGTGTTGTTGCTCGATTCTCAACCTGAGACTACCTGAACACTACGCATACATGTTTATTCTTGCGTCATGATAGTGAAATTATTTTTGTGCATCATTTTTATTCTTTCTCTACTTATACTCGTCTCTACTCTCTATCTCAACTATTCTTTCCCCTATTTTCATCCCATCACGTCCCCATTTATTTTATAGATTGACACAAGCACGCTTGTCCTTCACTTGCTCGGTATTCTCTCTTAATCATTACTTTCTTCATCAGATCCAACAGAATATCTGCTCCATCCTCACCAAGCACCTTCCATATTCCATCTGCTTCCATAGTGTTTTCATTTCTTATCTTTTTTAATGCGCAATTTATTTCCTTCGTAGACACGTCTATTACTATTTCAAAATTTGCAATACCATATCTCTCTCATTTTTCCTGTTTAACAGCTTCTTGTAATATTCCTTTCATCTACCTTTTATACTCGCATACGTTTGTAAAACTCTATTTTCTTTTTTTAAATTATCAGATTGCAAATATAAAGATTTGGGCACGTGGCGGTGTGAAGAGTGAACGTCCGTTTTGGAAAACAGATGTCAAATAAATATGGTCAGAGAAGTACTTTAATGAAATTCAAAAGGATTCTTACCAATACCGAATTTAACCTCAACCTACGAATCAGATTTGCAAACTGTTACGTGTGTTCAGTGCTGCTCAATGGAATGGAGGGCTAGAAAATAAAAGTAAACTCCATAAAGAGACTTCAAGTATTCGAAATGTGGATATAGAGAAAAATGAAAAGCTATAAAACAAACGAGGAAAAGTTAACAGAGATCGCGAATTACTTAACACTATTAAGCGCAGGAAATCAGCATATTTAGGACACGTTATAAGAAACGAAAAATAATAAATATTACAACTGGTAATCGGAACCAAGATCGAAGGAAGAAGAAGAGTTGTTAGAAAGAAAATGTCATGGCTCAGAAATATCAGACAATATACAGGACAAAGAACAATCATTCTGATCCTCCTTTATTACTCTCAAAGTTCTTAAAGACCTTTTTTATTGCCTTTAATTTCGTTTTTCCCACTGCTCTCTTTATATTATCCTTTACTACAATATATTGTTAATCCTTGAATATAGACTTCAAGATTACCCGTATCAATTTATTTCGAAATGAATCCTACTTCATCATATTCTCCCTTATCAAATGCACTTATTTATGAATTTTCTTCTTCTTTACCATCTGTTTCAAGTTCAAGAATGAGTTCTGTGGGAGAAAAATATGGAGATTTTTAGGAGTTTGGTGCGTATGAGGACCCTGTTATAGGACTTGCGTCCTTTTCAGGGGATGGATGGAATGTTGGGAAGGAGTTAGCATCTGTCTGTCGTCGGCCCTGCTCTCACAAATCTTCCTCCTTTGTTCCTGGAGTTGGTCTTCTTACTTTTGTTTCTTTCTTCCGTGATGGTTGAACGTGCCCAAAAGGTCATTTCTTTTTGGTGTGAGTGTAAGTGTGTGTAGGAGTGTAACCCACGTGGTGCAATGTGGGGTTGGGAGATTGACGCTGTGGCGTGTCTCCTCCGTCGTGGAGCCCTTCCATTTGGCAAGGACAAAGGGAACCACAGAAACCTTCGCCAAGGGCCCATTTTTTTTTCATTTTATTTTTTGTATTTTTGTATTTTTTTTGTATTTTTTCTATTTTTTTTATTATCGTGTCCAATGTGGGGTTGGAGGCACCATCTATCTGTAGGAAAGGGGGGTTTCATCCAGTAGATTTTGCAGGTCTTCCGGAAGGTCCATGTCTACAGCGGATTGGAGTCTTAGGTTGGGGAGGGGGATCTTCTTTTTTGGAACTCTGGATCTTCTTTGGATCCATCTTTTTAGCTTTCACTATTTTTTATACATCCTTATTCCATCACTACAGCTCTTTATTTTCTGGAGCACGTATCCCTGATGATTGTCCTAACACTTCTTAAGAATTTTTCAATAACTAATCCACCAATTCCCCACATGTTTTTTTTATACTAATCCCTCTTAACACTGTTTCTTTAAACTTACTCTCATATTGCTCTTTTCTCAATATGCACCAGTTTACTGTCAATATCCACTTACAATTCCTTTTTTCCTTCTGATGTCTTCTTCTACACATTATGTAGTCAAAGTGGGCCTCCACTATTGTACCTAATGGGCTTCTCACAATGTTTCTAATAATAATAAAAAGTCACCGAGTAGAAAAAGTTAATATTCAACATTCCTAGTTTTTATATAGATATCTTAATTAAGCAACATTAATTTAAATCCTTGAATATAGACTTCAAGATTACCCGTATCAATTTATTTCAAAACGAATTCAATTATAATAATTATTAATTCTCACAAAATTAAATAAAATATCCAATTGGCATTTAATGATTTTATATATCGATAAATAAAATACGTGTTTATGAATAGGTAGAGTCGGTTCTTTATTAAGTATCAATTAAGGAATGTTCGAATATTGACACAGAAACGTTACGAACTTGTCATACATTTAATTGGAGTTAGATCAATGTTAAAGATAAGTCAATGTTTTATTAGTTTGATCACTTGATTGGGAATCTGATTTTCTTTGTTATAACGTTATAAATTAATTTAATTCGAATTGCTAGCGTTAATTAGAAAATTTAAATAAGTAAGTGTAGTATTAACTGAATGGAAGTTTTTAAACTAAGTTTAATTAAAATACATTTATATATAACGGCTTTACCGATTTTGATTTAACATTTTGTATGTTTTCAAATGAAACCGAGAATGGTTTAGATTAACTATTTGATTCAATATAAAATGTTTTATAATTAATTATTTATTTATAACTTTTTTGTATATTTATGTCTAGCTCTATGGATTTACGTCTGTAAAGCTAGAAAGGTCAAGCCGGCAGAATCACTCGTATTATATCTCAAAATTTAGTGCTCATTTAGTGCTGTTAACCGATATTTGTTGCTGTGATAGGGGGACTAAAAATGAGAACACTGCTAACTTTTCATTAAGCTAGCAGTGTACCATTCGTGACCGCGCTAAAAAGGAAACTAATGGAATTAAAAGACGTCACTATTTAGTGCTTAATTAGTGCTGCCAGTACAGCAAAAGAATTTTGAAAAATATTTTTTTTTTCAAATCAACTACTGCTAATATAACGACGCCAGCAGTCTTGAGAGCTAAAAGAAGACTCTAAAACGGAAACTGATGGAATTAAAAGACGTGAACTGTGCATTAAAAAAGATAAGAAATGAAAAGACTATAGAAGCAGATGGAATATGGAAGGTGCTTGGTTAGGATGGAGCAGATATTCTGTTGAATCTGATGAAGAAAGTAATAAATTAAGAGAAAATACCGAGCAAGTGGAGGACAAGCGTGCTTGTGTCAATCTATCATTCGTGACCGCGCTAAAAAGGAAACTAATGGAATTAAAAGACGTCACTATTTAGTGCTCAATTAGTGCTGCCGGTACAGCAAAAGATTTTTGAAAAATATTTTTTTTTCAAATCAACTACTGGCACTACTGCTAATATAACGATGCCAGCAGTCTTGAGAGCTAAAAGAAGACTCTAAAATGGAAACTAATGGAATTAAAAGACGTCACCATTTAGTGCTCAATTATTGCTGCCAGTACAGCAAAGGATTTTTGAAAAATATATTTTTTTTTATTTTGTTTTTAAATCAAATCCGTTTTAAAGTCTTCTCCTCGCTATTGAGACTGCTGGAGTCGTTATACTAGCAGTAGTTGATTTGAAAAAAAAATAAAAAAAAATCTTTTTCAAAAATCTTTTGCTGTACTGGCAGCACTAATTGAGCACTAAATAGTGACGTCTTTTAATTCCATTGGTTTCCGTTTTAGAGTCTTCTTCTAGCTCTCAAGACTACTGGCGTCGTTATATTAGCAGTAGTTGATTTGAAAAAAAAATAAAAAATAAAATTATTTTTCAAAAATCTTTTGCTGTACCGGCAGCACTAATTAAGCACTAAATAATGACGTCTTTTAGTTTTATTAGTTTCCGTTTTAGCGCGGTCACGAATAGTACACTGCTAGCTTAATGAAAAGTTATCAGTGTTCTCATTTTTAGTCCCCCTATCACAGCACCAAATATCTGTTATCAGCACTAAATTAGCACTAAATGAGCACTAAATTTTGAGATATAATATGAGTGATTCTACCGAATTGACATTTCAAGCTTTACAGATGTTATGAATTCCTAACAGTGTAAGTTTATTCATTGATACAGCTCTTTAACCTCGTTTCGCACCTAGGTTGTTTAGACTACCGGTAGATTCTAGATAATAGAGTTAGAAATAAAAAACATAGACAAAATACGGAAAAATAACAAAAAAATATTTTTTTCTACTTTTTTTTTTGATCGGTTAAGTCTATTATGATTTTGTTTTAAATACTATGTCATAAACTAATTTTCTATGTTGTGATTTATATTCTCGTTATATCTAAAAATAAGCAACAGTTTCATAAAAGTTTTAGGAAACAGAAAAATAATAAGCTATCGTGCAGAACAGGCAATTCTTTTGAAAAACTTTTAAAATAGCTAATTCTGTAGTCTTCATCGAGGGCCAAATACTTTATTATTTCTTGTAGATACTGTCATATCCAATATTATATTGAAAAAGTTTCCAACGAACGGCAATCCAGTTCTGAAAAGAAAACTTAGACTTAAGTAACCGATATAAATTCCCGTTGAATTGACGTTCCAGACGCTTCAAAATGTTTCCAACTTTCGAAACGATAACGTCTAAGTCAGGAGATTATAAATACTTTGTGTAAAGTTAATAAAGTATCTTGTTAAGCCCATGTCAAAATTCTTGTTTCCCTCACTAAAATATTTGTAATCTATCATAGACCTTATACTAGGGGTAAATTTAAGGTAAAAAATCTATATCAAGTTTCTAAAACCCTTCTAAAGTTCTTAAAATAAATCCAACAGTCTCAAAAAGAGTTTCAAGTTTTATAAAACAACCTCATTAAACACACAACAATCTCAACTCCGGAATATAAATCCATGAAGATGTCTACAGGCATTATGTATCCAAAACCAAATTTTAAACTCACACTAAATTTGAGTACTAATGATATCTTACAAAGGAGCTCCCTAAATTACCCTTAGAGCTTCAGAAAACTAAACTCGCAGGAATTCTCAAAGGACACTGTCGACTTAGGTACTATATCTGTAAAATAAGTAAAGTAGACAGTGGAACATGCAGATTTGGCCACCCATGACATTAATATCTGTTAGAGATGTTCTTAGAGCCTGGTCGAATTAAAACGTTCACTCTAAACGAAAAAAGGAGTTATTAAAACGACCTTAAGGAGTCATAATTAGATGTAGGATATAGACAAAAGATTAGAAAGAAAAAATGTCATCTCTTGGAATTAATAATAATTACATTTAGAATAATAAACTTATCGAATATATAGATGATATCTGCCTGGTATCAACTACACTATAGATGGCATAGAAAACATAAGGAAGCTGGAGGAAAAGTCGGCTGAACTTTGCCTTAAAATCAACATTAATAAGAAAGAAGAGATGATAATAGGAATAAGTGAAAATGGAAAATTATACATTATTAAAAGAAATAATTAGTGCAACAGATGATGTTCAGGCAGATATTAAACACCAAATAGGAAAAGCACAATGGGCCTTTGGAATCCTCTCAAACATATGGAGATCAACACATATTAACCAAAAAACCAATCTGAAAAACAATAAAGAAAAAAGATGGAATTGGTTTAGTAACACACAAAGAAAATATACGCATAGCAAAATAAGCACTTAAATGAGAAAAAGAAGCAAAGGATGACCGACCAAAACAGAGAGAACGATTAAAGGTGACTACTAAATGCTAGCCACCTCGTCATTCCAGGTTTTTCTTGGTCTGCCAAGTCCTCTTTTATTGCATACTTTTGCCTCCCATATACCTCCCTTATACTTTTGACTTTTTTTATTCATGCTACATATATGACCAAACAATTTAGGCTTAATTCTATGTATGATATTGAGAATTGGCTCTATTTGAAAATCCTGCCTTACAGTGTCATTTTTCAACTTATCCAGCCTTGCAATACCTTTTAATTTACAAAGTTATT
Organism: Altica lythri; assembly: GCA_964028335.1. NCBI lineage: Eukaryota > Metazoa > Arthropoda > Insecta > Coleoptera > Chrysomelidae > Altica > Altica lythri. The sequence continues at coordinate 18,028,373 of OZ034801.1, read as the reverse complement.
TCATCTCTGTAGCATTTACTTTGCTTTGAGTTGCCCGATTCATTAAAAACTTTCGGCTGCAATATAGTAGAATTGACCTAAACACAGTTTTGTATACCACCATCTTCCTTTTTATCAATAAACGTTCTGCACATGCTATGATGCAAACGTGATCTGGATCTGGAAATTTGGGGAGGGGCGAGCTAGTGCTTAGCCAGCACTGAGGCCACATATGACCCATTGTGCATCCTCCCGTATTGTAGGGATATCCTTACCTCAGACTGTCACCAGGCCTAGTGATTTAAAATAGGTGATGAGGCTCCCGAGGGGGATCTCCCTGACATCGGCTGGTGTAAGTCAATACTCGCCCAACACGGATCTTCTGATTTCAGAAAAAGCAGAGCAGTCATACATAAGGTGTTCTACTGTTTCCTCTTCTTGTTCGCAGCCTCTGCATAGCGGCGATTCTGTTAATTTCATCTTAAAGAGATGTTGTCGCTATTGGCAGTGACCTGTCAAGATTCCCACAGCTGTTTGGAGATTTTGTCTGGTCAATGCCTTAATTTTTTTTGCTGTTTCCTCGCCAGGATGAGGTAATAACTCTCTGGCCAGTCTACAGTTCGTAGTTTCATCCCAGCACTGTATAAATTTTTGGTGAGAGTGCTGTTTGATAAGGTCCACGACTGCGGACAGTGTTAGCTTGGTAGATGGGCGGAGGCTAACATATTTGTAGCCCGCAGCCCTCCTTGCTAAATAGTTCGCAATGCGGTTGCCTTTAGAGTTCCCGTGTCCTTTGATCCAGCTGAGAGTGACCACGTTGATGCAAACGTGATGCACTAGAGATTCTGGTTAATTTCTTCTTCCTCCATAGTTGATTTCCAAATCTAGATAATTATACGCTCGTACCTGTTGTATTCTTTGATCATTAAATTCTATCGATATATCCGTTCTCGCAGTGTGTCAATGAAAATCTTGTCATGTGGCAAAAATTGTTTTAGAAGATCGAATAACGGTTACAATCGATTGGTAGAAAAACATTTATTTACCAGAAGTTATCGCGAAACTCCGACAACTCCGAATCATCCTACATCAGGCCAATGCAAGTGCTCACACTTCTCAAAAGACAATCGAGTTTGTGGAACTTCAAAGCATCGAATTGTTATACAATCCACCGTAAAGTGCCTACCTAAGTCCGAACGACTTTTTCGCGTTTCCAAAAATCGATGCCTAAATCAGCGATTTTGTAGCTGTCAACTGAAGACTGGAATAACTGTTTTACCAATTGATTTGAACGTATACAAAAGTGTATTGATCTTGGGCGGTCATACTTTTAAAAGCAATAAAGTACTTTAAGTCTATAAATTTTTTGTCTTTATGGCTATATGCAAAGCTATAAAGACATAACAATATGTTTTGACCCCATTATAATCTACAACCTACAATCTACTATTTTTACCTATAAAATTATTATTTAAATATTGCATAGATGTAATTAAAAAAAAAAGTATAATCCGTTGATAAATATGTCATGTAAGCAGCAATTGCATAGTGACACATAAAGAATATCACAAATATTCCCTCTTTCACTTCTTAGTCGAAGCATGCATGTTATGCTGCAAATTAGAGCAATAATAACCGGAATTTCTAAAAAAAGTTAATCCAAGATTAATGTCATTTTACAATCACACCGGACAAGCTAGAAATAAATAATATGCAAGCCAAGCAAGTAGATACAAATTAGCATACACTTCAAAAATTCATTTATGTCGGAGATCAGATGCCATTAAATTTAATAGCTTTTATTGGCACATCCTGTAATTAAATGCAGAACAACTGTAGGTAATTATGGGTAGATGCTAATTACTTAACGAAAGTATATATCAAAATAAAATATAAGGAGGTACAATAAATATTCTATATATAGAAATAATTGGAGAATAGAAAAACTTGTTTTGATTTAATTATAATTAAGTAATTAATATTGAATGAGTATGTATAAAATACTGCAATTTTCTCGCCTACAGATTAAATACAGCGTCATGTAAACTATGGAGGGTAGAAAGAAGGAAAACCATCTGAATGTATTAAAAAGATTCCTTTTGAAGGGATAAATTAAGGTGGTGCCACAGTAGCACGATGGAATTTTTAATGACCGACTAATCTTATATATATAAAAATGAAACCCGTTTTCCTTGGTCATGGCATCACGCGTGAATGGCTGGACCGATTTTCGTAATTCTTTTTGTGTTGTATTTGTTATTATTAGGAGAAGGTTCTTACGGAAGAAAATATTAAGAAAATCTCTCAGAAATATTGAAAAATAGACATTTAATTTTGCATATTTTAAAAAACGCGCGTAACGAATGTCAATGTCATTCACAGCCATAGACTATATAATTGAAAGAGCATCGTTTGTTCGGAAACGTAGTTACTTAATTAAATAAAGCTTCCATGTATCAAATTCAATATTGATTAATAGATATCTATACGATTTCATATAAATATAAGTTCGAAAAATATATTTTTGGTGCGATAAGTGAAACAAAACTATAAACTTTCTTTCCTTCTCTATCTCTTCATCTTTTATTTTTCTTAAATTTATTTTAGTTGTTGGCGTCGCAACGCGCGCCGGGTACAGCTATTTCATATATTTAAAAGAGTGATCCTTACTAAGACGCCACCGTAAGGTGGCGCAGTTGAGATAGTATAAATTTACATTAGCAATTCTTGCGTAATTAAGTACTATGACGCCACCATAAGGTGGCGCAGTTAATATATGACATATCTAATCGATTATTTACAAAAGCGTAAAAATTTGGAAAAATGGTAAAAAAACATTAGTAGGCGGTACGAAGTTCGCCGGGTCAGCTAGTATTAAATACAAAGGTTCCGTAGATTCACGATGAAGGCGATGCTGTTTGCGAACGGTGAAATGTCGTGGATCTTCTGGGTGTAGTCCAATCGAATCCACGTCTTCGTAGAGTTCGTTGGTTGTTACTGGTACGAGCTTCCAGAGCGTACCTCTGGTGATGATGACAGAAGTCTTCGTAGGAGGTCTGGTGTTAGTGTAACAGACACTATATACTTAACAGGCTTCCTAGCAGTCCTTGGAAGTGGTATTAGGGCTCTTGGTATTGAAGTCCTTCTGAAAACTTGGCTGAGGGTGGTGTAATGGAAGCTTGTGATTCGAAATTATCTTATAATACCCTGGGCGTATGAGTGCCGTAGACGGACAGCTCAGTATCTCCCGAGGTTAAGAAGACTACTACTTTTAATTGCCGTAGATGGATCAGTGAGAACATTCATGCCTGACGTGTGTTACGAATGATCAAGGCGATGCCCTGTTATCTGTTTATTTATCGACTAATCCTATTTTAAAAAGGAGTAGTAGAATTGTGCGCCATTCAATGAATTGGACATTTGAAAAGAACAAGATGTATTTGATGGATAAATGTTTGTAGAAGAAGGTTAACTTTTATATTTTTAAATTATAGGTACTGCTCTTGTTATTACAGATTGTTATAAATGATAACACTACCAACCCTATTTATTTTATTAAACCTTCTGGACATTGTCTGCAACTTTAACACTTTAACAAGAAAATTGTTGTAAAGTTACTCTTTTATGGATTTGGATTACTAAACTCTCAAGTATTAGCAAAATATGTTAATAATAAAAAACAAGTTTATTCCAGTTTTTATGTGTCACCAGGTATTAATGCCTGCATGTACATAAAAAATATATAAGGGGTTCAGTGTTTTTATATTTCTTTGCTTAGCTTAGTTGAAGATTATTATTATTATTATTCTTATACCTTTATTAAGTGTAGGTACCCAAGTACTGAAAACACTTGAGGCGAAAAACTAAATTATAGTGTAGGAACTTTAAAATCTAGAAAATAATTGCTACAAATAATTTCAAGAAAAGATATTGGAAATGTCGAGTTTAAATCTGTTATTAATACGAAAACTTAATTTACATCTTTCTTTATAAAAGTTTTTCAAACAACAACATCAAACTGCTTCGTTTTAAAAAAAAGCAGGAAACACGAATAAAAATATGTATTCACCGAACGTAACTGGCTTGACAAAATACGAAAGGGGATAAAGAAAATGTCACGAAACTAAATTTTCATGAAACTTTTTTTCCGAAGGCACGTCCTTCCTTTAACATTAATCCCACATTTGAGTTTTAAATTAGGGTTCCATCCGCTTCTACAACCAAGGAAACACTTTCAAAACAACTTTCTTTCGTTCTTACAACGTAACTCTGAAAACTCCTGGACAGGATCCAGTTTAAAGATATCTTATGTACATTTTTCCGGAAGTTAAGACATTTTTTAATATTGTTTTAGGTGTTCTGAGTAATAAGAGCTATAAAATCAATTTTTATTAAAATAATTATTTTGGTTTTTTAATATTAAGAAATTGGATAAACAAAAAATGACATTAAAGAGAAATTAACAGAAACGTCAACCCCGAAAGGCTTTCAATATCTTTATCTTTATCGAAATTCAAGTAATTCGATTTTGATAGTGGTTTCTTTGACTGTTTTATGTATTGTGAGTGTCTAAAAAAATGTGATATTTTATTGATAGTAACCAAAATTAAGTAGTTTCAATATAGCCAAACATCAGTTCTTTTATTTTTCATCAAAGGGCCGGTTTTTACACGTGCTTAAAGATTAATTTATTCTCAATAAAGTGGAAAAATGCGATTTCGCTTGAAACTGATTCTACTTGGTTGTAAATTCAAAAAGAGATTAATTTTTAATTATTTGTTTCTATTAGGGGTACTTCCAAATTTATTCGAAGAGGTCCACCAGAGTTTCTGACCTATAACACAATTCGACAGGTTCCAGCCATTCTAAGGAGGAAATATCGTCTCAAACTTTGGAATTTGGAAGAAAAAATAATCCCTATGGAATAGATACCGTTACATATAAGCCCATTTAAGAGTTTCTAAAGATTTCCATTAATAAGATTGTTTATTTAATTAAATTTGTATTAAAGCATTTAACACGGGTGTGTAGAGTTTGTATTTTGGTGCCCTTAATTATATGTTTGGGGGAGACTAGTAATATTCTAAGGTAACCCATGACTTAGTGAGCTAGCTAGGAGCTAGAAAAATAACGGCTTTTAGGACGTTTCAACATTCAAAAGGGTCTCATTTATAGACTGCCCGCTGGGCCTAGGTAAGAGGTGACTTCAAAGACTCTTTAACCGGGATTTTTCTTACTAGGTAATTGACCAAAATATTGGTCAAACATGTACCCCAAAAAATATTAGCATGCCAAAAAAAGTTTTCAAACATCCTACAGAAGGTTCATTTTTATAAATATTCTTCTGAATTATGACGTCTAAAACACTCCTTAATGAAATTGTTTTATGTTTTTAAAGTCTGGTTTCTAAGATCATCTGTCCGCCATGGGACGCGACATTTTTATGAGTCACCCACCAACTTTGGCGCTCGGTATAAATTAGGAAAAAAAGGGTAAAAAATGAAAATAAACATAATTTATAATTTAACCTAATTGGGTCCTGTTCTTATTTAACATATTCTTATCTTTTTCATTTTATACAAATTTAAAAAAAAAAATTCTTAATTGCTAACCCTTAAAATGTTACACAATTTCACAAACACAAATCCTGCATAATAATTTCTTTTGTCAGGTAAATCCTACACAAAAAATACCAATTCTTAGAAAAAAAAAGGTGTGTGTGCGATTCAAGCACGATAGAAGTGAAACTTCAGTAAATCGACAAAAGAATGAGATGAATATATATAACAAGGGTAGTTAGGATAATTACAAAGTTTATTTGTTTAAAAATGAAAGTATTTTGATTAATTTTAAAAGATATTTTATTTAACAAGCAATTATTAAACAGTGTGCAATATACATACACACCGACATTTGCTCTCTCGCTTTGGCTCAGTAATTACAGCTAAACAGATATAACTGCAACCGTGACGATTTGACACGACCGGACACGACAGACGTTGGTTGATGCGGTGATGCCTAATCGAATATTATTTTAGAGGTATAAGAAGAACATTTTCTTCTGCTTCCTGTTGCGTAAATTTTAAAACCGAGTATATAATTTCACGAGCTTGTGCACTTAGAATCCGATTTTTTACGGCACTTACGGCACTTTTAATAAAAAATTATTTCACCTCTTAGTTTTTAATATGAAAATTCAACAAACAATAACTACTTCACGATTTACGAAGTTATCTGACAACGTGGCAAACGCACTAGAATTGAAGTACAATGTTAAGTATACGGATGTTTACGCATCGGGCGTTTAAATGCAACTGACTCTCGGCTTCTCCCACTATCGATGAATTGACCTTGAAAGTTGCAGTTATATCTGTTGAGCATAGGCGACTATGCTAAGAAGACGGGAGTGGGGACGCTACGAAGTATGGAACAAAGAGGAGAGACCGATAATATAAAATAGTATGTATATTTCTGTCTCATTCTTTGCCGACTTCATCCTACACATTTTTGTATTTGTGTCTCTTACCTGTCGTTTTTCCGTTGCATCCGGTTTGAAATCACAACAATTCTAAAGAAATTTCACTTTAAAATTCAAGAAATAATTTAAAAATAAAGCCTTTTAAGGGAACCCTTAATCTTAAACAAAAATCACACACTGAGCTGGCCAGTTCTCCAATTCGTCATCTATTAAAATGCCGACAATAATAATTATTTAATTATTCAATTTTCTTTAAGAAAATAAATATATAGCTCATTAGTTAGATTAACTACGAGTCTATTCCAAGGCAGTTTTTTATTAGGTGTTCTTTATATTATATTTTGCTTATTAAGCTGGAATAAAGCTTTTAAAGATTTAATTGTTTTTCGAAGTATTCTGCACAAAGACTAATGCACTTTTATTATAACCGCTTGAACTTTGAACCGTATCTGGGAACAATTATTTTAAAATTGCGTTTTAAAAAGAACTTAGACTGTTCTTGATTTTTAGAAGAGTCACAAATTCGTTGGTAAATTAGGTAAAGACTGAAGAATGTCAAAAAATTTACTTTTCTTTGGACTTTGTTGAGTATAGATGATTGACTGTGCAAGGGCGGATCCAGCTTTGTCGCCAGGGGAGGGTCACATACTCGTGGTCAAGTCACACAAAGTTATAATCTAATTTAATAATAGATGCAAGTAATAAGTAGGTAATTTATTAATATATCTGAATACTGTTCTTAACCATTCCTACTTGTATTTTAAAGAAAAAAATCAATTTTTCTTTTACGTGTTCTCCCGAAACGCGTTATTACTTCATCTACATCAATGGCTACATTTTTATGAACATGGAGAAGAGCCAGTCCGGTTAGTCGTTCTTCAACCATTGAAGCTCTTAGCCACGATTTTATTTTTCGTAACGTAGAAAATGATCTTTCCGCTGTCGCTACACTAACAAGTAGTGTAGCAATTATACATAAAAAATTTCTGATATTAGTATACATCTCAATATCGCAATTTAAAATAAGATCAGAAATCGACTGCGGTAAGTTCTGACTCCGCTGCCACTTCACCATCCACAGCCGATATTCGTTTACTACGACAGAAACTGGGGTGTTATCCAGTAACAATGTATAATCGGTCGCAAGCTGTTTCACGGTTTCAATGTCTTCATGACTGTATTCACTTTTTGGCATAAAAACGCTTAGCTGAAATAAATTAAGTATTTCAGGAGATAGACGGTCCTGTAGGTCATTTATTATTGAATCCAGAAGAGGGATGTATATGGCTCTGAGGAAATACTCTTCAGCAGATTGAGCATGTTGGTTATTGGCCCTATGTATTTGTATCGACACTATTCTGGGACATTTAATTTCTACATCTAGCTACTCCGCTACTTCTTTAGCGTCTTCGAAAAGCTGTCGGTAAATTAAGTCCGCATTTTCTCTTTTATTTTGTAGAACACTAGTATCATTAATAGCGTCTGCAGCTTTTTTTAAATCAATTGAGTTTGATTGCAGTATTCTGCTTAAAGATACAGTAGTACCTGAAAAATCGAAAGTTAGTAGCTAAGTGACTGTTTGTCCGTATGAATTAATAAATCTATGACTAAATATAAACGCTAGCTTAAATTGTTTTTGTTGAAACACAAAAAATATTAGCAAAACAGCAACATAATATTCAAGTAGGTGTAATATTATGAATGTTCATTTACCAAACAAAGTTAAGAAATTAATTTATAATTTAGGTAAGTACCCACCTGATACATCATTTAAGCAGATGGAGGATATAATAAAGTCAGAACTGCGCAATGTTTGTAGCAAACAATGCGCATCATTAGCAGTTTTACTGTCTTGCCAAGTAGAAATCTTCTCCAAAGCGCTACAAATTTTGACTAAGTTGCCTCCTTGAAATTGAAGATGTCCATCATGCCTCTCTACCCAACGTGTCTCACAGATACCTTGCAAGGCGACTCCCAGTTCTTTTTTAAAAATTTTATGCCTCTTAGCGGATGCATTGGCAAATGCTACAACTTTTCTCATTGTGCCCAATGTATTGCGACAGGAAACTACTTTGGATGATCTAGCCAACAAGTTATTAAGTACATGGTTGTTGCACGGGCAACGTTTCGCATGAATGGCTCTTTTCGTCAATTCTTGCACTACACCTTTTGTATCTGATGCCATAACCGAGCAGCTGTCAGTTCTAATACCCACACACCAAGTTAAATCAACATTAAATTTAGTACACAGATTTTTAACAATTTTCGCTAAAGCTACACCTGTCAATCGAGGCTCAGTATCACCTGATTTATTTTCTTCTCACCTAAGAGTATCGTATGTATCACAAAAAGTCACGAAATGTTCCTTAATAATACCCTTATGAAAATATCGAAATGATAGGCTCAGCTGTGAGATATGTGATATATCTGTTGTTTCATCAAACAAAATTGAAAAAAAATTAGCTTCTCGTTTATTTTGTAAAATATTTTCTTGAATGATTTCTGAGCAAACATCTATCAATTCATTTTGAACAGTCTTGCTGATGTACGTGGCGTTGGATTTTGAAGATTCCAAATGTTGCTGCAATCCAGTATCACCAGAATTTATACGAAATTTTAAAAGGGCTCTGAAATTCCCATCATCGGCGACCACGCTATCATAGTTCAACAATTTACCATCATCGCGATGGACAACGTAGCGATATATTTTGATGGCCACAGAATATAATAGTTTTTACGATTGGTTGCAAACGTTCTATTTTCATTTATTTGTGTCTGTCTTTGACTATTTACATTATGTTTAACAATTTTAATTAGGTAATGATCCACCTAGGTTCTGAATATCTGTATCCAGTCCAGGGAGGGGGTCATGACTCCCATGACCACCCCCCTGGATCCGCCCTAGCTGTGTTGAGTCTAGATTAATGACTTTGCTGAGTGTAGATCAATGACTGTGTTGAGTGTAGATGTAGATCAATAAATGTGTTGAGTGTAGATCAATAAATGTGTTGAGTGTAGATCAATAAATGTGTTGAGTGTAGATCAATAAATGTGTTGAGTGTAGATCAATTGCACTTGATTTTGTCAGATTTAATAAAATGGCTGTAAATTTTCGAATAAGTTAAAATTTATTAAAAATCTTTGGGAACAATTGACAATTTTAATAAGCAAGAAGGAAAATTATGATTTTTAAATATTTTTGTTTTTAAATAGGAATAATTGATTAATAGCTTCTTAAAAACACTTTTAAATTGATTAAATACCATAAAATATGTATTTTTTTTGTATAGAGAAAAACACAAAAATCGAGTAGATATATAATGCAAGAAGCTGCAACATCATATGTACAAAATGAATATTTTGCCTGTTATCTGTGGTCTGTTCAGAATATTATTCCGAAACAGCTGCTTGTTCGGTTGTGCTTTCACACGTTCTGTTGATATTACATGCTAGTGCAGACCGACTGTTATTTCATTTTTTTCCTCACTAAAGTAATGGTTTGTTTTAATTCAACAAGGATGTTTGTTGATTTGTCGGGATGAAATAATAAATCTTTTTTTTTTCGACTGTTTGCAAATAGATTTTTTTTCTGGTATAACGATGAAGGATGTCCGCTTGTTGGAAAATCTTTGATTGATGTATTAATTACACTCTAATTAATACTTCAAAGTATGTAGGTAGTGTTTGTTAAGAAATAATAAATACTTAAATTAATTATCTTGACGAAATCTTTTTACTGATTTAACAGTAAATTTATGTAATAACATAAACAGTTTAAACATTGATTGCATAAAATTCTAATATTACAGTATCAATGCCATAAGTATTTTTATTAAAATTTATTAAGAGCCGCTTTCAGGAATATTCAATAAATAATTACTGGGACTGAAGGAGAAAAGAAAATAGACGATAAATTGGATAAAATGATGGAGGAATGCAAATGCTATTCCCGGAAATGAAGGAAATCAGAAAAGAAAATAAGGAGTTCATGAAAAATGTGCATTAAATGAAGATCAAAAATGAAAAGATTAAGAAAGAAAATGCAGAATTGAAAAAGGAAATAAAACGGATTAATGAAAGACTAGAAAGAGTTGAAAATGTAAATACAAAGATGAACACAGTATTGCAAGGTTTACACATACAAAATAATGAACCGAGTAAAATGATAGGAGGAGACGGAAAACTTCATGGATGAAAAACTGAAAGTAGAAACAAAAATCAAGTCTGTAAAAAAATTAGGTAACAAAAGAACTTGAAAATGAAGATGAAAAGATAAAGGTGATGAAAAATAAAAACAAACTTAGAAGAAAAGGAGAGAGAATATTCATCAGTCAGTCGTTGCGCTTTAATAAATCTGACAATATCTTCTCCTATTATTGTATCTCTGATGTTATGATTCATTCTACTTCTCATTTCCCCGTTTTACATTTTTATTGGGCCTGTGATTCTCCTTATGATCTTCCTCTGAAATATTCTTAGTCTTTCTTCGTCTTTACTTGTGAGGCACATTGTCTCAGGTACGTATGTGGTTACAGGTCTAACTGCCTTTTTATATACTTTCAGCACAGCCCTAAGTTCGGCTGTGCTTTCAGCTTTGTATTTCGAGATAATTTCTTTAGTCCAGTGCATTTTGATCAAAATCGCCCGAATAGCGGAAAAATTTACATCCAGCAGATATCGAAATGCGGTTTTTTGCATTGTGTTTAGGGAGGTCCCAGGAAAAAAGTGTACAACGTCTGGTTTGGCGCATTTTTTGAACAATGCCTTCTGGGCCGGAAAATGCATTTTCCGATTGCATCATTCCTTGCAACATTCTAAGAACGACTGGAGACTCGGAAAAATCGCTTGGAAATCGTTAGTCGGGGGTTTTTGGGGCTGCCGAACTCGATTCTGGCATTAGAATTACTCGGGCGTGGCTCTGTGGGGGTGCGCAGGGTGTGAATTGGGGGAGAAATGGCAGCGTGCATGAAAATCGCTTCAAACGTGTTACTCGCGGGTTTTCGGGGATGACGAATTCAATTCTGGCATTGCAATTACTCGGGGGTGGCTCTGCGGTGGTATCTGGGGGACATTCTGGGGGAGAAACTGCATAGTCCATGAAAATCGCTCCAAACTCGACACTCGGGGGTTTTCGGGGATGACGAATTTAATTCTGGCATTGGAATTACCCGGGACCGCTCGGGGGGCGGCTCTGCGGGGGTATCCGGGGTTCATTCTGGAGGGGAAATTGCATAGTTCATGAAAACCGCTCCAAAGTTATTACTTGGGGGTTTTCGGAGATGCCAAATACAATTCTAGCATTAGATTTCCCCGCGAGCGCTCGGCGTTCCCTCTGTGGGGGTGCGTGGGGGGTGGATTGAGGAAGAAATGGTAGGTGCTTGAAAAACACTACAAACTCGTTACTCGGAGGTTGTCGGTGATGCCGATTTCAATTCCGGCATTAGACTTCTGCGGGGGTGCTGTGAAAAATGGTAAAGGAGAAAGTGAAAAATCACAAATTATAAAAATAGTATTTTATTCAAATAACAAATAAGAGTTTTTATTAATGTTGAATTATTCATTATAAACTTAGATACTAAACATCTTGTTCAAACTCTTATTCTTCTGCATCTTCTCTCCCTTCTTTATCTTCTTCCTCGTCACCATTCTCGGCCCCGTTAGAAGTGCCTTTTTGGTTTGAGCAATTGCCCTTGCAATGCAAGTGAACACTCCAACCCACTTCGGCGGCACCCGCACCTCGTAGTGCCACAGTCGGTTTCATTGAGTTCGGCAGCCCCAAAAACTCCCCGAGTAACGATTTCCAAGCGATTTTTCCGAGTTTCCAGTCGTTCCTATAATGTTGCAAGGAATGATGCAATTGGAAAATGTATTTTCCGGCCCAGAAGGCATTTTTCAAAAATGCGCCAAACCAGACGTTGTAGACTTTTTTCCTGGGACCTTCCTGAACACAATGCAAAAAACCGCATTTCGATATCTGCTGGATGTAAATTTTTCCGCTATTTTTCGTAACTTCCCTGGACTACTTGTCCGTCGTTAGATTTTGGTATTTCCAATATGTTCTATTGCCTGCTATTATTCGTTCCGTTATTTCGTAACTTCACTCATTTTTTCCATTCACTATTACGCCCAAGTATTTAAATTGTTAAACCTTTTTAAAAGAGTAATTCCTGTTTTGATTTCTTTTATTTTGTTATTACTTTTTCTGGTGCATATTAGGTAGGTAGGTAATTTGTTTTCCCTTGATTGATTTCTAAACCTCTCTGTCTTGCTTTCTTTGCTAGGGCTGTTAGAGCTTTTTCTAGACTTCCCTTCTTTCTTCTTTCTGCTTTCTTCTGTTTTTATTTTTGCTCGGGATCTGGCCATAGTCATTTTTGTTAGTCTGATTAGCTTTGGTGACATATTTGGATTTTCCAATTCTTTTAACAATTTATGCCTTTGAATGGAGTCGAAGGACTGTCTGAAGTCTATGAAAACCTTTTCTTCTTTGTGCTCAGTAGTGATATTCCTTTATAAGTGAACATATTATGAAGAAACCCGTTGAATTAAAGAGTTACAAAATAAAATTGTGAACTGTTATAAATTAAGATAAATTATTAACACTGTTAAACAAAAAAACGTTTGTTTTACAGTCACAACTTTCTTAATGTGTAAAAATTATTTAAGATGTATTAAAGCTTTAATACCGGTATAATACGATACCTAAATAAATTAAATTTTTATAGTATAACATAATTATAAAAATTGAAAACCGTAATGCCACTATTTAGAATGTGAAAATATTCAATAAAACAAATTCTGAGACATTTACGAGCACCGTAATATATGTAGTTGTCATGAAATATCAATTTCCCAAAACGGATTGTTATTTAGTGCCTTCATAAAAATGCAGACCTGTCAAAGCAATAAATACACAAAGGCAATTAACACAACAAACAAACTAGCTCCACCGTCTACAGGTGCTCACGTAATGGTTTAGCTTTATTTTATTTTTCATAATGAATTTTCAAATTGAATTTTTTGGGGGCGACCAGTGCATATTCCATTTATTTTTATTCCTATTTCAACACTACATAATTCAAGTCAAAATTATTTGTTGCAGTCCCAAATATCTCCAAAGATTCCTTACACTTTCAAGTAAAATCATCGTAGATACAAAGAGTCTAGACTATTCTAACTATCATAAAACGTAAGAAAAATAACAGGGGTTCCTATTTTTTGCTGTTCTTAAAAACGTATTTACTTGATAGTGGTAATGGGAAATGAATCATGAAACACACTCTCTTAAAAATTACTTCAATTCATCCCTAATGAGAAAGTTGTGGTTTCACATGAAAAAAAAATCGTCTAATGGGGTGTCCAACCAACAGAAGAAGGTGAATAAGTCCAAAGTTACGGTCCTCCAGGGGACACTAAAAAGAAAAATGACGTCATGACCGGTCCCTGAGATCAAGGATTCATCTCATGGGATTAGGTCACGCCAGATGGCAAGAGAAAAAGGGACTCGTTTCCTCGTCAATCTAATACCTAAAAGATACAAGGGCAAACTGCACTTGTTGAGAAGAATGGGATTAATGGATAATAAAATAATATAGTTGGGGTTGGATTTTATTTACGGGGTGTTAAATGTAGATAGTAAAACAGCAGGAAAATGCATAAATCGTGTTTAAAAATGTAAATATATGGTAGAAACACCTGGCAAAATAGTTGATAATCAAAACATCTACAAGAAAGTCAGCAACAAACAAAAATAAAAATTTAGAACGTTAAAGAAGTATAACAATAATTTGATGAAGGGAAGATTAGGAAGGGACATAAAGTTGAGAAAGAAATATTAACAAAAATATAAATAGAGAAGAATATTAACCAACCTTTTTCTAACTTTTAGTTAACACAAGTATCTTTTTTCATATAATTTGTTGCTGGAGTAACATATATGAAGGAGGGAAGAATTTTTGCTTTCATTGACCAAGGGGGATTATTAGAGGGTGTTGTATCAAAAACATGCATACTTGGGAAATAGAAACTTTTCCAGAACAAGTCGTTAAAGACTCACAACTGAACAATAGAAACGCTTTTTGTGTCAAATTGCTAAACGAAATCCCTGTATTTCTCAACATGAGTTCCAAAGACAACTGCTGGAAGCTACAAATGTAGTTAAAACCATGCTAAAATAACCAGCAAATGTAAAATGTCTAAAACCGGCTAAATTAGTGCCTTTAAAACCAACACTGTACAATCTATTTTTAGAGTCAACTAGGATTGGCCTAAGACCAGATGTCCTTCGTATTCGGGTTGTCAGAGTTCTTGGCGAATGAGCGAATCTCCAGGCTTCCATATTAGTCCTAAGATATCAAGAGCCATTGGTACCACTTTAGCAAAGTTTAATTGGTCAGAGGAATGTTGTTTTAGTGTTAGTATCAATCGTTAGGTTTTGGAGAGCTGCAATTAGGGATAATTTTATTTTAACATACGATATTGCATCTCCTTATAGAAGCTAGAAAAGGTTTTAGACTGGTCTGCATGTTCACCAGACCAAAATCTTATGGAACTCTTATAGAAACAGATCAAAAGAAACAAACAGTTTATTGATACAGCATTAACAGAATAGGAAAATATACCACAAGATAATATTAACAATTTGGTAATTTTCAACGCAAAGACTAATCCAACTTTAAATAGCTTAAACAGCTTCCAAAAAATAGTCCAACCCGTTTTTAAAACCAGTTGGATTACATGAGGCGAACTGTTTCTTTCAAAGCCATTAAAGCTGGTAAAAATCTGGTTAAGGCTGTTTAAAAGTTGTTTAAAAAACAGTCCCACCTGTTTTCAAAACCAGTTGGATCACGTAAGGCGAACTATTTTTTAAAAGCTGTTTATAGCTGTTTAAAAAGCAGCTCAACCTGTTTTCAAAGCAAGTTGGATTTTACGTGAGGTGAACTGTTTTTTAAAAGCTGTTTAAAACAAATTTAAGCTATTTAATAGCTGTTTAAAGCTGTTTAAAAAATAGTTGGATTACATGGAGCGCTAGCTGTCTGAGACTGTCTGGCCCAAGTGCCTGAATACTTACCATAATCCTGAGGAATTTGAGTATTGTTAAAGTACTCTTTTAGTGCAATGTAAAATTTATATAACAGCAATATTTGCAACATTTTTTCCCTTTTAAATTTTCTTTAGTCCTGTAAGAGGTGGAAGACTTATATTAGAGGCTCCTGTGTATGATTCTTTAAACATTTTTAAAATATCAGTTTTACTTAAGATTAATTATTTAGTGGCATTGTGGTTCAGTTGATACATTTCTCTAACTAGCTCTAGCCCCCTCACGTGAGGAAACTTGCAATCCGGTATTTTGCAGTGGATCCGGAGTAGAATTGTTGAACTGTTCCAACTTTAACCCGTTTGGATGCGCAGTTCGCACACTAAACTTGTTTAATGTTACCGGATGTTGACGGCAGCTTGCGAAGGAATATAGAACTCTCATAAACTTTTTCAACAATTTTCAAGGATCCGAACACCGAGTTACTATTTGAAATGAAGATGTTGCCGGTTTGGTAAATGCATGAAGTTTATTTCTCTAAATGTATACAAAACTAAATAGCGAAGCCAGTATTCTACGTGTAATTAATGAAATAGATAAAAAAAGGTTCATTGTTATTAACCTCATTTTTCTCGGGTTAAATTAACCGCATCATTGCCCTCTAGAAATTGACAGCTTACTAGATATTATCCAGAGCTCTACTAATAAATACTTTTGTCTTTGGGAGATAAAATAATGAACACAATGAAAGCTGGGGATTCGATCGTTTTCGAATCTATTTTACTTCATCTCTTATACACTGAGAAACAACATTTTTTAGTTAGCAGTTTTTCTTTAATTCATAATTTTTAATTATCTAGTTGTATCAATATTGTTAGAAAGAATTCAGTAAGGAAAACAAGTCAAGAATATTGGTTGGAGAGCACCTTAGAGCAAAAAAAGAGAGGGAGACCAGGAAAGATATTGAAAGGTGCAGTGACAGAAGATGTTAGAGAGTTGGGAATCAGATTTTGGAAGCTGACAGCTAAGAATAGAAAACGATGAAAATTATCCATCCAACAATGGACCTAAAAGGCCGGTTAACGCTATACATACATACTATCCTACATCTTTTATATAAATTAAAGTACCGTTGTCAGTAAAAACTATACCCCAGCACACAAACCATTCGAGGAAGGAAGATAGCTGAGCTTGGTGGAGTGTCCAAGATATTTGAAACCAAATTAGCTACTTTCACCAAAACGTAAAGGCTATAGCGGAAGAAAACGAACTACAACACCGCGATCTGACAGGATCGTTCAAGATATTTGCCCAGAAAATAAAAAAAAGTGATAGATTATTAACCCCGTTAGTTCAAGAGTAAGGAATACAAGTTTTTAAGAGAACTGTACAGCGAAGATTAGGAGAAGAAAGCTTGGTATGTCATCTCGCTTTACTGAAGCGATGCAGAAAAGCGTCTTGCCTATGCTAAGGAATACCGCCAGAAGGCTGAACTAAGATCAGTTTTGAGATTTACTGCCATTTTATGATGTTTAAATTAATAATTTATCCAAACAAAAATAAAGAGTTTTCCTATTTTAAGAATGTTTCTCTGACGAATTATCAGTTGCGATTTTAGCATCGTGGAGACCGTGAAACACTCCGTCAAAATAATGGTGTGGTCTGTACTCAGGGCAAAAGGGGTTGGACGCCTCTAAATTGTCCAGGGTTCCATGAAACAGGACCAGTACCAACAAGTTTTACAAAATAGCCTGTTACCGCAACTGATAAAGAAGAATTTATGTTTATGCATAATTCAGCACCATGTCATAAAGCTAGAAGCGTTACCAAGTTTCTAGCAGACAATAACATCCCAGTTTTAACCTGGCATGGCAATTCTCCAGAGATGAACCTCATTCAGAACCTGTAGGTGGAAATTGCCAAAGAAATGAACACGATTATACTGATAAAAAAGTTAATACACGTCTGCTACCAGAACACCCATCATCTTTGGCTGCCTTTCTGAAGGTGTTAGCAACCTTGCAAAATGGTTCCGGGCCAATCATCAGCCTTCATATTGCCCCGAAACCTGAGTGTATTGGTACCCATGCCAGTGTCAAAGAATTCCGAGTTGCGGCATGTGTCAAGGCCCTAACGCAGACCTACACCAGCTGTGAGCTTATTTGTGCGGAGACTACAGCCTTTAGAGCTGCTTGGCTGTCCAAGTATATGACTACGGTTTTACCCCTGACTTATGATCTCCCTTGTACTGTGTTGTATGGCTATTACTTCAGCCTGAAATACTGTAGCATACATACCTAGACTTACTTGGACTTTTATTCTGTGTTTTCTGCTTTATATCCGACCCTGTGCCCTTTTCAGTTTTTGAGCCATCGATATACCTTCTTGAATTGGGGTGCCCTTGTTCCATGAATCTACTTAAAAGTTTCCCGCAAAGTTATACCTGGGGACTTATCCTGTCCTGAAGCATACTTATTATTTGATCTGCTTTTACCCTATCATATAGCTCTGCTTGTTTTTTTTCTCTTCAATAACGTTATGGGAGTCTGGCCTTGTAGCTGCATGTGAGCAGTTGCCATAGCCTAGATGTAGGTTATACACAGAAGATCTTTTAGGTCGCAGTTTAGTAATATCACCTTGGACAATCGACCAGGCTTTTATTTACAATCTACAATCTACAATTTTCAAATTATTGGGAAAAGTAAATTCATGTGTAGGTTCTTTTTGTATTTGGAAACTCTGAACTATAGTTTTTGGCACTGTGCATTTTTTCTTTGGGCAATTTAGATATATATTTTGTGATCACTGTTATAAAATGTTGAGATTATTTCGTAATATTTTTTTCTCAGTGTAAAAGAGGCTCGAGCGTCTTGACACCTTAAGATCAGGCGGTTCGATAAAATTTCTAACTAGATGCTGATCGGGTTTCAAATAATGATTTATTCGGTTCATGATCTAACCACAGCATAGTCTTTAATTTGATACCGTGATAAAGGTTTTGTTTTCTAGTTTTCTGGGTCGTAGAACGGTTTTTTTGGATTTGCAAGATATATTTTTAATAGTCAGTCGAAATTATGATAAAGGAATTTTAAATGAGGAAGTTCTTGGTTATCTTACAATAGATTTTGTTTGAAATATTAAGAACTGGCCAAATTAAATTTGCGAGCTCTGCAGTGAGCAACAGTTTCTTCTAGATATAAATTAAAATAAACTTGGTACATAAAGAAACTTAATATCGCTGAAAATTCTTTGAAGTAAACCAGCAGACGTAATTGTTATTTAATTGAAACTTTTTAAAATAAAAGCATAAGAATCGCTTTTTAATGCTTAACTACCAAAAGAGCTCGAGCTTTCTCACAGTATTAAATTCTAATCTGGTAATTTTGAAGAAACAGGATGCAGAGACGGCTCTTACATAATTATAGTCTACCTTAATTGCGTACACTTAAAGCAAAAACGCAGAATTTTTCACTTTACAATGATTAACTTAATAAAGCCATTTATATAACTTACTCATGGAAAAATTTAGAGTTAACAGAAAATGTAATATATATTATGTACCTAGGAAAGTTTAATATTTTCCTTCCTGGTATGAAATTCAATATTTTAGATCGAGTTTCCACCAATAAAATAAAATACCAAATACTGTTCCCAACGCAACGTTCAAATGCAACTGATATCAAGATATTTTATAGAAAACTTCGAAATTTTCCAATAATAACACTCTTTGCTCGTGGTGATGTTGTTGTCGTATATTTTTTACAAATAGTTTTATTGGAATTCATTAACAGATATGACATGATATAACACTAATTATTTTTTTGACATTTATATAAAAATCAGATGGCTGATGAAGCTCCATCTATCTAGCGGCCCAAATTGAGAAATTTGAGGATTAAGACAGTGCTCCGAATTGGTCAGTAATTGGTCATAATTGATCACTAGGTCCGACTAATTGGTCATTTATACAGAAATTTTTGCAATCAGTTTAAAATATCAAGGTCATCCAAAAAATTTAAGCGGCTCTATTTGATCGTACAGAGCACAATCAAATTGAAATATAGCATCAGAGGAGCTCTGAATTATAATTTTGGAGTGCTAAACATTCATATGTATCAATTACGTTTGAAACTTCGTCTCTAAGATCCTTTGAAACTGGTGACCAATCCTTCTGCTCTACTGACCAATCATGACCAATTAATATTGCACTAGTGGAGCTCTGAATTATAATATTGGAGTGCTCAACATTCATATGTATCAATTACGTTTGAAACCCCCTCTCTAAGATCCTTTGGAACAGGTGACCAATTCTTCTGACCTACTGACCCATCATCACCAAGTAGTGACCAATTAATATAGCACTAGTGGAGCTCTGAATTATAATATTGGGGTGCTCAACATTCATATGTATTAATTACGTTTGAAACCCTCTCTCTAAAATCCTTTGAAACAGGTGACCAATCCTTCTAACCTACTGACCAATCGTGACCAATTAGTGACCAATTAATATAGCACTAGTGGAGTTCTGAACTATAATATTGGGGTGCTTAACATTCATATGTATTATTTACGTTTAAAACCTCCTCTTTAAAATCCTTTGGAAGAGGTGACCAATCCTTCTGACTTACTGACTAATCATGACCAAATAGTGACCAATTAATATAGCACTAGTGGAGCTCTGAATTATAATATTGGGGTGCTCAACAATCATATGTTTCAATTACGTTTAAAACCCCCTCTCTAAAATCTTCTGGAAGAGGTGACCAATCCTTCTGACTTATTGACTAATCATGACCAAATAGTGACCAATTAATATAGCACTAGTGGAGCTCTGAATTATAATATTGGGTTGCTCAACAATCATATATTTCAATTACGTTTGAAACCTCTCTCTAAGATCCTTTGAAACAGGTGACCAATCCTTCTGACCTACTGACCAATTGTGGCCAAATCGTGACCAATTAATATAACACTTGAGGAGTTTTAAATTACAATATTGGGCCGCTAAATATTTTTTTTTGTTTTAGATGATGACATTGAAATTTTAAACTCTTTATAGGTATATCTTTTTGTGTCCATGACCAAATGTTAAAAACTTTTAACCAATTTTTTAACTGTTCTTAGTTTTAGGAATTTTCTTTACGAATCTCAAATTTTTAATTTTGGGTCGCTCACAAAAATTGCTTGTCCTTGAAAGTCATTATTTAGTTAATAACTCCGTCAATAACGCTGACCAATGATCATCATATACTGACCAATGTTGACCAGTTTGTGACCAGTTAAATTGAGCTCTGTACGATCAAATAGAGCCGCTAAAATTTTTTAAATGATCTGATGTTTTAAACTCATTGCAAAAATTTTTGTATAAATGACCAATTAGTCGGAACTAGTGACCAATTATGACCAATTAGTGACCAATTCGGAGCACTGTTTTAAACCTCAAATTTCTCAATTTGGGCCTCTAGATAGATGGGGCTGTCGGATGAGATATTTTTTTAGTTTCTCTTTAATTAGGTACATTTCTTGTTTTTTTTTAATTTAAATATCAAAAATTTCATGAAATATGTATCAATTAATTGTTTCAATATTCGACGCATTCCAATCCATCTTACGTTACAAAATTCGGAGGTTTTGGTGCTGTATTTCCTTGACTATTCGTAAAAACTCTGTTTATGTAGCCAACAACCTCAAAAGCATAGTGCACGATATACTGCAACCACGTGAAGGTACTTTAGACTTCAATACAATACTCATTACTGAATATTATTATTAATATAAAATGCTAAACTTTATATGTATACTAAGGTGACATAATTATAAAATAATCTGTCAAATAATCATGTGGCCCGTCACTAGGATATTCATACATTAGTTCAGACTGTTTTTTGTATATCTATGCCTTTTCAATGTACTGAATGTTGAAACGGTATTCAAAGGACTTATAGTTATGACTAATAACATGTGATAAATATTTCATACCTTATAAGTGTGTCTGTCTCTCCCTTACTCACACCATTACATATGTAATGATATTTCCCATTTAACTATACACAAATCTTTTCCACCAATTGCATGAATAGAAGTATAACTTCAAAAATATTAAATTTATAACAATTTTTGTATGCCGTATTGCCTAAACTAATTTTATTTAATTTCCTATGTGTAAATACTTTTATTAAGCTGTACTTGTTTAGTTAAACACTTAACAGTATCAAATATGTAAACAATTTTCCAACTGTAGATACATTCACAAATTTTTTGTAGTACAATTCTGAATAGTTTTTGATAAATTTAATTATTCGCAGCTATTCAAATACCTGACAAAATGTTTTAACTAATTGGTTTGTCAAAAACACATCGCTTTTATGATAAATCCGATGGGTTTAATCGGTGAGAAAAAACTACTTCAAAAGAGAATGCCTACCAAAAAATTTTGTGTTAATTGTACTGCAGTATTTGATAAAAAAAATTTAGAATCAAATGTTGTTATTTATTCCATTTTAAACAGACCGGTTTGTTTGTTTTTCAAATCCTTTTACCTGTTTTCTGTGTTATAAAAAAAGAGAAATTTTTGGTTTAAACTTTTAAACAATTATCTATTTTGTTAGCATTACTAAAAATATATTTGTTCTGCATTATTCCTATATTTACGACTAACTGACCCGGCGGACTGCGTACCTTTTTCTCATTTTAGGTTCTTTTCAATTTTTTACGATATTGTCTTGTTTTTTTTTGTTTTGTCGTTTTTATCATATTTTCTTGTTAGATTCCAGGTTTTTACTGTTTTTTCGTTGTATTTTGTAACTTATTACTAAAATATATTATAATTCGATTACGCCACCTTACGGTGGCGTCATAGTACTTAATTAAATAAGAATTGCTCGTTTAAATATATAAGATGTTAGATGTCAAAGATAATAATAGTTTAATACTATTATGACGTTTTACAGAGTCTTTGAAAATCAAAGAACATATAGACCGTTTACTAAGAACAAACAACTACTTCCCTGGCTATTTGCCTCGACGGACATTGAATTACAGTTCAAAGTTAAACGGGGTTAGTATATCTGCAAGATAGAACTAACCATTTTAGTTTGCAATTTTAAAGGATATCACTTGTAGACCGGTTTCGGCGTATTGCGCCTCATCAGTACAAGGAAGATATCCGTCCAGAAGCTATAAGAGCATCTAGACTGGAGATATGTCTGAAATCACACAAATACATTATCTTTAGTAAAGAAAATGTTAAAAGTGCGATAATAGCGACATCTCCATACCTAATCACAAACTAAAATTCTATTTGACAAAAAACCCCTCGGCTTTGTAGGGTTAACTACTTGAATTGCAGTTTCCTGCTAATCAATTGTCATTTCAGTAAAACGTTTATCAAATAGATGTCAAAGAAAATAATACTTTAATACTATTATGACGTTTTACAGAGTCTTTAAAAATCAAAGAACATATAGACCGTTTACTAAGAACCAACAACTACTTCCGTGGCTATTTGCCTTGACGGACATTGAATTACAGTTCAAAGTTAAACGAGATTAGTATATCTGCAAGATAGAACTAACCATTTGAGTTTGCAATTCGAAAGGATATCACTTGTAGACTGGTTTCGGCGTATTGCGCCTCATCAGTACAAGGAAAATATCCGTCCAGAAGCTCTAAAAGCATCTAGACTGGAGATATGTCTGAAATTACACAAATACATTATCTTTAGTAAAGAAAATGTTAAAAGTGCGATAATTGCGACATCTCCATACCTAATCACAAACTCAAATTCTATTTGACAAAAAACCTCTCGGCTTTGTAGGGTTAACTACTTGATTTGCAGTTTCCTGCTAATCAATTGTCATTTCAGTAAAACGTTTATCAAATAGATGTCAAAGATAATAATAGTTTAATACTATTATGACGTTTTACAGAGTCTTTGAAAATCAAAGAACATATAGACCGTTTACTAAGAACCAACAACTACTTCCCTGGCTATTTGCCTCGACGGACATTGAATTACAGTTCAAAGTTAAACTGGATTAGTATATCTGCAAGATAGAACTAACCATTTTAGTTTGCAATTCGAAAGGATATAACTTGTAGACCGGTTTCGGCGTATTGCGCCTCATCAGTACAAGGAAGATATCCGTCCAGAAGCTCTAAGAGCATCTAGACTGGAGATATGTCTGAAATCACACAAATACATTATCTTTAGTAAAGAAAATGTTAAAAGTGCCATAATAGCGACATCTCCATAACTCATCACAAACTAAGATGTTAACTGTGCCACCTTACGGTGACGTCTTAGTACTTGATTTTGTAAGAATTGTCTCTATAAAATATATGAGATATTTATTTATTTACCAGATGTTAAGTTGAAAGAAGACAAATACAAATATGTGAAAATCGCATTCGAATCGGATCAGTAGTTTCCATCGGATGCGCGCACAAACATACAGACAGACAAAAAAAAAGTGTGAGGTGTCAAGGGACACCCGGATGGAACGAAGTTCCTTTCGATTAATTAGTGAAGGAATTAGTAATTTGTAAACACAGCAGAGTGTTTATACATACATAAGCATTTATTATTGTCTGTATAAAATCTCTACTTACCTAACAGTTCGTTTCTTTTAACAAAAGTGTCCATTTATACAATACCAGAGCTTTAAATAAAACATCTTTTTAAAATTACTTTTTATAATTTAAAACAGGAATTAACAATTCAATACAAAAAATTTAAAATTAAAATATTTGACAGTGACTGACAGTTAAGGTAATTTGACGTAGTCAAGTTACGAAATATTTTTAAAATGTTTATGAATTTATTAATTTATAAAAACAGGATGAAATAAAATGTAATACTATTATAGTTAATTATTATTTTTCTACAGTATTTTCTTTTAATTTAAAATAGTGTCTTTTTAATTGTAATATATCTATCTATGAGAGAGAGGGAGAGAGAGTTATTTATTTTTTGGTCTGTGAGAGAGAGAAACATGCGTGTGTCGGTGCATTGTGTCGGTGCATAGTGTCGTGACAACTTTTGGTATGAATTTTTTTGGGCTAGCTCCTAGCGTCAGTCGTAACTGTTCGTAACGCGCGAAAGGGAACTTCGTTCCAATAACCACATTTTCGGGTTCTATATCGATGTAGTAACAACCCCGCTTATTTTTTTTTAAATATCTTTAATCTACAAAATTTATATTTCTATAGATATCACACTTATCTTGGTGGTACATTTAAAACATAAGTTAACATCAAATACCTCGTAGAAGATGATGCACTATCCGAAATTAAAGGCCCCGAAAATACAGTCACTAATTAAATGAACTGATGTCGAAGTCAGTTTATCTTTCTGAGACGAAAACGTCTGCATTCAATATTCAAGAGGTGCAAGAGAAAGAAGAAACTTTTACGACTTTAAAATGAACAAAATGCAAATTTATGGAGGCGTAATTAATTGACATTTCAGTAATAATTGAGGGTGAATAAAGAATGTGGAATCGACTACGTGCTGCGAATAGAAACGGTACCAAAATGCATTTTCTACTGAATGTCATTTCTTGGTTTTGATGGAAT
This sequence comes from Altica lythri, assembly GCA_964028335.1. NCBI lineage: Eukaryota > Metazoa > Arthropoda > Insecta > Coleoptera > Chrysomelidae > Altica > Altica lythri. The sequence continues at coordinate 18,003,306 of OZ034801.1, read as the reverse complement.
GAAACATAGAAAAAGAGGGTGAGAGGATTATTCGATTTCTTTTTCTCCTGGTGGTAGTGTTAATAATTTATAAGGTTAGGGTGAATAATAGTAAGAAAATAAACACTGGGTATATAAATAATTGAGTATCTTAGTTAAATATTTTATAATAGTATATATATGAAAGGTAGTAACTGTTAAAGCCAATTTGTAAAGTTTTTTTGGTAGAACATTGTTTAAATGCAAATATAAGCCATTTTTGAAGTTATACCTACTGCTATTTATTCACTGGATTTGTGTGGGGTTAAATGGCAAAAATCATTACATATGTAATGGTGTGAGTAAGAGAGAGACAGAAACACATATAAGGTATCAGTACATTGAAAAGAGATAGATATACAAAAAACAATCTAAGCTAATGTTTTGGAATATCATAGTGACGTATTACATTGTGTTTGACAGATTATTTTATAATTCTGTCACGCAAGTAAACATATAAAGTTTAGTATTTTATATTATTAATATTAATCATAATATTCAGTAATGAGTATTGTATTATAGTCCATACTACATGCATTATATTTTGCACTTTGGGGTTTTGTAAACACTTTTATCTACTCCTTTGACAGTAAATGTTATTTATACTCATTGTCACCATGCAGGGTAAGTAAGCTATAACGCACAGTCGTGCGTAATGAAACGTCATGTTGGAATGACGTTTCATTACGCACAACTGTGCGTTATAGCTTACTTACCCTGCATGGTGACAATGAGTATAAATGACATTTACTGTCAAAGGAGTAGATAACAGTACAGTATGTACGTCATATATTTTTTAGAGATGTCAAATATTTAGAATTGAAATTAAAATATTAAGTCGTAGATAAAGCATAGAACGTAACTCGAGTGGTAAGAGGTATTACGTACTCGTGTAACTTTTCCACTCGTACGTAATGTCCTACTTACCACTTTTGTTACGTAATATACTATTTTTGTACATTGATCGTTTTACTGTTTAGTTTTCGTGTTTGAAGTAAGGACACACATCAACTGGTCTTATTTTTCTAAGTATTTATTTAATTGAATACAGTTATTTAAAAAAAAAATTATTTCTACTTGCCTGTGTTTGTAGTTATTAAGTTTTATTAGTTAACAGTGATGCCATCGATATATATTTGATGGCGCCGAGTGATGATGATATAAATGTGAAAATTACATGCGCGAGTTGTAAACGATCTCTAAAAGGCGAATTAAAATGTACCAAATGTGAAAAACAGTATCATCTTGCTTGTCTAGTTCGTCTAAGAGGCGCAAAAGTGGTTGATCAAAATTTAATCATCTGTCTATCATGTGCTGAAACTGAAAATGATGGCGACCATGCGTCATAATATAAAATACAGTGCTATTTGTTTGGTCGAGCACTTTCTTTTAACAGAAGAGGTTCAGCATCTAAGTGTCTTTGGTTATGACCCGAGCTCTTATTTTTGTCGTGTACAGAATAAACGTGGTGGAGCTATGATTTTGGCAAAACATGGTATGCAGATAAATCCTTTAAAAATGATCGAAAACATATTAGTTGAAGGACGAAACACCTGGTACTTAAGACGGACCTCGTCTCCAGGAAATGTTATGAAAATTTGATACAAAATCAGTGTGTACTCGGTAATAGGAGGTTTTTGAGGTCGCTGAACACGAATATCATATAATGATTTTGCTAAATCATTCGCATAAAAATTTATGAATCCAGGCGCGTGCATAGAAGTACAACTTCTGCCGGCAGTCCCACTGACTGCCACACCCTTTTTTAAAAATTATTTCTTAATGAAAAATAAAAACTCTTGCAACAAACTAAAAAGATATATATTTAGAATTTACACTCTTAGCAATTTTTGAAATAAAGTAGTCGAGAAAAAAATTGAGCTTTTTCAAGTGTCTGTATTTTCCTAAAACATATGGTACTAAAAAAAGCATTTTAAAGCTTAAAGTTTTTAGTTTTGATAACTTTTTTCGGAACCCTTATAGATTCGTCATGTCTGTCTGTCTGTCCGTCCGTATGTGACAGCCACTATTTTCTAAAACTTTAAGAACTATACTGTTAAAACTTGGTAAGTAGATGTATTCTGTGAACCGCCTTAAGATTTAACACAAAAATTAAAAAAAAATGGGGATTCCCCATACTCAAAACTGATACTCAATTTTTTATTCTTTAATCCCATACGTGTGGGGTATCTTTGGACAGGTTTTTAAAAATGATATTTAGGTTTCCAATATAGTTTTTTCCTAAATTGAATAGTTTGCGTAAGAGATATTTCCAAATTGTCCCCCCTGTAACTTCTGGAATAAGAGAATTATGAGTGATTTGTTTTTTGTTTTTTTCGACTATCCTATCTATACATATAATAAAACTGTAGGAATGTATATGTTTGTGCGCGTATCACATGAAAACTACTGATTCTATTCGAATGCGGTTTTCAAAGACGTATTTGTCTTCTTTCAACTTAACATCTGGTGTATAAAACTTTCTCCCCCCACCCCTTTAACGCGAAAGACGTCGCGGGTACATCGAAATAGAACCCAAAAATGTGGTTAGATTTTTTTGTCTGTCTGTATGTTTGTGCGCGCATCACATGAAAACTACTGATCCGATTCGAATGCGGTTTTCACAGATGTATTTGTCTTCTTTCAACTTAACATCTGGTGTATAAAAATTTCTCTCCCATACAATAATCACACGCCACGCCAACGACGTTGCGAGTACAACGTTGTACTCGCAACGTCGTTCTAAAATAAAAAGGGTCTAAAAATCGCTCACACCGAAAAAATATTGAGTAAAGTGTTTTTCGTTAAAACTCGGAAAGGATGCGTCAGAGATCTAAGAAACTTTGCAGATGCTTTTGGGAATGATTATCTATGCCGTGCCAGATTCTTTGAGTGGTACACACGTTTTTAAGGAGGAGAGGAAGAATGGTGAAGAGAACGAACGCTTTGGGTGGGTATCGACTTGTACGTTCAAAAAGTGGCCGAAACGGTTAGAAGAGATCGTCGATTAAGTATCAGGGCTATCGATGAATATTAACAAAGATACCACAAGATAAATTTTGGATAAGAACACTGTGTGATAAGTTCCTAAAGGCGGAACAAAAGATGTATCGTACAAATGGTTGGTCTGATGCTCTAGAATGCATCGAAAGAGACTTCTTGTTAAGGGTCATAAGGCAATCACTGCACTGGAAGTCTATTGGAGAGACAGAAAAGCGAAGATGAATAAGTCCAATTTCAAGACTTGGAATGGGTACCACAATGAAAAATGAATAGATTATCGAAGCTCCCTCTGGCTCACTCGATATTGCACAGGTATCAATATGGATAACTACTGAGATATATCTAACATTGATCAATCATTATTAATGATAAGGTGAACTCGATTGTCATGGGCATGCTAGTTTTTTAATAAAATGCAATTCTTTAAATTTATTTTACGTTTTAGAAAAAGAAACTCTATGTTACGAGATTTTTTTTGTAAGTAAAATAAACTGTAATTTCAATACATATTACAAGTACCAAAAGAAAATTAATATTGAGAAACTTGCCTCTAACTTTAGAAACTAGGTTGAATCTGTAGATATTCAAAGAAATTGGATTGTAAAACACTAGGTTTTATATTGACGAAAAGTTTGTATCTAAATAATTGGTATGCTGTTTTAAAATCTATTTTCTTTTGGTGTTACAAACTTTCTTTACGAGAGTTGTCTATTTAGTTTTGGATAAAGCCATAAAGACATAATATATGTAGAACTAAATTGCCTTATTGCTTCTCAACATATGTCCCACCAAAATATACTTTTAAACTAATTGGTAAAACAATTATTCCAGTGTTCAGTTGACACCTTCAAAGTCGCTGTTTTAAAAGTATCAATGGCTTCTTCTGGCGACTGGAATCTTCTTGATTTTAAGGAACGTATATAAGTCCTTGGGACTTAGGTCGGAACTTGGATGGTGGATTCGATGTTTTGAAACTATAGAAAGTCAGTGTGCGCACTTGCTTTGTCCTGATGCAGTACAAACTTTTATATACCAATCGGAAGTAACCGTTATTTGATCTTCTAAAACAATTGTTGCCCACTGACCAAAATTTGACAAAAAAGTTGCGCCTATTTTCTTTGACACACTTCGAGAATTGATTACTTTTACTCAAAACACCCACACAGCGGATTGGCGTTTATTTTTCGGTTCGCAGAAGTATATCCAAGATTCACTAAACGTTTTTTGAGCTTCTTTTGTAAAACCATTCCAATATTTTCGACAAATTAGGGATCCTACAGGAAACCAACTTCGTAATATCCAGTTCTTCATGTAGGATCTTTGGATTAAAGTCTTTAAAATGCCCAAAGATGCCTTTGGTATGTTATACGGGGGTCATCCTTAAATAGATGACGAACCGCATCAATGTATGTTTTGCTGTGTGACTGCTGTTTTGGCTTGACCTATTCTGGATTCGTCACTGAAACTGGAGCCACCAAGTTGAAGTTTGCAATACCATCGGAAAATAGTTGACTGGTGTGGTGCTTCATTCTCATACACAGATACCTATTCAGCGAGACATTGCTATTAGGGTAATCCTCTCCGAAAATTGTAAAAAAAAATTCTCAGCTAAGATCCATTTTTCTACTGACTTGCTAATTCACTGTATCGCAATAAAACATGAAACTCATGTCAACAAACAATTAAGGTTAGATTTGTGTCTGAAGCTTCTACTGGTGACACCTTCTACGCGGCTGTGTGCAAAACTAAAAGCACAACCCTCGTAGTAAAATTGATGTACATACACTAAAATACTGCAAACTTTTCAATCAAAGACGCTGCGCATGATACCTATGCAAACTTAGCACCCCATCCATGGAATTTTGGGTCGAAAATGACCTTAATCGATAGGTCCCCGTTAGGTCCTTCAAGGTCCCACAATTTTTTCGTTAGGTCCCCTTTAGTTTTTTCATAAATATTTTTTTAAATTTTGGCCAAAAAAAAACTACACTTTAGCACCCCATCCAATGCAAAATTGACAAATTTAATCAAAATTGTATTCTTTAGCGTTAGGTCCGTATTGTTCCATTATTTTAATTGATAAATAATTTATTTTACAAAATACAAAATTCAACAAATTGACACTATTGACAGCTAGAAATAGAAATTTTTTGATTGGTTACAAATCTTTCAAATAAATTGGCTTCAGTCTTTGAAGTTGTTCAGTTAAATTTATAATAATCATTGTAAAATATATTTAAATAATAGTAAAATAGATTAAAATAGTTATAAAAACTAGTTTTTACTTACATTTTATACCTTTTAAATATAAAAAAGCACCAGATTTATTAATTGGTATTGTTTTAACACTAATAAAATTTTATTCGATTAATAATTTGAAACTATAGTTACCTAAATAAACTTAAATAGCAGAAATAAAAAAACTGTAACAAACATATAAATTTATTGGCCCTTAAATAAAATTAGTTTCCTATACATACTTCTTACGCTTTCATCTTTTATATAGTTTTTACAAATATAATTTATCCTTATATTTAAAAAAACAATCACAAACATAATTTATTAATTGGATGGATAGTTAGTTGTCTAAACCATTTTTATCATGATTTTGCATGCTGTGAAATACGTTTTTGTATTAACTTAAAATTATAACACAATTGTCAAAAATATTAATATAAATAGGTAATTTTAACAGTAACTAAAATACACAAAAGAAATAAAACTAAAAACACACGACAAATAGACTATTTAATAGACACAAAAAAGAAACGACCATTATTAAACACAACCAAAAGTAAATAATAAATGAGTCATAAAGTGGTTGTCCAACATGGCCGTTTCCGTCGCACTTTTTAGTATTGACAATACGCAGATCCCTCCTTTCCTTCCTGATGTTTTATATTCAAAGGGATACACTTTATAATGAAATCAGAAGAAGATAAATAACGAGAAACGTTATTTACTTCTTTTTGATGAATGCACGCTGTGTTAGGCTCCGTCTAACGGACACCTGAAGTATCAAACACCTGCATTTTCATGGGAAAGATAGAATATGGCACACTACATTTAAAGGAAGCTAAGGTGGAGAATAATGAAAAAATGACAAAATTCGAATAAACCAGATAAGGATAAACTTTATAATGAAATCGGAAGAAGATGAATAACGAGAAACGCTGGGTTTTCTACTTCTTTTTGGTGACTGCGCGCTGTGTTAGGCTCCGTCTCACGGACACCTGAAGTATCAAACACTTGCATTTTCGTGGGAAAGATAGAATATGGCACACTACATTTAAAGGAAGCTAAGGTGGAGAATAATGAAAAAATGACAAAATTCGAATAAACCAGATAAGGATAAACTTTATAATGAAATCGGAAGAAGATGAATAACGAGAAACGCTGGGTTTTCTACTTCTTTTTGGTGACTGCGCGCTGTGTTAGGCTCCGTCTCACGGACACCTGAAGTATCAAACACCTGCATTTTCGTGGGAAAGATAGAATATGGCACACTACATAAGGAAGCTAAGGGGGAGAATGATGAAAAAATGGCAAAAATCCAATAAACCAGATAGGGATAAACTTTATAATGAAATCAGAAGAAGGTGAATAACGAGAAACGCTGGGTTTTCTACTTCTATTTGGTGACTGCGCGCTGTGTTAGGCTCCGTCTCACGGACACCTGAAGTATTATCAAACACTTGCATTTTCGTGGGAAAGATAGAATATGGCACACTACATTTAAAGGAAGCTAAGGTGGAGAATAATGAAAAAATGACAAAATTCGAATAAACCAGATAAGGATAAACTTTATAATGAAATCAGAAGAAGATGAATAACGAGAAACTCTGGGTTTTCTACTTCTTTTTGGTGACTGCGCGCTGTGTTAGGCTCCGTCTCACGGACACCTGAAGTATCAAACACCTGCATTTTCGTGGGAAAGATAGAATATGGCACACTACATAAGGAAGCTAAGGGGGAGAATGATAAAAAAATGGCAAAAATCCAATAAACCAGATAGGGATAAACTTTATAATGAAATCAGAAGAAGGTGAATAACGAGAAACGCTGGGTTTTCTACTTCTATTTGGTGACTGCGCGCTATGTTAGGCTCCGTCTCACGGACACCTGAAGTATCAAACACTTGCATTTTCGTGGGAAAGATAGAATATGGCACACTACATTTAAAGGAAGCTAAGGTGGAGAATAATGAAAAAATGACAAAATTCGAATAAACTAGATAAGGATAAACTTTATAATGAAATCAGAAGAAGATGAATAACGAGAAACGCTGGGTTTTCTACTTCTTTTTGGTGACTGCGCGCTGTGTTAGGCTCCGTCTCACGGACACCTGAAGTATCAAACACCTGCATTTTCGTGGGAAAGATAGAATATGGCACACTACATAAGGAAGCTAAGGGGGAGAATGATGAAAAAATGGCAAAAATCCAATAAACCAGATAGGGATAAACTTTATAATGAAATCAGAAGAAGGTGAATAACGAGAAACGCTGGGTTTTCTACTTCTATTTGGTGACTGCGCGCTGTGTTAGGCTCCGTCTCACGGACACCTGAAGTATCAAACACCTGCATTTTCGTGGGAAAGATAGAATATGGCACACTACATTTAAAGGAAGCTAAGGTGGAGAATAATGAAAAAATGACAAAATTCGAATAAACCAGATAAGGATAAACTTTATAATGAAATCAGAAGAAGATGAATAACGAGAAACGCTGGGTTTTCTACTTCTTTTTGGTGACTGCGCGCTGTGTTAGGCTCCGTCTCACGGACACCTGAAGTATCAAACACCTGCATTTTCGTGGGAAAGATAGGATATGGCACACTACATTTAATGGGAGCTGAGGGGGAGTATGATGAAAAAATGACAAAATTCGAATAAACCAGATAAGGATAAACTTTATAATGAAATCGGAAGAAGATGAATAACGAGAAACGCTGGGTTTTCTACTTCTTTTTGGTGACTGCGCGCTATGTTAGGCTCCGTCTCACGGACACCTGAAGTATCAAACACTTGCATTTTCGTGGGAAAGATAGGATATGGCACACTACATTTAAAGGAAGCTAAGGTGGAGAATAATGAAAAAATGACAAAATTCGAATAAACTAGATAAGGATAAACTTTATAATGAAATCAGAAGAAGATGAATAACGAGAAACGCTGGGTTTTCTACTTCTTTTTGGTGACTGCGCGCTGTGTTAGGCTCCGTCTCACGGACACCTGAAGTATCAAACACCTGCATTTTCGTGGGAAAGATAGAATATGGCACACTACATAAGGAAGCTAAGGGGGAGAATGATGAAAAAATGGCAAAAATCCAATAAACCAGATAGGGATAAACTTTATAATGAAATCAGAAGAAGGTGAATAACGAGAAACGCTGGGTTTTCTACTTCTATTTGGTGACTGCGCGCTGTGTTAGGCTCCGTCTCACGGACACCTGAAGTATTATCAAACACTTGCATTTTCGTGGGAAAGATAGAATATGGCACACTACATTTAAAGGAAGCTAAGGTGGAGAATAATGAAAAAATGACAAAATTCGAATAAACCAGATAAGGATAAACTTTATAATGAAATCAGAAGAAGATGAATAACGAGAAACGCTGGGTTTTCTACTTCTTTTTGGTGACTGCGCGCTGTGTTAGGCTCCGTCTCACGGACACCTGAAGTATCAAACACCTGCATTTTCGTGGGAAAGATAGAATATGGCACACTACATAAGGAAGCTAAGGGGGAGAATGATGAAAAAATGGCAAAAATCCAATAAACCAGATAGGGATAAACTTTATAATGAAATCAGAAGAAGGTGAATAACGAGAAACGCTGGGTTTTCTACTTCTATTTGGTGACTGCGCGCTGTGTTAGGCTCCGTCTCACGGACACCTGAAGTATCAAACACCTGCATTTTCGTGGGAAAGATAGAATATGGCACACTACATTTAAAGGAAGCTAAGGTGGAGAATAATGAAAAAATGACAAAATTCGAATAAACCAGATAAGGATAAACTTTATAATGAAATCAGAAGAAGATGAATAACGAGAAACGCTGGGTTTTCTACTTCTTTTTGGTGACTGTGCGCTGTGTTAGGCTCCGTCTCACGGACACCTGAAGTATCAAACACCTGCATTTTCGTGGGAAAGATAGGATATGGCACACTACATTTAATGGGAGCTGAGGGGGAGTATGATGAAAAAATGACAAAATTCGAATAAACCAGATAAGGATAAACTTTATAATGAAATCGGAAGAAGATGAATAACGAGAAACGCTGGGTTTTCTACTTCTTTTTGGTGACTGCGCGCTGTGTTAGGCTCCGTCTCACGGACACCTGAAGTATCAAACACCTGCATTTTCGTGGGAAAGATAGGATATGGCACACTACATTTAATGGGAGCTGAGGGGGAGTATGATGAAAAAATGACAAAATTCGAATAAACCAGATAAGGATAAACTTTATAATGAAATCGGAAGAAGATGAATAACGAGAAACGCTGGGTTTTCTACTTCTTTTTGGTGACTGCGCGCTGTGTTAGGCTCCGTCTCACGGACACCTGAAGTATCAAACACCTGCATTTTCGTGGGAAAGATAGAATATGGCACACTACATAAGGAAGCTAAGGGGGAGAATGATAAAAAAATGGCAAAAATCCAATAAACCAGATAGGGATAAACTTTATAATGAAATCAGAAGAAGGTGAATAACGAGAAACGCTGGGTTTTCTACTTCTATTTGGTGACTGCGCGCTGTGTTAGGCTCCGTCTCACGGACACCTGAAGTATCAAACACTTGCATTTTCGTGGGAAAGATAGAATATGGCACACTACATTTAAAGGAAGCTAAGGTGGAGAATAATGAAAAAATGACAAAATTCGAATAAACCAGATAAGGATAAACTTTATAATAAAATCAGAAGAAGATGAATAACGAGAAACGCTGGGTTTTCTACTTCTTTTTGGTGACTGCGCGCTGTGTTAGGCTCCGTCTCACGGACACCTGAAGTATCAAACACCTGCATTTTCGTGGGAAAGATAGGATATGGCACACTACATTTAATGGGAGCTGAGGGAGAGTATGATGAAAAAATGACAAAATTCGAATAAACCAGATAAGGATAAACTTTATAATGAAATCGGAAGAAGATGAATAACGAGAAACGCTGGGTTTTCTACTTCTTTTTGGTGACTGCGCGCTGTGTTAGGCTCCGTCTCACGGACACCTGAAGTATCAAACACCTGCATTTTCGTCGGAAAGTTAGAATATGGCACACTACATAAGGAAGCTAAGGGGGAGAATGATGAAAAAATGGCAAAATCCAATAAACCAGATAGGGATAAACTTTATAATGAAATCAGAAGAAGGTGAATAACGAGAAACGCTGGGTTTTCTACTTCTATTTGGTGACTGCGGCTGTGTTAGGCTCCGTCTCACGGACACCTGAAGTATCAAACACTTGCATTTTCGTGGGAAAGATAGAATATGGCACACTACATTTAAAGGAAGCTAAGGTGGAGAATAATGAAAAAATGACAAAATTCGAATAAACCAGATAATGATAAACTTTATAATGAAATCGGAAGAAGATGAATAACGAGAAACGCTGGGTTTTCTACTGCTTTTTGGTGACTGCGCGCTGTGTTAGGCTCCGTCTCACGGACACCTGAAGTATCAAACACTTGCATTTTCGTGGGAAAGATAGAATATGGCACACTACATTTAAAGAGAGCTGGAGGGGAGAATGATGAAAAAATTGCAAAAATCCAATAAACCAGATAAGGATACACTTTATAATGAAATCAGAAGAAGATAAATAACGAGAAACGTTTTCTACTTCTTTTTGATGAATACTCGCTGAGTTAGGCTCCTGCTAACCGATACCTGAAGTATAAAACACCTGCATTTTCGTGGGAAAGATAGAATATGGCACACTATATTTAGAGGAAGCTAAGGTGGAAAATAATGAAAAAATTACAAAATTTGAGTGAACCAGATAGGGTTAAACTATATAACGAAATCAGATGATAATGATTAACGAAAAATGCTGAGTTTTCTACTTCTTTTCTGGTGACTGCGCGCTGTGTTAGAAGAAACGCATGAGGGCGGAGAAATGGTCAGTTTTTAATAGGATTTTTCGAATCAGAATGCAACCAATACCATTGAATACAGTATACATTCTTCTTCTTTGTCTTCTTCTTAAGCAGTCCCTTCTAGGCCACTCCTGGACATAGGCCTCCCCTTGTCTTTTCAAACTTCGTTGGACTTGAGCTAACTAGTGCTAGTTTTTCCCTACATGTTCCTTGATGTCATCGGCCCATCTTTTTGTGGTCTTCCTGCACCTCATCTATGTTGTCTTGACCTCCATTGTATTATTCGCTTTGTCCACTTTTCTTCGTTATCTCGTGCCACTTTGTTTTTTTTTTAATTTGTAATTTCCGCCCTTTGGTTTTGTTTGCCTTGTTTTATTTCATTTATTGTATGAAATAACACGGTATACATTAGATAATGAAATCCCTAATCTTCTGTTTTATGTTTGCGCGCTCTTTTTCTTCTAGTTTATTATTCTTCTATATTTAATGCACAATTGAACAGCGCATTTGTTGGTAATATTAGGAGCGTTTTTTACGTTAAAATACGGGTAGACCTTTCTCGCCCCTGGGCAACAGCGAAGGAAGTTGTCTCGGAAAAGATGTTCCAGCTTTTAGGAAGGATCTGTAATTAAAAATGTTTAATATTAATTTTATTGTATTTTAAAACCAAATCTTTATTTTTTTAGTTAAAAAAATAAAATAAAAATAACTTAACACCTAACACATACTAAATTGTTAGTGAATGTTTACAATTATGTACAAATAAAAAATTTGTATTTCAAATATAAAATCTAGAGCAGCCACAATCAAATCGTTCTAACTAAAATAAACGATACTTACAAAGATAAAATTTTCTACAAAAACTATAAACTAAATGTTATTATCATACTTTATTTAAAAATAAAATATCACTTCTAAAACAAAATTGACTGTTTGTGTTACAATTCCCGAAACAAATGATTTATTCTTGTATCGAGCGAAGACTGACTCACATCCTTGTACAATCATCGGCATGAGTTTTTTCTATATATGATACGATAACAAGAATATAAAAAAGTATATGCACAAATACAGGGTACATGAAACGATACCAATTTAAATTTCACGCTGTTTGTGTCTGAAGTGCACATGAATTTTGTATTTTGTAAAATAAATTATTTATCAATTAAAATAATGGAACAATACGGACCTAACGCTAAAGAATACAATTTTGATTAAATTTGTCAATTTTGCATTGGATGGGGTGCTAAAGTGTAGTTTTTTTTGGCCAAAATTTAAAAAAATATTTATGAAAAAACTAAAGGGGACCTAACGAAAAAATTGTGGGACCTTGAAGGACCTATCGATTAAGGTCATTTTCGACCCAAAATTCCATGGATGGGGTGCTAAGTTTGCATAGGTGCGCATGATAGCGAATGCACCATGGTACGTTTCCAATATAACTATCCATAATGACCTTGGGATACCATTCATCGAAGATGTTATTAAAATACAGGCAAACAAAGCTCAAGAAAGAAATTTCACCCATGAAAGTCAAACTATTCAACAACTCTACCAGCCGCCAATTGTGGGAAGAAGACTGAAAAGGACATGGCCAGAGGACCTAACTGATTAGGTGTATTGGAGAACCATCGATGGATGGTGCCCAAAGCATGCCAGGATTCAAGCCTTTCCTACTATTTGCTAAATACTTTGTGTTGTAATTAGAGTAGATTGTAAATTTGCACTTAATAATAATAAAAAAAAAAAACTTTATTTTATAATCATACTTCCTTAAATATAATTTATTTATCCTCGACATACAACATAGTAGGTATTTAATAAAAGGTCTGCATAGATATAATATATCTTGATAACACCGCTGTTTGTACTAGTTCAAGAACATAAAATACGCCTATTTATTTCATATTGTCAACATGAGTTACTGCTGCAATAAATGACAGTTGTAATAGATACGATTTAGTCAAGATGCGTATTTAACATACAATCCTCGATTATTAAAGCTTGAGCTTCTATTTGTTTTTTTGTTAAGCGTTCAATGGTGAATTGGTTTTATTTATATATAATAGACTGCAATGCACTTATACAGACAAATATTTTATTGTTTATTTTTACTCATTGTATTAGTTTTCTTTTTTTAATTCATGTGACATTAAATTCTCCTATAAATAAAGTTTAGCTATAGAAATTGAAATCTTGCTGTTCTTATAAAAAAAAATAATCCGATTTGTCACTAGTGGCCTTCGTCGCAATAAGTCGCTGACGTCTAAAAAAGAATTCAATTTGAATACAAAAACGGCATAGATAACATACCAAGCAAACTGTTCGACGAAAACGGTAGACATGAGATGAGTAGAGCTGGAGGCAGCACAAAAAATAGGTGCCTTTCAACCAGAGGCGCTCTTTCTATTTTCATCATAAACTTATTTTACATGTATAAATTTTCCTATCTTTCCAATCTTAAAATGGCACATAAAAAATTCTTTGTACCTACTCATTTTTTCTCTTTGCACAACTACCAATATAAATCAAATATGAATAGTAAGCCTTTTTGTATGGAGCTATATAGATGTGAATAGCTAAATACGAGGGCAAATCAAATATAAACGGTAGATTAACAATTCTCCTTGGAATGGAGTTTCTAGGCAAATAATGTTGTTTGGAGGACTGGGAAATCGACTAGGTGCGCTTGCTGACTCGTATTTTATCGATAGTAAAGCCATAACAGAATTTAAATACTAGTACGGGTTAAAAAATTGGCAGTCAAATCAAGCTTTACTGATGTAATCATCCTTAATATAAGTATCGATGATCGCCTATAAACCGTTGACAAAATATCATCAGAAGTGTGTATCGCTTTGGAAATCTTCGATCCATTATCACATGCCCAGCAGATATGACAAAATCAGGTCTACACTGCGGCTTTTACAATCGATACCCTTGAAACAATGGGCTACTTACCTTCGATGGGCTAAATACCTTCGAGCACCGTTCTCATATCCCTGACTTATCCCTATGTCACTATTTTTTGTTTGCGCATGTGTAAAAATTAATGGAAAGATAGCCATTTGAATAAAGAAACTACCTAATCTGTGGCGAAAGTGTTTAGATCATGCAGGAGACAATAATTAAAAAAAGATAGAAGGAAGCAAAGAAAAGAGCTTATCAGGGACATGTGACAAGAAACGAGAGATTCTGTTTGCTCCAAAAACTAATCAAAAAGAAGACAGGAGGAAGAAGAGAACTGGGCAGAAAGAAGATGTCGTGGCTCCGGAATGTAAAAATTTAAACAAGAAAGAAAAAAACACAAGAATAAATACAAATCATCAAAGACAGGGTATAATGGTCAGAATTAATTGCAAATATTTATTGATGTAAAGCAGCAAAAGAAGAATTACTGACAATTAGGTAAATAAGCTTAAATGTGTAAAGTTAAAACGTCTTAATAGGCGTTATTTGCCTAGCTAGCTTAACTAAGTCGTGGGCTACCTTTTAAGTCTCCAACAAACATGTAATTAAGGTAAGGGCACCAATGTACAAATTGAAAGTCTTCAGAATACTGTGAATGGCTCATATGTAATGCTAACTATTCTTTAAAAATCGTTTTTCTTCCAATTTCCAAATTCGGGACGAAATGTCTTTATATTCCTTTTCGTTGTATTTCAAAGAGGCTAAACACAGACAAACCAGGCTGTTTGACGTACCAATTGTACAGGAACGAGAGTTACTAATCACGACTAGAAAATGTCGATAATTTTACTGAAACACTGCTCACAGCAAATTTTTGAACTACAACTTAGTAGCTCCCGAAATAGACACGGTAACAATAGTCTGGTAAAATTATTCATAATACAAAAAAATCAGATAGGTCGTTACAAATGATAACAGAAAGTGTAAAAATGACTTTATTATTGGAACGAAGTTCCCTTTCGGGCGTTACGAACAGTTACGACTGACGCTAGGAGCTAGCCAAAAAAAATTCATACCAAAAGTTGTCACGACACGACACGACACCCGCATGTTTCTCTCTCTTACAGACCAAAAAATAAATAACGCTCTCTCCCTCTCTCTCTCATAGATAGATATATTACAATTACAAATACACTATTTTAAATTAAAAGAAAATGTACATTAAAAAGAAAATACTGTAGAAAAAAAAATAATTACCTATAATAGTATTATATTTTATTTCATCCTGTTTTTATAAATTAATAAATTCATAAACATTTTAAAAATAGTTCGTAACTTGACTAGTTAGGTACCTACGTCAAATTACCTTAACTGTCAGTTACTGTCAAATATTTTAATTTTAAAATTTTGTATTGAATTGTTAATTCCTGTTTTAAATTATAAAAAGTAATTCTAAAAAGATGTGTTATCTAAAGCTATGGTATTGTATAAATGGACACTTTTGTTAAAAGAAACGAACTGTTGAAGATATTCAGGTGAAAATGGTGATAATCTATTTTGCTTTGAACAGTGTAGTGTCGCGACTTTGTTAAGTTTATACAGGTTTTTTGTAGATAATAAATATTAAAATAATAGAAAGTAATAACAATAATGTATCCTGACCTGACAGTGTTCTGCACAAGTTCCGTTAGGTAAGTAGAGATTTTATACAGACAATAATAAATGCTTATGTATGTATAAACACTCTGTTGTGTTTACAAATTACTAATTACTTCACTAATTAATCGAAAGGAACTTCGTTCCATCCGGGTGTCCCTTGACACCTCACACTTTTTTTTTCTTGGAGATTTGTGTATAAAATTTGTCGATTATTTATTTAACTTTTTCATGATTATTTTAATTTTTAACTAACTCTATCTTCTTTATTTTTTGAAATAACAGAAAGAGACAAAGAGTATATTATAAGAGAAAATAAAAAGTAATCAAATATTCTTCTGTATTACAAACTACAAGTTTCGTGAAGTGATATTCATCCTCGTTGACTTTCAAACAATTTATATAATTTTTCAGTCACTTAATTTTTATATTTTGACCGAATCATGTGGATTGTCATTTTTTATGAAACCAATTTTGGACTGACTTCTTCTATTCTCTTATATATTTATTGTTTCAGATTATGCTGAATATATAATGACAGTCGATTATGAACATTTTATGTTTTACTTTACTTAAATACTTGATACTTTTAAAGTTTTGTATTTAATTTATTCAAAAACTTTCTATTGGAATTCCCCTGTTGAAGTTACGCCCGTAGGATCTTGTCGGCAAAACATAGAACTGTTCTTGGTAAGTTTATATCTGCGATCTTTATGTCAGAGGTCATCGTTTAGTAAGGTCACGGGTCGAACTAATAGGAAGACGTTCAAGGCAAATCTGTTCATATTTATGAGGTCCTTTTGAACCTAGAAATCCTGTTCGACTTGAATCCGGAGCTTTTATATTACTTTCCGAATGATATTTTAAAAGTGAATATTTAAATGGATCCGCTACTGCTACTTCGAGTCTGAATTTCAAATTTCCTACGATTTCAAATTGCGAAAACTTTTTGAATTTCTAACTACGTCGATTTTTGCCAAACTAATTAAAATGATGCTCTTGCTTTTTCGACATGAATTATTCGTTTTTGCAACCTGTATTTTATCAAAATTTTATTTAATTATTTTAAAACTTAGAAAATGAATTTTAAAAACAAAAACAAAATAATAATAATAACAAGAAGAGAGTAATTTTCTTATATAACACAGTTAGCACTTCAGGTAGGTAATGAATTTAGCGATTTCTTTAATTTTTTTTATCTAATCGTGGTTTATTTGTTTTTTGTTATCTACAACAAATAATTGTTCAATAATTTCAAAAGAATTTTCATTTAGAAATGTATTAAGAATAATTTCACCAGACTATTGTTACCGTACCTATATCGGTAAGATTACTAAGTTTAATAGTTGTAGTGTAGTTCAAAAATGTGCTGTGAGCGGTGTTACAGTAAAATTATCGACTCTTTCTTGTTGTGATTAGTAATTCTTAGTCCATTACGAGTTGGTACGTCAAACAATTCGGTCATTCCCAAATTTTTAAATTTTTTAGAAAGAATACAACCAAGAATATATTAAATGACATTAAGGAGAAATAAAAAAATGTCGCATCCAGCAGGAATCGAACCTGCAACCTTCAGCTCAACACGCTGACACTGTAACAACTAAGCTATGAATGCCTAGCTATCAAATCGTTTTTCGGTACTTAAATTCAACTCATCTTCCTTTGAAGCACATATAGCATGACGTTAATGAGAGAGAAATTTTTTCAAATCAACAAATGGAACATCAAACTCTAAGTCACTTTTTTGTGTCTGTCTAATATATGTTCCGGTCTCCTTAGCGACATATAAAAATATAAAACAGATATACGACTGTTGGCATTTTAGTTTAGACACAAATCGAACCTCAATCTTTCCTTGACATAAATCCAGAGTATCATTGCGATACAAAAAGTCGTGTAAACACAGTGATAAAAATAAGATTACTTCAAAAATCAAAGCGATGTTTACCGAACGCCGGCGATTATATTTTTTTAAATCTTATCGAAACTTTACTCGCCTTTAATCATAAATGATGCCCTAAACAATAATTAAGAAAGTCAATGTGCAATATCGTTTTAATGAGCTTTTAACTTTCGTTATGTCGAAGATAGTACATCATAAAGTTTTCATTAGATTCAAGTCTTCCAAGACTAAACAACAAATTCTTATATTTCATTATATATATATATACTTTTTTTTTCTGTAGCATTTTGGTTGACATATGGAGCACAGGAAACAAATGATTAGATCTGAAAACCGCAGATTGCTTTTAATAACCGACAGCGCGACGCCAAACGACGCAACACGTCGCATTTAAGGCCACCCGCATTGTTACGAAAAATATATAACTTATATTTTTTTTATTAGTAAAAGTGACCATGTATTTAAGTCATATTTGCTAAGAGTTTTCTTTTTAAATATTGGAATTTTTTTCAATGTCTTAAAAACGTGAACAAATAGTAAAAAATGACCCTTGGTAAGCCAGGCGCATCAGTAGATCAATTGAATAGGTATATTAAAAGTATAAGTTTCAGAAAAAAATGTTTTAGATAAAAGTTGTAGGTCTCTTTAAGACAAACAAAAAAGTCTGGTAACATTTTTTTGTACAGGGTAAAGTAAAAAAGTTACGAATTTTTTTCCAATTTGATTTGATGTCACGCCCAAACGGCCGAACCGATTTTGCCCATTAACGAACTCGACCGAGGTTTTTGGACGATTGATTTTTGTAGCAAATTTCATTTCGATCCATTAAGAAATGCGACTGCTATCGTGCTATATATATATATATATATATATATATATATATATATATATATATATATATATATATATATATATATATATATTGATATGGATTTTTCTTCATGGTGCACATTCTTTCAGTGAAATGTTGGAACGTGTTCATGATTTTTAAATCGGTTGTCTTGATTAAGTATTTTTGTGTTTGGATTGTTTTTGTTTAGATATGGATTGTTATGTTGTTAAGATATTGTTGTTGATTAGATTGTCATTGAATTAATTTTTGTAAAAGTCAGATAAAATAAAACTATTGTAAATAAAAGCATTTGAATTTAAATTAAAATAAAAACATAGTAATAATAAATAATTAAAAGAATAAGAAAATACAAAGAAACCAAAACTTGAAAGATACAGAAAAGCAGAGAGTTGGAAATTTTAAGAGAGCAGAAAGGTGATAGATAAGTAGAAAGGCGGTAGCAAGAAGGAGTTGGAAAGTTGTAGGAAGAGGAAGGTATAAAGAATTAGTTGAGCAGCAGAAAGGTATTAAATAGATGGAAAGGCAGCAGTAAGAAGGAGTTGGAAAGTAGTTGGAAGAGGAAGATATAGAGTAAGAGTGGAACAACGGAAGAAGAAAGTTTTAGACAGAAGCGAAAGAATTTTTTTTTATCTTAATAATCTTTGTAATTTATTTTTAGGACAATCAATTTAAAAATTTTGAATCCACGACCGAGAATTTTATTGAAAGTGGGTGTTCCGGAAGGAGGATCCATTTCAATATATATATATATAATAAACAAAGTGCCAAGAAAACGCGTATTAATATAAACAAAAGGGAAAAATTATTGGGCATGTACGCAAAAAGGATCAATAAGGCCACGAGTAGCAATGGTAACCGCAGACATGCATGTTTCTGGCTCATTAGCCGTCATCAGTGCGGCATAACCAAGTAGAGTATTGCACTTGGCTAGCAAAAGTGTTGGGTACTTGGGAGCAAAGGATGTTGGGGAAACATGTGTAAAGAAACATAAAAACACAAAAACAACGAAAGCTCACACAGGAGTCCTATCGCCATTTTGTGCTTTCAGCCAGCTGTGCCAATGGGTTTTCGGCTAGCAACTAGCGTCGCAACGTTGGCGAAACGGACTCATTGTGTTTGAGTCGTTCTAAGCCCAGGATATGAAATAAACAAAGTGCCAAGAAAACGCGTATTAATATAAACAAAAGGGAAAAATTATTGGGCATGTACGCAAAAAGGATCAATAAGGCCACGAGTAGCAATGGTAACCGCAGACATGCATGTTTCTGGCTCATTAGCCGTCATCAGTGCGGCATAACCAAGTAGAGTATTGCACTTGGCTAGCAAAAGTGTTGGGTACTTGGGAGCAAAGGATGTTGGGGAAACATGTGTAAAGAAACATAAAAACACAAAAACAACGAAAGCTCACACAGGAGTCCTATCGCCATTTTGTGCTTTCAGCCAGCTGTGCCAATGGGTTTTCGGCTAGCAACTAGCGTCGCAACGTTGGCGAAACGGACTCATTGTGTTTGAGTCGTTCTAAGCCCAGGATATGAAATAAACAAAGTGCCAAGAAAACGCGTATTAATATAAACAAAAGGGAAAAATTATTGGGCATGTACGCAAAAAGGATCAATAAGGCCACGAGTAGCAATGGTAACCGCAGACATGCATGTTTCTAGTTGCTAGCCGAAAACCCATTGGCACAGCTGGCTGAAAGCACAAAATGGCGATAGGACTCCTGTGTGAGCTTTCGTTGTTTTTGTGTTTTTATGTTTCTTTACACATGTTTCCCCAACATCCTTTGCTCCCAAGTACCCAACACTTTTGCTAGCCAAGTGCAATACTCTACTTGGTTATGCCGCACTGATGACGGCTAATGAGCCAGAAACATGCATGTCTGCGGTTACCATTGCTACTCGTGGCCTTATTGATCCTTTTTGCGTACATGACCAATAATTTTTCCCTTTTGTTTATATTAATACGCGTTTTCTTGGCACTTTGTTTATTTCATATCCTGGGCTTAGAACGACTCAAACACAATGAGTCCGTTTCGCCAACGTTGCGACGCTAGTTGCTAGCCGAAAACCCATTGGCACAGCTGGCTGAAAGCACAAAATGGCGATAGGACTCCTGTGTGAGCTTTCGTTGTTTTTGTGTTTTTATGTTTCTTTACACATGTTTCCCCAACATCCTTTGCTCCCAAGTACCCAACACTTTTGCTAGCCAAGTGCAATACTCTACTTGGTTATGCCGCACTGATGACGGCTAATGAGCCAGAAACATACATGTCTGCGGTTACCATTGCTACTCGTGGCCTTATTGATCCTTTTTGCGTACATGCCCAATAATTTTTCCCTTTTGTTTATATTAATACGCGTTTTCTTGGCACTTTGTTTATTTCATATCCTGGGCTTAGAACGACTCAAACACAATGAGTCCGTTTCGCCAACGTTGCGACGCTAGTTGCTAGCCGAAAACCCATTGGCACAGCTGGCTGAAAGCACAAAATGGCGATAGGACTCCTGTGTGAGCTTTCGTTGTTTTTGTGTTTTTATGTTTCTTTACACATGTTTCCCCAACATCCTTTGCTCCCAAGTACCCAACACTTTTGCTAGCCAAGTGCAATACTCTACTTGGTTATGCCGCACTGATGACGGCTAATGAGCCAGAAACATGCATGTCTGCGGTTACCATTGCTACTCGTGGCCTTATTGATCCTTTTTGCGTACATGACCAATAATTTTTCCCTTTTGTTTATATTAATACGCGTTTTCTTGGCACTTTGTTTATTTCATATCCTGGGCTTAGAACGACTCAAACACAATGAGTCCGTTTCGCCAACGTTGCGACGCTAGTTGCTAGCCGAAAACCCATTGGCACAGCTGGCTGAAAGCACAAAATGGCGATAGGACTCCTGTGTGAGCTTTCGTTGTTTTTGTGTTTTTATGTTTCTTTACACATGTTTCCCCAACATCCTTTGCTCCCAAGTACCCAACACTTTTGCTAGCCAAGTGCAATACTCTACTTGGTTATGCCGCACTGATGACGGCTAATGAGCCAGAAACATACATGTCTGCGGTTACCATTGCTACTCGTGGCCTTATTGATCCTTTTTGCGTACATGCCCAATAATTTTTCCCTTTTGTATATATATATATATATATATATATATATATATTGTTATGGAACCAGTGTTGGTGCTCCTCTGATTTGGTGATAAATTTATTATAATTTCTGATTTGCTTCCGGCTATAGGGTCGTGCTTCTACTTTTAAACAATATTCACTTTATTTATAAACAGTTTTATTTTAAAATTTTAACTTCAAATACAAATATTCATCAACTTTCAAATTACAACTATCTCTTTCATTTCAAAATTAATAATCCTCCCTATTTATCCCCTTCGTCCCTAGGTAACCTCTTAAAACAAAATATAAAACAAAATAAACAACTCTCTACACTTTCTGAAATAAAATATAAAGACAGTTACCTATTATCAAATACAAAAAATTTTATCCAATCAAATCATAACAATATATATATATATATATATATATATATATATATATATATATATATATATATATATATATATATATACTAGCTGTACCCGGCGCGCATTGCTACGCCAACAACTAAAATAAATTTAAGAAAAACAAAAGAGAAGAAGAGATAGAGAAGGAAAAAAGTTTATAGTTTTGTTTTACTTATCGCACCAAAAATATATTTTTCGAACATATATTTATATGAAATCGTATAGATATCTATTAATCAGTATTGAATTTGATACATGGAAGCGCCATCTGGTGGTAACTTCCATTAATACGAATATCATATTCATCTTACCCATTAAAAATACATCATCACACTGATTTTTATGACAATCGGTTGTTCAGGGCAGAAGTTGCTACTCTGCAGCGCCACCTGGTGGAGAGTGGCATCAATGAGCATATCATACAAACCTTCTCCGTGGAAAAATACATATAAATACCAATTTTCATGACAATCGGTTGAACGGGACAGAAGTTGCTACTCTGCAGCGCCACCTGGTGGCGAGTGGCATCAATGAGCATATCATAAAAACCTTCCCGGTGGAAAAATACATATACATACCAATTTTCATGACAATCGGTTGAACGGGACAGAAGTTGCTACTCTGCAGCGCCACCTGGCGGCGAGTGGCATCAATGAGCATATCATACAAACCTTCTCCGTGGAAAAATACATATACATACCAATTTTCATAATAATCGGCCCAGTAGTTTTTGAGTCCATTGAGTACATACAGACATACATACATACAGACATACATACATACAGACATACACACATACAGACAAACATTCATTTATATATATATATATATATATATATATATATATATATATTTATATATATATTATAACATATGTAACTCTACTATTAGTATTCTATAAGTTACCATGCTATAAAGTAATCCTTACCTTGAATTTTTTTAAATTTTAATATCAATGTGAAGAAGGTAAGACTCAAATTAATTTATTTTATTTTAAATATTATTATTTTATAATATGCTCCTGGCTATTCTCTTTCTTAGGGTCAGAGTTCAAAAATTTCAAATAATAAATAGGTTCAAATTCAACTAATATTGAAAATTTCAACAAAAACGATTATAAAATTTAACAATCATATACCAAATTATGTTTTCTGAACGATGATTCTATCTTAACCTTAACCTTACTTTTTCTTATAGTGTTGTGAGCTGTTACACACTATTTTCAAAAACCAAATGTAGTTAATATCAAATGATATGAAAAATTCTGAATTTTGTAACTAATAAATCAAATTAAACTTATCTTATTATGAAAAAATAACTTATTTAAACAGTGAAACAGTGTATAGTGTTATTAAATGTTCATTAAATACGTGAAAATCAAACACAGAAAAGTTCTTTATTGTTAAAAAACTGGAAATTGATACCGTGTTATGAAGATCTTGTATTCTCTTTGGACAGCTAAGGCTCAGGATCTCCTTTTCAATTAGAATCCACCATTTCCCAGGACAGCAATGATATACGGACACTTTAGAGATTTTGACTAATAAAATTTCTTCTAATCAGGAAACAAACAGCTCTTGCATCAAATGGTAAGTAAACTAATAATTTTCTTTCTTATTAGAAACTGGTTTTACTTTCGTTAAATTAATTCAGGAAGCATTTATATCAATGAATTGCTCAGCATACAATTTCTAACATTTATTTCTTCATAAAAATAAATTTTACTTCTTACCAGATGCTATCAGGAACTTCCTTGTAGTTTTGTTAACACTTTTGACTACTTTTAAACTTTCTTTTATAAGTATTTTGAAAAAAAATCTAAATTTTAACGGAGCAAACTTTATTACATCTTTTCTCTTCAGAAGGTCGAAAACAAGAGAGCGATTCAGAAATAAACAACTTAACAACTGAATCTCCAAACAAACTTACACTATACATTATTATTCCCTATTCGCCTACTAATTATTTGTCCAATAAAATTACTAAAAATCTAATACTTAATTCCTTATTTACATTTAATACAATAATCATTCTTTTAAAATTTGCTATACTTTTGATGAATTGTTAATTTTATAATATCTGATCTATAATATAATCTAATATCTTTCTATTTTCAGAACTTTTCATTTGGAAATTAAACTAATAACAAATTAAAATATGGCTTGGAAACAAACATTGTATATTTTGAAAGTAAGTAAAATTTTTTATATTTCTTCTATGATTTCTAATATTTTATGATAAAATTTATGTAATGTTTTACATTTATGTTTTAACATTTAATTTTCTTATTTTATTTTATCTTAATTTATTTAAAATTATTTTTAATTACCAATGTATCGTAAAATTTATAAACTTTTTAAATATTTACTCTTATTATCTATTTAATACATGATCATTAAAATTTTATATATTATAGATTAAACTATATTGAATCTTTAAAATAAATATCTCTTAGATGTACTTGTATATTTTAATTTCTTATTTTGTTTTATTTTTCTTTTTTAGGAATTGTGAAGAAGATGATGATAAATTATATCAAATTTATTGCATTTGCACTCTGCCTTGGAATAAGAATATTTTCCTTTCTCTATTTCCATTAATTTTCTTTATATGTACTTATTTAATATAGCATAGTAACTCATATCATCTCAATATATATATATATATATATATATATATATATATATATATATATATATATATAAACAAAGTGCCAAGAGAATGCGTATTAATATAAACAAAAAGGGAAAATTATTGATCCTTTTTGCGTACATGCCCAATAATTTACCCCTTTTGTTTATATATATATATATATATATATATATATATATATATATATATATATATATATATATATATATATATATATGAACTTTTGAATGGAAGCTGTTTTTGAGGTCAGGTGGGCCCAAAACGAAATCTGTAGTGAAATTTTCCCGATGTCGTGACCTGCGAACTAGCTAAATAGTAGTAGGAATATATCGTAAAAACAATTTTTGAAAATCGTTAAAATTCTTTTGAGCATCACATGCAAAACGGTGTTTCGCACGAAATTGAACGTATGAAAATAATCAGGTTTCGGCTAGTCCAACTCGTGCCGCTAAAGTAAAACTTGACTTAATACGAGCAATAAAGTCATTATTGGAACCAAGTTCCTTACGGCAGGCTTGGAGAAGATAGGGATTTTGCTGCGTGACTGATCTGAAAAAAATGTAATAGTAAAAACCGTAACGAAAAACCGTTAAATGAGACACGTGCATCAAACGCATTCTGGAATTATTATACGTAGGATCGCTGGTTTATTGGTAGAATGCTCGCCTGCCACGCGGGCGGCCCGGGTTCGATTCTCGGCCGATGCAAATTTTTGTTTTTGTATATATCTCTTAACTTTTAACTTTTTTTTGTTAAAGTAATATGAGATATAATTTTTAAAAATCTTGATAGTTGAAAGTAGTTAGGAAAGGTGAGAAAAAATAAATGTATACATTACTCTTTAAAGCTTACCTTGAATTTTAAAGAACCTTCTTTCTTAACACCAAGATTTCACTGATTTTGATATATTGACCGTTAAATGAGACGTGCGCAGGCGTTACAGTCGTATACATAAGTGAGTAGTGTTATGTGTCGATTCTACATTAGCCGAAGGAACTTAGTTCCTACCTGGTGTCCCACGACACCATTTTAACTTGTTTTGATGTTTTACGAGTAAAACCACAGTTTTTTCAGTTATGTGAATTAGAGGCTCTTATGAAGAAGTCGGCTCTTTGTCACTCATAAATAGTAAGAAATTTAGTTAAGATTATTTTAATACAAATTATTATTTACTTTAATAATTATTTAAAATTTTCATTTTAAAAGCACACTTGAAATCTTATCTTTACTCTGCATTGTTTTCTATGGTAAGCTTTGTTTAAGTCACGTCTAGGATTTAGTACTAAGTAAACTATTTAAAGTTAGTTAATACTTTAAAAGATTTAGGTCCTTGAAGTTGGGTTTAAGGGACGATAAACACGTAGGTTTATTTAGTTTATCGAAGAAGACGAAACTTACACTGACTGACTCTAGAGACATCATCGTTATATACGTTAGTTGATTATAATTTGTATGTAACTCATTAAAGTTGTTGTTACCTGCTTTACCTCAAACCGAATACGTAAAGAGGTCTAATGGCTCATGTTGTATATGCTGAGAAATTGTTTTAGAATTGGATCTTCCTTGGAAAACGTGTTTTAGCCCGGGGAAAGCTTGATACAGTAAAATTCAGTTTAACCAGTTTTAATATATTTTAATCACTTTATATTTTCTTGATACATTTTCCGTAACAAATTATACTTTTAATTTTATTATGGTTTGAAAATTTAGTATTATTTATTCAGGTGATGTCACCCTACTACCCCTCATTAGCATCCTCATGCTACACGTGAGACAAGGTGAGGGTGAATCAAGGTGACAGGTAAATTGAGGTGACATGTGACAACACCTTCTGGTCATTGTCGATTCTTCGGCGGACCCTCTTCTTCTTAAGCACTCTGTATAAACTCGATGGCATGCTTACCAAAGGGTCCCAGGAACAAGCTTGCTATACTACTGCGGTGTTCTCAAAGATCTTCGCTCTTTATTCCACAAGAAGATCGGAATAACCTAGGCTGTCACTATTGAAATATTTCGATAACCAGAAATGACTCTCAGCAAAATATTTCGATGGAGGCTCTCCAATTTGTTTCTATGTTTATGGATTTTTGCTGCAAAGTTCCATACTGAAGCCCCGTTTAAATTTTTTTTTACTAGTGGATAGCCCCTTCCATGTTGGGTAAAATGTCTTGACTGTTACAAGCTTTTTTCATTGCCTCTGATATATGATATATTTAGTCAGATCCCCTCCAGGTAGAATGACTGTGAATTGTGTTTTACCACAGATTGACTTTTATTACAAGGAGCAGATTATCTACAAATCCTATTAATCTCATCCCGTAGTTTAGGTATAGAAAGTCATAATAAAAGACATTCTAAAACAGAGGTCCTAGAACAGAACCTTGCGAGATGCCAGCATGTGTTGTCATGGTGGTAGCAAAGGAACGAACGTCTAGAATTACCTCCAAGGAGATTTTATCGTTGCTCCAATAAGTATTTTTGAAAATCGGCATGTTTCTATGCTTAGAAATATATTTTTTTCTCATTGTTCTATATCCAGTAATTTCTGAGATATGGCCGCTAGTCAACCTTAATGAAATACCTTGTATACGTTACTGAAAGATTGCTTATAGCTGTTGCTCAAAGAGTTCTATTACAGCATTTTGTACTTCTTTTTCCGACTAAAGACGATTTAACGATTTTTTCAATGGCACAAAACTGTAAAAAATCGAGACTTTAAGGGAGATGCTTTTATATCCTTTAATTCTTTTGTTATAGATTTTCTTTTACTACTCTAGTGGAGGCCGAACATTGTTGTGCAGTAGAATTAGCCACAAGAGAGTTTCTCCGTACGTTTTCGTCTTATTACTTGATAAACATTGTTTAAAGTTTTATTATACAGGATTGAGTTAATATGTACTTTAGTTTCTGTAAACTTTATAGGCCACAAAAAATGTAACTTTGCCTTGCATACAACTTCAATCTTCTTTGGTGATAGAAAATTTTTGTGTTTCCATTGCGTTGTTAAGCGCTTAAGATATGTCCCCTGCAACTAATGACGATGTTTTAAAGGTAACTAACCATTAAAAAAGCTATTTAGGACCTTTTCTGAATATTCTTTTACCATTAGATTACCGGGTCCGGCACTCGAAGTGTAACCAACTTCAGACCGCTCGCGCAGCTGTCACACGGGCCTCAGCTGTGCGTCAAAGTTGCTAAATGATAGTTTGGAGTATTGTTTACAAGCACACAAAACCATTTTGTTAAAAGTGAATGCGACAAAAAGAAATCATTGATGGATTTCAAACGTAGTAGTGTAATTGCTTTATATTAGTTTATATTTAGCTGGAAAATCACAACCAGCGATTGTTCATGAGCTCAAACACCATATCGCACCATAACTCGTTACAATAATACTGGCAGCATCGCAAAACGTCATGGAGGTGGTCATCAAAAGACTGCAACGTCACATGAGATGGTTGAAAAAGTCAAGAAGCGACTTGAGCGAAATCTCCGACAAAGTGCCAATAAAATGGCAAAAGAACTGAAAATATCCGACCGCAGCATCCGCCGCATACTGAAAAATGATCTCCGGGACAAGCCTTACAAGATCCAAAAAGCGCATGACCTCACACCGGAGCAGCAACAAGTTAGACTTTAGAGAGCGAAGGAGTTGCTTCGCTTGACCGAAAGCGGTCAATTTCCGACTATTGTGTTTTCTGATGAGAAATTTTTTCCAATTGAGCAATTCGTAAACCCCCAAAACGATAAGGTTTACTTGTCCCATCGTTCATACAAGAATTTGAGTCATCGATTGGCCACAGGAGGCAACACCCGCCACAGATAATGGTTTGGGCCGCTGTAACTGCAGATGGGCGCTCTCCAATCGTTTTCATCGAGCCTGGCGTCAGGGTAAATGCAGAATATTATCGAGAAAGTATTCTGACGGTTGCTTTGAAGCCATGGGCTGACGAACATTTCGGTGGCAGGGCATGGACGTTTGAACAGGACTCGGCACCGTCTCACAAAGCTCGAGTGAACCAAGAATGGCTAAAAAACAACGTTCTGAACTTTATAACGTCCACACAATGGCTCTCGAATTCACCAGACGCGAATCCAATGGATTATTCTTTTTGGGCCATTTCGGAGAGCTAAAAGATACACCAGTCTCGAGGCGCTGAAGAAAGCCATTGTCCGCGAGTGGGCCAAAATACCTGCAAGTCACATTCGGGCAGCTTGCGATTCGTTTTTAAACCGTCTCAAGGCAATAGTCAAGGCAAAAGGTGGCCATATTGAGCAAAAGTGAATCGATTCTGAATTTTGTATTATTTTCACACATTTTGTACTTTGAATTAAATGAGAGTAATTGTCCAAACTGAATTTATGACCTTTTTAATTGGTTACACTTCGAATGCCGGACCCTGTAAATTTTTTAACACGTTATGGACCCAGATGTAATGTGTTATTTTTAAATTTCATTTTTCATCGCTTTTAAAATATTTATATGGAAAATTGCATTAAAAAAGGATTTTCACTAAACAAATTATAATATATATTTTCTTCCTTAGTATACAAAATCTGTTTATTAGAAACCTTCTTATATCCCTAACACTATTTACCTTATAATTATGAAGTCGATGAACTTTTGCGTTTCATAATAAACCTCATCCCTTTCATAAAAAATTGTAGCCCATTAAATTTGATAACGTTAACTTTCCGTGTTCTTATTTCTGATTAGGACTGCAGATGGTGCCTCCCTTACTATACCCTAGGGCACCCCATAGAGCTACGCGTCCCTACTCTACCATAATTTCTAACTAAGTTCATATCAACTCGGGACTTAAATATAAATAATGTTTGTGGATGCCGCCACAATAAATATTAGGTCTACTCTGCTTTTAAAAATTGGTTATTAATAAATTTGAATAACAACCTCAATAAAAATGGGCTATTACAAATGGAAAACAGCGTGGTTTATTCTTTTGTAGAAACTTAATAGCTGAATAACAGGTTTGACGGGAAATATGGTATATGAGATATGATTTATATCCTAAGCTTTAGAAAACGAATAGATAAAACTAATATTGATATAATATAAGCTAATAGAAGTAAAAGGTTTTCTTAATCTATGTAATAACTTACAGAATAAATTGAAACTCTTAAAGATCTATACAACAAAAGTCACTGAAAAGCTAAGGTGAGTTGCAAAGAACAATATAGGATGTACAAAAAATATATCGAATACAAAACAAACTAAATTACACACAAAAGGTCATTTAGTTTGTTTTACTAAATAGAATCAGTAATTTATTACATCATTTAGCGTTTTTTTAACACTAAAACACTACTGACACAGTCTACTTTTATCAATAACCAACAAAGGTAAATATTGTTAAACAATCCGTGTAAAATTGGATTAAGTGAGCTGTCAAATGGCAATTCTCGTAGACACAATTAGCCTAATGTAAAAATTATCGGTTTAATCTGCACTTCTCGATCACACCCGATATACAAAACGTTCTTACGTGCCACGGAACCGTTTCCGCACCAAAAGTGGACGATATTTTACAAACGCAGTAAGGTGGGTAGATTTGGATCTAAATGACTAAAAGGAGGTGTAGACACAAACGGACCTTTGCTTATTGGGAAATGTCGCGTCATTTGACAACTCACTTAATTTCGCTACTATATAACCGGTATCTTTTGATCATCAAAAAGTGCTTTTCCAAAATTGATAATAATGGTTTTTAATAAAGCTAATTCACCAAAAGTAATTTGCCATATCCCAGATTGAACCATCAGATAAGTTAAGAAAATATGTGATAATAAACCAGTAAGAAGCTATTTCTAAAATTGCCTGTAGTTTTAAACATGCACCTGCCTATAAAATCTAATCAAAATTAATTTTTCACTTAGCATACACATACAGGGTTGAAATTCTTTGCTGACAAACCAGTAAACGAAAGATTTTTGTTGAGTAGAATCAACGATACCGACTTTTTTGTTAACGGCACACTCTTGCGACTAAAGTTTAAACTATGAATCTATAAACAGTTTTTGTCACAAATATAGTGACATAGCATACCTGTAAAAATGATATTATTCGCTATTTACGAACTACACTCTATAAAAAAAGTGACTCCAGTCTCCAAATTCATATCTCGGTTTGGTTTGGTCCATTGGAGTCTCTTACCCTTCATGGCTTTGATGATTATCGTAGTCAGATCTGCCATACTCATTTTACGATTTTCAAGACAACTATCTCTGATTTTACGATCAGTATAAGAAGTTGTAATCCTTTTCCTGCCACATTTTCCAACACTGCAATTTTCTTCAATAGATCATAATTGAGGTTATTAAAAAATCTTT
Organism: Altica lythri; assembly: GCA_964028335.1. Lineage (NCBI taxonomy): Eukaryota > Metazoa > Arthropoda > Insecta > Coleoptera > Chrysomelidae > Altica > Altica lythri. The sequence goes on along the minus strand of OZ034801.1, from coordinate 17,972,343 downwards.
AGTAGCCCTTAACTACAGATGGGTGTTTGGACCTAGAACCAAATACTCAGAAAGCTTGGGTACGTACCCAAGCATCTTTCAAGCGGAAATTCGTGCCATCGAAAGATGTATAAAATTTAACATTGAAAGGAACTATCGTAGACAGAAGATTGTAATCATGTCAGATAGTCAAGCAGCCATCAAAGCACTGAACTCAGATACAATCAGTTCAAAGATGGTCTGGGAATGCCTAGGCAAAGTAAATGAACTAGGACAGAATAACACTGTTACCCTCCTATGGGTTCCAGGACACTTAGGAATAGAAGGAAATGAAACAGCAGACAGGCTGGCAAAAAAAGGAGCTGAAACCCTATACCTGGGACCAGAACCATCCTGTAGAATCAGCAGTAGTACAATCTTAGAAAAACTAAGGAAAAAAATGGATAGTACTGGAATGATCTAGAAGGACTAAGACAATCGAAGACGCTCCTGGGAAACTATAACCAGAAGAGATCTCACAGCTGTCTTAACCTGAGTAAGAAAAACCTCCGAATTATAACAGGAATACTAACCGGTCACTGTCGATTAAGAGGACACATGAAGAAACTAGGATTAGTAAATGAAGCAAACTGCAGATTCTGTGAGGTAGAGGATGAAACCTCAATACACATACTTTCAGAATGCATGGCATTAAGTACTTCTAGGGTCAAATACCTAGGGTCATACGAAATAGAAAGGGAAGAACAACTTATTTTAAACCCCAATGATATCCTAAACTTTCTAGGACTAGAAGAGCTGCTATAAGTCTGAGGAATCATTAGAAGTATAGCAAGAAAAGGGGCACACAATAGATCTTATACGTCGCAGGTGTATCTGTTACCCCTAACACCATACATATACATACATACATACAACTACAGATATAGGTACTCGTTTTACTTCGCTCGCTCTAGTTGCAATAGTCTCGGGATAAAATAGGTAATTTGTATTTTCTAGATACGCACTGTTATAACAAAAAAAAAACAAACGCATTTTAGTTATATAAAAATAAGATGGATAAATATGAAAGTTTTAAGCATAAAATCCCCTTTGCTGAACAACATAAAACTCAATTTAAGCTACCTTGAACATATAGGTATAAGAAAAGCAGAAAGAATTACTACGTCGACCGAATGTGAAATTGCACGTTGTCAAATCGTAAACTTCATCCCTTCGGGGTGAAAAGTTTGCAATATTGCAACGGGTTTTTACGACAAAGGTATATATGATGGGGTGAGAAGGTGTAATTACATCCGCTGGGTTTAGGAAGCTGTTAAAACTTCTAATAAAAAAATGTTTATTATAGCCGTAATGGAGAACACATATTTTAAAAAATTTTATATTAGATAAGGTTATACAAGCTTAATATATTTTTTAATGTTTATACAACTGTTTTATAGAAACACAGATACAGATTTTAATGAAAGTTAAAATTTTATTATTTTAAACTGAATTTAAAAAAGCTTCAAAAAATTTTGTAGCCAACAACCTGAAAAGCATAGTGCAGGATATACTGCAACCATGTGAGGGTATTTTAGACTACAATACAATACTCATTACTGAATATTATTATTAATATTATTAATATAAAATACTAAACTTAATATGTTAACTTATGTGACAGAATTATAAAATAATCTGTCAAATAATCATGCGGTCCGTCACTATGATATTCATACATTAGTTCAGACTGTTTTTTGTATATCTATCCCTTTTCAATGTACTGAATCTTGAAACGGTATTCAAAGGACTTATTGTTATGACTAATAACATGTGATAAATATTTCATTTTTGTTTTTACCAACCAATATACCTTATAAGTGTGTCTGTCTCTCTCTTACTCACACCATTACATATGTAATGATTTTTCCCATTTAACTTTACACAAATCTTTTCCACCGAGTGCTTGAATAGAAGTATAACTTCAAAATGGTGCATCCATCAGGACTTTGCACCACTCAAAATTTGAACTTTTGAACTTCAACAAATACTATTCCATTTCTACTTTCATTTAATCTTAGGTATACTGTCTTTTATTGTATTTGGAAGATTTTGCGTTTAAGAACAAGTTTCTATAAGTAAAATTACGTTATTCGTCATCTGTATAATTTCCTTCACTCACTTACTTGTCTTTCTTTTTAATTTCCTTCTCACAACAATAATTTTTTACATCTGTAGTTTGGTTTCATTAATTTTTAGGTTAAATCGTCCTTTCCTGTTACCATCGACATTGAATTCAATACTCGATTTGGAACTACTATTATTTACTGATCGCAATCGCGATTAACAGATCCCTTTTTCGACTTTCGACCAGGAAGACTTTTTCGATGTAAACTTCTGTCGCGATTGTCTTCAAAAGAAACTACCTACATTAGATTTTATTTAATTGGCTTAAATGGATCTTTATCGGATTTGTGAATAAAATCTATTAATTTTCAACTCGACCACATTGGGATATTTTGTGTGAATATTTCTTGGTTTAGTGTTAAGTAGAAATAACCACATTGTGGGATATTAATAAACAAGAAGTAAGTGGTTAGAGCATTGCGGCGTAGAGGCAAAGGACGCGGGTCCAAGTCCTGTTGATGAGACATTTTTTTCAATTTCTTTCTAATGTCATTTAATATGTGCTTGTTTGTATACTAGAAGAGATTGTATATACATTATATAAACTCTTATAATCAGAAATTAATTTACAAAATTAGTTATGAATATATTATTGATTGAAAACTCTTTGAAAACAGTGCTTCTATCACGTATCTGTATTATTTTACTGTTTGAATAATATTATACGCAGTAATTAATATACAAAATAACCATGAACAACATCCGTTTACTTTATCCCATCATCCATAAAAGCAAACAAAACCAAATGGAACACAAACATATTTATTTTATAAATGTAATTTACCCTAGAGTAATCACTCGAAAATAAAGTTATAACAACTGTAGAATTATGAGAGAGGGAAGCTCTTGAATTATTTTCATAAAGTTTCAATTTGCACACGTGTATATTTTGTTTTTCAACTACTTATAAATCGTAATGACATCTGTTTCCCAGTATAGTAGAATCTTTTTAATGTTATTAATTTCATTAAAAAACAACTAATATTACGAAAATTTTAAAATCTAACAGTGCTTCAATTCGCTAACTAAATTCTGCCTTTAGCCAAATTTATTTGAAGAATTTCTTTTCTTTGATCGTGTATAGTATGTTTTCCAATGGAGAATAATTAATTAACAGAGATGAAGAGAATAAGCACCATATTCTTAAGGTGTCAATGTCTCTGCTGCATAACCTGCACGTAAGGTAAAACATGATATCCAGAGTCTCTTTTCAATATGGAGTTGGATACTATTTTGTAAAAATGGACAGGATGGACGCCATATACTTAAACAGTCACTATCTCTGATTTATAACCTGATATCCAGGTGTCTTTTTCCAATACAGAATTGAAGCTGGAGACGTTGGGCACCATATCCTTAAGGAGTCAATATCTCTGCTCTATAATCTGCAGGTAAGGGCAAACATGATATTCAGGTGTCTTTCTGATAAAGGGTTGGTGATTTTTTTTATAACAAAAAATTTTATTTCGCAGTGTCACCAAACAGGTGACTAAGCCAAATGTGGTTTTTTACACACCTGAAGACACAACAGATAAAATGAAAATACTTAAAATACTTTGGGAATAGAAGAAGATATTCTAAAAAGATCTAAAAAATCTATGACACACTTTTAATGTTTATTCACCCTTTTCCAAGTCCTCTGTTCAACGAACTATCAGTAACAGAAGCCAAAGGTCTGAAATTTTGCAGTTCTCCTCAAAAACAGATCCTTGAAAAAGACGCTATAAAGAAAATCCAAAAATCAATAATAAAAAAAAGCTTAACCCAAAAAGTCCTGGCTGCTTATAAATCTATGAAGAATCCATAGTAAAATACTAGATCTAGTGTATTTTCTGTAAGGACTGGACGCAGGCCTTGGTTACTAGAAATTTAACGTTTGCTATGGGCACTATTGAACACAATGTGCACTCTTGTATATATAATTGTGCAATCTTGTCCAAACTGATTGCTCAAGAATAGGTATTTTGGGACTTGATATTTTTCTTTATACACTCAAACCCACGATTCAGCCATCAAAACTGAATGGAACCGTCTCAATGCTCGCTTTGGAGGCAGGTCATAGCATCGCTGGATTATCGGAACGGCGCCAAGTTTTGAAACAAATTTAAAGTTCAACCTGGCCAAAAGTCCAACACCCAGTCCCATCTTGAGGTCTTGAGGTAAATGGCCAAGTCATCGAAACCCCTGAAGATAAAGCCTCTATCTTCAAAAATCACTTACAGCAAGTCTACTCCCCTCACCAAAACCCAAATTTTGACCACCAATTCTACCTGGAAACCTCTACCCTCCATACTGGAAACTAAACACATCTCCCGTTGCCTTTTACACTAACAAACTCCCTTCAGAGAATACCCCATTTCAAACCCCGTAATGCAACCCAAAAAGGCAAAAATTCAGCCCCTGGTCCCCCCTTCGAATATCCTTGTCTCACTCTTCTTTTCAACTATTGTTTTGGCAAAGCTTACTTCCCCACCCTCATGAAGTCCTCAAACACCATCTTAATCCCCAAACCACAAACCCTCACAATTACAGACAAATCTCTCTGCTAAACGTCATAGGCAAACTCTTTGAACTTCTAAGTACACTTAGATAGAATCAGGGATAGCCACAGCGTCAATCTCCGAACCCCACATTGCACCACGTGGGTTAATCTTCCACACACACCTACACTGACACTAAAAAAAGTAATGACAGTTTAGGCAGCGTTCAAGGAACTTTGGAATCAAAAGAATTCAAAGGAGCTACAAAAGAAACAACAACAATTGCAAGTGGGGGAGTTTGTGAGTGCGGTGTCGGTGACCCATGCTAACATCATCCTAACCTTCCCAGAACCTAAGTCCTACCAAGGGGTCCTTAAATCCTACACTCCCACCAACATCACACTCCTCCTATATATATCTATTCTATTCTTCTTCATCTCTTCTTTACTTTATAAATCCTAAAGTAATACCAAAAGTTCAGGTACTACGTTGCAAGAAGAGTAAAATTAATGGAAAAGATTCATGGCCCCCCAATTCAAGGAAAGTCAATCTGGTATACCGATATCTCAAAGACTGAGAAAGAAAGGGTCAGGTTAATATAGTAGTGGACACAGGACACACGTCCAATCAAATCTAGGTGCGTATGCTACGGAATTTCAGGCTGAATTAATGGCCATACAACACTGTGCAGCGGAGATTATAAGTCAGGGTATAACAGGTAAAATCGTCATATACGATAGAGCAAAGCAGCTCTAAAGGAGGTAGTCCCTGCACAAATAAACTAACAGCTGATGTGGGACCAAGACGCTCAGGGTTCCGGGGCAATAAGAAGGTAGATGAAATGGTCCGAGCAGGAGCTAATATACCAATTATTGGCCCGGAACTGTTCAGTGGTGTTGCTGACACGTTCAGAAAGGCAGCCATTAACAAATTGAGGATAAAGAAGATCCAGGAGTGGTGAGAAAAATCACCGGGCAAGCGACAAGCCAAACTGTTCATAAAAGAATACTCGTCGAAATTTATGCAAAGACGAAAAGATGTCAGAATGTCAGTCTCTTGACAGGACATTGTCTGCTCAGGAAACACCTGAGTCAACTGAAGTTGGCAGATAAAAATATCTGTCGATACTGCAAAGAGGAGGAGGAAACGACCTTTTAGGTCTTAAGCCAATGTGATGGCTTTGCAAGAACGCGGTTGGCTAGGTGTTTACAATAGATCTCAGTGGTCGCAGTGATACAACCTTACAGCCAATCCAATTAATATCTATCTAATACCAACAAGTTGATTATTATACTCAGTTTTGTTACCTAAATATTTAGTGCCAATAACAAATAACTATAGCAGTCTAACACAAAAGTGTGCACACCAACACCAACCTATACCTTACTTACAACTGGCTTGTATTAATTTAATAGTTTCTTTACAATCTTTACCTAAATTTTAAACATTTTTATGTAATGAATAAACTTACAGCTGTTTTTTGGGTCATATATTAGAATTTAACTTAAAATTGATACTTATTAAAAAATGTTTATAGTAAAACAGGAAGTGGTAGATTAATTCTAGGTATATTTTCAATAAGAACATGTGTTTTGACTGTTTAATGAGTAAAAAAGATAAAAGAAAATTTGTTATTCCCGTCGGCAATAAAACTCGAGTAGGAATATTATTATCATCAAGATAAGCATCCGAAATTAGTATGGCCACAAAGAGAGTAATCGCCTTAATATTCTTTTAAAATTCAACTCCCGCTCTGCAGACGAACAAGTTGAGCTCCGGCTAGAGTACCTGTCTGAATTTTAAAATTTTTCTACATATATTTTACGGAGCACGCTTATCTATGTTTCCTTACAGAGGAAGAAGCAACAATGAGGGAAAGGGTGGAGCTAACAATTCACAAACGCAAAGAAAGTTTCGTTTTGAATTCATTAAAATGTGGCTAACTTAAAGAATAATTATCTCTAGCTATTGCTGAGAGCCATTTCCTTTCCGCATAGGATTTACGCTTTTGAACATTTAATGAACATTTAATGTAGAGAAGAAGTGGATGTATTATACTTCTACTATAGAACATAATTTTTGGTAAGTATAAAGATAAATTCTTTCTGAGATTGCATTTAGTAGAATAAGAAAATGGAATTTATATAACTTACTTGGAACGCAAAATTTAAATAAATTTCTGTAAAAAATCTAATGAAATTCATAATCCATAATTTGACCAACTTCAAAAGCTGAATATTACTTAATTTTAAACTTAAACAAAGAATTCGACTTAAATAACGTAACTAAATACGTAAAATACCAAATATTAATCCAGGAATCAATTTGAAAACTTAATTTTGGCATTAAGCACAAAGATAAGAACATCTTTCAAATGGAAATCAAGATTTTAACTGAGTTCTGATTGCGAATAAAAGAAGTAGGTCTAACTGATAACTGTTAAAAAGACTGAAGACAATAAAACACCTTTGGAAAATGTAAAGGAACTATTCAGAAAAGTTATAAATTCGTAGCCTTGGTAACTACAGTATTTGGTAGATTTTGCTAACCGGCTAGATCTTGTGGTACCTACGTCTTCGTTATTTTTAGTTGTGATGGATCGGACATGTGTTTGACCACAAGTCATATTTGTTGCTGATTCAAATTTTCACGCCTGAGATAAACAATCTGCTAATCTGTTTTGTGGCAAGTCACGGAAGAGTTCTCTGCATCTGTGTTTCTTAAACCATCGACAAAAGCTTTTAATGCTAGATCATTCCAGTATTGTTCTGGGCGTAGATAGATAGGTCTTAAATAGATGATTTTCCATCAAAGGTATGCGGATTCATTTTGGCTTTAGCAGCTCCTGGAACTCCAGAATATGGACGCTCTTCATTTCTAGAGATTTACCAGGAAAACTAAGCTTCAATCGTCTGTAGCTGCCTGCTGTCCAGGGCCAAAAAATCCATATGCAGTCTAATTGGATAGTAGTTGCGCAACTTATTCGTTTAGTCTCCAAATCACTTTCTTCAGCCTAGACACAGGCTGGGTTTGCTATTTTTGTAGACTGGTTGAAGATTTTTTCATGTGTCTGCTTAGAAAGTGTCATTTCTAGATATTTGACAGGAAAACTGAGCTTCAACCGACTGTAGCTGCCTGATTGCCAGGGCCAACAAATCCATATGCAGTCTAATTGGATAGTAGTTGCGCAAATTGTTCTTTTAGTATCCGGATCACTTCCTTTTACTTAGACACACGCTAGGGTTGCTATTTTTGTAGACTGGATAAATATTGTTTCATGTGGCTGCTTAGAAAATGTCATTTCAAGGTATTTGACAGGAAAACTAAGCTTCAATCGTCTGTAGCTGCCTGATTTCCAGGGCCAACAAATCCATATGCAGTCTGATTGGATAGTAGTTGCGCAACTTGTTTCTTTAGTTTCTGGATCACTTCCTCTTGCCTAGACACAGGCTAGGGTTGCTATTTTTGTAGACTGGTTGAAAAGTTGTTTATGTGTCTGGTTAGAAAGTGTCGACATCTAGGTGGAAAGCTTGGACATTTTAAACTTTTTGAATTGAAGACATTAAAGAATTATTAAAAAAACTAGGTGTACCCGCGACGTCGTTCGCGTGGCGTGTTGATTGTTGTTTAAAAATTTCTTCACTCATTCCGTTAAAGGGGTGGGAGGAGAATTTTTTATACACCAGATGTTATGTTGAAAGAAGACAAATACATCTGTGAAAACCGCATTCGAATCGGATCTGTAGTTTTCATGTGATACGCGCACAAACATATAGATAGACAGACAGACGTACAAAAAAAATCTAACCGGATTCATTTTGGCTTTAGCAGCTCCTGGAACTCCAGAATATGGACGCTCTTCATTTCTACAGATTTACCAGGAAAACTGAGCTTCAATCGTCTGTAGCTGCCTGCTTTTCAGAGCCAACACATCCATATGCAGTCTAATTGGATAGTAGTTGCGCAACTTATTCGTTTAGTCTCCAAATCATTTCCTCCAGCCTAGACACAGGCTGGGTTTGCTATTTTTGTAGACTGGTTGAAGATTTTTTCATGTGTCTGCTTAGAAAGTGTCATTTGACAGGAAAACTGAGCTTCAATCGTCTGTAGCTGCCTGATTTCCAGGGCCAACAAATCCATATGCAGTCTGATTGGATAGTAGTTGCGCAACTTGTTTCCTTAGTCTCCGGATCACTTTTTCTTGCCTAGACACAGGCTAGGGTTGCCATTTTTGTAGACTGGATAAAGATTTTTTCGTGTGTCTGCTTAGAAAGTGTCTTTTCTAGATATTTGACAGGAAAACTGAGCTTCAATGGTCTGTAGCTGCCGGATTTCCGGGGCCAACAAATCCATATGCAGTCTGATTGGATAGTAGTTGCGCAACTTGTTTCTTTAGTCTCTGGATCACTTCCTCTTGCCTAGACACAGGCTAGTGTTGCTATTTTTGTAGACTAGATGAAGATTTTTTTATATGTCTGCTTAGAAAATGTCATTTCTAGATATTTGACAGGAAAACTGAGCTTCAATCCTCTCTAGCTGCCTGATTTCCAGGGCTAACAAATCCATATACAGTCTGATTGGACAGTAGTTGCGCAACTTGTTCTTTTCGTCTCTGGATCACTTCCTCTGGCCTAGACACAGGCTAGAGTTGCTTTCTTGTAGACTGGTTGAAGAGTTGTTCATGTGTCTGGTTAGAAAGTGTCGACATCTAGGTGGAAAGCTTGGAGACATTTCGAACTTTTTGAATTGAAGATATTAAAGAATTATTAAAAAAATTACTATAGAGTAAGAAGTTTGTGATATTTTAAAACCAGTACAACAGATATATTAAGCTTTTTTCTTATTAAAAAGGATATAATTATAAAAACTCGACATGAAAAATTAATTACGTCGTATATCAATAAAAGTTTAATAGACTTCCAGCTATTAATTAATTAGTATGCTAAAAAAACACACCTGATTACTTCTCACATCCATTATTTTTGTCAACATCAATCAGAAGTTTGCAAATACTGACTCGCTGTATTTAAACGCAATAATCCGATGTTCGTATGTAAAACTTTTCCTATTAGCAAATCCAATTCAGTCGGGCAGTTTTTTAAAGGCTTCGTTTGACATTAGGTCACATCCGTCGCAACCCAGTTTGTTATATAATAGAGTAGTGTATTGCTGCTTTTTAGGTAAATCCGTTTACATCGGGAATAAATGCGAATTTAATTGAATTAAAAGTGATGATTAACACCGAAACTACGGTTGAATAACACTCTATTAAAACAAGAAAAAAAAATTAGGTGTTCAACTCATGTAATTATATGGCTTCGAGTAATACATAATAAAATTCTGAATTATACAGACTAAAGAATACACTAGACAACAAAATTTTACTTTTTTCTATAAAATTTAAAAAAAATGCTTAATCGGAATAGCCAACGAAAGACATTCGTTCCCAAAGTGAGTTAAAGAAAATGGTCGCAACTTTTGTGTCAAAATCTGCTTATATGACAACAATTGTTGTAGAAGATCAAAGAATGGTTACTTCCGATTGGTAAATAAACTTTTTTTTAACAGAATTTCTCGCGAAACTCTGAGAAATCAACACCAACGGCAAATTATCATGCATCAGAGCAAAGCAAGTGCTCCTACTGTTCAGAAGACAGTTTTTGGAGTTTCAAAACATAAAATTGTTACACCATCCACCGTATAGTCTTGACCTAGATTCCAACGACTTATTCACGTTCCCAAAGATAATAAATTCAATGTATGTGCAGTGATTCCAGTGGCAAAAAGAAGCTATCCATGCCTTTAAAACAGCGATTTTGCAGATGTCAACTGAAGATAAGGATAACTGTTGTATACCAATTGGTTTGAACGTATGCCAAAGTGGTGGGACATATTTTGAAAAGCAATAAAGTACTTTATGCAAAACTAAAAAGACAACCCTTGTATCTGTGGACCAATGAAAGACATGGAGTTTGTACAGAAAAACACAAATGCTGCTCCAGTCTTATCCATAGCTCTTACGAAGTTTTTCAGATGACACAGTTAACATGAAGATTAAGGAATATAATTTTGCTTGATTCTACAAGTGGTTTATATAGAATATTGTGTTTTCTAGGTTTAAGTTATCGATGCACAGACCAATCCTTTTGTCTATAGAAAAGTGCACTTTCCCGGCGGTCTCATAAATACAAAAAGCAACAAAATTTGGTATAATTTTGTTGTAGGCCAAGGAATATGGCAATGGCTTTCAGACCACCGGCAATTTGTCACTTAAACATTATATAATTCACAGCTTCTTCATATTCTTATGTTTCTTTCATGTAAACTGCATAACCAGATGGAAACTTTGTATAAACCTTTATAAATGAAAATTTAAGATTCTTATTAGTAACTCAAATAACATTAACAACGCTTAAAGTACATTAATGGCTCACAAGTGTCTGAAAATTTATTTTTCTTTCAGTAACTTGTAGATTTTCTTTCCGATACCTGATTGCTCATAAAAAAACTTAAAAATTACCTCACGCCACGATATTATATTAAAAACCACCCAAAGACAACTGTCACCGATATCTAAGATCCACACCACATTAAATTTACTATAATCGATACACAGCTTTTTTTCAAAAAAGTAATTTAATACTGTTACAAAGATGAGGATGAGCCGATTGTAAACCCGTTCGAAATAATTTCAGCCCTAATCGAAAAATCGGAACGATATCCACATGGTTTAGAGTTACCATATGGCAGATGGTAGAATACCTGATGCATTTTTGGGTGTGGGTACGATTTTATTAATTCCCTTGAGTTTATTTGAAATTTTACTCTTCTCCATTTTTGTTTGCGTTACGTTAATTAACATTTTAATTAGCTGTGATTAATAGCACCGCAGCGAAATGTTGTTTTTGCCCATTTCTAAACAGGTTTCAACAGAAATATCTAAGTGGAACCAAGTTTTTTACAAGAATTAATAAACATAACTTACAGTTTCAAATCAACACAATTATGGGTTTAAATTTCTTACTTACTTTTATATACAGGGTAGGGTGTCTTGAATTTGATGTCGATTTGACAAAACTGAAGATTATTTCACTTAATGGCACCAAAGTTTAAAAAATATCAATTTATTTCTCTCTTTAGCACTATTTTTGATACGAATTTTTCAGGTTTACAATTAAATTTAATTGCAATTCCAATCGTATTGTTGGTCCTCTCTACTGTGCCCAATTAGAAACTTTGAACAAATGATCACAGAAGTTATTTACTTCTCCTCCAGTAAGACCTTTAGACTTTTTTTTAAAAAAAATGCATTTATGTACCTCTGCGTGGCAGCAGACTCCAGTCAGAGTATGTGGGGCTCACCCTTACGTACTACTCACTAAAACTCTACTTCTTGTAAAGATCTACCCGAAGGTTGCGGAAATAACTGGCATTTCCGAACTATGTGCCACTCATTTTTTGGTAGTCCCTTTTTCCCTCTACTATTTGTTTTTTTTTATTGTGTAGATTCAATTGTTCACATGCCCCTAGTATTTTTCATTCGACATGATTGATTATATTGATACCATTGGCAGGTGCTAAAGTGCCGACAATCCCTTCAATGTTCGCTTTCTCTGCCCTCCACTGTCTGCAATAAAAGGCGGTGTGCCTCGGTGTGTCCGCATGACAATATAGACACTGCGCGCTATCAGCTCTTCTAAAAAGGTGTTTCTAGCTCCTGCAGGATCCGATTCCAAATAGGAATTTGGTAAGATAATTGTTGGTTTTGTGGTGCCTACAGATCATAGAAGTAACGACTTCAGATATTTTTCTGGTCGATTGAGCTACATCTGTGGTTTTATTTCACTGCTATTGCCATGCAGCCGTGGTAGAAGCGCTTCTTCCCTCTTTAGAGAAGTCGTAATGGTTTCACAAGCTTTTTTTCTTGTGTGGATTCTTAGTATTTTCTTTACCATGACACTGATCGGTACTATCCCAGCTATTATGTTAGCTGTTTCATTGAAAATAGTGCAGTGCGCGCTAATATTCCTCATCATGGCTTTCCTCTGTCAAATTTTAAGGGCCTTTTCGTAGATCTTAAATCGAACTACACTGTACCAGACCGGGGCTTCAAGACCTTTAGACCTAAGAACGCATAAACCTTAAGAACTTAGCCACGGAAAAAGCTGATAGGCAGCTCCAAGTTTGTTTTAATAAACCATACAGTTCCAGACATTTCGATTTTGTAGTCCAAATTATGAATTAGTTGTAGCTTTTCGGCAAATCGTATATCCTAAAGCTTGAGCCCTTTCTCGTTGTCAAAATCCTAAAAATACTTTGGTACACCGTTGCTTTGCTTTATTCACTCTTTTCTGAACTACAAAGCCGAGAGGTTTTTTGTCAAATAGAATTTCCGTTTGCAATTAGTTATGGAGATGTCGCTATTATCGCACTTTTAACATTTTCTTTACTAAAGATAATGTATTTGTGTGATTTCAGACATATCTCCAGTCTAGATGCTCTTAGAGCTTCTGGGCGGATATCTTCCTTGTACTGATGAGACGCAATACGTCGAAACCGGTCTACAAGTGATATCCTTTCGAATTGCAAACTAAAATCGTTAGTTCTTTCTTGCAGATATACTAACCCCGTTTAACTTTGAACTGTAATTCAATGTCCGTCGTGGCATATAGCCAGGGAAGTAGTTGTTGGTTCTTAGTAAACGGTCTATATGTTCTTTGATTTTCAAAGACTCTGTAAAACGTCATAATAGTATTATACTATTATTATCTTTGACATCTATGTAAGAGAGGATATTTTTATGCTTTTCCCTCGCGATGATAACCACGTTATCGGAATAACGTGCAAGGTATAACTAGTTCGGTCAATTGACAGAGTAAGCTGTCCACAGTGACACTCCACATGAATGGGGATGCAACTTTCCCTGCAGGAAACCTCTGGTTGTATTAATGGAAACGGTGTCTTGTCCTATCTTCATTTCTGTGGTTCTTGAAGAACCAGGTGGAAGTCGTTCTATCCATTCCTCCATCATTAAGTGTTTTTTTTATAGCTCTACTGTCAAAAGGCACTTGTATGTATAGAAAGGCACATACCACGATTTTTTTCTTGTTTAGAACGTCTTGGATCAGTCAATTGTATCAAGGAGTTCTCCATCGAGTTGTCTGTTTGGTACGCATGTTGACGAGGGTGTAGTGGCACCTGGTCCTGGACTTCTAATCTAATGTAACTGTCTACAGCTTTTTCCTTCGTCTTAAAAACAAAACATGTAAGGCTGATTGGTCTAAGGTCAAAGGAATTTAGAGTGTGTGTCTCGTTTTTTACTTTAGGGATGAAGGTCATCTGGCACTCCTCAATACTTCTGGTATATATCCCAGTTCAAAACTGCTGCGACTAATTTTTAGTCGCAAATTCGTGAAGTCTAGGTTTTTAGAATATGAGGAATCTATTCCGCCGTAGATTCTATCCCAGTTTCTTTCTATTCAAAAGACCAGATTGTAATATACCTAAGTGCAAATATATTTTATGTTACGACTAGAATTTTTATCATTTAGGTATAATAGAATAAATTCATAAGTACTAATTACATACAAGAATAAACTTATATTAAAAGCAATAAAATTAATAAGTACTGTTATTTAATCTAGTCTTATAGATTTTATTACCACCATCTGACATTTTCTAATTACTTATTTACTCAACAATGCCACTCCTCTTATTTCTATTAATTCAAAAAGGAAAAAATTACTGCCTTTCTTTCAGAAAGTTATAGCCTGTTAAATATTCAAAAGTAACACACACTTCGGCAATAAATGTCAATGATATCTACAATCTACAACTGTGTCAGGGCAGTAAATCCATCCTTTAAAATAGATATAAGTTTAATCGGTAAACTGACACTCAGGATTTGTTAAAAACAACTACTTTAATACCACAGAGATTAATTAATTATATTAATAACTATGTAGTAATCTTACATCTATAGGAATTTCAAGTTTTCCTCATCAACAGTATGGTGTTTTCATTAATATTGGTTGGTACGTAGAATATGGTAGCTGATCTCCATGGATTTACGTTTATTTTTTAAATAAACAATCCGTATTTCAATTGACTATGAAAAGCAATTTAAAACAAACAATTGATATTTAAATTGAATCAATCAAGAATCAATGCATTGCGGTTCGATTCCAAATAAAAGCCGAGAGACATAAAAAGAAAATATACCACCCACAACATGTAAAAGAGTGAAAGGGGGTGTGAACTTTTTTGTATGCAAATCTAGCTGAGGAATATGAATGAAGGGTGTAACTTGAAAGCATACTGAGAGAGGCCGTACCTTCGAAAATTACTACACATTTAGTTCACTAAACTGTTTACGATGCAGGTCAGTCATAACAATATTTTCTTCTACTTTAAAGGTTAAAAAGTACCCTCATCACTAATTTTTGCTGTTGTCAATAATTATTTAATAATTAATTTTTTTTGTTTTAGTCAATATTTGATTTATTGCTAAAGTTTGCTATAATGAGAGAGAAAAGTATCCAGAGTGAGAGAGCTAGTGTGCGTATCGAAGTGGCTGGTTACTTTTCCGTTATGAAGAACTCTGGTAGTTGTTTATGTGAAGGCTGTTACATACAACTATAAATTTTGGAAGAATGATAAACTTTACGATAATCCTCCACAGATCCTCTATGTTTACAGAATCGAATGCCTTCTTAATATCGATGAAGGCAATCTACATATTGTCCTGATGCTCTGGTGTTTTCTCTTGCAGGATCAAAATTAAATTAGATGTGGATATATTTGCCTGGAAGCCACTTTGTGGTTGAGGAAGAATTTTATCAATATAAGGCAGAAGCCGATTTACCATTATTTTTGTGAGGATCTAGCCTCCAGCGCATTATAAAGATATGCCCCTATAGTTGTTACAGTCTGTAGTGCCTCCTATGTTTTTGAATAGGTCTATAAGTGCTACTCGGAATTCTTGTGGAACTTTTCCTTGAGTCCAAACGAAGTCAAAAAGAGTTTTGAGGTCAGGAATAATTTTAGAGTCTAGCGCTTTTAGGATTTCTGGAACTATATTGTGATTGCCAGCTGACTTGTTTTTCTTTATGTGGGAAAGTTCGTGGGATATCCCTTTAAGCGTTATTTCGACATCTAGTGTTATGTTCGTTGTTTATTGAGTAATTAGTTCAATAGCAGAGTGGTAGCAGAATAGTAGCATATTGTTCTCTCCAACGCGCAACGGTTCAAAACATCTGGATTTCATTTGGTATGCCTTTCCACCATTTTTTTTTATTAGTTTGTACCTCCTTTTGGGCATCATTCTAAATCCTAGCAAATTCTAGATTCAAGTTGTTGGAAATATTTATAGTGGATTGGAATACACGACGCTTGCGTTCTATAATTTCTTTGTTATTTTTATTAAAAACTTTCTTGTGCATGTCACTGAACTCTATACCCTATACGGTTGGATCAAATTTGATGAAATTTTTTGTATCTGTTCAAATGGTTTCGAGAATGGTTTAGATTTACTAATTAGTCCAATATAAAGTGATATTTATTGGTTAGTTCTACAAATTCCTAACAATTGACACTTTAAGTTAATGGATATAATTTTACAAACCCAGTAGATAGTGTAGTATTTTGATTTATAACCGAATAAATAAACGAGAAACTAAATTAAAATGGTTTATAGTAAAAAGAAAGCCAAGAAAATACATTTTTAAATTAAGATAACGCCACCGTAAGGTGGCGCAGTTAATTTCTCATATATTAAAAAAAGTAGTTCTAACTTAATCAAGTTCTATGACGCCATCGTAAGGTGGCGCAGTTTATATCTATACTAATGCTATAAAGTGAAGCGTAAAAATACCCTTTGCTAGCTCCAGGGTTCGTGGCTTCCTTCTGGCTTCCTTTTTTAACTCTCCCCAAACAAATAATAAAGGGCGCCAAGTACAGATATACAAATAAAAGAGTGAAATCAGTGTTTAATTGTTTATTCAAGAAAATAACTTTAAGAGATTAGTATCTTTGTCTTGTGTTCTACGGAATCGATGTTGCGGAATTTTCAGGACGGAATAATTGAGACCTCCGGAATTGGTGAGCACCGGTCAATGGTACCGCTGGCAAGATGGGTTTTCTTCTCGACAGGAATTGAAGAGACTTCCGAAGTGGAGAACAACGGTCTATGGTGACGCTGGCAAGATGGTTTTTCTCGACAGGAATTGAAGAGACTTCCGAAGTGGACAGCACAGACTACGGTGTCGCTGGCTAGATGGTTTTTCTTTTAATTGGATTTATTGGCTCGATAAGCCCTCACCTAGGATCCTTCGCTATTTGGCAAAAGCCCTAAAGAATTAAAATAATAGCTGTCAAAATTCCGTCCCAATAATCCTTAATTTCGATTACAATCATTCAAGGTTTCTTCAAAGTTCGAGAAAAAAGTTAATCACTTGTTGTGTTTATAAATTTTTAACTCAATAAAAAACTGATTCTTGACAAATGATTGTAATCGAAAAATTTAAATGTTAGTAAAAATATCAAATAAAACTACCAATAATATATTCACCAAATTTTGACTATTACTTAAAATTATAACAAGTTAAATTTTACTCACCAGAAGAGTGTAAGAAGTGGAGAACTAATTTCTATCGAAGCACAAAATGAAAAGAATTAAAATAGCGACGCAGCTTACGATCGAACTAAAAATTCCCCTTCTCAAATCTGATAAAGTATTCGCGACGACGCAAAATAACACAGAAAATTATAAAAATTTAATAGTCAATAGGCCAGGCCACGATTAATGTTATTAATGTTACAAAAGAGGAAAGGTTTTGTTTGTTTGTTTGTTTGTTTGTTTGAAATGAATAGGCTCCGAAACTACTGGACCGATTTCAAAAATTCTTTCACCGTTGACAAGCTACACTATTCCCGGTGGACATAAGCTATGTTTCATTTAAAAAAAAATAGGGATCCTTACTAAAATGCCATTAATGTAACCAAAAATGACCTTAAAATGCTTACAACGCGTGCGCTGAGAATACTATTGATTATAGAATACAATAATGTACTACGATTTTGAAGAATATATAAATATCTACAAAAAATGCCGCGACAGCATATGTCTAACTGTTATAGTTACGTCACAATAACTATGTTTTAATTTTTTTAAAAATTTTATCTTGGTATTAATCCTTATCAAAATAACTTATTTCATAATCACGACAGATATCACAAATTTAGCATGTGCAATGGGACGAGGCTACTTATAAAGGAATTAAAGGACAATTAAGTTGTAGCAACCATTATAACTGAACCACCAGCTGGTCAACTAGCTCATACACTGAGGATACCGATGATCCCAACTGATCTACCAAATCCATTTAAACCGCTTCAATTTCCTATCAAAACATCTTTCGCTTTTACTAATAATAAGTCTCAACGTCAAACCTTCCAAATAGTAGGGATCGGTGTTGCTCATGGCCAACCGCCTAAGGCGGGTTGGAGCACCTGAAAATCAATTTATTTTGCTGCCAGAAAATAAAACAACATGTAATATTGTTTACAGGGAAGCGTTGACCCAATAAATTTGTTATTTTTCTTTAATCCCCGTGCAAAGCCGGGACGGGCTGCTAGTTTCATGTATCTAAAAGAGGACTTCTTACTAAATTAAGTACTATGACACCATCGTAAGGTGGTAGAGTTTATACCTT
Source organism: Altica lythri (assembly GCA_964028335.1). Lineage (NCBI taxonomy): Eukaryota > Metazoa > Arthropoda > Insecta > Coleoptera > Chrysomelidae > Altica > Altica lythri. Next base: position 17,954,006 of record OZ034801.1, on the reverse strand, counting down.
ATATATTTAAAGGATAAATTACAAAATACAACTAAAATAGTATATTGTAATACAAGTGTTACAATGACAGAGGTTTCGTAGTACGAGTTCAGTTTGTGAAACGAACCGCGAAGCGGTGAGTTTCGCAAAGAACGAGTACTACAAACCGTCATTGTAATTCGAGTGTTACATACTATTTTTTATAATGAACTTTTAAAAGTATAAAAAAAAATAAAATGAGAGTTTTTTGAAATATTTATTTATGTTGGGAATCTTGACAGTTTTGACACTTGTCAGTTTTAATGATTTTAAATTAGAATGTTTGTCAAATTTGTATAAAATATTCCGAATTTAGCAATAACGCTGATAATGTAGTTAATAATTTACTACAACATACTTTTTGATTTACTACCTGAACTCTTTCGTTGAAAATCAGTGCAGTGCAACCAATTGTGTAAAACAAAAAGTTACCAAAAACAGTGTTACAATGAATCTATTTCGATACTGTTTTTGGTGTCGAAATAGAAACTTTGTGAACGTGAATTATAAAAAAGTAGTAGAAACCTCGAAACTGACGAGAAAATATTATGAAAACGACAAAACCAAAAAAAAAAAAAACTTTAAAAACAAGACAAAATCATAAAATAAATAAATTTAAACTAAGAATTTCTAATTTTGCATCCTAAAACCGCATTTTTCGTAGACTTTTTTATATTTTTCACAAATCAACTGCATTAAAATGCGCATTTTCGGGTGCATTTTTTCCGGTCCTTGAGCATAAGGGTAAAGTTGTGAATAAATATTGTTCTTTTTTTTAGATCGAAAGTCTCGATAGCAACTTTATCCCGAATAAGAAAAACGCTTTTGCATGTTTTTCTTGAAACAATCTGTTTCTAAACTGAAACAAGTCGAACTTGGACCAAAGAAAATCACAGAAATCTTAGAAGTTAAAATCATCACTTTTTTCTGATAGAAAATAAAAGATATTCTCTATAAGATTGGTTAAATGTTAAACTTTTTATATAAAAATTTAACCTTAAAATTTTCAAACCAACTCTGTATTTCGAGTGTCTGACTGACGACAACAAACACAATGATGACAAGACATAAATTATATACCGAATAGGTTAAAGAAAACAACACAACCAACTATTGTATTCGCTGGTTTTATATATGAGATCAAGTGCTGTATTTTGTCTGAATGTCTCGCTATCTTAAATAATAACGTGTATAAAAATTTAAACAATCTTACAAAACGTTTATAGGTATCTCGTAAATTTAATAAAAGTTCCTTTTACTTTCAAAAAAAAAAAAAAATAATAGTTAAAAAAACACTCGGGTGTCGATTGCGTATTTTATACAATTCGACGCATCTGGTGTTGTTGGAACCATAAAAGATAATCCTATTATATGATTTGCATACGCCGCTAACAATAAATTAGTATTACTCCATTATTCACGTCTTTTGCTACTGTAAACAGCATAAATCACAATTAGGAAATGCTGATGCTTCTTTATTCGATGCCCCGTTCCAACATCCAAAGGAAATGTTTGTAAATTCGGAAATCCTGTAAACTTTTGCGTCAGCGTCGTTCTTAATTTATAAGCACTTGAATATTTAATGGTAGTTATACATTAATGTATAACAATAACCATTAGCAATACTGTGTAAAATATCATTAATTAAAATTAAATGAAAAACTATTTATAGTCGGTAGCTTTAAAAATTGATTTAAACCTACAAAATTCCATATATCTTTTTATTAACCTGATCACCGTATATAAAAAAGAATAGTAGGATAACTCTGCGCGCTTCCTTTGATATTCTTTGATCCATATTTGGTTTCGTTCTACCGATGTTTTTTAGAAGATCTACCGAGTTAGAAACTTTTTTTTTAATTTACCGCCATTTTTTAAATCTAGCGATTTTTTCTTATTTTTTTTTGTATTAATCTACCGATTTCAGAAATTTTCGGTTGGCCGGTTGGCAACGCTGCTGGTGAGCGACAATGATACAGACCGAAATGGACACTGAAATGCAGACCGAGAGCTTCGGCGACATGGAACCAGTTTTAGCGACAGTGATACTATTCATGTCTGTATACGGTGTCCTCATCTGTTTATATTGATATGTATTGATATGGATTTTTCTTCATGGGCACGTTCTTTCAATGAAATGTTGGAACGTGATCCATGATTTTTAAATTGGTTGTCTAGATTAAGTATTTTGATATTTGGATTGTTTTTGTTTAGATTATAGGATGTTATGTTGTTATGAGAAAAATTATTGATTAGATTGTCAAGGGAATTGTAATTTAAAAAGTCATTGAAAATAAAAAGTTAACAAAAATACATAGAATTTGATTAAAATAGTAAGATATAACGAGATTTAAATTGAAATAAAAAGACTAGAAGATAAATATAATAAGAGGAGTTTATAAATAAGAAAAAAAATAAGAAAATTATTGGAAAACCAGATAAGATAGCAGGTACAGAAAAGCAGTGAGGTCAGGGCTGGAAAGTGGTAGGAGGAGATAAAAGGCAAGAAATAGAAAGTATTGGAGCAGAAAGAAGCAGCGAATAGGAAGAAATCAGAAATTTGAAGGTATAGAGAAAGGGTTGAAGAACAGAAAAAGGACGTGGAGTAGAAATAAGAGGAAGAAAATACATTTTTATATTTATATTTTTTATGTAATTTATTTTAGGACAATCAATTTGGAAATCTTGAATTCACGACCGAGAATTTTATTGAAGGAGGGTGTTCCGGAAGGAGGATTCATATCAGTATATACAGAATGATGGATGGTTATTTTTTATTTATAAAGTAACCTAGGAGCAAGCTCTGTGCCTTTTTTCTATAAAGCACTCACCCAGTTTCTGACCGTGACAGCCGTTGTCTCATTTTTATGGGGCACACCTCACTTTTTTAAAGTTGTCTCCCTATCTCTTTAATCTTTTTGTTAGAGCACCTCTGACCTCCTCCTTGGTGGTACCCGCTTTCATGCTCCTGATGATTGCTGCTTCCATGGCAGCTTCGCCCAAGATAACGGTCTTAAAAACCTTTGTTTCGATAGTCTTTCCTAGAGCTTCCTGGTTTCGCTCAAGTCGCAGGAGGAGCTTGCCATCTCTGGTGCTTCTAATTGATAGGATAGCTAATACTGATACTGATATTTATAGAATATTAAATGGTTCTTTTCTATTTAAAAAGTACATAGGGGCATGATTCTCCACAGCAGTGGTATTTATCTGTTCTATAAGGACCATCACATTTTATTGGTCATGAGACTAACATTTCTCACACCTGGTTACTCTGTGCCTTTTTTCTATAGAGTACTTAGCCAGCATTATGCGATAGTTCTTCTCTTTCATTATTGTTTCGACAACCTCCTTTTCCAGCATGACTTTAACGGCCGTTATCTGATCTTCATGCAGCGTACACTTATTTAAAAATTGTCTCCACATCTCTATAATATTTTTGTTAGAGCAGCTCTAACCTCCTCCTTGGTGGTATCCGCTTCCATTCCCTTGATGATTGCTATTTCCATGGTAGTTTCGCCCAGGTCTTAAGATCCTATCTTTTGAAATTTTTCCTATTTTGTCCAGAACTTCCTAGTTTCGGTCAAGACACAGTAGGAGCTTGCCATCCCTGGTGCTTTTAATGGATCGGATATTTTCCTTTGCTCCCTTGGTATTAAGCGCCTCTTTTACCGTGCAGTGGACCTCTTTGAAGGTCTTGTCTCCCTTGCTGACGATCATGCCGAAGGTTTCCTTTTGCTTTTTGGTCTGCTCTGGTTTTTTTGGTATAATCCTGGTCTTAGGTGTCGTGTATATAACTCCCTAGTTCCTGGTTTTATGAAACACTGCCTCAACCATCTTTTGGAGAGACTCATGCATCAAAAATTTTAAGTGGTGGATTGCCACAAGTTCATCTCCTTCCGTGTCGGTTCTAAGGAGATCTAACTTGCTCCAGACGTTAGGAATTGTTACCTTTTAGAGTGATCTTAATGATCGTCTTTTTAGAGATGATGCTATTCGATGGTCTCGAAATTCTCTGTCAATGTGGCTAGTTCAGGGAATTTATCTTTTTAACTTTTGTGTATAGGTACTTCTTTGCATTTCAGCGTCGTCTTTCACTAACTAACTTAGTCGCAATGTCTGAGGTAGTGTGAGATATCCTACCTCGACTTTCGTATTTTTAAACAGGGATTCTGTCCATTCTCTCTCTCCTATTCTCTGCCAGTCATCAAAAGATTAAACCCCTTAAAGCGAAGAGATCTTTTATGACTTTCGACTCCATGGCTCAGTTTTTTCGATTTTCGATCGTTCATTAGTCTTATTACAATCGATTTGTGACTCTACGTCAAATGAAATTTTTTCTATCTGTAGGAACTAATTTTCTTCCAGCAACAATTGGAAATACTGATGCTTCTTTATTCGATATCCCTTTCCAATATCAAAAGGAAATGTTTGTAAATTCGGAAATCCTGTAAACTTTTGCGTCAGCGTCGTTCTTAATTTATAAGCACTTTAATATTTAATCACAAGTTATCCATTAATGTATAACAATAATCATTAGCAATACTCTGTCATTGACATTAGAAAATAATTTTAGTTAAATGAAAAAACTATAATAGTAGGTAGCTATTAAAAATTGATTTAAACCTACAAATTTCTATATATATTTTTCATTACCCTAATGTATTTATACGAAAATGTATGGAATGATGGATGGTTGTTTTCTATTTACAAAGTACCTAAGTGTTTTTTACTTGTGTGTACATACACACACATAAATGGGTAGAATATTTCATGATCACTAAGTGTAAGCTACGAAGGGTTGTTACATAATTAGTCTTTGCCATTATAGTTGTGTACGAATATCCACATAGTAAATATGTAATTGTGTTAATATAACATGTGAAAAATAAAGACAATTTATAACGATATATATGTTATAATTTACAATTCCAATCAAGAAAATTTTAAATGTTTTACTCACTTGTTATTACGTATTCACAGAGGATCCACAGTAAAAGGCAGAGTTGAAACAAGCTGCAGGTGTTAAAGAATCATTCACCATAGCTGGGAAAGCATCTTCAGCACGGGTAACCAGAGGATGCTCTCGGGGTGAAGCTTTATCACCTCTTTTGTGGAATCTGATCATGAACGAGTTGATAGTGAGACTTTACAATAAAAGACCATGTGGTGGGTTATGCGAATGACCTGGTTATCCTAGCTCACGGGTCCAATACTACAACAAGAAATATAATGCAACACTATCTAAATGTAGTCACAGAACGGACTTTCACTGATGGGCTTAAGATGAGCTATCTAAAGTCTAAGATTGTAACATTTACCAGAAGAAGAAACATAAAAGACGCAGGTTCCTTTACGCCTTAATGCTACAAATATACAATTGGAGGAAAAATTCAGAATCCAAAACTTACCTGAATAAACCACTGATAACCACTTTAATTGCGGCCAAACGAGGGGTTTAAAACCAGAGATGTTATACTGGATCATCAACATAATGGTTAAACCAACTGTCACATATATACGTCTTTGGTACGGGAGCCAAAAATACAACAAAAAAATTCCATCATCAAAATTAGAAAGATTCACAGACTTGGTTGTCTTGCTCTGAGAAACACTCCAACAGCAACAAAGAAAGTCCTGTTAGACCTTCCTTCTCTACAAATAATCTTAGAAAAGGAAGCAAAGATGAGCTTTTATAGACGGCAAGAAAATTTGAGCAATACTTTTGTTAGATCAGGACACGAAAAAATGGTTTCTAAATAACTGCTAACAAGAACATTTTAGGTAGAAATACATCAACGTAAGGAATCACAGTTTACCCAAGTTTTAGGACTACACCTGCTACATTGACGGGTCTAAGACTAAAGAGGGCTTAGGAGTAGGAATTTACAGCAGTAAAATAAACATAAAAAATCCTCTGCCTTTGGGAACATATAAATCTGTGTTTCAAGCAGAAGTATATGCAATCTTGCAAAAAAATGGGGTTTTAGAAATCTAAGAGGATAAACTATAACTAGAGACACCTAAAGTGGCCTCCAAACCAGTACAAAAATACCAAGTAGAACTCGATATCCTGGCGAAACATTACAATGTCAAACTAGTTTGAGTGCCAGGATAGAAGGGAGTACAAGGAATCAAGCAGGAAAAGGATCAGCCACAATATTTTGGTCCAGAGTTAGCTCAAGGGGTACTAAAAAGTCTGGTCCAAAGCAGAATGAAAGCCTGGATCCGTAGACAACACAACCAATGACTTGGAAGACATCTAAGGCAAAGCACATACCGGAATGTGTATTGAACAGACATGTGCCAAAAGAGCTAAAACACTGCGCAAAACTACCAAGAATCAGCTACGAATCATTATAGGATCTTTTACAGGCCATGCAACGATTAAGAGACACCTGTAAACCATGGGATTTTTTAATGGAGATCCAAGCTGCAGAAAACCTGAAACAGTTAAACACATACTCCAGCACTGCTGGAGAGTAGAGCGCAGAAGACAGTCAATTTGTGGAGACTCAGATTGTCACGTTTATACCTGTATAAACTACTGGAAAGTACCTACTGGAAAGTTAAGTAAGAATTGATCATTATTTTTAATACCTTTATATTTTACAGTTTAGTTTTATTACTAGTTTATCAGTTTTAGTTATATCCAGCTAATTTTACTTAAATATGTATTTTTTCTTGTTGTTTATATTGGTTTACCAATGTATTTGTATAAATATGTATATTGTTAAATATAGGTAGGTACCATCAATCTAGCTAACTATAAAAATAAACTTCATATTATATTCTACCGTTAAAGACAAAATGTAATAGCAGAAATAGCTTAAACATTTACCTAATATCCTTAGAATTATTTATTAAAAGCTGCAGTTGTTACCTACTGCCATTTAGTTTTAGGTTGAAAACAGAATCGTGGCGAAACTTGTATTAGTCCATATTGAAAATAACATTTTGCGAAATCAGAAATCACATTTGAGAAAGTCTGTATTCAAACAAGATCCATAAGGTCGACGACGGCACCATTTTGTTCCTGTCTTTGCATAAGAATAGCCCCATTCCAAATATTCGACGCTAAACATTTAAAGTTTGAATCTCTTTTCACACCGAACGCATATTTGAATATTGAACAGAGCACCACCCCTATGGGAAATAAGAAAAGAACTTCTTCGAGATCGTCACACACATCAAACAAAAAGCTAATCTCACTTCGAAGGATTTATCTTCCTTCAGACCCTTTGACAATACGTTCTTCGTCTTCCTTCCGGATATATATAGGAATATACGTATATGTGAAATTCCTCTGTATCGGAAAAGTTATTGCCTCGGGAACTGTTCACGCTCTTGAAAGGAATTAATTGAATCATTTTATCGATATTCTGCAAGGGTACAGAACTCAAAGGGAATTTTTGCTCCCTCTACAACCAATTATCATTTTATTGAATACGCTTATTTAAATGTATCTTTCTATAAATCAGTTTAAAGACTCTTTTCAACCATAAAATTTCAATTTTATAAAATACCTAGAAAATATTTTATTTATTTCTATTTTCGCTTACTTTAGCCTTATTTTATTAAAAACTGTTTTTCTCTAGACCAACGGTCGCCAAGTTTTGACCTTACGTAAATTCATAATTAAAAAGACTGATATTATCTAAATTGGAAACCAGGTTTGTACGATATTAAGAAAAATAAAACATTTATTACACAATCAAATCATAAATCGGTGTTAACAAAACAAGGGAATGTATCAACATATGTTTTGAACCTACATGGTTGTTAATTCAAATCAAAGAACGTATTAAGTATCTCAAACAATAGACAGTATGGTAATGGCAAATATATGAATGTTGTTGCATTTACACAATGTGTTAAACCAAAAAAAGGAATTCAAAGTATACGCCTACAAAACTCTTTAACCGATTTTTCAAAAAGTAAACCTGATTATAAGTTTGCATTGAGATTTGTTTTTTGTTTTACTCTGTTTAACTTAGATTAAGAATAACTTGTTAGAACGGTAAATATTTATACTAAAATTACGATATTATAGAAGAAAATTTTTAGATTGTTTTTTTTCTTTCACCCAAAATGTCTTATTTCTAACTCCTTTATTCATAGTACTAGCGGACCCGGCGAACTTCGCACCGCCTAACACTAATGTTTTTTCCAATTTTATTTTTACGATTAATTTTTTGTACCTATCTTTTATCATATTTTCTCGTTAGTTACCAGTTTTTACTATTATTTATAGTACTTTGTAATTTATCGGTTAGGTATATTATATATTAACTGCGCCACCTAACGGTGGCGTCATAGTTCTTAGGTAAGTAAGTTTTATTTTTTTAAATATATGAGATATCAACTGCGCCACCTTACGGTGGCGGCCGGTCAGTACCACCGCAAGCGCTACGTCCCGCAATTTTAAATCTGTAATATCTTCGAAAATATTCATTTAAATCTTTTGCTGTAAAGGACCATATAGATCTATATTAAATCAACAATGTATTTAAGCTATTTAATTGGATAATGATTAATGCTGTATTAGTTAAAATCACTTCGAAAATTAGCCATTATTTGTCGTAAAAAGTAAATGACAAAAAAATGTTATTGTGGGATATCCATAAGAGATAGACATATACCATCGCGGAATTTTCTGTAGACCTTTTCAATGTGTACAAATAATTACTACATTATTTTGATAAATCTCGTAGGGTTCAGCCTGCGTTTGCAATGTAAGCGGAAAAAAATTGATAATTAACGACCTCAAAAATAACAGTATATCTCCACTATTTAATGGATGTTATTATACACATAAACCTTTCTCTTGAATCACTCTATCTATTAAAAAAAACCGCATCAAAAGTTGCGTAGTTTTAAAGATTTAAGCATACAAAGGGAAATAGGGACAGAAAAAGCGACTTTGTTTTATACTATGTATTGATTGATATTGATACTGCAATACAGGGTAGGGTGTCTCATTTTTGAAACAAAATCATAAAGAGTGACAAAGCACATTTTACTTGAATGGTAATGGTTTCTGGGCAGTTGAAAACCCACAAAATTGTCGTGAGAAACCTCTCCATGACAAGCAAGTAACAGTTTGGGCTGGAATATGATCGAATTGCATCATTGGACCGTTCTTCTTCGAAGGCGACGATGGTGAAGCGATTTTGGTGAATGGTGCCCTTTTCGTGATATGGTGAACACTTTTTTGCGTGAAGAGGTTGAAAATAATGGCCTGAAAGACCACTGGTTCCAACAGGATAGTGCTACGGCTCATACTGCACGCCAAACCATCGATTTGTTGAACGAAATGTTTCCAGGCAGTTTAGTTTCGGCCGTAATATGATCGAATTGCATCAATGGACCGTTGTTCTTCGAAGGCGACGATGGTAAAGCGATTTTGGTGAATGGTGCCCGTTTTCGTGATATGGCGAACACTTTTTTGCCCAAAGAGATTGAAAATAATTGCCTGAAAGACCACTGGTTCCAACAGGATAGTGCTGCGGCTCGTACTGAACGCCAAACCATCGATTAGTTAAACGAAATGTTCCCAGACCGTTTAGTGTAAAAAATGGTTATTTTGACTGGCTGCCACGTTTGCCTGATTTCACTTCCCTGAATTTCTTCTATGGTGAAGTTTAGATACAGACTAGCCGAAGAATCTCAATGACTTAAAACGCAATATTAAATGAAAAATTGCAGCCATACCCACGAAAACATTGAAAAAAGTCATGGAAATGGTTAAAAAACGAGATCCAGACCAATCCCTATTCCCAAAAAAAAGAGATGGTGCTTTAATGTTGTCCATGAGTTTATTTATACCAAGTGTTTCCACATCGCTAGATTGGGGGTGGCCGTGAAATTGTTTGACCAGCTAAAAGCCCCAATTTAAATCCTCTAGATTTTTTATATAGGCTAAAATAAAAGATTTAGCTTATAAAAAAAACTGTTCAATTATATGAGGGGCTGTGAAGAAACATTCAAATTAAAAGTTATCCAGAGTCGATCTTTTGAATTCCAGGATCGCCCAGGAAATGGATTGCAAAGTAAATTGAAGTCAATGGTGCACATTTCTAAAACTGTTATGATTTATTTTTGTATTGTCATTTTTCCTTCAGATTCTATTTAGTGCTAAAATACTATACCTCTATTTTTCAACGTAATAAGTTGTAATTGACGACCTCTGTTAGAAAAGTAACAAAAGGTTCCAGATTATTATTGCTCGTACAGTAACATATAAAATTGGTGATTTTCATGATGGTACTATGAAACCTTTCATAATATTATTAAAAAAAATAATAATAAAACTATACATTTTAACACCCTGTATTTCTTAAACCATTAACATTTGAATTGGATATTTTGAGCTTCATGATCATTATTGGACCCTTATCATGTTTTCTCAATCGGCACGGAGTAATGAATCGGTTCAGGCAGTTTAAAATTTAAACAGAAGATAACACCTCAGAATTTTCTCAGAAGTACGCCCGTTAGAATCTTAAAAAGAATTAAAATAAGAATTGGCTATTGTTACTAAGGGTCAGCTATGGTTGGATGGACATAGATAAGTCTTAAGTTACCAAAATTTTTAGTAGCAGAATCTATGAAGTTAAATATTTTGTCTAAGCATCCCATACTGTAAATTTCCTTAAAATTTTGATTTATTACTCTGTGTCTATTGCGAAAAGAGTTCTCGGATTTCCCATTGTAACTAAAACACCCTGTATACAAATATTATTATTCATGGATTAAGCTATGTTAAACAAATACCTATAGTTGAATAGGACATACTTTAATTTGTTCGGCCTTGCCGATTAAAAACTTCTACAATTAATCATAATATAGTCATAAAATCGAGTGGTTCATTTGCGTCAAATGTCAGACGGGTTATTAATCATTGAACGCCCGAAAAGCCGCGGGTCTATAGTTAATAGAAAAAGCCCACATCGAAAAACCAACTACCTACAACTTGAAAGTAATAAATATTTTTTTTCTACCTGCTGATTCGTTTGTATGAATTCTTCACCACATACTGGAGACACAACCGAATACATTAATAGATTATTTGACACCTTCAGTGTGAAATTAATCGTTTTGTTTCTTGTTTTCCTGTGGTTATACTTCCAGGAACATTGATCAAAAGCTAAATTAATTTCTGGGAAATTTTTACTTAGTTAAGTAAAGGGACATCATTGGCGTAACTCCAAGTGTACAGTACAATCTCTTATATATAAATTTTAACCAACGATGTACGAATAGCTATACACTCAACAAAATACTTTATTTTTTATGCTAAGATTGACTTTAAAGTCTCTACAGTCTGGTTTTTTGCTAACGACCTCAACACCCTTTATCCTAGACTTTAGCTCTGCTTTTTTGAAATTATTAGCAAAAAAACTTTTTTCCATATAGAAGAACACAAATTCTTTATCTTCTTTTATGACCACTATAATGTCCAAAATCCCATACGATTTTCACAGCACTCCTACGTTCCAGGTTGGATCCTCTTTCATCAAAAACTAGGTAATTAAAATTGACCACCTGCAAAACAATGCCATACCTACAGATATTATTCATTCCAAATATCTCCTAAAAATAGAACTTACTAAATATAATACGTAGAACTTTTAAATAAGTTGGAAGCAGTGAGAAAAGACAAAAAAATGCTAAAAACCATATTTGACTCCTACAAAAAAAAAATGGGCCCTTGGCGAAGGTTTCTGTGGTTCCCTTTGTCCTTTGGAAGGGCTCTACGACGGAGGAGACACGCCACAGCGTCAATCTCCCAACCCCACATTGCACCACGTGGGTTACACTTCAACACACACATACACATACACCAAAAGGAAATGACTTTTTAGGCACGTTCAACCACCACGAAAGAACGAAACGGAAGTTAGAAGACCAACTCCAGGAATACAGAAGGAAGATTTGTGGGAGCGGAACCGACAACATACAGATGCTAACTCCTTCCTCTTACGTACCAAACTCCTAAAAATTTCCATATTTTTCTCCCAAACAACTCATTCTTGAACTTGAACTGACTCCTACACACTACTGGCAGCTCCAGATCACGATGTTTCCCATCGTCTTGACTTTAACTTTTAAAAATCTCAAGCTTCTAAGACTTCTACTTTTTTGTAGCCTAGCACTTGATAAAAACCTTGCCAATTAATCAATCAGAAAAGCTTTAAACTTTTCAAAATTCCCGTTTCAAAAAAATTAATTTTTTTAAACCAAAAAATCCCACTGTACTTATTTTAGTAATCTCTCCAATTACGTGATTGCTTATACGAAGGAGTCTCCACTTCTTTGACAACTCTGAGTGTTAACTCAGTTTTCCTAAATTCTTCACGAAGTGTAGCAAAAACAGACAATAATTATTGTGGTGTCTTATGCTAAAATCGTCTGCTTTTCATGCTAAGACTATACAAATATTATATCTAACTCAAAATGCCAAATCACCCAAATTGCTTTATCAAAAATGTTTCATATTATAAGAAACTCCTAGTTAACCCGAAGAAGTGATTCACGTCATTATTCTAAAGTCAATTCTCTCCTTGGAATACTCAACGTTTTAGTTGAGCATCCAGCTAATCATAGTTCTCCTTAGAAAGGTAATCTTTCCTTATAAAAAGAATTAAAATCCAACAAGCCATTAGTTCTACAGCTTTTGGCCAAAATCTTATCATAACTGAAAGCGGCAATGCAGCCTCCTTTTCATTTTCTAAGCTTAGATCTATTTTCTGGAGTCACTCTATTGACCTTAACCTACAAGCACTACACCCTAGCATGAAGTATATCTTTCCTTAAGTGCTTTCTTTATTACTGAAGGTTGGTGACAATATCAGAAAACTTCTCCTTATTCATTGCTTTTCTTAAAAACGTGTGTGTGTCTAATCCTCTCCACTATTTTATGTTTTTTAGCCATGAACATTTTCGTCATCTGGAAGCTCTTCTACCCTTTATCTTTTCTTCCATCAGTAGTTTTAAAACCTGATATTTTGTTCCCCTGAATATATATCCCAAGTAGCTTGCTTTTCGACGTTTTACTTATTGTAAGAGCCTACCTCTTTCATTATTCTAATAACATTTTTATTGGTCATCCGTTTTGTCCACGGGATCTTTACGAGTCTGTGGAAGACCCACATTTCAAATGCTTCTAGTCAATGCATTATCCTTTTTCCCTTTGTTTTAACTTTGATTCCATTTAATAGAATTGGATATATGTATGTTTCTACAAAACTGTATCGTGTATCATGTAGTTTTTTCAGTCTTACAATCGTGGATCTTGTGTTTTCGATTTATGCTTGAAGTTCGGTTTCTGGATCTAGGTTTTGGGTATTTGAAATTTCTCGCCGCTTGTATTGGACTACTATATTTTGGCTTGTAAGTCTTCATTTCTGCTGATGATTATCATCTGTGTTTTTAATGTGTTTATTTTAAGGCCTCCACAAATTTTGTTTACTACTTATTATAATCCTTCTGACGAATCTGCAATTGTTAAATATGTCACCATGAACCTAATATCTTCGTGGTCCAAGACCTGATTTGTGAGTAGATTTAATATATTATGCGATCGAATGTTCTTTTATCAATGAAACAAAGATGCATATCTTTCCTTAGGAAGTAGACCAATGGACATTACAAAGACCTCTTGGTTCTCTTGGAGAGCTACTTAGCATAAGAGCTTAGTGAAAAATACCAAAGCAGCCAACAAACAACTTTCAGGATAGCTCTATGGCTAAAACTGTAGCATATCCACTATATATTACACTTCTGGATACCTAACAATAAATCTTATTAATCAAACTGTTGTACAGAAAGAAAGCCGAAGTCTTCTGTAGTTTCTTTATTTGCCAACATTTATAAACAGATTGTTACAGAAAGAACTTCCGAAGTGAACTGTTTTATACAACATAAAAATACCACAAACAATCTCATATAATAAGCAGAGAATCTTCAATTTGCAGTGTTATCCTTAAATGGAGGACATATCAAAGCAAAATAGTTGAAATTTTTTATATTCTACTTTTATCCACAAAAGGAAATATTTGAATGAGCGCCTCTGGATTCTAAACACATAACCATGATGGATTTCGTTGTAATTTAGTGAAACATACATATTTTTCAAATGTCCACGAATGATTTAATAATAAATAGAATAAACATACAAGCGTCAGGTTCTATGAGACCATAAATTATTACTGGTGATTAATTTCTGTATTCTTTATCACCAAATTTAGAATAAAAGTTGTTTCCTTTTAATTTACCAAGAATTATCGAATTTGTTTAAAATATAATGTATTCTTTTAAAACTGAGATCAAAATTTTCAAAAGAAAATAATAAAAAATGTTTGAAACAACCAATTTTTCAGTCGAAATTGGTGAAAAATCATCGAAAATAGATTTTTCAAAGCTCAATTTGTTTGTTTTTACGTTTACTTTTTGATAAAATAGAGAACCAATATAGCTTCTATTTAAGAATATGCTAAAAAATGCAATAAACGCAAAAACTCAATTTTAAATTTTTTTATTTCAAGATAATCAAGATTTGTGAATTGTAGACGAGTGGGGAAGAAAGAATCTTGTTAATTTCAACGCTTCCAAGACAAAGGCATGTTGCCTATCCAACAAGAGGCAAACATGCGACTCATCCATTACAATCAACGATCAGACACTGGTAGCGGGCGACTCCATTACGCTGGTTGGTATAACTATCTCCCAGGACTTACTCTGGAACGAACATATTGCATCCATGGCAACTGCAGCAGGAAAGAAATTAGGCTTTCTGTTTAGAGCACGGAAATATTTTTCTCCATCCAACTTGGCTACTCTTTACAAAGCCCAACAGTCTATACGTCGCGAGTACATCGATATAGAACCCAAAAATGTGGTTAAATTTTGTGTTGTACGTCTGTCTGTCTATCTATATGATTGTGCGCGCATCACATGAAAACTACTGATCCGATTCGAATGCGGTTTTCATATATGTATTTGTCTTCTTTTAACTTAACATCTGGTGTATAAAAATTTCTCCTTCCAACCCTTTAACGGGGTGAGGGGAGAATTTTTTATACAACAATTAACACGCCACGCGAACGACGTCGCGGGTACACCTAGTCTTGTATAATTATTAAAAATCTACAACTTTTATTTAGGACTAATTTTCGTTTAACGTCAATTTTGGCCGAAAAGTGCATGGAAACAAGCATTACTTTATTCAACATAGAAATATGGCTCTATTACATTGTAATAACTCTTTTTTGAGAGTTTGTGTTGTTTATATAGAATTTCTAAATATTAGATGAACTCATGTTGTTTTGAAATATATATCTCGAGGATTAAACAGAAACATAAATTTATGTTTTTCGTATTTATTGATTTATAGCAATCGGAGGTGATGTTAAAACCAATCGCGTTCCAATAAATTTTAAATCTGGGACGCACAAGTTTTGCATAAAAACATATTTTGATATGCATTTTCCTTTAGCTATAAATTTAAAAGTAAACGACTGCTTTATCAAGTTTTTACAAGTATCCTAATGATAGATTTATAGCACTTAAATAACAGATATTCAAAGTAAAGGGTTCTGTATACCAAAGTTATATAAGGAAGGAAATAGTTTTTGGTGCTGTTAGATACGGATTAAGATAAATATCAAAACATAAATCTTGTTCCAAAACTAAAAACTTTATCAATAATTTAGTTACTTTATTGTAATTTTAAGTTCAAAACAGAGTTTCCTTTTACTAACTAACCAACTTTTAAAGATCGTTATCTGTTAACCTACAAAAGGTTGCCTACTTCTTCAACTAAATTTTTAAAGTACAAGAGGCATCTGAATTAGAAATTCTGTATTTAGAAAGGTCTTTGGTGCAAAGAGTTTCTATTAAAAATATTAGGACCAAAGATAGCAACAGAAGATGTTAGGACTTAAATGAATCATGAAATACAAGATATGATGAAGAACCAGAATATATTTCGGATATTGAAAGTATAGAGGATTGTATGGTATAGGCATAGCATAAGAAAAAAAGGGAATATCTAAGTATTAACGGAATAGATTTAACCAGGTAACAGAGCTAGAGGCAATCAGAAGGCTGATGAATTAGCCCAAACGGGAGTTAATAAGCCAATGATTGGCCCGGAACCATTCGGTGGGTTTGCTGACATGTTCAGAAAGGAAGCTATTAAAGCTAAAGAATGCCAATAAGTGGTGTGAAACATCACAGGGCAAGCGACAAGCCAAAGTCCCTATAAAAGGATACTTGGCGAAATTTACTGCAGAGCTCTTATCACAAACGCGAAACGATGTCAGAATGATGGTCAGTTTTCTGACAGGACATTGTCGGCTCAGAAAACACATGAGCCAGCTGAACTTAGCAGAAGAAGACATCTGTCTATACTGCCAAGAGGAAAAGGAAACCGCATTTCATGTCCTATGCCAATGTGAAGGCCTAACAAGGATACGGTATCTGGTATTGGAAGATAAGAAACCGACTTCTTCAAGTTACCTGGAGAGATCACTGTCATAACTATTATGTCTCATCAAGAGGGTAGGGCTAGATGAGGTACTATAATCCTATTCAAGAGATGATGTGTGTTCACAATAGGTCGCAGTGATACAGGCTAACAGCCATAACTCAATCTATCTGTCTATAGAGGCAGACTGAAGATACTGTGGAAGAACCAAACAGAAGAAGACCTTAGGCCTAACAAGGACCCGGTATCTGGTACATATTGGGAGATGAGAAACCGGCTTCTTCAAGTTACGTGGAGAGGTCACTGTCAAAGCTATTAAGTCTCATCAAGAGGGCAGGGCTAGATGAGGTACTCTAATCCTATTTAAGAGATGATGTGTATTCACAATAGGTCACAGTGATACAGGTTAACAGCCCACCCAATGAATATCTATCTATCTATAGAGGCACACACCAGGCATAGACGTTCTCACTGATCCGTCTGCGGAAGTTGAAACTAGTAGTATTATTATCCTTGGAAGATGATCAACAATTCGTCTACGAGCACAATCCTTTGTCAATTTTTCAGAAGAACTTCTCTACCGAGATCCGTGACACCACTTCCACGGACACCCAGGAAGTCTACTTAGTCTCTAGTGTCTATTACACTAACACAATAACTCTTGCGACGACTTCTGACATCAATTCTGGCAAACACCTACCGAAGATCCACGATGTTTTACCGTTCAACGACAGCTTCGTCTTCATTGCAAATCGACGCAACCTCCGTGATTATTTTTGTACATTTTATAATTTGTAAATAAGTATTTAATTTGAAAAATAAGATTTATAATACTGACAAAAAAATCCCAATCAATTAAATAGTTTTTTGTGCTCTTAGATCAGGATTAGGATTTACTATTTTCATTGATTGAAATCAGGTTTTGAATTAGGCAATAGTATATTGTAATACAAGTGTTACAATGACAGAGGTTTCGTAGTACGAGTTCAGTTTGTGAAACAAACCGCGAAGCGGTGAGTTTCGCAAAGAACGAGTACTACAAACCGTCATTGTAACTCGAGTGTTACATACTATTTTTTATAATGAACTTTTAAAAGTATAAAAAAAGTAAAATTAGTGTTTTTCGAAATATTTATTTATGTTGGCAATCTTGACAGTTTTGACACT
Organism: Altica lythri; assembly: GCA_964028335.1. Lineage (NCBI taxonomy): Eukaryota > Metazoa > Arthropoda > Insecta > Coleoptera > Chrysomelidae > Altica > Altica lythri. The sequence continues at coordinate 17,936,332 of OZ034801.1, read as the reverse complement.
TGTCAGTTTTAATGATTTTAAATTAGAATGTTTGTCAAATTTGTATAAAATATTCCGAATTTAGCAATAACGCTGATAATGTAGTTAATAATTTACTCCAACATACTTCTTGATTTACTAGCTGAACTCTTTCGTTGAAAATCAGTGCAGTGCAACCAATTGTGTAAAACAAAAAGATACCAAAAACAGTGTTACAATGAATCTATTTCGATACTGTTTTTAGTGTCGAAATAGAAACTTTGTGAACGTGAATTATAAAAACCATATTTGTAGCGTTTATGTTTTAGTTATTTTCTCTAAGCAACTATAAACTTAATTTATTTGCGAGTGAAAACGTATTTCAATTAAACAGCAACAAAAAATCTTTAAATATATTGTACAAAAGACTTTAAAATAGCAATTTTATCAGAGTACAGTGGAAATTAGCTGACAAGTTGAGCAAACAGGACATGCTTGTCAAAGCAACGTGTCATTTCAGGAAATGAGAGAATTATTGCATTTTCGCACAGATTTGTAAAAACATAAAGTCTCACATATATGTGAATGTTGAAGGAAATTTATCTCCGGTCGAAAATATGTAACAAATTAGTGTGTTATGACACGTCATTCTCTTGAAATGAGTTGAAATTTGTTAGCAGTTCAGTGAACAGTGAATTCCTGTTATAAATGGGATAATACAGCATTAGGGAACTGGAGAGTGAAATTTCTTCTAACAAACAAAAAGGGTACGTAATAAGATGAAAAGTAATAAGATAAAAATTTCTTTTGCTATGTATGTTATTAAAAAAATAACTAAAAGCGATTAATAATTCAGAAAAGAAAAGTTATATTATCTAACTTTAAGAATCGTTCGCACGGTATCATAAAGAACAAGCTAGAGTATCTAACCTACTTATGTAAGTTTCTCACTTATGACAAAATTATTCAAAACTTTTTTATTTCTGAAAATTATTCATCCGAAGGTCTTGACATATTTGGCGCCTCCAGATAATTTTTCTTCTCTATAAAAGTGCCACAAGAAAATTACTGTGATAAATTAGGCCAACTCTTATGTAAAATGTGCTGTGAGTCTTTAAAACGGCATATATCTAAAAAGATGGTAGAAACTAACATATAAATCAAACTCGCAAAGCTTCTACAGTAATAGAATGTAGAAATGAAATGCGATTTATCGATTCGGTGCAAATGAACATAAATAAAAAGATGACATTAAAAAATAACAGAGAAAACTATGTCAGAAAAATTCTGGCGTAATGGTAGAAGAATATTTTAATAGTAAAATCACATTTTAATGTAAGTCTACAAAAACCAATGGAAGATGCTGGAAATTATAAAAAAATGACAACCAAAAAACAAGCAGCAAAAGTTAGATTCTACAGAGGGAGACTTGAACCGTCTTTTACTGTAAGAACATCTTATGAACGTATACATGGTTAAGGTAAATAAGGACATATTTATATAATCAAAGTAACTTTTAACCCATTAATATACTACAAGTCAATAAATATTTTACTAAAATCTTTTTTTCCGCTATTGTGAATATTTGAGAAGCTTTGTATCTACTCGTGTCGTCAGCGTATCTTGGGGGCTGAGCTCCCTATCAGGCACGTCTCCAGGTGGCGTATAGAAGGTGGTCAGGGCAACTTGATCAGGGACGGTCATAAGTAGGGTGAGAAGACCTAAAAATCACCACATCCTCTGCGAAAGTCGTTGCCGCGGATAAGCTAAACCTATACTAAGGTGTAAGGTAACGCACCGTGGGCTGAAAGGCCACTGGTTCGAATGTGGTTGCAAACGTTCCCCAGAGGGCCCCGAACGGCACTTTCTTGTATCTAGCCTTCCTCTGGCATGCGGACCTCTATCAGGTCATTATCTCCTCTCCCTTGCTACTCGTGGGACCAACATTAAAACCGAAAAAAAAACAACACGACTGAGGCTGGACAGAAATGTCAGGCTAAACCAGAAAAATCAAAGCAACGCAGAGATAAACTGGTTGCACTTTGGTATAATCATCAGAGTAACCTGCGATGACGATGAGACGTTGGTGTGGCTAACAAGTACTGTTGGCCTTCGACCATGGAAGGACACATCACTCGAGGTGGTGCAAGTAGACTGCCTACCGAAGCTGACAAAAACATCCCTCTGGATCTCGAGTAGATCAGCTGAGATACTCGAGAAAAAGGATGTCCTGCAGGTCTCGACATGGTGTCTTTCCACCACAAAGCCAAAACAGAACAAGGGGAAATCTCTACGTATTCGGAATAGGAGACGAAGACTTGGCCATCCTCAAACCAGGATGGACTGAGCTATTCGTTTAAATCATTGACCATAAGGGTTAAGGCCGAAGAGGCCAAGAATGGAGGTCAGGAGGCCCTTAGAAATGGTCCACCTGACTGAAATATAAAATAAAAAAAATGAAGGGTAGAGGAGGAGCCCACATGACTCCATTTATTCAGTGTCACATCCAGCACAGCAAAGTGACCACGGTAACAGACACAGTTGCATTAATCCAGTAACCCTGGATAAGGAAAACCAGAATCATTGGTTTAAGCACTTTAACTAGTAAAACTTTTTACTTTCCTAAAAATGACTAGCCAAGGACCACCATTTACGTACCTAGGCAAATTAAAGTTTATCATCTGGCACATCTCTTATGCTCAGATTTTACTGCAGTACGGATGGAATCTGCTAGTTGGAAGGACAACCAAATATTGTAGTCCTAGCATTAGTCTACTTCTCCTCTGATGCTGCCGCACCACCACCTAGCAGGGAGCTGGAGGTACTGGTGAAGTACTGCCAGCACCAGAAATTGGAGCTCATACTGGGATGCGACCCCAATGGGCATCATGTCAACTGGGGCAGAAAGGACATAAACGCTAGGGGTAAGTAACTTTATGATTATATAATATTATGAACAGAGGTACCACTCCCACCTTTCTAAACTTTCGTAGTCAAATTATAGTAGACATAACGTTGTGTACAACTAAAATATCAAAACAAATCCGATGTTGGCAGGTATTTGACAAAATATCAACGTCAGATCACCGTTGGTTAGCATTTAAAATAGACCTGGGTGCTCTGCCCTCAAATCTGTCCCGTGACTCTTTTTTGTTTCCGTCTCCATTGCCCTTTTTGTTTTTTAATTACACCAAACATTTTTTGTCCAAAGCTTTTCTGTAGTTTCTTTCTCTCCAAAGTTTGCAATTTGATCTCATTTTCTTAGTTAAAACCCACGTGTTACTTTCATATTCGACCAATGCTCGAACTACTTTTCTATAAACTATTAACTTAGTTTTCCTAGAAATGATGCAATTAGAGAAAATTGTTGAATTTCGATCAGAGCAATTTCAGAAATTATTGGTATAAGTATAGAATGTGTTGATAATATCGTATTGGATACCTCATTTTTTGTCAGAGGGCCAAGAAAGTTTTGTTGATTGGCTTTCCTTTGCAATATTTTCCTAAATACAGGCAAAGTGTTAATAATTTCTGGGTCGAGTCTTGGTGTTATTTTCCATTAAGCTGTCATCGATGCAATAGAGCCATGCAAAGTTCTCCGCCACCACAGAAGGTTTGAGTTCCACCTTCTGCAGGCAGGGTCATTTTTTTCACCATAAAGGATCAATGGTTAAAGAATTTGCAGAACCTTAACCATAAAAACATTTGCTCATATTATAGAGTTTACAGAACCTAAAGTATATATCAATGGAAACCTGTATAGTAACACTTTTAACAAGCTCCATCAAGCAATAACATTAAACGTTCAAGGAAGCTCTCAGGTGGCGTAAATCTGCTTTATGAAAATATTCGACCTAATGTTGCAAAGTACTAATAGAAAATCTACAAAGACCGAAATGGAGCATCCATCCTACAGCTTGCATTTATCGCCTTGGGATTTCCACATCTTTGGACCACTTCTTCGAGCAGAACTTTTAAGAATTCTTTAAGCAGGTATCGGTTGGTGAAACAATGGGATATGCGCCCTAATTGTACTTATTTTTAAATCACTTTATTATTAAATATTTTCTAGATCAATGATGGGTTTTAAGCCTCGTAGTATAGTTACATATATTTTTTTATTCATCTAGTTTTTTTTTGAGCACATTTTGTATGTTACATCTGACCTACAAATTCCTAAATATGAATTCTCTGTTTAATCAAAATTCATGTATGAATTTTGAGAATAGACGCAATTGAACACGGAACTAGCATTCAACGAGGCGATATGTAAGATTTTTTGAATAGCGGTTGCAGAACACTGAATTACTAAATCTGCTGCATACTAAAATATGTGTATTCAATAACTATATCTGGAGGCGGACGTGCGCCATGAAATTAACATGGCCATAATCCACAGAGAGAGATCTGTTAATAATAGAATTGCAGTTACTGTTCTCCTTCATAATCTATTCATAAACTTTTACCACACAAGACCGTATTAACTGCAGTTTGTTCCTTCTTGCTAGATATTTCCCTTTATTTCAATTTCTGGATACAGTTTGAGGTTTTACTAGATGATACTTAATGTAAATTTATATACAAGTACCAGAATTTGGTGTAATATACAAGTAAAAAACTAGTTAAATTTAGGGAAAAAAATATAACCAAAACAGAATCAATAACAGGCAGAAACAACAACAAAAAAGCTAAAATTTTACCAAATTATTCGACAAAGAAAACTAACCAGTCAAAACCTACGATAGTGGAAACCTTCGTTAACTTCCAATTAGAATTAAAGAATATAGCAGTATTTAGGATCAAATTTTACGTATGGATGGTTAAACTTAAACTTTAATCAAGAAAAATACGAGAAGAAAGAAAAATACCAACAAGAATAGAAAACAATATCTAATAAAAAAAAGACTTGGAAAAGATAAAGACGATACAAAAATATAACTTCACGATATAATGCAGGAAGCTCAAGGGCAAATGTGGTCAACTAAAGACAAGAAGAAGTATTTCGAATTCCATAGGACATCATTTACAAATGTATGTTTTTCTCCGTTTTTTTATTGAGGTATTTAACACCTCTTCCTCTTTACCCTTTTTTTTCTTTCATGTGTAACTATTTATTGATCATTTTGACTTAAACTTAAATTCTATGTGACACAAAATATTTTGGTGTTGTGTAAGTGTGTGTGGCTGTGAGGCGTGAGTCCTCCCAATTTCGTAAGGACGATGGGAACTACAGAAACCTTCGTCAAGAGCTGATTTTTTTCTCCTGTTTTAATGTTTCTACCTGTAGGAAAGGAAATTGTCTTCAAGTAGGTCGTCGAGTTTTGTAGGAAGGTCTCTATATGAGGTTAGAAGGATTCTTAAGGAGGAAAGGGGATTTTATTCTTCGGAATGCTCAGTGGGTATGGAGGGTTTAACAACGTAGCGAACCATATCAAATTCTATGAGTCTTGTGAAATACCTCCTCGATTACAATGTTGTTTTTAATTTAGTTATTATTAATTTATTTAGTGTGAGTGCTGATATGTGTAGAAACTAATCTAACTTAGATCTTCGTATTTAGCGAAAGATCAGCTTGTATGTCAGTTAATACTTAAGAGTCAGTACCTGTTTGTTACACGTGTTTTTAACAAATATTTATCTTCCAATAATCACTTTGCATTTTTATGTTTCGGTTACTCTATTAGTCACAATTACTGCAGCAGTAGAGCTATATCGTTTTTTCATGGTCTCAGCAGATGACCCATGAATCAAATAATCTATACATATAATAAAACTGTAGAAATGAAAATTCATTACATTAAAGATTACTACATAGATGTAGAACCCAAAAATGTGGTTAGAATTTTTTGGTCTGTCTGTCTGTATGTTTGTGCGCGCATCGCATAAAAACTACTGATCCGATTCGAATGCGGTTTTCACAGATGTATTTGTTTTCTTTTAACTTAACATCTAGTGTATAAAAATTTCTTCCCCCACACCTTTAACGGGGTGGGCGGAGAAATTTTTATACAACAATCAACAAGTCACGCGAACGACGTCGAGGGTACACCTAGTTTTTAATATTTTATTTTCACATATACTTTTTGTCATATTGGGTACATTTATACATTTTAAAAACAGTACATTTCATTTTAAAAATTCCCTAAAAAGTATGTCAATTTCATAATTTACACTAGGATGGTCCCTTAGGTAATTTAACAACATGATTAGGATATGCGATTTAAATATAATTAAAAAAGCAATTTATTTTTACCGCAATAATATTTTTAAAAAATTTCCTATATCCACAATATATTTTAATTATACATTTTACAGTAATTGATTTTTAAGAACGTTTTCTACTAACAATTATCACATAAACATATTCAAAAACATAAGTCGAAGTTAATTACATGAAGAAACGAAAAAAACTATATAAAAATAAAAACCTGTTAAAATTCCAAACATCCCTGCTCACGTGACTCGCAGTTATAATTAACCATTCGAATAGTACAACATGTAGTACTTGACGAAAAGTAATTTTGCAATTTTGTAGTAATTAATTGTAAAGCTATCTCTTGATGAATTAATAGTAAAATATGCTGGTAGAACATCGTAACTGAACACCCATAAAATATACAGGTACTTTACAAAGTTACTTGTTATATCTCTATGTCTGCTATCAGCATAACAGCCATATTTCGTTTAGTCCATATCTGATAAACATCCAATAGACATGCGAAGTATTAGTAGCCGAGCTATGAGAAACGATATTGCTGGATTTTTTTCACGTATTATGTTAACACCTTGATGAAAAATATAAGTCGTACCCGTGGGAGGAAGAAATTTAAGTCTCCCATAAGATCATCGGTAGGTACTCACAATAAGAACGTTATTGTTGTAGGTAATGTATCTAAGTTTTTCAAAGTGAGATTTTTTCTTTTATTTGCGGTAAATAATAAAAAGTACCATATAAAATAGTTATTAACATGGGCAAACGGTGGTTTTGAAAAAAAAAATTTGAAATTAGCCAAAAAAAAGGCGTCCAAGTGCAAGTCGGACTCGCCGAATGCAATCCTTCTGAAACTATACTCAGGAGAAACCTCAGAAAAACCAATTGGGAAAATTATAACTAATTTAAACAGAAAACTTGCAGGCCTTTGAGCCACAAGGAAAGCCAAAACCCTCTGGTACTGGAAAATGATCAGATAGAATTAATAGAGCACTCAAATCAGACATGTTGGTTGAGGGTGATCTGTAGCAAGCTGTAATTATGATACTGTTGGTTCCATCAAGCTCTATTTTAACTTTAAGAAATTTTATATTTTCTATTCCTACAATTTCAAATTCAAAATCATAGTCTTTATTAACATACAATACTACTCCATCGTTTTGATTGATTGAAATATTTCATATATCCTCCTGAACAAAAGAATCCGGACACGTTTAGTTTGTACAAGATTTTTTTTTTAATTTTGTCAGTGTATAGTGGTTAATGGGGAGAAAGTAAATATTAACACTACAAAACAGAAAAAGGTGAAGAGATAAGCGTGATGGCACTTTCTTAAAGACTTCTGCATTATGGAACCGCTCTTTTACATCAAATGTTTTCGCTATCCATTTGTTAGAAGGTCGAGGCACCCATTTCTGTAAGAAGGGTCCTACATAAAAGTGGTTTACGTTCTTATAAGTCAGTAGCATGCTCTAAATTAACAACAACTCATCGAGCTAACACGATGAGATTTCCGAATGATCACAGAGACTGGACTGTTTAGCAATGGAGTGTTGAAATATTTTCTGGCGAGTGCTGTTATTCCTTTAGATCTTTGGACGGATGCGAACGTGTATGGGGGAGACCCAAAGAATGATTTGCACTTTGCTGTTTTTAACCGGAATGCCGTTTAAAGGTATTTGTTTCAATGGACGCACCAAATTAATTTTTATCGCACATGGAGTTTTAACACTACAGTGTCTGGAAGACCATTTTGCGCTATACACCCTTTAGTTGGGAATACTGCGCGAATCGTCATGGACTACCTACGTACTGTCAGAATTATCGTTTTGGAGTCGCCCGCTTGTAGTGATGAAATAAATCCATCAGAACATTTTGGGAAAAAGATAGCAGCATTGCCAGAAATAATCCAAGAGCTGCAAATGGCTTGAATGAAGAATGGTAACAGATACACCGCAAGAACAGATGTCACGGGGTAAAATCCATTCTAAGTATAATTGTGTTAAAAGTAATATAATTGATTTCTTACCTTATAAAGTTCACCTTAACTACGGGTTAAACAGAGTCATTTAATGTTAAGAACAAATCTCGGTTGTCTGTAGGTAAATACCTTCTATTTATATTCTGGCCACAATCGTTGCTAATACTACCTTGAATATTCGTGTATTTATTATATTTAGATAACAAATTATTGGCTTTATTTATTTTTGAATCAATTTCTCTGTCAATCATAAACAGGTGATTGTCATTTCTTCTGCTTCTGTTCGTATAACTCGTCATATTGTTGTCTATAGTCAGGTGTTTCGTTAATGTCATCTAACATATTAAGCTTGGACACAAACGAGAAATTGAGTACCAATTGAGAATTTTGGTGTTACTATGATAATTAATAAGAGTTGTTATTATTAAACGATTATCGTTGTCGTTTGTAAATTGTTGGCTGTCAATTCTTCTGCTATTGGCCTTATAGTAGTAGAGGCCATCTTCGAGTGTGTCATATTTCGTCGAATGGAAACGAATGTTCTTTCTTTTTGCTATCTGATTTGGACCAAGAAGGTTGTTCGAGTGCAAGTCAGAAGATTTTCGGTTGAAGTTTTAATCACGGACCATCCGTAACAATTAATTTTGGATTTTTGAAACTAAACCATTTTGTCCATTTGAATCGTTGTTGGAATTAGTTTCTATTGTTATTTTTGGATTCATTGGACGAACCGCGAGTCGGATTTTTATGAAATCTTCTGTGGTAAGTGAACATGTCTTTTATTCATTTGGTTTGACCAATTCCTATGGTTTTCTCTTTCTTTCTTTTATCTCTGGCGAAATGTAGGTAAAAACACGGTATAGTCAACGAGTTGTTTGGTTAATTCAATACCATTCAAGCCAGCAAATTGCAGTTTAAATCATCTATCAGTACAGTTAGCAGCGTTCACACCTTCGTACATTCATATCAGTGAGAGTACCACGACTCTAGAGAAAATTAAACCCTATTACAATAGGTGAGTTATAATGTTATATTTTACTATGATTAATAACGCCATATAGTCGCAATTTTAGTTTTTATATCTTGATTTTACATGTGTTCTTCATTGTGTATCGTATGTGTGTATTATTTTAAGAAACTAGACTATTCTTTCAGCTCCTTTGTGCTATTACTAATTAATTTTATGATAAACCTTAATTTAGCTTATTGTTATAATTCAGTTATGGCTAGTAAGTCATATTTAAGTTTGTTAAGTGCATTTAAGTCATTAGTTTTGATTAGAAATTGTAAAATTCAGGAATATCAGCTTCTAACTTTTAAAATTTGTGTAATTCATCTAAATTTATTATTTTTATTAGTGTTAAGCAAAAATAGGTTTTTTTTGTAAGTTGTATTAAAGTTAGTAAATTAGTATAACGGTATTAATCAATTAACACAAGGAGCCACGATAATTCGTTTAAGCTTATTGTTAATTCTAAATTACGATTTTTAGGGTTTTTGGTACGGGCTTAAATTTTTGGTACAGGCCTAAGTTCTTGATACGGGCTTAAGTCCTTGGTACAGGTCCAAGTTCTTGCTACGGGCTTATTTGTTTGGAGAAGCCTAATTTGTTTTAGGAGCAGGCTTAATTTTGGTGCAGTCCTAATTCTTGGTTCGGGCCTAAATTTTGGTACAGGCTCAGTTAATTGGAGCCAAGGACTGGAAGGAATTAATAACTGGATTACCAGATAAGCTATAAGCATTGTAACTTAGATTTAAGTCGTGACTTTAGATCTTAATTTTAAGTCTTGCGTGTGATCACACTTTTCGGATAATTTTATTTTGTTTACTTTTTACTTTCATGTTAATATCATTGTTAGGCGCTAGGTTTGATAGTAGTGTAAACTCTAAACTTTTTTTATATTAAAGAAGGGTTTAGTTTGATATTTTCGTTTTATTTAGCTCACTTTATCGTTCTTATTGTACAATTCAATTAATCTTGATTAATAATCTTAATTCATTTAATTCTCTCCAGTGAGAAAGGTCAGTGCCTGGAACAACAGGGATTTCCGATTTGAACCGTTCAAAATCGGTGGCGCAATTTACTATTATTTGTTTACTTACCCTCTACGGCTGAGCTGGGCACTAATTTGCCAGTAGAGAAACCACTTACCGATCTCAACTGGGGTTGAACTTCTATTAGCAGTAATTGATAATTTTTCTAAATTTTTTTTTATTACACTAAAAGTACGTGGCACAGATTCAGCAACTTATTGTAAATATTACTTATTTTTTCTAATATTACTTTTTCTCTCTATTTAAACCAATTAACACAAACAAAATGAAAAAAAAAACATCCAAAATACAAGTCTTTTTTGACCAGAAGTGGAGTATTTTTTTAGTAAACGATTATTTGAGATTTCTCCCATTGGATTGGAGTTTTTAGAAAGTGTACAAACAAGAATATAATTATTAAATGACATTAAGGAGAAATTGAAAAAAGGTCGCACCCAGCGAGATGACATTTACATATGTTTACCAGCTTGTGATTACATTAATCTTGGTTTTGTTCTTCTTATTCTCCTGCCTCTTCTTTTACTATTTTGCTGTCTTAGATACTTCAGCTTTACCTACTGGTAGTTTCAAATTTGCTATCAAATATACACTCGCGTTAAGAAAACTATGTTTTCTTCATACCTCGGTCGAAAGTACGTTCTTTCGTCCCTAATTGCAGGGAAGAAAGTTTAACATTTACTCCCTGTTTACGGCGGGACAAAAGTTGAATTTTCGGCCCTGCGCGTCATGATGTTTTGTCGTCTTTAACATTTACTCCCTGTTTACGGCGGGAGGAAAAATTTCTCATGCGTAGTTACACTTGTAACTAGGGACTGTTTATTCTCGTGTCATTTCTATTTCTATCTATAACCTTAAAAATAATCATCAATGACAAAACTTGACTCTTCGAATGTATTTGATGCCTGTCCCACGACCAGCTGCACTCGCTTCGCTCGTTCCGCAAGTACTTTCGACCGAGGTATGAAGAAAAATAGTATACACTACACGGGCCAAAAGTTGAAATCTCGGTACTGCGCGTCATGATGCCCTCGGCTTTTCGCCTCGGGCATCATGACGCACAGGGCCGAAAATTCAACTTTCGTCCCTTGTAGCGTAATATACTATTTTAACTACTCGGTGATTCGGAATGTCATATCTCGTTATTTGTTACTTTTGTTCTTTTTTACGTCTTTAATCGTTTTTCTCTAATTTGCAACTAGTTAAGAAAACAATTAGTAAACTATATCTGGATTTAAAATACTACACCTACACCTTTGTAATAGAAAAAAATTAAATAAAATAAAGATTATAAAGAGATTATTTAAATTAGCAATATGTGCATAATTTATGAAATGGCTCTCGAAAAATCTCATACAATATCTAAAATGAAAAGAAAAAAAATATTACTTTCTCATTAGCAACAACTTATGTTTTAATGGAGACATCAGTGTCTAGACTACATAAATAATTATTTATACCCCAATCGATCAAACAATATCGGGGGATAAAAGCTCATTTAAATTGATTAAAGTTTTTAGTGCACTTTAAGCAATCTTTTTATCGTTTAATATGCTCTAAAATGCTTAGTGTAGTTGATTAATATTTTTATAGAACTTGATATTTAAAACCTATATAAAACTAGCTATAATCTGTCGATTTCCACATAATTTTTTAATTTTATTATTATTTTTATGATTTCGTGTAATTTTTGGATTAACATTATTGAGTTATCAACATTTAAAAAACAAAAAACTGCCAACTGAAACATAAAAAAAATCTAATGAAATTTAAAAAATTATTTATTTCAAGAAAGATTTTGATCTTATTTCGTCAAAGAAGTATATCTTCTTACGAGTATAAATTTTAAAACGATTAAAATTAATATGTAATAATTACTGTTATCACGTATATTTACTGGAAATTTTTAAGTAAATAAATAATATAAACCATCAACTAAACTCAAATTATATTCTTTACCAAGCTCATGTATAAGCCTTTTGATGTTATTGCATCTATTCAGCGGCGAAACTGACATAAAAAAGTGAATCTTGTTTTTGTTATATAACAAATTTTGTAATATGTATAAATGTATGTAATAACAATAATAATAATAATACGAAGTGTACAAATACTTGGGCATAGAAGAACATGATGGAGTACAACAGAAAAAAATGAAAATGAAACTAAAAAACGAATACATCAGAAGAATCCGAAGCATATTGAACTCAGAGCTAAATGCTAAAAACACGATTACGGCTATAAACTCCTTAGCGGTACCCGTCATTCAGTACAGTTATGGTATAATAAAATGGACACAGGCAGAATTGCGAAAAATTGACACGAAAACTAAAAAATAAATGAACATGCACGGAGCATTACACCCAAGAGCGGACGTTGACCGATTATACGTTTACAGGAAAGACGGTGGACGAGGGATGCTAAACATAGAAACTAGTTACACCATAGAAAAAGAAGGTCTTAACAGCTACCTGAAACTAAAAGAACAAAAAGATAGTCATCTTGGCATGGTATACAGACACAATAAAAGAAATTCTGACAAACAGAAACAAAAGGTAGAACGCAAAGAAGAAACAGAAGATACTAACCCTGCAGAACCTGAACCTGAAACAAAAAGAGTCAAAACACTAAAACAAAAGATAAAGAAAAAAATAAAACAGGAACAACTAACAAAATGGAAAAAGAAAAACATGCATGGGCAAATAGCACTAGAAGCTCAAAAGAACACAATAAATAGACCAATAACTTGGAAATGGCTGACAACCGCGAATATAAAAAAAGAAACAGAGGCACTCATCACGGCCTGTCAAGAACAGGCGCTGGCCACAAACTACATGCAAGTCAAAATCATGAAAACCGACAAAGACCCCAAATGTAGACTTTGCCGGATACACGATGAAACGATACACCATATTATATCAGGATGTCCGGTCCTGGCAAAAACGGCATACCTAGAGCGTCACAACTTTATAGCAGCACACCTTCACTACAACATATGTAAAGCTTACAACATACCAGTCGCAGAAAAGTGGTATGAACACGCGCCAGAACCTGTTGTGAACACCCAAGACGTCACCATCATTTGGGACACACAGGTTCAAACAGATCGATCCATCAAAGCAAATAAACTGGACATAATCAAAGACAAAAAACAAAGAAAATGTCAACTCATAGATGTCGCTATCCCATCCGATTACAAAATCACAAATAAAGAAGCCGAAAAAATCTCAAATAGAAAGATCTCCAAATTGACATTGAAAGGATGTGGAACATGAAAACTATGATAGTCCCCATTGTATTTGGAACCACTGGTCTGGTCTCAAAGAAAACAAGTGAAGCCATCCAACAATTACTCGGTGAACACAATCTGATCTCCCTCCAGAAGACAGTAATTCTGAGCACTGCGCACATCATTCGCAAGGTGCTATAAGAAGAAAAAGATCACCCCAAGTGCACGGTGTGGACTCGGTAATCCTCTAAACCTACCACGGAACCATGAATGTGTGATAACCGAAAATAATAATAATACTAATAATTCTGGTAGCCTTTAAAATATAACTTTGTAGTTAATATTTATGCTCCTTATATTTTGCATCTGTACCGTGTGACCAGGTTTTTTGCATTTTATCATTAAACACTTAATTTTCCTTTTTATTGCTTTCTGTAGCTCCGGTTTTTGGCTCCGGAGCTGTTTATGTATGTATGAGCAAATTAGGAGCAACCGATACACCTACGACCGATAAGATCCATTGTTTCTCCCTTTTCTTGATATATTTCTGATGATTTCATCAGACTTATAGCAGCTCCTATCTTTCTTAGAAAGTTTATGAAATCGTTGGGTTTCCTTTGTATGACCATAGGTATTTGACCCTAGAATTACGTAATGCAATGTATTTCGAGAGTATGTGTATTCAGGTTTCATCCTCTACCTCACAGAATCTGCACTTTGCTTCATCTACCAGTCCTAGTTTCTTTATGTGTCCTCTTGATCGGCAGTGCCCGGTTAATGTTCCTCTTATAATACGGGAGGTTCTTCTTACTAAGGTTAAGACAGCTAGATCTCTTCTGGTTGAAGTTTCAAAGGAGCATCTTCGATTGTCTTAGTCCTTCTATATTAAGGACTACAGTGAAAAGTATCCAACCAATAGTTTCAGTTTGTTGATTACGAAATAGTATTATACGTTACAAGGTCGGTGGGTGACTTATTACAGTACGAGTTAGTTTACGGACGAGGCGACGTAGGAGCTAGGCAACACATTACAGTACCTGATACCGTAATGTTTTACTTAACTACCGGCGCCAAATTGATTATAGGGAAGTGTATTTACTGGACAGGATGAAATAAAATATTTTGACATATCTGTCAGTACATTAAATGTAGAAAGCTGGGAGTTGTAATAGTAATGTTGTTTGTATTTTTTAACTAATTTGTTAGTTTTTTTTGAATTATATTGTAACCTCTTTTTTCTCAAGATGTTAAAGGCTCGTTTTATAGGGGTTAACAAATGCGAACGGCACTCAGGGGGTAGGAGGAGAGCGAGCGTGGATTCGAACGAGCTAGATGATATCGTATTGGAAAGATATAAGGGGATATATTTACTAGAAAAAATAAAAGATAAAAGAATTTAAAAGGGACTAAAGAGAAAATGAGAGAAATGATGGAAAAGGGAAAGGTAAATGGGCGCCACTTATTTTTTTATCATAAGGATGGGAAAATATAAGAAACCCAGATGGAAAAAAATATTGAATATATATGTTGGATAAATTGATTTATCAGATGTTGTAGATAAAGTCAAAATAAGAAAGATATAAGAGATATAAGAGAAGATAAGGTAAAATTAGATAACCCGGCAGATGTTCTTGCTAAAAATTTAAATTACACACTCTTATTTAAGATACTAAAAAAATGATACTTACACTTTTCTTTTACTCATCCTTATGGTTATCAATCTAATCGGTAAGATAAAGATAGATTCAAAAAAGCACAATCTATTGCTTTAATAAAATAATATATGCTTAAGAAATGAAATCTATTACTTCAATAAGATAAGGTATATTTAAGAAACAAAATCTATTACTTTGGTAAAGTATAGGTTAGAGAAACTGAAGGTATTGATCAGAGTAGCAGGCTCTAGCTAGGAACAGAAAATCTAGTTAAATACTAAACAGACTCTATTATCTGGTTTGATAATAAGTAAGAGATACAATAAACAAAATAAAATAAAGAAAATATCAGTGTTATAAACAGTAAATCATATATCGGTATCATAAACAGTAAATAATATTATTAAACACATTTGTGATTAAAATTAAAAACATAACTTTTACTACCATAAAACAACAGCTAAGTATAATTCTATTGTTATTTTTGGTATGTTTAAAACTAAAAGTGAGAGAGAAAAATTTAGATAAAAAATTAAAAATATCACTTTTGGTTTTTCAATTATCTCGAGATAAAACGTACCCATCTTAGTTAAATAAGGCGAGATAATCATTAAAAGACAAAAAAAATATGTAAAACAGTTTACAAATAGCAGGTACAAAAAAAATGAGCAAAAAAAATTACAGATAAGCTAAAACACAAAAACACATCCCGAATTTTCTTATTACGGCACTGATCACTTGATTACAGGTGAATACAATAATTAAGGTAAAATGTTCCATAGAAATAAATGGTACGTTAATGCTTGATACAGGTGTAAAAAAAATTATTAAAAACTTACATTGTCTCCTAAATGTTTCTGAGAGATATTTATAGTATATGGCTTCTTTCTCTCGGTAATTGGTCTTAACGGTACGATATAATCTAAACCCATTCCTGTTTAGATTTATAGATAATTAGAGAAAACCATAAACTAAATCTTCGAAGCGTGGGTTTCGAAAAAGGAAGCGGTAGACGTAGCAATGGCGGCGTGTCGTTGCTACATAGAAAACCCAGGAAAACATTAAAAAACACTGTCTGGAATACTTTATGTGATTCCTCGGTACAATAAACGGTAAACGATAACAGAAACACTTAATAGCCAGTAATTTTTAACTATCTTAAGAAAATTTGCCGGGAACTTGAAACTAGTGGTTGTACGTAGATGTTCATCGTACTAAAACCCAAGCTAGAATTCTTAAAAGTCGTTAATCTGGGGTGACGCGATGCCTTTTTTCGCGCCTCAATACCTGATGTTCAAGTCGAAATCTTATTGGTCGTTACGTTAAGAAAATCGATATTTTAGTACTCAAGACGACCGTTCGCTACAACGTCTGCATAGAAATTAGGACAGAGTCGGCCTTAGTAAGAAGAAATTATAAAAGAATAAATTTTATTTTAAGAGTTTTTTAAACACGCTACAATATTCTAGTTTTTAAATTTATTCATAAATAAATGACTAACTAATTTCATGGTCGGTTTTTCGTCACATGTTTTTCGTGAAGGTGTTTTTCGTAATTGTGTGCGCTTTCATCATAAAAATTTTCCTCTAAATTAAATAAGATTAAAAACAATAAAAAACAAATCCAAAAAAAAACTTTATTATACCAAAATAATTGTACTTGGAACTTTTTAGCTTTATGTGTGTGTGTGTGTTGTTTCCATTCAAAAACTAACATATTCGCTGCCTGTTGTAGTCCCTCGATAAACGTCAAGTTAAGAGCGCATTTTTTATCAAGTATTCATAAGGTACATAAAATTTCCATACATTCAGTATGTAGAATAACTAACCTTTTAAGTAATTCATTCGAAAGCCGAACAGCAACGAGTAATTTGAATTGAAATAGTCTTATTACAAGAAATCCAAGCTGGCCAAACAAAATATTAATATGAGTAGAAAATGATTATTTACAAACCAGCATGAGTTCAAAACAACCAAGCTGCTTTTTAACGAAACATCTCATGCATTTAGATGAAGACTTTGAATATCATAAAATATTAGGAGGCATATCAGGTACAAATATGTACTCGGACTGAGTCTGGAAACAGAGATTGTTACTTATACGTACGTGACATTTGACGGGATTTGAGGTGTTTTCTAACAACTTTAACACAAAATACAGTTTTACGATCACGTATCAGCTGGCCTCGTTCTCAGGATTTCTTTCATTTTTCATGTTTCTACTAATTCTACTAGACATAAATTTCTTGATTATAGGCCATTGGCTAGACATAAATGATAAAATCACGTTCTATTATATACTAAATAAATGGTTTTATTGATTTATTTATTTGTAATAAGGAATTATATTGTGATTACTCTTCACATTAAATTATAGAGCTTGTTTTTCACTTTTTAGTGGCTATTACACTCAATTTTTGAAGTAAAACTTCTTTAGCGGCACTAGGAGTAACTCAGTAATTCTAACGGACGTGACGTCATTCTAATGTACCGCGTACCGAAAACAAAACCTGATACAAAATACCTAACACGATTCTGCCTACTATATTAAATAAAATTAAATCTGTAATTGTATGAATTGACAGCTTGTCATCTTGTCAACCAAAATACATTGGTGGTAAATGGTTTAAATTTGTGTATAAAGTGTTTGTTTTAAATATGAATAAACAAAGTGGATTTATTAATGAAGAAAGTGATGAAAAAATATTGAATGAAAATGAGTGAGTAAGTAGGTACTCTATATGCATAAATTTTATTTTTGGTGTGTAATTAAACTATTTATACCTAATTATTTATACCTATTATTTATACCTAGCTATTTTCGTTTTATAGACTTAAAGAGCTAAAAAGAAAAAGAAATTGTGAACGTCAAAGGGCATATTATAAGCGCCAGAAAGATTTGAAGAAAAATGAAAATGAAAAAACGGCGAGACAGCGACATTCATTATGATTTGATTAAGTAAGTTTATATACATACATACATATTATGATAGTAAATAATTATTTATAGGGAAGCTTTACGTTAAGTAAAGAAGCATGTTGCACGTTTTTGTTCATAAAATAATAATATTCGAAATGTTTTAACACTTGCTTATACTTATTTTAGGTTTGGTTAGGTAGCCATAAAGGCCATAAAACCACTAGTCAGGATGGCTGATCTTTTACCAGCAATAACAGATCCTTCGTAGAACTGAAGAAAACAAACTCAACTCAGGATTTTAAATTTTATGGAATATGCTATAAAATGCTACAAAATGAAATGGTTATCTAAATCACACATTCTAAACGTAATGTGTGTATATTTTTAATATCGTTTACCTATTATTGAAGCAAAACTTCTTTAGGCGCGACTACGGGTAACTCTAACGTTAGATTCTAACGGAAGATTCTGATGGAAGTAACGGTGTGATTTCAGCTATGGGAGGAGCTTAAATTTTCAAAATTTATTTATGAAATTTTCAAAATTTTCAAACGGTTTCAAAGACATTAATGGTATTTAGAGAGTAAAATCTATGTTTCACATTTTAGTTATCATAACCCTATTATTTCATATATAAAAAATAATGATAACTTTCAAATTCCTATTTCTAATGAATAATATAAATATAACATCTCATTTTTTGTAAAGTATATAGACAATAAATATGATTGAATTGTAATTAAATATTTATTTTCCGATACGTACGTCAACAAGTTTTACTTCAATCGCGCGTAAAGGTTACACGCACACTCTTTTTTTTTGTATTTCAGATGTTTTTTTAGGTGATTTAGTGTAATTTCCTAAACTTGCAAGCTAATGACTTTTTTTTTCTTTACCAATTTATGCTGCGAAGTGATCGAACATTGAAATGTTTACTGAATTAAGCCCTTGTAGGCATTGAAGTGGAATTTTGGTCATATGTCCGATATAATAACTTTTTTGTAAAAACATATGTATTCTTACCAAGTAAGCTCAAGACCTTATTGTTAGATCTGTTTGATGAGAACATCCTCATAACAGATAAGGATGTGGACCTGTTGGTCCTCCTCAATGGATTGGGGCCAACCTACTCCAATGTAATTCTTCAGAAAAGTGGCAGGAGGAACAGTTCTACTTATCAATCGTTTGACAGATGAGAACTGGTAATCAGTTCTGGGCTAGAACTGTTTTCCATGCCTTTATCGGTTGTGACACCACCTCTGTTTTTCGCTGAGAAGAAAAGGTCACTTTTTTAAAACATTACTTTGCCCTATTTTTTTTATCAATAGCAGTATTACACTTGTCTCGGCCTATGCTCAAATCAAAACTGGTAAAAACTTGAATTTTACCCCCATGATTTTCATTGACGGATTACTTCTTCGACTGTTGTTTCTCAAGAAAGTCGATCAAAACTTTTAAGGTTTTGGAAAAAATAATTGATTTTTAATTGAGAATACAGAATCTTTTAGCTCTACATAGTTGTAGCAAATTTAATATACTCTAAAAAAGGTTACGTATGTTTTTTGATAATCGCACCGATTAGGAGATAAAGGCCAAATACTGAAATAGTACCGAATCTTTGAGTGGTGGCCACTAAAAAATTCCCATCCATTTTTGCTTGCAAGCTTGGATTAACACTACTTAGACATGCCCTTACAACATATCAAAATTTTCTGCCACCCTTTAATACCTTACCGTTGGTCTATATTTGCAGTTTTAGTTCTGGATTGTCTTGGAACTAGTGCATTACTGAAAAGACAAACCTTATTTGAAAACGAAATTGTTGAGGTTAACAGGAACTAGTTACTTCTCTTATCTCACCAAAAACATAAATGTAAAAAAGAAGAGCCAAGTTCAATACAAAAATTGTGCTTGTCTGTGGGCTTCGCCGCAAAAAGAATGGAGATCTAAATGAGTGCCAAGTTATATGCAAAATCCAAATATGTGTTTATAGGAACAAAATAACATTATGAACAAATATCAAACTCTATTTCTTTGCTTTATTGAATACCTATAATAATTGTTGTTATTTAAAAATGTGAGATCTAAAGAAGGTTAGATTTGACTTGGCCAGTTTTCATTAAATCAGTCATTTTGTAAAGTTATTCAACATATATTTTTAAATTCCGATAAAAACTGGCCAAGTCAAATCTAACCTTCTTTAAGATCTCACATTTTTAAATTACAACAATTATTATGGGTATTCAATATAGTAAAGAAATAGAGTTTAATATTTGTTCATAATGTTATTTTGTTCCTATAAATACATATTTGGATTTTGCATATAACTTGGCACTCATTTAGATCTCCATTCTTTTTGAGGCGAAGCCCACAGACAAGCATAATTTTTGTATTGAACTTGGCTCTCCTTTTTTACATTTATGTTTTTGGTGAGATATCATTACTTTTTGTAAAGATAACTAGGCAGGTATTGAGATTTAATGTTTTTTCTTGCGTTGCCGCTGCATGGTTATATTTTTTAAACTATTGTCTACATTCTCTTGAATGTTAGAGACAATAGTGCGCATTGCCCATTCATTATCTGCTTCCTGTTTATAATTAAATTAGCTAAGTCTGGGCGATATAACGATCTCAGGCGGTTATATTTCACTATTGAACTATCCTGTGTCTTAATTTGACTAGGGTCTAGATTAATAAGGTGTACTCCGTCTAGTCTTTTAACTCTGGAGAGCGCAACGTAGTCCTGTCCTTTGCTATATAAAAATAGAAGTGTCTATGTCAAGAAGAGCGCTGTCCAGACTAAGTCCTTGTGATTTGTGGATGGTAATAGCGTAAGCCAAGCAAATAGGGAACTGTTCCCGGTGAACATATACATTATTTAATATCTGAAACTTAATCTTGACCCGTTCTAGTTCATAAGTTAAATTATTGAATTTAATAATAATTTTACCTGCACTATTGTTTCTATCGACATCCCAGTTTATTTTCTCTATAAGTTTAATAGAGCCGTTCACTAGCCCTTTACTAACATGTATATTCCTACGCAACATAACTCGCGCACCCAATTTGATCGTGATAACGTCTTCTAATCCAGCGGTTAATGATGAATTAACTTTATTTTTATATTTCTGTTATATAGCAAATATATCAATATACATAAATATATTGGGATAGTTTCAAATATCTACTTGTAACGGTTTCAACGCTACAATTAAAAAAATTGTTTTGTATGGGGCATCCCCTATTTTTTAACTTTTTTTTATTTTTAGACTTTTTCCTACGCTTACATACAATTACCGAGCTGGATTCCAAATTTCACCCTTCTAGGTCATCTGGAAGTAAGTTAGGTTTAGGTACATACTTATGTCAGTCAGACAGTCAGTGCTAAAATTTAAGACTTTTTGACCTTCATATCTTTATAACCGTTTGAGCTAGCTTCATGAAATTTGGGCTCCTAGATGTCCTTATGGATATAATTAAGCACACGTAGTTTTATGTGTTTACGTTAAAGAGGTTTTGAGTTATAGAAGAGTCAAAAGTGGCACCAAGTGGTTCGTGTAATATTACACTTGGCGCTGGCTAGCCAGTTCCTTTACTTTAACTTGGCTTGACACGCTGCCGCGTGTCTAGGTCAGACCTGAACCTTTCCGTGGAATCAAAAAATGATGCGTTATGAATGAAGTTCTTAATTGGGAAAGAAGCTACTGGAATAATACTAAAAATGGTTAATATGGCCTTCACTGCGCTACTCTAAATTGTAGAGCTTCAGAAACCTGAACTTCGAATAATTACAGAAATTTTCACAGGAAACTGTTCAATGAGGCACCATCTCCGTAAAATGGACAAAGTGGATGGAGAGTAATTAATTGTCACCGACATAAATATGTAGGACAGGTCTTCTTACAGCCTGATCAGGTTACAAACGTACATCTTAAGTGGATAATAGAATTTCTTAAAAGTCTAGACCTTATAAACTTATAATAAGATGTCGGATATACACAAAAAATTTTTTAGGTCGCAGTGTATTAATCACTTGGGCCAATCGACCACACACTATCGACAACAATCTATCAAAAACTTTCATTTAATATCATAATTTCATTTCTGACATTTTATATCTAACATAATTTTTTACATAAATACCTTTTAAATGTAACATCTAACATTTACATCTACCTCTCGTTCGCATTTTATTTTTTATAATTTACCAGATTTTATCGTATTATCGTTTGCTATCTCACGATTTTCACTTTTTAATATTTTACCGACTTTTATTATAAGAAATGTGGGAGTGTCCAAAGTTCATACAACAACGATCAAATTCAATATATACGCATATTTTGTTATAAAACAATTGGTGAGCTCCGGGTGGTCTTCTAAGTGTGTCAATAAAACAATTGAATGTCGACAATCTTTGCTAATAGATAAGAGAATGGTAATTAATTTGTTGTGAATAATTTACTTCTAATGGATAACAGTAATTAGTTGTTTAGTCAGCATCTATGTTAAAAATTAAATTGAAAGGAGCGATACTTTTAATAAAAAGCTGTCAGTATTAACTTTTATAAAAGTTTATGTAAAAGTAATTTCAAAATATCCCTTTTTAAAAAGTAGGTACAGTCTATTAAACTTGCATTCAGTAAAACTCAAAAAAAAAACTAACTCACATTTTCACATTTTATAACTCAGGACAGCGTAAAGCTGTTAAGAAGTACCGAAAAGTCTGGGCAGTGTGACATACTTAGAAATTTCATGTTTTACGAACCAGGGAGAGAGAAAAGTTCGTAGCAGTTATTGGATAGTAGTTATATTTCCATATCGTTACATACAAAACTTTCCAATAAAACGGCAACTTTGGTCACACTCAAATTTCCATGTGTTTGTCCGCGTTGAACTTTTCAAGTATAATAAGGCTCCATTTGGCCCGTTATTGACACAATTTACCTTTTGTTCAAAATTACTAAAATGTCTTTAATTATCGACAGCATAATAACAATAAAAATGCACGAAAGTATATGCCGTTTTTGTCTCCTTTTTGAGTCTAAGGAATATAAATCAAAATATTAGATGTACAAACAATTTCATTAATATGGAGCTTCAGAAAACTACTGGTGCATTAGTGGGGTATTACTAAAAATTACATATGCATTTTGAACAGAGTATTAAACGCATATTAAGAGGCAAAACCCGAAAGCTGGAAATATTTTTGGAATGAAAATGGAAAAGGCCGCTAAGCGAAATCAAAAGCTCTTCTACAGAGGGCTGAAAAGTCTACGAACAGAGAAAAGATAACCAACTGGATCCATAAGAAATAAAGATGGTAATTTAGAGACAAACGAAAATGATATTATGGAGGTATGGCACGAACTTTCTAAAACTGTGTTAGATGATCAAGAGAGAAACAACGAAAAAGCAACATTAAACACATCGCAACAAGAAATTAAATATGAAGAAAAGTTGGTGGCGATTAAAAGTAGTAAAAAGGAAAAAAGTCCAGGTGAAGGTGGTTTAGGTACAGAAATTTTAAAAAGCTTGGGAGAAAAGGGGACTCGTCTTCTACACAAAGTAATAAAAAGGGCATGGAAAAATAAAAACATTCCGGAAGATTGGGAAATAATAGTACCTATTCTGAAAAAAGCAGATGAAATGATGTGTGCAACTATCGAGTTATATTATTATCAAGCCAGGCTTGAAAGATTTACGAGCGGATATTGGAAAAAAGATTGAGAGGGCACCTTGAAGAAAAACTCAATGGTAGGTAATCAATATGGATTTCAGACCAGGTAGGAGCTTATTCTTCTGATGCTTATCCACTAATGGATGTTTGCGATCACATGATCCATTGCTTCTCTATCTCGTGCGATGTGAATCAATGTTTGTACATCCTATAGCCCCTTCCATTGTCTGATATTCCGGAACCAAGACATCTTTTTTCTACCCATTCCTCTCCTGCCCTCAATGTTGCCTTTAATCATCAACTGTAGAAACCTATGAGATTTAGGAAAGCAAAGTTTTTTATTAAGCAGGAATTAACTTTTCTCAATAGGATGTATCGAAAAATTTACAATTATCCTTGTAGGATATTCTAATTGCTTTGGAAGCAAAGTTTGTAACGATTTATTGATCGTGTTAAGTTAAGAATAAATTTGCCAGAGAAAAGTTTCAAGCTTCATTACTTTTAATTATCTGTCGTAATAAACGTGAAAAATTACTCTTTTTTAGAGTGTGCTTTTGGAGCTTTCACCCTAACCTTATGTTAGTTTGTGATCCCATTATGAGAGCTTTTGACCTTCCTTGGTCTTATTAGTTAGGCAAAGAAGCCTAAGAGCTGTTAATTGTATGATAATTTATGATTGTTGGCTAATTAAGAAGTTCAATGCATTAAAACAAAGTTTTATCATTTCCATAAGTAAATTTTGTATTTGTAATTATTACCAATCCAAAAAAACGTGTTTGATTTCTTAGGTATCGTTCCTTGCGGAAAGTAACTTTTCGGACATGTGCGAAAAAACAGCATTTTTCATGGCGGTAGAGAGTGTGATAAGTGTTACTTTCCAATGTCACAGAAAAAGTATTTTTTCTGAAATTGCTTGGAAATGTCTAGTTTTTTGGATCAAATTCGAGCCGCAAAATACACTATTCTTGTATTTTAGTCCGTTGCTGGGCAACGAACTTTTCCGTACTGTACGGAGAAAGGGGTCTCGTCTTTTACATAAAGTGATAAAAAGCGCATGGAAAAATAAAAACATTCCGGAAGATTGGGAAATAATAGTACCTATTCTGAAAAAAGCAGATGCAATGATGTGTACAACTATCGAGTTATATTATTATCAAGCCAGGCTTGAAAGATTTACGAGCGGATATTGGAAAAAAGATTGAGAGAGCACCTTGAAGAAAAACTAAATGGTAATCAATATAGATTTCAGACCAGGCAGGAGCTTATTCTTCTGATGCTTATCCACTAATGGATGTTTGCGATCACATGATCCATTGCTTCTCGATCTCGTGCGGTGTGAATCAATGTTTGTATATCCTGTAGCCCCTTCCATTGTCTGATATTCCGGAGCCAAGACATCTTTTTTCTACCTATTCCTCTCCTGGCCTCAATCTTGCCTTCAATCATCAACTGTAGGAACCTATACTTTTCGTTGCGCATTATTTGGCCTAGGTAGGCTGTTTTCCTTTTCTTGACTACATGGAATAGCTCGCGTTCTTTGTTCACGCGTCTAAGAACTTCTTCGTTTGTCATCTTCTCGGTCCAAGAAATTTTAAGGATCTTACGATACAGCCACATTTCGAAGGCTTCTAGTTTATTGATACTACTCGTTTTTAGGATCCATCCTTTAACTCCATAAAGTAGCACTGACCATACGCAGCACTTTACAAACCTTATCCTCAGACCAATATCATATTCTGAGCTAGTAAGCACCTTTTTAAACTTCAGGAATGCCTGTCGGGCCTGATCTATACGGTTTTTAATTTCTTTATCTGATGTTCAATCCTCAAAAAACCATGTACCCAGGTATCTGAATTTGTCCACTCTCTCAATTGGCGCTGCATCAAATGTTAATGTGGAGTTGGAAAATGTATCTAAGCATCTAGTGATGATCATAAATGTAGTTTTCCGGGTATTGATGTTCAGGCCCATGTGTTTACTGTGTTCACCAACCATATTTACCAGTTGTTGTAGATCTTCCATATTGTCGGCTATCAGTACCGTATCGTCGGCGTAACGGATGTTGTTGATCAGTACTCCATTAACTTTTATACCCATTTCTACATCTTCTAACGCTTCACGAAAAAACGTCTTAGAATACAGATTGAATAATAGCGGTGAAAGCACGCATCCTTATCTCACACCTCGTTCAATCCGTAAAGTATTGGACAAATCATTTCCTAGCTTTACTTGTGACGTTTGGTTCCAGGCAAGAGCACGCAGGATTTATTATTCTGTTTACAACAGCTTATATTTAAAACGGTAGAACACAAGAAAGAGGCATATCTATGTTTTGTTGACCTACAAAAGGCTTTCAATAGTGCACCTAGAGAAAAATGTTTGCAGGTACTGCAAGAGAGTGGAGTGCCGCAGAAACTAAAAGAAGCAGTAAAATCGATATATAGGCAAAGTAGAAACAATATAAGAACAAATAACAACAAGTTAAATGAATTTTAAACGAGCAAGGGAGTGATACAAGGAATCATCTTAGGCCCTCTACTATTTATAATATTATTGGACGAATTGTCAAGAAAAGTTGGAGGAAGCATTAGTAAAGCCAGAGTGGGAATAAGACATCTGCAAACAGTGGAGATTAGGGAAATGATGTACCTTGTGCTTTTTGCTAAGACTGAAGTCCGGTAACAACGCATCTTAAATAAATGGAAGTCTGTGCTCGATGAATGCGAATTCATAATCAACACAGCAAAAATAAAAGCAGTCTTGGCGGTCAAGGAGTACAAATCTATAAGAATAACCATAGGAAATGAGACAATTAAACAAGTAGACAGCTTTAAATATCTATGGGGTTCGGCAGCTCCGTCAAGTCTCAGAGTTCTTGATACAATACAGAAAAGAGCAGTTCGACTAATAAACCAGTATCACCATAAACCTAGTCCCATTGTCTCACCGAAGAGCAGTGTCTGATCTTTCCTTATTTGACCGATACATAAACGGATTTTGCTCAGAAGAACTCCGCTCTATAATGCCTCCACTTGCCAGACAAGCCAGTGCAACGCGACGTCCATTCACCCTTATACTGTTCAGTGCAGGACATCAAGAACGGATCGATTCGGTCGTTCCTTCATCCCCAGAGTCTCTAAATTGTGGAACTCCTTACCTCCACTTCTTCCCAACTCGTCCTAACTTGCAATCATTTAAATCCCAAATTAACAAATTGGCTCTTCTGCCCCAATAGATGTTCTAGGTACATTTGTATTTAGGTCTATACCTACGGGGACATCTCTAAATAAAAAAAGGAACAACATTTAATCAACTGGGACAAATGAAAAGCGAGATTAACTTAAAAATAAGCAGCGCAAGCAAGTCATACTAAGCATGCGAACAAGAAGAGGAAACAGTAGAACACATTATGTATGACTGCTCTGCTTTTTCTGAAATCAGAAGATCCGTATTGGGCGAGTATTGGCTTACACCAGCCGATGTTAGGGAGATCCCCCTCGGGAGCCTCATCACCTATTTTAAATCACTAGGCCTGGTGACAGCCTGAGGTGAGGATATCCCTATAATACGGGAGGATGCACAATGGGTCATATGTGGCCTCAGTGCTGGCTAAGCACTAGCTCGCCCCTCCCCAAATTTTCAGATCCAGAAGTCATACTAAGCAATAACTAATTTCTTAAAAAAAGGGAAATAGCAGAAGAAACGAAAATACAACTCAATCATTCTGCCTATATTGACCTATGAAAGTGATTCATGGTTCTTAACCGAGAGATTAAAATCCAAAATCCAAGCATTTGAAATGAAAGTCCTTAGACGAATAGCAGGCATAACAGATGGGGATAAAATCAGAAATGAAATAATAAGACACAAACTGGGAGTTACGCCAGTTCTACAAACGGTAGAAAATATTCAGCTGCGATAGTTCGGGAAGATAGTATGGATGCAAGACGCACATACAGTCAAAAAAATGGGAAATAAGTGTGCCGGAAAAGAGATAAAGAGGGAAGCCAATGAAGGCATGAAGCAATATTGTAGTGGAGGTGCTAGCAAAAGAAATTTAAACTGGAGACACGCAAAGTCTTTGGCTGCAGAAATTAATCAATGGAAGAAAAAATATAGAAACCCAACATACATAATCACCATCTGCACACCTGGATGGGTAACATAGGTTATGGATTAAGTAAGTAAGTTGTGTAGATTTTAATTTTGGTATCAGTTCCCAAAGAGTTAGGGATTTTTAACTTTATTGCTTGCTTAATATTGAAGTTTGATGCAAATAAATATTCGGTATCTTATTGTAATATTTTACTGTTTCGTGTACAATATAATTGAATTTATATTGAGATATTTAAATCGAAGCCAACAATATCGATCTCATTAAATTCAACCCAGATATTTCCTTTGTAAGATGAATCGTAAAATAACTTGAATAAAAATACTTGAACTAATAAAATCTTATATATCTTCTATACTTGGTATAATAATATCGTTATACGAACATAGGTATAATCAGAAGTTTTTAATTATAAATAATAATGAGAAATTAGTTTAACCTTTATTAGTTTGTTTTGTAAGATAAACTATTCCTATAGCATCGAACCAATTTCAAATCTTAATTGTTCTAATCTCTATTACCTAAACTGAATCAAAGTTTCCTTCCACTTTACTACTTCTTGATATTATCAATTATTTAAGTTCTCTTTCGAAAACTTTAGAAGCTAGTTATTATGCAGGAAAATGATGAAAGATATTTACTTAAGGATTCAATTAAGCTGCCAGTTGATGTACCAAAGATAGATTTATTCGTGTGATTAAATATGCGTTTACTAATAAACAAGATTTTTGTTGTAAAAAAATATAAGGATTTATCAAATAGCCCAAATAAATTCCGATTTAATTGACGATTTTTCTCATTACCTTCGTGCTTTCATTTGGTTTAATGGTTAGAGCGCTAGCGCGTAAATTTTAATATTGCAGGTTCCAGTCTTGCCCAATGCAAAACTTGCTGAATAAGGTATAACGAGACATTTTTCTCAATAGGATGCAATACTTCAATTTTACTCCTCTTAGAACTTCTTAATTGCTTTGAAAACAAAGTTATGATGATCCTTGAACAATAAAAAGTTAGAAAAGCAAAGTTTTGTATTAAGCAGGAATTAACTTTTCTCAATAGGATGTATCGAAAAATTTACAATTTAACTCCTTGTAGGACATTCTAATTGCTTTGGAAGCAAAGTTTGTAACGATTTATTGATCGTGTTAAGTTAAGAATACATTTGCCAGAGAAAAGTTTCAAGCTTCATTACTTTAAATTATCTGTCGTAATAAACGTAAGAAATTACTATTTTTAGAGTGTGCTTTTGGAGCTTTCACCCCAACCTTATGTTAGTTTGTGATCCCATTATGAGAGCTTTCGACCTTCCTTGGTCTTATTAGTTAGGCAAAGAAGCCTAAGAGCTTTTAATTGTATGATTATTTATGATTGTTGGCTAATTAAGAAGTTCAATGCAATCAAACAAAGTTTTATTATTTCCATAAGTAAATTTTGTATTTGTAGTTATTACCAATCCAAAAGGACGTGTTTGATTTCTTAGGTATCCTTCCTTGCGGACAGTAACTTTCCGGACATGTGCGAAAAAACAGCATTTTTCATGGCGGTAGAGAGTGTGATAAGTGTCACAGAAAAAGTATTTTTTCTGAAACCGCTTGGAAATGTCTAGTTTCTCAGATCAAATTCGAGCCGCAAAATACACTATTCTTGTATTTTAGTCCGTTGCTGGGCAACGAACTTTTCCGTAATGTACGGGAATATTTTTTCCGTACCTGTGTACGGGAATGATCCATAAAACGTTTATAAGCAAATTCATATTATGCGCCTTGATATTTTGCCATAAATTTAAATCCACATTAGTAGCAGTGTTTAGTAACCCTGGAGGCGTTTTGCACCGCTGGACATCATCGTCACTGTCCATTTTAAATATAATTTAAAATATTTTAAGCAATATTTACTAACCGAATTGACACGTTTGTGACGCTAATAAACAATGATTAACAAACAATGTCAACGAAACGGTTTCATAGAAAATACGATGATAATCAAAAACAGTTATGCATAGATATAAAACTTTCTTAGTTTACGATTATATTTAATGCGATTTCAGAAAAAATAGTATGTGTATCTCGTAGTAAAAGCACATTCCTGGGCTCCAATGTTTGTTGTCCTCGGCTATACGCCTCGGCCAACAATTTACATTGTCGCCCGGGAATGCATCGCTTTTCCTACTAGATACACAATATACTATTTTTCAACAAAATATCATATTATTTATATTATGCAGTTTATTCCAGACATAATCACTTTAAAAAAACAAATTGATACAAAACTAGAAATTAAAATTAGTTACTGCTATTCATACTGGCATATAAAGTAACCAAACATCGTTACTGGTTCCTTTCAAACTTCTTAAATTGGGTCAAAGACTTGGCAATATTCTTGAGTATTAGTAGTCCCCGGGTAGATAGAATGTATTTCGCGTAAACCCCCATCTACTAGGTACACTTAACTTCTGAATAAAATATGTCAATTTTGAATACTGAAATGAGCTGATGACCTGATTTGATAGCAGCTATTCATCCGTTGATGAAAATAGAGATAGGCTAGACCGATAAAATGTATAATGGTCTTCGTAGCATCGGAGTGAGCTAATGTTGTACCCGTTCAACACTTTTTTGTGGTTACAAAGTAAGCTTGAAATTTAAGGGCTTTTATAATACTCCGGTCAAATTAGAGATTTAAAAGTACATAAAGCTGAAAATATTTAAAATTACTTAAAACATAATTAAAAACAACATTGTTAAATAATAATAAGATATACTAATTCAAAAAGTTGTAATCGTCAACGCCTCCTCTGGGATAGTGTACTAAGAGCGTTTTTTTAACACGGTTTCCCCAATAGGTCTATGCAACAGGTCTCTTGTGATTCTGTTTAATTTAAACCTATTGCATATTTAACAAATATAAGCAAGGGTTGGAAATTATAAAAGCGATGGAAATAAAAAAAAATAGAGAAATTAATTCTTATAAATCATAGCTTTTCAATACTTCTTTTTTTTGTTCTTTTTGTGCTTCGTTTTCTTCTTCATCCAAGGTGTAAATAAATTGCGTAAGCTGTTTATCGCTTAATTTCTTGTTGGTATTAAATGAATCCTCTACTTTTGGTGATTCAACATTAGAACACCACCTTGACACCCTTTCGTATAGTCTCTTTTGGCACTGGTGAAGGTGATGTCTGAATTGGTTCTAATGTATTGTCGAGCAACTTTCAATCCCAGTTTTTTGTGTCTAGTTGATAACCAAGCCACACTTGAACTTAGTAATGTTTCCTTGGAAGTTGTTGATAGAAGCAACTGAAGTTAGAGAAAGACAAGCTAATTGCACTTGTTTTTTATTTCGTGTATTTTTAACCAAACCATTATATCAATACTTATCTAAGCAGGTTGTTTCTTAGGAAATTTACACATAGAAAGGAGAAAGCTGATTCCGTTGGTAATAACTTATCAAACATTACCAGCGATGAGAACGACTAAGGCAATATGTATGTCCAAACCTTCACGGTTAAAAGTTAAAAGAAAGGAAACCGCTTGGGGTTATTTAATTTATATTGTGTTTCACATCCTGGGCTTGGAACGACTCAAACACAATGAGTCTGTTTCGCCAACGTGGCGACGCTGGTCGTAGCCCCAAAATGTGGGCACAGCTGGCCGAAGGCACAAATGGCGATAGGACTCCTGTGTGAGCGTTCGTTGTTTGTGTTTTTTGACACATGTTTCCTTAACATCCTTTGCTCCCAAGTACCCAACACTTTTGCTAGCCAAGAGCAATACC
Organism: Altica lythri; assembly: GCA_964028335.1. Lineage (NCBI taxonomy): Eukaryota > Metazoa > Arthropoda > Insecta > Coleoptera > Chrysomelidae > Altica > Altica lythri. Next base: position 17,904,765 of record OZ034801.1, on the reverse strand, counting down.
TTACTTGGTTATGCCGCACTGATGACGGCTAACGAGCCAGAAACATGCATGTCTGCGGTTACCATTCCTACTCGTAATCCTATGATCCTTTTTGCGTACATGCCCGTTAATTTGCCCCCTTTGTTTGTAATAAGTACGCATACTTGGCACCCTTTGTGTTTCACATCCTGGGCTTGGAACGACTCAAACACAATGAGTCTGTTTCGCCAACGTGGCGACGCTGGTCGTAGCCCCAAAATGTGGGCACAGCTGGCCGAAGGCACAAATGGCGATAGGACTCCTGTGTGAGCGTTCGTTGTTTGTGTTTTTTGACACATGTTTCCTTAACATCCTTTGCTCCCAAGTACCCAACACTTTTGCTAGCCAAGAGCAATACCTTACTTGGTTATGCCGCACTGATGACGGCTAACGAGCCAGAAACATGCATGTCTGCGGTTACCATTCCTACTCGTAATCCTATGATCCTTTTTGCGTACATGCCCGTTAATTTGCCCCCTTTGTTATATATATATATATATATATATATATATATATATATATATATATTACTATAGAAGAATTTTTTGTTAGTAGTTAATTCTGTTGAATTGTTTTGTATCCTTTAATGGGAAATTTGAGATCTCTTTGAGAAAGTACAAAAACCCCTTTAGATCTTCTTAGATCTTTGATCTGCTGGGTCTACTTTTTTTTATAAGAAAAAAAAAATAAAATTGGGCATTTGATTATTTAAATAGAGTGGTATGCTACTACCACCTAAACCTCCCTTTTCTTTCCTCCAGCCTTTGGAACCATCAATACAGAGCCTTGTTTTCCTTTTAATAATTGAAGTGATTGATGTACATAAAACCCTTGTTTCAAAATCTCTCATGTGCCATCAAGAAGTTCTTTGAGGTGCTTCTCATTTAACACCTTTCTCTGACTATTCTTCTCTTCCTTTCACCTCACACTTGTAAAGCAGGTGTGGCGCACACTGTCCACCTCTCCACAATACCTGCAACTGTTTTCCGTATCCTTCCCAAATTTAGTGAACCATTAGTTCGTCCTTGTAATCTTGTTTTCAATTTATCTGTTGTAACGATTGTATCGTTAGTTTTCGAACAATCCTCCCGGACTATAAATATTTTTAAATTATCTATTGTTACCGCGTTGATACGAGTGGGGACTGCTAGTTGGAAGGAGAGAATTTCGTAGTGAGTTTTTGATTTTATTTCGTCCATTTTATCGTTGAATTTTAAGTAATTTAGAGTTTCCGACTATCTTTGCCCTTCTGTTTCTGGTGAGTTCCATTTTGCCTTGGTTTTAAGTTTAATAGTTAAATTAATCCAAAATGCGGTGAATATAATATCTTATCTATTTTACTAACATTTTAAATTTTCGAATACAATTGCTAATTCAATTTAAGGTCAGTTTTTGTGGTATTTTATTATTTATACATGAAAGGTAATTAATTTTTTTCTCGAAATTTGGAGAGACTTATAGCGATTGTGTTCGAAAAATAGTATTTGAAAATTCGGAGTTGTGATTCCAATTTTATTGATAGGGTTATTGCCAACTAGAAGAAGTGCCCTATTAAGGACTACAAATTGCTATATAAAAACTACACGTTTCGACATCTTCCGGTGAGGCCGATGCCATTTTGCTGTACCTTTCCTCTTCGTTAGAAGATTTCGGCAAGAGGTTCCTACTGGGATATTCCATTCTGTTACAGTTCCGATCCCACTTCGTTAGAAGATTTCGACAAGAGGTTCCTAGAGGGATATTCCATTCCGTTACAGTTCCGATCCCACTTCGTTAAAAGATTTCGACAAGAGGTTCCTACAGGGAGAATCCATTCCGTTGCAGTTCCGATCCCTCGTTGTTAGAAAAGCCGAAAAGAAATCTCTACAGGGGAATTCCATTTCCGTTGCTGTTCCGAGTCCACTGCGTAGAAGCAGATTTAATTAATTTTCCTAATTTTCATTACATTACTAACCAATTTTAAAGTAATAAACCATTTTAAACTGATCTATAGAATTTTATTTGTGTGTCTGTACTTGGCGCCCTTTAAAACTTGTTTGGGGGAGAATTAAGCAAAAACACAGAAGGAAAGCCACGACCCTCAGGAGCTAGCCTGGGGTACTTTTATGGTTACACTGTATAGTTCAGGATTTAGGGTTTTGATTCACTGCGCCATGTCTAATATCTGACTCCATCTGTCCAGCTATTTCCTTAAACTCTCAACTATATCTCTACTTCGTCGTTCTATATGACCTTCCCACTGATATACTCTACTTCTTTCATCTACTATGAGACCAATCGAAACAAAAACACCGCAAATTACAGCCTCTGTTCTATAAGCGTGCGAAACTTTACTCAAAATATTATTTTTTGTCAACCGGAGCAAGTCTCTATACTTATCGAATCGTAAAATCGATGCTCATAGTGGAACTGCATACAGTCGAGGCCACTACCCTCGCAAGGATTTTCCTCTTTAGTACCACCGTAACTCCAATTTTGTGTGCTAGATCTGCCTAGACCACAATAAACACCTTTAAACCACGACGAAGAAAAATGACCGTTATGATAAAAGATAATTTACTTATATTGTTGCTTTCATTAATAAATTAGTGCATTAAGATTAGTTTTTGAATTGTGAAGTTTATACTGGGAGCCTTTTTTCTTGAAGAAGGGAATCTGAGTTCTAAGATTTAATTTAAAATTCTAACCACGATATTAAAGTTATATTATAAAAATATTCGTTTTGTTTAACTCTCAATAAAACTGTTTATATGTGTAAAGTTATATTTATTCATATGTTATTTAATCCAGGTTAGTTTTTGTATTGTTTTCTATTGCAAGAGTAAGGGAAATAACAAAATCTCAGTGTGTGTTTAACGTTACCCCATGTTGTGCAATGTGGGGTTGAGAGAGTGACACTGTGGCGTGTCTCCTTCGGCATGAGGTCTTCCACTTGGCAAGGATAAAGGAAACCGCAGAAACCTTCGACGAGAGCTCAATACATGCTTATTTGGCTACTATACTGAACAAGTAGCTATTCTTTGAAACGTTTACAACTTTTCCTCGTATCAATTTTCTAAAATAATATTGACAGTATTGCCACAACTATCTATTATAACATATTTTAGTAATTTTAGCATGGTTTTAGTTTTCAAAACCCATGTTTTTAATGCATCATATCCAATAACAGTAATCCATTTATTTTTTGTTTCAAATGTTGAGTTTTAATCAATCTCCTCTAGCTGTTAGCATAAATAATAGCCTGTTTGCTGGATATGTGTTGTTAAAAGTCGTAATCCGAAAAGAATGTTCTTTTATCTCAACGTTTGTAGTCATAACATTTTTAATGCTTTTTATATCCACTCTGTTCATCTACTTATTACCCCTTTAACAACACGTTTTTTGTTAAAGTTGACATTAACTGTTAACACTAGCAATAACGCGATAACCCGGTTGGGTTAAATATGTGTGGTACTCAAGCAGGTGCGTTATCCCGGCTGGGCCATGTAATTTATCTATTATCCAAAACTATTCTGTAAGCACTTAGAATTTATAGCTCCAACGGACGGTCATGTTTGCTGTAAATATTCCATGAATAACCAGAAATTATTCGTGCACATGGAGTTGATATTTTGCATAATGCACTACTCACAGGAATAGCAGGGTCATCTTTAAATAAATTATGTATGTATGTATATGTATATACGATCCGACTATTTTTCTCTTATTCGAGATGAAGTACGACTCATATAAATTATTATTATTATAATATTTATATAAGATGCAGAAGTAAGTATTCTTTCTGATCTCGATAGGTTAAAATCTGTATACGATATAACGTTAAAATGTCCTAAAGGGCGTTATTTCTCTAGCTGGTCCACTAAGTAGTGGGTGACCTAAGAGTCTTCCCTAAACATGTAGTTAAGGGCGTCAAAGTAGAAAGTCCACAAATTATACTCAAATCATTTCAAAGAAGACAATTAATTAAATAAATAAAAATATTGATAACTGATATTGATATCAAAGTGACCCATATATATGGATGTCTATTAGATAGGGAAGATTTTTTCCAAAAGGTGGGATAAATTATTTTCTATTTTCTTTACAAAATGGCTGGAACTTATCCAATCCAGATATATTTTTTAATAACTCGGGTAGACCTCTTTGAATAAATTTGGATGAACCCTTAATAGAAACGCATAATTAAAAATCAATCCCAAAACAAAGTAGAATGAGTGTCTAGCCAAATATATATCCACATTATTCCTTCCTAAAACCATTACTTTTGACTTATTTACATTTATTCTTAGGTTTCTTTGTTATAGGAATTCTTTCGATATATCTAGATTGATTAGTAGTTCTTTCTCATTTTTGATGTATACGTATAACTAAATCGTCAGCAAATGCACTTTCTGTTATTTCTATTAGTTTCATGTTTCTGTATCCTACTTGTAATTTCTTAATTTTTTTATTTGTTTCTCTTATCAAATCGTCTACCATGGTGTTGAAGAGCACTGGGCTTAACACTCCTCCCTGTCTGAATCCGTCTTTGACTATAGATTCCTCTGATTGTAGGTTTCATGTTCTTACGTAAGTTCTTGTTTGGTTGTAGAAACTTTTTATTCCCTTCTGTAATTTCTTCCTACTTATTCCTTTTTTCCAAACTGTCTCATAATATTTGCTGTCGAATGCCTTTTCTATATCGATAAAGACCATACATATGCTGTTGATATTCGTTGCTGTTAGTTGTTTGAGTGTAAATATGTGGTCTTGTATACCTCTGCCTTCCCAAAACCCACTCTGTGATTCTTCTAGCTGATTTTCAATTTCTGCATTTAGCCTTCCTTCAAAAACTCTTTCGTATATCTTTGCTATTGTGCTAAGTATCGTTATTCCCATGTAGTTTTTACATACTCTCTTGTCACCTTTTTTGTATATTGGTAGCAATATTCCTATTTCCCCGTCTTCTTATACCTTTCCCGTATTCCATATTTTATTAAATAAGTCTATCAGTATTCTTAGTCCAAGTCTACCTAAATTTTTAGCCATAACTGATATTATCCCATCGTACCCTGCCGTCTTTCCTCGCTTTAGCAAATCTATAGCCTTTTGTATTTCATCTATTTGTAATTCATTTTGTTCTTCTAAGTCTTCTATTTCTATAAGTTGTTCTACTTCTGGTTCAAGATTACTGTCATTTGTGTTTAATATACTTTCGAAATAGTTTTTCCATCTGATCATTATATGTAAGTTCTCTGTCAGTAATGTGTTATTTTCAGATTTTATATTGTTATTCCTATTGTGTCTTCCAGTTCTTAAAGTTTTCAGTACTTGATAAAAGGGTTTTTGGTTTCCTTTGCAGTCACTCTCTATTTTGTCCCAACATCCTCCCATTGTTGTTTTTTGGCATTTTTTGTTAACTCTTTAACTGTTATTCTTTGCTCTTTAGATTTGGCATAATTTTCTTTGTTCTTGTTTCTGAGAAATGATTTCCATTTTTGTATCTTTAGTTTTATTTCTGATTTTATTTCATGGACTATTTAAGACAAATTATGCAAAAAACCGAATTATAATATTTTTACCAACGTGTCAACAACTTACAGGTCCTAATTTACATCTCTGAACACACAGCTCTTTACTATATGTATAGGTACAGGACCTTCGCAGGCGTTTGGCCAGTTGATTCATTGATGGCCGATCGAATTGCCATTAGAAATAGTGGAATATGTCGATCCCAATCTCTCTGACAATCTGACACCACTTTTGACAGATAGTTGGTTATAGTCCGGTTCATTCGTTCCACCATTCCATCAGACTGAGGGTGCATCGCTGTGGTTCTCGTTTTGTGGATGCCTAATCTTTGGCGCAAACTTCTTGAAACAGCTTGCTCTCAAAATTTCTTCCTTGGTCTGAATGTAATTCTAATGGTACCCCAAATCGGCTAACGAATTCTTCAACCAATATATCTGCTAAAGTGGTGGCTTCCTGATTGGGAACTGCATATGCTTCAACCCATTTAGTAAAGTAGTCCATTACAACAAAGATGTACTTGTTTCCTACATCGGTCTGTGAAAGTGGCCCCAATACATCTACTGCGATTCTTTCAAAAGGACTTCCAACCAGGTATTGCTGCATTTCCGCCTTCGGTTTTCGGTGCGGACCGTTACTGGCAGCACATGTAGTGCATTTACGACACCAATCTTTAACATCATTAGCGCAATTTACCCAGTAAAATCTATCTCGGATCTTTTGCAGCGTTTTCGTGATACCCAGATGTCCTCCAGAACTATCATTATGCATCTGTTTTAAAATTTCCGGTACAGCATTTCTTGGGACCACTATTTGTTTCCTTGTTTCTGTGCCCTCGGAATTTTCTACAAGTCTTTTAACGAGCCCTCCGTCCAAAATTAAAGAGTTCCATTGGGACCAGTATGCTTTTAAAGCAGAAGAGGATGAGGATATCTCTCTCCACAACGGACGGCGGTCCATTCTCTTCCACTTCCTAATCTTTCTCAGAACGGGATCGTTTTCTTGTTGCTCCTCTTCTGGCACAACCTTAACTAAGGCAAGTTTTTCCTCGTTCTGCTCCATACGGGTACAATGGGGGCAATCAGGTCGACATGGTCTTCTGGAAAGTGCATCAGCATTACGATGTCTGGTTCCAGGTCTGTGCTCGATTTCAACATCATATTCCTGCAGTTTTTCGAGCAATCTTGCTATCTGTCCTTCTGGGTTCCTAAAGCTAAGTAGCCACTTTAAACTGGCATGGTCTGTTCTGATCAGGAATTTTTTGCCATACAGATATTTATAAAAGTGTTCGACGGATTTTACAACTGCTAACAGTTCCCTCCGAGTTACACAGTAATTCTTTTCAGCTTTCGATAAAGTTTTGCTGAAGTAACCAACCACTCTTTCCTTACCGTCTCGTAGCTGTGACAAGACGACTCCAATTCCCACATTGCTGGCGTCGGTGTCCAGAATAAGCTTACCATCAGGAAGTGGATAAGCAAGAACAGGTGCTGACGTAAGCTGTTTCTTCAATATTTCAAACGCCTTTTGACATTCCTGATCCCAACAGAAGGACTTATCTTGTTCTGTCAAACGTGTCAAGGGTTTGGCGATGTCTCCAAAATTCTTGACATATCGTCGGTAATAGGAACAAAGACCCAAGAAACTCCGGAGCTGATGTTTGTCGATAGGGATTGGCCATTCCTGAACCGCTTGTATCTTAGCGGGGTCAACAGCAACGCCATCCTTGCTTACGTTATGTCCTAAATAGTTGACCTGTCTCTGGAACAAGTGGCATTTCTTAACATTCAATGTTAGACTAGCGTTCTGTAATCTTTTAAAAACTTCTTCCAGGTTAGATAAATGTTCCTTAAAGGTCTTACCCATTATGATGATGTCGTCTAGATAAACTAGACAAGTTTCCCATGACAAACCCCGCAGGATGTTCTCCATTAGTCGTTCAAACGTCGCAGGAGCATTACAGAGGCCAAATGGAAGGACCGTGAATTGCCATAACCCTGATCCACTGGTAAAGGCAGTCTTTTCTTTGTCTGCAGGATTCATTTTAACTTGCCAGTATCCGCTTTTAAGGTCCAAGGTAGAAAACAGAGTAGAACCCGCCAAAGCGTCGAGGGCATCATCAATCCTTGGCAGAGGATAACTGTCCTTCTTAGTGACATCATTTAGCTTTCGATAGTCGACACAAAACCGCATTGATCCGTCTTTCTTTCTCACTAATACCACAGGAGAAGCCCACGGACTACTGGATGGTTCGACTATGCCATTTTGAATCATTTCTTTAAGAGCTTTGTCTGCTTCTTCCTTTTTAACTTGAGGCATCCTTCGGGGTACCTGTCGAATCGGACGTGCATCACCAGTGTCAATTCTATGTTGTACAACATCAGTTCTTCCCAGTTTACTTTTAGAACCAAATACAGGTTTATACCGGTAAAGTAGATCTCTTACCTGTTTCTTTTCTAATTTTGACAAAGAGGGGTCTAATTTTGTCATTAATTGTTCAATTTCGTTGGTCTCATCTGTTTCCGTAACATTTATCTTGTGAATTATGGCCATTACCGGTTCTAAACTTCCCATTTCCGTGTCCTTTCGGAGAAGAACTGGATGATCGTTCAAGTTGATAACTCGGATGGGTACCTCTTTGGCGGATCTAACAAGAGTCTCACCCACAAGGAGTCCTTTTCCCAATTCATGGTCATGGTTCTTCGGCTCTATCATGGCTGGGGCACCATCTGGCTCCAGTCCATCCAACCGCGCTGTGACGACACATTCGCAGCTTGCCGGAAGTTTGATATCATCGATTAGCTTAATCGAGGCATTGTCAACTTGTTTTCGGTGCAGGAATATTTCTTCATTACCAGTACGAAGGATACGTTGGCGAAGATCCAAATGAAAACCACAGTGGAGCATAACATCCATGCCCAGAACAACATCTTCATCAACGTCAGCCACCAGCACTGAGTGAACAAGAGAGGTTGAACCAAACTGTAGCACCAAATTTGAAACACGTATGGGGGCTTTTTACACAATTTATTTACAAAATTGTTAAGATACACTGAACTCTGCTGGATAACCTCGAACTACTTGACAATACAATGAACTCTTGTGAACACTTGACTTGAACTGGGTCTTCGAAATCCACAGCGTCAGGGTCTAAATCATTATTTACATAGTATTCACGGAGCCTTCTTAACAATACGGATTTGCTTCCGGTAGTTTCCAACTCCAATTCTTCGAGCTCTCTTCTGAGCTCAGCCACCAATAGTTCATTTATCTTTTTCCCAGGCATTCTTGTATCTTCACCCCACACCTGACACCAATTGGTGAAATGTATCAGTATTTGTTTTGAAAACTAAATACTATAAATCTTGAAAATCATGAAAAATTGTATAGGAATAAATTTGAAACATAAATAACGTGGTAAACACGTAAGGGCATATTGTAAAATATATGTAAGTTTTACTCCTACGTACAACCATTGTCCAGCAATATTTAATTTACCCACAATCAACGAATATTGCGAACATTGACCTTTCACTTTATGCAGAAAATAAATGTATGCTTTAAAAAACCTGGTATTGTTTAACTTTATACATTGTTCTTATAAAATTTATGTAGACAGTATATCTCGAAGTTGATGCAATTTTTATTATGCGAGTAACCTTATTTCCTTTATAAAGTAATCAGAATCTACCTCATAATCAACTCGTTAAAATATTTAAAAGACAAAACTATATAAATTGTTTAATCTCTGTTTATAATCCAAAAGTTTGATACACTTTTGCAACTGACAATTTCAAATATACCTAAACGTAAACTACAGAAAGGCCAATTAAGTTACACGAAACTAACGTGTCACGGACACCATTTCTACAAGATACCATTTGGGCCGCAAAAAGTACAAAAACTACCACAGCGATATATATAAAATTGGATTTCGAGCAGAGTAAAGGAAAACTTCCGAACTTTTCTCCAACGTTTCCAATGTGAATGGATGGAACGAAAGCTGGATTGAACCGAACCGAAGTTGAATAGTGCCCGGCGTGATGTGAAACTCTCATTAGAGTGCAGATCCGTTTCCTTTTATTTATTTTCCAAGTCGCGCTAATGAATGTTTGCCTTTCAATACTCATCAATAAATAACAAGTGTGAAAAACAAATTTTTCTAAGATAACTTCTTAACTGTTTCCCTACAAGTTTCTTTTAAAATCTAAACTTTATATATTAGATAGGTAATAAATACGAACTAATTATCCATGTGTTATATTGAGATGATGTGAGATTATATGCTATATTTATTAAAATAAATTAAATAAAATAATGATTAAATAAAAAAAAAGGAAAATATTCTTGATCCCAGGGTGGAGTACAAAGAATGAGAGTTTGTATAATTCGTTCTAATTTTCTTCAGTATTTTAAGAATTATTCTCTTCATTCCTAAAAAAGGAAAATAAAAATAAGAAAATCGAATATAAGATTAGATATTTAAGATATATCTATTTTAAAAATTTATCTAATTAGTTGACATAATTTAAATTAAATAATTACAATTAAATAAAACAAGAAAAATAAATGTTAAAACATAAATATTAAAGATACATAATTTCTAATATAAAATAATTTAATTCATGGACGGAATAAAGAAATACTTACGTTTAAAATATGCAATATCAATTTTCAAAGCCATAATATTTGTTTGTTATTGGTTTAACGTTTAAGGAAATGAAAAATTCTGAAATTTAAATGTATATTAGACAATAGTTAAGAAAATAAGAAATTGTAAATTCATTATGAATCTAATAGGAATTTGACACAACAGAAATTGTACAAATCAAAGTAATGAATCAAGTATTCAAATTTTAATTTATTGGACATATAATCAAGTAGGTAAAAAGAAATGAAATATGTATAGTTTAAGTTTGTTAGAAGAATTCAATTGTTAGTTTGTTTATTAATTGAACGCTCTCTTGTTTTTTGCTGTTAAAGAAGTCAGACGTAATAAATTTTCTCCTGTTGAAATTTTGAGTTTTTTTGTAAAATATTTAACAAATAAAGGTTAAATCAAATTAAGATTATTGTCAAAGTTAAGAAGAAGTAATGGAAAGTAAATGGTAAGAAGAGAATTTGTTTTTTAAGTAAATATAAAGTCTTGAAAAGCGGAAGCATAGCAGTATATTGGCAGAGAAGTACGTTTATTGAGTTTAAAAAGAGTAATTCAGTATATAACCAGATAAGAAGTAATAGATCGACTTACCAGTTTATTAGATAGCAGATTATCCAGAGATACAAAGAAATTTTTCTTTTGAAATCCTCAAAATCGGTCCTAAATGGATGCAGCCAAGGCATAAAGGAAGATCTTCAGTAATCACGGTACCTTATTCTCATTTAGAAATAAAAATTTGTGTGTTATTTCTTTTTATACTATAAATGAACACTTTTCCACTATTTAACTGAACACTTTTTCACTAGTTTGTAAGATAATTTTCACTTTTCAAGTTGTAATTAGATTCAGAGTTTTTTTATTTTCATTTAATTCACTACGTATAGGTTTGATATTGCATTTCAATATCTACCGTTCAAGATATAAAGTAAGGTTAAGAAATTCTTCCTTTAGAAATTCATCATTATAACGTAGTTTGGTTCATAAGTGTTAAAAATTTATATTCTGCACATAAAAGTATCAAAATTAATTTATTTAATTTTTGGAACGAAGTTCCCTTTCGCGCGTTACGAACAGTTACGACTGACGCTAGGAGCTAGCCAAAAAAAATTCATATCAAAAGTTGTCACGACACTATGACACGACACACGCATGTTTCTCTCTCTCACAGACCAAAAAATAAATAACTCTCTCTCCCTCTCTCTCATAGATAGATATATTACTATTAAAAAGACACTATTTTAAATTAAAAGAAAATGTACATTAAAAAGAAAATACTGTAGAAAAAATAATAATTAACTATAATAGTATTACATTTTATTTCATCCTGTTTTTATAAATTAATAAATTCATAAACATTTTAAAAATAGTTCGTAACTTGACTATTTAGGTACCTACGTCAAATTACCTTAACTGTCAGTTACTGTCAAATATTTTAATTTTAAAATTTTGTATTGAATTGTTAATTCCTGTTTTAAATTATAAAAAGTAATTCTAAAAAGATGTGTTATCTAAAGCTCTGGTATTGTATAAATGGACACTTTTGTTAAAAGAAACGAACTGTTAGGTAAGTAGAGATTTTATACAGACAATAATAAATGCTTATGTATGTATAAACACTCTGTTGTGTTTACAAATTACTAATTCCTTCACTAATTAATCGAAAGGAACTTCGTTCCATCCGGGTGTCCCTTGACACCTCACACTTTTTTTTTTTAATCTTTGAATTCTGCCCTGAGATATGAGTATTGCCAGGTGTATATAAAAAAAAAAACTCATTATAAGTATTTAAAAGCATAGATATTAATTTGCATTTACCATAATTACAATTTCATTTCAAATTTTTTTTAAAAAAAAAGGTAAAATTTATTATTATTATAGCATAATAACTTATAAAATAATTCTAAGCAAGTTATATATGTTATAATATAGTAAAATTTCGTATATTTATAGGTGTTCGATAGAGAGATTTCTACTAATACCTATATTTATTTATAATTTCTATCTATCTATCTATCTATCTTCTTATCTTACTTATAATAAATCTGTAGAGAGGTCAATTCTGTACATGAAATATATTTCCAAAATAACTATCAGGGGGTGGTTAGGGATCGATACTGATGCTAAAAATAAAATCAGTAAAATTTTTGTCTGTCTGTCTGTATAACCGTTATAGAAACAAAAACTACTTGACGGATTTTAACGAAACGTGGTACAATTATTTTTCATACTCCTGATCTGGTTATAGAATACTTTACATCACGCTACAATCAATAGGAGCAGAGCAGTGAAGGGAAATGTTGGGAAAACCACTTTTTATACAACAATCTATACGTCACGCGAACGACGTCGCGGGTACATCGATATAGAACTTAAATGTGTGGTTAGATTTTTTATTGTACGTCTGTCTGTCTATCTAAATGTTTGTGCGCGCATCACATGAAAACTACTGATCAGATTTGAATGCGGTTTTCACATATGTATTTGTCTTCTTTTAACTTAACATCTGGTGTATAAAAATTTCTCATCCACCTCTTTTACGGTGTGGGGGGAGAAATTTTTATACAACAATCTATACATCACGCGAACAACGTTATAGAACCCAACATCGATATAGAACCCAAAAATGTGGTTATTTTTTTTGTACGTCTGTCTGTCTATCTATATATCTGTGCGCGCATCACATGAAAACTACTGATCCGATTCGAATGCGGATTTCAAAGATGTATTTGTTTTCTTTTAACTTAACATCTGGTGTATAAAAATTTCTCCTCCCACCCCTTTAACGGGGTGAGGGGAGAAATTTTTATACAACAACTAGCTGACCCCGCGGACTTCGTACCGCATATAACGGATGTATTTTTTGGTTTTTTCAAATTTTTACGATTTTATTTTGGGTTCAATTTTTTTTTTTTTTGATTTTATCGTTTTTATCATATTTTTTCGTAAATTTTCAGCTGTATACTATTTTTTGATTATATTTTGTAATTTATCGATTAAATATATTAGGTAGCAACTGCGGCACTTAACGTCATATTATTTAATTTAGCAAGAATTTGTTGAAATATATGAGATATTATGCGAAATAAACCTTAAGTAAGAATTGCTCGTTTAAATATATGTGATATTAACTGCGCTACCTTACGGTGGCGCCATAGTACTTTATTAAGTCGTAATTGCTACTTTAAATAAATAAGATATTAACTGCGCCACCTCACGGTGGCATACTCAGGCTTTGAACTTCATTACTGAACCGCTAGATGGCGTTGAAGAAGCTAGTTTTTGTGATTTTTTTAATAAAAGTATCCCACGTTAATTCTAATACCTTCAAGAATATGTATACAAATTTTCATGATGATCGGTTAAGTAGTTTTCGCGTGAAAGCGTAACAAACAAACTTACATTCACATTTATAATATATAGGGATAGGGAAGGGATAGGGATAGGGAAGGGAAGGGATGCGTCATATTATTAATTTAGCAAGAATTTGTTGAAATATATGAGATATTATGCGAAATAAACCTTAAGTAAGAATTGCTCGTTTAAATATATGTGATATTAACTGCGCCACCTTACGGTGGCGCCATAGTACTTTATTAAGTCGTAATTGCTAGTTTAAATATATAAGATATTAACTGCGCCACCTCACGGTGGAATACTCAGGCTTGGAACTTCATTACTGAACCGCTAGATGGCGTTGAAGAAGCTAGTTTTTGTGATTTTTTTAATAAAAAGTATACTATGTTAATTCTAATACCTCCAAGAATATGTGTACAAATTTTCATGATGATCGGTTGAGTAGTTTTCGCGTGAAAGCGTAACAAACAAACTTACATTCACATTTATAATATAAGGGAGGATAGGGAGGATAGGGATTAACACGCCACTCGAACGACGTCGCGGGTTCACCTAGTCTTGAATATTTGTGCATTTTGAATTGAAAGTAATAGTTTTCTTTAACGCCATATAAAAAATTCACTTTAAAGATTAACTTCAAATATTACACTCGGAATAAACTATAAAGATTTTTTGATAACACTGTTGGAAAAAATTATACCGACTATATTTCCTTCTCGGTTGATTTAACCAATCTTTTGGTATTACCATGCGATACCAGTTTTGAAAAAAATAATAAAACTCCCTTGTCAGTTCTCGAGTATTAATGGTTAAGTAGACTACTTAAAGGATGAACACTTGATAATTTAATATCTTGACGTATCAGCTTGTATGCTATTCATTACAGAGAGCATCAGAGTAATTAATATTGTCACATTAACTGACCGCATAATTCAGGATCCTTTCAAAAATACCGACTCTCGGAATTTTTTCATTTCTTTTTTGGCGGTCACGGAGTTTGTAGATAGCCTATAGTTGTCAAAAAAGTTTTTTTTTACAAATTTATTTAAACATTTACACGATTCTATATGGAAAACCATCAATTTTAAACTTTTTTTAGTTCAATAAAAATTATTTTTAACAAAGTATTGTTAACCTCGTAAAAGATACTGTTTACTGTTCTTATTATATCTGTAGCCTATAGCTAATTGCTTATTCTAAATTCAAAATGCTTTTAGTATTCAGTAGGTGGTTAATGGTAGTAGTATCGCTGAAGATGTAAATATTAACAAGAATCAAAATTTTTATTAAGAAACTTAACATGAGAAAGGTGCCTAGACTTTTAACGGTAAAACAGAAGATGGATCGTAAAGACGTTTGTTCTAACACCCTAGGCTGTATCAAAAGGGACTAAAACTTCTTCTTAAAAGGATAATAACATCCGACGAAACTTGGATTTTTCAAACCAAGTGGTAATCAATGCACTGGAAGAGTTCGAACTCTCCGAGAACCTAAAAACGAGGATGATCAGTACAAATTCAAGACGATGTTGTTTGTTTTCTCAAGGGGTACCACAAGGTCAATTGTCAATCGGTACCACCAGATAGAAATTCTATAAAGATTTAAAGAAAGAAATGTCAAAAAAGTCCTGAAATGTGGAAAAAGAACTGATGGATCCTACATCGACATAACGCGCTATCTGTCAAGGACTATTTGGCCAAAAATCAGGTTACACTCCTGGAACCCATTCGCCAATCTTATCACCCTACAATTTTTACCTGTTCCCAAAATTCATTTTCTGCTTGAAGGAAACCCGCCACGAGTCTATAGTGGACGTAAAACAAATGAATGAATAAATTAAAAAATAGGTAGGTGAGATAAATTTATAGGAGTATGTTAGGTATGAGGACCCTGTTGTAGGACTTATGTCTTTTTCAGGGAGTGAAAGGAAATGTTTGGATGGTGTTAGTATAGGCCACCGGCCCCGCTCTCACAAACTTCCCCATTTGCAGCAGGTTGGATAGCTTCAACTGTTGCTCTTGTATCTTCTTGCCACCTATGGCGCTCGAACGTACCTAAAGAGGTTTCTTTTTGGTGTGAGTGCAAGTGTATGTGCAATGTGCGGTTGGGAGATTGACGCTGTTGCGTGTTTCCTTCGTCGTGGTGCCCCCACGAAGGGATCACTGAAACCTTCACCAATGGCACATTTTTTTTTTGTTTCCAGTCCTGTAGGCACCATCTATCTATAAAAAAAGGAAGGATTCATCTAGGAGGGTTTTCAGGTCTTCAGGAAGGTCCCTGTTTACTGTTTGGGGGGGTCTCAGGTTGGGAAGGGGAATCTTGTTTTTCAGTACTCTGGATCTTCTTCGGAGTCCTCCATTCCAGTGGGTATGGAGGGTCCTCTGGGCTGTGGTGTTTGTTCCCTAAAGAGTCCGAGTGACGTATCGATGTTGTAACGTCCGAAAACAAGAAGTGAGAGGCAGTATGTTTGTGTCGTTGTAGAGAGGGTGGCTTGGGTAGAGGAAGTGTAGATTTTTTACTTTACGTATGATCGCTCTGTCTGTGGCATGAATAGAGTGGAGGAGTCTCTGAGGGAGGGCAGATTATGGCACGGCTTATAATCGACCAGAGGTCTGATAAAGGTTTCTTATGTATGGAGTAGGGTTTTGGTGTCACCTAAAGGAAAAATTGGGACCGTTACTTATCAGCCTGTTGAAAAATGACCTGCAGCATTGCTTCGTACAGTGAAGGGTTCTCATGGAGATGTGTCTGGATGCTGATGGAGAGTACATTGAAGATTAAAAATGATAAATTGCAAAAAATTTCAAAATAAAGATGTTATTTCAATGGTCTCGAAACTTAATTGCCAGACCTCGTATGCTAAGGGTATTGGAACCCACCTTGTTTACAAAATAATTCGTAAATCCATTCTAAATTAAAAATGTATTTCGTATATATATTTTCACAAACTTTTAAATTACATTTAAATATTTTTTTTTCAAAATAAAGAGCTATTGTTATTGGGACTTAAAACTGGATCTAACTTCGTTCAAATTCTACTTAAAGTCCTAACTATACGAATTAAAATAGTTTATTGGTTACAGCAAGTCGTTGAAATAAATGACTAACTCATAGGACCACAAGGGTCTTCCTATCGGCCCATTTCATCAACGGTAACGTTTATTATAACACCAAGTGAACACCGAACAAGTCTGATTGAGATCTGGACGTTTCATCTCGTGTCCGCCCCTTTTATTATTATGACGTACTAATCATTTTTATCGGAACGACTGGTATCCTCCTCTTATTATGTTTATACGTATACCACTTATTATTTCAATATAACTTATTATATCCTCATTTTGAAGCTAAAATTTTGTCAGTGATATGCTTGATATAAAACAATGTAAAGTATTTTCTGTATTATTAATAAAGTCCTGGATAGGCTAGGTTTTGTTTTGCAATTTGTTCATGTACTTATATTTACCATTTTTTAATTTGTCAATCCAAACAATACAAAAACTTAACTAACCAAACTCAAAACTAAAACTAGCAACCGATTTTCATACGGCGACTCACACTCCGGAAAGCTACCGATAGAATTGCTTGTATAAATATATTAGATTAACAGTAAAAATTGATCTCAACGTTTATATAAAAATGAACAAAACTGGTAGAAAATAATGCTTCAATTGAAACCTTTATTGGTTCAAAGTGTAAATAAAATGTCTAAAGTGCTTCCGATTCTACTTCTAAACTCTTGGACAAGTATAAAACAATAATATTTATTGTTATAAAATACGTAACACTGAATTTTAAAGCGTTTTAAACTATAAGAAACCTGCACTAAATTATCCAACTAAATATTAACTGGTGATATAAAATAAATATTGTATCTAGTTGTTCCAGCAAAAAAGACCACCTACAGCTAATACGACCTCAGTAACCACTATTTGGAATTCAATTTAGTCATGCGAATAAAGCTAATTAAATTGCGCTAATCGTTTCACACAACTTTCAATGGATGTTATTTTGCTTTTTGTGTAATTTTCCTCTCTCGACATTTTATTACATTTATATAGGTAAACCCAGCTCACTGTTTCTAACTACCAACAGTTAAATAGAAAGAAAAATATAAAATGTAGACAGAAACGTACAAACATGAATTTAGTTCACTTGGAAGGATAGAAGTAAATATCGTTGCTTTTTTAAAATGGGATACTTTTAAAACAAAACCTATTTAGTGCTTAATTTTTACTGTTCTAGGGTTCCAACCAGTGGTTGTTAAACGTTAAAAATACGAGGGTTGTCTTTTTAGTTTTGCATCTAGTCGTACAGACAAAACATATATAGACTTAAAGTACTTTTTTCGCACGTCAGAAGGAACCGGTGCAGTGGTCTGTGGTCCACGCAGCCTTAGGCAGCACTTCAGCTTGGGAACGGAGTCAACCGTGTACCAGGCTGAGGTATACGTCTTACTAAAGGCTGCCGACCACTCCCGAGGCCGTGGCTGGAGAGGGGAGAGGATAACTTTCTTCTCAGACAGCCAGGCTGCACTGCTGGCCTTAAAACAATTCGGGGTTAGTTACAAGCTGACCTGGGAGTGCATACAAAACCTCAATGAACTGGCAAGACAAAACAGTGTCTTCTTGGAGTGGATACCAGGGCATAAAGGTTTTGAAGGAAATGAAACCGCGGATCTTCTGGCCAAGAAGGAAGCGGATACACGATTTACTGGTACAGAACCTGTATTGGGACTGCCTAAAGCCTGGGTAAGGACCAAAGTCAGGAACTGGATCTGGGTAGAGTCGACCAAACACTGGAGTAACACTGTAGGGCTGAGACACTCGAAGCTGATGCTCAAAGGCTACTCCAAAAAACTCACGTCTGACATACTGGATCTTGGCAGGAGTCAGATCAGAGTACTAGTGGGCCTGCTCACCAGGCATGGACCATTCAGACTACACCTTCGGAGGATGGAGATTCTGACACAGGAACCCACCTTGTGCCGACTGTGTGATATGGACGATGAGACGGCAACTCACATTCTATTCGAGTGTGAGGCCTTGGAATATAAACGGTTCCTCATCTTCGGTGACACGAATCCTGAATCCTATCACCACCTTGAGGAGCTGGTCACAGGACTTACATCTCTTATAAAGGGAACTGCCCTGTGGCAACAGTAACTCAAGGAATTTAGGACACCTGGATTCTAGCCTTCCTGAGGATCAGCGGGATGCTGATTTTCAGCTGAACAAACTAGAGTCCTGCAAGCACGGGTGCATGTAAGGACTCTTGGTGCCGAACCTGGTCACAATATTCCCACAGGAAGCAGTGCTCAAACATGGGGCTCCATAGGTGAGACCATGCCAGATTAGATTGGCATGTAGGTACTTAGATTAGATTAGATTAAAGTACTTTCTTGCTTTTCAAAATATGTCAAGATTGATACCCTTTTGCATACGTTTAAACCAATTGGTAAAACAGTTATTCTAGTCTTCAGTTGACATTTGCAAAATCGCTGTTTTAAAGGCATCGATGGCGTCTTCTAGGGACTGGAATCCCTGCTCACGCATTAAATTCTTTATCTTTGGGATTGTGGCGAAGTCGTCGGGACTATATAGTGGATGGTCTATAACAATTTGATGTTTTGAAGCTCCAAAAATTTGATTGTCTTTTGGGCAGTGTAAGCATTGGTATTGTCCTAAAGTAGAATGATTCTTACCCATCCCAAACACAGAAACCTTTTCAACGAGACATTGCTTTTGGGATAATCATCTCCAAAAATTGTAAAAAAATATTGCTCGAAAATGTTCATAATTGGCTTTACGTTTACTTTAATGGTAAGGGCATTTCCTCGCAGATTCCTATATTCTTTCTGACTCTTAGTTAACAATGAGAAATAATGAAGTTTGAGACGCGTTGCATTTCTTTTTATTTCAAATTATAGTGTGTCTAGTGATTGAATCAGGACATTATTTCAGTCTGATTTTTAAAGATGGATTTCTTCCGAAAAATACGTGCTAAAATTGTTATTTTGGGTGAAGATACATCTATGATTCGAAGAGTTATTGTAATGTGACCTTGAGAGCGGTTAC
The DNA here is from genome assembly GCA_964028335.1 of Altica lythri. Classification (NCBI taxonomy): domain Eukaryota; kingdom Metazoa; phylum Arthropoda; class Insecta; order Coleoptera; family Chrysomelidae; genus Altica; species Altica lythri. The sequence continues at coordinate 17,885,148 of OZ034801.1, read as the reverse complement.
CAAGATTTTAATGCAGAAAAGGAACATTAGAACGATTGTGATAAACAGAAAAGGTAAATGTAAAAGAAAACGCAAGACTACTGCAAAGGATGAAGCATTTTTAGTGAGAAAGACTAAATGAAATACTAGAAAAACAATTCAAGATTTTCAGAAAGATTTAGGCGCTGGTGTTATTATTGATGACTCTACGGTGGTGCAAAAAAGACTTTTGAAAAGTGGAAGTAAAGCAGTTAGACCTCAGAAAAAAATAGCTATTTACTGTTAGAATGATATGATCGACGAAAAAATATAAGAGCTGGAATTCTGAAGATTGGAGATAGGATTTGTTCTTAAATGAGAACCACTTTTTGGTACAAGGAAAACGATGATGATTTGGGGCTGCTTTTCTTATCAAGGTAACGGATAACTCGTGCCAATCGAATGCATGATGAATTCTCAAAAATACAAAGACTTGTTGGAAAGAAGATTAGAAGGAGTGCTGAAAAAAAAGATTTAAGTCAGCCTTTCCTTTTTTATTATAAGTTTCAATTCTTTTTCAAATTTTCTTAAAACTTTAGTTATTTACCTGTATCTTCCCACAAGTATCCATAAACAATTACTGATTATTCAATTTTCATTTTTAAAATGATCAAACCTAATATGTATGATTTTTTTTTGTCTTTAAAGGTTCTAATGATCTAACTAACAAATACATGTAGGCGTAGTAGATAGGATGCAAAGATGGTTATTTTCCTATTATAATTAACTTACAAAATTTCCCATTTATCATTTAAATTCGATCCAAAAAACAAAAACTAACAAAGTCCTGCGACTGAAATTGTAGTTCAGCGTGACGTCGTAGTTAACTTCTGCACAACATTAAGCATTAGAAAGCAGCCAAGTTATTGTATTAAACTCGCAGCATTATCATAAAAAATTCATCTAACTTTAAGCCATACCACAACTCAAGAAGTTAATTTTAATGAAAGACGAACAACGAACGTAGCAAACTATATCTTCTTGTTTATTACTTCTGTAAAGTTTAGAAGGTAAACTGCATTAGGGTTTTATAAAGTTAACGCATATACCAAAGAAGGGGACTACGTTCAAACTGTATTTTAACAACTAATCGTAAATCTAACACTAACAAAACTTTGTAAATGGTGTAGGTACAAACCAACTAATGTATCATTATTAATTTTAGTACAACAGACTCATTAAACTGTAATAGCCCTCTTAGATCATCGGTATAGTTATCATAAAATGTAAGCTTAATATAAAGTTAAAATGTTTAATAATGTTAAGCTTTTAAGATTGGGTTTAAAAGAAATGTTAAGATGGAAAATTTATCACAAAAATAAGCAAAAAAACATTTCTATCTCTCATTGCTCCAGTTTTAAGTAAATCAATGGGCCTCTCGTTCTTTTTCTTATTTACTGCTCTCACTTACGAGTAATCCAAGTAAAAATTTTTATTTCTCTATGAACATATACATCCGTATTTCAAGAAGAAGTATATATAATCATGCAATGCGCAAGGGAAAATCATTTTAGGTCTTAGAAATCTAAACAGATCAACGTATACGCAGAAAGTCTGACGGCTACTGAATTTTAAAGACCCTAAAGTGATATCTGGACAAGTATAAAATACCAAGTATGGATATTTTGGAGAAACATAACAGTGTCCACTTCGTTTTAGTGCAGGCCAGGACATACAAATAGAAGACAACGAGCAAGCTGATGAACTAACAAGAAAAGGATTACATACAATATGAATGAAAGCCTGGATACAACCCAGATTGGGACCACATTTCTGGTTAAGTATACAGTGGGATTTGTATTAAACACACGTGTGCCAAAAGAGCTAAGACTGTGCACACCAGCAGAAATCAGCTACGAGTCATTACAGGGATATATGCAAACCATGGAACTTGAAAGACACAATTTGTAGAGTAGAGACTTTGAATTATGACATGAACCAATGAAAAAAGGACAATAAACCTAGCTAGACTGCAGTACGACCAGTGACGATATGTTGGAGGTCTTCCTTCTTAAAAATCATTGCTCCAGTTTTAAAAAGAAAAATTAACCTAGTTAACATGTTTAAGATTTTCTTTGTGCTTAGTTGGTTCTCTTTTTTCAAATATTCCGTCTGCAAACTTTCTGGGATTTTCCTCGGTGCTCCGTCTGCCATTCCTGTTTATTGTATATTATGGTTGTGTAGTTTTGAGTATGGTTGCACGTAAAGTCTTCACAAAGATCAGTTTTATTTTTCTGTGCTCTTCTGTAATTTGCTTTACTTTGTAGTTTATTACTGGTGTTATACTTTTTATTTTCATGGTCTCTGTGACTTATTCTAAGTCTCCTTGTCTTGTGAGAGATACTTAAAATATCCTTTTTATATGTCCATACTACTTTCTTTTCCAATAATTGCTTCATGTTTTTGGAAAATATGTATTAGTTTTTGTATTGCTTAACTTTTATTATAAATTTTACGAGTAATTCATTGCATAGCTATTTCTTTCTATCTTTTCGCCACATTCACACCAGGATTATTAGGTTATCGTCTTTACCAGTTCAGTTCTATGATTTTTACCAGTGGTAAGCTTCATTATACAGCATTTAAGGTAATTTTATTGTTTAAATAATTTGTATTTTGCGGCTGCATCTATTTGTTAATTACCTAATATAGTCTTTTAGAGCCGAATAGGTTACTCAACTTCATTCTTTCTTTCCTAAGTTGCCTTTCGCCAATTACACACCAGTTTTGTGAAAAACCTTCTCGATACTAACGATAGTCTAGATTAGTTGAGAAGGTCCAAAGATTATATTATAAACGAGAATCCAAAAATAAGTTTATAACTGAAAATCCAAAGGTCACTTATATAACAGGAAATCCGAAAGATCACCTTTGCTACAATAAACCCTCCTTTGAGATCTACAATTTTCTTCTTCGATTATCAAGAACTTCTGGAATAAGGTGCATCTGGTTATTTGATACTTCAGCAGAACAACTGCTAGAACATCCTTCCTAAACCGAGGAATATTGAAAGATAAGAGTTTTTGTTTAATTTTATTCGAATTTGTTTTTTATTAGAAAATAAACCACCCGAAACTAAGGTTAGAGTTTAATTAATGTAGTTTGTACTCGGCAACCTTTTCCTTAATTTCAGAGAACTTGGAGGGCAGAAACTCGATTAAGTTTCGAACCACGATCCGGAGCTAGAGTGGACAATATTCTTTGAGTAACTTAAATTTGGTAAATTTACATTCCGTAGAGAAAGTATCGTTAGAATTTGGGGAATTTATTAAAAAAAATTCATCTTCTTTCACAAATTCAAATTTTTTCAGTTTTCATGACTTAAGTGTACAATCTTATCCACCATCTTGTATCTTGGGTTCTGTCCATTTTTTTGGTTTATATTTTACTATTTTCCATTTTTCGTGATATAATAGGTGTACACGTATATTTTCATAATACAGTTAAAAGTTACAAATTAGTTATGGAGTTGAACTGACTAGATAACTAAATTAAACATTAAAATTTTGACAAATAGTCGTCTCGAATATGTTTAGGAACAAAATCAGATACGTCAAGAGCTATTACATAATGAAGTGCTATGGAGAATAATTAATTTAATCAATCAAGTCCCTCCCGAGTTCCAGAATTTGGCATATGCGGTAAGCGATAATTAACAAAACCCGGAGATTAACATAACGCACTTCAATTACTGTTGATATATTTGGTGATACAAATTATGTTAAACTTATCATAGGAATTTCATTGGTATCTATTGATATTAATCTTTCATCGTTTCCTCTTCAGGAACAATTTGCAAAGCATAATAAATAACCGAATATCGTGCAGTGATAAAATGCTTAGTTTTGAAAGATTTATCAGCAACAAAGATTCATACAAAAATGGTGAAAGTGTTAAAGAAATCTGCTCCTTCATTTTCAATTGTGCATCAATGGGTTTTAGAGTTTAAATGTGCTCGTTCAAGCGTCAAAGATGAACCACGTAGTGGACGTACAGATGAACGACTACTCTATATTGTATAGAAGAATCAGATATGAAAAGCTGTTCGGAAAGTTAGTGCAGCATTCGCAAACAATTCAACAAAAACTGAAGTTCTTTAACTGAAACAAAAAGATTTACAGAGGAGTGAAGTTGGTTCTTCCTCCAAAACAGGTGAAGTCAGAACGATGGACAAAAAATTGTTAATTGCAACCTTTTGGACCAGTTGGATAAAAAAGTTCGTGAAAAAAAAAAGAAGAAAATCATTTTTTATCAAGACTATGCACGTGTTCACAGAAGTTTGTTGAAGTTTGCTACACGGAACGAATTACTTGAACACCCACCGTATTCACCAGATTTGGCTTTCTTCGACAATTATCTCTTTAGAAACTTGACAAAATTCATTCGTGGAAAGCTTTTTTCTTCGAATAAAGAAGCTATTGCAGCCATTGAAAAATGTTGGAATAAGTGTGTTGAAGCTGATAAACATTATATTGAATAAAAAAAAATTAATAAATTTTTATTTTTGCTTTTAAAACTTTTCAACCAACCTGTAGTTTCATCTTTAGTTCTGTCTTGTTAAGAAAGTAAACTATTTTATTATAATTATCAACGATATTAAAAATATGATTTTATAGCTCTGGTTATTGGTAATGGAGAGTAATAACAAGTTTTCGCTGAATTACCCCGAGGCTTTACAAACTAGGAAAATAATCTTGAACTTTAACAAAAGTTCCAAATTGAATTTCTCGAACCTCTGGTGGTGGACTCATGAAACCTACGACGAACAGCTAATATAATTTTTATCTCAAATGGAAAAGTTTTCGCAACGACGGTCGAAGGTAAAAGGCCCTAATTATTAATTGAACTTCTTTTTTTTTCCTGCTGAAGAATCGAGATACGCTGAGATAAAAGACATCAGCGGAGGTCCCGGAAGGTAATCTAGAATTTAAGTTAAAAAATTGTGTCAGTTATTAAATCTGATGGACTATTATTTGTTGCTTTCTAACTAAAGCAATTTTTTTGCCTTTAATAAATGTTCTTTGTTTAATCTAACAAGTATTTTGTTGATGCGGCTATTTAAGAAGTCCTGATCTAAATTTCTTCAATTTTTACCATCAAAATAAAAAAGTACTCCAGGTGGCATCACTGACATTGAAAAAGCACTCATTTCAATAAAATCTGAGGTCAGCTACTGTTGGTCCACATATGTACCTATATTGCCAATAGTTTTGCAATAAATTAATCCCTTTATTGAAACACATACGTTCCCTGATCTCTGAGTTCATTTCTACTCCCGATCCCAAAAGTATGAAATCCTAAGGAACTCCAGGACCTTCGGGCCATGCATTCTACCAACCATGTCAAAGATCTTCGAGAGGGTTTTGGACTTGCAAATACGTAGTTATGCTAAAATATAAGACATCCATACAATCAGGATTCCACCGAGATCATAGCTGTACTACTGCTCTCCTTAAAGTCACGGCAAATATTCTTGAATCTGCTAACCGTGTTAAGCTTACTGTGCTCGAATTACTCCAAAGCTTAATCATGAGTTACTTTTGGCAATTCTGCAATACTTGGGATTTAGCGCTGATGCTTGTCTTATGATGAGGAGTTATCTGGCAGGACAACAGCAATCTGTAATGGTCAATGGACAAGAATTTAGTAAACTAAATATTCGTAACAGAGTTCCATAAGGACTTCTCCTTTTCACTCTATACACTTTTCAGTTAAATACTCATGTATTCATCTTTATGCTGAAGATTCACAAATTTATTTGCCATTTTTGCCCGAGAAAATTTTAGAACCTAACAATAAACTTAATGAGGATATTAAACTATTAATTAGGTAGTGATTCTGAAAAACATTGTTTGAAGGTAAATCCAAGGAAATATCTGGTTCTCACATTCGGGTGCTTTCTTCTAGGAGACAGTATTTAAATCACCTTTACATTCTAGTAGGTAGTCACTTGCACACTACAGGTAACAAACATATCAGCCCAGAGGACTCTCCATGCCCACTAGAATGGAGGACTCCAAAAAAGATCAAGAGTTCCAAGAGTTCATCAAACTGTAGACAGGGATCTTTCTGCAGAACTTGAAGACCTCTTTGCCGACACCTCTCTCTCCTATAGGAAGATGTATTGGACATCAGGGATACACCACTAGATACAAAAAATGGGAGGCTTACGCAAGAGGAGACACGCCACATCGTTAATCTCCCAAGCCCACATTGCACCACACATCTCTTACGCTAACAATAAAAAAGATTTTTTTGGTAGTTTGTGCACGTTCCAGGAATCAAGAAAACACCGGAACAACAGAAACCAGAAAGAAAACACCAAATTATTATTGTGGGATGCGGTTTGTGGGAGCAGCGCCAACGACTGATGCTAACTCCATCAAAACCTTACCTTCCACTCCCTGAAAAAGATATAACAGGATCCTTAAACCCAATACTCCCACCAACATCACATTCCTGTTAACCAATAGAACCTTGATTATGATCTAGAAGGTACTAAAAAAGTTGAACATTCCAATAGTGCTAGGAACCTAGGGTAGGAAATGGATGTTTATTTAAAATTTTTATCACATATAAGTAAATGCATAAAAAAGGCTTTCATTAATCTTAAACTCATATACAATCCATGTCAAACTTAAAACTCTATTATGTCATAGCCTAGTTCTTTTACAATTTACATTTTACGATAAAGTGTAAAGTTCTTGTCTCTTAAAAAAAGTTCAGGTGTGATGTTCATAATATAGATTTGAGGCAAAAACAGTTAATTTCATCTCTCCATACAACATCATTATACAAAAGATCCTTGAGTTACCAAGTCTGTAACTAATATAATAGAGTTCCAGATAGTATAAGGGGTCCTACAAACTTGAACGAACCTCTTTATTATTCGAAACGTTTAACTAAACGATTAACTAAATCATCTGCTATATACACCAAAGATTAAGTAAGATTAAGTAAGCAAAATAACCAAATGCCTCACCTTTACCTTTTAAACGACCAATTTTTGTAATATAAAGTCCCTGAGTGAACTTCTGAAACCTCCAGCACTGATTTTCAAATGAAAGAGCTTTCGGGTTGTTTGTAATTAAATTGTTTAGTTAGGAATTAAGTGCGTATACACGGGTCAGGGCTTTCGGTTTGGGTTCAGTAGCGTGTCAGAATCAAGTTAAGATGTTTCAGAAGTTTTTACTTGTTTCAAGGAATCATGACGATTAAAAGAGAAAAGAAAAGAAAAGAAGTTTTCATTTGGAAACTACTTAACTAACGGTAACACCAAGAATTTTCTTTCAAAAGAGAAGGTTTTCTATATGTTAGTGTTTATTATTTTTTCTTCAATCAATACCTTTAGTTTTTGTTAGATTTTCTTTGTTGCATTGATTTTTAATTTTATCCAAAAGAATTTTATATCATTTTACAACAACTTGAACAACAGTTGCAAAAGCAATGTTGGTATTTCAAGCAAAAAATAATTATAAAGAAGGAAGTAATATATTTGAAGAATTTTTTTGTTTAACATTTTTACATGGATGTAATCCTTGCTGTGCGAATGGATAAGCGAATATTTTTCCGCAATTTTCTCATGTAAATTGCGCCAAGAATATATTCATCCCCACTCACCAATCTTCAGTTCAGTTTGTGTTCGCACGGCGAGAATTCTTTATCGCGAATCAAAAAAACGACTTCAAAGCACAAAAGTGAATCCGCAATTAGTTTAGCGTCGTTTCACTGACATTCGTATCGCAAAAGCTTTAGCTAATTAAATAAAAGAAATTATTAAAGGCATAAGAGACTTTGGTGTGCAGGTTTTTCTAAAATCGCTTGGAAATGTCTAGTTTCTCGGATCAAATTCGAGTCGCAAAATACACTATTCTCGTATGTTAGTCCGTTGCTGGGCACTTCCGTACTGTACGGGAATATTTTTTTTATAATTCACGTTCACAAAGTTTCTATTTCGACACTAAAAACAGTATCGAAATAGATTCATTGTAACACTGTTTTTGGTAACTTTTTGTTTTACACAATTGGTTGCACTGCACTGATTTTTAACGAAAGAGTTCTGAGGTAGTAAATCAAGAAGTATGTTGTAGTAAATTATTAACTACATTATCAGCGTTATTGCTAAATTCGGAATATTTTATACAAATTTGACAAACATTCTAATTTAAAATCATTAAAACTGACAAGTGTCAAAACTGTCAAGATTGCCAACATAAATAAATATTTCGAAAAACACTCATTTTACTTTTCTTTTATACTTTTAAAAGTTCATTATAAAAAATAGTATGTAACACTCGAGTTACAATGACGGTTTGTAGTACTCGTTCTTTGCGAAACTCACCGCTTCGCGGTTCGTTTCACAAACTGAACTCGTACTACGAAACCTCTGTCATTGTAACACTTGTATTACAATATACTATTCCGTACTGTACGGAAATGAAATATTGAGTTGAAATTCTAAAACAATCACATTTTTGGACAAGAGGGGCCTGATTTCTTCATCGCGATCATCAAGGCAAATTATTAGGGGCAATAAGGAAATCTGAACTCTGACCTCGATTCTATGGTACTTACAAAAACATTAGTAGAAAAAAATCTATTATACAATACTATGACTTATAATAAAATATGGTTTTAAAGCATAGCAACTAAAGAAACAATAGAAGAAGAAGCTATTGGCAATAGAGATAGACTTCTGGAGAAGGTCAGCAGAGATATCTAGAAGTTAGTGATGAATAAAAAATGAATAATACATAATTCAGGTTAAAACCAACATAGAAGAAAAGCAAATAAGCTGGTATGGTCATATTCAAACAATGCCTGAACAAACTTTGGAATCAAAACTCTCCAGCAAAGACTTAAAAGAAGAAAACCGAAAACAACCTTAACTGGAACCAGAAAGCAATAACAGAGCGACATTTAACACCAGAGGATTAAACGAATCGTAGGAGGTGGAGATCGTTTACCAGAGATCGTAGACGAATTCTGTGATATCGGATATACTTTACCAACTTCCGTCCTCGTCCAGACATGGCTGTGGTAACTTTTAGTTTAAAAAAAACGCTCAAAGAACAACGATTCGATGACAAAAATATTATTAACGATAGTGCGACAAAGACAGTCAAGGCTATTCAAAAAACTTCCAAGACTGCTTAAAAAAGTAGAAACACCGCTGGTAGTGTGTTGTTTATTTAAATGGGAACTAATTTAAAGAATGACTAAAAATAATGCATGCGTATACTTTTTGGACATACCTTGTATAACTTATAATTTAAGACAAAAACAATTTATGATTATTAAAGTTAAAACTGCAACTGATCAAAAGCGTAAACAATTTAAATTCGATGTTCCAGTCGTCTACGGTAACTGAATCGAACTTGATTAAAACACAATCAGTGTCTCAATTAACGGAATTGATCAAGAAGAAACTCTGAACCTTGGTGCCTCATCACACATACCCGACATAACTCCGGTTTATAAATATTAATTAACTTGAGGGCTTCGAGCACTTTTGATTTACAAAGTAAACATTCCGAATACTATGTGAATCATTTAATGAGACCATTTGGATGATACGATGAGATTTTTTCTCTTCGTAAATAAACTTTATCGGAAATTGATGTTGATTGTTGGGTTTATTAGAATAGCTTCGATTTATTTTTTATCATCAATAGACGTAGAAATAATTAAAAAAGGAATTTAAAGCTACTGTCAAAATCTCTCTTTAAGAAGATTATTTTTAACTTTTTTCTTCAACACATTGTCTAATGAAAATGTTAAGAACCGGTCACATTGTCTAATGAAAATGTTAAGAACCGGTGATAATATAAAATAGCCGTTTGTATAAGACGGCGGGCTATAGTTGTTCTATTGATAAAAAAAACTACACAAAAGAACATTCATTATGGTTCCATGCATATATTTTTTCACATTCGACATATGTATGGAGCTAATGTATATATTAGCAACCATTAAATGAGTGGAGACCACACAAAGAGGGAGAGTGAATTCTGAGATCGATCAGAGTAGCCACCAAAATATTTTTATTAGAAGGAAATTCTTTAAAAAAAATTATAAATACTAATAAAATAGTTAAACTTAAATAACATAAATCTTAGGCAAAATTGGTAAAATCTTATAAAACGTAAATAAACATTAAGAAAAATGAGGATAACTTGACAGGTATTTTACAATACCTAAGGTTGCAGAAGAGGGAAAGAAGATGGGACTAAAAATTAATGAAAAGAAAACAAAACTAACGAGACGCGGGAAGCAGAACAAAATAAAAAGATAGGAAATAAAAAATACGAAGAAGTACAAAAAGTAAAATATTACCAAACAGATAAAGATGATTATTTATGATACTATAATAAGACCAATAACAACGTATGCAGCAGAAACGATGCCTATGACAGAAAAAGAAGAAGGAAAATCAAGGATAAATAAACGAAAAATAATAAGAACAATACAGTATAGATGAAGAACGAATAAAGAAATTTTAGAATAATTAAATGGACAAGATATAGTCAAGAAAATAAAAGTACAAAAAATCAAATAACTGGGTCATATATGGAGACAAGGACCAGAATCAGTATCAAAAGCTATGGTATTATGGAAACCAGGAGAAAAAAGGAGACGTGGTCGACCCAGATCGAAATGGTTAACCGAAGTAGAGGAGGACCTTGGTGAAATCTTATAAAACGTAAATAAATATTAAGAAAAAATGAGGATGATTTGACAGGTATTTTCCAATTCCTAAGGTTGCAGAAGAGGAAAAGCATATGGGACTAAAATTAATAAAACGAATACAAAACTAATGAGACTCGGTAAATCATAACAAAATAGGAAGATAAGGATAGGAAATAAAAAATACGAAGAAGTACAAAATTTTAAATATTTGGGCATTATGATAAACAATGGAAGGGAAAGAAAAACGAAGATCAAAGAAAGAATAATTGCAACAAACCGAGTATACCAAGCAAATAGAAAACTACTTTAAAGTAAAATATTGATCAAACAGACAAAAATGAATATTTAAAAAACAATAATTTAAGACCAACAACAATGTGAGCAGCAGAAACGATGATTATGACAAAAAACGAAGAAGAGAAATTAAGGATAAATGAACGAAAAATAATAAGAACAATAGTGGGTTCAGCGAGAATCGAAGAACAGGAGTATAGAAAGAGAACAAATCAAGGAATTTTAGAAGACTTAAATGGACAAGATATAGTAAAGAGAATAAAAGTACAAATAATTAAATAACTGGTTAATATAAGGAGACAAGGACCAGAATCAGTATCAAAAGCTATGGTATTGAAACACGTATGGGGGCTTTTTACACAATTTATTTACAAAATTGTTAAGATACACTGAACTCTGCTGGATAACGTCTAACTACTTGACAATACAATGAACTCTTCTGAACACTTGACTCGAACTCACGTTAACTGTCCGTGCATCCCCTTATATACAACATTATTTAATCTAGTTAGTGTGTTTAGAAGTTTCTAGAATTTTCTAGAAACATTATTTAAAATGGTCAGTTGATTTTTTTACAAACTTCTAAAAATCAACTGTCAACAACAATCTTTCAAACTAAGGTCCCTTCCGTTACGGTTATCCCGTTACACTGCCCCCTCCTTAGATTCATTCCTCCTGGAATGTTATTTCCTACATCGGAATCCCGCACACTCCCTGAGCCAGCCAAACCATCTTCTTGGAGTTGCTGCGCATCTCCACTGTGGTTTCCCTGGTAAGGCGCCAAACGATCGTGATGGACCACGACGGGTTTCCCTCTGGGAATTTTCACGATCCGATAAATGACATCGTTAATCTTCTTCTTGATGGTGTAAGGAACTTCCCAGTTCTTTTGTAATTTGGGACAAATACCTCGACGCCGTCGGGGGTTATAGAGCCAGACTAAATCTCCAACTTGGTAACTCTTTTCCATTGTCCGTGTGTCATAGTACCTCTTCATCCGATCACTAGATAATTGTAGTTTTCCACGCACCAGGTTGTGTATATTCTCCATTCGATTCTGAAGGTCGGCGACATATTGTTCACGTGCCATTTCTTCACCAGGTTTACAACCAAACACCAAGTCACATGGTAGCCTCATTTCTCTACCGAACAGGACCTTCGCAGGCGTTTGGCCAGTTGATTCGTTGATGGCCGATCGAATTGCCATTAGAAATAGTGGAATATGTCGATCCCAATCCCTCTGACAATCTGACACCACTCTTGACAGATAGTTGGTTATAGTCCGGTTCATTCGTTCCACCATTCCATCAGACTGAGGATGCATCGCTGTGGTTCTCGTTTTGCGGATACCTAATCTTTGGCAAACTTCTTGAAACAGCTTGCTCTCAAAATTTCTCCCTTGGTCTGAGTGTAATTCTAGTGGTACCCCAAATCGGCTTACGAATTCTTCAACCAATATATCTGCTAAAGTGGTGGCTTCCTGATTGGGAACTGCATATGCTTCAACCCATTTAGTGAAGTAGTCCATTACAACAAAGATGTACTTGTTTCCTACATCGGTCTGTGGAAGTGGCCCCAATACATCTACTGCGATTCTTTCAAAAGGACTTCCAACCAGGTATTGCTGCATTTTCGCCTTCGGTTTTCGGTGCGGACCGTTACTGGCAGCACACGTAGTGCATTTACGACACCAATCTTTAACATCATTAGTGCAATTTACCCAGTAAAATCTATCTCGGATCTTTTGCAGCGTTTTTGTGATACCCAGATGTCCTCCAGAACTATCATTATGCATCTGCTTTAAAATTTCTGGTACAGCATTTCTTGGGACCACTATTTGTTTCCTTGTTTCTGTTCCCTCGGAGTTTTCTACCAGTCTTTTAACGATCCCACCGTCCAAAATTAAAGAGTTCCATTGGGACCAGTATGCTTTTAAAGCAGGAGAGGATGAGGATATCTCTCTCCACAACGGACGACGGTTCATTCTCTTCCACTTCCGAATCTTTCTCAGAACGGGATCGTTTTCTTGTTGCTCCTCCAGCATAGAGCTCTCGTCTTCTGGCACAACCTTAACTAAGGCGACTTTTTCTTCGTTCTGCTCCACTCGGGTACAATGGGGGCAAGTATTTCTTATGTGGCCTAGCTCTCCGCAATTCCAGCACCTCACTGGGCGCTTTCCTTTTGAAGAAAACTTCTTTAACCTCTCCACTACCGCTTCGACGTTGCTGACGGCATAAACGGCATGGTCGAAGTTACCAGTGTCTTCCATCAGTCGAGCAGCTCCATGTGTGGCCTCCGTCGCCGCATCGAACTCCAGGGCAATGGTCAAGGCGTTTACAAGAGATCTCGGTCTCGCCAACCGTACAGCCCGTTGCAACTCGGCGTCTCGAAGACCATCGGTAAAGGTTTGGATCGCCAGGCACTCCAGAAAATCTTCTGCTGCATTTGGATACGCAAACCGTACCATTTTTTCCACTTCTGCCTTGAACTCCTGGATAGTTTCTCCATTTTTCTGCTTCCGACTTTTCAACTGCACTCGGTATACTGGTTGTAGATGACTTTGACCATAACGCATCTCTAGACGATTCACCAATAGCTTAAAATTGTCAACCTCATCCGGTGTCAATACATGCAGGACGTCTAAAGCCTCGCCTCGCAGAGCCATGGTTAGGAACAATGCCTTCTCCTGGGGTGACCATCCATTCGCTCTGGCCACTGCGTCAAATTGTTTTAGGTAATTTGACCAGAAAGCCTTCCCGTCGAAGGTCGGGGGTTTTATCGTCATTCGTACCTGGGCCGCCTCTCCGTTTCCTCGTCGTTCGACGTCTACGTGGCCGGTTTCCCTCCTTTCTGCATTTCCGTCGCCGTGGTGGATGATTTGGTTTCGGCGACAAGCTTCCAGTTCTTGTTGAAGCTTTCTTATTTCGGACTGCACTTGCTGGTTGATCTGGTTTTGCTCGTCTCGCAAGTTGGACACTTGCTGATTTTGTTCGTCTCGCAAGCTGGACACTTGCTGATTTTGTTCTTCACGAAGATGTGATATTTGCTGGGAGAACGAACTGGATAACTCATCTGATATGGTAAACATCCGTTGTGATAGCTCTTCTTGCTGACTCTTTATCTGACTGGATAGCTCCTCTTGCTGGCTCGTCATTCGTCCTGATAGCTCCTCTTTCAGCTGGGACATATCTTCGCGCTGGCTCTTCATCTGACTGGATAGCTCCTCTTTCAGCTGGGACATATCTTCGCGCTGGCTGCTTATCTGACTGGACAACTGGGACAGTTGTTGAGCTTGTTCTTCTTGCAGCCGGGAAAGTTGTTGAGTTTGTTCTTCTTGTAGCCGGGAAATTGCTTTTTGAACTGGGTCTTCAAACTCAACAGCGTCAGGGTCCAAATTATTATTTACGTAGTATTCACGGAGCCTTCTCAACAATACGGATTTGCTCCCAGTAGTTTCCAATTCTAATTCCTCGAGCTCTCTTCTGAGCTCAGCCACCAATAAATCAGTTATCTTTTTTCCAGGCATTCTTGTATCTTCACCCCACACCTGACACCAATTTGAAACACGTATGGGGGCTTTTTACACAATTTATTTACAAAATTGTTAAGATACACTGAACTCTGCTGGATAACGTCTAACTACTTGACAATACAATGAACTCTTCTGAACACTTGACTCGAACTCACGTTAACTGTCCGTGCATCCCCTTATATACAACATTATTTAATCTAGTTAGTGTGTTTAGAAGTTTCTAGAATTTTCTAGAAACATTATTTAAAATGGTCAGTTAATTTTTTTACAAACTTCTAAAAATCAACTGTCAACAACAATCTTTCAAACTAAGGTCCCTTCCGTTACGGTTATCCCGTTACAGTATTATGAAAACCAGGAGGAAAAAGGAGACGTGGTCGACCCAGATCGAAATGGTTAACCGAAGTAGAGGAGGACCTTGGTAAAATCTTATAAAACGTAAATAAATATTAAGAAAAAATGAGGATGATTTGACAGGTATTTTCCAATTCCTAAGGTTGCAGAAGAGGAAAAGCATATGGGACTAAAATTAATAAAACGAATACAAAACTAATGAGACTCGGTAAAGCATAACAAAAATTATAGTTACAAAATGTTTAATTTAGAAATGTGAAATCTGACAACGTTGTTTATAACTTATTATGATATCTGTCAAAAACGGTTATGTATTATGTTAATAATATAAATTTAATTTAAAAAGTGATACATATTTATAAAATCATTACAAAAACCTCTTTCAATTAATCTAATGCAAAATATATAATTTTATGTTTGCTGTCACAAACTAGGATTCATTTAAAAGAAATAGCAAAATGGTAGGCACTTACCTTAAGATCTGAGCCTCTTTCGCTGCTGTTGCTTTATTTCTTTAACATACCATAACATTTAATGATGTTTTTATGTATTTCTATACTGATTTTTTTGGCATTGCTTATTGAATATTTCTATCTTTAAAAATTTTAACCTTTGATAATATGAGCTGTCAATATTTCGACAGTAGGACAGGACGTTTTTAGTTTAGGTACCAACCCAACAAAATGAAGTGCCAATCCAAGAAATAAAATGCATAGTCTACTGAGATTGGAATAAGAAGTGAATGGATAAAGGCGGCAACATACTATCAAAACGTGACACGACGCCACGCCACCCGACGCATGTTAGTACCTCTCAATTCCATATATTTAATACAGTTAAGGCGGAAACATACTATTAAAACGTGACACGACGCCACGCATGTTAGTCCATATATTTATATTGCGGCGTGTGGTCACATAGCGTGTTGTATATGTGCTTCTAACTGTATTAAATATATGGAATTGAGAGGTACTAACATGCGTCGGGTGGCGTGGCGTCGTGTCACGTTTTGATAGTATGTTGCCGCCTTTAGAAGCACATAGACAACATGCTATGTGACCACACGCCGCAACATAAATATATGGACTAACATGCGTGGCGTCGTGTCACGTTTTGATAGTATGTTTCCGCCTTTATAGGTATCTTCTCTGTGAAAAAAAATTCGAAAAGAGGTTAACCTTAAAGGCCATCCTTGCAACTTCCCGCTAGTTTTAACCGCAAAGCTATAGTAAGGTGACGTATTTAGACGTTTTTGACTCTTTTTGAAATGTTTAAAAAGCCATAATTTTTTAACGCCTTATTCGATTTTGATGTTCAAGATGGCATTCGACGCAGTTTTTTGAGACCTAGAAACGTTACCGAGAGTGCAAAATCGGTTAGTCAAAAAATTGAAAAAAAAAACACTTTTTTTGAAATTTTTCGACAACGATATCTCACGAACGAATCAACCGATTTTAATTTGCAAAACGGCATTCGACGTGGTTTTTTAAGCTTGAGAGCTGATTAGGTTATGAAATTGATCGATGCAATAGCCAAAAAGATATGCCCATTCAAATTTCTCGAAATCTACCGGCTCGAATCGGTTAAAGCTTATAGGGAATTTAAGTTAGATGGAACTCTTTGGAATGCTTTTTATTTCATTCCGATCGGTCAAACTGTTCAAAAGTTATAAGAGGTTTACACACACACACACACACACACACACACACACACACACACACACACACACACACACACACACACACACACACACACACACACACACACACACACACACACACACACACACACACACACACACACACACACACACACACACACACACACACACACACACACACACACACACACACACACACACACACACACACACACACACACACACACACACACACACACACACACACACACACACACACACACACACACACACACACACACACACACACACACACACACACACACACACACACACACACACACACACACACACACACACACACACACACACACACACACACACACACACACACACACACACACACACACACACACACACACACACACACACACACACACACACACACACACACACACACACACACACACACACACACACACACACACACACACACACACACACACACACACACACACACACACACACACACACACACACACACACACACACACACACACACACACACACACACACACACACACACACACACACACACACACACACACACACACACACACACACACACACACACACACACACACACACACACACACACACACACACACACACACACACACACACACACACACACACACACACACACACACACACACACACACACACACACACACACACACACACACACACACACACACACACACACACACACACACACACACACACACACACACACACACACACACACACACACACACACACACACACACACACACACACACACACACACACACACACACACACACACACACACACACACACACACACACACACACACACACACACACACACACACACACACACACACACACACACACACACACACACACACACACACACACACACACACACACACACACACACACACACACACACACACACACACACACACACACACACACACACACACACACACACACACACACACACACACACACACACACACACACACACACACACACACACACACACACACACACACACACACACACACACACACACACACACACACACACACACACATTCATATTGTTTCTATTCCATTTTTGTTAATATACTATGTATATTCTTCTCGTTTTTTAAGCTACCTCATTAAAGAAGATACTCCCAACGACCTACCAACCTTGGTTTTGGTTGTAGTTGTGGTTGTGGTTGTGGTTGTGGTTGTTGTTGTGGTTGTGGTTATGGTTGTGGTGGTGGTTGTGGTGGTGGTTGTGATTGTGGTTGTGGTTGTGGTTGTGGTTGTGATTGTGATTGTGATTGTGATTGTGGTTGTGGTTGTGATTTTGGTTGTGATTGTGGTTGTGGTTGCATTTGGGCACTGTAAAATGAATATGGTAGCTTGATATACTTATGAAGATCAGTGGATTAGGTGTCATTAATTTATTAATTTTTCGTACTAACATAGACTATATTTATAATCAAAGACAGATTTTATAAAAAACAACTTTATTTAGAATAAAGTGCATCAAAATATTAAGCTGTATAACTAGAATTTTTCAAGTCATAACCGTTATAAAAAAACCTACAAGATGTGGTAAATTAAATTCTACGTAATGATTATTTACCCTTCACTTTCTTGGCTGCTAAGAAAGTAGATTCACCAATTATCATTTTTAATTAACTTAGAAGAAAAGAGATAATACAAGACTTAACAAATAATAAAAAACAAATAAGTAACATAAATAAGATCACATCAAAACACAATAAATTATTTGTTTAATAAACATCGTATTTCTGTAAAAGTCTTTCCTTTAGTTTCTGGTACCATAATATATATAAAAATAAATCCAACTAAACAAAACATACTAAAACTAAACATACATAAATATACACCTAAATACTCCGCAGCTAAATTGTAACTAAAGCTAGTTATTAATAAAAATACAAAACCTATTAAACTAACACTACTCATTCCTAATGATCTAAATTCATTTGGAAACAATTCTGTCATTACTACACTAGGAACACCGCCTAACCCAAATGTAAAAGTTCCTAAAAATACTAAAATAGACACAATTGGAATATATTTTAAATTATCAGGAATATCATTGTGATGTGTTTTAAAATAAAAAAATAAACCTAAACTAAGCATTGCCAAAGAGCAAACTAAAGTTGCAAATAACAACAATACACGTCTCCCTAATTTATCAATACTTATTAATGCTAATTCTTGAGCTTTGGGAACGTAAAAATAAACAATTCAAAAAAACTCGATTGTCTTTTGAGCAGTGTGAGCACTTGCATTGTCTTAATGTAGGATGATTCACCGTTGTATGATGCTTTGTCGGAATTTCGCGATAACTTCTGGTAAAAAAAACGTATATATACCAATCGGAAGTAACCCTTCTTCGATCTTCTACAGCCATTGTTGCCACATGACCATATTTTGACAAAACAGTTGCGATCATTTTCTTTGACACACTTTAACAACGGAGCTCTTTTGTTAGTTATTCCTCATCGTGAAGCACACAGCGGATTGGCATTTATTTTCCGGTTTGTAGGAGTAACTCCAAGATTCATTGCCACGAACAATACTATACACGTTTTTTGAGCTTTCTTTGTTGAACCGTTTCAAATGTTTTTTGACTCAAATTGAACCGAACCGCCTTTTGCGCTTCTGTGGGCAAAAGAGGGATCCAACGAGAAACCAACTACGAAACACCCCGTTCTGCGGGTAGGTTCTTTTGAATCGAGGTCTTTAAACTTCTCAAAAATGCCTCTATCTTCTGGCATGTCAGACTGCAATCATCCTTAATTAGCTGGCAAACCGCATCAAAATTTTCTCTGTAACTGCTGTTTGATAGCATCTCAAACTCTTTCTGCAGTTTCCCAAAGCCACCTTTCTCTTCTTTGGAGGCTTCGGACTTCCCTTCTCCAGGCGCTTCCTTTTTTTACTATTTTTCTCTTCCCAGACAGAGTCCTTGCCTGAGGTCCTATCAGAGGAAGAGACAATCTCCACACGTGGAGGTGTCCGTTGGGTCTCCCCTGACTTTTCTTGGCCAGACTGCCCTTTATGGGTATCCTTGGAGTTTTAATGGACCGATTGGAATTGTCCATCTCACTCCACATCGCCCAACAATCCTAAAAATCCGCAGCCTGATCCGCCAACTCACAGCTAGTTTGAAAGTTAACCTGTTGGCTCGCCGTCGCGTTCATCTCTCGTTTACTCTTGTTCGTTTAAATAGTCTTGTCCGTTTCCATAACCGTGTCCTTTTTGCTTTCTTCTTCTTCTTATCATTGATTTCTTCCCTATGTAAAATCCCAAGAGTAGGGACGAAATACACTAAATTCGACGGCAGTTCGCCTTTACTGCCGACATTACAAGTTTCCCAAGGGCATCGCTCACGGTCAACTCCGTATGACTATGCAGACCTAGACACGGTAGCTCATCACACCGTATCTTACGGATTTTTCTTCTGGGGTGTAGGCCGTGTAGGGGTGTTTCGAAATAGAGGTCTAGAGGGTGTTTGGTATAGGGTTGTGAAGGGTGTTTGGAATCAGAGTATGAAGGGCGTTCGGGATAGACGTGTCGATGGTGTTTGGGACAGGGGTGTGGGGTGTGATTGGGCCGCGAGGACTACCTTAGGCACGGCTCGATGGAGCAATTAACGCTGTAACACCGCTCATGCTAGATCGCCAGCCCTATAGTAGTCCTCATCCCTGGGACCGCACTCACTTAACCATATTATTATTATTAGCTACTCAGGTCTCAGGTGGAGCGACGACCGTCCCGAGGGGTCCTCGGTTGCCATGAGGATGCGGTGTGGTGCTTCTTGGCCCGCGAGCAGTGTCCAAGCGAGCAGGAAAAATGTACTGGAGGGCACCGCGTCCGAGAGCTCCCCAACCAACAAAGTTTTTCACCACCCACAGGGAAGAACCTGGATTTGTCGTTGAGGTGTCAGCCGAAGACTGGATTAACGGTTTAACCAATAATTGGTTTGAACGTATGCAAAAGTGTATCGATCTTAGTGGGAAAGCATTAACTACCCAAAAAGCCTCATACGGGAAATTTATTTCTGAGTAAAACAACTAAGCTAATATATTCTTGAATAGAAAATTTATAAATAATAATATTTACCTGTCATTATAGAAAAATACAAACACCAATTTTTAATGTGAAAACTCATTTTATGTCTTTAATAATCACTGTTCACTTATATCTTACCTATAATAGGTTTTAAACAAAACAACAAATATTTTTTATACATTTTCGACATAACGAAGATTTATTACTGATTTGACCTTCCACAAAAACAAAAAGTTGGTGTTGTTGTACTGTATGAATATTACATTTATTAATTGTTATCTAGTTAATGAGAGGTTATTACCTCAGATTTCTATCCTAATGCATCGATTTTGATGAAAATTTGGTAATAGGCTACTATCTTTTAATTAAAAGTCCCTATGTCGATATATGCTTATCATTTTTAGGGGTGAAAACTGTACCTTTATAGCCAAAATTGAATAAAAAATGTTTTAACCTAAATCAAAGTTAAATAAAGGTCTTCTCATACTTTAAGACATTTTTGTTGGTTGGTTGAATAATTTCACTCTTATAAATGGTTCGATGTTGTCCGGTGGGTTAAGTGTTCAAGTTCGAAGAGAATATTTTTGCAAAAAGTTTCGTGGTGAACATTAAAGTCCCCAAGCACAATTAGCAGAAGGGTACTCACTATTTAGGTAGGTAGTCGATCTTTTGTGATAAATAGTCTAGTACCTAGTTCGTTGCAAATACAGTCTAATGGTCGATAAATAAAACATATAAATTTGCTAGAGACTTTTAGTGTTAATTTTAGCCAAAGGATGTTGTCTTTGTTGTTTTCTTGGGCAGGTAATCTAGAGCAGGAAAGTATGCTTCTTACGTAAACACATACTCCATGGTGCCGTTTGAAGTTGAGGTCGATGTTAGTGAATGTTAATATGCAGTGTGTTTTGGGTTTAGGCTCCTGGGTAAAAGTGGCTGAACTAGAGGTTGGTCCATAGTCGACTGATCGATGGCTATGTTATTTCCATCATGACTTCCCCGAGATTGTTCACTCCGGAAATAGGAATGGGAAACTATTTTACTTCCGGAACATTTAACCTCTGGAGAACCCATCATGGTATATTCTAGAAAAGGGTTTAAGAGAAAAAAGGGGATTGGAGGGAAACGGCAAGGTGAGAAGGGAATAGAAAGAACCGACTTACAATTCAAATGGGGAAACATGTGTAGAACATTTCACCTCATCTTAACGAGTTGCAGGGTGGTACCTACCTCCTCGGGCGATGGAAAGTTCCATCTACCACCTACCAATGATATCTAACATATTTAATCGATAAATTATAAACTACAACGAAAAAAATAGTATAAACCTAATAAATATCGATAAAATATCAAAAAACGATAAAACAAAAAAGAGTGTGCGTGTAACCTTTACGCGCGATTGAAGTAAAACTTGTTGACGTACGTATCGGAAAATAAATATTTAATTACAATTCAATCATATTTATTGTCTATATACTTTACAAAAAATGAGATGTTATATTTATATTATTCATTAGAAATAGGAATTTGAAAGTTATTATTTTTTATATATGAAATAATAGGTTTATGATAACTAAAATGTGAAACATAGATTTTACTCTTTAAATACCATTAATGTATTTGAAACCGTTTGAAAATTTCATAAATAAATTTCGAAAATTTAAGCCCCTCCCATAGCTGAAATTACACAGTTACTTCCATCAGAATCTTCCGTTAGAATCTAACGTTAGAGTTACCCCTAGTCGCGCCTAAAGAAGTTTTGCTTCAATAATAGGTAAACAATATTAAAAATATACACACATTATGTTTAGAATGTGTGATTTTGTAGCTGTATCTACCTTATTGTAATACAACACAAGAGCCTTCGATAGTTAGATAACCATTTCATTTTGTAGCATTTTATAGCATATTCCATAAAATTTAAAATCCTGAGTTGAGTTTGTTTTCTTCACGTCTACGAAGGATCTGTTATTGCTGGTAAAAGATCAGCCATCCTGACTAGTGGTTTTATGGCTACCTAACCAAACCTAAAATAAGTATAAGAAAGTGTTAAAACATTTCGAATATTATTATTTTATGAACAAAAACGTGCAACATACTTCTTTACTTAACGTAAAGCTTCCGTATAAACAATTATTTACTATCATAATCTGTATGTATGTAAATAAACTTACTTAATCAAATCATAATGAATGTCGCTGTCTCGTCTTTTCTTCATTTTCATTTTTCTTCAAATCTTTCTGGCGCTTATAATATGTCCTTTGACGTTCACAATTTCTTTTTCTTTTTAGCTTTTTAAGTCTATAAAACGAAAATAGCTAGGTATAAATAATAGGTATAAATAATTAGGTATAAATAGTGTAATTACACACCAAAAATAAAATGTATGCATATAGAGTAGGTACTCACTATTTTCATTCAATATTTTTCATCACTTTCTTTATTAATAAATCCACTTTGTTTATTCATATTTAATACAAACACTTTATACACAAATTTAAACTATTTACCAGCAATGTATTTTGGTTGACAAGATGACAAGCTGTCAATTCATTTAATTACAGATTTAATTTTATTTAATATAGTAGGCAGAATCGCATGAGCGCCGCCAGGATTATTTTCAGGGAGGTGCATCTGCATCTACACACTATTATGATCTAATATATATAGAATGTAGAATGATTTGGACAGCAACCGCGACGCCTTTAGTTTTTATTCAAACAATAATTTAATAAAAAAATTAAAAAAATATATAGTTTACTGGTAAATTCAGGTATTTTCTTTCATAGCAGGGGGGTGCAAGCGCACCCTCTTGCACCCTGCTGCCGGCGCCCATGCAGAATCGTGTTAGGTATTTTGAATCAGGTTTTGTTTCCGGTACGCGGTACATTAGAATGACGGAAGATAAGGATAGGAAATAAAAAATACGAAGAAGTACAAAATTTTAAATATTTGGGCATTATGATAAACAATGGAAGGGAAAGAAAAACGGAGATCAAAGAAAGAATAATTGCAACAAACCGAGTATACCAAGCAAATAGAAAACTACTTTAAAGTAAAATATTGATCAAACAGACAAAAATGAATATTTAAAAAACAATAATAAGACCAATAACAATGTGAGCAGCAGAAACGATGATTATGACAAAAAACGAAGAAGAGAAATTAAGGATAAATGAACGAAGAATAATAAGAACAATACTGGGTTCAGTGAGAATCGAAGAACAGGAGTATAGAAAGAGAACGAATCAAGGAATTTTAGAAGACTTAAATGGACAAGATATAGTAAAGAGAATAAAAGTACAAATAATCAAATAACTGGTTAATATAAGGAGACAAGGACCAGAATCAGTATCAAAAGCTATAGTATTATGGAAACCAGGAGGAAAAAGGAGACGTGGTGGACCCAGATCGAAATGGTTAACTGAAATAGAGGAGGACCTAAGCAGGGCAGGAATTACAAAATGGAAAGAGAAGACAAAAGACCGGAACAAATGAACACATATGAGCAAACAAATACAATGATGATGGATACTGATCCACCCCGTAAAATGGATCTCGAAAGCGAAAGAGGCGAAACCCCACCTAAGGTTGCAGTTATCTGAATGGTTTATTTTGTAGTTCAGTAAATTAACAATGTTAACAACGTCTATGCTAAATTTTAAATATAACTTAAGTTTTTTATAAGTGAAAGCGCAATCTCTGTAAGACTTTATTTTCCAGCAAGACAGTGCTGCCTACCATACTTTAAAAAAGATTTAGATACTCAAACTATTTTCACTTACCGATTACTTATCCATATTCAAAAATGACACATTATTATCACATTTCTTAAAAAAGTTCAGTTTATATAACATTATTTTTGATAAAAAAAATTGAGTACAAATAAGCGCGTTTGACAGTTAATTTATCGCAATAAAGTAATGACATTAACGAGTTACTGATAAGAAGAAGAAATGAGCCTACTAGAAAAAAAAATGTTTTGACATGAACTAAAAACTGTATATTTTCTTATTATATACCAAATTTTATTTTTATAAAGAAACTTTACAATCCGTTTTGGTGTAATTTCCATATTTCCTACCCTTTATAACTAACTCAAAGCTCTTCCCAGTTTTCACTGCATATCAATCTTTCCGAGTTAGTGGTAATTTCAAATTCCCTTTCCTTCGAACTTAAACGCCTAAATCAACATTGAATAACAATATTTTGACAAAAGTGAATTATCTAATTTGTAATTATTCCAGCGCTGGAATGTGAACGCGTGACTCCGTTCCGAATTCTCCGGGTGTCAGAATTACTAATTCCACATGGCACGACGTGGTGGCACTGTTGGGCTTTAGAAGACGATAACGTACGTTCTCTGAGGTCTTGAAATATACACAGTGGCTAAAATTAAACCCTTGACTGAAGTCCTCTTTACGTTTTGGTATAACACCAATATCTTCTACAATATTCTACATTCTAATATTAAGAAACGTAGTGGACTTGAATAAGTAAGTATATTAAACATATACCTGTAGTTATTATGTAAAATGTTAAATAAGGTATAAATAAATTTTGGCCACAATGTATTCGAAATTTTCTAAGAATGTAGCCAGAAGAACAGCACTGAAGGAAACGGTAACAGCTAGTTAGTTAAGGGTTGATGTAATTTGGCCTAATCTGATTGGCGAACGTAGATTCGATTATGATAATACTGCCGTAGTCTCTGTTCCTGTGGGACCCCGAGAATTTTACTTCTTGAAAGATATTGTCTTGTCTCGTCTCGTCAAAGGATCCACACGCGTCGAATCTTGTGGTGAATTTATAACATGATAAACCTGTACTTTCGGGTATATGCGAGGCTTAATTACATTGCTAACTTAAATTCAATTAGATTGCAACCATGTAAATACAATGTTGTCTGGAGAAGATCGAGTCTAAAGAAATATATATATTTTTGAAAAATTGATGATAATATTAACCAGATCGTGAAATTAGTTCATTGAAAATGGAATTGTAAAATTAGATGAAGAAGAAGATATATATCACCAAAGAACAATGAAATCGTTTAAAATAGATAAGAATAAAAAGATGAATTTTAAGGTAAAAAAAGTAATATTCCGTTAGAAGTGCGAAGAAATAGCACAGTGACGGTACGGCAGTTAATTAATCATCTCCGTGAAGGTCATAATGTGATTTATCCAGACATACTATCTACAAAAGGTTAAGAAAATGTAATATTACCTTGGAGGTAAAGAATAACTTATTATAGACTCTGTAATACTTACTAAAACAGGCACAGAAATAAGAGAGCATACCTCCAAATTGAGACTCAAAGGATGTGGAACAGGAAGACCTCTATAGTCCCTGTTGTAATTGGAGCCAATGGACTGTTATCAAAGAAAACAACTGAAGCCATCTAAAAACTACCCGGTGGCATTTGATTTCCCTCCAGAAGACTGTCATACTGAGCACCATCCCCATCATTCGCAAGCTGCTATAGGAAGCGAAGGATCACCCCAGGTGACCCCACCCCAAAACCCAAACATCGACCAACAATTTTTTCTAGATACGGAGCACATCACCCGTTGCCTCCTTCACCAATAACCTCCCCCCATCCTGAGAACATCCCATTTCAAACCCCATTCACTGAGGAAGACATCCTCACTGAATCTCAAAAAGGCAAAAATTTAGCCCCTGGTCCAGATTCCCTAAAACAACTTCCCTCTTCGATTATGCCTTCTCTTACTCTTCTCTTCAACTCTTGTCTCGGCAAATCTTATTTCCCCACCATTATGAAATCCTTAAACTCCATCTTGATTCCTAAATGGAAGGGCTCCACGACGGAGGAGACACGCCACAGCGTCAATCCCCCACTACTACAACACAACACCTACACTTACACCAAAGAAAGAAGACTGTTTAGGTACGTTCAACCGCCAAGGATGGAGAGAAGACACAAGAACAATCCGACCTGCTGCAAATGAGAAAATTTGTGAGAGCGGGGCCGACGACAGATACTTACACCATCCAAACACTCCTATCCATTACCTGAAAAGGATATAAGTCAATCAATCAATCAATCAATCAATCAATCATGGATGGCTATTTTTACTGTATTCTTCATTTTTTATCGTATAATAATTGATCTGATTATTTATTTTTAGTACTTGTAGTATATTAGTACTTGTAGTATTACTAAATAGAACGTAATTTCTTTATGAATTGAATAAATCCAATTGAATTTGTCGCCACCTGGTATAGATCAATTTGAAGAACGTCGTCAACTCATTATAAATCTTGAACAAAAGAGCTTTCGTATACTTTGCCTTTTCTCTTTGTCCACATACCGATGTACATCAACCGCTTTGCCGGAGAGTTAATCCTCTTAACATTTATTTTTGTACTTTGTTTCAATGAACCTTTGAATAAATTAAAACAAAACAGCAATTGGCACGATTCTCATACATTCATGTGGAGGGACCGAAAATAAACCGTGGCACTCGATTAAAGAACATCTTGTACATGCTCCGAATTATGCAAATGCCTACTCTGTTTTCATTCTCATTGGCACAGAAGGAAGAGGACAATTTCCCGTGTCTAAAATGTATTTCGCAAGTTGTTTCGTAGCTAATTTAAGACAGAAACAACTTATATACCGTATATACGAAAGAAATACCAAAGAGACATATAGTTTACTTACCTACTCTATATTCTCTATGATGAAGATGTAGCTTAAAATTGAGTTTTGTTTCATGCGCTTTATATACTCGTACATATTATACAAGTTCCTTGTAAGAAAATATATATTACAAAATTGTACAGAACAAGAAATTACTATGCAACGAAGATATGAATTACTGGAGTTCATATAGAAATATGTTTAATAATAAATAAATATTCAAAATTGGGTCAGACTAGAATAAAAAAAGTTTCTTAATACGTAATTTTGTACGAAGGATAACACTGATGACAACGTTAACAGATTGCGTTCAAATGATGTTGATAAAGGATGTTTTTAGGTAATATTAATAGATAATAAAGTAGAATTTATTAATCTATAAGTACATATAATAGATATGTATCGGGGTTATAACTGTACATTAAAAAATCGTTTAAAAAAATTATCAGGGGTTGATAAGTGATCGATATAGATCACAAAACGATAATTTACAGACATAATGTCTAATCTATCACCAAGAAGAGCAGATGATGGTTCCTGCTAATGATTTTGATAAGAGTTTTTTAGGTGTAATAATGTCTGCTGAGGGACAGCAGGCAAGTTAGTGTGCAAAAGGCACAGATATATGTGGTGTTTATGATTATGGTCTCTGCTAAAGAATAGCGGAATTTTTAGGCGCAGATGAAGCACAGATTATAGGTGACATTATCACCAAGAAGAGCAGATGATGGTTCCTGCTAATGATTTTCGAAAAGAGTTTTTTTTAGGTATAATTATGTCTGCTAAGAAACAGCAGATAAGTTGGTGTTTAAAAGAAAAAGGGAAACTAATGAAGTAAGGTGTTTATGAACAAAGTCAAATACCCGTATCGGTATGAGTTCAAATTTGAGATTAATTTAAAAATAGTAATTCCCTAATGCTCTTTCTAGACAAATTTTAATAGTATTTGTTTTTATATGTTTTAGGACCAAGTTATTGTTTTCATGTTTAAATGTTTAACGTTTTCCCCACATATACCTAAGGAAGACGCGATCCAGGAGATGCTTGCTCGGTACCAGAATTCTAGAGAGAAAGGGTCCTTCATCCTAAGTATGGTATGGGTCTTGTCTCAACGAGTAAGTGTGGCGGTCGCTTCGACTTGATCGGACCACGTTCGTACCACTAGCCACTAGCCGAACAGCAGCCTCGGCGGCGCAACGGTTAGAGCTCCTGACTCCCACCGTGCGGACCCGGGTTCGATCCCCGGCCGCTGCAATAATTTCTCCATCGTGTCTAAGGAAGGGCATGGCTTACAGCCTTACTGACGAGTCCAAGTAAGCATGCCCGGGACGAAACACAAACCCAAGCAAGGCTCAATGGCGTGCCTACTCATAAACGCCAAAGTGGTGACCCCGACGTACGCAAAACACGCAACCCAAATCTTCGTCCACCTAGACCCCGCCACTATAACAACATCTCGTTGTCACTAGCGGGGGAGTACTGTGGCGGTCGCTTCGACTTGATCGGACCACGTTCGTACCACTAGCAACTAGTCGAACAGCAGCCTCGGCGGCGCAACGGTTAGAGCTCCTGACTCCCACCGTGCGGACCCGGGTTCGATCCCCGGCCGCTGCAATAATTTCTCCATCGTGTCTAAGGCAGGGCATGGCTTACAGCCTTACTGACGAGTCCAAGTAAGCATGCCCGGGACGAAACACAAACCCAAGCAAGGCTCAATGGCGTGCCTACTCATAAACGCCAAAGTAAGAAAGGTCTCCGTCGAGGAATGGAAATGGTCAGCTTCAATACTCCTATCCCAATAGCAGATCTTCCCAATGGATGGTAGCCAAAGATGGGAAGACTGTAAATGTATAGTTGTAAAAATGTATTAAGGAGAATGGTGTGATGGAGTACCCTCTGACGTTGGCCATGGACCTCGAGAGATGGAGCTATGAGACGATGGTTTTCACAGAGTTGCAGACAGACCAACATACCAAAAAGGGATCCGTCTAGCCAGCGGTGGACCTGGCGTTTCTAGACGAGGGCAAGACAGGTCATTCTCCGAGAAGAGCAGATTCTGACAGAAGTGTGGTGGATTATAATTATTTTGTAAAACTCAGTCCTATACATACAACCCTGTAAGCCAGAGCCGAGCAAAGCCAGGGGCTGGCTTTAAGGAAAGGGGGCATGTCACATACGATAATAGGGTAGTTTAATTGTTTTATATTTCATTGTGATATTTTGTATTATTTTTTATTGTAATTATCCAGGCCAAAGTCAGTACGTTAGATTTCAAGGCGACCTTATATAGTTTAATTCTTATTCTCACGTAGCGTAAGAATTGGCTATAAAAGAGCGTCGTTGAGGTCGCACTCGAGGAGTTCGGAGTCTGAGGTTGTCTGTAAGGGTCACCCTTTGGGGTGTCCCTAAAACAGACCCTTATGTCTGGGCCGTTGTGACTCTTGACTTATTTTCGTGAGTAAGTGTGACATGCCACCATGTCTTTTATTTGGTAAGATTAGTTAAGATTATTGTATTTAGTTCGTTATTCATATTTTCATAATTTATTGTTATTGCTTGTTTCATTGTTAATATATTTGTTGTTTGTTTCCTGTTGTTTATCTCATCTTTTCCTTGGTTAGATTTCTGCCTTCAGCAGGATACCTGACCAGAGGTTAGATAACCACGACCTGGGTGGGAAGTGCATTTAGTAAGCTACCCCTCTTCCCAAAACATTAAGGCACATTCTCCTCTCCCCCCAGGCGTGAAAATATTAACTATGACACCGTACAGTGGTGTCATAGTACTTAATTAAGTAGTAATTACTTGTTTCAATATATAAAAGATATGAACAACGCCACCTTACGGTGGCGTTATTATGCTTTGTTTAAAAAGATATTTTCTTCGCTTTCTTTTTTTCGCAATCTTTTCTGACTCTTTTTACTATTTTCTGGTTTATATATATATATATATATATATATATATATATATATATATATATATATATATATATATATTTATAAATCAAAATACAACACCATCTTTTGTGTTTTTCCACAACCAATTTGTTTAATAATCTAAAAATTAAAACAAAGTGCCATCTAACTTACATGTCAAAGGTTTATAGAGTAACATCCATTAACTTAAACTGCCATCTATTAGGAATTAATAGAACTAAACTTAGGAATTATTGTCACTTTACCGTCGAAATACACAAATAAGTAAAAAACAAATAGTAAATCTAAACCATTCTCGAATCATTTTGAAAAAAATCATGAAATTCGGTTCAGCCGTTAAAGAGGTGTTCGGTGACAAACACACGTACATTTAGATATAAAGATAAGACCAGTTGTAAGATCGATTAAAATGGAAGGATAAAGCTTAATGTCTTTGTGGTAATCTTTTGAAAGCATAAAAGTAACTGTTACATTTTTAATGCAAACAATAAGTTTTTTCTCGTATTTTTTGTGAAGAATATAAAGTATTAAATATTATTTCTCCTATAACCACTCCTGTATTATCTGAAAATGTATTTAGCGATAACGGACTTTCATCACGTAAAAATCCAAGTTAGTCGTCCTCACCGTGATCCGAATGGATCCTTTGTAACGCCACCACCAATTTACTCAGAAAATAAAAGGGGGGTAATAAGAGAGACGGCTAATTTTCGCCATGGCTCCCCCTACGTTCCGTGAAGCAAACAATAAAACAGACACAATATGAGAATCTTCCATGATAGGGCCCATAAAGACCGACATTGCCGGTCTAATAAAGGAATATACAGCTTCATTACGTTCTGGGAGTGTCTGCAATGTTTTGTCTAACATCTAAAGGGTTCGCTCACATCTACAGGGTAGGATTTGTTGGGCGGAAATTATTTTTATTTAATTATTGTACACTATGGTCAGATTATGTTAAATGATTCTTAAGTTTAGTAGAAACCTTTACTTAATTCTTTAAGCAGCATCAAGTAATGAGTCTCTGGTTTCATTTAAATTACTTTTCTTCTCTTTGTCATATTTTAAAAGTAATCACAAATAATTGCAACTGATTGCAATTGTTTTTAAGTAATCGCAAGTGATTGCAAATGATGTTTTGTACATTTTATTGTGAAATAATTCTTCAAAGCTTTTCCTCCTCGGTCATTACTGAAGTGTGACATCCAGTTTTTGTTTTTGATTCCTAATTCCTTTACTACTTTCTCTTTAGTTACTGTGTTTCAGGTTGTTGTTATTTGTGAGAATATGTTACAACAATGAATATGGATAATGGGTATCACATAAACTGTTGGTGTTAGTTCCTTGGAGAAAATGCAAATAAGTTTAATGTAGCATCCTGTATGAGTGGTTTCCCCTAGTAAAACGAGGGTCTCCTTAATTTTCTGAAAACTCAAACCAAAATTGAAGCAAGAGGCTGCGTGTCACGTACAAACGCTGTTGAACGGATAATAGTACGAGATAATAGGCAAATTATGTTAGTTAATGGCGACATTTACACAGTTATTTCCATTTCTCTTTGTGTTCCAAGAGTTGTGTTCCCGCTGTACGTACTATTTCGCGTATATCTGCGTAATTCATAGGGCGAGTGCAGTTGAGAGTAATATTCGGTGTAGAATTGTTCGTGCGGCTTTTATTTATCGCCATTAAACATTTCAGTTTTAATTAATTGCGGCTGGAGTTTGCATTGAACTACGTTCTTAGGTTTTATGTAGAATTTCTACAATCAAACCTGCATTAAAGTAATATTTTATAAATCCTTTTGAAGATAAAAAATAATTTCAATTGAATTCAATTCTCGGTATTGAAAGTGCAAAAACATATGAGAGAATTTGCTTGAAAATATTTTAGTGAAGGACCACCCTAGTGATTTAAAACGACATTTATTCTTAGAAGATAACGTTTGCCAACAATTTCGGTCCACTAAACCAACGGTAATTATATTTTGAGTGGTAAACATAATTGGATGTCAGCGTTCGTTACGCTCAAAATAGTTTAAATTAAGCCGTGATGCCGAGATATGTTTGTAATTTGTACAAGAAATATATTTTCTTTTGATATATCTACAAACCGTCATCCTTGCCGGTTTAATGATATCTGAATCCTGTTTTTTGTCTTTATTTTCGGAAGTACAGGTTTTTCCTAAATAATGAGGCGGTTTTAACGGCCTTAAACTAAGACATTGCAGATTTTATTGACTGTATGTGTGTGGTATACATCTAATAATAGAATAAAGACGAACTGAATTTTGCACAATCGAAGAATTCTGTAACAAAGCGGCGTTATTGAATCGATGTTGATTTAATTAAATACACAAACTGTAACTGTACAAACTCCCAATAAAGGGCGTAAATCCCCTAACTAGCTCACCGGAGTCGTAGCTTCATTTAAGAGTTGTGGCTTATCCATTGCTTGCAAGTTTATCAGCTTGTTCGTCACCTTGTATTCCTTAATGTTCTGGCACCCAAAGTAGTGTTCGCAGAAGGGGCCTGGGCGCTGAGTGGGATACCCCCTATCAAGGACACAATTAGGCTTCACGGGCTGGCTAGGCAACCACCCCAATATGATAAAAGAAGTGAAAAGCAATAATTGACGACCGATAAATGGGTGGAAAGATAGAGGAGTGTTGGGGAGGCAGGATGGACCAGGTCGGTCGAGACTTAAAGACATGGTTGGGTTGTCTACTTAGGGTGACGGACTACCATGTCATTCAGTGGCTTAGCGAACATGGGTATTTCGGAGAAGACCTTTATCGCATTGGAAAAGGGATAAAACGGGCTGCACTCATTGTGGTGGAGCTCTCGACGACCCAGAGCATACTGTACTCCACATTGGAATGTGGAAAATGGAAAGGAGGGGATTGTGTCCTGGCGCCCGGTCCTCTGCTTAGCTGCTGGACTGGATTCTAGGCACCTGAAAATTGAAAGAAGAATTATTTTCAATCGTGAAAAATATAATTAAAAAAATAGAAGAAGAGAATAGACTCATTAATTAAATATAAGGATTGGAAATAGTTGAGAGAAGGTTTTTTTTTAATGGGTACCTGACCAACCAATTTTTTTTTTTAGCATCTCTTGCCTGAGGTATGTTGAAAAGACAGTTCCAGGCAGGGGCACACTAAATAGGCAAACTAAAAGATTATTTTCTCTTGCACATTGTAATGTGTATCAGGTATATCCATAAAGCTTGGATTAAGGGCTTACATTTCGCCATCCCTCACGTTGATGTATTTCTACTTGGAATGTTTTCTTAGACAGGTATTTGGGAACCATGTGATCTGATTTCTTCTCCAATTTTCTGCTTATTTGTTGTGTCCTGATCTAACAATGTCATTTAGGTTTTCTTTCAGCTTGTAGAAGTCCATTGTTGCCTTCCTTCTCAAAATTATGTGAACAGGAGGAAAGTCTAACAGGACTTCCATAGATGCTGTTGGAGCGCCTTTCAGAACTGCAGTTATGCCAAGGCAAGCAAGTCTTTAAACTTTGCTTAGCTGGATGATGGCATACGGGACTTTGGCCAATATATCAAACATCTATATGTGACTGTTGATATAACTATTATGTAATAAATCCAGTACAACATGTTGGTTTTAAACTGCACGTTTTGCCGTTGGCTACTACTAAAGGGGTTTTCGCCCTCTTGATTATATATTCAGAAAAGTAGTTCCATGTTAGTTTTGAGTCTAATATCTTCCAAGGTACCTAACCTTTCCAACCTGTATATACCACCTTGTACGATTAAGGCTTAGAGGACCTGTACATCTAAGTTCCTTCTCCTGGTAAATGTTACAACCTTAGATTTTAGAGGGCTCATGTTAAGTCCTGTAGACAAAATCGATGACGTGAATACATTTAGAGCCTGTTGCACTCTATCTTTGTTGTAGTATTAAATTTGTCGTGAGGTAGGATGACCATGTCGTCTACAGAACCCACCACATGGTGTTTTTTATTGTTAAGTCTTACTATCAGTTCGTCAAACATCTATATGTGACTGTTAATATAACCATTATGTTATAAATCCAGTATAACATGTCTGGTTTTAAACTGCAGGTTTTGCCGTAGGTTTGTTGGCTACTACTAAAGGGGTTTTTGCCCTCTTGGTTATGTATTCAGGAAAGTAGTTCCATGTTAGTTTTGAGTCTAATATCTTCGAAGGTACCTAATCTTTCCCACCTGTATATACCACCTTGTACGATTAAGGCTTAGCGGACCTGTAAATCTTCTGTTCTTTCTCCTGGTAAATTTTACAACCTTAGATTTTAAAGCGCTCATGTTAAGTCCATGACGTGACTAGATTTAGAGCCTGTCGCATTCTATTTTTGTTGTAGTATTAAATTTGTCGTGAGCTAAGATGACCATGTCGTCTACAGAACTTACTACATGGTGTTTTTCATTGTGAAGTTACTATCAGCTCGTCCATTAGCAGATTTAACAAATAGGATGATAAAACTCCCTTTTAAAGGAATCCTCTAGTTGCTCCTGTTGACAATGTGTCTTCATTAAACAATTTTTACGTATGCAGTCTATCCACCTTCAGCTTGTTTCTTCTATTCCTTTTAGACAAATAGCCCTTGTAGTTTTTTCTAAAGAATTAATGTTTAAAGCTCCCTCTATGTCTAAAAACGTGCCCAAAATATCATCTTTGCTTTCCAGAACATACTGTAGAGCTGTTTCTGTAGATGTTTCGGTGCTGTAGGCAAGTTGGGTTTGGTAAAATTGATTTTCAGCCAATATACCATCCCTAAAGTGCATTGAGCAGTTTTTGTGGCTTATATTGTTAATTACTTAAAACGTTTTTTAAACCCACAAAAAATTTATTTCTCTAAAGTAATATTCAGAATACCAACAGTAAACAATTTGAATTTGTAAAATTGTAAAAGCAGTTCATCAGTTTATAATAACTTATAATTGTGCATACTTTAAGATCAAATGTTTGAAAAAGGGAATAAGGAGTTTAAAAGGACATAAAGTAATACATAATATAAAATTTTATGTTGTTTTACATAAAATTATACCTAAAAATCTCACGTAAAAGCGAGCAATCAAGAAGAAAAGCTTTAAAGAGTTTTGCATACAAGGACCTACTTTAGCATTGTTAACAGCGCGACAGAGCTCTGAGGTACCGTTACTGCCACTTGGTTTGTTTCTATAAAAGAAAAAGCGCTTTGGTATTTTTGAATCGATTACCTCTAACTGTCGTAACGTGTTGCGTAAGTGCCGACACTTCTTCAAAGGAAAAATAACGTCGAGAAAATTGCATTTTTCCTTTCTGTCGACGTCTCGACCCGTTTCCAATACTAGTTCCGTCGTTTCTCCTTTTAGAATAATAAAACAAGGTGCACTTTTAACAATCACAAGACACAGAAAAGCACGCAAGATACTTTATATGCGAATATGTAGTAGGATTTCAAATTGCTTGGAAAAAGGGTTTTTATATAAGGAACTTAACTGGATCCACTAGCTTATATTTAAAGTAATAAAACTGTAAAATAAAAATTCTGTACCTTCAAGATACCGACTTAAAAAATAATTAGAAGGGGGGTGTTAATACATCGAAAGATGCGGTTAGATTTTTTTGTCTGTCTGTCTGTATGTTTGTGCACGCATCACATGAAAACTACTGATCCGATTCCAATGTTTTTTTTCACAGATGTATTTGTCTTGTTCCAACTTAACATCTGGTGTATAATATAATAATTTTACAAATGAATATTAATTACTTTATTCGCCTATTTGGAAAAGGATATTCGGTTTGGAAAATAACATTTCTATAAATCTTCGAGTTGATCTGTAAAAAGCTATTACAGATACGTCATTCTTCTTTTTAAAACGCAAGTAACTAGATAGATACTTTTACAAATCGAACTTTCTTAACTAAAATCATAAATTTTTCAGAAAGTTTGACTTGTCTTTTCTCTGGCTTATCTCGGCAGATAGGGTCGATACGTTTTACGAATTACACAACTGGTGTAGCCTTGAAACTGTCTAATGCTAAATTTATAGCTTCAATCCCAACCTGCTTTTAAAGAAAAGATGCTTTTAAATTTTTATGTTAGACGAACAAACTTTTTTTTTATTTTATATAAAGCGAGTGTAGCATTAGTTTGTTAATATATAAAACTCATATTGTAACCTTTTTTATTGAAGTTAATTGTTCGTTAAAGGTTCACTAAAGGCACTAAGTTGTTTGGTGGAGAGCGAGTTGTAGGTTCGTAGGTTAAAAAGTCGGTAAAAAAATAACGATCAATTTCTGGCCAGAGCAAATCAAAAATGAGTGCAAAAAGCCATGAACGGGGTATTTAAGAGAGAAAATATCACGTACTTTACAGGGGAGATGACTCCGAGAAAAATGACTCTGAATGGTCATTCATAGAGTTGCACCTAATCTAATCTAATCTAATCTAAGTAACCTGGCATGGTCTCACCTATGGAGCTCCATTTTTAAGCACTGCTTCCTATGGGAATATTGTGACCAGGTTCGGCACCAAGAGTCCTTACATGCACCCGTGCTTGCAGGACTCTAGTTTGTTCAGCTGAAAATCAGCATCCCGCTGATCCTCAGGAACGCTAGAATCGAGTTGTCCTAAATTCCTTGAGTCACTGTTGCCACAGGGCACTCAAGGCAGTTCCCTTTATGAGAGATTTGAGTCCGGTGACCAGCTCCTCAAGGTGGTGGTAGGATTCAGGATTCGTGTCACCGAAGATGATGAACCGTTTATAGTCCAAGGCCTCACACTCGAATAGAATGTGAGTTGCCGTCTCATCGTCCATGTCACACAGTCGGCACAAGGTGGGTTCCTGTGTCAGAATCCTCATCCTCCGAAGGTGTTGTCTGAATGGTCCATGCCCGGTGAGCAGGCCCACTAGTACTCTAATCTGACTTCTGCCGAGATCCAGTATGTCAGACGTGAGTTTTTTGTAGTAGCCTTTGAGCATTAGCTTCGAGTGCCTCAGCCCTACAGTGTTACTCCAGTGTTTGGTCGACTCTTCCCAGACCCAGTTCCTGACTTTCGTCCTTACCCAGGCTCTAGGCAGTCCCAATACTGGTTCGGGACCAGTAAATCGTGTGTCCGCTCCCTTCTTGGCCAGAAGATCCGCGGTTTCATTTCCTTCAAAACCTTTATGCCCTGGTATCCATTTCAAGAAGACACTGTTTTGTCTAGCCAGTTCATTGAGGTTTTGTATGCACTCCCAGATCAGCTTGAAACTTACCCGGAATTGGTTTAAGGCCAGCAGTGCAGCCTGGCTGTCTGAGAAGAAAGTTATCCTCTCCCCTCTTCAGCCACGGCCTCGGGCGTGGTCGGCAGCCTTTAGTAAGGCGTATACCTCAGCCTGGTACACGGTTGTCTCCGTTCTCAAGCTGAAGTGCTGCCTAAGGTTGCGTGGACCACAGACCCCTGCACCAGTTCCTTCTGACGTGCGAGATCCGTCAGTAAAATACTTGATCCCTGCATCGTCAAAAATTCTTTGAGAGCCGTCCACAGTCCACTCAGCTCTGTCTCTCAGCCGGACTTGGTATCGATTCTCAAAGTTGTAACAGTGTGCGATGACGATACAAACCATCAGCATCACACCCATTAACTTTCAGCCTGTAAGCTCCCGACATCGCCTCCCCTTTGATGTAAACATTGAGAGGTGGCAAGCCCAGGATAACTTCCAGTACCGCTGTAGGGGCTGTCCTCATGGCCCCAGAGATTTGCAGGCATGCAAGCCTTTGAAGCGAGTCCAGTTTTCTTTGAACAGTTGATTGCTCAACCTTGTTCCACCATACGCATGATCCGTAGGAGTCAATGGGTCTGACAACCGCCAGGTATATCTATCGGACGACCTTGGGTGAGAGTCCCCTAGTTGCACCTAGATTAGATTAGATGTTTATTGGGTTGGCTGTTAGCCTGTATCACTGCGACCTTTGCAGACCTATTGTGACCACCCATTATCTCAAGAATAGGATTAGAGAACCGAGTCTAGCCCTGCCCTCTTAATGAGACAATAGCCTTGACAGTGGCCACTCCGCATAACTTGGAGCAACCGTTTTCTCCTCTCCCAATACTAGATACCGCGTCCTTGCAAGGCTTTCGCATTGGCATAGGACATGAAATGCGGTTTCCTCCTCCTCTTGGCAGTATCGACAAATGTCTTCATTTGCTAAGTTCAAATGAATCATGTGTTTCTTGAGCCTACAATGT
Organism: Altica lythri; assembly: GCA_964028335.1. Classification (NCBI taxonomy): domain Eukaryota; kingdom Metazoa; phylum Arthropoda; class Insecta; order Coleoptera; family Chrysomelidae; genus Altica; species Altica lythri. The sequence goes on along the minus strand of OZ034801.1, from coordinate 17,846,648 downwards.
CCTGTCAAGAGACTGACAATCATTCTGACATCGTTTCGCCTTTGTGATAGCAGCTCTGCAGTAAACTTCGCGAGTTGCACCTAAAAAGCACATGATATAATTATTTTTCCTTTAGCACGCAGGCATTCAAGGTACTGGGTTGTTTTAAGAAGTTATAGAAAATATTAAAAAACAGGATTAGTATATATAGAAAGAAATTTACATTATAATTTAAAAACACAGTTGTTATTTCTTAACCCCAATGTAGATATTTCCCTTGAAATTCCAACAAAAGCAGCACACTTTAGCATAATTTTCAGGGATCAAAAAAGTTCCCCTCATGCAAATTTCGACCACAAAAGGCCCATTTCTCTACGGTATTCGAATATAAAACTTGAAGGAACAACCCTTATTCCACTAAATCCAACGAATATGTTTTTATATAAAAAATCCAACGACAACAGACAACACAAATAGTTGTTTTTATGTTTTTATGTCTGTACAAAAATTACAACATCCATCTAGCTTTACCTAATCATTTTATTTCGTATCACGTACTGAAATAACTAGACTGTTATACTGTTTCTCAATTGCTTTTAAATGAAAAATATTTTATAAATGGTCATTAAATTTTGTAATACACAGACATGCTCAAAATCTAGGGATATTTAAAAAGTTTTGCAAAATGGTACAAAAATACTTTATGGAATAACTTGTGTAAGCCTGATACGTGGGAAGAGATAAATGAACGAAGATATAAAAAAAATGAGAACAATTTAAAATGTATGCAAAAACCGAAAATTTATTAATCCATTTTTTTATAAATCAAAATTGATAATGGACAAAAAAAAATATGGTAATAAGGAATGTGACCCGCTCGTTTACTTTTATCCAGTTACTCAGATTTTCTTGGGGAATCGCCATCCAGGACTGTTGAAGGGCTTGAAACAGCTTATTGCCATTTTGAAATTAAATCTGATTTTGAAAAACTCTTCGCTAAAGCATATACCACGCACCACGCATACTAAATAGGATTGAGATCGGGCGATTGAGCTGGCTAGGGCAAAAATGGAATATTCTGCTCTTCCAAGAAATTTCTTGTCACTCTGACTGTATATGGGGTAGCATTGTCATGCATGAAGATAAAATCAGGATCTATGTTTTGCGCGTATGGAACAACTAAAGGTTCTAGAACATTTTTATCGTAGCGCTCTGATGATAAAAAACGATCCAGCAGAACGAGCTCAGTTCTACCGCCAAGCGAAATTCTTGCTCATACCATAATTGTGCCTCCTCTATAGCTCGTAATCTCTTGTGTTTGTTGCATTCAATTTCTTACACCAGGTCCTCTCCATACGCGTATCCTTTGAGAATCTGGATAAAAACCAAACTGAGATTCATTGGTAAAAAGAACATTTTGCCATTGATTTTGCTCCGATATAACATGTTGTCGTGCCCAACATTGTCGACTGGCGCGATTCCCTCGATATTAGGTCTCCGGCTAACTAAATTACCTTCTCTCAACTTTCTATAGATAGTATGTCTGAAAAGAGTCACATTATGAACTCCACGGAGATGATACATTAACTGCCGTGCCGTCACTGTGCGATTTCTTCGCACTTCTAACTGAACATATCGGTCCATATGATGTGTTGTCATCCTTGATCGTTCCAAATGCCTTTCCCGAACGCTTCCCGTTTCACAATAACAAGTCCAGAGACTAACGTTCTCAATTTTTTCTATAGCTTTTGATACATCAATTAGACTTTGAGCATGTGTGTAGTTACCACATCAAAAAGCTTAAAACATATCGCTTTTAAAGTAAACAAATAGTTGGTCACATCTTTATGTGGATCAAATTTATTTTATATTGTTACGAATACTAAAATTGTCTCATATTTCTGTCTCTTAAATAGTTTCCATATAGGTATTTCTATCAATATAATTTCTTCATAAATATCCTTAAACAATAAAAGAAACAGAGCTAGAACATTCCTTTTACCACCCGCTGTTGTGTTTTTATTTCCAAATTTAAGTGTGTATCGACTAGGTTTACACAAGAAATTTGTTTCATGTTTCTCTTCATATTTTTGCTATATTATTTTCAGACAAGGATTTTCTATTATTTTACAGAAAGTATACTCATAAAAATACATAAATAAACTATTTAACAAGGTTTTGAAAGTGGTGTTAATAATTTGTACAGAACCCAAAAAATGTTATATTTTTTGTTTCTGTTCTCTACTAAAATTATCCAAAATTAAAAGCTTCTATCAAAGATTTTGAGCAATATGACGTCACTAAGTCGTAAGCGGAGTACTTTATTGGGTATGTTTGTGTTTGGATTTTTGTTATCTTTTATTATTTTGGGTTTGTGTTTTAAATTATTATAAAAATGTAGTAATATTGGTATGCGGTGCATGCAACAAAAAAATTTTTGAAAAACTAGTTGTATTTTTTTATAAACAATTCCAAATACGGTTTTGCACATTAGATAAACGGCGATCTAGCTTTCGACTAACGATTCCAATTCTGTCTTCCGCCTTTTCTACCATCCTGTTGACCCTATTTTGTGACAAAACATGCCAAACTTTTAGGCAAAGTTACCTTTTTTCACAGTCTCTTATTGCCCTATAAATGGGTGCTTGGCTAATATTTTAATTTCTGAACAAGTTCACAATTTCGTTTTTGGGGCAACCGTCCAACTAAGCTGTAGATATGTAGGCGAATTGAAAAAAAAAATGTTTACTAATGACAACAATCAACAATTGTTTTACCTGCTTCATGTTAACTAGATCTGGTCAAAATCTGGTAAAAATTTTAGGGCAAACTTTTTCTTAAAACTTATATCCCATACGTTACTTATCAGTTTTCTTGCATATACCCTTACCATATACTCTTCATTAGAAATTTGATGCGAAAAAATGGTTTTCTGTTGTTTTTAGAATTGTTTACTTTGGGAAGTATTAGATTATCATTATTGGAAGACCACTGTCAACTGTGACTTACTTTTGATCAGTTTTCTGGCAGTTACGCTTACAGACCATTTTTATAATTTTTGATTACCAGTATTGTTCTGGACCAATTTGTATACAAAAAAATCATAATGTATTTTTATTAGAAGGTAAGAGACCTTTTAATCTGTATTTAAAATCGCTAGCTTTTGGATTAACACTGGGTTTAATACCTATGTTTTATTTAGTAAAGAGTGGTACACTTACGTACAGTACGAAAGATTCTGTAGACAGAACCACAAAAAAGTATGAGTTAGGCGCGTCGAGTGCAAATAAGGTTTTTAAATTGTGTGTAAACCCTTACTTACCATTCTTGTTATGTAACATTCTATTAAATAATATATTGCTATAACCTATTCATTTTTACTACAGAAACATCTTTCTTAACTGAGAATTCTTTAGTCTTTATATAGTGGTGTAAACCTATAAAAATTTAAAGTGTGTAAATAATATTGTGACGTTTGTGTTATTTTTCAAGCTTCTCACCTAAATATCATATTTATGTTAAAACACAGGGGGTTCTTTGTTCAACCTTCCTACAGGGGTTTCTTTCGGGCACGTTTCTTTTTTATGACTACGAATGCTCCTTTTATTTTATATAAAAGAACACTTTGTATTACAAAATAAATTTGTGTAAAGACAGAAGGAGAAAATGTTTGGAAATAAAGGTAAGTTTGTAATTTTTTGCTTGCAGGATACAAATTTAAAAAAAAACAGGAAGAACACGTTTAATTACAAAATAAATGTGTGTAAAGACAGAAATGAAGATAAGTTTTTTTACTTATAGGATTGGAAATTAAAAAAGCGGGAAGACTTGCTTAAAAAAAACTTTTTCTGTTTACGAGTCAATCGAATCGAAGCGTTATCTTAATCGTAAATAAACGATTGTTGCTATTGTTTTTTGTTCTTGTCGTCTTATCTAAGTTCGGTACGAGTTGACGATCATCGGTAGAAGATCTTGACAGTGCTGATATCTTGGCTACATCACAGTCTGGTCTTGGCTTATCTGAACAATGCCAGTTAATTACCGAACTGGCTACCTGGCAGTATTGACGTGACCGCCAGTATGTTTGCTCAACTAGATGTCTTTTCACTTACTCATTCCATATAGTACAGGAAATCTTTCTAAATAAACATATCCCAACTAAAAAAAAATTGTAGGAATACAGCATTTATATTTCAATCACAGTTTACACCTGTATCTCGGGAGATATTTACAAAATTAAAAAAGATTTGTTACTTTGAAAATATTATCTATCACCAAAAACAAACTGCAACTCGTTATTCTCATTTTTAAAAAAGTTGATTGTGTTTTGTTTTATCTTGGTTGTTCATTGAGATATTTGCAAAATTCAAATAGATTTGTGATTGTATTAAGATTATCTAATATGTATATAAAAGAAACCGCAACTCATTGTCTCAATTTTTAAAAAGTTGATAGTGTTTTGTTTAAGAAAAAAACGATGTATCTCGGTTGTTTATTGCAATATTTGCAAAATTCAAAAAGATTTGCAATCTACATAATACAAGTCGCAACTCGCTATTTTCAATTTTTTAAAAAATTTGATCGTGTTTTGCTTTTTAAGAAAAATTGCTGTATCAAGCGATTGCAGGTAATCAGAAGTGATTCCAAGTGATCACATGTATTTAAAACTGATTAGAAGTGATGTAGGTAAGTGATCTTGAAAATGACAACTGAAGAAAATTAACATATTTCTTATATTTATTTATATTTTGTTGGGCATTTTCAGATTTAAAAGACAGCTCTTGACAAATTTAATACATCCATTCATAAAATAAGCAAGAGCCATTTTCATATTTTTTTTATTTTATTGGTTAGTTACAAAAAATTCCTCCAAAAACACAAGAAAAAATTATAGAGTTGTGTTTTTAGTTTTGCATACAGCCGCTTAGAGGACGCCAACAATAGAATCTTCAAACACAAATCTTACCTCAATCTTTTGTTGACATAAATCCAGAGTTTCATTGCTATACAACAAGTCGTGTAGGTACTACGAATTTTTGAAATAAGCAAGTCGGTCGAAAATGAGTTTTAATGGAGAACATTTTCGAGCCATGATTTTTTACAATTTTCGCAGAGGGTTTCTATCTGTAAGAATAAAGCACAACACCAGTCAACTATTTTCCGCTACTATTGCAAATTTCTATGTGGTCGGTTGAGTTTCAGCGACGAATTCATGCTAGGTCCACCCAAAACAGTATTCACAAAGCAAAACATTGATAAGGTTTATCAGCTTATTAAGAATGATCACCGTGCAACATATCAGGAGAGAGAGGAGGCATCTTTGGGCATTTTAAAGACCTCAATCATGGGTATTACAAAGTTGGTTTTCCGTTAGATGCATGATTTGCTCACATAAGAGCAAAAAGCGGTTAGCGCCAATTGGTGTCGAAAAACATTGGAACTGTTTAACAAAGAAAGCTCAAAAAATGTTTAGAGTAATTTTAGATTTATTCCTAACAACCGGAAATTTAAACGCCAGTTCTTTGTGAGTGTTTCAAGATGAGAAAAAACTAACAAAAGTGATCCGTTTTTGAAGTGTGTCCAAGAAAACGGTCGCAACTTTTGTGTCAAAATCTAGGCAATTGGCAATAATTGCTTTAGAAGATCGAAAAATGGTTATTTCCGATTGGTATATAAAAGTTTGTTTACCAGAAGTTATCGCGAAACTCCGACAAAACCCCACACAACAGCGAATCATCCTACTTCAAGACAATCGAGTTTTTGGAGCTTCAAAACATTGAATAGTTAGACCATCCACCGTGTAGTTCCGACCTAAGTCTTAACAACTTCTTCACATTCCCAAAGATCAAAAATTCAATGCGTGGGCAGGGATTCCAGTCGCTAGAAGAAGCCATCGATGCCTTAAAAACAGCGATTTTGCAGGTGTCAACTGAAGACTGGGATAACTGTTTTACCAATTGGTTTGAACGTATCCAAAAGTGTATCGATCTTGGTGGGACATATTTTAAAAGAAATAAAGTTCTTTAAGTCTATATATTTTTTGTTTTTATGTAAACCAAAAAGACAACTCTCGTCAATCAGTTTTTTTACTAATAGTGAAAATGAATAAAAATTTTTAAAATAAAATAAAATGTTCATTTCCCGAGTGCTATTTTTTACATAAATTTTCATCAAATACATTTTTTATAAAAACATTCTTCTTGAGATTTTTCATATTTTTTTTATGTAAAAATAAGTTTAAATATTTGGTGATAAATTTACCTGGACTAAAAGTTTTGTGTTGGAACGGCCTCGATCGCAATTTTATTGGGGATGTACACGAGCTTGCCTTTGTCAAGAAATACAAGATCTATCAGTTCAAGATATTTTACTTCGGAATTATTTCAGGCAATGTTTGTGGGCGCTGAATTGTTCGTTTAATTAATGTTATTGTACCACTATTGAGCAAATTGTGTGTTCTGTCAATGAGAGTTATTTTCTTTCTCGGCGAAAATAACTACTTACGACTTGCTGCTGCAACTCCAAGAGGATTTCTTTTGAAACTTTTTTACTTTTTGTCGCTTTTACCTCTTTCTTTTTTTTTTTTTTTGTTTTGTTTGTGGTACATGGTTGTGGTGCAAATACGATGCTTTCAAGTTTATTTTCAGCAAGTTAAAGAGAATTGAGTATTTTATAGAATACTTTCAAAAGCTTTAATAAATTACCGCAATTTTTTTAAACGTTAATATCTTTGATAAAGTATAAGGTTTTTAAAAATATACAAAGAAAATTTAATAAATTTTCTTCATCCATTTTTTGTTGGGCTGGAATTTCACCCTTGTGATACTTTCCGATCAAGATAAGAAACGATGACTTCAAATATATAAATGGCCACACATTGCAATGACAGATGATCTGTTCCGATATTTCCGGGATTTCGATCTGTGATCGGAAAATATCTGTAGAAAGACGACGAAGAATCGAGTCGTTTTCGAAATAGATATAATAATAAGTATTTATATATCGTACAATAAATCATTCAGATAAAAATAAATTTGTATATCTATAATTTTTTATGTAGAGTTGTTTCAAATGAAAGGAACGCTGGAATATAATATATTATAACATATATGAGTGTGTATGAATAATAATTTGTTTTGATATATCAATTACTATGTTATAAAATATTCCTTACCATGAATTAATTTTGAATTTTAAATATAAATAGTGAATAGGTAAGAATTAACTTAATGTAATTATTTTCCAATTTGATTATTTAAATATGCTACCGGCTATTCCCTTATGTCAAGGTCAGAGTTCAAATATTCAACAAAACTAGATTCAAAATCAGTTAATATACAAATTTTCAATAAAATGACTGTAAAACCACACTATCCTAGACCAATGATGTTTTCTAGGCATGAATTGTATATAAATTTCTAACCTTACTAATTCAAAATGTGTCAAACTTCAAAGATACCGTTGATAAACCCAAATATGCATCAAATATATGAAATGAAGTATTCTGATTTGAGTTAATAAACAATTCAAATTAAACTTATCAAAAAGTGAATAATAATAATTTAGTTAAACATGTAAAACAGTGAAATAAAAATGTTCATTAAAATTACAAAAATCAAACACATAAAAACTCTTTATTGTAACGAGTGAAAAGTGGTTACCATTTGTACGAAGCTTCGCTCCTCTTCTGGAAAACCAGGATTCAGTTCTCAGGACAATCTACTTTCTTCCCCGGAACAGCAAAGATTTCAGGAAACTTTGTAGAGATCAAACAATCAATTCCCCTTCAAACCAAAAGATACACTGCTGCTATTTCCTCTGGTAAGTGTAATTATGGCTTTCTTTCTTGTTAAATATTAGTTTAATCTTCATTAACTTAATTAAAATGCAGTTATACCATATACTGCTCAACCCATAATTGAAATATCTATTTCTTCATAAAATAATATAAGTTTCTCTTACCAATTGCTTTCTCTGGTTACCTTGTGATAATATTTATACTTTAAACTGATTTAATACTTTCTTTTATCAATATTTTCAAAAAAAACTCAAAATTTCTACGGAGCAATTTTTTAATACAACTTCCATTTCAAGAACCAGAAAACGAGAGAGTCTATCAAATCAACAAAAAAACAACTGACAAATTCAACAAACTTAAATCTATACATCCTTAACACCTAATCGCCTACTAATTCCTTATTTAAATAAAATTACTAACAAAATCTAATTCTTGATTCAATATTACAATTTAAAACAATGATTATTCTTCTTATTCTTATAAAATTTATTAGCACTACAAACTAATAATTTTCTCTTTTTCAGAATATTTCATTTGGCATTTGAACTATTAATAAATTAGAATATGGTTGATAAATTTGTATATTTTAAAAGTAAGTAGAAGTTTTAATATTTATTTTAACTATTTGTGATATTTTTATAATTTAATTTTCTTATTTAATTATACCCTTAATTCATTTAAAAATTAATGTTTAATTACTAACGTATTGGCAATTTTATAAACTTTTAATTATTTACTTTTCCCATTTATCAATTTCATAATTATTGAAACTTTATGTAATGTAGATTAAACCATTTTGAATCTTTAAACAAAATCTTTGAAATGAATTTGTATTTTTTTTCTTTCTTATTCTATTTTCTTTTTCCTTTTTTAGGAATTATGAAGAAGATGATGATAATTAATCCCACTGGTACTGCATTTGTGCTCTGACCCGAAATAAGAAAATTTTCCTTTCTCTAATTTCCATAAGATTTTCATTTTACATTCTTATTTAATATAGCATAGTAACTCATATCATCTCAAATCCCCCAATTAAAATTTTTTATAATCAATCATATGTCCATATTTGATTAAAAAAAATTATAATTTCTATTCCCTTTTTTATAATTTCATTGCTATCAAGTAACTTTGCTTGATACATTATATCTTTAATATTTTAGTTTATTTTGTAAAGAAAATTTAACTTTATTTTAATAAAATAATACAAATTTCTTTGTTTTACATTTCATTTTATAAAATGTTCATTTGATGTAATTGCTTGTAAATGATTATTTATATTCTAAAACTATAAATCAATAAACATTTAATTTATCTCATATTCACTTCAAAAAAAAAATTCTTTAACCAAGAATATTTAAATTTATTATTCATACTAGTTTCAATCGTAATATCCTTTCATTCCAGGAACTGTTTTAATGTTTATTCCATAAACATTCCAGTATTTTTCATAATAAATAAATAAAAACTATGTACACCTACAACTACTATTTACAAACTAATATCTATTTACAAAACTGCGTGAAATATCATCTACCCATGCATTTTCTTTATAAATTTCTTTATTTCTATTATTTTTTTTTTATATCACATTTATTCTTTCTTTCTAACATTTATTCAAATATACTTTATTTATTATATTTATAAACTTGTTTTTTTTTTTATGAAATATTAATACCTATACATTAAATTTTCCTATACACCTAAATATCTTGCCTCTTTCCTGATAATTCCAAATATACCCAATACCTACTATATTTTTAAATTTCTTCCCCCTTTCTTGGTATTTTCCTATATACCTAAAAGCTATTATAAATTTAGTTTTCTTCCCCCTTTCTTGGTATTTTCCTATATACCTAAAAGCTATTATAAGTTTAGTTTTCTTCCCCCTTTCTTTATATTTCCAAATGTACAATTTTTCCCAGAATGCTACTTGCTTTGCCTTATATCCATCTACAAATTTCTTAATAGTCTTCTTCCTTTCTTCATCTATTTTATTTGTGTCTTCCTCTATGCTCTTTAAATTATCTTCCTTCATATAGTTTATTTGTCTTATAAATGTCTTAGTATCTTCTTTTATTTTCTCCAATCTTTTATTAGTCTGCTTCATTTTATCATTATTCTTTTGAAATTTTCCTTCTAATTCCATATTTATATGTTTCCTCATATCTTCGTTTATTTCTTCAAATCTTTCTTTAATCTGATTCAATTTTTTGATCTTCTCTTTAAATTTCTTTTCAATTGTTTTATTTATTTTCATAATATTTTTATCCATGGTCATTATAATACTTTTATTCATTTCTTCAAACTTCTTATCCAACTCTTTTATAATATCTTCCTTCCTTTCATCCAATTTTTCATTATTCCTTTCCAATTTCTTTTCAAATTCCTTATTTATATCTTCTCTCATATCTTCTTTTATTTCATCCAATATTTCGTTAGTCTCATTCAATTTCTTATTGTTCTCTTCAAATTTCTCTTTAAATTCCATATTTGTATTTTCTTTTATATCTTCTGTGATTTCATTCAATCTTTCATTAGTCTCATCCAATTCTTTATTGTTTTCCTCTGGTTTATTATTCATATCTTCTTTTACTTCATCTAATCCTTTATTATTTTCTTCTAGTTTGTTATACACATCTTCCTTTTTTATATCTTCTTTCATATCTTCTTCTCTGGTCTTCAAATTGTCTTCCTTTATAATTTTCATTTCAGTTCTAAATTTCTTATTATCTTCTTTTATTTCCTCAAATTTCTTATCTATATCTTTTCTCATCTTCATATTATCTTCTTTTATATCTTTTATGATATTTTTATTAGTCTCTTCCAATTTCTTATCCTGCTGATCAAATCTCATCATAAGGATTTCAAGTATGCTGTTCATATCAGGTTGACTTTTTTCTCTTGGTTTTTCTTGTACCACTAGTTCTTCTTGTTCATTTCCACCAGCAGTTGTCTCTGTCTCTATTTCTACCATAGTTCGATCCTGTTCTCCCCCTATCTCTATTAAATTCTCTCCTTCTTCCGTTTCTGCTTCTTCCTGTGTCTGGCCTGTTTGAATCAGCTCTTCCACTCGGTAATCCCCTGCTCCTAACATTCTCTCTTCATGTACTTGTACCGCCACACTTTCCATCTCAATCTCTCCTTCGTCACTACTTTCACTCTCATCTCCTACTATCTTACCATCTCTCAATCTCATTTTTCCATCCATATTTACAATTTATTTTATCGAGATAAATATAACTAATGTTTAAAAAAATTTTTATTTACAATACCTTTATCTTAATAAAGATTTACCAAGCAAATGTCTTTTAATTATTTTATTATTCTGATCAATCAGAATCAAGCAAATAAATCTCAAAAAAATTACCAAACAAAGTTTTCTTGACTAGTGTTTTTAATATCTGAAAATCCTAAAGTTTCTATTCTTTAAAAAGGCTCTAGTTTTGATTGTTTAGAACCCCACGTTGGGAGCCAAAATTTATAACATATATGAGTGTGTATGAATAATAATTTGTTTTGATATATCAATTACTATGTTATAAAATATTCCTTACCATGAATTAATTTTGAATTTTAAATATAAATAGTGAATAGGTAAGAATTAACTTAATGTAATTATTTTCCAATTTGATTATTTAAATATGCTACCGGCTATTCCCTTATGTCAAGGTCAGAGTTCAAATATTCAACAAAACTAGATTCAAAATCAGTTAATATACAAATTTTCAATAAAATAACTGTAAAACCACACTATCCTAGACCAATGATGTTTTCTAGGCATGAATTGTATATAAATTTCTAACCTTACTAATTCAAAATGTGTCAAACTTCAAAGATACCGTTGATAAACCCAAATATGCATCAAATATATGAAATGAAGTATTCTGATTTGAGTTAATAAACAATTCAAATTAAACTTATCAAAAAGTGAATAATAATAATTTAGTTAAACATGTAAAACAGTGAAATAAAAATGTTCATTAAAATTACAAAAATCAAACACATAAAAACTCTTTATTGTAACGAGTGAAAAGTGGTTACCATTTGTACGAAGCTTCGCTCCTCTTCTGGAAAACCAGGATTCAGTTCTCAGGACAATCTACTTTCTTCCCCGAAAAAGCAAAGATTTCAGGAAACTTTGTAGAGATCAAACAATTAATTCCCCTTCAAACCAAAAGATACACTGCTGCTATTTCCTCTGGTAAGTGTAATTATGGCTTTCTTTCTTGTTAAATATTAGTTTAATCTTCATTAACTTAATTAAAATGCAGTTATACCATATACTGCTCAACCCATAATTGAAATATCTATTTCTTCATAAAATAATATAAGTTTCTCTTACCAATTGCTTTCTCTGGTTACCTTGTGATAATATTTATACTTTAAACTGATTTAATACTTTCTTTTATCAATATTTTCAAAAAAAACTCAAAATTTCTACGGAGCAATTTTTTAATACAACTTCCATTTCAAGAACCAGAAAACAAGAGAGATTCTATCAAATCAACAAAAAAACAACTGACAAATTCAACAAACTTAAATCTATACATCCTTAACACCTAATCGCCTACTAATTCCTTATTTAAATAAAATTACTAACAAAATCTAATTCTTGATTCAATATTACAATTTAAAACAATGATTATTCTTCTTATTCTTATAAAATTTATTAGCACTACAAACTAATAATTTTCTCTTTTTCAGAATATTTCATTTGGCATTTGAACTATTAATAAATTAGAATATGGTTGATAAATTTGTATATTTTAAAAGTAAGTAGAAGTTTTAATATTTATTTTAACTATTTGTGATATTTTTATAATTTAATTTTCTTATTTAATTATACCCTTAATTCATTTAAAAATTAATGTTTAATTACTAACGTATTGGCAATTTTATAAACTTTTAATTATTTACTTTTCCCATTTATCAATTTCATAATTATTGAAACTTTATGTAATGTAGATTAAACCATTTTGAATCTTTAAACAAAATCTTTGAAATGAATTTGTATTTTTTTTCTTTCTTATTCTATTTTCTTTTTCCTTTTTTAGGAATTATGAAGAAGATGATGATAATTAATCCCACTGGTACTGCATTTGTGCTCTGACCCGAAATAAGAAAATTTTCCTTTCTCTAATTTCCATAAGATTTTCATTTTACATTCTTATTTAATATAGGATAGTAACTCATATCATCTCAATATATTGAGATGATATGAGATAATATGCTATAATTAACAAAATAAATTAAATAAAGTTATGATTAAATTAATAAAACGAGGATATTCTTGATCCCAGAGTAGAATGCAAGGTATTAGATTTTGTATAAATTTGTTCAGTTTTCTTCAGTATTTAAAATTTTTTTGTTTTTTTTTCTTCTTTCCTAAAAAAGGGAAATCAAAATAAGAAAATAGAATATAAAATTAGATTCTTAAAATATATCTATTTTAAAAAGTGCATATAATTGTTTGTTATATTGTAAATTTAAGTGATCACTTTTAAGTAAAATGAGAAAATTAAATATTTTAAATTAAAAATATATATATATATATATATATATATATATATATATATAAAGTTCAATGATATATATTGTTGATTTGAAATATTTTAAATTAAATAATTATATTTAAATAAAACAAGAAAATTAATTATGAAAACATCAATACTAAAGATACATAATTTCAAATAAAGAATAATTTAAATTATGAACCAAATTAAAAATTACTTGTAGCTTTAAAATAATCAATATTGGAGTTTCAAAGCCATAATATTTGTTTTTATTGATTTAATTTTGAAGAAAATAAAAAATTCTGAAATTTAAAAGTATTTTAGATTATAGTTAAATAAATATGAAATTGTAAATTCATTTTGAATGTAATAGAATTTTAGTATAACAAATTGTGTAAGTAATAATCAAAAATCAAGTATTCGAATTTGTAATTTATGTGACATGTTATCAAGTAGGGTGAAACCAGATAGGTATGTACCTAGTTGAAGATTGTTATAATTGTTCAATTGTCAGTTTGTTGATTCTTTGAACACTCTCTTGTTTTTTGTCTTTTGAAGAAGTATGTTGTATTAAATTTGTTCCTGTTTGAATTTTAAGTTTTTTTTAAAAAATATTCAGAAAAAAAAGGTTTAATTGTAATAAAAGTATTAATGAAACTAAGAAGAAGTTATGGAATATATTTGGTAAGTAGAGAATTTGATTTGTAATTAAAAATAAAGTCGACAACAGCAAAAGCAGAGCAGTAGATTGTATGAGACATACTTTAATCGAATTTAGAAGAGTATATTAGCAGTCAATAGATAAGAAGTATGTACTAGGATTTACTTACCAGTGTAGCAGTTAACAGAATTAGCAAATAATCCAGAGGTTTTAACAAGTTTTATGGTTGGAGATTTTCATATTTGGACTTAGATTGGAGACAGCTGAGGGGTGACGAAGCACTTCAATAAAACGGTATCAATTTTCCTTTTAAAAATAAAGAACTTTGTGTGTTTTACTTTTTATAGTTAACGAACATTTTCCACTGTTACACTGAACACTTTTTCATTAGTATATTAGATCATTTTCATTGTTTCAAGTTACAATAGTTACATGATTTTCATTTTCATTTGATTCAATAAGTATAGCTTTGAAATTACAGTTAATCATTCAACCGTTTAAAGTGAAGTTAGGTTATAGAGTTTCTTCTTTTTCCAAAATCTCAACAATATAACATCATTTGGTACATTAGCGTAATAAATTTATATTTTACATACAAAAGTATATAATTAATCTAATCAAACATTGAATTCTGCCCTGAGAGAGGAGTGATTGTCGGGTAAATAAAAAATAAATTCATAATATTTAAAATCTTAAAAATCAATTTGCCTTTACAATAATTTTAAATATAATTTCATTTTCAAAATTTATAAATTTAAAGGAAAATTTTCATTATAGCATATTAACTTATAATAAAAATTCATAGCATTTTATATATGTTATAATATATTGAGATGATATTAGTTACTATGTTATATTAAATAAGAATGTAGAAGGAAAATCTAATGGAAAGTAGAGAAAGGAGATTTTCTTATTTCGAGTCAGAGCGCAAATTTAGTAACATTGGGATTGATTATCATCATCTTCTTCATAATTCCTAAAAAAGAAAAAAGAAAATAGAATAATAAGAAAAAAAAATATACAAATACATTTCAAAGATTTTTATTTAAAGATTCAAAAATGATTAATCTACATTATATAAAGTTTTGATAATTATGAAATTGATAAATGGGTAAAGTAGATAATTAAAAGTTTATAAAATTGCCAATACGTTAGTAATCAAACATTAATTTTAAATGAATTAGGGGTGTAAGTAAATGAGAAAATTAAATTATAAAAAAAAAAAAGACATCACAAATAGTTAAAATACATGTTAAAACTTCTACTTACTTTTAAATAATACGTATTTACCAACCATATTCTAATTTATAAATAGTTCAAATGCCAAATGAAATATTCTGAAAAAGAGAAAATTATTAGTTTGTAGTGCTAGTAAATTTCATAAGAATATAAAAAAAAGAATGATCATTGTTTTAAATTGTAATATTGAATCAAGAATTAGATTTTGTTAAAAATTTTATTTGAATAAGAAATTAGTAGGCGATTAGATGGAAAAGATGTATAGATTTAAGTTTGTTGAATTTTTCAATTGTTTTTTTGTTGATTCTGATAGAATCTCACTTGTTTTTTTTTTTTTTTTGGGTTGTTGAAAGAGAAGTTGTATTAAAAATTTGCTCCGTAGAAATTTTGAGTTTTTTTTGAAAGTATTGAGAATAGAAAGTATTAAAACAGTTTAAAGTATAAAGAATATCCCAAGGTAACCAGAGGAAGCAATTGGTAAGAGAAATTTATATGATTTTATGAAGAAATAGATATTTCAATTTATGGGGCTGAGCACTTTATGGTATAACTGTATTTTAATTGAGTTAAAGAAGATTAAATTAATATTTAACAAGAAAGAAAGTCTTAATTACACTTACCAGAAGAAAATAGTAGCCATCCATCGCTTGGTTTTGAAGAGGAATTGATTAATTGATCTTCATAAAGTTTCCTGAAATCTTTGCTGTATTGGAGGAAGAAAGTAGATTGTCCTAAGCACTGAATCCTGATTCCAGAAGAGGAGTGAAGCGTCACACAAATGGTAACAACTTTGCACTCGTTATAATAAAGAGTTTTATATGTGTTTGATTTTTGAAATTTTGATGAACATTTTTATTTCACTGTTTTATGTATTTAACTAAATTATTATTATTATTATTCACCTTTTTGATAAGTTTAATCCAAATTGTTTAATAACTCAAGTCAGAATACTTCATTTTATATATTTGATGCATATTTGGGTTTATCAACGGTATCTTTGAAGTTTGACACATTTTGAATTAGAAAGGTTAGAAATTTATATGCAATTCACGCCTAGAAAATATTGTTGGTCTAGGATAGTGCGGTTATACAGTCATTTTATTGCAAATTTGTGTATTAATTGATTTTGAATCTAGTTTGGTTGAATATTTGAACTCTGACCTTGACTTAAGGGAATAGCCGGTAGCATATTTAATTAATCATATTGGAAAATAATTACACTGAGTTAATTCTTACCAATTCACTATTTATATTTAAAATTTAAAATTAATTAAAGGTAAGGAATATTTTATAACATAGTGATTGATATTATCAAAACATATTATTATTATTCATACATGTTATAAATTTTGGCGCCCAACGTGGGGCTCTAAACAATCAAAATTAGAGCCGATTCAAATAATTAAAATTTGAGAATTTTGTTAAATTTTTTTTTATGATTTCGCTCTAAATAATCAAAACTAGAGCCTATTTAAATAATTAATATTTAAAATATTTTTTTTTGAAAACTTGATTTGAAATTTTTTTTTGTGATTCATATTAGTTATATTTATATCGATAGAATAAATTGTGAATATGGAGGGAAAAATGAGATTGAGAGATGGTAAGATAGTAGGAGATGAGAGTGAAAGTAGTGATGGAGGAGAGATTGAGATGGAAAGTGTGGCAGTACAAGTACATGAAGAGAGAGTGTTAGGAGCCGGAGATTATCGAGTGGAAGAGCTGATTCAAACTGGACAGACACAGGAAGAAGCAGAAACGGAAGAAGGAGAGAATTTAATAGAGATAGGGGGAGAGCAGGATCGAACCATGGTTGAAATAGAGATAGAAGCAACTGCAGGTGAAAATGAACAGGAAGAACAGGTAGTACAGGAAAGACCAAGAGAGGAGTCCCAACCTGATATGTTCAGGATGATACAAAGTCTCATGATGAATATGAGTAAAGATATGGATAAGAAATTTGAAGAAAATAATAAAAAGTTGGATCATATAAAAGAAGATAATATGAAGATGAGAAAAGATATTAAAGAAGATAATATAAAGATGAAAGAAGATATTAATAAAAAATTAGATGAAATAAAAGAAGATAATAAGATTTTTAGAAGTGAAATGAAAAGTATTAAAGAAGACAATTTAAAGATAAGAGAAGAAGTTAAAGTTATAAATAATGAAGGATTAGATGAAGTAAAAGAAGATATGAATAATAAACCAGAGGAGAACAATAAGAAATTGAATGAGACTAACGAAATATTGGAGAAAATAGAAGATGATAGTAAGAAATTTGAAGAGAAATTGGAGGATAAGAATGAAAAATTGGATGAAAGGAAGGAAGATATTATAAAAGAGTTGGATAAGAAGTTTGAAGAAATGAATAAAAGTATTATGATGACTATGGATAAAAATATTATGAATATGAATGAAACAATTGAAGAGAAAGTTGAAGAGAAGAATAAAAAATTGGATGGAATGACAGAAGACATGAAAGAATATATGAATAACAAACTAGAGGAAAATAATAAAAAATTGGATGAGAATAATAAAATATTGGATGAAATGACGGAAGATATGAAGGAAAATATGAATAAAAAATTTGAAGAGATTAATAATAAATTGAATCAGACTAATAAAAGATTGAAGGAAATAAAAGAAGATACTAAGATATTTAGAAGAGAAATTAATAACATAAAACAAGACAATTTGAAGAGTACAGAGGAAGACACAAATCAAATAGATGAAGGAAGGGAGAAGACTATTAAGAAATTTGTAGATGAATATAAAGCAAAACAAGCAGAAAAGAGTGAAAATAAAATAATTCAGAAAGTTAAAGACAGTGGTATATTGCTAAGTCATACGAAAAAACAGAATAAGCCAGAACAAGTAGAAGAAATTCAAGCAATAATGCACCATCAAATTGTTAACAACAGAGAAAATCAAAATTTGTCTGTGGATGATAAGCAATTTTGTAAATATTTCTTGGGAAAGATAAAACAAGCATTCTGGGAAAAATTGTACATTTGGAAATATAAAGAAAGGGGGAAGAAAACTAAATTTATTATAGCTTTTAGGTATATAGGAAAATACCAAGAAAGGGGGAAGAAATTTAAAAATATAGTAGGTATTAAGTATATTTGGAAATATCAGGAAAGAGGCAAGATATTTAGGTGTATCGGAAAATTAAATGTATAGGAAATATATTAAATAAGGGGGAACAAGTTTAAAAGTAGAAAAATTAAGTTATATTTGAATGAATGTTAGAAAGGGGGAAGGAATTTGAGATTAACAGAATTTTACAAATTAAAAAAATTCATAAAGATGTTAGGTAGATGATATTAATAGCAAAGTTTGTAAATAATAGTATTAAGATGTAAATATCAAATTAAGATTGAATGGTTTTATTAAAAAAAGGTTTATACAATCTGTGCAAATAATATTAATTGAGGCTAAAGTTTTTGTAAAATGAGTGTTTATTTATAAAAAAAAAAAATAGATTCAAATTATAATTTTTAATCCAACATCAATGAAATGTTTGATGTAAAAATTTTAATTGGGGGATTTGAGATGATATTAGTTACTATGTTATATTAAATAAGAATGTAGAAGGAAAATCTAATGGAAAGTAGAGAAAGGAGATTTTCTTATTTCGAGTCAGAGCGCAAATTTAGTAACATTGGGATTGATTATCATCATCTTCTTCATAATTCCTAAAAAAGAAAAAAGAAAATAGAATAATAAGAAAAAAAATATACAAATACATTTCAAAGATTTTTATTTAAAGATTCAAAAATGATTAATCTACATTATATAAAGTTTTGATAATTATGAAATTGATAAATGGGTAAAGTAGATAATTAAAAGTTTATAAAATTGCCAATACGTTAGTAATCAAACATTAATTTTAAATGAATTAGGGGTGTAAGTAAATGAGAAAATTAAATTATAAAAAAAAAAAAGACATCACAAATAGTTAAAATACATGTTAAAACTTCTACTTACTTTTAAATAATACGTATTTACCAACCATATTCTAATTTATAAATAGTTCAAATGCCAAATGAAATATTCTGAAAAAGAGAAAATTATTAGTTTGTAGTGCTAGTAAATTTCATAAGAATATAAAAAAAAGAATGATCATTGTTTTAAATTGTAATATTGAATCAAGAATTAGATTTTGTTAAAAATTTTATTTGAATAAGAAATTAGTAGGCGATTAGATGGAAAAGATGTATAGATTTAAGTTTGTTGAATTTTTCAATTGTTTTTTTGTTGATTCTGATAGAATCTCACTTGTTTTTTTTTTTTTTTGGGTTGTTGAAAGAGAAGTTGTATTAAAAATTTGCTCCGTAGAAATTTTGAGTTTTTTTTGAAAGTATTGAGAATAGAAAGTATTAAAACAGTTTAAAGTATAAAGAATATCCCAAGGTAACCAGAGGAAGCAATTGGTAAGAGAAATTTATATGATTTTATGAAGAAATAGATATTTCAATTTATGGGGCTGAGCACTTTATGGTATAACTGTATTTTAATTGAGTTAAAGAAGATTAAATTAATATTTAACAAGAAAGAAAGTCTTAATTACACTTACCAGAAGAAAATAGTAGCCATCCATCGCTTGGTTTTGAAGAGGAATTGATTAATTGATCTTCATAAAGTTTCCTGAAATCTTTGCTGTATTGGAGGAAGAAAGTAGATTGTCCTAAGCACTGAATCCTGATTCCAGAAGAGGAGTGAAGGGTCACACAAATGGTAACAACTTTGCACTCGTTATAATAAAGAGTTTTATATGTGTTTGATTTTTGAAATTTTGATGAACATTTTTATTTCACTGTTTTATGTATTTAACTAAATTATTATTATTATTATTCACCTTTTTGATAAGTTTAATCCAAATTGTTTAATAACTCAAGTCAGAATACTTCATTTTATATATTTGATGCATATTTGGGTTTATCAACGGTATCTTTGAAGTTTGACACATTTTGAATTAGAAAGGTTAGAAATTTATATGCAATTCACGCCTAGAAAATATTGTTGGTCTAGGATAGTGCGGTTATACAGTCATTTTATTGCAAATTTGTGTATTAATTGATTTTGAATCTAGTTTGGTTGAATATTTGAACTCTGACCTTGACTTAAGGGAATAGCCGGTAGCATATTTAATTAATCATATTGGAAAATAATTACACTGAGTTAATTCTTACCAATTCACTATTTATATTTAAAATTTAAAATTAATTAAAGGTAAGGAATATTTTATAACATAGTGATTGATATTATCAAAACATATTATTATTATTCATACATGTTATAATATATATTTATGTCATGTTGGAAAAATTAGAAAAATCACATTGTAATCAATTATTCATAAGTTTCAAAAGGAAACACAAGTTTCTTTTTTATTTTCTGAACTTCATTTTATCCCACCGAAACTCAGAAAAAGCAAAGTTCGTCATGTAGAAACCCCAAATAAAAATGAATTGCTGTTCGTTATTCTCGCTAAAACTCTAGAACTGCTGGACCGATTTGGCTAATATTGGTTTTTGATTATTTGTGAAAGTTCAGGCAGGGTCTAAACGGTAAATAACCTCCAGGAGATGCAGCAAAGGGTAGAGCAGGGATATTATCGAATCCAAGCCAATAAAAGTTTTTTGGAAACAGTTTGACAGTACCTGCGGTGTTGCATTGAAATGAAGGGAGAGTACTTTGAACATCCTATTTGACTCTATGTTTCTGTTGTTTGATATCATTGTTATTTTTGCATACTATCACTCTATGACCATTTTTTTAACACCTTTATAATGTGTCATTTTATTAAAATCACGTACCATAAAAATAACAAGAACTTAATAAGATTCAACACAACTACCAACACAAAAAATCCAAAATAAGTATTGACTTTAATCCATCAGTAACAGTTGGTAAGGCGTCAGTGACTATCTTTAGATGTCATTAAATCTGAACGAATTATTGTCGGTCATATCACAACGAAATCTAGGCGATCTCAGATCAAGTTTCATATTATCAAACTACTTTTGCCGATCTTTTAGATCCGATTAAGGATATCCGAACCACCGGCATGCTTTGATAATCGCAAAAAGATACGCCGACATAGACGAAGCTTACAGATGCGCTTAGAGATGGGAATATTCTCATTAATATGGAACGAAAATATAACATATTTATTTATTTACTTATTTTAACATCTAAGTACGTTTATCTTTCCGATCACCCATTAAGTCGCTTAATAAATTTTATTAGCAAATATAAAATAATAAACATATAATAGATAAAACCAACATAGTTGAGTAATGAAAACTGGAATGATTGAGGATAAAGATAATAAAATTGTTAAAGATTTGTAAACAATAAAGATACAGCATGGAGTAAACGAAAACCACTTTACAAAAAATGAAGAAGATGTTACTGAAAATATAGGCCGTAGACAACAATGATCTAAAGGTCAAAAGAAAAAGAGATGAAGAATGTATCATTAATTCATTTTTCCCATTGTTATTCCAAATAGATGCTTTTCCTTTTTTTGGATTTTTAAGATTCTTTTTGACATATTTCTTCACGCACCAAATTGGTGATGAAAGGTAAAATCTTTGAAGTTGACTAGCGATTTGTTGATCTTTTTGAGTTAATAATAATTTTACCAGACTAGTCTATCTTTCTTAAGAAGTTTAGGATATTCTTGGGCTTCAATCTAGATAGATCTTCCTCTTCTATTTTATATGATCCAAGCAATCTGACCCTAGAATTACTTTATGCAATGCTTTCTGAGAGTATGTGTTTTCATATTTCGCCCTTTTCCTCAAAAAACCGGTACTTAGCTTCATTTACCATTCCTACTTTCTTCATCTGTCCTCTTAATTGGCAGTGCCTGCAGGTTGTGTTTACTGAAGCTTAGACGGTTGAAAGATTTCTTCTGTTTATAGGTTCTCAGAAGCGTCTTTGGTTGTCTTAGTCCTTCTAGATCGTTTAAGTACTTGGTTTTTCCTCTATCTACTTCTTTCCTTAGTTTTTCTAAGACTGTACTACTGCTAATTTCACAAGATGATTCTGATCCCAAATCAGTTCTCTTTTTTGTCAGATTATCTACTGTTTTTTTTTTTGCTTTTATTCCTATTTATCGTGGAACCCATAAGAGAGTAACAGTGTTATTTTGTTGTAGTTCATTTAGTTTGCCTAGGCATTCACAGACCATCTTTGAATTGATGAGTTAAGTGCTTTGATGGCTGCTTGACTATCTGGCATAATTACAGTCTTTCGTATATGACTGTTTCTTTCGATATTAAATTCTACACATCTTTCAATGGCGTGGACTTGCGCTTAAAAATTTCTTCGGTTTACACCCAGGCTTTTTGAGTATTTGGAAAAACTCCTGCTCCAGTTCCTACATTTGTATACCACTTTATGGCATTTTGGTTTAGCTCCAATATGGCGTCTTTGTCCCATTCAGAATTACTACTTAGTATTGTAGTGAATTTTCTCACAAAGAATTTCTTTGGCATCTCCCAAGTTTCCCAAGTTTCCAAGTGTGATCAAATTGAAGTGATTGTGGTTTTTCCTTGATTATTTCTTTTTTGACCATTCTATATTTTGTTTTCTTCCTTACACTTCCTACTTGAATATATAGTTGTCTGATATTTAGGATTACTTTATTTGAGGCAGTGGGGCATGTCCCTATTATTGCTCCATTGATGTATGCACAGGCTACTCCTTAAATCTTTGAGAGGTTTGTCCTGTTAGTAGTCAGATTAGCTCTCGTGCTCCAAGATACTGCCCCATAAGTAATAAGTGACTTCCCTATTGCCATGTACATCCATTGCAATGTCCTGGGGTTACAATCCCAATTCTTTCCTGCACTGTTTCTACACACAGAAATCTAGAACAGGACTAATACTGAAAGGTTTTATTTTCCGATAAAGAAAGCTTCGTACTATTTGGATAAGAATATTAAGGATCTTCTCAGGTTTTCAAGAACGACCCTCACTGTATATTGAGACCATTCCGAGGCTCAAACCGAGGATTTAGATAAACTTCAAACAAAGTAAGTATTTTGAGCTAGTGTAAGTCACAAGGCGTTTCGGGTGTTTAATATATCTTAAAGTTTATGCAAAACCAAAAAGCTTTTTGGATCTCCCGACTGCGTTTCCATGCCTGTTTAGGTTACCCGACCAGATTGGTAATGAACGAGAAAAATGATAACAAGTATTAAGAGTAACTTCACCGTGCCTATATCGGTGAGAATTCCTTAGTTTATTAGTTGTACTTCAAAAATGTGCCGTGAGCAGTTTTACAGTAAAATTATCGACTCTTTCTCATTGTGATTAGTATTTCTTGCCCCATTACGAGTAAGTACGTCAAACAATCAGGTTTTTTCGTGTTAAACCTCTTCAAAATACAAGTTAGCCGATTTTAATAATATTTCATTTATTTGGAGTGTCAAAAAAAGGTTATATTTTAATAGTAGTTTCAATGTAGCTAAATATCAGTTTTTTTTTATTATTTATCAAAGTCAGAGCCGGTTTTTATATGATTAATTTACTCCCAATAAAGTGTTAAAATCCGATTTGGTTGTAAATTCAATATGGGATTAATTTTTGATTATTCGTTTCTATTAAGGGTACGTTTCAATTTATTCGAAGAGGTCCACCCGAGTAACTAAACTATAACTAGATTAAAAAAGTTGCAGCCATTTTAGAAAAGAAATGGAAAATAATTTTTATACCAAATTTCGTATCTTATTTTGAAAATTAGAAGAAAAAATCATCCCTATACAATAGATACCGATTAGTCAATTCAAGGATATAAGCGAATAATTAATTCTTTAATTAATATAATTAATCTTTTTTGATATAATATTCAAGTTATCCATTTTTTTTTTGTTTTCTGAGATAACAAAACATTTAAAATGGGTGGTTCAGTATAATTGGTGAGGTTTGTAATTTTGCTTCATTAATTACACGTTTGGGGAGACTGGTAATACCCTTAAGAGGTAACCCACGACTTAGTGAGCTAACTAGGGAAATAACGCTCTTTAGGACGTTCTAGCGTTACAGAGTTATAACTCCAGTTCCAGTTCCAATACCACTACACTCTATATTTGTTGATGCCTTTAGTGACTAAAATTATTTTGACATAATTTGCTTTTCCATTGAATTTCGCATCAGTTTGTTTAATGCGATTAAAGAATCTGTCTAATGCGAAATGGTTGCGCTGGTCATCTGCTGTATCACTTCATAAATGCCAGATTAATCTTAAATAACAGTTCATTAAATTTCAATAAAGTTATCTCGTTTCGTTGAATTTTTATTTGTTGATGTACATTATTTAATATCATTTTTTTTTATTAATTAATGAATAAATAAATTAGTTATCAATTTTGTTATTAACACACATTTAAAAATATTACCTTGCATTTAAAAGAATGAGAATTTTAGTTCAAAACTTAAAATGGTAAATTCGCTGATTAGTGTGTTAATTTAATGACTTTATTTTACAATATTTAGTTGTTGAAGCCAGTTTTATATTTTTTTATCGGATCCAGTTAAGTTAGTTTTAATTTATAGTTTTACCATATTGTATAGAAGAAATGTCATCAAGAAATTGGAGATTCTATCTATCAACATTTGCAGGTAAAATAGTATATAACATTACTAGCAAGGTAAGAGGGTTTTTACTGGCGAATGGAGGATATAACTGTTACCTCCTTGAGCCGGTAAAACCCGTTACCTTGCGTGTATTGTTTTATATTTTATTTGTTTCTCATTTGTAAAAAGGTTAGATAAATTCCAAAAAAATCTCAATAATTTGTCGCAAATGTCGTAAGCTATGGAAGCGTTGCCATGAACATGTCTGTTTATTTTTCTTTACATTTGTTTTGGCGAAAGCGAAAATGAACGTACCAAAAGAAATTATTGAGGCAGCCAGCAGTGTAGCTTCAAGTTTATTACCTGCAAAATTAGCTTCAAGGTACGAGCGAGAATACGACGACTTCAAAAAGTGGGAAAACAAAAATAGTGTGATTGGGGTAACTGAAGATGTTTTGTTGGTCTACTTAAATCAACTATCAGCTAGATTCAGCCCTAATACTTTATGGGCAAAATGGTCTATGCTGAAAAGCTGCTTGGAAATAAAAGAAAATACCCCTGTTCGCAGGTTTGTTTTCCTTAAAAAATTTATTGAAAAATATGAGTTGTCATTTGCAGATTTCAAAAGGTAATAGCGTTTCTGAAACAAAATTTTCTAATGTAAATAAAACTTGTAAAAATATTGCAAGTTAACTACCAGTTTTACAAGTTAGTGACTTGATGAAATAAACTTTCTTGATTAATATTGCTTTTTGGAAACTGACGTTTACAAATGAGAAACAAATAAAATTATTTTTACTTTACTGTAATTATCAATAATTATCTTAATTATTTGTTTTTTCTATTTAAAATCCAAATTATATTCGATGTCCTTGGATAAAAAGTAAATGCAAATGTTTAAAATGTGTGACACTTCGCTACTGATAAATATGTTTTACGGGTGTCTCCAAAACACTTACTAAGGTAAAATTGAGGAGGGACATCCGAATTCTTTGAAGACAAATCAATTTTTATAAAATGTATGTATGTACGAGCAAATTAGGGGTAACAAATACACCTGCGACCTATAAGATCTATTGTGTCCCCCTTTTCTTGCTATAGTTCTGATGATTTCCTCAGACTTATAGCAGCTCTTCTAGTCCTATCTTTCTTAGGAAGTTTAGGATATCGTTGGATTTCAAGTTAGATAGATCTTTCTCTTATATTTCGTATGAACCTAATGCAATGCATTCTGAGAGTATGTATTGAGGTTTCATTCTCTACCTCACATAATCTGCAGTTTGCCTCATCTACCAATCCTAGTTTCTTCATGTGTCCTGTTAGTCGGCAGTGCCCGGTTAATATTTCTGTTATAATACGGACGTTCTTCTTAATAAGATTAAGACAGCTGAGAGATCTCTTCTGGTTGTAGTTTCCCAGGAGCGTCTACGATTGTCTTAGTACTTCTAGATCGTTTCAGTACTTGGATTTTTTGCTATTCATTTTTTTTTCTTAGTTTTTCTAAGATTTTACCACTGCTAAATTCATGGGATGGTTCTGGTCCCAGGTATAAGGTTTCAGCTCCTTCTTTTGCCAGCTTGTCTGTTGTTTCGTTTTCTTCTATTCCTATGTCTCGCCTGGAGTCCATAGGAAGGTAACAGTGTTATTCTGTCCTAGTTCATTTAATTTGCCTAGGCCTTTCCAGGCCATCTTTGAACTGATTGTGGGTAAGTTCAGAGCTTTGATGGCTGCTTGACTATCTGACCTGATTACAATCTTTTGTCTACGAAATAATTTAATGAATACCTGACTGGAAAAACGTTGCATGAATATTATGTCCAAAAAGCAATTAAAACAACAGTTGGCAAACTAAAGAGCAACATATAACGTTTTTTCACTAAATAAAACTCACTTAGTTGCATACTACTTATTGGGCTTATAAAATCTATCAATTCATGTTCATTCACATTTTGATGTTCAACAACAAAAAAATTAAAAACATGAGATATTGAAGGAGAGATATGAATAAAATTGAAGGGGTTGAACCAATTTTACTAACAGAAAATAAACAAACACTTACATGAACAATGACAGATTTACAATGAACACAAGAAAACATTATAAACGGGTGCTACACTAAGCTAAACCACTAAACTGATGGAAGAGTTTCATAAAAATCCCTGTGGTCAGGATCTGTAAGATAAGATGTTTATTGGGTTGTCTTTCTGAGCGTCATATTTCATATTAAAGTACTTGAACTTATATTTAAGTTAGAAATCCTGATTTTTATTTCTTCGTGCAGTCCTTGGCATCTTTAGCAAAGTTTTGTATTGTTTACTGACAGTAAAAGCTTAAAACCGCAGTAAATTACTGCGGTTTTAAGCTTTTTAGAGAGCTTCTTGGACTTTGCATCTTTTTGAACGTTATAGTGAAGTACTTGAACGTTTTATCGAAAGTTTTTGTTTCTTGCTGTCTGAGTGTAAAAGTAAATTATTCAAAATTCTTATCAAAGATTTGTTTTTTGCTGCCTTTAACAGGCTTGGAAAAAGATTTAAATTAAAATTCTTTCCATCTTCAGCGCTGGAAAAGTCTTCGACTGTTTTAACGAAATTTTCAATATATTTTTAATTTATTGTCATGCCAAGTTAAAAACATAACAAGGTATTTAAGTTTATGTATATAAATAACAATATTATTTTTTTCAGCCAATTTGCTGTTTATCTCTTATGGCACAATAGTGGGTTGGCACTCTCCAGTAATAATAAAACTAAAATCTAACAATACTGATATAAACCCATTAAAGACACCAATAACTCTAATGCAAGTAGCAATTTGTAGTAGTGTTTTTCCTATTGGATCTATAATCGGAACACTTCTAGTGACTAAATTACCCGATATGTTAGGAAGGAAAAAATCTATATTATATTTAGCAACTATTATACTAATTTCATTTATTATAATGACATTTGTAAATCAATTTTGGATGTACATATTAGTATTAACAATTTTATCAATTTGCGAATCAGCAGGAACTGCAGTTGTACCAACTTATTTATCAGAGATAGCTAAAACTAAAAAGAGAGGAAAATTCGGAGCAACAGTAGCTATATCTAAAAGCACCGGACAATTTTATAGTTTTCTATTAGGTCCGATTACAAGTTTTTATCAATTTTCTTTATTTTGTGCAATACCTTTATTATTACATATCTTATTATCATTTTTTACACAAGAATCTCCTATATATCTTACTTTAAAAGGAGATAAAATCGGTGCTGCTAAATGTTTAAAGAAACTAGGAAGGGAGGTTGAAGTACCGGTTAAAACTGAAGAAATAAATGAGTTGTTACATCAAAACATTGAAAAAAATAAATCATTTAAAACTTTATTTACAACTTCTACTGGAAGAAAGATATTTTTGTTGGCGTTTTTAACAAGATTATTAACTGTGTCATCAGGTATATATATTATTCTATTTTTTCTTGAAACACTTTTACAAAATTCTGGTAGTAAATTATCTGGTTATTATTTATCGGTAATTATTACTTTTGTAAAAATTGGTGTATCTATATCATGTTTATTTTTAATAGAACGTATAGGTAGAAAAATACTTTTAATGATAGGAGGTTTTGGTTGTAGTATTTCTATGCTAGGTTTAGGAATTTATTTGTATTGTAAATCAAAAGAAATTTATGTACCACCAATTATACCTATATCCTGTATTTTATTAATGTTTGTATTTTATAATATAGGTTTAGGAGGTGTTCCATATATAATAATATCTGAAATAATTCCTAACGAAGTACGAGCTTCAGGTACTGGTACAATATTTTTTTTATGCCATACATTATTAATGTTATCATCATTTACATATCCTTTAGTTGAATATCATTTTGGTGCTTATATTTATATGTTTATATTTGGAATATCCACTTTTTTAATATCTGTAATATTATCAATATTTCTTCCTGAAACCAAGGGTAAAACTTTTGGTGAAATTCAAAATATGTTAATGGGAAAAACTTTAGCTTAATAAAAGATTTACGCTAATTGGTATTTTTTTAAGTCAATGGAGAGCAAGACCCGAACGTATTTGTGGGGGTTTTATTTCTTAAATATTTTTAAAACGTTTAAGTTAGTCATCCGGGCTCTTTAGGGAACTAACTAAAACGACCCTCCATACACACTGGAATGAAGGACTTCTAGGACTTCAGAGTCCCGAAAAAGAAGATCCCCCTTCCTAACCTGAGACTTCTCCAATCCTGAAGACCTAGAAACCCTGCTGGACGGATCCTTCCTTTCCCACCGCTAGATGATGCCCACCACTCCATCCACTACAGGCTATAAAAAAAATTGCTCTTGGTGAAGGTTTCTGTGGTTCCCTTCGCCTGCTGGAGTCGTTATACTAGCAGTAGTTGTTTTAAAAAAAAATATATATTTTTTAAAAATCTTTCGCTGCACTGGCAGCACTAATTGAGCACTAAATGGTGACGTCTTCGCCTCTCGCTCTAACTGTATCATAGCGCGGTCACGAATGGTACACTGCTAGCTTAATGAAAAGTTAGCAGAGTTCTCATTTTTAGTCCCCCTATCACAGCACCAAATATCTGTTATTAGCACTAAATGAGCACTAAATTTTAAGATATAAAACGAGTGATTCTGCCTACTTGACCTTTCTATCTTTACAGACATGACTTATAGAAAAGAATTTATTGGCTACGGGCACTATAGAAATAGAGAAAAGGCTTTTGTGTATGCTGATTTAGTATACTGTCAAGATTTAAACTGGTATCGAATATGACACTGGTCAATGGAGACTTTTTATTGACAAGTCAAAAAGAAACCTGAAAGCGGTACTTTTACACAATGGGTATCAATATGCTTCTTTGCCTGTTGGTAACTCTGTTGATCTGGTAGGTAAACAGTTACGAAAATTTAGCTCTAATACTCATAAATGGTTTGTATGCGGTGATTTAAAAGTTATATCTTTATTACTTGGACAACAACGGGGTTATACCAAATTTCTATGTTTTCTGTGTGAGTGAGATAGTCGCAACAAAAATTGCATTGGATAAAAAAGGATTGGCCTTTGAGAGAAAAACGTTGAAACCCGGAACAAAAAATATATTGCAAGAAAATTTGAACGATCCAGCCAAAGTGCTTCTTTCCACCTCCACTTCACATCAAACTTGGACTCATGAAGCAGTTTGTGAAAGTACTATCAAAGCAAGAAGGGTGTTTTAAATCTTTGTAGCAAATTTTCATCACTTTCAGAAGCTAAGCTTAAAGAAGGGATATTTGTTAGTTCAGATATTCGAAAAGTCGTGAAAGACGAAATCTTCGAAACTAAAATGAACTGTGAAGAAAAAGAACCCTGGGTTTCTCTCCAGAAAGTGTTTAAATATTTTCTAGGCAATAAGAAAAGTTCAGACTATGTCCAATTACTGAAAAACATGTTAGAAAATTGAGGTGCAACATGAACTTAAAAATTCATTTTCTAAAATCTCACTTAGACTAAGGAACAGGGTGAGAGATTCCATGAGGACAAAGACTATGGACAGACATTATCAAGGGAGATGAAATATTAACATGATTGCATGTCGACTATTGTTGGATGTTGCATAGGGATACTGAGGAGAATGAAGACAGACGAAAATCTTTAAAAAGAAGCTTCACTGACAAACGGAAGAGGTACTACGAGCATTTATAGAAGTTAATTATTTACGTTAGTTCATTTTATGTGGAGCAACAAAATAGAATTTAAAAAAAAACTTTATTATTTAAATCATATCTGGTGCGTCTGGCACATACAAATCTCGTGTTAATAAAGAAATTTTGCTACCGTGGCTTCAGGTAATTTCTAAGGTGCCACTTTAAGTTATCTGATAGTTGTAGATTATGTTCTTTTGCGTTAGTTAGAAAAATCTTGATAAAACTCTGATTACTTTTACCTTTAACACGCAAAACTTCATTAAACTAGAGCTTTAGTTAGGTGAAAGGTTGTATCTAAATTAGTTGTTAAGTGGCAAATACATACTGCGATCTGATTATTCTCGACATGTTACAATCTCATACTTTTACTTTCAAGTAAGTACTTTAAATACATTGTTTATCATTAAGTTCGAACTTTAAAACTAACTACACAAATTTAGAATCAATGTACAAATTTTGTATATAATAGTTCGGTACATGTTTTATATATTTTTTCCAACTCAATGATAGGGGAGATCGGGTATATGGTCAGTATAACGTCAACGTCATTTTAGGGGTTGCTGCCTCTCGCCTATCATTTCGCGGACTTTTTCGTGAACCTCCACTTAAAGCTTGTTAAATCACATTTTTTTACGCTTAGCTAGACCTCCATCGAGTGTCCCATGGACCTCTGGTGTCCATATGTATCGCTGTTCAATCTGCTTAAAGCTGTTAAAAAACAGTTAAACCTGTTTTCAAAATCATTTGGATAACGTAAGAGGGAGCTCTCGCACATAGACATGTTTAATAAAGAATTGAAAAAGTGACTTATTTTAAAAACAGGTTTAACTATTTTTTACACAGATTTTTATAAATTTAACATTTAAGCGTTGAAGTGGAAAAAATTGTGCCACCACTGACTGGTCGCCAATCTAAAAATGTTCCATTCCATAATGAAATAAAGAGGCGACGAAGCATCATTTTGACTGATGAGAAATATAAGGTCAGAGCTGCTTGCCCGATTTCCAGGATTAGGCTAATTGATTAATGACTTTCATGAAACATTTGTGCCGTTCGGCAGTTAATTCTTTTTTCGACTCTTGGACGCCGATTAATCCACTTGATCGACGACTTCAAAAATTTTGGCATAAATTAAAATTTAAATGTATTATTTAGGGGGTGAAAAAGAGGGGTTGAGAGTGAACTTTAATCGCATTTAAGCAAACATCTAGCAAAAAAAATTCCGGTGTTTATATTATCAGTTTAGAAAGTATCTGAAATTTCTTATTTTTTATAATTTTAATATTATTCTTTTTTGTTACATTTAAAGGCCAAAGCAATACTTTAAGTATCTTATGCTGTTAGTAGGCTATGGCCAAAATTCAATAACAACACTATTTATCAAATATTGTTGATTGTCAACAGGTTTACAATTTATGAAATAATGTCGCAACTAGAAAAAAGAAAACAGGTAAAATATTTGTATAGAACAGGTTATATATTATGTAGTTTTCAGGCCTAGTTTGCCCAAGGCTTTTCGTGTGATGGTTGCCCATTTCTTTTTGTCCAGACTTTCCTCTTTCCAGTTTCTTATTTCCAATGCATCCAAATCATTTAACACCTCTTTCTTCCATCTGTCTTTGGGTCTACCTCACTTTTTTTTCCTTCAATACTTCTCTCCAATATGACCTTCGGTATGCTTCCTTGTTTAATTCTTTGAATATGTCCCATCCTCCTAATTCTTTGCGCCCTTACTAACGCTGTTATACTGGGCTTATTATACAAATCTCCTAACTCCTAAATTGTTCTTCTCTCCCATTCTCTGTTTACTTGCTTTTCCCAAAAAATTTTTCTCAACACGTTCCTTTCCCATACCTTTAACTGTTCAATATCTGCCTTTTTAAGTATCCATGTTTTACAGGCGTACGTAACTATTGGCCTTATTATAGTTTTATAAAAATGTATTTTCAGCTTCTTTAATACAAGTTTGAATTTTAACAGATGATTCATGCTGTGAAGACATTTTTTTCTCTTATTTATTCTTACTGTTATTTCTTCTTTAATATTTGGCACTCTTGTAAAAATCGTTCCTAAATAAGTGCATTTCTCAACTTCTTTAAATTTGTAGTTCAAAAATTCCATGGCCATCAACTTTATCCAGATCTTAGTCCCATTGCTGCTACACCTCTCTGTATAGTTAATGGAACAATTAATAGCAAAATTGTGACATTCTAAATGATTTTCTTCTTGAAAGAGCGCATGCTGTATATCCAGAGGAGTGGCGTTTTAAGCAGGATATTGCAAGCTAGGATACTTCGGCCTATACTCAAGCTTGGATGCAAGTGTCAAAAATTCCATGGGCAGCAACTTTACCCAGATCTTAGTCCCATTGAAAACATATGGGGACTAATGAAGATTAAAAATAAACGAGCAGCACCATAAAATATAGATAAATTGATTCAGTCAGTTTTGCAGTCTTGGGATACCATCACCGAAAATTATGGTGCTGACCTAGTTTCGGGTGTACTCGACTGTGTTTCACGTTAAATGGAGTTTGTATAAGTAAATAAAATGAATTCTTTTTTATAATTTTACAATTCAAATGTTAAAAATAAATACTAAATAATTTCAATTGATCTTTGTTTTTCCGGAAACTTTCTAAACGGACTAAGAAAATTATAATCAATTAACCAGTGTAGTTGGTAGTATTTTGTTAAGATCCACATAGTTTCTGTTTAGAAACAATAATAAAAGTACCTAATAGTCTACTTTCTTTCGTATATACCCTTTTTGCCCCTATTTAAGTAATGGAATCCTTTCTGGAAAAATCCCCAATGGCGTTAAAGACAAGTAGCACTAGAATAGCTGAACCAAGAGGTTGGAATGAAAGATATACTTACATAAAAGTATTAACGTTTTGTGAATGCATGCAAGCTTTTAGTTTAACATGAAATATAACGGAAAACATGCAATACATGTACACAGAAAATCGATTTTTTATGGTAAATAGTTGTATGTACATACAGCAATAGTTTAAAAGAAGAAAACAGTATCATTTGTTTAAAATAAAATAATTATATTAAATGTAATTTGAAATAATATGAAGAAATAGGGAGGTGATTAGTAAAGGTTAGCAGACGTTGACTCCAATTTTTTTAAAGGTACTATAATAGTAGTTTACGTAACAAGTCCCGAAAGTGGTCTTTTACTGGACGAGTGGGCAATTGCAGGGCGAGCCGCAGGCGGGTCCTACAGGCCTGCCAGAATTTAGTAATTTCCAGTTTATTTTTGGGTCAGAAAATCTCATTTTGTCGGACCGGGCCAGAAAATTATTGTGATAATCTGGTAATAGTTATTTGTGACACAAGGACGGAAAATGACATTTTGCAAGAGCGAGTAAAGTTGTGTAGCCGAGGTGCGTAGCACCGAGGCGAAACAATACGAGCACTTGCAAAACATTTTCCGGACGTGTAACACACACTATTTTTTGGTCCGACTAATTTTTAATATTTTCAAAAGTTCTGTTATGTTCAAGACTTGACTGCTTGTGCTACCTGAACTAAGGCCACTGACTAGAAGAGAGCCGACAGATATAAGCGCCACATTGGATGTTTATATTATAGTTGTGTTGTTGTGTATTGTGTAATAACTTGTTTAATACTTAATATACGTGTTTAGATTCAGCAGTTATTAGTGTTTTAATTAACATATGTTGCAAACACAACAAGTTCAAAAACTTTTTACTTTGTGACATACAAGATTAGATGTTTATATAAAGATGTTCATAAATTGACATAAATGTCAAATTTTAAAATACAAGTTGTAAGAGTAATTAAATGTAAATTAGAATCCTGCTTATCTTTAGAAAAAGTTATAGGTAAGTTTAGTATATTATACGCTGTTTTTAAATAAATTTAATTAAAATTTGTATTATTCATTATGTATTTTTGATGACAAAATTTAAACTCATAGCGCCATCTCTTTAGATAATCTAAAAGCTCCTTTGCCGGCCTAGGCCGGAAAATGCCATTTTCCGGACGATTTTGAAGTAATTAATAGTATTGTTTCTGGACGGAGGGCCAAAAAAGCTTTTATTTCATCCTGTCCAGTAAATACACTTCCCTATAATCAATTTGGCGCCGGTAAGTAAAACATTACGGTATCAAGTACTGTAATGTGTTGCCTAGCAACGCTGCTCTGATTGCTTAAGGGAAGATAATTACTTTTAATTTTTGATATTTAAAAACACTATAATAATGACTATAAAATAAAAATAAAATAATTAATTACTTAGTTTTACTGCCATATTTAAAAAGAAGTCAATGTTATTCAATTTTATATTAACAATTAAATCTTAATAATAAAAAAATTATTTGACAGTGACAGATGGCTTTCAAGGTAATTTCACCTAACTTATCAAGTTACAAACTATTTTTAGTCAAGTTACGAATTACTGTTAAAATTTTTATGAATTTATTAATTTATAAATACAGGATGAAATAAAATATAATACGATACATGGTCGTTAGGAGTTATTACATTACTCGTTTTTATTTCCGGACTTGGCTCCTACGTCGCCTCGTCCGTAAACTAACTCGTACTGTAATAAGTCACCTACCGACCTTGTAACGTATAATACTATTATTTCATCCTGTCCAGTGAATAAAATTCCCTATAATCAATTCGGCTCCGGTAAGTAAAACATTACGGTATCATGTACTGTAATGTGTTGCCTAGCAACTCGGCTCTGATTGCTTAAGGGAAGACAATTACTTTTAATTTTTGACATTTAAAAACACTATAATGACTATAAAATAAAAATAAAATAATTTATTACTTACTTTTTATTCTATTTTAATTTAAAACACGAATTAACAATTAAAACAAAAATTTTAAAATATTTGACAGTAACTGACAGTTAAGGTAATTTGACGTAACTAGTCAAGTTACGAATTATTTTTAAAATTTATAAAAACAGGATGAAATAAAATATGATACGATACATGGTCGTTAGGTGTTATTACAGCACTCGTTTTTTATTCCAGACTCGGCTCCTACGTCGCCTCGTCCGTAAACTAACTCGTACTGTAATAAGTCACCTACCGACCTTGTAACGTATAATACTATTACCGGACTTTTATTTTTAGGCCTTGTCCGACAAAATGAGATTTTCTGACCTAAAAATAAACCGTAAAGTACTAACTTCTAGCCGGTTTAAAAAAAAAAATAAAATAAAGGCACAAAGGTGCATACTGACAGACTTGATTTATGATTCTGGTTTGGTAGAATAAAACATTTTATGCGAGTTTTACACTTTCTGTTCTAAATTTCCTGAAGTTTACCATTGAAAGTATGGCTATTTTCACAGCTTTACATTCGCGCTTTCTAGTTTTTTCTTAAGGGGGGTTTTAATTGCAATTCGCGTCGCGGTTTACATTATAAACTAACCAATAAAAATGTTTTTCTCACATATTGATGTAATGATAAACATCTTAAGTTATTTGTAGAAACTTTAAAAGGGAATCATAAAATTTAGTTAATTTTTGTAACAACATTTTACGGTAATAAATATTTTAAACATTTTAAAAACTTAAATTATTCATTGCGTTTTGTCATAAAAGTATAATTGTCATGTTTATGCATCCAAAGGTAATTATTTTTAATTTTATTTTAAATATACCATTAACAACGTGTTTGTAATTATTTGGTAGTAATTTATTGCTCTCGGGATAAGGTAAGCATAATTTAAGATTTGGTAAATTAATATTTTTTTATAATATAGGGATATTTAAAAACTTTATTTTTATAATGGTTCAAAAGTATTTCATGAAATAACTTGTGTGAGTCTTGATACGTGGCTCTATTGCATCTTTTCATAGTAACGATCAAGTTATCCAGATCTTCTTGGGGAATCGCTATCCAGCACTGTTGAAGACCTGATTGCGATTTCGATAATGATTATGGTCTTAAAAAACTCTTTACTGCAGCATTATACGCATGCACAAAAGGATTGAGATCGAGCCATTGAGCTGGTCACACCAAAACTGGAATATTTTGCTCTTCCAAAAAATTTCTTGTGACTCTGGCTGTATGTGAAGTAGCATTGTCTTGCATCAAGATCAAATCAGGACCAATGTTTGGCGCGTATGGAACAACTATAGGTTCTAAAAAATTTGTAACGTAGCGCTCTGATGATAAAAACGGTCCCATAATTGTGCCTTCTCTATAGCTGTGAAACTCTTGTGTATGTTGCATTCGATTACTTGCGCCTGGTTCTCTCCATTCGCGTATCTGGATACAAATCAAATTAGACCAATCCAACATTCAGTAGATGGTATGTCTGGAAACAGTCACATTATGAGCTCCATGGAGATGATTAACTGCCGTGCCGTCACTGTACAAAATTCTTTGTGCATACTTATAAGGTGTTTTTATTACACCAAATTTTTTTTCTCTATAAACCATCATAATTTTCTTTAAGTTATCATTTATTCAAAATAAAAGTATGCGTCTACCACGTAAAATGAAACAAACTATTCATGACTAAAATTTCATATCAAAATATTTTGAAATTTTTGAGAAAAACGCAATACAGATTTAAACCTGCTCACATTAACAGACCATTAATCACCTCCACTCATACTCCACGGCAAACGGCAATATTATATCACTATCACCACTACAATACATCTAAAAGTTACCATATAATCTGTTTCACCATACTATTTAATATGTAATTACCATATTATAATGTTTTAAATTTAAACTTTAAATTTAGATCCTACAAAATTGGCATTTCTTTTAATTACCAAAGCTCACAGGATTAAGTTCCTCGCCAGCAATCAGAAGAAATAAACAATTTGTTCAGAATGTTAAAATATTTGTAAACAATCTGAAAATCTGTAATCTGTGCTGAAATAAATAAATAAAATAAAATAAAATAAAAAATATTCTATTCGTTGATTTAAAGCGCCCTCTACTATGAACCTCCGAGTACAGTTCGGTGAATCAGTAGCTGTTTTAAATATCGGGGTAAATTTATACCTGACAAAATTTTTACATTTATTCTCTGTACTGGGTTTGTTTAAGTATCGTTGCTCTTTCTAGGTTTCGCGCCAAAATGTTGGAGTATATCACCTTAAGGTGGCGTCATAGTACCAAATTTATTAAGTATTTTCTTAGTTGTCATTTGCGATTTGTTATTTCATGTCAGATGCGTTTTTGTTATACCATTTATAATAGTGACTTTATGAAAACGCGCTCGGACGGGTTTAAAAAATCTGTATATCTCCGTGTTCTGAGCTATCTTCCTACCAATTTTCAGCCATAGCGGTTCAGCAGTCCTTGAGTTATAAATAGTGTAAGATATACGATACGATAGATAAGTAGATAGGAAGATGAGAGAAATTTTATAGTAGTATTGGATTTGGATTTGAGGACCCTGTTGTAGGACTTGTGTCCTTTTAAGGGAGTGGATGGGAAGGTTTCGATGGTGTTAGCATTGGTCGCCGGCCCCGCTCTCACAAGCTTCCCCATTTGCAGCAGATTGGATGTTTCGAATGTTGCATCTGCGTCTTTTTGTCATCCATGGTAATGAACATAACTAAAGAGTCTTTTTTTCTGGGTGTGAGTGTAAGTGTATGTGTGGAGGTGTAACCCACGTGGTGCAATGTGGGGTTGGGAGATTGACGCTGTGCGTGTCTCCTCCGTCGTGGTGCCGCCCCATTTGGCAAGGACGAAGGGAACCACAGAAATCTTCACCAAGGGCCCATTTTTTTGTATCCAGTCTTGTGGGTACCATCTACCTGTAACAAAGGGGGGATTCATCTAGGAGGGTTTCCAGGTATTCAAAAATACTGTCTACCGTTTGGAGCAATCTCAGGTTGAGAAGGGGAATCTTGTTTTTCGGTACCTACTCTGGATCTTCTTCGGAGTCCTCCGTTCCAGTGGGTATAGAGGGTCCTCTGGGCTATGGTGTTCGTTCCCTAAAGACTCCGAGCGATGTACCGCAGTTGCAGTGTCTGAAAACGAGAAGAGAGAGGCCGTATGTTTGTGTTATTGTAGACAAGGCAGCTTGGGTAGAGGTAGTGCAGGTTTTTCACTTTACACAATATCACTCTCTCTGTGGCATGAATAGAATGGAGAAGTATTTGAGGAATGGCAGAGTATGACACGGCCTTATAATCGACCAGAGGTCTGATAAAGGTTTTATATGTATATGGCACCTAGGAGGGACGCTCGTCCTCTCATTTTTTTAAGTGTAAGTTTAACATCGGCATCCTACCTGAACGTTCGAGTAAATCGAATGCCCAGGTAGGTGACCTGATCCTGAGGAACGAGCTGTTCCCCCCATAGTGACAGGTTGATATAGTCGAAAGAGAGATTTTCTCATCGACTGAGGTTTGGATGTCTAAAGATGATGGTTTGGGTTTTGTTGGGGTTAAGAGCTAATCTTCATCTGTTGCACCAGTTGGAGAACTGGTCAAGCAGTCTTTGAGTTTTTTGGTTGAGGGTTTCAGTCGACGCTGCGGAGGTGTACACGGCCGTGTTGTCGGCATAGAGTTGGGTGTTTTCCAGAGGAGGAATTTCGCTGGCATAGATGGTGTAAAGAATTGGGGCTAGGATAGATCCTTGTGGAACTTCTGAAAGAGGGGTAAATGGTTCAGAGCTTGCATTTCCAACTGTGACTTGGATTATTCTGTTGGAGAGGTATAAATGAATTAGTTTTATGGCTGGAATGGGGAATTGGATGTCCATTAACTTTCTAATAAGGCCAGCATGCCAAACCTTGTCGAAGGCCTTTTGGACATCCATAAGTATGACAGAGACGACTTTTCTCTGATTTAGGACAGAGGCGGAGAAAGATTGTAATTCTAGAATCGGGTTTTGGGTAGAGTGGTTTGGTCTGAATCCATGTTGAAATGGGGGGATTATGGAGTTGGTGTATAGAAAGTCCCTGATTCTATCTAGTAGCAGAAGTTCAAAGAGTTTGCCAATGACGTTTAGCAGAGAGATTGGTCTGTAGTTGTGTGAATTTGTGAGGTTTCTCTAGGTTTAGGGATCAAGATGGAGTTTGGGGACTTCATAATTGTGGGGAAGTGAGATTTTTCGAGACAAGAGTTAAAAAGAAGAGTAAGAGAAGGTATAATCGAAGGGGGGGAGTTGTTTTAGAGTTCGTCTAGAAATGGAATCCGGACCAGGGGCTGCTTTGCCTTTTTGGGATGCAGTGAGGATGTCTTCCTTAGTAAATAGGGTTTGAAATGGGATGTTTGTTGGTGTAGGAGGCACCGGGTAGTGAATAGACTTGTTGTAAGTGATTTTTGAAGATTGAGACTTTATCTTCAGGGGTTTCGATAACTTGGCCATTTACCTCAAGATGGGAATGTGTTTTGGATTTTTGGCCAGTTAGAAGTTTAAATTTGCTCCGAAACTTGGCTCCATCTCAATAATCCAGCAATGCTGTGACATGTCTCCAAAGTGTAACTTACACGACTTTCTTTTATATATAAGCAGGCGGTCCAGAATGAGGGGAAGAGGTGACGGTCTCGCCTTAGGCATCACAAGAAAATAATGCTAGCGAGATAAAGATATGCATTCACGGACTTTTTTGTAGCATTTTTATAGATTTTGAATTCGCAGTACATTACTTAACTATATATTTACTAGTTCCGTGTGGAAAGCTCCTAGTTGGCGAGATTTTTTGAGTCCTCTTCGACATTTAACGCCGTATTTATGCTAATTTACTTAGAAGCTTAATAAATTATATACCTAAACCTTCCTCAAGAATCACTCTTTCTATTGTTCAAAACAGTACAAAATCCGTTTGGTAGTTTTCTAGTTCATGCCGTTCAGATAGACAGGAGGACAGAAAGACGCGGTTGAGGGATTTTTTTTTTATAATATGTATAGATGTACCTATAGATATAGATTTATATTGACACATATCGCTAGAATTGTGTTACACTGTCCAACATAGCTTTATTTGTAAAATAAATAAATATTTAATATATCTAAATGTGAGTATTACTAATGACCATTTTGTACTCGCCTGTATATTTTTTTTTTTTTTAGAAAAAGTGAACTAATTATTTATAGCTAATTTATTTTAAAAACTATATTAAACTTGGGGTAAGGAACTTAATTAAAACTGAAATAAAGACGATCGATTTTTTACGAACTTGGAGAGGAAAAAAGAAGTAAATTTAATTGAAATCGTTCAATATGACTACTCACTAGAAGAACCGCAGTAAAATTGGCGGGTCTATTACCATGTCAAATTGTAGATGACAATAATTAATTTTATGCTTCACTGGACATAATGCACCTGTTAATATCTACGCCAGTATACAGACATCTAAAAAAAAAGTAGTTCTATACTATAAAAACAAACTTATAAATATATTGGTACTACATATGATACTAAATCGAGTTTGTTTTTTTCTTTTTTTGGAACTACAAAGAACACATCGGCGATAAGTCCCCTTAATTGGCAGATGATTGTCGGTTTTTAAATTTGATGGAATTTTTGTTGTATGTCCTGGTTTCTTCCGTTTAGTAAACGTACTAATCAATTCATCCGCCAGTTGACTTCCAAATTGTAATGTACTGATTGGTTTACTTACTTTCTTACTGCTTGGCTCTACAACCCAGGGTGGGTCTTGGTTGACTGTACTATTTGCCTTCATCGTCGTCGTTAGGTCATATTTAATCCCCATACTTCTTAGGTCTGCTTGTATGTTATCTCCCCACCTCATTCTAGGGCATCCTAGGAGTCTTCGTCCAAGTGGTACTCTTTCATAGGATCTCTTTAACATTCGTTTTTCCGGTTTTCTCTGTACATGAATCACCCATTGCAATCTCTTCGCTTTTATCTCCTTCACGATGTCTGGATCTTCAGTTTTGTTGTAGTAGTCGTACGAGACGGTTGTGTTTTCGCGTACGTCGGCTATTCCGGTATTGCTGTTTGTTTTGTTTTGATTTGTTTGTTATATTTTAATTTGTTTGTTTTGTTTTGACTTTTCTGGTCTTGTTTTGATATTTTGACCTCTAAGCACTACCAGCATATTTGTTATTGTTGTACGTGTTTTTTATGATTAGTTCCTGTTTAACAAATTAGTACGTGTTTAATAAACGTGTCTCTGGCAGAAAGTTATTGAACTGTAACCATACGGCATTGCTAATTTCTCTGTGCTGTGTTTTTTTATTGTGAAAATAGTTCCGGTTTGACGTTCAGTTCCAGTTAATTATTATCATCAACTTTCATCTTCCTTACTTTCAATTATGTCTGACTCTAACAAATGCGACTCCTGCCAAAAAGCCGTCTCAGAAAAGGATAAGTATAAACTTCGTTGCAATGGGGAGTGTCGGCGTAATTTTTGTATGTCATGCACTGGGCTTGATAAAGCAACAACCAAGGTGATCTATCAACAAAAATACCATAATATTAGGTTCTTCTGCAGTGCCTGTGACTCTCCTACACTTAAATATCTTCACGAAAGAATGTCACAGATACAGAAAATGCAGATACCTCCAGAGAACGTCGAGGCCTTGGGATCTTGTCTAAAAAAGAATAATGACCTATCTCCAGTTATTTCGGAAATTTACGACATTTTAAATTTTCATGACTCCAAATGGAAGGTTTTATACAATAAAATGCATGAAATCCACACCCTCCAGGCTAGTAACTCTGGCAGAGACGGGGAGTCCTTATTCCAATCAATTCGGGAAATGAAACAAGATATTTTCAACCTTACCTCCATTTTTTTGAATAACCAAGAGGATTCCTTTAAGATTCAAATCCATGACACATCCAAAGAAGAGCTAATGAAGGAAATTGCTGATCTCCGCAAAATTATTAACAAAATGGCTACTAACATAGAAAAGTTAGCTGCCAAAGATAAGCCCAATGTGAATGCTGGCCCATCAAAAAAATACACAAAGTCGATATCAACCCAGACTGACGATGATATTTCATTAAATACTTCCGTACTCCAGAAAACATCGACAAAGGAAGATTGGCAGTATATAGTTGTTTCAAAAATCCCTGCACCATACACAGCTAAGCACCTTGCACACTATATCAAGGAAAAATTAGGCACCACCGACTTTATTCGATGCTTCCCAATGTTGAAAAGCAGGGAAGGTTCAGACTCAGATTTTAAAGTTGGTGTGCAAAACAAAAATTACCTGAAGCAGCTCAAAGAAATCAATATGTGGCCGTCAGGTACAGAAATTACCGATGCTACTAATCCTCCAACGAATATTTATTCACAACCAGTTCCTCCTTCTCATTCAGTTTCTCCTAACGTACCACCGCAGTCAGCTACAAATTGTTCATCATCAAAACCAGTACCTTTGTCTACGGAGGCAAAATATATACAAATTCGTTCTGACAAGGAAGCTATTGCAGCTAGTAAATCCTGTGGGAAGGATTTGCAAAACATTAAAGTTGTGAATAAACCTGACAAACTCGATGAGAGATTGGGCATGGATCCAATGACTCCACCAATAGTGAGGCTGTCCCGAACTTCGGATATGGAAAATGGTCGCTATTTGTTGTCCAGGCTGAGAGACCCCCTGATTCTAAAACCCCTTAGGCTATTCCTTGCCTATTTGCATGACCAGCCTTCAAGTGTATGTATGGAAGGGCACACTAGCACTAGCATTAAATTAATGTTAGCATCAGAGGGTCTTCCTAGCGATGTAGACTCCTTGCGGAAGTTGTATTACCGCTTCCACAATGCTTACGGTATTGGCCTAGCTGAAGTTGAAGCAGACCTCTCTTCCTTTAGGACTTATTTTTCTTCAGAGAAGCTCTGCCGGCTCCAAAAAATCAGAGAATGCCATAAGAACTATTATTCAAGTGGTTCTTCATCCAGTTCAAAAAATTTTTAATTAATAAGACGCGAACAGAGGAACAAGCACACTCTGAAACTTTAGATGATGGTAGGCTCAGTTTATTTTTTATTAATATTCGGTCCTTAAGACATAAAACAGATGAATTACTTCTACTATTAGAAGAGCTAAAATTTCCTGAAGTGGTTGCAATTACTGAACACTGGTTAAATATTGATGAGCCAGTCTTTGTTAAAAACTACACCACAGTCGCTCGATTTAATAGAAGTGATTTATCTCATGGAGGTACTATAATAATGTCAACAAATAACGACTTTTCAGCAGTGACTAAATTTGATCATTTATTATCTGAGAAACATTTTGAATTTTCCATTGTTTGTAATAATTTTTATGACATTTTCATTATTTGTATTTATAGAACACCTGATGCGGACTTGCAAATTTTTTATCAAAATTTACTGAGCTTACTTGAATCCCTTCCTTTAAATGGTAAATTAGTTGTATGTGGTGATTTTAATATTGACTACTCCAGTGTTTGTGCTGCAAAAGAATCTCTTCAGAACATTTTTGATTCTTGTGGAATAATCATGCACGTCAACGCGCCAACCAGAATAACTAAAACTAGTTCGACCACCATAGACTATGTCACTTCTTCTTTTGATCCGAAAATCGTTGACTGTACCGTTTTTAATTCGGGTTTTTCTGACCATGAAGGAATATTAACTACATTTCCCCTAAAATCCAAAAGTAAAAATGTTTCGCGCAAATTAGGCCGTATTTTCGGAGATAAAAATTTCCAAAATTTCAATGAGTTGTGTCTAACATCTGACTGGAATTTTCTATCTGATGACGTCGACTCCGAATTCTCTAGATTTGTAAAGATAGTGTCTGATCTTGCATTCAAATCCTTTCCTCTCAGGCCTATTAAAGTGAAGCAACACAAACCCTGGTCTACTAGAGGCTTACGATTATCTTCTAAGAACATGCGCTGTTTATCATATTTAAAAAAATTCTCAGATAGCGTCTCCTTCCAAAATTATGAAAAACTGTACAGGAAAACTTATATTAAAACTATCAAAGCTGCCAAGGATATGTATTACAACAGAAGATTGGGAAATGCGGGTAACATTGCTAAAGAAACTTGGTCTATTGTAAATGAATTAAGGGACCGGGCCTCTTCATCTAACAAAATTCCTACTTCTCCAGAGAACTTAAACAACTTCTTTGTTAATGTAGCAAAGAACTTAGTGAGCTCCATAACTCCTTCCCACGATCCTTTTTCTTATCTCAGAAACGAAAATTTACACAGTTTCTTCATGTCACCTGTATCATTGGCCGAGCTTCGTAACACAATTAATGAGATTAAAAACAAATCATCTGCTGGAACGGATGGGCTTACTCTGAAAATGTTTTCAAATCTACCGGTAAACACCCTAAGCCATCTGACTAACTTGATTAACAAGTCACTTCAACTTGGAGTCTTTCCAAGCTGCCTTAAGACTGCGATAATTATTCCTTTGCACAAAGGAGGTGATAAAGATCAAGCTTCGAACTATCGCCCAATAGCACTTCTCCCCACGTTGTCGAAGATTATTGAAAGATTGGTTAAA
The DNA here is from genome assembly GCA_964028335.1 of Altica lythri. NCBI lineage: Eukaryota > Metazoa > Arthropoda > Insecta > Coleoptera > Chrysomelidae > Altica > Altica lythri. The sequence goes on along the minus strand of OZ034801.1, from coordinate 17,801,730 downwards.
AAAAGATTGCTATCTTTTCTTTGCAAATATAAAATACTAACTCCCCAACAGTTTGGTTTCTTGAGCAATAAATCTACCAATGATGCTATGTTCTCGCTCTTTGACAATGTTTACTCCAGTCTTAACAATCAGAACTCTACAGCAACAATCTTCTGCGACTTCTCTAAGGCCTTTGATTGTGTAAACCACAACATCTTAATTCACAAATTACAACACTATGGGATTAGAGGAATACCACTCGAGTGGTTTAAATCTTATCTTACCTACAGAAGTCAGATGGTAAGGGTTGATGATAGAACATCCTCCTGTAAGCCAATTGACTGTGGGGTGCCTCAAGGTTCAGTTCTAGGTCCTATCTTATTTCTGCTTTTTATTAATGATATTGCCTACCTAAATATTAGTGGTAAACTCTGCCTCTTTGCTGATGATACTAGTTTTACCTGGAGCAACCCGGATAGTACATCCCTTTATAGTATCGTATCTCGTGACTTAGTCACTATTAAATCGTGGTGCGATTCTAACCTTCTGTGCCTCAATCTCTCTAAAACTAAAATCTTATCATATAAAGGTACATTACAAACTTTTGAACTTAATAACAATAGTGTGGAAATCGTTGATTCTGTAAAGTTCCTGGGTCTCATTGTTGACAACTCATTAAAATGGGATTTGCACATCAATGCATTGTCAAAAAAATTAAGTTCTGCGTGTTTTGCGCTAAGATCAGTTTCCAAGGAATTAAACTTGTCAACAGCTCGAACAGTCTATTACGCCCTTTTTGAGTCGCATCTCCGTTACGCCATTCCATTCTGGGGTACGTGTTGTGCGACTCAATTTGACCGTATTTTCAAACTTCAAAAGAGAGCTATCCGTTACATGTTAAGATTAAACAATAGAACTCATTGTGGGGAATACTTTAAAAAATATCAAATTTTAACTCTTCCTTCTTTATTCATTTTTGAATCCGTTTGCTTAATCCGCAAGCACTCGTCAGCGAATCCTGAAACGCCTTCCCACAACTATCCACTTAGAAACAGGGAGCTTGATCTTTGTTTACCAATCCCACGATCAGAGTTAATCAAAAACTCTATATTGTATAATGCAAAAAAGATGCATAATCGTCTGCCTTTCAATATCAAATCTATTTCACTCTTTCCCGCATTCCGTAGAGCTTTGAAGGCACACTTATTGGAGAGATCTTTGTACACAGTAAATGAATTTTTCATATTATGATTTTATACTTCTAAATACATACTAATTTACTACTTCAAGGAACTTTTTCTTTTCTTTTCTTTTTTCCTTTTCTTCTTCTTTCTCTTTTTTGATGACTTTCAATTTCTTTAATTGTATTAATATTTTTTTTTGTATTTTGTTTATGTGATATGTTAGATTTTAAGGTTTTTGTACTTTTTTTGTATGTTTTTTAGCTTTGTCGACAAATTGTAAATTTCTGACAATAAAGCATTATTATTATTATTATTATTATTATTATTATTATTATAGTTCCGTTATTTCTTGGTTGGTTCTTCTTCGGTACTGTTCTGTTAGTGGGATCCGTAGCGGTCCGAATATCTTGCGTAGCACTTTTCTCTTAATGATTCTTAGGCTGCTTTCGTTTTCTTTTGTAAGCGTCCAGGTTTTACTAGCATACATGACGGTATGACTGTGTCAGAAATTGTGATTTTTGTTCTACTTGAAATATTTTTGGATGCAATTGTAGTCTTTAGTGCATACAAGCACTTATTTCCATCTTGAATTCAGGTTCTGATACTTCTCACTCCTTCCACTTACTATGTTCTATAGCAGGGTCCTTAAACCTAACCATTAAACTACAAAAACTACAAACACTGTGTTTCGCTCTCATTTGAGCTCATCAGTGTAGTATAGGTTATGTCTCTTCAGTCACTAATGAGACCGGTATAAACTGAATAATATTTATAGATATGGACTTGCGAAAGTTGAAAACATTCGCAAGTAGCACCATCTTCACTCCAAAAATGGTACTTCGGTGGTCGCTGTGCATCTTGTATATAACCTTAGGCAAGGTAAAAACATAAAACGAGCAGAACGTTTTGTGACAGTCTTATATAACAAAATTTAAAAGATGATACATAACGTAGGTACTCGAAGTAATATCTTGCAATAAAACGTTTTTTTTTATTATGTCGATTATTCTATTATATAGGCGCCATACTGCTGCACAAAAGGATTCCAGAAAAGAAAACTGTAAGGAATAACAAAGCTGACAACAGACTGACACTCAACAGTTAATGGCAGCAGAAACAAATGGTGGATTATTCCAAAATAATACTGAAATTGGCACATAAAATATACAATAATGTTTAATAAAAAAAAATTCACCTTTTATCTTATTATTTTCGTATTCACTTACCATGAACAATTTGATGAGAAGTTCGATGAAAAATTATATAGTAACGTCTGAAAACCCAAACCCTCTCATTAGGAATTGTGTTTCTTATCTATATATATAAAAAACGATGTGTTTTTATGTACGAAATCGATGAACTCAAAAACTACTGGACCGATTATTATGAAAATTGGTATACATATGTATTTTTCCACGGAGAAGGTTTATATGATATGCTCATTGATGCCACTCGCCACCAGATGGCGCTACAAAGTAGCAACATCTGCCCCGTTCAACCGATTGTCATGAAAATTGGTATGTATATGTATTTTTTCACGTCGATAACGAATATGCTATGCTCATTGATGCCACTCGCCACCAGGTGGCGCTGCAGAGTAGTAACTTCTGCCCTGTTTAACCGATTGTCATGAAAATTGGTATGTGTATGTATTTTTTCATGGAGAAAACGAATATGCTATGCTCATTGATGCCACTCGCCACCAGGTGGCGCTGACGAGTAGCAACTTCTGCCCCGTTCAACCGATTGCCATGAAAATTGATAAGTATATGTATTTTTTCACGGAGAAGTTTTATATGTTATGCTCATTGATGCTACTCGCCACCAGGTGGCGCTGCAGAGTAGCAACTTCTGTCCCGTTCAACCAATTGTCATGAAAATTGGTATGTTTATGTATTTTTCCAAGGAGAAGGTTTGCATAATATGCTCATTGGTGCTACTCACCACTGGGTGGCGCTACAGAGTAGCAACTTCTGCCCCGTTCCATCGATTGTCATGAAGATTGGTATGCATATGTATTTTTCCACGGAGAAGGTTTGAGGTGGCGCTGCAGAGTAACAACTTCTGCCCTGTTCAACCGATTGTCGTGAAAATCACCACCAGATGGCGCTTCCATTAAACGAGCAACCACTACTTATTTTATTACTTTAATCATGCCACCGTAAGGTGGCGCAGTTAATATCACATATATTTAAACGAGCAATCCTTACTTAAGTATTGTGATGCCACCGGAAGGTGGCGCAGTTAATATCACTTATATTTAAACAAGAAATTCTTACTAAATTAAGTATTGTGATGCATCTAATATATTTTATCAATAAACTACAAAATATAACGAAAAAAAAAATTATAAACCTGATAACTAATGAGAAAATATGATGAAAACGATAAAATCAAAATAAATTGAAAAAACGAAAAATGGAAGAATGACATAAATGATTTGCGGTACGAAGTCCGCCGGGTTAGCTAGTTATCTTATAAAATGAGAGGTAAATACAAAAATGTTATTTAAAAAACATTATGTTTAGTCAATTATTATTTCTGACTTGATACGCATGATTACATTTTCTGTTAAGCCGACTCCACACATGCGTATACGAATATTCGACAATTGTACGAATATTTGGAGCAAATAATCGTGTGTGAATATTTGCTTTTGTCTATCATCCACACATATTACTTTAAAAAGCGAATATTTGTATTCGAATAAAAATACGGAAAATATTCGGATTCGGAGATCCTACTTGTTTATATGAATTGGATGACGTTTTATCTTTAAAAGCAAAAACATTTATTTAGTTACATTGAAACAACTTTAAACATACAAGGTATATTGCAATATTTCTATTCCAATGGTCAGGATAGTAGGGATCCCAAAGGCACGGTTCAGCTTGATAGCCTTCCAAAAACTTCATAACTGCTTCATTTGTCCACTCCATGTCAACTACTTATCACTTTTTCACACTATTTTTAGCAATTCTATCCCAATACGAAACTAATCTAACTTTGATCTTTGATGTGTATCAAGTACCGACTCAAGACGAAAAACATTCGTGTTCGGGGAAATATGCTGAATATTCGTCAACGAACACAAATATTGTATCCACCTATGCGCTATTTTCCGCAAACACCGATTATTCTTTGACGAATAACGCAAGTGTGGAGCCGGGGTTACAGATATTTATCATGTTTTTTTTTTAGTTTTTTATAATGATGGAAAGAGAGCGTCTGGAAAACTATGCGATCACCGAAAACTGCATTTGTGCATACAAAAAACACATTTTTAAAGCGCATTTCAAACATGACTCGTTATTTATTTGCGGAAATGAGTACAATTTTGTTATTCGGAGATTTTTGGGGTGGCCGAAAACGAATTGACTATGAAAGTGATCTTCGGAGTACCAAGCGTCCAGAATACCCACTTGTTTACGTAATATTCTGGAATTTGCGGTGATATCGTTATAAAATAAGAGAAAATTCCTATCTTGAAGCTGGCTAAAAACGAATAAGACATTAAAAGTAATCTACTTAGTATCTAGTGCACAGGATACTTACTGTCTCCTAGAAATTTTGGTAATATCGTTATACAATTAGTCAAAACTCACAATTTAAGAGTTTTGCACTAAATTAAAAAAAAAGAGTTTTGTTTTCAATATATTCAATGAAAATCTAGGAGATGACGTAAAGTTTAGTGTGCTGAGCACTAGATACTCCGTAGATCGCTTTCGATATTATATACGTTCTTAGTGAGTCTGAAAACCCCTAGTATTGAGTTATGACAAATTGTTAAATGAATTTACCAAAAACTTCTGGAGACGAGGTAAATAGTAGGTATCCTGTGCACCAGGTACTCCGGAGCTCACTTTCAAGGTTATATTTTTTGTTTTTGGCGAGCCCAAAACCCCTATGTATTAAGTTTTGACGAATTGTCTTACGATATTACTGAAAACTCCAGGAGACGAATTAAACAAAGGGTATCCTGGGCACCAGGTACTTCGGAGATCACTTTCAATGACATATTCGTTTTTAGCGACTTCAGTGACCCTTAAGTAAAAAAAAAAGAACTCATTTCAGCCAATAAATAACGAGTTCTGTTTGAGATGCTCATTAAAAGGCATTTTTTTGTATGCACAAATACAGTTTTCCAACGTTACATAATCGCATAAAGTCACAAAGTTTTCTGATGCTCTCGCAAATCGAATGCAAAAAGAATCATTAAAATCCGCTTTGCTGTTTAAATTTCGGAGGTTCAGTGCTTGATTCTCTTGACTATTTATAAACACTATCTAATTGTATTAACTTGCCCAAAACTTTTGTATCTCCAACATGCTCTGTATATTTGAATGTCTATGACATTAAACCAACAACGGTTATACGCTATATCAATAAAAATTAAGCACAACGATATTTTCAGGCTTTTCTCCCAGATTATAATAACAATTCAGACATTTTAAAATGGAAATTCGTGAAAAAGGGAATAAAAAAAATCACCGCGAAAACACGAAGAAGACATTTTCTATATTCGACTAAAGGACTAAAGCAAAGTCGTTGCAGCATTGAAAGCTTACTTCAAAAGAGATTTTGTAGTGCACTGAGAAGCCAATGCAAGGAAATGAAGAGGACGAACTATTTTTTTTATGTTATGGCCTTTGTTACTCGGTCGCTACTAAAGCCGAGTGAGAGAACACTCGAAAATTTCCATGATGACGCGAAAGCACTATAATTTGAAATTCGTGAATTATCTACATCTGCAATTTTGCATACTTTTATATTTTTTTAATGCAAAAAGTTTCTTTATAGAGTGTCTTATTATTAGACTGAGTTTTAAGAAAATTTCTTACTACACAACGAATATTGGTTTATTTAGGTATCCTACATATGCAATGAGTTAATAATATGATGATAACGAAAGATCCTAAATGCGAAATTTTAGTGTTAGGTATTTGTCAACGAAATTCTGTTGTTATGCCCTGCGGTCAAAGTAATGACATTCCGCAGCTTATCCATTCTGGAATTAGGTCGACGGCATAACAGGAGCACTTAGGTCGTGGAGGCATGCCAGAGGTTTCGCTACATTCCGCATAGTTTATGAATTAAGCAAAAGGTTAACAAGGTCATCTGAAGTATCTTATTATAAATTAATATTTTAGATTCATACTAGCTGACCCGGCAAACTTAAGTACCGGATAACTCTGACGTCTTTTTTCCAATTTTTTTTTATTTTCAAAGATTTTTTTATTTTATCGTTTTTTGATATTTTATCGATATTTATTAGGTTTATACTATTTGTTTCGTTGTAGTTTATAATTTATCGATTAAATATGTTAGATATCATTGGTAGGTGGTAGATGGAACTTTCCATCGCCCAAAGAGGTAGGTACCACCCTGGAACTCGTTATGATGAGGTGAAATGTTCTACACATATTTCCCCATTTGAATTGTAAGTCGGTTCTTTCTATTCCCTTCTCACCTTTTCGTTTCCCTCCAATCCCCTTTTTTCTCTTAAACCCTTTTCTAGAATATACCATGATGGGTTCTCCAGAGGTTAAATGTTCCGGAAGTAAAATAGTTTCCCATTCGGATTTCCGGAGTGTACAATCTCGGGGAAGTCATGATGGAAATAACATAGCCATCGATCAGTCTATGGACCAACCTCTAGTTCAGCCACTTTTACCCAGAAGCCTAAACCAAAACACACTGCATATTAACATTCACTAACATCGACCACAATTTCAAACGGCACCATGGAGTATGTGTTTACGTAAGAAGCATACTTTCCTGCTCTAGATTACCTGCCCAAGAAAACAAAATGGCAAAATGGTAGATGCTGTTGGGCCCACCCGGCATCGCCCGGTGAGATACCATTGCATCGATTTAGGCGGCGTGAAGTTGCTCTTTGGGTTAACGTTTCGTCGCCGTGTCGATGTTTCCGGTTTTAGTCGCGTCAACGCTCGCGGAAATGGGTACAAAGTTCGGAATTTTGTGCCACAGGTCGGATCGGGATGCGGTTTTCTGCATTCTCTTCCAAAACGATTATGTAAAAATGTGCCTGAGAAGATTTTCCCCGGAGACCGAAAATTGGCCCGCTGCAGGCCAAAGTGCACGCGAAAAATGCATTATCTGGGAGGCCTTTTGAAAGATTTTCAAATTTGATAAATAAGGGTCAGAACTCGCCCGGATCGGGTATTCGGGGGTTTTCGAGGCCGCTGATCACGAATATAATGTTCAAATTGACCTTCGAACACCTGGTGCACCAGAACCTGACCCAAAACGTCATCTCCGGGAGTTTTCCTGACACAATCAAAGAAGGTCAACCAAAAATAATTTCGGGGGGTTTTTTGGCCCGCTGAATCCAAATCTGGCATCGGGGAGCACCCCACTGGCACCTGGTGCACAGAAACCCGGGCTAGAACGTCGTCTTCGAGAGTTTTCTTGACAAGACTGCCAAAACCCACCCGAAAATCATGAGAGGGCGGTGGTGTGGGGCGGTGGTTCCGAATTTCACGTCCAAATCAACCTTCTCGACCCCTGCCACGCTGGGATTTTTATCTTTACATCTTGTGGAATTATTGATTCTACTTACACAATGCGAGGAGTAGAGAAATTGATGTAAAGTAAATAAAGAAGTCAATATATATACAATTTCGGATTAAAAACTGTTTATTCAATTCAGATCAAATTCAACCCAACTCAAACTTTCTCTCGTTCATAAATTAATAACATCAATGTTTATATACGCTGAATATCAACTCCATCATCAAATGACACATCAGAACTCTTCTCATTTTCTTCCTCAACAACTGTGAAGGGGACAGTCTTCTTCATCTAAGCCCTCTCTCTCCGCCGCTATAAGGGTTTCTACTGAATATTCGTCAGTGTTGGTGCAGCTAGAGCCTTCACAATTTTTACATGCAAGATTACAAGGGAGACCGTGCTTCCTGCAACTACATGACATCCGATCACAATTTCCTGTGCATCCACAGAATATTAGTTCCAAAATATCATCAGGTGCAGGTTTTTGTGTCATTTGTACCGGGATCAGTGTGTCGTCCTTCGTTCTCATCCATCCCCATTCTCGCCGGTGCCAGATTTGGATTCAGCGGGCCAAAAAACCCCTAGAAATTATTTTTGGTTGACCTTCTTTGATTGTGTCAGGAAAACTCCCGGAGATGACGTTTAGGGTGAGGTTCTGGTGCACCAGGTGTTCCGGGAGTTGTTTCGGCGTGAAATTCGGGACCACCGCCCCACAGAACTGCCCTCTTATGATTTTCGGGTGGGTTTTGGCAGTCTTGTCAAGAAAACTCTCGAAGACGACGTTCTAGCCCGGGTTTCTGTGCACCAGGTGCCAGTGAGGTGCTCGCCGATGCCAGATTTGGATTCAGCGGACCAAAAAACCCCTAGAAATTATTTTTGGTTGACCTTCTTTGATTGTGTCAGGAAAAGTCCCGGAGATGACGTTTAGGGTGAGGTTCTGGTGCACCAGGTGTTCCGGGAGTTGTTTTCGGCGTGAAATTCGGGACCACCGCCCCACAGAACTGCCCTCTTATGATTTTCGGGTGGGTTTTGGCAGTCTTGTCAAGAAAACTCTCGAAGACGACGTTCTAGCCCGGGTTTCTGTGCACCAGGTGCCAGTGGGGTGCTCGCCGATGCCAGATTTGGATTCAGCGGGCCAAAAAACCCCCCGAAATTATTTTTGGTTGACCTTCTTTGATTGTGTCAGGAAAACTCCCGGAGATGACGTTTTGGGTCAGGTTCTGGTGCACCAGGTGTTCGAAGGTCAATTTGAACATTATATTCGTGATCAGCGGCCTCGAAAACCACCGAGTACCCGATCCGGGCGAGTTCTGACCCTTATTTATCATATTTGAAAATCTTCCAAAAGGCCTCCCAGATAATGCATTTTTCGCGTGCACTTTGGCCTGCAGCGGGCCAATTTTCGGTCTCCGGGGAAAATCTTCTCAGGCACATTTTTACATGATCGTTTTGGAAGAGAATGCAGAAAACCGCATCCCGATCCGACCTGTGGCACAAAATTCCGAGGTTTTCGCGGGCGTTGACGCGACTATTTCCAGGGTGGGACCGAAAGAAAAAAAAAAGCATGATGGAAGCTCCAAGACTAAAATACTCCGGAGGTAAACTCGCCTTCCAATCGGATCTCCGGGTGGGGGCTAGTCCTGTGGCCTCATCAAGCGATATTAATCGAACTTCCACTATCTCCTACAATACACTGGGTTCCCCTAACAACACTCAACGGAGAAATAGTGTGGCACCTGTAGTTGCTAACAGACCCAAAAACAGCAACTTCAAAATTGATTTCTGCAACATCAGAGGGCTTAACACCAACATAAATTCAGTCCACCAGCACTTACAATCTTCCAAGCCTCATGTGCTCGCACTGACCGAGACAAAGGTCAGATCGTCAACAAATACCGTCAGCTATTTATACCCTGGATACGATTTTCATTGCCGATTTAGACGCAACTTTGGGGTATGTCTCTTCATCCGAGATGATCTTTGCTGCCAACGAGAGGAAACACTTGAACCGACAGGGTTTGATGTAATGTGGTTTAAAATATCTACGCAGAAAATCACCAAGTTTATCTGCTGCCTTTACCGTCCTCCAAGCGACACCCAATACAGAGCTCTTTTCTCATCACTAGCCAACACAATCGACTTCTTGCAAACCAACCATCCAAATGCCGAAGTCGCTATCTTTGGAGACTTTAACGTCCATAATGTCAACTGGCTTAAATACTCAAATACCAACGATGAACAAGGCCGTGAGGCAGAATCATTCGCGATCAGTTCTGGCTTAACTCAACTCGTAGAAGAACCAACGCGGATACCAGACCGAGATGGTGATTTTGCTAGTCTGTTGGATCTTTTTTTGACATCAAACCCAGACCTATACACTATCTCCGTTCAGTCTCCGCTAGGATCTTCCGATCACAAACTTATTTCAACACTAAGCGAGCTACCAATTTGTTCTGAGCAGCCTCCTAAACCTCGCAAGATTTGGCATTACAGATCAGCCAGGTGGGAAGACCTGAAGAACCATTTTCACACTTTTCCTTGGCTGAACGTGTGCTTTTCTTCTGATGATCCATCCGTTTGTGCTCAAGAGGTCTCCGATGTCATTCTAACTGGCATGGAAGCCTTTATTCCTTATTCCAATAAGCGCCCTTCTAACGGCAAGCCCTGGTTTAGCAAAAACTGCGAGCGCGCAGTCAGATCTAAAAATCTAGCTTACCGACAGTGGCGTAAAAATCCAACGGCTGAGAATCGCACCACCCTTGTTACCGCTCGAAACCAGTGTAAGCAAACGATAGATCAAAGCAAAGAGACTCATAACACGAGGATCAAAAGCAAACTTCTTGCCAGTCCTAACGGATCTAGGTCTTTTTGGTCAGTCGCTAAGGCCGTCAGTCAAAATTTTACCAAATCAAATATTCCACCTCTAACACGTTCCGACGGCACAATAGCAACCACAGCCGGAGATAAAGCGAACTTACTGGCAGAACTATTTTCTTCTCATTCCAACGTAGACTTTCAGGGAAAAACACCACCGAACATTCCAGCAGTTCAATCGGAAATGACTGATATCGTATTCCGTCAGCGTCCTGTCAAACGAATTCTTTAAGGGCTCGATGTCAGGAAGGCTTCTGGTCCAGATGAAATTCCTATTATAGTGCTCAAGGAATGCGCTGATGAGCTAACACCAATAATTTGTAGACTTTTTAACCTATCCTACAAAAAAGGAATATTTCCATCTTGCTGGAAGAAGGCAAGAGTTCAGCCTATACCAAAGAAAGGCAAGAAAACCATGCCAAACAACTATCGACCTGTCGCATTGCTTTCAGTTATATCAAAAGTGATGGAGAAAGCTATTAACCAACAACTTCTAAAGTACCTAGAGGGCCTTAATATTATCAGTGACCATCAGTACGGCTTTCGTAAGTCCAGATCAACAGGAGACCTCCTAGCATATGTCACCCATCTTTGGAGCAACGCAGTCGAACATCATGGGGAGTCCCGGGCTATTGCACTAGACATTTCTAAAGCATTTGATCGTGTCTGGCACGAGGGGCTCCTAAGTAAACTGCGATCCTACGGTATGCCCGGTCGATTCTGTTCATGGCTTTCTAGCTTTCTTCAGGACCGTTCTCTGCAAGTGGCGATTGACGGGTTTCTCTCGGACACCTTTACCATCAATGCTGGTGTTCCTCAGGGGTCCATATTATCCCTAACCCTCTTCTTACTATACATTAACGACCTTCTAGCGAAGACAGAAAATCCAATTTATAGCTTTGCTGACGACAGCACACTTATCTCATCGTTTACTTTGAATTCTCGAATATCGGCTGCTGACGCACATCTTCGCAGACAGCATGAAGTATCACGACTCAATAAAGACCTGGAAGAAATTTTGTCTTGGGGTGACAGTAACCAAGTCGAATTTAACGCTAAAAAAACCCAGGCAGCAGTTTTCTCTAAGAAGGTTAACATTGCAGAACCAGATATAGTCATGGACACGCAATTCCACTGGCTTCGTCTATTAACTTACTGGGTGTCAATCTGGGAGGAGATATGTCTTGGCATAATCACGTGGTAACAATCGCCAGGACAGCTTCTCAGAAACTCGGAGTACTTTTCCGTACCAAAAAGCTGTATACACCACAACAACTTTTGACACTCTACAAAGCCCAGATTCGACCATCACTGGAATACTGCTCTCATGTCTGGAGTTCTGCACCGAAGCATACCCTTCGGTTGTTGGATTCCATCCAAAGGAGAGCCATTCGCCTGATCGGTGACCACGAGCTAACCAAGAACCTCGACAGCTTAGAACATCGAAGACAGGTTGGTGATTTGACCCTCTTTTACAAATATTTCCATGGCAAGTGTTCTACTGACATTGCCCGCTTGATTCCACCTAGAGCAATTCATAGCAGAAATACATGACAAACCACTTCCGCCCATCCCTATGTGGTTCAACTTAATACTCCTCGAACATCATTGTTTAAGAACTCTTTCTTCTGGAGGACATCCTCTTTGTGGAACGGCCTTTCTGAGGCCGTATTTCCCACCGAATATAACCTTCAACGATTCAAGAACAACGTGAATCGCTTTCTTCGCACACGCACCGCTCTCAGAGCGCCTTAAAGGAATTTTCCTGCAGTGCTTGTGCTTGACCATAAAAAAAAACAGAGACAACATACTTTGGCTAAAATTAACACTAAAAGTCTCTAGCAAATTTATATGTTTTATTTATCGACCATCAGACTGTAATTGCAACGAACTAGGTACTAGACTATTTATCACAAAAGATCGACTACCTATCTTAATAGTGAGAACCCTTCTGCTAATTGTGCTTAGGGACTTTAATGTTCACCACGAAACTTTTTGCAAAAATATTCTCTTCGAACTTGTACAACAAAAATGTCTTAAAGTATGAGAAGACCTTTATTTAACTTTGATTTACGTTAAAACATTTTTTATTCAATTTTGGCTATAAAGGTACAGTTAGTAGATAGTAGCCTATTACCAAATTTTCATCAAAATCGATGCATTAGGATAGAAATCGGAGGTAATAACCTCTCATTAATTGGATAACAATTAATAAATGTAATATTCATACAGTACAACAACACCAATTATCTTTTTTTGTGGAAGGTCAAATCAGTTATAAATCTTCGTTATGTCAAAAATGTATACAAAATATTTGTTGTTTTGTTTAAAACCTATTATAGGTAAGATATAAGTGAACAGTGATTATTAAAGACATAAAATGAGTTTTCACATTAAAAATTGGTGTTTGTATTTTTCTATAATGACAGGTAAATATTATTATTTATAAATTTTCTATTCAAGAATTTATTAGCTTAGTTGTTTTACTCAGAAATAAATTTCCCGTATGAGGCTTTTTGGGTAGTTAATGCTTTCCCACTATGATCGATACACTTTTGCATACGTTCAAACCAATTATTGGTTAAACCGTTAATCCAGTCTTCGGCTGACACCTCAACGACAAATCCAGGTTCTTCCCTGTGGGTGGTGAAAAACTTTGTTGGTTGGGGAGCTCTCGGGCTCGTTGCCCTCCAGTACATTTTTCCTGCTCGCCTGGACACTGCTCGCGGGCCAAGAAGCACCACACCGCATCCTCATGGCAACCGAGGACCCCTCGGGACGGTCGTCGCTCCACCTGAGACCTGAGTAGCTAATAATAATAATATGGTTAAGTGAGTGCGGTCCCAGGGATGAGGCTGGCGATCTAGCATGAGCGGTGTTACAGCGTTAATTGCTCCATCGAGCCGTGCCTAAGGCAGTCCTCGCGGCCCAATCAAACCCCTGTCCCAAACACCATCGACACGTCTATCCCGAACGCCCTTCATACTCTGATTCCAAACACCCTTCACAACCCTATACCAAACACCCTCTAGACCTCTATTTCGAAACACCCCTACATGGCCTACACCCCAGAAGAAAAATCCGTAAGATACGTTGTGATGAGCTACCGTGTCTAGGTCGGCAGTAAAGGCGAACTGCCGTCGACTTTAGTGTATTTCGTCCCTACTCTTGGGATTTTACATAGGGAAGAAATCAATGATAAGAAGAAGAAGAAAGGCAAAAAGGACACGGTTATGGAAACCGACAAGACTATTTAAACGAACAGGAGTAAACGAGAGATGAACGCGACGGTGAGCCAACAGGAACCTTCAAACTAGCTGTGAGTTGGCGGATCAGGCTGCAGATTTTTACGATTGTTGGGCGATGTGGAGTGAGATGGACAATTCCAATCGGTCCATTAAAACTGCAAGGATACCCATAACGGGCAGTCTGGCCAAGAAAAGTCAGGGGAGACCCAACGAACACCTCCACGTGTGGAGATTGACTCTTTCTCTGATAGGACCTCAGGCAAGGACTCTGTCTGGGAAAAGAAGAATAGTAAAAAAAAGAAGCGCCTGAAGAAGGGAAGTCCGAAGCCTCCAAAGAAGAGAAAGGTGGCTTTGGGAAACTGCAGAAAGAGTTTGAGATGCTATCAAACAGCAGTTACAGAGAAAATTTTGATGCGGTTTGCCAGCTAATTAAGGATGACCGCAGTGTGACATGCCAGAAGATAGAGGCATCTTTGAGAAGTTTAAAGACCTCGATTAAAAAGAACCTACCCGCAGAACGGGGTGTTTCGAAGTTGGTTTCTCGTTGGATCCCTCTTTTGCCCACAGAAGCGCAAAAGGCGGTTCGGTTCAATTTGAGTTAAAAAACATTTGAAACGGTTCAACAAAGAAAGCTCAAAAAACGTTTATAGTATTGTTCGTGGCAATGAATCTTGGAGTTACTCCTACAAACCGGAAAATAAATGCCAATCCGCTGTGTGTTTCACGATGAGGAATAACTAACAAAAGAGCTCCGTTCTTAAAGTGTGTCAAAGAAAATGATCGCAACTGTCAAAATATGGTCATGTGGCAACAATAGCTGTAGAAGATCGAAGAAGGGTTACTTCCGATTGATATATTACGTTTTTTTACCAGAAGTTATCGCGAAATTCCGACAAAGCATCACACAACGGTGAATCATCCTACATCAGGACAATGCAAGTGCTCACACTGCTCAAAAGACAATCGAGTTTTTTTGAATTGTTTAGTTTTACGTTCCCAAAGCTCAAGAATTCATTGATCGGTAAGCCGTATTTAGTCACCAGAAGAAGCCATCGATGCATTAAAAAAGCGATTTTTCAGATGTCAACTGAAGACTGGACCAATTGGTTTGATCTTATGCAACTATAGTGATCTTGGTGAGACATATGTTAAAAAGCAATAAAGTATATATTTGTTGTCTCTATGACTATATGCAAAACTAAAAAGACAACCCTCGTCTCAATGTGTACACAATTTAACACTTTTTATCTTTACAGCAAATCTTTTATGTATGTCAACTGGTTTTTTGTTATGCTGGAATTCTCCTGTACTTCCCAAGTTGTTATCAAATAACACAGAAATTAATCCACTAGGAAAACCAATAACACTTTTTCAAGCGTCGGTACTAACATCTTTTTATCCCCTGGGAGGATTAATTGGGACACTACTGATAAGAAGATTTCCAGATAAAATTGGAAGGAAAATGAGTTTACGTTATATTGCTTTTCTGGGAGTTTTATCATATATAGGTGTATATTTTTCATATAATGTTTATATATTTATTATATTTATAACATGCGCTGCTATTAGTTCAACTGCAAGTTCAACAGTAACTCCGATGTATACAATGGAAATTGCTGACAATCAAAATAGAGGTAAAATAGGTATTGTTGATATATTGTCTATTGTTATTGGACAATTTTTATGTTACCTTATAGGTCCAAGAGTAAGTGTTGAAAAATTGGCTTTAATTTGTGGTACTCTTCCAGCTCTAATGTTAATATTATCTACATTTATACCAGAATCACCGATATATTTTGCTTTAAAACAAGATAAAGTTAACGCGCTTAAAGTATTGGAACGTTTACGAAGAGATAAAGATTTTGTTGCTATAGAAACTGAATATAATGAGAAACAAGTATTGTTTCAAAATAAAATTATACAAAATAGATCTACTTTTAAACAGTTATTTTCTTCTCGTTGTGGTAGAAGAGCGTTTATTATATCTGTAGGTATACAAATTGTTCATTCGATGTCTGGAATCTATATTGTATTATCTTTTCTTGGTCCATTATTAAACGAATCAGGTAGTAAGATACCTGGTGAAGATTTAGGTGCAGGAGTAGCTGCAGTTAAAGTTTTTATTTCTGTTTTAGCATTAATAAGTATTGATAAATTAGGGAGACGTGTATTGTTGTTATTTGCAACTTTAGTTTGCTCTTTGGCAATGCTTAGTTTAGGTTTATTTTTTTATTTTAAAACACATCACAATGATATTCCTGATAATTTAAAATATATTCCAATTGTGTCTATTTTAGTATTTTTAGGAACTTTTACATTTGGGTTAGGCGGTGTTCCTAGTGTAGTAATGACAGAATTGTTTCCAAATGAATTTAGATCATTAGGAATGAGTAGTGTTAGTTTAATAGGTTTTGTATTTTTATTAATAACTAGCTTTAGTTACAATTTAGCTGCGGAGTATTTAGGTGTATATTTATGTATGTTTAGTTTTAGTATGTTTTGTTTAGTTGGATTTATTTTTATATATATTATGGTACCAGAAACTAAAGGAAAGACTTTTACAGAAATACGATGTTTATTAAACAAATAATTTATTGTCTTTTGATGTGATCTTATTTATGTTACTTATTTGTTTTTTATTATTTGTTAAGTCTTGTATTATCTCTTTTCTTCTAAGTTAATCAAAAATGATAATTGGTGAATCTACTTTCTTAGCAGCCAAGAAAGTGAAGGGTAAATAATCATTACGTAGAATTTAATTTACCACATCTTGTAGGTTTTTTTATAACGGTTATGACTTAAAAAATTCTAGTTATACAGCTTAATATTTTGATGCACTTTATTCTAAATAAAGTTGTTTTTTATAAAATCTGTCTTTGATTATAAATATAGTCTATGTTAGTACGAAAAATTAATAAATTAATGACACCTAATCCACGGATCTTCATAAGTATATCAAGCTACCATATTCATTTTACAGTGCCCAAATGCAACCACAACCACAATCACAACCAAAATCACAACCACAACCACAACCCCAATCACAATCACAATCACAACCACAACCACAACCACAACCACAATCACAACCACCACCACAACCACAACCAAAACCAAGGTTGGTAGGTCGTTGGGAGTATCTTCTTTAATGAGGTAGCTTAAAAAACGAGAAGAATATACATAGTATATTAACAAAAATGGAATAGAAACAATATGAATATATATTCTACGGATGGGGAAGCTCTAAAGGTGTATCTATAAACAAACATTTTTAACTTCCCGCTAAAAAAATTATTTTTTTTTTTAAATCGGGAAGTTATTGGTTTCACCCCGTTTTTTGAAAATCGAGTTTTCATCGGATCTCAACGTTTTGAGGTCTTAGGAACCTCCCCTGACTATTTTTACGAGGGTGTCTGTATGTACGTGTGTGTGTGTGTGTGTGTGTGTGTGTGTGTGTGTGTGTGTGTGTGTGTGTGTGTGTGTGTGTGTGTGTGTGTGTGTGTGTGTGTGTGTGTGTGTGTGTGTGTGTGTGTGTGTGTGTGTGTGTGTGTGTGTGTGTGTGTGTGTGTGTGTGTGTGTGTGTGTGTGTGTGTGTGTGTGTGTGTGTGTGTGTGTGTGTGTGTGTGTGTGTGTGTGTGTGTGTGTGTGTGTGTGTGTGTGTGTGTGTGTGTGTGTGTGTGTGTGTGTGTGTGTGTGTGTGTGTGTGTGTGTGTGTGTGTGTGTGTGTGTGTGTGTGTGTGTGTGTGTGTGTGTGTGTGTGTGTGTGTGTGTGTGTGTGTGTGTGTGTGTGTGTGTGTGTGTGTGTGTGTGTGTGTGTGTGTGTGTGTGTGTGTGTGTGTGTGTGTGTGTGTGTGTGTGTGTGTGTGTGTGTGTGTGCGTGTGTGTGTGTGTGTGTGTGTGTGTGTGTGTGTGCGTGTGTGTGCGTGTGTGTGTGTGTGTGTGTGTGTGTGTGTGTGTGTGTGTGTGTGTGTGTGTGTGTGTGTGTGTGTGTGTGTGTGTGTGTGTGTGTGTGTGTGTGTGTGTGTGTGTGTGTGTGTGTGTGTGTGTGTGTGTGTGTGTGTGTGTGTGTGTGTGTGTGTGTGTGTGTGTGTGTGTGTGTGTGTGTGTGTGTGTGTGTGTGTGTGTGTGTGTGTGTGTGTGTGTGTGTGTGTGTGTGTGTGTGTGTGTGTGTGTGTGTGTGTGTGTGTGTGTGTGTGTGTGTGTGTGTGTGTGTGTGTGTGTGTGTGTGTATGTGGATGTATGTAAACCTCTTATAACGTCGAATGCCGTTTTGCAAATTAAAATCGGTTGAGTCGTTCGTGAGATATCGTTGTCGAAAAATTTCAAAAAAAATGTTTTTTTTTTCAATTTTTTGACTAACCGATTTTGCACTCTCGGTAACGTTTTTAGGTCTCAAAAAACTGCGTCGAATGCCATCTTGAACATCAAAATCGAATAAGGCGTTAAAAAATTATGGCTTTTTAAACATTTCTAAAAAAAGTCAAAAACGTCTAAATACGTCACGTTACTATAGCTTTGCGGTTAAAACTAGCGGGAAGTTGCAAGGATGGCCTTTAAGGTAAACCTCTTTTCGAATTTTTTTTCACAGAGAAGATACCTATTATCCATTCACTTCTTATTCCAATCTCAGTAGACTATGCATTTTATTTCTTGGATTGGCACTTCATTTTGTTGGGTTGGTACCTAAACTAAAAACGTCCTGTCCTACTGTCGAAAGATTGACAGCTCATATTATCAAAGGTTAAAATTTAGAAATATTCAATAAGCAATGCAAAAAAAACAGTATAGAAATACATAAAAACATCATTAAATGTTATGGTATGTTAAAGAAATAAAGCAACAGCAGCGAAAGAGGCTCAGATCTTTAAGGTAAGTGCCTACCATTTTGCTATTTCTTTTAAATGAATCCTAGTTTGTGACAGCAAACATAAAATTATATATTTTGCATTAGATTAATTAAAAGAGGTTTTTGTAATGATTTTATAAATATGTATCACTTTTTAAAGAAAATTTATATTATTTACATAATACATAACCGTTTTTGACAGATATCATAATAAGTTATAAACTACGTTGTCAGATTTCACATTTCTAAATTAAACATTTTGTAACTACAATTTAACTCAAAATTTTGTTAAATATTTTTAAATCTCATATCTATCTTTGTGTAACTGAGGTATATTTTTTGAAACTAATTAATATGACAAACATTCTAAATGCTTATTTTTTTAGATTAGTGTTTGGAAAATACGGAGAATTATTAAGGATTAAAAAATAATGAGAAAATCGCAGATAAAGGAAGTAAAACTGATACATTTGAGAAGTTTATTTTAAAAAAGACTTACAGCGACAGATTTGGATCTACCATTCTAAAAATGAACATTTTACTTTGGACTGGTGCTATGATGCTAAACAGAATTTTGATTTTAAAGGGGGACCCACTACACTATACAAACTTATAAAATTAATGGGATACAAATTTAAAAAAGTAAATGGACGACATATTTTATGTGAACAATGACACGTTAAAATTAGTAAAATCACTTTCATTCGGAAATATAAACAACTAAACAATAAGAATCTTACTGAGAGAGTTACATTCCTGTACCTAGATGAAACATGGATCTATCAAAACGGTAGCTCAGTGCGTCAGTGGGTAAACGATTCTGACCTGAAAAATAATCCAGCTCGTGTAAAATCCGAAAGAAAGCGATTTACTATTTTACACGCTCACACGACACTGGATGATTTTTGGAAGGATGTGACTTGTTACTAGAGTCTTCGAATACAGACTTTGACTATCACAAAAGTATGAATAGTGACCGTTTTAAAAACTGGGTTGTTAATCAACACATTCCTGCTCTATCTGTATTTCAAGAAAAATGTGTGGTGGTCATGGACAACGCGCCATACCATTCAGTTCAACTTAACAAACCACCCTATTTTAGTCAAAAAAGCGATGTCGCAGGAATGGTTGATTAACAATAACCTTATGTTTGACACAAAAATGACAAAGAAACAACTGTACTCAATAATCTTACCTTATAAAACTGACGAAAAGATATATGTAGTGGATGAAATTTTAAAACAACGAGGACATGAAGTACTTCGACTACCACCATACCATTTTCATTACAATTCAATAGAGCTATTATAACAAACATATAACATCTACTTATCTTGACCAGGATAGAGTTAAAAAAACGTGGACAGAAGCATTGACTAAATGTATACCAGAAATGTGGCAAAATTTTTGTAGATATACAGACGAACTTATTTTGGCAGATTGGACTACTTACATGGGAAACTGCTCACATGACAATATTCATCCTTTAATTATTTCATTGGAGGAATCAGATTCTGACGATTCCGATTTTGGATTTGATAGTGACTCTTCCAGTGAAATAATGGAAGAGGATTGATCATACAAATACACCGACAACATTTACACGTTACATCTAAATCTGCATCTGTATTTGTTTTTATTTGCTTTTATGGAATTTATTAAAATATTTTTTCATTGTATCGGTTTGAAAAATTTCTGAAGAATTTCTGTTATAAAGAACATTAGTAAAACATCTGCATATATAAGTCAACTGCGACTCCACTTGAGGCGGACCAGGAAAATCAAATTTGTACTGGAGTAGTTTATTACCCTACAGCCACTATTACAATAATCTACGATGCCATTTGGATGTAAAATAGTAGACTTTAAAAAAGATGGATATAAAATTTGAGTACTGTGTTTTTATGTCAAACTCAAAAATGATTAAATAATTTTTTTACCACTACCTGAATAATTTAAAAGTTTTATTATACATTATTTGTAAAAATGATTTTTTTTTACTTTTGCTAGATTAATTTAAAAGTTGTATTAAACGTTTTTAGTTAATATATGTATATGTGGTACATTTTGAATTGTACTTATTTACTTGTAATAAAATGTAAATATAAAAGTACCTATATTTTTTGTTATAGACCAATAAAATAATAATTGACTATAAACAGGGATCTGTTCTGTGTAAAGGAATGTGTTATTTTGAGTATCAGTCAAAATTCATGTGAATTCAAATAGACCATTCTTGGATATCAATACTACTTGCAGCGAAAACTGATATATCTACTTTAGTATTCATTTAATATTAAATATATTGACTTATTTCCTGCAAGTTTTAAATTTGGTTTGCAAATTTAATTAAGATATTTGTACTGAATACACATATTTTTATTGAAGACGTGACAACATCGTACTTACAATTGCCACGTATTTTAATGAGTTTAAAACAAAATCGAATTTGAAAACAAATAAATTAATTAACGGAAATACAACTCCAGCTGAGTTCGGTAGTGGTCTCTCTACTGGCAAATTAGTGCCCAGCTCAGCCGTAGAGGTAAGTAAACAAATACTAGTGAGTCGCGCCACCGATTTAGAGGGTCAAAATCGGAAACCCCTGTTGTTCCAGGCACTACTTTACCCACTGGAGATAATTAAATAAATTCAAAATTTTTCCCAGAACTATTTGAATTGTACAATAAAAAAAAACGATAAAGTGAGCTAAATAAAACCAAAATGTCAACTAGACCCTTCTTTAATGAAAATATTAAGAATTTACACAACTGTCAAGCCTCGTGCTTAACAACGCTATCAATATTTATATATAAAACAAAGAATTAATAAATGAATAATTTTAAAGATAAATTTATCAATATATGTGTGATCACACGCAATACAAAAAAAAACATAAATAAGAAAAATAAATCTTAACTAGTTACTATAACCGCGTCTTAAATCTAGTTAGCTTATCTGTTACTGCTAGTAAGTTTCTGCAGTCCTTTGCTTGTCTAATACTTGGGTCGGTTCCAAAATCAAGCCTTCTCCAAAACCAAAAGGCTTACACCAAACACAAAACGTATGCTCGAAACAAGTATCAGGCCTGCTCACAAAAGAAGCCTGTATCTAGGACTAATGCCTGTATCTAGGACCCTATCAAGATAGGGTTATTTTACTTCGTTAAACTCGATACCCCAGCTGGTAGTTGGGTAAAAACAATTTCCTCGTTGCTAACTGCAATGTTGAGCAAATTCCTACCACGATTGCTGTCTAAGTGGTTTCAAAAATACCAGTCTCCCCTACTGTCAACAGAAAATTTTACCAAAAATTCCGGACACAAAGCCGTATTTTCCACCGAATTTACCAAAATCCAGAAAAATATCCCTTACTCAATATTCGATGGAAACAGATTAAGCTTAATTACGCAAATCCAACCTGAGTTGACCCCGATGGACAGGGATGCAAATTAAACTCTCAAAAATTTTCTCGTTAACACGCGTTCACTTCGAAAGCTTTAGGTGAAGAGGGAGAATCTCCCCCAATTATCAACCTTCATTCGATTTGACAACTTCAAAAGAAATAGATGGCCTCTACTACGATACGGACAATAACCATAGCTTATTCAGCCAACAACTTACGAACAAACAGAGGTCATTTGATATGACTAATCTTGTTATTTATATAGACGACAACAAAAATCCCAACATTAACTAATTTCCCCATTTATTTTCGATTTTAATAATAAAGTTATAAATATAACGGAACGCTGGCTGCAAAACACTATACGTCAAGCTATTGACAAAAAGAAAGAAGTAGCACTTTCAGTCAGATGAAAGCAAAATGTCAGTAATTTCAAAAATAAACACTACAAGAGTTCATAACCGGAATTAAATAAATTTTCGTTCAAAACAATATTAGCGACATTAGTTATGGCCAGAATATATTTATAAATTGATGATTAACTATAATCAATCTAAATCAACTGGAACTTGTCACGATTTACTCCTTAATAACGGAGAGTTCATAAGGTAAGCCAACGATTTTGTTTACAAATTAAGATCTATCGCGAAATTAGCCCGTGACACAATTAACAAGAGCACAGAACAGTAAACTCAGACGTGTATTATACAGGGCGAAATTCATGTTACAAACAGAGCCTACTGAGATTGGAATAAAAAGTGAACGGATTATATAACCTAATATGGTTCAAGCACACACAACAGGATTTTTGGTCCTATGTCTATGTCTGTGCAAACCTTGTCACTATCAGTACGTAACCTATGGTTTGTTGCCTAGATATTTGGATTGGTCGGGTGCAGATTCTCTGTCATTATACCAAAGTAACGTAACTACTGACCTGCATCCCATGCTATTGACTGTTTATGGACCGGCCATGTGTGATCGCCAAGCTATCGGCCATCATTTGTGCATCATCCCAGTCTAACAATGAACCTTTGATCATATGTGTCCTTTGGGTGGTTCCAGCCTGAGTTGTAGTACGTTCATTCTCCGCATTTGGATCACCTTAGTAAGGGGATGTGGTGTACCTTTGGTTAGATCATTACGCTCGATTACTAGGCGCTGCGACCTGCGACCATTGTCTAAGATTTTTGTGAAGAATACGTGATGTGATTCACTTTTTTTGGTCTGTAATCAACGTTCGGGGTAGCTTACCATACAAGTGATGAGTGGCTCTTTCTCTTGGTTTGTCGGAGTCGGCTTCTGTGTGTGTGCATTATGTCTATAAATTTCAGAACAATAGTATATTACTTTACGAGTAGAGTAAATTGCATATTACAGCGAGTGTGTTTGGCTCATGAGCGAGCTTGCGTTTTAAAGTATGAAAAGACCTTTATTTAATTTCATCAAACGCTACTAAATCCTACGAAGTACTTTGATTTACGTTACAACATTTTTTATTCAATTTTGGCAATTAGGGATAGTTTTCACCCGTAAAAAATAATAAGCAGATATCGACATAGGATAGACTTAGAATTAAAAGTAAGTAGCCTATTACCAAAATTTCATCAAAATCGATGATTTGGGATAGAAATCCGAGGTAATAACGTA
Organism: Altica lythri; assembly: GCA_964028335.1. NCBI lineage: Eukaryota > Metazoa > Arthropoda > Insecta > Coleoptera > Chrysomelidae > Altica > Altica lythri. The sequence goes on along the minus strand of OZ034801.1, from coordinate 17,778,010 downwards.
TTTTTACTCTCATTGACTAGAGTATTATTAATAAATGGTATATTTATACAGTTCTACAACACCACTTATTTAAATATTTGAAATTTACATATTTTTCTTCACCTAATTTAATTTATCTATTAATATATTTATTGTTTAACTTACTTTGGTTGTAAATTATACTTCCTAAAATAAAAATTATCTATTTTTGCGAAAGGTCAAATCTTTAATCTTCAATATTTTAAAAATAAATAAAATAAATGGTAGTTGTTTTGTTTAATACCTATTATAGGTAAGATATAAGTAACCGGTGTTAATTTAAGATATAAAATGGGTTTTCACATTAAGAATTGGTGTTTGTATTTTTCTGTAGTGACAGGTAAATATTATTATTATTTATAAATGTTCTATTCAAGAATTTATTAGCTTCGTTGTTTTACTAAGAAATAAGTTTCCCGTATGAGACTTTTTAAGTACTTTATTGCTTTGCAAAATATGTCCCACCAAGATCGATACACTTTTGCAACGCTCAAACCAATTGGTTAAACTGCTAATCCAGTCTTCGAATGACGCCTTATCCAGACTAGGTTCTCCCCTGTGGGTGGTGAAAGACTTTGTTGTAGTTGGAGCGCTCTCGGGCGCAGTGCCCTCCAGAGCATTTTTTCTGCTCGCTTGGACACCGCTCCCTGCCAAGAAGCACCACATCGCGTCTTCGTGTGGAAATCCCCACGTCAACCGAGGACCCCCGGGACATTCCTCGCTATACCTGAGTTGCTAATACTACAATATGGTTGAGTGAGTGCGACGCCAGGGATGTGGACTACTATATAGTTACAGCAATTATTGCTCCATTGAGCCGTGCCTAAGGTAGTCTTCGGGGCCCCATCACACCCCTATCCCAAACATCCTCCACACCCCTATATCATACTCCCTCCACAACCCTGTCCCCAAACATCCCTACACCACAAACGCCAGGAGAAAACCTGATATAGTTCAAAAATCAGCGTAGACAACCTGCAGCAAAAAATCCGTAAAATACGGTGTGAGCTATCGTACCTAGATTTGCATGGTCATACGGAAATGACCGTAAGCGATGCCCTTGGGGAACGTGTAATGTAGCTGGGTGGGCTGTAAGGGTGCACTGCCGTCAACTCTAGTGTATTTCGGCCCTACTTGTAGGATTTTAAATAGAGAAGAAATCAATAAAAGAAGGAGAAAGGCAAGCTGAAAAAGGACATAGTTATGGAAACGGACAAGACTATTTAAACGAACAAGAGTAAACGAGAGATAAATGCGACAGCGAGCCGACTGGTTAACCTTTAATTTAGTTGCGAGTTGGAGGACCATGCTGCGGAGTTTTACGATTGTAAGGCGACGTGGAGTCAGATGGACAATTCCAAACGGTCCAACAAAACTGGGTGGTCTGGCCAAGAAAAGTTAGGGGGAAATGTCCGAGACACAGCGGACATATCAACGTGTGGAGATTGTCTTTTCCTTTGATAGGTCCTCAGACGAGGACTCTGCCTGGGAAGAGAAAAATAGTAAAACAAAGAAGAGCCTGGAGAAGGCAACTCCGAAGCCACAAAAGAGGAGAAAGGTGACTTTGGGAAACTGAAGAAAGAGTTTGAACAGCAGTTACACAGTAAAACATTGGTGCGGTTTGTTAGCTAATTAAGGATGACCGCAGTGTAAGATACCAGGAGATAGAGGCATCTTTGGGTATTTTAAAGACCTCGATCCAAAAGAACCTACATGAAGAATTGGGTGTTTCGAAGTTGGTTTCTCGTTGGAAACCTCATTTGCTTACAAAGGAGCAGCCATCGGTTCAGTTCAATTGGTGTCGAAAAACATTGGAAACAGCTCAAAAAACGTTTATAGTGTTGTTCGTGGCGATGAATCTTGGAGTTACTCCTACGAAACGGAAAATAAACGCCAATCCGCTGTGTGGGTGTTTCACGATGAGGAATGACCAACAAAAGAGATCCGTTCTTAAAGTGTGTCAAAGAAAATGGTCGCAACTTTTGTGTCAAAATCTGGTTATGTCGCAACAATGGCTTTAGAAAATCGAAGAACGGTTTCTTCCGATTGGTATCTATTGGTAGAAGTTATCGCGAAACTTCGACAAAGCATCACACAACGGCGAATCATCCTACATCAGGACAATGCAAGTGCTCACACTGCCCGAAAGACAATCAAGTTTTTTTCAGCTTTAAAACATCGAAATGTTTGACCATCCAACGTATAGTTCCAACTTAACTCTTAACGACTTTTTTACGTCCCCAAAGATCTAGAATTCAATGTTTGGGAAGCGATTCTAGTCACTAGAAGAAGCCATCGATGCATTAAAGCAGCGATTTTTCAGATGTCAACTGAAGACTGGACCAATTGGTTTGTTCGTATGCAAAGTATACCGATCTTGGTGAGACATATTTTAAAAAGCAATACAGTATATATTTTTTGTCTCTATGGCTATATGCAAAACTAAAATGACAAACCTCGTATCAATGTGTACACAATTTAACAGTTTTTATCCTTACAGCAAATCTTTTATGTATGTCAACTGGTTTTTTGTTCTGCTGGAATTCTCCTGTACTTCCCAAGTTGTTATCAAATAACACAGAAATTAATCCACTAGGAAAACCAATAACACTTTTTCAAGCGTCGGTACTAACATCTTTTTATCCCCTGGGAGGATTAATTGGGACACTACTGATAAGAAGATTTCCAGACAAAATTGGAAGGAAAATGAGTTTACGTTATATTGCTTTCCTGGGAGTTTTATCATATATAGGTGTATATTTTTCATATAATGTTTATATATTTATTATATTTATAACATGCGCTGCTATTAGTTCAACTGCAAGTTCAACAGTAACTCCGATGTATACAATGGAAATTGCTGACAATAAAAATAGAGGTAAAATAGGTATTGTTGATTTATTGTCTATTGGACAATTTTTATGTTACCTTATAGGTCCAAGAGTAAGTGTTGGAAAATTGGCTTTAATTTGTGGTACTCTTCCAGCTCTAATGTTAATATTATCTACATTTATACCAGAATCACCGATATATTTTGCTTTAAAACAAGATAAAGTTAACGCGCTTAAAGTATTGAAACGTTTACGAAGAGATAAAGATTTTGTTGCTATAGAAACTGAATATAATGAGAAACAAGTATTGTTTCAAAGTAAAATTATACAAAATAGATCTACTTTTAAACAGTTATTTTCTTCTCGTTGTGGTAGAAGAGCGTTTATTATATCTGTAGGTATACAAATTTTTCAATCGATATCTGGAAGTTATATTGTATTATCTTTTCTTGGTCCATTATTTAACGAATCAGGTAGTAAGATACCTGGTGAAGATTTAGCTGCAGGAGTAGCTGCAGTTAAAGTTTTTATTTCTGTTTTAGCATTAATAAGTATTGATAAATTAGGGAGACGGGTATTGTTGTTATTTGCAACTGTAGTTTGCTCTTTGGCAATGCTTAGTTTAGGTTTATTTTTTTATTTTAAAACACATCACAATGATATTCCTGATAATTTAAAATATATTCCAATTGTGTCTATTTTAGTATTTTTAGGAACTTTCACATTTGGGTTAGGCGGTGTTCCTAGTGTAGTAATGACAGAATTGTTTCCAAATGAATTTAGATCATTAGGAATGAGTAGTGTTAGTTTAATAGGTTTTGTATTTTTATTAATAACTAGCTTTAGTTACAATTTAGCTGCGGAGTATTTAGGTGTATATTTATGTATGTTTAGTTTTAGTATGTTTTGTTTAGTTGAATTTATTTTTATATATATTATGGTACCAGAAACTAAAGGAAAGTCTTTTACAGAAATACGATGTTTATTAAACAAATAATTTATTGTGTTTTGATGTGATCTTATTTATGTTACTTATTTGTTTTTTATTATTTGTTAAGTCTTGTATTATCTCTTTTCTTCTAAGTTAATCAAAAATGATAATTGGTGAATCTACTTTCTTAGCAGCCAAGAAAGTGAAGGGTAAATAATCATTACGTAGAATTTAATTTACCACATCTTGTAGGTTTTTTTATAACGGTTATGACTTGAAAAATCTAGTTATACAGCTTAATATTTTGATGCACTTTATTCTAAATAAAGTTGTTTTTTATAAGATCTGTCTTTGATTATAAATATAGTCTATGTTAGTACGAAAAATTAATAAATTAATGACACCTAATCCACTGATCTTCATAAGTATATCAAGCTACCATATTCATTTTACAGTGCCTAAATGCAACCACAACCACAATCACAACCAAAATCACAACCACAACCACAATCACAATCACAATCACAATCACAATCACAATCACAATCACAACCACAACCACAACCACAACCACAATCACAACCACAACTACAACTACAACTACAACTACAACTACAACCACAACCACAACCACAACCACAACCACAACCACAACCACAACTACAACCAAAACCAAGGTTGGTAGATCGTTGGGAGTATCTTCTTTAATAAGGTAGCTTAAAAAACGAGAAAAATGGAATAGAAACAATATGAATATATATTCTACGGATGGGGAAGCTCTAAAGGTGTATCTATAAACAAACATTTTTTTTCACAGAGAAGATACCTATAACCTAATATGGTTCAAGCACACACAACAGGATTTTTGGTCCTATGTCTATGTCTGTGCAAACCTTGTCACTATGAGTACGTACTCTATGGTTTGTTGCCCAGATATTTGGATTGGTCGGGTGCAGATTCTCTGTCATTATACCAAAGTAACGTTACTACTGACCTGCATCCCATGCTATTGACTGTTTATAGACCGGCCATGTGTGATCGCCAAGCTATCGGCCATCATTTGTGCATCATCCCAGTCTAACAATGAACCTTTGATCATATGTGTCCTTTGGGTGGTTCCAGCCTGAGTTGTAGTACGTTCATTCTCCGCATTTGGATCACCTTAGTAAGGGGATGTGGTGTACCTTTGGTTAGATCATTACGCTCAATTACTAGGCGCTGCGACCTGCGACCTTTTTCTAAGATTTTTGTGAAGAATACGTGATGTGATTCACTTTTTTTGGTCTGTAATCAACGTTCGGGGTAGCTTACCATACGGGTGATGAGTGGCTCTTTCTCTTGGTTTGTCGGAGTCGGCTTCTGTGTGTGTCCATCATGTCTACAAATTTCAGAACAATAGTATATTACTTTACGAGTAGAGTAAATTGCATATTACAGCGAGTGTGTTTGGCTCATGAGCGAGCTTGCGTTTTAAAGTATGAAAAGACCTTTATTTAACTTCATCAAACGCTACTAAATCCTACGAAGTACTTTGATTTACGTTACAACATTTTTTATTCAATTTTGGCAATTAGGGATAGTTTTCATCCGTAAAAGATAATAAGCATATATCGACATAGGATAGACTTAGAATTAAAAGTAAGTAGCCTATTACCAAAACTTCATCAAAATCGATGCTTTGGGATAGAAATCCGAGGTAATAACGTATTTTTACTCTCATTGACTAGAGTATTATTAATAAATGGTATATTTATACAGTACTGCAACACCACTTATTTAAATATTTGAAATTTACATATTTTTCTTCACCTAATTTAATTTATCTATTAATATATTTATTGTTTAACTTACTTTGGTTGAAATTATACTTCCTAAAATAAAAATTATCTATTTTTGCGAAAGGTCAAATCTTTAATCTTCAATATTTTAAAAATAAATAAAATAAATAGTAGTTGTTTTGTTTAATACCTATTATAGGTAAGATATAAGTAACCGGTGTTAATTTAAGATATAAAATGGGTTTTCACATTAAGAATTGGTGTTTGTATTTTTCTGTAGTGACAGGTAAATATTATTATTATTTATAAATGTTCTATTCAAGAATTTATTAGCTTCGTTGTTTTACTAAGAAATAAGTTTCCCGTATGAGACTTTTTAAGTACTTTATTGCTTTGCAAAATATGTCCCACCAAGATCGATACACTTTTGCAACGCTCAAACCAATTGGTTAAACTGCTAATCCAGTCTTCGGCTGACGCCTTATCCAGACTAGGTTCTCCCATGTGGGTGGTGAAAGACTTTGTTGTAGTTGGAGCGCTCTCGGGCGCAGTGCCCTCGAGAGCATTTTTTCTGCTCGCTTGGACATCGCTCCCAGGCCAAGAAGCACCACATCGCGTCTTCGTGTGGAAATCCCCACGTCAACCGAGGACCCCCGGGACGTTCCTCGCTATACCTGAGTTGCTAATACTACAATATGGTTGAGTGAGTGCGACGCCAGGGATGTGGACTACTATATAGTTACAGCAATTATTGCTCCATTGAGCCGTGCCTAAGGTAGTCTTCGGGGCCCCATCACACCCCTATCCCAAACATCCTCCACACCCCTATATCATACTCCCTCCACAACCCTGTCCCCAAACATCCCTACACCACAAACGCCAGGAGAAAACCTGATATAGTTCAAAAATCAGCGTAGACAACCTGCAGCAAAAAATCCGTAAAATACGGTGTGAGCTATCGTACCTAGATCTGCATGGTCATACGGAAATGACCGTAAGCGATGCCCTTGGGGAACGTGTAATGTAGCTGGGTGGGCAGTAAGGGTGCACTGCCGTCAACTCTAGTGTATTTCGGCCCTACTTGTAGGATTTTAAATCGAGTAGAAATCAATAAAAAGAAGGAGAAAGGCAAGCTGAAAAAGGACATGGTTATGGAAACGGACAAGACTATTTAAACGAACAAGAGTAAACGAGAGATAAATGCGACGGCGAGCCGACTGGTTAACCTTTAATTTAGTTGCGAGTTGGAGGACCATGCTGCGGAGTTTTACGATTGTAAGGCGACGTGGAGTCAGATGGACAATTCCAAACGGTCCAACAAAACTGGGTGGTCTGGCCAAGAAAAGTTAGGGGGAAATGTCGGAGACACAGCGGACATATCAACGTGTGGAGATTGTCTTTTCCTTTGATAGGACCTCAGACGAGGAGTCTGCCTGGGAAGAGAAAAATAGTAAAACAAAGAAGAGCCTTGAGAAGGCAACTCCGAAGCCACCAAAGAGGAGAAAGGTGACTTTGGGAAACTGAAGAAAGAGTTTGAAATGCTATGGAACAGCAGTTACACAGTAAAACATTGATGCGGTTCGTCAGCTAATTAAGGATGACCGCAGTGTAAGATACCAGGAGATAGAGGCATCTTTAGGTATTTTAAAGACCTCGATCCAAAAGAACCTACATGAAGAATTGAGTGTTTCCAAGTTGGTTTCTCGTTGGAAACCTCATTTGCTTACAAAGGAGCAGCCATCAGTTCGCTTCAATTGGTGTCGAAAAACATTGGAAACAGCTCAAAAAACGTTTACTTATAGTGTTGTTCGTGGCGATGAATCTTGGAGTTACTCCTACGAACCGGAAAATACACGCCAATCCGCTGTGTGGGTGTTTCACGATGAGGAATGACCAACAAAAGAGATCCGTTCTTAAAGTGTGTCAAAGAAAATGGTCGCAACTTTTGTGTCAAAATCTGGTTATGTGGCAACAATGGCTTTAGAAAATCGAAGAACGGTTTCTTCCGATTGGTATATACCTATTGGTAGAAGTTATCGCGAAACTTCGACAAAGCATCACACAACGGCGAATCATCCTACATCAGGACAATGCAAGTGCTCACACTGCTCGAAAGACAGTCAAGTTTTTTTGAGCTTTAAAACATCGAATTGTTTGACCATCCAACGTATAGTTCCAACTTAACTCTTAACAACTTTTTTACGTTTCCAAAGATCTAGAATTCAATGTTTGGGAAGCGATTCTAGTCACTAGAAGAAGCCATCGATGCATTAAAGCAGCGATTTTTCAGATGTCAACTGAAGACTGGACCAATTGGTTTGTTCGTATGCAAAGTATACCGATCTTGGTGAGACATATTTTAAAAAGCAATACAGTATATATTTGTTGTCTCTATGGCTATATGCAAAACTAAAATGGGACACTACTGATAAGAAGATTTCCAGACAAAATTGGAAGGAAAATGAGTTTAAGTTATATTGCTTCTTTGGGAGTTTTATCATATATAGGTGTATATTTTTCATATAATGTTTATATATTTATGACAGGTGCTGCTATTAGTTCAAGTGCAAGTTCAACAGTAACTCCGATGTATACAATGGAAATTGCTGATGATAAAAATAGATAGAGGTAAAATAGGTATTGTTGATTTATTGTCGCTTACGATTGGACAATTTTTATGTTATCTTATAGGTCCTAGAGTGTATCCTGACAGTGTTTCTTCACAAGTTCCGGATATTGCTGATAGACTTAGGTAAGTAGACGTTTTATACAGACAGTATGCGTGTACCTATGTATAAACACTCTGTTGTGTTTACAAATTACAATTACAATTCCTTCACTAATTAATCGAAAGGAACTTCGTTCCATCCGGGTGTCCCTTGACACCTCTCACTTTTTTTTATATAATCTGTCTTTGATTATAAATAAAGTCAATTTGGTACGAGAATTAGTTATTTAACGACACCTAAATCACTAATCTTTATACCAGGTGAGGAAAAAGTATGGAAACCTCGTTGAAACTCAAAAACCATGGGTCACAAAAAAAAACTTGCAAGATATAAAATTTATGGTTTTTCCCTGGCTATCAGATGGTTAAGACGGATTTGACCACAACCATGACCATCATGGTCAGTTCAATTTTTGCAAATAAAACCATGTATTTTTGACAAGGAGAATCGAAGGTGCGTGAAATTTTACGTCCAAATATGACCTTGACAAATTTTACAAATTCTACCATGATAGTCATGGTCAAATCCATCTTAACCATCTGATAGCCAGGGAAAAACCATAAACTTTAAGTTTTGGAAGTTTTTCTCTGCGAATAATACAATTCGAGTTATTGCGATGGTCTAGGATTTTTTAGTTTGACCTTGAACATGACCATCATGGTAAATTTTTTTAAAATTGTCAAGGTCATATTTGCACGTAAAATTTCACGCTCTTTCGATCCCCCTTGTCAAAAATACATAGTTCCATTTAAAAAAATTGACCTGACCATCGCCTGACCATGATGGTAATGGTCAAATCCAGATAGCCAGGAAGAAATCATAAATTTTATATCTTGCAAGTTTTTTTTGTGACCTATGGTTTTTTAAGTTACAACGAGGTTTACATACTTTTTCCTCACCCGTACCTATGTCTATCAAGCTACCATATTCATTTCACAGGGTGCAATTGTAACCAGAACCACATTTTCTTGCTAATTAATGCCGATTTATTCCGCAGAAAAAATTATAGCTTCATCCCTTTCCGAGAAACATTTCGACAGCTAGACAGTTAAGCTAGTACAGCCATAGCTGTATCTCAGAAACTAAATTGCTAATTTATTACTCTCGAATGGTATATCAACTAATTCCAAAAAACAGTACCTAAACATTTTCGAACGTAAATATCTCCCAAAAAAAATGCGAAAAACGGATATTCGATTAGTAACCAAACAATAAGCAAACTGGATTTCATTGCAATTTTATTGGTGACTATAAACCAACAAAAATATTGCTCCAATCCTTTGCAAAAAAACAATAATCATGCTAGCTTGACAGTCAAGCTAGCATAGATTTATCTGGATCTCAGGAACCAAAAGGACTTGATGGTGTCGTAAAGAGGCCCATTATGTTGCTAATTTATTGCTCCCGAATGGTGTATTAACCAATCCCAAAAAACTACCCAAACATCCGCAAACATGAATCTCTTGCCTAAAAGACGGAAAAATCGGACAGGGTTGCAGCAATAACTTTTTAGAAGATCACCAGCAATAAGAAAGCAATTAAATCTTGTTTGCTTGTTGCTTAGCTACCAATCGATTTCTCCTTTTTGCATTTTTATGTGGTGAAACGCAATAATATATGCCATTTGGGCACTATGAAATAGATTTAGTAGCCTGAGATACATGATTTTTAATACTCTATGCCAAAGATACCTATATAGGTTTCGTGATTTCAAATGTCTTCTAATTCAACTTGTTTTCCAAGTGCAAAAGAGAAAAAAAATCGAACAGTGTTTGCTTCTCTCTCTAATAGGCGGAATGTACCTACCACGTGATACTGAAGCAAAAATAAGGTATTGGTTTGCTAGCTGCATAGTAGATCAGAAAGAGAAAAAAACATTGGCTTCGATCTTTTTTTCTCTCTCACACCAGAATAGACTCAAGTCTAGATTTAAAAGCCACGGGTCTGTCATTTTACAGTTGTCAAATCTTTTGCTTAAAAAATCAAACTCTTACTTGAATGTCTATCATATTCTAAACTGTAAGAATTAACAACAGAACAAAATGTTAAAAGTATCAAAACTTACTACAAAATTAAGGATTCAAACGTCAACTCATTTCGAACTATTAGAGGTGATTTTGGTCATTATACTCGACCTTTTTATGTATTGGTAAGATACTGAATATTTTTCACTTGAAGCAAACTTGCCGAATATGTAGATCTGAAAATCCTCAATTGAACGAAGAGACTTCGGTACATCAAGAAAAAGTAAGTAGGTATATAGTGAGAATTATGAACTGACGACATCATAGTGCCCTATTCAAAAATGATCAAGACAAGATCACTATCGTGAATTCAATGCAGACAAGACTGTAAGATTAGAGCAACATTTGCCATTTTATTAGCAAAATACGACCCGAAATCTGCCAAAAACTTATCGCAAATCATCTTAACAGAATCCACTGCTGCCACATAGCCTACGGCGCATAATTGAATGATTTCTTTATAAGATCGAAGTACGGTTGCTTGCGATTGGTAAGTATAAAACGTTTGTTTACCAGAAGTTATCGCGAAACTCCGACAAAGCAACACACAATGGCGAATCATCCTACAAACTGTTCAAACGACAATCGAGTTTTGGTAGCTTAAAAACCGAATTGTTAGACCATCTACCGTATAGTCCCGACCTAAGTCCCAACGACTTCTTCACGTTCCCAAAGATGAAGAATTCATTCCGTTGGTAGAAATTCCAATCGCCAGAAGAAGCCGTCGATGTCTTTAAAAAATCGATTTTGCTTGTGTCAAATGAAGATTGAAATAATTATTTTACCAATTGGTTTGAAAGTATGCAAAAGTGTATCGATCTTGGTGGGACATATTTTAAAAAGCAATAGTGCTATATATTTTTTGCCTTGATGGCTATATGCAAAACTAAAAAGACAACCCCCGTATACATTAATACAGACTTCATAGAATTATTTGCTTTTTCTAAATTTATACATATTTATCATTAATTTATTTAACAGTATATTCGTTAGATCAGTAAGCGTGTCATACAATTTAAATATGTAAGTATTAAGAAATTAACTTCAAAACATGTTGTATTTTGTTTAAAAAAAAATGTACAAATCCCATTGAAACACGGTTTAAGTTAATGAAATACAAAATTTTATGATAAAGTCAGAGATTTTAGTATAGTGAAATTCTCGATTTTAAGATTGGGCCATCGGCCATACCTGTCTTACAACTATTAATAAAGAGTGAACCACTAAATGTGACATAATCTGGAAATCCAATCGAGGCCATGTGAAGCATAAGAGACATTTGTGTCTTTTTCTTAATGGACATGTCTCTAGAGAGGCAGAATTGACTGGATATGTCGACTGTTAAAAGCATCAAGAAAACATGTCATCTGCTGCTAAGAAACAAATAAATGTTCGACATAATCTTGATCATTCAAGTTGAACGAATTATTTTCATTTTGTTTTTATGAGAGTTATTTTGATTGGGTTCAGGGTGGGGTAAACAACTTTTTTAACCTACTTTTCTTACCGAGTTTTTCTGTCGTTATTTTTTTAACTTTATTATTCTCAGTTACACATTAAACATTATTTAATATTCGTTATTATTTTTTTTAATTATTGAAAATAAAAATCTTATTTTTGGTGTGTACTTTTGCATATACAGAGAAGTCTTCAATAAAAGGCCAATTTTAACTCTTCTTCTCTAGGTGCCTTGCCCTACACGGACGTTGGCTATCATCAAAGCTATTTGTACCTTGCTAACTGCTCTCCTGAATAAGGTACATGTGTTTACTCCAAACCACTCGCGCAAGTTCTTAAGCCAAGAATGTCTTCTTCTCCCCGGTCCTCTTTTACCTTCTACTTTACCCTGGAGTATGTTCTGTAAGACTCTGTATTTCGTATTTCTCATGATGTGGCCAAGATATTCTAGTTTGCGCTTTTTTATTTCGTACATGATTTCCCTGTCTTTGCCAAGTCTTTCCAGAACTGTGATGTTGCGCACTTTGTCAGTCCAGGGTATTCTCAGTAATCGTCTATAACACCACATTTCAAATGCCTCGATTTTTTTGGCAGAGCACGTAGTAAGTGTCCAAGCTTCCGATCCATATAGAAGAACCGAAAACACATAGCATCGGAGCAAACGCAGTCTTAGGTTCAGGCTGAAGTTTTTGCAACTCAAAACCTTGCTCATTTTCCTGAATGCAGTTCTTGCCTGTTCTATTCTGGCTCTTATTTCAACGGAGTTATCACCTTTACAATCAATGGTGGATCCTAGATACTTATAACTGTCAACCTGTTGTAGACGTATTCCATTGGCTGTCAGGTTGGTCTTAAGGCTATTCTTTCTGCTTATTACCATCACCTTTGTCTTTTTGACATTTAGTCTCAATCCTGCCTCCAGACTATGGAGGGTAGAGGTAAGGAGAACGATCTTAAATGGGAAATGATTAAAAATGTGTCCACTTTTTAAAGGAACATAACACTTCTCAAACTTGCCACTACAATGGCGCTAAAGTAGATGTAGGGTACAGAATGAATGTAGCAGTTTTTGACAAATTGTTTGAAATGTCGTATGATTTCGTAATATAAGTCACAAATTATATAAGTGCTATAAAAAAACGTGGTCAGCGAATTCAGTTTAGTGTATTTTAAATTCGTTTTATACTTTATGGTTATCTTACGTATCTTATGATTATTTTAAAAATGGTGTCATAATAAAGCGGAAATGTGTCTTTCCTTGTTTATTTATCTATCCTACTCTAAGAAATTATGGCGCTTTTTTTAAAATTTACCCTACTACGATCGTAGCGCCACCCTTATTTACCACATTTTGACGGACACATTCAATACACGGAGACAGTTCTCCTTACCTCTACCCTCCATACTCCAGACTTCTCTGATTTATGCTATCTATCAAAGACTGCAGTTCAACCTCACTTGTTGCTAACAACACTGTATCATCTGCATATCGCAAATTATTTATCACCTGTCCGTTCACAATAACGCCTTCAGTTTTTTCGTCAAGGGTCTCGTTAAAAATCTTCTCAGAGTATAAATTGAAGAGAATCGGTGATAATATGCAGCCCAGTCTTACGCCCTTTTTTATCTCTATGTCTTCACTGCTGCTATTTCCTACTTTAATGGATGCTGTTTGTTCCCAGTACAGGTTCTCAATAATTCGTATGTCTCTGCTGTCAAGACCGATATTTGTCAAAATGGTAATAAGCTTTTCGTGTTTCACGCAATCGAATGCTTTCTCGTAGTCAATAAAGCATGCGTATATGTCCACTGAGATAACTAGGCATCTTTGCACTAGCACATGCATTCCCATCAGAGCTTCCCTTGTGCCAAGGCCGTTGCGAAATCCGAATTGCGTCTCACCGATCTGCTCTTCACATTTCTTATAGATTCTCGCATGGATGATCTTCAAGAACACTTTCAGTGTGTGACTCATTAGTGCAATCGTCCTGTAGTCGTTATGAGACTTGGGGCTGCTTTTCTTTGGAAGGGGGATAATAGTAGATCTGAGCCAGTCTTTAGGAATTGTTCCAGTGATATATATTAGGTTGAATAGTTCTACCAAAACATCCAATGCTTTTTGATCTTTAAGCAATTTAAGAATTTCTACCGGTATTTCGTCTGGCCCGGTCGCTTTTCTATTTTTAGTGTTTTTTAAAGCGTATTCAATTTCTTCCCTAATAATGACAGGACCTTCAGCTTTATTTTTATCTGTGGTAATCATGCCCCTGTCATCATGGTACAGAGTAGATATATAATCTTTCCAGCTCTTCAGTTTTTCTACCGGATCGAATATGATTTGTCCATCGGAGTCACACAGATTGCCAGTATGTTGTTTCCTATAAGTTCCCGCAGCTTCTTTAACTTTCTTATGTAAATTGAATGTGTCGTGCTTTGCTTGTAGCTGTTCTATTTCTTTGCATTCTTCTTCTAAAAACTTTGCCTTGGTTTCTCTAATTTTCTTACGTATTGTTCTATGCAACTTGATGTATTTCTGTTTATTTCTTGTTTTTACTTTTCTTCTTTCATCCATCAATTGCAAAATTTCCTCCGTCATCCAGGGTTTTTTCTTCTTTTGTGTGGTATCTTTCAATTTGTTAGTAACATCTTGAAATGTCTTTTTAATATGCTGCCATTCATCGGTTTTGTTCTGTTACTTATGTTAGCGTTCAATTCTTGTATTATTTCTTCTTTCACTGCGTCATCTTTCAATTTATCAAGGTTTATTTTTGGTGTCATTGGTGTTTTGTGTAATCTCTTTAATCGCAATTGTACTGTTGCTACAAGGGGGTTATGATCAGATGCTAAGTCTGCGCCAGGATAGGTTTTTACTGATTTCACACTGTTTCTAAATCGTTGGTTTATCATGACAAAGTCAATTTGATTTCTGATGATTCTGTTCTCATTTTCTGCATTAGACTTCCATGTATACAATCTCCTTGGGTGTAATTTGAAAAATGTATTAGTTACTATCAGTTCGTGTTCCTGCGCAAATTGTATTAGTCTTTCCCCTCTTTCATTGCGCGTACCCAGACCATGCTCTCCTACAACGTTTTCGCATTTGCCTTGTCCAATCTTTGCATTAAAATCACCCATTACAATGGTGATTTCGTGGTTTCTTGATAGTTTTAAACATTTTTCAATGTCGTCGTAAAAAGCTTCCACATCTTCGTCATTGCCATCGCATGTAGGTGCATAAGTCTGTATTATATTAATATTGAAAGGGCTCGCATTAATTTTCAGCAACATGACACGGTCTGATACAGGGATAAAGGCCTTTACTGCATGCTTTATATTTTTGTCTAACACCACTGCAACCCCATTATAGTGTTTAGGATCATCATTTCCTGAGTAATATAAGTAGTGATCGCCTATTTCACATCCTCCCGAACCGGGCCACCTCATTTCGCTAACTCCCAGTATTGATACTCCAAGTCTCCTCATTTCTCGAGTGGCGTTATAGATTTTACCAGCCTCGTACATGCTTCGTACGTTCCAAGTTGCTATTCTTAAGTTGTTCTTATCTAAACTGCTTGTCTCATTGCAAGGATTTCTCAGGTTTACGACCGGAGAGGCCTTGCAGTTCATAGGTTGTCCTCTCCTGCCGGATCTTGGTGTCCGACTTCCATGATCAGTAAGATTTATCGTTGGGATATTTATAGCCATGATAATTAACTAGGGATACTCATAGAGTCTTTACTGCAGTAGCTTCCCGTTTCTTTCTGCAGCTCCATGCCGTTGACCAGTTGTTGGCTCATCCGCCTTTAGGAACAATTTCTCGTTCCCAGGACAAGAAGATGCCCCAACTCTTACTGGCTCCTCCACCCTAAGCTGTTGGCTAGTAAGAGGGTATTGCTTATACCGGCAATAACTCGGTCGGCTGATTGCAGAGGTTTATTCTCCTCTGGGCGGTGAGGTCGCCACATCCCTACGCCCTAATTTAACTGTACAATTTTAACTGTACATTAGGAAAATAAAAGTAATAGTACTTTAATCAACAAATATAGGAATATGATCGCGTGTTTCCGAAATACAAGGGATGTCTTTTTAGTATTGCATATAGCCGCCTAGAAGACGCCACCAATAGAACCTTCAGACCCAAATCTTACATCTAACCCTAATCTTTTGTTGACATAAATCTAGGGTTTCATTGCGATACAACAAGTCGTACAGTGAATTTTTGAAACTAACAAATCGGTCGATAAATGTATCTTTGAGCATTTCAAAGACATCGATCCAAAAGATCCCACATGAAAAACTAGGTGTTACGAAGTTGGTTTCACGTTAGATATTTCATTTAGTGGCGACGAATCGGAAAATAAATGCCAATCCGCTATGTGGTTGTTTCACGATGAGGAAAAACCAACAAAAGTGATCCGTTCTCGAAGTGTGTCAAGGAAAATGGTCGCAACTTTTGTTTTAAAATTTTGTTCATGTGGCAACAATTGCCTTAGAAGATCGAAAAATAGTTACTTTCGATTGTGAATGCTCACACTGACCAAGAGACGATCGAATTTTTGGAGCTTCAGAACATCAAATTGTTAGACCATTCACCGTATAGTACCGACGTAAGTCTCAACGACTTCTTCACGTTCTTAAAGATCAAGAATCCAATGTGGGGCAGCGATTCCAGTCGCCAAAAAAAGCCATCGATGCCTTTAAAACAGCGATTTAGCAGGTATCAACTGAAGACTGGAATAACTGTTTTAACAACTGGTTTGAACCTATGCAACCTATGTATCGATGTTGGTGGGACATATTTTGAAAAGCAATAAAGTACCTTATATTTTTTGTCTTTATGGCTATATGCAAAACTAAAAGACATCCCTCGTAGAAAATGTTAAAGTTGAAAAAATAAGTTATATTATTCTTAATAATGCAACCTCAACGATAGTTAAGAACTTAATTATTTTAAAATTGGATAAAACCAAAAATAGCTCAGTTGTCGTGGTAAGCATACGTTTTCTCGAGGTGTGCATAATAGGTCTCGGTAGCAGCGATAACCTCTTCAGGCTACTTAAATTTCAGCCCAACGAGTGCCTTTGTAAAGTTTAAAAACCAAAAGAAGTCGCACGGAGCCAAATCTGATGAATACAATGAATGGAGCAACAGATCTTAACCCAATTGGACCAACTTGGCGTGACAATGACAAAAGTGTAAGCTGATGTGTTGTCATGGTGAAAGAATACTTTTTCCTTCGATTTATGGGGATGTTTTTTCTGCAATTCGAAATTGAATCGGACCAATAATTTGGCATTTGACTGTTTTGCCCTTCTTTAGGTAGTCAATGTAAATCACACCACGTAAATCTCATCACTTTGCCGGTCGATGGAGCTGCCTTCGCCTTCTTCGAAGCACGTTAGCCAAGTAAAGTCCACTGTTTCCACAATTTCTTGGTCTCTGGAGTATACCAGTGAATTCATGTTTCGTCGACGGTTACTAAACGATGCAGAAACTCCTTCGGATTGCACTTAAAGAACATTAAACCCTACTTTAAAGTAGTCTCACGTTTGTGCTTGTTGTCTGGAGTAACCAAACGCGGCACCCACCGTGCTGACAACATTCTGGTGTCCAAAATTTGTGATTCCCACAGTCTTTAGCTATCTTGCACAGTTTAAATAGCCAGTCTGCCAATACGAGATCGTGGATTTCTATCTCTTTATCTTTCGTGGTAGCTATTTTCGAGACAACTGGGTATAGCTCATTAAAAATCGACGTGCGATAACATTAAAACTTTAACCAACTTTTGACAGTCGCCATTGCAGAAGAAGAGTCAGCATATAGAGCATCGAACCACTCTTTGGTATGCTGTTTTTGCATATTTGTAAACTTGTGGGAAACTGCCTCTTTTATATACCTATATACCTATATAACCTACAAGTTCGATGTGGCTAGAATTTTTAAAATAACCGTCTACAAAAATGTACTACACGAAAATTTAGAATTTCATTTCAGGATAGTTACTAATTTACTCTTATTAATAACTAATAAACACTAAATTTCGACTCGGGTGTGCAAAAACGCCAGTATGAGGGATATGCAAATATGTATATGGGACATGTAGGCATACGGGACTCCGTTAACTAAGTGTTATAAGTATATCCGGGACTCAATTAACGTATTGAAAGGAAACATAAACGTACTAATACTCAGTAAAAACATTAAAATCTTAAATCAAGTTTGTTAAACATTCATATTTGTTACAACACTTTTCCTAACAAAGCAGTCAAAAATTTACAGTATTTACAAATTGTCATCACGATTCTATAAACACTTCTATTTGATAGAAAATTTGTTTACTATTGGTTTTTATACTTAAAAACAAATTTAAAAGTGTTGGTATAAATTAAGGATAATTTTGCTTAATCGAAATCCATTTTACTTTGATTTTAACGCCCCTTACAAGAGCATCGGATGGTTGTTATTGGAATTTTTGAACATCTACCAAATTAAAGTTTATAGCTCCATTATGATCGTTAAACAAAATGCCTTTCTCGTTCTAATTAAATGAAATTTATGCCGGTCCTATACCCTTAGATCTGATATTTCGGGATATACCCGTTAATTTGGAACGAGAAAATTTTATTGGGGACAATTTGAAGTTTTGTAGCCTGATTTCACCATACCAGGCGGATGGCGTCTAATTGTGTTTTATAAATTAACTGTATTAAATTTCGATTAATTGATATTTTAGACAACTTTTATAGTCCGGAGACTAATTTATATATGTGAATTTAATTTAACTAGCTTAGAACCAGGACAAAGGATACTTTTTATTCCACTTGACTTCGTTCCTTTAATATTCAAATACAAATTATATATTTATTATATAGTTTAATGTATTACTAATAGATAGCGATGTAAGCAAATTTTGTTTAATTAACTAGGTTGGTGATACCTAGAAGATTTTTTTTTTAAAGAGGGCCAGGCTTAGAGGTAGTCCATGGGATTGCATCGCAGCTAGTACAGCTTATTGTGCACCCTCATTCAGAGGTCCTCATTCTCCGTCAAACCCCAGGTTCTTAATGAACCAAGAGATTCTTTTGACTATGGTTGCCCGTTCTTCCCTTTGATCTCCAGTCGGTAGGCCAAGGGATCTCACACGCAGACCTTGCAGGGCTGGGCACATGAATATCACGTGGAAGGCTGTTTCCTCCTCCTCACCGCATTTTCTACATAGGAGGTTTTCAACTTGAATTCCCATCTTATGTAGGTGTCCGCGAAATACTCAGTGGCCGCTGATGAAGCCAACCACTTTCCGCAGGGTCTTCCTCCTCAGCCCAAGGGCATCTGCCGCTATAGCACCAGTAGGTGTCTGCAGCATTCTCTTTGGCTGTATTTTACCTTCTGTTCTTTCCCAGCTCTTTCGATGTTCTATGCCCATCCACTGGCGAACAGCTCTTCGTGCTGTGTTGTAAGCAATACCACACGTCGGCTCTGGGCCAATGAGCAGGCTTTCAGCTCCTTTGTTTGCCCACTTGTCTGCTCCCTCATTGCCAGCGATACCTTCGTGCCCCGGAACCAACTAAGGATAACCTTGTTGTACTCTCCCAGGGTTTTCATGGCCTGATGACAGTCCCATACTGCTTTAGAGGTAAAGTCAAAACTGTCAAGTGCCATTAGCGCTGCTCTACTATCCGAGTTTATGTATATGGCAACAACTTCAGCCTGGAAAACAGTAGCCAGCTTACCCAGGCTTACGCAAAACTGCGCCTTGGGTCTGACTCCATATATTCCCGCCCCAGTGCCTGTTGGCTTCTTCGAGCCATCCGTAGATGGAGTGGTATATGGATATCTGAGCAAAAGATAAACGAGGAACTAAAATAAATTAAAAATAATAAAATGCGAAAAAGCAACTAAGAAAATACTTAGTAAGTTAAGTACTATGACACCACCGTAAGGTGGCGCAGTTGAAATTTTACATATCGAAACGAGCAATTCTTAGTAAATTAAATACTATAAGGCCACCTTACGGTGGTGCTGTTCATATTTGATAAATTTAATTGATGAATTGAAAAATACAATCAAAAATAGTAAAAACCTGAAAGCTAACAAAAAATAATAAGATAAAAATGAAAAAAAAAGGATTAGTATTTGTCCGAAAATTGGTTGGGAGGTAGCTTAGAACCAGGAGAACACGTTCATTTAATATTCCAATACAAATTATGTATTTACTATATAGTTTAATAAATTCCTAATAGATGGCGATGTAAGTTAATTTATATTCGGTAGATGGCTCTGTATTACGATTTCTAAATAAATAGAAAAACAAGGAACTAAAGTAAAATACAAAATATTCAAAAAAACAAAAAAAAAAAATGGAAAAAAGCTAAAAAAATATTTACTATGACGCGACCGTAAGGTGGCGCAGTTAATATCTCATATATAAAAACGAATAATTCTAACTTATTAAATACTATAACGCTACCGTAAGGTGGGGCAGTTGATATCTCATATATCGAAACCAGCACTTCCACTTAATTAAGTACTCCGACGCCACCGTAAGGTGGCGCAGTTAATATTTAAAACATTTAATTAATAAATTACAAAATACAATAAAAAATTAGTAAAAACCTTAACGAGAAAATATGATAAAAATGACAAAACAAAAAAAAAACATTTGCATTTGGCTAAAAATTGGTAGGTAGCTTAGAACCAGGTAAATGCGTTTCTTTAATATTGCAATATGTATTAATTATATACTTCAATGAATTCCTAATAGATGGCGATGTAAGTTAATTTCTTTGGATATCTAGGTTGCAGGTACCTGGTAGATGGCGTTGTATGTCGATTTCTTAATAAATACAACAGCGAGGAAGGGATTTTAAAAAAAATTAACCCTGAGTTGAAAGTTTATATGGAAAAATCTTTAAATCAGCACCGATTTTGATAACATTTAAAATTCAGACTATTAAAAATATTCCTATGAACACATGTTTCATTGCTTATTAGAATTCACACCCTGAAGGGGTGAAATAAGGGTTGAAAATTTATATGGAAAAATATTTTAATCGGTACCAATTTTTACAAAAATTAAAATTCGGACTCTTCAAAATATTTTATTGAACATGAGTTTCATGGTTCATTAGAATTCACCCTCCAAGGGTACAAATAAAGGGTTGAAGCTTTGTATTGATAAAATTTAAAAATTACTCCGTTTTATCTGAAAATTATTATGCGGACTTCTGATAAGATGTTAAAAAACGTGAAACAAATTGTTGAGAATCTTAAAAAATCATTGAAAATCGTAAAAAATTGTAAAAATCTTGAAAATGAAAATTGTTTGAAAATGGTAAAAATTATAAAAAAAATGTTGAAAAAACGTGAATAATTGTAAGAAACTCTTGAAAAATTGATCAAATAGTTAAAAAAAACTGTCAATAGCTACTCGTGGGTACTCTTCATTCAAAAAAAATTAAAAATTGTAAATAAAATTGACAATTCAGAAAATTGTCGAAAATACTAACAAAATGTTAAAAAATCAGAAAGATTGTAAAAAAACGTTGAAAATTGTGATATTCGTTAATAATATTTAAAACAAATTGCTAAAATTTATAAAAAATATTTAAAAATATTAAAAAAAATTGTGAAAAATTACGTGTAATTCTTAAAAATACCGCAAATTGGGAAAATTTTATGAAAATCGTAAAAAATTGTTGAAAAATATTTGGAAATCCAAAAAAAACGTGTAAAACCATAAAATATTATTGAATATTCTGGAAAATGTTAAAAATAATAAAAAAAAATATTGAAAATCGTGAAAAATTGTCAGAAATGTAAAAAAATAAAAAGTATGTAAATTATAAAAACAATTGAGTATCAAAGGAACGGGGAAAATAGAAAAAACAGGAGAAGGAAAAAAAAAACGATTAATATCACAAAAATTGTAAATAAAAGAATAATGTAAAAATCTTTAAAAAAAACAAAGCATAAAAATTACATAATATAATTTATTATGGATTCTTTTCTTTGTTTTACTCCGGCTATTGGGTCTAAGTTCTATATTACTCTTTTATTATTATTTTTATTTAATTTAAACCAATATTCAATTAATTCAAAATTTTATATTAACATTAACTTCAAATACATTTACTTCAAATTAATTCCCTTCTATCATTTTTCAATCAAAATTCTAAAATTAAACTATTTTCTCCTCCTCGTCCCTGGGTAACCGTCCATATCAACCCAAAACAAAACAACTCTATATATACTTTCTAAAATAAAATGACCCATATAAAGACAGTTACCTAGTATCAAATACAAAAAATTTTTATCCAATCAAATCATAACAAATTATAAGAATCAATCAAAAGAAAAAACAAGAAAACCCACAAAAATTGGAAAACACGGAAAATGACGAGCAAAACTTAAATAAGTGCTTTGACGCCACCTTAAGATGGCGCAGTCAATATCTGATATATTTAATTGATCAATTACAAAAACTAGTAAAAACCTGGAAACTCGCGAGAGAATATATTAAAAATGACAAAACCAAAGAAAAAAAAGATAAAGACAGTAAAGATTTGAAAAAACGGTAAATATGAAAAAACAACATAACTGTTGGGCGGTATGTTTGTCGGCCCAACTTATTTTTTTATAAAGTCTACATACATTTTCAATTTACGTAATAAACGAACCCACTTATACATAAAGAACAGAAATGGGTGATAATAAATTTAAAATGTATTCACGGTCTCATTAAATAATACTTTTCCACGAAAAGACCATTTTTCTGCTCCGTATATACTTTATTTTCGTAAAAAGGATGCAGGTGTTACTAATTTGAAGATAGTGTTAAAATTTCTCAAGCAAAATACATTGAGTGGCTTTTCTTGTTCTCGATGGATTGAGGTTATTCAAGTGAAAAAGTTTTTGTTTAGAGTGTAATGTTTACAAAGGAATGTAAATAAAATAATACTTCTTAATGGAAATTTTAATGTGGTAGCAATTTATAGAATATTTGAAAATTAGTTTTTTTTAGTATATAACTTGTTTAACATAAAGTTTCTATAAAAATTATAATTTGCAGATTATATTCTGGAAAACTAATTTTAACAAAATCGTTTTCAAACTTTACTAATCAGGCTTATTTAAAATTCGTTCATATTACCAAAAGCAGTTAGCAATTAGTTTAGATATACAGATTTATATCTAAACTAATTACAATGTCATACGGCGTCATACAAGGTTCGCATTTTGGGCCACTACTTTTTAACTTGTATATAAATGAATGTTTTAAATTTAGTTAAAATGTAAAGCAAGTACACAGAAGATATAAAAAATACTGACATTATTGAAAAATTTTTGAATGTCAGATTATATTCACACTTTGGTCAATTTTAACTTCTTTACTTTAGAACAAGAAGACCAAAATATCCTTTTATAAGTAAAAAATTACAAGTAATAAACGACCTAATAAAGTCAGTTTAACAACAAAATATCTAGCATATATATAATCTATACTAATATTATAAAGAGGAAACGTTTGATTTTTTGTTCGTTTGAAATGAATAGGCTCCGAAACTACTGGACCGATTTCAAAAATTCTTTCACCGTTGGCAAGCTACACTATTCCCGAGTGACATAGGCTATGTTTCATTAAAAAAAAATAGGGATCCTTACTAAAATGCCATTAATGTAACCAAAAATGACCTTAAAATCATTACATCGCGTGCGCTGAGAATACTATTGATTATAAAATAAAATAATGTACTACGATTTTGAAGAATATATAAATATCTACAAAAAATGCCGCGACAGCATATGTCTAACTCTTATAGTTACGTCACAATAACTAATTTTAAATTTTTTAAAAGTTTTTATCTTGGTATTATTCCTTATCAAAATAACTTATTTCATAATCACGTCAGATATCACAAATTTAGCATGTGCAATGGGACGAGGCTACTTATGAGGAATTAAAGGACAATTAAGTTGTAGCAACCAATATAACTGAACCACCAGCTGGTCAACTAGCTCATACACTGAGGATACCGATGATCCCAACTGATCTACCAAATCCATTTAAACCGCTTCAATTTCCTATCAAAACATCTTTCGCTCTTGCTAATAATAAGTCTCAAGGTCAAACCTTCCAAATAGTAGGGATCGGTTTTCCTCATGGCCAACCGCCTAAGGCGGGTCGGAGCACCTGAAAATCAATTTATTTTGCTGCCAGAAAATAAAACAACATGTAATATTGTTTACAGGGAAGCGTTGACCCAATAAATTTAATGGCTTTTGTTATTTTTCTTTAATCCCCGTGCTAGTATATATATAAACAGGTTAAATAGCATGGCTCAAACACACATACGATCGCCTATTTTGTTTCAAGGTGGAAACTTTTGATGTCTAAAAAATTGCAATAAAAAGGTAAGAAAATTGTAAAATGAAAGGAAAAAAGGAAAATAAAAAAATCGTAAAAAAGATGCTGGTGATTTATTTCATAAAAAAAGCTTTATAACTTCATCACACTAGTCAAAACTGCAAATGTTACCTAGTTGTATATAATATTAGGATCCTTTCTGCATATTTTAAATTACTATTAAATAATTTTGATCTCAAAAAAAACCTAAGAAAAATGGTTGCAGACTACAGTCCTAACATTTGAAATGGTTTTAAAAATGTAAATTGAGATTTTGTTCTCTATAATTGCTACAGAAGTGAAAATTAGATCAATTTCTGTATGTTTTAAATAACATTAATGATGTTTGGTTAATTTTAAGTGCATAATTTAGTTGCCAAAACCGGTTACTATCAACATTATCCAGTGAAGGATGCAACAGAATATCCTGCTGAGAGTTTAAAAGGACTCCTGCAGAGAGTTGCGCCTCGAGCGCTGTTCTAAGTGATTAATTCATAAAATGTATTGTCTTCATAATTTGTTACCTTCGACTGAAGATTAACCACTAAGGTAACTCAATAATTAATTTATTTTAAATAAATATGTATACTCTGAAATACTATTTTTGATAAGTTTTATCATTTTTTACCAATGGCTTTATACAAATTTAGGGAGTATTTTCTCTTTCAGTAAAGTTTACTTTATATATACTCAAATTTTTATTAATAGGCTTCTGTTTT
This sequence comes from Altica lythri, assembly GCA_964028335.1. Lineage (NCBI taxonomy): Eukaryota > Metazoa > Arthropoda > Insecta > Coleoptera > Chrysomelidae > Altica > Altica lythri. Next base: position 17,753,119 of record OZ034801.1, on the reverse strand, counting down.
TTGAAGTAAAACTTCTTTAGCGACACTAGGAGTAAAAAAGTTATTCTAACGGACGTGACGTCATTCTAATAACAGAAACCGGAAACAAAACCTAATACTGACACGATTTTGCATGGGCGCCGGCAGCAGGGTGCAAGAGGGTGCGCTTGCACCCCCCTGCTATGAAAGAAAATACCTGAATTTACCAGAAAATTATATATTTTTTTAATTTTTTTATTAAATTATTGTTTGAATAAAAACTAAAGGCGTCGCGGTTGCTGTCCAAATCATTCTACATTCTATATATATATTAGATCATAATAGTGTGTAGATGCAGATGCACCCCCTGAAAATAATCCTGACGGCGCCCATGCGATTTTGCCTCCTATATTAAATAAAATTAAATCTGTAATTGTATGAATTGACAGCTGATCATCTTGTCAATCGAAATACATTGTATAAATAGTTTTTTGTGTATAAAGTGTTTGTATTAAATATGAATAAACAATGTGGATTTATTAATGAAGAAAGTGATGAAAAAATATTGATTGAAAATGAGTGAATAGGTAGGTACTCTATATGCATAAATTTTATTTTTGGTGTGTAATTACACTATTTATACCTAATTATTTATACCTATTATTTATACCTAGCTATTTTCGTTTTATAGACTTAAAGAGCTAAAAAGAAAAAGAAATTGTGAACGTCAAAGGGGATATTATAAGCGCCAGAAAGATTTGAAGAAAAATGACAAAAATGAAAAAATGACGAGACAGCCACATTCATTATGATTTGATTAAGTAAGTTTATATGCATACATACATATTATGATAGTAAATAATTGTTTATACGGAATCTTTACGTTGAGTAAAGAAGCATGTTGCACGTTTTTGTTCATAAAATAATAATATTCAAAATATTTTAACACTTTCTTATACTTATTTTAGGTTTGGTTAGGTAGCCATAAAGGCCATAAAACCACTAGTCAAGATGGCTGATCTTTTACCACCAATAACAGATCCTTCGTAGACGTGAAGGAAACAAACTTAACTCAGGATTTTAAATTTTATGAAATATGCTATAAAATGCTACAAAATGAAATGGTTATCTAACTATCGAAGGCTCTTGTGTTGTGATGTATTACAATAAGGTAGATACAGCTACAAAATCACACATTCTAAACGTAATGTGTGTATATTTTTAATATTGTTTACCTATTATTGAAGCAAAACTTCTTTAGGCACGACTAGGGGTAGATTCTAACGGAAGATTCTGATGGAAGTAACTGTATAATTTCAGCTATGGGAGGAGTTTAAATTTCCGAAATTTATTTATGAAATTTTCAAACGGTTTCAAATACATTAATGGTATTTATAGACTAAAATCTATGTTTCACATTTTAGTTATCATAAACCTATTATTTCATATATAAAAAAAATAATGATAACTTTCAAATTCCTATTTCTAATGAATAATATAAATATAACATCTCATTTTTTTTGTAAAGTATATAGGCAATAAATATGATTGAATTGTAATTAAATATTTATTTTCCGATACGTACGTCAACAAGTTTTACTTCAATCGCGCGTAAAGGTTACACGCACTTTTTTTTTTATCTTCTAACAAATTTTATTTGGTCTACCTTCCTCTGACTTGTAACGTTTGTAACGTTGGTTTTCGAGCATTCCATCCGGTATATATATATTTTTATATTATCTATTGCTAACGCACCGATACGAGAGGGGATTGCCAGTTGGTAGGAGAGAATTTGTCTCTTCGAGAGTTTTTGATTTAAATTCGTTCATTTTATCGGTGAATTTGATTAAATTCAGAGTTATTTCCGACTACCTTCGCCCTTCTGTTCTGGTGAGTACCATTTTGCCTTGGTTTTAATTTTATTAGTTAAATATAATCCAAAATGCGGTGAATATAATATTTTATGTATTTTACTAACATTTAAATTTTCGAATACAATTGCTATTGTTCAAGGTCAGTTTTTGTGGTATTATAATATTTAAACATGAAAGGTAATTAATTTTCTCTCGAAATTTGGAGAGACGTATAGCGATTGTGTTCGGTAAATATTATTTGAAAATCGGAGTTTTGATTCCAATTTTATTAATAGGGTTATTGCCAACTATAAGAAGGGCCCTATTAAGAACCAGCTAAAAACATATCAGTAATTGCGCAGTCAGTCGACAATCAGTTGAAGCCGACGCCATTTTGCAGTTCCGTTCCTCCATTAACGAAAATTCGACAAGAAGTCTCTTGAAGGGAGATTCATTCCGATTGCAGTTCCGTTCCACGTCGTACGACAATCCGACAGGTTGTCCCTTGGAAGGAACTTTATCCATCTTACAATTCCGTTCCACAAGTTATCGAATCTCCATCAGTAGCCATCGAAAATCCCCAAAGATAAGAAAATTAATTAATTCATTTTATTAATTTATTTTACTAAACATAATTAAAATAATAAACCATTTTAAAACTGATTTTTCGAATTTTATTTGTGTGTCTGTACTTGGCGCCCTTTAATTAATGTTTGGAGGAAATTAAATAAAACTCAGAAGGAAGCCACGACCCTCAGGAGCTAGCCTAGTGTAATTTTAAGGTTACAAAGTTGGCGCCCAACGCTAATTTAACCATTAAAGGGTTAAGTAAGCTACAGACTTCCTCTTTAGTATTGAAATTATCATCCTTTGCAAGCAATGCCTGCAGAAATATTTATACTTGTCTTCCACAACTTTCTTTTGTGATTACGCTTATGATTTTTCCATCCACTGGAATGGAGGACTCCGAAGAAGATCCAGAGACCTTCCTGAAGACCTGGAAATCCTCCTGAATGAATCCACCCTTTGTTGCAGGTAGATGGTGCTCTTGGCAAAGGTTTCTGTGGTTCCCTTCGTCCTTGCTGAATGGAAGAGCCCCAAGACGGAGGCCAATTGTGGTGTTTTTGAAAACCTATTATAGGAACGCTATTAATTAAAATGTTACTTATGATACGAGAGAAAACTTTCTAATAACGCTGTACTTTGTAAAGAAAGATAAACCGCATAACAACTTTTTTGAAGTAAAACTTCTTTAGTCGCGACTAGGGGTAACTCAGTAATTCTAACGGACGTGACGTCATTCTAATGTACCACGTACCGGAAACAAAACCTGATACAAAATACCTAACACGATTCCGCCTACTATATTAAATAAAATTAAATCTGTAATTGTATGAATTGACAGATTGTCAACCAAAATACATTGGTGGTAAATAGTTTAAATTTGTGTATAAAGTGTTTGTTTTAAATATGAATAAACAAAGTGGATTTATTAATGAAGAAAGTGATGAAAAAATATTGAATGAAAATGAGTGAGTACCTACTCTATATGCATACATTTTATTTTTGGTGTGTAATTACACTATTTATACCTAATTATTTATACCTATTAGTTATACCTAGCTATTTTCGTTTTATAGACTTAAAGAACTAAAAAGAAAAAGAAATTGTGAACGCCAAAGGGCATATTATCAGCGCCAGAAAGATTTGAAGAAAAAATATAACATACCTACATACATATTATGATAGTAAATAATTGTTTATCGGGAAGCTTTACGTTAAGTAAAGAAGCATGTTGCACGTTTTTGTTCATAAAATAATAATATTCGAAATGTTTTAACACTTGCTTATACTTATTTTAGGTTTGGTTAGGTAGCCATAAAGGCCATAAAACCACTAGTCAGGATGGCTGATCTTATCCCAGCAATAACAGATCCTTCGTAGAACTGAAGAAAACAAACTCAACTCAGGATTTTAAATTTTATGGAATATGCTATAAAATGCTACAAAATAAAATGGTTATCTAACTATCGAAGGCTCTTGTGTTGTGTTGTATTACAATAAGGTAGATACAGCTACAAAATCACACATTCTAAACGTAATGTGTGTATATTTTTAATATTGTTTACCTATTATTGAAGCAAAACTTCTTTAGGCGCGACTAGGGGTAACTCTAACGTTAGATTCTAACAGAAGGTTGTGATGGAAGTAACGGTGTGATTTCAGCTATGGAAGGAGATTAAATTTTCAAAATTTATTTATGAAATTTTCAAAATTTTCAAACGGTTTCAAATACATTAATAGTATTTAGAGAGTAAAATCTATGTTTCACATTTTAGTTATCATAAACCTATTATTTCATATATAAAAAATAATGATAACTTTCAAATTCCTATTTCTAATGAATAATATAAATAAAACATCTCATTTTTTGTAAAGTATATAGACAATAAATATAATTGAATTGTAATTAGTAATTAGATATTTATTTTCCGATACGTACGTCAAAAAGTTTTACTTCAATCGTGCGTAAAGGTTACACGCACACTCTTTTTTTTAATTATTTTTACATGTAGATAGAATACACTCCTGGAATTTGGTGCGATCCTTCCGACTTAGCATGTATAATAGGTATTATTATCCTTCTATATTAAATATAGCAAGGTTATCTAAATTTAAATAAAAACACCACATAAATTAATAATCATTAATTTCGTTGGTATACATAAGTAATTTTCTTAATCGCCTTTCAACTGGAATGCCTTTTTAATGCTTCACCCCTTTGTTTTAAATTATAAAACCGGTTAGATAAGCTACATAATAAAAGAAAAAAGAAAAAGGTTATTCCTTATCTGTCTTCTAATAATATACCGCTTCGTTGGCTACCAATTAAATATGACTCCTTTGCTACTAATTATCATAAACAATAATAATTCTCGATAAATATAGTTCGTTTAAGCGTCCAAGCGTTTAAAAGAAATATGGTGGCACCCGAATGTCTAATTATATGAAATTATAAAACTTCAATTGCAGTAGCTTCTATTAATGTTGATTATTATTTTTTTACCGTGAAAGTTTATAAGTATAGAAATCAAAGAATGCAGATAAATATTTGAATAAATTTATTTGTGACAAATTATTTTAAAAGGTTATTTTTATAAGAAACTATAGGTTCTTATGCATTTTAATTGGCAAGAATCACATGATAGGGTCGCACGTGGCAGTCTTCTTCTTTCTCTTAACCTTATCTCAATCCAAGTTTCCACCCGTCTCTATTTAATGAATCCTCTCTTCTCGATTTAAAGCCTCATTTTTTTTTCATCCACCTCAAGTTTCTCTTTTCCTTTTACTTCCAATCTCACATTCATCTACTCTTTTACTTAAATGATTCTCATCTCTCCTCTCTACATGAACCTATTTTCCTGTACCTCTTACTCTTATATTTTTTACTCTACCTCCCTCGTTAACCCATACATCCAACGCAACATTTTCCTCTCCGCCACTTTTTCATTATTGACCAGGTTTTTGAGTTACAACCATCACCGCTAGACTCTCTTTTCCAGACAACCTTTCAGTTTTGCACTCATAACAAAAAGCTCCACTAATTCTTCTCCAAGTTTATTCATCTACTTTTAATTCTATGATTCATCTGACTCTTTAACTCTCCATCCTTTTTTAGCACATTCTCTAAATATTTGAATTTTTAGACAGATGGCTGCATTTTGTCCTGCAGATTGATTATTGAGTCTTACGTTGTCATATACTCAGCCTTCGTCCTAATCACTCTCAACCCTCTACTCTTAAGTGCTCTTCTCCATTTCTCAAGTTTTCCTTCTAGTCCCTCTTTCACAAGATTTACAATCCCAAAATAACACGCATACTTCCTTGGGTTTTACCTCTTATTCCGTCAGTCATCACATCCATTACCATACTAAACAGATAAGGCCTGATGGTGCCCCATATGCTCTCCAAATCCCTCCGTAACACTGTGTTTTATTTCGGTTTTTGATCCCTCATACATCCTCTTTCAGCAATCTCCACATTATTCTTCCCATAGCTAAAACATCGTTCCTATCCCAGACATAGATCCAAATTGCTCTTTTCTTATACTAGTCTCTTCTCTTAGCCTCTTCTTAACTATTCTCTCCCAAATTTTTAAAGTATGCGGCATTAGTTTAACACATTTTTGCACATTCCATTATCCTTTGTAGATTGGAACAAGCACGCTTTTTCTCCACTTACTCGGTATTTTCTCTTGATTCTTCACTTTTCCGATCAAGTCCAATAAAATATCCACTCCATACTCACCAAAGAACCTTCGTTACTTCTGCTGGTATCTCGTTCGCTTCCATCACCTTTTCATTCTTCATCTTTTTCAATGCATTATCCTTAGTACTTTTGTGGTACATCTCCTGGATTGTTGCGTATACCTTACGTCTTCTGACATTACGGTTTGATTTCCGTTTTGGTGTTTTTGGTCCCTGAGCCCTATTTCTATTGGAGTTCTTTCTGGATTGTATCACGTATTCAGTTAGGTCCTTAACAATACGGTCAATTTCCTCTTCCGTCTTTGAATTGGGTTTAGTAGCATTCTTAATAGCTTACTATGACACGCAATTCGAAACGAGATGTTGTGTTCCTTAATAGTGGGGTTACTGCGCTTTTCATGTGGTTTAGAACGGTCTTAGCGACCAGTTTTCGCCCTTTTGATTAGATGTGTCATTATGGGTTCCTCTACCTTGTCTTTCCAGTTGCCAAGTGCTCGTCTTTTTGCCCTTCTGTTAATATTTTTGATTTGCTTTATTGTTTTTCCGAGAAACTTTTTATCCACTCCTTCATACCTGTATTTGTCCTTAGTTCTATAGTCGATTTTATACCATATAACATTTTTTCTTCTTCTACTGTCCAAACGCTTCCACCTCTGTCGCTGGGTTACAAAGCGACATTCCTTTTTTCTGATGTTAATTCCCTTTTATTTCGGTACATAAGAAGCTTCGGTAAGACTCTTTTGCCCTTTACGCATACCAGTTAGATTTCAGTTCGCAGGTGTGATTTTTTTAGATGTTTGGAGTTAGACCACAATCTACTTCTACGAACTCCAGGTCTTCATTACTCGGGTAGAGTAATCGGACCCTGCCACCTTCTAGCAGTTCAACTAGCTTTTTACCGTTTCCGCAACTATCTAAGGGATAACATGTGTAGTTAGCACTCTTGATAAGTAGATCCTTTGTCTATCCAATTATTGTTCTGACCCGCATTTGGATTACTTTTGTTTTCCATGGGTGGATCCTCCTGGGTCCGAGACACATGTACTTTATTACCCATTTTTTGTTCTTACGTTTTTGCTCCTGCCAAACATACAAAAGCAGTACGCTTCAAAAATTTGTTCGCCATTGCAAACATTGGTTTCAGCTCAACGAAGACCAAATTTCGATTAAATGAATTAAAAAACCGTCAGACAGTATAGGTTTCTCGCCAGTGTGACTTTTAATATGAGATTTTAAATGACCAGATTGTGTAAAACATTTTGAACATATTTTACATTTAGGTAAAAGGTTTCTCGTCAGTGTGAGTTCTAATATGAGTTTTTAAATTACAGGGATGTGTAAAGCATTTCAAACAAATCTTACATTTAAAAGGTTTCTCGCCAGTGTGAGTTTTAATATGAGATTTTAAATGACCGGATTGTGTGAAACATTTGGAACATATGTTATATTTAAAGGGTTTCTCGTTAGTATGAGTTCTAATATGACTTTTTAAATTACTTGTTTGTGTAAAACATTTCGAACATATTTTACAATTAAAAGGTTTCTCGTTAGTGTGAGTTTTAATATGAGATTTTAAAGTACTGAATTGTGTAAAACATTTCGAACATACGTTACATTTAGGATATGATCTTTTTCTAGAATTATGTGCTAAGAGGAATATTATTTTTTTATAACCCTTGGTAATTAAGTTTAAAATTGTAATAAATTTCTCTATCTAGTTCTTAAATTTAGTGTTTTTTTATAGATCTAATAAAATTTCTTTCTATAACGAATAACTCTTAAAAACGATAACATATCTTTTACATGTTTAGTTTCGCTAACAAGCCTCTCTGAATTTTTTATTAGTATAATTCAGAAAATGAAAAGGTTGTTTTATGACTTTGTCTGTGAGAATTATGACGCAGGGTCTCTTCGTACCAGTAGAATTATATATCTCCTTGGGACCCGTTAACATTTAATATCTCTCAGCGTTATATGGAAGAACGCAGTCACATGTATATACATTTTTTTTAAGAATTCGTTTGTGTGATATAAAAATCCCCAGATATGAAAAAGCTTGTCTGGAGAAAATAAGTAATAATTTTGCGGAGGAGCTTTAGCGTATATATCAACAACGAGGTTAAAATTGTTTTATATATAACACTCGCTTGGTCTGTGTTTATTAATCACTCAGTATTAGCGAAAGGAATGCATAACCAATTAAGGTTTGACAGCCAACTGATAACTTATTTGCTCAACGGATATTCTTCTAATCTACCTGTCAGTCGCAATATCGGGATTGATGACAACTTGAATCAAAATGTTAAAAAAACATATTCTTTAGCAGCTTTAGACGACGCCAGATGGTCTATTAACTAATTGGAAAGGTTTTAAGAGATTTCAATTTTTGTATGCTACAAATAGGTTTTTTACATTACACATCATTAAAACTGTTAATTTTTTTACAAAAATTATACTTCTTTTCGCATATTAGGGAAAAATGATGAGGGTAAATTTTTACGAAATGTGCTCACACTTTCACGAAAGACCGAGCTTATGTTTTTATTATTTCTAATAAAAATGTGATATTTACTTGATATTTTTTCTACTCTATAAGACAGTTTCGCCGCTAAATTGTGACCTAAAATTTACCCTTGGCTAGCTCCGGAGGGCGCCAAGTACAGACACACAAATAGAATTCGAAAGATCAGTTTAAAATGGTTTATTACTTCAATATGGATTAGTAAAAATATTAAAAATATTAAATTAATTATTTCTCTTATCTTTGGATTGGTTCAGATGACTTCAGACGGAGTTCGATAACATTCGGAGCTGAACAATAAGAAGGATTGGGTTCCTTCTTAGGGACTTCTTGTCGGATTTTCTAACATCGGGGAAACGGAACATCAAACGGAATGGAATACCCCTCTAGGGACTTCTTGTCGGATTTTCTAACGGCGTGGAAACAGAACAGCAACGGAATGGAATACCCCTCTAAGGACTTCTTGTCGGATTTTCAATCGACGTGGCACGGAACTGCAAAATGGCGTCGGCTTCAACTGAATGACGACTAACTGCGTAATTTCTGATAGGAATTTTGTTGGTCCTGAATAGGGCCCTTCTTATAGTTCGCAATAACCCTATTAATAAAATTGGAATCAAAACTCCAACTTTCAAATAATATTTTTCGAACACAATCGCTATACGTCTCTCCAAATTTTGAGAAAAAATGAATTACCTTTCATGTAAAAATATTAAAATACCACAAAAACTGACCTTGAACCATAGCGATTGTATTTGAAAATTTAAATGTTGGTAAAAATACATAAGATATTATATTCACCGCATTTTGGATTACTTTAACTTAACTTAACTTAAATTAAAACCGAGGCAAAATGGTACTCACCAGAACAGAAGGGCGAAGATAGTCGGAAAAACTCTGAATTTATTTAAATTCAACGATAAAATGAACGAATTAAAATCAAAAACTCTCGACGAGACCCATTCTCTCCTTCCCAACTAGCAATCCCCTCTCGTATCAAAGCGATAAGAATAGATAATATAAAAATATTTATAGTCCGGATGGAATGTTCGAAAACCAACGATACAAACGTTACAAAATAGATACAAAAACAATAAAAGAGTATAAATGTCAATAGTCAAGAATTGAGAATTGAGTTTAATAAATATCATCCGATATTTCTAGTTTATATTTTATAAATTTACTTATTTTTACAATACCTGTCATCTTTCTGAATAAATCAAATTATTAATCGTACCAGATATTTATTTATAATCAAAACTCAGGGTAAATTTTATTCGCACATCCGAAACTTCCGTTTCAATTTAGTGAAGTAGGTGAAGGTCCTTTCACGTTTTCTTTACCCACCGTCTTTCATATTTCGTTTTTCCTATGCAACCCTCCGTCATTGGGCCAATCAATAACAAAATTGTTTTCAGGTTCAAGTGGAAAGCAAATACGAAGTATAAGACTATTTTATTTTTCAGATAAAAATTTTGATAGTATTCAAATGCTTACAAGATTTTTTTTTCTGAAGAGGAAATGTTAAACAAACAGATATTGTAATTAGATAAAATCCTCATTAATTTGGAAATTCAGTTAAATTCAAAAAATTAGTAACGTTTGTAAATTTTTATACTTTTTTTTTGTAATCGAACCACTCAAATATTGAATACTATCTTTACCCACGACCGCCTGCGCGTGTAAGAAAGTATGACATTGGTGCTAAACAAAGTCGTTAATACACAACCGTAAGCAATAGCCCTCGAACAAGTGCCTTTGTGATATTTAGTCGTTAGTGAAAGAATTTTAAATAAAAACACTTTAAGGTACCTACTCCTTATTATATTAGCTATCCGTAAGTGAAAATTCCGTCAAAATTGGTCCAGCTGTTCCAGAGATTATACGGAACAGACAGACATACAGACAGACAGATGGGCAGACAGGTCATTTCTGGAGTGTCAGATTTTGTTTTTGTTTTTATAAAAAGCCTTATTTTTGTTTTGTATCAGTTTCTAGAATGACACTGACTAAGCCACTGTATAAATCTTATTATGAATCCTTTGTGAATAATTTAAAATTTCATTAGTAATACGATTTATATAAGAAATTCCATCTAACTTTAGAAACCATATTTTTAAGTAACTTTATGTAATTGTTGAAACCAATTTATGGAACTAATAACTTTGTTATGCGAACTTGAGAAATTAGCCAAATTTAGTATAATCTCAATTAACAAACTTTGCCCAATCTTGAACAAATTTTGAAACATGGTGAAAGTGTACAATTTAGTCATATGAGCATTTTCTCTTACGAAGACTATTAAATTAACTAAAATAGGGAGTCGCGGAGGTCGGATACGAGGGACCTTCAGCTGTCTGTGAAAGTCGTCTTTAAACCGATCCCTTTGGGCCTTCTCCCATTGTGATTATTGACATATTTTTGTGTATAGGTAGGACATGCCCCAACATAGTTTAGTAAGTATAATTAGTCTAGATTAGTATCTATTAGTGTCTTTATTTATTATTTTATTTGATTAGGAAGCAAGTATTACCAAAGATTATTTCGCAAAATCCTGAAAAAATTTTAAGCATTATAATATCAAAAAAATCATCACTTTTGTTACATCAAGACACAAAAAAGCAGGATTTTGTAATATGAAATCATACCACATAGTCCCCTGCCTAAGATAGAAATACATCACCATAAGGAATAACTCACTCTAAGACTGCAGAGGGTTCAGAGACAGAAATTTACAGCAGTGACAAAGACTTAAATTTTCTATCCCTCTGGGATCTGTATTTCATCCATGAGTGAATGTAATCATGAAATGCACAAAAAACATTCAAATCTCAGTGGATCAGCATATGAACAGGTAATTCTATTGGGAATTTAAGCACCCATCAAGTGTTCTTTAGACTAGTACACGGGTTTTGGCGCTTTAAACACCCCTAAAGTGGTCTCCAGATCAGTACCTACGCGAATGCTGGGTAGATATCCTGGACAAACGTAAAAGTGGCAAACCAGTTTAAGTGACAGGACATAGAAGAATGCAAGGCTAACAAACGTACGAAGTACAAGGAAAGAATCAACCCCAATATTTTAGGGTTCAGAGCCAGCTCTAGGGGTATTAAAAAGTACGATCCGGAGCAAAACCAAATCCTGCATTCGGACACAACACAATCAACACTGTGAACACATCTCTGGCCAAGCACGAATGTGTTCCAGAAGAGCTGAAACACTGCACAAACCCAGAAGAAATCAGCTGTCAATTTATAACAGGCCATGCACCTGTCAAGAGACTCCTGCAAACCATTGAACTGTTTCATGAAGACTTAAACCTGCAGTTTTGTTATTTTTGTAAAATTTTATTTATTTTTCACGATTTTTGTGAATTTTGGACAAATTTACAAATTTTTAACTGTTTCTTTAATGAAAATCGACAAATTTAACGGTTTTCTGTTTTATTATGAGGATTTTTACGGTTATTTTTGCAAAAGTTTGACGGTTTAACGGTCTTTTGATGTTTATTGCGATTTTTTTGAAAAAATTGACAAATTTTAACGGTTTTTTTATAAAAATCGACAAATTTAACGGTTTTTTGTTGTTTCATTAATTTTGTACGATTTTTTATTTACTTTTGCGAAATTTTGACGATTTAACGGTTTTTGCGATTTTTTGGAAAATATCGAAAAACTTTAAAGGTTTTTTTTATCAAAATCGACAAATTTAATGGTTTTCTGTTTTTTCGTGAGGATTTTTACGGTTATTTCCGCGAATTTTGTAGTTTTAACGATTTTTTAATGTTTTTTGCGATTTTTTTTTAAATCATCGTCAAATTTTAACGGTTTTTTATGAAAATTGACAAATTTAACGGTTTTTTTATGTTTCTTGCGATTTGTTTAGAAAACATCGACAAATTTTAACGTTTTTTTTTTAAATCGACAAATTTAACGGTTTTACGTTGTTTCATTACGGTTTTACGATTTTTTAAGATTTAACGGTCTTTTTAGGCTTTTTGCAATTTTTTGGAAAATATCGACAAATTTTAAAGGTGTTTTTAATCAAAATCAACAAATTTAATGGTTTTCTGTTTTTTTATGAGGATTTTTACGGTTATTTTTGCGAAATTTTGACAATTTAACGGTTTTTTGATGTTTTTTAAGATTTTTTTGAAAAAATCAACAAATTTTAATGGTTTTTTTATCAAAATCGACAAATTTTTAACGGTTTTCTGTTTTTTTTGTGAGGATCTTTACTGTTATTTTCGCGAAATTTTGTCATTTTAACGGTTTTTTAATGTTTTTTGCGATTTGTTTTTAAAACATTGACAAACTTTAACAGTTTTTTATGAAAATTGACAAATTTAACGGTTTTTTGATGTTTCTTCCGATTTGTTTTAAAAACATCGACAAATTTTAACGGTTTTTTATGAAAATCGACAAATTTAACGGTTTTATGTTGTTTCATTACGGTTTGACGTTTTTTTAGTTATTTTTGCGAAATTTTGTAAGATTTAACGGTCTTTTTAGGCTTTTTGCAATTTTTTGGAAAATATCGACAAATTTTAAAGGTTTTTTTTATCAAAATCGACAAATTTAACGGTTTTCTGTTTTTTCGTAAGGATTTTTACAGTTATTTCCGCAAAATTTTGTCGTAACGGTTTTTTGATGTTTTTTGCGATTTGTTTTAAAAACATCGTCAAATTTTAACGGTTTTTGATGAAAATTGACAAATTTAACGGTTTTTTGATGTTTCTTGCGATTTGTTTAGAAACATCGACAAATTTTAACGGTTTTTTATGAAAATCGACAAATTTAACGGTTTTATGTTGTTTCATTACGGTTTGACGTTTTTTTAGTTATTTTTGCGAAATTTTGTAAGATTTAACGGTCTTTTTAGGCTTTTTGCAATTTTTTGGAAAATATCGACAAATTTTAAAGGTGTTTTTAATCAAAATCGACAAATTTAATGGTTTTCTGTTTTTTTATGAGGATTTTTACGGTTATTTTTGCGAAATTTTGACAATTTAATGGTATTTTGATGTTTTTTACGATTTTTTTTTTAAAAGCGACAAATTTTAATGTTTTTTTTTATGAAAATCGACAAATTTAACGGTTTTTCGTTGTTTCATTAAGGTTTTACGATATCTTAGTAACTTTTGCGAAATTTTGACGATTTAACGTTCTTTTTTTGTTTTTTGCGATTTTTTTGAAAATTCGACAAATTTTAACGGCATTTCTATGAAAATCGACAAATCGAGGCACTAGATCACAGGAGACTTTAAAGTGCCTCCACAAACATATGGAACCCATCCTTAGACCTATAGAAACTAGTAGAGGGTACTAAGATCCTGGAGTGAGTGACAACAATGGAAGAAGCCCAATTTCACTTTAGCTCTGACGTTGAGATGCGCACTGGTTTATGATGAACCAAGATGGGAAGACGCTCAGATTGTCGGTCTCGAGACAATGTCTTCTGGCTTTGTTGCGATGCTCTCTCTTCTTCATTTGCGCATATCACAGCTAAAGTAAAATTGGACAGATTGTACAATAGGCCCAGCTTATCTCTTTCATCCTTAAAAAACATGTCAAAAAAATATTGTCCATCCTTGTAGAGTAAAACAGTGACTTTAAAAAAAATTAAAAGCAGGTGAAAAATTGTGTCCAGATAACAGAATACTGAAAACGTATACTTTAAAGCTGATCAGTTGATTACTAATATTAGATATGGAAATGAGATAGCGGAATTCCATTGTATTTTGGGTTTTAGTAGAAATTTTACCATATACAACATGCCCTACTTACAAAATTAAAACTTTAGGTGAACTGACCCGAAACGGAAGATCAAAATTAGGTACCTATCCTATTATTATCATAAACTCTGTACGACGTTAAATTTTACTTATTTATCTAAAGAAACGTATACTCTTTGAAATATGGTTTTAAAACTACTTACAAGTTTGTATAAGTATATAAAGAAAAAAATGTATGTATAGTTAATCTGAATATCTGATATCCAACCGTGACTGTATAGAAGCCAGTAGCAAGTGTATTAATAATACAGAACAAGTAGATACAAGAGATTCATGTCAAGCGTTTAATTATTGAGCAGAACATAATAAAATCGGATTTATGACTTTTAAAGACATTTAAGAATTGCAGAAATTAATCAATTGTCTCAGAATTCAATAGAACGCTTACATACCATATGCCAGTTAGATGAGTATCGGTAATGGGATGTAATATTTTAGTTTACCAAATATAAGATACCGTTATTGATATCTACATGAGGTATGAAACTAAAAATTTCAATTATCAAAAGATTAATCGGTTTGAATATCAATAAGATAAAGTGAAATTTTGATGAATGACTAACAAATATACAGGATATGTAAACAAATCTTTAACTGTGACGAAACGAAATTAAACGCTTATGAAAGCAAAACTAGAATTTGTTTAAAAGTGTGCTTTATGTGCGAACTGACCTTCCAATAGAAAAGACAAAAAATGCAAAAAAAATGATATAATAAGAAAAACAAATCAAGAAACTACGAGCTCTGTAAACAGTAAACAGGGGTTTTAAGAAATATCCGATACTAGTAACGCCATCTGTTATTGTGGCTAGGGTTCGGTAGGTACATCTTTCATTAATGTTCTGTCAGAATTTTATGACAATCGAACTACTTCACGCCGAGTTACCGCACTGAAAGTGCGTCAGTACCTTTTTAACATCGGTTGAAAAATGAACATCGAACAAAGAGCTAATATTCAGTTCTGTTTTAAACTTGGTAAAACATTTACCGAAAACCATCAATTGTTGAAACAAGTATATTGTTTATCTTGTAGCAAAGTCCATGAGTGATTTACACGTTTCAAAGAGGGTCGTGGGTCGCTGGAAAACGACCAACATGTTGGCAAGCCGAAATTTGTGATTACGCCAGAAGCAGTCCACAAGTGCGTCTGTTTATTAAAAACTAGCAGCCCGCCTCGGCTTTGCACGGGGATTAAAGAAAAATAACAAAAGCCATTAAATTTATTGGGTCAACGCTTCCCTGTAAACAATATTAAATGTTGTTTTATTTTCTGGCAGCAAAATAAATTGATTTTTAGGTGCTCCGACCCGCCTTAGGCGGTTGGCCATGAGGAAAACGGATCCCTACTAATTGGAAGGTTTGACCTTGAGACTTATTATTAGTAAAAGCGAAAGATGTTTTGATAGGAAATTGAAGCGGTTTAAATGGATTTGGTAGATCAGTTGGGATCATCGGTATCCTCAGTGTATGAGCTAGTTGACCAGTTGATGGTTCAGTTATAATGGTTGCTACAACTTAATTGTCCTTTAATTCCTTTATAAGTAGCCTCGTCCCATTGCACATGCTAAATTCGTGATATCTGTCGTGATTATGAAATAAGTTATTTTGATAAGGATTAATACCAAGATAAAAACTTTTAAAAAATTAAAAAATAGTTATTGTAACTATATTGTAACTGTTATTGTTACTATAACAGTTAGACATATGCTGTTGCGGCATTTTTTGTAGATATTTATATATTCTTCAAAATAGTAGTACATTATTTTATTCTATAATCAATAGTATTCTCAGCGCAGGCGATGTAAGGATTTTAAGGTCATTTTTGGTTACATTAATGGCATTTTAGTAAGGATCCCTAATTTTTTTGAAAATGAAAAATAGCCTATGTCACTCGGGAATAGTGTAGCTTGCCAACGGTGAAAGAATTTTTGAAATCGGTCCAGTAGTTTTGGAGCCTATTTATTTCAAACAAACAAACAAACAAACAAACAAACAAACAAACAAACAAACAAACAAACAAACAAACAAACAAACAAACAAACAAAAAATCAAACCTTTCCTCTTTATAATATTAGTATAGATGAGCCAAAATCTTCATTGAGATACATGCAAATAGAATTAAATATAATGATCAAGCGTATTTTGACCTAGATTTGAGCATGGTAAAGATGTGTGCACGATTTGTTTCGCACAAGCTAACGGATGACCAAAAAATTTTTCGTTTTCAACATTCGAGGGACATCATTAAAGTTTCTTTTTGCGTATTCATCGTATTCGGCCAGAATATGCCAAAGAAGGCACAGTGCGACTTTTTTCTATTTGGTACACTCACTACATTTGCTTATGCTTTATTTCGTGCACTTTTGTTTCGTACCCTTTTGTTTCGTTTACACATATTTCGGACAGTTATGTTTCGGATTTCTGGCTCCACCAAGATATTGGTGAGTCAATATAATAATAATCAGAAGTTAGGAACAAGCATATACTCTTGTTTCGTACACTCTTGGTTTCTATACTCTTATTTTGTACAGTCTTATTTCATACACTCTTGTTTCGTACACTTTTGTCTTGCACTCTTGTTTCGTGCTCTCCATAATACGGTGAATCTCAATTTAATACGTGTTTCAAAGCAGTAATAAAATTAAATAACTAAAGGAAAACTTTTATTTGTCAAATTTTTGTTTATTTATTTGTAAATTTCTATACTGGCATATAAGATTTGAATACAGAATAGAAAGATTTCACAATTTATGTTATAACGACACATTACAAGCTGACAAACTGGTTTCGTTTAATTGAGATATTATCGTCGTTTGTAGATGTTGATTCAATTTAGTAAACTTGACATTGTCCATCAAAAAGGATTATAATACCTCGATTTAAATAATCCTTTGATGGAGATTTGAGACAAAGACAAAGTTGACTTGAAGTGTATGCAGAATTGTTGACGATAAAATCGGTATTAAAGAATGCAAATTTATTGGGAGTTTTCAGATGAAAGATATGAAGACGAAATCAAGAATGTCAATATCTTCTTTTATTTTTATATATTAAATTAGTTTAATTATAATAGATTAAAAGGGGAGCGAACAGTTATAAAATACCAATATCATACGTAGCAATCGACTACCTATAAAGAAAAAAAGTAAGGTCAAAATGGAAACTAAAAAGCATCAAAATTGAATATAAACTGTGTCAATATTAGTGCATCACTTAAGTTTGACTACCAATATCTTCTTAACCACTGGATGGACTTCAATTTTTTTTTCAATTGTAGCTCTGTTATTGGTGAATAACATACTTCAAGAAGAATGCAGAAAAATTAAATCCAAATATTATACAGGGCGTTTAAACAGTGTGATGTTTTTCTTCAAAGTTTAATGTATTCTGTGGATAATATCAGATGGTGGAGGCCTATAAGAACTTTGGAGTGTTATAGTCTTCTATCTCCTGAGCATTTTGCTTTTTTAAAAATCAATTAATCTCCTTTTTTTCCACGCCATTTCCCTACACTTGAATTTATAAATAAACAGTCCAATCAATATTAGATTTTGCTCAAAACAGTATTTTTCCCGTACTTGACAGTTCTTCTCTAATTTTTGCACATCATCAGCGTACGCCAAGCATTTGTGTTTCTTGTAGAAAAGAGTTCAGGACCTATTTATACCACTATCCCTCACAGTATTTTCCAGAGCTATATTTAATAACAAAGTGAACAACCAGTCTAATTGACAAATTCACTTCACAGCCCAAATGGTGTCAATTTTACTATCTTATTATTTTTGTTGGTACCTCGACTTCTTTTAGAGTTTCTATTACTTTATTTCTGTCTATTGTATCGTAAGCAGCCTTGGTATCAATGAACAGTACTCATGCAGGAATGTTGTAATCATAGCAATTGATCAGGATGTGTTTCAACAAAAAAATTTGTTTGGTTGGTGATTTTCCCTTACGATATTCTCACTGGTATTCTTCTAGACTCCTCGCCACATATTTTGCTAGTCATTTTTTGATTTGTTTATTATCTCTAACAAGGATATTTCTCTATAGTTTGAGCATTTAGTTTTATCTCCTTTTTTAGGCATGATAGACTTGTTCCAATCTTGAGGCATTTCTTTAGCATCCCATACTTCTATTATTAACTCACTTATTTGTTTACATAAGGCCTTTTCTCCTTGTTTAAGTTCTCTGCCACAATACCACTATCACCACGGCTTTTGGGATTTTTTATATCTTTTATTATTGCTTTAATATCTTCTTTTGTGGGATTTAGGATTTCATCTTCTACTATTTGGGGTGCAATAACAGTATAATTTTTTTCCCCAACCACTTCATCATTTTGCAGCTTCTCGAATAATTCTTTCCATCTTTCATATATTTGGTCTTCGTCCACCAGATTTCTGTTGCCCTAGAAGTTACAGCCAAGCCAAAATAAATTTCATCTCAAATAGAAAACTATGTCGTAGAATGTAGTAATATCTACTGATATAATTACCATAAAGGAAATAACATGACATAGAAGCAAGAAAAGTATGAACCAGAAAATAATAAAATTGATCAATAAAATTTGGAACAGAAAATAGTTAAAAGAATTATCACGAGAAGCAATAAAATAGACGATATAAAGTTGTCCACAGATTTTAATAAAAGAACATCATAATAGAGACCTATAATAGACATACCAAGAAACAAATTTTAAACTAGATGGAGGGACTAGCTAACAATAATTAGAAACTAGAAGAAGGTATATATAAAGAAATAGAAAAGAATGGAAAAAAATTGTAGAAAAGGTTACATTACAGAACATCCTATAAAAAAAAATCTGGTGTGGGCACCACACGACCTTCCGAACAGTAGCATGTATAATCCCAAGTAGTGAAAGAGCGAATCCACAATTTTTATTTCACATATTTCCAGTTTTTGATAAAAGTGTCAATATCTCGAAAACTAATAAAAATATCAAAAAAATGTATTCTTTCAAAAATGTCGGAAATTACATGTTCTTTCCACAAAGTATAAATATTTTGCCAATAACTATATGAAAACCCAATATTTTCAAAAAACTCCATCCGATCCGATTAGCCGTTTAGCCGCAAATGTGTTCACAGACACACACACACACACACACACACAGACAGACAGACAGACAGACAGACAGACAGACCAACATTTTTTATTTTTGGGTTTTTTAGGCTCCAGGAACCCTAAAACGCGTATTTCCGCTAAAAACCCGAGATCGAAATTTTTCGCGATCGCATTACCTTCCTCTAACAGCGTTGCTGTTCGGAAGGTAAAAAACAGAATTTGGGCTGATCCTACGCAACAAACGTATCATAGGGACTACACCTACTCCCTCTAGAAGTGGCGAGCAGATATTACTATTACTATTACTAATTATAATAGCACATAGTTGTTTAACCTTCTTAAGTAGGTCATAGGGCGATTGACTAGAGATGCAGGAGTATTTTGAAAATGTTTCAAATTGTATTTTATCTACAGACTAAATTTTGTTGTAACATTCATAACTGCGTCTTTTTGGGTTTCTAGTTAAGGATAAAAAGTTATTTTTAGAAAGTTTTTATTATTTTATTAATGACCTTTTTTAATACACAACTATTTTAATTATCATTTTATAACTATACACCTACTGTATCGTTTAAAATTACATACATAAACTTGCAAAACATCGCGATTTCACATTACGCATACAAATAAATAAATACAAAATTGAGTGTAGGCATTTATGGTTGCTAATAAATACGATTCGAAAGGTTTCTTTGGACATTTATACTCTCAAACTGGCACCTACAAATTTTCCAAAAAGCAATACACACAATTTTTAAATGTTATGTGGCGGTCGGTTCATAAAATAGTACCATATTCAAACAGTGAACGTGTACCACACACTGAGCCTTATTTGGATACGGAATGTTGGGCGCGTGCCTCTTTAAGTATATAAAAAAAGAAAGAAAGAAATTTGTTACAATAGGATTTTTTTAATGTAGTTAAGTAAATTACAGTTTATCTTTATCTATGAATGTAAATATGTCAAAACAGTACTCACTTATATGTTCATTTACTTACTGTTGCTTTTGGTGCTGAAATTTGGTATGTGGGCAAAGGGGCTACAAACCATATTAAACGAATAGTATTATACGTTACAAGGTCGGTAGGTGACTTATTACAGTACGAGATAGTTTACGGAGAAGGCGACGTAGGGGCCAAGTCCGGAAATAAAAACGAGTACTGTAATAACACCTAACGACCATGTATCGTATTATATTTTATTTCATCCTGTTTTTATAAATTAATAAATTCATAAAAATTTTAACAGTAGTTCGTAACTTGATTAGTTAGGTCAAATTACCTTGAAAGCCATCTGTCACTGTCAAATAATTTTTTTATTATTAAGATTTAATTGTTAATATAAAACTGAATAACATTGACTTCTTTTTAAATATGGATGTAAAAGTAAGTAATTAATTATTTTATTTTTATTTTATTTTATAGTCATTATAGTGTTTTTAAATGTCAAAAATTAAAAGTAATTGTCTTTCCTTAAGCAATCAGAACAGAGTTGCTAGGCAACACATTACAGTACCTGATACCGTAATGTTGTACTTACCGGCGCCAAATTGATTATAGGAAAGTGTATTTACTGGACAGGATGAAATAAAAGAGTTTTTCGAGTCTTTTGAATATTTTGGAGAAACACATAGTTTAACCACAGCTAATGGAGTCAAAATAGATGCTATTGGTAAAGGTAGTATAACAGTAGAAGCAGCAGTTAATAAACTCTTGTAACGGAATAACCGAATTAGGCAAGGACCCTAACTTTAAAGACTGGTTTTGCTGGTTGATCTCCTCTCGCAAGTTGGCCACTTGCTGATTTTACTCGTCTCGCATGTTAGCCATTTGCTGATTCAAGTTGGCCACTTGCTGATTTTGCTTGTCCCGAAAAGTGCACATTTCGGAGCGCAGATGCAATATTTGCTGGGAGAACGAACTAGATAACTCTTCTGGTAGGGTAGACATCCTTTGTGATAGCTGGGACATCTCTTTGCGCTGGCTTTTTATTTGATTGGTTAGCTCCTCTTGTTGGTTGTGATAGCTCCTCTTGTTGGCTCGTGATTCGTTCTAACAGCTCCTCTTGTTGGCTTGTGATTCGATGCGATAGCTCCTCTTGCAGCCGGGAAAGTTAGACAACTTAGGGATAGCTCAATACTAAAGAAACCAGTAAGATATAAAGATTAAATTAAGAGTGCAGTTACTGATGTTTTGGGAATAAAAATACAATGAATCACTTTTTATCAATGATAGAATGCAGTGGGTTGAAGCTACGGAACGGGAAATAAATTCATTAGAAGAAAATGAAACATGGGATCTTGTCGACTTACCACCTAATAAAAAATGATATATAACTGGTAGCTGGTGCCTTAGTTTACTTAACTACTAATCCTTCCTGTACACCTTGCAAACTACTTCTAGACTGCGATTCGTGCATTGACTTTTCATAAAATTATCTACCGTTCTATCTGATTTTGCTATCTAGTCGAGGCAATGAAGCACTAAAAAGGTCAAATATGGGAAATCTTTTAGGATAGGACGTATTGGAATGCGGTTTTTTGAATTTGCTTTCAAAAATTATTTATATCATTCCTACCTACTTTCTACCTAGTACAAACCGGAAGTTGCATTGCTGCAGCCAAAAATGCTTTCAAAAAATGCATTTTTTGAGAGATTTTTTGGCAAATTTAATAAATTTGTAAATAAGAGTCAGAATTGGCCCAAGTTAGGTAACTAGGGGGTTTTGAGGTCGCTGATTATGATTATGATGTGTAAATTGACCCCCCGAACACCTGGAGCTCAGGAACGTCATCTCCGGGGGACTATCCCGAACTTTATGCGAGGAAGGAGAGAAAATCGAGACCACGTCGTTTTTTGGGTCGCTGAATTCAAATATGGCTCCAGCGAACACCCCACGGACACCTGGTGCGCCCTAACCTGGATGTGGACGTCATCTTCAAGAATTTTCCTGGAAATAGCGACAAAAACGAACCGAAAATCATTATGGGTGCATTTTGTGAGCGCTGAATCCGAATTTCATGTGTAAAACGACCCCCGAACACCTGGTGCGCCCTAACCTGGCTCTGAAAGTCATCCCCGAGGTTTTCCCAGACACAACTAAAAAATAGGAACCGACAATCGTTACTGGGGGTTTCTTGGGGCAGCTTGTCGGATATGCCAATAGTTGAGGATAATATTTTGTTGCTCCATGCAATAACGGGGTGCGATACTGTTTCAGCAACGTATTACCAGGGAAAGACAAAACTTTTCAAGACCTTCCAGAACTTTCCAGACCTTCGATATCATGCTGCGAAGTTCAAGGAAGCGGGTTTGTCCAACGAAACAATTTTTGAAAACGGGGCGCAGCTAATCCTGGCAATGTACGGTGCTCCAATGTCATTCAGAAAACCAAATATTCCTGACAAGCCCAAATGGGACCAGTTACTCCAAACATACAGGTGCGAAATGTACAGGAGAACCGTTAGAACGGGGAGAATAAATTTGGCCAAAATTCTCCCTACATTAGACGCCATTCAACAACATCTAAAGAGGGTATATTTTCAAGTACAACAATGGCTGCACGGAGACCAGCTGACCATTGACCCAACAAAGTGGGGTTGGAAAAAGGAAGGCGACACACTAGTGCCTGTACAAATGGAAGAAAAACCTGCGCCCAAGAATATTATGGAACTGATATTCTATGGATGCAAAGGAGATTGTAATCTGAACACGTGTAGTTGCAGGAAGCATGGCCTACCTTGCAATCTTGCAGTAAAATTTGTGAAGGTTCAACTTGCCTCAACACTGAAAGATTTTCAGTTCACAACGTTATTGTGGGAGAGACAGAGGCTTCAGATGAGGGAGATGTTACCCGTATATCAGTCGATGACGAAAACAATGAGCAGACTATGGATATGTCACTTGATGAAGAATTTGATATTTAGTTGCTTATTAGAAAATCGAAGTTATTGATTAATGTGGTTTGGTGAAGTAACGGTTGGATTTTATTTGATTTGAGTTCAATAAAGAATTTTGAAATATCAATTACATAAACTTTGACTTTCTATTCATTCTCTTCCTTTCCTTATTTTAACTAGAATCAACAATTCCATACAGTTATTGCAGTACATTGACGTCAGTCTCTAAAATATCGGGTTTAGTTGACATTCATGCGATGCACCAGGTGTTGGGAGGGCATGTTTGGCGTAAAATTTTAATTTAGCGACCCAAAAAACCTCCCTAACAATTTTGGGTTTGTCATTTTCTCGTGTCTGGAAAAACTTCGATGATGACGTCCAGAGCCAGGTTAGGGCGCACCAGGTGTCCGTGGGGTGTTCGCCGATGCCATATTTGACTTCAGCGCCCCAAGAAACCCCCAGTAACGATTGTCGGTTCCTATTTTTCAGTCGTGTCTGGGAAAACCTCGGGGATGACTTTCAGAGCCAGGTTAGGGCGCACCAGGTGTTCGGGGGGTCGTTTTCCACATGAAATTCGGATTCAGCGCACACAAAATGCCCCCATAATGATTTTAGGTTTGTTTTTGTCGCTATTTCCAGGAAAATTTTGAAGATGACGTCTGCATCCAGGTTAGGGCGCACCAGGTGTCCGTGGGGTGTTCGCTGGAGCGATATTTGAATTCAGCGACCCAAAAAACACGTGGTCTCGATTTTCTCTCCTTCCTCGCATGAAGTTCGGGATAGTCCCCCGGAGATGAAGTTTGTCGACGTTCCTGAGCTCCAGGTGTTCGGGGGGTCAATTTACACATCATAATCGTGATCAGCGACCTTAAAACCCATTAGTTACCTAACTTGAGCCAATTCTGACTCTTATGTACAAAGTTATTACATTTGCCAAAAAATCTTTTAAAAAATGCATTTTTTGAAAGCATTTTTAGCTGCAGCAATGCAACTTCTGGTTTGTACTAAGTAGAAAGTAGGTAGGAATGGTATAAATAATTTTTGAAAGCAAATGCAAAAAACCGCATTCCGATCCGTCCTATCCTAAAAGATTTCCTATTAAAATGCTTCATTGCCTCGACTAATCAGTGTCCAACTGTCTTTAAACGAAAAAAAAAAACATTCAGGTAATGTAGCTAATATTTTTTTACATATCCACAAAACACCAGGTAAATCACACTTGCAAGTACTATTAGATACAATTTTATCTCTTACAATCTCAGTCTGAAACTCATCTTCAGATTGTTTCTTGTATGCAAAGAACTCAAAAGTTCTCATATTAACTAAATTTGTAAGTCTATAATGGATTTTAAAGCTTCAATTGCTTCTGGTTATTAACGAAATTTTGTTTTTTACAATCTCAGTCTGCAATTCGTCCCAAAGATTTTTCAGCTTTGATGCATGAGTAATAATGTCATCTTTAGATTGTTTCTTGTAACCAAAGAACTGAATACATTTTATCTTATGTTGATCCATCGAAATGCCAATATCATTCCAACCATATTTCACGCACTTTAACGCCACCGTAAGGTGGCGCAGTTGATATCTTATATTTAAACAAGCAATTCTTACCTGATTAAGTACTAAGACGCCACCGTAAGGTGGCGCAGTTAATATCTCATATACGAAGTTCGTCGGTTCAGCTAGTATATTTACATATTAACAGTTTTTAATTAAGTATATTAAAAAAAATTTGGCCAGAACTTGTAAAAAGGCGCAGATACTACTTTGGTGATTAAAAAAGGAAACTTTTGCGTAGGTAATACAAAGTTTGTTAACATTTTTATCAAATATCATTTGTAGAGACCTTTGTTCTTTTAAAATCTTGTTTTGAATAAAGAATTTGATAAGTAATTACTGTTTTTGTTAGAAAATAAAAACCAAATCGGAAATGAGAATTTTTCTGTGGTTGCTCATCGTAATCGGTACCCAGAAAATAGTCTTCAGAAAAAAGATAGGTCTAATTCGGATGAATTACAAACAAATTATAAGTAAACAAAAAACAATTTCTGGTCATTACGGCCTGTTACCGCACGCAGTTCAAACAACGTCTAATTAGTAACAAAATCATAACAATTATAAAACTTGTCGTGTTTGTCGGTTTATTATTACAGTGACAGTTTGTTTGTTTCACTGTTTCCAAATTACAGGAACGGCTTCATAAAATGAATAAAATTTCCATTATTATCAAATTTTCAGATCAGTATATAATAAAATTAAAGGAAAATACACATATATTGAGTACCGCTACAACAACAACAATTATATAGGTATCCTTCTTCTTTATAAACCACAGTTTATCCACTGATGGAGATAGGCTTCCTCAAGATTTTTCCAGATATCTCTTTCTTTTGTGTCCAGTTTCTTCCCGCTATGGTTTTGATATCATCGGCCCATCTCCTCATAGGCCTTCCCAGCTGTTCTGTTATCCCAAGGCTTTTACTCTAGATGTCCATCTATTACTATCCATCCTGGCCACGTGACTTTCACATTGCCACTTCAATCTTCGACGCTTGTATGGTCACGTTTAAACTCTAAAACCCATCAATGCATAGTTGGAAATAAAAGAGCAGATTCCTTTAACACTTTCACCATTTTTGTAAGAATTTCTGTTCGAAACAAAGAATACTTGCACTGCACGACATTCGGTTTCTTCCGACAAAATACACTGACACGTCAATTTTAAATGGTTTATAAACAAAGAATGAACAGACAAATCAAAGTAGAATATTTTGTGTGTTCAAATGGAAGATGAAATATTAAAATAGCGTAAAAATTTTGATTTCTCTACTGGTTAATAGGTGTCGTGTTTAAAACTTATCTACATGAAAATTGTTTTCATTTCATTTCTTTGTGTCCTAATTTTCTTTATCCTCATTGGTTCACTATATATAGGTAGCATTTTCATACGTGTTTTCTTTTCCTGTATAAAGAAAAAGAACTCAAATTTCTCATATCAACTAAATTTGTAAGTCTATAATCGATTTTAAAGCTTCAATTGCTGATGATTATTAACGAAATTTTGCTGTTAAACTATAACATGTGGTTAGTAATCAGGGTGGCCTGATAATTACCTTCCATGTATTGCATAATCCGTTAGACCGATCCTGACCATTTGACATGTGATGGTCTACAATACTCCGAATGGATTTTCGGCCCTAATGAGCATTGTAACCGGTAATTTATTTTAAATCTGTAATTGGGGTACCTGTCGCATCTTCCTTCCTAGATAAATTAAACTGCCTTCTGTCACGCAACGCTCTTGGAATTGGGTAAAGTCTACGGACTGATTAAAACTGCCTTTTGCTCTTTTCGTTTTATATATTTCACAAGTTTAATCAACGGAAGACAGTTATATAGGCGGCGACTCACATTTTTACCTTTTTTTTCCGTGTCAAAAAATTTCGAAAAGACAATATTAAGTCTACTTTTAAAATAGTTTACAATTACTGTATTTTATACTTTACTTTTTATGGATTTGATAATAATAATGGTCACCTATTCAAGGACTTTTAATTAATCAACAAACTTTAGTAAGTCCAATAAGTGTTAGATTACGAAGGAATTTTTGGTGTATGTGGAACTCGGTAGATGATGTATGTTATGATTGAAGACATAAGAGGAAAAGCCATATAGGATATGGTATATGCGGATAATATTGTGATTGTAGATTTTCTAAAGGAAAATTTGAAAAATGGAGAAAAGCTCTTGAGAGTAGAAACTTGGGAGTGCGTAAGATGAAGACTGAGTAAATTACGACAGATGTGCCAACAAATCTGCAGAACCAAGTATTGCCAGCTGTCCAAAACTTCAAATATTGAGGATATGTGCTTCAAAAGAATGGAAGGTTAAACATTGAGATGAATCATAGAATTAAGTGTAGATGTATTAACTAAAAAAGGATAAGTGGAGTTTTGTGTGAGTGTAAAAATTAAAGGAAATCTCTACAAGCTTGTAAAACCAATGTTGATTTATACCTCAGAAACCTGGCAATAACAAAAAAACAGGAAAGAAAGTTAGAAGTAGCGCAGATGAAGATGTTGCGTTAAATGTATGGATTAAAGAGAAGAGAAAGAGTAAGAAATTAGAAAGTAAGAGGTACAGTAAATAAGGAACAGCTAAGGAGGAAATTCCAGGAAAATAGTTGAGATGACTGAAAAGAAGGATGAACATTATGTGTGTAAAAGTTTAGATGAATTTAATGGAGATAAGAGAAAGAAAGGAAGACTCATTTTAAGGTGGATGGATAAAAAAATGAGAACCTGGAAGAGAAAAAATGAGGACGAAAGGATGCATTAAATTTTGGTGCATGTGGGACTTTACAAGCGTTTGGTGCTGAGCACCTATTTGTTTCGTTTGGTGATACTTGTTAAGACTAAAGAGATAAGAGGGATAGCCATATAGAATATGCTATATGCGGATAATATTGTGATTGTAGATTTTCTAAAGGAAAATTTGAAAAATGGAGAAAAGCTCTTGAGAGTAGAAACTTGGGAGTGCGTAAGATGAAGACTGAGTAAATTACGACAGACGTGCCAACAAATCTGCAGAACCAAGTATTGCCAGCTGTCCAAAACTTCAAATATTGAGGATATGTACTTCAAAAGAATGGAAGGTTAAACATTGAGATGAATCATAGAATTAAGTGTAGATGTATTAACTAAAAAAGGATAAGTGGAGTTTTGTGTGAGTGTAAAAATGAAAGGAAAACTCTACAAGAAGCTTGTAAAACCAATGTTGATCTATACCTCAAAAACCTGGGCAATAACAAAAAAACAGGAGAGAAAGTTAGAAGTAGCGCAGATGAAGATGTTGCGTTGAATGTATAGATTAAAGAGAAGAGATAAAGTAAGAAATTAGAAAGTAAGAGGTACTGTAAATGAGGAACAGCTAACGAGGAAATTCCAAGAAAATAGTTGAGATGATTGAAAAGAAGGATGAACATTATGTGTGTAAAAGTTTAGATGAATGTAATGGGGATAAGGAAAGGAAGACTCATTGGATAAAAAAATTGAGAACCTGAAAGAGAAAAAATGGGGAAAAAAGGATGCATTAAATTTTTGGTGCATGTGGGACTCTACAAGCGGTTGGTGCTGAGCACCTATTTGTTTCGTTTGGTGATGGATGTTATGACTAAAGAGATAAGAGGGATAGCCATATAGGATATGCTATATGCGGATAATATTGTGATTTTAAATTTTCTAAAAGAGAATGTAAAAGAATAATTTAAGCAACGGAGAAAAGCGCTTGAGAGTAGAAAGTTGGGAGTGCGTAGGACGAAGACTGAGTATATTACAACAGACGAGCCAAATGGACTGACAACAAATCTGCAGAAACAAAACTTCAAATATTAAGGATATGTGCTTTAAAAGAATGGAAGGTTAAACATTGAGATGAATCATAGAATTAAGTGTAGATGTATTAACTAAAAAATAATAAGTGGAGTTTTGTGTGAGTGTAAAAATGAAAGGAAAACTCTACAAGAAGCTTGTAAAACCAATGTTGATCTATACCTCAGAAACCTGGGCAATAACAAAAAACAGGAAAGAAAGTTAGAAGTAGCGCAGATGAAGATGTTGCGTTGAATGTATGGATTAAAGAGAAGAGATAGAGTAAGAAATTAGAAAGTAAGAGGTACAGTAAATAAGGAACAGCTAAGGAGGAAATTTCAGGAAAAGAGTTGATATGATTGAAAAGAAGGATAAACATTATGTGTGTAAAAGTTTAGATGAATGTAATGGGAATAAGAGGAAGAAAGGAAGACTCATTTTAAGGTGGATGGATAAAAAAAAATGAGAACCTGAAAGAGAAAAAATGGTGAAGAAAGGATGCATTAAATTTTTGGTGCATGTGGGGCTCTACAAGCGGTTGGTGCTGAGCACCTAATGTTATGACTAAAGAAATAAGAGGGATAGCCATATAGGATATGCTATATGCGGATAATATTGTGATTTTAAATGTTCTAAAATAGAATGTAAAAGAATAATTTAAGCAACGGAGAAAAGCCCTTGAGAGTAGAAAGTTGGGAGTGCGTAGAACGAAGACGAGCCAAATGGACTGACAACAAACCTGCAGAAACAAAACTTTAAATATTGAGGATATGTGCTTCAAAAGAATGGAAGGTTAAAGAGTGAGATAAATTATAGGATTAAGTCTAGCGATCACCATATTTTTTTGATAAACATTTTCCGCCCCCGAGTTGGGGTGGTAACCACCCCCAGAGGAAAAGCACATATTGGCCTACCTACAAATTTTCATTCAAATCAATGCATTTAAAGAAATTGCAAGGTTTTCTACTAATTTTACCGTTATATGTTGGACTAGAACCAGAAATTCCGTTTTTAATGATATATCCTACTTCAAAATCCGTTTAGCCGTTCTCACGTTACAGAATTTAACATCTAATTACTTCTTTATTGTCTACTACGGCTGTTTCTACTCCTCCTCTTATAAAAACTCGATTGTATTAAGAACAGAAAATGCATATAACGTGTGCATAATATTACTTATTGAAACTTTTTATTAAAAAAAGAACCTTATCCTGCAGAGTTAAAACTCGGACTCAGACTGTTTAATTGTTTAAGTTTTGTGATCGCCACCAAAAGTATCCATATAATGATACAGGCCCACCCGGCTTCTATGAAATTAACGTCGCCCGCGTCTTCTCACATGTCCCCCCGTCAAAATTTCATGTTAGATGAACTGATATGAAAATTATCTGTGTTCACAATATAATTACCCGTCACTGATTTTTTTCTTCTGTCCAAATATTTAATTACTACGCTGAATTAACTGTTGGTGTTTAATTTATATATACGACATGTTGAAGTATTTATAGCTACGTCAAAATTCAACATGAATATTTAAGTAGATAAAATTTAAATATATAATAAAAATACATTTTTCAAAAATGGTATTTTGACAAAGGTTAAAGTGGTCGAAAGGATGGCAGAAAGTAGGATTCCAAAGATGATCAGGAAAAATGGGAAGAGGGAGACCAAAGAAAAGATGGAAGAATACATTTTTCAAAAATGGTATTTTGACAAAGGTTAAAGTGGTCGAAAGGATGGCAGAAAGTAGGATTCCAAAGATGATCAGGAAAAAAGGGAAGGGGGAGACCAAAGAAAAGATGGAAGAGCGAAGTAGAAGCGGATTTGAGGTGTACACAACTGGTTCTAAATAAGGTAAAGACTGAGTAGTTTAACAATCAAATGGCTCGCAATAAAAAAATTAACGATAAAACTGTTAAAAGTAAAATAAAATTGACACGAAATAGCCCAACAGTAAACTACTTTAACCACAAAATGGCCCAAAAGTAAGATAGTCAAAGAAAAATCCCCGGTGCCAAAAGAGATTTAAGCGAAGAGCATTAAATCCTAACTGCTTTCAAAGAATATTAAAGCACATCTTGCAAAAGCAAAAAATTCCGACTGAGAAAAAAGTCTCACTTATTCCAAATTGGTTGAGCGGACCTTTAGACCAATCTGTCCATTGAGAGTACTTGGTAAACTTTTTGAGCAGCTGGTCAAAGCAAAGCTTCTAGCTGAAATCGAGAAACTAGAAGGATTTTGTGACAACCGAAAGGAAAAATTTACTATATCGGTGATCAATATAATTATTGATCTAACCAGAAATACAGATTGGTTCTGGAGCGCAAGTATTTTGATAGATGTAAAAAACACCTTTAACCCAACCAAGTCGCATATAATTACTAAAAATCTAAAAAAATCTCAGGATAAGTGAGTGCTTGGTCGACTTTATTAAAATCTATTTCGTGGATAGGAACCTAATAATTGGAACAAATAGACTCAAGAAATCTCACAGGTCTCTATTCTTGGTGACCTTCTGTGGAATGTGTTGTACGATGGGATCCCGACGTTTGACCTCCCAGCAGGATGCACGACCCTTGTCTACGCAGAAGACCTGGTGCTAATAATCAAAGCGGATGACAAAGGTGAATTATGCTACAGTGCTAAGACTTTTAGTAAAGTGCTAAGGTGGATACGGAAAAATGGCTTAGAGGTTGCTTCCTCTAAAACGAAGAGCGTTGTATTGGACAGAAACAGAGAGGATATTTTGTTTAATATGGATGGGGGAGGAAATTGTACCTGGCGAATCGGTTACTTGAATACTTGGCTGGATGGCAGACTGGCGTTTGGATATTAAGAAAACCTGCGAAAATGCCAGGGCAAGGGCTCTAACGAGGATCCTGCTAAATAAAGGCAGTACAGGAATACGCTGGGGTAGTGTCATCAATACTGCCCTACGCTGGAAAAAAGCATCGAAATTTGTTAATACAGAAGAATGCTTCTTTAAATGCAAAGAAGCATGCAGTTTAAAGTTGGCTGAACCTACGGAACAGTCCATAGGCTTTGGCGGTTATACGTGGGATTCCGCCGATTGACTTATTGGTTGATGAGAGATGCAGAGGATTAAAAGAAATACAGACGCAGTCAGGCAAAGTAAGCGGGATGAGACTATCTGCATCTGGCAATAGAGGTGGGATCGTAATCTAGAAGTGGTTCAATGAACTAACCATAAATCTTGGGGCATCGATTTTTCTACCACAGATTACTTTTTTAGCAAGTTTCTCACTAGACACGGAAGTTTTCGGCAGTATAAGTAGAAAGAAGATAGGGAAGCGGAGGTAATGACCTGAGTGTTATGCGATGAAGAGCAGGGTGATGACACCATGCATGCATTTTTGTATGTCCAATGTGGACAAATTCAAGATCTTAGTTAGACTGGTAACTAGACGAGGGAAGAATTTATACGTAATTAAGTGCTATGACGCCACCATAAGGTGGCGCTGTTCACATCTCATATATTTAAAAGAGAAAAACCTACTTAACTAAGTACTATGACGCCACCGTAAGGTGGTGCAGTTAATATATAATGTATCTAATCGAGACTTCACAAAAAAAAATAGTAAAAACCGGTAACCAACGAGGGTTAAGGCAGATGAAATAATGAGCATGCCTCAGGACAGGATAGTCCCCAGGTATAACTTTGTGAGAAACTTTCGAGTAGAAATACTGGAAAGGGACTCATGGAACAATGGCCCTCCAATACAAGGGGAGTCAATTTGGTATACCCATGGCTCAAAGACTGAGAAAGGCACAGGGTCAGGTATATACAGTAGAGGACACAGGATAAAAGTCCAACTAAGTCTAGGTGCGTATTCCACAGTGTTTCAGCCTGAAGTAATGGCCATACAACACTGTGCAGCGGAGATCGTAAGTCAGGGTATAACGGGTAAAGCCGTAGTCATATACTCGGACAGCCAAGCAGCTCTAAAGGCGATAGTCTCAACACAAATCAGCTCACAGCTGGTGTGGGAGTGCGTTGGGGCCCTGACACATGCCGCAAGTCAAAATTCTCTGACACTGGCATGGATACCAGGAAACTCAGGGTTTCGAGGCAATGAGAAGGCTGATGAATTGGCCCGTCCGGAAGCTAATACCCCAATGATTGGCCCGGAACCATTCGGAGGAGTTGCTGACACATTTAGAAAGGCAGCCATTGAGAAATGGAGGCTATAGAAGATCCAGGAGTGGTGGGAAAAATCACCGGGCAAGCGACAAGCCAAAGTCTTCATAAAGGGACACTTGGCGAAGTTTACTGCAGAGCTGCTATCACAAAGGCGAAACGATGTCAGAATGATTGTCAGTCTCTTGACATGACATTGTAGGCTCAAGAAACACATGAGTCAGTTGAACTTAGCAGATGAAGACATCTGTCGATACTGCCAAGAGGAGGAGGAAAGCGCATTTCATGTCCTATGCCAATGCGAAGGCCTTGCAAGGACGCGGTATCTAGTACTGGGAGAGGAGAAACCGGCTGCTCCAAGTTAGCCACTGTCAAGGCTATTAAGTCTCATTAAGAGGGCAGGGCTGGACAAGGTTCTCTAATCCTATTCTTGAGATAATGGGTGGTCACAATAGATTTGCAAACGTCGCAGTGATATAGGCTAACAGCCAACCCAATAAACATCTAATCTAAAAAAAACAACGAGAAAATAAGATAAAAACCAAATAAAAATAAAGAAATTTGAAAAAATCGTAAACCTGTGTTAAGCGGTGCGAAGTTTACCGGGTCAGCTAGTAAAACCTAAAACTAGAATGAAGAATTATTGAATTTTTTAAGCAAATATATAAAAGTTAGAATACAAACTAAACTTATAATTAATTGATCTCTTTGAAGTTTATTTTTTTTGTAATTCTAATTAAAGTGCCAACTTAAAGTGGCAGTACGGTAAATTAAGAACGACAATAGTCTGTTATGTTCTATTCTATTGTCCACACTTTTATTTTCGTGTCCGCAGTTAATTACCGCACTATAATTTATGTCATGAAGTCTGTTTGGGCTCTGTATTTAAATTCCTTCTCGTTAAAGTTGCTTCAGCCTTTAGTGAAAAACTTTCACATTCAATTACGCAAATTCTTTTCATCTCGTTGTTTTCGGGCCGCTTTTCTTTTTCATCTTCTTTGCCAAGAATGTTCCAATATTACTGCTCTTGTGTAATTTAATTCTATATAGAAAACATCTTTAATGAAAAACAAAGCAGATGTTCCCGGTTATGAAATATCAACATTGAATTATTCATTTTGTTTTCGTTTCGGAATTGATTAAGCCTATCTGAAGAAAAAAAAGTTCAGATGTGATAAGATAGGGCTGCCAAAATGCCAATGCCAATGCCGTTTCAGTTTTTAATTTATCGGTCATTTCGGGCGAGAAACAATGAGTGCCTCTTTCTGATCCATTTCAGATTACAACCAACAATTTTTTCTCCTTCCTGAAGAACCACCTTAAACCAATTCTTGTTTGTTTGAAATTCTATGATTTCTATCTTTGCACGTTTTTACTGTTCGCCATCAAATATTTTATAGCGCGTAATATGCAGCGCATTTTCAAGTTTTTCTAAAAAAAAATGTATGTACTTTTGTACGCACGTAAGAATAGCTATCATAAAGTTTAATCTCATGCCTAGACAGTAAAAGGCCACTTTTAATTTTTTAAGTTTGACAAGATTGACAGTGAAACTTGTTTTTGTTAACAAATATTGAAATAACGTTCATTACGGTGTTTAAATTAAATATAAGAATATATTAAAGTATTTTAAAACTTTTTCGCCAAAGGACTGCAATGAAAGCCTTACGTTAGTTTTCCCAATACAACTTGGATAAGCGTCGACTGGCGGCACTTACAACTACAAAGAAAATCTCTCCATGGGTGTGCGACAAATTAATCATATTTTTCTTTTAATTTAATGTTTTATTTTATTCGTTTGTCACGGGTTAAATTTGCTCTAAGAATAAAGGTTTCTAAAAGATAATGTTTGACTACTTACCATATAAATTCCACCATAATTAAGGGTTAAACAGAGTCATTTAATGTTGAGAACAAGCCGAATCTCGGTTGTTTGTCGGTAAACACCTTCTATTTATTATATTCTGGCCACAATTGTTACTAAAACTACTTTGAATTACCGTCTATTTATTATATTCAGGTCACAAATTATTTGGATTGTTTACGTTAATTTATCATCGCTGTCACTTGTAAACAGGTGATTGTCACTTCTCCTTCTGTTCGTATAACTCGTCATATTGTTGTCTACAGTCAGGTGTTTCGTTATATTGGCATCTAATATATTAAAGTTTGGACACGAACGAGAAATGGAGTACCTATTGAGATTTTTGGTGTTACTATGACAAGCAATAGGATTTGTTGTTATAAAATTGTTACCGTTGTCGTTTGTAAATCGTTGGCTGACAATCCTACTTTTACTGGTCGTACAGTAGTTTAGCGTAAGGATAGAACGGGTAGAGGCCATCTTCGGGTTGTGACATTTTTCGTGGAAAAGAAAGGCTTGTCTCAGCCATTTTGCTACTTGCCTTCGACTTGATCACTTGTTTGAGGAAGAGATAAGATTTTTGGGTTTAAGTTTTAAATCACGGTGCATCCGTAACAATTAATTTTTTAATTTTTGAAACTAAACCTTATTTTCCATTTGAATCGTTGTTGGAGTTAGTTTCTGTTGTTATTTTTGGACAGATTCTTTGAAAAAGCCGCGTGGTGGATTTTTGTGAAATCTTCTGTGATAGATCACGAAACAGTCAGTGAATTATTTGGTTAATTCAATACCATTCAGGCAACGGATTGCGGGTAGAGTGGCATAATCCTCTAATAGTACAGTTAGCAACAAATACATTATTTCACCCTTCTACCAGCCAGGTGTGTCACGATTTTAAAGGAAAAACCCTAATACATTAGGGTCCTTGGTACAGGTTTAAGTCCTTGGTACAGGTTTAAGTCCTTGGTACAGGTTTATGTCCTTGGTACAGGTTTAAGTTCTTGGTACGGGCTTAAGTTCTTGATACGGGCCTATTTGTTTGAAGCAAGCCTTATTTGGTTTTGGAGCAGGCTTGATTTTTGGTACAGGCCTAAATTTTGGTTCAGGCTCAGTTAATTGGAGCCAAGGACTGGAAGAAATTGATAACTGGATTACCAGATAAGCTATAAGCATTGTAACTTAGATTTAAGTCGTGACTTTAGATCTTAATTTTATGTTTTCTAAATTTATTGTTTTATTTCTTTTAATTCATTTATTACATCAAAAGTACGTGGCACGTTAATTCTCATTTTTCACTAACCTTAATAAAAACATTTTCAAAAGATCTCCAGAAAGCCATGTTAATTAACACAAACACAGAATTATTTACTCAGATATAATAAAATTTGTCTATAACTACATTAAACTAACAAACCACTGTTGAATGAACGTTTCATCAGTTGCTTTATGACTAGTTCTCTCCCGCTCAAGCTTTTTCTAAGAACAAAACATCTGTGCAAACAAATAGTGTGTGCCCTAAATGGTGTAGAGAATGTTGCGCGCGTATATTACTGTCATGATTTTCCTCTTACGCGCCAAAAGAAGTATAACTTCAAAAATTTACATAATAATACATCAGAAATGAATTCGTTGCGATACTTAATCAAAATTTGGCCCTTTTGTATTGAATCAATTTGGTATTATATATTATTTGTAATTTTTTTTAACCAGGTACCAACATTGTTGTTACATTTTTTTACCGCTATGCTTTTTAAAATAAGCTCCAATTATTAATTTACAGCTATAAATAAGGGTCAGATTTTCAATTATTTTACAATTTCAGATTAAAATTAGTAGACTTCACTCGCCGACATAAAGCTTTACTCCAAAACCCATAAATTCTCATTCGAAATTATACCTTTCATTCGTTATACCAAATAGCACCACTTTATCCTCATTACGTTAATTCGTGATGAGTACTTTTGTGGGTACTTACGGAGGCATAATTCAATAATAGCTCCCAATTTTCAGTAGCAGTAATCACTCTTACAAAATCGTATACCTATCTAAACTTCAGTCAAAAATTAACATGTGGATTTAAGTAATCTCTTTGGTTAAAACTGGTATTGGCCATTTTTTAAGTTATACTATACCACTGTAACGAAAAACCGACAGCATAAAATTGAAAGGTTTCCTAAACAAGAAAAACGAAAACATAATTAAAAAAAAACTGACAAATTGGAACAAAAACAAATTACCCATCAATTAAAACTCATAGATTTCCACATTGGATGTACCGAAAGTTCTTAAAATATTCATCGCATTAAACCCACTAAAGCTGCTTGTGGTAAACTTTCTTTATTTTTTATCTTTTTATCTTTTCTCTTAAGACAAGAAGCGAAAACCTCTTAAAACTTTAAAATTAGCTCCCTTAAAAATTCTGTGTTTATGATAGTGAGCAGCTTTAGTCATGGTGCAATTCGGTTTAGCCAGGTAGTACTCTTTTAAGGAACAAGGGTACAGTTTGTTCATAAGCATGTATGTATGTATGAGCAAATTAGGGGTAACAGATTCTGTCGCCCTTTTCTTGTTATACTTCTGATGTTTCCTCAGACTGATAGCAGCTCTTCTAGTCCTACCTTTCTTAGAAAATACAGGAAATCGTTGGGCTTCAGTTAGGTAGATCTTCCTCTTCTATTTCGTATGACCCTAGGTATCATACAATGCATTCTGAGAGTATGTGTATTGAGATTGCAGCCTCTACCTCACAGAACCTGTACTTTACTTCATCTATCAATCCTAGTTTCTTCATGTGTCTTCTTAATCAACAATGCCCGGTGAATAATCCTGTTATAATACGGAGGTTCTTCTTACTAAGGTTAGGACAGCTGAAAGACCTTTCCAGGTAATAGTTTCCCAGGAGCGTTTTCGATTGTCTTACTTTTTCTAGGTCGTTCCAGTACTTGGATTCCTGTATTTTTTTCCATACTTTTTCTAAGATTGTAGGTACTACCGCTAATTCCACAAAATAATTCTGGTCTTAAGTATGGGGTTTCAGCTCATTCTTTTGCCAGTTTATCTGCTGCTTCGTTAGAAGGGAAAAGTGTTATTTTGTCCTAGTCATTTAGGCATTCTTAGACCATCTTTGAACTAATTTGAGTTCAGGGCATTGATGGCTACTTGACTGACATGATTCCAATCTACGATAGTTCCCGAAATTCTAGACATCTTTCAATGCCAGACATTCTTTGAACTGATGGTGTGCGAGTTCAGAGCTTATTTGGCTGCTTGACATTATGACATGACTGATAAGCATGTATATGAGTCGGTGTTATGGGCTGCAAAAATCTTTTGAATAAAGAAATATACTTAACAGTGACGAGGAACTGTAGGTAAATGATCTTGTGATTACTGGACTCGAAATTCGACAAAGTAAAAACTGGCAATCAAGATAAGATAGATTAAAGGAACATCTTTCGTATTTGTAACAATTTTGTTTTGAAATGTTGAATGTCCATTCCGCAACCTGTGTAACGGTTCAACGTAGTTGGATTATTATTTGAAGTGCCATCATCTAAAACTGGATTAATAATGGACTGTGTTTGTATACCCGATAGCCTGAATTGTTTTGTGATAAAACAGCAGTCGTATCGAAGCGAAAGCGCCATTTGACCTTTATGAAAATTGAACAAGTCATCACTTCAACAGAAGTTTATTTGATTATGTTTATCGGTAGGTAGTTTTTGTAAAAAAATCAGTGGATATGATTTGTTAAAAAAAATTATATTCCATAAAATCAACCAAGAAAGTTCTTGTGTTTGGAAGGAATTTTTTTATCAATTATAATGTTTATTTCAAACCTTGTTAAATATAGATTGCTTTCCCAATAAGCTATATCTTTTCAGACTAATTGGCTTCTAATCTAATCTAATCTAAACAACCTGGCATGGTCTCTCCTGTGGAGCCCTATGTTTGAGCAATGCTTCCTATGGGAATATTGTGACCAGGTTCGGCACCAAGAGTCCTTACATGCATCCGATGCGTGCAGGACTCTAGTTTGTTCAGCTGAAAATCAACGTCACGCTGATCTTCAGGTAGGCTAGAATCCAGGTGTCCGAAATTCCTTGAGTTATTGTTGCCACAGAGCAGTTCCCTTGATAAGAGACTTGAGTCCTGTGACTAGCTCCTCAAGGTGGTGATAGGATTCAGGATTCGTGTCACCGAAGATGAGGAACCGTTTATAGTCCAAGGCCTCAACTCGAATAGAATGTGAGTTGCCGTCTCATCGTCCATGGCGCACAGTCAGAATCCCCATCCTCCGAAGGAGTAGTCTGAATGGTCCATGCCCAGTGAGCAGGCCCACTAGTATCTTATCTGACTCCTACCAAGATTCAGTATGTCAGACGTCAGTTTTTTGGAGTCACCTTTGAGCATCAGCTTCGAGTGCCTCAGCCCTACAGTGTTACTTCAGTGCTTGGTTGACTCTTCCCAGACCCAGTTCCTGACTTTGGTCCTTACCCAGGCTCTAGGCAGTCCCAATACCGGTTCTGGGCCAGTGAATCGTGTATCCGCTCCCTTCTTGGCCAGAAGGTCCGCGCTTTCATTACCTTCAAAACCTTTATGCCCTGGTATCCACTCCAAGAAAACACTGTTGTGTCTAGCCAGTTCATTGAGGTTTTGTATGCACTCCCAGATCAGCTTGGAACTAACCCGGAATTGTTTTAAGGCCAGCAGTGTAGCCTGGCTGTCTCAGAAGAAAGTTATCCTCTCCCCTTTCCAGCCACGGCCTCGGGCGTGGTCGGCAGCCTTTAGTAAGGCGTATACCTCGGCCTGGTACACGGTTGACTCCGTTCCCAAGCTAAATGCTGCCTAAGGTTGCGTGGACCACAGACCCCTGCACCGGTTCCTTCTGAAGTGCGAGATCCGTCAGTAAAGTACTTGATCCCTGCATCTTCGAAAATTCTTTGAGAGCCGTCCCCAGTCCACTCACTACTTGGCTTCTACGTTGACAATTGTAAAAATAACAACTGGTGATGACAGCAACCGCTGATTTTTTTATTTAAGTTTCCTAAATCATTTTCAAAAAATTATTGCAATAGATGTATGTTTCATATCGA
This sequence comes from Altica lythri, assembly GCA_964028335.1. Classification (NCBI taxonomy): domain Eukaryota; kingdom Metazoa; phylum Arthropoda; class Insecta; order Coleoptera; family Chrysomelidae; genus Altica; species Altica lythri. The sequence goes on along the minus strand of OZ034801.1, from coordinate 17,713,253 downwards.
TAGTTAAAAAAATAATTGAAATTTCTCTATATCTGGTTTCAGTTGAATACTTTATAAAAAGGGTCAAAGTCTCATGCCGCTGTAGCATTACAGTAAAGGGTCAAACCCTTTCAAATCGGATCCTTTGTGAGATCTCTTATTAGTTTTTGTCGGCGAATTTCATGAGAGATTTGCACAATGCGTTGGTTAGAGAATCCCATAAGGACCGCAAAGGGTCTTGTGTATATTGAAAGGGCTCGTCTCAGACGATCCTTACATAGTTGAATTTTATTGCACAATGGAGGTACATGTACGGTATTTTTTTGTAAATTGATACTCGAATAAAATGATGACGGAATATTACTTTTCCTGTCTTTAACTAAAGTTTAATTCACACGTAACTAATTCAGCGATAGATTATACCAACTGTTGAGTAGAGTGGTTATTTGAAAGTATACTAAACCTACACAGAGTATTATCCGACCCGTAAAATTTCAATTTATATTAGATAGAAATAGACCGGTTTTATTGACTTTACTAAACGAAAGCTATTATCTCTGGGAGTAAGTTTGAGCGGCAATGTTTAACAAAGTCTATTTACATACTTATACAAAGAGAACGGACCAAAACCAGCCAGCTGTTGACTTCACATTCTCGCCATTCGATTGTGATTAATTTTGATGATGTGTCTGTCCACTTAATATGTCTACGTACGGATAATGATCAAGTGCTGTTATTTTAAGCCAGCACACCAAGCCGATTACTTAAGAGAATTATTATGGACGAATTCCAATGTTTGCTGATTTTACATACCAACCACTTCCTCTAATACGTAGTTCCATTTTATTTATTTGATCCAGTTATATTTTATTTATATAAGTAGAAAATTTTTTGACAATTTTTCAAAATATACTCTTATTCTCTGTCAGTACATATTTACTTAATGTTGGCAATATTGCATTATTAGTTTCAACAGATTTAAAATTACGGTTTCTGATTGGCCAGTCGATTCCAAACGATTCGAAAGCCGAGCTGACTTAGAGTCGAGAGGAAGACAAGCGAACAGGGCACCCTTTAACGGGGTCGTACTATTAATGATGGCTATGGGATTTTGATCTGAAAGAATCTGTCATCTCCAGCTGTTTTTGGTTTATTTGGTGCTAGACAAGGTTTAAATAGAACACTGGAATTGTAATTTATAGTTTTAAGTACAATCTACGTTGGTCTGTGGTGGAATTTAGTTCACCACGAAATTTTTCGTCCGGTTAAGAAGCGACGCCATTTTTGTAATTTTGGAATTTATATCTCTGGGAGGCCAATGAAAATTTGTTTTGTCCTGGAAACTTCTACAGCATGGTTTGATGAAATATTTATATATATTTCTGGTCCTGTTTTGATATGTTTGCCGAAATAATTTTCAAAGTCAAAGGCGTGTCTCCATACTCTTGTTAAGAGGGAGTATAAAAAGAAGACAATACAAGTAGGCTAGTTGAGTCTTATAGGTTATTGTTAGAGACAAAAACAGCAAGAAAAAAAAACTAGTGTGGCAGTCAGTGGGACTGCCGGCAGAAGTTATACTTCTATGCACGCGCATAGATGCATAAATTTGTATGCGAATGATTTAGCAAACTCATTATATGATATTCGTGGTAAGCGACTCCAAAAACCTCCTAGTACCGTGTGCACACTCTTTTTGTAACGAATTTGCATAAAATTCCTGGAGACGAGGTCCGTCTTAAGCACCAGGTGTTTCGAACACCATCGCTATTATTATAATCGTATTTAGCGACTCAAAAAACCACCGAGTACCAAGTGTGCACTGATTTCGTACAGAATTTACATAAAATCCCAGGAGAAGAGGTAAATACCCTAGACACCAAGTGCCGCGGAGACTTACCGAGTTGTAAGTTTTCTCTCTATTGTCTGAATGTACTTTTCGAATGCAGAAATGCAATTTCCATTTTAACATTATAAAATATAGCGACAAATTTCCTGATACTTTAACGAATCCAGTGCAAAAAAACGCATTCCGATCCATCTTACGTTACAAAATTCGGAGGTTTTGGTGCTTTATTTCCTCGACTATTCGTAAAAACTCTGTTTATGTATCCAACAACCTTAAAAGCATGGAGCAAAATATACTGCAACCATGTGACGGTATTTTAGACTACAATACAATACTCATTACTGAATATTATTATTAATATAAAATGCTAAACTTTATATGTATACGTACATGACAGAATTATAAAATAATCTTTCAAATAATCATGTGGTCCGTCACTATGATATTCATATATTAGTTCAGACTGTTTGTTGTATATCTATCCCTTATCAATGTACTGAATGTTAAAACGGTATTCAAAGGACTTATAGTTATGATTAATAACATGTGATAAATATTTCATCTTTGTTTTTACCGACCAATATACCTTATAAGTGTGTCTCTCTCGCTCTTACTCACACCATTACATATGTAATGATTTTTCCCATTTAACTCTACACAATCTTTTTCTACAGGGTGTACGAATAGAAGTATAACTTCAAAAATGTTGGTGTTTGTTTTGATATAATTGGTAAAGAAGTATTTCCATCCAAAAGTTAATACGGACGGCTCCAAGATAGATAAAGGAACTGGAACGGAAGTTTTTTGATCTAGAGTCAAATGCTTAGAAAGCCTGGGTGCGTACCCAAGTATTTTTCAAGCGGAAATTAGCACAATTGAAAGATGTGCAAAATTTAATATCGTAAGGAACTTTTGGAGATAAGAGATTGTTATCATGTTAGATAGATAAGCAGTAATCAAAGCAATGAGCTCATATACGATTAGTTCAAAGATAGTCTTAAAATGTCTAAGCATACTAAATAGACAGCAGATAAGCTGTTAAAAAAAGGGCTCAAACCTCATATTTGGGACCAGAACCATCTTGTGGAATCAGCAGTAGTACAATCTTGTATATTTACGATCCTGCTCAGGCGTACAACCTAGTGGACACATGGGGTAGCTATAAGGCGTGAAAGTTGCCAATTTTTACGGAAAATTGTCGTCATCGATAATATGGATCAAAATTTTCTTCGTCGACGGTGTTGATACGACAATTCGAAATTCCGACGGGTGGACACCTGAGTGGATACAAAAGAGGTGGCGGACATAGGTAAAAGGGCCAAATTCTGGACCTCTTTACCTTTGTCCGTCACCTCTTTTGTATCCACCCAGCTTTCCACTATTTTGGATTTAGGCTTCTTAAGGGTCCAACTTCACGTGGTAAAAAATAGCAGGAATATTATCGATGACGATTTTTTGCCCCAAATCTTGGCCCTTATCACTCTTGTTCGCCACCTCTTTTGTATCTACCAAGGTGTCCGCAATTTTGGATTTGGGCTTCTCAAGGGTCCAACATTAGGTGGTAGAATAATGAACATATTGTCGATGAAGATTTTTTGTTCTTTTAACATTGTTCGCCACCTCCTTTGTCAGGATTTCGGATTGTCGTATCAAAACATGCGACTGAGAAAATTTTCATCTATATTATCGATGACGACAATTTTCCGTAAAAAATTGGTAACTAATAGCATTATGGGGTGTCACCACTCTAGGATGTCGCCTAAGCAGAAACCTAAACACCTGTATGTAATGAATATGTTTCAAAAGAAAAATGTCGTATTACAAAATTTCAGCTTTAGCTCTTAGACTATTAAAAGTAAAGGAACTAATTTTATTGAATAGTGTTTATTGATGTAGAAGTTAAAGGTATTGATAGTAACTTGAAGAAGTACAGAAAGAACTAAATACTAGATTTTCCTGAGCAGTGTCTATTGATTTAGAAGGATAATTTAGATTAAAATATTTTTTTTTTGTTGATTATGATGACATGATTAAAACCTAATTGTATTTCTTTATGTGGCAATGATTGACTGATCTATATATTCCACAATGTTGTTGTCTAGACCACAAAGTGTGAACATTTGATATACATCACAGAATAATGTAACATAACATAGAAAATCAGGGTATGATTCCAGCATGGTGCCCAATTACAATCCGATCCGTCTAGTACGGTGTAATTGAAGAACGCACTCCGGCAGGCATACTTAATACGAACGCACTCGAAAAAAAAACTTTCTATTGGTCGATGACTGCATTCTGCTCGAGTTCCCACCAACCACAAACCATCTACACGTTCTCTCCCATTATTTTTCATTGTTTCTAGTTGAGTAATTAAGCGGAAGTATAACGGGGGGTCGATTACATCCTGGGTACTGGAGTATGCACACATTAGCTTTATTATATGCCTCCCTTGTTTTATATGGTAGGAGGAGCTACACATATGCCCTTCCGTAGTCATTACAATTTTTTTGAGTGTTGTTCATGATGATGCAACTAGACAGTGCATCCTGAGTTACTTTTTGTTTGTACTTCCGATTATTTTACATTGTTCTGTCTCATCTTAACATTCGATGCAATACTAAGAAGTTTTAATACATTTGTCTAATATTTACAATTCAGTAGGTATAACCAAATTTGATGCTAAATGTACATTTTTTTAATTAATACAATCAAAAATTACTCCCTAAATGTTCTCTTGGAACCCGCAATTGCTCCAGTAATTAACTAATTATTGTTATTAATTTTTCTATATTTCAACAAATACAATTTTTTTGAAACGTTTGTCTTGAATTGGGGGGCCATTGTTCCATAAGACCTTTCCAGTAATTCTACTCGAAAGTTTTTCGCAAAGTTATACCTGGGGACTATTCTGTCCTGAGGCATACTCATTATTTGGTCCGCCTTAACCCCATCATATAGCTCTGCTTGCGTTGTTTCCTTTAATAAAGTAATGGGAGCCTGGCCTTATAGCATCTTGTGAGCAGTTGTCATAGTCTAACTCTGTATATAAATATGCAATGGTGATAAATTGAGCAGTACCTGTAGTGCGGCCGTTGGGGTAGTTCCCATGGCCCCTGTAACATTCAGGCATGCTTGCCTTTGAATACTTCTCAGCTACCTGATCACCTCGGACTGCTGTGTTCTACTCCACCACACCAACGAACCATAGGTTAACATTAGCCTTATGATACGTGTGTACATCAAAGGTTTATTTTGGAAAATACGGTCCAGTTCTTGCCACACAATTGTCTACACCTACCAAGGGCTATTGTAGCTTTGCGTATGACCTTCTGGATCTCTGGATCTGGAAATTTGGGAGGGGCGAGCTAGTGCTCAGCCAGCACTGAGGCCACATATGACCCATTGTGCATCCTCCCGTATGTAGGGATATCCTCACCTCAGGATGTCACCAGGCCTATTGATTTAAAATAGGTGATGAGGCTCCCGAGGGGGATCTCCCTGACATCGGCTGGTGTAAGCCAATACTCGCCCAACATGGATCTTCTGATTTCAGAAAAAGCAGAGCAGTCATAAATGTGTTCTACTGTTTCCTCTTCTTGTTCTTGTTTGCGTATGACCTTTTGGATGTGCTGCTTCCATGACTCTGGTCAAACACCACACCTAGCTACTTGGCTTCTGTGGCCATGTGGCCATTGGTACCAGCACGTTGTTCAGGTTTATTGGTTTTAAGCCTTGCAGCGTTCTTTTATTTGTGAAAGAGACAAATGATACTTTTTTTGGATTAACTGTAAGGCCTTTATCCTTGCACCACTTGTACACCATATTCATTGTGGTCTGCATCCGCACTGAGACTGTGCCCAGAAACCTCCCCTGAAAGATTATAGCCATATCATCTGCGAAACATTGACACGAAAAGCCTTCGTTGAGGAGTTTCTTAACAAGGTCATACACAAGTGCTGACCACAGCAGTGGTGACAGTAGCCCTCTCTGTGGACAGCCTCTTCCCATTTTTACCTCACCTAACTTGGATACCTCAAACCTATGCGTTAGGTTTTCATACACCCATTGGGGACTCTTCTCCTTGAAAGTGAGTAAGTCACTGACTCGGATCCCACATGACTGAAGGGCCCTTCTATGTCAATGAACGCCGCTAGGACTACTTGTTTGACTTCTATTGACTGTGATAATAGTCTGTTCAAATCATCCAGCGCTAAGTCTAGTGACTTTCCCCGCTAGTATGCATATTGACGATCACTTAATGGGTTCTCCGTTAAGATTTCGTCCCTTATATATCTATCAACTAGTTCCTCCAGCGTTTTCACTACGAATGACGATAAAGTTATTGGTAGTTTAATATTCCACGCTAACTTAATTGCGTTGTATAAAATCTAAATAGTTTAGCTTAAACTTTCTACAGAAACAAAAAACCGTAGACTTTCTATAATTTTCTTGTACTATAAAAGCCCTTGTGTATTTTCAATCTAAAGGAATTCATTAAGTAATTTATGTCTACCATATTTATCCTAGTTTTTTGTACAGATCTTAAAAGCTAATCCTGTTAGCGCCATTAAGAGTTTGGCATGGAAAGTGTTTGTTACTGGTATTAATTCTTATTTTATTCATTAAATGCCTTGACGGGAAGGCAAAGAAATATAGTACCAAGCGAGGTAAAAGTGTAAAACTAATAGACAATTACTTACATCGTCAGACTCGAAATTTAATTGGTGTTAAGAACTTTTAATATTCATTTAAAATACGTAAAATTAAACTCTTTTTGTTTTATTTTGTATTTGTATTAGAAGTTATACTTCTATTCGTATACTCGGTAGAGGAAATTTGTGTGGGGTTAAATGTGAAAAATCATTACATATGTAATGGTGTGAGTAAGAGAGAGACAGAAACACATATAAGGTATATTGGTCGGTAAAAACAAAGATAAAATATTTACTACATGTTATTAGTCATGACTGTAAGTCCTTTAAATACCGTTTAAACATTCAGTACATTGAAAAGAGATAGATATACTAAAAACAGTCTGAGCTAATGTTTTGAATATCATAGTGACCTATCACATTGTGTTTGACAGATTATTTTATAATTCTGTCACGTAAGTATACAAATAAAGTATTTTATATTAATAATAATATTCAGTAATAAGTATTGTATTGTAGTCTATAGTACCGTGACATGGTTGCAATATCCTGCACTATGCTTTTGAGGTTGTTGGCTACATAAACAGAATTTTTAAGAATAGTCGAGGAAATAAAGCACTAAAATCAGCAAAACCTCCGAAATTTGTAACGTAAGATGGATCGGAATGCGGTTTTTTGCATTGGATTCGTTAGAGTATCAGGAAATTTGTCGCTATTTGTCATAATGTAAAAATGGGAAATTGCATTTCTGCATTCGAAAAGTGCATTCCGAACAGACAAAAGATAGAAAAATTACAACTCGGTAAGTATTACTGAAAATGGGTTCAATTTATGTAGGTACTTGGCGTTTTTGGGGTTGCTGAAAACGAATATCATGATTCCGAAAGTCACCGCGGCACTTGGTGCCTATGGTATTTACCTCTTCTTCTTGGGTTTTATGTAAATTCTGTACAAAATTAGTGCACACTTGGTACTCGGTGGTTTTTGGGTAGCTAAATACGAATATAATTGCGATGGTCTCCGATTCGCTTGGTGCTTAAGACGGACCTCGTCTCCAGGAATTTTATGCAAATTCGATACAAAATGAGTGTGCACTCGGTACTAGGAGGTTTTTGGGGTAGCTGAACACGAATATCATATAATGATTTTGCTAAATCATTCGCATACAAATTTATGAATCCGGGCGTGTGCAAGTATAACTTCTGCCGGCACTCCCACCGACTGCCACACTCGTTTTTTTTTAGAAAGATATTTATTACATTATAAACCAAAGTCAATATAGCCTCAATTTCCGATTTAACATGGAAACCAAATAATCCAATCGATATAGTAATAAATAAAATAAATTCAATAATTCAAGCTAAATAATACGGTTCATTACTTGAATACTAAACAACTAAACTCACATTAATTATTTGGGATCTATTTCCGGGCGCCGCTGTCATTTGTCAGATTTGTCTTCAACAATATTTATATATGTATCCTAATTTAATAAACCGTCAGTCCTTAGATTTAGTTTCTGTATTGTTTTTTAACCAGTTCATTATTCATATGCTTCTCAGTGGCGATTGGTTCATGTGAACACCAACGTAAAATATAAGCAATAAAAAAACATGTATCTTTTTTATGTATTAATATTTATTCAAAGTAGCATTCTCTAGCTTCTTTCTTAAGGCTATAAACAAAGTGTAGAGATTCCGCGTGCAGTATTCAATGCGATACGATATCTGATTCGTTCAAACACTACGTTCCTCTCCCCCTGTGCGTCCCTCGACAGTGATAAGTTGTACAGTTTATTGGAGCACAATGGCATTGTGATCTCAGTGATTTCTTGTCAAAGTAGCTGTAGAGTCTTTAATCGTTTTGGTTTTATACACCAGTATTCAAATTTTGGTTTTGTATTGTTTATAGGATCTTTTTTACTCAACTCGTTACTCCTTTCCTACAGTGGAGTCCATCATCCTTGTGTATGTTTAATTTAAAAATGCATTCTGTAATGTGTTCTATTCATCTTGCTAGCGATGTTGAGGTTTCCAGAAAGGTTATTCTTAAGTAGAGCAAAACCTCATCGTGGGCTAAAGGCTGTAAATGCATTAATGGTAGATCTAGCAGTTTAAATGAGATTTAAGGAGATCTGAAGCGATCTAGAATTTTTTTTCATATCACAAGACTAACTTAAATGACTTTTTCTATCGGAAGACAAATTGAAAAAGATCTAAACCACGTTTACTTCATAAAAGTAAATCTAATCCGAAAAGTATTGACAAATACAGGCCTTAGTGGTTATAGTCGTAATCAATGTTTCTTATAGTTAACAATTTTTTAATTTACAAACAACAAACAAGAATAAAAAATTGTCGTCCCAAAAAACCTAATTTTAATTTCTATTACAAATTGTTAGAAATTATTTAAAACATGCGAAATATAACTCGTAACTGATACATTTCTCATAATTTTATTTTTTTCTATCAGAAGAAGACTTTATTACATTATAAACCAAAGTCAATATAGCCTGAATTTCCGATTCGACACAGATGGCAAATAATGCAATCGATATAGTAATAAATAAAATAAATTCAATGATTCAAGCTAAATAATATGGTTGATTACTGGCATACAAACATAATATATTCCAACTAAGCTCACATTGATTATTTGGAATGTACTTCCGGGCCGCCGCTGTCACTTTTCAGATCCGTCTTCAACAATATTTATATAAGTATCCAAATTTAATAAATAGTCAGTCTTTAGATTTAGTCTCTTTACTGGATCCTTTTTATGTAACTCTTTGCCTCTTTACTACAATTATGTTACTATGTTTTTGTTTTAAATGTGGATTATACAATGTTATACTTATATAAGTATACTGCCAGATAGCCAAGCAGCCATCAAAGCTTTAGAACTCAGATACAATCAGTTCAAAGATGGTCTGGGAATGCCTAGGCAAATTAAACGAACTAGGACAGAATAACACTGTTACCCTTCTTTGGGTTCGAGGACACGTAGGAATAGAAGGAAATGAAACAGCAGACAAGCTGGCAAAAGAAGGAGCTTAAACCCCATACTTGGGACCAGAACCATCCTGTGGAACTAAGAAAAAAAATCTGGTGTGGGCACCACACGACCTTCCGAACAGTAGTATGTATAATAACAAGTAGTAAAAGAGCGAATCCACAATTTTTATTTCACATATTTCCAGTTTTTGATAAAAGTGTCAATATCTCGAAAACTAGTGAAAATATCAAAAAAATGTATTCTTTCAAAAATGTCGGAAATTACATGTTCTTTCCACAAAGTATAAATATTTTGCCAATAACTATATGAAAACCCAATATTTTCAAAAAATTCCATTTTTTGATAAGAGTAAACGACCACTTCCGGTCGGCCGATTTTACTCAAATTCTATCAGATTCCTTGATGGTGATTATAAGTTAGGTTTTATAGTTTCATTCCGATCCGATTAGCCGTTTAGCCGCAAATGTGTTCACAGACACACAGACAGACAGACAGACATTTTTTATTTTTGGGTTTTTAGGCTCAGGGAACCCTAAAACGCGTATTTCCGCTAAAAACCCGAGACCGAAATTTTTCGCGATCACAATACCTTCCTCTAACAGCGTTGCTGTTCGGAAGGTAAAAAAGGATAGCGAAAAATAATCCAAGTACTGGAATGATCTAGAAGGACTAAGACAATCGAAGACGCTCCTGGAAAACTATAACCAGAAGAGATCTCACAGCTCATATTTTGATTAGGAAACACAACATAAAAGAAAAGTTGTTATTAAGAAATAAAAAAGCTCTAGACAAAAGCTTTCTTATAAGAAAATAAGATATCACTGTGGAAGAGTATCTATCATATACAAAAAACGAAGCAATCTAATAAAATTAATTGTTTTTGTCAAGTAATTGGTTTCATAATTGGAATTTACCAGTTAATGATAGAAAATTATCAGAGTTATCCTTTTACGATAAAAAAAATCTGTTGAATTTCAGTGGTTTTGATGATTACCTTTATGGATTATACATAAAAACTCTTAGTATGATAATTAGTATAAACTAATAGGGATACGGGAATAGGAACATCACGGGCAGGAATATAAATATATACAAAGACTGCCAACAAGCACTACTGACCTTGAATAGACCACGTTTCACTTGAAGTTTAGTACTAGAATGTCACCAATCTCTAACTGAGGCCAGCCAGAATAACTTGGTCAATCTCAGCTGGATCAAAGGACATGGGAACTCTAAAGGCAACCGCATTGCAAACAATTTAACAAGAAGGGGTGCGGGCTACACATATGTTAGCCCTCGCCCATCTACCAAGCTAACATTGTCCGCAGTCGTGGACCTTATCAAACAGCACTCTCACCAAAACTTTATACAGTGCTGGGATAAAACTACGGACTGTAGACTGGCCTGAGAGTTATTACCTCATCCTGGCGAGGAGAGAGCAAAAAAATTTAAGGCATTGACCAGACAAAATCTCCGAACAGCTGTGGGATTCTTGACAGGTAACTGTCAATTGCGACAACATCTCTTTAGGATGAAATTAACAGAATCGCCGCTATGCAGAGGCTGCGAACAAGAAGAGGAAACAGTAGAACACATAATGTATGACTGCTCTGCTTTTTCTGAAATCAGAAGATCCGTGTTGGGCGAGTACTGGCTTACACCAGGCGATGTCAGTGAGATCCCCCTCGGGAGCCTCATCACCTATTTTAAATCACTAGGTCTGGTTACAGCCTGAGGTGAGGATATCCCTACACACGGGAGGATGCACAATGGGCCATATGTGGCCTCAGTGCTGGCTGAGCACTAGCTTGCTCCTCCCCAAATTTCCAGATCCAGATAGTATAAACTGGATAGTTCTTGGACACAAGTAACCTCGACAACTATTTTCTTCCGGTACAAATTAAACAATTAACTCTTATGGTAGGTACAATTTTATTTTCTGCTGATCAACGAAATTCTTTAGGTGAACCTATATGAAAATTTTGATCTTTTTTGTCACAAAATACAGTCATGGAATCAAATAAAGATGATTAAACACAACTTACCAATATTTTCTTTTAAGGATTTTGAAAATAGTATTTCCTAATATACTAATTTAGATTTTCGGATTTTCATCAGTACTTTATAGCAAATATTTGTTGTAATCTTTAAAAATTTATATGGTCCTAAAGCAGGGGTCCAACCCTGTCAATATCAGAACATAGTTGGTCTGTCGACCATGCTCAATGACCCATCAAACGCATTAATGAAGCTGGCATCATGGCCATGCATTGCAACCATCCATGGATTGGATATGTATCTGAATTGCAGATATTTTACTCTATCCGAATTGATCACCGTGACAATCCGATTGATTGAAGACGACCTGTAATTTCTATACTCGAACCACTTTAAACTAAAATATCTTGTGACAAAGTTTCAACATGTGTCAAGCAGACTTCCTCTGTAACAATTCGATAGATATATGATTTTGTGAAGGATATAACAGCAAGTGAATACCTATTTATACAGGGTATTTCATTAGGGCTGGCTAGCAACCATATCTAAGAAACTATTGGACCGTGAGAAAATCTTGGAAATTATTTTTATGTTTTACCACGAAAGGGCGCAATGGAAAGTCAATTATTAAACTTTTCACTTTCTGCGAAAATATCCACGATAAGGTATAATTTTAGTCATTAGAAAGTTGAGAGAATTCTGCATCAATTTGATTTAAGGCTCATTAGTGTGTCTACGTTAATAAAAACGGGGAAAGTTATTAAAAGCGTAATCCTCTAAATCGTTGTAACCACTAAACGACTTATCTGATTTTATAGAACTAAAGCTTTTTTGTTAGAGGAAAGTACTTATTTTAAACCGACGTAGTCATTAATATATTAGGGTTGCTTGTCCAATTTAAATAAATGTGTGGTTGTCACATTTCTCAATCGTGTCAAAACCTTCCTTGCGGTGTTCCCGCTTTGCTTATTTCGCTTGCGGTACAAACAGCGGGTTAGTTTTTGCTTAAAATAATTTTCTCGTAAGTACTTTAATTTTTGTAACTTTTTTTTTCTAAATGGACACAACACCAGAAAGAGCCGCTTAAGCAGTAGCACTGGACTAAGTCAGCGAAAAATCGCTTATCAGTTAGGCCTGAGTCAATCAGCTGTGCAAAGAGTTTATCAGAGGTTCCGAAAGACTGATGACCGAATCATCGTATCAACTTCGTTGTGTAATCGTCATCTGAACGCTGTTCAGATTCAACAGAGATTGGCATAAGTACGTTCTGTCCGAGAAAGCTGTTGGACTATCCGCAAAAGGCTTGAAGAATCATCGCTGCAAGTCCGGAGACTAGCAAGACCTTCCAGACTTACCGCAGATCACCGAGGACAAAGAATTCAGTTTGCAAGAAACCATTTTGATTGGACTTGGGAGCAATAGTCCAGGGTTCTGTTCACTGATAAGACTCTGATTTATTTATCCAGCAATGACGGACGAGCACGGAGATACCACCGACGAGCTAAACATTTTTCTGAGTGTTTTATCACTGAACCAGTAGCCTACGGGGGAGGTTCCCTTATGTTCTAGGGTGGCATTTCTGCTGCAGCACGAACAGAGTTTATATGCTTTGACAAAGGATCATTGACTGCTCATCGCTCCATCACTGAGAGTCTTGCAGATCATGTGGTACCATATGCAGGATTCATTGGCCAAAATTTTATGCTTATGCATGATAATGCACGACCACACACAGCACTCATCGTTTGGCAGTTCCTGGAGAAAGTGGAAATTCCAGTAATGGAATGGCCTGCACTAAGCCCGGACCTTAATTCAATTGAGCAAATTTGGGATGAGCTCAAAAATTGGGTCTCCCCAACCACCCAGGAAGAACTGAGGAATGCGGCCCTAAAAGAATGGGTGAACATGCCATTGGAGTTGGTCCAAAATCTGATCGGGTCCATGAGAAACCGGTTTCAAAAGGTAATCAAAGCATGAGACGGCCATACTAGCTATTGATTTAATCTTTTTGTTAAGTAATGTTAAATTAATCAGTACTTTTTAAGATGTGAGATTTTTGAGTTTTCGTTTTCTTTTTATCATTTAATCCAAATAAACCTAAAAAAACTTCTTCATTTTGGTATTACCAAACTCGAAATACAATTTGTTTTCCAATGATAACAAATTTTAATATTAATAATCGCATAGTGAAAAAAAAATGAAGGAAAAATAATGTGATTTGATTTCTTTACTCCCAAGTGTATATTCTTCCTCCTCCACAAGTGATGGGTACAAAAAGACTTAGATATATATTTAGCGTCAATTTATCGTTATTAAACATCTGTTAATAATCTGAGGATAAAGTTTTCTAAAGACTGCAGTTAAATTTTATCTCGAAGAATAAACTTTTGTTCTCTAAAATCGGATAAGTCGTTTAGTGGTTACAACGATTTAAAGGATTACGCTTTCAATAGCTTCCTCCACTCTGATTAACGTTAGTACACTAATGAGCCTTTGATCAAAATCAAAATTTTTCAGCTTATATCTTAACGTGAGAATTTTCAGAAAATTTTAAAATTTGACTTTCGAATGTGCCCTCTCATGGCGAATTGCGGAACTTAAACAAAATTTCTAAGATTTTCTTATGGTCACTTTTATACTATCTATGTTCAGTAATTTCTGAGATATGGCGGCTAGCCAGCTTTAATAAAATACCCTGTATACTTCTTATCTTGTCTTTTGATTTATTGTGTGATTTGATTTGGGGTATAATATTAATGAAAAACTGGGTGCTCATCAATTCAAATAAATGTATTCAAAATAATACACAAGATATACATTTAATGGAAAATATATTGATTATACTTCGTAAACAAAACATGAAAATAACACTTTTCTAAACCAACAAATTAAAAAGTAATAATATATCCATTACAAGATAATGTACAACTTTTTAGATTAATCCAAATAGATTATTAATGATTTAATTAGGAAGATAGAAGGTGATAGAACAGAAAAGTCGACGATTTATCAGGAAGAAAATTATAACGCACTTAGTGATTTCAATGTTGTGCTTCAACATCTAAAACTCCGTCTGACGTGCTCAATTAAATTCAAATCAATCACTGGAAATGCATTTAACGTACGCATACTTTTACTCTTTTTAAACCCCTACGCTACTTCTACAAAGAGTAGTTGATGTACTTCGGCTTTCAGTTTTAGTTCAGAGGCTAAAATATATTTCAGTTATAAAATAGAAATATACACAAACAGTCATTAGCCTTCCGTAACATTTGTTTCTACCTGTCTCTATTGAATGTATCCTCTCTTCTCTATTTTTTCTCTTTTAGGTCCTCATTTATTTTATCCATCCAACTCATGTTCGACCTTCCTCTCTTCCTCTCATATTTTACTCACAAAATTCTCATCTCTCCTCTCTACATGACCAAACCGTTTTAACCTATTTTCCTAGATTGCCCACTTACACTGAACCTCATCTTTTACTTTATCTTTCCTCGTTAGCTCATGTTGGCGCCTTTTAAAAAATATATCAAAACCAATATCATTTTAAAACTTAAAACACCTATCTATAAATTTTCACGTACATCCAAAATTTTTTAACAAAACATAATTTCTCCCATTTCAAGTTTGCCACCCTGTATCTGTTATATCATCCATATTTTTCGGCAGAAAATCTATTGTCTATTTGGTCAATTACTTTGAAGGTAATGAACCCGAGGACCTTCTGGTAAAGAAGGATGGGGATACACGATTCACTGGTCCAGAACCTGTATTGGGACTGCCTAGAGCCTGGGTAAGGACCAAAGTCAGGAACTGGGTCTGGGAAGAGTCGACCAAACACTGGAGTAACACTGTAGGGCTGAGGCACTCGAAGTTGATGCTCAAAGGCTACGCCAAAAAACTAACGTCTGACATACTGAATCTTGGTAGGAATCAGATATGAGTACTAGTGGGCCTGCTCACGGCATGGACCATTCAGACTACACCTTCGGAGGATGGGGATTCCGACACAGGAACCCACCTCGTGCCGACTGTGCACCATGGACGATGAGACGGCGACTCACATTCTATTCGAGTGTGAGGCCTTTGACTATAAACGGTTCCTCATCTTCGGTGATACGAATCCTGAATCCTATCACCACCTTGAGGAGTTAGTCACAGGACTCAAATCTCTTATAAAGGGAACTGCCCTGTGGCAACAGTAACTCAAGGAATTTTGGACACCTGGATTCTAGCCTACCTGAAGATCAGCGTGATGTTGATTTTCAGCTGAACAAACTAGAGTCCTGCACGCATCTGGTGCATGTAAGGACTCTTGGTGCCGAACCTGGTCACAATATTCCCATAGGAAGCAGTGCTCAAACATGGAGCTCCACAGGAGAGACCATGCCAGGTTATTTAGATTAGATTAGATTGGTCAATTACTTACCGATCACCCTATAAAAATTTACTAGTTTTATTACCTTGTATATTGTTTGAATCATTGTAGATTTACCCTTGTAGATACATATCCCTAGATTCGATAGTGAGGTTTTCCTCTTGACTATAGAAGCCAATTTGGCTTTTACTGCTTGGCGTTTAACTGAAAAAGTAAATGAATATGTAATTATATGGCAATACTATCCTTAGACAAATTGAAGGTAATCAGTCATCGCTTTCAAAAACGTCGCACAACAAATTTCGCCACCTCCGCATTTAATTTTGACTAAGGTGGGCTTTGTTACGTTATGTTGATTGAAATTGCTAAATAAATAGCTTTACAAAGAATTTGTTTTTTTATTATTTTGTTTATTAATAGAGCTCCTACATTTATTTTATTAATTATGGTGGACTCTTTTGCAATGAGTTAACGGTATAAACTGGCTTAATACGAATATAGTTATTTAAGAATCTGCTTTATTACATTAACATAAGCTATAAGCATGATAATAAAATTGATGTTTATTTCATATTTCTGATTTTTACAGCATTTCAAACAAAGATACCTACGCTTTCATAGGAGACTGTTTACATTACCAAAAAACTACCGAAAATCAGAGCAACTTATTTTAAACTGCAAAATTCCTAGAACCCTTTTTGTATGTATAAGGTATTAACTGCACCACCTTGTATGTATGTATGTATGTATGTGCAAGTTAGGGGTAACAGATACACATGCGACCTATAAGATCTACTGTGTCCCCCTTTTCTTGCTATATTTCTGATGATTTCTTAAGCTTATAGCAGTCCTATCTTCCTTAGAAAGTTTAGGATATCAAGTTATGTAGTTCTCCACTTCTATTTCGTATGTCCCTAGGTATTTGACCCTAGAATTACTTAAAGCGATGCATTCTGAGAGTATGTGTATTGAGGTTTCATCCTCTATCTCACAGAATCTGCAGTTTGCTTCATCTACCAATCCTAGTTTCTTCATGCGTCCTCTTAATCGGCAGTGCCCGGTTAGTATTCCTGTTATAATTAGGAGGTTCTTCTTACTAAGACAACTGTGAGATCTCTTCTGGTTATAGTTTCCCAGGAGCGTCTTCCATTGTCTTAGTCCTTCTACATCATTCCAGTACTTGCATTTTTCGCTATGCATTTTTTTCCTTAGTTTTTCTAAGATTGTACTACTGCTGATTCCACAGGATGGTTCTGGATCCAGGTATGGGGTTTCAGCTTCTTCTTTTGCCAACTTGTCTGCTATTTCGATTCCTTCTAATCCTATGTGTCCTGGAACCCATAGAAGGGTAACAGTGTTATTCTGTCATAGTTCGTTTAATTTGCCTAGGCATTCCCAGGCCAACTTTGAACTGATTGTATCTGAGTTCAGAGCTTTGATGGCTGGCTGACTATCTGACACGATGGCACAAATTTCCGCTTGAAAGATGCTTGGGTACGCACCCTGGCTTTCTGAGTATTTAGTTCTAGGTCCAAAAACCTCTGCTCCTGTTCCTTTATCTCCCTTTTTTAAAATACATCTTTAAGCCAATCTTTCAAATGTAAAAATCTCCAAAATTTAAAAGTTAAAATTTCTTCTGGTGTGTGAGAAAAAAAATCGCTTGCAAGAAGAAGTAAGAAATAAGTTTAAGAGATTCCAAAATTAGCTCCATTTAAATTATTTCAATTATAGAGGGTTAAGTTATAGGTTTGATAATGTTTTCGGCGTATATGGCACCTGTCATGGTCCGTTCGATAAGAGTTCGCCGTCCGTGTCCGTGCATTACACTGCCCCAAACCATGACTGCCCCCCTTGGTACGGGCCAACTTCTCTGGCGAAAATTAGTCGATCCATACACTTTCCTAGCGGCTGTCACTTACCAGGCCAAATCTTATCTCATAGGAGCCAATTTCTACGCACAATCGTGCAACAATATGTCGAGGTAAAAGCGAAGGCACTTTTACGAATCTTCTGGATCTGTTAGAATGGAATCGCCTTCGAATTATGCTTACCGAAATTCTTCTCCGGTACGTACGTCAAAAAATGACTTTGAAAAACTGGTACTGTGATACTCCTATTCCTACAATCATAAACAGTCACATAACGGTTTTCTCCGGTTTAAGAATATACCAGATGGAACAAGAATTTTGGAGGCGAAAATGAAATATTTTACAATCAAAACTAAGAGTTTATAATTATATAGAAGAACCCAACCAAGGAGCAGTAAAGAAAACAATTCAAATATATATAAAGGAAATTTCTGCTAATACAAAAATATAGAATTTTCTCCTCTTCCGTTTTGTCTGATGAGCTTTCCCTTCTCCCTTCTGCCACTTTCTGGTCTTAGTTCAATTTTTGGTTATCTCTCTCTTTGCTTCGGCTTCTGGTCTGTATTTTTTTATATAATTAATAATTATATGACATACTTTTAGTGTTATTGTATTATTTTGTTCCGCATTAAATCCTTTTGCTCCTTTATTTCCTTCAACATTTCCATAATCTGATCTATCCTTGGCCTATCCCATGACACATGCCGTTACCGTATCTGACTATCCTTGACTATCAATATTGTCCTCTTGCTCTGACATTTTAATTTCATATACTTTTTAAATTGTAAGATTTTCGCTCGTCAATCAAACACCTCCTAATTATTAAACAGATTTCTGAGCTTGACAATAAAGAAAAATCTCTTAGCAGCATTGCTTTAGCCCCACGTCTGGGTGCCAATTGATATCGAACTCCTTCTTGGGGCCCTTGCCAATCGATAATAATTTCTGAGTTCTGGATTCTGCACTTCAGGAAATCTGCTACTATTACAAAAATATACAATTTTCCTCTTTTTTTTTCTTCGGTAATATTTCATACTCGCTTCTGTTATCTTCTGGTCTGGGTTCAATTTTTGATGGTCTCTCTCTTTGTTTTGGCTTCTAGTTTGTTTTTTACAGAAAATTATCTTACATTTGGTGGCAAAGACCCATTTTGGGTTACTGGGTTATGGATTCTGACACTTGCTATGGCCAAAAATTTTTTTTTCTTATTCTTTTTAAATTTCTATCTCTTGTCTCTCTACTCTAACACTTTCCATGTCTGGCATTTCTGCCTTTAATTGCTCCTTCTTCTTTTTGTTTAATGTCTAATTTATAAAACCAAAATTTGATCTTCGGTAGAGCTAGCAAAAACAATAGCCTGTTGGCTATTGTTAGAAAATCAAGCGCACCCTGATCCTGATTTTCTCGGGAGTTCATATGCAAAAGAGCCCAATTCCTGAGCTATATAGAACTCCATATCACTAACGATTAACTGACAAAAAACTATATCTTTTTTAAAATTTATGATGCTGCTATAATTGAATCTTGTTCATGTTACAGAGAAACGATTTGAAAACAAAAACGATCAGATCAAAAAGAAGATTACTCAGAAACGAAATTTAGGTTAATTTACAAATTTTCGTCACGAGATGGTCACGAGATTTAAATCAACGATCCAATATTAAATGAATATCGATTTTAAACTGTTAACGATATGCAAAACGATGCTTACTTCGACTTGATGTTTATATAAATTCAAACTGCTTGTCATCGGTCATCTGTTTGGATACGTGATCCGAATGAGAACTACCTAATTTTAATTTAATCGAATTTGGGTTGGTATACATGGTCCGCTTGTGATCCACACCGAAGAGAGGGCAATATACAACCAGAAAATGATCGAGGTAGAATTTACACCCTAAACTATAATAATGGTCTGTAGTTTCTGTCTAGCTTAATCTAAATACTGCTTGCTTGGTACATAGTTAACATTGTCGATGATTAAAATTAAATTTGCATCAAATTTAACATGACAAGACTACTTACTACAAGGAATGTAACACATCTATAACATAATATTCTATAATCCCATTATAGGATATAATGTTGTCAATATTAAATATCTGAGTCAGAATAATAAATTCTTTAATCATTTATACTGTAACTCTTTCTATCTTTGCACCATCGCCAATAATGTTAAGAATCTTATTTGCACGGAAAGAATTGCAGTTGGATAGGAGTGGAATGAAATATGAAGCAATAAATTCACATTGTAAGAGGATTAAAAAATAAGTTTTTTATAGTGGAGACACTTTTAGAACCACAATGATAAAAATGTGACTTACTTTTACTGTTTGTTCTAATATTTTATCTTTCTAACAAAAACTTCCTTAATTGGTTTCTAGACCATAACAGTTTCGTATTTATGAACTCATTTCATAGATGTAATTGATTTTATTTTTTGAAGATGCTCGATTATAATAACTATCCCAAAATTCGTGGTTATCGGCGCAAGAGAGGGAAATATGAAAATGTTATCTGTGACATAGTACATAGAGGACTGAACAAAGCAAAGCAATGGTGTAATTTGGTGAAACTTAGTATCAACCACACCAAGACTACTTTAGAAGCATTTTCAAGGAAAAAGAAACCTAATTTAAAAACCATCAAAATAGGTGAAAATATCGTTGAGTGGGAAACTGGAGATAAATATATAGGGCTAGCCCTAGATAATAGGTTACTCTGAAACAAATACGAAAACGAAATAATACACGAAGTTACAAAAACGGAATGGCTCCAAAGACAAATGAAGGATCAGAAGCAGGGGTTCTTGGACCTAGAGCCAAATACTGAGAAAGTATTTTTTAAGTGGAAATCCAAGCCATTAAAAGATTAGTGCAATCTTAGAAAAACTAAGGAAAGAAGTTGTTAGAGAAAAAGCCAAGTACTGGAACGATCTGGAAGGACTAAGACAAGGGTAAACGCTTCTGGGAAACTATAACCTTAAGAGATCTTTTAGCTGTTTTAACCATAGTAAGAAGAAACTCCGTATTATAACGGGAATATTGCCCGGACACTGCCGATTAAGAGGACACATGAAGAAACAAGGGTTGGTAGATGAAGCAAACTGCAGATTCTGAGGTAGAGGATGAAACCTCAATACACATATTCTCAGAATGCATTGCATTACGTTATTCTAGGGTCAGATACCAAATCTCATACGAAATAGAAGAGAAAGACCTACCTAACTTGAAGCCCAACGATATCCTAAACTAAACTTTCTAAGAAAGGCAGAACTAGAAGAGCTGCCATACGTCTGAGGAAACAGAATTATAACAAGAGAAGGGGACCCAATAGATCTTATAGATCGCAGGTGTATCTGTTACCCATAATTTTGTTCATACATACATAAATACAATCTCAAAAAGCGGTCACCATCATTTTCCCAGCAGAAATCTAGTTCACGGTTTTCATTAACACTAGGACTAGCTAGGACTGGAAGATTCTCTTCGGAACGCACTCTACGCATGCGAGTTGATGGTTTAATGTAAAACAAAGTAAATGTGATGAGAATAGGTCGATTATGGTGACCATAAAATGGTCGTAACAAACGATGCACATTTTTCACAGAACACGAATTTTGATAATAAATTTCAACAATTTGCAATCGTTGTTCGTTTGTAAGTCTTTCCATAATGATATGGCAGAGTACACTGAACAGTTTTCACTTTAACAGATGACGTTTGGAGACCATTATTAACCAGTGCTACCAACCTGAAAAACTTAAGTTATAAAAAATCACCAATTATATACGTTCTTTTTTTTTCTTATCCACTCTCATCTCATCTAATATTTTTGTTTTACATTTCAGTTTCGTTTCTTCTACCACTTTTCTAAATTGTTTCTTTGCCTAAACATTGCTTAAAGACAGCTTTTGTTTTTTTTTGCTTTTAAATACTGGTATTGCTTCCATTCTCCTATATAATATTTATTTTATATTTTTTACTGTTTTTTCTTTATATAGATAAAATATGCTTTCCTTACTAGATCAGTTAAACTATTTAATTTGTATTTAATCTTCTTATATAGGAGTATAGATGTGAGTATATTCGTTGGTAGTGTTGCTTTGTCATTCTCGAAATGCTCTCCGATACCACGCGCAAGAAATATCATCAGGATCGAGAAAAAGTCGTTAATCGTTCGCGATTTGGAAAAGCAAGATCTCTTAAATGTAATTACGAAAGTAGACAGTTTTTTGTTGGAAGCTTCGGTCATATATTTCAAGCTGAACGCGTTGAGAAACCTTCGCTAATTCTCGTTCAATTCCGTTCCATATACGATAAAAACGGACATTTTTAAAATGAAATGTGCACTTAATAAAGCCAGACGATGCAAAAGAACCATTTCGATTCCAATTGAGGCGTGCAAAAAGTATCTTTTAAAACAATAAGAGCGACCGGGGACGTGCTAAACATTCATATGTGATTCTATCTTGCTCTGTCACCTAATTAAAAACACAATCTGTGTAAAAGTTGCAGTGCTATATGTTTTTGCTCGAATACCACTTGGAATTCTTTAGGAATATATAGTTATGACTTTTTACACTGTCTGAAATGTTCGTCTTGTATAAGGCCCTTTTCGCTCTTCGAAGACTAGTTATGCAATTAGCAAGATGATGAGGTGGGACTTTATTGCATTCCACCACCTTCCTTCATTTTATCATTATTCTTTTTAATATACCTTAAGATTCTTTGTTTTTTCGCCTTGTAATTTAATTATATAAATACAAACAGTTGTAGGTTAAATAGAGTGCATTCTGATATGTATTAAAAAAAATATCTACTGCAAATACTAATTTTTATTTGATATAATAATGAAAACGAACTAGGTAGGTAGTTTATGTTCTAGAATTCTAGACAGTAAAAGGCCGTATGCTCATATATATGAACCGCCATGTCTCAGTTTTCTTCCTAGTTTTCTGACCTTTTCGGTGTTTCCTGGTTCCTGGAACGTGCCTTTTTGTAGTCTGTTGTCGGGCTGTATCTACCTATAGGAGAGAGGGCGTTTCGTCATGGAGGTCGTCAAGTTCTGCAGGAAAGTCTTTGTCTACGGTATGGAGAAGTTTCAAGGAGGAAAAGGAAATCTTGATCTTCGGAATTCTTGAGGGTTTTGGAGTCCTCCATTCCAGTCAGTATTAAGGGTCCTCTGGGCGGTGATGTTGGTCCGAGTGACGTATTGTTGTTGTAGCATCTAAAATCGAGAAGAAAGAGGAAATGTTTTTGTATTTTGGATAAAGGTGGTGTAAGTTTTAAGCTTTGCAAAAGATGGCTTTCTCTTTGATAAGAAGCGAATGGAGGAGTCTCTGAGGAAGAGTAGAGTATGGTAATGCGTTATAACCGACAAGACGTCGAATAAAAGTTTTGTAGGTATGAAGTAGTGTCTACCACTCAGAGCATCTAGAAGGGACGCTCCTCTTCTCATTTTATTGATGGTTAGTTTGACATCGGTGTCCCACCTGAGTGTTCGAGTGAATCGCACGCCCCTTTAGGTTACCTGGTCCTGAGGAACGAGCCCTATAGTGAGAGGCTGATATATTTTTTTTTTTAGGATGTCCTTGTAGGTATAGACCTTAATACAAATGTACCGAGAACATCTGTTGGGGCAGAAGAGACAATTTATTAATTTTGGATTTAAAGGTCTGCAAATTAGGACGAGTGGGAAAGACGTAAGAAGGTAAGGAGTTCACAATCTGGAGACCCTGGGGATGACGGAACGATCCAATCGATCCGTTCTCGATGTCGGGCATTGATTAGTATAAGGGTGCATGGAGTTGGCACGTCGCGTTGCTCTGGCTGGTCTGGCAAGTGGAGGCATTATAGAGCGGAGTTCTTCTGAGCAAAATCCGTTTATGTATCGGTAGAACAAGAAAAGATCAGCCACTGCTCTTCGGTGGGATAATGGGGCTAGGTTTTTGGTGATACTGATGTCGTTTATTAGTCGAACTGCTCCTCTCTGTATTGCATCAAGAACTCCGAGCCTTGACGGAGCCGCCGAATCCCATACATGCGAAAAATATTCAAGATTAGGCCGTATTTGGGATTTATAAAGAGTAGCTAAGTTGGATGAAGAAAAATATTTCCGTGCTCTAAACAGAAAGTCTAATTTCTTTCCTGCTGCAGTTGCTATGAATGCAATTTGTTCGTTCCATAGTAAGTTCTGGGAGATCGTTATACCAACCAGCGTAATGGAGTCACCCGCTACCAGTGTCTAATCGTTGATTGTAATGGATGTTTGCCTCTTGTTGGACAGGCAACATGTCTTTGTCTTGGAAGCGTTGAAATTAACAAGATTCTTTCTTCCCCACTTGTCTACAATTCTCAAATCTTGATTGAGAGAAGCCGTTGTGGATCTTCTGTCCTCTTCCAGAATATCTAGAGGTATGGGACGGTTGTGCGCTTTGCTACAGTGTAGGTTGCTATCATCTGCAAAACCATGTATCGGGTTATTAGTGGCTTCTAGTAGATCATTAATGTGTATTAAGAATAGAGTAGGAGCTAGAGCCGATCCTTGGGGAACACCAGCGTTGATCTTGTAGATCTTGGAAGAATGTCCATCTACAGCAACTTGGATGTGCGTGTTGGAGAGAAAGTTGGATATCCATCTGCAAAGGTTTTGCGAGAGTCCGTATGAAGGCAATTTGTTCAAAAGAGCCGCATGCTACACTTGATCAAACGCTATGGTTGAGGTTCGGATGTCTGAAGATAATGTGTAGTGTTTTGGTGGGGTTGGGGGCTACTTTTTATCTGCTGCACCAGGTGGAGAACTGGTCCATCAGTCTTTAAGTTTTTCCGTTAAGAATTTCAGTCGTCGTTGTGGAAGTGTATTTTGCAGATGAGGAATATCGCCGGCGTAGATAGTGTAAAGAATAGGGGCTAAAATTTTACCATTGTGAAACTCCTGAAAGCGATGTGAAGTGTTCTGAAATTGCATTTTTTGAATTATTCTGTTGAAGAGGTAGAAGTGAATTAATTTTATGGCTAGAATGGGTAATTGGATGTAATTCAACTTTCTGATAAGACCAGCGTGCCAAACTTGTCGAAAGCCTTTTGAACATTCATTAGAATGGCAGAGACGATTTTCTATGTTTTATGGCAGAGGCGGTAAATTTTGAAGTTCTAGAATCTGTTTTTTATAAATAGAAGAAAAATGTAAAACTAAAAAATGAATAGACGTCCAATTTTAATCAAATTTTGTGGGATTGGAAAAGAAGTGAAAATCTGAACAAGACTTTAGAATATCTATTAAACACGCAATTTTTTTCTTGAGTCCCAATTTTTATCTTCAGCTTTATTTAAGCCATCAAATTATTATTTTTAAATTTTAACTGAAATTCTTAACACAATAAAAAAAGTGTTTGGCTAATTTATATATTTTTTGTACTTAACCAAACAAAAATGTAACCTAGTTATAAATTAATTCAAAAAGAAAAAGCTCATTGTGTAAACATTACAAGCGCGAATAGATAACTTCTCTCAGACATATTTATGTTATTCTTGATATGTACGTAAAGCAGGAAGCGGAATTTTCATTTTAAACGGGAATTTTATGTAAAATATGACATAGTATTTCTGGGTTCAAGGCACGTTCTAAATCATTTTGTCACAGAAAGTGATCCAATCAGGAAAAATAATAGGGTCGGCCCATGCACAAAATGCTCTAACTGTGACAAACGATATGCATTTATCATGCCGAACTGTTATGCAAATGAAACGAGCAGATATTTCAGGAAAGCCACTTTCTCCTGGGAAATTGTCTGAATCTTTGTCTAGATCGTTCATTTAATAGGATTAACTTTATCAACTAATACACACCTTTAGTTCCTTTAGGTAATTTTACTCAACATCCTTATTTTATATACAATGAAAACAAAAGTCCCAAAAAACTGTTCATAAGTTTTGTCTCTTTCCGACTACAAACAACTAATAATTCTTCTAGCGAGACGGCCGAAGTATCAATTGCCAGCTATGGCATTAAAACCAATAAGA
Source organism: Altica lythri (assembly GCA_964028335.1). Lineage (NCBI taxonomy): Eukaryota > Metazoa > Arthropoda > Insecta > Coleoptera > Chrysomelidae > Altica > Altica lythri. The sequence continues at coordinate 17,687,490 of OZ034801.1, read as the reverse complement.
ATCTTTTTCAATGGAGATAAAAACATTATCTTTCTGCCGTTGAGCATCAAGTGAAGCGGTGAAATTTAAGAGAACTTTGACTTCTTTTCTGAGCATCATCACCGTGACAAGAGTCGTCGGTGTAGAACGGGAAGTCTGTCTGTCTGTCGTTTCTTCCTCACTATTTACGAGGGATTTTTAAAATATTCGAAATAACTTCTATTAATATTTATCATAGCTTTGCATATATTTTTATTATGGACGGTAGAAGGAAGGAGATTCTATTAAAAAGTGTCCATTAGAAGGCCACAAATAAAGGTGGCGCCACCAATATTAAAGAATAAGGGGAGGTGGATATATACAGAATGAAACACCTCCTTACTTAATTATTCGAACTTTGCATACTTTACGTTCTCTGTAATTTATACACTTATTTAATACTAGTGCCATTTCGGTCGAATTTTGCTGTCTACTAGCGGACGATTTTTCTGCTGACTGCTCATATGACATGACGCTCCTTACCTCCACCCTCCATACTTTTTCTGCACTTAATTTCTGCTATAACCTAGTCTTAATCGTTTTTTTAACTTACTTCTGAATTCCCAGAACCAGTTTTAACTCTACTAGAAGGAATAATCAAGGTAAGACCTTGATCACTCCAATTCGATCAAACTTGGGAAATGCCCCAAGACGACATACCGGAGAAATTTAACTTTGTAAGAAAATTTACCACAGAACTGGGAAGTAAATCTGTATAGGACGAGAATACTATATTGGGGCTAAACAAACAAGAGCAGGAGTTTTTGGACCTAGAACCTAATACTCAGAAAGCCTGGGTGCGTACACAAGCATCATTTAATCGGAAATTCGTACCATCGAAAGATGTATAGAATTCAACATTAAAAGAAACTATCGTAGACAGAAGATTGTGATAATGTCAGATAGTCAAGCAGCCATCAAAGCTCTGAGCTCAGATACAATCAGTTCAAAAATGGTCTGGGAATGCCTAGGCAAATTAAATGAACTGGGAGAGAATAACACTGTTACCCTCTTATGAGTTCCAGGACAAATAGGAATAGAAGGACACGAAACAGTAGACAAGCCAGCAAAAGAAGGATCTGTAACCCCTTACCAGGCCCAGAACCATCCTGTGGAATCAGCAGTAGTACAATCTTAGAAAAACTAAAGAAAAAATTGAAGATCGAAAAATCCAAGTACTGAAATGATCTAGAAGGACTAAGACAATCAAAGACGTTCCTGGGAAACTATAACCAGAAGAGATCTCACAGCTGTCTTAACCTTAATAGTAAGAAGAATCTCCGAATTTATAACAGGAATACTAACCGGGCACTGCAGATTAAGAGGACACATGAAGAAACTAGGATTGGTAGCTGAAGCAAACTGCAGATGCTGTCAGGTAGAGTCTACACATTCTCTCAGAATGCATCGCATTAAGTAATTCTAGGGCAAATACCTCGGGTCATACCAAATGGAGGAGGAAGATCTACCTAACTTAAAACCCAACGATATCCTAAACTTTCTAAGGAAGATAGGACTAGAAGAGCTGCTATAAGTCTGAGAAATCATCAGAAATAAAGCAAGAAAAGGAGGACACAATAGATCTTATACTCTACATGCCCCAACTCTATAAGCTCAATTTTTATTGACTTTTTTTATCGTATTTGGATAATTATTATTATTATTACATATGATCTATCTAAGTTAAAAATATATCGGCATGACCCCGGTATTCTTGTTCTTATCCTTTATACTTGTCTTCGTCCAACGAAGCACGTTGGTTCTTTTAAAAATACCAACAAAAACTGGAAACCTCCCAAGCGCATAAATACGCTACCTGAGAGAATCTGACGCATTGGCCGACTAGGAAATACTGGGTGGCACAATATTAATCTATTAATTTAAAAAAATACAAAATCGATCTCTAAAAATTCAGGAAAAAGTTGTGCTTGCATAACGGTAAAAAATAATTTATAAAAATGGTGGTAGGGTAATAAAATAAGTATTAAACTCTACCAGTCTGCTCAAATGGAAAAGGTAGCACCAAGAACTGAGATAAGAAACCAAATTTACCATTTGAATGCACTCCATTAAGCTTTATATTATAAATACGGTTCTAACCATATTTTGCAAAAAATATATAAGCAACGTTCGTATATTTACAGTACCAATGAAAAATGATGTCATTTACCTGCTCCTAGAAGTGAAAAGCAGGATTATGGATATTGTAACGAACAAGCTCTTAAAGCTAATTTAGCTCGAAATAGACCCAAGTATCCTTTACCTTGTACACCTGAGGTATTACTACATTATTTAATATTACTATATTAAGAATCCAAGAATTTTACTGGTAGCAGAAGTAGTTCTTCTACTACTCAATATTCCGAAAAGTAATTAAACGAAATGTTAAGAATTAAAAAAAGACGATTTACGGTACACGAAAGCTGTAATAGATTATCAAAGCTAATGTATAAGACATTGAAAAGCGTCAGAAGAAATGATCAAGTAGGACAAAAATTAGGGCTTATGAAGATGTTAAATGTATAATGAATAACATAAATTAAACAAAAAGGTCCAAACTTATTAGAGATCGAAAAAGTGAATATGTTGGAAGGGTGTCAAGAGAAAAGCTTAAAAAGAATAAAAGAAATAGAGGTCTTGTACTTGAGTAAAAGTGTTTTAAAAGAATTGGGATTAAGAAATTCACTATTATACGTTTTTCGCACAAGATGTTGAAGGAAATTTCATCTATTATGCATAATCATGAAATTGCAAAGTGGTCAACATACCGAATGTCAGAATCACATAAATCGATGACACTTACCTTCATATCTAAATTGCTCTGTAGAAGATTTTCATAAGCCATTGAGGTCATGAACACTAATGTATGTATGTATGTATGTATATATGTATGATCAAATTAGGGGTAACAGATACACCTGTGACCTATAGGATCCATTGTGTCCCCCTTTTCTTACTATAATTCTGATGTTTCCTTAGACTTATAGCAGCTCTTCCAGTACTTTCGTTGGGCTTAAAGTTAAGTAGGTCTTTCTCTTCTATTTCGTATGAGTCTATGTATCTCACCGTAGGATTAGGTAATGCAATTCTTTCTGTGTATTGAGGTTTTATCCTCTACCTCACAGAATCTGCACTTTGCTTCATCTACTAATTCTAGTTTCTTCTTTTGGGATTTAGACAGCTGATAGATCTTATCTATTTTCCCAAGAGCGTTTTCGATTGTCTAAATCCTTCTAGATCGTTCCAGTACTTGGATTTTTCTCTATCCATTTCTTTCCTTACTTCTTCTTTTGCCAGCTGTTCTGCTTTTTCATTTCCTTCTATTCCTATGTGCCCTGGAGCACATCAGAGGGTAACAGGGTTATTATTTTCTAGTTGATTTAAGTTGCCTAGGCATTCCCAGACCTTCTTTGAAATGATATTGTGCGACTTTAGAGCTTTGATGGCTGCTTGACTATCTGACATGATTACAATCATTTGTATACGATAGTTCCTTTCAATATACATCTTTCAATGGCACGGATTTCCGCTTGAAAAATGCTTAGGTATGCATTCCGGCTTTCTGAGTATTTGGCTCTAGCTCCAAAAAAACATAGGTTCCATCCATTCCTAAATTTGTCAAAAACAGGTTTTTTGTTTCTCTATTGATTGGACTGATCACGGCGTTCAGATAGCTATACTACCCCTATTCGATCATTCTCTGATATCTTTATTGGGCAGTACAAAATTTATACAAAAAAATATTTCGAATAATTTTTTCTAATTAAAAAAAAAATAGTTGTACATCAATTTCTGCACTTTTATATTCCTACAATACCTTTTTTATCATACTTTCTCTTTTATAAAGTAGAGAAAGTAAATTTCTGCACAATCGTGATCCTGCCATAAGGTTAGTGAATAATGCATCCTCAATCAGAAGATTTAATGAATAAAATCCTCGGCAAGCAAACTCGCGAAATCTCCCAAGAATAAATTACAGAATAATGAGGTTTGAATAATTAAAAAACATTTTCTGTTGGGATGCTGAAAAGCCAAAGTGCAAACATTCTTTCGTAAATGTTCCAAGCTTTCTTCGAAGCTGAACTTGACTGGTGCGTGACTCGGCTCCCGATAGGGCACACTTTAGTCAGGAAAATTAAAATATTCTAAACTCGGTTAAAATTTCCTGAGCTTAATGGATAAAATGTATGGTTTTAGCCTAAATTAGATACTGAAACGTGTAGTCAACAAATTTCTCATCACTGTTGCATATACGAGGTCTGTCGCAAAGCAAACAGGACTATATAAATATCCGATACTTGTGTTCGATAGGTACATCTTTAATTGACAAAATGACAGTACCTTTTTAACATCGGTCAAAAAATGAGCATCGAACAAAGAGCCATTATTGAGTTCTGTTTTAAACTGGGTAAAACATTAACCAAAACGCATCGATTGTGGGAACAAGTTTATGGTGATGATTGTTTATCTCGTGAGTGCACGAGTGGTTTACACGGTTTAAAGAGGGTCGTGAGTCGCTGGAACACGACAAACATGTTGGCCAGGCGAAATTTTTGATTAAGCCAGAAACTATCTATTTATTAAAAATAAGCCAAAATCTTCATTGAGATATGGAATGGAAATAAAGATCTCTAAAGATTTGACCTATCGCATTTTGACTGCGAATTTGGGCATGAGAAAGGTGTGTTTACGGTTTGTTTTGCACAAGCTCACGGATGACCAAAAAATCCTTCGAATTCAACATTTGAGAGACATCATTAAAGGGGTCAAGAAAGATAAAACTTTTTGTACAACATTGTAACTGGGAATAAAACGTGATGATTTCAATATGATCCCGAAACCAAGCATCAAAGCTCCATATGAAAACACTCAGCAAACCAAATCTGAAACAAGCTGTTTGAAAAAGTCATAAGTGAAGACAATGTTGATTTACTTTACTATTCGAACGAAATTATTCACATTTTCGGCCAGAATATTGCGAAGAAGAAAGCTAGCGCTTGTGTTCGATTGTTTGACAGAAAATGGCATTTTAACCATCAACCACTTCCCATATTCTCCGGATATGGCAACATGCGACCCTTTTCTGTTTGATAGACTACATTTGCCCATGCAGGGACAGCTTTATACCGAAGAAAAGACCATCCAGAAGGTACCGACAACCATTTTAAAGATCATCCCTCTGAGTGAGCTGAAATCTTCATTTGAAAAACTTGTGGCCCGTACAAATCGCTGTATTAACTCTGAAGGGGACTATTTTCTTTGTCCTGTTTACTTTGCTAAGGGCCTCGTAACATTTTTTTTTTCATAAATTCGTATTACCAATCGTCTTCTAAAGTGGAAGAATCAATGTTAAACCATAATTATATCAATGTTAAACTTTTTTTATACAGCTATTATTTTTTTAATCACTCTCGTTAACTTTCTCGATTAAATTTGTGGATTACCGTAAATTGATCAACCATAATCACTTAGATGAGCAATGGGAAATTATTCCAGAGAGTATTCATTGATTCGACTAAAACAATTACCTCGGTATATTTTAATTAAGATCGCTTTGACGCTTTTGATCATGTAAATATTTACCTTGTTTAATGAAACTTCCTCCCACATAATTATAATTGTAGTTTCCGTGGAAATGGTCAAACCAAACTGTATTTATGACGAAACAGTGGCTGATCATCGCCTAGGAAAATTTAACTGATAACAAACCTGATACGGTTTAATAAATTGGTTAAAAATGAATAATTCTTTGATTTAAAGCTTTAAGAAGAGAATTTCAAGAAAAGTTCTAACTTAAACACGGGATTTTCCTAACCGAAAATTCAATACCAAGATATGTTATAGCTGTTTTTTCCAAGTTTTCCAGCAATCTTTCTGTTTTTTTAACATTTTCTTACGATTTTTGTCCATTTATCACGATTTTTAACACTAAGACTGATCATATTTGAATACTCATTATTTACCTGGACTAAGATAAATCCAAATAATCTTTCTGTATTATTTAGAAATCGTAATATAATGCCATCTACTGAGGTATTTCGCAACCTAGATGTTAAGCGATGGTATAGATTTTTTTCATATAATATTTTACACCGCCATCTTTTAGGGATTCATAGAACTAAATAAAAGATGCACACAACCATAGCTGCAAAAGAATTAATCAATAGGAACATCACAGGCAGGAATATAAATATATATACAGACTGCCGACAAGCACTACTGACCTTGAATAGACCACGTTTCACTTCAAGTTTAGTACTAGAATGTCACCAATCTCTAACTGAGGCCAGCCAGAATAACGTGGTCACTCTCAGCTGGATCAAAGGACATGGGAACTCTAAAGGCAACCGCATTGCGAACAATTTAGCAAGGAGCGCTGCGGGCTACAAATATGTCAGCCCTCGCCTATCAACCAAGCTAACACTGTCCGCAGTCGTGGATCTGGATCAAACAGTACTCTTACCAAAAATTTATACAGTGCTGGGATGAAACTACGAACTGTAGACTGGCCAGAGAGTTATTACCTCATCCTGGCGAGGAAACAGTAAAAAATTTAAGGCATTGACCAGACAAAATCTCCGAACAGCTGTGGGAATCTTGACAGGTCACTGCCAATTGCGACAACATCTCTTTAGGATGAAATTAACAGAATCGCCGCTATGCCGAGGCTGCGAACAAGAAAAGGAAACAGTAGAACACATAATGTATGACTGCTCTGCTTTTTCTGAAATCACAAGATCCGTGTTGGGCGAGTACTGGCTTACACCAGCCGATGTCAGGGAGATCCCCCTCGGGAGCCTCATCACCTATTTTAAATCACACGGGAGGATGCACAATGGGTCATATGTGGCCTCAGTGCTGGCTGAGCACTAGCTCGCCCCTCCCTAATTTTCCAGATCCAGGATCCAGAAGATGCACACTAAACTAAATTTTTGTTTGGATTTTTTATCCTTATTAAATATTTTGAACCTCCACCTATGCTGGACATATCGCATGCATCAAGAGACGCTGCTTGGGACGCCATTTAGAATTTCAATCACTTAAACTAATTGCTTGTGGTAGTTTATCAATAAAATCACACGGAAAATTGATTTTCCATGAAACGATACCATTTAGAAAACATAACTTGTTTAGATTTTCTTTTAAATTTATATCGCTCCCAATTCAATCCGTTAATTTTTGCTCTAATTGATTTCTCGCCATTAGATATTCATCCATACTTTGAAATACAAATATGGAGGCGCAAGAAATGATAAAGAATTATAATTTTGTATGAGAAAAAATTTAAAATATAATTTATAAATGCAAGAATAAGAATTTGAAATATTGATTAGAAAACGTAGGTACGTCCATAGTACGTCCTAAGATTTTTTTTAAACACTATAACAAGAACGTATTTCGTTCTTGTACTATAACTAGGTATAAATATAAATGATCACTGACCTGTTAACTTTGACAAGTATAATTCATTCACTTCTTATTTCAATCTCATTTTATTTCTTGGATTGGCACTTCAATTTGTTGGGTTGGTACCTACTGTCGAAATATTGACAGCACATTGTCAAAGGTAAAATTGTTGAAGATTCAATAACGAAATATTTGATGCTTTCTTAGATTCAATATACAATGCCAAAAAAAATAAGTACAGAAATTCACAACAGCATCGTTAGATGTTATGGTATGTTTAGGAAACAAGCTAACAGCTGTGAGAGTGTTTATTTAAATCAATTGGCCGAGGTTTTTCAAGTAAGTACGATTTTATGTGTATTTCTTTTAAATCAATGCTAGTCGCTAACATAAACTTATATATTTTGCATTAGATTAATTGAGAGAGGTTTTTGTAATGAATTTATAAATATGTATCACTTTTTTAAATAAAATTTATATTATTAAAAGAACACATAACCTTTTTTGACAGATATCATAATAAATTATATACAATGTTGTCAGATTTCAAATTTCGAAATTATACATTTTTGTAACTATAATTTAATTCAAAATTTTGTTAAATATTTTTAAATCTCTTAACTACCGTTGTGTAACTGAGGTATATTTTTTGAATCTAATTAATATGACAAACATTCTAAATGCTTAATTTTTTTAGATCAGTGTATCGAAAATACGGAAGATTATTAAAGAAGGATTGAAAAATAATGAGAAAGTCGCAGATAAAGGATGTAAAACTGATACATTTGAGAAGTTTATTTTAAAAAAAGACTTACAGCGACAGATTTGGATGTACCATGCTAAAACTGAACATTTTACTTTAGACAAACTTTTGACTGATGCTAAACAAAATTTTGATTTTAAAGGGGGACGTACGACACTATACAAACTTATAAAATTAATGGGATACAAATTTAAAAAAGTAAATGGACGACATATTTTATGTGAACAACGACACGTTAAAATTAGAAAGATCGCTTTCATTCGGAAATATAAACAACTAAAAAGTCTTGCTGAGAGAGTTAGATTCGTGTACCTAGATGAAACATGGATCTATCAAAATGTTAGTTCAGTGCGTCAGTGGGTGCACGATTCTGACCTAAAAAGTAATCCAGCTCGTGTAAAATCCGAAGGAAAGCGATTTACTATTTTACACGCAGGGACTGATACTGGATTTTTGGAAGGATGTGACTTGTTACTAGACTCTTCGAATACAGACCTTGACTATCACAAAAGTATGAATGGTGACCTTTTTAAAAACTGGGTTGTTAATCAACTCATTCCTGCTCTATCTGTATTTCAAGAAAAATGTGTGGTGGTCATGGACAACGCGCCATACCATTCAGTTCAAATTAACAAACCACCCTCTTTTTCAGCGAAAAAAGCAATGATGCAGGAATGGTTGATTAACAATAACATTAGGTTTGACACAAAAATGACAAAGAAACAACTGTACTCTATAATCTTACCTTATCAAACTGACGAAAAGACATATGTAGTGGATGAAATTTTAAAACAACGAGGACATGAAGTACTTCGACTACCACCATACCATTGTCACTACAATCCAATAGAACTAGCATAGGGGTTTAATAAGACATATTATAACAAACATATTACATCTACTTATCTTGACCAGGAAAGAGTTAAAAAAACTTGGACAGAAGCATTGACTAAATGTACACCAGACATGTGGCAAAATTTTTGTAGACATACAGACGAACTTATTTTGGCAGATTGGACTACTTACATGGGAAACTGCTCACATGACAATATTCCTCCTTTAATTATTTCATTGGAGGAATCAGATTCTGACGATTCCGATTTTGGATTTGATAGTGACTCTGATTCTTCCAGTGAAATAATGGAAGAGGATTGATCATACAAATACACCGACAACAGTTACATGTTACATCTAAATCTGCATCTGTATTTGTTTTTATTTGCTTTTATGTAATTTATTAAAATATTTTTTTCATTGTATCGGTTTGAAATGTCTAACAAATCTTAATTTTTCTGAAAAATTTCTGTTATAAAGAACATTATTAAAACATCAGCATATTTAAGTCAAATGCGACACCACCTGGGGCGGACCAGGAAAATCAAACTTTACTGGAGTATAGTTTCCTCAATTAAGCCATTGGATGTGAAATTTTATTATCCTACAGCCACTAATACAATAATGTTACACTACGATGCCATTTGGATGTAAAATAGAAGACTTTAAAAAAGATGGATACCTATAGACTTTGAGTACTGTGTTTTTATGTTAAACTCAAAACTGATGAAATAATTTTTTTTACCACTGCTTGAATAATTTAAAAGTTTTATTATACATTTGTAAAAAGGATCTTTTACTATTGCTTGAGTAATTTAAAAGTTGTATTAAACGTTTTTATTAATATATGTATATGTGCTACATTTTGAATTTTACTTATATTATTTATTTGTAATAAAATGTAAATATAAAAGTATATTTTTCTACAAGCATGCGTAAAACAACACTTTTCCGCACGCATTTTAATTCAGAAAATATCTCTTTCTCTTTTTTTATTAAATGAATATGTCCTTCAATAACCTTTTGGAAAATTATTGTATTATTACTTTTATGTTGTTGTACCTACTACATACAAATAGTAAAAAAAAGATTATTTTGCATAAAAATAGAGATTTTTAAAATGTTTGTTCTTAAAAAAAATCATAATTTATTAAAACACCTCTGTAAACGTTACTCAAAGCAACAACAAACTTTAATTGTCACAAATTAAAATTTTGTTACATTGTTAGGAGTTGAAAATAAAATTTAAAAAAATGAATAAAGTATCTTTTTTATGCTTGTAGAAAAAATATTGATCCTAACTCTTGCGGGAAAGTATAACTTTCCGCACTTGATAGGATAATAACTATTTTCGTTCTAGATCAATAATATAATATGATAATTGACTATAAACAGAGATCTGTTCTGTGCAAAGGAATGTGTTATTTTGAATATCAGTCAAAATTCATGTGAATTTAAATAGACCATTCTTGGATATTAATAGTACCTACTTGCAGCGAAAACTGACGTATCTACTTTAGTACCTATTCAATTTAATATTAAATACATTGACTTATTTTCGGCAAGTTTTAAATTTGGTTTGCAGATTTAATTACTTAAGATATTTGTAATGAATACACATATTTTTATTGAAGACGTGACAACATCGTATTTACAATTAATAAGACCACAGAACAATATGAACAGACGTGTATTATACTGGGCGAATTTCATGTAACTAACAGAGCCTACTGAGATGGAAATAAAAAGTGAATGGCTTATAAATTATTGTCTATGTCAAATGGAAAATCTAAAACCAGCCTCATTTTATCTGTCAAGTACGCTTATTTGAATAATTGTAATTTCAATAATTGTCCTAATAATAAAAAAATCCTATGTCGTTAAAGTCGTTGACTGATCGGTTGACAGATCAAACATGAAGAATCAGGTGTCAAAGGGTATAAAAATAGATTTTTGAAGTTATACTTCTATTCGGACACTCTGTGGAATGAATTAGTGTGTAGCTAAATGGGAAAAATCATTACATATGTAATGGTGTGAGTAAGAGAGAGACAGAAACACATATAAGGTATCAGTAGGTACATTGAAACGAGATAGATATACAAAAAAACAATCTGAGCTAATGTTTTGGAATAGGTATCATATTACATTGTGTTTGACAGATTACTTTATAATTTTGTCACGTAAGTAAACATAATATAAAGTTTAGTATTTTATATTTTATATTAATCATAATTATGTATTCAGTAATTTGCATTATACTTATTTTGCACTATGGGGTTTTGTAAACACTTTTTTTGTACATTGATCATTTTACTGTTTAGTTTTCGTGTTTGAAGTAAGGACACACATCAACTGGTCTTATTTTTCTAAGTATTTATTTAATTGAATACAGTTAATTTAAAAAAAATATATTATTTCTACTTGCCTGTGTTTGTAGTTATTAAGTTTTATTAGTTAACAGTGCATATAGAAGTATAACTTCTGCCGGCAGTCCTACTGACTGCCACACCCTTTTTTTTTAAATGAGAGACTTATGATACCTCATATAGGTACTAGTTATCAAGATATTGAGTGTCTATAAAAAAGGATTAGCATTAAATGCAGCCTTATATAAGCTAATCAACCAAATATGGAAGGAAGAACAACTAGGTATCAAAAAGCTGTTAAGAAACCATTATTATACCAATACATAAAAAAAAATTGCTGCTCCAACTATCTCCATGATAAATCTCTGATTAATAGCACATATAAGGTTAAGGTCCAATCATTTATCCCCTTAGAAAGATTGACCACTTTTGTAGACTTTCAAGTAGGGGCTACCAGTGTGGTTTTGGAGAAAATCGCTCAACTGTTGACCAAATCTTTACAATAGGACAATTAATGGAAAAATGCTGGAAGAAATTACAGCAGTTATTCATTGGCTTTAAACAGTGTATCATACGAGTAGAACTAAGGAACGCAATGGTGGAACTGAGTATCCTGATAAAGTCTATAAAACTCACTAAACTTGCGTAGAAGAAACAAGCGCTATAAGGATTAAGGGCAAAATATTTTATGTCTTGATCAATAATATTGGCCTGATTTTCTTAAATATGTAGATAGATATTCATTGGATTGGCTGTTAGCCTGCGACCTTTACAGATCTAATGTGATCACCCATCATCTCTAAAATGGGATTAGAGCACCTTGTCTAGCCCTACCCTATTAATGAGACTTAATCACCTTGACAGTGGCCTCTCCACATAACTTCACATTGGCATAGGACATAAAATGCGGTTTCCTCCACCTCTTGGCAGTATCGACAGATGTATTTATCTACTAAGTTCACCTGACTCATGTGTTTTTATTTATTTTTTAAACGTCATTTCAATTTATCTCAGGTTTACTGGTGCCTCTTCAAGTTGTTCTGGAGCTCCTCTAGAAGTTGCTGCATGTCCTGTTGCTTTAAGTAGCCGCAGCTAAGGAAGCCGAAGCTTCCAACGAGGTTTCATCTGGATTACTCTGCGACCTATGTTCCAAGAGGTTGTTGGGGCTATGCAGGGTCCTGGTGGCATACCTCCGTTAGAATTCGTGTAACCGAAGAGGTATATTTGTACATTTGTAGTGTGTTTGTTGGTTTCATCTGGATTACTCTGCGACCTATGTTCCAAGAGGTTGTTGGGGCTATGCAGGGTCCTGGTGGCATACCTCCGTTAGAATTCGTGTAACCGAAGAGGTATATTTGTACATTTGTAGTGTGTTTGTTGTTTTTTTGGGTGTATGTAAGGTTAGATCGGTGCCAAGGAGCGAGTTATTTTGTCATACAATACGAGGATTCTCTTTTTAAATTTGCCATACAGACAAATAAAGAATATGTTCAAACCAATTGGTAAAACAGTTATCCCAGTCTTCAGTTGACACCTGCAAAATCGCTGTTTTAAAGGCATTGATGACTTCTTCTGGCGATTGGAATTTCTGCCCACGCTTTGGATTTTTGATCTTTGGGAACGTAATACGGAGGTTCTTCTTACTAAGGTTAAGACAGCTGAGAGATCTCTTGTGGTTGTAGTTTCCCAGGAGCGTCTTCGATTGTCTTCAGGGCCGGACCTACCAATTTTGCTGGGGGGGCAAGCCTTACATTTGGTGCCCCTCCCCCCGGCCTACTGTCCCGACGGATTTACGAAAAAGCGAAGGCTTATTACTACACGAGTCGTATACGAGGTTGAAATAAAACTTAGATTGAATTATAAGCCATATTTAATGATACTGTACTTTACATACATAATTGAAAATAATGCGAACAATTTAAATCCTCAACTCAAAGATTAGATCCACAAGAGCCTGGATTACATAATTCTTATTTTTCGGGCTTTCTTTGCTGAAAAAATGTTGATTATTTTATCAAAAGAAAGCAAAAAAGCCCTTTCATGTTCAATATTTATAATGCTTAAATTTATTATTCTTTGCTGTGTCATAGCATTCCTTAAGTAGGTTTTTATAAGTTGTAATTTACTGAAACTTCTCTCTCCAGATGCAACAGAAACTGGAAGCCTTACGAATGTTTTTAGAGCAATACATAAGTTAGAATAACCCCCTTCCAACTTGCTCTTATGCAATATTCTGAGCATAGATGCTGCTGTTGTGTCTTCCAGTCCATCTTCCTTCTATTTCATTTACAAGTTCTTCTTCGTTCAAATCACTTGCATAGGTTTTAGCCTTACTTTTAAAAGTAACGTTCAGCGTTTTAATTTGAGCCCCACACAAAAAACTGAACTTATCGGCAACCTCAACGCTTAATTTGGCGTCCTCTCTAACCTGGCGCCCAGGGCACATACTCTCGCGGCCCCCCCTGGATCCGGCCCTGATTGTTTTAATCCTTCTATATCATTCCAGTACTTGGATTTTTCGCTATCCATTTTTTTTCTTAGTTTATCTAAGATTGTACTTGTGCTTGTTCCACAGGATTGTTTTGGTCCCAGGTATGGGGTTTCATGTTGCTGTTGGGATAAACCTCTCCAAAAATTGTAGAAAATTATTGCTCAAAAATGTTCTCAGCTAAGATCCATTTTTTGATCCACTTCCTAGTTTCAAAAATTCACTATACCTACACGACTTGTATCGTATTGAAACTCTGGATTTATGTCAACAAAAGATTAAGACTGGATTTGTGTCTAAAAGTACCATTGGTGGCGCCTTCTAAGCGGCTATACACAAAACTAAAAAGACAACCCTCGTATCTCTGTATCTCGTACCAGGTTCCTTGTAAAAATTTGCAGTTAATTGTAATCGAAATGAGATTATGGTTGATTAAGATTTTTTATCCATATAAGTATGCTTTTTTAAAATTATCAGTAATTTTGTTAATAATTACACTTTAATTTTATAATATAAATTAAAACTACTCAATTTCGGTTTTTTATGGTTAAAATATAAACTGGAAACCATAAAATGACCATAATATAAATTTTGTGAGTATAACTGTTTTAAATAAAAACCGGCATTTATTTTCATGGTAATTTACAATTCAAGTTTTATGTTAGTGGTATTCGATTTTGTTTCCGATTTTGTTGTATATTAATTAATCGATACTATGTACTATAAAAGAGGAATTATAAATGGCAATTTAAATTTCCTGTTTCAACAAAAATTACTAGAGGATTAAATATGTAATTTTCCTTTTTAGTTAATACTTTATGTGTGGTCATGCTGAAATTTACCATTGTTATTTTATAAATAATTGAATATAAAAATTATAATAAAAAGGGTTGATACAATAACTGATTTATTTTGAAATTAAAAGTTGAAATATACAAAATATCACAATCATAATCTAATCTAATCTAATCTAAGTAACCTGGCATGGTCTCACCTATGGAGCCCCATGTTTGAGCACTGCTTCCTGTGGGAATATTGTGACCAGGTTCGGCACCAAGAGTCCTTACATGCACCCGTGCTTGCAGGACTAGTTTGTTCAGCTGAAAATAATCAGCATCCCGCTAATCCTCAGGTAGGCTAGAATCCAGGTGTCCTAAATTCCTTGAGTTACTGTTGCCACAGGGCAGTTCCCTTTATAAGAGATTTGAGTCCCGTGACCAGCTCCTCAAGGTGGTGATAGGATCCAGGATTCGTGTCACCGAAGATCAGGAACCGTTTATAGTCCAAGGCCTCACACTCGAATAGAATGTGAGTTGCCGTCTCATCTTCCATGGCGCACAGTCGGCACGAGGTGGGTTCCTGTGTCACAATCCCCATCCTTCGAAGGTGTAGTCTGAATGGTCACAATCATAAAGTACAACAAAATTAAGATAGACAAAAAGCTTCATTTAATATAAAATTCTAAATAAATAAAAATTCGTTAGTCTCGCTAAAACTCGAGAACTGGTGGACCGATTTGACTAATTTTGGTTTTTAATAATTTTTGAAAGTTCAAGGAAGACTTAAAAGATAAGAAACAAAAACAGAAATTTACGGAAAATACTAAAAACGACCATTTAATTCCTCTTTGTACCAGCAATTTCCCTACTGTTTTTTCCAAGGTCTTTTTAGTTCTTCCTCTCTTTGCCTTCTTCCATGTTTTGGCTTCCCAAACCCTCTTGACCTGTCTTTGGTCTTCCATTCGTTGGAGGTGTCCCCACCAACTTAGCTATTTTTGTTTAATAAATGACATAAGGGTTTGATGACTAGCTCTTCCCATATTACCTCTTCCCATATTACCTTATTTCAGATCTTGTCTCTTACTATGATTCCTTTTACTTCACTCAAATATTTCATTTCAATGGCTTAAAGTTTACTTTTTTGCCTGTTTGTCATGATTCGCACCCGAAAGTGAGGATTGGTCTGAATATTGAGTTGTATTCATCTTGGTTTTTCATGAAATTTTTCTTTTTTCTGTTAAACCCTTGTTCATTAAATAATACGTCTTCTTGTATTAACTTCCATTTCCATTTCTTGGTCTCCCGAATCTTCTATCTTCGTTCCCAAGTACTCAAAGATGTCACGTTGTTCTAATTTTCTTCCCTCTATTTCAATATTCATTTTCTGATTGTATTCTACCTTCATTACTTTTGTTTTCTCTTTGTTCAGAATCACTTCATAGCTTTTTAGTTTTTCATTCCAGATTTCCATATTATTTTGTAGATCTTTTTCACTTTCTGCAACTACCATCACATCGTCCGCAAATGCTCCTTTCGAGATCCTTACCACTTTTAAATTTTTGTATCCTATGTTTAGTTTTATCGCTTTGTTTGAACAGGCTCTTATGATTTCATCCATAAATATATTGAATAGTAGCTCTCCTTCTCTGGTTACAAAGAGATCTGAGATGTTGTTTCTCCATATGACACTATTCTTATTTTTCTTATACAAGCGCTTTATCGCATTTCCTTTTTTTGTCATCTACACCTTTTTTTTCAGTATTTTCCATAATTTCTATCCCTTCACCTTATCGAAAGCCTTTTCCAAATCAATAAATGCCAATGACGCTGTCTGGTTTTGGCGATTAACTTTTTCTATTATTGCTTTAGTGTGAATATAATATGATCCTGAGTGCTTCTTCCTTTGCGAAATCCACTTTGCTTTTACTCATTCGTACAATTTTTTAACAGACTCAGAAACTTTTCTTATTTTTATTTTCTAGTATGTCTAAATTGTCGACTAATGTCAATTAACAACAATAAGAAACATTAATAATAAAAGATGTTAATTTCAACATACTTCTGAAATGATTAAATTCTTTCATGTACTTCTTTGTCGTGGTAATACCAGTGACCTCATAACATAATAACATCCCGGGACTAAAGTCATCGTATATTCGGATCAAAAGACAAAGAATAAAAATATAGAACAACTCGACGAGCTAATATGCGCTATTCTTTACGAGGTTGGAAAATAGTGTAGAACATCGAGACCGTGTTGCACGGTTTGCACCACGGTGATTCTTATGTAGGACAATTCATGTTCTTTACATGTTCCCACTGCTTCGTCGTTCTGTCTCTCTTTTCAAAATTATTGACTCGACTCGAAACAAAGATAATTAGGTATGCGGAATAAACGAATGGCCTTTGCCTCTACACACCGGAGTTTATGACTAGTATAAATTTTATATTCCACAATTGTATTTTCGAGAATGTTGACTGTAGGTATTGCCAAGTTAATTCCACTTCACATGAAAAAATTTTTATTTTGAAATGATTTTATTATATATTATGTCAGATAGTAAAGTTTTTTAATACTTGTAAAAAATATCATTATAGATACATTAAAGTAATTTAACTTGACGCAAATCAATCAATCATTGATTTCGATACAATAGAATATAATAATAGTGATGGAAGGCGCAAATCATCTAATAGATCGCATCAGGGACCTCATTTGAAACAATTAGAGTTCCTTGTCAAAGTAATCATCACCTCCTCCTCTGTCTTGCATTTAACAAACGAACTGAAGTGTTCGTTCAAATGGAAAGATATAAATTGCAATCAAGCGTTTAACCAAAGACGCACCACCAACGTTGCCAAAGATTTATATTGTTTTTATGTCAATTTTCTATAAATATTTTAATTCTCTTAAAAATATTTCATGTTTGCTACTAATTATATAGGGTGGTTAAAAAGTTTTGAAAGCATGTAAAGTTTTTTAATGAAATTTCTATTTTTATCCAATATAAGATCCCTTAGCTTGAACCCACTTATTTCAATGATCCCCCAGTAATTTAATAATATCTCTGTAATGATTTTCTGGAAGCTCTTCAGAATATTGTTCTTCATGCGACGAAAAACGCTTTCCACGAAGGAATTGTTTCAAGTTTCTAAAGATGTAATAGTAGAAAGTAGCCAAATCTGGTAAATACAGTAGGTGTTCAAGCAATTCGTACTTTAATTAGTTTAACTTAGCCATCGTCAACAAACTTGTGTGAACACGAGCATTGTCTTGATGAAAACTGATAGTTTGGGCCAAAAGGCTGCAATAGATTAGGTGTTTATTGGGTTGGCTGTTCGCCTGTATCACTGCGACCTTTGCAGATCTATTGTGACCACCCATTATCTCAAGAATAGGATTAGAGAACCTTGTCCAGCCCTGTCCTCTTAATGAGACTTAATAGCCTTGACAGTGGCCACTCCTCTCCCAGTACTCGATACCAAGTCCTTTCAAGGCCTTCGCATTGGCATAGGACATGAAATGCGGTTTCCTCCTCCTCTTCGCAGTATCGACAGATGTCTTCATCTGCTAAGTTCAACTGACTCATGTGTTTCTTGAGCCTACAATGTCCTGTCAAGAGACTGACAATCATTCTGACATCGTTTCGCCTTAGTGATAGCAGCTCTGCAGTAAACTTCACCGAGTGTCCCTTTATGAAGACTTTGGCTTGTCGCTTGCCCGGTGATTTTTCCCACCACTCCTGGGCCTTCTCTAGCCTCCATTTCTCAATGGCTGCCTTTCTGAATGTGTCAGCAACTCCGCCGAATGGTTCCGGGGCAATCATTGGGGTACTAGCTCCCGCACGGGCCAATTCATCAGCCTTCTCATTGCCTCGAAACCCTGAGTGTCCTGGTATCCATGCCAGTGTCAGAGAATTTTGACTTGCGGCATGTGTCAGGGCCCCAACGCAGTCCCACACCAGCTGTGAGCTTATTTGTGCCGAGACTATCGCCTTTAGAGCTGCTTGGCTGTCCGAGTATATGACTACGGTTTTACCCGTTATACCCTGACTTACGATCTCCGTTGCAAAGTGTTGTATGGCCATTACTTTAGCCTGAAACACTGTGGCATACGCACCTAGACTTAGTTGGACTTTTATCCTGTGTCCTTTACTGTATATACCTGAGCCTGTGCCTTTCTCAGTCTTTGAGCACTCGGTATACCAAATTAACTCCCCTTGGATTGGGGGACCATTGTTCCATGAGTCCCTTTCCAGTATTTCTACTCGAAAGTTTCTCACAAAGTTATGGGACTATCCTGTCCTGAGGCATGCTCATTATTTGATCTGCCTTAACCCTATTGTATAACTCTGCTTGATTTTTGCCTTTTAATAAGGTAATGGGGGCCTGGCCTTGTAGCAGCCTATGAGCAGTTGCCATAGCCTCGCCCTGAATGTAAATGTGCAATGGTGGTAGGTTGAGTAGAACCTGTAGTGCGTCCGTTGGGGCGGTCCCCATAAGGCTGCAATAATATTCAGAGTTAATTGTTTTACCTTTTTTAAGATACATTATTAACAAAATCCTTATTGTATCCCAAAAAGACTGATCCCATTACCTTTTTTTGCCCATCGTTCTGAGTTGACCTCATTTGGAGCTGAAGAACCAGCTTCAGTCTGTTGGTCTCTAAAATTGTCTTGAGTGTTCTCATTGGGTATGAGGATACCGATTGATTTTTTTATAGCATATTTTCAATAAAAAAACAGATCTGGAGTACAGGTAATCTAAAATAGGAAAAGATATAGACCAAAGTATCAAGAAAATCAATACAAGATAAAATTAACAATAACAAAAAATATTCTAACTGAAATCTGACCCAGTAAATTTTGGTGTCTGAAACCCGTGTATTGTGATTATGATTCGTATTTGATTACCTATTGGCGAATATCAATCAATTCGTTTAGAGAATTCTCTTTTTTTTACCATTTAAAATTTGTTGAATTTCAGATGACATGTTTTGCAGCTACGAAACAAAAAGTGTTGGGCGAATTTATAGCAGTATCTGGTGATATGTTAAAAAAGTCACTCGATACGAAGCTTTGTTTAATTACACGCTAATTATATTCATAAATTGAATGAACTTATTTGTTCGAAAGTCATAGGCGTGCTTCGGTAAATTTCAGTTACTACACAACTAACAATTTTTTGCTTTAATACAAATTAATAAATGTGCCAAAAAACATGTTCAATAGAGCAATGATTTTTTAGTGTTTGGACCATATTTGTAAAATTATTTTAATATATTTTATAGACCAATACAAAAACGAGATGTGACACTTCTAGAGGAAAAAAAGTATAACTTTCGTGAAAGCTAAACAATAAAATTTCGGGGTTTCATATGAAGAAAAATGGTTTTTAATAGTTTTTAAACAACAATACGTCGCGCGGACTATACAGGGTACCAACATCACCGCCCAGAGCACCCTCCATACCCACTGAATTGGAGGACTCCAAAGAACCTCAAGAATTCCGAAGATCAAGATCTCCTTCCCTCCTTAAGACTTCTCCGAACCGTAGACAGGGAGTTTCCTGCAGAACTTGACAAACTCCTTGACGGAACCCATCACTCCTACAGGTAAACACAGGACAACAACTGAACAAAAAAAAAGTTTCTGTGGTTACCTTCGTCCTTGCCAAAAGAATAGCTTTCGTTAAAGCTAAACAATAAAATTTCGGGGTTTCATATGAAGAAAAATGGTTATTAATAGTGTTTAAAAACATTTTACTCAATGAAATTAGATTCTTACTTAAGAGTTTAATTTGTGTATCGCCTATACATTAATACCAACCTTCTGTGGAATCTGGCCATGAACCAGCTAATAGTGAGAGTTATCAATGAAAGACACCATGTGGTGGGTTATGCGGCTGGCTTGGTCATTCTAGCTCAAGCAAATTTAATACTATATACCACAATAGATAGAATAGAACAATTTTTTGAATGTAGTCACAGAATGTACCTTGACTGCTGAGCTTAACGTAAAGCTTCTTAAGTCAAAGGTTGTAACATTTACCTAAAGAAATCTATAAGCCTTATTGGTACAAATATGTAAGTGGTGAGAGATGTTAAGTATCTTGGGTTAATATTAGAGTCAAAATTTACCTGGAACCACCCTCTTGAATACGTAACCAAGAGGCAGTAACCATTTTAATGGTAGTCAATCTATAACCTAATAATTGTTAAACCATTAACATTCACATATGCGTCTTTGGCCAAAGATACAAAAAAGTGCATGATTAAGCTAAGCAATGTTCAAAAAATTGCTTGCCTTGCATAACTCAAGCTCTAAGATGCAGTTCAACAGCATATTGCTAGACTTTCCTCCTCTTTAGCCTGGATCCGTAAACAAGACATCCAACACTAAAGCGTCCAAAACTCTACTTCATACCCATAAAACTTTTATTCAACCTCTTGTCGACCAAAACATACCCTGCTCTTTCTCAGACAGTTCTCCATTCTCTTCTTGGCACAGAGAGATCCATTATCCGCAAAGCTAAAAACCTACACCACTTTTACCCAAGCCGCCTTGTCTACCAAAATACAAAAATATTTCCTCTTCCATCTCGATTTCAGACGCTACAACAACGATACGTCGCTCGGACTCTACAGGGTACTAACATCACCGCCCAGAGCTACCTCCATACCCACTGAAATAAAGGACTCCAAAGAACCTTAAAAATTCCGAAAATCAATATCTTTTTTCCTCCCCAAGACTCCCAAGCGTAGACTGCGTAACTTGACGACCTCCTTGACGAAATTCTCTTCTCCTACAGGTGGACACTGGATGACAACAACATAGACAAAAAAACTCTACAGGGTACCAACATCACCGCCCAGAGCACCCTCCATACCCGCTGAAATGGAGGACTCCAAAGAACCTCAAGAATTCCGAAGATCAAGATCTCCCTTCCCTCCTTAAGACTTCTCCAAACCGTAATCAGGGAGTTTCCTGCTGAACTTGACGACCTCCTTGACGAAACCCATCTCTCCTACAGGAATACACAGGACGACAACTTGACAAAAAAAAATGTTTCTGTGGTTACCTTCGTCCTTGCCAAATTGGAGGCCACACGCCGGAGAAGACACGCGACACGCCACACCGTCAATCTTCAAAGTCACATTGCATCAAACCAAAAAAAAAATTTTTCGACGGTTTAGGCACGTTCAAGGAACCAGGAAACACCGAAATAGCAGAATCGCCAGGAAGTGAACACCGAATTACCCCGAAGACTGACTAACTCCATCCCAAACTTTTCCTACCAACTTGTACAACAAGGTTCTTAAACCAAACACTCTAAACCCATCAACGTCACACTTCTTTTCTTCCTCTTCTTTTTTAGCATTGCATAGTTTTTTTTCCATCCATTTGAAACATTTCTCTCTACAATTGATTTAAATTTTCTTCTTAATATTCTACCTTTTGATCCAATAGTTTAAATTTTTAAAATAGAAGCAGTTACTGCTCTGGTTCATTGGTAAAACTTAGAAGAAGTAAATATCTTTAGTACAAAATTTTATAAACGAATAATTACAGAAAACTGTATCATTGTCATATTTAATAAAGCGTGTTTGTCAATAGATGGCTAAGAATAATATAATTTCATTCTCAAACGCTTTACAAGTTTTTGAAAATTTCAAAGGCAATGACCGTTCAACTAAGAAGAAACAACTACTTCCTGGGCTATATGCCCCAACGGATATTGGATTATACTTCAAAGTCAAACGGGGTTGGAATATCTACAAGATAACTTAACCCAACCATTCTAGTTTGCAGTTAGAAGGGACAACATAACTTATAGACCGGTTTCGGTGTTTTTGCACTTCGTCAGTATAAGGTATATGTTATCCGTCAGCGAGCTGTAAAGCATAATCACTGACTAAAGACTGAACTAAAATCGTAATCCTTATATATCTTTCCTTATATATCTTTCAATCTTTATTGAAAGATATATAAGGATTACGATTTTAGTTCAGCCTTTAGTCAGTGATTATGCTTTACAGCTCGCTGACGGATAACATATACCTTATACTGACGAGGTGCAAAAACACCGAAACCGGTCTATAAGTTATGTTGTCCCTTCTAACTGCAAACTAGAATGGTTGGGTTAAGTTATCTTGTAGATATTCCAACCCCGTTTGACTTTGAAGTATAATCCAATATCCGTTGGGGCATATAGCCCAGGAAGTAGTTGTTTCTTCTTAGTTGAACGGTCATTGCCTTTGAAATTTTCAAAAACTTGTAAAGCGTTTGAGAATGAAATTATATTATTCTTAGCCATCTATAAAATTTTATCTTCTTTGACTCCTTATTTTAGCTTATTGCTACTAAAATCTTTCATTTTTATTCAATATTCTATAACGTTTTATATTTGTTACTATTTCTAGTATAAAAAAAATATTAGATACTTAATAATATTATTATAGTGACGCCTCTGATGAGTTGATACGTTTTGAATGCGCCTACGAAATTTATAGCGTCCAATTAAAGATCCCCGAAAGAGTTTTGCTCTTCGAGTCAATAAATTATTTTGGAGGGGTAGAAGGGGCAAGAAACTAAGAAAATTACTAGAGGGAAAGAGACGTGTATTATAACCTTCTGTAGGTTGATGTTGATTGGAAATAATTGAAATATTTTGAGTTTTAATTAAAGAAACGTGAAGTGGTTTTGAGATTAATTACACTTTTATGATGTATGAGAACTATTTTTATTTTTATATTTTAGTACTTTAAGATTGTTAAAAATTTAAATTAAATTCCTCTTGAGGACTTAAAATATCGTATTTCTAGTAAAAGGTTAGTAATAATTTAGATTTTCTGTATTAAGGAAATAGGGTGTCAAGTACAAACTTCATAAATCAAAAATAAGACGAGTATAAATAAACATTCAAAGACCTCGATACAAAAGATGCTACATGAAGAATTGGGTTTTACCGTTGGATCCTTTATTTGCTCACAGAAGAGGAAATGCCTAGGCAAAGTAAACGAACTAGGACAGAACAACACTGTTACCCTCCTATGTGTTTCAGGACACATAGGAATAGATGGAAACGAAACAGCAGACAAGTTGGCAAAAGAAACAGCAGACAAGCTGGCAAAGAAGAAGCTAAAACTCCATACCTGGAACCAGAACCATCCTGTGGAATCAGCAGTAGTATAATCTTAAAAAAACTAAGGAAAAAAATGGATAGCGAAAAATCCAAGCACTAGAATGATCTAGAAGGACTAAGACCATCGAAAACGCTCTTGGGAAACTATAACCGGAGAAGATCTCACAGCTGTCTTAACCTTAGTGAGAGGAACCTCCGAATTATAACAGGAATACTAAACGGGCACTGCCGATTAAGAGGACACATGAAGAAACTAGGATTGGTAGATGAAGCAAACTGATTCTGTGAGGTAGAGGATAAAACCTCAAAACACATACTCTCAGAATGCATCGCATTAAATAATTCTAGGGTCAAATACCTATATAGGGTCATACGAAATAGAAAAGGAAGATTTACGTAACTTAAAATTCTAAACTTCCTAAGGAAGATAGGACTAGAAGACCTGCTGTAAGTCTGAGAAAATCAACAGAAATATAGCAAGAAAAGGGGGACACTATAGACCTTATAGGTCGCAGGTGTATCTGTTACCCCTAACTTGCACATACATACATACATACAAGGTGGTGCAGTTAATACCTTATATATTTAAACGAGCAATTATTACTTAACTAAGTACTATGACGCCACCGTAAGGTGGCGTAATTGATTTCTAATATATTTTAGATTAAAAAATACAACGAAAAAACAGTAAAAACCTGGATTCTAACGAGAAAATATGATAAAAAAGACAAAACAACAAAAAAGCAATAAACACAACAAAAAACAAGACAATATCGTAAAAATTTGAAAAAACAAAAAATGAGAAAATACATCAGTGTGATGCAGTAGGTACGAAATCCGCTGAGTCAGCTAGTAATAAATAAAAAAAATTATTGACACATAGATGGCTTTAGTGGTTATAGTTACTAAATTTTAAAATTGATAATGAATTTTAAATTTATAGACAATTTTAAGAGAAACAAAATAGATTTTAATGTACCTACAGTTAGGTAAGAAACTTGAATACTAAGTAAATCCATTCATCGATCTTCCTTTCTAAACTACGAATTAGTAATTAGTGTATGTTTGTGTTTTATTGTAAACACATGTGATAGATACTGTTGTAACGTGATACTATGCCTACATAATACATGAATGTATTTTCTGCATATGTCAACCTGGCTTCGTCTTAGATTTAATGCTTGGTAATAACCGTATGTGTTGAGCTATCATTCTAGGCGCAATATGAACACGACCTTTGAATTATTGCAGCAGTGTTTATTACGTTTACTGCTATATAGATTCCGGATATATTACTCTGTTATTTGATACTCTTAATATTATTGTAACATCAATTTTCTGTTTGATTATAATCTTATTTATTATGTTTTGATGATCGAAATTTATTGATTAATTTCAAAGTCGTTCTACGAGGGTTGCTACTTATATTTTGAGCCTTGGCAACACTAACGTTGCCATTCGAAAGTTGTAACCATCTATATTGGACCTTTTTAGTACTAGAATCCACCAGACTATATTTAGTGATTTATTTTAACGTTATCACCCAAATTAAAATTGCTACCGTTAGTGGTGGGATTGTTAAATTCCTTCCTAGCGCGGCGATAAGAATTTTTAGTTCTTTAATTTACTGACAGTCAAGCAATACATTTCTCCTCTACAACACAAGATGTTTTTTTTGTTTCATTTAGTTATTTTATTTGTAGAAGTTTCTCAAATTGAGGTGATTTTTTATTATTACTAACATCTAATTTCAAGTAGTTTCACTTTCGCCAAACATCAGTTTTTGTGATCTTGAATGAATTTTAGTCCTGTTTTTACACGTGTATTTATGATTTGGTCCATAACGACGTTGAACTAAGACTGTCTTCTAGTCGTTTACCCGTTTTGATTCGTACTTCCCCGGACAGTCCTTCGTTCGTTTTTATTCTGGTTCCACTTTTGCTATCCAGAACCTGATTTAGATGCATCCGTGAATATATGTTTGAAGTTTTTGTATTGTGAAATGATTTCTAAGTATTTGTTTTTTAATAGAATGTGATTTGTAGAAATTTTTGGCCATTTGGATAAAGATAAATTAATAATAGGGATTTTTATAACCCAAGGGTCAGAAACTCTAATGATTGGTAAGGTATTTTGGAAATCCAATATTTCATAGGTTGAATGTTTTAGTCTTTCATGGAAAGGAAGATTTTTCTTGCTATAAATTAATTCAGAGCGGATGGTATAAGTGGGAAAAGCTACAGGATACATTGGGTTATCTTTGTTTGCTGATACTCTAGCTGCATAGTTTAAGGAAAGTTGCATCCTTCTTAAGTCGAGTGGCATTTCGTTTAAAAGAAACTGGAGGCTTCGAACAGGACTGGTTCTAAACGATCCTAGAATAATTCTTAGACATATATATTGAATTGAGTCTAGTTTTGACAATAAAGTTTTATTTGTGGCTCCGTAGCAAATTGATCCGTAGTCCAACTTGCTCCTACTTAATGCTTGGTAGATGTGCAGTAGGTTTTGGGTATCCGCTCCCCACGAGTGATGGGCAAAAATCTTTAATAAATTTATCCGTTGTTGACAGGTATGTATTAAATTATCTATATGTAGGTTCCATTTAAGTTTGTAATCAAAAGTCATTCCTAGGAAAGTTACTGAATCCACTTGTTTAGATAAGTTCAGAATTGTTCATGTAAAGTTTTGTAGAAGCTTTTTTATTAGTGAATACCATGAACCTCGTTTTTTCATTTGAAAATACAAAACCAGAAGTGTTTGTCCAGCATTCTAATTTGTTGATTGCTTTTTGTATAAGTTTTGTCGCGGTAGAAAGGTTTGTGCTTTTAGTATAGATTACTAGATCATCTGCAAACAACATAGCTTTTACTGGAAGATTTATTTCTTTTATCACGTCATTTATACCTATGAGAAAAAGATTGGGACTTAGAACCGCTCCTTGAGGTGTACCATTGATCAGTAGTCTTGGTGAGGATAGGTATCCATTTGATTTCACTCGTATTATTCTATCGCTTAAAAAGTTTTTTGTAAAAGATAAGAGATTTCCTGAAATACCACAGTTTTTCATAGTTTTGAGAATAAGATAATGCCATGCAGTATCAAAAGCCTTATTTATATCGAAAAAAAATCGCCAGTAGTTTCTGTTTAGTTGAAAATGATTCTTTGATATCCGATTCTAGAGATATGATGTTGTCCAAAGTACTTCTATTTTTTCTGAAGCCACTTTGTTGAGGAGTTAAAAGATTATTTTTTTCCAGGTGCCATGTTAGTCTGTTGTTTAGAATTCGTTCAAGGACTTTGCATATGTTACAAGTTAAGGAAACTGGACGATATGATAATGGATCGAGTTTAGATTTGTTAGGTTTGATTATAGGAGTTATATAGGATTGCGACCAGAGAGAAGGAAATTTATGAGAGGAGAAAATAAAGTTAAATATATCTAGAAGTATTGATTTTCCTTTATAAGGAAGTTTCTGAAGAAAAATAAGAGGAATATCGTCTGGACCTGCAGAAGTGTTTTTTGAACAGTTTAATGAACTTTCTAGCTCCTCGAAGGTTAACGGTAAATTCAAATTGTTTTCTTTATTATCGGTTTGATGTGACGTGAATATTGGCACCTTTTCCATGATTCTGTTTGCAATGATTTTGGTAAAAAACTTAAGGACCGAGCTTAGTAGCGTTATATTTCTGTAGTTATTTGAGTTTTTCTATATCCTTTTTATGTATAGGAATAGATATGCTTACTCTCCATTCGTCTGGTATAGTCCTGGCTGTAATTATCTTTTAAACAGGCCAAGTTCTTTCTAAAGTTTCATTCCTCTTACTTGATAAGTTCATTATTGATATTGCTGACACCAGTTTTTCAGTTTTTCAACTTCTGTATTGTCGCTTGAACCTCCTCTATTGTTATTTCAGTCTTAATGTTGTCATTTGGAAAGATCTCTGTTACAGAACTGTATATTTGATTTGGAGTATCTGTTTTATTGTTTTTTTTTGGAATCATTAATGTATCCTAACTACTCTGAATCTACCCTTTATGACGATCGGCAAAAAATTTTCCAGGCGAGCTATCGAAAACGAGCATACATATTTCCTGGTGTCCAATTGAGTAAAATTTTGCATACTTATCAAGGGTCGATGACAATTCAATAATATAAAAAATAAAAATAAAACAGGTTTTTAAATAAATAAGAAAGTAACTAGATTGCAAATATGTTAAAATTTTGCAAATAACAAAATAAACAACCGAGATACAGAGATTTTTCTCATGCAGAAAACAAAACACTATCAACTTTTAAAAAATTGCGATATCGAGGTGCGGTTTATTTTAAATGATAGATAATTTTTATTAAGATCATAAATCTTGTTAAATTTTACAAAAATTAAAAAAAAACAATAATACAGCACTTTTTTTAAAATAAAACACGATCAACTTTTTAAAAATTAAGATTGCAAGTTGCGGTTTGTTTTAGATTATAGATTATATTATTTAGATCACAAATTTGTTTGAATTTTGCAAATATCTTAATAAACAACTGAGATATAGTGATTTTTTAAAAAACAAAACACGATCAACTTTTTTAAAAAATTAAGATATTGAGCTGCAAATTGTTTTAAATGATAGATAGTTTTATCTAGATTACAAATCTGTTAAAATTTTGCAAATATCCTGGTAAACAACCGAGATAAGAAGATTTTTCTGAAAAAACAACATACGATACTTTATAGTGATGCGGTCTTAAAGTTTTTGCATAGCTTTTTAGCGTGACCGTGATTTCGATATACATTCCCAACTTAACTAAATTCAAATTGGTGAATAAACTTTGACGATTCCGCTTTTATATTGAAATATGTTATTTAAAAAAGCTCTAAAACCTCGAGTATTGGGCCCTGTGCGCATTTTATCGGTTCGCTGGGTAGAAAGTCAATTTCGGTTTGATGTGACGTGAATAAAATTGAACGGCTGACTAGTCCCATCAAGCCTCATAACTACACTGATACTCTCGGAGAAAAAAGTTTTTATTAAAATTCCACCTTGTCATGATAAAACTCTTCGATTCGACGGATGAGGGTGTCTCTCCTTTCCCGCAGGGCCGGTCTTTAACATATTATCTAATATACTCAAAAGGGGCGCGTTTTGTTTCAAATATTTCGGGAATTGGATTTTCCGAAGGGTGAGTTTTATCCCTTGGAGGATCACTCACTAACTCCAATACACATATTTGAAACAGTATTTATTCTTGATTGTGTTTGAGTATAATCCACTTTCAAAAAGTAACTTTATTGAAGTTTAGTAAAACGTTTATATTTAAAATAGTAGTTTGGATAAAAAAAATTAAATTTATAAAAAAATCAAAGATTATTTAGAGTCATAGTTATCAGTATTGTTACCAAAAATATAACCGGTAACGGAGGTAATAAATATAAGATCCCCAGAGTATAGGATTTCCTAACGGTGTGCTTGTGATTGCGATATACAACAAAAGATGCGGCTGAATTAAATGGAGTTCCTCTACCTCGTTTTCTTATTATTCATCCGCTATTCTGGCTTGCTCGGGTGTATTGGCGTTATCAGGAAGCTGCAGGCCGTTGATAAAGCTGCCCGAAATGTACTTTCTAGCATTGTTGTATATTTTCGTTTTGAATTCGCCAGGGAATGCTCAAAACATTTATAATGATTTCACCAAATGTGCTATTGTCCGGAAGAACTTCTTCATCTTCGTTATCCCGTTCTCGAAACTTCCCTCAATTTTCTTTTGGTTTCATTATGAAGTGGTTTATAGAGTGGGGCATTTCACGAATAAATCTAGTGTGCATTTAAAGATATAATTTATTTATAATTTGATATAATTTATAGTAAGTGTATTTCATTTTTGTTTATCTTTCTTAATATAAACGGTTGATAGTAAAATGTTATACGAGGGTTGTTACTTTAATTTTGGGATAGAAAAAAATAGGAATTTTTTTTTGTTCGAAAGAAAAACGAAATCATTGTTCGAAAATGTTCTCGATTTAAATCCATGTTTTTTCACTTATTGGATATTTCAAACTACGCAGCTCAAGATTATTCCTCTTCCTTCTCAATTTCAGACACCACAACAAGGATACGTCGCTCTGACTCTATAGGGTAAAATAATCACCACTTAGAGGACTCTTTATACCCACTGAAATGGAGGACTCAAGAAAACCGAAAATCAAGATCTCCTTGCTTCCCTAAGACTCCAAACCGTAGACAGGGACCTTCCTGACTGACTGACCTGACTACCTCCTTGACAAAACCCCTTTCTTCTACAGGTAGACACTGGATGACAACAACATAGACAAAAAAACTGAATCCTGGGTGAAGATTTCTGTGGGTCCCTTCGTCCTTGCAAAATAGAAGGTTTCATGCCGGAGTAGACACGCCACAGCGTCAATCTCCCAAATCCACATTACACCACATAGGCTACACACACTCAGACTCACACCAAAAAATGTTTTTTTTATGGCTTAGGCACATTCCAGGAACCAGGAATCACCGAAACAGCACAAAAACCAAGAAACGAACACCGAATGGCGCTAACGACTAATACTAACTCCTTCCAAACTCGACCATCCACTACCTAGAAAGGACACTAAGTTCTATAGCAGGGTCCTTAAACCCAACACTCAAAACCCTCCAACATCACACTCCTGTGAACCAAGTATTCCTTACATCCTTACACCCTTACTGTTTGGAAGCGAGAACTTTATAGTATCTGAGTAGAAAATATATGCTGTAAAACTTCTTGTAGCAGATACGTAATAAAGCTCGGTAAAAATGCAAATATATGTCATCATTTACCTTCTTAGGTCTTAGAGGTAAAATAGTTTTGTTTCATATTTGTTTCTTAGAGATCAACTTAAATTTAAGAAAGAACACCAAATTTCACAATTAATAGACATATATAGAAATGTCGTGAGTTTAGATCTGTGATTGTTTCCCTATAACATCTATATATATAAAACTCAAAGGTGACTGACTGACTGATTGACTGACTGACATAGTGATCTATCAGCGCAGAGCCCAAACCGCTGGACGGATGGGGCTGAAATTTGGCATGAAGGTAGATATTATGACGTAGGCATCCGCTAAGAAAGGATTTTGATTAATTCCACCCCCAAGGGGATAAAATACGGGATGAAAGTTTGTATGATCTATCAACGCACAGCTCAAAACGCTAGACGGATGGGGCTAAAATTTAGCATGCAGGTAGATGTTATAACGTAGGTATCCGCTAAAAAAGGATTTTGATTAATTCCACCCCCAACGGGATAAAATAGGGGATGAAAGTTTGTATGATCTATCATCGCACAGCTCAAACCGCTGGACGGATGGGGCTGAAATTTGGCATGGAGGTAGATGTTATGACTTATGCATCCGCTAAGAAAGGATTTTGATAAATTCCAACCCCAAGGACATAAAATAAGGGATGAAAGTTTGTATAAAACTTTGTCA
Organism: Altica lythri; assembly: GCA_964028335.1. Classification (NCBI taxonomy): domain Eukaryota; kingdom Metazoa; phylum Arthropoda; class Insecta; order Coleoptera; family Chrysomelidae; genus Altica; species Altica lythri. The sequence continues at coordinate 17,656,208 of OZ034801.1, read as the reverse complement.
ATTTTAAACCGTTCGGGCTGAAACTTTGCATGCATATAGTTACTATGACAAAGGCATCCCCTAAGAAAGGATTTTGATTAATTCCACCCCTAAGGGGATGAAATAGGGGATGAAAGTTTTTATGAAACTCTGTCAATTTTAAACCGATCGGGCTAAGATTTTGCATGCATATAGCTACTATAACGTAGGAATCCCCTAAAAAAAGATTTTGATAAATTCCACCTCTAAGGGGATAAAATGGGGGATGAAAGTTTGTATGAAACTTTGTCAATTTTAAACCGATCAGGCTGAGATTTTCCATGCATATAGCAACTATGACGTAGGCATCCCTTAAAAAAGAATTTTGATAATTTCTACCCCTAAGGGGATAAACAAGGCAATGAAAGTTTGTATAAAACTTTGTCAATTTTTAACCGATCGGGCTGAGGTTTTGCATGAATGTAGCTACTATGACGTAGGCATCTCTTAAGAAAGGATTTTGATAAATTCCACCCACAAGGGGATAAAATAGGGGATGAAAGTTGGTATGAAACTTTGTCAATTTCATACCGATCGGGCTGAGATTTTGCATGCACATAGCATGCAAGTTTTTAAAGTTTTAAAATAATAATAGTCTAATACCACTCGCGCTTTACTGAGCGGGGTGTGTGGTGCGGTGAGACGGTAGCACGCTGCTGCTGGCCGACATGGCACTGTCGATAGACGCGTATAGTCTTAAAAATTCAAGAATAAATTTGTTTTATTACGTAGTGGTGTACTAAGAAATTACTTTTTTAAATTCCATCCCTAAGGAGTATGAAACTCGGTGGCAAAAATCTAAAGTCCACGCGGATGAAGTCGCGGGCGGCCGCTAGTATTTTATAAAGCTTGTTTGTTCTTCTGAAAAATTGCTTTTGTGGCATCAAACGTTCTATTCCTCCACCTGAAACAAAAAAAAATCGATCAGACTTATATTCTTTAAGAAATTGACTCTTTCAAATGAACTATTAATCAGATAAAAATAATAACAATAAATTACTTAGACATTCCAGTTATGAAAATGGCTTTTCAAGATTTTTTTTTCTCGAAGCTTGTATTCTATGGTATGTAAGAGGTCTCATATTTATTGGTATAGCAACAGATAATTCAAAGATAATATTTTGCACGGTCCATTAGCATTAATCAATAATTAATACCGGTTGCGTGTTTTCATAGCTTCTACTTAATAAACTACTGGTTTCATTAAGTTTTAGTAAGGGAGCATAACCATCAACAATAATATGGGATAACTTTTTATTATTAAGCGCAATGAATTGTCAATAAATATGGGAAAGAGCTAAATGTCAGGAGGTTCAGTGGTTGATGTAAAAAGCCATAAATTTGTAAAAAACTGTATCCCTTAGATGCGAAATTTTCGGCGACTTGTTTTGTCTTCATCAGCCCCTAATGGTATTATACTGAAATCAGGGTATTCTTTTATACTTACAAAGAAAATACTATCCACCCCAATATGAGGCTAAGCCGCGAAAGCCTTCTTCCTATTTCTAGGGGGATCAATCCCATCAATTATTTATCTTTCTATCTATTTTTGTCTACTTTTTTCTATGTTTAGGTATTAGTTCTCATTGCTTTATTCATGCCCTGGATAGTGTCACATACGATAATAGGGTAGTTTAATTGTTTGATATTTTATTGTATTATTTTTAATTGTAATTATCCAGGCCAAAGTCAGTACGTTAGATTTCAAGGCGACCTTATATAGTTTAATTCTTATTCTCACGTAGCGTAAGAATTGGCTATAAAAGAGCGTCGTTGAGGTCGTACTCGGGGAGTTCGGAGTCTGAGGTTGTCTGTAAGGGTTACCCTTTGGGGTGTCCCTAAACCAGACCCTTGGGTCTGGCCGTTGTGACTCTTGACATATTTGCGTGAGTAAGTGTGACATGCCACCATATAGTTTTATTGGGTAAGATTAGTTAAGATTATTATATTAAGCTATTCGTTATTCATTGTTTGTTTCTTTGTTAATATATTTGTTGTTTGTTTCCTGTTGTTTATCTCTTCTTCCCCTTGGTTAGTTTTCTACCTTCAGCAGGATACCTAACCAGGGGTTAGATAACCACGACCTGGGTGGGAAGTGCCTCTAGTAAAGCTACCCCTCATCCAATAACACTAAGGCACATTTCCCAATCCCCCCAGACGTGACAATAGATCGTCTTCAACTTCTTTTAACTTTTTTGATCTAGGTCTTACGCGTTTCTTCTTTTCTTCTAAACTTCTACCATTTCATATACCACTGCCTCCTTTCCTGCTCTCCAAATATGTCCCAGCCATCTAACTCTATACTGTTTTATTTTGATCACAATGTCTTCTTTCAATTCTTGCATGCTTTCTGTATTTGTTCTTCTTCTATACACGTCTGGTGCTGTTTGAATTTATTCTAGTATCGTTTCTTTCCTCTATCCGTAAATTTTATGATCTTGGCATGCTTCTTTTTCCTCTAACCAACTCTTCGTCTAATTCCATTTCTGCATCTACGGTCCTACCAGTCAATTGTTCCGTGTAGTGATTTACCCATATTTGTTGATATTTCTTGTTCTCTACCACCAGTTGTCCCTCCTTGTTTTTTATTCCAGTCGTCTTGCCTTTATATTGTCTGTTCTGTTCTCTAATGTTTTTATAAAAGGTTTTCGTTTCTATTTGTTCTTTCTTGCTCTATTTCCTGCATTCTGTGATCAAACCATATCTTTTTACTTTGTCTTATTATCTGTTTTGCGTGTTCTCTTATTTTTTCGTGTTTCTGTTTGTCTTCATTTTTATCCGATCTTAACCATTTACTTCTCGCTTAAAGAAATCTTCTTTTTCTATCTGTGAATTCAAGTTCCCTGTTACAATTACTACATCCTAATTTTTTTTATCTTCTCCTCCACCATATTGTAGAACACATCTTTCTACTCCGGCTTACTTTTTTCTGTAGGTGAAAGATTTAGCATCTAGTCGTAGATACACAATTCTTTCATTAGCTGGTTTGAAGCTTGTTACTTCCTCTCTTAAATTTCCTAACACTCTTAATCCCTCCCCTTTTTGTCCCAACGTAGTTCCTGTGTTGCTGCTATCCCAATTATGTATTTCTTTAGTTCCTTCCGTATTTCCATCATTTTATCTGGATCCAATAATCTTCTGATGCTCCACGTTCAATTCTTTATGTTTTTTTTTTATTTTTCTGTGTCCTCATTTTGCTTTGGCTTCTGATCTGTAATATTTAACAATTAAAATATAAAATTGAGTAACCTAATAAATATAATTTGCTAAAGCTGCTCAAATTTAAAAAGATGTCAAATATAGAGTTATGAGACTTTCGTTAAAAGCCTGTAATATTCATCACCCTAACATTTATTTTTGAGTATAGAAATTAAAGTTTCATTGCTGAACAAATAAATACAACGATGTGATTTAAAAAGCAATCAAACTTGGTAAATTGCTCATTGTTAAATTTAAACAAACTTTTCCTGTGCTGAAAGTTAAATCGATAGAAGAATAAAAGAGCTTCGAAACAGTGATGGCTCGTCAAAAAAAAAAAAAATAACAAAATAAATTTCTAACTCACTTCTTACGACACTTTGATTGACTCTAAAGCAATAAATATTAAATCTGAATATAGATTCGTCATGTCTGTCTGTCCGTCCGTATGTCACAGCCACTTCTATTGTTGGCTAAATAGAGGCAACGTTTAATAAAGAGTAGAGCAGAAACAAGATAATAAGAGATGTTGTACGCAAGACTGAGTAACAGATTTCTTCTATTGCTTTATCACAACTTGTTGTTGGCAGCTTTTAGAATCTCTTCATCTATTTTCCTGGCAGTTTTTTATAATCTCTTCAGCACTATAAATATATACACAGACTGCCAACAAGCACTACTGACCTTGAATAGACCACGTTTCACTTCAAGTTTAGTACTAGAATGTCACTAATCTCTAACTGAGGCCAGCCAGAATAACGTGGTCACTCTCATCTGGATCAAAGGACATGGGAACTCTAAAGGCAACCGCGTTGTGAACAATTTAGCAAGGAGGGCTGCGGGCTACAAATATGTTAGCCCCGCCCATCTACCAAGCTAACATTGCCCGCAGTCGTGGACCTTATCAAACAGCACTCCCACAAAAAATTCATACAGTGCTGGGATGAAACTACGAACTGTAGACTGGCCAGAGAGTTATTACCTCATCCTGGCGAGGAAACAGCAAACAAATTTAAGGCATTGACCAGACAAAATCTCCGAACAGCTGTGGGAATCTTGACAGGTCACTGCCAATTGCGACAACATCTCTTTAGGATGAAATTAACAGAATCGCCGCTATGCAGAGGCTGCGAACAAGAAGAGGAAACAGTAGAACACATTATGTATGACTGCTCTGCTTTTTCTGAAATCAGAAGATCCGTGTTGGGCGAGTATTGGCTTACACCAGCCGATGTTAGGGAGATCCCCCTCGGGAGCCTCATCACCTATTTTAAATCACTAGGCCTGGTGACAGCCTGAGGTGAGGATATCCCTACAATACGGGAGGATGCACAATGGGTCATATGTGGCCTCAGTGCTGGCTAAGCACTAGCTCGCCCCTCCCCAAAATTCCAGATCCAGATCCAGCTCTTCTTTTACTTTTCTTCTTTTTCTTACCAATCTTTCCTCGTCGTCTACAGCTATAAAAATCCTGTATTGATTTCCGTTTCTTGGTTGACTTTATCCAGTTAAGCAATATTGAGGATCTTAACTCTGTTTTCCGTAGTTTTTAAAGTTAGTTGTTTCATGTTTCTTGTATTTCTACTAATTCCTTACTCTTCCAGTGATTTATTTATTGTCTTCGTTTTTATTTTCTCATAAGCTTGTTTGAAATCGATAAATAGTACCAGTGTTGTTCAGCTATGTTCATAATTTTCTGCTTACAGCTTACAGCTTCATCCACTTCTAAACCTGCATTGGTATTCCCTAATCATCAAAGTTATCTGTCAATTTACTTTTGTTGTTTGAGACATCTGGAGTATTTTTATAATATTTTTTATAAATAAATGAAAATATTGATTATCGAAATATATATAAAAAAAAACTAACCCACCACTGGTAAAGGTGGTAGACTTTCCGAAACGGCAAACATTAAAGTACAATTTATATCTGCTAAAACTCGACGTCATTTCTGAAAATTTGCTTAGAGATTATAAGTTGAAATATGCTTTTCTTACGTATTCTTCTTTACCTAAATTTTCAGGTCAAGTTTTTGGATTGTTTCGTAATATACGTTTGTTCCACTCGAGAATTATTTATGGAAAATGGAAAGTTTTCCATGATTAATTTTTGTTTTAAATAGCTTTCTTTACTCGCTCTGTTCAATTATTTATTAAAAGTTTTTGGATTTCTGACTGAAATACGTGTCTTAAAAGTTGATAAAATAGAGAAAATTTTATTATAAGACAAGACTATATATTCTTGAAAAATATGTTAAGGTAGTTTTTTGTATAAAAAAAATATGCTATTAACGTCGGCCCTATTGTTTTCGTGTATATTTAAGGAAACAACAATAATCCGAGGACAATAAAACAAGATAATGTACACAGGGAAGGATCGATGAAGGAAAACATAGCTTTCTTAACGCCCTGAAATATTCTTTGACTAAACATACATAGAAGAAACATGTTTTTACTTGTGATCACTTAATTTTACATACAATCCCATTAGTTTACTAAAATCACTTAAAATCAGTTGCGATCACTTGTAAGATGGCTCTTGCCTTCTCTATAGCTCTCTTGTTAGTATTCACCACCGTTTTACGCATATCGCATGCTCTCTTTGGAAGTCTATGCTCTAAATTTTCCGCATTTCCACGTATTTTACTTACTACCAATGTCTCTTTTTCGCAGCAAAACGAGTTTGACCGCATACCGTACAAGATTAACTAGCAGTAGTTATCACACACCAGGCATGAACGTTCTTACCGATCCGTCTACAACAATTAAAAGTAGAAGTCTTTACATTTTCGAAGATATTGAGCGATTAGTCTACGGCACTCATACGCCCAGGATATTACAGTCTCGAACAATCCTGAACATGAACATTAACATCCTTAGCCAATGTCTCCTCCACCAAGACCCGTAACATCACGCCAGAAAGCCTGATAAGTGTATAGTGTTTGTTACACTAACATCAGATCTCCTACGAAAATTTCTGACCTCATCAATCCTGACGACCACCAGAGCTACGCACACTGGGGACGCCAGGTTTAAAATCACCTAGGACTCGCAATTTTCATCGAAATTTAAAAATTCCTGAAGTTGTTACACACTAAAAATGCACATAAAAAATCTACTTGACATTTAAATGGCCTTGAAGATCATAGTCGAGATATTGGTCACGATTGCCGTCGTGTGGCTCCATAAAAACCCTACAACCCCTGTTCGAATTTTTTATCAGTTAATCCCGAAAAATGACGATGAAGGCTATAGTAGAGTTCAAATTTTTGAATGGTCAAGGCCTTAGTCGAATTAAGAATTTCTGTCTCTTTCTAATTACGGGATCAAAACTAGGTATTGCCATTCACAAAAAAGTATGTTGACCTTTAAATGACCTTGAAGGTCATGCTTCAGGTTCATGGTCAAAATTACCATTGTGTGGATCACTTAAAAATCTTTTTTCATAGCTCGTAGCAGACCCGAGAAATTATCGTATGATTTTTACTTAACTGGATCGGAAAATTCAGGAACTGTTAGAATTTATAAAACAAAGTTTTTGGAGTTTGTCTTTACTATTGCAAAATGAATATTCTTCGTGAAGAATTTTTAAGATTTATTTACAATTCTGACCTCTTTGTGATTTTGGAAGCTCATTACTTGCTTTTGGAAGCAAACTCTATAAAAACTTAAATCCGATTGGACCACAAACCGACGAACAACGACGTTTTACCGTTCGCCGACAGCATCGCCTTCATCGCGAATCGACTAAACATTAGTTGAACGTGGAGTAAGACAGGGAAATGTGATTTTTCTAATCTTGTATAGTATAGTCCTTGAGAAAGCAATGTGACAGATGCAACTAAACCTGGAGAAATGATATTCAATCGTCAGATACAGATTCGCTGCTGTTACTCTCTCATCCATGTTATAAAAAGCAGAGCAGTGAGAAGAGCGACCAAGATAGTGATCTATCACACAGTAATACGTTCAGTGGTTCTGGGTGGACTCTGACAGCCTGAGATATTGAAATACGTTGGGAAAGGAATATCCTACGACGAATCTATGGACCAGTGAGTGAAGAGGAAAGGAGAAAAATAAGAAAAAATAAGGAACTGGTGGAACTCTATGGCTGGCGAGAAGTGGTAGCCGAAATCCAGCAGGCAAGATTGGGATGGCTTGGAAAGGATGCCGGTAGAGAGAGCTGCCAAAATTGTCTATAAAGGAAACTCAGATGGCAGACGGCTAAAGATGGTGTGGAACAGAACCTGATGACAATGGAAGCAGATGGAGGAACTTGGCCCAGAACTGTCAACTATGGAGGCAATGGGAAGTGCAGGCTCAGGCTGTACTGTAGCTGTAGCGCCAATGATGATGATGATAAAATAATTATTTAAATTTCATAAATAAAACGATTTAAAAAATCAGCTTAATTGGTATTAAAGATCAACGACGGTGGTCAAAAGAAATATTATCAAGCAAAAAATTGAATATAATTAATATAAATAGCCAATTGCGGAAGATTATTTTACTAAGAAAATTGCGATGAAAATGATTAAATATTCATTATTTAACTCTCGTACAGTAAACAACTGATTAATATGGAAAATAATTAAAAATTCAATTTGGGTTAAAATTTTGAATCGAGGATTATTGAATATTTTCCAGTTGGGTTGACAGAAACCGCCATGCCACAGATATATGCGTTAATTACTTTTGTCCATATTCATTAATGTGAATGATTACTCCGAATAATTGAAAAACGCATTTATAATGAATCCCACCCACGTCCGGTGTAATTGAAAATTGACTCTATGCATATTTTAATCTCATATATATTATTCTATATAAATATAATAATGTAAATTTTATGAATTTTATATTCTATAATGTTTAATTTTCTTTGTGGACAATTAACTATATAATTCATTTATATATCTGTATTTCTCTATAATTATTATGTGTTAATTGATTATAAGACTATGCTTATAATGAGTTACGAGGGTTGTTTTTTTCGTTTAGTATATAGCCGCTTAAAAGGCGCTACCAATAGAACCTTTAGACACAAATCTAACCTCAATCTTTTGTTGCCATAAATCCAGAGTTTCATTGCAATATAACAATTTGTGTAGGTACAGTAAAATTCATCTTAGCCGAAAACATTTTCAAACAATAATTTTTTACCATTTTCGGAGAGGATTATCTCAAGAGCAATGTCTCGTTGAAATCATCCATTTCCCTCTCGTATTGCAAATTTCAACGTGGTCGCTCCAGTCTCAGCGACGGTTCCAGGCAAAGTTCTACCTAACATACCGGGAAACAAAGGCATCTTTGGGTATTTCAAAGACCCCGATCCAAAAGAAAGGAAGCTCAAAAAACGTTTACAGTATTTTTAGTGGCGGTGAATCTTGGATTTATTCCTACGAAGTGGAAAATAAACGCCAATCCGAAAATGGTCGCAACTTTTGTATCAAAATCTGGTCATGTGGCTACAATTGCTTTAGAAGATCAAAGAACGTTTATTTCCGATTGTTATATAAACGTTTGTTTACCGAAACTCCGACAAAGCAATACAAAACGGCGAATCATCCTACATCAGAACAATGCACGTGCTTTCACTACCCAAAAAACGATGAAGTTTTTGGAGCTTCAAAATATCGAATTGTTAGACCATCCACCGTATAGTCCCGACCTAAGACCCAACGACTTCTTCACGTTCCCAAAGATCAAGAATTCAAATAGATGTCAAAGATAATAATAGTATAATACTATTATGACGTTTTACAGAGTCTTTGAAAATCAAAGAACATATAGACCGTTTACTAAGAACCAACAACTACTTCCCTGGCTATATGCCACGACGGACATTGAATTACAGTTCAAAGTTAAACGGGGTTAGTATATCTGCAAGATAGAACTAACCATTTTAGTTTGCAATTCGAAAGGATATCACTTGTAGACCGGTTTCGACGTATTGCGTCTCATCAGTACAAGGAAGATATCCGTCCAGAAGCTCTAAAAGCATCTAGACTGGAGATGTGTCTGAAACCACACAAATACATTATCTTTAGTAGGTAAAGAAAATGTTAAAAGTGCGATAATAGCGACAATTGATTAGCAGGAAACTGTAAATCAAGTAGTTAATCAAGAATTCAATATGTGGACAGCGATTCCAGCCAATGAAAGTATTCAACACTTTCCTACCTTTGTATAACTAAGTAGGTATACAAATATATATAATGGAAATATTAGAAGTTCAAGATTCTTTTGGATTTATTCTTTGTATACCAGTTGGTGGTTATCCATCAACCACTTCCGTGTACCTACTTTACAATCACCAGGGTTTACTTTTGATGGCGATTTTCTAACTTTAGCCACTGGTGTAAATAGACCAAAATTTGGTCGACATTCAAAATATTATCAATACGTTTATAGAGGGAGTTGTTTCGACTTGTAATGTGTCAAAATATACAAATGTCAAATACAACATAGTCTATTGGTCAGAGTGTATGAAATAATCTGTCTAAACAACACTGTACGACTTTGTTTGTTTTCAAAGATTAAATCCCTGTAGTTTAAAGTTTAAATTTTCCTATACCTACATTTTCACTTAGAGTTTTATTGTATTTATTCTTATTGCTTTATGTATTTAAGAGATTTAAGAGAGTTGAAAATAAACGCTACTGGCATCGGTCGTTACATATGGTTCGGCGCTTCAGCCTGTTTTCGTGTAAACAGCTAGCGCGAAGACAAGCAGTTTACCGGATTTACTGCTACATAAAACGCCCAGTTCGTGCTCTCTTCCCAAACTGCACTCTCCTTTTGTTGGTATATTACTATGAAAAACAGAAAAGTACGCTTGTTTGGGGTTATAGGGCCGGTTTTTTCTCACCCTGCCCACCTTCTTACACCAATGTTTTTGAAAGGATGAAAAATGAGATTATGAGAGTTCTAAGAATTTTCGGTTAGTCTTTACTTACCAATACTTATTGGAAATTTTAATAAATTAGGTTTTTCACTATATTAAACTGTTATATTTTGAATCATGCTGTTAATTGGTCTCACTTTAACTATGAAATATGTATGAGAAAGATTTATTATATTTCTTAAATTTTTATTCTCAAATTCTCTGATTTAATATTACCAATTATACAATAGCAGCATTTTGTATAGAAAAAAATAATCTATAATTTTTTATTAAATATATGAGATATCAACTGCGCCACCTTACAGTGACGTCATAGCAGGGCCGTAGCCAAGGGAGAATCAAGGGGATTGATCCCCCCGAAGTAAAAATAAAACATGTTTCGGTTATGGGTGTTAATGAGACTGCAGTTAAATCTAGTTTGTCTGTCTTAATAGTTAGCCACTACAAAGTAGATATTCCAGAAAGAAAATAGAGTAGGCTAAAACATCGTTATCAAAATTTCGATATTTATTTTTGACAACGAATAAATCAATATTTTTTAAAAAAATAACGACATCTCTTCCGAGTTCATTTCTACACAAGAATTTGACGAAAATTCTGATGTCTTACGACTAGAACTGTTGTCCATTTGTGTAAGATATTCCGAGCCAAACAATAATGTGATTATCTTACGTGAACCTTTTTTAACTTTTGTGTCCATGCAAAAGAAAAATCTTAAGCTAATACAAAAATCTTTGAGTGTACACTGCGAATATTTAGTTGGACAAGGATATGATAAAAGGAATGTATCAATGGTTTTTGGGCTGTTAGGCCGGCGTCGATTGTCTTGCTGACTTGACGTTTCGCCAACACGAGCGGTTGGCATCTTCAGAAGTTGCTTCCTGCAGTCTGCGAACTACAGTAGTTCGCAGACTGTCAACCATTGATACATTAGACAATGGCCGCGAAAGCCTTTCACAGTTTATGATAAAAGGAAGTTTAAAAGGTGTACATGCAGTAATTCTTGAATCACATACCTAATACGTTCATTGCATCTCACATTCATCAAATTTAGCTCTGAGTCATTCTTGACAGGTTTAGCCTATTTAAAATGCTGTTGGAATTATAAAATCGTTTGGAAATTTTATCAAGTCCTCAACAAAACGTGCCAAGTGGTTCTTAACGGGACGAAAAATTTCGTATTGCACAAAATTTAATTCCACCCCAAACAAACGTAGACTGTACCCAAAACTATAAATTACTAAACAAGTGTTTTATTTAAACCTTGTCTAGCACCAAATAAACCAAAAACAGCTGGAGATGGCGGAGATTCTTTCAGATCAAAATTCCATAGCCATCATTGCTAGTACGACCCTGTTGAGGGGTCGAACGGTCGGAATCGACCAAAATCGAAACGTAACTCCTCAAGCTTTCTTTCTGTCCCTTGCATAAGGGGGTCAGGCGTTTTTTTGAATTGTTTTGAATCGACTAACCAATCAGAAACTGTAATTTGGAATAATCTCGTAAAAAAGTACCTTGGTTGCCAACATTAAAAAAATATGTACTGAGTAAATCGAAAAGAACTTCTGGTTGCCTACTAGTAGGGTTATAAATTACTTAAATTAAAAGGTAGGCTTTTTGGAATGATAAAGTACTGCAACGCCACCGTAAGGTGGCGCAGTTGATATTAAATATATTTAACGACAAAACAAAGAACATACATTGGAAATAATAAAAAACCGAGACAAAATCATGAAAGTTTGAAAAAACAAAAAATAGTCACTAGTGTTATTATAGGGGGAACAAAGTTCGCAGGGTCACCTAGTATATCATAAATTACTAATCACAAAAAAAAATCTAGTTCGTTAATGTGCCTAAAAGCCACGTAACATCAATCTTGTTTCCATCCGTGTTATGCCGTTATGTGAACGAATTTAATAATTCAGTGAAAATGTAATGCATCTGGAACACTTGGTAAATACGACAGAATAAACTCACTAGTGACTAGTCTAAGCAATTAGTTCCATCAGGAAATCTCATAAAGGATGTCGAGTGTCGGTTCTCGGACATGGCGCGTGGGGTCCGAGATAATAACGCTGGTGTCGGCTGGAATGTCTATCGATATATTTCATTTTCGCTTTGTAACATTATTTTTCTTCACTCTATCGAAGTCACAGTGTGTGTCGATCTGAACTAATGGTGGAAGATGGTGTAGAAAGGGAAAGAGTAACGTTATTAAGTGCAACTGGAAATCTATTAGACAAGTGTCAGGAAAGAAACCGGGAACTACACGTTATTAATGTCTATTGTACTTTTTTTATTTAGGAAGAAATTTCTGGAAACACGTCTACAGTAACAAATTGACTTTATTTTTGTAGCATTTTTTGTATTATTCTTTAATAAAGGGTGGCCCAATATTGTATTAAAAAAAATAACATTCTGTCCTAAACGTTTTTACAAAGTATACAAACAAGGATATATTAAATGACGTTAAGGAGAAATTGAAAAATTTTCGCATCCACAACTGACAAAATCGACAAAATTGCGAAATACAACGAATAAAAAGTAGTAAAAATTTGGAAAAAACGGTAAAAGGTAATCACTGATTAATAGACGGTACGAAGTTCGCCGGGTCAGCTAGTATTTTTAAATATTTAATGGAGCAATTCTGGCTTAATTAAGTCTTATGTCGCCACCGTAAGGTGGCGCAGTTAATATCTAATACATTTAATCGAAAAATTACAAAATATAATGCAAAAATCTGGGAGCTAACGAGAAAATATAATAAAAACGACACAAAAAAAAGACTGAAAACAATAATAAAAATGGAGAGAAAATCGTTAAAATTTGAAAAAACAAAAAATGAGTCATATTGGATGCGACATTTTTTCTTGTTTGTATACTTTTCGACATAAATCGTGGTGTAAAACATCAGGATTATCCATCAGAATATAATAAAATCGTGTCTTGACAAAGGTAAATTATTATTGAAATTTTCTCGGATTTTTCCATCGGTTGAATGTAAATTCAAATTCCGGAGCTGGCGAAAATTGAAGTTATTTTTATGGATGTGCGTGCTGTAGCACATATCCGGACCTAAAACAACAGGATGCGACGGTCTCGAGACGACGATGGTAAACTCGAACAATGCGACAATGTTTGCATTCCCTCAATGGAAAAATAGTTCTGTATTATTGCGCGAATTTTTACTTTTGTTGCTCACGAACGAATACTTAAACAAAACAAATGTGTCACTCTGCTGCTGATTTTAAACTTGAACTGGCAGGTTTTATGTACACAAATATTGGTATTTTTTATTGTTTATCGATTCATTGATTACGATTAGGTAAATGCATTTTTGATGCAAATTTAATTTTTAAGCGGAAACGTACGTCGGTTGCATCATAGTCTTAATTAAATAAAAATTACTCATTTATATATATAATTTTTAAACTGCGCCACCTTACGGTGGCGTCATAGTACCTAATTAAGTAAGAATTTTTTATTTGAATATATAAGATTTTAACTGCGCCACCTTACGGTGGCGTCATAGTATTTAATTAAGTAAGACATGTTTGTTCAGATAAACCAGATACCAATTGTGCCACCTTACGGTAGCGTCATAGTATTTAGTAGAACTTTTTCGGCAGTTTTTTTTTCGACTATGTTACTTTAATATTTCGTTTTTCTATTTATTTAGAAATCAAAATTCAACGCCTTCTACTGAGTATCTGTAATCTAGATATCAAACATATTAACTTACATCGCCATCTATTAGGAATTCATAGACTAAATACATGCGTAAGTAGAGAGAGAGAGATAGAGGAGTTATCGCGATGTTCTCTCTCTATCTTTTCAACAGAGACAGCTGGAAGCCTTGTAATTCCTTATCTAAAACTAGTGTTTAGAGTCAAATTTTATTAATTTTCTAATAGTTTTCAAATTAAATAAATTATATGACACCGATGATTGTATTCATTCAGGAGATCAATCAATAGAAAATCAGCTTGGCCACCGATATTTGCAGCTTTAAATCAATGTTTATTCAAGTAAATGGGATTGGTTGGCTGCTTTCGACTTCATTACCGTGTTTAAATATTGAAGAAGAGCACGGAAATGCGGCGTATATTTCTCTGTTTGAGGTTGATATAGAAATGCAAACCATTTGCTCTCTGGTTCAATATTTATATATTTCTTAGTTTGTAATAACGTTAATATACATATATACTTATTAACTGTTTCCAACGATTACTTTTTTCTAAATAAAACTTGATTAAAGGTTATATTTTGGTACGAAAACTGTATTTGCTTTTGGAAAACGAAGATTCTGATAAAAGTCATATAGAATTATCAAATTTCCAGAGGCATACAAAAAAGTAATAGTATTTATATACAAAAGTATATATAACAAACCAGTAAACCATGTATAGTAATTGGTAATAAAAATGCAAAGAAATATAAACCAAAGAAAGACAGAATTTACTTTGCTGTCGGTCTATAGGAGGATTTGAAAAGCAAAAACGTTTGCTTTCTGTTTCAATAGGTACTTACATATTAGTTTATAATACCCGTAATATTTGAGGTCTGGCAATAAAGTTTTGAGACTGATTTTCTGCATATCGAGAAGAATTAATTGAGCGGAGTTTTGTTCTAAATATATTTCTCGTCCTTGGTAAATAATTGCAGGTAACAGACAGTCTTGTTGAAATTGTCAAATAAAGAGGGTGCACCGAAGTACTGTTGGATAAAAAAATAGAGCAATCTATGAAACATTGCAAAGGGCTTACGGGGATGATTGTCTATGTCTTGCTCGAGTTTTTGAGTGGTACAAACGTTTAAAAAACGGAAGGGGGATGGTGAAGATAACGAGCGTGTCAGGAAGCCAGTGACTTTAAGCTTGTGCCCTAAAGGTGGAATAGAAGATGCATCATAAAGACTTTTGTTCTGCAAGGGTAAAATGCATCGAAATGGACTCAAACTTTCTGAAAAGGTCATAACTTGCTACAAAACTTGTATTTTTTAATGTGACTCTAAAGCCAAGTGGCAACCAATGCCCTGGAAGTGTCCAAACTCTCAGAAAGCCAACAAAGCGAGGATGAGCGAGTTGAAATTCTTGACGATGTTAATTGTTTTCTTTCATATATGAGGAGTATTCCACATGGAATAAGTTTGACGTATCTGTCATTATTAGTGTGTCAGATATACCCAAGTGAAGTTAGTAACAGTTTATTTGCCAAACAAGTTTCAATTATGGAGGGTAGAGGTAAGGAGAACGATCTTAAATGGGAAATGATTAAAAATGTGTCCACTTTTTAGAGGAACATAACACTTCTCAAACTTGCCACTACAATGGCGCTAAAGTATATGTAGGGTACAGAATGAATGTAGCAGTTTTTGACAAATTGATTGAAATGTCGTATGATTTCGTAATATAAGTCACAAATTATATAAGTGCTATAAAAAAACGTGGTCAGCGAATTCAGTTTAGTGTATTTTAAATTCGTTTTATACTTTATGATTATCTTATGTATCTTATGATTATTTTAAAAATGGTGTCATAATAAAGCGGAAATGTGTCTTTCCTTGTTTATTTATCTATCCTACTCTAAGAAATTATGGCGCTTTTTTTTAAAATTTACCCTACTACGATCGTAGCGCCACCCTTATTTACCACATTTTGACGGACACATTCAATACACGGAGACAGTTCTCCTTACCTCTACCCTCCATAGTTTCAATGTACCAAGCACACATTTAATAATTTTCTCGTCGTAAAGTTATGAAATATCTCACTTTTTACTGTTAAAAGATTTTCTAACAATTTGGTTGGCACATTATTAAAACGGTTTCTTAGATCATAATATACAGAAATAGAGCGCAAGCTTCCGAAAATATTTAGTTTTATTAACATTCCATAGAGATTTATTAGATAATAAGGGAATATAGGAGTCGGGATAGCAGTCAAACCACGGGCCAGGAACAGGCGTGTACAATGTGTCTATATGTATATAGTCCAGTTATTATAGAGACAATTTAAATAATTTAAACAGGAAACAGTCTTTAGAGATTTAAAAATTAGACAAACAAGAAATGACATTAAGAAGAAAGATTATATATCCGGCAGGACTGTAGCCGATATTGCCTTGAACAGTTCGGTTACAGATGCCTCATTGGAAATTCTGCGTTTCAGATTATATCTTGATTCAATTCATGTCGCAAAGGAAACTTACTCAACTTCTTCTTAAGTATGCATTAGGATATCCGGTAGATGGCGTTGTGTTTTGATTTATAGATCTTTACCTCACGTTTAATTGTTGTATGTTCACGACGTAAACATACTATGTATGTTAAATGATTGTAAGGGATTTTTATGATTATAGAACTGCAAATAAGATGCCATTTAAGGATGTTTTGTCTTGTAGTTGCAAATAGTCTAGTTGGTGTAAGACGATATAAAATAATACGTGGAATGACATGAAAGAAAATTGCAGAAAGCTAGCACATAAGCCAGAATTGGTCCGTTCTCTTTTATGTGGACACAGAAATTCAACAAAAGAAGCTCATACAACTAATTGGAAATCCTTCAATTTGTCATACGAGTAATGTCTTAATACAGGCCTAAATTGCTTTTTACTGTAATAATCAGATATCTTAACAAATAGTTACCAACGCTAACCGTATCCTGATTGATAATAATCAAGACATCTTGTTGATGGTAGCCAAATGCATTTATACTATACCTGTAGCCCTTATTAGGTACATGATAATACTCTATTATTATACCCTTTCCTTTCAGTACAGCGGTTCCAAATCTGCCAATAGGTTCGCTTTTTTTAAATTAGATCCTACGACTGCGTCACTTTGCACATTTCGTCCAGTTTTCTTATCTTAGAATGAAGCAGACAAATATCTGTGTAATAAATCATTATATGTTACTCTACTTCAACACACCCCTGAAATTCATTTTTAATAATAGACACCGCAAACTTTTTTTCTTATATTTTATGACGCTAGTGTTTCCTAATAGTTAAAGAACTATTCAAAAATATTTCCAAACTTTTCTATCCAAATTACAAACCTATATGCTTATACACAGATCGATCATTTAATGTTTCTAAACGATTTTATTAGTTTTGGTATGCTTTATTTACTAACAATCTTTACGATTGGAGTGCCATCGGAATTAGAGTGTTAACTCCTACTTTTCTTTTTATAAAGAACATATTTGTTTAAACGGATTCTCGTTGTCCTTTTTTATTGATCTTTCTTAACTTCCATGTCTTTCCCACATTAACGTTCTTTTAACCTTGACAAACAATCCACAGTTATGCATATATATATATATATATAAGTATGTTTATTTCCAAGGTAACAAAACTAGACGAAACGCGTAAATTGGCGCAGTTATAGGCTCTAACATAAAGAATATTCTCTCGCTTCTTAACAGAAGGTTAATCTTGTCTTGCTGTTCGTTAGTCACCACTTGAATACATTTCTGGAATTCCAGTTCAAATTAGAGATGGTTAATTGGATATTTTCTAACACTTGTTAACACTTATTATTTCTTTTGAAATTCCATCAAAACCAGAGCATGAATTCAAGAATTTCTGCTAAACGAAGGAAATTCTTTTTTTTCTTGATTATTCTTAAAGTAATTAATAATTGTTTGAAATAAAAGTATACCTACTTTTACTCCAATACTCGTATTTAAGGAGTAAAAATCTCTGCAACAAGAAGCTTCTAATAGTTACCTATACCGTATCTACTAATGGGTACCTACAATAGGGTTTTTACCCTAAATGACTTTAGAGTATTTCTCCTGGTTACAACTTTTGAACTGGAAGTAGTAAAAAGAGTTTCTCACCTTCAATGACGTGTTCAGAAAAAGATCTTTAATTTGAAATCTCATTTGTGTCTCTAGCTCTTGTACAATAATAACGGAGAAAATGTGTTTACGGACAGACAGACAAAAACGATTTATACCTATTCACTATGTGATGTTGGGTTAAAAACATTTGTTTTAAGGACTGTCTTGACTTTTGTTTAAACTTTTTAGTAGGTGTAGATAAGGTATAATACATAACTCAACTAAAATGCATTTTATGAACTTCGTAGCTCGTGCGTAATTTTTCCAATTGTGTTTAAACAGCTACATACTTACCATTGTTGTTATGTAATAACTCGGTGCTGTACTCGTAGATTATTTTCACTCAAATGAAACTTTAAATTCAATGACACTGGATACTATATGACGGAAGATAATAGTCTTCTAGATATCAATTGTTCCTCATTCGAATATTAATTTAACAATAGATTGTAAACGTTTGGGTAAAGTTTTAATCGAATTTAACAGGCCTATTCAGGCGTTTCCTCATATGAAGAGGGCGGTATTTTCCGTAAGTATGTTCATGCTAAACTTAGCGAGCAAACGGGCTTGACGTTGAAAAGAGACGCTAAGCGTCTTGCTGTCTTGGCATCGTGACGGTCGTCCTTTACTTTCGACGACCACACGCATAGATCACGCCTGTCCTTTCCACCAGATATATCTCTCAATAAATTTGTTACTGTCACGTAACATGTCATTCTTGATATTTTCTACCATCTGATGATCTGACAATCAGAATTTTAGAACTCACAGATGGTTGAATAAATGGGAATTGTAAATAAAGAAATTATAATGAAGTTTATTTTATCAAATATATTTGGTTAGACAGTAGTCAGTTTGTAAACTTAGATTAGCACTAGTTGGAGACCACCAACCAAGTTTAAATATCGGTAAATGTTATAAATTAAATTCCTCTTTGGGATACCTTCCAATCTATAGTAATCTCTATCCTAAAGAAATCTGCTGCTATTACAAAAAAATCCCCTCTTCCATTTTTTTTTGTTTGGTATCTATTCTGGTGATCTTTTCCTTCTCGCTTCTACCACCCCCTTCTGCCTCCATTGGCCCTTTCTGGATTCAGTGTTTATTTACTTCTTCATTTATATATTTTTCTATTTTTTCAACGTTTCAATTCATATCTACATTTTTCTTAAAAAACAAATTCAAAACTCCTCATCTTAGCAACCGATTTCCTTAAGAACGATTCACACTCCTGAAGAATTACCTACATAGTGCGCACCTTAGGATATCCATATGTATATGCATATGCATATATAGGTAATCTGAATGTTGGAAACTTCTCTAAGGATTTGTATAAAATTTAGTATTCAGAGGTTTTCTGGGGGCGATAAATCGATTAAGCTAGGTTTCACTTCATTTTTCAAGGAATGAAAAACTACAAAACAAAAGAGAAAATATGATAAAATTAGCAAAGCAGAGAATAATAAAAAAAATGAAAATAATACTAAATATTGTAAAATGAGAAGGTAAGTACGATTTTTCTATTATAACAAAATAAACATACGCTGTCTCTGTTCTTGGCCCTCTGAAAAACAGTTTTAGTGGACAATGCGAGACCGCACTGCGGACCAGACAACTTCTTGTGCATATTCCCAACTTTAACCACGAGCAAGTAATAATTTATAATATGTCTTAAACAATGAAATCAAACGTATACAGGTTTTTCGTCTTTTTAACTACACCTTAAGTATTTTACAAGATCAGTTACATACAGAGTGAAATTTTAAAAATAATAATAATAATACAAATGTATCTAGTGCCATGCTGTCAGTATATTCCAGATACACAACCTGGATTTCTGCCTGGTTAGAATTCCTAACTCTAGGACACATCATGCTGCGATATAGATATAAAAATTCATCAGTCTATACAAGGGCAAAACCAAACTGCAAACACGTGTTTCGCTCTATTAAGAGCTCGTCAGTACAGTATAGATTTGTCTCTTCAGTCACTAACTGGTCAAAATTTGTTGTCACAGTTTACAAAAGTATAAAACAATCGTAACTAGCGCCATCTCTACTCTAAAAATGGCTCTTAAGTGGTCGCTTTGAATTTCATATAAAACCTTAGATAGGGATAGATATAAAAATAATTAAAAAGCTCCGGAGCCAAAAACCGGAGCTACAGAAAATAATCCAAAAGGAATGTAAATATATATGTTAAAACTAATAAGTCTGGTTGTAAGGTACAGACCAAAAATGGAAGTAGCAAAAATATTAATTACATAATTATATTTTAAAGGCTATCAACATTATTATTATTATTATTATTATTATTATTATTATTATTATTATTATTATTATTATTATTATTATTATTATTATTATTATTATTATTATTATTATTATTATTATTATTATTATTATTATTATTATTATTATTATTATTATTATTATTATTATTATTATTATTATTATTATTATTATTATTATTATTATTATTATTATTATTATTATTATTATTATTATTATTATTATTATTATTCCTTTTCTTGATCTCGCATACATGCGGTTTTTACTGATTTGGAACGGTATTCACATACAAGTCCCGAACCTTACTATTGCAAATTAAGGTGGCGTGTGACTATTGCTGTGGTGTGAAGAAGAACTGATTTCTGCAGTTGAATATATAGAAGTGGATTCATGTTAATTATTTGAAGACTGCGATGTAAATCTTTGGGGATTATTCCAGTAGTTGACAGAATTATAGGTACAATGTGTACTGTGTTTTATTATTATTATTATTATTATTATTTTGAGTTTTCACTACCTCTTCAAGGCAGGTGTCGTTACTTTAGCCCGATATAAACAATTATATCAAAAGCTAGGTAAGAATATGATTTGGGGAATTATTTTTTATAGTTTTAGTTCCAAGTTTTTATGACAATACTCTTCGGAGTATATGTGCAGTTCCCAGGACAGCTGTCTGTTGGATTTGATCTGTTCGATGTTCTCCTGGAATCTGTTCAACCCACTTTTTAAATTCGTGTGTCACATATCCTGTTGCCCCAACCACTATCGGTATTATAGTGACCTTAGTTCTCCACATTCTCTGTATCTCTATCGCAAGGCTTTTATATTTTAACTTCTTTTCAGCCTCTTTTCTAACGATATTAGTGTCTGCGGGGACTGCAATGTCTATCAGGTAAGTGGTTTTGCCCTCCCGTATAACGATGTCAGGTCGGTTCGGAGCTCCATCTTCCCGGTCCGACATTGCTCTATCTGTTCTAATTGGATGGTCATATAATATTGTAACGCCACTGTTTGAGGTCAAGACGTTTTCTGGCTTATGCTGATACCATTTTTTCTGCACCCACATCACATTTGTAATGTTTTGAAATAAAGAAATGGATCAGGAAACATACACGGTTGTGCCGATCTATGTATTCTCTCTGTGCTAGTATTGGGCAGGCTGTCATAAGATGAGTAACAGTCTCTGCTTTTTCTTTGCACATTCGGCACATCTCATCATTTCTTGTTTTCATAATTCGGTGTTCGATATATCTAGTTTTCAGAGCTTGGTCTTGTGCAGCCACGATTAGGCTTTCTGTTTCAGACTTCAATTGCCCCTTTGTCAGCCACTGATAGGACAAAGTTTTATCAAATTTGATGTTTTCCATATCTCTGACTAGCTTACCGTGCATAGGATTTTCCCACCAGCTTGATCTTAGCCTTTCCCCGATTCTCCCCCTTATTACTTTGCTAGAAGGTAGATGGTCTTTATTTGGCTCCGGTTCGTTATCAAGCTTGAGTGCTTTAGCTGTTTTTATGGCTCTCTTAATAAGTGAGTAGTGATGTTGTTCACTGTCGTGTTGCATAGCGGCATTCAGTAAATGGCTTGTCGTTTGTCTCCCAGACATATATGTAGCTAGATTGTAAATCTCGATTTCCATGGACGCCTCTATCTGTTTTAATCCTCTACCTCCTAGCTTTATTATTATTATTATTATTGTTATTATTATTATTATTATTATTGTTATTATTATATAAAAATATAAAAATTGATCAGTCTATACAAGTGCAAAACCAAACTGCAGACACGTGTTTCGATCTAGTTGGAGCTCGTCAGTACAGTATAGGTTTGTCTCTTCAGTCACTAATGAAGAGACATCCCTGGTATATACTGCCAGCATGGCACTAGATACGTTTGTATCATTTTTGTATCATTTTGTGTATAAGACTGTCAAAAACGATATATAAGGGATAAAAATGCCGAAGGTTCAAAATCCCACAAATTTTTATCCTTATAAAAAAATGATAGGTACTTATTATGCAGCAGTAACAAGAGGGTTAAATGCCAGTTTTAAATTACTGAAATAATGATAACACTTTATTTTACGACCGGATAAGTAAGCTCTACTGACGCACATAACTATATAGGAAAATATTTTTTTTATGTTAACATTGAATATGAAATCAGTGCTGTTAAATTTGCCTTTAAAAGAGTCACTTAAATATAAATAAAAAATGGATATTCAGACATAATTTTAAAGTAATTAAAAAAACAATAAAAGTAAAAATGAATGGTATATTCCACAATAGAGTTGTAAAGAGTCTACTACGAGGGAATAGCCAGGATGGCTTCCTAGTACTTCAAAACTAGGAGATCTGGTTAAAACTCAATTTTCGAAAATCGGATTGAATCAAATAATTAAAAAGAAAACAATTTTTAACGCAAGAACTCAAAGATCATAAATTATTTCGTTAAGAAAATTGCGAACTTCATAAAAGAAGTTTATTACTGATAATTTTCTAGTTCGAAACAATATTAAGTTGAAAACAGATAATTCCATTGTCTCAAGCAGATGGCATTTGCACGCAAACTCGGTTACGCAAGAGAAGGCCGATAATTTATCTGTAATTACCACCACCGAATGGAAGTTTTGATTAGATCTGCACAGTTTGGACCTAACTGTTGTTTTATTACTTGTTCGGGATGAATTTGTACTAATTACTTGATTGTATTAAATTTGACACCACCTACGCGTATATATGTATAGATATACACTTTTTGTTCGTACTTATTCATTTAAACTTTGTTTGATAAAATAGATAAACTTTAAATAATAAATATTTTACCATGCGCTTGAACTAGATATTAAATGAATGTATTTATATATAGATTAATTACAGAAAAAATGTATAGGAATAGTTATTTTTTGTTACCATTTTAAAACTATATTTCTTATCGAACCTTCTGGCAAACTAAATCTATAGGCAATGAAATAAAGCTAGAAACAACCAATTTTTTAACGTAAGTCGGATCTAGATGAAACTTTTTGCATTCGATTTAGAAGAACTTCAGGAAACTTTTTGACCCTACGCCCTGAGTAACAAATGAAAACTGGATTATTGCAGGTTAAAAAAGTAAAAAAAAAAGAAAAATTCAGAACTCGTAAAATATTCATGGAAATGATCTTGTTAGCGGTTTTTGAGTTCGCTGACCACAAATATCACTTCGGTGATCTTATACCAGGTAACTGGTATCTAGTATCTACTTCTACTCCTGGAGTTTTATCAACATTCGTTAAAACTTGTTATCCCGGTGTTTTTAAGGTCGCAGAATACAAATAATACTTTGGCGATCCCCACGTGGTACCTACCTGGTGCCCGGTATCTACTTCTTCTCCTAGAGTTTTATGAAAATTCGTTATAACTTGTTATCCCGGTGTTTTTAGGTTCGCCGAATACAAAAATAATGTCGGTAAATCTCCACGAGGTTCATGGTATCCTGTATCTACGTCTTCTCCTGAAGTTTTATAAAAATTCGCTGAAACTTGATATCCCTTACACTCCTGAGTGAAAAATTTTAAGATATTAATGCGATATTTATTTTTTATCGATCAAATAGCTTCATTTGCAAAGCCAAATTTTTTGAAATTTTTTGGTCAACAATTTTTTGGATTTTTTTGACATTCACATTTGTGTAGGTACATGAGGAGCGAACAAGTAAAGTCACAATTGTGAACAAAAGTATTTATTTTTTATGGAATTTTACAAAACAATTATTATTCTTATTTAAGCATAGATAAACGTTGCATTTGATGCAACGTATTCTGGAACGACTTCCACAGCCTTCAAATCGACATCTAGACGGGTGTTTGGAATCCTCGCTTCTTGGCCAATGCTCAAAGCCATCGTAACGTTTATCCTGACAAGGTAGTTGTGCTGCTGTATTCATTTTCTGGTTCTTCTTTATTTTCTGTATCTTTTTCTTCTGATAGTTTTCGTTTTTTAGTTCCAGAAACTAGATACTCTCCAAGATTGAGCCTAAACTCTAACAAATCCATAACTTTTGGTGTGTTGAGGTTGCTTGCATCACGTTTGTACTCCATCCAGCTGTTGACTATTGCCAGATCAAATAAATGGAGAATTACTTTGAAAGTCCATTTTCGGGTTTTGAAAAATGATCTGTAGTATTCAAGCATTTGGTCGCACATGTCCACCCCACCCATTTTTTCATTGTAGGCTTTAACAAATTTTGGACAGGGTACATTAACGCGCGTTTTTTGGATTTTGTCCCATCTTCTTACTGCAGTTTGGGGTTCCGATCCAAAAGCTGTGGACATCATTACAACTGATTTATTGTCTTTCCATTTCGTCGCACAAATCTTGTTGTCGCTCCTCACAAATTCTTCACATTCACCCTTCTTCATCGAACTGTCTGTTTTGAAGACAATACCTTTAATTCGGTTTGTCATGATTGTGCCTGTTCCATCTAGGTTTAGTGACGCTAGTTTGTCAAACAAAGCTACTGTACTAAAATATCTATCAAAAAATATGTGACTTTCTTGTGGTAGTGTCTCGACTAGTGTAAGCACAATCGAAGGTCCTAGACCCAAATCTTTATTAGCTAATGGTGTGGTTGACCCTTGATAGATTACAAAATCTAGTACAGTCCCACTAGAAGTAGTTAAAACAAAGTTTTTTTACCCTACTGGTCTTGGTTTATTTCTTACATACTGCCGAATTGGACAACGCCCGAGGAAGGGAATCATTTGCTCATCTATTGAGTAAGCCCCTTTGGCAGTCCTCTCTATTTCGTGACAACGTTTTTTTACTAAATCGATCATGGGTTGAACTTTCCAAAGTCTATTCTTTCTCATATTATCATCGTCAACAGACAGATTATCCACAACGTGTAAGTTTACTCTAAGAAAATAAAATCTATCGCGTGGCATTACATTACTGATAAGTTCAAATTTAAATTTAGAATTCCAATACATGTGGATTCTGGGAAATTTTATACAACCCATGATTGCATTCAACCCAAAGAACTTTTTTATTTCTTCAGCGGTAACTTTTTGCGGTTTTCCAGTAGTTTGTAGGTAATATTGGGCTGTAAATTTTGCCCCCATTTCAAAAAAGTCATCATTTAAGTATCTCTCAAAATATTGCCATGGCGTCAACACTTGATTGTTACAATGCGTTTCTTGCGGATCACCTTTGCTAGTGAAAGTCTCTTTTTTCCAATGAAGTTTTTGAAATTGAATTAATGGTACGTCGTCTTCACTGTCAGAATCATTATCACTATCAGTATTATTACTTCCATCATCATCCTGTGGGCCATTAATTGCAGTATCAACGTCTTCATTGTCAATTGATTCCCAACCATCATCATCGTCACTATCATCACCTAGGTCCAAATCTGAGTCTATTTCATCTAAAAGTTCATAAATTGCATCTGGATCATTTTCCAGCCTACTCAAATCGATTGCTCTTTCTGAAAGTAACAAAAATAAAAAATAAAATGGAATCTGAAATTGCAACTTGTCTCATGTGATGACTAGATTCACTCCTAAGAGTCACAATCGTGAAACTCAAACAAAAACCTAACCTGATCCCTTCAATTAGAGTTTATTCTTTTAGATGTGAACAATACATTGCAACAAATATTATTAGTTTAAAAAATATAGGCTACTTACTTCTGGCTGCCATGGTGACTAAAACACAGTACAATTAATGACGACACAAATAAAATATGAAGACAAATTACGCAGTAGAAATGCGTTAGAATGGTCAGTTACACTTGTCACAATCGTACGATTTCGGAGTAAACCGTCTTGAGAACGATTTTGACCTTTATTTATACAGAAAATACGAAAGTCACAATTGTGACCACAGGGAGCGTAAGGGTTATATCAGGGTTTTTAAGGTCACAGAATACAAATAATACTTCGGCGATCCTCCACGAGGTACCTGGTGCCCGGTATCTACTTCTTCTCCTAGATTTTTATGAAAATTCGTTATAACTTGTTATCCCGGTGCTGTTAAATTCGGTCAATACAAATATCATGTCGGCAACCCTCCACGAAGAACCTGGTGACAGAAATCTACTTATTCTCCTTGAGTTTTATAAAAATTGGTCATAAAATTCCTTAAAACTGGTTATCCCGGGTTTTCTGAAGTCGTTCAATACCAATATATCATCGGCGATACTCCACAAGGTACCTGGTGCTCAGTTTCTACTTCTCCTTCTGGAGATTTATAAAAGTTTCTCATAAAATTTGTTGATACTTGTTATCTCGGGGTTTTTGATGTCGATGAATACAAATATCACGTCGGCGTTCACTCAGGAAATATTTGGTGCCCGGAAAATATTATTCAATGCCACCAACCGAATTTAAAATGCGAATTATGGAAAAAAATCAAACATATTTTTTTGATTTTTGATTATAAAGAAGATGTCAGAACCCCGAACATATAATATTTATTTGCAGTAACCTCAAAAAACCCGGGATGATAAGTTTCAGCGGATTTTATGACAAATTGTCATAAAACTTCAGCAGAAGATGTAGATACTGAGCACCAGGTACCTACTTCGTGCAGGGTTGCCGACGTGATATTTGTATTCATCAGAGACCTGAGAAGACGTAGATACCAAGCACCAGGTACCTCGTACAGAATCGCCGATTGCATTTTTAACCTGTTTCCGCAGACTCTTCTAGTCCTATTTTTCTAGGAAAGTTTAGGATATCGTTGAGCTTCAGGTTAAGTAGATCTGGGTATCAGACCCTAGAATTACGTAACGCAATGCATTATGGGAGTATGTGTATTAAGTTTTTGTCCTCTACCTCACAGAATCTGCACTTTGCTTCATCTACCAATAGTAGTTTCTTTATGTGTCCTCTTGATACGAAGGTTCTTTTTAGTAAGGTTTAGACAGCAAAAAATCTCTTCTGGTTATAGTTTCTCAAGAGTATCTTCGATTGTCTTGGCTTTCTGAGTATTTGGCTCGAGGTCTAAAAAAATCCAGCTCCAGTTCTTTTAACGGTCTCGGTGGTGTTGATATTAAATCCCACCGAATTACACCATTGCTTTGCTTTGTTTAGATCTCTCTGCACTATGTCACAAAGGACAATGTCATACTACCCTCTTGCGAGGATAACCACCTCATCGGAATACCATAGGCAAAGGATAACTAGTTATGTCAATTACCAGAGTAAGCTGTCCATAGTAAGACAACTTCCTCTTGCGGTCAATTTCTGGTCGTATTGATGGAGATAGTGTCTTGTCTATATTCATTTCTGCAAGTCTTGTAGACAGCAATTGCGACAACCAGGTGGAAGTCTTTCTATGTACTCCTCTATTATTAATTTTTGTTTTAATCATATTCTTGAAACAGGAAATGACATTAAGACGAAATCGAAAAAAATCTCACTTTCGGCAGGACTCGAACTTACGATCTCTACATATGATCAAAAACGCCAACTAACTACTAATGCATCTGTGACTGAAATTGTTAGAGATGCTACCAGATTTTTTCTTAATGTCATTTCTTGTTTGTCTAATTTCTAAATTTCGAAAAACCGATGAGCGATCTCTCAAAAATAATTAATTCACTGTATACCTTGTTTCTGCAGTTGTTAAAAAAACACAAATAATAAAATTCTTTGATTAAAAATAATAATAATAAACTCAATTTCTATTCATCTGTTGTTTATTTAATGCTAGATATTGAATTTTAAATACCAGTAAACAAATAGTTTGTTCCTTTTCATTAAAAAGAACCATTCAACTGAAAAATCACAAGCAATCAGCAAAATTTATACTTTTCTATATATAGAGAGAATAAATCGATTCGAAATGTATCAAACTTACTTACCAAAAGAAAAGAAACTAAGAAATGATTTTATTCAGTGGTGTAACCGTTTTATATAAGGTATTTTAATCTTCTATACATATAATAAAACTGTAGAAATGTATATGTTTGTGTGCGCATCACATGAAAACTACTAATCCTATTCGAATGCGGTTTTCAAAGACGTATTTGTCTTCTTTTAACTTAACATCTGGTGTATAAAACTTTCTCCCCCCACCCCTTTAACGGGGCGAGGAAAGAAATTTGTATACAAAAATCAACACGTCGCGGGTACATCGAAATAGAACCCAAAAATTTGGTTAGATTTTTTTGTCTGTCTGCATGTATGTTTGTGCGCGCATCACATGAAAACTACTGATCCGATTCGAATGAGGTTTTCACTGATGTATTTGTCTTCTTTCACCTTAACATCTGGTGTATAAAAAATTCTCTCCCATTCCTTAAATGGGGTGGGGTAAGAAATTTTTATACAACAATCACACGCCACGCGAACGACGTTGCGAGTACAACTAGTATTAAATACAATAGCAATTTTCTCAACAAGTTTTTATTAGTTTAAAAAAGCCTACCACTTAAAAAGGCGACAGATATATCCCACTTACGCGGTAAACGCGCACGTATACGACAGTTTATTGATTTCATAGCTATTTCCTATATTCTAGCGATTAGGTTATATATGTTTCTTAATACTTTTTCTCCTCAGCTTTTAATCAGTTACTTGGGTATTTTATCTGGTCCCAGTGTTTTTTCAGTTTAATTTTTTTTATTAACTGCGGGTATTCTTCATATATTGGTGTCTTATATAATTATGTGAAATGCGTTTCCTATGATTTATTGTTAATTTTAGTTACAGGTCTACGTTTTCTTTGTTGTCCTTTCAGATATCCAAATTTTTTTTTCTCTCTCTTTACTATTCTCTGATAGTTATTTTAGCAGTTCTTCAATCCATTGTTTTTGCAGCATTTATCTGCTTCTTTCTTTTTTTTCTTGTATTCATTTCGATGTTGTTCTTCTTTAGTTGATCTCCATTTGTTTCTTGCTTGGTTCTTCTCTTTCGTATTCAGTATCGAACCACTTTTTCCTTATTTGCCTCTTTCCTAGTTACCTCTTCTGCTTACTCCAAAATTGTTTCTTTTATATTTTTCCACATTTTTTCTGTGTTGTTTATTTCTATTAGTTTTTCCTATGGGGTCTTCTCATATTGGTCTTTTATTTCCTCTACCTTTAACTTTTCTAGGTTCCATCTTTTTTGTTTTGCTCAACTTTATGAACATTTTTTAAAACTCTAATGGCGAGAGGTTCAAATATGACAAAATTTTGTCAAATTATCGGAAGCAATCAGCAAAATTTATACTATTCTGTATAGAGAGAATAAATCGATTCGAAATGTATTAAAATGGTTATAAAAAGAAAAGCAACTAAGAAATGGTTTTTATCCAGTAATCCAGTGGTGTAACCGTTGTATATAAAGTATTTTAATAATAAGTAGAATAGCAATTTTCTCAACAAGTTTTTATTAGTTTTAAAAAGCCAGTGAAGTGAGGACAGCTTAGAGTTTGCAAACTTATTGAATTAATAAAAAAGAAAGAAAAATTGATAGATCCATATAATGTGGCAACAAGCGCTTTAAAGTTTTGTAATACAAAAGACTGATAGTAATAAATTTCATTAAAGTGTCTTACATATATTTCGGAACGAGCTGTTGTGGTTGTTAAGTTAAACTGGAAACTAGTCGATGCCCATTAGCGGAGGAAATTTTTTTTAGACCGGGTTCGTATACTCGACAACAAAACGAATTTATAAATTCATTTTCATATACACGATATATCGTAAATTTCTGCGCCAGTTAAACGTGGGAGTTTTATAATAAGGGTTCTTATTATTAACTTTTATAGAATTATGGTTATAGAGTATTACGTGGGATTATAAGATCCAATAAGCACTTACAATAACATTACATAACACAGTAATTTTATTAATAAACTTTAACAATGAAGCAAGTTGTCAATAAAAGTTGAAGAATTTTGTGTATTGTTTGAAACAATATATTGCGTTTCTTTATTACAAACTTTTCAAGTTATTAAATTAAGCACTTCTGAAGACGATTTC
Organism: Altica lythri; assembly: GCA_964028335.1. Lineage (NCBI taxonomy): Eukaryota > Metazoa > Arthropoda > Insecta > Coleoptera > Chrysomelidae > Altica > Altica lythri. The sequence goes on along the minus strand of OZ034801.1, from coordinate 17,625,991 downwards.
TACCAATTTACCTAACAAGTTTGCCTTATAAGACTAGCAGCTTTTATAGGTACATCAAAAAATTAATGTTGTATTGAATTCTTATGCTATTTTCTTTATTTTTCAGTTTCCAATATTGATTTTATAAAAATTTGATTCTTTTTTTTAATACCAACAAACTGAAAGTACTTTGTACTACAATCTGATCAGGGATGATCAATAAGCAGTTCTATTCTAGCCAAGATTGTTAAATTTTTATAGTTGTCACTTTAAACAACCATAGTTCCATTGAGTAATGTTTTTATTGGTACAAACTTTTTTTTATTTTTTTACCCTCTTGCAACTACAGCGTCTTTCTACATTTTTACCAGTAAAAGGATATTTCAGGGTTTCAGGATCGGTTATCCATTTATCCGTGCACTCTAGAGTCCATAGTCCTCCTGATATTTTCTCTCTTCAATTTCTTTAGCATTCATGATCTTCGTCGCAAAGGTCATATCTGCTTTCCATGCTGTTTTAGTAGCAATCATCTTTCTTATCACCATTTCCGCTTCCATAACACCAATCTTGGCTTCTGCTTCCGATCTTTCTCTGTATCATTTCTGAAGAAGATGTGCTCGCCATGTCTTGTTGTCTGCGTATAGTGCCGAAATGAACCATGTCCACTTAGTAGTTGGCTGAGGATGTAGTTTACCTCCCTATGTTGACATTCGGTCCATGTATCAGTCTTTAATCAGTCGTCTCGTCCACATTCCTTTTGTCTCGTTATTCCACCTGTGCTGCCAGGAAGCAAGAGTTCTCCTCCTGGCTTGCTTTCGGAACTGTGGTGTATCTTCCTTTTCGAAGTTCTTCGCTCTATCCTCGACGAGAAGGTCGATTGGGATTACACCTGCGATAACCTGGGCTGGTGCTGTTGAGATCGTTCGGTAGCCAGATATGAACCTCGACAACATTTTTCATTGGAGGTCCTCTAGTAAAATTTTATATGTTTTAATTTTATCTGCGGTGTGCCACACTGGAGCTCCGTAGAAGAGCGTGGACTCCAAGAACCCTATATAAGATTCTTTTGCTACTGGATGGCTCCCCAATGTTGAGTAGAATACTTTTGATCTTTCCGGCTACCACATTCGATTTTTTAATTGTCTGTACTATGTGAGGGCCATGTCTGTATCTATTTAACCTCAGATATTTTAGGTTCTTTATCGTGCAAATTTTCACAATTTCCAAGTCAAATTTTAATTTTCGAATGTCTGTGTTCCCGTTAAGCACTATAATTTGAGTTTTATCAGGAGATAGAATTCATCTCCATCCAGCTCCTAGTATGGAGGAGTTGGATGGCCTCGATATTCACAGTTGTAGTAGACGTTCTTTATATCTGCTGGCACATTTGGCTATTAGGTATTTCTTCCACTGTTTCCAATTGTTTTGGTAGTACTATTTTAAGTTTGTGAATGAGGCACTTATGCGATACTTTATCGAAAACTTGACCAACATCCACAAAAAGTGTGAACAAACTTTCTTTCCACTCTCCAGATGATTGTATACCATCTTTATTTAATGTTCTACTTATTTTTAATTTAGTTTATTCACTTTTTACCCAAGTTTCTTTCTACTATCTTTTAGTTAATTAAGCTTTACTTAGTATTTTTTTTCTTCACTTTCCCTTTTTACTCTCAGTTTCGACTCCTTTGTTAATAGTGAGTTAACAATATTAATTACTTCCTAATTTAGAATAAAAGATTTACAAATCTTTTACTGTTTCTATCGGTGATCATTATTGAATGAGTTTTATAAAGAATTGAAAACTTACGATCCCAATACAAATTTGCCAATTTGATCCTTACAGAAATCCAGAAAAATGATTCGATTGAATCAAAATCCTAATATATAAAAGACATCAATATCTGGGACTATATGTGGGAGCTTTAATATTTTCTTTACACTTTTTTTGTCGACACGACCCCAAAGATAAAATAGGATTACTTTTCTCTATATATCAAACGCTCCTGATGAATTGTACCAAATGGTTTCTGTGATTAAAGTAATAAGGATATTTTTGAAGAAAAGAATCGACAAAAGAATGAATGTACTCATAATGCTGGGTATAATATAAAAAAGGAAATAAAAGAAGCCGATCGGAAACTGTTGTATCAACAGTCAATATTTCAGGCTCAAGAGATCCTAATCCCAAAACTAAAATTATACGATTTAGAGTGGTTCACGAGATTTGTATGAATAATGGAACAACTTTTGTTATTATTATGAATTTTATCCGAAGTTTTTATTAAATAAATAAAAGCTAGATAGTTTATTTTTATTTGTAAAATGCATTGAAGTCATAGTTTTAATTTAACATATTCTCAATTTCAGTATACGCCGTTGAGTAGGGTTAGCAACCTTCTCCCTTTATGCTTAAAATTGTCTGTGGTCTGTTATACATGGTGTTAAAAAAAATGTCACAAAATAAAATGGGTGGTATAGTATAGCCTAAAATATGCAGAAAGGTCTTAATAAACATATGTCTGCAAATTAACGGTTTGTCTTTTTGTATCATATTTGGACTATCTCTTATTTTATTCACAAAAACTTGCTTTACTTACTTTGATTACTTAAACTTTTTGCAGAACACACTGGGTGATCTTTTAGACGATATTCCTTTAATATAAGAAAAACAAGTAAGAAGGAGCTACGCTCGTGATCCAAACTTCACATCTAGTGCAAAAAACACGTTCATTTTGCAACTAGTTATATAAATAGCTATTTTAGTGTTTTGTTTTTGTTTTTTAATGATTTTAGTTTCTCAGTTTTTTAACCTTTTTCAGTATTTTCAGATTTATAATCTTCTTTTCTGGTTTTCTGGCTCTTTATTTTTGTTTTTCAAAGAAGAATAAAAAAACGAAAAAAAAAGAAAATTAGAGATGTATGATAGAAAGAACAAAATTAATAAGTAAATTAAAATGAAGAAGGAACAAACGAAGTAAGAGAAGAAAAAGAAAAAGACAAAAAAGAAATAGAAAAAATTAAAAGTACTTTTTGAGTAATATAAAAATTATTATCAATTAATAAAAATTTAACAACCTAAATTACTTTAAAAGAAAATTTCCAACCAATAATCGGTCTCTTGTCTTTCATCAAACTTAGTGTCATTGACAGCATTTGACTCTATGTGTATTCGATTTAGACGACATTTTAATTTTAATATTTTATCTAATAAAACCTGTTAATAGAAAACCATAATAGTTAATTAAGTTTATAATTTTACACGCTATTTGTTTACAGTTGCGGAATGATATTTTTTTAATGATATAAATTCCTTAGTTTTGGGTTTAGAGGTACGTATATTAAAAGGTGTAAATCAAAATTTAAGTTTAAATAAACTTATGCGAAAATGAAATAACCAATCAGGTTTGTAACCGCAGATGTTCGCAGTACATTCTCTGAATATTCAACGGTGACAACATTTGCACGAGATCCCAAAACATCACCCGCATGGAAATTGTCGATAAAATTTTGAAAGGGATATAAGCTATTCAGAATTTACAATACACGAACATATTAATGATACAAAGTGGGAATGTGTTTTATTAATTATTCAATTGTATAGGGTGTATTAGAAGAGGTATTCAGTTTATCTAGATTATATTTTTTGCATAAGATTTTACCCTGTAGTTGGAACGATTTTTTCAAAACAAACAAAAAGAACCCATTACGAAATCGAACACGAAAAAGCGGACATTGTAAAAGTTTCGGAAATGGCAGTTCTTTTTTGTTAGATATTACTTCTTTGTTAATTGTTCCTTTGTAGTCCGATTTCAGATTTCACTTCAGTTGCCACAGTCTGTTCATTAGAGTACAGTTCCTTTAACCAACGGTGTCGTTAACGATTGGAAATAAGGAAATTTTAATCATATTTCTAACAAGAAAAAACTCTAAATTAATTGAAGTTATTTAGTAAATTAAGTATTTGGTGATATCTCTCATTGTATGTGTGAAGTGTAGAAATTATAAACACTAGAAAATAGCATTAAGGAGAAATCGAAAAAATGTCATATCTCAGACGCAAGACAATCAACAAAATGAGAAGACGAGCGTTCCACCTAGGTGCCCTGGGTAGTCAACTCGGAAAATGTAACATCAAAACACTACTCCATACTTATAAAACTTTTATTCGACCTCTGGTTGATTATAAGGCCTTGCCATACTCTGCCCTTCCCCAGAAACTCCTCCATTTTCTTCTTGTCGCAGAGAGAGCATTCATACGCAAAGCCAAAAGTCTATACCACCTTTACCCAAGCCGCCTACTGCCTCTCCTCTCTCGATTTCAGATGCTACAACAACGCTACATTACTCAGACTCTACAGGGAACGAACATCATAGCCCAGAGTACCCTACATACCCACTGGAATGGAGGACTCCAAACAAGATCAAGAGTTCCGAAAATCAAGATCCCTCTTCCCTCCCTAAGACTCCTCCAAACTATAGACACGGTCCTTTTTGCAGACCTAGAAACCTCCTAGTTGAAACCCCTCCCTCCTATACCACCTTTACCCAAGCAGCCCTATCTACCAGAACACAAATATATTACCACTCTCCTCTCGATTTCAGACGCTACAACAACGCTACGTTACTCAGACTCTACAGGGAACGAACATCATAGCCCAGAGTACCCGACTTACCTACTGGAATGGAGGACTACAAAGAAGATCAAGATCCCTGTTCCCTTCCTAAGACTCCTCCAAACTATAGACAGAGTCCTTCCTGCAAACCTAGAACACATCCTAGTTAAAACCCTTCTCTCCTACAGATAGATAGTAGATGTCAACATGATAGACTGACGGAGACGACCACACTGAATAGTGAATACTAAAAAAGAATGAGTCCTTGGCGAAGGTTTCTGTGGTTCCCTTCGTCCTTGCCAAATTTTCAAATCAGAGGCATCGCGACGGTGGAGACACGCCACAGCGATAATCATCCAAACCCACATTGCACCACGTGGGTCACACTCCACACATCACCTACAGTAACACCAAAAAAAAAAACAGAATTATGGCGGTTTAGGCACGTCCAAGAAGCTTTGGATCCAAAAAAACACCAGAACAACAGAGGAAGCAACACCAACCTGCCAACACCATCTAAACCTTCCCATCCACTCCCTGAAAAGGACATAGTTCCTACAACAGGTTCCTTACACCCAACACCACATTCTGTGAACTTCTTCTTCTTCTATTCTGTTCTGTATACGGAGGAAAACACAATGGGCGTCGTGTTGAACCTATCGAGTGTAAGAATCTTTCTCTGCTTAATGCAAAAATGTAAAATTTGATATTCAAGTCCTTAATTAAAAACAATAGTTTGTGGATATTATGTGCAATGTTCGTAAGATTAGGCGAACGAAGTCGCGGGAAAAAGCTAGTACTCTAATATATCTGTGATTTTTTTAAGTAAACAAAAAATAGCATTTTCTCAAATACTAATTTAATTAAAAATATAATCAGGTTTCAAAAGTTGCCTTTACATTTTCTTCACATATACGAATCTTTATTCCGAGCTAAATATCTATTGAAAAATTTTATAGAGCAGATTATTTGGTAAGACTCCCAGTAAGAAAACTCACTGAATGTCTATGAGATTCATTTTTCATTTTACCCCTTTCCACTCTTTGTAAATTTCAAAGCTTTCTGCGACTACTAATTACTGAATTTTAATCTAAGAAACTTAGTTAAGTTTATTTCTTCTCTGATCAAGGTCTACAGGATGTTGAAAGAAGTTTAAAATAACAACACCCCTAAATTTTTATATTAGACTGTTTAGTATTATATATGGTTGAAATCAGAAAAAATTATCTTAACGTTTCTGATATATTTTTTTTATTTATAAAATATTAAACACATATAAGTGTTAAATTTAAACAATAGATGGTAAAATCGTGAGTGCATACAACCACATGCTGTTAGGGTCGGGGAAAAAATGTCCCTTTTATTGGCCTCCCACTGTTCCCAGGTAAGGAGTGACGTGAAAGACTCTTTAACCAAAAATTGTATCTTTATTTAAGTTCTATCCACATTTATTCAATCAAACACTACTATCCTTTAAAATTATTATTATTATTATGTATTACTATTTGATAAGGGCAGAGGACCAAGTCCTGTTATGCCCATACTCGATAATTATATTTTAATACCTATGGATACTATAGAAAAATATGAAAAATAATAAACTAATACTAGAAACCCAAGAAAAACAATAATACTACGAACTAAGTAACTAATAAGAGCAAAAACTACAAACTAAGATATAGGTCCAATTTGTTTTTGAAACTGTCATTGGGTAAATTGTTCCAAACATCAAAAACTCTATTGCTCAGAAAGCCCTGTCTGGAACGGGTTCGAAATGCTTCCTTCTTTAATTTCAATGTATGTCCTCGGAGCCGGTCGTCCGTGTTAGGTTGAAAAACTGTTTGAAGATTACCCCAGTTGGATTTTATAACACGGAATGAGAGGATTAAGTCACCCCGGAGGCGTCTTTTTTCGAAAGTTGTGAGGTTTGCGATAGATAACCGCTCTTCGTAAGTGGGTCTAGCACGGCCGAAGGAAAGTCTAGTTGCGCGTCTTTGCACTTGAACCCATGATATAGTCCATTTCATCGTTTTTGGCCGATTTGATATTAGAAACCACTGAAATAAAATTAAACTGTCATCCAAGTAACCAATGGCGCAAAGTTTTTTTTTTTCTAAATTAGGTCGTAAGTTTCTGAAACTATCAGTGTGGTTTGACATCTACAGAAATATGACATTAATAATTATTAAATTCAACCCTTCAACAACGAGCCGTACATGACGGTTACTAGGAATGTGAATTAAGTCAAGACTTCCGTATTGAATACTTTTTATCTACTGGTGAAACAAGATCGATGCAGTTAACGTAAGTGTTGTATTAAAAAACAAACGTCCTCATTTAAATTTCTAACTTGCCAGTATCTGAGAGAGATGTAACTCTAAATTTACTTCGAGTATGATTTCTGTCATCGGCCAAAAACGGTGAAATGGACTAGACATAACAACTTTTCCTGGTTTTTATTTATAAAGCCAAATAAAGCCGGGAACATTATATCTTAAACGTTTATGATTGTTTTTGGAGGTAGGTATGTGGATAAATGTATTCAAAGTTGAAATTTGGGGGCCTCGAGTTCGCCAACGATGAAACTAACATTTAAAGGCATAATTTCCCAGGAGAAATCACAACACAAACGATATTCAGCGGTACATTCGTGGAAACAAGATATGAACATGTTGTGGTTGGTATTAATGAAAACAAATTTATTATTAAATTTTTTAAGGGACGGTTTGTGGTTAAATGACCAAAGTTGAACTTTAATTTGTGGATTTATATTCGGTGATTTAAATTACAATAAATAAGTGGTTTAATATTTACAGGTTAATTGCAAAATACTGTCCTATGACAAAAAATTTGAAATTGGGATCTGCATAAATAAATAAATTATAAAATAATCCTAAGCTTGGTTTAACAAAAAATTAGGTCAATGTTTAAATTTTTAATCCATACTAAAACAAAGTTTTAGGCATTAATAAAATTATTTGTGTTTATTTTTTTATTAATATTAAGTCTCAGATATAGGGTGAATTAAAACTATTAATTGTTTATCAGGTTCAAAATTATTGTTTTTTGAAGTTAAAACTTCTTCTGCGCTTAAATACAGGGCGCAGTATGGACTTACAGGCATAGATTATCTACGGGGAGAAAAAGCAACTTAAATGATTGGAATGTAAGAAATATTTTTAAGAGCTTCTTTACGACTGACGCTGATGTATCTGTCACTATACTGAGTATAATCATTTTTAGGGTTCCTTAACCAAATAGCCAAAAACGGAACCCTTATAGATTCGTCATGTCTGTCCATCCATATGTCACAGCTACTTTTTTCCGAAATTTTAGGAACTTAGATAAGTGTATGATGTTATGGTTTCTATCTGTTTTTAGTTTACTTGTAGGCTTTCTGTTGGTGTTTTACCTTTGCTTATCTTCATATATTTAGTTTTTTTTGTATCCAGATCCAGTCTATAACTCTTACTCACAGGTTGATTAGGTACAAACAAGTTGCAACCCTTCTGAACTGTCTGAAATACAACGGTATCATTTCCGTAGCGACTGTTATTCAAGCTTTATCCGTTCACTAAGATAACCTTATACGTCTCTTGCAATGGTTCAACGAAGGTTTCCTCAGAGTAGATATTAAACAATTATGGTGACAAAATACATCCTTGTCTTACTTAATTTCAATTGTTTCTGACCATTCTCCATCTACGTTTATTTCTACTGCCTGATTCCAAAATAGATTTATGATTATCCAAAGGTAAGGATAAGGTACTTCCACTCTTTTCAGGATTTCTATTAATTTTTCATGTTTAACGCTATCGAATGCCTTTTTTATATCAATAAATCATGCATGTATCTTAGTATTCACATCTTTGCAGTGTTGGAATAATACTTTTAGAATAGCAACAGTTATTCTGTTATTTGAATAGTTACAATAATCGTAGGGTGTAAAGTGAATTGTGTTAAATGGCGATGGCTTCATCAGTAAGAAAAAAATTGTAAAAATAGCGCCAGCCTTAGTTTGTTGAAAATATCCGATGTAACGATTTAAAGACTGTTATCCCTTAGGGTTAAATTGACAAAAGAAGAAATTGAAATTCCTCATTTATTGCAAATTTAATTTGCTTTTAGATCTGTTTTTCAACGTCGTTTTAGTTAAATTAATCTGCGAATGAATTTTTGTGTTATATTTTAACGCGGATTTTTTTTAGCATGTCTCTGTTGAAAACTAAATTTAGAAACGTGTCTCGGAGTCTTAGAATTTTTTCTTTTGTCAATTACAGACGTAACTTAATGTTGTGAAAAAAGCCTTCTTTATTAAAGTAAGACATGATTAGTTTTAATAGTTTAGTTAACTTTAGTTCGAGTTCCAATGGGGTTCATATCAAATTAGAATCTAACATTTGAATAGGAATTTCCATTGTAGTTGTTTTTAAGCATATTCTAAATGCGATTGTTTTGTACTTCATTATCGTGTTGAACATGTGTTTCTTAGAAAGAATAAATACACTCAATTCAACGTCGGTGTTTGGTTTCTGGTTATACAACTACACGGGAACTAGATATTTTATGAATTCCCATTTGCTGATTTGTGTCGTTTTTCACAAAGGGTCCAAACCTAGTCAAGAGGGTCCTATAATTAATCTAAGAAATTAAAACTCCTTCAATCGAAGAGATTTATAAATTTAGAACTTTTGATCCAGGAGACTTTTATCCTTGAAGACGTATTCCGAAGACTGAATTGGGAGCAGAAAGGTTTGTGTTTGGATGGAGTGTTTTTCAAACAACTTACGCTTTGCTGATGACATGGTGTGGGTCTATGGATGTTCTAACAGAATAGCACATCTTTCGAGAGGTCCCTTAACTGCTGCTTTTGGAATTACACACCCGCTACGTGAATCGTTCGTAATTTTGCTACTCGTTTATAAACTGCTACTTACCTAGCATTAAAATTGCTTGTTGACGGTGGTAATTTCTACGAATTTTAAAATACACCACCATAAATACCAGTATGCTGAAGAGGTTATTGGTAATTTTTTACCCGATAAATAAAGTTGGTTAGTTCTAATAAAAAAAGATTGAAAGCGGAGCTTCAAATCGAGTGCCCATCGCTTTACCGACAACCCACCTTAATATGTCAAAATAAATTACAAAATAAGGCTTTCCAATAAGTACTTAGCCTTCAAAAGAAAAACATGAACTTTGGAAAACTGGCAATTTACTTTTTAACATAAGCCTCATTTTAGCTGCATATAGTTGATCAAGTGATGCTCAAACTTTTTTAACCCGTCTGATAAAAATCGTTTTCAAAGTCTGCAAATAGGCCTCCGTGGCAGCGATGACCCCATTCTACTTAAATTTCTATCCGGGGAGTGAGTTTTTCAAGTTTGGAAACAAAAAAAAGTCGCACGGTGCCAAATGAGGATTAGAATATCGTTGATGGGGCAATTAGTAGTCCAATTCGACCAATTGAGCCGTATCTGGCCGTTTTTTGCAATTCGGTGTCAAATAGGCCCAATAATTTGTTACAGTAGAACCCTGTAACCTTTTTGTCTATCTCCAGGTAGTCGATGTAGACCACACATCGGGAATCTCAGAAAACGGTACCCACCAAGTCTGTGGCCAATGGGACACTCTGCGCATCATCGTAGCGCTGTTTCGACTATTCCTTGGCCTCTGCTGTGAATGTTCCGTTGATGGTCACGAAACGATGTATAAACTCTTTCGTATTGCGCTTAAATACTACTCTGAAGTGGTTTTTTGGTTGCGCTTTTACTCAGAAGTAAGCAAACGCTACACCCATCGCATTGACAGCTTTCTTATGCCCAAATTTCATGCAGGATATTACCCACGAGTTCTTTCGAGATGCTATTTCGTGCATATTTTTTTTTTTAATCTTTTATTAATGACCCAAAAACAGTTTACAATAAAAACTGGCACTAGGGCCTATTCTTTCTTAAATAAACATAGAAAAAAAATAAAATAAATAACAAATTCTAATATTAATATAACTATTCTAAAACACTTATTGAGTATTTCGTACTGGCTTTACACAATATTTTCGTCTATACCTCATATAGCAGGTTTTTTAGATTTTTACACATTTTTTTATAGTTCTGCAAACTGACAATGGATTCAGGTATTTGATTATATGCACAAATACTACTATATAAGGGCGAGTCTTGGCACTTTTTCGTTCTCACTACCGAATTTCTAAGTAAATTGATATTTCTTAGTCCATAATTATGAAAATCTTTATTTTGTATAAGTTTTGATTTTAAATTAGTTTTAATATTATTCAATTGTATACACTTTACAAATTTAACTTGTTCATAAATTCTTAATTGTTTGATATTTAAGATACTAGTTTTTTTGTATAACAATTCACTTGGTGTATTATAGTCGAGCGAGAAAATAAATTTAATTGTTTTGTTTTGAACTCTTTGTATTTTATTTAACAAATATTTTGGAACATTTCCCCAACATACTATAAGATATCTTAAATGGGGTTCTATGAAGCTATTATAGAGTAATTTTTTTGTGTTATTATTAAACATGTGTGAACATTTCTTTAGTGCTCCGATCATGGGACATATTTCACTACAAACTTTTTCAACATGGTTATTCCATGACAGCCTATTATTAATGGTCAAACCCAGATATCTAAAGTCAGCCACTTCTTTTAGCTTATTTTTATTTACAATCACATTAAAATCACATTTTCTTTTATTTCTGTTGCTCATCACCATGTATACCGTCTTTGCTTCATTAATACTAAGCTTATTATGACATAGCCACCCATAATATACCTCTAAATCACGGTTAATTTCTTTTTCAAGTTTTTTTTTATCTGACCCCGAAAACACTAACACTGTGTCATCTGCGAACATGAAGTATTTGCACTTTAAACCCACGTATTTTAAACTATGTACATACAATAAGTAGAGCAGGGGCCCCAACACTGACTCCTGAGCCACCCCAACACTTAAAACCTCTTCCTCACTTTCATGATTGTTTACCGTCGTAAAATGTCTTCTGCCAACCGAATATGTTCTTAACAACTTCTCACATATGCCACGGAAACCCATTTTGTTTGCCTTATCAAGCAACAGTTCAATATCTACTGTATCGAACGCTTTTTGTAGGTCCACGAAAACTGCCACGACATATTTTCTTTGAACGATCTCATCCGATACATATTCCAAAAGACCTGAGGCAGCTCCCAATGTGTTACTCTTCTTCTGAAAGCCATATTGTTGTGGATCAAATTTAAAATGTTGTTCTACAAACTTAACCAATCTTGCTTTAACTATTTTCTCCACTATCTTAGAAAATGTGCTTAACATTGAAATTGGTCTATAACTGTTAAGTTCTTCACGTTTTCCTTTTTTGTGCACTGGGATGATGTTAGCTGTCTTTAGTTCCTCTGGGAATACCCCTGTCTGTAATATGTTATTTATCATTGTCACTAAAATATTTCCAATGACATTTCCGAGTTTCTTCAGATCTTTGGAAGCTACCTTGTCTATGCCTGGTGAACTATTTTGTTTTAGTTCCGCTATTATGTTCAGGACTTCTTGTTTCTCTGTAGGCTGCAAGTAAATGCTATTTACAATTTCTTCTTCTTTAAAACTTACTTTTTGTGTTCCAATGTTTTTTATTTTCAATGCCAATTTTTTTCCTATGGATGCAAAGTGCTTATTAAACTCTTGTGCTATTTGCTCATGATTTTCTATTTTTTGTCCATCCTTTTCAATGAGTTTCACTAGTTTCTGGTTTCTTTTTTTTTTCTTCTTGCTAAATTCATTTATCACTCTCCATGTTTTTTTCGAATCCCCACTTACTTCTTTCAGTTTTCTTTCAGCATATATTTTTTGCAACCTCTTCCTCGCATTATTTACCTTATTTTTCATATTTTTAAATTCTCTTTCTGTGATTTCATTTTCCACTCTTTTCCATCTAACATACAGTTCATCTCTCTTTTTTAGCATCTTTAAGAATTCTGGTGTGATCCAATCATTTCCTGATCGAATTTTTAAAGTGTATTTTTTAGAGCACTGATTTTTAGAGTTATGAATGATATTAGCTAGTTCTTGAAAATTGTCTATTGTATTTTTTTCATATATCTTTTCTTGCACCATTTGTATCCATTTACCTTCATTTAGACTTAGTTTAGTTACCTTTTCCTTTTTAACTTTTTCAACCTTTTTATTAAAGTTTATTCTCATTACTCTATGATCAGAGATCATATGGTCCTCTAGTTTTATTTGGCATTGTATATTTGTATTTCCTATAACATGATCAAGTATTGTACGACTCGTTTGAGCAATTCTTGTGGCATTTTCAGCATTTAGGTTATTTTCAATGTGAAATGAATTCATATTTATTATATCTTTGTATTCTTGTACTATTCTGGAATCCTGCAGTAGATTTATATTCATATCACCTATTATTATGCACGTTTTTTTTCTTTTTCCATTATTTTATCCACTTCACAGAGAAATGTCGGTAAATGGCTCTTAGGTTGTCGGTATATACTCCATATAGCATATTTACATTGTGTCAATGTTATTTAATCGACATAAACTTTTTTCTCGTTATCCTTATAGTAGCCGTTTTAGAGATACGGTAGTAGCTCATCAAAAACCGACGTGCGACCACGTTAAAACCAAATTTTGGCGCTCACCATCGAAGAAGAAAAGTCACTTTATACTCTATCCACCCCCTCTTTGATTTCACTTCGCGAGATCCGTTCCAAAAACAAAAATCAAACCACTGCCCTTTATCGTTCTTTTTTCATTTTTCTAAAATCCCAGGACACGCCTGCTTCCACTCGAGGTAACAACAAAACTGTTCCATTTATGTTTTTACAGTAGTAACGACACCAAAATAAAACTTCTTTCGATAGTGATGCCATCGGGTGATAAGACTAGATACTTATTTACCCTGCTGTAGGAACTAATTTCCTTTTCAGGATAGTGCCACAATGAATCCTGCATTTTATACAGGAGTTATCCGTAGCAACGTTATCCTGTTTAAGAAATAGTATTTTGCAAGTTTTTCCTGAAAGAGACAGGTCAAACTTGGGTCGGGGAAAACTACAGAAATCTTTGGCCTTACTAATGAATTGTCAACGTTGGTGTATGAAGTAAAAAATACAAACAAAAAGAGCTACTGGGAAACTTAAGTAAAAGTGCATAACACAAAAATCATTAAAACAAAAAAAAGTAGCTCATCAGATTTTTGAAAATTTCAACTAATTCTACAAGAAAAATACCGAAGAAAAATTTAAAATTACATATATTAAGATATAGATGTAAATTAAGAAATACAAAGATATATATTTATATATAGCACTGCATACACATCACAGCATCAGCTGCTCTATCTAAAATACACAATCAAAGATAATATAATGGTCACAATAAAAACAAAAAAAAAACAAATTATTTTAATATTAAAAAAACATTTAATACCAAAATAATCCTAGTTTTTTTAAATTTTTATTAAACCCAAACTAAAACAGAAATAATAAATTAACTCGAATCAAATATATTTTTATTTCACATATCTGATACTTATAAGTTAGTATACTTTGGACAAAATACTTTATTTTTACATTAAATAAACTCCAACCAAAAAAAATATGTATATATAACTAAACGAGCGCTCTTTGTTGCGTTTTTTAATTATTTATGTATTTTTTTTTAACTAAATTAATAAGGTTGAGCTTAAAATTCTAAAGCAACGAAGAGCGTCCGTTGTTCTACAAATAAAATAATCTGTACACTTCAAGCTTATAAAGTAAATAAATAAATATTTTCAAAAATATCTGAGCACTTGCAAAAAAAGTACGTAATAAAATATTAGATAATAATATATTAATATTTGATAATGCTAATTTAATAATAGCTGTCAAATTAGTATGGGAGCAGGCCCCGATAGGTAGAAGACCATTAGGAAGACCACGACTACGATGTAGAGACAACATAGCATCAGATCTTAGAGCTCTGAATATCACGGAAGCAGAAGAGCTAATGATGGACAGAGTCTTATGGAGGGGAATTGTTGAGTCAGCCAAGACCCATCCTGGGTTGTAAGAGCTACAGAGAGAGAGAGAGAGAGATACTAAATTTAATCGTATCACAATTAAAATTATTGATAAATTCATTAAGGTATTAAAATTGTTTACGATGAAAATGTAATAAAATTAAATGTTATGTTTAATGGTCCTGATGTAATTTATAGATTATTGTCCATAAATTCCTCGTAGATTAAAATGAAAAAATAACGCAATAGAAGCAATATCAAATATTAACAGCTTAAGAAATCTATATAGAAAACGGGAAACATACCGAAACTAAAAAAATGTTTTTTTTTTAATAACAAGCCAAATAATAAATTTAAAAATCGATTTCGATATCATCAACTTGATTAAATCAAGCGTCGTTTAGCTGGCAAGCCTGTTTTTAACAAAGGACTTCCTACTAAACGTAATTAATATTGTTGTAATAATAATGTTAGTTTTCTATATTTTTAGTAACTGCAACAGTTTTTGAACAAAACCGAAAAGTTGCTTAATTAGAATATAACATTTAAACATTACAACAATATTAAACCACATTTATAAACGGAAGTTTTATAACACTAAAATTGATATGTGTAAATTTTTAGTATTATAAATCGATAACTTTTTTTAAGAAAAATAAATATATGTAACATTTTAATTAATTAGGGATAAACCCATTATGGCTTCGATAATATCACTTTGCGTGGATATTTTAAGGATTTATATATTTTTGTATTACATAATTAAAGATCTGATTCGCCATAAAGGGCCGTTGAGAAGGACATATAATCGAGTGCTCCAGGTACACCTCCAGTTCCTTTGTATGGTGGCATACGTTGGATACAATATTCAGCTTGATCTGGTGGTAATTCTCTTCGTAAGTCATCAGGTAAGATGTATGGCTAAAAAATAATAATCATCAATTTTTTTATCTTATTAATATTATTCAATCGGAAGCGAACAAGGTGGGAAGAAGTGAGAATTATCAGAAAGTAAAAGTAATAAGGGAGAATATGAGGTAGCAAAGTAAAAAGAGCGTAATGGAAAAGGCCATTGAGAGTCATAAAGGAGAAAGAGGACTATTAAGGATAGCTAAAGGAAGAAAAATATAAAGCTTCGAATGATATAACTGTCATCCTACAAATTAAGAATAAAGAAGTTAAAGTTTGGCAATCGTATAAGAGTATAAAAGGAAGATGGATGGCATATTATGAGAATTTGCTAAACTAAGAAAATGAGAGAAAGATATATTTGAAGACGGTGTTTCAAATTTTGGAATGGTGAGAGACATGTCTAGGGAGGAAGTGAAGTGAACAAGATAAAGAATGGAAAGGTGGTGGGAGCAGATGGGATATCACCAAAAGTATGGAAGGGGCTTGGTGAGAATGGAGTAGATATTATGTTAGACCTCATGAGAAGTGATGAATCAAGAGAAAATACGGACTGAGTGGGGAAAACCGTGCTTGTGCCAATCTATAAAGGAAAGGAGTAAACTATTAAGATTAGCTAAAGAAAGAAAAAGATAAAGGTTCGAATGATATTACTGTCATCCGACAAATTAAGAATAAAGAAGTTAAAGTCTACAATCTTATGAGAGTTTAAAAGGAAGATGGGAAAAGGAAGAGGGTAGCATATTACGAGAATTTGCTGAACTAAAAAAATGAGAGAAAGATATATTTGAAGATGGTGTTTCAAATTTTGGAATGGTGAGAGACATGTCTAGGGAGGAAGTGAAGTGAACAAGATAAAGAATGGAAAGGTGGTGGGAGCAGATGGGATATCACCAAAAGTATGGAAGGGGCTTGGTGAGAATGGAGTAGATATTATGTTAGACCTCATGAGAAGTGATGAATCAAGAGAAAATACGGAGTGAGTGGGGAAAAGCGTGCTTGTGCCAATCTATAAAGGAAAGGGAGGGAGTAAACTATTAAGATTAGCTAAAGAAAGAAAAAGATAAAGGTTCGAATGATATTACTGTCATCCGACAAATTAAGAATAAAGAAGTTAAAGTTCTACAATCTTATGAGAGTATAAAAGGAAGATGGGTAGCATATTACGAGAATTTGCTGAACTAAAAAAATGAGAGAAAGATATATTTCAAGACGGTGTTACAAATTTTGGAATGGTGAGAGACATGTCTAGGGAGGAAGTGAAGTGAAGAAGATAAAGAATGGAAAGGTGGTGGGAGCGGATGGGATATCAGCTAAAGTATGAAAGGTGCTTGGTGAGAATGGAATAGATCTTATGTTAGACTTTAAGAGACAAGTGATAAATCAAGAGAAAATACGGAGTGGGGAAAAGCGTGCTTGTGCCAATCTATAAAGGAAAGGGAGGAAGTGAACTATTAAGATTAGCTAAAGAAAGAAAAAGATAAAGCTTCGAATGATATAACTGTCATCCGACAAATTAAGAATAAAGAAGTTAAAGTTTTACAATCGTATGAGAGTATATAAGATAGATGGCATATTACGAGAAAGATATATTTGAAGACGGTATTTCAAATTTTGGAATGGTGAGAGACATGTCTAGGGAGGAAGTGAAGTGAAGAAGATAAAGAATGGAAAGGTGGTGGGAGCGGATGGGATATCAGCAAAAGTATGGAAGGTCCTTGGTGAGAATAAAGTAGATATTATGTTAGACCTCATGAGACAAGTGATTAATCAAGAGAATAGGGGAAAAGCCATAAGTATAAGAAAAGAGCATTATGGATTTATGCCTGTGAGAGTTAAGACTATTTGCTATTACGAAGGGATTTTTGGTGCACCACCAGGAGTCTATCTTTTTAGTATGGTGATAGATGTTATGGCTAAAGGCATAAGAGGTGAAGCACCATGGGTTATGATGTGTGCGAATGAAAAAGAGACTAGAAGGAAAACTTGAATAATGGAGAAAAGCGCTTGAGAATCAGAAAAATGAAAACTAGGTATATGAAAACAGACTAGATGAATGGACTTCAAATCAATCTGAAAGATCAAACTTTAAATATTTAGTAAAAAATCGTGGAAATATGAAAAAACGTGGTAAAATCGGGAAAATTAAAAAAAAAATGGAAATATCGTAAAAAAAATGAGACAATTGGGAAAAAATACGAAAAGTGGAATTATTGAAGAAAAAAAATAGTAAAAAATCGGAAATATTGTGAAAAATTGGAAAGAATAATGAAAAACTGGAAAAATAGAGTTTGGTTTTGATTAAGTAAATATCGGACTAGAATTTGACTATAGTAAAAAAATTCTTACCTTGTCTCCAGCTAATATGCGGAAACTATCAATAACCTGTTCGGCAGTATCAGTATCAGTGCTCTCTCTGGTCATAAAATCTAAGAAAGCATCAAAGTGTACATAACCAGTACTATTCGGATCAACAACAGCTAATATTCTCTGGAAATCAATGTCGCCTTGTCTGTCTTTTCCAATTGAGTAACCAAGTGATACAAGACAAGATTTAAATTCTTCAGGTGTAAGTCTACCCGTTCGGTTTTTGTCGAAATGATTAAATGATGATCTGAATTCGTTGAGTTGTTCTTGAGTGATTCCTTTTGAGTCACGAGTTAAGATTTGATTCTCAACTTCGTTTATGTTGCGGTTGATTGATGTAAGCAATTGTTCCCAACCCACACGTAAAGTTTCCATGGTATATTGAGTATATCTACAAAAATAAATAATATGTTTTAGAAATTATAATGTAATGTGAGTAATATTTTGAAAACGATCTAGTAATTAAAATAATTTATAGTAAAAATCTATATCTACTCAAAAAAGTACTTTTAGTTTAAAAAAATAAACTAACCTCTCTTCCTGACTAAACAGACATGAAATATAATAATAAATATAAAAAAAGAAGTTTAAAACTAAAAATTAGATATTTTACCTATTTTCAAATATCATGCTCTCTTGTACAGCTTGATGTATTTTTTCCAATTCCTCAATATGTGGTTTGTAAGCATAAACTCCTTGTTCATATTCTTTTAATCTGTGTAACTGATCTTCTAAAGTTCCATGAAGTCCCATACCAATAGCTGTAACAGCATCTAATTGACGTTCGATCCAAGGACCAACAGCATTGGCTTTCTCAGCAAATTGACGTCTAAGCATTTCATTATCTAATTATCAAAACATTAAGGAAATCTCAACAACAAAAACAAACGCCGCTAATAAGTACAACAAAAAAAAAGAAGAGTTGAGTCTGGGAATTAACAGGATAAATTATACTAAACGAAATTATACTAAGAGAAATTTAATTACAAAAAGAACAGTAATGAAAGAAGTTATGTGTTGAACTTCCACGATGTCTTATACACTGAGAAAAACTTAGGAACATCTTTCTAATAAGATGGTTAATTTCCTCTTGAGATATTTCACCCCAGGCAACTTGTATATCATGTTTAAGAGCCGCTAAAGTGTGTGGACGATGAGACAAACTGAATAATCTCCTTTCCATAATGTCACAGATGTGTTCTATGGGTGAAGATCAAATATCAAGCAGGACCCAGGTAACAGATCGTCTCGATTGCTTTCAAAATAGTCGAACGTAATTCTGGATATATATGGTGAGCATTATATTGTTAAAAAAATGGGTTGAAAAGTGTTTTAATATAAAATAGAACATCCACTGGATGGAACGAACGGCGGTCATGTTGCTTCTGATGAATACCAAAGGTGACCTATTTCCAAAAGCAATTCCACATGCCAAAACTCCGAAAATGTATTCCACATGCCTTTCCACAAACATTGAGGATCTAGTCTTTCGTCATATCGTCTTTTTACCCTTAGACGATTATTATGCATGTCCAAACAGAATTTGGATTAATCATTAAAGATCATGGTATTCTATTCAAAGCAAGTCGGTGTCTTCAAGTGGGCGGTGGACAAGGTAAGGGAAGCATTGGTTCGCAATTGGCCTTGTGGATAAAAAGCCGTCCAGTAGAGCCAAATGCCTAAGACGGCTACCTTGCAGTAAGGTCATTTTTCTGACACATTCTGTACCTCTAGCCTCTAGCTCTTCGTGTATGATCTTCTTGATGCAATACCCAACAACAAAGGACCACTGCATTTACATTTCTGTGTATCCTTGTAGCTATATCTTCAAAGGACACAATCATCCTCGCGTAAGCCCACTTTTCGTTAAGCTATTAAAAATTTTCTCCTCTTCTCACTCTAGCTATATTTAATCAACTAGAGCAGCTCTTCATAAAGTATTATACGATAACAAATGCGAATTGCAACTATAAAACGTACTTATAAACACCATTTTATCGGTATGGTTGACAAAGTGATCGTATTTGATCTAAATTATCTTTAATATTTATTTTTGTGATCATTTTTAATTGGGTAGACACTTGGTATATTATAAAAAGGATACTTTGTTGTTTCCTAAGTTCTGCTTGTAGAGTGGCATCTCTTTGAGGCACCAATTGCCTAACTTCTCCCCATTTCCTTGTCAAATCCTGCGAAAGAAATCATTATTAAGAATATTTTCGTTTTAAGTATTATAAAACCGACATTTTACCTCTAAGTCACAACCAAATCCTTCCTTATTTAGCAGAAAAGAAATCAATACGTTTTTATTATTATAAAAAATTTACAAAATCAACATGAAGGATGGTTCTATAATGAATATACATATATGATTTAAATGAGATGACGGTTTTATTAAGCAATTAAAGTAGTTTGTAATAATAATACTTACGTGAGCTGTTAATGTAGTGTAAGGATTTTCTAAACCTCCAGGTACTTGATGTTGTTTAACAATGGATTCTACTTCTCTAACAAGACCTACAATGCTTTGGTATTCTTTATCAGCCTCTCCTAACGTTGCCTAAAATATATCACACACAAATGTTAAAATTTCTAAAAGTATCTAAAAGATATTAATATATACAATTGTGAATTGTGTAAAACGTCTCTTTTAGTATATTTTTGTTCCACCAGGAAGTTCAGCCACAATACCACTTATATAAGAACTATAGGAAATGGTAAATCCTGTATTTTTTTACGATCAACTAATGACCATTCAAGATCAAAATGTACATCAATATATTAAAAGACCTTCAGCCAGATCGTCCAAGTGATCTGAATCGTCTTGCGAAGACCATTGATTTTATAACCAAATTTGACAATAATGAAACTTACGCGATCTCTACCGTAAAAATATTTAACAACAACCAAAATATTTATTAACATGATCAACAACTAACCTTAAAGTGATGATGGGCATCAATTAGACCTTGAATTTCTTCAACAGTATGAACAATGAAAATGTCTACCAGATCTTCTCTTGTACCATCCAACCAGTTATTGAATGGAGCAGCACGTTTCGCGAATTCCAAATGTAAAATATCAATTTTCTCCATAATTTTTTCAGCTTCATCAAGTGCATGGCGTCTGCGTTGAGTTAAAGCGCCCAATCTATCCCATTGGTCGCAGATGCGTTGACATCTTGCATTTACACTCACGCTATCATGATATTCTAACGTACTATAAAACAAATAACCATTTTCAATTATGAAAAAAAAATGAAAAAAAATCTTACTTGAGTTCCTGTGCAATAGCAGCAATTTGTTCAACGCGATCTTGATGAGCAGCTAAATCGGATTCAAAAGCTTCATGTTTCTTCTTTAAGGCTTTCAATTCGTTAAGACGACACTGTCTAAAATCTTGGCTTTGAAGCATTTCTTCTTTACCTCGAGTCCAATCTTCATGAGCATCAGCTTTATGTTTGAATTTCTGAGCTAAATGTTCTAGACGTTCAAGACGCATCATTTCAGATAGCAACCATTCTTCAAAAGATTTTTCGGCGTGTTCCAGACCTTTCCAAGCATTGGCAATGTCCTATTATACCGATCAAACAATCATTAATAAAAACAGCTTGAAGATGAAAAGAATATATTTTTTAATAACCCAAATTGTATTTATTCTTAATTGGTAGAATTGAAAGACTAACGCGAAAAACAGATTAGATAAAAAACTTCTATATACATATATAATATTTAAATTGTGTAGAAATAGTTATTGACTAATTTAAAAAACTACTTACTGAAACCATTTTTCCTTCAGTGGGCATATAAGCGGGTCGATTTGACAGTCTCAGTTTGGTTTGAAGAGTGTTAAAGTTGGTTTCGAGTTTTGCTTTTTGTTCTACGCGAGGTGGTTTGTGTTTACGACGATAAGTACGGTATTCTTCCAATTTTTTCTGGACGCCTGCTAAAGAGTTGTCTGTTTGGCGAGAGTTCAACCATGGCATAGTCCGACGGATCCATTCCAACAGCTTAAAGGAAAAAATCTTTAATAACTTACGTTCTTTAAACTAGTAGCTATATACCGCTGATTCATACTTTTGTACGTTGTTTTAACTATCTTGATATTGTGTTTAGTTACAAATCAAGAGGACTTGGGTTCGATTCTTGCATTGGGATTTTTTATTTATTTTAAATTCTACATCTAAGTTGGTAAAATTGACTAATAATCGGAAGATTGACAATATTGATAAATAACGTCGACACATAAAAAAGAAGTAGTGACAGGACCAAGTCTAAGTTTTTAGTCTTTTGGAGTAAAGAAGTTCACTAAAATGTGAAAGTGGTACAAAGTTGCGTTTTCCCACAAGTGAAATGGCGCAAAGTGATAAAGAGAAAACAGGAAACTGAAGTGGTAAGATGTTAGTGTATGAAACCTTTATCGGTAAGAAGTCAAATTGTTATTATGTCAAACTTGATTCCCTAGTGCCCTTCATAAAAAAGCTTTGTTATGATTTAGAACGAAGTTGTCGTTTTGATTTTAAAATGTTTAACGTTTTCCCTACATGTACTTAAAAAACGTGATCCAGGAGATGATTGTTAGCTACCAGGATTCTTAAGAGGTCTTTTATACTGAGTATAGTGATGAGTCTGTCTCAACCAATAAAGAGGGTCTCAATCAAGGAACGGAGGTATTCCGATACCAATAATAGCAGATCTTCCTAATGGATAATAGCCAAAGATAGTAAGACTGCAGTTGTATAACTGCAATGTAATAAAGGTGGAGGGTACAGACTGATGTTGGCCATGGACCTCGACATATAGTGCCATAGAGACCTGAGTGATTAAGAGTTCTTGTTGATGGAATTGCTGACAGACCGACACACTAAAAAAGGCATTCGTCTAGCCAGGGAGGACATGGCATTTCTAGATGAGGGCAAGACAATTGATCGTCCAAGAAAAGCGAAATCTTACAAAAGTATGGCAAGTTACTACTTTTGTAAAACTCAGTCCGTTTTTAAGCCTGAGCCAAACAAAGCCAGATGCTGGCTTGAAGGAAAGGGGAGCCGGATCACATACGATAATTCTGCCCTACATATTAATACTTGGATCTTAAGACGAGCTTGGATGGTTTTATTTTTATTCTCACGTAGAATATTAATTAGCGATAAAAGAACGTGGTTGAGGTTATTTAGAGTTTCTCAAAACACATCCTTGAATATGGGCCATTGTGATGGTTTAAAATAACTAATTTAGTTCATTAAAAATACTTACATCACTAGCCAAACGTTCATATTCTTCCATAAGACGTTCATTTTCTTGGTTCACTTTGAGTACTTTGCAAATCCTGTTTGCGGCAGTTTCAGCCTAAAATGGAATATTTTATTACATTACTATCTTATTCAAAATATATAAAATAAAATATCAAAAAAGAATATCATTTATGTCTTAAACTTTTCAAAAATGATAAAATCTTTATTTATTTTGACGATTGTGGTACGAACCCTAACAACTATATCTGAACAAGCAGTTATTTTGCAAATGCAGATTTGACGAAATTCTTATTTTTTTTATGTAAATATTAAATTAATAAGCATTTTTATGTGATTACTTATACGGTTTATTATAGTTCTTCTAGATCGTTCCAGTTCTTGTCTTTTCTCTGTAACAACTTATTTCCTTAGTTTTTCTAAAACTGTACTGCTGATTAGACAAGATGGTTCTGATCCCAAGAATGGGGTTTCAGAGCTCCTCTTTTTGCTTGCTTATCTGCGGTTTTGTTCTAATCCTATGTGTCCTGGAATCCATAGGAGGTCCTAGTTCATTTAGTTTGCGTAGACCTTCCCAGTCTATCTCTAAACTGATTGTGTGTGAGTTCAGTACTTTTATGGTTACTTGGCTATCTGACATGATTATAATCTCTTGTCTAGTTTCTTTCTGCACATCAATCCGGTTAAAAATGCTTTTTCTATCTTTTAAAAACAGGCGATGTGAGGCCGATTGGTCTAACGGATTTGGGGTATGTGGTGTCCCGTTTCACTGCTTTTGGAATGGAGGTGATTCTGGACTTCATCCACATTTTTGGTATATATCCCAGTTTAAAACTGCTCCGACTGCCTCTTGTTCTTTTTGTAATAAGACAGGTAATATTTCATCAGTTCCAGCGGTTTTCAATGGCCATTCTCATTGCATATGTGTTTCACAATTTTCACTTTACACTTTAATCAAGGTATAGCAAACGCAACCGAATGTCAAGATATCCTTAAACATTCGCTTTTACCAAGTGTAGCAAAGTTATATCCATGTGAAGATTGTATCTTCGAATAGGACGGAGCCTCATGCCATACGGGTAAATCTACCAAAAAAAGGGATGGGAGAACATTCAAGTTTTATCACATCCCTCTAGCAGCCGGGATGTTAATCCAATAGAGATACTTAGGCACAAAATGAAACAACGCTTAAGAAATAATCATCTGCGTAGTTTGCCACAACTACGTCCAAAATTACAAGAAATATAGGAGAGTTTTGTCCATGACTTCTTTGAAGGCCTTGTTAATATATCGCCTAATAGAGTTGAGACTGTTTTTAAGCTAAGGGCTTACTAATTTTTATTTTAATTTGTTTAAAACTACTTGTTTTAATATTAAGTTGGTAAATTCCCATTTTATTGGTAAAATCATTGCTTGTTCCAATTTATAGTTGTTAGGTCTCGTATTGTGGTAAAACGGAAATATTTACATCTAATAGCATTAGTAGTTAAGCAGATTAAGAAATGTATTAATGAAACCTTTAGATTTTTTTTAAATGAAACCTACCAATCTTTCTTATTATAATAAAATAACAGTTCGATTTATGAAATTAAAACGAAATAATAAAAAATATTCGTTTAAAACATTACACATATTGCTTTTTAAAAATAGTTGCAAATAATTTTATTTATATTAATGCAATAAACTAAAGATAAAATTAATTTTATCCGGCTCGAAGAACTTAAGTACAAACAAATTCACGCACATTGCATAATACATGGTAAATTACACACCTCAGTGGATTTGTGGAGAATGTGGGATCATTACTTCCTTTTTTTAAAACTTAATAAACTCATTGTAGGAATCAGAATACTTTTACTTATTTTTTATGGTATAGGCGTATGCCTAAATTTTTGAAGATCAAATTATATAAGTGACGTCCTATCTTTTCAATATACTGGCGTTTGGTAAAACTTTTGCCAGCATAAAAGGCGTTATTCTGCTTTTATATTAGACTTCAAACTTTGTACGCTCCTTAGTCTGTTCACATAAATATCATCATGAAGGCTTCTCAGTCCCTAATGGGATTTTTGCGCTCTGCTACATAGAGCTATTTGATTCGTTTAACGCGCTGAATTAGTCCGCATTCTTCATGGTTCTTCTCACAAGTTATTATGCGACTTAGATTTCCCTATGCTTTTTTTCACTCTTTTCTATTTGTCCATATTCCCATAAAGTTTCTCACTTTCATGGCTAATATCCCTTTCGACCTGGTTCTGTCTTTTATCTTTTATTTCCAAATAAACTGTGGCGTATTGGAAGTTTCTATCAAAAGAGCCATAGATGCTCTTGAAGTGGGTCCCGTTGCACTGTCTTGTAGGAACCAAATATACTCTAAATCGAACTCATTTACCAAGTTTAGATACCGGTTCAAATTGAATGTATATATAACTGCGACTTTATTTTTCTATTTTCCTTAAACAACGAGGGATCAATAATTCCAGTTTAGAAAATTACACATCCCCCAATGTAACTTAATGTGATTGTAAAGGTCTTTGGTGTAATTCTCGAGGATTGGAGTGAGCTCAGTAGCGCATGTTTTGTTTTTTGGCGGACCACACAAATGAAAATGCGCTTTATC
The DNA here is from genome assembly GCA_964028335.1 of Altica lythri. Taxonomy (NCBI): domain Eukaryota; kingdom Metazoa; phylum Arthropoda; class Insecta; order Coleoptera; family Chrysomelidae; genus Altica; species Altica lythri. Next base: position 17,600,205 of record OZ034801.1, on the reverse strand, counting down.
ACAAAAAAAAACAATAGCATCCTCAGGAACGACTACGAGAAAAACTTCACATGCATTCATGGGAGAATTCAAGTCAGATTCAGAAAGTTTCCGAACAGTTGCCATCTTGTAAGGATGAAAATGAAGATCATTCTGAAGAATTCTCTTCACAAATGATCGGAAACTCTAAGAGTAACCACTAAACAACAACTAGCATCCTCAGGAACGACTTCGAGAAGGCATCTAGTAAGAATGGAAATGTCCGGCTACTCCAAATGAAATGTGGCACACTGGAAGTGTTTTCTCAAAAGAGTCATTAATGCTCTTGAAGTGAGTCCCGTTGCACTGACTTGTAGGGATCAAATGTCCTCTAAGGGGAACTCATTTAGCGGAAAAAAATCTATAAGTTGAGATGCTGGTCCAAATTGAATGTAACTGCGACTTTTTTTTCTATTTTCTTAAACAACGAGGGACCAATAAATCCAGTTCAGAAAATCGCACATCACAATGTAACAATGTCAATGCAAAGGCCTTTGATATAATTCTCGAGGATTGGAGTCAGGAACGACTTCGAGAAGAAGCTCACATGCCTTCATCCAAGAATTTATGTCAGATTAAGATAGTTTTGGAACAATTGCCATATTGTAAAGATGAAAATGAAGATCATCATGAAGAATTCTCTTCACAAATGATCGGAAACTCCAAGGGTCAACACTTCGAGATGAAACTCACGCGTTCATCCGGGAATTGAAATCACGTTCAGAAAGTTCGTAAATAAATACTGTCTTGTAAGAATGGAAATGAAGACATTATAAAGAATTGTCCTGTTAGAACAATCGGAAAAAGAGTAAAACCATGTTGCGTACAGAACAATGATCTAAATATTAACGCTCTTATTGCCTTAGAGTTTTCAGTTGATCTAATGAGTCGATAGGCTTATCGCACTTGCAGTTTGTTTGAACGTAGTGACCATTTATCATTTATACGAGTCAAATTTAATTTCTTTCTACGTAAAACCACTAGTTCCGGTTTAGCGTCGGATCGTTCTGTTCGTTCCTTCAGTTTTTCGGAGTTCATAAGTCGCAGCGATTCACAGTCGCTCTCTTTTAACCTTTAATAAGAAAGCGATGCTTCTAAAAATTAATTTTAACTGTTTTGAACCATAAGTACGTGCAACTATTTTTATAACAATTTAACTTAAATCTATATGTTAATACATAAAAAATCACCTTCTGTGCACCAGAGAAGCGATGGTAATACGAAGAGACATATGTCATGACTGCTCTTTCGTCTGGCATAGCTGTGTTCTGTAAGTCTGCATGCAAACAATCATAGGATAGGTTTATATAGCACAATCAACAATAAAAAAAAACAATATTAATTCAAAAGTGCTCACTCTGTTTTAAATTGTGAGTTCAAAAAATAATGTTAAAAGGGTAATAGAAAAAAACAGGTTTGTAAACCTGTAATAACAATATAGTTTATATATTCAAAAAATTATATAGTTATTGCAGGTTTTGTTACAAAATTGGTTATAAAGGCTTTTCACATTTTTTTTACACAACAGATACCTGTTGGGCCCCTTGGAAAGCGTGGTAATAACATGACACATAAGTCATGATAGCACGCTCGTCAGGTTTAGGAGTGTTGATCAAATCTGTAATTATGTAATAAAATACCACATTTTTAATTAACCAAAGGATATGAATGTAGGTGTAAGACCAGCGTTATAATGTTTATCTCAGAAACCTGGTCAATAACAAAAGAGCAAAAGAAAAAGTTAGAGGTGGCGGAGATGAAGAGGTTGTATTAGATGAGTGGATTAACAAGGAGAGAGTAAGAAATGAGACTGTAAGAGGTAGAGTGAGAGTGGGACAGAAAATCTAGAAGAATAGGTTAAAGTTGTTTGGCCACGGTCATGTAGATAGGTAACTTGAGAAAACTGGAAGAAAAAGAAGACCAAAGTGGAGGTGGATTGATAAACAAATGAGGACCTGAAAGAGAAAAAATGGAGACAAGAGGATGCATTAAATACAGATAGGTGGACCACAACTATAAACTTGGAATAAGATTAAGAGAAAGATGAAAAACAAATTGGGACGAAGATGGAAAAATATCCTGTGTATTTATTAGAAAGATATAGTAGTCCATTTTTTTTAATAAAACATTTAAATGTTCCTCTTTTGATGTCCTTCCGAAGCGTATACGATGAGTAGAATTTCTTATCGACTTTTGCCAACAAATCAAAGATAACAGAATATAGTTTCTAAGGAAATACATAGCTAATTGATGGATAAACAATAGAAAATTTATATGAATAAAAACAAATGTTCAAACTCTTCTTTTTAGTCTATTAAGACGAGTTTGGTTGCAAATTTGGATCTCTGAAAATAGCCATTTTGACCCCGCAGTAACATTTACTTTTAAATTACTGAAAGTGATAGAGGAATCAAAATGATCGATGAGCTTCAGTGTCATAAGAAATCCAGTAAACTTACCATCAGGATCCAACATCCTTGGAATGTCGAGATACTTCTCGGCAACATCAAAGGCAGTATTGAGGTTTTCGAGAGGATTATCCTTGGACAATTTATTATAATCGATGAGATCTGGTCGATGACGGTGAATGAGTGCGCAGAATGCAAGACCATCTTTGAATGATAGATGGAAGTTTTGTACGTTGACGTTTTTGTAGGGGGCAGTTTTTCGTTGACACCACAATAAGAGACCTTCTTTGGCTGTCATTTCTTCTACGGAGATATCTTGGATAGCGAAACGTAGAATAATCGTCCATATCATACCCAGAGTCATTTTTAGATTACCATCGACGATTTCTAAAAGTTTTTATATTTCAAAATTGAATACAAGAGTGCATATTGCAAAAATGCCAAAACAGCATTTCACAGTAAAGTTTAATAATTTTTTTACAATAGTCGAAATAGAAAAACCCGGATGAAATTGTGCTTTTTTTCTTTTTAGTTAAAATTGAAATCTTTAGAAACGAACCAGACTTCTAAAAAATCTTTGAAAATAACATGAAATGAAAACTCACCTTCAGCTCCGATAGAAACGAGTTTAACGCCTTTACTAGCGATGTAATCAAGTGCCTTATTGACATTTGCGATTTTGTGGAATCTCATCTTGCCACGGTCGGGCTTTGGCAGTGTCTCTCCAGATATTACTTCTAATAACAACATCAATTTCAAACCATTACGAAAGTCTTCTTCGATATTTTCAATGCCTGTTCCGGCTTTTCTTAAATGGCTGTTACACCATGCTGTAAATGTCTGAAAACAAATTAAAACAATTATCAGAATGTTATTAATAATCATTTTAAAAGTACACACAACTTTAAGTAATTTTTTCTTGTAACAATACCAAATAAAAAACGAGATGTAACATTATAGAAGTCGTTGATGGGGAGAATTTTTTTTAAGTACTATTTGACCGAACATCTATGAAAAACATGACATAAAAGATCTTTATTATATTAATGTTAACATTTAACGTTATTTTAAAATCTAGAGTATGTGTATTGAGGTTTCGTCCTTTTCCTCAAAGAATCTGCACTTTGCTTTATCTACCAATCCCAGTTTCTTCATGTGTCCTATTAATCGGTTAATTATATTAACGAGGTTGTTTTTATTAAAGTTTAGTCAGCTAAAAGATCTATTCTAGTTTTAGTTTCTCCATTACGCTGGTTGGTATAACGATCTCCCAGGACTTACTATGGAACGAACATATTGTATCCATAGCAACTGCAGCAGGAAAGAAATTAGGCTTTCTGTTTAGAGCACGGAAATATTTTTCTCCATCCAACTTAGCTACTCTTTACAAAGCCCAAATACGGCCTAATCTTGGATATTGCTCGCATGTATGGGATTCCGCGGCTCCGTCAAGTCTCGGAGTTCTTGATGCAATTCAGAGAAGAGCAGTTTGATTAATAAACGACACCAGTACCACCAAAAACATAGCCCTATTATCCTACCGAAGAGCAGTAGCTGATCTTTCCTTGTTTTACCGATACATAAACGGATTTTGCTCGGAAGAACTCTGTTCCGACCCTGTGTAGTGCGATCTTATGCGGTTCAACCCTGTGTTCCCGTGCGAGAGTGAACCCCGACGAAAAACATTCATATTCGACATTCGTTAGACGTTAGATTAGTTACACCTTTATATTTGTATTTAATACGTTATTTTCTTTGTAATTAAAGTTATAAAATTAACCAGCGTTTATACAGTTTACTACACGAAACATTGGTCCTTCGACCCGATACTAAGCGAAATTAAAGCGATAATTAAACGAAAAAATCAAGAAATTATACGAAATTCAACAAGTGCATCCAAACCGACATATTGCATCCAGTCGACCAGTCAAAGTGTGATCTAAGTTGTGCGAAGAAGCGTGAAAACTACAGCTGGTTGCTTGTTATCTTCCCTCGATAGTGTGAAGTGTGCGTGAGTATACAATTCAAATATAACCCTTATTTCATTATTACTTAGATACTATAGTCATCATAAGTATTCTTTCAATCTTAGCTTTGTCTGAATATTCAAATTGTAACACGTACTTATTTTAGTAGACGGAAAACTTATTTCTAATTTATTTAGTATATTATTTTACTATATTAGTTTACAAATTCGTTAAAGTGGTACTTTAATTATTTTATTTCGTATCATGGGGAAAGATAAGGAACAAGAAACTCTTAATACGTTAGTAAGAAAACGTGGCTCGATAAAAGCGAAACTTACAGCCTTTGATAAGTTTTTAGTCTCGTTCGAAAGCTATGCTGTTGATGATTTAACCCGTTTACAAGTAATTGAATTAGAACAACGAAGTAATGATGCGGAAAAAATATATTTTGATTTCGATCAAGTTCAAAACGAGATTGAATGTTTAGTTGATGACATTGACGAACAGTTCACTATCAGAACAGATTTCGAAAATAAGTTTTATCATAATACCTCTAAGGCTAAGTCACTGTTAGAGAATTACGCGACTAAAAACGAGGAAACAAAATCCGAAAATTCCGATGGAAGACAATCTTCCATAAATACGACTTCTTTAGATAGAGTAAAGCTGCCGGAAATAGAGCTACCTAAATTTGATGGTAAATACGAACTCTGGATGGAATTCAGAGACACGTTTGATTCGTTGATTAATTCGAATAATCAGATAAATGATATGCAAAAATACCATTATTTACGCGCTTCGTTGATCGGATCTGCTCCGCAGGTAATTCAGTCTATGGAGTTCACGGCGGAAAACTATAGCGTCGCGTGGAACACTCTTTGCGATAGATTTAATAATAAATCGCTTTTAATACAAAATCATTTAAAGGCCATTTTTGATATGGAACCGGTTAGTAACGCGACAGCGGCGAAAATTCGACACGTATATGAAAATTTATTTAAACACCTAACCTCACTCAATCAGTTAGGCGAACCTACAGATTCTTGGGATACATTAATAATATTCATAGTAACAGGTAAACTCGATAAAGGCACTGCGCATGAGTGGGAAAAACACAAAATTAACTTAGCAAGTAATAGTTCAGTTATAAATTTAACAATTTTCAAAGAATTTCTCAAAAAACGAGCCAACTTGTTGGAAACAGTCGAAATGAATTTAAAAGTAGATAAAAAATATGAGAAATACGAAAACTTTAACACAAACTCTCGAAAATATGCGAAACCGAATAATTCCTCGAGAGGGTTATTTAGTCAAACGGATAATAAAGGCCCCATTACACAATACAATTCGAAACTCGTTTGTCTTTATTGCAAGGGTAATCATAATTTATTTTGTTGTGTGGAGTATTTAAAACTGCCCATACAAGATCGAATAGATAAGGCCAATTCGTTGCATCTTTGTTTAAATTGTCTTAGGCGCAATCATTCAATAAAGGATTGTAGATGGAGCGGATGTAAGGTATGTGGAAAAAAGCATAATAATGTTTTACATGAGTGTAAATCGTCGCAAAATATTACGAATAATCCAAATAATCAACCAGAATCTCTGAGCACTCCCGGTTGTTCAGATAATGTTACGAGCAGTCTCCTCTCTATCAATCAAAATGCAATTCTATCTACGGCTAGGGTTCAAGTTATTAGTAAAACAGATACATCAAAAAGCGTTGCAGTACGAGCCTTGTTAGATTGTGGTTCACAATCCAGTTTTATAACTACCAGACTTTGTCAAAAACTTAGCTTAACTAAGACAGACACTAAATTGACAGTTTCAGGTATAAGTGATTCGTTATCATATGTCAAATTTAAATGTAATATAAGCGTAAAATCTATTGACAATAATTATGCGTTTGACTTATCATGTTTTGTATTAGATAAAATTACGTCAGAAATACCAAGTATGAATATCGATATTCAGAACTTGCATTTACCTGTAAATTTACAGTTAGCAGATCCAGATTTTTATGAACCGCAGTCTATAGATTTATTAATCGGCGCAGATATGTTTTGGCACATTCTAAGTGTAGGTCAAATTAGCTTAGGGAAAAACAAACCCTTATTACAAAACACCCGATTAGGATGGATAGTTGCAGGCTGTATGGACACACCAATTGAAAAACTTCAATGTAACTTAAACGTTAATCAAAATTCGAATATTTCAATTGAAAATCAATTGCGTAAATTTTGGGAGGTTGAGGAATGCGAAACTAAGACGTCGTGGTCGTTTGAAGAGCAAGCGTGTGAAGACCATTTCTTGCAAACTTTAAGAACTTCCAAAACTGGTAGGTATAGTAACTTTACCGTTAAAGGAAGCTCCCGAATCACTAGGTGATTCAAGGGATCTCGCTATTAAACGTTTTTTATCATTGGAGCGTAGACTCATTTCTAACCAAACATTAAGAAAACTATATGTTGATTTTTTAAACGAATACGAACAATTAGGGCACATGACAGAAATTGCAGACATTAACACGAAAAACGAACTAGAATACGTTATGCCTCATCACGGGGTATTGAAGGAATCGAGTTCTTCTACCAAACTCCGAGTAGTTTTTAATGCATCATGTCCAACTTCTAATGGCCTCTCTTTGAATGATTTACAAATGACCGGACCTACCATACAAAACGATTTATTATCAATCATTTTACGTTTTCGTTCTCGTTCAATTGCCCTATCAAGCGACATTAAAATGATGTATCGACAGGTGCTTATTTCTCCTGAACAAAGACACCTACAAAGGATTTTATGGCGTTCATCGCCTAATGATCCAATAAAAACATACGAACTTAACACGGTTACGTATGGCACGACGTCTGCTTCGTTCCTAGCAATCCGATGTTTGCATCAAGTTGCATTCGAATGCGAAAAGGATCATCCTACTATCGCTAAAATAATTCGAAACGATATGTATGTTGATGATCTATTAACGTGCGTAGATACAAAGGAAGAAGCTTCCGTCGTATGCAAAAACATAAATTCTATCTTTATTAAACGTGGATTTGAGCTCCGAAAATGGAAATCAAACGACAAATCTGTTTTAACTGGCCTTTCCACCGACGAGTCTTCAGACGTAATCGATTTTTCTCCTACTGAAGAACGGTCTTCAAAAATATTAGGTCTTTCTTGGAATTGTAACAACGATGTTCTGACATATAAAATTGCAGATTCTCATCATCCAAATATTATCACTAAACGAATAATTCTTTCTCGAATCGCGACTATATTTGATCCTTTAGGATTATTAAGCCCCTCCATTATAATCGCCAAGATATTGTTACAAAGATTATGGTCCGAAAATCTTACTTGGGATCAACCGTTACCAAAGAGCATTATCAATGATTGGTTAACGTTTGCAAATGAACTACCGGTTTTCAATAATTTTAAAATTTCTCGTAAAGTTCTTTGTGACAGTCCTAAGCAAATATCACTTCACGGGTTTGCTGACGCGTCAGAATCAAGTTACGGCGCATGCATTTATGTTGTCTCCGTTAATGCAAATAATGAGAAATTCTCAAATTTAATATGCGCGAAGTCAAAGGTCGCCCCAGTTAAGACTTTAACAACGCCGCGTCTTGAACTGTGTGCAGCTCTAGTTTTATCCCAACTCGTATCTAAAGTATTACAATCCATTACAATTAAATTCAATAATATCTATTTATGGTCTGATTCGACAATTGTATTAGGATGGCTAAATATGAATCCAAGTTTGCTCAAACCATTCGTCTCCAACAGAGTATCGACAATACAGAAGTTAACAAATGAATTTTGCTGGAATCATGTCCCAACTCTGGATAATCCAGCGGATATTGTCTCACGTGGTCTCCTTCCAAAGAAATTAATCGAATCTGAAATGTGGTTTCACGGACCTTCATGGTTACTACTTGAGTCCGATACGTGGCCGAAACCTCCAATCCTAAAGGCAGATCTTCCTGAGAAAAGAAAAAACTGTGTTTCAGCTATAAACGTTTATCCTAATTTTCCTTTCGAAAATTATTCGGATCTGTCTAAGCTAAAACGATTGATTATTCGCGTATGTGCTACGGTTTGTTAACAATTGCAAATCAAAATCTATACAACGCAAAAATCTCTTCTTATCTGCAGAAGAGTTAAACGAAGCATTTAATCATTTAATACGAATTGCTCAAATAGAATCCTTTCGCAAGGAGTATATCACCTTAAAGAACGGCGGTACTTTATGTAATAATAGTAATATTCTTAGTCTGCATCCCTTTTATGACGAAACCGAGAGCGTATTGCGTGTGGGTGGACGATTGGGTAACTCCGATTTTCCTTATTCGAAAAAACATCCGATTGTTCTATCATCTAATCATCCATTGACTAAACTTATTTTTGATTTCGAACACCGCAATTTATTACATGCGGGACCGCAACTACTTCTTGCTAATATTCGCGAAAGATTTTGGCCTATTTCTGGTCGACGTATAGCTCGTCAAACCGTGAAAAATTGCGTAAAATGTGTTAGATACAGTGGTCAATCATTTCAACCCCTCATGGGTGAATTACCTGCTGCGCGCGTCAAGCCAACTTTACCATTTTCAGTAGTTGGTGTAGATTACGCCGGACCTTTCGTTATGAAAGATAAACCCACCAGAGGATGTAAACCTATCAAATGTTGGGTAGCATTATTTGTTTGTTTTTCTACTCGCGCGATACATGTCGAACTTGTATTATCATTAAGCAGTGCAGATTTTATTGAAGCATTTAAACGTTTTTTAAGCCGACGAGGTAAACCATACGAAATGTTTTCTGATAACGGAACAAACTTCGTCAAAGCGAATAAAGATTTAAAGGAAATAGCTGATTTCTTAAAACTAAATTCTTTAAATATTACAAGCTACGCGGCTAATTTAGGAATAAAGTGGCATTTTATTCCATCTAACTCGCCTCATTTCGGTGGTTTATGGGAAGCGGGAGTTAAAAGTCTCAAACATCACATAAAACGAATTTTGGGAAACAGATCAATATTCTTTTATGATTTTCAGACATTGCTAATACGTATTGAAGCGATACTTAATTCGCGACCTTTATTCCCTTTAAATTCCAATCCGGAAGATTTAACAGTACTTACTCCCGCACACTTCCTCATTGGAAGAAATACGATGACTTTATCAGAAGTTCCAGTTGCTAACGTAAATGAAAATGAAAATCGGCTGACCAACTATCAGCTTCTCCAAAAACTATACGAGCACTTTTGGAAACGTTGGAGCAGTGAATATTTAGTCGAACTTCAACGCAGAACTCGATGGAGAAAAGGTCAAATTTCCGTGGACTTGAATCAGGTAGTCCTCATCAAAGATGATAATTTGCCTCCAGCAATGTGGAGACTAGGACGGATCATTAAACTTATTCCTGGGTCCGATGGAGTTACACGAGTTCTATCTATTAGGACAGCCGAAGGTATCATAAGCAGAGCAGTGACCAGAATATGTCCTTTACCAGTTGTCAGCTAACCCTCCAAGGCCGGGGGCATGTTCCGACCCTGTGTAGTGCGATCTTGTGCGGTTCAACCCTGTGTTCCCGTGCGAGAGTGAACCCCGACGAAAAACATTCATATTCGAGATTCGACATTCGTTAGACGTTAGATTAGTTACACCTTTATATTTGTATTTAATACGTTATTTTCTTTGTAATTAAAGTTATAAAATTAACCAGCGTTTATACAGTTTACTACACGAAACAAACTCCGTTCTATAATGTCTCCACTTGCCAGACCAACCAGAGCAACACGACGTGCCAACTCCATGCACCCTTATACTGTTCAATGCCCGACATCGAGAACGGATCGATTTGATCGTCTCTTCATCCCCAGGGTGTCCAGATTGTGGAACTCTTTACCTTCCCACGTCTTCCCCACTCGTCCTAGCTTGCAGGCCTTTAAATCCCAAATTAATAAATTGTCTCTTCTGCCCCAATAGATGTTCTCGGTACATTTGTATTTAGGTCTATACCCACGAAGACATCCTTAATAAAAAAGGAGCATCTTCCATTGTCTTAGTCCTTCTAGATCGTCCCAGTACTTGGATTTTTTTCTATCCACTTCTTTCCTTAGTTTTTCCAAGACTGTATAATTGCTGATTCCACAATATTGATTTGGTCCCAAAAGTGGGGCTTCAGCTCCTTTTTTGCCAGCTTATCTGCTGTTTCGTTTCCTTCTATTTCTATGTTTTTTATTTTAAATAGGACTATACGAAACAGAAAACTGAACTTTTGACGTAAGTGGAAGATCGATGTCAAGCTCGGAGTCATAAGACACAAAAGTAGTGCACGTTCGGGTCGTTCTTTCACGTTTTTAGAGTTTATACGCTTCAGTTATTTAGCTGCTCTGCGGAATTAGCTATACCTTCAAAAATTTTTTCTAACGAACTACCTATGTTTTTTATTTTAAATGGGATTATACAAAACTGTAAACTGGAATGTTCATTTGAGATATATTGTAAAGGGAAGCAGATTTTGTGGTATAGATAAAGATAAATATTTTATATTTATACAATTTCGTATTTTTAATAATGATTTCATTGATTGTTAATGATTATATGATTTCGTACGTATATACAACGCCTGCTCTTACTATAAATTGTTTTCTTTCATATTAGTTTATTGGCCGTTTCTGATTCACGATTAAAGTATGCAATGAGTATTGGCGTATTTCCAAAATTCAAAAATATATTTTAGCATCGTCCCACGAAAAAATTTATAAATCTCGAAAGATATAATATATCAAATTATCCAATTATGATAGCTGTAAAAATACATATTTTTTTTACCGAAAGTTGAAATAAAAAGAGAACAACTATACCGATTGTGAAAGAAGCAAAAAAATGAGAAGACTCTAAAATACGGGAAAATGGGACGAAACGAGAACAATTGAAAAACCACCCACTGTATTCACTAGATTTGGCCCTCTCGGACTATTAACTCTTCAGAAACTTGAAACATTTCTTTCGTGGAAAGCTATTTTCGTTGAATGAAGAAGCTATTGCAATTCTTCTCCAGACATGGTTTTCTTGAAAGACTGTCAGCGTTTCCATGACTTCTTCCTTTTCGGTGACGTATCTCGAAGTCTTGGGTCTGAAGTTTCTCCAACCATCGCGCAATCTGTCCTTTTGGAGTCTTGAAATTAAAAAGCCATTGCAACGCTGAATGGTCGGTGCTGATCAAAAACTTCCGGCCATAAAGGAACGAATGGTAATGTTCCACGCCTTTAAACACAGCAAGAAACTCCTTTCTAGTGACACAATAGTTTCTTTTTGTCTTGCCCAACGGCTTGCTGAAATATCCAATAACAAGTTCTTCGCCACCTTGTATCTGAGATAAGACGGCTCCCAGGTCATTCCAAGAAGCATCTGTAACCAGGATAAAAAAACCATCTTCTTTTGGATGTGCTACCACTGGAACAGTAGTAAGGTGTTTCTTTAGGGTAATAAAAGCCTGCTGACACTCCGGTGACCAAACAAACGGTGAACTCTTTTCAGTCAGTGAAAGCAAGGGTTTTGCTATCTTTCCAAAGTCCTTTACGAATCGGCGATAGTAACTGCAAAGTCCAAGGAAACTTCTTACTTCATGCTTGTCTTTAGATATTGACCACTCTCGTACCGCCTTGATTTTGCCCGGATCAGTTGCAATTCCCTTCGAGGATACGACATACCCTAGGAAGTTGACCTCAGGTTGGAAGAGAATACATTTCTTGGGATTCAACTGCAAATTGTCATTCCTCAGCCTGCTAAAGATGACTTTAAAATTTGATAGATGTTGGTTACAAGTTTTTCCCATTACAAGTATGTCGTCGAGGTAGACCAGGCATGTCTTCCATGTGAGTCCTCGAAGTATCAGTTCCATTAGACGTTTAAATATAACAGGAGTGTTGCAAAGTCCAAATGGCATTACTCGGAATTGTCCATTGCAGCCGTAGAACAATATTTTGTTGAGCTTCCGGAAAATCATTACAGAGATGGTCCTGGAGGATCATTGGAATAAGTATGTTCAAGCTGAGGGAGATTATATTGAATAAAAAAAACATTCTTTCATTTTTTTTTCCAAAACTTTTCAACCAACCTGCAGTAAATACACTTTTAGATAGTTTCAAACGTTTAGTAAACTGAATTTAACATAATTAATATAATTAAGTGAAACAAAAAGTATTTTCCAATACAATGAACTCATTTTTTTCAGTGTTAAAAAATATTATTTATCACAAGTATTTAACAGTATCACTTATATTAATATTAAACACATGTAAATCACTTTTATTTTCAAGATCATGACCAGAATATAAATAAACAAAGTTATAGCTAATTAGTGAATTTAAAATTTTGATAATTAAGATTTAGATTTAATATTTTATTAATAGGATTAATTAGAGAGGAAATACATGATTGCAAGAAACGGTAAAATACAGGAAGGTCGTAAATAGATACAAAAACCTTTATGGGTGCCAAAAATCTTTCAAGATAAGTACAAAATTATTGTACTACACACACACTAATCTTTCTGCAATATGACCTGACAGACATGTGAAAATAAATTTGTTTTGTACTAAAATATTAGGTATATTAAATAATAAGATAAAAACAACAATCAGTGTTAAATAACATACCATCGCTTCTAGAAAAAAGAAAAATGAGATTTGAAAAAATCCGGGAATCACAGAGGAGGCAAAGCATAGCTTTTTTAACGGTTAGAAATACTACGAGGGTTGTCTTTTTAGTTTTGCATATAACCATTGTAACGATCTGTTGGATCGTTTTAGTCATAGAATTCACCAGACTACTGTTTCCGGGCCTATATTTTCTTGTTCGCTACGATAGAATTTCGAGTTCGTTTTACTATCTGATTGCTTCGTGATAGCTCCTCTCCAATACAAGTAAGTCGATTTTATTGTGTTATTTAATTATTTTATTTGTAGAAGTGTCTTGAACTGAGGTGATATTTTATTATTACTAACAACTAATTTCAAGTAGTTTCACTTTCGCCAAACATCAGTTTTCGGGATCTTGAATAAATTTTAGACCGGTTTTTACACGTGTATTAGGAATTAATTTACTCTCAATAATATGGAAAAAACCGATTTGACTGGAAACTGATTCTACTTGATTAAGAGATGGATTTCTTATTAATTTCATCATTAGAGTCAGTCTATATCTGTGAGGTTGGTCAAGTTCGAGCTACTTTTTTTTTGAGGCGAGACCAAATTTCCTTTTTTTGTAGAAAGACGAACAGATTGGATACCCTGGTTTCGACTACTTTGGAAAATTTGTCCCAAGAGAACTTATCTGGCGACCTTATATTTCATGTTTGGGGAAGAGTGGTAAAACTCTTTAAAAAAGCCACAACCTAGAGAGCTAGCTAGGGGATTTAAGACTTTTTTGGGAATTTTAATACTACAAACTACTTAAAGACAAAACCCTGAGCAAAAAAACAAAGATTAAGATATATAGAGCGGCAATTAGACCAACTAATGAATCATGAAATAAGAAACCTAATGGAAGGAGAAGACAGTTAAATTCATTAAAGCAGAAAGACTAATTGGTTTGGCCACATACAGAGAAGAGGACCGTAGGAACTAATAAGGAAGATAACAAACTGGACGCTAGTAATAAACAGGCCCAGAGGAAGACCGAAATTAAGATGGGAAGATCAACCAGGAGAGGATATATCCAATATGGAAATTACAGGCTGGAGAAATAGGAAATGGAAACCGATCACCGAGCAAGCAAAAAAGCATGAAAATCTATAATGGATATGGAAAAAAGGACTTATGCGGACCAATCCACGGCATGAAATGGATTAAAGAGCTCATGAACATGAGCGACCTATACTTACTCCACGAGAGTGAACGGTCTATATAATGCTACAAACTGGCACCCAACCTGCCTAATTAAATTTGGAATTGGTTATTAGGGTTACACCATAAAGAAAAAAAATATAGACAGTAAGTTTTTATTGCTTTTCAAAATATGTCCCACCAAAATCGATACACTTTTGCACACGTTCAAACCAATTGGTTAAACAGTTATTCCAGTCTTCAGTTGACACCTGCTAAGGCATCGATGGCTTCTTCTGGCGACTGGAATCGCTACTCACCAATTGAATTCTTGATGACTATACGGTGGATGGCCTAACACTTGATATTTTGAAGCTCCAAATCTCGATTGTCTTTTGGACAGTATGAGAACTTGCAATCGGAAATAACCGTTATCCACATGACCAGATTTTGACACAAAAGTTGCGACCATTTTCTTTGATACACGGATTTTGTTGGTTTTTCCTCATTTCAAAACACTCACACAGCAGATTTTCCCGTTCGTAGGAGTACATCCAGATTCATCTTATGGTTATTGTTATCAGAGCGAGGCGCAAAAGAGAAATAACATATTTATCCTATTTATCTCTCTGTTGTTATAGGCTCAAGTTCAGAGTATTTAAAGATGCATATAGATAGTATATGCTTGAAATTAAAAATAGACTAAATTTATGATATTAAATAGTTAACACTTTCGCGAATCTAAGTTCACTGAAACTTTCAGATGTTAAAAATAGGTGAATCTACTTTCTTAAATCCTAAGGCAAAATAGATTAGCCTTCTAAATGTTATGATTTTTTAAAATTAGCGGGTGTGATATTTATATAATCTGACGTCAGTTGGACACTATTTTCTTGACAAAATTGTAATTTGATAGTTAAAATAATGATATAACATATGAAATTCTGATTTTAAAATTTCGTAACAGATGCGAATATAGAAAATAATACATATATCAAAATAGATATAAAAAGATGTATGACTGATTCCTGCATTTTTGGTTACATCACAATTTTTCATCATCACTTTCGACCTCATATTTCGTAAAAGTATGTCTACGTACGGGAAGTCAGGCGTTATGTTATTCACAATATATACTCAAAAAAAGCACATTTCTCCTTGGTTAAATGTGACGTCAACGTAAATCTATAATTGTAACTGGGCCGGGTCTAAATAAACTCGTTAGGATCACCAGTCACCACACACCCAGATAATATTCATTCAAGAAAACCATAGATACTGATACATAGGCGCCATTAGACAAGTTTAAAAAAAGGAACTGTAAATATAAATGTGAGGTTTTTGAAATCACTACATCGTGTTAAATAAAGTCGCTTTCCACGGTCTGTCTGTCCCTATGTATGCTTAGATCTTTAAAATTTAGCCAAGAATTTTTTTTATAGATAGAGTGATTTAAGAGAATAGTAGAGAGATTGGAGCTTTCTAATGTTATGTAAATAAATACATTTTTTTTGCGCTTACATTGCAAACGCTGTTGAACTATACTAGATAGATCAAAATAATGTACACCTTAAAAAGACATTCTGTAGTATATTTAGCATCAGCTTAACACGCGTGCGAAGCCGGGGCGGTCGCTAGTCGATTAAAAATTAATGTCGAAATCTAACTGTGAACTGTTTAAAATTCGTTCTGATATTCGAGACAAACAATTTTTAAACTTGGAAACATGTTCAATTAAATAAAATGGGATGAAAAGTTCTTAGACTGACATAGATGGCGTTACAACAATCCAGATAAATTTTGGTTAGAACCAGCCTTCAATAGATGTACCTATATAAAAACTAGCTGACCCGGTGGACTTCGTAACGCACAACATTTTTCATTTTTTTAAATTTTTACCATTTTTTTAATGCTTTTAATACACGGTGTCATAAATCAAAAAATACGAGAGCAAAATTACATGAACTAGGCAATTATTGGAATTATGGAATGGAAACCATGATACTTACTAACAATTCTCTCAATAGACTTAGAACAACTAAAAGAGCTATAGAGAGAATTATGACAAATGTAAGCTTAAGAGACCATATGAGAAATGGGGATTTAAGAAGAAAAACCAAAGTAGCCGATTTTGCTGAAAGCATTGCAAAATCCAAGTGGAGATGGGCACGAGAGAACGAAGAAACGTGGACAAAACGGAATATTACAATGGAGGCTCAGAGAACATAAACGAGGTGCAGGAAGACCACAAAAAAGATGGACCGATGGCATCAAGGAACATACAGGGAGAAACTGTCACCAGTTAGCTCAAGAGAAACGAAGTTGGAAAAGACAAGGGGAGGATTATGTCCAGGAGTGGAATAGAAGGGGCTGCTAAAGAAGAGAAGAAAAAAGGCAACTATTCCAGAATCACCGTATTCTCCAGATTTGTCTCCCAGTGACTTTTTCCTCTTTGCATATATCAAAGCAATGCTTGCGGATAAGAAATTCAACAATAATCAAGAAATAACCCCTGTTTTGACACTAAAGAGAAATCGAACTATAAAAATGGAGTCTATAATCGCTACATGGCCCTCGAAAGCAACTATACTGCATAATCATATCGAATTTTACCAAAAAATAATTGTTTTATTATGTTAACCTACAAACTTTTTTCAAATTTGCAAAAAGGGCAAATTTTTGACAATTGTTAAAAAAAATTAAAAATTGAAAACTTTTACAGCAAAAAAATATGGATTTACTTTAAAATCCCTTTTAGTAGTTCCGACTATGATAAACAACGGTATGTTTTTAAATAAACCAACAGGAAATTATTGGGTAAACGGATTGCTCATAAATATTTACCTTGTTTGTGTAAATTTTCTAGATAAATGTGGTAAGAGAATCCCATTGAAACATTTTAGAAGTATGCAATTTTTAGTAGATTTATATCTACTATTCAGCTGGTTCGCATGTCATGACTTCGGGAAAATTTCACTACCGTTTTTCGTTTTGGGCCCCTCTGACCTCAAAAACACCTTCCGTTAAAAAGTTTATATATATATATATATATATATATATATATATATATATATATATATATATTTATAACATAAGTAACTTGCTCTGCAGTATTCTATAAGTCACTATGCTATAAAATAATCCTTACCTTGAATTTATTTTAAATTTTAATATAAATGTTAAGAAGGTAAGAATCAAATTAATTTCTTTAATTTCAAATATTATTATTTTGAAATATGCTCCTGGCTATTCTCCTTCTCAGGGTCAGAGTTCAAAAATTTTCAAATAATCAATAGATTCAAAATCAACTAATATTGAAAATTTCGACAAAACAATTATAAAATTCAACAATCATATACCAAATTATGTTTTCCGAACAATGACTCTATATTAACCTTAACCTTACTTTTTTTTTCAATAGCGTTGTTAGCTTCTACCCACTATTTTCAAAACCAAATGTAGTTAAATCAAATGATATGAAAAATTCTGAATTTTGTAACTAATAAATCAAATTAAACTTATCTAATAATGAAAAATAACTTATTAAATACGTAAAAATCAAACACAGAAAAGTTCTTTATTGTTAAAAATTGGAAATTGATACCGTCTTATGAAGATCTTGTATTCTCTTTGGACAGCTAAGACTCAGGATCCCCTTTTCAATAAGAATCCAACATTTCCCAGGACAGCAATGATATAAGGACACTTTGGAGATTTTGACTAATAAAATTTCTTCTAATCAGGAAACAATCAGCTATTACATCCAATGGTAGGTAAAATAATAATTTTCTTTCTTGTTAGAAACTGGTTTTACTTTCTTTAAATTAATTCAGGAAGCATTTATATCAATGAACTGCTCAGCATACAATTTCTAATATTTATTTCTTCATAAAAATAAACTTTACTTCTTACCAGTTACTATCAGGAACTTTCTTGTAGTTTTGTTAACACTTTTGACTACTTTTAAACTTTCTTTTATAAGTATTTTGAAAAAAACTCTAAATTTTAACGGAGCAAACTTTATTACATCTTATCCCTTCAATCTACCAAAAACAAGAGAGAAAATATCTTCTACAAACTTCTTAACTAATTATTGATAATATAAATCTTACTAATCTCCTTTTAACTTTCTTTTAACATCATAATTTTTACAAAAATCTTCATCAAAACTTTTTACATCCTTCCTCTTCAGAAGGTCGAAAACAAGAGAGAACTTCCAAAATCAACAATTAAACAACTGAATTTTTAAACAAACTAAAACTATACATTCCTATTACCTATTCGCCTACTAATTATTTTCAAATGAAATTACAAACAATCTAATTCTTAATTCATTATTCAAATTGAACACAATAATCATTCTTTTTTTTTAAATTTGCTATAACTATAACTAATATTTTTCTATTTTCAGAATTTTTCATTTGGAAATTAAACTACAATAAATTAAAATATGGCTTGAAAACAAAATTGTGTGTTTTGAAAGTAAGTAAAAAATTTTTAATATTTCTTTTGTGAATTCTCATCTTTTGTCATTTAATTTTCTAATTTAATTCTATTCTAACTCATTTAAGATTATTTTTAATTACCAAAGTATTGTAAACTTTATAAACTTTTAAATATTTACTTTTATTATCTATCTAATACATGATTATTAAAATTTTATATATTATAGATTAAACTATATTGAATCTTTAAAATAAATATCTCTTAGATGTACTTGTATATTTTAATTTCTTATTTTGTTTTATTTTTCTGTTTTAGGAATTGTGAAGAAGATGATGATAAATTATACCAATTTTACTGCATTTGCACTCTGCCTTGGAATAAGAATATTTTCCTTTCTCTATTTCCATTAATATTTTCTTTATATGTACTTATTTAATATAGCATAGTAACTCATATCATCTCAATATATATATATATATATATATATAAGGAAAAAACTATTTGGTGTAATTTTTTGGGGATAGCAGCAAAAGATAAAAAGTAAACTCTATGTAGTTACGCTAGCTTTCGGAAATTTTATTGACTTAAATCCATCATCAGGCAATCTACAATAGAATGAGGTAATGTCTTAAATTAATTGTCAAATAGAAAAACTGAATATTCAGTTTGTAGATTGCCTGATGATGGATTTAAGTCAATAAAATTTCCGAAAGCTAGCGTAACTACATAGAGTTTACTTTTTTACCTTTTGCTGCTATCCCCAAAAAATTACACCAAATAGTTTTTTCCTAACTAGTTCCAGCAAAGAACTACCCTGGTTTTATATATATATATATATATATATATATATATATATATATATATATATGTATAGTTCCGATATAACGAAATCTGTGGACACGATAGCGGTCGCATTTCTTAACGGATCGAAATGAAATTTGATACAAAAATCAATCGTCCAAAAATCTCGGTCGAGTTCGTTAATGGGCCGAATCGGTAAGGCCGTTTGGGCGTGACATTAAATCAAAATGGAAAAAAATTCTTAACTTTTTTACTTCACCCTGTACAAAAAAATGTTAGAGGACTTTTTTTGTTTGTCTTAAAGAGACCTACAACTTTTATCTAAAACATTTTTTTCTAAAACGTATACTTTTAATATATTCAATTAATATAAATCTACTGATGTGCCTGGCTTACCAAGGGCCATTTTTTTATAACTTCCTGACAAAGTTTTAAAAAAACTTAATATTATAATTAGTTTAAAGTAATTTATTATAAATTTGAGGGTAGGTACACTGTTAGGCAGTTGAACAGTTACCAACAGTTACCGGTTGATATCTAAACCGATAATGACAGATACGTCAAACTGGGTCTGATGGCAGGTTATTATATTGTTTAAAAGTCATCATAAGCATTTGCGTCTAATGGTAGGTTTACACGCATGACAAGTCTCCGCAAGCAGCCACAAGCTTGAATGCCACTTACACGCTTGCAAGTGCGCTATTGTGTTACGGACAGGCAAATATGGCAGACGTAGAAGTAGGAGTTGTTTTAGGACTTACGTTTGGATTGATATTAAACATGCACCAATGTGTAAATACGTCACAAGCTCTTGCCGCAAGCTTCCTTTGATCTGTAGTTGAAAACCGACATTGGCATAGGTCAACAAGCTCTTTCTTACACAAGCTAAAAGGCTTATTAGACCGTACTAAATGTAGTCGTCTAATTTAGGATTCAGAAAAGGAACAAAATTAGAAGCTTCTAATCACACTGCTCTAATTAGTTTACTAAATCAGTTGCCTGCTACAGCGCGATATAGGCGGACGTGTTAAGTACGGTATATAAAATGGTTCCAGTAATGTCCAGACATCAAAAAATAAGCCTCGCCGTAAGTCTATCCGTTTTAAGGGTTAAGGAATATTTATTACTGCGTGACAGGTTATCCAACATGAATATAATGATTGTTTTAGAAAATCTTGTAACCTTAAGAGGCAGTATTACGGCAAAACGAAGATTGGTAGTAACATTACGATTTCTTTCAACAGGGAATTTATACCAAGATTTCAAATATAGTCCTTTTATATCTTAACTTATGATCTTAATAATTATCCCTAAAACGTTTTCGGCTATTTAAACATGTTTGGAACAATAAATAAAAGTTAAAAACTCTTTAATTACATCCCCATTTCCTTCAATTTGCAGAGCTCCATCAGTTGGATTCTCCAACGTATATAGTTAAATAAGGAGGAGGAAATAGGGTATGAAACTGTACAGATGAAGTAGGATCTGAAGGGTGTGGCACTTGAATTGTATATGATAATTGTGAGGATGCTAACGGATGTGAGGATTGCATTTGTTGCTGAGGTGGTAAGGAAGTTGAAGATTGGTTGTGGTATTGTGTGGCTGGTAAATTATAAAGTGGAGTATTTGGTGATTGGGTACGGTACTGTGTGGATAGTGAAGGATACGGGAATTGGTGTGGTGAAGATGATGTTTGAAAAGAAGCATAAAATTCACTCTGCGAAGACGATGGTGATGAAGGAGTGAAAGATTGATATGAAGTCATTTTCAAAAACTTGCACCTACATTTCTGACAACAAACAGCACATCCACATGCGCAAAGTGTTGCGCGGCGTCTGAAGCGACTAAATGCAATCGCACTTTCCTAAATTCGCTTCTAAATTACGTTTCTAAATGATTCAGTAAGTCAGTAGCCACACTTTTTCCTAAATTCAGAAACTTACCTTCCTAAATACGATTTCATTTGTCTGAATTTAGTGACTGAATTATTTAGACGACTGAATTTAGTAAGGTCTAAAAGCCTTTAAGCCAAACACCACTTTTTATACGCTTGTGTTTGTGAAAGCTTTTCGAGACTTGCCAAGCATGTAAACCTGCCATAAGGTATAGAAAAACCGTTAAACGTAATAGTGTGATTGCATACTTGGCTAGAAATTCGGAAAAGGACTCCTTGTGGGTAAGGCTCTTGTTAGATCGGCTAAAGAAGTACTCATCCGAGTCATCAACTTGAATGATCATCCAGTTTTTCAAGTTAAGGTCCTTTCCTTATTCGGTTATCCTGCTACAATACAATTTTTTGACACTAGTGCTTCGTCTCGAGGCTTGACCCTAAAATCTCGGGACCTAAATTAAAAAAAAATCCAGGATTTCGAGACACGGGACATTTCAGGACCCAAACTATGGGAGCGCTGAAGAAAGTGATTGTACAAAAATGGACCATAATATATCACAAAATCACATTCGGGCTGCGAGTAATTCGTTTATGGGCCGTTTGAAGGCATAAGTAAAACTAAGTATATCGAGTTAAAGTAAATGGCTTTCAATTATTTTCTTTTAGTCGTTTGAATAACTGATTAACCGCCTTTTTTAAAGATATCGCGAAAATTTTGCTTCATATAAAAAGTTATAGATATAACTAACCTTAATATTAACATCATCTCGATCATCCATTTCCAATACATTATTTAATTTATATGGAAAAATATTAGACATATTATATTTAAAGTTTTGTACTTTAACTTTTACCATTTGTATTTAATTTTCTTGAAATTTTCGTAAATAATGTAAATATATTAATAATTTTATCATATTAGACATATTTTGGTACTTATGCCAAACTACAATATTTGTATTTATGACATTTTTAGAATATGTATCATACTTTATAACTCATAACAAACAACCAACTTTTCATATTAAAATTTCAAACAAAGACTCATTTATTACATTGATGATCGTTAAACACAATACATGACAAATCCGGAATTTGTTTGTCATATTTTTTTTATATGTTATAAATGATTGATTTATTGATTTTCAGAATAAAGATATTTTTGGAAGAAATTTGAAGCTCCTCTTCTTATGGGACAAAGAAAGACCGATATGGGATATACTCTCCTCTCTGGCGGACGTGTTGAAAGTTAAAAAACGACACCAAAACGCGTTACACTATGTATTGTAATACTTAATTGTGGGAAAATCTTGCAATGTTGAAAGAAAATAATAAGTTTAAAAAAATGACGAAGAAACTGTAAAAATTCAAAATGAACTGAAGAGGTAACCATGAATTCCGGTTGAGAAACAGACTTTTCTTCTTCAGAAGCACTTAATTAGCACTAAATTATGACCAGGTTTTTTATTTGCAGCATACTGCATATCACCCGGAATTCATGGTTTAATCAGGTCAGCCTGCATTGTTGAGTTTTGGAAATTAAAATAGGAAAAATTTGTTTATTGGTGCTTCCTCAGTAGCAGCTAACAAGCATTAAATTATGATCAGCATCAAAAATTTATAACAAATTTAAAAAATCGCGAATAACTGAAATTCCGGGTGATATTTGGTATACAGAAAAAAAGCCTAGTCATAATTTAGTGCTCATTAAGTGCTACTCAAGCAGCACAGGCACCAATGAGAAATTTTTATTAACAGGCTTGTTCTTCAGAAGCAGTTAATGAGCACTAAATTATGACTAGGTTTTTTTTATTTGCTGCATACCGAATAACAGCCGAAATTCACGGGTTTTGAAAATTATACATAAAACAATTTTTCAATGGTCCTTGTTCTTCTTCATTAAGCACTAAACTATGATTGGGTTTTTATAAAGTGCATATCAAATATCAGCTAGAAGTTAGTGTTACTTGCTTTGTCCGTACCAGGACAGCATTGTCGAGTTTCAAAAATAAAATAAATTTTTTGTTTCTGTGTATTAGAACACAATGGGCACTATATTATCTGGTATTCAGCACGTGCTTAAATGGAGCTTTAGTTTAAAAAAATTAATCCTTACTGAAAGTTAAGGCATCAGCGTTAGACATGAAAAAAAAATGGTTTTCATGATATATTTTTTTTTCATGACTACGATAGCACTTTTTGAGCTCTAATTATTGGTTAACAAGGTTGGATAAACACCTAGCCGCTGGTGACACAATGAGCATTATATTATCTGCTATTCAGCACGTACTCAAATGGAGCTTTAGTTTCAAAAATTCAATCCTTACTGAAAGTTTAGCCATCAGTGTTAGACATGAAAAAAAAAATAGTTTTCGCTTTTTTTTATTTGATGACTACGATTGCACTTTTTGAGCACTAATTATTGGTTAACAAGGTTGGATAAACACCTAGCAGCTGGTGACACAATGAGCACTATATTATCTGCTATTCAGCACGTGCTCAAATGGAGCTTTAGTTTCAAAAATTCAATCCTTACTGAAAGTTGAGCCATCAGTGATGAAAAAAAAAAAATGGTTTTCGCGATATTTTTTTTTATGACTACGATAGCACTTTTTGAGCACTAATTATTGGTTAACCAGGTTGGATAAACAGCCGTTTTTATAAAAATTATATCTTTAAGTTCAAACTTCTTTTTATAAAACATTTATACATTATAAACAATCTCTTCTGATATATATTTAGTTGAAATATTACTATGTACCTATTAAATATAATAATCATACTGTTTTATTTTCATTTAGATAGATTTTAAAAGAGGATCAGTAGTAAAATTAGTATTTAAAAGTTATATAACGTATAATTATTTCTATTAAAATTCCAACCAATTGTTATGTTATAAAACAAAAAGCAACGGTTTTGGTTGTTGGTTAGTTAGTGGAAATGTTATATATATATTTAATGATTCGAATAATTATTGTTCGGGAATCTTCAAGGACGAGTTTAAATACCAATAACCTGACGTCTATATATAGAGTGTACTAGGTCCTTCCTATGATTATTTTTATTTAATTTAAAAACAAAAGCTACTACAACTGTGGCACTTTACTTTTAATTATATTCTAACACCAAAGGGAGTAGCTATAGTGGTTAAAGGTCCTAACGTTAGGCTCTCAATAACTCTCCACAATCTTTCAAGCAGAGCTTTAAGCAATAAATTTCTGTGGTCAATAGTACATTAAAAACGCCCAAATTCAGCCAGAATATTAATTGCCTCCGACAGCCAGCTACTTTCAAGCTAACAATCTACAAAATTCGAGTCCAAAATAGTCTCTAAAGTAACTGACTAAGTACAACAAAGTAACTTTGCTATGAGTATAGTTTCGTTCAAAGTTCATTTTTACTTTTTTTGCATTCTTACTTCATGCCGACACAGAATGCCGACAAAGGATTCAGGTCGACAAAAAATACCGTCAAAGGAAATCTCATGAAGTGTGAATGCAAAAAAAGCAAAAATTAACTTTAAACCAAACTATACCAGGGCATAAAGGGATTATCGAAAAAGAAGGAGCAGTACTCCTTTTATTCTAACACCAAAGGGAGTAGGTATAGTGGTTAAAGGTCCTAACATTAGGCTCACAATAACTCTCCACAATCTTTCAAGTAGAGCTTTTAGCAATAAATTTCTGTGGTCAATAGTACATTAAAAACGCCCAAATTCAGCCAAAATATTAATTGCCTCCGACAGCCAGCTGGTTTCAAGCTAACAATTTACAAAATTCGAGTCCAAAATAGTCTCTTATGTAACTGACTAAGTACAACAAAGTAACTTTGCTATGAGTATAGTTTCGTTCAAAGTTCATTTTTACTTTTTTGCATTCTTACTTCATGCCTACACAGAATGCCGACAAAGGATTCAGGCCGACAAAAAATGCCGTCAAAGGAAATCTTTTGTCGGCATTTTTTGTCGACATGAAGTGTGAATGCAAAAAAAGCAAAAATTAACTTTAAACCAAACTATACCAGGGCATAAAGGGATTGTCGAAAAAGAAGGAGCAGTACTCCTTTTATCGGACCTGAACCTTTCTGTAGTATCCCAAAATGCCACATTATGGATGAAGTTCGTAATTGGCAAAAGAAATTTAATGTATCCTATTGGAAAAAACCTCCAGATCAAAGACAAGCAAAAAAGTTTATACGGCCTTCAGAAACCTGAATTCAGAGTAGGTACATAATTACAGGAATTTTCACAGGACACTACTTAGTTACCATCTCTGTAAAATTGGTTGCCACGATCAAAATAACCTGGAACAGGTATTCTTTGAGCCTGATTAGTTTACAAATGTAGATCTTAACAGGATAATAAACTTTCTTTTTGACGGCCTTTCCCGTTTTTTTTTCCAATTTTTGTGTTTTCTTATCACTTTTTACATTTATTTATTCGGGACACAAACAGGACTAGTCCAGGACTAGGTTTTTTTCCATTTCTCAAAATGTTTCACACAATTCAGTATTACATTTTTAGAGCTACACAAAGCATATAATACAATATCAACGTTTTGTATTATTTATGTTTACTTCCTCCTCATTAAAATCATTAAACACCCATAAAATTTAAAAATAAAGTATAAAAAATGGAACTGTCTGAATTTTTTGTCCAGGAATGTGTATCATTATAATAACATAGGTAGTATTTCCGTTATTTGTATCTATAAGAAATGTAAATATTGTTATATTTGTTTGACCGCATTCCAAATACTTTGATTGTTTATATTTTTTTCTGATTCTAGTTTACGTTAATAAAATCTTTTACAGAACAGGATTATTAAGATCAGCTATTGCGTGATCTCGAGTATCTAGTCTGGTAAAAATCTACTTTTTAATTGACACTAAGGAAAAATATATAAAATGTACTTCATTTTTTAAATTATAATTATATTTATTATAATGTGCCTCTTCATCAATTTATACGAGGTTTATGGTAAGTTATGAGGAGTACCGGTTAAAAACTTTTTGGATTAACATATGTATATAGTTAAATATAACCAAAAGGAATAATATATTGTCCGTCAGTTGCCACTACTTTTGCCGACAATTCAGGCATTCCTTCTTTGAAGAACTCCGGGCTTTTTGAGGCTATTTAAGAATCGACCCATTTTTTACTTTCTTCATAATTAACGAAGTGCTTGCTGTCCAGCTAGACCATCGATTGAAACCAGTGGTAGACGAAAGGTGCAATGTCTGGTGAATACAGCGGCTGGTGTAAGACTTCCCATTTCTGATATTCCAAGTATGTTTTGACCATCGCGGCATTGTTATGTTGAAAAATAATTTTTTTCTACAAGCATGCGTAAAACAACACTTTCCCGCACGCATTTTAATTCAGAAAATATCTCTTTCCCGCACGGAGTGCGGGAAAGATTTTTTCCCGCACGCATTTTTTTTTATTAATTAGAGATGTTGTTCGATAACTTTTTTGACAAATTATTGTATTATTATCTTTATCTTGTTGGACTACATACAAATAGTAAAAAAAATTAAGATTATTTTACATGAAAATAGGGATTTTTAAAATGTTTGTTTTTAAAAAAATCATAATTTATTAAATCACCCCTGTAAACCTTATTCAAAGCAACAACAAATTCACCTGTTTAAGTAGGGTTGCTATAGCTGCAGTCGTGTATTTATTGACACTATAAAAGATTTAATTGTCAGAATTGCATCTTTTCAAGTATCTGAATAGTAATCCAGGTGATTTTTAAAGTTTTGATTCAAAAAAATTAAATGAATAATTGCGATGAAGACCTTCCGCACAGTATTTTGGAGGCTGCTGCTGAGGCCAACCTAGAACTCCTTCCTGCGATTTCCAAACAAAGGTATGAAAGGCAGTATGATCATTTTGTTCAGTGGGCTCGTCAAAAGGGAACCAACAATCTAAAAAAAGAGGAAGTTTTACTGGCTTATTTTTTAGAACTAAGTAAAGTTATAAGACCCAATACTCTTTGGTCCCGATTCTCAATGATAAAGGCTGTTATGAAACTAAGAAAAAATTTCGATATTGGCAACTTCTACAAATTAATTACATTTTTAAAAAAACAATCTGTAGGCTTTTCCCCAAAAAAAGCCAAGGTTTTCAATAAAGAAGATATTGCCAAATTTATGGTCGAAGCTCCAGATGATGTTTATTTATTAATTAAAGTGGCCACTATCTTCGGTTTAGCAGGAGCTTGCAGAAGAGTAGAACTCACAAATATAACCTTAGAAAACATCGAGGTTAAAGAAAACTACATCACAATAAAAATAACTGATTCGAAAAATCACACATCCAGAGCTTTTGTAATCTCGGAAGAAGTAAACAACGGTAGATATTTTAAGCTTATTAAAAAATATGCATCATTGAGACCTTTAAACACACCTCATCGTCGTTTTTTTGTACAATTTAAACAAGGCAAATGCACTAATCAATGTGTAGGAATCAACTCATTTGGAAAAATGCCTTCTGAAATTGCGGCCTACCTAAAGCTTCCGGATCCTCAGTGCTATACAGGTCATAGCTTCAGACGCTCTTCTGCGACATTTTTGGCTGATTCTGGAGAAGAAATTACAAATATTAAGAGACTGGGCGGCTGGAAATCTACCACCGTTGCGGAGGGATACGTAGAAGATTCCGAAATAAAGAAAAAGAACCTATGCAACAAAATTTTAACTCTAAATGAACCACAACCAGAAGCGCAGGAAGCGTGCCAATTAAACATGACTCCAGCTATATCCTTCAGTGAAAGCAGTAGACCAACTGTGGAGCAACAACTTAATTCGGCAATTAGCCTACAAAAAGCTATAAATTGTACTTTTAATATTAATATTAATAATAAATAATTTCAAATTTTGTTACGTTGTTAGAAGTTAAAATAAAATTTAAAAAATGTATAAAGTATCTTTTTTATGCTTGTAGAAAAAATATTGATCCTAACTCTTGCGGAAATTAACTTTCCCGCACTTAACTGCTTGCCCGAACTCCGCTTCGCGTCGTTCGGGCATCGGCAGTTCGCGTGCGGGAAAGTATAACTTTCCGCACTTGTTAGGATAATAACTATATCATGTCCTTTAATGCTTGGCTCAAACGCATCAATTGACATTGATAGGATCCCTCTGTGATCGTTTCATTCAGTTTCAACAGCTCATAATGAACCATACCCAGCTGGTCGCACCAGATACATCAGCTTATTGCCATGAATAAATGGGAGTGGATGCGTGGCCAGGATATCCATTTGATTTTTCGCGTTTGGGATTATCGTCAAGGATCCACTTTTTATCGCCATTAACAATGCTATGCAAAAGAAACTTTCTTTTTCGCCGTGCGAGCAACAATTCATATGTGAAGAATCACCTCTCTTCGACGTGTTTTGGCTTCAATTCGTATGGCACCCAATTTCCTTGCTTTGAAATCATTCTTATTTCTTCTTAACTATCGGTTTGTTTGGCTATTCCAAGTGATTCTGTAAACTCTAATTGCGTTTGACATGGATCTTCATCCAGTAATTCCTCCAGTTCTGTATCCTCTAATTTTTTCGACAGACATGGACGCAGTTTCTTCGCGATGTCGAGATCGTAACTTTCAAAGCATTTAAATCACTCAAAACATCGTGATCTGGATAGAGCATCTTCACCATAAACTTCCACCAGAAAACGATGACTTTCGGCAGCATTTTTCTTTGCAAAAAAAATATCTCAAGAAAACTTCCTTGCTAGAACGCCAAAAGCTCTTAAGTCTCGTTTTCAACCTGATCTTCTTATAGTTCTTAGTTCTTATAATATAAATGGTAGATGTGATTTTCCTAATTAAAAGAATGATCACTTTTTATTTTAATATAAAACTAAAGCTTCCAAAGTGGCTCGGCGATCCTATTGTTAGTTTGATAGAAAAATTGAGAATTAAGAGTTAATGAATATTCTTCATCATAAGAATGTGTTCAAAATAACACGTAGCCACTGATATTATTTAAGTGTTTATTGATGTTTGTTTAGTTTGGAAAACAAATATTAAAACTTAAGTAAGCAAATATTATAGTTAGGCGATAATCAGCGAACTTTTATAAATAAGCTTTGTAACTCTTTTTCTGTTGAGGTAATGTATTGATATGGATTTTGGTCGTTGGCGCATTTTTTCGGTGACTTTCTGGGACTGAGAATCCTCGTTAAGGGAATCGGTCCATAAGAGGTCATTATGATTTTTTTAAATGTCAGAAGAATGTAAAATTCCGAAGAGTAATTGGGGAAATCAACCACATTGACGCGTCAGACAAATCTTGGAAAACGATCTTCGTCAGCCAACATGAAAAGTTGTTGTTCAGGATGTTAAGGAAAGTATTCTAAGAAAATTGGTTATGTATAACTTTTGCAAGGGTCGTTTTTTCGATAAGTTTGAAGTATCGGACAATTAAAATGACCTACTGTGATGTAAAAACCAATAAAAGTCGTAGAGGAAAACTGCGTCAGACTCGGTCTAATAAAGCCATACCCGAAGTTTGGAGAGATAGATAGATATTTTTTGGGTTGGCTGTTAGCCTATATCACTACGACCTTTGTAGATCTATTGTGAACACCCATTATCTGTGGAATAGGATTAGAGCACCTTGTCCAGCTCTGCCCTCTTAATGAGACTTAATAGCCTTGACAGTGGCCACTCTGCATAACTTGGAGCAGTCGGTTTCTCCTCTTTCAGTAATAGATACCGCGTCTTTGCAAGGCCTTCACATTGGCATAGGACATGAAATGCAGTTTCCTCTTCCTCTTGGCAGTATCGACAAATGTCTTCATCTGCTAAGTTTAGCTGACTCATGTGTTTTCTGAGCCTACAATGTCCTGTCAAGAGACTGACAATCATTCTGACATCGTTTCGCCTTTGTGATAGCAGCTCTGCAGTAAACTTCGCCGAGTATCCCTTTATGAAGAGTTTGGCTTGTCGCTTGCCCGGTGATGTTTCCCACCACTCCTGGGCCTTTTCTAGCCTCCATTTCTCAATGGGTGCCTTTCTGAATGTATTAGCAACTCCGCCGAATGGTTCCTGGCCAATCATTGGAGTGTTAGCTCCCGCACGGGCCAATTCATCAGCCTTTTCATTGCCCCGAAACCCTGAGTGTCCTGGTATCCATGCCAGTGTCAGAGAATTTTGACTAGCGGCATGTGTCAGGGCCCCAACGCAGTCCCACACCAGCTGTGAGCTTATTTGTGCTGAGAGTATCGCCTTTAGAGCTGCTTGGCTGTCCGAGTTTATGAAAACGGTTTTACCCGTTATACCCTGACTCATGATCTCCGTTGCACAGTGTTGTATGGCCGTTACTTCAGCCTGAAACACTGTAGCATACGCACCTAGACTTAGTAGGATTTTTATCCTGTGTCCTCTACTGTATATACCTGACCCTGTTTCTTTCTCAGTCTTTGAGCCATCGGTATACCAAATTGACTCCCCTTGGATTGGGGGGCCATTCTTCCATGAGTCCCTTTTCAGTATTTCTACTCGAAAGTTTCTCGCAAAGTTATATCTGGGGACTATCCTGTCCTGAGGCATACTGATTATTTGATCTGACTTAACCCTATTGTATAACTCTGGTTGCTTTTTGCCTTTTAATAAGGTAATGGGGGCCTGGCCTTGTAGCAGTCTGTGAGCAGTTGCCATAGCCTCGCCCTGAATGTAAATGTGCAATGGTGGTAGGTTGAGTAAAACCTGTAGTGCGTCCGTTGGGGCGGTTCCCATGGCACCTGTAATATTCAGACATGCCTGCCTTTGAATGCTTTCCAGCTGCCTGATCACCCCGGACTGCTGCGTTCTACTCCACCACACCACCGAACCATAGGTTAACATTGGTCTAATGACTTGTGTATACAACCATAGGTTCATTTTGGGGTTCAATCCCCAGTTCTTACCACACAATTGTCTACACCTACCAAGGGCTATTGTAGCTTTATGTGTGACCTTTTGAATGTGTTGCTTCCATAATAGCCTCCGGTCAAATACCAGACCCAGGTATTTGGCCTCTGTGGCCATTGGAACCAGCACGTTATTGAGCGTTATTGGTTTTAAGCCTTGTAACGCTCTTTTATTTGGAGAGAGTATCTATCACATTTTTTCCCCGCGGACACTCTTACTATAACAAAATTTAAACAAAATCGATAAAAAATGGCCTTATTATTAAAAGTTCAATGTAATATATTTTCCAACAATAAATCGATTTGACACAGTAACACTACGGCTACATGTAGAAAAACGGTTAAAAATAATAGTACAATTAAACATTGTGGAATTATGATACAGCAGTTACTGTTTCGACAGATGGTTTATACAAACTTTTTCAATCACTTCTTTTTTTTTACAGTGTTAGTATTAGTTGTAACATACGTTAAATTAGGTTACTTCTTCTTTTACACAAAAAAAACTGTGAGTACTAGAATCATTTATTTCTTTGATTAGATTTTTTTCTAGAAAACAAGAACTTAAAAATTATTAAATTTTTGCTAATAATACAATAGAATACCAACTAATTTTTATAGTACCGTAAAATTTATATTCACATTGTAATTCAAAAAGAAAGCCTACATTTTTAAATGTAAGTACATTTTGATATCCAATAAATTAACTTGCCAACAAAAATTAACCAAAACTTTAAAGTTAATTTTTGTCGAAACCACTTCTCCGATTTGGAGGATTTATTTTAATAACCTTTAAGTTGTCTCTTTCAACTTGTTTTTATTGGCTTTATTTTTATTAAAAGCATTAAGTAGTAGAAATAAATAGTAATTGTCATTAGGTAACTGAAGCTGTCAAAAAACATTAAATAGAAGTTGGCTTCTGTGTTAGTCCTTAACGTTTTTTTTTTGTAAAATTTTGCTAGTATGCAACGTGACCACGAAATGTTAGTCGCGAAGAATGTGGTCAAGAATTAATTATGTTGGTTTGAAGTCTGGAGTTACCCAAGAATTGTCAGTTACGAGATGTCAGTTTGTGAAGAAACAATCCATAGTCGACTAAATGAACATAGTTTGCGACCTAGAATTGCTGCACTAGGTCCAGCTAGAGATTTAACTAGAGATCACCGGAGAGCGAGGCTAAATTTTGCAAGGGAGCACCAAAACTGGTTAGAAACTAAATGGAAGCAGGTATTATTTACTGGACAGTCTCCTTTTGGTCTGTACAGTAATGAATTATTCACAAAGAATTCGTTTCAGCGGGCCGAACGGCTAATGCTGTGTATTATCTTGGTATTATGAGTCGTTTGCTTACGCGTAATCGTCGTGTTTGGCAAGAATATCGCAAAGAAAGAAGCTAGCACTTATTGTACGATTTTTTGACAAAAATGGCAATTTAACCATCAACGACTCCGCATATTCTCCGGATACGGCACCGTGCGACTTTTTTTGTGTTCGGTACACTACATTTGCCGATGACGTAGTGGCCCTTGTTAAATGTGGCCTACAAGATGCTATCCAATATACTAAGAACTAGAATAGCCCCATATACAGAAGAGAACCTCGGGGACTACCAGTGGGGCTTCCGACCAAAAAGATCGACAATAGACCAGATATTCACCATCAGACAGCTTCTGGAAAAGATCTGGGAATTTAACAAAGACCAGCTATTTGTAGATTTCCGCCAAGCTTATGATAGCATCGTAAGAAATAGCGTATGGATGGCTATGGAATGCGTAGGCGTGCTAAAGAAGATTAATGATATGTGGCCTACAAGATGCTATCCAATATACTAAGAACTAGAATAGCCCCATATGCAGAAGAGAACCTCAGGGACTACCAGTGGTGATTCCGACCAAAAAGATCGACAATAGACCAGATATTCATCATCAGACAACTTCTGGAAAAGAGCTGGGAATTTAACAAAGACGTACACCAGCTGTTTGTAGATTTCCGCCAAGCTTTATGATAGCATCGTAAGAGATAGCGTATGAATGTCTATGGAATTCAATGACGAAAGTCAGAATCGATCAACACACTACGGAAATATTCTCTATTACCAACGGTTTAAAACTAGGCGATGATTTATCATCTCAACTCTTCCACATAATGTTAGATACGGCTATCAAAGAGGCTAACATAAAACTGGAACTGTTTTTAAACCAGGGACCCGAAATGATCCTAGTCGACACAGTAGGAAACAGCAAAACAAAAAGAAAAGGAAACACAAAAGGTGGGACTCAATATCAATGAAGAAAAAACGAACGAAGAGCAGGTAGAGAGAGAGAGAGAGAGACTGTAACTGTACATATTGCTTGACTACCTCTAAAGTGGACTATTTTCAATAAAATAAATTCTATTTGCTGAAAAAAAAGATAATGTTTTTCTTTGTCCTGTGCAACAAACTCGTATATCTGATTTTTCTTATGGATTTTTTAAAGTTAGAATTTAGAGAAAGAAAAAATAACTATAATGAGAAATTGAAAAAATGTTATATCAGTCAGGACCTCTATCTATAGCCGATAACGCTTGAGACCGCTAGGTCACGGATGATCCTAGCTGTTGGTCCGGATTTTTGATCATATTTTAATTCAATTCAAGTTGCCTATAATAACAATTTATCTCCTTCAATAAGCACATATGAGATAAATGAAATATAAAAATTAGACAAACAATACATGATCAAAAACGCCGACTAACCGCCATTACAATCCGTAGCCAAGCGGTTTATTGCGTTATCGGATATAGTGGTTGCAGGTCGGATTTCCACCGGAAATAACATTGTTTAAATTTCTCTTAATTTCAAAGAAAAACGAGACTAATTATATTGTCACCGGTATCGATAATCTCCATATAAATTCCAATAAAGAATGTTAAAATATTTATTTAAATTTAAATTCTGAATCATCGGATAATCCAATATTAGTAGACATAACTAAACTATGAACCTTTATAAATAAGAAATTTGACCCGTTTTGAATGATTCAATGTTATCTAAAATCGCTTTCTACGCTGCATTAATTCCCTAAGTGAAAGCCTGCATCTTATTGACGCTAACAGTTATTTTAAGAGTCAATTAAATATTAAAATCACCATATGGTGTTAGCTACTTCTTTACATCTTCATTTTTATTATTCACAAGATTTTCTTTAACTTAACTAACCACCAAAAAGGACCCTTTCTATAATCATATTAAATATCCTCGTAGGTTGATGTTAATACTCAGCGTGGGAGATTTTTTATGGATAAAAAAACATGTTATTAAGTTGTTTTCGGGTTAGGCAATATGGTTAAAACTACTATTGATATAAGTAGACTAGAATTATAAAACAGTTTGACATCCCACAGAATATTTTTCTAAAAAAAATATGTTTTACAGAAAATGTATTAGTTATTTAGGTACATAGTCGAACAAAAAAGGACTAAAATCAGCAAAACCTCCGAAATTTGTAAAGGAAGATGGATCGGTACGCGTTTTTAGTAGATTTATATCTACTATTCAGCTGGTTCGTATGTATGTATGTATGTATGTTTTTGATGATCTGCTTAACCAAGATGCCCAATTAGACTTAGACCACCTGGAAATTCTCCTTAATCCCACTGACCGAACATCAAGGCTTATACCAAATGACGCAGCACCAACTGAACTCGAAATAGCGAAAGCTTTAGGCCAACTCAAAAACAACAAAAGCCCTGGACAGGATCAGATAATGGCTGAACTCTTAAAGGGAGGGAAAAAACAACTGTCAAGATTCTTCATTCACTTTTCAACCAAATATGGATAGAAAAAAGCATACCCCATGACTGGAAATCTGCAATAGTTGTCCCTATCCACAAAAAAGGAAGCAAAAGGAAGTGTGGCAATTACAGAGGTATATCCCTGCTATCTGTGCCAGGATAACTACTATCCCGCATACTTTACAACCGGATTCTTCCTTTTATTGATTCATTAATTGATGACACGCAATGTGGATTCCGTGGAAATAGGTCAACTGTAGACATGATCTTTGCTGCAAGGCAACTGATAGAGAAAACGTTAGAACAGAATTCACAAGCATGCATAGCATTTGTAGATATATCGAAGGCATTCGACTCAGTCAATAGAGATGTCCTCTTCATGATCCTCGAACGTATAAACTGTCCCCCAAACGTTTTGACCATTCAAAAACTGCTGCACCAAGGGACAACCTCATCAGTTCTTGTAGACGGTGAAACCACTGACTCATTTGAGATTCGAACGGGCGTCAAGCAAGGCTGTGTCCTTGCTCCTACCCTATTCCTTCTATACATCCAGGCAATAATGACAAAAGTAAAAACAGCATCTGACACGGGTATTGACCTCATCTTCCGGAGTGACTCAAACATGTTTAACAAAAGAGGTCTTAAGTCCGCCTCTAAAGTCAAGTCCTCGAAACTAGGTGAATTGATGTTTGCGAATGATGCTGCTTTTGTCGCTAAAACCCCTGCTGAGCTGCAAACGCTAGTAAATATCTTTACACATGCAGCAAAATCTTTTGGTCTTAATGTCAATGTTGGAAAAACCGAGGTCATGTTTGTTAACTGCCCGTCCACACCAATCACAATCAACGACAGAACTCTTAAAGAAGCTGATACTTTCAAATATCTAGAAAGCCAGATTACCAAAAATGGAGACATAACCTGTGAAATTAATAACCGTGTAAGCGCTGCAAACCAAGCATTTGCTAGACTGTACCATCGAGTGTGGAAACCACACAAGCTAAACATCCAAACCAAAGTCCAGATCTACAGCACTATTGTCCTTAGCACCCTCCTGTACTCATCTGAATGCTGGACCGTGAAAGCAAAACACATACAGGCATTGAACTCTTTTCACATGCGATGCCTTAGAACTATAGCAGGAGTAAGCTGGAGAGACATGGTTTCAAATGAGGAGATTCTAAAACAAACAAGTATGATGAAAATTGAAGACATCATCCGGATTCGACGCCTCAGCCGAATGAACACTGACCGTATTCCACACCAAATTGCCTTCTCTCAACTTAGAGAAGGGACCCGAGCGCAGCAAAAACCCAAGAAGCGCTTGACAGACCTCGTCAAAAATGATCTGAAGCTGTTGAAAATCGATGAAAGGGAATGGAGAACAACAGCATCGGACAGAAACCTCTGGCGTTCGAAAATCCACGAGAATATTCAGCAGAAACATGAAGAAAATCTAGAACAAGCTGTCCAGAAAAGACAAGAGCAGCATGAGGATCAAGATCAGTGGGACTGGAAGTGTCCACTCTGTGATTTTAAAAGACTAGGTAGCAGAGGCCGCCAATATGTAAATTCATACATTTCACAAGCTCACAAAGATAGAATTCCCATAACACAAAACAATAATGCTCTGATTTGTGAATTTTGTGGCCATATATCAAAATCCAAAGCTGGGGTCACCAGCCATATAAGACATCGCCACCCTGAAAGTAAACCAAACCTATTAAAACCAATCAAGCTATCTCGAGGCGAAAACACAACAACCCATCCCGCGAGTACGCAACAAACATCATCACAACCAAAAACAGCGATTGATGATCTATCCTGTCCTGCATGCAACCGGCAGTTTAAATCAAAGGCAGGACTCAAAAGCCATCAACGGGGAGCATCTTGCAGAGGAACAGTTCAAAGCCAGACAACATCGGATCGATGAACGTCTAATATCATGTCTATCATTCGAAATGGGTCACACTGTATATGTATATATATATATGTATGTATGTATGTATAGTTCCGATATAACGAAATCTGTGGACACGATAGCGGTCGCATTTCTTAACGGATCGAAATGAAATTTGGTACAAAAATCAATCGTCCAAACATCTCGGACGAGTTCGTTAATGGGCCAAATCGGTACGGCCGTTTGGGCGTGACATCAAATCAAAATGGAAAAAAATTCGTAACTTTTTTACTTCACCCTGTACAAAAAAATGTTAGGGGACTTTTTTGTTTGTCTTAAAGAGACCTACAACTTTTATCTAAAACATTTTTTTCTGAAACGTATACTTTTAATATATTCAATTAATATAAATCTACTGATGCGCCTGGCTTACCAAGGGCCATTTTTTGCATTCACATTCAATTCGTTAGGTTAGAGCGTCAGGAAATTTTGTTGCTTTTTTTCAAAATGTAAAAATGGGAAATTGCATTTGAAAAGTGCATTCCGAACAGACAATAGACAGAAAAATTACAACTCGGTAAGTGTTGCTGGAAATTTTTGTATTAGGGGGTTTCTGGGGTTGCTGAACACGAATATCATGGCACCTGGTGTTCAGGGTGCATGGTATTTACCTCCTGGAGTTTTATGCAAATTCTATACAAAATCTGTGCACACTTGGTTCTCGGGAGGTTTTTGGGGTCGCTTAACACGAATATCATGGTGCCGAAAGGCTCCGAGGCACCTGGTGCTCGGGACGGACATCGTATCTAAGAATTTTATACAAATTCGATACAAAATGTACCTGGTGTACAGGGTGGAAGGTACCTACCTCTTCTTCTTAATGACTTTCTATAAACAACTAGTACTGCACTCTCTTTCGAACTGTCAAAAACTGACACAGACAAGTTCCACTTAACGGCCTTTTACTATATAGCACGTAAAGTACTTAGGAGCTATTCTATATGCAGAGTCCAAGTGTTTTTTACAGATAATTTTGGTGGTTTCTTTTAATTTTAGTCGATGCAATAAAGCAATAAAATCGACCTTACCTCCGAAATTTAAACAGCAAAACGGATTTTTCTGGCAATCGGTTTGTTTTCCAATTATTACACTTGGTAAAGATTTTTTGTAATTTGTTTTTATTTTGATGTGCTTTTTAAACGTTTTTCGTTTTATTTTTTGTTTATTATATATTATAACATATAAGAGTGTGTATGAATAATAATTTGTTTTGATTATATAAATTACTATGTTATAAAATATTCCTTACCATGAATTAATTTTGAATTTAAATATAAATATTGAATAGGTAAGAATTAACTTAATTTAATTATTTTCCAATATGATTATTTAAATATGCTACCGGCTATTCCCTTATATCAGGGTCAGAGTTCCAAATATTCAACAAAATTAGGTTCAAAATCAGTTAATATAAAAATTTTCAATAAAATGACTGTAAAACCACACTATCCTAGACCAATGATGTTTTCTAGGCATGAATTGTATATAAATTTCTAACCTTACTAATTCAAAATGTGACAAACTTCAAGAAAACCGTTGTTAAACCCAAATATGCATCAAATATATGAAATGAAATATTCTGACTTTTGTTAATAAACAATTCAAATTAAACGTATCAAATAGTGAATAGTAATTTAGTTAAATACATAAAACAGTGAAATAAAAATGTTCATCAAAATTACAAAAATCAAACACATAAAACTCTTTATTGTACCAAGTGAAAAGTGGTTACCATTTGGATGAAACTTCTCTCCTCTTCTGGAAAATCAGGATTCAGGATTCACTTCTCAGGACAATCTACTTTCTTCCTCGGAACAGCAAAGATTTCAGGACACTTTGTAGAGATCAAACAATAAATTCCCCTTCAAACCAAAAGATAAACTGCTACTTCCTCCTCTGGTAAGTGTAATTATGACTTTCTTTTTTGTTAAATATTAGTTTAATCTTCATTAACTTAATTAAAATGCAGTTATACCATATACTGCTCAACCCCCAATTTAAGTATCTATTTCTTCATAAAATATTGTAATTTTCTCTTACCAATTGCTTTCTCTGGTTACCTTGTGATAATATGAATACTTTAAACTGATTTAAAACTTTCTTTTATCAATATTTTCAAAAAAACTCAAAATTTCTACGGAGCAATTTTTTAATACAACTTACATATCAAGAACCAGAAAACAAGAGAGATTCTCTCAAATCAACAAAAAAACAACTGAAAAATTCAACAAACCTAAATCTATACATCCTTACCACCTAATCGCCTACTAATTCCTTATTTAAATAAAATTACTAACAAAATCTAATTCTTGATTCATTATTACAATTTAAAACAATGATTATTCTTTTTATTTTTATAAAATTTACTAGCACTACAAACTAATAATTTTCTCTTTTTCAGAATATTTCATTTGGCATTTGAACTATTAACAAATTAGAATATGGTTGATAAATTTGTATATTTTAAAAGTAAGTAAAAGTTTTAATATTTATTTTAACTATTTGTGATATTTTTATAATTTAATTTTCTTATTTAATTATACCCTTAATTCATTTAAAAATTAATGTTTAATTACTAACGTATTGACAATTTTATAAACTTTTAATTATTTACTTTTCCCATTTATCAATTTCATAATTATTGAAACTTTATATAATGTAGATTAA
Source organism: Altica lythri (assembly GCA_964028335.1). NCBI lineage: Eukaryota > Metazoa > Arthropoda > Insecta > Coleoptera > Chrysomelidae > Altica > Altica lythri. Next base: position 17,560,511 of record OZ034801.1, on the reverse strand, counting down.
ACCATTTTGAATCTTTAAATAAAATCTTTGAAATGAATTTGTAATTTTTTCTTTCTTATTCTATTTTCTTTTTTCTTTTTTTAGGAATTATGAAGAAGATGATGATAATTAATCCCACTGTTACTGCATTTGTGCTCTGACCCGAAATAAGAAAATTTTCCTTTCTCTATTTTCCATAAGATTTTCATTTTACATTCTTATTTAATATAGCATAGTAACTCATATCATCTCAATATATTTATAGTTATACTTCTATTGGCGCCTTAGGGAAACAGATGCGTGTAAGTTTTTACGATGCGAGCGCAGACCGTCACGAAAAACCGAAAGATTAAAATTAGCTAGTCAACAGTTTAGTTTTTCTGCGTTTGTGATAATGAAATTTTGAATTACATTTCTACCTTTTATATTAAATTTCCTCATTTTTATATTATTTATATAAATATTGTAATATTTACTTGATAGTGTTTTATAATAACTCCACTCTAAATGACAGTTTCGCCGCTGAACAGATAAAACAACAGGAATTATGTGAATTTTAAAGAATTAAGGATAATAAAATGTTTTTAATATAATTTGTATGTAAAATGTTTTTTTGTCCTCCGTCCAGAAACAATACTATTAATTACTTCAAAATCGTCCGGAAAATGACAATTTCCGGCCTAGGCCGGCAAAGTAGCTTTTAGATTATCTATAAAGATGGCGCTATGAGTTTAAATTTTAAGTCATCAAAAATACATAATAAATAATACAAATTTTAATTAAATTTATTTAAAAACAGCGTATAATATACTTAACTTACCTATAATTTTTTCTAAAGGTAAGCAAGATTCTAATTTACATTTAATTTCTCTCACAACTTGTATCACAAAGACTAGTATTATAAAATTTGACATTTATGTCAATTTACAACTACTACTTATCATTCGATTATGAAAATACATATCTCGATTTTATTTTTGCTCATTGAACTAAAATAGTTCATTGTCTCTGCTATTTTTATATAAAATTATTAGATATTAATGTTAGTATTTTCAATAACAGTTTTTACTGTGCTGCTTATTAGAACAGTATTTGTATGTATAAAAATTAAGGCTCTTGAAATCGATTATCAGAAAATCATTCCTTATTACTTATTCTTTTAATCTTGCAATAGATGTCAATAAACATCTAATCTTGTATGTCACAAAGTAAAAAGTTTTTGAACTTGTTGTGTTTGCAACATATGTTAATTAAAACACTAATAACTGCTGAACACGTATATTAAGTATCAAACAAATTATTATACAACTATAATATTAACATCCAATGTGGCGCTTATATCTACCCGAAGATCACTTCATACCAGCTGACAGTCTGTCGGCTGTCTTTTAGTCACTGGTCTTACTTTAGGTAGCACAAGCAGTCAACATAACAGAACTTGTGAAAATATTAAAAATTAGTCGGACCAAAAAATAGTGTGTGTTACACGTCCGGAAAATGTTTTGCAAGTGCTCGTATTGTTTATTTATTTACTCGCTCTTGCAAAATGTCATTTTCCGTCCTTGTGTCACAAATAACTATTTAATTATGTAGGTACCTACAAGTAATTTTTTATGATCTATATGTTTTTCTTTATAATTTTACCAAAATATACATAATATTTACAAAGCATAATGACAGTCTTGTAAGAAAATTGATTTTAATTCTGTGTTTTCTTGTAAATTTTATAACAGTACCTAATGAGAACAAAGTAAAAATATCGAAAACTATAAACAAATACAATGATAAAATAAGAAAAAATAAACTAAAAATATTATATAAGTATTCCTTATCAGCTTTACTTACTTACGGCACAGAAGCTATTATTGTTAATTGCTATTTGATGTCAATTACCTGTAAATAAAAAACTTTATCAATACACTTCAAATATGTATAAACTTAAATATTGCACTTTATTTTTATTATTAGTTAACTTCTAATAACGATCAAGAGAGAAAATGAAACGGTTAAAGAGTCTTTCACGTCATCCCTTACCTGGGCAAAGTGGGAGGCCAATAAAAGAGACCTTTTCCCCGAACCTAACAGCATGTGGTTGTATGCACTCACGATTTTACAATCTATTGTTTAAATTTAACAAATTAATGTTTTAAATTGTTTATAAATAAATATCAGAAACGTAAAGATAATTTTTTTCTGATTTCAACCATATACAATACTTACGCAAAAATTTTGAAGTAACAGGCGCTAGAGGTATTTTATGTTATTATGAGTGTTGTTCTTTTGTCAAAGTAATGTAGAATATTTTGGTGTCTGGTCTATTTACTATCTTCAAAACCTTCCAAATACCATGCAAGAGGTTCTGGGTTCAATCCCCAACAATCCCGACATACAAAGTGTCTTTTCTGAGACATAAGTAAATTCTCCAACACCTAGAGACACCACGCACCTACGGTGAAGGAAAACATTGTGATGAAACGTGGACTTAATTGTCTGAAATCACCAACCGACAGTGAGCAACCCTGGTAAAGTGGTGATTAAATGCTCATTTCTCCTCCTTGTAAAGAAGAGGCGTTTGTCCATACAATGGGACACTAACAGGCTGATTACTATGTTTTTATGTTATGCAGAGCTTATTCTGTTCATTTTTCAGTTTTTTTATGGAATATCTTCTCAATTGATGATCAGACCTTAACCAAATTTCTATTTCCCTGGATGCAAATAGATACAAAAAAAAATATGGTCGAATCGATAACCTTCTTCTTTTTTGTCGGTTAAAAAACTTCATAGTGTCACATACGATAATAGGGTAGTTTAATTGTTTGATATCTTATTGTATTATTTTTAATTGTAATTATCCAGGCCAAAGTCAGTACGTTAGATTTCAAGGCGACCTTATGTAGTTTAATTCTTATTCTCACGTAGCGTAAGAATTGGCTATAAAAGAGCGTCGTTGAGGTCGTACTCGAGGAGTTCGGAGTCTGAGGTTGTCTGTAAGGGTCACCCTTTGGGGTGTCCCTAAAACAGACCCTTCGGTCTGGGCCGTTGTGACTCTTGACTTATTTTCGTGAGTAAGTGTGACATGCCACCATGTAGTTTATTTGGTAAGATTAGTTAAGATTATTGTATTTAGTTCGTTGTTCATATTTAGATCATTTATTGTTATTGCTTGTTTCGTTGTTAAGAGGAACCTACTAGCTTGAAAGCAAGAAACTCGCAAAACTAAAAAAAGGGTAAGTTACACACAACAGCTTACCAGTGATTGTACCTATACATTCAGTCAAATGGTCTGTCTTAAAATTTCAATACTGGGCTAAAATATATACAAGGGGGATCATATTGAGAACGAAAAGTGAAATAATTTTTTGAAAAATTCCTAAAACTAGGCGGATAGAAATTAAGAGCTGAAATTCGGCAGATATCTTTATTACTGTATTTCCGAGGGCTGTGTGCATGGGTTTTGAAAACCCTTTATTTTTTATATGATTTTCATGGCCGTATTTTATTATGGTTAAAATAAAATTAAAATAAGACTATGAAAATCACATAAAAAATAAACGGTTTTCAAAACCCATGCACACAGACCTCGGAAATACAGTAATAAAAATATCTGCCAAATTTCAGCTCTTAATTTCTATCCGCCTAGTTTTAGGAATTTTTCAAAAAATTATTTCACTTTTCGTTCTCAATATGATCCCCCTTGTATATATTTCAGCCCAGTATTGAAATTTTAAGACAGACTATTTGACTGAATGTATAGGTACAATCACTGGTAAGCTGTTGTGTATAACTTACCCTTTTTTTAGTTTTGCGAGTTTCTTGCTTTCAAGCTAGTAGGTTCCTCTTAATATATTTGTTGTTTGTTTCCTGTTGTTTATCTTATCTTCCCCTTGGTTAGTTTTCTGCCTTCAGCAGGATACCTAACCAGGGGTGAGATAACCACGACCTGGGTGGGAAGTGCCTTTAGTAAGCTACCCCTCATCCCCATAATTCTATGGCACATTCCTCAAATCCCTCCAGGCGTGACAGTAGAAAGCTTCGTTTCCATCGGAGTTCCACACGCCTTTTTATTCTGATTGATGGGCAAAGCTCAAAACAGAAAAACTTTGAATTCGTAGCCAAAATTTAAACCACAACAAATTAAATTGAAATACTTTTAGCGAAAGGATATCATCCATTACTCAAATGTGGTCAAATGGTAATACCAGAGAAAGAAACACAAAGTCTCGTACCAAAAAAATATTTAATAAAAAATCAGCAGTATTGACAACTAGTTTCGACCAACACGGTCATCTTCAGGTCTGTGAAAAAATATAAATAGAAAGATAATGAAACTAAAAGTAAGAGCTTAACAACTTACCAAATAACAAAGTGAAATACTAAAGTTACAAAAAGTATCCAAACAAAATTAAATGGAAAGAAAATATATGGTATCTGGTTACTATATCTTCAACAACTGAAGTCCAGCAGCAGCAAACAGTGTGTAGTGAGGAGACAACCAGTAGAGGTATGCTCATGAAGGATCAAAAAGTGTGGTACGAAAAAATTTATAACTAACATAGGAACAAAACGTTAGTCGTTAAAAGAGAAACAAGATTTAAAAAATTAAAAACTCACACCTTAAAAAATGAAATGGAGCTAAAAACTTAGGCGTAGGTTAAGGAATAAGTCCAAGAGAATTCCTTTTTGATGGAAATCTAGATCAGGAGGGATGAAGGTCAAAAAGTAATATACTCCATCAAAGGGATGGAAGAAAAACAGATATTTAATATGTACGGGTGGTAAAGCAATAGAAAATAGCAGTAAGACCGTACATATGTAGTGTTTATGAGTATGACAATATAAGACCTTCGAAAATCAGTGGTGGAGATTCAGAAAATGTGGAAGAAAAAACCACAAAGAAAGGAAGGATCTAGAAAATCCAAGCACAAAAGATGAAAAGGCTATGTAGCGTGGTAAATAGCCAGAAGTTAGAAAAGTGAGTGAATAAAGGATGTACAAGAGGTGTGTGCATAGGAAGTATTTAAGAAAAATGGCAAACCAGTTGTAAGGTACAAAATCCGAAACCATTGATAGCGATATCAGCTCCAAAACCATTGTGGTCCATACCAAGGCACTGCCCAAAACCAGTATATGTGAATAACTTTGACGGTAAAAGCTTATTTTAGATGAGAACTATAAGTGTAGTCAGAAGTACGTTTTAAAAAAGCGAAGAAACTACGGCAAATGGTGGTAACACAAAGAACTACTGTGCATGAACAGAAACTTAAAACCGGAAATTGTCATCAAGGAACAACTGGTTTGCCATTTTTCTTAAATACTTCCTATGCACACACCTCTTGTACATCCTTTATTCACTCACTTTTTTAACTTCTGGCTATTTACCACGCTACATAGCCTTTTCATCTTTTGTGCTTGGATTTTCTAGATCCTTCCTTTCTTTGTGGTTTTTTCTTCCACATTTTCTGAATCTCCACCACTGTTTTTCGAAGGTCTTATATTGTCATACTCATAAACACTACATATGTACGGTCTTACTGCTATTTTCTATTGCTTTACCACCCGTACATATTAAATATCTGTTTTTCTTCCATCCCTTTGATGGAGTATATTACTTTTTGACCTTCATCCCTCCTGATCTAGATTTCCATCAAAAAGGAATTCTCTTGGACTTATTCCTTAACCTACGCCTAAGTTTTTAGCTCCATTTCATTTTTTAAGGTGTGAGTTTTTAATTTTTTAAATCTTGTTTCTCTTTTAACGACTAACGTTTTGTTCCTATGTTAGTTATAAATTTTTTCGTACCACACTTTTTGATCCTTCATGAGCATACCTCTACTGGTTGTCTCCTCACTACACACTGTTTGCTGCTGCTGGACTTCAGTTGTTGAAGATATAGTAACCAGATACCATATATTTTCTTTCCATTTAATTTTGTTTGGATACTTTTTGTAACTTAAGTATTTCACTTTGTTATTTGGTAAGTTGTTAAGCTCTTACTTTTAGTTTCATTATCTTTCTATTTATATTTTTTCACAGACCTGAAGATGACCGTGTTGGTCGAAACTAGTTGTCAATACTGCTGATTTTTTATTAAATATTTTTGTGGTACGAGACTTTGTGTTTCTTTCTCTGGTATTGAAATACTTTTGTTTAAAAAACTGTTAAAATCGAGTATACATAATTGACACACTAAAGATTGTCGGAAATTTTGTTGCTCACAAAGATAGAGAAAAATATAATAAAAAAATCTGCATTTTAAGAGCGTAAAAATTTACAGTATATATTAATTATGTTGTTTACATCCGAGTAAAAATTATTAAAGCCATATTAACATTATTCATCTTAACGTCGAGATGTTCAAACGGTGTTTTACTTTCTACTCCAACAACTAAATAAGATAAACGACTATTTTGGTTTCATAATTTCGTATTGTTCCAGTTTCGTGACTCTAAAATTGTCAGGCGTGATTTTAATACGAGTTTTTGAACTTTACATATTGCCTACTTTTCTCGAAGTAGATAAGGGAGTATAGGTTATGTTTATTGAAAAAACGTGATGACCTACAGGATTTATTAAAAAGATTCTAATAAGAAATGGGATATAATACAAATAGAAACAGGTTTTAAGAGTTTATTGATGATTTATAATTTCTTTCCAAGTACTATTTAAAAAAACATTCATATTAGTAAAATCACGAATTTCAACTAGATTTAAAAATTTATAAACGATCATTTATTTCTTTTTGAATAACCCAATTTATATTTAAACTAGGTGTACCTGCGACGTCGTTCGCGTGGCGTGTTAATTGTTGTTTAAAAATTTCTTCACTCACTTCGTTAAAATTTTATGTTGAAAGAAGACAAATACATCTGTGAAAACCGCATTCGAATCGGATCAGTAGTTTTCATGTGATACGCGCACAAACAAATAGACAGATAGACGTACAAAAAAAATCTAACCACATTTTTGGGTTCTATATCGATGTACCCGTGACGTCGTTCGGGTGATGTATAGATTGTTGTATTAAAATTTCTTCCCCTCACACCGTAAAAGAGTTGGGGAAGAAATTTTTATACACCAGATGTTAAGTTAAAAGAAGACAAATAGGTACATATGTGAAAACCGCATTCAAATCGGATCAGTAGTTTTCATGTTATGCGCGCACAAACATAAAGATAGACAGACAGACGTACAACAAAAAATCTAACCATATTTTTGGGTTCTATATCGATGTACCCGCGACGTCGTTCGCGTGACGTATAGATTGTTGTATAAAAATTTCTCCCCCACACCGTAAAAGTGGTTTTCCCAACATTTCCCTTCACTGCTCTGCTCCTATTGATTGTAGCGTGATGTAAAGTATCCTATAACCTGCTGAGGAGTATGAAAAATAACTGTACCAAGTTTCGTTAAAATCCGTCGAGTAGTTTTTGTTTCTATAACGGTTATACAGACAGACAGACAGACAAAAATTTTACTGATTTCATTTTTGGCATCAGTATCGATCCCTAATCACCCCCTGATAGTTATTTTGGAAATATATTTCATGTACAGAATTGACCTCTCTACAGATTTATTATAAGTATAGATAAACGTTTTTTGTTAAAGAAAATTTTGTTCCAATTTTTAATTTCATATTTCTGTTTATCAAGCATATTTTCTAAGCTTCAAAATAAGCCCTGGTCCAATTTTGTCAACATCTCTTAATACAAAACTTAGAAATACTGCAATTTTGTCCAATCGACTCTTAGACTATTAGGCATCTTAATTATTGTTGGTAAATTAAATTTTTTCTCCCAGACTAATTAGGGTGTCAGTCAATTGCACTAACAATGACAAAATTAATCTTTGTTTTCGTTTTTTTTTTCGTTGTGTTATACTTCTATTTGTGCGCCCGACGTGTAAAATTTGTTTGGGAGTAAATCGTCAAAATCATTACATTATGTTACATATGTAATGGCGTGGGAAAGAGAAATACAAAAACACATATAAGGTATACTGCTCGGTAAAAACAAAAATGAAATACTTACCACATGTTATTAGTCATAACTATAAGTCCTTTAAATACCGTTTAAACATTCAGAACACTGAAAAGTGATAGATATAAAAAAATAGTGTGAGCTAATGTTTTAGTATCACAGTGACGTTTTAGTATCACAGTGACGTTTCACGTTGTATTTGACAGATTATTTTATTATTCTGTCACGTAAGTATACATATTAAGTTTAGTATTTTATATTAATAAGAATATTCAGTAATGAGTATTGTTTTTTAGTCTATAGTACCGTCACATGGTTGCAGTATAGGTTCTATTATATCCTGCACTATGCTTTTGAGGTTGTTGGCTACATAAAAAGACTTTTTAAGAAATGTATTTTAGTTAACTTTTTGGGAAATTATAATGTATTTTATAAATATTCTTTCATTCATCGAAACTATAGTTTTATCTAGCATATTTCGTAAGCTTCAAAATAAGGCCTGGTCCAATTTTTTCAACATCTCTTAATACAAAACTTAGAAATGCTGCAACTTTGTCCAATTGACGTTAAGACTATTGGGCATCTTAATTATTTTTAGTAAATAACTTTTATCTCCCAGACTAATTAGCGTGTAAGTCAATTGCACTAACTACGATTTGTATCACAATTCCACTAATTTTTGTAGATCTCTGTTCCAAAATTTAAAAATTCATCAAAATAACAATAAAAAACAATTTGTTGACGTTTAAGAAAGTGGCAAATATTTTATAAGATTATAGGACTATGCCGGAACATATGTATTTTTGCAGACATCATTAATCGATAAGAAGCGATAAGAATCCACACAAGGTGACAAGAAACGAAACAAATCGACAAGAATCAATACGAATCAGTACAAATCGACAAGAAGCGACACAAATCAGCACGACGCGAGAAGACTCGATGTGGATCGACAAAAAGCGACAAGAAACGATATAATGTACATTACTTTTCTTTTGAAATTTTTTTTCAATCAAACTGCACCAGGTTTAAAAAGACGTTTATTAGTTGAAATACGATCCGGTTTTTTCAAAGGCACACTCGGCATTTAAAAGTAGATGTCCTAAGCTCTAAAATAAGCCCTTGGTTAATTTTCTTAGGGATCTCCAATTTGGTCAAGCTTTTTTGTAGAATTTTTCATTTCTCTACCACTTTCATTCGCCGTACTATAGATGTCTTTTGGATTTTTTAAAGGCGTAGATGACATTTAAAACCAGATTTTCTAAGCCTCAAAATAATTCCTGATTACTTTTTTCGACACCTCCAATTTTGTTAACATCTCTTAATACAAAACCTAGAAATACTGCAATTTTGCCCAATTGTCTCTAAGACTATTGGACCTTTTAATTTTTTTTAGTAATTTTAATTTTTATCTCCCAGACTAATTATTATTTAAAAATTTATCAAAATAACTATAAAAAACCATGAATTATTTCTATGGTTTTAACAAATTATTTTTTTTTCTTTAAATTTTGTAACTTTTTATTCTGATTTCTGTTTTTACTTGTTCATTGTTTGTAAACGCCGTATAAATTTTGTCACGTTACTGCCCGATCTTTAAAATCTGGATTTAATATAAATATCACCTAAATGTCATTAAAATTTTGCCATGTTAATGCTCGATCTTTGACTTCCGATTTTAATTCTTTTAAAGATATTTTTCACAATAAATTTGACATTATTACTATTTCAGAAACATGGTTGAAACCAACTATCCCTAATTCTGCAGTTGCTCTAGATAGTTACAAACTTGTTAGAAAAGATCGAATATCCAGCAGAGGAGGAGGTGTTGCAATATATTTTAGGGATCATTATAAATTTAAGATTATTAATTATTCCACTGGTAAAGAGTTAGAACAGTTGTGGGTAGCTATTAATCATGGGAATAAATCTTTTGCTATTTGTTCGTTTTACAGACCTCAAACTTGTCCTGAAACTTCTTTTTTAGATCTGTTTGAAAGCACCTTGAGCGAAATTTCACCTTCTCATGATTATATTTTGTGTGGTGGTGATATTAATATAGACTTCTTAAACTTCAACTCAATATACGTCAACAAGTTTAATGAGATGCTTGACACATTCTCTCTCAAGCAAATAATGACTGAACCTACCCGAAAAACTAGGCTTTTGGATATTATTATTACATCTTTTAACCTCAAAACAACCAATGTACTTGCAATGGATTGCTCTATATCTGATCATTTCTTCGCAAAATGCACAATAAACAAAATTAATAATAACGTGTCCCCAAAATTTATAACTTTTCGTGACTTTAGTAAATTTAATCACTATTCATTCGAACGTGATTTAATTAATCTAAACTTTTCTGATATAATTCACACTGAACACATTAATAAAAAGATAACTTTGTTTAATGAACTTCTTCTTTCTTTATTTGATTTTCACGCACCTATCCGAACCATACGGGTAACCCACAAGAAAGCTCCTTGGCTCACTTATACACTCAAAGCTATGATAAAGCTAAGAGATAAGGCTCAGAATAAATTTAAATCTTCTAAAAATAATAAAGATTGGAAATTTTACCAGGAACTAAGAAACGAAGTGAATCATGCCATAAAAAGAGAGAAAAAAGCTTATCTTGAATTTCAACTTAATAATAAAAAAAACATGTGGCGTGAGTTAAGGAGTTTAAACATTACAACATCAACTTCAAATCGCCTACCGTCTCACTTATTTTCATCTGAGACTGTCAATGACTATTTCATCTCATCTTCATCCTCTGAAGCTTGTACAAATAATGCAGACATCAAAAATAACTTTTTTAAAAATTCCTTGAACAATGCTTATCCCAAATTTAAATTTTCACAAACTTATGATAGCGAGGTGTACAATATACTTCTATCCATAAAGTCGAACGCTACTGGTGTAGATAAAATTAACATTAAAATGGTATTGTATTGTTGTCCACATATTTTACCCATTGTCACGCATATTTACAATTTCTGCCTTGAAAAAAGTGTCTTCCCTGATATATGGAAAGAAGCATTAGTGATCCCATTAGCTAAAAAAGATAACCCTGAAGAATTATCTAATCTTCGTCCTATTAGTATCCTATGTACTCTTTCTAAAGGTCTCGAAAAAATTATGCACAATCAAATGAAGATATTTACCACTCATAACAACATCATCCCTTTGAATCAATCTGGATTCCGTCCTGGTTACAGCTGCTCTACTGCCTTAGCTAACATCACTGATGATATTTACAGAGCTGTAGACGATAAAAAGATGTGCGTTCTTATCCTTATCGATTACAGCAAAGCATTTGATAGAGTTCTTCACGATCTGCTTGTATCAATACTACATTACATTGGCTTTGATCATTCGTCAATCTCACTTATTAAGAATTATTTACTTAATAGATTTCAAAGTGTTCTTATAGATAACGCAACTTCTTCTAAGAAACGTTTAATTAACGGTGTCCCTCAGGGCTCTATTCTTAGCCCTCATCTGTACTCATTATACACCTCTCAAATTTATCATTCAATAAGACACTTTTCTTCACATTTTTATGCTGATGATACTCAGCTTTTTAGGAGTTTTGCAACAGAAAGAATCCCAGAAGTCCTTGTTAGTATGAACGATGACTTAGCCACCCTGGTAGATATCTCTAATAAATATAATTTGGTAATTAACTCAAGTAAATCGAAAGCACTTATTTTTGGAAGTAAATATGCACGTGAAAAATACACACCAGAAATTCGGCTTTTTATCAATAGCGATCAACTTAGCTTTACTTCATGCGCAAAAAATTTGGGACTCTATATCGACACCAACCTTAGATACAAAGATCACGTTGCTAATCTAATTAAAAAATCCTTTTATTCGTTAAAGCTAGTATACTCTAATCGAAAAATACTTAACCGCAAGACGAAAACGATTCTTTGTGACTCCCTGGTGCTATCACGTTTGAATTTCGCTGATGTCGTGTATGGTCCAGCTTTGCTGCAAACTGAAAGCAAACGACTTCAGCTTATTCAAAATTCCTGTGTTCGATTGATTTGTGGTATTCGTCGTCGCCAAAAAATTTCATCTTGCATTAGAGAAATAGAATGGCTCACTCTCAAGCAAAGACGTTTCCTTCACTGCTGCGTATTTTATCATAAAATTATAACATCTAAAACACCTTCATATCTTTACGACAAAATCGAATATAGACACCAGGCTCATTCTTTAAACTTAAGATTTTTAAACAAATTCTCCATTCCGAAGCACAATAATGCTTTTTTTAGTCATCTTTTTCTTACAACGTTGTTCATATATACAATGCTTTACCGGACTCAGTTAAATTTTTATCTTTACTGAATTTCAAAAAGAGATTAAAGCAATTAATTTTTGATGATATACATCATTCAAAGCTTATTTTTATTAAAGTAGGCCTTGTTAGGGTGATGAATTTCGCCCTGTATATTTAATCTTATTCTCAGTTGTAAATGCGCTGTTGTCACGTCCTCAATAAAATCATAGTGTTAGTGACAATAAATAAAATAACAATTGTGTACTCCATTTCAGCGCCATCAAATCATTAAAAATTAGTTTATTTCACAAAAAACGAAAATCGTCAATTTAAAAATATATTTTTAGATATAATAAATGCATTTAAAAAATAATGGTACTTAATTAAATGAAAGCAAACAATAAAAAAATTTACAAAAAAGTCTTCATTTGCAATTAGGAACAAATTTTCTATGTCTATATAACGATATTATAAAATAAGTTTTACAACAAACATTTAAATTGGACCAGCTATAAATGAGAAAATACAAAATATTTTATTTTGTCGATAAGTATTACAGCAGATATATATTAAAGAATTTTTCGTGGAGCTCTCCAGGTATGGCGGTATTATGACATACCAATCAGTTTCAGCTATTTTGATAAGTAGAACAAAGATAAATATTCCCACAAAATGGAAATCCGTTTAATATGTGTTCAATAGCTACAGTGCAATAATTCAGCAGAAAAGCAGATACACTAATGGTAAAATAAGCAAAGTAAAAAAAATAAAACATACAACATTAAAAAAAAACATATAAACAACAAAAATTGGGGTAACAGATTTGGTTAAAACTATTGTCACGTTCATCTATTCGTTATGTATTTTCAATTCACCTCCAGTATCAAAGGTAAAATGTTGTCAAGTGAACAGTTTTTCATGTAATAAGTCCAATCCGTCAAAATAATTTCTTCTGTGTCTACAATTTTTTTTTTTACATGTCTGGTGTACATTGTCTTAAAGCTTCTGTCCAAGTTTTGTCCGAATATAAAAATGCAAAATAGAGTTAATCGAAGTAAATCATGCCTATGTTAGTTTAATATTTCATCTACTACATATGTCTTATCGTTGCTTCTGTATTGTGTAAGTATAATTGTCTTTTTTTTTTCATTTTTTTATCAAATTCGATGTAGGTATTGCTGCTTAACCATCTCTGTAATATCTATTTTGTTGCTAAAAATTTAGATGGTACAGAATGAAATGAAGCATTATCCATGTTTACTACACATTTCTCTGGAAAATTAAATAAAGCATGAATAAGTTAATTAACAATCCAGTTTTTGAAAATATCACCATTTATAGTTTTCTGATAGTCAATGTCAGTATTTGAAGAGTCTAATAACAAATCACATCCCTCTATTGACCCACCATTTGCTCCTGCAAGTAAAATTGTAAATCGCTTTCCTTCGGATTAAACTTGCAATGGATTACTTTTTAAATCAGATTACGGTTTCCATCGACGCGTTGGAGTACCATTTTTTTGTATCCACGTCTATGTACACGAATATGATGATATCATTGCGCTTTTTTAATTTCATAAATTTCTGAAGGAAAAAGATTTTGCTATGTCTTCGCTCACTTAAAATTTGTCGTCAGTTCACGTTTTTAAGTTTATATATCATTAATTTTGTATTAAGTTCGTTTACCGTTTAAATCTTAGTTTTGCTTTTTGTCAGTCAAAAGTTTATCTGAAGTAAAATATTCGTTTTTATAATTGTACGTCCAAATCTGTCGCTGCAATTTTTTTTAAATGAAGTTCTTAAATGTATCTGCTTTATCTTTCTTCCTTTTATTTGCCGCTAGCTTCTTTACCATTAACTAAATCTTTTTTAAGATTTTTCGATTATATTTAACACTAACCTAAAAAAGAAACACGAAATATTTAAAAAATGTATGAAATAAAAATTTAAATGATATTTGATAGGTCATAGATTAATGAATGAAATATCGATTCGTCCATGTCCTATCAAATTACATTTTAATTATCATTATGGATCATTGTTATTAAAGAAATTAATGAAAATATTTTATTCTGAAACATTTTTAACTTTTACTATAGTGTGTAATCTGACAACATTGTAAAATAATGACTGACAGTAGAAATGTGAGGTTAGGTATGTTTATTAAATTATAAGTAATTTGAATGTAATAAGAATGTAAAAGTGTATTTAATGTAACAAATAACTTCATATACAACTATTAATGAAATTAAAAATGTTTGGAACTATTTGCTGATAAAAATATTGGAATAATTTTGAATACAAACACAATAAGTACTTACATTAAAAACCTAAGAGATCCCACTTCTGAAACTTTCTGGTCTTTTCTAAACATGTAATATCATCTTTGTATTCATTTTTTTGTCTCTACACATTTTTTTTTCGGCATATTAATTTTTTTAATGCATTTAACCATTATATTTATGATATCTGTTGTCAAGCTTGTCAGATTGCGACTTGCAGTGACTTGGTTACTTTCAAACGCCAACATGACAAAAACCAATACCAACTTGAATAAATAAAAAGATAGCCTGCTAGATATAAATAAACGTTGAATCGTTAATATTTTGGCTTTTTAAAAAATGACATTTGGCTTGATACTTTGATTCTAAGAATATTGGTTATGTATATGTATATGGTTACAATAGGTTTATATTTGTGTTTTTTTTTATTATTATTGTTAGTAATTAGTATTATTGTAGAGTACAGTTAGCAATGTAAGAAATTTTATTTACTTATATGTACAATTTTTTTTCATGGTTAAGTGGAAGAACGCCACTCGTTTATTAAAATCTTTTAATGGACGAGAGCGAACTTTGCCTTTTGCTCTGCAGTTTAATTTTATTTTATGTAAACTATAGCATTTTGTTTTACTTTGTACTTTTTTATCTGCATCAATAAAAACGAAATTATTATTATTATTATTAATTGACGTTTAAAAAAGTGGCAAATATTTTACAAACCGTCAAACTTCAGTGCAACCAATATGTTGTCTGTTCTTATCTTTATTTACACAAAATACTTCCAATACAGTAAACTATAAACATTAAATATATAAAAATAATGACGGCAATATCTCGAAAGATAAAACAAACCAAACCAGTTAGTTAAGCACTGTAAAATGTACAAGCTCAATATATTTCTAAAGAGGTAAACAAATAATCTACAAGAAAAAAAAGAGATAAGTAAACAACTAGTTCGACCTAAATCACCTGAACAACTGTTTAATCTCGTCAATTCTCGTGTATTTAAGAGTCCGTGATAATAATTTTACCAGGAATGTCTGTCTGTTCGACATAAAACTTTCAAAGTAATGTTATAACAACATAACATAACCCTATACGGTGTCTAACGTATCAAATTACCATGAGAGACGTGTTCAAATTGAAAAATATGATAACGAAAATAGGTATATTTTTATAATATCACCATATCAGTGGTACAATTGTGCTGAATTATTTTTTTCATTTTATTTTAGTTTAAGTATGTGCTAAATATAATATAATATTTCTTTTTCTTCTTGGTCTTTTGACACCATTCACTTAGCACCTTAAACTACAAACCATAATGCAAATTTTATTGATTATCTATACACAACGAAATATTCATTTTCTATCGACCTGTCCACATATGAGTTCACACCTATTAGCATGCGGCCTTTTACTGTATAGCACATAAGCGACCTAGTCGTATAAAAAACTCACAACTTGCGTGTCAATTTAACAAGAAAACCAAACTCTTAACAAGGAAAAGAGTTTTAATTAATATTAATTGAGATAGCAGACAGTAAACCTATCAATCTTCTTCCTCATTACACCAAAATTACACACTACCCGATAAAACAATGCACCATAACTATAATTGGAACACCTCGAAGAATAAAGGATGCAATTCAATAATAAAAAAAATATTAACTGTGTGAATTTCTCTACAATTCGAACCCTTTGTTTAAGCAACCTTGAAATTATATACCTATTTATGTATAACATTCTATTACGTTTACCGGAATAAGAGAGAAATTTTACACGAGAAATGATACATTAGATTTTGTAATATCATCTCTTTATATATTCATATTCGTGTGATTCTTTTTATACATTCACATCCGCATTTCAAAATTGTTCATAAAAATACAAATAGAAAATTGTAACTTTAAACATAAATGACAAATTTGGGGCCAAAAGACAAAACTAATGAAAACTTTACTTCTACGAAGGAAATTAGTATGGTTAAAATTATACGAAAAACATACACCAGACCGTTATCACTGATCTGTCTACGGCAGTTAAAACTATTTGTTTTCTTATCCTCGGGAGATATTGAGCAATCCATCTAAGGCGCTCAAATCATCCTTAGCTAATTCATCAGAAAGACTCCTCCACCGAGACCTGTGACACCATTTCCATGGACACCTAGGAAGTGTGCTAAGTGTAAAGTATGTTTTTTACTAACAACAGATCTCCTACGAAGACTACTGACATCTTCAATATTAACCATCATCAGAGTTACGCTCTGGAAGCTCAGTAAATGGATGAAATGATGATCACGCTTTCCACCGAGGTGTCCACGCTTTCCATCGAAATATATACAACCAGATAAATGAGAAGTTGACCACGCTTTTATTAAATGTCAAATGACTGAGAAGAAGACTACGACTTCCACCGAGATACACTATCAATGCATAAGAAGCTGAATACGAAGATAACCAGTATTTCAACCGAGATGTCCACACTTTCCATCGAGATCTATAATCAGATAAATGCGAAGTTGACCACGCTTTTCACCAAAATGACATATGAATGAGAACATGACCACGACTTCCACCGAGATATCACATTAAAGCAAGAGAAGTGGAATGAGAAGATGACCACGCTTTCCACCCAAGTGTCCACGCTTTCCATCGAAATATTCGAAATATATAATCAGATAAATGAAAAGTTGGCCACGCTTTTCACCTAAAGTCAAATGGATGAGAGGATGAGCACGACTTCTAGCGAGATATCCCATCAATGTATGAGAAGTTGAATGAGAAGTTAACCACGCTTTTCACCAAAAGTCAAATGAATGAGAAGATGAGCACGACTTCCACCTAAGTGTCCACGCTTTCCATCGAGATATACAATCAGATAAATGCGAAGTTGACCACCCTTTTTACCAAAAGTCAAATAAATGAAAAGATGATCACGCTTCCCACCGAGATATACCATCATCTGGATGAGAAGTTGAATGAGAAGATGATTACGCTTTCCACCTAGGTGTCCACGCTTTTCATGTAGATATACAATGAATGGGAAGTTGACCACGTTTTTCACCAAAAGTCCAATGAATAAAATGGCCACGCTTTCCACCGAGATATAACATCATCTGGATGAGAAGTTGAATGAGAAGATGGCCATTCTTTTCAGCGAGATATCACTCTTCATCGGGATTGGAAATTGAATGAAAAGATGACCACGCTTTCCACCGAGATATCCCCCACCATCTGGATGAGAAGTTGAATGAGAAGATGATCACGTTTTTCACCCAAATTTTAAATGGATGAGAAGATGACCACGCTTTCCACCGAGATATCTGCCATTATCGGTATGAGAAGTTCAATGAGAAGATGATCACGTTTTTCTTCTAGATGTCCACGCTTTCTATCGAGATATACAATTAGGTGAATGAAATTGGGCCAAACTTTTCAACGAGATGTCAAATGAATGAGAAGATAACCACGCTTTCCACAGAGAGATTTCATCATCTGAATGAGAAGCTGATGAAAAGATGATAACGCTTTCCACCGAGATGTCTTCACTGTCTACACAAGAGAATGAGAAAATTTCAAGGAAGGAGAATGAGAAAATTTCAAGGAAGGAGAAACATTGCTTTTGCTCCAGGTTTTCGTATTTCATACGATCCAGTCCCCTTAAGAAAGCTATGTTTCCCATAAGAAATGAGAATAAAAACATAATAAAAAATAACTGAAGTTGATGATCCTTTTTAAACCAAAACGATTTATTCTATGCCAACAACGTAGTTTTATTTGCACTGAATATAAACGAAGTAACTCTCTGCTTTCATTTTCTAAATCGTAACCGAATACGCGCTTAAATTACACGTGCAGTGAATTTCCTTGCAAATCATAAAATGAAATAGAAAACGAATAAATAATTCCCGTTGTTATTTCTACCAAGAAATCCTAACAAGTAGGAAGAAGATAGAAAAGAATCGATAAATTAATGTAATTAACTGCAAATAATTACAGTGTAAATTTTATATTCTGGAATGTTACTCTAGTATGTTATTACTTAGCTAACTATAATTAAAAAAAATATTTGAAGAAGATGATTATACTTAATAATAAAAATAGTTAATAATGCTTCCTAAATCATTTTATTAACTTTCATACATGGGAAATGAAATTGGCATAATTTTAAGAAGAAAAGTCAGACTATTTTTTTTGGTATAGCTTTCTTATGGCGGTTTACGTATGAAGTCCGAAAACCTGAAAGAACGATCCAACGAGCTAATCGATTGGTAGACCATCCACCTTATCGTCCCAACGACTTCTTCACGCTCCCAAAGATCAAGAATTCGATTCGTGGGCAGTAATTCCAGTCACCAGAAGAAACCATCGATGTCTTTAAAACAGCGATTTTGCAGATGTCAACTGAAGACTGAAATAACTGTTTTACCAATTGGTAAACAAAATGATCAGGTTTACTTGCAAGCTAGGTCAGTTAAAAATTTGGACCTTCCGTTGACCACCAGAACTCAAAAGCCGGCCATGGTGATAGTGTTGGCCGCCATCACGGCCGATGGTTGCTCTCCGCTCGAAAAGATTCTGGACGAAGCACTGAAGCCTTGGGTACGCAAACATTTCGGCCGCAGACCATGGACATTCCAACAGGACTCAGCACCATCACACTCAGCACGCGTCAACCAAGAATGGATGAAAAATGAGGTTCCTCGCCTCATTTTCACCGCACAATGGCCGCCAAAATCACTGGATGCTAATCCGCTAGACTTCGCGCCTGGGGCATTTTGGAAAATAAGGTTGGCACTAAAAAATACCAAAGTTTGGAACATCTCAAGAAAGCGCTTCGTCGGGAATGGGCCAAAATACCGCAGAGCCACTTTTGTGCGGCGTGCGATGTCTTCGTTGGCCGTCTGAAGGCCATAGTTCGCGCCAAAGGTGGCATTTTCCAACTAATTTGAATTGATTCTTAAATTTGACTTGCTTTGTGACAATTTTCATTCAATTTCAATAAAATTAAAAAAAAAATGAACAAATTACAGCGTTTTACTTCTATGCAGTTTCTTAGACGCACGGTGTATATTTTTTGTCTTTTTAGCTACATGCAAAACTAAAAAGACAACCTTCGTCTGATCGATCAAGAATTTTGTACAATTACCACAGTGTGCATCGAAATTTGGTCTACTTTTTCCATCGTCACTAAAAACAATTATTTTAAGCCTTAAGCAAAAGAAACAATGATAAATGTACAATTTATGGTAATATCGACGAATAAAACTGTTTATTATAAATAATTATTGTTCCCTTATGCGTAAAGATGCCTTGTAATGCATAGAAAAAGAATTTAATTAAAAATATAATGTTGTTTATTGTTAGACGCAATAGGTAGAAAGTGATATACCAAAAAAAAAAACAATTACTCTATAGATCGAATAGACACACAATTAGCAAAGTAAGTATGAGTTTTTTGCAACAATATAGAAAGTATAATAAAAACATTATACCAATTAGAAATTCCATGCGTAGAATAACATATCAATTTAATCCATAAGAAAAGTTAGTGACCCAAGGGTGAGTGAACTTTTTTTAAACAATTCTATTTTGGACACTTCCTGAAGTAAAAATAATTCCAAGACACATCGGTTTCGGATGTGTTCGAATGCATCGAAGTGTAGTATTTATTGAAATTACCGAAATCGAGCTTCTTAAATAAAAAAATAAATAAATTGATAGTCAATTTATTGGCACGGCAAATAAAGATTCGTCATATGATACGCCTACTCAAACTCTGATTAGTGTGCAATTGTTGAATTGAGTTCACTCACTGCTATTAACAGGATGTTTGCAAATTGCGATTATCAAGCAATGTCAGTTTCATTAAAATCGCTTATTTGTTTATCTATAGGTAGGTACTTCAATGTATGTATGTATGTATACCATGACGAAATATATGTATAAGACGATACAGTAGGAAATATTGATGGAATTGGTGCTTGTCAATAAAATATATTAGAAACAGAAGGCTCTTTTGAATCAATCTTGCAAAAGTATTAATTTGGTTTCACCTCCAATCAATACAATTATTGGTCGTGGATTCTGCAATTTCCAAATTGATCGTTGGCTCCTATTTCTGTTACTTGCACTTTCTTCTGCTCTGCTTTGGGTTCAATTCCAAATACGAAATATATACAATCAGATAAATGAGAAGTTGATCACGCTTTTATTAAATGTCAAATGAATAAGGAGATGACTACGACTTCCACCAAGATACCCTATCAATGCATAAAAAGCTGAATAAGAAGATAACCAGTCTTTCCACCGAGATATCCACACTTTATATCGAGATATACAAACAGATAAATGCGAAGTTGACCACGCTTTTCACCCAAAATCAAATTAATGAGAAGATGAGCACAACTTCTAGCGAGATATCCCATCAATGCATGAGAAGTTGAATTAGAAGATGATCACGCTTTCCCCCAAGTATCCACGCTTTCCATGGGGATATACAATCAGAGAAGAGAAGTTGACCACGCTTTTCATCAAAATGTGAAATAAATGAAAAGATGACTACGCTTTCCAACGACATATATCATCATCTGGATGAGAAATTGAATGAGAAGATGATCACGCTTTCCTGTGAGATATACAATCAGATAAATGAAAAGCTAACCACGCTTTTCACCAAAATGTCAAATAAATGAAAAGATGACCACGCTTCCCACCATATATCATCATCTGGACAAGATGTTGAATGCGAAGATGACCATTTTTTTCAGCGAGATATACAATCTGATAAATAAGAACTTGCCCACGCTTATCTATAGGTAGGTACTTCAATGTATGTATACCTTTACGAAATATATGTCTGAGACGATACAGTAGGAGATTATTAATGGAATTGGTGCTTGTCAATAAAATATATTAGAAACAGAAGGTTTTTTTTGAATCAATATTGGAAAAGTATTGAAATGGTTCCTCTTGCGGCAACACCTTTCAATCAATACAATTATTGGTCGTGGATTCTGCAATTTCCAAATTGATTGACGTAGCAAAAAAAACATAAATATAAAAATTCTTTTCTTTCTCTTCTTCCTACTCCACTTCTTTCCAAATCTTCCTTCTTGCTGCTAGAACTGCTTATCTCTTGTCTTTCCGTTCTCTTAAACTTTCCAACAGCGGTCTCTCTGCTTTTCTATACCTGTTGGCACCATCTTTCTGTTACTTGCATTCGGAAGCCCGTCCTTGTCTCCCCTCCAAGTTTATGTGGATACGAGGATCGTCTAACTCTAACAGGACTACTATTGCTTCTGTTAGAGTGCCTGTCAGAGCTCCATTTATGCCAAGGCAAGCAGGTCTTTGAACCTTGCTTAGCTTTGTGATGATATTTTTATGTTGTATCTTAGGCGACCATACCAAAGACATTGTGTTATGATCTAACAAAAATAAGGCTCAGATTTTCTTAGCACCTGTAGAACTGACATCCTTGCCTTCCCTTCAAGATTATGTGAAGTGAAGGAAGGTCTTACAAGACTTCCATTACTGTTGTTGGAGTGCCTATCAGAGCTCCAGTTATGCCAAGGCAAACAAGTCTTTGAACATTGCTTACTTTAATGGTGGAATTCTCTATTCTCTTGTTGAATCTTTGGCCCCTATATTAGGGACGCATTTGCGACTGTTGATTTATCCACCAAGATCCAGTTTTAGTGCCTTTCAGAGATCCAGTTATGCCAAGAAAAGCAAGTTTCTGAACCTTGCTTAGCTTTGTGATGACACTTTTATGTTGTATCTTAGGCGACCATACCAAAAACGTTGTGTTTAGATCTAACAAAAATAACGCTCAGATTTACTTACAATCTGTAGAAGTAATCTGCCTTCCGTTCAAGATTATGTGAAGTGAAGGAAGGTCTAACAAGACTTCCATTATCATTGTTAGAGTGCCTTTCAGAGCTCCAGTTATGCCAAAGCAAGCAAGTCTTTGAACATTGCTTACTTTAATGATGGCTATGGCTTCTCTATTCTCTTGTTGTCGCTTTGGCCCCTATATTAGGGACGCGTGTGTGACTGTTGATTTATCCACCAAGATCCAGTTGAAGTGCCTTTCAGAGATCCAGTTATGCCAAGAAAAGCAAGTTTCTGAACCTTGCTTAGCTTTGTGATGACACTTTTATGTTGTATCTTAGGCGACCATACCAAAAACGATCTTGCCTTACTTTAATGGTGGCTTCTCTATTCTCTTGTTGTATCTTTGGCCCTTTATTATTTATGTTTGAATGTTTATTTATTTAACCACCAAGATCAAGTATAAATGCATGGTTTTAAACCTACTAAGTACTAAGCCTTTAAACATATTATTTAAAATATAATAGGGAAATCATAGAAAAACAAAATTTACAACATTTTTGTTTATATTGATACACATTTTGATATTATTTAAAATGTATAATAAATATGCTGTTACCTAATTATATTGTCTTACAATTTTAAAAATATAAATATAGGTTAGTAATATAAAAAACAGTTTTATTATTTACCAAGACGACTAATTTCCTGTATACTTTATTATTAAAGCAAACAATTCTTGAAATCCAGTTATTCGTGTGAACTTTATTATAATTTCTTTATAACTTCTTAAAAAAATGAATAAATAAATAATTAGAACACTGAACTAAAATATGAATTATAAACAATGTTTAATAATATAAAATAGCAAAATCGTGATTATAAGATTTAAATTATTTAAAACATAAATGGAATCCTGTAAAAAAATTGATAATTATTTAATCTGCATTGAAACAAATCTAATTGGAACAAAAAAAATAGTGTTCATTAGAAATGCGGAATTCTCTGAATAACACACCTTTTTTTTATAATCTATGACCCTGACTTATTAACATATTTAAAACAATAACATGTATGCACATTGTACTTGCAAATTATAATGAAAAAATATAACAATAAAATATTGAGAACATATGTTAGTTTAGAAATATAATTTCAAATTGGACCACCTAATATTTCATTTGATATTTGACGTATGTCAAGCAAAACAAAAAAAGGCATGTGCCTCTTTTATTCGCAGTATTTGGCTCAAAAAAAATTTTAATTTTTAATCTGCATATCAAATTTTGCTAATAAAAAACAGAATAGAAAGAAATCTATTTTTAGTCCTCAAATATAATTTTTGACATACAATTACAAACTTTAAAATGTTGTGGCGTTTTATTTATATCAAATTATATTTTTATCTTTTAATTATCTTGTTGTATTTCGAGGTAAGATTTCATTTATTAAAATAACTCTTATTGAAATAAAAACTAGAATTTTTACACTTTCAAAAGAAATCTTGGCACTAGAACTGCTTTTATATTATTTTTGAACTTTATTTACATAATTTCTAAGGTATATATAAAAATAAACCAATTGTTGTTGTATAAATTCTATATATAAAGATATTATTTCATGTAAAAGTAACAAATATGACAAACTATATTAATTTTATTTCATCAAAATACATTTAGTATAATTGTTAGAGTTTTTGAACTTTTGTTTTATATTTTTGTAAGTTTTGTTTTTTGTAACCAAGACTTTTTGTTATTATATTATTTTGTCATTCAATTAAACAATTTTGAAAAGATAAGGTTGTCAATTTTATTCTCTATTTCAAAGTATTATCTTATCTTTAAAAAACAACCAATTTTTTATACAGTCCACTATTATTGTTATCGAACCAGCAATCACCGAAACATTGGTCCTTCGAGCCGCATAGAAGAAAAAAGAATTTTTGGCCAATTCCATACAAGAATCTATAGGCCCCAGGTACATTTTACGCTATTTTCCATTTGACATTTATTAAAAAAAATATGTCAGAGTCACAAGAAGAATTAAAGTCCTTGTCTCGTCATAGAGGTACTATTAAACAAAAACTTACGATGTTGGAAAAGTACATTGATACAATTAAAACTTCGTTAAGTGATGTTTTGCCTAAATATGATGATGTTGAGGTAAGGTTTCACAACAGTTCAAATTTATTAAGTGATTTTGACATTGTTCAAACTGAAATTGAAAGAATATGTGATGTAAAAGATTTAGATGATCATTTTGTAGAGCGGGAACAGTTTGAAAATCGGTTTTATTCAGCACATTTATATTTAAAAAACCTTCTGAAACAAAACGAACCTATTATTAGTAACCAAACTATTAAATCTCATATTGGTGGAGATTCTCTTCAGAATATTTTATTACCAAAATTAAAGTTACCAGTATTTTCTGGAGAGTTTCATAATTGGATCAATTTTAAAATTCAATTCAGTTCAACAATTTCAAGCAATAACACTTTAACTGATAGCCAGAAATTTCAATTTTTAAAAGCTTCATTAGAGGGTTATGCCTCCCATTTTATTGAAGATCTAGATAATGTTAATCAACCATTTAGTCAGGCATGGAAGTTATTATGTGATAGATTTGATAAAAAACAATTTCTAATAGACAGTCATTTTAAATCTTTGTTAAATGTGCAAGGTATTCAAAAAGAAACCTATTTAGGGTTGCGGAAATTTTTGGATGAAATATTAAAACATTTAACATCTATTGATGGTATACAAATTCCTAAAGAAAAGCTATATGATTCGTTGCTTATTCATGTTTTATTAGGTAAATTAGATAAAAACACTATTCGCAAATGGAAAGAAAGTAAATTTAATGATGATTTGCCAAGTCTTGATGAATTAATTAGTTTTTTAAAAAACAAAACAGACATTATGCAGTGTTTAGATGATTTTCAATTACCTAAATCCAACATTGCTAACAAAAGTAATCATTATAATAATAAATCCAATTTACAAGTAAATCTTACATTTAAGGGTGTTTGTAACTATTGTAAAAAAGATCATTTAATTTATAAATGTCCAGATTTTGTTGCTTTGTCTGTTGATCGTAGAATTCAAGAAGTAAGAAAATTGAAATTATGCGAAAACTGTTTATTAACTGGTCATAACAAAAAGTTGTGCAAAAAAGGTCCTTGTCCAATATGTAAAATTCATAAACATAATAATTTACTTCATAAAGATTTGTTACAACCATCTACTTCTAATAATCAAATAAATTCAACTAATGTGGTTTTGTCGGATGATCACAATTTACAAAATAATGATATAAGCATTAATTTTATAAATAATGAGAGCCAGGTTTTGTTATCAACAGTTATTTGTAATATTAAAGACGATTTTGGAAAATTTCATAAATGTCGAGCACTTTTAGATTGTGGTGCGCAAGCAAATCTTATTACTGAGGAATTTTGTCATAGGATGAATATTCCATTAGTTGCCACTAATTGTTCTATTACAAGTGTTAATCACGGTTCAATTGGTATTAAAAAACAATGTACAGTTCAAATTTCTTCCCAATTCACACAATTTACTTCTACAATTTCTTGTTTAGTGGTTCCTTTTATAAGTAGTAATATTCCGACATATTCTATTGATATTGAAAAATTGAACATACCAAGTTATGTGAATTTAGCTGATTCAGAATTAAGTGTTTCCAAAGATGTAGATTTATTGTTAGGTGCCAATATATTTTGGGACTTGTTAGGACAAGGCAAAATTTGTTTAGGTAAAAATTTACCAACTTTGGTTGAGACTAGTTTTGGTTGGATATTGACTGGAACAATACCAAATAATTCCAAAAATTATATATGCAACTTTGCCAAAATTAATATTATAGAAGACGAACAACTTAAAAAGTTCTGGGAAATTGAAGAAATTCCTGGACGAAATAAATTTGTTTCGGAAGAAAACATGATTTGTGAATCATTATTTGAATCAAATACTTACCGTGCTGATAATGGACAATTCGTGGTAAAATATCCTCTTAAACATTCTCCAAAACTCTTAGGAAATTCTAAATTATCATCTATCAAGAGATTTAGATCGTTGGAACGTAAGTTTTCGGATTTGAATTTTAAAAAACTCTATTTTGATTTTATACATGAGTATGAAGAACTGGGTCACATGACCAAAATCTTTTGGGCTTCATACTCATTGTTGTTTTTTTTTAATAATTAACAAAACAAAAGAAAAACAAACACGTGAACTGTTCGACCTGAACAATGCAATATGAATATAATAACCAATAACAACACTTTTCTAAACTAAACTTCAAGTTTGACAGATGTCAGCTATCACGTGTAAAAAAGAGGATTGTGATTGGTCTAAATTTGATCGGTAGGATAGCCAACATATAAATATAAATTGGAACCGCGGGTTGGCTAACTTTGAGATGATTTACGTTTGTAATACCAACTTGGTTTTAACCGCCGGTTGAATTTTAACCTATAGTTCGCCAACCGAAAGTCGAATGGTATTTTTATAATACCGACCCTTAATGACATCCAGTATGCTGGCCCTAAAGTACAAAATGATATTTTTGATATTTTACTTAGATTTAGGATTTATCCATTTGTAGTATCTGCAGATATTTCGAA
The DNA here is from genome assembly GCA_964028335.1 of Altica lythri. Taxonomy (NCBI): domain Eukaryota; kingdom Metazoa; phylum Arthropoda; class Insecta; order Coleoptera; family Chrysomelidae; genus Altica; species Altica lythri. The sequence continues at coordinate 17,533,498 of OZ034801.1, read as the reverse complement.
AATGTATAGGCAAATACTTATGAATCCTGAGCACAGGCCATTGCAGCAAATTTTATGGCGGGAAAGCCCTGTAAACGAATTTATGGTTTATCAACTTAATACCGTAACTTATGGTACTAGATCAGCACCATATTTAGCCATTAAATGTGTACAACAAGTAGCAAAAGAACATTCTACCAATTATCCAACAGCATCACAGGCTATTCTAAAAGACATGTATGTTGACGATTTATTAACAGGTTCTGATAATTTGCAAGAGTTAAAAACAAGATGTAACAATATTTATTCTATTTTAAAATCTGCTAATTTTATACTGAGAAAATGGACCTCCAATGTTCCTGAAATAATTACAGATTTTGCAACTTCCGATATATCAAATTCTATTTTAAAATTAGGAGATCAAGATCAATTTAAAACATTGGGAATTCAATGGGTAACTAGTTCTGATTTTCTTACATATTCAATAAATTTACCCATAGGGCCCAATATAATTACGAAAAGATTTATGCTTTCAATTATTGCACAAATATACGACCCATTAGGTCTTTTGAGCCCTTCTATTATTATAGCTAAGATTTTAATTAAAAAACTTTGGTCTCTTCATATTTCTTGGGATGATCCTATTCCTTCAGAAATTTGTGAAGATTGGTTAAAATTTAAAAATAGTCTCATGCATTTTAATCAATTAGCTATTGTTAGAAACATTGTTTCAAAATGTATATGTGATATCCATTGTTTTTGTGACGCATCACAAAATGCATATGCTGCATGCATTTATGTTAGAAGTTCTGACAATCTTGGCAATTTCAAAATAAATTTACTTTGTTCTAAAACAAGGGTATCTCCAATGAAAACTATAACCATTCCAAAATTGGAATTGTGTGCATGTTTATTAGGCTCACAATTAACAAAAGTTGTTCTTAATGCTCTTAATATAAATGTTCCGATTTTTATGTGGTCTGACTCTCAAGTCGCATTAAGTTGGATAAATCATGAACCTAGTGAATTACAAGTATTCGTGGCTAATCGCGTAGCTAAAATTCAGTTACTTTCTAATATAACAGATTGGAATTATATCAATAGTTCAAATAATCCAGCAGATGTAGCTTCCAGAGGCATCTTACCAAATTTATTAATTTCCAATCGATTATGGTGGCATGGACCTGACTTTTTAAAATTACCTCATTCAAATTGGCCAAAAACTGAATTTATCATAAACAAATCAGAATTAATAGAATTAAGAAAAACTTCCAAATTAATATATTTAAATATAATTTCAATATCAAATATAATCACTAGGTTTTCAGATTTAAACAGATTGCAACGGGTAGTAGGATATTGCCTACGCTATTTTTATAATATAAAAAATAAAAATGCAAAAAGAACAGGACTTTTATCTATTTTAGAAATTAATAATGCTAATCATGTTTTAATTAAACAAGTACAATTAGAATCATTTTGTGAAGAATTATCTATTTTACAAAAAGATAAACACCTCCCCATCAAACATAGATTGTCGTCATTAGCTTTGTTCATTGACAAAGACGGAATAATTAGAGTTGGAGGTCGTTTAAAAAATACTTATTTACCTTTTAATATAAAACATCCAATATTACTATCATCTAAACATTATTTTACAAAATTAATTTTTGAACACAAACATAAATTGCTTTTGCATCCAGGTCCTCAGTTGTTATTATCATCAGTAAGACAGTTTTATTGGCCAATAGGAGGTATCATCTTAGCCAAAAAAGTTGTAAAAAATTGTCTTACCTGTTTTCGATTTAAACCTGTTGCATTTAATAGTCCAATGTCAAATTTACCTAATGAACGAATAAAACCCGCTTTTCCATTTGAAACCACAGGTATTGATTATGCAGGGCCTTTTAACATTTTAAATAAAAAAGGTCGAGGGGCAAAATTAAATAAATGTTACATTGCTCTTTTTATTTGTTTCTGCACAAAAGCTGTTCATTTAGAAGTTGTTTCAGATTTAACTACTGATAATTTTTTAGCAAGTCTAAAAAGGTTTACTTCTAGACGAGGAATTCCTTCAACAATATATTCGGATAATGGTGCCACATTCGTTGGTGCTAATAACCACTTAAAACGATTAGGACATTTTTTAAACAAATTTCATAATTCAATTGCTGATCAGACTAGTCAATTTGGTATAAAATGGGTTTTTATTCCTCCTTATACCGCTAATTTTGGAGGGTTGTGGGAAGCTGCTGTCAAAGCTACAAAACATCACTTAAAAAGAGTTCTAATTAATAACAATGTTACTTTTGAGGAATTTAATACCCTTCTTATACAAATCGAAGGGATATTAAATTCTCGTCCTCTTTTCAAAATGTCAAATAATCCTAATGATCTTTCTCCTATAACACCTTCTCATTTTTTAATCGGCCGCACTTTAACCTCTATACCAGACTATGACTTGACAAATACTCCTCCCAATCGCCTTTCAAGACTTCAACACGTCCAACAATTGTACCAACAATTTTGGCGTCAATTTTCAAAAATGTACATTTCTCAATTACACCAACAATACAAGTGGAAAGAGGCTCCTAGTAAAATAAAAGAAAATACATTTAGTCTTAATAAAAAATGATTCTGTAACACCTTGCAAATGGTCTATTGGTAGAATAATAAAACTGTTTCCTGGTCGAGATGAAGAAAAGCGAGTAGCAGAAATCCTAACTTCACATGGAACTATAACCAGATGTGTTAGACACTTGTTCCCTTTACCATTACAAAGTGAAACGTTAAATTAATATTGAATTTTTTGAAGGTTCCCTTCAAAGGGGGGGCTAATGTTAGAGTTTTTGAACTTTTGTTTTATATTTTTGTAAGTTTTGTTTTTTGTAACCAAGACTTTTTGTTATTATATTATTTTGTCATTCAATTAAACAATTTTGAAAAGATAAGGTTGTCAATTTTATTCTCTATTTCAAAGTATTATCTTATCTTTAAAAAACAACCAATTTTTTATACAGTCCACTATTATTGTTATCGAACCAGCAATCACCGAAACAATAATTATATACAATTTTAAAGCCCAACCCTGCGTTTTTTTATCTCTATTGCGCTCATTGTCGAACGCTATTATTCGCATCAGATACCAGGGTTGTATGCAGTATAGTTAACGGTTGTATATTGCAAAAATTGTAAAAAATTTAAAGCTTATAAATACCTGGAAAACTTTTGAACTGGGAATTAAAATATAAAAAATCGTGAAAGATTAGTAAAATCACAAACGGTTAGAAAAATCGTTTGTAAAAATAGAAAAGATCGTAAAAAATTAAGAAAAACTTTTAAAAACCATGCAATATCTATAAAAATTTGTTAAAAACTGGAAAAATTCGGAAAAAATTGGAAAAACCTTGATTAACTGGAAAAATCGGAAAAATTAGGAAATTTTTTTAAAAACTGGAAAAATTCGGAAAAAATTGGAAATAACTTGAAAAATCGGAAAAATTAGAAAAACTGTAAAAATCATAAAAAATTATGAAATATTGGAAAAAAAACTACAAAAAGTCGTAAAAAATAAAAAAATCTTGTAGGAGTTAAAAAACTGTAACAAAAATATTAATAAATCAAAGAAATCAAACAAAATTGAAAAATTTACTATACGTCGAGGCACAATTGTCTGTCAGTGACGTCATTGTGTGACGTCACGTAAATGCAGGTGGAAACAATGCGAGGTTCGAATGAATGCTAGTTGCCATGTTTAACTTAGAAGGACTTACTATTTTTGTCTTATTAGTCTAGTCCACAAGTTCAAAAACGAGTTAAATAGAAATAAAGCTCCTAAAAATAAACTAAACTTTTATGAACATTTATTGCAGTATCTTGTAAAGTATACATATGAAAAGGGCTCCACGAAGTTTCAAATTTTTAGGCCAATTATTTATAACTTTTATCCCATTGTTTATGCCAACAGAGATTAGGAAAAAATTTGTTTGTTAACAATTGAATAACTTATTGAAAAATAGTGACAAAATGATTTTTCCAACTGAATTAGATTCTTTCAAGTGTTAGGAAAATACTGGAATTTTTTCAAATTTTTAAAATCACATTTTATGTCATAAAAAAATATTTTATCTGATAAACCCCGTTTAGCGGCAGCGCGCGAATGCTGTAAAAGCCGAGCGGAGCACTATTTTCAACGTCAAATTATAATTATAAATAATCGAGATAGAGTTCCGGCAGATGGAACTTTTTTATTGGGAATTTCCTTCTCTTTCAGGATCTTTTTTCAAAATTCCTTAAATATCATTATTTTAAAAGTTATTAACGAAAAACTAAATACCTTTTTTTTATTATCTTATTTTGTTAATAACAATCGCAATTTTTTATGTGCTAATCTAATATACCCTTAAAAAACATTTTTCTAGACGTCATTCCGAATCGAATGAGCTATGGCACATATTTTTAGGAGCTTTATTTCTATTTAACACTTTTTTGAACTTGTGGACTAGACTATATTAACGCGCAATATGCTTTTAAGAAAAACGTCAAGCGGCACTAGCGCACTTAATAATGTTGTCCAGTGTCCTGCATTTAAGTCACAATGACGTCACTGACAGACAATTGGTCCTAGAGGTAGTGTAAGTTTACCAATTTTTTTAATTTTGTTTGATTTTTTGATTTATTAATATTTTTATTACAATTTTTTAAATCCTACAAGACTTTTTATTTTTTACGACTTTTTGCAGTTTTTTCCAATTTTTCATAATTTTTTATGATTTTTCCAGTTTTCCTCATTTTTCAAGTTTTTCCAGTTAATCAAGGTTTTTCCAATTTTTTCAGAATTGTTCCTGTTTTTTAACAAATTTTCATAAATTTTGCATGGTTTTTAAAAGTTTTTCTTAATTTTCAGATTTTTTTATTTTATTCATGTTTTGTGATTTTACTAATCTTTCACGATTTTTTATATTTTGATTCCCAGCTGTTCAAAAGTTTTTTTACTATTTAATATTTTATAACTGACATTACATGTATATTAACACATTGTAGAACGTTTCTTTGATGATATTTTACAATGAAATTCATTAATTACTGTGTCAAAGCCTTAACCAATAAATTAGAAAGCTGAACTGAATAAAAATTAATTACCGATCTTGTACTTAAGAAGTCTATTTTTTTTACTTTTGAAAACCTTTTATTCAATTTGAAACAGATTATGGTAAAACCACAATTTAGTAATTTCTAAGCACGAAATTCTCAATATTTGTACAAAAATACTCGTATCGTTTTGACAGTTTTAAGAAATAGAACAGAAATTAAGAATCTGTTAGGAGATACTTAAAAAAAGTCTACTTGCATTAAATACTTAAAAATTCAACTAACTTTTAAAAACAAATAAATTTATTTCTCTATAATTTTGCAAAACGCATTCCCCATCAGATTTTTAACCACTAAAGATACTTTATCAGCATTCTTATCTTATTAATTAATCTTCATTAGGACATAAAAATGAAATTATGTTTTACGAGATAAACTAAAATAAACTGCAATTACAACAGAATCATTATAAAACCTAATTTTTTATTTTTTTCTTGGCTCTTGTGCAAATTTAGCCAAAATTTTTAAGTAAATTTGTTAAGATCTGACAACATGGAGAAAAGTATATTTGATATAAGCGGCAGCTGCGCGAAGGTGTATGTATTTAGAAAATTTTCGTGGGTATGAGAGAGATAGAATATGCAAGGCGTCGAATTTCTGGACGACGCTGACCAAAAATGGTTCCACTATACGATTGTACGTTCTACTGTAAACATCGATGAAATTCAACGATTTTAGTTTTCGTAAATTATTATTTTATTATTTCGACAAAAAAAACTTCATCAAAAATATATAAATAGAACTAATGCTAAATCTTATCTAATTTATTCACTAAAAATACATTAATAGATAAAATTATGTAGTTCTTAAATTGATTACAAGATCGAGAAAAACTTTAAAATTAAAATTAATTAATTTAATTTAATTACGTTTTAATAGATCATATTATTTTTTATTGAAAACCTAAAGTATATTTTAGAACGAGTGTGGAATGCGCTCTAATGGATTGTATTCTATGGAAAAAAATGTCAGACGAGCCGAAGGCGAGTATGACGGTTACGTTATCTTGGAATAGTTATCCCATATTGGTATATAGGATAAGGTAGTTTTACCTTACATATTAATTTGTTAATTTTATGTTTTAATAATTGTTATGTATCACATTTTACTAAGTAAGTAGGTATGTTGGATCTTGATTTTTATTGTCACGTACAATACGTATATGAATTGTCTATAAATACCATCGCTGAGAAATCCGGAATCTAAGGTTGTAAGATTCGCTTTTTTCTAAAACAGAACCTTGGTTCAAGGCCGCTGCATATCTTGACGTTTTTTCGTAAGTTAATATGACATGCCACCATATAGTTTAGTTGGTAAGATTGAGGAATCCGGAGTCTAAGATTGTCTGTAAACGTCACTCGTTTCAAAAAACAGTCTCTTTGCTCTGGGCCGTTGTGAATCTTGACGTTTTTTTGTAAGTAAGTGTGACATGCCACCATATGATTTAGTTGGTAAGATTGAGGAATTCAGAGTCTAAGGTTGTCTGTAAGAAGTACTCTTTTCAAAAACAGAACCTTGGTTCTAGGCCTTTGTGAATCTTGACGTTTTTCAGTAAGTAAGTGTGACATGCCACCATATACTTTAGTTGGTAAGATTGAGAAATCCGGAGTCTAAGATTGTCTGTAAACGTCACCCTTTTCAAAAACTGGCTCTTTGCTCTGAGTCGTTGTGAATCTTGACGTTTTTTCGTAAGTAAGTGTGACATTCCACCACATATAGTTAAGTTTGTAAGATTCAGGAATCTAGAGTCTAAGGTTGTCTGTAACAGTATAGACTCTTTTTTTTCTACTACTACATGTAAAATTTAAATTTTTAAAATTTGTAAGTTAATTGTACTGCATAATTATTTTCTCCTGCAGTTTGACATGTATTACCGTGGTTTGTTGATAACGCACCGGTATCGCGATTTGAAGCTTCGGGTTCCAATAGTATGTTACAAAATATCACTTATCGAACAAAATCTAAAAATATTTATTGCGAAAATATATATCGCGTGTACATAACACGAAGTATAGATACCAGGAGTTTAAACGTAATGTTAAAAAAATGGTCTCAATTTAGGGGACAGAACTATTGCCGGTAGAGTGCGCTCGTGTTCCTAAGATACTCGTTTAAATCCTTTCGCTGGAAGTTTTGTTTGACAGCTTTTATGACCACTAATTTTAAATAAATAAATTAATAAAGTTCTTATGGTTACTCGCGCCGCCAGTGGCAAAAAATAGAACTATGATCTGGGTTGATTATTGAGACCAGAAATATTATGGAAAAGCCTATACCGTGTAGACTCCTGGTATCTAGTCTTCGTGGTACATAATATCAACTAAAAACTGTATGAAGTATAAGGTTAATCAGTGCCGCCAACGTGTGCAGTATCAAATATTTTGAATAGCGTGTAGGTTGGCAACAAGTTAAGGGAGCCTCTTTAATAGAGAAAGATCAAAGCAAAAAAGTTGTATAAAAACTAGCATTAAATAGCGAAACTTCAATAAGAAGTCATGCAGGTAGCGTATTTGTTGACCCCTTGCCAAGTCATAAAACGTTAAACTCGAAATTTCCCGAAGATGTAACCTATACGCATATATAATACGATGAATGAAAGAATATTTATAATAATTTTGTGGAAATAATAAAAGAAATTTATAAAATACATCATAATTTTCCAAAAAGTTAACTGATATACATTTCTTAAAAACTCTGTTTATGTAGCCAACCAGCTCAAAAGCATAGTGCAGTATATAATATAACCTATACTGCAACCATGCATGTGACAGTACTATAGACAATACAATACTCATTACTAAATATTATTATTATTTTATTATTATGAAATAATAAACTTAATATGTATACTTACGTGACAGAATAATAAAATAATCTGTCAAACACAATGTGAAACGTCACTATGATACGAAAACATTAGCTCAGACTGTTTTTGTATTTCTATCACTTTTCAATGTACTGATTGTTTAAACGGTATTCAAAGGACTTATAATAATTATGACTAACAACATGTGGTAAATATTTCAACTTTGTTTTCATCGACCAATATATGTGTTTCTGTCTCTCTCTTACTCACGCCATTACATTATGTAAAGTAATGTAATGATTTTGCCGATTTAATCCCATACAAATTAGAAGTATAACTTCAAAAATCTATTTTATTTACTTTAATTATCTCTACAGTAACCAAACTTTGATATCGATCCGTATATTACTCCCTAACCTAGGTTGTTTGTGATCCAATTAAAACACCCCTATATTCAGATATTTCCTGTTTGGTGTGCGAATTTACCCTTGTATAGAAATTAAATACATTAACTTCCCTTTTCGACTCTCGTATTTAACTCCAACGCACATATTTGCAATATGTGTAGCCTGGTTTTATAGTATGAGTCGGTCTGAATGTTTAAATGCACCTGCTATTGTTATAGTGATAAATAAAATTTGTTTTATTATCAAATTTTAAGAGATATTAACAAATGTTCATAAGTATGGTAATTTTGAGGAAATCTACCACAATCGTGGTGATTAATAGTAAGTTCATTAAGGTATTACAAAATTGTTACTAAAACAGCAGTGATATGAAGAAAATTTTCAGTGATGTATTAAAAAATTGTAAAATCAACTTTTTCTGGAAATCTAATTAACATAATAATTTTACATCGCAAATGTGGAATTCCCCAGTTAGATTTTAGGTCAAGAGCGAAAATAGCTTTGACAAACATATTAAAGATGCTCTATTTAAAAAGTTGGCGATTATCATTTATTAGGTCAGTTACTAAATCATAACAAAATTTTCATATTTTTGAAAATCTAGGTTGTCAAATATTTAATCAATTTCATTACAATTATTTTTACCTGTGTTTTAAATAAAGGTTTAAATATTTTTTTATTAATGTAAAAAATCGAATTTGCGAGCTCAAAAACCAAAAAAGGTAGAAAAGTGTACGTTTTCAATCATATTTAAATATTTATTATTTGTTGTTTAATCGGTAATACTAATTTATATTGAAATTTTTGACATTTAATATTATTGACATTTGAAAATACAATACTTGGCTTTATTGACATTATAGACACTGCAAATTTATAATATTTGACATTATTGACATTACATACACTTCAAATTTATAATATTTGACATTATTGACAGTGACATTATTGGCATTTGACATCATTGACATTTGACATTATTGAAATGGCATTACTGACATTTGACATTAATGACATTTGACAATAATAAATTTATTTTATTTTATATATAAATATTGTTTAGAAAAACTTTTCTCCAATTTAAGATCTCCTTGTAACATTTTGACATTTAACAATAAATTAAAGATGACAGTATTATATTTTAATTAGAGTATTGTTAGGTTAGGTCAAATTGCTTTATTAAAGCGAAAAAATTTGGCAGTGAATGGTTTTTCGTTTCAAATTATGAATGATATGAAGTTGTTACTGACAGTGAAATTTGTGTCGTCTTGTTAAATATTTTTAGCTTTATTAAAATTGACATAAAACTAATGTTTCATTATAGAATTTGAAAAAAAAACGAAACGAAAATATTAAAAATAATTTTTAAGGCTAAAACGAAATTTTATTTAAATTGAACTTTCTCTGATGGTCAAAATAGTAATTGTGTCAAATAAATTTCATACCACATATGGTAAAAGAAATCTAGATATTAAATTATAAATCCTCAAAAAAATATAATTAATAAATAACAATTTACACATTGAAACATATTTTCTATATTTATTAACTCATAAATATTCAATATTGGAACTTAAGTTTTAAATCTGAATTATAAGTAGACTAGGTTTTGCATCATTAAATTTTTGAAGTTAAAACGTTTTCTGACGTGAATACACTAATTGGATTCATTTTTTTATACATTAAATATTATTATAATACTATGCAAATGTTTATTTCATATGATATGAAATATGTTATATGCTTTATAGTAAAAGGTCATACGCTCATAGATGTGAACTTACATAGGTTGTTGACAGTTCAAAAAAAAAAATACGTTAATGCAGGTGTTAACTTCTCTCGACATTTTGAGAGTGCTGTTAATTTGAAACTTGAATGCAACTAGAAATGAAAAAAAAAATAGAATTCCCATACAAGAGAAGCTTTTAATTTACTCGAAAGTGAGAGCAGCGAAAGAAATAGACAGGAGGATCGTTGGTTTACTCGAAAGTGGGAGAAACGAGACATAGACAGGCAAGAGAAAGTTTCGTTACTCATTTTTGTGACAATTTTTCTGTCGCAACACCTCTACCGAAAATTCGCTTTAAAACGTCCGAATTAGATTATGTTTCCTTAATAATCTAAGATATAAATTGTAAACAAAAACGGCACTCAGTAGGATTGCCGGTAGAAGTTATATTCCTTTGCCGATTCACTCCCATACAAATTTCCAACGGCGGGCGCGCGCCTAGAAGTATAACTTCAAAAATAATTTCAGTGCTAATTAAATTTGCAACTTTGCAAATTTTTATACAATATTTATCACTCTATGTTGTATATTTCTTCATATAAAATAAATTTATTAATTTTGTATTCCATAAATTATTTTAATTGTTTGTAAACTTCAATACTATTTTTTTTTAATTAATTTAAAGCTGTATTTTTTTCTTTAAAACCGAATGAATTTTGTTGTTTTGAAATTCTGATTCCATAGTTATTGATATCAAATTGTATGTATTCAGGTTAATGACGTCACTTTGTTTACAATAAAAAAAAACAATGCATTATCGAATTTTATATTTGAATCATTTATGATGACAGTATGGAGTCATTCACTTCTTTTGTTTTGGTTACAATGTAAGAAAAGTATTTAAAACAATTTAATTAGACTCTTTAAAGCATAACATGACAAAATCGCTGAACATGAATAGACCATCAGAACCGACCTCCAGAGCACCTAGTGCCCCAGGTTTCTGCCAAGGCACGTCATCGTTTGGAGTTTCTGGGATTTTCGGCACTAAATTAACGCAAACTAATTATTTGGGGGTTTTTGAGATTGCTAAACACGAATATGACATCAGAACCCACCCTCGGAGCACCTATTGTCCAGGGTTACTGCTATGCATGTCATCTGCTATAATTTCAAGGCTTTCCGACACTTATTTAATGCAAACTGATTACTATTGGGATTTCAGGGTTGCTGAACACGAATATGATATCAAAACTGACTCTAGAACGACCCAGTGCCTAGGATTATTGCTATACACCTCATCTTTTGGAATTTCGAAGATTTAGTTTCGAAAGCCTTCGAAACTTCAGAAGATCACGTGCCTTAGCAGTAACGCTAGGCACCAGGTGCTCCGGTCATCCGTTCGGATGGAGTATGTGTGGTGCAGCGACCACAAAAAACCCCTGAATACTCTTTTTGCATCAATTTAGTGCCGAAAACCCTCGAAAGCACGTGGTGTCCCGGGTTTCTGCCAAGACACGTCATCGTTTGGAGTTTCTGGGATTTTCGGCACTAAATTAACGGAAACTGATTATTTGGTGGTTTTTGAGGTTGCTAAACATGAATATGATATCAGAACCCACCCTCGAAGCACTTACTCTCCAGGGTTACTGCTATACATGTCATGTTCTAGAATTTCGAGGATTTCCGACACTTATTTAATGCAAACTGATTACTCGTGGAATTTCAAGGTTGCTGAACACAAATATGACATCAGAACCGACTCTAGAACCACCCAGTGCCTAGGATGATTGCTATGCACCACATCTTTTGGAATTTCGAGGATTTAGTTTCGAAAGCCCTCGAAACTTCAGAAGATGACGTGCCTTAGCAGTAACCCTGGACACCAGGTGATCCGGGCATCTTTTTTAATGCAAACTGATTACTCGTGGGATTTCAGGGTTGCTGAACACGAATATGACATCAGAACCGACTCTAGGAGCACCCAATGCCTCATCTAATGGAATTTCGAGGATTTACTGTCGAAAGCCTTCGAAACTTCAGAAGATGACGTGCCTTAGCAGTAACCCTGAGCACCAGGTGCTCCGGGGATCCGTTCTGATGGAATATGTGTGGTTTAATGACCACAAAAACCACCAAATACTCTTTTTGCATCAATTTAGTGCCAAAAACCCTCGAAATTTCAGAAGATTACATGTCTTAGCAGTAACCCGGAGCATCAGGATTTCCGAGGTCAGTTCTGATGGCGTATTCTCAAAAAATCGAGTTCTACCGGTGTTTTTTGTTGTAAATGCCCTAGTCGTGTGAGGGCTCAGAACGTGAGAGTGGGCTATTGCTAAAGGTTGTCTCAACGAGTTCGTTTAAATATTTGTTTCTAGCACTTGTATCATATTTTTTAAAAGCGCACAAAGTCGCGGGCACAGCTATTGGAACAATAAAATCTAATTTTACAAACAAATGTGTTTTGCTTTGTTGGCCTACAAACTTTTCAGCTTAATTGTTTGAAATGTTCTTGAAGAGTAAATTGTAAATCTAGATATTTATCTCCAATTTTCGCTGATTTTTTTAGCTTTGTCTATAGGAGTTGTAACTGTATTTCCTCAGATTATTTTATTATTTGTCCTTAACAATTACGTGTCGGCGTCTAAACGCGAGCTGAAAGTTATTTCAGATGCCCACACCCACGTGCCTGGTGTGTTCGTTTTAAAATATTTTCAAACAGAAACTAAAACTAGTTTCTCGATCAGTTTGCATTGCATATGATTGAATGTTGAAAGATTTTTACCACAAACAAAGTACCACGCTATTGTTTATACATATTATTGAATGTCGGCATATTTTATAATAAATAAATATTAAAAATATAAAACTGTTATTGTTTATACAGATGACACTATAAAATGGGTTATTTTCGGAAATTGAACATATGTTTCACAGTCAGAGGTATTAAGTGTAATTCTATAGGAATTATTTTTTTTTAATCCCAAAAATACTTCTATATATTACCAAGGAATTGATATTATTACATCAAGATATATTTTTAGTTAGGTGGCAAAAATTTTAACACATATTTGTTCTATTTATAAATGTAGCTAAAAATGTTTGGCCTAAATAAATATTATGGAGAATATATATGCTATTATAAATAAACAGTTGTGACATATAGGTATTTGTTTAATTCAATTATGGTTTTACTATATTTTATTAATCTGGACATTAAACTACAATGAAAATTCGGTTTATGATATACGGTATAAGACAAGACTAAAAATACCTGCGATTATAGTTTCGTCCAAAGATAAATTTTGCTTCGCTTCTATTAGTTAGATACTCGATATTTACGATTTTACAATTTTTTTTTTAAGATTAATTATAATCTGACATGTATTAGTCTTCTTACAACATCAAGGTTACATCTCTCGAGAAGAACAATAGGTTAAAGTTTGATAAGAGATCGATGTGTACTATTTTTCGTGGATGACATTCTTTCCTATATAATACCACCTTCTTTATCGATGGCTTGTAATTTTTTATTAATATGTGGATTAGCTCTATGATATCATAATTTGAGCCATAATTTTCGAACATCAATTGTTTATACATATTTCGAAAAATCATTTAAGCAAAGGGTGACATCCACATACCATATTTATTGGTAGTAATTTCCTCGTCCTCTACTTCCCTTTCAGATGAAATTTCATCTATTAAAGGATCTATATCAAAATAATTATTTAAAAACAAAATTAAATACAATACTGAAAATCCATAAAAAACTAACAAGGTTTTCAGAATACTGAGGCACTGAAATTAGAAACATTAGACTGGAAATAGATTAAAATTATTGGCTTATTATAGTCCACGTTGACAGGTAATACACTTATTATCAACCAATCGTAATCAGTAACTGGACAAAGCGACCAATAAAAATTAAGAATTTTTACGACGATAAGAGTTTCTCCGTAAAGAAGGGTGAACAAAAGCAATGTTGCCAAGCATTAAGTAATAGTCAGTATCATAGGTTTATAAATACTAACTAGTGTTTAATATAAAAGTCATATTTTCTGTGTAGTCTGTTTCAGATTACATTTGGCAACTCCTGTTAGTTGGTTATCGTTTTTCGGCATTTTTGCAGTACGGAAGTGTGAATGCAAAAATTAACTTTCATCGACACCATACTTCAAGTTTCTGAAGCTCCAAAATTAATTTAAAGTGTTTTTTCAGTAAACTGCTCTTCTAATTTCTTTTTCCCAATTAGAAACTTCAACCATTTTGTCGCATTGTGAGATATCACAGAAAGTTTCAGGTCTAGCTCCTTGTTTTGAGAGACTATCAGCAATCTCCTTTCTGACAATGCCTAAGCGGGCTCGCACACCGGAGCAATATGCAACTAGCAACTAGCAACAAGCAATATATTTTAACTCACAGCAAAGTTACTTTGTTTTGTTTAGCCAGTTGCTTATGAGACTGTTTGCAGTTCCAGGCTTTTTTGGACTTGAAGGTGGTAGATTAAGGCGTTTTTTAATGCTCTCTTCAGCACAGAAATCGTAGGGGTGTTTCCCATACATATTGAGATCCTAATCTTAGAACCTATAATCTCCTCCTTCTAATACTAACATCTAGTGCAGATTCGAAATCCCGTTTTGGAGACATAATGTCTGTAGGCATATTCATGGATTGGGTTGCTCCAACTTTTAAATTCCAGAGGCTTAAGGAGGCTTTACATTGAGGCAACTAATGCTGCATATTGCTCTATTTATTAGAGAAGACGCAAGGTCGCTTTAGGTCGCAGGCTATCCGACTCTTAAGGGTTCAGTTGCTTGTTTGCCTGGGGTATCATCGCTTGGAATCAAGGAAAGATAAAATTTTTGACAGAATATTTTGTGGGATTTGCGTATAATCCGACATATAAAGACAATCATAAAAACTGAAGGTGTGGGAGGGACTAAATGCAAAGGGGGAAGATCAAGAATTACCTCCAAGGCCGCACTAGGTCTCGATCTCATTGCGTGACAAGTGACCTTTTTGCCACTCTATTATTATCGAAAATAATTAGAGTATCACTGATTTTTTTATGATTTTATATGGCTTTTACTTCAGGAATCCATATTCAAATACGTCTAATAAAAAAATAATAATAAAATATAATTTACCCACGACTCATAAGTAAATTGCGTATTTTTTAACCTATAACACTGTCAGTAAGTGTCAAATTATTGAGGAGTTGTGTTATAGTTTCATTTACTAAACTAGTGAAGTAAGTAAATAGAAACCTGTATTATTAAGTTGTTACCTACAGTTTTCATTAAATTAAACTAACAGTTGACATTTCTCAGACAGAACTGTCTGCGAAATCAAATAGTTTTGACAACTTATGCCAAAGTTGGCGGCGCTATAGACGGTGGCCCATTAAGATATCAATTTGAGACATACCTCGTTTGAAAGCTTATGATGAGTGCTTTTCAACAAGGTATGTCACAACCATACCACGCATTATGCTTAAAACCCATATTAAAAAAAAAAAAACCTCAAAAACCCTCCACTCAGGTTAATCTAACCTAACCTAATCTAACCTAGGTTAGATTAGGTTGGATTTTGGATAGGTTATGTCAATGTACCCTACTTTAACATTGTAATTTCACGAAATTACTCTACAAAATTTCATCAATATCTGAGGATTAGAATGTGTGGTATGGTTGTGATATACCTTGTTGAAAAGCACTCATCATAAGTTTTCAAACAAGGTATGTCTCAACTTGATATCTAAATGGGCCACCGTGCCCCAAAGTTTAAATTTTATATTCGTTATTTTTAGTTTTATACAAAACCATTTGGTAAGTCGTGGGTAAAGCATAGTACTTCACTCGAGGAACAAATTGCATATTTAGCTCGTTTCTTTAGCCACTTCGCTCGCAAGCTCGCTCATGGGCCAAACACACTAGCTGTAATATGCAATTTACTCCACTCGTAAAGTAATATACTATAAAAGACGGTCCTTGACAAATCTGTCAAAATCAATAAAATATATCTACAAGGGTCATTTTAAAATATATTTATATTTATTTTAAATGCCAATAAGGTGCAAAGACTTAGATGGTTGGGCCATGGGCAGAGAATGGTTCTATCTAGAATTCCCAGAATGGTACTAGTGCATTGGCAGGAAAAAAGGAAGACCAAGGTCAAGATGGAGCAACGAAGTTAGAAGATATGAGAAACTTAACGTAACGAACTTGGAAAGAAAAGCAAAGGGAGTTGGAAAGAAGTCTAGTCCTAAAAGGCTTGTAGTACTTACATATTATTATTAAGGTACCCAAATAATAGGAGAAAGTAGAAATTGATGTCACAAAAAAATTATATAGAATATTTAAATTCTTAATTCACTTTTATTTACATAGGTACCACAAGCAGTTTAATTTTTAACAGGCTTTTCGATATCTTATAATTAAATTATATATTTACTTTTTTGGGTAAGAATCGATCTATTGGTTAAGACATGCTTGAAGTAACTTTTGGTGATATAAATATGATAATTTCATCAGTTTTATAAATTAAAATTGTTAACAAAACGTTTAATTAAAAAACAATTATATGCTACATGCCCGGCTACGTTTAATTTTAGTGTTAAAATATATCAATTTTGGCCCCATTTAAACAGTTTGTTCTTTCAAGCATTTGTGCGTGGAATTTTGTAAACAATAGCATTTTTCCATTTGAAAAACGTTACAAACAAATCAATAATTTTAACGTTACTGAACTATGAACACATTAAGACTATATCAAGTTAAGTTACGAAAACCATAAATAGATAAATTACAATTTTCAGATAATTTTAGTTTACTGGGGAATTTAATATAAAGCTATACAATTATTTTTGAATTTCAACTTTGTATTAACTAAAAATTATTCATATTAATTATATTTGATCAACTCGTCTTTGTTCAACCTTGAACTTGACATTGTTCTTCAATAAATTATAATTAATAGACATTCCTTAAAAATACCAATATAATTTTTTTGAATTAAATTAAACAATATTTAAACATCTTTATCTGAATAACTCTTCGCTTTTTCCGTATGTTTTCTAAGAAAAAATAGTTTTTATTATACCGTTAAAATTGGTATTAGTAAATTATATACATAAAATTTTAATATAAACAAATCATTTTAATCTCCATGTCCATATGAAAGCTTGTCAACTAATAATCAACTTTTCTACACGAAAAAAGTTACAAAAATTCAGCATAATTATGTCATATAAAAAATTGAAAAAACGTGATTGCTGTTCGTTGTCAAATTTGCTAGGTGTCAATTGTCAAGTTTGATAGCTGTTAACAGTAAATCTTTTGACAGTCGTCCGTTTGTGTTTATTTACATTTAGACCCTTAAGATAACCTATGACATAATGTAAAGACAATTGTGATGACTTCCAATTAGAATTTTAAAATATACATAAGGTAAAAACTTGAAACTACTATATTGCAAAAAATATTATAAAATAACTGTCTTAGTAGAATACTAATATTTACTTAATGTCTAAAAGGTGTCTAAATTATAACTTTTGACTAAAAAAATAAATATTTGATAAAAATCCTAAAAAAAATTAAAACTCGCTTAATTAAATATTAACAATGTGTAAAAAGTTTTAAAAAAATCTTTGTAAAAAGCAGTTGATATTACAGTTTTTTACTAAACTTCGGCAAGTAAAACTGGCAACGATGGTTACATATTTAAATTAGAAATTAAATTCTATCAAGAATTAATTACGACAAAGTATCTTTAATTGTTTGATAACACACTTAAGATTTGTATTATTTTAGATCTGCCATATAGTTTACTATTAAAAAAAAGATAATTATAGGCTTATAGGTACCTATTATTAAAATAATGCAACTAATTAACTATTACTATTATCATACACATATTAAAATTGATTGCAAATATAAAAATATTAAAAAGAAATTCATTATTATGAAACAAAAGTTTTAAAATGAATCTTGCCAAGTTGAGCCAAAAATAGTTCCGAGATAATGTTACATTCAAGGTTTGAGTAAAAAGCTTAATGAAAGTATATTGCTTTGAATATTTTTAAAATGTAACAGAAAAAATAAATAGAACAGATGTGAACTTTAATAATGGCATAATACATAAGGGTAGTGAGGTTATGTCAGTTTTTATTTTGTTTACATATTCTGAGGGTACCTCAAAATAAGATACTTAAGAATATTTTATGTAATTATCAATTGTTAATACTTGATATATAGGCGGTTAATCTGTGTACATACCTTTTTTTGTTGTTTCTCCCAGGCAGGATCAAGAAGTCCTTCTCTTTCCCATTCTTCTTCTTGTTCCATGTAGCCATCGTAGGCTGGTTCGACGTTATTATAACCGTCGGTGCCAATCATGATTATAAAAAATTTCACGAAATGCTTGCTATGCTAAGAGATTCGTTTTATTTAAAATTCGTTCGACAGATGTAAAAAAACCGTCGTGCTTAAGCACAAGCACACGCACGACCTTTCGCGCACTCTACCCCACAGCCCGACTGTACACTCAGTGACAGTGGAATCTACCAGTTAGTTGTCTGTGGCTAAAGAACGATTACACAGGGATGCCACAATTTTATTAAAATTAACGCAACAAAAAATCCCGTAACAATTCCGTGATTTTATAGATAACTATAATCATTGACAACTTTTAATTAAAGGAAAAAATAACAATCCAAATGTCACAGTTTCAATATTTAAATGTATCCCTTATTACTAGATGATTCAATAAACTCAAGCTTGGTATATAAAGATAACTGACTTTTCCCTAACCAGTTACTATGAAAAATATTTCGTATTTTAACCAACAATTTAATTTAAACCAATATTTTTTAATAATATATTTGTGATATGTTTTATTACTTCGCTAATTGGATGATTTCTTTTAAATGTGGCAACATTGCACTGACTTGACCCCCGGTATGGCTCGGAACGGCGGTGAACATTGGCAGCGCAAATCTATTTTCAGTTGCGGTAGCATTCGGAGTATACAGGGATTTAAAATGATTAAAAAAAAACTGGGAAGATTTTTAGAAATAAAAAAGAGACAATAATCAAAATTTATACTTCTTAGAAATTTTCACAATTACTCTACAATTATATTTATATTTAATAAAAACATGAATAAATAAGATTAAAAAATATGTAAAATACAACAGTGAAAAACATATACTTTTAACTTTTAATCTAAATCGAATTACTTTTTTAAGGCACTATAGATATAGTGCCTTAACTTTTTAACAACAATAGAGCTACTAACGTACTTGCAAAGTAAAAGGCCACAATTGCCAGTAGTTTAAATGTGATATATAACCTTACTATATTGTAAATTTGTATACAGCGAAAATGATTAATTTATATCTTGTAAATGATGAAATACTGTTATATAACGTTGAAGATTGGTTTATTTTACGAAAAGAATATAGAATCATTGGAGAAATTATTGGAAACTCGCTACATGTACCTTCATTACCTATAAAAATTTTACCAGAAGAGGCTTGTTTATTAGTTGAAAATAATGTTGCGATTGTCCTCGAAGCTCCTGATGTAATTGATAAAACTGATGAAGATTTACAAATGACTATAAAGTATAAAAATGACTTGTTAGATGCTCAAACAAAGATATACAAAGAATCAAGGAAACAACATTTAGAAGAAGTTGCTGATAAAATTGTTGCAATCGATAATAAGAGATCAAAAGAGGAAATTGTAGAAGAGGAATTAAAAAAATGTATGCCAGTAACACAAGAAAATATCATTTGGCCTTTACATTTATCATCAAACAGTACCTTATACCAAAAATTAAAACCTGTAGAATTAAAAGATATTGAAAAACTTACTACTCCTTTAAAAAAAGCAGTGTATCGAGATTTATGGGAAAAAAGTTATCATATAACACAAGGTGATAAATTTGGTGGACATTTTTTAGTATATTTAGGAGATCCTATTTGTTTCCACGCTGTATTTATAGTGCGGTGTATAAATAAAAGTGAAAGAATTTTTCCTTTAGATCTTATTGCTTTTGGAAGATTAGGAACTTCTGTTAAAAAAAGATCTGTGTGGGCTTCTGTAGACGGTGATAAAGTTTCTTATATCACAATGTCTTGGATAGACGCATAAACAAATTATAAATACTAGGAAAAAGGAAATGCAACTTATGATTGTTTTATCAATAAGTAAATGAATGATATTAACATTTTTTTCTTTTCAGTGTTAACTGCATATTAATCAGAATAAGGTTTTGATATCATTTCTTATAACATTTATATGTTATTAAAAATTTTTTTCAAATCCTGTTATAAAAAAGATGTAATTTATGTAATAAAGTATATATTGTGTTACATGTAAAACTGTCTTTTATTCAATAAATAAAAATGGTAAAAAATAATAATAAAAGGGGCAAAAAATCTAAAAAACTTTAAATAAGAAGTCAGTATCGAAGGACAGAATTTACACAACTCATAAAATGCTGAAGAAATAAGCTTTGCCGATAAATTCAAAAAATACACCGTGTACAAACAAAGGTATTTCACGTAATACAGTATTAGAAAGAAAATATTCGAATATTATATCTTCTTATGTTGTGTCGTTTTTCACTCAAATAAATAAAAAAATTATGGGTAAAGAAGTATTTTTTTGCACTTCCGGGACTAAAGTGACAACTTTTGTCCCGTATAACAGGGACTAAAGTGTATCTTTTAGTCCCTAGGGACATAAAGTAAGAATCAAACTTTACCGCAGCTACAGCATTATTAATAACTAGGACAAAAATTAGGAAATATTCCATTATGAATCTTTATTGATTGAATTGACATTGTAATATATATATCAAAATATGTAGTTTCATTCATTTCTTGATTCATTTTCTTGATATTCTGTTAGTTAAGTTGCGATTCGTTTTAAATGTCAGCATTAATTGAAATGTCACTGAATTGAAAAATTTTGTTGACACTGTTGCTATAACGTTTCCTACTGAGTAATCCAAGTACCGTGTTTATATAACTCATCAAAATTATTAATTGTATCAAAGTTAAAAGTTATAATACTGGGAAGTGCAAAAAATAGCGTATATGCCTCAGGACTAAAGACATATTTTATCCCTTACGTGATTATTGGCCCTCGGGCTCTACGAGCCCTCAGGCAATAAACATCACGTGCGGGATTAAAACATTGAGTTTAGTCCCTTGATATATAATATACTATTATACATTTTGTTAGTAAGAAGTTTGGCGTTTTAATTTACTTACAGAGACGTCTAAAGGAAGGTTTTTACTGTCAAATAAAAAAAACACCAAAAATATGTAAATAGTTTAATAAAACATTTTAATAATAACGAACTGTATTTTCTGCCGTCTATTATATATTTACAAAATTTCTTTCTGCATGTAAAAATTACCATCTGATACGTATTATACACAAGCAAAGAAAGTTAATAATATAATAATACTGTTAAATATTATTGCTATTTGTGCAAAGTAAGGCCTCGAAAATGAACAATTTGCGATGCAAATTTTTAAAAGGCCATTATTTGATTGGTTACATACATATCCAATTAAACGAACGAAATTTATTTTTCATTTCATTTTTAGTACGTTTGTGCTAAACTTAATTTTTCTCACGCAGAAAGAAAAAACCCCAAATTACGTAAATTTTAATGAAAAAAATTATCAATTTTCATTGTAATCTCAAAAGGCTCTATAAACTAATGGTAACATTTTTACGTGTAGACGAAAATATATATCAATAAAAAAACTTTTATTTTTTATCCATCTAATCTTATTATTGTTATATTTGATTGTTTGTTGACGCTTAGCTTTGATCTCAAATCCTCAATAATTAATAACAACATTCAATTCAATATTCTCCTAATAGGGGGGCGGTATATATTTAACCTACAACTAATACCGATAACCATAATTTATTAATTAACCGCTGTCGCCAAGAAAATCTTCACTTTTCTTTCTTTTATTCTTGATAGTTAGAGAGGGACAGACATGTAATTTCAGGACAATCAAACAACACTAATTAACATATAGAATATAAGAAAAATTATGCTTGATCTCCAATATCACCAATATCTTGCTTTTGGACCAAAACTTCGGTCTCTGAAATATATTTTCATTTACACTATGATCTCATAAAAATAATACATATTAAATATGATTAATTATTACTTTGCATCCATCACACTAATACAAAATTTTAATGAAATATATTTAACAACTATACTAATTAGTGTTACACTAGAAAGGGCACATTTTATAATGTGATTTTTTTGTAATAAACATAAAAATAGTGATTTAATGGATGCAATACGAAAGAAACAAAAAACAACTGGCTTTCTTATGAAAAATACTGTAACAAAGTATTTAGTTATTTATTAATTAGACAAAATTGTTCCAGTGGTTTTTGGTAATTAAAAAAAGTAAATATTCAAAACAAACATCGTAATAACTATATATAATAAGTGTCAAATTTTAACCGCCAAGTATTTTAAATCACAGACAATACATGAGAGATTTTGCAATGGCATCTATTAAAAAATATATCTATATATCCATAAAAATATTATGTATAATAGTAATAATAAATAAATACGTGAAAAATATTTAGTGAACTATTTCAAAACATTATAACTGAAATAAAATATTTCAATATATAATATGGAGTGAAATTATATTTTCAATACCTATATTGTTATAGTTTGTAATAAGTAAAGGGTATTCCATTATTAAAAGATCTATAAATGAGATTAAACTTTTAAGAATCTATTATAAATTATATTAAATCTGTGGACAAATTATATAATAATTAATCCATTTAAATGACTAAATAAGTTGAAATTTAAATATTTAAAATCAACAAACTACAAAAGTTTGATAAATAAAAATTTAAATATGTCACCCCTTACTTATGAAAACCTATAAAAAAATAATTTGAACAGTCCTATTAAGCTTTGTGAATACATTTTTACATTATTAAATAATATTGGTAAAGTGATACGAGGAGTGAAAAAATATTCAGTTTATACTTTAATGAAGGTTTTAATATTAAGCCACGAAGTATAGATACCAGGAGTCTATACGGTATAGGCTTTTCCATAATTTTTTTAGTCACAATAATCAACCCAGATCATAGTTCTACTTTTAGCCACTGGCTGCGCAAGTAATCAGGAGATACCGATGTTTTTATTATTATTACATTTAAATGTCGCGAAATTAAATTTAATATATAATATTAATTTATTTAAAATTAGTTGTCATAAAAGCTGTCAATAGCAACAAACTTCCCGCGTAAGGATTTAAACGAGTATTTTTAAACAATAGCGCACTCTACCGGCAATTGTTCTATCCCCTAAATTGAGACCATTTGTTCAACATTACGTTTAGACTCCTGGTATCTATACTTCGTGTATTAAGCAATGTTCGGTATTAACTTCGTGAAGGAATAAGTGTCGCGCCACCTAATGGTACTATTTGACAACCGTGTTAGCTGTTTTATGCCATATTAGCCATATCACTGATACTAATAATATAGATATAATTATAATGAGACAATATTGAATTTATATCACAGTCTGTATTAACTTTAGCTGAATAATGTCAAATCAGTAATGTGGAAGAAACTGGAAAAAGTGGTTTAAAACTCTTATACAATTCAAGCATCAGTAATAAGGCATACGTCATATTCAAAATGTTTTCTTTGTTCTTATCAAAAGTCAATGTATAGACAACAGATTTAAATAGTTCACTAAGGACTTCCTTACAAATTTGCTGTTATTAGTTAAGGGTAAAACTAATAAAGACCCACAATATTAAAGTTAGAAAAAAAACTATAGAACCTATAGAACACTCTGTGTGAGAGTATAATCAAATACTTTAATATAATAAAACCGACAATTTTTACTTATTTATTAGTGAGGAACAAGACAGAGATTCAGTTTATTATTTAGTTATTCAAAAATGATGTTTAACAATATTAATAGTCAAATTTAATAACATTGTTACATTTTTTAATATAAAAGTATTTTTTCACATCACATGCATTAAAACAGCTAGTTTTGATCTGTTTTGCCAGTCGAAATAAGACAATTTCAGACCAATGCAACTGTCAGTCAGAAACAACGTTGTTTCTCCCCTAGGGCAGAAACAAATGTCATTATTTCAAGTCTGTCAGAATGTTTCTGACGGACAGTTGCATTGGTCTGAAATAAGTCTTCCTTCGAATGGCTACAGAGATCAAAACTCGCTGTTTCAATGCATGTGATATGAAAAATATAGTGTGTGGCACGGGATGAAACAAAGACGATTTCTGACCAGGGCGATGAGAGCCTTCGTTTCACTAGGGCAGTCAACTTTCGCCCTCGTCAGAAAGCGTCTTGTTTCACCCCTTGCCACACAATATTATTTGACAATTTATTATAAACTATTTGACCGTAATAAAAGATATCGTTTGCCTCAGTATAGTTATTCATTAAAATGCTGGAATTTTGTTCCGAATTGAGAATTTTCCTGTAATGTTAGATTCCACAAAAAAAAAACATAAATAGGCAAACATGAAAGTAGTTATGATTCTGTTTAGCTTTGCTAAGATAAAAAGTGATACTTCAAGTTACAGGATTACTAAATTGCCTGTTTCCCTGACATTGTAAATCATCGGTTTTATTAATTAAAGTCTTTGGTGTAATAAATACTTAACAAATAATAATACTTTCAAAAATAAGAAGAAAAGGAGCACAAAGTTACAAAAACAACATTTTACCTGTATTTGCAACCTCACTCTTATCACCAATTTTAGTCAGCACTTCTTCGAACATGTTCAACGATGCCGATAATGACAATTTCAAACCTTTACTGACTGGTAACAATGGAAAATCAGGAGTAACAGGATCGGTTTCGTGGCAGTAGCTACGCAGTCTGTGACACAATTTTTGTCCATTTTCAGTGAAATGTGTTATAATTTCTCGCTTGAACATCTCTGGTGGATTGTGAAGCATTTCTTTCATTGATTGAATTAGTTTTAGTATTACTAATTCGTTGTAGGTACGCGAATTTTCGTAACCTGAAATAATATAGTATATAAAATATATTGAAAAAATTATTCTCGGTGAAATTCCAATGAAAATAAAACTTTTAATGATTTATGGGCTCGCCGCTCCGCGACCACGATCTTTTTCGCCTGGCGTTGTCGTACGTGATCCACTTTTCATCACCAGTCACCATCCGCTTCAAAAATGGGTCGAATTCGTTCCGTTTCAGCAGTGCATCGCAGACGTTGATTCGGTCCAAGAGATTTTTTTGCGTCAACTCGTGTGGCACCCAAACATCCAGCTTTTTTTGAAATCCAATCTTCTGCAAATGGTTCCAAACGGTTTTATGGTCTACACACAGTTCCTGGCCAATCGAAAGAATGCTCACATGCCGGTCTACTTGGATGATTTCAACGATTTTATCGGTTTCTACGACCATAGGCCTACCAGTACATCACAACACTGTCAAAGTGATTCTTGTAGCACAGATTGTCAACTTCAAATCGCCGTTTAGTGTGAAGAGATACGATAAGTACAACACAAGATATGTTTAAATGTTGCCATCTATTGACAAAATACGACACTACTTTTTCCCCAACCTATTATAACAGCAACTTTTCAGATTTTGTTTTTAGTATAAAAAATATGGAAATTAAAACTTTTTTTATATCATTAAGTTAAAAATATTAGAATATTAATAACATACCTTGTTGTGTATCAGTTTGTTTTTCATATCCAGCTTCATTATAGTACGGTTCAGAAACGAGAATTAATCCTTGGATAGATACAATAAGTTGCAAAAGTGTACTATTAGGACCCCAAACTTCAGTTCCTCTTCCCATCCAGGTTCCTAATAATGACACACAAACCTTTCCTTCGACGTATAAATTGGGATTGAGTCTTTCAGAACTGTAACTAATATAGTGAACTAAAGGAGGAGATCTAGGATAATCGGAACTGAGTTGAATATCAAACAGAAATAGACCATCTTCATATGGTGTTTTAGCTGGACCTTTAATCATCACTGATAACAAATCTATTCGATTTCCATAAGAACGTACCCAAACTCCAGGAGGTAAAGAATCTTTGAGTAGTTTACATTCTTTTTGAACAGCTTTCAGAAACCTAAATAAAATTTAAATAGTAATTACCATGTATTTATTTATATTAAGCAAATATACCTTTGTAAATCCGTAGGTTCAAATTTACTGGAAAAATAATGGTGAGTAGTAGGAGCTTCTTCAACTAAAATATAAGGTTCATTTTCTCCAGATCCTCCGGCTGTCTTACTCATCAATTTCGTTTTTAATGGACTTAATGATGAAAATGAATCATCTGGTGTTGTTGGTACACTCGGTAATGGTGTAGAACTACATGGTGTTGCTATATTTTCAGAAGCTTTTGTCAAAACTGTAAATGCCTGACTACCTCCTATACGACTTATTATCTCTGCATAAGCAAGATCCATTCGAACTTTTAGCATAGAAAGCAATTCGACGCAAAGGTTATCCTGGGTGGCACCAGAATTATCAGTACTATCTGGAGTCAGTGGGGTTGTTGGAGCTAAAATATTAAACAAATATTAAATATTTTTCTGTATATTATATAGAAAAATCTTTTTGAACTTTTGAAATATATTTAAAGAATTTGACAAATCTTACCAGTAGCTTCTTTATATTCCTTTTTTTCTATTTGTGCGTTAATTTTATTTTCCAATTTAATCATTTTGTTGATATTCTCCTTTTCGGCAACTTTAATCTTAGAAATGGACGGACAAAAGTTATCGCTCGAAAATAATCTGCCTCGTAATTCAACTCCTAATGCTTTCGCTTTTTCTTTAGCCTGAAGTAGAAGAATTTGGAAATGTCTACTTTTTAAACTAAAAAACGACGTGCCTAAAAGCTTGTCCAAATAACTTGAGTTTTCGTATATCAATAACAAGTCTTTAACAAACTAAAAAAAAAATACATATTGAATTACTAAAATGCATTAATAAAATAGATATTTTAAAATGTTATATCCAACAATGTTATTTAAAGACCGATAGTCAAATCACAGAAAAAAAGACTAAGGTGCTTCGAACGAAAAATCGACCCCACCATGGACAAATATACACGGAAATGCCGTACAGAAACAAACATAGAACTCAGAGTATAAACACCCGGAGATTGTAAGAAAGGCAAAAGCAAAGAGATTGAAATGTAAAGGACATATCTAACGGAAGAAGACCACCGGGTCTACCACGCACTAGATGGAGTGACTAGAAAAAAGAACCTCAATATCATGGGCCTAGAGATGGACAGAGACCTGTTGATGGACTAAAATATTTATACAAATTCAAATTTTAATTTTAAACTTAGGAAAATCTTGAAAACCGTAAACTGCCCGATTTAAAAAAAAATACAGTCGGTATTTTAGATGTACTGATTATAAATATTTATAACTTACTATGAAAGTTTCCAAAATAGTATGTTGTTTGAATGCATCTTTTAAGTAAATAATTCTGTTACGAACAAAGTCCAGCCTTGCAGCTAAATTTTGGAGAACAGTTTCATCTGTTAAATCACCAGCATATGATTCTATACTTTCAGTTTCCCATGAAACACAAGCACCATCATCATCTGACGATTCTTCATCAGAAAAATCATAATCTGTTGTTTCCGGTATCAATTCGATATCCTGTGGCCAACAATTCTCTTCTGTACCATCAAGCCATTGAACTTTAACATAACCCTAAGAGAAAAAAATTCATTTAATAATTTAATACATACATATTAAAAGATATAAGTACTTTAGAAATTTTAAAATTAAAAATATATATATAATTGATTTTTTTACCTCTATACAACTATCAATGACTTTTCCCATTTTATCATCTTGAGCAGGTTTGGACTTAACTATACTACGTGGACGGAACACAAATTTTGAATGTTTTTTTAAATCATAAACACTCATTTCATTTATTGCTAATTCTGTAGGCTTTTTTTCATTTTCACAGTAAGTAAACCACTTAATCTAAAAATTAAATTTTAATGAGATCAATGCGTAATCAAAGTAGATATTAATTATAATTACTATCCTAATTCTTTAGTAATATTCAGTTGATATTTAATAAAGAAAGATTTTAACATAAAAGAACAAATCTAAAAAAAATACTTACGCTGGCAGTTCTTTCAAGATAATTGACACGTTGTACAACACCATAATTATCATTCTCTGTTTTGTTGTCATTTATAACCCATTCTCCAGGGAAAAACTCGTGATCATCTAAGGAAATTGAATAGTATAATTGGGTAGAGGGAATATCTTTTTCTTCAGAACCATCTTGCCAAACTACATTTACTTTTGATTCCACACAGATCACCTAAAAATATATCTACCTTATAAGATAAGTGGTCTGGAAACGAAAAATTAATACTGATCCAATACTGATAAAAAAATTCTAGTATATTATGATTATTCTACATTGGTCAAAATTTTAGATAATTGAGTGCTTTAGGTGCAAGAGAGAAAGGGACATAGTACCAACCCGACTTTTTGAATTGCATCATTTTAAAAAAGAGAAAGATTGAAGTAGAATTCGAGATATCAGGAATTTTGATTGTGTTTTTAAAAATAGATTTAAAAATCAGATAATAGCACAAGTTAATCTAAATTTTCCTTACTTCAACAGCTAGTGTATTTCCAGGTACCAAATCCCTAGGTTTTGGTGGATAATGTCTTTTCTTAGTTTTTGAAGTATAACTAATTTGAGATGTATTACCATCATCTTCAGATTCTTCCGATTCTTCAGTCCACCAATCTTCTTCATCAGCACCAACACCATCTGTCGCTGGATAAACTAATGAGGTACTTCTAAGTTTATTTATTCTAGAACTTCTAAAATATACAATATTTACAACATAATCCTATAATTTATTATTGTTAATACTTACAATTTTGGATTGCAATTAACTATGTGTCTTACTTTAGATACCTCTGGTTTACATATTAACGACAATTTTTTAGTCCAATCTTTCTTCTTTAATAATACATCTCCTACTGAAAGCTTCAATAATCTACGATCTGCAAGCTCCAAAAATGTATCGCTGGGATGTTCCAATACTTTTAATCTTTAAAAAAATATATCAAAATATGTTATGTAATATATTTGTATACATACAGTATATTGTTAATTTTAAATAACATTATTATGTAATTTCTGTTTCCGAAGAGGAGGTTTTCACTACCTTAAAAGCTATCAAGCCCAAGATGACTTCTGGTACTGATCACATACCTACTTTCTTAGTAAGAGATTGCAGGTATGCATTCACCTTTTCGCTATGCGTTATCTTTAACTTGATTTTACAAAAAAAAAGCATCTCCTAATATATTAACATTAAGAGTTGCCTAACTTAAGAATACGCCATATTAAAAATATCAATATTAGCCGTATCAAATAGAGGTTATTATTTAAAAATATACTAGAAAATCAATTTAATAAAAAATCTTACTTCTTAATATCATCTTGACAAATTTCTGAAATATGTGAATATCCAGAAGTATTATTATACCAAGCTATTTCTATCAAAACGTCCTCTACGCTTTGCACTGTAAATCTTTGACGTGTTTGAATATTTCTCTTCATGGTTTTCGATTTTTTTATCCAATGAGGTTGTTCAAAATTACCTGGGACACATATCTAAAAAACTTATTATTTAGAACAAAATATTAAAAAGTAAAGATAATTATAGTCCCTACGTGACTCATTAAGTTTATTAGAATTTATTATTACAACATAATTAACAAAAACATAGCTATTATTAGAATCAATAAATACTATTACAAATTTCTGCGGCATGTACATGAATCTGATTTATACAAAATGAAAGATAACATTTTTTTAAAGTAAATAAATTCCTAGACAAAAAAACTTAACCTAAGAATTTATTTTTTATATTTTTTTATTATAAAATGATTATACTAACCAGTTCTTGTCCAGGATAATAAGCATCAAAAGATATTCTATTCCTTTTAGCTAACCAATAATCATCTAAATCATGATTAATACTTGTTAACACATCAACTAAAGAACCACATTTTGATTGCATTGATACCATTTGTTCTACAGTCTGGAAAATATATGAAAAAATTTGCTAATTATGTTTGTTAAAGAGATTCATAGAAGTAGCTTACCTCAATTCTACCAAATTTACTACCCAAGCAAACAGCATCATCGACATCATAAGGACGTACACTATGTAATCTTTCGCTAGCCACATGTTCAATAACTCTATCTGTTCCAACTATTTGTACGGTAGCTACCTGTTTGGCTTCTTTACAATAGCCTCGTTGAGTTTCTTTTCCTTTCTCTAATCTTCTAACTATATCACCCGGTATTATACTTCTGTTTATTAACCGAACCTTGCTCTGTCTCCATACTTGTTCTCTTGAATTATTATTCCACAACACTCTAATCTGTCCTTTTTGTAAGGAATGATATTCATCTACATCCGATGAGGCTTCGTAACTATCTACAACAACTCCAAAAATTATTTTCTTGTGCTTATCAAATCTATAAACTACATCATTGGTATAGAATTCTTTAACTTTTTCGTTATTGGAATTGGACATATCGTATAAATTTAACACCGTTTTCTTGTATATTTTTCGCAGAGATTTTATCTTGAGCAGAATAAACGGAATTCGAAATTGCTTTTATATTTTTTTTTGACATTTCTTCACCAGCGCATGGCAGACAACTGACATTTTGTAAACAAAAAATTAAGTAAAAAAATCAACATTGTCTTGAATATGTCTAAACTTACATATCACGGACACCAAATAAAGAGATTTATTTTTGTATTGCAAATAATAAATAATATAATTAAAAATCTATTATGTTATAAAGTATAGGTATATTTCATTTAATAAAGATTTAATTTATTCCTAGAAATTAATAAGATAGTTATTTAGTCAACAGTAACATAGAAAGATACTTTTTAAAAGAGGATTATTTATGGGAAGTACAACAGTTCTATGAAAAATAAAAGAGTAAGATTTAGTAGTAATTACATAGAAATTTTAATTTTATAAAATATGTTTATATTTTTTATGTTAAAAATACAAACTTAATTAATTTAACTGATATTTATAACTGTAATGTTGGTTGCAGAAAACTGTTTAAATTGGTAACAGTAGAATAATACAGGAAATACGGATTATAATAGTACAGTAAATTTTGTTTATTTCAAGACATTATTTTACATTTTTTATTATACAAAGATTTGTTAGTTTAGCACAAATTGTAGATTTAATTAATTTCGTTTATGATATTATATATTTTTATACGGTTTCTAGTTAAACAAAAACGTTATATATTTAAATAACTCTGTACAAATAAATATTGTTTTACTCATAATTTTTGATATAATATTAAGGTAAATAAAAATACTATAATTATTATACGATAAAATTGTTACAGATTGATTTTTTGAGTAACTTATTCTGACATTCTGCTTAAAATAAAGAAAGTAACCACCGCAATTTATGCCAGTTGTATAAAAATATTTAAACTTTTCTCCTGAACTATACTTATACTATGAGAAAATATTTATCAGTATTGTTCTTATCTAAAATATGTTCCTCCTAATAAAAAATCCATGAGAACCTAATTTATGTGTAACAGATTTTTTGATTATCGACAATTATCACATTTAAACACATTGTTGAGTTTTGAATTGTGACAACAAATTATTAGCCTTATATAAATTGTTTATCTTTATACATATATAGAGTTGGTTCCTCACGGCAATAATCACCAAATAAAAAAACGGAAATTAATTATTATCAGTTCGTTGATATATAAAAAATTACGTAGACGTAGTTGAATATAGGTATATATGTAATTAAAATTATATAGGTAACATATTTTTTTTTTGTCCAAACAGTGGAATCTAAAATAGAATATAAGTTTTTATTATTATAATAAAAAACGTTTGAAAAGTTATATATTTATTATTTAGAGAAGCACAATTTAAAAAAAGTAATTTTATTCTTTAGTTGAATGAGTATAATGTATATATCGATAGGCCTTGTAGGCCTAGGGCTTGGTTGGAGATTTTTTTCCCTCCCTTCCTGTCTAAGGCTTTTTCTTTCCAGTTTCTGACACCCAGGTGCTTTAAATTGTCTTCCACTGCCGTCAACCATTTCCTTCTGTGTCTTCTTCGCTGTCTCTTTCCCATCATAGTGCTTCTCAGTATTTTCTTGGTTACTCTCGTTTCTGGTATTCTTTCAACATGTCCTAGCCATCTAATTCTTTGAGACTTTACTTTTGGAATGTTATTGAGGGGCTTTCGTATACTTCTCATTATTTCTTTATTTGTTTTTCTAATCCATATTTGGTCAGCTTTTTTCCTTCCATATATTCTCCGTAGAATTTTCCTCACCCAGATTTCTAATTTTTGTTCTTCTGTTTTACTTAACGTCCATGTCTCACACCCTTAAAACCTCTCTTTTGCTCTTCTAGAAACCATTTGTGACTTCAGCACTCTCGTGAGTGACCCAGGGTCATTTTTGTCAGTATTATCAGCTTGCAAGGAATACTTGGGTTCTTCATTCCTTTATAGATTTAAGATTTGTGTATTCTGTTATAAGACTGCTTGAAATCAATGAATAGGGCGTATATTGATAAATTGAACTCGTAACTGCTATGAAGCACTTGTTTTAGGGCTAATCTAATCAGTAACAGATTGGCCTATGCGAAAACCTGCTTGGTAGTCGCAATTTCTGTTTCTTTGTATTTATTTATTTTTTTCTTTAGCAGCTTTGCAAATATGTTGTACACTACATCAAGTAGAGCGATTTCCCGATAATTATTGCAGTTTGTAATGTCCTCTTTTTTTAGGATTGGTACCAACATTGCATCAGACCATTTTGCAGGCATTGAATTCAGTTTAATGTTAGTATTATTTATTGCGACTGAACACAAAACGAAACTGCTCAATTTATAAAAGGAGCTCTCACTTATTATACTGTTGAGTCTAAAACACCAGAAGGTGTACTTAGTTATAAGGGTTACTGGTCCTAATGTTAGGCTGTTAATAGCTCTGGAAAACACTCCTATTTTACAAGTAGAGCTATTGGCAATGTTTTTATGTCCTCAAGACTGTATTAAAAAACACGGCCATTCTACCAGAGTATTTATATTGCCCCTGATAGCCAAGCTGCGTCGAAGGCTCTATCATCTACTAGGATCCAGTCCAGAATAGTCTCGTTACAAAAAAGTTACTTTGCTGTGGGTACCATGGCACGAAGGAATTGTTGAAAAAGAAACTGCTGATAGTCCCGCAAAAGAAGTACTTCTTTTATCGGACCTGAACCTTTCTGTGGTATCTCAAAATGCTGCATTATGAATAAAGTTCACAATTAGGAAAAGGATCCCAGTGGATTCTACTGGAAAAACACTCCAGGCTAAAGACAAGCAAAAAGGTTAATATGGCCATCACTGCGCTACTCTAATTTACTCTTAGTGCTTCAGAAACCTGAACTTAAAGTAATCGCAGGAATTCTCACAGGACACTGTCCACAGTGTGAACTGAGTTACTTTCTCTTTAAACTGGACAAAGAGGACAGTGGAACATGCAGATGAAACAGCTGAACATCTTATCTGTAACTGCAAAGTAATTGTTCGCCAACTACATGAACACCTGGAGAGCCTGATCAGGTTACAAACATACATTTTGAGTTGATAATAGACTTTCTTAAAAATTTAGATCTTATGATCTAAGCTAGTACCTACTCCTTTTATTGGACCTGAACCTTTCTGTGCTATCTCAAAATGCTGAATTATAAATAAAGTTCATAATTAGGAAAAGGAACCCAGTGCAGACTACTGAAAACACTCCAGGCTAAAGATAAGCAAAAAGGTTAATATGGCCTTCATTACCCTACTCTATTTTACTCTTAGAGCTTCAGAAACCTGAACTTAAAGCAATCGCAGGAATTCTAACAGGACACTGTCCACAGTGTCGACTGAGTTACTTTCTCTTTAAATTGGACAAAGAGGACAGTGGAACATGCAGATGAAACGGCTGAACATCTTATCTTTAAGTGCAAAGTAATTGTTCGCCAACTACATAAACACCTGGAGAGCCTGGTCAGGTTACCAACATACATTTTGAGTTGATAATAGACTTTCTTAAAAATTTAGATCTTATGATCTAAGCTAGTACTCCTTTTATTGGACCTGAACCTTTCTGTGCTATCTCAAAATGCTGCATTATGAATAAAGTTCATAATTAGGAAAAGGAACCCAGTGCAGACTACTGAAAACACTCCAGGCTAAAGATAAGCAAAAATGTTAATATGGCCTTCATTGCCCTACTCTAATTTACTCGTAGAGCTTTAGAAACCTGAACTTAAAGTAATCGCAGGAATTCTCACAGGACACTGTCCACAGTGTCGACTGAGTTACTTTCTCTTTAAATTGGACAAAGAGGACAGTGGAACATGCAGATGAAACGGCTGAACATCTTATCTTTAAGTGCAAAGTAATTGTTCGCCAACTACATAAACACCTGGAGAGCCTGGTCAGGTTACCAACATACATTTTGAGTTGATAATAGACTTTCTTAAAAATTTAGATCTTATGATCTAAGCTAGTACTCCTTTTATTGGACCTGAACCTTTCTGTGCTATCTCAAAATGCTGCATTATGAATAAAGTTCATAATTAGGAAAAGGAACCCAGTGCAGACTACTGAAAACACTCCAGGCTAAAGATAAGCAAAAATGTTAATATGGCCTTCATTGCCCTACTCTAATTTACTCGTAGAGCTTTAGAAACCTGAACTTAAAGTAATCGCAGGAATTCTCACAGGACACTGTCCACAGTGTCGACTGAGTTAATTTCTCTTTAAAATGGACAAAGAGGACAGTGGAACATGCAGATGAAACGGCTGAACATCTTATCTGTAACTACAAAGTAATTGTTCGTAAACTATATAAACACCTGGAGAACCTAAGGTTACAAACATAGATTTTGAGTGGATAATAGACTTTCTTAAAAATCTAGATCTTATGAACTCATAGTTAAAAATAGGGTAAAATAAAACATCTTTTAGGTCGCAGTGTAGTGAGGTGACCTGGGCCAATCGACCCCACTTATAATCTAATTTTACATTAATACATTTTTTACAAATTGTTACTATTTATTTAAAAATGTGTGTATGAGTTATGCCACTATAAAAATTTGTTGAATTTTTTCGTTTTTGAAGTGTATATAGTTACATTTTATATAACAACGAACATGTCGGTCTTGAGTAATGGAGTTCAAATATTAATTAGTGGTGGGTTTGTGGATGTATTTTTATTGTTCGACTGGCAATGTTTCGGCACTAAACCCTGCGGTTGAAGTGTTGACCGCGTTTACGAGCTTATTGTCGATTCTTGGTTACATGCCGACCACACATTCGTATTCATCATTACCTTTTATGCTTTTCTATATACTCTCAAATGCTTTCTCCAACGACACTTTAAAGCTTTGTTTAAATTACTTTAAATGTCTTTAAATACACTTTTAATTTTATGTATACGGGTGGATTTATTGTTTAATTTGTTAATCTAAAGATTTGCATTAAGAAGGTATAGAATATTTATGGGGATAAAGTCTTTTAATATGTTTAGTAGCCACTAGAGGAAGCTTTACTTACCTTTTAGATTAAATTTTGTATATTTTAGTTTCCCGCTTTTCTTGAATTTTTTTAAATTATTGTTTTACTATTTTCGATTCTTTTTAATTATTATAAAAAAAAAGATTTTCTCCTTTTTTTCCAATTATTTGATCTCATTTTTGAAGTTATACTTCTATTCATGCACTCGGTGGAAAAGATTTGTGTACAGTAATAATAATAATAATAATAATAATAATAATATTTATTTACTTAGAAGAATAGTTACAAAGTAGTTTTAAAATACAAAATAGTGTAAATAAATAATACTCAAGAAGTGCACAGCACTTGTTTCGAGAAACATACAAATTTAAATTTAGAAAATAAAAAAAAAATTAATTAATTAATGGCATATTAAATAACTAACTATTAAAACACATACATAAAGGAATCCTAAAATATTACAATTTTTATTAAAATACATTGGGAAAATACAATTTTAATAAGACTGCATGTTAAAATACTAACATACTAAAAACTTTTTTTTTTTAGATGATTCAATAAAAACATATATTAAATAAATTATATTTTATGCGTTTCATAGTGCCCTTGGTGGTAAAGGATTGGTTAGTTCTTTTACTTAGCCTAAGACATTTTTAATTGATTGCCTAGGTTGATTTAAAATATAAGTTTTTAGTCTTTGTTTGAACAGAGACGGACTATAACATGATTTGAGTTCTTGAGGAAGTGAATTATATAACTTAGGAGCTAAATACAGGTATGATCTTTGCCCTATGGATTTCAGCATACGGGGAATAGAGTGATGGTGTTTCAGTCTAGTATTATAAGTGTGTTGTGGTAAGTTGAAAGCATTCTTATTGTTATAATACTTAATACTAATATTGTAAAAGAATATTTGCCTTAGATCTATGACGTGAGTTTCTTTAAATAACAAGTCCGAGGGATATCTTAAAGGTTTGTCTAACATTAATTTTAAGAATCGTTTTTGTAGGATCTCAAGTGGTTTCAGATGTGTTTCTAGAGTACTTCCCCACGCAACTATGCCATATCTGATGTGGCTTTCTACTAAACTATGATAAAGAATTTTCATTTGATTAATTTCTAAGTATTGTTTTATATATTTAAATTTAAATAAAATTGTTCTTAATTTTTGACAGATGTGGTTTATGTTTTTATTCCATTTTAAATAGGTGTCCATGTACACGCCCAGATATTTTATTTTATTTTCAGGGTATATATAAAATTTATTTTCAGTATTAATAACAGATAACACATCAAAGTGAGTTTTGCTTGAGGCATTATTGCTGAATGGTAAGTAAGATGTCTTGTCTAAATTCAGTGTTAATAATCTGCTATCATACCAGTATTTGATAGATGGTAGGTCTTTTTCCACTTTTGTCTGTAATTCCATTCAAGTGCTTGCTTGATAAAAAATTGCAGTGTCGTCAGCAAAGCCAAGTATATCTCCTGAGCTAGGAATCGAAAAAAGTTTATTTATATAAATATTAAACAAAATGGGCCCTAAGACTGTATCCTGTGGGACTCCATGAGTCACGGTAGCTATGTCACTATTTATACCATTCACTCTTGTTACTTGTTCTCGATTTGTTAGATAACTCTCAAATAATTTAATGGTGCATTTCGAAAACCTATGTCCTCTAATGTATTCAGAAGGAGATGATGACTAACGGTATCAAATGCCTTAGATAAATCTAAATAAACGCATACCGTCTAGAGCTGAAGATATCTTTGTAGAAAGTTAAATGGAAAAAATCATTACATATGTAATGGTGTGAGTAAGAGAGAGACAGACACACTTATATGGTATATTGGTCGGTAAAAACAATGATTAAATATTTATCACATGTTATTAGTCATAACTTTAAGTCGATAAGTCCTTTGAATACCGTTTCAACATCAGTACATTGAAAAGAGATAGATATACAAACAACAGTCTAAGCTAATGTTTTGAATATCATAGTGACGTATTACATTGTGTTTGACAGATTATTTTATAATTCTGTCACGTAAGTTAACATATTAAGTTTAGTATTTTATATTAATAATATTAATAATAATATTCAGTAATGAGTATTGTATTGTAGTCTAAAATACCGTTACATGGTTGCAGTATATCCTGCACTATGCTTTTGAGGTTGTTGGCTACATAAACAGAGTTTTTACGAATAAGATATATCGGAATGCGTTTTTTTGCATTGGATTCGTTAAAGTATCATGAAATTTGTCGCTATATTTTATAATGTAAAAATGGAAATTGCATTTCTGCATTCGAAAAGTACATTCCGAACAGACATAGAGAGAAAACTTACAACTCGGTAAGTATTGCTGAAAATGGGTTCATTTTATATATTTGGGATTTTTGGAGTCGCTGAACACGAATATCACGATTCCGAAAGTCTCCGCGGCACTTGGTGTCTAGGGTATTTACCTAT
Organism: Altica lythri; assembly: GCA_964028335.1. NCBI lineage: Eukaryota > Metazoa > Arthropoda > Insecta > Coleoptera > Chrysomelidae > Altica > Altica lythri. Next base: position 17,495,235 of record OZ034801.1, on the reverse strand, counting down.
TCTCCTGGGGTTTTATGTAAATTCTGTACGAAATCAATGCACACTTGGTACTCGGTGGTTCTTTGAGCCGCTAAATACGATTATAATAATGGCGATGGTGTTGGAAACACCTGGTGCTTAAGACGGACCTCGTCTCCAGGAATTTTATGCAAATTTGATACAAAAAGAGTGTGCACACGGTACTAGGAGGTTTTTGGGGTCGCTTACCACGAATATCATATAGGTAATGAGTGTGCTAAATCATTTGCATACAAATTTATGAATCCATGCGCGTGCATAGAAGTATAACTTCTGCCGGCAGTCCTACTGACTGCCACACTACTTTTTTTTTATAATTATCTTACAAATGTTTCATTGGCAATGTTTTGCAATTTATTTATAAATTGTTAAAGAATTGTTAAAATTAGTAAAAAAACAGAAAAATTGTTAAAAACAGTAATTAAATTTAAAAAATCGTAAATAAATAAAAATAACAGAGAAATATTTGGAAAAAAAATTTAATAGTAGTTTACGTAACAAGTCCCGAAAGTGGTCTTTTACTGGACGAGCGGGCAATAGCAGGGCGAGGCCTGCATGTCTGCGAGTCCAGTAAAAGCAGTTTTGGGACGTATTACGTATGTACAATATTTTTTTAACCGGTCAAAATTTAGTAATTTCCAGTTTATTTTTCGGTCAAAAAACCTCATTCTGTCGGACCGGACCAGAAAATAAAAATGAGACTTTCTGGCCTAAAAATAAACCGGAAAGTACTAATTTCTGGCCAGTTTAAAAAAATAATCGTAAGACATGAAAAAATCGTGAGATATTCGGAAAATATCTGTAATTAATTACAAAATAATGTGACAAACAATAAAATTCGTAAATAAATAAATATTAATGGTTAACATTCAGAAAAATCGAAAAAATACAGAAAGAATTATAAAAAATACAAAAAATTGTAAGAAAATCGGAAATATCGAGAAATTTATTGATCAAATTTTAAAAAGTTGCAAAATATTGCGAAAACCTTTAAATACACTCAGGGGGTGCTGGCATAAGTTAATTTTTGAAAAAAATCACTTCCTATCTTGTAATACCTACAAACTACTATCTCACGATCCATTATCACTTTACTATTTTTTGTACACAATTAAATTTTCGTTTTTTATCGATTTGTCAACAACTGACATATATGAGCGTATGGCCCTCTACTTTATAGCTCATAAAATAATAAAAAAAAAGGTGTGGCAGTCAGTGGGTCTGCCGGCAGAAGTTATACTTCTATGCACTGTTAACTAATAAAACTTAATAACTACCAACACAGGCAAGTAGAAATAATTTTTTTTTAAATTAACTGTATTCAATTAAATAAATACTTAGAAAAATAAGACCAGTTGATGTGTGTCCTTACTTCAAACACGAAAACCAAACAGTAAAACGATCAATGCGCAATGTACAAAAAAAGTGTTTACAAAACCCGATTTGCTTACCGTGGGCTATTACAGATTTTAAAACACTAGAAAACAATGCAAAACATTTTCTAACAACATATAGGTACACACTTTTACAAAATTTTAACGCACTTTGAACTGCACTTTTCAGTAACTTTGCAGGAACAGGTTTTAACTCACACGCATGTCTTCGACTCAAAAGCATAGTGAAGGATATAATGCAACCATGTGACGGTATTTTAGACTACAATACAATACTCATTACTGAATATTATTATTAATATAAAATACTAAACTTAATATGTATACTTACTGGACAGAATTATAAAATAATATGTCAAACATAATGCGATACGTCAATGTAATACAATAACAATAGCTCAGACTGTTTGTTATATATCTATCTCTTTTCAATGCAATGAATGTTTAAACTGTTACGTTCTAGGGGTTCAAAATAAAATCACTGCTGAACGAAAATGTCTAATTTATTTACACACTACAAACTAAACGAATTATAACTAAATAACTAAACTAACTATAACACACTAATTTATGTACAACAATTAACTTCGATTTATATTCACTATTTATTTTCACTTCGTAGATCGCTCAACTATTTAGACTGTCGCTGTTAACTTTTTACTTCCCCGTGGGTCGTGGCTCTCCGCTTATATACCTGTCCAACGCTTCCAGAAGATCCTTCGATAGCAGTTTCTCGACGCGCGTAGAAGAAAAGGAATATTCTCGATCGTACGCGCTGTCACTAGACTTCCGGGAATCAGTTGTTTACCTAGCGCTATCAGGGCGACAGGGGCGTACTAAGGGAGTCTCGCTCGTTACAAAACGGTATTCAAAGGACTTATAGTGATGACTAATAACATGTAGTAAATATTTCATCTTTGTTTTTACCGAACACTATACCTTATATGTGATTCTGTCTCTCTCTTACTCACACCATTACATATGTAATGATTTTTCCCATTTAGCTACACACTAATTCATTCCACAGAGTGTCCGAATAGAAGTATAACTTCAATAAAGCCAGCTTCTGGATGTCTTAGAATTATTTCATATTTTTTCTATATTGCAGTCTGTTTGAGGCGCTCTGTAAGAAGTTTTAATTTCAACAATAAAAAACACAAAAATTAAAAAAAAAACGTCAAAATTCGCAAAAACATACAAAAAACACAAAACAAAAAAAAAAAAAAACATTAAAAAACGTATGCCATAAAAGCTAATCAAGACTTTAATAAAATCGTACAAAATTGGATAATAAAAAAGAAAATTTGTTACCAAGATTCCAATAAATCTTTTGTAAACCTTCTTGACCTCTCTAATTATTTTTAATTATTTTTTTAATAATAGTGTCTACCATGTAATGCTCTAATGATCGTTTTTCGAAAAATTCATTTGTCAGAAAAAAGTTAGTATTGTTATTGTTAGCTATTTAAATTATAAATTATATAAAACTCACCTGCTGTCTGATAGGAAATTTTACAATGTTTATCTAAATATTATTCCGGAAATTAATCTGGTTCCGTCTTTTATGTTTCCATAATTTCATTTTACCTAATTTTAACTAGCGTCAGAGCTTGGGATGTCTTCGTATATTTATATTATCATTTAAGAGTGAAATATTTCGATCATTAAAATATATTTCTTGGTAGTAAACAACATTTATTTACGTCGATTCATCTTCTTTTTCCCTGTTCTCGGCCTGTGGTTAAGTTTCCCTACGGTTAACGCAGTAATTAATTCAACTGGTATAATATTAAAAGGCCTCGCTTCTGCGCAAGTTGCCATATGACAATTTAAGAACCTGCCTTGGTGTAAGTAATTATCGACTATCGAAGGAACCGATTAAGAAGATTTCTAACGGGTTTGTTTCATCGGAGTTCGCCTTTTAATTTTGGATTTTGAGAGAAACCTTTTATTTCCGACTGGGCCATGGAATCCATTTACGTTTTAGTTATATTTTTGGGTTATTTCGTGTCCAGTGGGAAAAACCACATTGTGGGATTTGTAGAGAGATTTTTCTGAGTCGATTTAGCAGAAGCACACTATAAAGACGGCTTTTGGGGCCAAATCAACGTCCCAGATTTTTGGTACTGGCAGTTTAACGCCGAAGTTTTTTTTGGTACCGGCGTTTTAGCACCGGAATTATTTTTTTGGAACCGGCAACCTAGTGCCGTAATATTTTTTGGTACCGGCAGTTTCTTATTTTGTTTCTGGCACTAATTTTGGTATTAGCAGCATTGAATTACCGGAGTCTGGAACCGGTCTGAAGTTCTGTAAGGACAATTATAAATGGTGATTGGAAGCCACCTCTGCCAGAACAGATAAGCGAAAGTTTTACTATCTAGTATTTTGTATTTTTTTACTAATAGTAATTTTAATTTTGTAATTCGCAAGTGTGATCACACCTATACCACTCATTTACTATTATTTATTTTGTAACTAAGGTGCCAGTGTATATTTGTAACAGCTCTAAATTGTATTACATGTATTTGAGTCTACAACATAATTTAATTCATATATTAAAGAAGGCTCTAGTTTATGAAACTAATTTGTTTTATTTAGCTCACTTTATCTTATTTTGTCGGATTGTGTAAGGGTTGTTAGTAACTATTATATCTAGTGGTTTCCGGCTTGTACCGTCTTAGTCGGTGGCGCGGCCCACTTATTTATCATCCCTCTACGGCTGAACTCGGGCATAATTTGCAGTAGAGTGACCACTAACAAACCTTGTGCAATTTGTTTAATTGTTGAAGTTAGATTTTTTTCTCAAAAATAGTCCTTAACCTTTTGTTAAGAGAGATAGAAAAAACGTGGCACATCCTGTAAAAATACCTTCAGGATTACAAAGGTAGATCCAGATTTGTTGAGGAGGTCCTTAGAAGATCCGTTTAAGGTAGTAAAGAATTCATTCCTGAAAAACGTTCTCCTGATAAAATAAAGAAAGAACCTCTCAAGATCCAAAAGAGAACCACCCTTAGCAGATTGAGAGAACTAGGGAAGTTAGATTGAAGATTGCAAAATCAATTCAGTTTTCACCTTAAAGATAAGAGATATATTTTTTTAAGAGTAACATAAATAAAACATAAATAACTATATTTAAGTAACATTTTTAATCTATAGCCTTATTGACAAATAAGCACACAGCTGGTGTGAGACTGCGTTAAGAACCTGAGACATGCTTGAAGAATTCATTCCTGAAAAACATTCTCCTGAGAAAATAAAGAAAGAACCTCTCAAGATCCAAAAGAGAACCACCCTTAGCCGATTGAGAGAACTAGGGAAGTTAGATTGAAGATTGCAAAATCAATTCAGTCTTCACCTTAAAGATAAGAGATATATTTTTTTAAGAGTAACATAAATAACTATATTTAAGTAACATTTTTAATCTATAGCCTTATTGACAAATAAGCACACAGCTGGTGTGAGACTGCGTTAAGAACCTTAGACATGCTTGAAGAATTCATTCCTGAAAAACATTCTCCTGAGAAAATAAAGAAAGAACCTCTCAAGATCCAAAAGAGAACCACCCTTAGCCGATTGAGAGAACTAGGGAAATTAGATTGAAGACTGCAGAATCAATTCAGTCTTCACCTTAACGATAAGAGAAAATTTTTTTAAGAATAACAAAAATAACTATATTTTAGTAACATTTTTAATCTATAACATTATTGACAAATAAGCACACAGCTGGTGTGGGACAGCGTTAAGGACTTGACACATAGGTACTTGAAGAATTCATTCCTGAAAAACGTTCTCCTAAGAAAATAATGAAAGGACCTCTCAAGATCCAAAAAATAAAGACCACCCTTAGCCGATTGAGTGAACCAGGGAAGCTAAATTGAAGATTGCAGAATCAATTCAGCCTTCACCTTAAAGATAAGAGATATAATTTTTTAAGAATAACAAAAATAATTATATTAACATTTTTAATCTATAACCTTATTTACAAACAAGCACACAGCAGTTGTGGTTTGTGGGACTGCGTTAAGGACCTGACACATGCTTGAAGAATTCATTCCTGAAAAACGTTCTCCTAGGAAAATAAAGAAAGGACATCTCAAGATCCAAAAATAAGGACCACCCTTAGCCGATTGAGTGAACCAGAGAAGCTAGATTGAAGATTGCAGAATCAATTCAGTCTTCACCTCAAAGATAAGAAATATATTTTTTTAAGAATAACATAAATAACTATATTTAAGTAGCATTTTTAATCTATAGCCTTATTGACAAATAAGCACACAGCTGGTGTGGTGTGGGACTGCGTTAAGGTCCTGACACATGCTTGAAGAATTCATTCCTGAAAAACGTTCTCCTAGGAAAATAAAGAAAGGACATCTCAAGATCTAAAAATAAGGACCACCCTTAGCCGATTGTGTGACCCATGGAAGCCAGATTGAAGATTGCAGAGTCAATTCAGCCTTCACCTCAAAGGTAAGAGATATTTTTAAGGAATAACAAAAATAACTATATTTTAACATTTTTAATCTATAACCTTATTGACAAATAAGCACACAGCTAGTTTGGGACTATGTTAAGGACCTGACACATACTTGAAAAATTCATTCCTGAAAAACGTACTCCTAAGAAAATAAAGAAACAACCTCTCAAGATCCAAAAATAAAGACCACTCTTCCGATTAAGTGAACCAGGGAAGCTCGATTAAAGATTACAGAATCAATTCAGCCTTCACCTAAAAGATAAGAGATATTTTTTAAGAATAACAAAAATAACTATATTTGATTAACATTTTTAATCTATAACCTTATTGACAAATAAGCACACAGCTGGTGTGAGACTGCGTTAAGAACCTGAGACATGCTTGAAGAATTCATTCCTGAAAAACTTTCTCCTGAGAAAATAAAGAAAGAACCTCTCAAGATCCAAAAGAGAACCACCCTTAGCCGATTGAGAGAACTAGGGAAGTTAGATTGAAGATTGCAAAATCAATTCAGTCTTCACCTTAAAGATAAGAGATATATTTTTTTAAGAATAACAAAAATAACTATATTTGAGTAACAGGACTGGTAACCCCCGAAACAGAAAATTCCTCGACCGTTACTGAGCTAGAGTGGGCTATATTGCTTCCGAAACGTTTTGAATTTTGTATATTTATTACGTTTAATAAAAGATTTAACAGGAAACAAAATTTCGTAATACAGGAAAAAGAAGTAGATAACGAAATTATGTATAGGTAAAAAAATAATTACTTAATAGTAAAGTTATATTAAAAAACCCAAACCAAAACCAGAAGATAAAGTAGCCAACAATCCGGTCAGGATATACCTTTAAAGCTAATATCATTTTGTAATTTACGTCTAAATGGGTTTTGATAATAATTAATTTATCTTAAAATGTATAATTATAGATTTTACTGAAAAACTTTTTAGTTATATTTATTTTAATAAGAACTATAAAAATAATTATGTTTGTAAACCAATTTTATAACTATTTCTTGTGGCGCACCTTATAAAGACTGATGCATACATACATACATAATACATACATACATACATATATACATACATACATACATACATACATACAGACATAGGTATTGTACGAAAAAAAAAGAATGGGATCTAAAAAATGATTTTTAAGAGATTCGACCGTAACACACATACTATAATCCCATCTTCATTTTAATGACATTCTGACGAATCCAAGGCAAAAAATGCATCTCAATTCAGCGATCTGAACAAAAATTCAACGGTAAGGCATATTTTAGTGCTTTATTTTCTCATCTTCTTGTAAAAATGAATAAATTTAATAGTCTCTCTTTTTATACCTCTCCAGTCTCCACCGCTAAATCTAACCACCGTATTCTCAACACTACGAAATTTTCCTAAGTGTCTTTCGATCTAGCTCAAGCTTCCCCTTCCATCCTTCTATCTGATCATACGTAGACAGAGTATCAGCTAGCCTAGAAAACTCAGTACATAAGATAATAGTCCCTATAAGAGTAGCAATCCCTCTCTTTGTCTTAATCTTATCCTATGCCTTGTTGAGGCCGTCGTTAGATTCCATTTCCACCTATCTCTATTTAATGCATCCTCTCTTCTTCATTTTTTCTCTTCCAGATCTTCATTTATTGGATCCATCCAGCTCAACTTTGATATTCATCTTTTCCTCTTACCTCAAATATCTCATTGCTCTACTCTTTTACTCACATAGTAATCACTACTCTTCTCTACATTATCTTGCTCCATTTCCACCTATCTCTATTTAATGCATCTTCTCTTCTTCATTTTTTCTCTTTTTCATCCTCATTTATTTTATCTATCCACCTCAACTTTAATATTCATCTTTTCCTCTTACCTCAAATATCTCATTGCTCTACTCTTTTACTCACATAATAATCATTACTCTTCTCTACATGACCAAACCATCTTATCCTACTCTCCTAGATTATCTTGCTTAGCTGTCCCACTCACTGTAACTCTTACTCTTCCATAAAGATGCTATTCTATCTGATCATACGTAGACAGAGTATCAGCTAGCCTAGAAAACTCAGTACATAAGATAATAGTCCCTATAAGAGTAGCAATCCCTCTCTTTGTCTTAATCTTATCCTATGCCTAGTTGAGGCCGTCGTTAGACTCCATTTCCACCTATCTCTATTTAATGCATCCTCTCTTCTTCATTTTTTCTCTTCCAGATCTTCATTTATTGGATCCATCCAGCTAAACTTTGATATTCATCTTTTCCTCTTACCTAAAATATCTATTTGCTCTACTCAGTCTACTCTTTTACTCACATAGTAATCATTACTCTTCTCTACATGACCAAACCATCTTACCCTACTCTCCAAGATTATCTTGCTCTATTTCCACCTATCTCTATTTAATGCATCTTCTCTTCTTCATTTTTTCTCTTTCACATCCTCATTTATTTTATCTATCCACCTCAACTTTATTATTCATCTTATATATCCTCTTACCTCAAATATCTCATTGCTCTAATCTTTTACTCACATAATAATTATTACTCTTCTCTACATGACCAAACCATCTTATATCCTACTCTCCTAGATTATCTTGCTCCATTTCCACCTATCTCTATTTAATGCATCTTCTCTTCTACATTTTTTCTCTTTCACACCTCATTTATTTTATCTATCCACCTCAACTTTAATATTCATCTTTTCCTCTTACCTCAAATATCTCATTGCTCTACTCTTTTACTCACATAGTAATCATTACTCTTCTCTACATGACCAAACCATCTTATCCTACTCTCCTGGATTATCTTGATCAGCTGTCCCACTCACTGTAACTCTTACTCTATCTCACCTCATTAATCCATACATCTAATGCATCATCTTCATCTCCGCCACTTCTAACTTTCTCTCTTGTTCTCTTATTCTGTTTGGAAATTATTTAAAAATTCTCTAGTTATCCGTAATAAATAAAAATTAAAAAATATATATTAAATTTTGATATGACAGACTTTAACAATCTACGGATAAACAGGGAATACCTAGTCAAGAAAATCTTAGAAAACGGCCACACATCAAGAAACCACAAAAAAATATGTTTGTATGTATGTAGATACACCTGCGACCTATAAGATTTATTGACTCTCCCTTTTCTTGCTATAATTCTAATGTTTTCTCATACTTAAAGAATCTCTTCTAGTTCTACCTTTCTTTAGAAAGTTTAGGATATCGTTGGGTTTCAAGTTAATAGATCTTTCTCTTTTATTAGGAGCGTCTTCGGTAGTCTTAGTACTTCGATGTCGTTCCAGTACTTAGATTTGGTTATCTGCTGTTTCATTTCCTTCTATTCCTATGTGTTTTGGTACCCATAACAGTGTTATTTTGTCCTAGTTCATTTAATTTACCTAGGCATTTCCAGACCATCTTTGAACTGATTGTGTGTAGGTACTTTCAATGGTACCGATTTCCACTTAAAAAAAAAGTGTGAGGTGTTAAGGGACACCCGGATGGAACGAAGTTCCTTTCGATTAATTAGTGAAGGAATTAGTAATTTGTAAACACAACAGAGTGTTTATACATACATAAGCATTTATTATTATCTGTATAAAATCTCTACTTACCTAACGGAACTTGTGAAGAAAGACTGTCAGGATACATTATTGTTATTATTTTCTATTATTTTAATATTTATTATCTACAAAAAACGTGTATAAACTTAACAAAGTCGCGAGACTACACTGTTCAAAGCAAAATAGATTATCGCCATTTTCACCTGAATATCTTCAACAGTTCGTTTCTTTTAACAAAAGTGTCCATTTATACAATACCAGAGCTTTAGATAACACATCTTTTTAGAATTACTTTTTATAATTTAAAACAGGAATTAACAATTCAAAATATTTGACAGCAACTGACAGTTAAGGTAATTTGACGTACCTAACTAGTCAAGTTACGAACTATTTTTAAAATGTTTATGAATTTATTAATTTATAAAAACAGGATGAAATAAAATATAATACTATTATAGGTAATTATTATTTTTTCTACAGTATTTTCTTTTTAATGTACATTTTCTTTTAATTTATAATAGTTTCTTTTTAATTGTAATATAATATCTATCTATGAGAGAGAGTGAGAGAGAGTTATTTAGTTTTTGGTCTGTGAGAGAGAGAAACATACAGGTGTCGTGTCATGTCGTGACAAATTTTGGTAAGGTTTTTTGTTTTGGCTAGCTCCTAGCGTCAGTCGTAACTGTTCGTAACGCCCGAAAGGGAACTTCGTTCCAAAAATGATTGGGTATGCTCCTAGGCTTTCTGAGTATTTTCCTCTGTTCTTGTTACTTTACCAGTCTTGGAGGCATACGTATACCATTTTATGTCCTTTTGGTTTAACCCCAATTTAGTGTCTTTCCTTAATTGTTCCTTCTTTGACTATTCTATATATTGTTTTCTTTTTACACTTGCTAGTTGAATGTGTAGTAGCATGAGATTTAGGATTACTTCCATTGCAGCAATGAGACATGTTCCCATTACTCTAGTGATGTATGCACAGGCTAGTCTCTGAATCATTAAGTGGTTGGTCCTCGTATTGGTCAGATAAGCTCTCGTGCGTCATCGGAAGGCAAGGTATAGCTAGTTCGGTCAATTGTCAGAGTAAGCTGTCTACAGGAAGACTCCACATGAGTGAGGTTGCAAATTCCTCTGCTGGCAACCTCTGGTCGTATTGATGGAGATAGTAGTTATCTTGACCTATCTCCATGTCTGCAATTCTTGTAGATAACAATTGCGACAACCAAGTGGAAGTCTACTCCTCTATCATTAAGTGTTCTTTTGATAGCCTTATGTGAAGTATCGTCAATGGCCCCTTCTATATCTAAAAAGGCAGATTTTTGAGTTACCTATCAGCGATTTTATCGAGTGGAACACTTGGTAAGTTAATTTCTCATTATTTCAAATGGTTTGGAACTACTTAAAAACCTTTTATTTTGAACAAAAAATTCTGAATTTCTTCTAGAAAGTCTAGATAATTCAGATTTGATAGATGCTTGAGTTACCTATCAGCGATTTAATCGAGTGGAACACTTGGTAAGTTAATTTCTCATTATTTCAAATGTTTTTGAACTACTTTAAAACCTTTTATTTTGAACAAAAAATTCTGAATTTATTCTAGAAAGTCTAGGTAATTCAGATTTGATAGATGTTTGAGTTACTTATCAGCGATTTTATCGAGTGGAACACTTGGTAAGTTAATTTCTCATTATTTCAAATGTTTTGGAACTACTTAAAAACCTTTTATTTTGAACAAAAAATTCTGAATTTATATTCAAGAAAGTCTAGATAATTCAGATTTGATAGATGTTTGAGTTACCTATCAGCGATTTTATCGAGTGGAACACTTGGTAAGTTAATTTTTCATTATTTCAAACGTTCTGGAACTACTTAAAAACCTTTTATTTTAAACAAAAAATTCTGAATTTATTCTAGAAAGTCTAGGTAATTCAGATTTGATAGATGTTTGAGTTACTTATCAGCGATTTTATCGAGTGGAACACTTGGTAAGTTAATTTCTCATTATTTCAAATGTTTTGGAACTACTTAAAAACCTTTTATTTTGAACAAAAAATTCTGAATTTATTCTAGAAAGTCTAGATAATTCAGATTTAATAGATGTTTGAGCTACCAATCAGCGATTTTATCGAGTGGAACACTTGGTAAGTTAATTTCTCATTATTTCAAATGTTTTGGAACTACTTAAAAACCTTTTATTTTGAACAAAAAATTCTGAATTTATTCTAGAAAGTCTAGATAATTCAGATTTGATAGATGTTTGAGTTACCTATCAGCGATTTTATCGAGTGGAACACTTGGTAAGTTAATTTTTCATTATTTCAAACGTTCTGGAACTACTTAAAAACCTTTTATTTTAAACAAAAAATTCTGAATTTATTCTAGAAAGTCTAGGTAATTCAGATTTGATAGATGTTTGAGTTACTTATCAGCGATTTTATCGAGTGGAACACTTGGTAAGTTAATTTCTCATTATTTCAAATGTTTTGGAACTACTTAAAAACCTTTTATTTTGAACAAAAAATTCTGAATTTATTCTAGAAAGTCTAGGTAATTCAGATTTGATAGATGTTTGAGTTACTTATCAGCGATTTTATTGAGTGGAACACTTGGTAAGTTAATTTCTCATTATTTCAAATGTTTTGGAACTACTTAAAAACCTTTTATTTTAAACAAAAAATTCTGAATTTATTCTAGAAAGTCTAGGTAATTCAGATTTGATAGATGTTTGAGTTACTTATCAGCGATTTTATTGAGTGGAACACTTGGTAAGTTAATTTCTCATTATTTCAAATGTTTTGGAACTACTTAAAAACCTTTTATTTTGAACAAAAAATTCTGAATTTATTCTAGAAAATCTAGATAATTCAGATTTGATAGATGTTTGAGTTACCTATCAGCGATTTTATTGAGTGGAACACTTGATAAGTTAATTTCTCATTATTTCAAATGTTTTGGAACTACTTAAAAACCTTTTATTTTGAACAAAAAATTCTGAATTTTTTCTAGAAAGTCTAGATAATTCAGATTTAATAGATGTTTGAGCTACCAATCAGCGATTTTATCGAGTGGAACACTTGATAAGTTAATTTCTCATTATTTCAAATGTTTTGGAACTACTTAAAAACCTTTTATTTTGAACAAAAAATTCTGAATTTTTTCTAGAAAGTCTAGATAATTCAGATTTAATAGATGTTTGAGCTACCAATCAGCGATTTTATCGAGTGGAACACTTGATAAGTTAATTTCTCATTATTTCAAATGTTTTGGAACTACTTAAAAACCTTTTATTTTTAACAAAAAATTCTGAATTTATTCTAGAAAGTCTAGATAATTCAGATTTAATAGATGTTTGAGCTACCAATCAGCGATTTTATCGAGTGGAACACTTGGTAAGTTAATTTCTCATTATTTCAAATGTTTTGGAACTACTTAAAAACCTTTTATTTTGAACAAAAAATTCTGAATTTATTCTAGAAAGTCTAGATAATTCAGATGTGACAGATTTTTGAGTTACCTATCAGCGATTTTATCAAGTGGAACACTTGGTAAGTTATTTTCTCATTATTTCAAATGTTTTGGAACTACTTAAAAACCTTTTATTTTGAACAAAAAATTATAAATTTATTCTAGCAAGTCTAGATAATTCAGATTTGACAGAGTTTTGAGTTACCTATCAGCGATTTTATCGAGTGGAACACTTGGTAAGTTAATTTCTCATTATTTTAAATGTTTTGGAACTACTTAAAAACCTTTTATTTTGAACAAAAAACTCTGAATTTATTCTAAAAAGTCTAGATAATTCAGATTTGATAGATGTTTGAGTTACCTATCAGCGATTTTATCGAGTGGAACACTTGGTAAGTTAATTTCTTATTATTTCAAATGTTTTGGAACCACTTAAAAACCTTTTATTTTGAACAAAAAATTCTGAATTTTTTCTAGAAAGTCTAGATAATTCAGATTTAATAGATGTTTGAGCTACCAATCAGCGATTTTATCGAGTGGAACACTTGATAAGTTAATTTCTCATTATTTCAAATGTTTTGGAACTACTTAAAAACCTTTTATTTTGAACAAAAAATTCTGAATTTATATTCTAGAAAGTCTAGATAATTCAGATTTGACAGATTTTTAAGTTATCTATCAGCGATTTTATCGAGTGGAACACTTGGTAAGTTAATTTCTTATTACTTCAAATGTTTTGGAACTACTTGAAAACCTTTTATTTTGAACAAAAAATTCTAAATTTATTCTAGAAAGTCTAGGTAATTCAGATTTGATGGATATTTGAGTTACCCATCAGCGATTTTATCGAGTGGAACACTTAGTAAGTTAATTTCTCATTATTTCAAATGTTTTGGAACTACTTAAAAACATTTTATTTTGAACAAAAAATTCTGAATTTATTCTAGAAAATCTAGTTAATTCAGATTTGATAGATGTTTGAGTTACCTATCAGCGATTTTATCAAGTGGAACACTTGGTAAGTTCATTTCTCATTATTTCAAATGTTTTGAAACTACTTAAAAACCTTTTATTTTGAACAAAAAATTCTGAATTTATATTCTAGAAAGTCTAGATAATTCAGATTTGATAGATGTTTAAGTTACCTATCAGCGATTTTATCGAGTGGAACACTTGGTAAGTTAATTTCTAATTATTTCAAATGTTTTGGAACTACTTAAAAACCTTTTATTTTGAACAAAAAATTCTGAATTTATTCTAGAAAGTCTAGATAATTCAGATTTGACAGATTTTTAAGTTATCTATCAGCGATTTTATCGAGTGGAACACTTGGTAAGTTAATTTCTTATTACTTCAAATGTTTTGGAAATACTTGAAAACCTTTTATTTTGAACAAAAAATTCTAAATTTATTCTAGAAAGTCTAGGTAATTCAGATTTGATAGATATTTGAGTTACCCATCAGCGATTTTATCGAGTGGAACACTTGGTAAGTTAATTTCTTATTATTTCAAATGTTTTGGAACTACTTAAAAACCTTTTATTTTGAACAAAAAATTCTGAATTTTTTCTAGAAAGTCTAGATAATTCAGATTTAATAGATGTTTGAGCTACCAATCAGCGATTTTATCGAGTGGAACACTTGATAAGTTAATTTCTCATTATTTCAAATGTTTTGGAACTACTTAAAAACCTTTTATTTTGAACAAAAAATTCTGAATTTATATTCTAGAAAGTCTAGATAATTCAGATTTGACAGATTTTTAAGTTATCTATCAGCGATTTTATCGAGTGGAACACTTGGTAAGTTAATTTCTTATTACTTCAAATGTTTTGGAACTACTTGAAAACCTTTTATTTTGAACAAAAAATTCTAAATTTATTCTAAAAAGTCTAGGTAATTCAGATTTGATGGATATTTGAGTTACCCATCAGCGATTTTATCGAGTGGAACACTTAGTAAGTTAATTTCTCATTATTTCAAATGTTTTGGAACTACTTAAAAACATTTTATTTTGAACAAAAAATTCTGAATTTATTCTAGAAAATCTAGATAATTCAGATTTGATAGATGTTTGAGTTACCTATCAGCGATTTTATCGACTGGAACACTTGGTAAGTTAATTTCTCATTATTTCAAATGTTTTGGAACTACTTAAAAACCTTTTATTTTGAACAAAAAATTCTGAATTTATATTCTAGAAAGTCTAGATAATTCAGATTTGATAGATGTTTGAGTTACCTATCAGCGATTTTATCGAGTGGAACACTTGGTAAGTTAATTTCTCATTATTTCAAATGTTTTGAAACTACTTAAAAACCTTTTATTTTGAACAAAAAATTCTGAATTTATTCTAGAAAGTCTAGATAATTCAGATTTAATAGATGTTTGAGCTACCAATCAGCGATTTTATCGAGTGGAACACTTGGTAAGTTAATTTCTCACTATTTCAAATGTTTTGGAACTACTTAAAAACCTTTTATTTTGAACAAAAAATTCTGAATTTATTCTAGAAAGTCTAGATAATTCAGATTTAATAGATGTTTGAGCTACCAATCAGCGATTTTATCGAGTGGAACACTTGATAAGTTAATTTCTCATTATTTCAAATGTTTTGGAACTACTTAAAAACCTTTTATTTTTAACAAAAAATTCTGAATTTATTCTAGAAAATCTAGATAATTCAGATTTGATAGATGTTTGAGTTACCTATAAGCGATTTTATTGAGTGGAACACTTGATAAGTTAATTTCTCATTATTTCAAATGTTTTGGAACTACTTAAAAACCTTTTATTTTGAACAAAAAATTCTGAATTTATATTCTAGAAAGTCTAGATAATTCAGATTTGACAGATTTTTAAGTTATCTATCAGCGATTTTATCGAGTGGAACACTTGGTAAGTTAATTTCTTATTACTTCAAATGTTTTGGAACTACTTGAAAACCTTTTATTTTGAACAAAAAATTCTAAATTTATTCTAGAAAGTCTAGGTAATTCAGATTTGATGGATATTTGAGTTACCCATCAGCGATTTTATCGAGTGGAACACTTAGTAAGTTAATTTCTCATTATTTCAAATGTTTTGGAACTACTTAAAAACATTTTATTTTGAACAAAAAATTCTGAATTTATTCTAGAAAATCTAGATAATTCAGATTTGATAGATGTTTGAGTTACCTATCAGCGATTTTATCGACTGGAACACTTGGTAAGTTAATTTCTCATTATTTCAAATGTTTTGGAACTACTTAAAAACCTTTTATTTTGAACAAAAAATTCTGAATTTATATTCTAGAAAGTCTAGATAATTCAGATTTGATAGATGTTTGAGTTACCTATCAGCGATTTTATCGAGTGGAACACTTGGTAAGTTAATTTCTCATTATTTCAAATGTTTTGAAACTACTTAAAAACCTTTTATTTTGAACAAAAAATTCTGAATTTATTCTAGAAAGTCTAGATAATTCAGATTTAATAGATGTTTGAGCTACCAATCAGCGATTTTATCGAGTGGAACACTTGGTAAGTTAATTTCTCACTATTTCAAATGTTTTGGAACTACTTAAAAACCTTTTATTTTGAACAAAAAATTCTGAATTTATTCTAGAAAGTCTAGATAATTCAGATTTAATAGATGTTTGAGCTACCAATCAGCGATTTTATCGAGTGGAACACTTGGTAAGTTAATTTCTCATTATTTCAAATGTTTTGGAACTACTTAAAAACCTTTTATTTTGAACAAAAAATTCTGAATTTATTCTAGAAAGTCTAGATAATTCAGATGTGACAGATTTTTGAGTTACCTATCAGCGATTTTATCAAGTGGAACACTTGGTAAGTTATTTTCTCATTATTTCAAATGTTTTGGAACTGCTTAAAAACCTTTTATTTTGAACAAAAAATTATAAATTTATTCTAGCAAGTCTAGATAATTCAGATTTGACAGAGTTTTGAGTTACCTATCAGCGATTTTATCGAGTGGAACACTTGGTAAGTTAATTTCTCATTATTTTAAATGTTTTGGAACTACTTAAAAACCTTTTATTTTGAACAAAAAATTCTGAATTTATTCTAGAAAGTCTAGATAATTCAGATTTGATAGATGTTTGAGTTACCTATTAGCGATTTTATTGAGTGGAATACTTGGTAAGTTAATTTCTTATTACTTCAAATGTTTTGGAACTACTTGAAAACCTTTTATTTTGAACAAAAAATTCTGAATTTATTCTAGAAAGTCTAGATAATTCAGATTTGATAGATGTTTGAGTTACTTATCAGCGATTTTATCGAGTGGAACACTTGGTAAGTTAATTTCTCATTATTTCAAATGTTTTGGAACTACTTAAAAACCTTTTATTTTGAACAAAAAATTTTGAATTTATTCTAGAAAGTCTAGATAATTCAAATTTGACAGATTTTTGAGTTACCTATTAGCGATTTTATCGAGTGGAACACTTGGTAAGTTAATTTCCCATTATTTCAAATGTTTTGGAACTACTTAAAAACATTTTATTTTGAACAAAAAATTCTGAATTTATTCTAGAAAATCTAGATAATTCAGATTTGATAGATGTTTGAGTTACCTATCAGCGATTTTATTGAGTGGAACACTTGGTAAGTTAATTTCTCATTATTTCAAATGTTTTGGAACTACTTAAAAACCTTTTATTTTGAACAAAAAATTCTGAATTTATATTCTAGAAAGTCTAGATAATTTAGATTTGATAGATGTTTGAGTTAACTATCAGCGATTTTATCGAGTGGAACACTTGGTAAGTTAATTTCTCATTATTTCAAATGTTTTGGAACTACTTAAAAACCTTTTATTTTGAACAAAAAATTCTGAATTTATTCTAGAAAGTCTAGATAATTCAGATTTGATAGATGTTTGAGTTACCTATCTGCGATTTTATCGAGTGGAACACTTGGTAAGTTAATTTCTCATTATTTCAAATGTTTTGGAACTACTTGAAATCTTTTATTTCGAACCAAAGATTCTGAATTTATTCTAGAAAGTCTAGATAATTCAGATTTGATAGATGTTTGAGTTACCTATCAGCGATTTTATCGAATGGAACACTTGGTAAGTTAATTTCTTATTATTTCAAACGTTCTGGAACTACTTGAAAACCTTTTATTTTGAACAAAAAATTCTGAATTTATTCTAGAAAGTCTAGATAATTCAGATTTGATAGATGTTTGAGTCACCTTTTAGCGATTTTATCGAGTGGAACACTTGGTAAGTTAATTTCTCATTATTTCAAATGTTCTGGAACTACTTAAAAACCTTTTATTTTAAACAAAAAATTCTGAATTTATTCTAGAATGTCTAGATAATTTAAACTTGACAGATTTTTAAGTGATCAGCATTTTGATCAAGTGAAACACTTGGTAAGTTAATGTTTTATAATGTCAGATGTTTTGGAATCATTTAAAAACCTTTAATTTTTAATAAAATATTCTGAATTGATTCTAGAAAGTCTAGATAATTTAAATTTGACAGATTTTTAACAGATTTTTGAATTATCAGAAATTTTATCAAGTAAAACACTTTTGTCAGCAAGTTTTTGATACATTTTTGGAGTTTTGGAGATTTCAGATTTCCTCATAGATTTTTGACACATTAATTTTTTTTATAATTTCTACGATACCAAAATTCTTTGTGATTTCTATAGATTTCCATTTTAAAGTTAACTGAATTCAAATTTTAAAAACTGTTTGAAAAAATCTTGAGTTATCTATATTTTTGTCACGTGGATCTTACACACAACCAATACAATAAAAAAAACACTTTTCTAATGTAAGAACACAATAGTAGGAATATAAATAAAATTAAAATCCGAGTCTATCAAAGTTAAAATCCCGCCCAAAATCCCGCCTTCTTCCGGAAAATACACGTTTACTTGAAGTTTGAAAATCCATTCTCACACCACCCAATCGAAAATTGCTCCTTAACCAACCGTTCCATAGAAGCGAAAAAGTATTTACCTGCCCGCGCGTGCGTTTATCTCTATCTTTCTTTGTTTAAATGTTCGGTTGATTTAGTCCATCGAGAATTGTTGTAACCGCAGTTTAACCATAGTTTTCCAACGAGTCGCACACTCGGGTCGACGTAAAACGGACTTTAAGTGCGGTTTAAACGATACTTTAAGGGTTGATAAGCGCATGGTTTACGAGACCGCGTGAATTTTTCGAAAAAGTCTCTAATAAATTGTACTGAATTAAAATTTTATTTAATTTTTGTTGTATGTAATAATATATATAATACGTATTTACCAGTGAATCATCCATCTATAGGAACATGTGAAAGCAATGTTTAGCGCTTAGAGTGCGAACCGGAAAGGTTTGAAATTTTTTAAGAATTTGTTTATGAATTTTTCGACTCTTCTAAGAAGTGACAGCAGGTTTTTGACATTGAGGATTCAAATCTAGGTAAAATGACGTAATTTATTTTTATTGGTGGAGGTTTAATATTCGTTCAAATATCATATGTTAACTCTTTTATTTTATTGTTTATATTCCTGGAAATATTTACTATATTAACTCTAGAAACTCGGTTTTGTACATTGAATATATAATTTTTAAATATTACCTTCGTATTCTAGTGAAAGTTTATTGATAAACACAAATTAATAACAGTTTCTTACCATAATCTAAACAACTTTGATATAGTCACAATTACTGAATAACGTCTTTCTAAAATAACAATTCGCACTTATTTCACAATCGCTATCTATCGCCAAACTATTACAATTACAATTATTCTTCTCCGTCCAAAGCGGTCCCTTATATATGAAATTAATTCCATCTAGAAGCGTCTCTGAAATTACATCTAGAACAGAACACTCTCGAATTATTTGGAGGTTCTAACAACCACTAGAAGATTCTCAGAACAGGCGTCTGTCTCACGCTACTCCTGGGCGACAGGTCCGGACCGGCTCGTAACATACTTATGGTTAAAGAGTCACAATTACTGAATAACGTGTTTCTAAAATAACAATAACACTTTTTTCACAATCGCTGCCTATCGCCAAACTATTACAATTACAATTATTCTTCTCGATCCAAAGCGGTCCCTTATATATGAAATTAATTCCTTCTAGAAGCGTCTCTAAAATTACATCTAGAACAGAACACTCTCGAATTATTTGGAGGTTCTAACAGCCACTAGAAGATTCTAAGATTCTCAAAACTGGCGTCTGTCTCGCGCTACTTCCTGAGCGACAGGTCCGGACCGGCTCGTAACATATTTATAGTTAAAGAGTCGCAATTACGAAATAACGTGTTTCTAAAATAACAATTCGCACTTATTTCACAATCGCTGCCTATCGCCAAACTATTACAATTACAATTATTCTTCTCCGTACAAAGCGGTCCGTTATCTATGAAATTAATTCCTTCTAGAAGCGTGTCTAAAATTCCATCTAGAACAGAACACTCTCGAATTATTTGGAGGTTCTAACAGCCACTAGAAGATTCTAAGATTCTCAAAACTGGAGTCTGTCTCGCGCTACTTCCTGAGCGACAGGTCCGGACTGGCTTTTTACTTATAGTTATAGTGTGTTTAGTGTTCTGTCAGGATTTAAACAGCCCAAAAAATAGTTATGTACTTTTTTTAGTTGGTACTAAATATCTCCTAAAGTATACATCGTACGAAAAAATCTTTCTTTATTTTTTAAACTAGATTAAATTTTCTATAAGCTAATATAACAGTTAGCTCTGTATAATGTGTATTTTTGAAGCTGCAGCTGTTTAAAATTTGGGCTTTTTCTAACCCCTTTAGAGAATTTGTCTGGCCAATGGCCCTCTTAAAAATAAATGAAAACAAAAAACATCATTCATGGGATTTTTGAAAGTTAGACATTCGAATGTCCCCTCTGGTAGGATTCGAACCTACGATCTCTATTTATAGCCGATAAGGCCTTAAATCGTTCCTAGAATCTTTCAAGCGGTAGGTCAGTGTTAATGAGAGGATGAGATTATTTACAAATCAACAATTGAAACTTTTTTCAGTTGGTACGAAATATCTCTTAAAATACACATTGAACATTTCACTAGATTATATGCCATTAACGATCAAGAAGAAAATGACGATAGAAATACGGAAAAACATATAGGAACAGTAAAGATGGAAATAAATGAGGCAATAATAATCCTAAAAACAGGAAATCACCGGGCACAGACGGGATTTATAATGAGCTCATAAAAAAGGAGGAACAATATTGAGAAGATGGTTGCAAAAATTATTTAAAAATGAAGAAAACCGACCGACTGGGAAGAGTCCCTACTGCTGGCTATATATTAATAAGAGAAGAAAGAAAACAACATAAAAATTATAGAGGAATAAGTCTAATGAACACAACATTAAAATTACTGACTAGAATCTTTTAAGCGACCTTGCAAAAGTTGAAAATTGGAGTTCTGAATGGCTGATACCTTTGAATCCTGCTAAATGCACAGTTCTACATCCTGGCAAAAATAATCCAGGCTTAAGATACCACATCAACAACACAGAGCTGAAGTCGGTTCTTAGCCAAAACGACTTAGGTATCACCATTAATCAGAGCTTGAAGTGGTCAGAACATATTGCTAACATTGTTAACAAGGCTAACCAAAAATGTTACTTGCTACGTAAGTCCTTTCAATCCCCCGATCCCGTGCTTGTAAATAAACTTTATAAAGCCCTTGTACGACCTCTTTTGGAGTACAACGTTTCTTGTTGGTCTCCACACCTAGTTAGAGACCAAAATTTACTAGAAAAAGTTCAGAGGAGGTTCACTAAATGGAGTCCTGCCCTTTACCATTTGGAATATCCTGAGAGGTTATCTATTTTAACGCTCCCAACACTTATCGACAGAAGGAACAGAGGTGACCTAATACAATGTTACAGTTTTAAATAATCAATTCTCTCTGGACTTAAGTAACATTTTTCAACTTAACGCTGATGTAAGACTCCGAGGTCATGAGCTCAAACTGAAGAAAGAAAGATTTAGAACAACTCTAAGGTAACACTTTTTCTCAAACCGAGTTTTTGAACAATGGAATTCACTTCCGGATACAGTTGTTACCGCTCCATCAATCAACTCCTTCAAGAATAGACTCGACAGTTTTATACTTGGTGTGCGTTAGTTGTTCAGTTTTCAATAGTGTTTTTTTCTAGTGTGTAAACCATTATACCAATACCAATTTTTCTAGTGTGTGAACCATTATACCAATGCACTTTTACTTTTAAGAAAAATCATTATAATTAATATTATACATTTGGGCTTAATAGGCTTGCCTCAGCCCTTCCTGTAAAATAATAATAATAATTCTTAGGAACAAGATTGAAAACGAAATAAACATAACCGAAGAACAACAAGGCTTTAGTAAAGACAGAAGCACGCAGTAGAGACTACATTCATAATAAGACAACTAGTAGAGAAATCAATTGAATACCTACAAAATAAACCGGCGTATATGTGTTTCATAGATTTGAAGAATGCCTTCGACAGAGTAAGGAAAACTGACATCTTAAAAATATTACGGGACCAAGCAATACACCTTAATATAATCCAACTGATAAAAGAAATTAATGAAAACAACGTAACAATAGTCATAAAACCAGAAGGAAAAACAGAACCTATAATCATGAAATCGGGAATAAGACAGGGAGACTCACTTAGTCCTCTATTGTTCAACCTCATCATGGAACAAATTATACTAAAAAACAAAAGGAAAAAATGCTACAGAATGGGACCACACAAAATATGGATAATCTACAAAGGCAACTTCATACTTTTAATCAAGAAGCAAAAAGACATGAAGATATCATCTGAAAAAACGAAATGCATGGTAATAAGCAAAGAACCAAATCGATGCGAACTAGACAACAGAATAATAGGACAGGTTATAATATTCCATTAGTTGGGGGTTGAAGTAAACAGTAGAAAAATAATTAAAGAAGTAATAGCACAACCAACAAAGCAGCAAAAGTGAGCGGATGTCTTTATGGAAGTATGGAAGAACAAGCATATGACCACAGAAAGTAAATAAAGATATACAAAACAGTGGTAAGATCTTTTCTGACTTATGCAGCCAAAAACAAGAGCTGACACAAAAAGAATACGACAAAAAAGAAATAACACTGAAATGAAAGTGATCCAAAAAGGAGTTTTACTAAGGGACAGACAAAGAAATAAAACCATACGAGAACAAAGTGGGATACAAAGCATCACTAGATCACTAGCAATGTGATCAACACGTAGACAAAATGGAACAGGAGAGACTACCGAAAATTTCCAGGGACAACAAACCATATAGCAAGAGGCCTCAAGGAAGACCACCCAAAAGATAGAAAGAAAGCTGGCATACAACAACCACAGAAACGGAATAGAGGCAGACAAACAGGTCTAATCCTAGTCGAAGGAGAAAGAAGAAGTACCTATACATCTTACAAAAAAATCATTCTTTATTTATGAAACTCGCTTAAATTTAATATAAGTGTCCGCTCAGTATAATGTGTATTGTTAAAGCTGCAGCTGTTTAAAAATTGGGCTTTTTTTAACCATTTAGAGGATTTTTATAACCAATGGCTTTTTTAAATACAACTGAAAACAAAAAACACAATTCATGGGATTTTTGAAAGTTAGAAATTCATAAACAAGAAATGAGTACAATTTTAAAAAATGACACTTCTGACCAGATTCGAATCTACGATCTCGATCTATAGCCGTTCCAAGAATGATTCCAGCTGTATGTCGGCTTTAATGGGAGTTAGAGTAGCCTTTTACTAGTTAGGAATGAGATTAAAATTTATGATTGGTATTTTTAGTTCAAAGAAGTATAACTTCTTAAGTTCCTACATAAGTACATTCACACGTTTTTTTTTAAACATTTGTTGCACCTACTATTAAATATATTAACCTATCTATCTATAGAATTTGTAGGCGTTTTAATTGACTGATTAAATATTGCTAAATCACTTTCACACAGTTTTATATGAATATATGTATATGCGGAGGGACACCCAAAAAATTTCCTGAGTCATGTAAGAAATAAACATACCCAGAAGGTATTTAAAAGTAACCGTCATATTCTATGCATGAAAATATTGCATAATTTAGGAAATAGAGGGATTCACGATTAGCCCGCAGAGATGCAAAAATAGAATAAGGGATTCACCAATTAGATTATTATCAATTTATTTAATAAATAACGTATAATTGTCTAATAAAATGTGAGTAAACGGATTTTCTATAAATTTTACGACTCATTGTGTACGAGGGTTGTCTTTATAGTGTTGTATATATACAGACAAAAAATATATAGGCTTTTCAAAATATGTCCCATCAAGATCGATACACTTTTGCATACGTTCAAACCAACTGGTAAAACAGTTATTCCAGTCTTCAGTTGATACCTGCAAAATCGCTTTTGTAAAGGCACCGATGGCTTCTTCTGGCCACTGGAATCGCTGACTACGCACTGAATTCTTCATCTTTGGAAAATCTTTTGGTTAGGTCGGGACTATACGATGAATGGTATAATAATTAGTCCAAAAACTGAATTGTCTTTTGGGTAGTGTGAATGCGACGGGGAAGTCGTGTGAAGGTAAGGAGTTCCACCATCTGGAGACCCTGGGAATGAAGAAACTGTCTTGTCTGGCAAGTGGAGGCATTAAAGAGCGGAGTTCTCCTGAGCAAAATACGTTTCAGTATTGGTAAAACAGGAAGAGATTAGACACTGCGCTTTGGTGAGACAATGGGGCTAGGTTTTTGCTGATATTGGTATCGTTTATTAGTCGAACTGCTCTTCTCTATATTGCATCAAGATTACTGAGCCTTGATGGAGCCTCCGATCCCCATACATGCGAGCAGTATTCAAGATTAGGTCGTATTTTGTTTGTACAGAGCAGCTAAGTTGAATGAAGAAAAATATTTCAGCGTTAATCTTGTAGAGGTTGGAGGACTGTCCATCTACGGCAACTTGGATGTTCCTGTTGGAGAGAAAGTTGGATATCCATCTGCAAAGGTTTGGCGAGAGTCCGTATGAAGGCAGTTTATTTAAAAGAGCTGCATACAACAGAATGTATTTATGTCAACAAAAGATTGATATTAGATTTGTGTCTGAAAGTTCAATTATTGGCGCCTTTTAAGCGGCTATATGCAAAACTAAAAGACAACCCTCGTATAATCTAATTTAATATCTATCCACTTATACAAATCGCAAATTCTTTATTACATTTAATTGTGTCTAAACATATCTTATTTCGTAAAATTTTTGTTGCAGATTTTCTGGATTGGATCCATTTACCATATTGTTACATCAAGATAATAAATTAGGTGATGCATCTACCAGTATCAGTACAAACTTGCAACGTTTCAGAAGAAGCGTGGCCAAAATCCGCGATGTGTGAACCATCTTCAGTGTATCAGAATCCTGATCTGTACTGGTTTGAGCATCGGATTCACGAAGTTCAATCGGAACATGCTGGTGAATTGGTTCGAACTGGTAGTCCGTATATTTTATGTACACAATTACCAAATCATTGGCGTTCAAATAAAACTTTACCGATTGCTTTTAAAGTTGTTGCTGTGGGGGATGTGGGGGACGGTACTGTTGTTACTGTTCGGGCGGGAAATGATGAAAATTGCTGTGCTGAATTAAGAAATTGTACGGCTGTTATGAAGAATCAAATTGCCAAATTTAACGATTTGAGATTTGTAGGAAGAAGTGGCAGAGGTAAGTTTAGCACTCTTTTTTTGTTTCTACTTAGGAATTATGATTCCATTTTTATCCAGAATTTTTTACGGTTGCTTTTGAAAGTTGGGTTTTACACATCCAAATCCCAAATAGAAAGTTGGCGTTAATTTAAACGACACTGCCGAAATAGGCCACCCAAAGAAAGCATTGAATTTTACTACTTTAGTTATTTAAGATCTTTCTTATGGGATTTTTAAAAATAAAAAAATTAGACAAACCAAAAATGGCATTAAGGAGGAATTGAAAAAATGTCACATCCGGCAGAACTCGAACTTGCGATCTAAATTTATAGCCGATAGCTCCTTTAACCATTCGGCCACAGATGCCATGCGGTTAGTGGGTGTTTTTAATCATAACTTCATTCAAATCATTTCATTCTAAAGCACAAATAGTTAACGTTAATGAGAGAGAAATTAAAAATTGGTACATCAAACTGTAAGACACTTTTTTGTGCCCTGTCTCATATTTTTATTCGGTTAAATGACCACAACCTCTTAAGGGAGTTTTTAAAATTTAAAAATTAGACAAACCAGAAATGATATGATAGAGAAATATAAAAGTACATATCTGGCAGGACTCGAACCTGTGATCTCTATCTATCCCTATCATTTCAAAGATGTCTCAAATAATTAATTTACTAATCTTCCGCTCCCCTAAACGAATAAAAATATAAGAGAGGGTACAACAAAAAGTGAGTTTGATATTGCAATTGTCGACTTTACATATAATTAGGTATATATTATATATAAATATCAAGTAAAAAAAAAAGATAATTTATAATATAAATAGTACGATATTGCGCAAAAACAAAGATACAATGGGTAATGCGATTTTTAATCGAGGACACTTGGAAGCCTGGCTCCCCCACTGCAAATAATGCTTCTGTCATGTATGCAGTTAAGCAAGAATTTAGTAAGTATGGAGAGTAAAAGAAAAGAGAACTTCTACAGGTTGAAAAACTGTCCGTTAAAATGCGTTAAATTAGGTTGATGCCACTGTAGCAACAGGATAAATTGCAAAGAGAGAGCTAGTAATTAGAATAAGAGAAATAAACGAAGACAGAACGCCATGAAAATTGTTGAAATTCTGTATACTAACTACTCTAACTACAAATTTCCTAACTCGACACTTTTCATTTTGTCAACAACTGCTACCTTTGTACCATACCCTTTATCTATACTAGCGCCACTTATGGCGGTTTTTTTAACTGTATTTACTGTATATCATTACCATCATCATCATTGGCGCTGCAGCTCCCGTAGAGCCTGGGCCTGCACTATCGATTGGCTCCATAACTGACGGTTCTGGACCAAGTACCTCCATCTCCTTACTCCCATTCTTCTGAGGTCCTGTCCCACACCATCTATCCACCTCAGTCTGGGCCTTTCCTTTAGCCGTTTGCCACTTGGGTTTTCTCTTGGGATCTTTTTAGGTGCTCTCTCAATCTTGTCCGCCAGATCTCGGCCATCACGTCTTTCTTATTTTTAATATCCACCTTTTCTCCTCACTCACTGGTCCATAGATTTGTCGAATGATCTTCCCAACTTCTCAGAATCTCAATATCTCGGGCTGTCTCAGATGCATACAAATCGACTGACCGTATTACTGTATCTTGGTTCCTCTGCACACTGCTCCGTCTTTTATAACGTGGATGAGGAAGAAATAGCAGCGATTACCTGCTGATATTCGGCTCCTTACTTCTTCAGCCTTGTGGTTCTTATTATTAATGTGAGCCTAAGATATTTAAATTTTTTGGTAATCTTGA
This sequence comes from Altica lythri, assembly GCA_964028335.1. Taxonomy (NCBI): domain Eukaryota; kingdom Metazoa; phylum Arthropoda; class Insecta; order Coleoptera; family Chrysomelidae; genus Altica; species Altica lythri. The sequence continues at coordinate 17,467,807 of OZ034801.1, read as the reverse complement.
ATTTTTCTTCACCTAGCTCTTCTTGACATTAATATGTACTCTGTTTTACTCTGGCTGATCTCAAGTCCCAAGTTAGTTGGTTTAGTTGGCATTTGTCGCATTACCCTCTCAAGTACTATATTAGACAATATTGGAGAAATCACATCCCTCTGTCTTACTCCACGTTGAACACTAAAGCTTCTTGACACCTGATACTCGATTTTTACTCTGCTGTTTGTTTTTGTCAATGTCAGCATAATGAGCGTCACCAGTTTGTGTAGTAGGTACTTCAAATTCCCTCAAAACAAGGTTAAGTCTACCTAGCTGTACGTCCTCCAGTGGTTTTGTTAGTTCACTTCTTGACATTAACATGTACTCTGTTTTACTCTTGTTGATCCCAGATCCTGTGTTGCAGCTTTCAGGGCCACATAACTTACATCAAGGCTCTGAGCGATCTTGCCACTATATAAATGTCATCAGCAAACCCAAGATTCTGTATCTGATGATTGAATATGATTTCTCCTGGGTTAGTTGGCATCTGTCGCATTGCCCTCTCAAGTACTATATTAGACAATATTGGAGAAATCAAATCCCTCTGTCTTACTCCACGTTCATCACTGAAGCATCTTGACACCTGACACTCGATTTTTTCTCTGCTGTTTGTTTTTGTCAATGTCAGCATAATGAGCATGATAATGAGCCTCACCAGTTTGTTTGGTACTTCAAATTCCCTCAAAACAAGGTTAAGTCTACCTAGCTGTACATCCTCCAGGTGTTTTACTCTGGTTGATCCCAGTTCCTGTGTTGCAGCTTTCAAGGCCAAATAACTTAGCTCCAGAGCTCTGAGCGATCTTGCCATTATATAAATGTCATCAGGAAACCCAAGATTTTGTATCTGATGATTGAATATGGTTCCTCTTGGGATAGTTGGCATCTGTCGCATTGGCCTCTCAAGGTCTATATTGAGCAAGATTGGAGTAATCTCATCCCCCTGTCTGTCTCCATGGTCAACACTGAAGCTTCTTGAAACCTGACCCTCGATCTTTACCCTGCTGCTTGTTTCTGCCACTGTCACCATGATGAGCCTCACCAGTTTGTAAGTACTTCAAATTCCCTCCAAACAAGGTTAGGTTTTCCTATGCTGATTCTGTCATACGCTTGTTTAAAGTCAATCAAGAGCTGGTGGATCTCTACATCGAACTCGTGGCAGGTTTGTAATATCTGCATAAGAGTAAAGATTTGGTCAATAGTCGATCGTGACTTTCTGAATCCACATTTGTACTTACCAAAGAGATTTTCTGCTACTGCATCTAATAGGGTTATTATAATAGAGTAGGTAAGTCAGGCTTCCAAACAAGTCTTACTGTTATCTGCTTTTTTTTTAATTTTGGGATTATTTAATCCATTTTATATCTTTAGAATAGTCATAGACACTTTATTCTGCACTTTTTTTTTGAACAAAAGATTACTCTTTTCAAAGAACAATAATTAGACAGAATTGGTAGTTTTGAATCTATCAAAATTCATCTAATCTACTTTCTTGCGTATGTGAAACGATTGTCGGCACGATCCAAAGAAACTTAATACAATAAAAAAATGAAGCAGTTGAAAAGGTTTGTCGCACTCGAGAAAAACGAGTGTTTATGTATTAAAAGACACTAAATGTCATATAAAGCATTATATTTTAGTGCCCGTCATCAGATGTCATTGCTTGAGATAGCAATTATTGTCGAAACAAAATTGATTCTGACAACAAAAGATTTATTAGTAGATGAAGGCGGCCATTTGACCACTTTTATGGGAGGGTTAGCTATTAAAATCTTATATAATGCCTTATAAGTTACATTTTGAAATTATTATTTATGTATAACGAACTGTTGCAGTTACACTTTTTATTCTCTTATTATTATTTATGTAGCACCTATATTAGACAATTATTACTCTTATGAAATTCTTTCCATACGTAGCTATGTATATAATTACATTCAATTATTACTCTCCCACTCTCACTGGAACTGGACTAATAAATATTAAATTCCTACGAACACACTGAATTTTATTAACAAACAAGAAAATAGAGTGGATAGAAATTATCACCTGCCATTCTGACTCTGCTGCATTGACGTTTTACAAGAAAGTGTAACTCGGTTCTATTCCAAATAAACTATAATACACTTTATCAGAAGTCTTTGTAGGAGGTCTGTTGTTAGTGTAACAGACACTTTACAATTAGCAGGCTTCCTGGGTGTCCGTGGAAATGATGTCACGACTCTTGTTGGTGGAGTCCTTTTGGCTGAGAATTAGATTTTTTGACGTTTGTGTCATGAGAGCTTGTGATTTGAGACTGTCTTGAAATACACCGAAGACGGATGTAGACTTTTAGTTTCAACTGCCGTACACAGATCAATGAGAACTTTCATGCATGGATACCAGGACACTCAGGGTTTCAAGGCAATGAGAAGACTGATGAATTGGCCCGTGCGGGAGCTAATATTCCAATGATTGGCCCGGAACCATTCGGCGGAGTTGCTGAAACCTTATTCAGAAAGGCAACCATTGAGAAATGGAGGCTAGAGAAGGCCCACGAGTAATGGGAATAATCACCGGGCAAGCGACAAGCCAAAGTCTTTATAAAATAATACTTGGCAAAATTAACTCCAGAGCTGTTACCACAAAGGCGAATCGATGTCAAAATGATTGACAGTCTATTGATAGGACATTTTCAGATTGTCGATTCAGAAGACAGATGAGTCAACTGCACTTGGCAGATGAAGACATCTGTCGATACTGCCAAGAGGGAGAGGAAACCTTTCATATCCAAAGCCAATGTGAAGGCCTTGCAAAGATGCGGTATCTTGAGTTGGGAGAGGAAAAACTGGCTGGTGCAAGTTACGTGGAGAGGTCACTGTCAAGGCTAATAAGTCTCTTATTCAATTATAGAGATGATGGGTGTTCACAATAGATCTGTAAAGGTCGCAGTGATACAGGGTAACAGCCAACCTAATGCAATGTTCTTTATTGTATAAGAATTTTTATCCTTGAAACATCACAAATAATACAAATCCGATATGAGGTTGTTTTATATCAACTTTATCCAGATTTACCATATTAGAGTTTTCATTTTTTTGGACCTCCGATTATTATAATTACAAATTTGTATACTTTGCTTTACGAACTTACCACAGAAGTGTGGAAATTATACTTATCATACTAAGAAGTTACAAAAAATTCCAGTTATATATTTGACCGTTCCTCGTAAATGTTAAGTTTTATTGTTTTCAGTTGTGTCATCAAATCTCGTTGTGTTCATCTGAATTGGAACATTGTATTTGTACGTTAACTGATTTTCCCCAGCAGCTATCGATGGAATTTCCAAGCGTATTCAGGACTATTTTAGTTTAGCTGATGGTCATCTTTAACCCACAAAATCGATTTCAAAGTTCTACCTAATGAACCAAAATGTTGATAAATTTTTTTGCCTTGGTTTTTTTTTCTGATAATTTTCACGGAAAATCCTTTTCTCTAAAAGAATTACCATCTTTTATACCTGAGTCTATATACTAGATATTTGTTTTCATGAACAATCTGGCTCTATTTAATCTCAATTGAGAACATGGAACAATTAAAATTTAGCATATTTTAAAACATCGATGTCGAAATAATGTTCAAGTAAATCTCAGTATAATTTTAAAATAGTTTGATATTTAGAAAAAGTAATATGTGGATTGGAGCTCCTATGTTGTCTTATTTGTTTTTACAAAAATTCATTAAACTAGTGCCCTGAGAAATATTGAAAAAATTACGGGAGAGACAAATGATGTATTTTAAAATATGAAAAATATTGGAATTTTGCAAATTCTTACCTATAAGTTTGTAAAATATGAAAAAATTCAAAAAATAATCTGTTATCTAGAGTTTGTAAATAATCTAGATTCTTTTTACAAAAAATTAACAGCATTACCCAACGGAAAATTGTGAAAATTTAAGGGAGAGACAGCGGATGAATATTGAAATATGCTCAATTATGATGCTTTACAAATAATTACCTATAAGTATGTAGGAAATCAAAATTTTAAAAAAGTAATGAATGTTTCAGAATTTTCAAAGTGTCTACTTTCTTTTTACAAAAATTCGTAAAAATAGTCCCTTAGAAAATATTGAAAAATTACGGGAGAGACAAAGAGTAAATTTTGAAGTATGAAAATGTTGTAATTTTGGAAATTATCATCTATAAGTTTGTAAAATATAAAAAAATTTAAAAACTAATCTATATCCTAAAGTTTTTAAAGCATCTAGTTTCTTTTTACAAAAATTTATCAAAATCACTCAACGGAAAGTTGAAGGGAGAGACAGCGAATGAATATTGAAATATGCTCAATTATGCTGCTTTACAAATATTTACGTAAAAGTTTGTAAGAAATTTAAATCTTAAAATAGAAATGAATGTTTCAGAATTTATAAAGTGTCTACTTTCTTTTTACAAAAATTCATAAAAATAGTCCCTTAGAATATATTGATCAAATACGGGAGAGGCAAAGGGTGAATTTTGAAATATGAAAATATGGGTATTTTACAAATTATCACCTATAAATTTGTAAAATACGAAAAAATTCAAAAAATTTATCTATTATCTAAAGTTTGTAAAGAATCTAGATTATTTTTACAAAAATTTATCAAAATTACCCAACGGAAAATTGTGAAAATATAAGGGAGAGACAGCGGATGAATATTGAAATATGCTCAATTATGCTGCTTTACAAATAATTACCTATACGTTTGTAAGAAATTAAAATCTTAAAAAAATAATGAATGTTTCAGAATTTCCAAAGTGTCTACTTTGTTTTTACAAAAATTCGTAAAAATAGTCTGTTAGAAAATATTGAAAAATTACGGGAGAGACAAAGGGTAGATTTTGATGTATGAAAATGTTGTAGTTTTGGAAATTATCATCTATAAGTTTATAAAATATAAAAAAATTCAAAAACTAATCTATATCCTAAAGTTTTTAAAGCATCTAGTTTCTTTTTACAATAATTTATCAAAATCACTCAACGGAAAATTGAAGGGAGAGACAGCGAATGAATATTGAAATATGCTCAATTATGCTGCTTTACAAATATTTACGTAAAAGTTTGTAAGTAATTGAAATCTTAAAATAGAAATGAATGTTTCAGAATGTATAAAGTGTCTACTTTCTTTTTACAAAAATTCATAAAAATAGTCCCTTAGAATATATTGATAAAATACGAGAGAGGCAAAGGGTGAATTTTGAAATATGAAAATATGGTTATTTTACAAATTATCAGCTATAAGTTTGTAAAATATGAAAAAATTCAAAAACTAATCTATATCCTAAAGTTTTTAAAGCATCTAGTTTCTTTTTACAACAATTTATCAAAATCACTCAACGGAAAATTGAAGGGAGAGACAGCGAATGAATATTGAAATATGCTTTATTATGCTGCTTTACAAATAATTACGTAAAAGTTTGTAAGAAATTTAAATCTTAAAATAGAAATGAATGTTTCAGAATTTATAAAGTGTCTACTTTCTTTTTACAAAAATTCATAAAAATAGTCCCTTAGAATATATTGATAAAATAGGGGAGAGGCAAAGGGTGAATTTTGAAATATGAAAATATGGTTATTTTACAAATTATCAGCTATAAGTTTGTAAAATATGAAAAAATTCAAAAACTAATCTATATCCTAAAGTTTTTAAAGCATCTAGTTTCTTTTTACAACAATTTATCAAAATCACTCAACGGAAAATTAAAGGGAGAGACAGCGAATGAATATTGAAATATGCTCAATTATGCTGCTTTACAAATATTTACGTAAAAGTTTGTAAGAAATTTAAATCTTAAAATAGAAATGAATGTTTCAGAATTTATAAAGTGTCTACTTTCTTTTTACAAAAATTCATAAAAATAGTCCCTTAGAATATATTGATAAAATACGAGAGAGGCAAAGGGTGAATTTTGAAATATGAAAATATGGTTATTTTACAAATTATCAGCTATAAGTTTGTAAAATATGAAAAAATTCAAAAACTAATCTATATCCTAAAGTTTTTAAAGCATCTAGTTTCTTTTTACAACAATTTATCAAAATCACTCAACGGAAAATTGAAGGGAAAAACAGCGAATGAATATTGAAATATGCTCAATTATGCTGCTTTACAAATAATTACGTAAAAGTTTGTAAGAAATTTAAATCTTAAAATAGAAATGAATGTTTCAGAATTTATAAAGTGTCTACTTTCTTTTTACAAAAATTCATAAAAATAGTCCCTTAGAATATATTGATAAAATAGGGGAGAGGCAAAGGTTGAATTTTGAAATATGAAAATATGGTTATTTTACAAATTATTAGCTATAAGTTTGTAAAATATGAAAAAATTCAAAAAATAATCTATTATCTAAAATTTGTAAAGAATCTAGATTCTTTTTACAAAAATTTATCAAAATTACCCAACGGAAAATTGTGAAAATTTAAGGGAGAGACAGCGGATGAATATTGAAATATGCTCAATTATGCTGCTTTACAAATAATTACCTATAAGTATGTAGGAAATCAAAATTTTAAAAAAGTAATGAATGTTTCAGAATTTCCAAAGTGTCTACTTTCTTTTTACAAAAATTCGTAAAAATAGTCTCTTAGAAAATATTGAAAAATTACGGGAGAGACAAAGGGTAAATTTTGAAGTATGAAAATGTTGTAATTTTGGAAATTATCATCTATAAGTTTGTAAAACATGAAAAAATTTAAAAACTTATCTATATCCTAAAGTTTTTAAAGGGAGAGACAGCGAATGAATATTGAAATATGCTCAATTATGCTGCTTTACAAATAATTACGTAAAAGTTTGTAAGAAATTTAAATCTTAAAAAAGAAATGAATGTTTTAGAATTTCTAAAGTGTCTAAGTTTGTAAAATATAAGAAAATTCAAAAAATAATCTATATCAATTTCTTGCCTTGTTTTATAACTATGAGGCTTGGATCTACCATCATAATCCTAAACTGAAACAAGAACCTTTACAGTGGACTGAAGATGGTCCTTCAGCTCCAAAACAGGTGAAGTCAGAACAAAACATGGGTCCCCATAATTAAGGGTTCGAAAACTCTACCCTTAACGAACAACACCGACCAGAACCGATTGGAATCGAAAGCAACTGAGGCCCCGCCCACTTCCTTCCCGACGTATAAATACGGGCTCCGTCCACGCAGAGCTCATAGCTCATTAAAAAAATAGAAAAAATACCAAAAAAATAAAAAAAACACAAAAATACAAAAAAATACAAAACACAAAATGGAAAAAAAAGAAATGGGCCCTTGGCGAAGGTTTCTGTGGTTCCCTTCGTCCTTGCCAAATGGAAGGGCTCCACGACGGAGGAGTCACGAAACAGCGTCAATCTCCCAACCCCACATTGCACCACGTGGGTTACACTCCTACACACACTTACACTGACACCAAAAAGAAATTACCTTTTAGGCACGTTCATTCAACAAGGAAGACAGGAAACGGAAGTAAGAAGATCAACTCCAGGATCAAAGAAAAAGGGTTGTGAGAGCAGTGCTGATGACAGACAGATGCTAACTCCTTCCCAACATTCCATCCATCCCCTGAAAAGGACGCAAGTCCTACAACAGGGTCCTCATACGTACCAAACTCCTAAAAATCTCCATATTTTTCTTCCAAAGAACTCATTCTTTAACTTTAACTTAACGCAGAGCTCAGTAGTTCGCATACTGTCAACCAGGAAGCAACTTCTGAAGATGCCAACCGCTCGTGTTGGCGAAACGTCAAGTCAGCAAGACAATCGACGCCGGCCTAAAAGATCCGGTTTACTGAAGAAACCAATCATTTTCATCAAGACAATGAACGTTTTCACACAAGTTTGTCGACGATGGCTAAATTGAACAAATAACCCATCGTATTCACCAGATTTGGATCCATCTGACTATTATCTCTTTAGAAACTTCCTTCGAGGAAAGTGTTTTTCATCGAATGAAGAAGCTATTGCAGCCATGGAACAACATTTTGTAGAGATTCCGAAAACATTCAAATTTAGGAAGAAACGTAAAGTGTATTTTAAAATATTTTTTCAATTATTATCTATAGTTTGTAAAATATCAAAATTTAAAAAAGAGAAATGAACGTATCGGAATTTTTAGAGTCTCAAGTTTGTTTTCACCAAAAATTATTAAAAATATCCAGCAACAAATACTTATTGAAAATTTACGGGAGAGACAGCTTTTTTTGTCATTTAACAACTGTTTCACGTGTTACCTATTACACATTTTTCTCTCATTAACTTTTAGTAAAACAACATAATTTGTATTTTCAAAATATTAATATTAAAATTTTTCGGTAAAGGTATATCGAACAACTTTTTAATATATCCTTCTCAGTGCAGGTAATAAGGGAAACCACCAATTAATAAAAGAAAGAATAAAAAAAAACTAAAAAATACAGACAATAATAAAATGTAGAGGCACATGGCACGCGACATGTGTAATAATTTCTGAATTATTACCCTCTATTCTTATTTTACCTCATTTTTAAAGAAAAATTACAATAATTGCTGGAACTCACATGTGGCATTCGCAAAACTAATACACAATGCGTGGTAGGTACAAAAATTAACAATTCTTTGACCCTCTTGCGTGATCCTTTCGACCGAAATATAATTTCATCAAAATTTAAGAAAGAGTTATTTATGCCGATTGTTAGTTTAATATTATTCGGTCAAACAGCATTCACAGAAATACTAAATTATGGAGTATAATAGAAATTTATAACAACAAAAAAATCAATCCCTGCATCTTCAGGCACAATATTTTGTAAGATAATTTATAGTGATGATTTTTTTTTATGAATTTATTGATTAATTCCTGTTTTTTCTAATTTCATGGCACAGTTGGTTCAAGTTCAAGTTCAAGTTCAAGAGTGAGTTCATAGGGAGAAATATGGAGATTTTTAGGAGTTTGGTGTGTTGTAGGACTTGCGTCCTTTTCAGGGGATGGATGGAATGTTGGGAAGGAGTTAGCAGCTGTCTGTCATCGGCCCTGCTCTCACAAATCCTTCTCTGATCCTGGAGTTGGTCTTCTTACTTCCTTTTCTTTCTTCCTTGTTGAATGAACGTGCCTAAAAGGAAATTTTCTTTTGGTGTCAGTGTAGGTGTTTGTAGGAGTGTAACCCACGTGGTGCAATCTGGGGTTGGGAGATTGACGCTGTGGCGTGTCTCCTCCGTCGTGGAGCCCTTCCATTTGGCAAGGACGAAGGGAACCACAGAAACCTTCGCCAAGGGCCCATTTCTTTTTTTTCATTTTGTGTTTTGTATTTTTTTTGTATTTTTGTGTTTTTTGTATTTTTTTTGTATTTTTTTCTATTTTTTTAATTTTCGTGTCCTATGTGGGGTTGGAAGCACCATCTATCTGTAGGAAAGGGGGGTTTCATCCAGTAGGTTTTGCAGGTCTTCAGGGAGGTCCATGTCTACAGCAGATTGGAGGAGTCTTAGATTGGGGAAAGGAATCTTCTTTTTTGGAACTCTGGATCTTCTTTGGAGTCCTTCATTCCAGTGTGTATGGAGGGTCCTCTGGGCAACGGTGTTAGTGCCCTGCAGAGTCCTGGCGACGTAGCGAAGTTGGAGCGTCTGAAAACGAGAAGGAAGAGGCAGTATATTTGTGTTGTTGTAGACAAGGCGGCTTGGTTAGAGGTAGTGTAGGTTTTTCACTTTCCTTAGGATCGCTCTCTCTGTGGCATGGATGGAATGTATGAGTCTCTGAGGAATTGCAGAGTACGGTACGGCCTTGTAATCGAGAAGAGGTCTGATAAAGGTTTTGTAAGTGTGTAGAAGAGTTTTGGTATCAGTTCTTCCGATTCTACCGCCCAGAGCACCTAGGAGGGAGGCAGTTGGTAGGATAATATATTATATTATAAAGAATCGGCAATTTTTAGATGTACAGGTGTTAGTTAAAAAATACGACAAACTTCAGTGAGTGATTTGTTATAAAAACTAACTTTAGCTGATTTGTTGAATGGTTTAATTAAAAAAAGTTTCTTTTACCTTAAGTAATCAACTAAAAGTAAATGATTATTTACAAATTATAAACTATACAAAAATAATGTGAAAGGTTGCGTTGATTTCCGATGAAGGCGATACTGTCGGTGAACGGTGAAACGTCGTGGATCTATTTCCTGTCATTATTTTTTCATGCAGAAATCATTCTTTTAAGTTTGTCGCATATATTTACTATCAGTGTTTCCGTGACTTTTTCCTTTTCGGTGACGTATCTCGAAGTCGTAGATCTGAAGTTTCTCCAACCATCACGCAATCTGTTCTTCTAGAGTCTTGAAATTAAAAAGCCATTGCAACGCTGAATGGTAGGTTCTGATCAAAAACTTCTGGCCATAAAGGAACGAATGGTAATGTTCCACGTCTTTAACTACAGCAAGAAGCGCCTTTTTAGTGAGACAATACTTTCTTTCTGTCTTGCCCAACGTCTTGCTGAAATATCCAATAACAAGTGTATCTTGTATCTGAGATAAGACGGTTCCCAGGGCATTCTGAGAAGCATCTGTATCCAGGATAAAAAGACCATCTACTTTCGGATGTGCCAGCACTGGAGCAGTAGTAAGGGTAATAAAAGCCTGCTGACACTCTGGTGACCAAACAAACGGTGTACTCTTTTCAGTCAGTGAATGCAAGGGTCTTGCTATCTTTCCAAAGTTCTTTACGAATCGACGATAGTAGCTGCATAGTCCAAGGAAACTTTTTACTTCATGCTTGTCTTTAGGTATCGGCCACTCTCGTACTGCCTTGATTTTGTCCGGGTCGGTTGGAATTCCCTTCGACGATACGACTTGTCCTAGGAAGTTGACATCAGGCTGAAAGAGGATATATTTCTTGGGATTCAACTGCAAATTGGCATTCCTGAGCCAGCTAAAGATGTCTTTTAAATTTGATAGATGTTCGTCAAACTTTTTTCCCATTACAATTATGTCCTCGATGTAGACCAGGCACATCTTCCATGTGAGTCCTCAAAATACCAGTTCCATTGGACGTTCAAATGTAGCAGGAGCGTTGCAAACTCCAAATGGCATTACTCGGAATTGATACAGCCGATTGCCGGTTGAAAATGCCGTCTTCTCCTTGTCGTCTGGATGGATCGCTACCTGCCAATATCCACTTTTCAAATCTAGCGTCAAAAACCATTTGCAATTGGCCAAAACGTTTAATGTGTCGTCTATTCTGGGTAATGGGTAACTGTCTGTCTTGGTAAAGTCGTTCAATTTCCGATAATCTACGCAGAATCTTGTAGATCCATCTTTCTTGGTAACCAGTACCACAGGAGATGACCAGGGGCTATTGGATTATTCGATGATCTCCTCCTGTAACATGTCCTTCGTGATTGACGTGGCTTCTTCTTATATATAGATATACGAAAGGAGCGTTTTTTGACAGTATAATACATAAAATCATGAAAAAAAATGATACAAGCGTATCTCGCGCCAGATATTTAACCTGGATCTGTGCATGGTTAAAATTCCTAACTCTAAGCACAGAATGCTGCGACATAGATATTAATCAGTCCATACAAGGATAAAACCAAACTGTAGACACTGTGTTACGCTCTATTAGAGCTCATCAGTACAGTACAGGTTTGTCTCTTCAATCACTAATAAAGAGACATTTCCGGTATAGATTGGCTAATATTTGTTATTTTTACTAGCGGAAGTTAAACACAATCGTAAGTAGTGCCATCTTTAGTCCACTTTTGTGGTCGTTCTGCATCTCATATATAAAAGCTTTGCAAAGTAAATAAAAATAAACGAACGGAGCGTTTTTTGACAGTCTTATACATAAAATTATATAAAAAATGATACAAGCGAATCTCGCGCCACGCTGTCAATATGCAAAGCGACTACAAGAGTCCAATTTTTGAAACAGAGATTGTGTTTAACTTTCGCGAGTAAAAATAACAAATATTAGCCATTCTATACCGGGGATGTCTCTTCATTAGTGACTGAAGAGACAAACCTGTACTGTACTGATGAGCTCTAACAGAGCGAAACACAGTGTCTACAGTTTGTTTTTGCCCTTTTAGGGACTGATTAATACTTATAGCTATATCGCAGCATTCTGTGCTTAGAGTTAGGAATTCTAACCATGCACAAATTCAGGTTATATATCTTTAATATATTGACAACGAGATACGTTTGTATCATTTTTTTCATATATTAACTTTTTCTATTTTTTTTACATTTATCTGAAAATAAATGAGTGTCATATTATCGCACAGTGTGCCAGAATGACAACCTTAATTGGCCAAAAAAAAAAAAAAATATAATGATAAATATTTACTTGTTATCTGATATTGAATTATTATTTGAATTTATAACAAACTAGTTATTTTCATAAACAATATAATTATAATATTTTTGAAAAGTGGAAATTGTGGATTTTTTACTTACACAAACCTCGCCACATCCGCAGGTTGTTGGTAAACTGATTTCAAATGAATCACCACAAAATATTGATAATATTTTAATTTTCTTGTAAAGATATGAATAATATTTTGTAGTTTATGCAAATTTCTTATCAGAAAAAAAATTAAACAGAATTTATTTTTTAATAGAAATTTTTTATCACACAAAAGTACAAACTATCTATTTTTTTACAGGAAAATCTTTTTCTATCACTATCACCATATCTACAAGTCCACCTCAAGTTGCTACTTACAACAAAGCTATCAAAGTTACCGTTGATGGACCACGTGAACCTCGATCAAAAACTAGTAAGTTTATTTTTATAAAATACTAAATAGACCAGAAACGGAACCTGTTGTACACATGGGAATCGGTCCAGCAAATTTCTGATTCTAGTTATCCTAATAAAAAGTTTTTTCATACCTACATTTATATAAAATTTGTTCGCAAATGAGCAGAAAAATCGTGATAAAAACATGCAAAAATAAAAAATGCGTTTGAAATTAGAAAAAAAAAAGAATTCTACTCCTCTTCTCAATACAGTTTCTACTTTAACAATGTTTAAAGAAATACAGAATTAAAAAACAACTGCTAACATCCCGAAATAGTTAGCTTTATTCATGAATTCGTTTGAATAGAAATACGAATTCAAGGTTTCCCTTTCATCTACACACATTTTTTTGGCACAATCACAGGTTAGTCAACCATTTAAAACACAAAAGTAAGTTGCTCTAACCTCTTTTAGTAGTTCTCTGAACCAATGGAATAAGCCTAAATAGGCTGTCCTATCTAAGTTTCCTTTTGGTGTCCAGCTTGCAGTACTGCCACTCTTACAGCTGCTAAGACCTCTTTAAAAGACCTTCCCTCGATATTCCTTTTTTAGGTTTACCACTGGAGGTGTATTTTTATCTAATCTTGGTCGTTTCTTGAAGGTGTTGGGATATTGGCCTATCTGCTTGGGAGTTACCTGTGCTGTATGCTTTAGTTTCTACTTCTTCTCCCTCTTGTTGTCAATCACCCTCTGGCTCTTTTAGAGACCTTCTGAAGTTGTCTCCGATTACTTGGCGTTTAGCTTTGGCGAACTCGATACCTTCCTTCACGAGTGTCGGTACCTTGTTCTGTGAGGTATCTAATTGTCGATCCTGGATGATTTCCTCGTTCAATATTAGGTCAATATCTACGTCTGAATCGACCTTAAATCTGCCCTGCCTCACTTGCCTTTCGGCTTGTATTTTCTGAGCCTATTACCATCTATACCCTACGGCACTCAGGCCTTTGTAGCTTGCTTTTCGGCTTGTGCTCCCCAACGTTTTCTTTTCCTCACAACTTCCATTTGCCTTCTGACTTCCTCTCTGTTTGTTGGATCTATGCAAGTCCCACGAGATGCTAGGGAAGGGATGATCCACCTGGTCAAAGCCCCGCATAACCAGCTAAGGCTAATTAAAAGGGTGTTTCACCCTGTGCTTCACGGGGACCGCATGGCCAACTTTACCTTTAGCCATTTAATACATCAGCACGGTACTTTATGCTTTCACTTGGGTTTATTGATGTAATTATTTGCTGTAAGATGAGGAGGGACCCTAGGTCCTGTTCCAGCCTGATGCTGCCCGGAGTGTGCCATAAGGAGGCTATCCATAAAGGTCGTACCGAGGTGTGGAAGCCTAGTAACTGTACTCTTCCGCCACCTCAATGTAGATATAAACAACGCACTAGATGTAGTGACAAAATAGAAACAGACCTAATATAGGTGGCCTAGACATGGACAAGAACTTGATGATGGTCCGGAAGAGATGGAGGCAAAAAGTACAACAATCAGGATCCACGAAAAGTTGTGGAGCTACGGAGAAGGAAGGAGGAAGAAGCTGTTGGAAGCGTATAAAATGCATGTTTTGAAGATTATTCAAGCAGAATGGAAAACATGTTATAACAAATGGTTTAAATGAATAAAAATAGTATATAGACCATACAGGAAAATATAGTATGCTCAAAATATAAATAGTGACCATCGTAAATACTTTTTATCACAAAATTATAATATTCATATTTAGTAAACGATTACTTTGCGATATCTCTCATGGGACTTTTAGACGTATCCAGCAGGACTCTAACCCGCAATCTTTGACTCTATTTGGCAACGCTCTAACTTCTAAGCTATGAATGCTTTTTTGATCGTCAAATTCAACTCATGTCACATATGACACTTACTCATTTTCAAATAAGAATATAAGACACGGCACAACAAAAATGACTTAGAGTTTGATATTTCAATTGTCGATTTGAAAAAATCTCTCTCATTAACGTTATGCTAAATATGCTTAAGAAGAATGTGAGTAAGTGTCACATGTGACATGAGTTGAATTTAACGACCAAAAAGCTAAATAATTTCTAAGCATTTATAGCTTAGACTTTAGAGCGTTGCCGTGTAGAGGCAAAGGTTGCGGGTTCGAATCCTGCTGGACGCGACTTTTTTTTCAATTTTTCCCTAATTTTATTTAAAATATTCTTGTTTATATACTTTCTAAAAATGTCAAATATTCACATTTGTTAATAAGTTTCACTAGATCATTTTTTTCGAAAAAACTATTTTTATGTGTTATCTAACTTTATTTGAACGGAATGGTAAAATTACTAGACGTAAAAGAACTGTAGTAAATCGTAAGGGCAATTTATTCAACATTGATAATTCGAATATAGGAATAGAAGGGAAAGGGACTGAGTATAGTTGGCAGCAATGCTCTGTTAGGTGTTGTGGTATGAGTTAATTAGGACAAATCATTAACAGATGTCGAGCCCATCAGTAAACGGAAAATTCTACAAATAATTTAGTATTAATGGCATGGTGGGGGCAATTCGAGGGAGGAAATGATGTATGAAGGGCTTAATAACTTCCGTAAATAGGTACAGTAGCGGTATTATGTTATTTATGGAAAATGGACATAACATTCGTATTTGTAGGCACATTAATTGTAGATATAGAGGGAATTAGAAATATTAAAATTTAGGTATTTTAAATATCCAATTATTACTGATTTAAAAAATGAAAATTATTTGAAAAAGGAAATATGTGTGTATAGTAGCTAATCTGGCGAACTTAGTACTTCCTAGGACTGATGTACTTTTCTCATTTTTCGTTTTTTCTTCAAACCTTTTCTCAAATATTCTTACCCAAATTTTTAAACTATGTGACATCAGTTTAATGTTTCTATAGTTACCACACTCTTGTACATCCTCCTTTTTTATTGTCACAAGCACACTTTTCCTCCATTCTTTTGATTGATCACTTTTTTCTTAAAAATATCCACTCTATCCTCACCAACCACATTCCGTACTACTCCTGGTATCCAATCCACTCCCACTGCTGCCCATTCTTTATTTTCCTTAATTTACTCGTCACTTCCTTCCTCGTCTCATCTCTCACCATTCAAAAATTTGTAACACCATCTTCCAACATATCTCCCTCATTTTCCTCGTTCAATATATTTTTATAATATTTCTTCCATTTCTTCATTAAACTTTTATACATTTTTAAAACTCTAAAAAGATAAATTGAAAAAGCGGAACAAGAGCAAAACAGCGAAATAACCAACAGTCCCATCATCTGAAAATGAGAAAAGGAAAAGAGAATCTAAGGCAGGACAAAAAACTTCGATTCCATTTTTAACCCACCAAATTTTCTTAACGTTTTTAAACAACTGAGTACTCCTTCAAGCTAAATTAAAAAGAAAATCTTTCAAATCTAACGCAAGACAAAAAAGCTTCGATTCCATCATTAACCATTCCAAAATTTGTAATACCATCTTCCAACATATCTCTCTCATTTTCCTCGTTTAGCAGGTTCTCATAATATTCCTTCCGTCTCTCCTTTTATATTTTCATACATTTTTAAAATTCTACGATTTCAAGCGACTTCATGCGACAAAAGTGATTTCTCTGAGGCAACTATTACCACTTCCAGTTACCAAAAGAACATTACGAATAACTAGAAAACGTGGCAAAACAGCAATTGTCATGTCTTCTTCCTATAAACAAGAATTAGAGGTCGCTGCCCAGAAGAAAAAAGATTATGAACAAAAAAAGCTAGAAAAAATAGAAATGCCATTGTATTGTATGGAGTTGGATTCCACTTCTATTGAAGAATGGATATCCTGCATAAATTGTGGGAAATGGGCTATGCAGGAATCGGCGATCATGATGACATCTTCGAGTTCTATTAGATTATAATTTTTTTCACCACCCCATCTTACCCCTAGGGGGTATCCTATCTTACCAGCAACTTGGGACAAGACAGGGCAAAATTCTTTCTTTGATTTTATTTTCTTTTTCTAAAATATATAACTAAAAGTTTCTAATGTCACCAAATATATGTAAGTTTGTTTTAAATTTTGGAACTTTAAACCTTAAGCACCACATTTTGCCACCCTGTCTCCTATCACCTTTAACTTTAATTCCTCTGTAACTGATTATCATATTTACCATTCCTAACAGTAAATTAGTAGCAATTATTTATATTATAAAAATAGAAAAATGGAATTGCCTATTCTCATTATAAGAGCCTCAACTTTTAAAAGCTCATTGGAGTAATTCGGAGTTGTTTCGGTACAGTTTGGAGTTACTCTTTAGGGCCAAACAAATAAACGTTAAATGAACTTAGAGAATCAAACAATAACCAAATTAGAATATTCGTGTATTATGAAGTTATTTGTTTATTTAAACATAAAAAACCAATCTACTATTTGTTTGTCATGATTTTGAAAATGAAACTAAACCAAAAACATAAATTATTCTACCGAATTAGCCACTTTAAAATTTTAATTAACGTTTGCGGCAGTATCCATAAATCGAATGACAATATCGGGATTTATTAAATTTAATTTAATTGAGATATTCATAACGTTAATAACGCAAAATGTGAATATTTTTACTTTTCCACCATCAGGACATTCCGCAACGAATCAAATTTATTTTGCGGTTGACATTCTATTTTCATGTCAAATATTGAAAAGTTATACCTACTGTTTTTGTGACTATACTGGATTCATGTATAAATACAATACATACCATATTTCCTATATCATTTAATATCATATGTATATAATACCAAATCTTTAATTATTTGTATGAAAACCAAAAAAATATCTTCTATTTGGTTTGACAACACAGTTAAAAATATGATTAAACACGCGACTCAATACGGTAACTCAATACGAAAAACGAAAGATAGAATTCTGAAGACGAAAGACTGAAGACGAAAGACGAAAGACGAAAGACGAAAGACGAAAGACGAAAGACGAAAGACGAAAGACGAAAGACGAAAGACGAAAGACGAAAGACGAAAGACGAAAGACGAAAGACGAGAGACGAAAGACGAAAGACGAAAGACGAAAGACGAAAGACGAAAGACGAAAGACGAAAGACGAAAGACGAAAGACGAAAGACGAAAGACGAAAGACTGAAGACGAAAGACTGAAGAATGAAGACTGAAGACGAAAGACTGAAGACGAAAGACTGAAGACGAAAGACTGAAGACGAAAGACTGAAGACGAAAGACTGAAGACGAAAGACTGAAGACGAAAGACTGAAGACGAAAGACTGAAGACGAAAGACTGAAGACGAAAGACTGAAGACGAAAGACTGAAGACGAAAGACTGAAGACGAAAGACTGAAGACGAAAGACTGAAGACGAAAGACTGAAGACGAAAGACTGAAGACGAAAGACTGAAGACGAAAGACTGAAGACGAAAGACTGAAGACGAAAGACTAAAGACGAAAGACTGAAGACGAAAGACGAAAGACGAAAGACTGAAGACGAAAAACGAAAGACTGAAGACGAAAAACGAAAGACTGAAGACGAAAGACTGAAGACTGAAGACTGAAGACTGAAGACGGAAGACTGAAGACTGAAGACTGAAGACGAAAGACTGAAGACGAAAGACTTAAGACGAAAGACAGAAAAGAACAGAAGACAAAAGTCTGAAGACGGTTGGCAGAAAACAAGTGACGAAAGAAGAGTAACGGGAAACGGGGGGCTAGAGGCGAAAGACGAAGTATAAAAGACCGGTAATTATATAATTGAAAGTGCATAGCTTTGGGTGTTGGATACTATAAACAACGAAAGACAAAAGACGCAATACAGAAGACATAGTATGAAAGCCGGAAGATGGAAGTCTGAAGACTGAAGAAAGAATTGAAAAAACGGAAGTCAAAAAAGGGATCTTGGGAGACAAAAGCCAAAAGATGAAAGATAAAAGCTCCGTAAATAAATAATTGAAAGTGCATGCTATGCGAAAAACGCAAAACTGAAGGCTCAATACGAAATATAAAAGATGGAGGCATAAAGACTAAAGTAAGAAGACTGAAGACGAAAGACAGAACTAGAATAACAGAAGACCGTTAACTAAATAAATGAAACTGCATGCTTTGGGTGGTGGATGCTATAAAAAACGCAATACAAATGACGTAATACGAAATACGTTATACGAAACAACCAATACTGAAAGTTCAATACGAAAGACGAAAGATGGAAGTCTCAAGACCAATGAAAGAAGACTAAAGACGAAAACAGAAGTACAAAAACGGAAGACTCTTAACTAAATAAATGAAAGTGCACAGCTTTGGGTGTTGTATGCTATGAAAAACGCAATACAAATGACCAATCCGAAAAATGCAATACTAAGGCTTAATACGAAATATGAAAGATGGAAGCCTGAAGACTAAAGAAAGAAGACTAAAGACGAAAAACAGAACTAGAGAAACAGAAGACCGTTAACTAATTAATTGATCTTTGGGTGTTAATTGCTATAAAAAACGCAATACAAATTACGTAATACGAAAAACGCAAATCTGAAGGCTAAATACCAAAGACGATAGATCAAATTCTAAAGACTAAAAAAAAAGACTGAAGACAAAAGATAGAAGTAGAAAACAGAAGACCGTTACTTAAATAATTGAAAATGCATAGCTTTAGGATGTTATAAAAACACGAAATACAATAGACTTAATACGAAATACGCTTAACAAAAAACGTAATACGGAAGATTTAATACGAAAGACAGAAGAAGTCGTAAAACGAAAGATAGAAGACGAAAAACCGAAGACAAACGTCAGAAGTAGAAAACCGGAAAAGAAAAGTTGGAAGACGGGTGGTGAAAGACAAGAGTGGCAAAAGGTGAAAGATAAAATACCCGTAACTAAATAATTGTAAGTGCATAGCTTTGAGTGTGGGATTCCATAAAAATCGAAATATAAAAAACCCAATACGAAAGGCGCAATACAAAAATTGCAATACGAAAGACTGAATGAGAAAGACAGATGATGAACGTCTAAAAACTAAAGATGGGAGAGACGAGGGAAGAGAAACGAAAGCCAGATAATTGAAAAGGCATAGCTTTGTGGGGGAATCTATGAAAAACAAAATACGACATACTTTATACGAAAAACGCAATACGAAAGACTTTATATGAAAGATGGTAGATAGAAGTATGAAGACGAAAGGTGAAAAATGAAAGACCGAGGACTAGAGACGAAAGACCGAGACGTATAACCGACAGACAAAATCGGAAGACGGGTGATGGAAGAAAAAAGACGAAGTTTGATCTCTTTTTGTCTTATTTTCATTATCTTAATCTAAACCAATTAATAATAAATAATTTAACACCGACTACCAACGCTAGGGTTGTAGCGATAGTCTACCTAACAAGTTTGCAACAAATATCAACAAACCATCATAATACAAAGGAATAAACTCAAAGTCTAGTACCACAAAAATATTTTAATTTAAGGGGGTACAAGTTTCGGGAATAAATATTCCCATCAACAAGCCCTCAAAAGTAAACAAAACGAAGCAATAAAAATTATGGAATTGAAGTCAATAATTCCCGTTTGCAGTTAAAGGGACAACATAACTTGTAGACCGGTTTCGACCTATTGGGTCTCATCAGTACAAGGATATATGTTGTCGTCAGCGAGCTTACTTGCTGACTGAAAATGCACTAAAATCACGATCTATATATATCCACCGAGTGATGGAAACATAAACGATGCGATAGTAGTGACATCTCCAACTCCAACTGCAAAACAGACATCGTTTGAATGAAAACAATTCACACACAGGTGTTCAACAAAAATGAAGGATGATGATCGCCGAACTGGCATCTTTTAGAAAGAGAAAATCATCCATAATCTCAAATGTGGTCCAATGGTAATATTCCCGAAACTTGTACCCCCTTAAATTAAAATATTTTTGTGGTACTTACTAGACTGAGTTTATTCCTTTGTATTACCATTGGACCACATTTGAGATTATGGATGATTTTCTCTTTCTAAACCATCATAATGTTACAATTTCGGAACAAAGAAAATACATCAATAAATTGTTATTGGTGTACAAATGTAATTATAAACCATAGTTGTTTCATGGAACTGATAAAAACATAAAATAAAATGATTTTTTTTTGATTTTTTCGTTATAAACAGAGTAAAATACAAATCGAATCAACTAAATAAATTAATGTCTGAGCGTTTTTTGTTTCGGGTTTTTCCTATTTGTTATTTTCTTAGTACTCATAGCCGCTATTTTTAGTAGCTACATATGAATTAAATATGAGAGGAAATTTTCTATTATATATAAAATTTCAAATAAAACCCTATAAAATTATCCTTGTAAAACGGAAGTAAAAATCAGTGAATTTTTCAAGATTGTTTTAAATACAAAAAATAGAAATATTGCAACCAACAAAACCAGAAGAAATTAACTCAATTTTGATTAGTATGAAAAGTCGGAAAGCTGTTGGATTGGACAATTTGTCAGTGGATATAGTGAAAGAATTCAGGGACCATCTAGCCGTGATCTTGAGTACCTTAGTTAATCTCAGCTTTGCTACTGGGATAGTACCAAGCGCTTTGAAGATTGCCAAGGTAACAACAATATTTAAAGGAGGAGATTCCACTGAGCCTGGTAATTATAGGCCAATATCAATCCTACCTGTAATATCAAAAGTGATAGAAACATGTGTTAAAAACCGATTAAATGATTTCCATGTCTAATTTCTGGTTTTCAAGGCAATATGGATTTCGTGAAGGTAGTAGTACGACTACTGCTGCTGTTTATCTGATTACTGACATAATAGAAAAAGTAGATAAAGGTAAAGTGTGTGTGTTTTTGTAAGTCTGGATCTAAAGAAGGCTTTCGACACAGTAGACCATTCCCTAATGGTGAAAGCTTTGGAAGATGCTGGAGTTCATGGCATACCGCTAAATTGGTTTAGTGACTATCTCTTGGGAAGGATGCAATCCGTTGTGGTTAATGGTGTTTCAAGTGTAATGTCATCAGTTACATGTGGTGTTCCTCAGGGGTCTATTATTGAACCAATACTTTTTTAATTGTATGTAAACTCGATTTCACTTTTGCCCTTAAAAGGTAATATACAGCTATATGCAGATGATACAACCATAATATATTTTCCATCGGACCCAGATCAAGCCAAACTCGACATAGAGGATGACCTTCACCTGATCGAGAAATGGTTGTCCTATTATAAACTCACTTTAAACGTTGAGCAGTCGAGTTACATGTTAATAACTAAAGATAGAAACTGGCAACAACTTCAAATAAGTATGGGATCAAAGAAGCTAGAGAGGACTCAATGTACTAAATACCTAGGACTGTATATCGACAACCAACTTACCTGGGAAGATCATATAAAATTTGTATGTAAAAAAGTAGCCCCAGCAATAGGAATGTTGGGTAGAGTGAAACGTTATTTAAACACTACCCAATTGAAATTAATTTACTTCTCTCTCATACACTCTCATCTTTCCTATTTGACATTGATATGGAGTAACACCTTTGAGAATAAAATTAAACCTCTTAGAGTATTGCAGAACATGTCTTAAAGCTACCTTTTTTACATTGTACACAGGAGCTCTACCTTCCCAACAAAATCCTGGACATCCGCTCACTTTATATTCAACAAGTATGTACTTTTATACATAATTGGGCAGGGAACAAATTGCATTCAAATCTCACTGTGATCCAAGCTCAGCAGGTACATGGATACAATATTCGGTCAAAGAACCACTTTCGAACAACAACTATGCGGACAACTGGTGGACTTCATAGTCTCTCTGTTGAGGGTATTAAACTGTACAATTCGCTCCAGGAGGATATGAAAATGATGAGTAGCTTAAGTTTTAAGAAACATATCAAAATATTGATTCTTGATGGTTTCTTTCGGAACTAATAATTGTTATGTTTTTTTAATATTTTTTTACTGTAAATTTGTAATCTATTTCTTCTTTTTTGTGTTTTTTACTTGTGATATATAATTTTCTAGTATGACCCGCATAGCTCCACAGCTCTGGGTCTGTGATATTTTGTTTACATTAATATTTTTTTGTAGATTTTATCTGAATAAAGGATTAATAATAATAATAATAATAAAATCTGTGAACTGGTATCTTTTTCAATATAAAAAACAATTGAATTGTTACACAAGTTCTTTACTATTAAAGTCGGAAAATTAATCATCTTCATCTGTTTGGGAATGTTTAGGACAAATAAACGAATTAAGTAAAGAAAAAATTTAAACATATTGCTAACGATAGAAGATCCTTTAAAACCCAAACATTAAAAAGACATACAAGAAACAAAATAACCCAACATAATTGAAAGAAAACCTAAGCAAAACATTGGTGTTAATAAAGATGCTAACAAAAATCCTTACACTGATGATAGTAGCAAATGGAGGTTCTATTTACAGCCACTTAACTTTCTTAACTTACAAATCAAAATCTTTCAACAGTTGTTTAACACAAGAAGATACTATAAAAGGTGAACAGAATAAATCACTGAGGTTTACAAAATGGAGAATTTTTCATGGTAAGAGTTACTGGTTCTTTGGTAATATAAAATTAGGTACCAATGAACGCTGATGTAGATAAAGATTGATAAAACAACTAAAGAATAGTCACATAGCCAAGAAGTCATCAAAATGATCTGATGAAATTTAGGAAAACTAAATAAACTAAACTGGAAAATCTTGATTACCCTTCTATTGAATTCAAGTAATCAACCAAGGGCACCACACTGGTGCAAGAAATGGAAAGAGAAGACAGTAGCAAAAAATCTACTCAGTAATGGTAGTTAAGGTAGTATAATGCAGATTCTGTAAGGAAAAGCTTAATTACTCTCCTATGGAATCCAGATAGCCAGTTAAGAGCACCACAATGGTGAAAGTATTTGAAAAAGGAGTTGGTAACAACAAATTCAAACATTTAAAGGATCTATTTGAAAAGAGATAAACAAAAAAACTTCTAGGAAACTTTAAACAAAGGATTCTGAAGATTTTACTAAGGCAACATTAAGGGTAGTTAAGGTAGTAGAATGCAAATTCTGCTAGGAAAATGTTGATTGCTTACGTATGAGATCCAGATAATCAATCAAAAGCACCACACTGTTAAAAGAAATTGAAAGAGCAGACGGTAACAAAAAATTTTAACATTTAAAGGATATATATGGAAAGAGATAAACAAATACTTCTAGGAAACGTTAAACAAAGAAATCTGAAGATTATACAGAGGCAACAAGGGTAGTTAAGGTAGTACAATGCAGATTCTGTAAGGAAAATGTTGATTACTTTCCAATGAAACCCAGATAACGAATCAAACGTACCACACTGTTAAAAGAAATTGAAAGAGAAGACGGTAACAAAAAATTCCAAACATTTAAAGGATTAAGAGGGAAGGACATAAACACAAATACTTCTAGGAAACTTTAAACAAAATTTTCCAAAGATTTTACTGAGGCAACATTAACTCTAGTCAAGGTAGTAAAATAAGGATTCTGTAAGAAAAATTTTGATTATTTTCTTAGGAAATCTAGATAACCAATCAAGAGCACCGCATTGGTGATAGAAATTGAAAGAGAAGATGGTAACCAAAAATCCAAACTTTTAAAGGATCTACATGGGAAGAGATAACAAAAAAATACTTCTAGGAAACTTTAAACAAAGAATTCTGAAGGAAAATCTTGGTTACTCTCATATGAAATTCACACTGGAGAGAGAAATGGAAGAAGCAGTGAGTAGCAAAGAATATATAGGTACATTTAAAGAATCTACTAGGAAAAAGATATACAAAAATTCTTCTAGAAAATTGTACATATTGATTTCTGAAGATTTCACTAGACAACATTAAGGGTAGTTATGGTAGTGGAATCCAGATTCTATAAGTCAAAACTTGATTGCAATCCTATGGAATCCAGGTAAACAATTAAAAGCATCACAGTCGTGAAAGAAATAGAAGAAAATAGCAAAATATCAAAGCATTTAAAATGGTATCTTCCAACAAAGAATTTTGAAGATTTTACTGAGGCAACATTGGGAATTTTATCCTGCATTACATAGTTGAGAATCTATCTGTTCCATAGCCACTCATTTTTCTACATGGCTAAGAAAAAATCTGTCAATAATTGCTCTAATTACCAGAGAATACTAGAACAAAAGGACACACTAAATTTTGGAAGCTGACTAGTCTAAAAATTTTTCTTTACAAAGTTACCTATTGGATAATTTTATCACGAGAATGATTGGTTTCTTGACAATGGAAAACGATGGATCTGGATCTGGATACTCAAAAACTCTTAAAAGTGCGATAGATAAAGTCACCAAGGATCATAATTGATAAGACTTAAAACGGTTTAAAGAGTGCTTAGAAAAACATTGATCAAGGATTACAATTGATAAGACTTTGAAGAATGTTTATAAAAACTACCCGAACCAAACTGAAAAAATATTAATCTCTCAATAAGAGCATAACGATAAACGAGTTGGAAAGAGACGAAGGTAGCAAAAATACTCAACGTAAGTGTAAAAGAGAAGAATGTACCAAAAATCCTAACATTGACAGGATCTACATAGAAAGAAATTAACAAAAATACTTTAAACAAAGAATTCTAAAGATTTCACAAAGGCAACATTGAGAAGATTTAATGTATGGGAACTTACAAAACCTTTTTGCAAGTTTTCTCAAAATATACTTACTTTGGAAGAAGAAAACACGTTTTCTCAAATGCTAAAACAGAATCTGCCAATGCTTGCTATACGTACCAGAGTATGCTAGAAAAGGAAAATAGAATAAATTTTGGAGCTGACTGAAATGGAAAGGTTTTTTTAGAAACATTACCAATTGGTAATTGTACCTTAATGGTAGAAAACAGAGCGTGGACTTAGATCTGAAGAGTCAAAAACCCTTAACAAAATAGAAACTGGTTCTCTGGGCTGTCCGATAAATAAATAGTGATTAAGGAATGATCTTAGGAGTTTTTGGGGAAACTATGTCAGCTATTATAAAAAAAAATGATTTCTCTTCAGTGGACTTCAGGTAACAACACATTGTTAAACAGTTAAAAAGTGGAGACGATAAAAAAAGGTTTCTTTAGAAACATTACCAATTGGTAATTGTAACCTAATGGTAGAAAACGGCGTGGACCTAGATCTGAAGACTTAAAAACCCTTGACAAAATAGAAACTGGTTCTCTTTACTGTTCGATAAATAAATAGTCATTAAGGAATGATCTTAGGAGTTTTTAGGAAAACTAAGTCAGCTAAAAAAATTGATTAGGTACTCTTCAGGTAACTTATCAAGAACAACACATTGTGAAACAGTTAAAAAGGGGTGACGGTAAAAAATCCAATCAATCTAGCTGGGTACCATGTCTGGGAAAATTCGTTTTTTTAATTTTTTCACCCAAAATTATTTTCCCAAATAAGATGGTTGTTAGGATATGATAATTTCGGCGCCTCTCGCACTGATATGTCTTATGATTAAGGTGTACTTATTTTTAATGATAAAACTGTGAAAATTGTATTTGTTTAGGTAGAAAAAGTCTCTTTTACGTTATGAATAACCTGATTATAAATTTAAATCCTACTATGTACCTAAAAAGCATAAACATCCGTATAAAAGGAAAAAAAATCGACCGCTGCACATTTATATCGAGTTGCGTGCAGAAAATTATAGCGATTGAAAAAATATATTTTACTTTAGGGTGTAAACACAATCGAAGTCCCAAATCAACATTTCAATAAGGGGTTGTTTTCATTCAAACGCGTTTTTTTATTGAAATTACAGTTATGTACTATTTATACAAAAATATCAATCACTAGAAAGACATGTGTTGTTAATTATCATACATGAAACGATCTAGGTATTGGTATTACTTCCTTTGAATTTACAAGACAACATAAATAGTAATTGTTAACCGGCATAAATAAATAAATAAAAAAATAACTTTTTGCGTAATAAATCTAAGTAAAAAGTAGGAAATAAAAATAATTTCTAAGGTAACCATTACTTATTTTAGTTACGATTAAAATCATTCATTGGAAATATTGTACTCTTCGTTTACACTCATTGCTTCCTGGTTTATTATTATTTATAAATAAATTTGTAAGTAATTTTAAATAAATCTGTAAAGCTAACTAAATAATATCGTTTTTAAACAATTGAATACATAGATAGATATTCATTGAGTTGGCTGGTAGTCCTGTATCACTGAGATCTTTACAGATCTATTGTGAACACCCATCATCTTTAGAATGGAGCACTTTGTCTGCCCTTTTAATGGTACGTAATGGCCTTGGCAGGGTCTCTCCAGGTAACTTGCCGTAGCACATGAATTGCGGTTTCCTCTTGCCAGATGTCTTCATCTGTCAAGTTCTGCAGACTCATGTGTTTTCTGAGCTGACAATGTCCTGTCAAGACACGACAATCATTCTGACATCGTTGTCCTTTTATGAAGACTTGTTGCTTGCCAGGTGATTTTCCCACCACTCCTGGGCCTTCTCTCGCCTCCATTTCTCAATGGCTGCCTTTCTGAACCTGTCAGCAACCCCGCTGAATACTCCTTCAGGCAAAAATTAGAAAAAAAATCTTTCAAATCTAAGGCATGACTAAAAAGCTGCGATTCCAGCATTGACCCACCAAACTTTTCTAATCGTTTTTAAATAACTGAATACTCCTTCTAGCTAAATAAAAAAAGAATATCTTTCAAATCTGAGACAGGACTAAAAAGCTTTTATTCCAGCATTAACTCAGTAAATTTTTTTATCGTTTTTTATTAATTGGATACTCCTTCAAGCTAAATTACAAAGATTCTTCTTAACCACAGATGTTGAACAATTTTCTGAAATCATTGCTTCATACTTGTCAAAAAACTCTTCAAAGCGTATAAGTTCCCTTATCCTTTATGTATTTCCTTAAATTTATCCTTTATCTAACAAGAGCTTTCTTTTGCCATAACCAATTTGCAGAATTTCGCATCTGATAGAAAGAAAATCTCTTTACTATAAATCTTAAGAAACTAAAAAGACTAAAAAACAACAGACCTTCTTCTTTTGAAGCTATATCTCTCACCAGTAGAACAATTCCATACAATTTAAGGCTTACCATTGATTAAAATTTAGACTTGTAGCCAGATTTCCATACAATTTAAGTCTTACCTTTGATCAAAACTTAAAGTTGAAGCCACATATTGAAAGTTTAAAAGATAATTGGTTGAATAGATTAAACATTAACAAAAAACTAGCTTACCTCCAATGGTGAGCAGAAGAAAGTATGATATATCTTTAATTTAATACGACTTAGACTATGGTTATTTTGTCTACATATTCACTGAGAAACTAGATTTGAACACATTAAACCATATTCATCACACCGAGTGAAGATAATGCTTTGGAACTTCTAGTTCTAGTGCAGATGCAATTTTGTTTGCTTATCTTTATAATAGAATACACTCATCAACTTACACTGGAATTTCTTTAGTTCTCCTAAACTATAACTGTTTTCTTTCTTTCCCCTTAAAGAGGCATTATTTATAAATTCAATACTCTACTATCTTCTTCTTCTTCTTCTTTCTCTCAGCCATATCCCAAGCCCAGTTGGTGTCGGTGTTGGCCTTCCGTAACATTTTTTTCTACCTGTTTCTATTCAATGCATCCTCTCTTCTCCATTTTTTCTCTTTTAGGTCTGTATTTATTCTATCCATTTATCTCATTCTCAGTCTTCTTACCTCTAAAGGCTACAAATTGGGAGATACCGGATATCTGATGGTCTTTCAAAATAGACCGGTATATTAAAAATATAATGTCCGTTTTCGAAATAAATATCCACGTCAAAAACTTAAAAATTGCCTAAAGCCACAATAAATGTATCACACTAACTATTCGAAAGACATAAATTTGTTTTGCCAATTTTAATAACATTTATATTAATTATATCAGAATAATTTAAATTGATTTTTCTTCAAATATACTGTGATTTTGAAGTTATACTTCTATTCATGCACTCGGTGGAAAAGATTTGTATACAGTTAAATGGGAAAAATGTAATGGTGTGAGTAAGAGAGAGACAGACACACTTATAAGGTATATTGGTCGGTAAAAACAAAGATGAAATGTTTATCACATGTTATTAGTCATAACTATAAGTCCTTTGAATACCGTTTCAACATTCAGTACATTGAAAAGGGATAGATATACAAAAAACAGTCTGAACTAATATATGAATATCATAGTGACGGACCACATGATTATTTGACAGATTATTTTATAATTCTGTCACGTAAGTTAACATATTAAGTTTAGTATTTTATATTAATAATAATATTCAGTAATGAGTATTGTATTGTAGTCTAAAATACTGTCACATGGTTGCGGTATATCCTGCACTATGCTTTTGAGGTTGTTGGCTACATAAACAGAGTTTTTACGAATAGTCGAGGAAATAAAGCACCAAAACATCCAAATTTTGTAACGTAAGATGGATCGGAATGCGTTTTTTTGCATTGAATTCGTTAAAATATCAGGAAATTTGTCGCTATATTTTATAATGTAAAAATGGAAATTGCATTTCTGAATTCAAAAAGTACATTCCGAACAGACAATAGAGAGAAAACTTACAACTCGGTAAGTATTGCTGAAAACGGGTTCAATTTATATACTCGGGGTATTTGGAGTCGCTGAACACGAATATCACGATTCCGAAAGTCTCCGCGGCACTTGGTGTCTAGGGTATTTACCTCTTCTCCTGGGGTATCAGTGCACACTTGGTACTCGGTGGTTTTTTGAGTCGCTAAATACGATTATAATAATAGCGATGGTCTTCGAAAAACCTGGTACTTAAGACGGACCTCGTCTCCAGGAATTTAATGCAAATTCGATACAAAAAGAGTGTGCACACAGTACTAGGAGGTTTTTGGGGTCGCTTACCACGAATATCATATAATGAGTTTGCTAAATAATTCGCATACAAATTTATGAATCCATGCGTGTGCATAGAAGTATAACTTCTGTCGGCAGTCCCACTGACTGCCACACCCTTTTTTTTATTAGGTAATTTTAAGTTTGGATTATAGCAGTTATCTTCTTTTTTGACTTATTATAGATTTTTTTTATATTTTTTACAAGAATATTAAAATGAAGATGAAAGTAGATAAATATATAAAAACTGATAATGAGATTTATTGTAAATTTTACATATTTGGATTATGAAGAAAATGTGAAAATTTTCTTGTGCGTTTTAGCGATAACATTCATTTCCTGTGATAATTTTGAATCTCGCTACAATAATTAATTGAAATTTATAAACAATCGTATGGGTTAATGGACTGTTGTAGGTTATTGTTCAAGGAGAATTATAATACATTAAAAATATTTAACTTTGTAGCATAAGTACCTACTATTTTTATTTATATTTTTTAATCTAAAAAAAATTAAATAAATTTAAATTTTGTTTAAATATATATTTTTTTACTAGCTGACCCGGCAAACTTAGTATAAAAAAATAGTTATTTGTGACACAAAGACGGAAAATGACATTTTGCTGGAGCGAGTAAAGTTGTGTAGCCGAGGTGCGCAGCACCGAGGCGAAACAATACGAGCACTTGCAAAACATTTTCCGGACGTGTAACACACACTATTTTTTGGTTCGACCAATTTTTAATGTATTCAAAAGTTCAAAAACTTTTTACTTTATGACATACAAGATTAGATGTTTATTGACATCTATTGCACGATTAAAAGAATTAGTAATAAGAAATGATTTTTTGATAATCGATTTCAAGATCCTTAATTTTTATACATATGAATAGTTTGCTAATAAGCAACAAAGTAAAAATTGTTATGTTGAAAATATCAACATTAATATCTAATAATTTTATATAAAAATAGCAGAGACAATGAACTATTTTAGTTCAATGAGCAAAAATAAAATCGAGATATGTATTTTCATAATCGAATGATAATAAGTAGTTGTAAATTGACATAAATGTCAAATTTAAAATAAAAGTTGTGAGAGAAATTAAATGTAAATTAGAATTCTGGTTACCTTTAGAAAAAGTTATTGGTTAGTATATTACACGCTGTTTTTAAATAAATTTATTTAAAATTTGTATTATTCATTATGTATTTTTGATGACTCATAGCACCATCTCTTTAGATAATCTAAAAGCTACTTTGCCGGCCTAAGCCGGAAAATGTCATTTTCCGGACGATTTTGAAGTAATTAATAGTATTATTTCTGGACGGAGGATCAAAAAAGTATAGTATAGTTTATCCAATCTTAATGTGAAAACATAACCACGCCCTTTAACCCCAACAAAGGATCCGACTTTTGAATCTAGGTTGTCAGATATATTTGCGAATATTCCTAAGTTTATATATTTTGAAAATTTTCTCTCTACTTTACTATTCAATTGTTCGTCAATGACTCTTAGAAAGATAATATAAAAATATTCTTACAAAATATATACTTAAATTAATTAACTAGATTCTTTATATTTAAACAGTTTTGACTTCTAATGATAGGTATCAATTTTGTATATATTACTTATACTTAAAGATTTTTTTAAGAAAAGGCAACATTGTATATATAGTTTGCGATTTCAAAGTCGGTGCGCACCCCTTTGATATTAATGTAAAGTAATGCCGACGGCTCTTACTAAGCGCCGCGGTACATGAAACGAAACATCAAAAAGAATAATTGCGTGAGTTAAATACCGCGTTTGGTCTGGTTCCCCATTACAGTACACAGTAGCGTTAGTGATTTTTATTGATTTTTTATATTAGATATATTTTACGGTTGGCTTGATAGTACTTAATGTAGTAAGAATTTCTCGTTTAAATATATAAGATAATAACTGCGCCACCTTACGGTGGCGTTATATTATTTGATTTAGAAAGGTTTTTTTTTTATTTTTTTCGTATTTTTTCTGTTTTTAATTTTCTACTTTCTTTTAGTTTATCGTTTATTTATTTATGAATCCAAATTCAACACTATCTATTGGGTTTTCTTACAATTCAGTAATTGTTATGGACAATGCGTCGTATCATTACCGCATATTAAACAAAATACCTAATAATAACACAAAAAAGAATAAAAATTTAAGATTTATGGCAATCAAAAATATCAATGTTCCTAAAAAGGTTCCAGTAAAGAAGGAATTAATAAGAATGATCAAAAGTCAGAATTTTAAAAATGAGTACGTCATTGACACCATTTGCAGCAGATAATGGTCATACCCTTTTGCGTTTACCTCCATACTAGTGTATTTTTAATTCAATCGAAATGATTTGGAGTACTGTAAAGAAACGTTTACGAAAATATAATCAGTCACCAACTTTAAGCGCAGTTGTTTCTTGATAATATTCAAGAGGTAATTAGTGGCATTAATAGCGATGTATGAAAGAAAAAATTGCGAAGCATATGTTATAAAAATAGAAAAGGAATATCCTGTTTTACCGCCAATAGCACCATTAGTTATTCAACCTGGAAACGATTCTACTTCAGAAGACTCTGTCAATTCTTGTTATTAATTCCAACCAATTTCCTTTACAACTATCGTGATGTATCTTGAAAACTTGTTTTTAAAAACAAACTAATTTTATATTCTTACTAACATACCCAACCCTTTCCTTTCCAGGCAAGGAAGGCTTATACCTCCTCATGGTCCTTGCTGGACAAAAAATCTTTTAAGATTGTCTGATAAAATGAGTATTATTTGTAGACAATTGTTATAAAAATATTATGAGTTATGTACTATTTGAATAATGAGCCAAATGTTCTTATTTTAACTAAAATTAACAAGTTTTAATTTAAAAGAATTAAATTGTTATTTGACAATTTTCCAATTGATACAAAATTTACAAATATACAAAAACCGTTTTTCTTTTGAAATTTAAAACAAAAATTAATAAAAATATATGAACCCTTTTTATTTAATTCCACGCCAATGGTCGGAAATGTCATCAAAGGCACTTAAAAACCGCCAAAGAGCACCGATTTTCACATTTACATTGGATAGACTATACCTATATACAGTTGAGTCCGTGGTTCTTTTTACCCGTGCGTCATCATTTAAAGCATACGAAGTAAGTCGGAAATTGCAACTTAATAACATGCGGTAGCTGTTTTGTCTTTAGTTTCATGCGTGGAAGACAATGACGCTAGATTAAAAGTATGTGTTTTATCTCGCCAGGTATTAGTGACGCACGGGTAAAGAACCACGGACCCAACTGTATGTACCGCCTATAATTCAATGAATTTATTATTTCCTCATTTTCCAGTTTTTTTTCAGATGTCTTCGATTTTCCACATTTTTTGTTAATTTTCATTTTTTCTGATACTTCTTTTATTTTTTTCCTATCGTTTTTTATTTTTTTTATCATTTTCTTTTTTACTTTAGTTTCTCGTTTGTAACCAGTATTTTACCGATTTTATATATTTTTATTTATTTTAATTCATCTTGTTTTTTTAAATTCTTTCCTTTTATTGATTTTATCCCTAAAAATTACGATTTTTTCTTGTTTTATCCAATTTTCCGGTATATTCATTTTTCCTATATCTTTATTTTTCATTTTTGAAGTTATACTTCTATTCGCGCAGTCGGCGGAAAAAAATTGTGAACAGTTAAATGTAAAAAATCATTACATATGTAATGGTGTGAGTAAGAGAGAGACAGAAACACTTTTAAGGTCGCTACTTTTTATAATGTAAAAATGGGAAATTGCATTTCTGTATTCGAAAAGTGCGTTCAGAACAGACAATAGAGAGAAAACTTACAACTCGGTAAGTATTGCTGAAAATGGGTTCAATTTATATACTCGGGGTTTTTGGGGGTCGCTGAACACGAATATCATGATGCCGAAAGTCTTCGCGGCACTAGGAGCATAGGGTATTTACCTCTTCTCCTGGGGTTTTATATAAATTCTCTACGAAATAAGTGCACACTTGGTACTTGGCGGGTTTTTGAGTCGCTAAACACAATTATAATAATAGCGATGGTCTTTGAAAAACCTGGTGCTTAAGACGGACCTCGTCTCCAGGAATTTTATGCAAATTTGATACAAAAAGAGTGTGCACTCGGTACTAGGATGTTTTTGGGGTCGCTGAACTAGAATATCATATAATGATTTTCCTAAATCATTTATATACAAATTTATGAATCCGGGCGCGTGCAGTCCCACTTACTGCCACACTTATTTTTTTTTGTTTTTGATCTATTTCTTTTTTTTTTCAGTTTTGCTGGTTTTTCCCTTTTTTTTTCATTTTTTTCGATTTTTTGGCACTTCCTAATTGTTTGATTTTCCTACATTTCGGACGAAGACTATTATTTAGGAATCAAAATCAAACGAATTTTTCGAAATCAAGTTTTTCTTTATTTATTCTGATTTATTTTTCACATTTTTATGTTATTTTATAATCGATTGATTTTTTTCTGTTTTTGTTATATTTTCTTATATTTTCTTAGTTTCAACAATTTTTTTTCGTATATTTTTTTTGGTTTTCGGATGATCTCATATAGACACAAAAAAGGTTCCTTAGCTAAAATTTTAAAATTAATCAAACATAAAAAACACAAATTAGATATAGCTAGTATCTTATTCTATTTTTATAATGATTAATTTTCAGATAAAATCCGTTATCCAATTAGATTTCTATTAAAAAACTTTCGTTTATATCTATTTCTAATTTCCGTTAATGTATTTTCTATCTTTAATTTAAAAGAGTTTAATACGAATTATACAAGATTTCAATCAAATCGTTTTCTAATAATAATCAAAACTATTGTCATTACAATTTTTTGTTTTCTTCTATAGGAAATAAAATATTAATAAATAAATAAACAAATAAATGTATAATAATCTAAGAAACCAAAATATACGGTAGCAACAAGGTAGGTTAGTAAATTAGGCATAAAAGCCGCGGCGTAATCAGTGCCTTTCAGCTTCTTCTTCTTCTCGACTAAATTTAATCCAGATGCGTAGGCGATTTAATTTTATTAAAGGGTAAAAAATATTTATGTTTTATAAATGTTTTAAAAACACAAAAAAATTGTAAAAAGATATGTATAAACAGAAAATAACGGTGGAAAAACTATTAAACGGGAAATAAGAAGAAAAATCATTAAAAAATTTTGACGATTTAACTTAATTCACTTTTTACCCTCTAAATCACTTTTTTTTATAGTTATAATTTTACACAAAAAAATATTCCTAAATTTTTTTTAAAAAAACTGATACTTTTCGAGATATACAGGGTCAAACAAAAAGTTTGTAAATATAAATTTGATCTCAGTTTTTCTGTCATAACTTTTAAAATTTTTAATTAAAATAAGATTATTTAATGTTTTTTGATGTCCAATTTAATTTTACACAAAAAAGTATTCGTGAGTTTTTTCAAAACAACTGATACTTTTCGAGATATACAGGGTCAAACAAAAAGTTTGTAAATATAAATTTGATCTCAGTTTTTCTGTCATAACTTGTAAAATTTTTAATTAAAATAGGAATTTTTGATGTTTTTTTATGTAGAATTTAATTTAACACAAAAAGATAATCCTAATTTTTTTTTAAACTAATACTTTTCGAGATATACAGGGTCAAACAATAAGTTTGTAAATATAAATTTGATCTCAGTTTTTCTGTCATAACTTTTAAAGTTTTTAATTAAAATAAGATTATTTGATGTTTGTCGATGTTGAATTTAATTTTACACAAAAAAGTATTCCTAAATTTTTTTAAAAAAACTGATACTTTTCGAGATATACAGGGTCAAACAAAAAGTTTGTAAATATAAATTTGATCTCAGTTTTTCTGTCATAACTTTTAAAATTTTTAATTAAAATAAGATTATTTAATGTTTTTTGATGTCCAATTTAATTTTACACAAAAAAGTATTCGTGAGTTTTTTCAAAACAACTGATACTTTTCGAGATATACAGGGTCAAACAAAAAGTTTGTAAATATAAATTTGATCTCAGTTTTTCTGTCATAACTTGTAAAATTTTTAATTAAAATAGGAATTTTTGATGTTTTTTTATGTAGAATTTAATTTAACACAAAAAGATAATCCTAATTTTTTTTTAAACTAATACTTTTCGAGATATACAGGGTCAAACAATAAGTTTGTAAATATAAATTTGATCTCAGTTTTTCTGTCATAACTTTTAAAGTTTTTAATTAAAATAAGATTATTTGATGTTTGTCGATGTTAAATTTAATTTTACACAAAAAAGTATTCCTAAATTTTTTTAAAAAAACTGATACTTTTCGAGATATACAGGGTCAAACAAAAAGTTTGTAAATATAAATTTGATCTCAGTTTTTCTGTCATAACTTTTAAAATTTTTAATTAAAATAAGATTATTTAATGTTTTTTGATGTCCAATTTAATTTTACACAAAAAAGTATTCGTGAGTTTTTTCAAAACAACTGATACTTTTCGAGATATACAGGGTCAAACAAAAAGTTTGTAAATATAAATTTGATCTCAGTTTTTCTGTCATAACTTGTAAAATTTTTAATTAAAATAGGAATTTTTGATGTTTTTTTATGTAGAATTTAATTTAACACAAAAAGATAATCCTAATTTTTTTTTAAACTAATACTTTTCGAGATATACAGGGTCAAACAATAAGTTTGTAAATATAAATTTGATCTCAGTTTTTCTGTCATAACTTTTAAAGTTTTTAATTAAAATAAGATTATTTGATGTTTGTCGATGTTAAATTTAATTTTACACAAAAAAGTATTCCTAAATTTTTTTAAAAAAACTGATACTTTTCGAGATATACAGGGTCAAACAAAAAGTTTGTAAATATAAATTTGATCTCAGTTTTTCTGTCATAACTTTTAAAGTTTTTAATTAAAATAAGATTATTTGATGTTGTTGGATGTAGAATTTAATTTTACACAAAAAAGTATTTGTGAGTTTTTTCGAAAAAAACTGATACTTTTCGAGATATACAGGGTCAAACAAAAAGTTTGTAAATATAACTTTGATCTCAGTTTTTCTGTCATAACTTTTAAAATTTTTAATTAAAATAAGATTATTTCATGTTTTTTGATGTAGAATTTAATTTTACACAAAAAAGTATTCCTGAGCTTTTAAAAAAAAACTAATATTTTTGAGATATACAGGGTCAAACAAAAAGTTTGTAAATATAAATTTGATCTCAGTTTTTCTGTCATAACTTTTAAAATTTTTAATTAAAATAAGATTATTTAATGTTTTTTGATGTAGAATTTAATTTTACACAAAAAAGTATTCCTGAGTTTTTTCGAAAAAACTGATACTTTTCGAGATATACAGGGTCAAACAAAAAGTTTGTAAATATAACTTTGATCTCAGTTCTTCTGTCATAACTTTTAAAATTTTTAATTAAAATAAGATTATTTCATGTTTTTTGATGTAGAATTTAATTTTACACAAAAAAGTATTGTTTAAAAAAAAAACTGATATTTTTGAGATATACAGGGTCAAACAAAAAGTTTGTAAATATAAATTTGATCTCAGTTTTTCTGTCATAACTTTTAAAATTTTTAATTAAAATAAGATTATTTAATGTTTTTTGATGTTGAATTTAATTTTACACAAAAAAGTATTCCTGAGTTTTTTCGAAAAAATTGATACTTTTCGAGATATACAGGGTCAAACAAAAAGTTTGTAAATATAAATTTGATCTCAGTTTTTCTGTCATAACTTTTAAAATTTTTAATTAAAATAAGATTATTTAATGGTTTTTGATGTAGAATTTAATTTTACACAAAAATATATTCTTAAGTTTTTTCGTCATCCATCAGACTGTCAGTAACTGCCACTTGCAAGTTCTTATCTACGAGTGTGCGGCCTTTCACCATATAGCACATATGATCGTATTTTTTATATTGTTTATACATTTGCATGATATTATAATAATTATAGTAATAATCGTTATATACTTTGCTTTAAGACGAGATTTGTTTTTTTTTTAATTTGAACAAGTTTAGATACATATTTTTATTAAAAAATATAATTTTTTATATAAATTTATGATATTTTTTTCTTAAATTTAGTATAATGTAATAGTTTTAACGAGTTGCTCCTGTTAATATTTTTCTTGATGAATATTCTTCTGTTCGTCAATAATCACTAATGGGTAATAGAATACGAAGCGCTCCTGATCTGTGATAATCAACCCAACTCGGATCACGGACGCTGAAATCCAATTTACAAGTGTTCACAAATTACCTGTGATATCAATTGGTTCGAGCCTTCTATGCTTTTTTATTTCATTGCCAGGACCGAGTTTATAACTTACATTTTTATACAAATAAATTTATTCTTCAATATATTTAAATTCACGAATTCTTAATATAGATAGATAATTCTTGTTATTGAAGTTATACTTCTTTTTGACGTGTTAGGGAAAAAAATTTAGGGTGCGCGCGCACACCGTCACAAAAAATATGTGACGAAAAATCGACAGGATGAGATCAGTTATTCAAAATTTCTATTAAAATTCACAGATTTCTATATTTCATGTACTGAGAGATATGTCAAAATATTCTTATTATAAACAAACTAAAACTGCTTGTTGGACACTTTCCAGTGTAGTTCTTGGGCTACCCAAAATAAGTTCCAATCTCAATTGATTATATGGGCAGCTGTAACCGCAGATGGGCACTCTTGAATGGTTTTCATCGAGTTTGGTGTTAAAGTAAATGCAATTTATTATACGAAAGTGTGGAAGCTACTTGAGAGTCGTAAGCACGCAAACACTTCGGTCGATGACTATATACGTTCCCACAAGGCTCAATACGTCACATAAAGCAAAAATTAAACAAGATTGATTAAAAAAATCGTGTTCCACGCTTCATTTTATCAATACAATGGCTTTTGATTTCGCCAGACTCAAATCCATTGGATTTTTCTCTTTCGTCTATTTTAATAGCAAACTGTGGACTCAAAAATACGCCGAATACGTTAAATTTTTACGTTCATGGGTCAAAATATTATAAATTCACATTTGAACAGCAATTTGAAGGCCATAGTCCAAGCCAAAGGGGACCATATCGAGCTAAAGTTAAATTTTGATTATTTTTACACATTTGTGTCATTTGCATCAATACATAAAAATTTAGACAATCTAGATCTGGAAATTTGGGGAGGGGCGAGCTAGTGCTTAGCCAGCACTGAGGCCACATATGACTCATTGTGCATCCTCCCGTATTGTAGGGATATCCTCCCCTCAGGCTGTCACCAGGCCTAGTGATTTAAAATAGGTGATGAGGCTCCCGAGGAAGATCTCCCTGACATCGGCTGGTGTACCCCAATACTCGCCCAACACGGATCTTCTGATTTCAGAAAAAGCAGAGCAGTCATACATTATGTGTTCTACTGTTTCCTCTTCTTGTTCGCAGCCTCTGCATAGCGGCGATTCTGTTAATTTCATCCTAAAGAGATGTTGTCGCAATTTTCAGTGACCTGTCAAGATTCCCACAGCTGTTCGGAGATTTTGTCTGGTCAATGCCTTAAATTTTTTTGCTGTTTCCTCGCCAGTATGAGGTAATAACTCTCTGGCCAGTCTACAGTTCGTAGTTTCATCCCAGCACTGTATAAATTTTTGGTGAGAGTACTGTTTGATAAGGTCCACGACTGCGGACAATGTTAGCTTGGTAGATGGGCGAGGGCTAACATATTTGTAGCCCGCAGCCCTCCTTGCTAAATTGTTCGCAATGCGGTTGCCTTTAGAGTTCCCATGTCCTTTGATCCAGCTGAGAGTGACCACGTTATTCTGGCTGGCCTCACTTAGAGATTGGTGACATTCTAGTGCTAAACTTGAAGTGAAACGTGGTCTATTCAAGGTCAATAGTGTTTGTCGGCAGTCTGTGTATATATTTATATTCCTGCCTGTGATGGTCCTATTGATTAATTCTTTTGCAGCTATGTTTATGCCTGTAACATTTAGACAATTAAATTATACGTCTTAATCGTCTAATCCTTTAATTTCTGATTATATCCAAAATCTTTAAATCTAGAAATCTAGAAATTAAATTCCAAATGATCTGGCTGACCTTGTTTTTGTAAGAGGATAGATCCGTTTTAGTAAAAAATTTGAAATATTAATATTTAAAAGAATATTAACAATTTTATTATTATTGCTACGTTATTTATTAAAGTAACAATAAAGAAATATCAAATTCAATGTCAAAACAAATTTGTATATTTAAAATAGTTAGATACGGTCCTGTTTTAATCTGAGCTTTCGAAGTTAGCTTTAATTATTTTTTTTCTTTGGGATAATAGATATTTTTATTGGTTTAGATGGGAAGAAGTTGCTGAGACAGGTAATAGAAACGAAAAAGTTGAATTACACGCGGTATGAATGGAAATACCATGAGAGCATAGTAAATTCGAGAAATGAGATTATTTTATATCTTCGATGAATTTTAATAAAAATTATGGATATAGAGATCTTTTATATTGTATATTAGATAAATAAACAATAAATTATTATTTTTAAAATACGCGAATAAAAATAATTTAGGAACAAAATTACTTCGAGAGATATAGAGCAAAAAAAACAAATGTATGCCTCTGTCTCTCCCGTAAATTTTCACTATTTTTTGTTAGTAGATTTTGACGAATTTTGATAAAAACAACCTAGATAGTCAACAAATTCCAAAAGTATTCATTTTTTGTCACAATGTTAATGTTTTCGGATTTTGCAGGTAAAAATGTACAAAATTGCAAAACTTATCGTTTTTGAATACGCACCTGTTGTCTCTCCCGTAAATTTTCACTATTTCCCGATTTGTGATTTTTACGATTTTTTGTTTAAACTAACTACAGACTTGATAAATTCCACAACAATTGTTATTTTTTAATTTTTTTTGTAATATTTAGAGATATAGTTAAAAATTTACAAAATTATTAAATTCTTTATTATTCTATATACACCTGTTGCCTTTCCCGTAAATTTTCGTTGTTTTCCGATGGATAATTTCTAAGATTTTTTTGTAAAATTGAATTAAATACCCTATAAATAACAAAGCTGTTTTTATTTAATTAACTTATTCGTGTTTTACAATTTTATTGAAAATAAATTACAATGTCAAAATCCAGTATATTTTAAGTACACGTGCTGTCTCTCCTGTAAATTTTCACTACTTCCTGTTGTGAAATGTTGATGAATTTGAGCTAAAACAAATTAGATATTTTACAAATTTCAAACCAATAATTACTTTTTGTTTTTTTTTATACTTATTAGCTAATAATTTAACAACTGTTTCTTTACCGTCAATTTTCATTAAACGTAAAAATTGCTTGTCAACGTTCAATATTTTCCAAATACATGTGTTGTCTCTCCCGTAAATTTTCACTGTTTGTGGTTAGTAGATTTTGACGAATTTTGATAAAAACAACCTAAATAGATAGTCAACAAATTCCAAAAGTATTCATTTTTTGTCACAATGTTAATGTATTTGGATTTTGCAGGTAAAAATGTACAAAATTGCATAATTTATCGTTTTTGAATACACACCTGTTGTCTCTCCCGTAAATTTTCACTATTTGCCGATGTGGGATTTTTACGAATGTTTGTTAAAACTTACTATAGACTCAATAAATTCCAGAACATTTGTTATTTTTACAATTTTTTTGTAATATTTAGAGATACCTATAGTTAAAAATTTACTGAATTATTAAATTCTCCATTATTCTATATACCTACACCTGTAGCCTCTCCTGTAAATTTTCGTTATTTTCCGATGGATAATTTCTAAGATTTTTTTGTAAAATTGAACTAAATACCCTATAAATAACAAAGCTGTTTTTATTTAATTAACTTATTCGTGTTTTACAATTTTATGGAAAATAAATTACAATGTCAAAATCCAGTATATTTTAAGTACACGTGCTGTCTTTCCTGCAAATTTTCACTACTTCCTGTTGTGAAATGTTGATGAATTTGAGCTGAAACAAATTAGATATTTTACAAATTTTAAACCAATAATTACTTTTTGTTTTTTTTATACTTATTAGCTAATAATTTAACAACTGTTTCTTTACCGTCAATTTACATTATTAACGTAAAAATTGCTTGTCAACGTTCAATATTTCCATGTGTTGTCTCTCCCGTAAATTTTCACTATTTCCCGTTATGGGATTTTTACGAATTTTTGTTAAAACTAACTACAGATTTAGTATATTTCAAATCAATGTTTGTTTTATGTTTATAGAGCTTTTAGCTAATAATTAAACAACTGTTTCTTCACCGAAAATTTTCAGTATTAACGTAAAATTTGTCAAAGTTCAGTCTTTTTCAGATACATGTGTTGTCTCTCCCGTAAATTTTTACTATTTCCCAATAAAGGATTATGATAAATTCTGGTAGAAACAAACT
This sequence comes from Altica lythri, assembly GCA_964028335.1. NCBI lineage: Eukaryota > Metazoa > Arthropoda > Insecta > Coleoptera > Chrysomelidae > Altica > Altica lythri. The sequence goes on along the minus strand of OZ034801.1, from coordinate 17,425,613 downwards.
ACACACATGACAAATTTTAACACATTTAAAATTTTTTCAATACGTTAATATTTTCTATTTTTATCTATACTAATATTATAAAGAGGAAAGGTTAGATTTTTTGTTTGTTTGTTTGAAATGAATAGGCTCCGAAACTACTGGACCGATTTCAAAAATTATTTCACCGTTGCGTTGGCAAGCTACACTATTCCCGAGTGACATAGGCTATGTTTCATTTAAAAAAAAATAGGGATCCTTACTAAAATGCCATTAATGTAACCAAAAATGACCTTAAAATCCTTATATCGCGTGCGCTGAGAATACTATTGATTATAGAATAAAATAATGTACTACGATTTTGAAGAATATATAATTATCTACAAAAAATGCCGCGACAGTATATGTCTAACTGTTATAGTTACGTCACAATAACTATTTTTTAATTTTTTAAAAGTTTTTATCTTGGTATTAATTCTTATCAAAATAACTTATTTCGTAATCACGACAGATATCACAAATTTAGCATGTGCAATGGGACGAGGCCACTTATAAAGGAATTAAAGGACAATTAAGTTGTAGCAACCATTATAACTGAACCACCAGCTGGTCAACTAGCTCATCCACTAAGGATACCGATGATCCCAACTGATTTACCAAATCCATTTAAACCGCTTCAATTTCCTATCAAAACATCTTTCGCTTTTAATAATAATAAGTCTCAAGGTTAAATCGCCTAAGGAGCACCTGAAAATCAATTTATTTTGCTGCCAGAAAATAAAACAACATGTAATATTGTTTACAGGGAAGCGTTGACACAATAAATTTAATGGCTTTTGTTATTTTTCTTTAATCCCCGTGCAAAGCCGGGGCGGGCTGCTAGTAGGTAATAATTTACAAAATGACAAAATTTTGTATTTTTTTATACACACCTGTTGTCTCTCCCGTAAATTTTTACTATTTTCCGGTGTGAGATTTTCAGGAATTTTTGGTTAAAAGAAAGGAAAGACTTTAAAGTTTCAAAAAACTTATTACTTTTTAAAAATGTAATGTTTTATAGTTATACGAGAGTTGTCTTTTAAGTTTTGCATATAGCCGCTTAGAAGGCGCTACCAATAGAACCTTCATTCACAAAACTATTTTTGTCCTTATGGCAATATTCAAAACTCAAGAGACAACCCTCGTCCATCTACTCTCTTAATGTTTCCCATTAGTTGATTTTGTCGAAATTTTGTAAAAAATATAAAACTCAAAGGTGACTGACTGACATAGTGATCTACTAATGCACAGCCCAAACCACTGGACGGATTGGGTTGAAATTTGGCATGAAGGTAGATGCTATGACGCAGTCATGCGCTAAGAAAGGATTTTCATAAATTCCAACCCCATGGGGACAAAATAGGGGATAAAAGTTTGTATAAAACTTTGTCAATTTTAAACCGATCAAGCTGAGATTTTGCATGCATATAGCTACTATGACGTTGGCATCCCCCAAGAAAGGATTTTGATAAATTTTACCCCTAAGCCGATGTATGTATGTATGTATGTATGTATGGTGTTAGGGGTGACAGATACACTGCGACCTATAAGATCTATTGTGTCCCCCTCTTCTTGCTATATTTCTGATGGTTCCTCAGACTTATAGCAGCTCTTCTAGTCCTATCTTCCTTAAAAAGTTTAGGATATCATTGGGTTTTAAATTAGGTAGTTCTTCCCTTTCTATTTCGTATGACCCTAGGTATTTGACCCTAGAATTACTTAATGCCATGCATTCTGAAAGTATATGTATTGAGGTTTCGTCCTCTACCTCACAGAATCTGCAGTTTGCTTCATCTACTAATCCTAGTTTCTTCATATGTCCTCTTAATCGACAGTGACCGGTTAGTATTCCTGTTATAATTCGGAGGTTTTTCTTACTTAGGTTAAGACAGCTGTGAGATCTCTTCTGGTTATAGTTTCCCAGGAGCGTCTTCGATTGTCTTAGTCCTTCTAGATCATTCCAGTACTTGGATTTTTCGCTATCCATTTTTTTCTTTAGTTTTTCTAGGATTGTACTACTGCTGATCCCACATGATGGTTCTGGTCCCAGGTATGGGGTTTCAGCTCCTTTTTTTGCCAGCTTGTCTGCTGTTTCATTTCCTTCTATTCCTACGTGTCCTGGAACCCATAGGAGGGTAACAGTGTTATTCTGTCCTAGTTCATTTAATTTGCCTAGGCATTCCCAAACCATCTTTGAATTGATTGTATCTGAGTTCAGAGCTTTGATGGCTGCTTGACTATCTGACATGATTACAATCTTCTGTCTACGATAGTTCCTTTCAATGTTAAATTCTATACATCTTTCGATGGCACGAATTTCCGCTTGAAAGATGCTTGGGTACGTACCCAAGCTTTCTGAGTATTTGGTTCTAGGTCCAAACACCCCTGCTCCTGTTCCTTTATCTGTCTTGGAGCCGTCCGTATACCATTTTATGGCGTTTTGGCTTAGCCCCAATATGGTGTTTTCGTCCCATTCAGATTTGCTTCCCAGTTTAGTGGTAAATTTCCTTACAAAGTTAAATTTCTTTGGCATGTCATCTTGGGGCATTTCCCAAGTTTGATCAAGTTGAAGTGATCGAGGTTTTTCCTTGATTATTCCTTCTTTGATCATTCTATACATTGTGGCGAAAGATTTAGTATTACTTCCATTGCAGCAGTGGGACATGTTCTCATTGCTCCAGTGATACATGCACAGGCTAGTCTCTGAATCTTTGAAAGGTTTGTCCTCGTAGTGATCAGATTAGCTCTTGTGCCCCAAGCTACTGCCCCATATGTGATGATAGGTCTCACTATTGCTGTGTACATCCATTGCAATGTCTTTGGGTTACAGCCCCAATTTTTCCCAGCAATGTTTCTGCACACCATAAGGGCTTTTGTAGCTTTGTGTATTATTTCGTTTTGTGTTTGTTCCAGAGTAACTTATTATCTAGGATTAGCCCTAGATATTTGACCTCTGTCTTCCACTCAACGGTATTTCCACCTATTTTTATAGTTTAGGTTTCTTTTTCCTTGTAAAGGCTACTAACGTGGTCTTGGTGGGGTTGATATTAAGTCCCACTGAATCACACCACTGCTTTGCTGTGTTCAGTCCTCTTTGCACTATGTCGCAGAGGACGTTTTCATATTTCCCTCTTGCGAGGATAACTACGTCATCAGAGTAACCCTGGCAAGGTATACCTAATTCGGTCAATTGCCAGAGTAAACTGTCTACGGTGAGGCTCCACATAAGTGGGGATGCAACTCCCCCTTGCGGACAACCTTTGGTCGTATTGATGGAGATAGTGTCTTGGCCTACCTTCATTTCTGCGATTCTTGTAGACAGTAATTGCGACAACCAGGTGGAAGTCGTTCTATCTACTCCTCTATCACTGAGTGCTCTTTTGACAGCCTCGTGTGGAGTATTGTCAAAAGCCCCCTCTATGTCTAGAAAGGCACATACCACGGTTTCTTTTGTGTTTAGAGCGTCTTGGATTTCGTCAGTCAATTGTATCAACGCGGTCTCCGTAGATTTGCCCGTTTGATATGCATGCTGACGAGGGTGCAGTGGCACCTGCTCCAAGACTTCTGTTCTAATATAGTTATCTACAGCTTTTTCCATCGTCTTGAGAACAAACGATGTGAGGCTGATTGGTCTAAGGGATTTAGGGTGTGTAGTGTCCCGTTTCCCTGCCTTGGGGATGAAGGTGATTCTTGCCCTCCTCCACACTTCTGGTATATATCCCAGTTCAAAACTGCTCCGACTGATTCGGATCACATGAGGAATGATTGCCTCCTGCCCCTGTTGTAGTAGGGCAGGAAATATTCCGTCAGTTCCAGGGGTTTTGAATGGCTGAAAGGTGTTCATAGCCCATCTCAGCCGTTCTTCACTGCATATGTGTTTTGCCATTGCAGTGTCTTCCCTGGTTGGTCTTCTAGTTTTGTACCTCGTATTTCCTGTGGTGTTTATGCCTGCAGGAAAGTGGGTTTCTAGCAGGAGCTTTGCTCGTTCTTTTTCGCTTTCTGTGAAGCGTCCATCTGGCTTTCGCAGTGCCATTACTGTATCTACTCTTCCTTTTGCTAAGACTTTGTGTAGTCTTGCAGCAGAAGGTGTAGAGTCTATTTCTTCGCAGAATTTCCTGAAGCTGTTTCTTTTGGCTTTTCTAATTTCTTTATTGTAAGTTGTGAGTTTCTCGGTGTAGCTCTGCCAATCTCCGTTACATTTGGCTCTGTTGAAGAGCTTCCTTGTTTCGGATCTTAGGTTTGACAGATGACTATTCCACCATATTGCGTCGTTTGACTTTCTAGTCCTTTGAAGAGGACAGCTTGATTCATAGGCATCGAGTATTGCCTCGTTTAATTCTATGAGATCATTTTCCAATACCAGGTGGTTTTTGGCTTTCCCTGTGGCTCGAAGGCCTGCAAGGTTTCTGTTTAAATTAGTCTTATAGTTTTCCCAGTTGGTTTTCCTGGGGTTTCTCCTTAGTGTAGGTTCAGGAGGATTGCATTCTAGTCTGAACATGATCAATCTGTGATCAGAGAGAGACGGTTCATTCGAAACTCTCCAATCTTTTACATGATCTTTCAGATTGAATGTGCTTAGTGTTATGTTTAGCACTTCCTTCCTTATTCTTGTTACAAACGTAGGGGTATTCCCTATATTATGTAGAATAAGATTCTTATTGAGAATAAATTCTAAGATTTGCTCACCTCTTTTATTGGTGTCTGTGCTTCCCCATATGGTGTTGTGGGCATTGGCGTCACATCCTATGAGTAATGGTAGCTTCTTGTCATGACAGTATTCTACTAGTCTTTGCAGTTCTAAAGGCGGTGCAGTCCCGTACCCCTAAGCCGATAAAATAGGGACTAAAAATTTGTATAAATCTTCTTAGATTTTCGATTGATTGAAAATTGAAGGATTAATTTGTTTTATTACGTAGAAAGGATTTTTTTAAATTCCACGGGTTTAAAATAGGGGTTGCAACTTTGTATGAAACTCAGTGGCAAAAAACTAAAGCCCACGCTAGTTTTCAATTCTTTTTTATTTAGATTTTTGCGAAATATGAAATTTCTCAGTATACAAGTTAAGTGTGTCAATTATTTTTATTTGCTAATCCTCCATAAATAAACATAATCAATCAATTATATAAGTCGATCGATTTTTTTATAAAATCTGTAAAAATAATTATCTGATAGCATCTAACGAAACATTTTTTTTTTACCTAAAACAAACTTTTCAATTTCGAATTGCAGCGAAGCAATTAAACAGCAATTATCATTTTAAATTAGCCGATTGACTTTCTCTAATTTTGGCATAACAAATACAAATATAAATTTCGTTGTTTGAAATAAAGACACGCTCTCATGCCGCAATAAATCACCATTTTAGATAATTTATTTATATTTGTCAGGTAATTTGTTAACAGGAAACGCATATCGGACAGAAATTACAAATCTATAAAACATCAATTGGTTCAATTAGTAGTCTCATATATTATTAACCCGTTTACTGACTAAAACAAGTGTTAGCTTTACAAAACTCATCATATATTGGTGAATGTCCGACAGAGAATGACAAAATTTTGTTGGACTTTCGATAAAACATTACGGGGCTCTTTAGGTAACTCACAACTAAGCTAAATGTTAATATTTTTAAAACGAACTAAAATTTTCAAAATATTTTTCTATGTAATCATATTAGTACGTAATTATTCAAGCCCGCCACGTGGTTCGAAATTTTACCGCTAGATGTCGCCGCAGTTGGCGCCTGTTGGTTGAAAGAGAGAGAGAGACCTATTAGTAGTGCGCTGAAACCAATTATTCATTTAGGCCTTTGAAGTTTGGATACAACAGCCAATTTTTTTTCGAATGGCCTTTGACGTTTGGCCCAAGCCATCAAACCATCTTAGTTAACATTAACAACAGAGTTGTGGTGATTTTTTTGAAAACCTCTAACATTAAATCTTTGGGATATCGAGGAAGCTTTAGGTGTGTTTCACTTAAAAATCATTTTTATGTGAAAATCAGTTTATTCTATTTCTGCTACAAATGCTTTTTCAACTACGTTCCACCACTAACTTCTTTGTTGTGTTTTCTTTACGATCTTGAATCTTTCTACGATTTTCTTCTGCTTGGTCCTTCCATCATTTCTTTGATCTAGGTACCTCTATCTCCGTTTACTGATGAGATCCATATCGTGAATACTCTTATAGGCCTTTATGTCCCCGAAGCAGCTGTAGCTGTTCTTCACCTACAAACCTTATTCCATCCTTGCTTTTACAAATTCTGGTATAATTGTGTGTTTTCAATGATTTCTTCACTCTCTTCTGTGTTGTATTTTCCTTACGATCTTAGAAGATCTTCTTCTGCTTGATCCTTCCATCGTTTCTTGGCTCTGCTTCTAGATCTATTCAATGGTAGGATCCCTATTGTTAATACTCTTATAGGGCTTTATGCTCCCGAGGAAGATATAGCTGTTTTTTAGTTAAAAATTATTTTCATGTGAGGGATCAGCCCATTCCATTCCTGCTTTTACAAATGGTGATGTGTTTTTGCATTATTAGCTATGTTTATCCACTATCTTCTATGCTGTATTTTCTTTACGATATTTTTTAGTTTCAACCTTTCTAAAGTCTTCTTCTGCTTGGTCCTCTCACCGTTTCTTGGGTCTGCCTCTAGCTCTGTTCACTGATGAGATCCATACCGTTAATACTCTTATAGGGCTTTACGCTTTTGAGGAAGCTGTTGCTGTTTTTAACTTAAAAACCTTTTTTATGTAGACATTAGCTCATTCCATTGTTGCATTTACAAATTCTAGTGTTTTCAATTATGTTTCTCCACTCTTTGTTATGTTATATTTTGTTTACGATCTTTTTTAGTTTTATTTTTCAAAAATCTTCTTCTGCTTGGTCCTGTCATTGTTTCTAGGGTCTGCCTCTAAAACGGTTCTCTGGTGGGATCCCTACCGTTAATACTCTCATAGTCCTTTACGCCCCTGAAGGAGCATTAGCTGTTTTTCACCTTACAAACGTTTTTATGTTAGGGATCAGCTCACTCTATTCCTGCTTTTACAACTGCTGGTTTAATTTTGCGTTTTTAACGATATACTCTTATAGAACTTTTCGCTCCCGAGGAGAATGTAGCTGTTTTTTAGTTAAAAATTCTTTTTATTTTGGGGAACAGCCCATTTCATTCCTGCTTTTACAAATGATGACGTGTTTTCATCGGTCTATCTCTTGCTCAGTTCACTGATGGGATCCACACCGTTAATACACTTACAGGGCTTTACGCTCTTGAGGAAGATGTTGTAATTATCCAGGCCAAAGTCAGTACGTTAGATTTCAAGGCGACCTTATATATTTTAATTCTTATTCTCACGTAGCGTAAGAATTGGCTATAAAAGAGCGTCGTTGAAGTCGTACTCGGGGAGTTCGGAGTCTGAGGTTGTCTGTAAGGGTTACCCTTTGGGGTGTCCCTAAAACAGACCCTTGGGTCTGGGCCGTTGTGACTCTTGACTTATTTTCGTGTGTAAGTGTGACATGCCACCATGTAGTTTATTCGGTAAGATTAGTTAAGATTTGTATTAAGTTATTCGTTATTCACATTTTTATCATTTATTGTTATTGCTTATTTATTCGTTAATATATTTGTTGTTTGTTTCCTGTTGTTTATCTCATCTTCCCCTTGGTTAGTTTTCTGCCTTCAGCAGGATACCTAACCAGGGGGTAGATAACCACGACCAGGGTGGGAAGTGCCTTCAGTTAGCTACCCCTCATCCCAAAACATTATGGCACAGTCCCTAATCCCCCCAGGCGTGATAATTTTATCTTGCTAAAGTCTTCTTCTGGTTATCCCTTTCATCGTTTTTTCGGTCTGTCTCTAGCTCTGTTTACTGATGGGATCCATACCGTTAATTCTCTTATGGGGCTTTACGCTCCCGAGGAAGCTGTAGCTTTGTTTCACTTGAAAATCCTTTTTATGTGGGGAATCAGCTCATTCTATTCTTATTTTTGAAATGCTGGAGTGATTTAGATTTTTTAACTATGTTCCTTTCCTCCCTATATTTTTATCTAATTTGCTAATTATATAAATTTAGTATGTAATTTGGAATGGGGTCCGTGATAACCATCGAATGTCCATATTCGAGGATTACATGCGAAATGTAACTGAAATACGGGAGAATTTCAGTTGCACACATAGACACGCATATAGAAACCAATCACTGACAAATGCGTCAGATTAGCAATTTACAAATCTGCTATTGCTGCAATTACTGGCTCATTATTCTGTAAGTAATTACCCTATTTGCCACGATAGGAACAGAGTCCCGGTGGCGTCCAACGTCGATGCTTGACCAGAGCTCATTATTATCTGGAGAGTGTTCCAAAACTGTTCTCGACATTCCAGCTTTATTACCAATCTCCAACCTTTCGCTTATTCATTTCATTTTCGACAATTTGCAAACATTAACCAGCAAATTTTAACTCAAACAACACATCCTCTTTAATTTCGTGTTTAAATACATACAAACAATACATAATTATAAAATATATTTTTATGAAAAGGAAATAAATAATTTCTAATAAATAAATCCAAACAATTATAAATATTAGGAATATACGAGGAGAAATAAAATTAGAACCGGAATCCCAGAGAAAGTAAACATATAAACGTGAAAAAACTTTACAAAACTGTAGTTAGCTCACTAAGTCACTCCAACAACATCATCATCATCTTTCTTTCGGTCTTCCTCTCGTCCTTTCTTTCTTTGGTTTCCATCCAATCACTTTTTTAATCAGGAGGTCGTTTTTTTCTTCTCTCCATGTGTCCTCTCCATATCAGTAGACTTTGTGATTTAAAAATCTGACAATATCCTCTCCTAGTATTGTATCTCTAATTGTATGATTCATTCTACTTCTCATTTCTCCGTTTTCCATTTTTATTGGGTCCGCGTTTCCCCTTATCTTCCTTTCAAATATTTTTAGTCTTTCTTCGTCTTTACTTGTGAGGCACATTATTGTCTCTGCTGCATTTGCAGTTACTGGTCTGATTACCACTTTGTATACTTTCAGTTTTGTATTTCTAGATAAGTTCTTGCGTTTCATTAGGATATGGTATCTCCAATATGTTCTATTGCCTGCTATTATTCGTACCTACCGTTTTTTGCCACTTTTCTCATTTTTTTTTTAAATGAGCAACAAAATGGTAGCCTATAAAAAAAATGAAAAACGTGTAAATAAAACATAACTGATAAAACATCTATTTTGGATAGACACCCGGTAGATGGCACTGTGTTTTGATTTCTAAATTATTCAACATCTAAGTTGTGTTAAAACACAGTAGATGGTTTTGTGTTTCGATTTATAAATAAATAGATAAGCGAGAAAGTAAAATAAAATTCTAAAATCTCATCTATTTAAAAGAGCAATTCTTACTTAAGTACTCTTACGCCACCGGAAGGTGGCGCTGTTAATAACCCATATATTTAAGCGAGCAATTCTTACTAAATTCAGTACTATGACGCTACCGTAAGGAGGCGCAGTTGATGTCTAACATATTTAATCGATAAATTACAAAATAAAACGAAAAAATGTTGTATAAACCAGATAACTAAAGAGAAAATATGATGATAACGATCAAACAAAAAAAAAATCATTCTAAAAAAACAAAATCGTAAAAATTTGAAAACACGAAAATGTGGTACCAAGTCCGTCGGTTAAACGCCACCGTAAGGTGGCGCAGTTGTTATTTTTGATAGTTACGCTGCAATTCTTACCCAATCAAGTACTGTGATCCCACCAAGGTGAGGCAGTCAATATCTCATATATTTACACAGCAATTCTTACTTTATCAGGTACTATGAAGCCAACGGAAGGTGGCGCAGTTAATATCTTAAATATGTATTTACCGGATAGTCCAAGATCCCGATATAGGACGACCTTCACCGAGCTGGTTAATGGACCAAACATATTTTTTATGTAATTTAATATATCAAAAAATATATTGCATGTGAGTTGCCTATCGAATTTCAGTCAAGGATATTTTTAATGAATTTTTAAAACTTTTTTGTGCGACTGAGAGGTCCCTACCTACCGTCCCATACGATAGAAGAGGACACAACATAACAGCGTTTGAATCCCGGCCTTTTAAAGAGAGAGAGCTCTCTGCTCTCTGGTCTTGAAAACAAGAAGGATAACGATAGACGCGTACAGTATATATCAGTGTATATCTATAGATACATTAATTATATAAAGCAAATTGCTTTAATTTATTTCAGTTAATATTTTTAAATAGGAAAAAAAAAGAAATAAAATTTGTAAGATAAGAATTATATATGTATTGCTACAACCTTCTTATTAACTAAAGATTTATATATACTTTAATGTAACAAAATATATACACATATATATTTAATTGATTGAAAAAAAATAAAAAACTAATCCTTTATTTTAATATGAAACTACTTCAAAATAATGTTCAGAATGTACGCGTCTATCGCTATCCTTCTTGTCTTCAAGAGCGGAGAGCTCTGTCTCTTTAAAAGGCCGGGATACAAACGCTGTTATGTTGTGTCCTCTTCTATCGCATGGGACGGTAGGTAGGGACCTCTCAGTCGCACATTTTTTTTTTAAAAATTAATTAAAAATATCCTTGACTGAAATTCGATAGGCAACTCATATGCAATATATTTTTTGATATATTAAATTACATAAAAAATATATTTGGTCCATTAACCAGCTCGGTGAAGGTCGTCCTATATCGGGATCTTAGACTAGGAGCAATTCTTATTTAATCAAGTATTATGGCGCCACCGAAGGTGGCACAGTTGATATCTTATATATTTACACATCAAATTTTACTTCAACTACTATGAGGGGGCAGTTGGTATCTAATAGCGGAACGAAGTTCGCCGGGTTAGGTAGTATAATAATAAAAAGGAGTAGGTATAAATACATAACTTTTAAAACAAATAAACAATACAATAGTATATTGTAATACAAGTGTTACAATGACAGATGTTTCGTAGTACGAGTTCAGTTTGTGAAACGAACCACGAAGCGGTGAGTTTCGCAAAGAACGAGTACTACAAACCGTCATTGTAACTCGAGTGTTACATACTATTTTTTATAATAAACTTTTAAAAGTATGAAAAAAAGTAAAATGAGAGTTTTTCGAAATATTTATTTATGTTGGCAATCTTGACAGTTTTGACACTTGTCAGTTTTAATGATTTTAAATTAGAATGTTTGTCAAATTTGTATAAAATATTCCGAATTTAGCAATAACGCTGATAATGTAGTTAATAATTTACTACAACATACTTCTTGATTTACTACCTGAGCTCTTTCGTTGAAAATCAGTGCAGTGCAACCAGTTGTGTAAAACAAAAAGTTACTAAAAACAGTGTTACAATGAATCTATTTCGATACTGTTTTTAGTGTCGAAATATAAACTTTGTGAACGTGAATTATAAAAAAAAAAATGTGATAGAGTCTTAAATCAACCAATAAGAAGAACTATTATCCGTTAACTGTCCTCAAATAGTAGCTTGTGATTGGCTAAAACAGAGTTGAATATTATTTTAAATTAAATTTTATTAACCGATTCCTTGAACATGTCAATAAAACGTGGTGATCAAAATATAACAAATAAATACTTTTAAATTGAAAAAAAATTAGTGTGGCAGTCAGTGGGACTGCCGGCAGAAGTTATACTTCTATGCACGCGCATGGATTCATAAATTTGTATGCGAATGATTTAGCAAACTTATTATATGATATTCGTGGTAAGCGACCCCAAAAACCTCCTCCACACTCTTTTTGTATCGAATTTGCATAAAATTCCTGGAGACGAGGTCCGTCTTAAGCACCAGGTGTTTCGAACACCATCGTCATTATTATAATCGTATTTAGCGACTCAAAAAACCACCGAGTACCAAGTGTGCACTGATTTCGTACAGAATTTACATAAAACCCCAGGAGAAGAGGTAAATACCCTAGACACCAAGTGCCGCGGAGACTTTCGGCATCATGATATTCATGTTCAGCCACTCCAAAAACCCCGAGTATATAAATTGAACCCATTTTCAGTAATACTTACCGAGTTGTAAGTTTTCTCTCTATTATCTGTTCGGAATGTTCTTTTCGAATGCAGAAATGCAATTTCCATTTTTACGTTATAAAATATAGCGACAAATTTCCTGACAACGAATCCAATGCAAAAAAACGCATTCCGATCTATCTTACGTTACAAAATTCGGAGGTTTTGGTGCTTTATTTCCTCGACTGTTTGTAAAAACTCTGTTCATGTAGCCAACAACCTCAAAAGCATAGTGCAGGATATACTGCAACTATGTGACGGTATTTTAGACTACAATACAATACTCATTACTGAATATTATTATTATTAATATTATAAATATAAAATACTAAACTTAATATGTTAACTTACGTGACAGTATTATAAAATAATCTGTCAAATAATCATGTGGTCCGTCCCTATGATATTCATACATTAGTTCAGACTGTTTTATATATATCTATCCCTTTTCAATGTACTGAATGTTGATACGGTATTCAAAGGACTTATAGTTATGACAAATAACATGTGATAAATATTTCATCTTAGTTTTTACCGACCAATATACCTTATAAGTGTGCCTGTCTCTCTCTTACTCACACCATTACATATGTAATGATTTTTCCCATTTAACTGTACAGAAATCTTTTCCACCGAGTGCATGAATAGAAGTATAACTTCAAAAAAATACAATACAAAAAAATCTTTGTGGCAGAGACAGTCCTGGACTTGAATCAACAAATAAGAAGCACTATCCACCGTCAAGTGACCTCAAATAGTAGCTTGTGATTGGCAAAAACAGAGTTGTATCTTATTTTTGCGCATAATTTTTTAGATAATGTAGCAATTTAAAAGAACTTCTTTCTGTTCAATAGAAGAGTTGTTAAATTGTGATTGTGGATTTATCATAATGTTAAATTGCCATAAAACCTAAAAAACCGTAAAAGTGTGACGTGGGAAATTATAAAAAAAATTATATTACTCTAAAAATACGTAATCCCATTAAATATCTATATCCGCAATATTTATAATGTGATATTCCGATAAAATTCACGTTGCTTGTTCATTTATTTGTTTGTTTCAATAACAATTCGTAACGGATCTTTTTCCGCAAATTACAATAACGTTGGATTAAAAATTAAATATTGATATAGTCGGGTAATAAAGATTTATTATTATTTTGCTGATGCGGTGTTTAATTATTTAGTTAAAATGAAATTATGATACATTTATAAATATATTTTGTGGGGTACCATGAGCTTTTTGATTTTAAATTTGTTTATAATTAACTACGATATTAAACATTAATAATTTATAAACTAAAATTTAATTCAATTAATATTAAATAGATAAAAATTTCAGATACCTACACATAATAGTGTGACATTTTGAAATTATTATCATTGTTTCAGGTATACAACATCAGTCTTATAGAACAGTAGGGTTAGGACAAAGACAATTTTTAGATACTACTTCGTTTTCGCATTTAAGGGACCTGGAAATTTATAAAACTAAAAATGTTCGAAGCGCAGAAGGATCTCTCAATTCATACAAACAAGAAGTTACAGGTAAGAAAGAATTATTTAGGGATAGTTTACACGTGCGGCAAAATCGCCGCGGTTTTTTTATCGCACCGTTCGCGCAGTTCATGAACTGAAAAGTTTTTATTCAAACTAGAAATATGTTTAGATTGAGAAATTTCACACTGTTTGAGATTAGTTTATCCTATGTTATTTTCTTATCATACTGTTTTAACAACGCGCGGTTTTAATAATCTGTCTAAGAAATCACATTTGATTTTTTGGTTTATAATTTTTAATTTATAACAAGATTCGAAAACTAGCAACCGATTTTCTTAAGGGCGTGACACATTCCCAGAGATCTACTGTAAGAAATCTGTACCCAAAGAAAAATCTATATGAATATATTTACACATACATATATATGTATTTCATATATAATTTTGTAATACATGCAATTATCTATACTAATATTATAAAGAGGAAAGGTTTGATAAATAGGCTCCGAAACTACTGGACCGATTTCAAAAATTCTTTCACCGTTGGCAAGCTACACTATTCCCGAGAGACATAGGCTATGTTTCGTTTTCAAAAAAAATAGGGATCCTTACTAAAATGCCATTAATGTAACCAAAAATTACCTTAAAATCCTTACATCGCGTGTGCTGAGAATACTATTGATTATAGAATAAAATAATGTACTACGATTTTGAAGAATATATAAATATCTACAAAAAATGCCGCGACAGCATATGTCTAACTGTTATAGTTACGTCACAATAACTCATTTTTAATTTTTTAAAAGTTTTTATCTTGGTATTAATCCTTATCAAAATAACTTATTTCATAATCACGACAGATATCACAAATTTAGCATGTGCAATGGGACGAGGCCACTTATAAAGGAATTAAAGGACAATTAAGTTGTAGCAACCATTATAACTATACCACCAACTGGTCACTGAGGATACCGATGATCCCAACTGATCTACCAAATCCATTTAAACCGCTTGAATTTCCTATCAAAACAACTTTCGCTTTTACTAATAATAAGTCTTAAGGTCAAACCTTCCAATTAGTAGGGATCAGTTTTCCTCATGGCCAACCGCCTAAGGCGGGTTGAAGCACCTGAAAATCAATTTATTTTGCTGCCAGAAAATAAAACAACATGTAATATTGTTTACAGAGAAGCGTTGACCCAATAAATTTAATGGCTTTTGTTATTTTTCTTTAATCCCCGTGCAAAGCCGGGGCGGGCTGCTAGTAATTAATATTTATTTTAATATTTTATTATAATTAAATTCATATACACACAAAACGACGCCTATTTTCCGTTTTATCGTTAATTAAATCTTTTAAAAGGGTTGAATTTCATGGGAATATTTGGAAGGGGGAAAAACGATTTTGTAAGACGATATTAAAGAAACCTTAAAGTCTGACCTTCCTCTTGTGCCATCATATATGTATACCAACCTTATATTAGAAAGGAAGTTGGCCAAAACTTTAAGTTTTTTTGTATTTATTATGATACCGTACACCAAATTAGCCAACGAGCTGAAATTTTAAAGTAAAGTGATATCATTATACCTTTTTTAAAAGTATTTATAGTGGAATTCTTATTATAGTTCATTTCATTTTATTGCCAAAAGTTACAAGGCTGACAAAAGATTACTATAGTGTATTTTAATTTACTGTCAAAAGTGACAATACTGACAAGAGACAATTGACAGTTACCTGAAAATGTCAATTCCTCTTGTTCCATGATAATAGGTATATGTATACCAACCTTATCTTGGAAAGGAAGTTGGCCAAAATAATTTCGTGTAAAAACTGATAATACTGGCAAAAGACAATTGGCAGTTACCTAAAAATGTCATTTCCTTCGGTTCCATCATAATATATGTATACCAACCTTATCTTGGAAAGGAAATTGGCCAAAATAATTATAATGCATTTCATTTTACTGTCAAAAGTTACAAGACTGACAAGAGATAACTAACAGTTAAAATACTACTATAGTGTATATCAATTTACTGTCAAGATTGACAATACTTTTTTTTATGAGGGGGGAATGCTTGTTGCCCACACTCACAGGGGCACGTGCTCCTGTGGGTAGTGTTGGGCTCGGCCGTGAGGCCCCTACCAACTAAACCCTTCCTCCTTTCGCCCCCCTCATGCCGTGGCATCTGTCCTTTCGGAAGTTTCTTCGCCGGCATGTTTTTTTTTCCGCGTCACGCACCTTTCCTCTTAGGTTTTCACTCTTCTCCTCTTTCCCTTGCCTGCTTCTTTCTTTCTATTTCTTATTTCCTCCTCATGATTTTTCTAATCATGTCGTGCACTTGTTCCCATTTATTTTTGTTTCTTACCATTGTTCTTACAATGTTTTCTGCCGTGAGCCTTTCCTCGAGAGTTTCCTCCATTTCTCTTCTTACTTCCTCGAAGTAGCTGCACTCCAGAACTGTGTGCTCCGGCGTGTCTCTCTCCTCTCCACATGCTCTGCACGCCGTGTTGAAAATTGACAATACTGACAAGAGACAATTGACAATTACCTAAAAATGTCATTTGCTTCTGTTCCATCATAACATATGTATACCAACCTTATCTTGGAAAGGAAATTGGCCAAAATAATTTCGTGTAAAAACTGATAATACTGGCAAAAGACAATTGACAGTTACCTAAAAATGTCATTTCCTTCGGTTCCATCATAATATATGTATATCAACCTTATCTTGGAAAGGAAATTGGCCAAAATAATTATAATGCATTTTATTTTACTGTCAAAAGTTACAAGACTGACAAGAGATAACTAACAGTTAAAATACTACTATAGTGTATATCAATTTACTGTCAAAAGTGACAATACTGACAAGAGACAATTGACAGTTACCTAAAAATGTCATTTCCTTCTGTTCCATCATAATATATGTATACCAACCTTATCTTGGAATGGAAATTGGCCAAAATAATTATAATTCATTTTATTTTACTGTCAAAAGTTACAAGACTGACAAGAGATAACTAACAGTTAAAATACTACTACAGTGTATATCAATTTACTGTCAAAAGTGACAATACTGACAAGAGACAATTGACAGTTACCTAAAAATGTCATTTCCTTCTGTGCCATCATAATATATGTATACCAACTTTATCTTGGAAAGGAAATTGGCCAAAATAATTATAATGCATTTCATTTTACTGTCAAAAGTTACAAGACTGACAAGAGATAACTAACAGTTAAAATACTACTATAGTGTATATCAATTTACTGTCAAAAGTGACAATTGACAGTTACCTAAAAATGTCATTTCCTTCTGTTCCATCATAATATATGTATACCAACCTTATCTTGGAAAGGAAATTGGCCAAAATAATTTCGTGTAAAAACTGATAATACTGGCAAAAGAGAATTGCCAGTTACCTAAAAATGTCATTTCCTTCGGTTCCATCATAATATATGTATACCAACCTTATCTTGGAAAGGAAATTGGCCAAAATAATTTCGTGTAAAAACTGATAATACTGGCAAAAGAGAATTGACAGTTACCTAAAAATGTCATTTCCTTCGGTTCCATCATAATATATGTATACCAACCTTATCTTGGAAAGGAAATTGGCCAAAATAATTATAATGCATTTCATTTTACTGTCAAAAGTTACAAGACTGACAAGAGATAACTAACAGTTAAAATACTACTATAGTGTATATCAATTTACTGTCAAAAGTGACAATACTAACAAGAGACAATTGACAGTTACCTAAAAATGTCATTTCCTTCTGTTCCATCATAATATATGTATACCAACCTTATCTTGGAAAGGAAATTGGCCAAAATAATTATAATGCATTTCATTTTACTGTCAAAAGTTACAAGACTGACAAGAGATAACTAACAGTTAAAATACTACTATAGTGTATATCAATTTACTGTCAAAATTGACAATACTTTTTTTTTAAGAGGGGGGAATGCTTGTTGCCCGCACTCACAGGGGCACGTGCTCCTGTGGGTAGTGTTGGGCTCGGCCGTGAGGCCCCTAGCAACTAAACCCTTCCTCCTTTCGCCCCCCTCATGCCGTGGCATCTGTCCTTTCGGAAGTTTCTTTGCCGGCATGTTTTTTTTTTCCGCATCACGCACCTTTCCCCTCAGGTTTTCACTCTTCTCCTCTTTCCCTTGCCTGCTTCTCTCTTTCTATTTCTTCTTTCCTCCTCATGATTTTTCTAATCATGTCGTGCACTTGTTCCCATTTATTTTTGTTTCTTACCATTGTTCTTACAATGTTTTCTGCCGTGAGCCTTTCCTCGAGAGTTTCCTCCATTTCTCTTCTTACTTCCTCGAAGTAGCTGCACTCCAGAACTGTGTGCTCCGGCGTGTCTCTCTCCTCTCCACATGCTCTGCACGCCGTGTTGAAAATTGACAATACTGACAAGAGACAATTGACAATTACCTAAAAATGTCATTTGCTTCTGTTCCATCATAACATATGTATACCAACCTTATCTTGGAAAGGAAATTGGCCAAAATAATTTCGTGTAAAAACTGATAATACTGGCAAAAGACAATTGACAGTTACCTAAAAATGTCATTTCCTTCGGTTCCATCATAATATATGTATATCAACCTTATCTTGGAAAGGAAATTGGCCAAAATAATTATAATGCATTTTATTTTACTGTCAAAAGTTACAAGACTGACAAGAGATAACTAACAGTTAAAATACTACTATAGTGTATATCAATTTACTGTCAAAAGTGACAATACTGACAAGAGACAATTGACAGTTACCTAAAAATGTCATTTCCTTCTGTTCCATCATAATATATGTATACCAACCTTATCTTGGAATGGAAATTGGCCAAAATAATTATAATTCATTTTATTTTACTGTCAAAAGTTACAAGACTGACAAGAGATAACTAACAGTTAAAATACTACTACAGTGTATATCAATTTACTGTCAAAAGTGACAATACTGACAAGAGACAATTGACAGTTACCTAAAAATGTCATTTCCTTCTGTGCCATCATAATATATGTATACCAACTTTATCTTGGAAAGGAAATTGGCCAAAATAATTATAATGCATTTCATTTTACTGTCAAAAGTTACAAGACTGACAAGAGATAACTAACAGTTAAAATACTACTATAGTGTATATCAATTTACTGTCAAAAGTGACAATTGACAGTTACCTAAAAATGTCATTTCCTTCTGTTCCATCATAATATATGTATACCAACCTTATCTTGGAAAGGAAATTGGCCAAAATAATTTCGTGTAAAAACTGATAATACTGGCAAAAGAGAATTGACAGTTACCTAAAAATGTCATTTCCTTCGGTTCCATCATAATATATGTATACCAACCTTATCTTGGAAAGGAAATTGGCCAAAATAATTATAATGCATTTCATTTTACTGTCAAAAGTTACAAGACTGACAAGAGATAACTAACAGTTAAAATACTACTATAGTGTATATCAATTTACTGTCAAAAGTGACAATACTAACAAGAGACAATTGACAGTTACCTAAAAATGTCATTTCCTTCTGTTCCATCATAATATATGTATACCAACCTTATCTTGGAAAGGAAATTGGCCAAAATAATTATAATGCATTTCATTTTACTGTCAAAAGTTACAAGACTGACAACTGACAAGAGATAACTAACAGTTAAAATACTACTATAGTGTATATCAATTTACTGTCAAAAGTGACAAACTGACAAGAGACAATTGACGGTTACCTGAAAATGTCATATTTCTGATTCTCGTTGTTTTTCTGTAAATATTCTTTAAATCACTGTCTCGAATATTCTCGTTATGATAGGAATTAATTTAACGGAGTTTTTTAAGGCTTGATTTTTTTGAGAAGAAATATGCATTTAATAGATGTTAAAGATCAAAGAATATTATTATTCTAACGCTTTACAAGTTTTTGAAAAACATTTTCAAAGACAATGACCGTTCAACTAAGAAGAAACAACTACTTCCTGGGCTATATGCCCCAACGGATATTGGATTACACTTCAATGTCAAACGGGGTTGGCATATCTATTAGATAATTGAAACCAACCATTCTAGTTTGCAGTTAGAAGGGACAACATAACTTGTAGACCGGTTTCGGTGTATTTGCACCTCGTCAGTACAAGTGTAATCCAAGATCCGTTGGGGCATATAGCCCAGGAAGTAGTTGTTTCTTCTCAGTTGAACGGTCATTGTCTTTGAAAATGTTTTTTAAAAACTTGTAAAGCGTTAGAATAATAATATTCTTTGATCTTTGATATCTATTGATAACACGCTGTATTAAATACGACAAAGATACAGTTTTCTGTAATAATACTTTAAATATGTATTTGTTACTTTTTGACCTATAAGTATAATTTTTTTAAGTTTAAATTTTAATTAAATCCTTTTAGAGCAGTTTAATAATGTTGAAACTTGTTCGTTAATTCATTTGTATAAGCAGGTTTTCGAAAATAAATCAGTGGAAAGTTCTTCGACGACACAAAAGCAAATCCTCTTAAAGTTGCCGAAATACAATAAGTTTTGTTATGTGATCTTTGACAACAGGGGCTTATTAATTGCAATGTTAAGTTTGCTAAAGTTGCACAGGCGACGTTCGACCACAGTCGCTGAAGGGAGTGTCGCTGACACTACTGTAATTAACCCCGTAAATAGGGGTGAAATTTGACAGTCGACCTCTTTTACCCGTCCATCGAACGATTTTCAGGGACGATCTTACGAAAAATCTAAAAATCTCACTCCAGACAATATCTAATTTATTCGGTAATAAGATATAAATTTATTTTTAACAATGAAACTAACCAATGCATTTTGACAAGAAGTTGATAATGACAGTAGGCTCAAAATGACGGAAGAATGTCAACATGTGTCACTATTTTTCAACATGAAATGGAATTAGCAACCCATCTATCGTTTTAAAATTGTAGATACGATTAAAGACTCAAGATAGGACATTCAGATCCAGATGAAAAAGAAGTTAACAGGAATGTGGTGTTATAGGAAGTGTTGGGTGTAAGGACCCTGTTGTAGAAAATATGTCCTTTTCAGGGAGTGGATGGTAAGATTTGGCTGGAGTTAGCATCAGTTTTCGGTGCCGCTCCCACAAACCGCTTCCCACAATAGCAATTTGGTGTATCTTTCCTCTGTTGCTCCGATGTTGTCTTGATCCACAAACGCGCCTAAACTGACAAAAAATATTTTTTTGGTGTTTGTGTAGGTGTGTGTTGACTGTATCCCACTTGGTACAATGTGGGTTTAGGAGGTTGACAAGGACGAAGGGAACCACAGAAACCCTCGCCAAGGACTCTTTCTTTTTGTGTGTCCAGTGGTGGTGTCCATTATGTCCATCTACTATCTAACTATAGGACAGAGGGTTTACATCTAGGAGGTCTGCGGAAAGGTCCTTGTCTATAGTTTGGAGGAGTCTTAGGGAGGAAAGGAGGATCTAGGCATGAATTGGTATTTTGAGTCAAAGAAGTGTAACATCTTACTTGCGTACGACACCTAGTCTCGTTCTTTTCCTTTGGTGTTCAGAACTAGTTTTGAGATTTTCTGAATGTTCTTTATTTGATTTGTTTCGTCAAATGTTTTTATTGTTTAATACAATAAACGTCAACCAATTTTCTGAAACCACTCCTGTTTTAATAATTTTTCTACCCTTCATGTTTGTATTATTAAACTGTCAAATTATCTAATCAAGCACCATCTACACAAGATTTTTTTGGCATCACTTTTTTTTGATAAGATTTTGGAATTTAATATTAAGAACACAATTAATAATTCGATTTAATGATGTGTCTGAGAAATTAATAATCAAGTTTTTTACTATAAATAAAAAAATGGGTTATGTTTTTATATGAGCTTTAAATTACGAGGTTTCTTCAGAAATAAACAAGAATTTTGAATTACACGGGGTTCGTACATTGGATTCTCGATTTTTTTTATGTTGGTACAAATGTCCCTAATATATGTAGGCAATATCAGCCATTTTGCATTGTTAGTTTGTGTTTTACAGACAGAAAGGTTAGAAGATTGTATGAATGGTATAAAAGCTTCAAAGAAGTCCGAGAAGATATTGATGACTGCTCTGGATGCCCTGGCACGTCAACAACTGATGAAAAGGTCGAATCAGTGATGCAAATGGTTTTGAAAAATCGTCGAATTACTATTAGGGAAGTTGCTAAGGATTTTGGCATATAAACTGGACCATGTCATGCGATTGTATCGAATGTTTTAGGCATAAAACGTGTGTCAGCAAAGATTGTTCCAAAATTGCTCCATTTTGACCAAAACAACGTCATATATTGCTCAGGAGCTGTTTGATGCTTTCAACTACGATCCAGATTTCCTCATAAGGATCATAACTGGTGACGAAACATAGGTATATGGCTATGACATCGAAACCAAAGCTCAATCATCCCAATGGAAGCGGCCAGAGGAGCCAAGACCAAAAAAAGCATGTCAAGTTCGGTCAAATGTAAAGGTTTTGCTCAATGTTTTCTTCAATTACAATGGCGTAGTGCATCATGAGTTCTTGCTTTAAGATTGTACGGTCAACATCGAATATTACCTTAAAGTTATAAGACGTTAAACACAAGGATTTGTTGCAAAACCAATCATGGATTTTGCGAAAAACAACACTGTTATCATGCCTTAGCCATTGTATTCCCCGGACTTGGTCGTCTGTGAATTTTTTCCTATTCCCAAATCTAAAGAGATCGATGAAAGGACTACATTTTGCCATCATTGAGGAGATAAAGGCCGCGTCGAAGAAAGAACTGATGACCATATCGAAAATCGAGTTCCAAAAGTGCTTAGAAGATTGGAAGAAGCGCATATTCTCCGGAATTAGTCGACAGAGACTTTTTCCTATTCTCGAAACTGAAGGGACCAATGAAAGGACGACGTTTTGCCATAATTGAGGATATAAAGACCGCTTCGAAGAAAGAGGTGATGGCCATATCCAAAATAGAGTTCCAGAAGTGCTTCGAAGATTGAAAGAAGCGATATTCTCTGGATTTATTCAGCTACGATTTTATCCTATTCCCAAAACTAAAGAGAACAATAAAAAGGACGACATTTTTCTACAATTGAGGAGATAAAAGCCGCGTCGAAGAAAGAACTGATGGCCATATCCAAAATCGAGTTCCAGAAGTGCTTCGAAGATTGGAAGAAGCGAGTACCTATTCTCCGGAATAAGTCGGCTGCGATTTTTTTCCTATTCCAAAACTAAAGAAACCGCTGAAAGGACGACGTTTTGCCATAATTGAGAAGATAAAGGCCGCGTCGAAGAAAGAGTTGATGGCCATATCCAAAATCACGTTCCAGAAGTGCTTCGAAGATTGAAAGAAGCTTGTATTCTCTGGATTTGGTCAGATATGACTTTATCCTATTCCCAAAACTAAAGTGATCGATGAAAGGATGACGTTTTGCCATAATTAAGGAGATAAAGGCCGCGTCGAAGAAAGAGCTGATGGGCATATCCAAAATCGAGTTCCAGAAGTGCTTCGAAGATTGGAAGAAGCGTTATATTTGAGGAAGATTACTTTGACAAAATAGATATTGATAAATAAATAAAGATTTTATGAGTTATTCAAAAATTCTCGTTTTTATCTGAACATACCTCGTATATAGCTGTATCTACTTGGTAGGATATATTTATTATTAATTTATATATTTCTAAGTAGGTACATTTTAAGATAAAAATTTATAAAAAAAACAATTGTTGAATAACGGAAATTAAATTAAGTAAAATGAAAGGATTAAAACAAAAACAAAATTACAATTTGTCCGATTTAATGGCTTCTCAATATCTGATAAAATCACGTATAAACAAAATTGAAGTGTAAATCTGATGTTTCATTGCCTCTGTGAGAAAATACAGCGTTCTCATTCATTCACAAATTCTTTAACGGATCTGATAGTTTTTATTGCACCTTCCTGTCTCGTAAAAACAGATTGATATTGTTCAGATTATCATTATTAGCCAAATAACGTTTACCTTTTATGTTCAATTTATTATGACTAAAAGAAAAGTCGTTTAGATTTAGTTCTTTTTTTTTTCTTTTGAACGGATATGGGTTTTTGTTCTCATTTTCAGTCAATGAAACCTTTTGGCTATCGTTGTCATGTCTAGAAATCAGTGAATAAGAATAAATTGTGTTTAATACAAACGCAGAAAATGAGCTTTAACTGTTTATTTTCTACATTGACCACAAAAGAAGCATCAACTTTACAACCTTCTATTAAACGATGGTAAATTAGTTGTGTTATAAGTATTTTCGCCTAATGTAGATTTTATTTTTTTAAGGTCCTACTTCTTTTGACACGTCAAGAAAAAATGTTGAGGGTAAATTTTTATAATACGCACGCACACCGTCACAAAAACCAAAACCGACACCATGAAATTACTTAGTTAAACGATTTATAAAAAAGTTACGTTATGATTTTTGTTAAAGCTAAGCTTTCTTTGTAGACAAGATATAAGATAAGATAAGACAGTAGGTAGATAAGAGAAAGTTTAAAGGAGTGTTGGATTTAAGGACTCTTTTGTATGACTTATGTCCTTTTCAGGGAGTGGATGGGAAGATTTGGATGATGTTAGCATCGGTAACCGGTCCCGCACTCACAAACTCCCCTACTTGTAGTCAGTGTTGTTTCTAGTGTAGCGCCTGTAATTTCTTCTGATCCAAAGTTCCTCGATTGTGTTTAAACCGTTATTCTTTTTTTTGGTGTTACTGTAGGTATGTGTGGAAGTGTGACCCACGTGGTGCAATGTAGGGTTGGGAGATTGACGCTGTGGCGTGTCTCCTCCGTCGTAAGGCCTCCCATTTGGCGAGGACGAAGGGAAACACAGAAACCTTCGCCGAGGGCTCATTTTTTTTGTATCCAGTCCTCCATCATGTGGGCACTATTATTCATCTACCTGTAACAGAGTGGGGATTCGTCTAGGAGGGTTTCCAGGTCTTCAGGAAGGTCCCTGTCTACCGTTTGGGGAAATCTCAAGTTGGAAAGGGCGTCTTGTTTTTCGGAACTCTGGATATAGCTTTGGCAAAAAACTAAATCGAGAAAAAATGTCCTCGTACGTACAGGAGATGACCTTGTTAACTATTCTCTCTCTCGCTCTCTCTTCTCTTACTAGTGTGAATATAGCAGGTATATAGTAAGGAAATACTCAGACTTATATGGCTTGTCGTTCTCTTCTATATTTTGTTTGGCAAAGGAATTGTAGAGGTCATACGTCAAATAGTCATTCATCAGATTTGTTTTTTTTACTTTCCTCTTCGAGGTACATATCCTATTTTCAGATTCGTCGTATTCGTCGCTTGTTGAAGACTTAGCTTCTTCCAGAGTTCGATTATAGATTTGATTTGATCTTAATTTTATCATTTCATCTTCGACACACTTTATGATTGTTATGGCGTTTTTCAATTCTGCGCTTGGGGCTTGCATAGCAGTATCTTCAGGTTGTAGCGTGGATAAGACTTTTTTAACCACTACCGTGGCCTTTCGGAATTCTAGATCCAGCATAACTTTTTAATACCGATTAATTTCTTTCAAAACCTTTTTCTTTAGTTTTTCTAAGATTGTACTACTGCTAATCCACAGGATGGTTCTGGTCCCAGGTATGGGATTTCAGCTCCTTCTTTGGCCAGCTTGTCTGCTGTTTTGTTTTCTTCTATTCCTATGTGTCCTGAAGCCCATAGGAGGATAATAGTGTTATTCTGTCCTAGTTCGTTTAATTTGCCTAGGCATTCCCAGACCATCTTTGAACTGATTGTATCTGAGTTCAGAGCTTTGATGGCTGCTTGACTATCTGACATGATCACAATCTTCTGACCACCTAGTTGCTTTGGATTTAGGAATAACTATTAAATTTTGTGCATTTACCTGTTTAGAGCAGTGAGATTCTTCGTGGTCAATTTTCTCATCAACTCTTCGTTCTTTTTCCAAAGAAATTCCGTGTGTCCATCGCGAAATCAATGAATTTTTAAATAATAGCAATACCTACTAGAAACGTGTTAAAAAGTGATTAAATGAAAACGTTCCAGAATATTAGTTTAAGTTTTAATACAAACATAAGAATCCTTTAGCAGCCTTTAAATTACTTTCTCCTCAGGCAGCTGTCATTCTTGTGATACTATAAAGAGTTAAATGATTGGTCTAGAATAAAAAATTGATGCGTACAGGTAGTAGAAAAGATAAACAAAGACATTTTTACGGCACCTATACGAGAAAGTAATTTTACAAGCAATATGTGTGTTCTTTAAATGACAACTACCCGATGTGTGTGGCTTTTCGAAACAACCCGAAGTTTATCACATTAATGGTAGGTTATCGAGCAAATTAGTCAGCTGGCTAGGTATGTCCATAAATCTCGCACTTTATAAGAAACGCAACCGAAAATACCACCTTTAAAACCACCATTGGTTTGTGACCAGATGATGACTGATGGATAAAGTATTTATGGATTTATCTAAAATTTTATTTTCATTTCCGAAATTTTGTATAAGTATATAAATTATTACTATAAAAACTTCTAAAGTTTATCCATAATCTGTAATTTATTGAGTTTTACGAAAATATTGACAAACCACGAAGATATGTAAGTGTTTCTCTAAAAACTATGGTAGAGTTGGTTTAATGATTTACCACTTTTACATATCATAAAACACACCTTGAAACTATTTTTTTACCTCTCATATTTATGTGGTTTCATTGAATATTTGATCAACTTCACTGTAGTAAATCATATGTTTGGATTTTTATACTTTACAAACTAGAAATGATAACATTACCACTGCATTTGAAATAATTTTAACTGTACATATTATAAAACTGTAGCGATATATCTTAAATAAACTGTCAGGGGTTGTTAAGTGATCGATAAGATGACAAAACTATAATTTTTAGAAATATTGTCTGTCTGTCTGTCTGTTTTGTTTGTTTGTCTGTCTGTCTGTCTGTTTGTCTGTCTGTCTGTCTGTTTGTCTATCTGTCCCCTGTTGCACGATGGACTCGAGAAGTACTGAAAGCTTTTTTTCACATGTTTAAACAAAAGGTAGAGTGATTCCTGAGGAAGGTTTTAGTGTATAATTAGGTAAGGTTTTGAATAAATTGAATGAAATATTGGTTCAACATTTCGGAAAAACTTAAGCCCATCCTGAGTTTAATAAAATAAATATCTTACGAGTAAAAACCGTAAAAATTGGAAAAATTGGAAAATGAGCAGAAAATATTACAGATTGTTAGCTACTGGAAAATAAAACAAATTTTCATTTTTTTTAAGTACCTAATATTGACACACATGTTCATACACATTTTATCCTTGAATAGGCAACTAATTTTACTTATTGTGTAACTGGATATCTCGATGACTAATTTTAATTTCCATCAATTAAAACCTGTGAATGAATGAATGAGAGTTGCTTCTATAAATGAGTCAGAAGTCAGAACTAGCTTCCCTTTTGTTGAATATAAAACATACATCATTAATAAAGATAAATTTTGCTACGTGTAAAAAGTCAAGTAGTAGTAGTAGTTCTACAACAAAATAATAACAATAAAATGGTACATGATATGGATTTAGAATTAGGTTTAATTCATTCAACTATCAATAGATCCGAACACTTCTTGTTTTACAATGGATTGTAAAATTATAAATGCATCAACTATATGCTGGATCTCGAGTCTTGGGTCGAAAAAGGGTTTCTTTTATAGCTTTATTTATAGACCGCTCGCTGGGCCCACGTAAGGGGTGACTTCAAAGACTCTTTAACCAAAAAATTATATTAAAAAACACATTCACATCATGTATCACTTACACTGTAACGTTAGTTATGTAATATATTGTACAGGGTGTTTCTGATCGAAATGGGAAGATTTAAAGAAATGATAGGAAGTATCGAGGTAAGTCTCATACATCCCATAAGATTGTTTCAAATATACAAATGTACCGAGAACATCTATCGGGGCAGAAGAGACAATTTATTAATTTTGGATTTAAAGGCCTGCAAGTTAGGACGAGTGGGGAAGACGTGGGAACGATCAAATCGACCCGTTCTCGATGTCGGGCATTGAACAGTATAAGGGTGCATGGAATTGGCACGTCGCGTTGTTCTGGCAGGTCTGGCAAGTGGAGGCATTATAAAGCGGAGTTCTTTTGTATATAGGTATATATACAAATGATTTTGAACAGTTTGCACATTTTTTATGGTTTTATTGTATAAATATTTGTTTGGACTCAAAAGGAGGTTCCACAAGAATTCTTAGTCGCACTTATATTAAACCTATTCAAAAACAAAAGTGACATTGCAGACTGTAGCAACTATAGGGGCATATCTTTACTGTTCGTTGCAGGTAAGGTCCTGACAAGGATAATGGAAAATCTGCTTCTGTCGAAGACAGAAAGTGGCTTCAGGTCAAATAGATCTTCATCTGATTTGATTTTTATCCTACGTCAACTGCAAGAGAAAACACTAGAGCATTAGGACAATATGTACATTGCTTTCATCGATATTAAGAAGGCATACGATTCTGTAAACATGAAGGATCTGTGAAGGATTATGGCAAAGTTTCGAAAAGTGGTTTATTTTATTCTTTTAAATTTCTTTTCTCATAGATGTCAAAGGTAATAATAGTTTAATACTATTATGACGTTTTACAGAGTCTTTGAAAATCAAAGAACATAGACCGTTTACTAAGAACCAACAACTACTTCCCTGGCTATTTGCCACGACGGACATTGAATTACAGTTCAAAGTTAAACGGGGTTAGTATATTTGCAAGATAGAACTAACGATTTTAGTTTAAAATTCGAAAGGATATCACTTGTAGACCGGTTTCGGCATATTGCGCCTCATCAGTACATATTTTTTTTACTAAAATTTCCACAATCAGAAAAATAATACAATACCGTTCTAATTTATTGAACCAACTTTACATAATTAACATTAAAATAATCTTGTTATTTAGTGTTCCATATTTAAACCATCTTCAGAGATAGCAATAAACATATATAATTCAATTTTTTTGTATTTTTTTATAATTACAAATTACTTGACCATTTCAACTCCAACGAGAAATCCAATTGAATCATATTTAAAAATAATATTGACCTTGTTAGTTAATCTTATGAAAGCTTTCTTCATATTTACACAAAAACTTCAAAAATAGGACAAATAATAAAATATCTCTATAACAATTATTTGCTTTTTACGTAAATTTAACAAAACTCTTAGAAATAGAAATAATATTATAAATTATAATCACTTAGAAAACTATCAAAGATTAACTAATAGAAAATTTTAAAGATATTTATGATAATTATCTATATCTATCCATGTAATAAAACTGTAGAAATGTGCATGTTTGTGCGCGCATCACATGAAAACTACTGATCCTATTCGAATGCGGTTTTCAAAGACGTATTTGTTTTCTTTCAACTTAATATCTGGTGTATAAAACTTTCTTCCTTCACCCCTTTAACGGGGTGAGGAAAGAAATTTTTATACAAAAATCAACACGCCACGCAAACGACGTTGTGAGTACAACTAGTTTAATAATAATAATTTGCAAAAAAAATATTTCAATAATTTCAAAAACAATTTTAAACAGATTCACTATTTTTTACCAGTTTTATTAAGATGTTATAAAAATTTCCAATGTAAAAAAAGGTGTGGCAGTCAGTGGGACTGCCGGCAGAAGTTATACTTCTATGCACTGTTAACTAATAAAACTTAATAACTACAAACACAGGCAAGTAGAAATAATTTTTTTTTTTAAATTAACTGTATTCAATCAAATAAATACTTAGAAAAATAAGACCAGTTGATGTGTGTCCTTATTTCAAACACGAAAACTAAACAGTAAAACGATCAATGTACAAAAAAAGTGTTTACAAAACCCCATATAGTGCAAAATATAATGCAACCATGTGACGGTAGTAGGTATGGACTACAATACAATACTCATTACTGAATATTATGATTAATATTATTAATATAAAATACTAAACTTTATATGTTTACTTACGTGACAGAATTATAAAGTAATCTGTCAAACACAATGTAATACGTCACTATGATATTACAAAACATTAGCTCAGATTGTTTTTTGTATATCTATCTCTTTTCAATGTACTGATAGAGATCGCCCAACGAAACTTTGGGACAGCCACGTGGCCTCTCGTTCAATGCGCAGTGGTTTTTTTACGAGCGTTACGATAACAACGACCGTTCTGAAAGCTTGTCAGTGTGGTAGCTAGAATGGTTTTGTAAACTGTATTTAGCTACGAATATGCTGAGAATTTTCTGAGTTGTTTTTTAAATGTATGTATTTTTTTAGTTTAAAGTGGGCAGTAACAAATTTATATAAAATAAATTCTTCTTAATTATGTTGGCATCATACATTAAAAATTAATTTAAGATGTATAATATATTTTTATTTCCGTCCGCCACTGATAGAAAGACTCCGCCTACCTGCGCCGACTAACACGTGGCTGTCACAAACTTTCGTTGGGAGACCTATACCTTATATGTGTTTCTGTCTTTCTCTTACTCACACCATTATATATGTAATGATTTTTGCCATTTGACCCCACACAAATCAAGTCCATGATAAGAAGTATAACTTCAAAAATTAGTAGGTACATAATTAAATTATATAAAAATCCTGTAGGCCTATCTATCAAAATCAACCTTGTACAACTCCAAAATAATTAGTTCCGATAAATAATTCTATTAATTTATATTGTAATTGGTCCAAACCACACGATATCTCGTATTATTTCCGAGATAATCACTGATAACATCTCTTAACAGTTTTTGTGGAAAGTTGTTTGCGTTTTTTTATTTGCCACTCTGCGGTAACTGATATTGTTGAATTTGAACCACCAATAACTTATTTATAATCTTATTTATTTATTTTTTTATATAAGCCGAGGTAACGCTATTAAAAAGGTTTTGGTTGTAAATGTCAGAATACGATAAAAATAAATTTTAAATAAAAATAGATTTAACACGTTAAATATACCGACTGTTTTTGATGGAACTGGGAATATTTACAATAAAACCATAAAAAGTATGCAAACTGTTAAAAATAAATTATTAATTATTTTATTTATATATATATACCTATATATATTCTTGTGGAACGTCCTTATGAGTCCAAACAAGGTCAAAAAGTGTTTTGAGGTGAGGAATTATTTCAGAAAACTCCTGCAACTATGTTGTCTTTGTGAGCTGATTTGTTGTTTTTTATTTGGGAAATTGCGTGGAATATCTCTTAAAGTGTTATTTCGGCATGAAGTATTATGATTTGTGTTGAGGAATTATTTCAATAACAAAGAGGCCAATGAAGTGTTTCTGCAGCATAATGTTCTCTGCAACGGTTTAAAATTTCTTGTTCGACCCTTATTTTCGCTTTTGATGAACAGGTTTTGTAACCCTTATTAACCCTAGGCTAGCTCCTGGGTTCGTGGCTTCCTTCTGAGTTTTATCAATTCTTTCCAAACATAACTTCAGGGCGCCAAGTACAGACAAGCAAATAATACGCAAAAATCAGTTTTAAGATGATTTATTAAATCAAGTTTCAAGTTAACTACTTGATTGCAGTTTCCTGCTAATCAATTGTCATTTCAGTAAAACGTTTATCAAATAGATGTCAAAGATAATAATAGTATACCTAATACTATTATGACGTTTTACAGAGTCTTTGAAAATCAAAGAACATATAGACCGTTTACTAAGAACCAACAACTACTTCCCTGGCTATATCTTGCAGATATACTAACCCCGTTTAACTTTGAACTGTAATTCAATGTCCGTCGTGGCATATAGCCAGGGAAGTAGTTGTTGATTCTTAGTAAACGGTCTATATGTTCTTTGATTTTCAAAGACTCTGTAAAACGTCATAATAGTATTAGGTATACTATTATTATCTTTGACATCTATTTGATAAACGTTTTACTGAAATGACAATTGATTAGCAGGAAACTGCAATCAAGTAGTTAACCCTACAAAGCCGAGAGGTTTTTTGTCAAATAGAATTTCAGTTTGCAATTAGTTATGGAGATGTCGCTATTATCGCACTTTTAACATTTTCTTTACTAAAGATAATGTATTTGTGTGATTTCAGACATATCTCCAATCTAGTTGCTCTTAGAGCTTCTGGATGGATATCTTCCTTGTACTGATGAGACGCAATACGTCGAAACCGGTCTACAAGTGATATCCTTTCGAATTGCAAACTAAAATGGTTAGTTCTATCTTGCAGATATACTAACCCCGTTTAACTTTGAACTGTAATTCAATGTCCGTCGTGGCATATAGCCAGGGAAGTAGTTGTTGGTTCTTAGTAAACGGTCTATATGTTCTTTGATTTTCAAAGACTCTGTAAAACGTCATAATAGTATTAGGTATACTATTATTATCTTTGACATCAAGTTTCAAGAATTAGAGTTAAAATTTTTAAATAAATAATTAATTAATTCTCTTATCTTAAGTTTTCCAGGACTTCTATTTCGGAGGAGTTTTGAGTATTCTCTTCAGGATTTTATTCATTCAAATAATTCGGGGATGGTACGGCTTTCTCTTATATAAATCTTCCTATTCTCAATCCCGGAATGGTATGTTTTTGTCTTCGTTACGATTCTCAATTACGGCACGTTCTCTAATTTATTAGCTATTCCTCTAATAGGGTCCTTCTGGATTTGGCAAAAACTCTAATAATGAAAACATAATCAAAACATCATCCTTATAATTTACAATCAAGTAGGATCGCTGTCTAGTTCTCCGTATTATCGAGAAAAAATTAATTATATTCACATGTTTAAACACTTTATGACCACAAAAAACTGACTTTTACGATAGCGATTGTACTTGAAATTAAGTGTTAGTAAAGTTTTAAAATAACAAATTCACGGCAATTTGGACAATTTAATAAAAATAAAATTTATAACTGAAGCTAAGATTACTTACGATTTTCGAAGGGCACCGTTCACATGAAGAAACTGCGAGAAAATGAACGAACGGATATAATTTACGTTCAAGGAAACCAAATCGTCTCGTCTTCCACTTCAATCTTAGCACAAAACATAAAATAACTACCAACCTATAGTCAGGTGGATTTCGGCACAAAAACGAACGTTACAGTTTTTAGGAATAAGTCCATGGAGTTCTTTTGTAGCGTTAAAGAAGCAACAAGAGAGTCTACGAATATCTAGATTTCATTTGCTTTGTCTTTACACCATTGGTTTTTAATAGCTCGTATTTTCTTTTAGGCATCATTCTTAATCCTGGAAAATTCTTGAAAAGCATTCAAGTTCTTGAAAAATTTCCTCGATTTGAACACGGTTTTCATTAAACCAATCCTCTTCTTTCTTCTCTTGGTGCATACCAATAGCGATTTCGCTAGACTTCAAGAGGCTATCTATCCCTTAGCTAAATATCATATAACTATTGTATCTTAATAAATACGAAATCAATATTTATAAAATCGTTTTAATGTTTAGTACAGAACTGTGGCACAGCACATTAAAATCAATATTAGATTCAATATTTTTTAACTAAGATTATACAAATATTGCTTATATATTAAACTATTCAGGTAAGCCTAAAAATAAATTTTATTGTCACCGAAATAACTTTTATGCTTTTTTAGAGTGTATTATATATTTAACCGTAAACATTTCAGTTAAAAAATATAAGAAATTTAGAAGAATAAAATAAAACACTATTCGAAACTAATCCTGATCTTTCACGCATTTCTGTTCCTCTACACCCTTATCCAACCCAAAAAACACCATCAGACAAGAAGAATTTAAAATTCCTTAATCGTTTTTTTTTTCTCTAAAATAAACTTTAATTTTACAGAGATTACGAATTTTCACGCACCGATTTTATTGTCAGATTATACGAAGCAATTGTTATGGCCCTATTGTTGTACTCATCAAAAATATCGACGTGATGTGTTTCACTTTTTCTTCTACAAGAAAAGAATATCGGCACAATTCAAAGAACATCATCCGTACCGGAAGTCTAATATTGGCCCCTCTCATTAAATAAGGCCTGTAATTACCAGCGCGGCTCAGGTATACCTAATTTTTGCTTTAATCGCGTACTTATACCTACTCAGATGTGATATGATACAAGAAGATACTACAGATTTATACGTTACGGTGTGTTACTCTTCTGATCGAAAATACCGTTATCGAACTTACATGCACTTTTGGTTGTTCAGTTAATCATATACAATTTGAAATCTATCGATAAGTATTTTCAATTTATTGACATTTGACAGTTGAAATGACACATTTAAAAAAAACTCACGAAGTATAGATACCAGGAGTACGAACGGTATAGACTTTTCCATGCTTCCATACATGTATACTCTTTCCAATCTAAATGCAAAATTTTGTGCTCTTTGTCGGAATTTAAATGCCTTTGATGGCTTTGCCGACCATTGGCGTGGAATTAAATAAAAAGGGTTCATAAATTTTTATTAATTTTTGTTTTAAATTTTAAAAGAAAAACGGTTTTTGTATATTTGTAAATTTTGTATCAATTTGAAAATTGTCAAATAACAAATTAATTCTTTCAAATTAAAACTTGTTAATTTTAGTTATTAATAAGAACATTTGACGCATTATTCAAATAGTACATAACTCATAATATTTTTATAACAATTGTCTACAAATAATACTCATTTTGTCAGACAATCTTAAAAGATTGTCTGTCCAGCAAGGACCACGAGGAGGTATGAGCCTTCTTTGCCTGGAAAGGAAAAGGTTGGGTATGTTAGTAAGAATATAAAATTAGTTTGTTTTTGAAAACAAGTTTTCAAGATAAATCTCGATAGTTGTAAAGGAAATTGGTTGGAATGACTAACAAGAATTGTCAGAGCCTTCTGAAGTAGAATCATTTCCAGGTTGAATAACTAATGGTGCTATTGGCGGTAAAACAGAATATTCCTTTTCTATTTTTATAACATGTGTTTCGCAATTTTTCCATACACCGCTATTAATGCCAAGAACAACTGCGCTTAAGGTTGGTGACTGATTATATTTTCATAAACGTTTCTTTACAGTACTACAAACCATTTCGATTGGATTAAAAACACAGTAGTAAGGAGGTAAACGCAAAAGGGTATGACCATGTCAGCTGCAAATGGTGTCAATGACGTATTCATTTTTAAAATTCTGACTTTTGATCATTCTTATTAATTCCTTCTTTACTGGAACCTTTTTAGGAACATCGATATTTTTGATTGCCATAAATCTTAAAATTTCATTCTTTTTTGTGTTATTAGGTATTTTGTTTAATATGCGGAAATGATACGACGCATTGTCCATAACAATTACTGAATTGTAAGAAAACCCAATAGATAGTGTTAAATTTCGATTCATAAATAAATAAATAAATAAATAAACGAAAAACTAAAAGAAAGTGGAAAATTAAAAACGGAAAAAATGCGAAAAAAAAATAAAGTCTTAAAAAAATACCTTTCTAAATCAAATAATATAACGCCACCGTAAGGTGGCGCAGTTATTATCTTTTATATTTAAACGAGACATTCTTACTATATTAAGTACTATCAAGCCACCGTAATATATATCTAATATAAAAAATCAATAAAAATCAATCACGCTACTGTGTACTGTAATGGGGAAGAAGACTATTGGTGGTATTTGACTCTTGTCGCATTTTGCAATTTTCCTCTTTGATGTTTCGTTTGATGTACAGTGCGCCGTCGGCATTTGTTTACGTTAATATCAATGGGTTACGAACCGACTTGAAAATGGAACAGTAAATACACAATGTTGCCGGTATTTAAAAATGTCTTAAAGTATAAGTAATATATACAAAATTGATATCATTAGAAGTGAAAACTGTTTAAATATGAAGAACCTAGTTAATTAATTTAGGTATATATTGTGTAAGAATATTTTTATATTATCTTTCTAAGAGTCTTTGACGAACAATTGAATAGTAAAGTAGAGAGAAAATTTTCAAAATATATAAACTTAGGAATATTTGGAAATATATCTGGCAACCTAGATTCGAAAGTCGGTCTCTTTGTTGAGGTTAGAAGGCGTGGTTGTCTTTTCACATTAACATTAGTTAAACTATACACAACAATAAACTTAGATCATAGTTCTATTTTCAGCTACTGGCTGCGCAAGTATTTAAATGTGTAATATTAATTTATTTATTTTAAATTAGTTGTAGTTAAAAAAATTGGAAGGTGTTGTGCTGTCTAAGGTTGTCTTAGTGACCGAAAGTCAAATGGGAATGTAGTAAAAGTGTCTTCATTCAAAAATTTGTGTTATGAACAATTAGTTTATAAGGATTTGAACCAGTACTTCTTGAAAAGTGGCGCACTCTTGGTGGTTTTTGTTAAATTTATTGCAAATTTTTTTTCATGACTTTTTTTTCATATATTTTCTGGTAGGTACTCTTTAGAAGTCATTTTTTGTAGCTCCCTCTATTACAATTCTTCTTTTTTTTGTTAAGCCCTGTTCGTAAACAAGAAATGTTAATAAATAATAGAAATCTCCTTATATTAATAACATTGTGTGTAAATTTTAAGTAAAAACTTAATAAGCTTTGTTTTTTTTTTATTTATAAAGTAAATTTATCTATTTTTTGTAGGATTTGTTACGTTAGATTTGATATAATCATAAAAAAACTAAAATTTTGACCAGCTAATTTCATGGTGTCGGTTTTTCGTGACGGTGAGCGCGCGTATCGTAACAATTTACCCTCATCATTTTTCCCTAACGCGCCAAAAGAAACATAACTTCAAACAAGTATGCGAAAATAAATTATAAAAAAACAATTTTAAAAAATACATAAAAATTAATATGGCACAATTTAAATATATATTCAAGTTTATAAAAAAAGTAGCGATATGTTCAAGTAGATTACTAACGTCTACATTGTAGATTTTCAGCTATAGAGAAATAACTTGAAAAATAATTGATATAGTTTTCGAGTGATTTGTGATTTGTTTGTCTGGCCTAGATGATCAGTTCGATGATGAAAAAGGGACAAACAAATTCGTCACACCAAAACAAACGATACATCCGACTTGGCTTGTCAGTTACAGTTAAAAAGATTGTCCATCGCCTTTTGTTACTTCCATAGAAACTAATAAGACAACTTCAGGATTGGAATAAGAAAATTTCATAACAATATTCATTTTATTCTCATATAATATAGTACAGAGTAACATCTAGTTATCTTGACATTGACAGTCTATAAAATTGACATTTACAGCTGCCTATAATATTGAAATGACAGGTGCTTATAACATTAACATTGACAGCTGCTTATAATAATGACATTGACAGTTGCCCATTATATTCACGTTCTGAGATGTATTCTTTAGATTAAAAAAAAAATCTTCTATAATTTTTCATTTTTTCAAATTTTTACGATTTTATTTCGTTTTTGAAGTTATACTTCTATTAATGCACTCGATTTGTGTGGGGTTAAATGTGAAAAATCATTACATATTTAATGGTGTGAGTAAGAAAGAGACAGAAACACATATAAGGTATATTGGTCGGTAAAAACAAAGATGAAATATTTACCACATGTTTAGTCATAACTATAAGTCCTTTAAATACCGTTTAAACATTCAGTACATTGAAAATAGGTAGATATACAAAAAACAGTCTGAGCTAATGTTTTGGAATATCATAGTGAGGTATTACATTGTGTTTGACAGATCATTTTATAATTCTGTCACGTAAGTAAACATATAAAGTTTAGTATTTTATATTAATAATAACGTATGTAACAAATGTTTTCGGAAAAAAACAATGTATGGAATCTTGAGAACACGATTTATTTTTTCCAAAACATTTAAAAGCCTTATAATTCCTAAACATCTAATTAACAAAAACAATACTTAAAGGTCCATTGTCCTCGATAGCAGGTAGTTTCTGTCTAACACCTCTCATCAAGTTTTGGACAGTCATAACATCAATTTCCCGGATCATCTGGAAGATTCTACGTCGTAAGACGTCTTCGTTTTGAGCTTCCCAGCCATTGTCATAAAATTTTCAATGGGTCGAGCCTGTGGCACATTTGGAGGATTGTCATTTTTAGGCACAAAAGGAATATTGTGAGCATCTAACGAATTTCTGGTAACTCGAGCGTAATGACTGGAGGCTAGGTCAGGCCAAAATATGATTTCATCATCGCCATGATGTGTGTTGATGAAGTCGACCAATTTCGGAAGGCATCTTTGAGTATAGATTTTAGCATCCACTGCCTCACCTCTCACATGTCCGATGTATGGACGCGAAATACCTGCCTCCGATATGGCACACCAGACCAAAACATTGTCTGCAAATTTCTTTTTTTCTTTGTATTTTACATTATCTGGACAATTATCAATATCGTCTGTATAAAATCCTTCGTTTCCTTTAATTTCAGAGTGTGAAAGGGTAAAGTATTTTTCATCGTCCATGATAATAATTTTACCAGCATTGAAGTGTTGTCTTCTTAATGCACGACAGCAAACCGGTATTCTTCACAACTGATCCTCCGTGTATTTTGGACACTTCTTCCTCTTTCGATATTTGATTCCGTTTCTAGTTAGTTCCCGATGGACTGTCATGTGTGAAACTCGAAATCTGCGAGATAATTTTCTTGATGATGTACCCACCCGGTTCTTGGCACTTTCCATTAATCTATTCAATTGAACGTTAGTCAATACTTTGGGTCTTCCACTTTTTGGAAGGTTCACACAAGGTATACCTTCGTTGCATTCCCTTATTGTT
The DNA here is from genome assembly GCA_964028335.1 of Altica lythri. Taxonomy (NCBI): domain Eukaryota; kingdom Metazoa; phylum Arthropoda; class Insecta; order Coleoptera; family Chrysomelidae; genus Altica; species Altica lythri. Next base: position 17,387,206 of record OZ034801.1, on the reverse strand, counting down.
TAATAAATCGTAGAAGTTGAGATATTTCTATCTCTAAAGATATTTACAATATCACGTTTTGGAACTTGTCCAACTAAGTTATATAATATGCTTTTTCGTAATTCTAATTTGTACGACATAACTTCAAAAACTATTTGACGAATATGATACAAAACTGTCAATTTAGACATCACTCATTAATTTAGTTACCATGGCGATACGATTTCTAGAGCTCCTATAATACTACACAAAGTGTGAATTTTTTCCGAAAACTTTTGTTACATACGTTATTAATAATAATATTCAGTAATGAGTTTTGTATTGTAGTCCATACTACCGTCACATGGTTGCATTATATCCTGCACTATGCTTTTGAGGTTGTAGGCTACATAAACCGAGTTTTTAAGAATAGTCAAAAAGTGCATTCCGAACAGACAATAGATAGAAAAATTACAACTCTGTAAGTATTCCAAATGGGTTCAATTTATGTACTCGGGGTTTTTGGGGTCGCTGAACACGAATATCATGATGTCGAAAGTCTCCGCGGCACTTGGTGCCTGTATTTACCTCTTCTCCTGGTATTTCATGTAAATTCTGTACAAAATTACACTTGGAACTCGGCTGTTTTTTGGGTCGCTGAATACGAATATGATAATGGCGATGGTTTCCGAAACACCTGGTACTTAAGACGGACCTCGTCTCCAGGAAATGTTATGCAAATTTGATACAAAATAAGTATGTACTCGGTACTAGGAGGTTTTTGAGGTCGCTGAACACGAATATCATATAATGATTTTGTTAAATCATTCGCATAAAAATTTATGAATCCGGGCGCGTGCATATAAGTATAACTTCTGCCGGCAGTCCCACTGACTGCCACACCCTTTTTTTGAGTCGCTAAATACGATTATAATAATGGCGATGGTATTCGAAACACCTGGTGCTTAAGACGGACCTCGTCTCCAGGAATTTTATGCAAATTCGATACAAAAAGAGTGTGCACACGGTACTAGGAGGTTTTTGGGGTCGCTTACCACGAATATCATATAATGAGTTTGTCAAATCATTCGCATACAAATTTATGAATCCATGCGCGTGCATAGAAGTATAACTTCTGCCGGCAGTCCCACTGACTGCCACACTAAATTTTTTTTCATTGTTTTCGCTGATTTTTTTCACTTTATCCTTTTCATCATATATTTTGTAATTTATCGTTTAATCATATTAGATATTAACTGCGTCACCTTACGGTTAACTGTGCGTTATATTACTGGTATCTTTTTGGCTTACTTTTTTCCGCAATATTTTCTGTTTTTGTTTACTATTTACCATTTTATTTTAGTTTCTCGTTCATCTATTTATTTATAAATCTAAATTCAATACCATCTACTGGGTTTTCCCACAATCTAGATGTTGAATAATCTGGAATCAAAACACAATGCCATCTACCGAGTGTCTATCCAACCTAGATCAATTCACTTAAACTGTCATCTATTAGGAATTCGTAGAACTAAACAATAAATGTCACTTAGGAGCTATTGTCACTGGTAGTGTTGACAATTGAAGTATTGCTTTTATCAATCTTGATGATTGCATTCCAAAATAATGATCCACTGACTGGTAGTGTTGACATTTGACGTATTACTTATTCTCAATTTTGCACTTACAATGTTGCTATGCTCAGTGTATATAAGTTGATTATTTGATTTCCTAATAATGATCCAGTGACTGGTAGTGTTGATATTAGAAGCTTTGCTTTTGTCAATATTGCACGTACAATGTTGCCACGCCCAGTGTATATTAATTGGTGATTGCATTTCAAAATAATGATCCACTGACTGGTAGTGTTGACATTTGAAGTATTGCTTTTATGAATCTTGCACGTACAATATTGCCACGCCCAAAGTATATTAGTTGATGATTGCATTTCTAAATAATGACTTGTAGTGTGGACATTTGAAGTATTGCTTTTGTCAATCTTACACGTACATTGTTGCCACGTTCAGGTTATATTAAATGATGATTGCATTTCAAAATAATGATCTTTAATTAATTAATTACTTTTTAAATAATCATATTAAATAAATAATAATCTTTATTTATTTTTCTTTATGAATTTCTTGGTTAGTGGCCTTTGAATCCGATCCTGTAGAGGGACGGAAGCGAAAAAAAATTAAATGCTTCACAGGTTTGAACTTTCGATTTTCATGCTTAATAATTTGTTTCATTCACTTCGAGAAATCGTTGTACGTTCGATTATCAGTTTCTATAATGGATTTTTGGTTCATTTTAAACTTACTGAAACAGAGGAATTCAATTATTTACAAAACAGGTGATCGATTACGTTGCATTTAAATTACCAGTTTTTGAAAATGTAAGCTGTATTATATGATTTTTCTTTTGCATAAATAACAAGATTATACAAGTAAACAACAAAAAATCTTTAAAGATTTCTACATAAAAGCTTTGTTAAATAATTTAGATCTTATACAATACAAAGTCATTATTTTTTTAAATAATCGAGTAGTCATATCTTGATACCTATAGGTTTATTTAAATACTAGTTGTACTCGCAACGTCGTTCGCGTGGCGTGTGATGGTTGTTTAAAATTTCTTACCCCACCCCATTTAAGGAATGGGAGAGAAATTTTTATACACCAGATGTTAAGTTGAAAGAAGACAAATACATCTGTGAAAACCGCATTCAAATCGGATCAGTAGTTTTCATGTGATGCGCGCACAAACATACAGACAGACAGAAAAAAAATATAATCCCATTTTTGGGTTCTATTTCGATGTACCCGCGACGTCGTTCGCGTGGCGTGTTGATTTTTGTATAAAAATTTCTTTTCTCACCCCGTTAAAGGGGTGTGGGGAGAAAGCTTTATACACCAGATGTTAAGTTGAAAGAAGACAAATACGTCTTTGAAAACCGCATTCGAATAGGATCAGTAGTTTTCATGTGATGCGCGTACAAACATATACATTTGTACAGTTTTATTATATGTATAGATATAGATGAGAAAGAGATTTGGAACTGTTTGAAACTGAGTTGGTTTGAATTTACTTTTTTGGATATCAGTTTTTTGAAGCTATACTTCTTTTTTATTCAATTATTTTTTGTAGATTTCTTTATATTTAGATGTTTCTTATTTTTTTGATTCTTCGCTGTTTTTTTTTATTTTAACTTGATTTTATCATTTGTTTCCATTTTTAATCCAATTTTTCTATTTTTCAGGATTTTTTTTCAATTTATTCGATTTTACGTATTTTTACTTATTTCTTCTGTATTGTTCCTGTTTTTTTCAAGCTCTCTTGTTTTTTCTCAATTTTTCATTATTTTTGTATTTATTCAAATTTTATATTTGTTTCCGTTCCTTTTTTATTTTTTCGTATTTTTAATTTTTATTTATTTTGTCTCACCTTTTTAGCTTTATCATCTAGTAATCACAATACATTGCCATCTACCATTTGTCTACGCAACCTAGATGTCAAACGATATTAGAGAGTTATATCGATGAATTAACTTACACCGCCATCTATTAGGAATTGATAGAACTAAATTATTAATACACACTATTATAAATGAATAATTAATTACCATTTTACAGTGGACCAAATAGTGAATCTAAAGCATACTCGGATTCACTTGAACACAAACAAAATTTTACCTCAAAATAGGTCCAGCAAAAAGTTTATCTTTAACAATAATACAAACAAAGTAAGTTATGTGCTATAGTCCATTTCATCGTTTTTGGCCGATTTGATATTAGAAACCACTGAAATAAGATTAAACTGTCATCCAAGTTACCAATGGCGGAGAGTTTTTTTTTTCTAAATTAGGTCGTAAGTTTCTGAAACTATCAGTGTGGTTTGACATCTACAAAAATATGACATTAATAATTACTAAATTTAACCCTTCAACAACGAGCCCTACATGACGGTTACTAGGAATGTGAATTAGGTCAAGACTTCCGTATTGAATACTTTTTATCTACCGGTGAAACAAGATGCAGTTACGTAAGTGTTGTATTAAAAAACAAACGTCCTCATTTAAATTTCTAACTTGCCTGTATCTGAGAGAGATGTAACTCTAAATTTGCTTCGAGTATGATTTCTGTCATCGGCCAAAATCGGTGAAATGGACTATATACAGTAAAAGACCATACGCTTGTTGACATGAATGTGGATGAGTCGATAGAAAAAAAAAATTTAATTGTGTATAGAAAATCAATAAACTTTTCCAATTATTTTCTTAGCATTTTCTAAACTAGTTCTTCAGTAGTTGTAATAAAAGTAAAGGGTTGTTGAAATATCTTCCAATAATCCGAAAGTGACAGTTTTTACCTAATCAAAAATCGTGACATATAATAATATCCAACAAATCACGAAATTACAAATATCAGAGTAAAAAAAAAGTTACCTTGCCACTGGCCTTGTTCCGTCGGAGTATTAGCCCAACCAACAGGTTGTTTGATTGAGTCAATTTACGCGTGATAGTTACCTGCAACTCAGATTACAATAGAATACAATATTCGCTCAATTGTAGCCAATTATCTCTTCATTCTGTTGTTCTTTGAATCTTGATAAAATGTTCATTCAAGAATTTGCTCTTCAACGTTTCTCGTTACTTTAAATGCAATTCATATCCGATTATAAATTGTATTTTTAACACAAAATTAATATTTAAGAATTAAAAAAAAAATTAACCGACTTTAAATTTTTTAAAAATTAGGATAGCGAGTTGTGGATTTTTTAAATCATAGAAAATCTTAATAAAATCTCAAATCTTCTTTAATTTTGCAAATATCTTAAAAAACAACCAAGATTTATCGATTTTTCTTAAAAACAAAACACCATCAACATTTTTAAAAAACGATATAGCGAGAAGCAGTTTATTTTATGTGATAGATTACTTTATTCAGATTACAAATCTTTTTGAATTTTGCAAATATCACAATAAACAACCGAGATACAGCAATTTTTCTCAAAAAACAAAACACGATCAACTTTTTCAAAAATTGAGATACCGAGTTGCGGTTTGTTTTATGTGGTAGATAATTCTGTTTAGATAACAAATCTTTTTAAATTTTGCAAATTTCTCAATAAACAATTGAGATACAGCGATTTTTCTCGAAAAACAAAACACGATCAACTGTTTTAAAAATTGAGATAGCGAGTTGCGGTTTGTTTTATGTGGTAGATAATCTTGTTTAGATAACAGTTTTTTTTTAAATTTTACGTATATCTCAATAAACAACCGAGACACCTCGATTTTACTCAAAAAACAAAACACGATCTACTTTAAAAAAATTGAGATTGTGAGTTGCGTTTTGTTTTATATGATAGATAAACGGATCATCATACTTAAATATTCAATTCCAACAATCTTACATACATACATATCAAAGTGATAACCTCTTTTTTTTGAAGTCAGTTAAAAATGAAGAAAGTGTTCAATAACCTGATCCCACCTTTTTGATAATAAAAATTATAATTGTTCATTAAAAATTACTTTTAGAAATTAAAATTGAAAGTCATGACACATCATTTCAATATAATAATCGTAGCGGATTTACCATTCTATTAATATTCTGCGAACGTTTTCTTGATATGACAATTGTATGTTAAGTGGATTCTCTGAAAATCTGAATATGAAACTTTTTAAACAAAGAACTAAATAAACGACCTACATTAACGAAAAACTTTATTGTTCTTTGAAATTTTCTTATTCGTCGGTTGTGTTTTAATATTTTTTACTTTCAAGAATGTATAAATAATTGTATATTTTATTACTTAAGACGTCGTTTTCTTTTTACAAAATAATTTGTGGTTAACTATCTCAGCGCTGTAGATTTTCTGATTGATTCGATATGGAGGTTTAACAAGGATCCATATAGTAAACTAATCATCTTAAGACGAGATTTTTAAAATTTAGAGATTATACAAGAAAATGACATCAAGGAGAAATCGAAAAAATATCACACCTGCTGGGACTCGAACCTGTCATCTTTACCTATGGACAGTAATGTCTCAAACCACCTCAGCTACAGATGCACGTGCATATTTAATGAACAAATGTTGCAAAATGCAGTATATTAGTTATTCTATCGCTTTACGAGTTTTGAAAAATATTTTCAAAAACATTGACCATTAAACTAAGAAGAAACAACCACTTCCCGGGCTATGTGCCCCGACGGATATTGAATTACACTTCTAAGTTCAAAGTCAAATGGGGTTTGTATATCTAACAGATAATTTAAACCAACCATTTTAGTTTGCAGTTAGAAGGGACAACATAACTTGTAGACCGGTTTCGGCCTATTGGGCCTCATCAGTACAAGGTATATGTTATCCGTCAGCGAGCTTAAGGCATAATCGCTGACTAAAGATTCAACTAAAATCACGAACTATATATTACTTTCAGTAACAAAAGTGTAAACGCCGTGATAGTAGTGACATCTTCACCTCTAATTGCAAACCAAAATTCGATTAGACAACAAGACCATTTGACTTTGAAGTGTTATTCAATATCCGTCGGGGCACATAGCCCGGGAAGTAGTTGTTTCTTCTTAATTAAATGGTCAATGTTTTTGAAAATATTTTTCAAAACTCGTAAAACGATAGAATAACTAATATTCTGCATTTTGCAACATTTGTTCATTAATAACTCGCTTTATTAAGTAAGACACTATTACAGTTTTCTGTAATAATACTTTCATGTGCATATTTGTTTAGGTATCTCCTTAATATTGTAACCAAAAGCTCCTTTATTTGCTCGGTAAATCTTAGTGGTGAAAAATTTGAAAAACAAGATGCCAAGGGACACTGAAGTTTTTGGAGGAGAGCGAGTTGTGGATTGTCAAGCATTATAGTTAAAATACATGAAAAATTAATTAAAAGAACATTTTATAGTGGAGACCAAACAGTAATATAATTTATTTGAATTGAATTTTAAAAGTTAAAAAAAATGAAAATATAGAAAATAAGAAGCGTAAACGAAACATTATATTTGGAAAAAACACCGAGCAGAGCAGAAGAAAGTGCAAGTAACAGAAAGAAGGAGGCAACAGGTAGAGAAAAGCAGAGAGGCCCCAGTTGGAAATTTCAAGAGAGTAGAAAGGCAATAGATAGAAAGATAGGCAGCAAAAAGAAGGAATTGGAAAGAATATTTATATGGATTTTTCTTCATGGCGCACGTGCTCTCAATGGAATTTTGGAACGTGGTCTGCCATTTGTTTTGGTTTTCTAGATTAAGTATTTTTTTATCGAGATGTTTTTGTTAAGTAATTTTTGTTTGTATTGTGTTATGTTGTAAAGGACAATTTTTTTTTTTTTTTTATTGATGAAGATTGTCAGAAAATTTTGTAAAGAGGATTGGAATTAAAATAAAAGTTATTGAATTGGTAAAATAAAATAAAATAATAAATAGGAGCAAATAATAGAAGAAGAAGCAAGATTTAAAAAGAAATGTCGTGAACATAGAAACCAGAACTAGGAGATTAGAGGACTTGATAAAAATAGTTTAGTTAGCAAATATTGGAACAGAAAGATTAGAAAGAAGTTAACAGTTATAGAAAAGCAAAGAAGCAACAGTTAGAAGGTGTTAGAGAGCAGAAAGAAGAAGCTTACAGGTATAGAAAAAGGGTTGAGCAGAAAGGTTATAGTATAGAAAGTAGAGCAGCAGAAAAAAAAGGAGAATTTTTTTATATTTATGTTTTTTGTTTGTTAGGACAATCAATTTGGAAATTGTTGAATCCACGACCAATAATTGTATTGAAAGAAGTTGTTCCCCGATTTTTTGTAGATTTTTTTTAATAAAAAAACAAGTGTCACATTTGTTGGATGCATAAATTTCATTCACAATGCCTATTTTAGTTCGATAAAGAAAAGTGGTGGTTTGTTTCGAGTTGCAACTGATTGAAAATCAGTGAAGCAGCAAATTTATCTTACATTACACCAGTAACGGATAGCACAGCACTCGAATATGGATTGAATTTCGGTTGCTGCTTTTTACACATCAGCGACTCGTTAAATAAGATGGACTCGGCATTCTGATTACATAAAATATATACTTACCTACTTGCAAATCAAGCAAGAAAATAATATTAACAGTTCACATTCCTGACAACTATTTTTACGGAATATGAATAACTATGGTAAACTAATATTATTGCAAATATTTTTTTTATAAATAAATTATGATTATAAGAAAATAGCACAAATAAATAAGTTTTAAATTATATAAATATAATTTCAAATGTTCCTCTGGGTGTTAAATACTTTTTAACATGAAGAACAAAAAGTTTTTAAATGTTACCATTTTTATTTTCCATATTTTTTTCACTCTTCAGCGGAGTTCTCATTAATTTGTTTTTTCGTATTTTGAAGTTTGCTTCAGTTCGCATTAAAGGCGAAGCTATCTGAATCTGCGGACGGTGAAACGTCGTGGATCTTCGGGATGTGGTCCAATTGGATCTTCTTCTTTGCAGAGCTCGATGACTGTTATTAGTGTGAGCTTCCTTTGTTGATAGTCAGGATTGATGATGTCAGCAGTCTTCCTAGGTGGTCTGGTGTTAGTATAACAGGCACTTAGCAGGTCTCCTGGGTGTCCGTTGAAGTGGTGTCACGAGTCTGGGTGAAGGAGTCCTGAGGAATTGGCTGCGAATTGTACTGTTTTAACGTAATGTGTCAGGATCGGAGAGAATCTGTAAAATTGGATGTTAATCCCCTAGCTAGCTCACTAGGTCGTGGCTTACTTTTAAAGAGTTTTACTAGTCTCTCCAAACATAAAATATAGGGCGTCAAAGTACAAACTGCACAAATTATACTCAAACATCCGTTTTAGAGCTCGATGACTTTTATTAGTATGAGCTTCCATTGACGATAGTCAGGATTGATGATGTCAGAAGTCTTCGTAGGAGGTCTGATGTTAGTGTAACAGACACTTAGCAGGTCTCCTGGGTGTCCGTTGAAGTGGTGTCATGGGTCTCGGTGAAGGAGTCGTTCTGAGAAATTACCTGCGAATTTAAAGTAATATGTAAGGATCGCAGAGAATCTGTAACATTAAAACGTCCTAAAGGGTGTTAATCCCCTAGCTAGCTCACTATATCGTGGCTTACTTTTAAGGAGTTTTACTAGTCTCCCCAAACATAAAATATAGGGCGCCAAAGTACAAACTGAACAAATTATACTAAAACACCTGTATTAAATGATTTATTAAAAATGCAATTTTCAAAAATATTTCATTGAATTAATGTAAAAAATGTTGAAACTGAATAGTAAACGTAGATAAATTGGTTAATTAAAGAATTAATTACTCTCTTATCTTGGTAACTCCTGGAAACTCACTCACGATCTACCTCTGATGTAACGGTGTCCATTTTCCTTCCATTTTCCAATCGTCAACAGAAAACTAGGGATCAATATTCTTTTCCATTTTCTCCACAAAAATGGCGGAATTTGGTACAATCTCAAAAATAATTAAATCTTGGTTGGCCCTCTTGAAACAGATTTGGATGAACCCTTGTATTTCGAAGAGGACACCAAGACGTACCAATTGTTAATAATCCAAGAATTACTAATCGCAATGAGGAAATTTGAAAATTATACCGCTCACGGCACAATTTTGAACTACAGCTATTAAACTCAAGCGGTACTAGCACACTTAATAATGTTCTCCAGTGTTGACATTTTTCTTAAAAGTATCTCTTTTTATTGCGCGTTAATAAGACAAAGTTAAACATGGCAAATAGCATTCATGCGAACCTCGCATTGGCCCACTTGCATTTACGTCACAATGACGTCACTGACAGACAATTAGCCCTCGAGGTATAAAGCACATGTATGACGTTAATGACAGAGAGAATATTTCTCAAATTGACAATTGAAACATCAAACTCTGACACTTTTTTTCTGCCCTTTCTTATATTTTTATTCGGTTAGAGAGCGCAGGTTTCAGTCCTGTCGGTTGTGACATTTTTCTTTAACCCTGCGGTCGTCGCGCCTCTTATTGAGACATTACTTAGTCGTCGCGCCAAGTCTGTGAGACCCAAATTTTCTAACCGTGCAGTTTAACAGAAAAGACATATTTTTAAAAAATTATTGGTTGAACATAATGAGTGACATGTATGTATGACGATTGTTACATATAAGACCATTTTGAACGTAATGGTTTATTATATAAGTGAGATAGGACCAATTATTAAAATTTTACACTATTTATATAAAGCATGATATAATTCGTCATAGATACATTTTAGGTCATTATAAACAAAATTAATACTAACGATAAGACGAATCAACAGCTAAATAATGTTACAATTTTTAACAGGATACGTTTTTTCACAGTCAGGGCACACATAATGTGTATATATGCTTCAAACATATAAATTTGAGACAAAATTTCCAAAAATATCTAGTTTTACTATCTTTTTTACAAAAATAACATCTTTTACTTTTTGTTGGATCTCGAGGATCACCAACTGGGACTCTGTTAAGGTACCTGCAAACTCTTGTCTTCTGTGGTGAATTTCAGGAGGAAGATTACTCAAATGTAATCTGCGAGCTACATGTTCTTCCGTCAGTTCTATTGCAAACTTTTTTAAGTGCACACGTCGCTAAGTTTCTGCAGCAGGATTATTAAACAGATAGATTAAATACGAATTTATTGCTCCTACGTTTAATAAACAGTAAAATACGATCATAAGCCACCTTCTAGTATTTCACGCAACATCGTGGTGGAACAGTGCTGGTTCACCGTGTCAATTCCTCCTTTTGTTGAATTGTAAAATGTAATAATATCAGGCTTACATTTTTTTTTCACCAGTGTTTGTATCAATATTATCGTCATAGTGCCTACTTGACGCCAACAAAACATTTTTTCCTTGTTTGGGAACATATGAGACAAGCGTTATATATTCCTGAAATCCAAACATGCTCTATGGCAGAAGATGGACGACTTTTCGTGTTAGTGAATTCCGTTTATTCTTTTTTACATTATCCATGCTAACGGTGGGTACTTATACCTACCAAAATTAAAATTATTACACATTTCTTAAATTTCGAGGTTTTAACCAAACGGTTACTTTTTGTTACACAAACCGTCGCGCCAAGTCTCACAGACTCAAAGCACTATTGCAAGTACTGTAAACAAAATAACTGCTGCAAATTGTTGTAAAACGAATAAATATCATAAAATAGGAAGCTACTAAAAACCACAGTTCACCAATCCCTCCCAACTAATAAAGGGGTAGCAAAACATTTTCGTCGGGTCTCTTAGACTTGGCGCGACGACTGCAGGGTTAATGCCATTTCTTGTTTTTCTAATTTTTAACTTTAAATAATCCCATGACAAATATCTCAAATTCATAATTTAGTATTAAAAAATATACGAAAACCTAGGAAAATTCAACTCTTATATTATTTAAAATAGAGTTTTATGTGTAAATTTACAAAACAATAATAATTAAAAACATACAATGGAAATTTTAGTATATTTATACACAAAGAAAACCACATTTACCAATATGGCTAATTATAGAGATCGAATGTGTGACAATATTTCAAAATTATTTGTATTGAAATATATAATATGCTATAGTAATCATAGAAATATAATGCATTTCCAATTTTTACTGTTTTATTACTTAACAGCAGACCCTCATAAAATGGTAACAATGACAAGTATACTTTTCTCAAGACAAATTGAAAAAGTGCAGAGATGCCACAAATTTTCATATTTTAATTGATGTTCTTATTTAGCTTACGATTTTTGAAGTTATACTTCTATTCATGCACCCGGTGGAAAAGATTTGTGTACAGTTAAATGGGAAAAATCATTACATATGTAATGGTGTGAGTAAGAGAGAGACAGACACACTTATAAGGTATATTGGTTGGTAAAAACAAAGATGAAATATTTATCACATGTTATTAGTCATAACAAGTCCTTTGAATACCGTTTCAAAATTCGGTACATTGAAAAGGGATAGATATACAAAAAACAGTCTGAACTAATATATGAATATCATAGTGACGGACCACATGATTATTTGACAGATTATTTTATAATTCTGTCACGTAAGTTAACATATTAAGTTTAGTATTTTATATTAATAATAATATTCAGTAATGAGTATTGTATTGTAGTCTAAAATACCGTCACATGGTTGCAGTATATCCTGCACTATGCCTTTGAGGTTGTTGGCTACATAAACAGAGTTTTTACGAATAGTCGAGGAATTAAAGCACCAAAACCTCCAAATTTTGTAACGTAAGATTGATCGGAATGCGTTTTTTTGCATTGGATTCGTTAAAGTATCAGGAAATTTGTCGCTATATTTTATAATATAAAAATGGAAATTGCATTTCTGCATTCGAAAAGTACATTCCGAACAGACAATAAAGAGAAAACTTACAACTCGGTAAGTATTGCTGAAAATGGGTTCAATTCATATACTCGGGATTTTTGGAGTCGCTGAACACGAATATCACGATTCCGAAAGTCTCCGCGGCACTTGGTGTCTAGGTTATTTACCTCTTCTCCTGGGGTTTTATGTAAATTCTGTACGAAATCAGTGCACACTTGGTACTCGGTGGTTTTTTGAGTCGCTAAATACGATTATAATAGTGGCGATGGTCTTCGAAACACCTGGTTCATAAGACGGACCTCGTCTCCAGGAATTTTATGCAAATTCGATACAAAAAGAGTGTGCACACGGTACTAGGAGGTTTTTGGGGTCGCTTACTGACTGCCACACTAGTTTTTTTTACTCAGTGAGATTATATGAAACTTTACTTTAACTAACCTGAATTATATTATCTAAGAAAGGCCTTCAGAAAGCCATTTTAACAAATATTCAGAATACTAAATTCATGAACCACCTTGGAAAATTTGTAACTCATCTAAACGTGATTGGTCGACAGTATCTTGCGATTGTACGTGGCTATCTTAAAAGCAATACGTTGTTGCTTCGATTATTTGTAATCAAAATTAAATAGGAATTTTATAATACTTGGAAGTTCTTTTAAAGTTGCCTTCCTTTGGAAGAATACTAACCAATTAAAATGTATTCTATAGGGACTATACTGACAAAATTTGTATTTATTAAGAGAAAATGAAACTTATTTTACTACGTATCTTTAGTAAATTCCTTGTAAGTAAATTTAAAATGTGGCTCTTTGTTGAAAGTGGGCAGTATTATGATTTTTATTAATAAATATCTATTTTTTTTTTCAGATGATAATCCAAGCAATACAACACATTGTCCATCTAGTTCCTGGCCTGAATATACAAATTCTTATGCTCCTTACAGTCCACAAACAAATTATTACGATCCACATCAAGATTCGTCTCACGTTACTCCAATACACCTCCCCACAGGTAAATAAAATTAATTTATTTTTATTAACCAATTTAATTACACTTTTGTATACACATAAATAAACAAATAAATCAATAGGTTAGTGAACTAAGTAGTTAGGTAGACGTATTTTTGCGAAATTTAATATGGAATTTTAGTTACATTTACTAATTTCATAATTTGTTTACTAAAGAAATAAATCGGAACATTAAAGCATTAATTTTTGCTCCCTGTTTTATATTGAACCGAAAACTCGATTATCATAAACTTATGAATATATAGCGAAACTATTTTAGACTTAAGTCCGTGCTACCGGTGCTAGAGAGAAAAAAGATCGGAACAGTATTTGCTTCTCTTTCTAATCGCCAGTGCAGAAAATCTGATTGGTCGGTTGGTATGCTCCGCGCATTAGAAAGAGAAGCAAATACTGTCCATTTTTTCTCTCTCGCACTAAAAGAACTGAATTGGGACGTACAGTTTATGCACGATTGTTCTTATCCTTCATTTTGAGTCCTCTGTCACTGACTGATGTCAGTAGGTTAACAGTAAATTTTTGTTAAAATTAACATTTGCATTTTTATTCAAACATTTTAAAATAATAACTTACCTACATTATTTTTAAAAAGTTCAACTGCGCCACCTTACGGTGGCGCCATAGTACTTACTTAAGTAAGAAGCGCACGTTTAAATATATGAAATAACAACTACGCCACCCCATGCTCCTTTAAATATATGAGATATCCACTGCGCCACCTTACGGGGACGTCATGGTACTTATTTAAGAATTAATCGTTTAAATATATGATATATTAGATGCGCCCCTTTCCGGTGGCATCAGAGTGCTTTAGAAAGTCAGAAATGCTTCTTTAAATATATGCGATATCAACTGCGCCACTTTACGTACTTGGTTAAGGTAGAAACCTTCGTTTAAATTTATAAGATATCAATTGCGTCACCTTATAGTGGCGTGATGGTACTCAATTTACTAAGTTTTATTTCCACAATTTTGTTTTTTTTACTATTTTTCATTTTACTTTAGTTTCTCGTTTTTATATTTATTTAAAAATTAAAATACAACACCCTCTACCGGGTATCTGTAACCTAGATTAAACACATTAACTCACACCGCTATCTATTATAAATTCATAGAACTATATAATTAATGAATTCGAATAGGAAATTGTTATGTTTTTTATTATCCGTTACTTATTATTTATGTTTAAACCTTTCCTGAACTTTAACAACGATTTCAAGTTCAAAATTAGCTGAATGGATCCAGCCATTCTCGAGTTTAAGCGATAAAAATTTAAGAATCAAAAAACTTTACCCAACCTAGATGTTAAACGTTGATAGAGAGTTATATCAATTAACTTACACCGCCGTCTATTAGGAATTCGTAGAACTAAACAATAAATACACACTATTATAAGTGAAAATAAAGATAGCAGAAAGAATAGACGACTGTGCACTGTCCACCACAAATTATGTATTTGCTTAAAACTGAAAAATAAAATTTTCAGTTTCCATTGTCATCTTTTCGTTTTTAAAGTGATAAGAACTAATTTTAGTAATTTTAGTAATATGAAACTAATACAAATTTTATTTCTTCTAGTTCTTCCCGATTCAAGTTCTCAAGAGTACATCCACACATCTCTAACATCACCGCCTCCCATATACAACAAACCAGATTTGGAAATGACTCGTGAAATGTTGAACAGCAGGTATGCAGATAACAATTCGTACAATCCTAACAACTGGCCAGCAACATCACCTGGTTACAACAACAACTACTACAATCATTCCTACAACCAACAACAGTATTTAAACCATCCACCTCCGACGATGGTAGTGTATCCATCTCTTTATTCCACCGTAAACCAAAGTCAAATACATTTCCATTTACACGCAACCAGTGATAAGCTCGATCCGTACAAAAGTGAAGCATACATCAAAGGTGAACAGTACATAACGGACAGTACTAGTCTGACCAACCCACAAAGGGTAGAAACTGTTCCAGATAGTGAAGTGGTGCATGCACATGTTGATCCTCTTCGGATTGACGATTCGGAACGAACCGCACAATCGCATAATGATCCTTCTGTTTGGAGGCCGTACTGATCAATTTTAAGTTTATTTATTATTATTGTAATATATGTTTAACAATTAATATGATTTATTTATTTCACTTTATTATAATAATGTAACAAAATGAATCCAAACGATGTTAAATATCTCTTATAAAACGCCAGTAAACAAGTACAAATGATCCAATTTCATAAGATTTACAAAAGGCTCCCAATGCAAGAGTATGGATGTACCTACCAGTTTTTGTACAAAGTTTTTATCAATATTTTCCCAATCACATATATCAGTATTACTAGCTATGATTCAACTTATACACCCTCACGCTGAAGAGTGCTTCCTCCTCTAGTGGACATAATCTACTTCTTATTCCATGACCAAAGAAGCTTTAACTCTTTTTGAATTGTGTTGACTTTAACCTTTCATACACATTCGACCACCATTTTTTTTTTTTGGTTTGAGAACTTGATCTGACAACAAGTTACACACTTAACTATTTTGCTGTATTCTCATGGATTCTTACTTTTTTAGAATCTTCATTATCGTTCTAAACAAAATCTGAAGAGTGTTTCCTCCTCTAGTGGACATAATCTACTTCTTATTCCATTAGCAAAGAAGTTTCAACTCTTTTTGAATTGTGTTGACTGTAACCTTTCATACACATTCGACCACCAAAGACTTAACATTTTTTTGTTTGAGTTGTTTTCTTAGCTTTAATAGATATATCAGTTTCCTTCACAATAGTCAGAATCCTACTGTGAACTTGCTATGACAACAAGATACTAATATAGAGAGGACGCTCTACTCCATAATGTCTTCCACTTCACATTCAACTATTTTGCTGTATTTTCATGGATTCTTACATTTTTAGAATTTTCATTATCGTTCTAATCAAAATCTATAGTAACCAAAAGTTAATTGTAAAGGGTAACAACAAATGATAATTTACAGGAGAGGCTCCACTCCAAATATCAACCTCAACTATTCCACTATTTCTTCATTCTCTTTGAGTATTCCTAAACTCTGTGAAAGTAAATGATCTGGCAATAAATATTTTCTTTAGTATCATCGTTGATAATGAATTATGTACTGCTCTGCTTGGACACTGTTCTTGTATCCATCTGTGTTTTTCTTGTTTTTTTTTTGTTTTTTAACACCACTCTTCTTATGGCTTTTTGTATTTTTGTAATAATGTTTTTTCTAGTAATTTCTAGTTGTTAAACCTACCAATTCGCCAAAGAAACGAGTGGCCAAAACAGTTATCAATCTTCCAAAAGATTAACAAAAGGCTCCCAATGCAAAAGTCTACATATCCATCCAATACATAATCTTAGATATCGACGGCCAAAGTGCAGTTCCTCGTATCATTATTTTGTGCAATTATGCAGTAGAGCCGAAAAACAAGTTCATAGCTCTGTTTGCATAATTTTCAGCTTTTACCACTTTAGTTAATGTAGCTATAGGTTCTCTAATTGTTATTTCGTAAAATTTGAACTTCCTAATCAGTAATATACTGCATACTAGGTACTACAGTTAGCAGTTAATAATTATACGAGGTAATACGTTAGAAGTGATATTACAACAAAAAGATAATATTATTTTTTGTTTTTAAATATTTTTATTTATTGCAAAAACATTGATACAAATAATAGGAACTATAAAGACATTATTTAAACACCAGACACAACAAAAAAAAAGAGTGTGCGTGTAACCTTTACGCGCGATTGAAGTAAAACTTGTTGACGTACGTATCGGAAAATAAATATTTAATTACAATTCAATCATATTTATTGCCTATATACTTTACAAAAAAAATGAGATGTTATATTTATATTATTCATTAGAAATAGGAATTTGAAAGTTATCATTATTTTTTTTATATATGAAATAATAGGTTTATGATAACTAAAATGTGAAACATAGATTTTAGTGTATTTGAAACCGTTTGAAAATTTCATAAATAAATTTCGGAAATTTAAACTCCTCCCATAGCTGAAATTATACAGTTACTTCCATCAGAATCTTCCGTTAGAATCTACCCCTAGTCGTGCCTAAAGAAGTTTTGCTTCAATAATAGGTAAACAATATTAAAAATATACACACATTACGTTTAGAATGTGTGATTTTGTAGCTGTATCTACCTTATTGTAATACATCACAACACAAGAGCCTTCGATAGTTAGATAACCATTTCATTTTGTAGCATTTTATAGCATATTCCATAAAATTTAAAATCCTGAGTTAAGTTTGTTTCCTTCACGTCTACGAAGGATCTGTTATTGGTGGTCAAAGGTCAGCCATCTTGACTAGTGGTTTTATGGCCTTTATGGCTACCTAACCAAACCTAAAATAAGTATAAGAAAGTGTTAAAATATTTTGAATATTATTATTTTATAAACAAAAACGTGCAACATGCTTCTTTACTCAACGTAAAGATTCCGTATAAACAATTATTTACTATCATAATATGTATGTATGTATATAAACTTACTTAATCAAATCATAATGAATGTGGCTGTCTCATCATTTTTTCATTTTTGTCATTTTTCTTCAAATCTTTCTGGCGTTTATAATATCCCCTTTGACGTTCACAATTTATTTTTCTTTTTAGCTCTTTAAGTCTATAAAACGAAAATAGCTAGGTATAAATAATAGGTATAAATAATTAGGTATAAATAGTGTAATTACACACCAAAAATAAAATTTATGCATATAGAGTACCTACCTATTCACTCATTTTCAATCAATATTTTTTCATCACTTTCTTCATTAATAAATCCACATTGTTTATTCATATTTAATACAAACACTTTATACACAAAAAACTATTTATACAATGTATTTCGATTGACAAGATGATCAGCTGTCAATTCATACAATTACAGATTTAATTTTATTTCATATAGGAGGCAAAATCGCATGAGCGCCGCTAGGATTATTTTCAGGGGGTGCATCTGCATCTACACACTATTATGATCTAATATATATATAGAATGTAGAATGACAGCAACCGCGACGCCTTTAGTTTTTATTCAAACAATAATTTAATAAAAAAATTAAAAAAAATATATAATTTTCTGGTAAATTCAGGTATTTTCTTTCATAGCAGGGGGGTGCAAGCGCACCCTCTTGCACCCTGCTGCCGGCGCCCATGCAAAATCGTGTCAGTATTAGGTTTTGTTTCCGGTTTCTGTTATTAGAATGACGTCACGTCCGTTAGAATAACTTTTTTACTCCTAGTCTCGCTAAAGAAGTTTTACTTCAAAAAATAAACAACTTTTCTTGACAATAAAATAATCGTACGAAACAACAAAACATTGATTTCAGTTTCTATACAAACCTACAAAATAAATGAAAATTAGGTAACTATTCATATTGCAGTGATTTATAGAACAGCCAGCAATCCTTTGGTATGACTGCTTTATTTCATTAAGATGGTCAAATTTCTTCTTTGTAATTTTTTGCAATCTGGTATGCAACTTTGGAAATTTTATACCGGACAAATTTATGGCCTTCGGTCTTCGGGGAAGTGGCTGAAATTCATCGTCGAAGTTGATTTTGTACTGAATTTCTCCATGATCTGTATATCGTAGAGCTCTTAAATTGGTAACTACTGGATCGGAAGTTACCTTACCGGGACGAATTGATTCATACTTTATGAATGGTTTATGATTGTAGTTTGTAAAAAAGTCGAAGTCAGGCGTTTTTACCAAGTACGGATTTTTCTTTCTTGCTTCTCTTGATACTCTTGTGTAGTCGCTTGGTAAATAAATATCTTTGTTTTTTAATGCTGTTTCTATAGTAGCGTGCACGCTGTCACACTCCATTTGGGTGTGGCCTTTAACAAGAAATTTTTGGAAAATATTTACATTGTAGGTTTAAGCCAAATGAAGTAGTGCGTTGGACAAAACTGAGTTGCGGTTTTGTGCGGTGCAACCATCTGAGAATATTATAATATCTCGTTTATCATCTTTGTCTAGATAATTTTCTTTTAGATAATCCACTAAACAAGTAATGTACGTCGAAGCCTGTAAGTCACTTTTAGTTTCATCAAACCAATAGCAAGTTCCTATTTTTTTGCAAGATCATAGATCGTGTAATTGTGGCAACATAGTTTTACTTTATAATATAGCGAACTGGCCTTTAATTGAGGACACAGCTTCACAGCCTGAAGATCAACTGTGATCAGATTACATTCCCCTTTTATGGCCTTACTCTTATCGTCTTCTTTTTCCTTCCTAGCCCTCTCCTTTTCATTCCTGTGTTTTATAAAAGATTCTTCGTCCATATTTCCATTTTCAAATTTGTAGCAATCGTTACAACGATCTTTTCTAGGTCTAAATAATTCCATATTTAACTCTCGTACCATTGAAGATAATTTGGTAATAGAAAGGCAGTTTTTGTCATTTTTCGTGCACTGACTTTTATATTCTCTGTGTAACTGGGCGAGTGATTGAAAATCCTGTTCCAAGTATTGCTTGCTAGTTTCCTTACGACAATAGTGTGCTGGTAACTTGTTTAGAGAATTTAAAAATTCTCTTAAATAGTCAGAATCCTGATTATGGATGTTTGACCTGGTTTCTCTAGCCGCTACGACACTTTCCCTCCTTTCAACAGTCCCGTCTTTATTCGTAAGCACCCAATTTTTAACAGACCATTCTCCAAGCCCAGTCGAATTTAGGTACATTCTTTTGCATACCGGAATCTTTTGATGATTTATTTTCAAACCATATTCTAAAGTTCTATTTCTTCTAGAACCGGGTGTCTTAAGTGAAGATTCTTTTAAGATAACTGTGTTACAAACGAAAACTTTTCGTTGGTCCCATGACATTTTTTTCCAGAAATTATCAAAAAAAGACACCCGATCGTTTTCGTGTACTAGTTTACATTTACGGACAGATTTCTTTTCATCCCCACATTCACATCGTGGTTTAAGGCGTCGCTTTGGTCTCTTTATATCATTATAAGGTTTCTTTTGATTTCTTGGCTTCCTAAAACCCACATACTCTTCTCCTTGCATTCGTCTTTTTTTATTTAATTCGTCTCGAGATCTTTTTCGTTTATTGTTATCAATTTCAGTATCTATTGGGATTATATTTTCAGAATTGTCTTCGTTGCTTGTGCTATCGCCGCCATGATCCAAGTCAGATTCTGCATCTGATTCAGTCGGGATGTAATCACCGTGTTCATCGCTTTTGGATTCACTGATTGTTGCTGTATTCGATTGCGAAGTATTAAACTGAGATGAGCTAGACAGTGCTGTAAATGCCTCTATTTCGATGTTCGAGTCTGGAAAAACAACTTCTGCACCTGATTCAATCGGGATGTAATGTTTATCACTGATAATTGTAGCTGTATTCGATTGTGAATAATTGGGCTGAGATGAGCTCGGTAGTGCTGCAGTAATTAATGGCTCCATTTCGATGTTTTCCAAAATTTTGGCTTGGCTTGAATCTAGGAATATCAAGTCTTCTTGAAATACAATTTCTGCATTCTGTATCAAATCGATATTGGAGAGGCAACAAGAAATATTTTCGCTCATTTTAAAGTCATTTTCACTTTGGATTGTTGTATGTGTGTGTTTCATTGGTTCGTTTAGGTCACTCTCTTTAATTTCTTTTGTTTCACTGGTTCCAACTGCATCTATATTTTTTGGTATATTATTATTTTGTTCATTTTGTTTTTTGAAGTAAAACTTCTTTAGCGACACTAGGAGTAAAAAAGTTATTCTAACGGACGTGACGTCATTCTAATAACAGAAACCGGAAACAAAACCTAATACTAACACGATTTTGCATGGGCGCCGGCAGCAGGGTGCAAGAGGGTGCGCTTGCACCCCCCTGCTATGAAAGAAAATACCTGAATTTACCAGAAAATTATATATTTTTTTAATTTTTTTATTAAATTATTGTTTGAATAAAAACTAAAGGCGTCGCGGTTGTTGTCCAAATCATT
Source organism: Altica lythri (assembly GCA_964028335.1). Taxonomy (NCBI): domain Eukaryota; kingdom Metazoa; phylum Arthropoda; class Insecta; order Coleoptera; family Chrysomelidae; genus Altica; species Altica lythri. Next base: position 17,365,826 of record OZ034801.1, on the reverse strand, counting down.
CTACATTCTATATATATTAGATCATAATAGTGTGTAGATGCAGATGCACCTCCCTGAAAATAATCCTGGCTGCGCTCATGCGATTCTGCCTACTATATTAAATGAAATTAAATCTGTAATTGTATGAATTGACAGCCTGTTATCTTGTCAACCAAAATACATTGCGTAAATAATTTAAATTTGTGTATAAAGTGTTTGTATTAAATATGAATAAACAAAGTGGATTTATTAATGAAGAAAGTGATGAAAAAATATTGAATGAAAACAGTGAGTACCTACTCTGTATGCATACATTTTATTTTTGGTGTGTAATTACACTATTTATTCCTAATTATTTATACCTATTATTTATACCTAGCTATTTTCGTTTTAAAGGTTTAAAGAGCTAAGAGCTAAAAAGAAAAAGAAATTGTGAACGTCAAAAGGCATATTATAAGCGCCAGAAAGATTTGAAGAAAAATGAAAAAAGACGAGACAGCGACATTTATTATGATTTGATTAAGTAAGTTTATATACATACATACATATTACGATAGTAAAGAAGCATGTTGCACGTTTTTGTTCATAAAATAATAATATTCGACATGTTTTAACACTTGCTTATACTTATTTTAGGTTTGGTTAGGTAGCCATAAAGGCCATAAAATCACTAGTCAGGATGGCTGATCTTTTACCAGCAATAACAGATCCTTCGTAGGACTGAAGAAAACAAACTCAACTCAGGATTTTAAATTTTATGGAATATGCTATAAAATGCTACAAAATGAAATGGTTATCTAACTATCGAAGGCTCTTGTGTTGTGTTGTATTACAATAAGGTAGATACAGCTACAAAATCACACATTCTAAACGTAATATGTGTATATTTTTAATAGTGTTTACCTATTATTAAAGCAAAACTTCTTTAGGCGCGACTAGGGGTAACTCTAACGTTAGATTCTAACGGAAGATTCTGATGGAAGTAACGGTGTGATTTCAGCTATGGGAGGAGCTTAAATTTTCAAAATTTTCAAACGGTTTCAAATACATTAATGTTATTTAGAGAGTAAAATCTATGTTTCACATTTTAGTTTTCATAAACCTATTATTTCATATATAAAAAAAAGAGTGTGCGTGTAACCTTTACGCGCGATTGAAGTAAAACTTGTTGACGTACGTATCGGAAAATAAATATTTAATTACAATTCAATCATATTTATTGCCTATATACCTTACAAAAAATGAGATGTTATATTTATATTAGAAATAGGAATTTGAAAATTATCATTATTTTTTATATATGAAATAATAGGTTTATGAAAACTAAAATGTGAAACATAGATTTTACTCTCTAAATAACATTAATGTATTTGAAACCGTTTGAAAATTTTGAAAATTTAAGCTCCTCCCATAGCTGAAATCACACCGTTACTTCCATCAGAATCTTCCGTTAGAATCTAACGTTAGAGTTACCCCTAGTCGCGCCTAAAGAAGTTTTGCTTTAATAATAGGTAAACACTATTAAAAATATACACATATTACGTTTAGAATGTGTGATTTTGTAGCTGTATCTACCTTATTGTAATACAACACAACACAAGAGCCTTCGATAGTTAGATAACCATTTCATTTTGTAGCATTTTATAGCATATTCCATAAAATTTAAAATCCTGAGTTGAGTTTGTTTTCTTCAGTCCTACGAAGGATCTGTTATTGCTGGTAAAAGATCAGCCATCCTGACTAGTGATTTTATGGCCTTTATGGCTACCTAACCAAACCTAAAATAAGTATAAGCAAGTGTTAAAACATGTCGAATATTATTATTTTATGAACAAAAACGTGCAACATGCTTCTTTACTATCGTAAAATGTATGTATGTATATAAACTTACTTAATCAAATCATAATAAATGTCGCTGTCTCGTCTTTTTTCATTTTTCTTCAAATCTTTCTGGCGCTTATAATATGCCTTTTGACGTTCACAATTTCTTTTTCTTTTTAGCTCTTAGCTCTTTAAACCTTTAAAACGAAAATAGCTAGGTATAAATAATAGGTATAAATAATTAGGAATAAATAGTGTAATTACACACCAAAAATAAAATGTATGCATACAGAGTAGGTACTCACTGTTTTCATTCAATATTTTTTCATCACTTTCTTCATTAATAAATCCACTTTGTTTATTCATATTTAATACAAACACTTTATACACAAATTTAAATTATTTACGCAATGTATTTTGGTTGACAAGATAACAGGCTGTCAATTCATACAATTACAGATTTAATTTCATTTAATATAGTAGGCAGAATCGCATGAGCGCAGCCAGGATTATTTTCAGGGAGGTGCATCTGCATCTACACACTATTATGATCTAATATATATAGAATGTAGAATGATTTGGACAACAACCGCGACGCCTTTAGTTTTTATTCAAACAATAATTTAATAAAAAAATTAAAAAAATATATAATTTTCTGGTAAATTCAGGTATTTTCTTTCATAGCAGGGGGGTGCAAGCGCACCCTCTTGCACCCTGCTGCCGGCGCCCATGCAAAATCGTGTCAGTATTAGGTTTTGTTTCCGGTTTCTGTTATTAGAATGACGTCACGTCCGTTAGAATAACTTTTTTACTCCTAGTGTCGCTAAAGAAGTTTTAATTCAAAAATAATGATAATTTTCAAATTCCTATTTCTAATATAAATATAACATCTCATTTTTTGTAAGGTATATAGGCAATAAATATGATTGAATTGTAATTAAATATTTATTTTCCGATACGTACGTCAACAAGTTTTACTTCAATCGCGCGTAAAGGTTACACGCACACTCTTTTTTTTAACTACTAGTTGACTTTAGCAATCTATTCCTGTTTGACCAGGTTCAGGTATAATATTTTGATTTACATTAACGACTTTTGGCTGACTTAAGTATACTCCTGTTGATTTTGCTAGACCAGGTTCAGGTACTACGCTGTTTCGTTCATTTGATGTGCTTACTGCAAGAAGTTTCAGCATTTTTTTTTGCTCGGGATCCCATTGTAAACTTATGTGAATAAGAAAAAAACATTGAAGTACCTCATAAATATATGCAATTCAAAATAAGTGGTTGTGTAGCACCTCGTATAATACCTAATGTCATAGTAAAAACGCGATTTTACGAATGTAAATCTGAGGTAATCCAGAAGTTAGCATGATTTCATAATCTCAATGTTACTCAGACCCATAACAGTATAAAAATACATCAAAATATTAAGGTATTATCGGACAAAAGGCAAAAATCTAAGAGTGCTACTTACTGTGATATATTAACGGCTGAAAACTATGGCGACTGATTCTTATACGAGGTACCGCATTCTGTTCATGAGCAAAATTTATACAAGGTAATGAATGCAGTGTTGAAACCTGTCATTTGGCTATTCTGAATATTTTAACTAGTTTTCAGTAGATACAGCTAGCTAGTCTTAATGTATTACCATTAAAAACCCAAAACCGTAAAAAGGTGCACATACGAGGTACTGCACTTTGACCGTCGATATGTCAGTTTCTGTACAAAGTTCCTATCAATATTCTACCAAACTAATATATATCAAGAGGTATAGTTACTAGACATGATCAAACTTATTAAACACCCTTTTTTTGCTGAAGGGTATTTCTTTTTTTGGTGGACCTAATCTTCGACTTCTCATTTTATCACTAAAAAAGCTCTTTCCTCTATTTGCATTCGTTTACTTAACTTTCATACAAATTCGACCACCAAAGAAGCTTTAACTCTTTTATATTAATTTTTTGCATTGGTTATTTTCTTACCTTTCACAGATTCTTTAGTTTCTGTCATAGTAATCAAAACTCAACTGTGAACTCTCGGGACAACGCTATACTTCATAATCGTTTTTACTTCACATTTTTCGATAATTTCTTGGATTTATACTTATTTAAAATCTTCATTATCGTTAAAATATAGTGTCCAAAAGATAACTGTAAATAGTAAGAACAAATGACAAATTTATAGGAAAAGCTGCACTCCGAATCTCAACTGTTCAACTATTTCTTCGGTCTCTTTGACATTTTTTACTATTCCTAAGCTCTGTGAAAGGTAAATCTTGTGGCAACAGATTTTTTCCTTCTTCTTTGGTATTATAATTAAAGATTAGTTATGTTTTGTTCCCATTTGACACTACTTTCATGTATACATCTGTTTTTTTCCTGCTTCTTGTATTTTTTACGTCACTCTTTTTCCAATCTTATATATCAGTGTTACCAAGAGTAGTTACTAGCTATGATCCAACTTCCACACTCAGGCTAAAAATTATTTCCTCCTCTGGTAGACATAATCAATTATATCAGTGTTACCAAGAGTAATAGTTACTAGATATAATTCAACTTACACACTCTCACGCTGAAGAGTATTTCCTCCTCTGGTGGATATAATCTATTTCGAATTCCACCACCAAACAAGCTTAACTATGTTTTCTGTGTTTGGATTGTGTTGACTCTTACCACCAAAGAAGCTTTAACTATTTTTTTTTATTTTTCTTATTGGATTCCCTTTCACAGATAATTTGTTTCCTTAATAGTAGTCAACTGTGAACTCGCTGTGAGAACAATCTACTTCATAATCACCATTTACTTCACACTTTTCATGTATATCTTCGGTCTCTTTGACACTTTTGACTAGTTCTGTGAAGGGTAAATCTTTTGGGAACAAACCTTTTCCTTCGTCTTTGGTATTACCGTTATAGATTAGTTACATCCTGCTCTCCTTGGACACTGTTTTCGTTTATCCATCTTGCTTCTTGTATTTTTTACGCCACTCTTCTTTTGCTGTTATGCATTTTTCGTATCTTTGTCCCTTTCAGATTTACTACCCAGTTTTGTAGTGAATTTTCTTACAAAATTCAATTTCTTTGGCATGTCATCTTGGGGCATTTTTCAAGTTTGAACGAGTTTTTTACTTGATTACTGCTTGTTTAGAGATTTAGAATTACTTCCATTGCACCAGTGATGCATGCACAGGTTAATCTCTGAATCTTCGAGAGGTTTGTTCTTGTTGATACTTTTTTAATAGTAGGTACCTACAATAATATACAGCCCGCCAAAATATAAATCCCAAAAACCCCCAAAGTATTATATTACTTAAAAACATTCCTAATCTTCAAATGGTAATAAAAAAAATATAAATGTGTTTTATAGCTATTTTACTGGATAATATAATAGAACCACATTAAAAATTGACAAAATTAGATCTAAACAATCGTAGTATCACTAAGACCAGGTACAGAACATGATGTAAAATAATCATATCGAAATCTTCTGGGAGGAGGAGTAATGCACACATTTCTATCAACTGGTACATCTGGTAAGATATCATCGGCACTACTATCATCATCACTTGGTCCTACAATTTTTGTTAATGTAAATCGTAAAAAAGCAATTTTAAAGAAAATACCATGAAAAGAATATAAAACGAAAAAAATTTAAGAATAAGTTTAATAAAAGAGTAAACATAAAGCAAATATATCTGGTTAAAGAAATGAACTTACCTCCTTCAGATACTCCGTGAGGCATTAAATAATCTGGTAAATGTACAAAGGGCAAATAACTCTTCATATCAGTTTCCAAACCGTATATTCCTTTCTTAAACTTCCTTATAGACATTTTTGATGTTTGAGGTACAAAATTGTAATCTGATCTTGGTCCGTATAGACTATCCAAAAGTATTGTTGGTAATAATGCTTGAAATTCTTCTCTTTCGTTCGAAGTTAGGTAATCTGGAACTCTATCCAAAGTTATTTCTCCAGACATTACAATTTCCACTGGATGAACAGGTGCTTCGTAGTATGTTGGTACTTCTTCTATTTTTTTCAAAACTTCTTCACCTTGTAGTAGTTGCCTACAGGAATTAAATCAATATAGATTTATATCCCAACCAAAGTTGAACTCAGAAACAAGACTTTACATTTCAGAAGGTTTTGGTTGCTCTGAATACAATTACTCCATCAAGTCAGGATTTGAAGATATCTTAATAAAAAATGTTTAATTTACTTACCCAAAAGCAACATATTTGGTATCCATCCAGGGTGTAGGAGCTAAAGTAATGAAAAATTGAGAAGTATTATTTTTATGTCTTCGATTATTGGTAGTACACAAAACTCCTCTTCGATCATGAGGTACTACGTAATTTTCACAACGCATCGGTTTTTCCGGTAAATCCCAACCTGCACATTGTATCCAACTATTTTTTACTATTCTATAAAAAAAATGCTATACCATTATAATTTTTTAAAAACCTACACTACCTATGAATTGGTTTTCCACTGTATCCTGCTACAGGATCTTTGCATCTTTCCAGAAAAACTTCACTAGCTAATGGAACAAGATCACAGTAAAGCTAAAAAGAATCCTCAAAAATATATAAATACATACTAAGGAATCGTAATAAAAAAAAAATTACAGATATTTCACAAATATCCAACCAATTTTTATAAAATCGCTTCCGCGTCTTTGTGCAGTTCGCTGGCAGTTTTGAGGGCTTAGCTCTGGTGATGGTCAGGATTAATGATGTCAGAAGTCTTCGTAAGAGGTCTGGTGTAAGTGTGACAGACACTATAGACTTAGGTGGCTTCCTGGATGCACATGGAGTTATTCTTAAGAATTTGCTAAGGATTGTGATCTTTGACGTTAGTGTCGTGGGAGCTTGTGATTCGAGACCCTCTTGTAATACCTTTGGGTACTATCGATATACTACTGATATAGATATTTTTGTTTCAATAAAATAGTATTCGAAACTTTACTCACATAGTTCTCTTAAGTTTCGATACTAAAATGAGCGGCTCATCATCATCGACAACCCATATGCGTTCACTGCAGTGGAGGTCTCTCTGAGCTCCTTCCATCAATCTCTATTTGCGCGGTTTGCATCCAGTTTGCGCTAACTCGCTTTAGAGTATCGGTCCATCTGGTTGGCTGGCGGACTCTGCTCTGGTGTGCTTTTCACCTTGACCTCCACATTTAGGATTCGGTCTCTGTTTCTTAAATACTGCCGGAGCTGCATCTTTGGCCTTTTGTGTGTCCACGGACCGTCGTCTAGGTCGTATTCCGTTAATTCCCTCAGGTCACGATTTACATGGTTCCTCATGCCACCAAAGATCCTCCTAGCTTTTTCTTTTATGGTATCTGTTATTTTTCTTATTTCCAGATCGTGGTACAAGGTGTTGTTCCTTATATACCATGGTGCGTTTACCGCTTCCCGTAGACATATGTTTTGTTGAACTTGTACTTTTGTCATCGTAGTTTTGCATGTATGGCTCCATGCCACCGATGCATACGGTAGGCCGGGCATGATTATTGTTTGGATCAGTCTCAGTTTTTTCGTAGGTTTAACTTGCTTCTTCGAACTATTAGTCCTCCTAATATGCTTTTTGTGTATTGTGCTTTCTATACTACACTTTCTACATGTTCTTTGAAATATTGTCCTTGGTCCATGTTGACTCCTAGGTACTTTACTGATCTAGCCCACTCAATGTCCTCTTGTCCCATCGTTATATTTTCGTATAGATGGTGGAAACTTTTTTTTTAAACAGAATTGCTTTGGTCTTTTCTTGATTTATTGCTATTTTCTAGCGTATGCACCATTCTTCCATTTCCTCCATTGCTCTTTGCAAGCATCTGGTGTTAATTTGAAACCGCTCTAGCAATACCATGTTTTATTTAAAACCGATTTGCCACAGATTTAAAGAAATTTAACTTAATTAGTGTATCAGTTATAGGTAACCATATACTTACCTCAAAAACCAAAGATCCAATTACTCTATGATTAATAGAAATTGTCATATAAGCTATTTGTCGCTAAAACAGAGATTTGTTTAACGAAATGTTTCCAAAAAATATAAAAATATTTTTACGAATTTTTCCATTATATTCTTGAAAATTTCTACAAGATGACATTTTCCTGTTTCGTACCAATCCAAGCTAAGAGAAAAACGAAATTTTTGAGTAAGGTGAACTGTTAAAGATTTTTCATCGCCTAAATATTGATCATTTAAGAAAATTAATACTTGTTTTTTTAAAACCCATATACCATTTCCATATGTTCGTTTCATCTACAAATTAACTCAGATTTTTTTAACAAATTGTTTTCTAAAAAAATAGAATACCTTCCTTACCTTAGTTAAAAATTCTTCCCATTCTACATTTAACATTGGTCTTATTTTCGGTTTAAAGTATTGTTGAGGAAAACTATTATACAATTTATTAACTAAAAATCTTGCTTTTTGAAATTCTGGAGTGGTAATAATTCCGGCTACGAAGAATTTTTCTTTGGTTTGAACAGTTTCGTCAGACATATTGCTAATTTTCAGTTCTTATTTTATCGGTTCTAAATTCTCATTATAAAATTGTGTAATATACAGCGATGGTGTTCACTTAAAATGATCGTTTCTCTACTTTTGACATTTACAAAAAAAAAACATAAGTAGGTAAGGTTTGCACAGATTTAAATTCAATCAAATCAGCAATGAACCTGTGACATCACCTTTAATTTTACTACTCAAAATGAATACAGGGTGTCCAGGAACTTAATGCCAAAAATTCGGGAGCAAATAGAAGAGGTCAAAATAATGTTAGAAGTTCAAATAAATTTTTGTCATACGAGCCTTCGTATCCGAGTTATAGACCTCTAAAGTTTCGAAATAAAAACCTTTGTTTTGTCATCATTTCTAAACTGTACATTGGAATACTATAAAATTCCAGTGACGGATTGCATACATCCATGTCCTGTGTTTGACGGTATAAATGAATCTACATTACGTACAGATAAGCAGAGACGGCTTGTGCCCATTGGTTAATAATCCTTAATTTTAATAGGGACCATCTGAATAATATTTAAATTTCAAAAATAAATTTTCCAATCCATTTACTAATGAAAATGTACTCTTGTTTGAATTTGATAAAATTAAGGGTTTAGGAGAAATTTGAACTTTTAGATCTGATCGCCATATTTTGTAAAGACAGACATTCTGAAGAGAACTATCAATAATTGTCACAACTTATAATTAAAAATTCCTTAAGATAGTATTTAAACGCAATAAAACAATTGCTTTGCAGTTTTAGTTTTAGTTCAAGCGTTTAAAGTCTGACCATGGGACTGGCTTAAGAAAGAGTAACTCGGAAACGAAGGCTCGTATGACAAAAATTTATTTGAACTTCTAACATTATTTTGACCTCTTCTATTTGCTCCCGAATTTTTAGCATTAAGTTCCTGGACACCCTGTATAGAGACATGTGCTTAAAATCCCATAAGTAAAAAAAAAGGGTGTGGCAGTCAGTGGGACTGCCGGCAGAAGTTATACTTCTATGCACTATTAACTAATAAAACTTAATAACTACAAACACAGGCAAGTAGAAATAATTTTTTTTTTAAATTAACTGTATTCAATTAAATAATAAATACTTAGAAAAATAAGACCAGTTGATGTGTCTCCTTACTTCAAACACGAAAATCAAACAGTAAAACGATCAATGTACAAAAAAAGTGTTTACAAAACCCGATTTGCTTACCGTGGGCTATTACAGATTTTAAAACACTAGAAAACAATGCAAAACATTTTCTAACAACATATAGGTACACACTTTTACAAAATTTTAACGCACTTTGAACTGCACTTTTCAGTAACTTTGCAGGAACAGGTTTTAACTCACACGCATGTCTTCGACTCAAAAGCATAGTGAAGGATATAATATATAATGCAACCATGTGACGGTATTTTAGACTACAATACAATACTCATTACTGAATATTATTATTAATATAAAATACTAAACTTAATATGTCAAACATAATGCGATACGTCAATGTAATACAATAACAATAGCTCAGACTGTTTGTTGTATATCTATCTCTTTTCAATGCAATGAATGTTTAAACGGTATTCAAAGGACCTATAGTGATGACTAATAACATGTAGTAAACATTTCATCTTTGTTTTTACCGAACAATATACCTTATATGTGATTCTGTCTCTCTCTTACTCAGACCATTACATATGTAATGATTTTTCCCATTTAGCTACACACTAATTCATTCCACAGAGTGTCCGAATAGAAGTATAACTTCAAAAATATCTAGATTTTGTCAAACATTTATATTTTTAAAATACTTTATAGATGCCTTTTATACAACCGTTAGAGTCCTTTCTCGAAATACCACAAGGTCCATGTGTTCTATCAGAGCCCACCCCATTCTCGATCCACCTCCAAATGGAACAATTTCTAGCACAGTATTCCAAATATCGTTCACCAGGACGTCTCCATAACCGAACGTGCCCGTCATTATTTAATAACGTTCTTTAACATAAAATTGATCCATTGCTCTACATTCCAATTAAGATGCTCTTGACAAAAGTTTTTTCGATTTCCTCGATGAGCTAGAGTTAATCTAGGGACTCAAGCAGATTCTCTTGCACGGAGTTCTCCATCGTGAAGTCTATCACGTATCCTTTGCTCTAAAATTCCCGTTGCAGTGTTCGTGCAGTAGCGGCGCGTCCCCTTATTCCCCATAGTCGTAAACTATGACCTTCTCTCTGTGTTGTTGCCCTTTGTCAGTTGGAACAGTTCTTACTATGTTGTAAATTTGGTAGCGATTCCAAGCACTGAAAACCACAGAATGACTCACATTAAGCATTTGGACTACACGACGCGACGTCTTGAATATATCCTCGAAGTCCTTATCTGCACCCCTTCTGTTCCTTCGCCCGAATACCGTTCTGATCCACATGACTATTTTTTATTTATTTAGGATGTCCTCGTAGGTATAGACCTAAATACAAATGTACCGAGAACATCTAATGGGGCAGAAGAGGTAGTTTATTAATTTGGGATTTAAAGGCCTGCAAGTTAGGACGAGTGGGGAAGACTTGGGGAGGTAAGGAGTTCCACAATCTGGAGACCCTGGGGATGAAGGAACGATCGAATCGATCCGTTCTCGATTTCGGGCACTGAACAGTATAAGGGTGCATGGAGTTGGCACGTCGCGTTGCTCTGGCTGGTCTGGCAAGTGGAGGCATTATAGAGCGGAGTTCTTCTGAGCAAAATCCGTTTATGTATCGGTAAAACAAGGAAAGGTCAGCCACTGCTCTTCGGTGGGATAATGGGGCTAGGTTTTTGGTGATACTGGTGTCGTTTATTAGTCGAACTGCCCTTCTCTGTATTGCATCAAGAACTCCGAGCCTTGATGGAGCCGCCGATCCCCATACATGCGAGCAGTATTCAAGATTAGGCCGTATTTGGGCTTTGTAAAGAGTAGCTAAGTTGGATGGTTGGACTATAAATACAAGATGCAAGATGTTAATATTTTATGTAAGATGGAAAGACAAATGATAGGGAATTTTGGAGTGTCTTTTGAATGATGGAGTACATAAGTAAACCTCGCTGCCAATACTTCGTGCAGACTTCTGAACTTCTTCTACCAGAAGTTTTGGATTTTGTCAACTCCTGCTGCTCTCCAATTGCCCCTTATGGCCACGGCCACCTCTCCCGCTGTTTCGCTGGGCTTTCCGGCTATTGTAGTCGTAGATGCGTCGACTTTCTCCGCTCCAGAAACACCAAGAACCGGAGAATTTTCATTTTCATGGGTTGCAGCAGCCCTACTCGTCAACTCTGTATCCACCGCTAACCGAGGCTGTGTATTATTATCATTATTTGTGTACATTGTATAAAATCAAACTTCAATCATAACATTTATTTGGTATAAAAATAACAAGTTTTTAATAGAATATAAATACATAACAAAAATATTGTATATAAGATAAATAATGGACAATAACTGTGAATCATAAAATATATAAAAATAGTTAACTATGTAGCTATAGGCAATTTGGGCATATTTAGCTTCAGTGCTCTTTGGTTTTATCTATATACATGAAGAAATATGATATTATCGTCAACAATAAAAAGCAATGAAACTAACATAGTTTCGACACCATTATTTTTAAATTTAACCGCATTTGGCGCTGTTGTCAATCGTGCAAATCGCCTATTGCAGCTTTAACAAAAAATAAAAAAAATCTACAATACAATAGCTAAAAACTGATACACATAATGTAAATTTAAAATATGGTTAAGTACCTACCTACTAATGGTCTATTAGCAAAGTTTCATTGGTTTGGGTTATAAAGCTAATGTGGTTTTATTTTATATACCTACTAAAGTAGATTTGCTTAATAGTTTTCAGTGAAACCATGTTAAAATCACTTAAACTATAAAGAATATAGTTTATAATATCGTTAAAGTACAGCACTTGCAAGCAACAAATGTGTGCTCATCTACCATTTGACTCCGTTGTCACTGAATTGGTGTTGTATTCATTAAACTTGAGTCAGGGTGGAGAAAAACCCTGACCAGAGTGAATTTTGCTGCCTGAAATGACATTATGACAATTACTGACAGCGGAGTCAAAATGGCGTATGGAATACTTATTTAGTGTCTTAATTAAGGTACATTATATTATAGTAATGCAGGTCACAACAGAAGAGATTCTAATTTCTTAGTATTAACTAAGAATTTCATTCAGGTTAAGATTTTGGTGTTTGTAATATTTGCGTTTGTACCGTTTGTGATATTAATATAGGATCCGAAATGGCAAAAACAGATATAAAAACATTAAGAACTACTACTAAAAATATTCCAATTACTGTGAAATTGTTTATCCTGTTGGCAATATGTAAATCATCCTCATTTTTAATATCGTATAGTGCGTTCCATATAAGACCAATTCCAACAGATATCTGAAATGAAAAAATATAATAAAATCATATCAAATTAAAGAAATTTTAAAATGAAATAAACTTTCGAATTATTTTCAACAATAATTATTGTTAAAAAGGGCGGTGCCCATCTTCACACTTTTACAGGTCTCGATCATGATACAATAAATTGCATGCGCACAAGAAATCTTCTGCTAATTTCACATCACCCATCACCGTTTTAAATAGCAATAATTATTTTTAATTAATTAAAAATAAATAAAAGAATTTTAATGAGACTTTAGGTTGAAAATAAGATGAGCAAATTGTGAGCAATTTATTAAGGAAAAGAATTATTAGAAAAGTTGAATGCTCATAGCGTAATTGAGAAAAAAATGATTTGTATTTTCAGTTGTTAATAAATAATTAAATAATTAATAAATAATGTAAGCTGTTGCAGATTATAATTGAGCAAATTGTGAGCAATTTATTAAAGAAAAGATTTATTAGAAAAGTTGAATGCTCTTCGCGTAATTGAGAAAAAAATATTTGTATTTTTATTTGTTAATAACTAATTAAATAATTAATTAATAATGTGAGCAATTCCAGAATATAATTGAGCAAATTGTGAGCAATTTATTAGAAAAGTTGAATAATCTTTGCGTAATTGAGAAAAAATTATTTGTATTTTAATTTGTTAATAACTAATTAAATAATTAATTAATAATGTGAGCAATTGCAGATTATAATTGAGCAAATTGTGAGCAATTTATTAAAGAAAAGATTTTTTATTAAAGTTGAATGCTCTTCACGTAATTGAGAAAAAATTAATTGTATTTTTATTTGTTAATAACTAATTAAATAATTAATTATTAATGTGAGCAATTGCAGATTATAATTGAGCAATTGATGAGCAATTAGGAGCATTTAAGAAATATTGGCAATTATTATACTTCTATGCCAACTTTTTTTGGGTCTTATTTGGGACATATAATGAGAAATAACAGGTACGATTTGCTCAGGCTTATAATGGAGGGAAAGTTTGAAGGTAAACGCGGTATTGGAAGGAAGAAGCACTCCTGGCTTAAGAATATTCGGACGGGTCTAGATGCCCATTCTCTGTTCCGAATAGCACAGGATTGACAAGAGTTCTCCACAATTGTGTCCAACCTCCGATAACTGGAGATGGCACCATAAGAAGAAGAATCCCTTAATACGTCCCTAGCGCCTAATGTGTCGAAGTTCGAGCGTAACATCTTGCATCTACTTTTTCCGAATACTTTCTCTGTCGGACTTCGACTCCAGTTCTGCGCATACAGTGATTTTTCCACCGGCATGGTTACAATCTGTGTACTGTACATGTCGCTACCTCGTTTCACAATACAGTCGGCGCCATCTAGTGACGACTGCTTACATCACCGCCGCTCTTAGTCCAATGCAGTATCCGAACGCAAACATTAATTTTATCACCTCCATCAAGGTGGCTGACCCAAAGTGGAGAAATTTGTCGAAATTTATTTCAAAATTAGGTGCATTTTAGGTGCTATTTAGGTGCGCAAAACAAAAATTAGGTGCACTAACCGTTTTTGAAATATTTACGAAAAACCATGGACCAGCCAGCCTTTAACAACCTAGCTGACCCATAAGAAAAAAAAAACAAAAAACAAGGATTAAATAATCTTTAAATTAGGTGCTAATTAAGTGCTTTTTAAAACACGAAACATAAAATAAAAAATTTAAAAATTAAACGTCTTAAAATTGAATATATTGATTGTGTATGGCAAAATGCCACATTTCTTCTTGCACTTTGAACCAAAATGGACATCGGCAGTTTAAGAACAGTTAGAAATCGGTAAAAATTTCTTGTCCTGTAATTTTTTTAATGGATAATTCGGAAGGTCACCACAATTTTTTTTTTTTTATTTTTTTTAACTCGGACCGCTGAGCGAGACTTGCAACCGGTCATTTCCGGAAATGATGATTAATATAAAATTCACTTTGTCAGAGATTTAAGTGCTTATTAAGTGCAATAGTTTCACGAGCAAAATAAACTGCTAATGAGCAATTTCAACTGAAAATATTTGGCCAAAGGTTTCTTGCGTCTCAACTAAGAGTGTCAATCTGCACTTTTTAAGCACATGATCAAGATCAAGATCATTAAAATTTTCTTGTAATTCTATTACTTAATAATTCTCTCCTCCGAAATGAAATAATTTTTTTAATTTTTTTTTAACTGGGACTGCTGAGCTTGTTACCGGTCACTTCCAAATATAATAATTATTATAAAAAACTTTTTGTCAAATATTTAAGTGCTCAGTAAGGGCAACAGACTCAATAACAGAACAAACCGCTGATGAGACAAGTCAACTTGAAATTCTTAGCCTAAGTCTTAAACCAAGTGTGTCATTCTGCACTTTCTAAGCACTTAAAAACTGGTACAAATACCTACGAAATAATCCCATAAAATTTCCATAGTTTTTTTGCGCGTAGTTCCGATAATTAATTGACTTTAATATTTGGCCAAAGGTTTCTTGCGTCTCAACTAAGAGTGTCAATCTGCACTTTTTAAGCACATGATCAAGATCAAGATCATTAAAATTTTCTTGTAATTCTATTACTTAATAATTCTCTCCTCCGAAATGAAATAATTTTTCTTTTATTCGGTTTATTTCTGTTTTTTTTTCTGTCAACTTTAAATCTAAATTAGCGTCGATCAAATTCTCGTTTGCATCTTTTGTAGGAAATTGTTTAACTTTAATGCAAAGTTTTTGATGAAAATGATAATAATCAGGATTTTCTTTGAAATTTTCGACTTTCTTGTTCGATATCAAACCTTTATTTATATTTTTGCTTGTTCGTAGGATGTGCTCAGGTAGTTTGAACAGGAGACCCTCATTTTGCCTATGTTTTTGAACGTTTGCAAAACGTTTTCGCATGTTATCAAACAAACTGAATATGATAAAATCACTCGTCCTACGGACTCGTGATTTTATCACATTTCAGTTTGTTTTCGTATTTTTGCCAAATAAAAAAGTTTTCGTGGAAACTAAAAATTTATCGATAAAATTTTAAGGACTCGTGGTATTACCTTTGATAAAACATTTCTAGCTAAAATTTAAATAAAAAAAAAATTACCTATTGAGAAGTTTTTTAATTGTTCGAATTTTTTAGTTGAAATGTCTTGGAGGAGAAAAGTAATGGTATAAATAATTTTTGAGTAATTCAAATAGGTGCGCTTCATTTTGAGTACAGATAAAAAACGGCAGAGAAGTTTTAAGTCCAGATTAAAGTCAATTAATTATCGGAACTACGCGCAAAAAAACTATGGAAATTTTATGGGATTATTTCGTAGGTATTTGTACCAGTTTTTAAGTACTTAGAAAGTGCAGAATGACACACTTGGTTTAAGACTTAGGCTAAGAATTTCAAGTTGACTTGTCTCATCAGCGGTTTGTTCTGTTATTGAGTCTGTTGCCCTTACTGAGCACTTAAATATTTGACAAAAAGTTTTTTATAATAATTATTATATTTGGAAGTGACCGGTAACAAGCTCAGCAGTCCCAGTTAAAAAAAATTAAAAAAATTATTTCATTTCGGACGAGAGAATTTTTAAGTAATAGAATTACAAGAAAATTTTAATGTTCTTGATCTTGATCATGTGCTTAAAAAGTGCAGATTGACACTCTTAGTTGAGACGCAAGAAAACTTTGGACAAATATTTTCAGTTGAAATTGCTCATTAGCAGTTTATTTTGCTCGTGAAACTATTGCACTTAATAAGCACTTAAATCTCTGACAAAGTGAATTTTATATTAATCATCATTTCCGGAAATGACCGGTTGCAAGTCTCGCTCAGCGGTCCGAGTTAAAAAAAATAAAAAAAAAAATTGTGGTGACCTTCCGAATTATCCATTAAAAAAATTACAGGACAAGAAATTTTTACCGATTTCTAACTGTTCTTAAACTGCCGATGTCCATTTTGGTTCAAAGTGCAAGAAGAAATGTGGCATTTTGCCATACACAATCAATATATTCAATTTTAAGACGTTTAATTTTTAAATTTTTTATTTTATGTTTCGTGTTTTAAAAAGCACTTAATTAGCACCTAATTTAAAGATTATTTAATCCTTGTTTTTTGTTTTTTTTTTCTTATGGGTCAGCTAGGTTGTTAAAGGCTGGCTGACCCATGGTTTTTCGTAAATATTTCAAAAACGGTTAGTGCACCTAATTTTTGTTTTGCGCACCTAAATAGCACCTAAAATGCACCTAATTTTGAAATAAATTTCGACAAATTTCTCCACTTTGGGTCAGCCACCTTGATGGAGGTAATTTTATCATACGGTTAACTACTCTTCTGGTTTCTCATTAGGGTCTACTGGTACTCCGTATCTTCTATGATCTCAATTTTGATAGTTTTTCCTTTATGTGGGCGTTAAATTCTACCTCTGTACCATATTTCAGCGCTTTAGGTCTATGGGAAGTACCAGTTCTACGAAACTTTGCATTAGTTTATCTTCGAAACTAAATGATTTACTGACTTGAAATTTTGGATTGCTAGTGTTTGATTATAGCTTACTAGATGACGAGAATTTCAGCGTTTTAATATTAACCAGAGGTTCTCAAATAGGAGACGGAAATTTAGCATCAATGTTTCCAAAACAAGCGTAAGAATCAAATGTTTACAAGAATTTTTGTATAAGTAGCAATTTTCTTAATAGCATGTCAATTATCTATTGTGAGCTGAGTTAGATACATTTTTATTTTTTGTAACTGGTCGTTGTGCGAAGATATACACTTTTTAATCCTTATACCTGTTTCACATTCTGAGATGGGTACCACCGTTTAAAAAATACCTACAAGGAAAGACGAAAAAGAAATCATATTGTCCTAACACAAATAGTAAATAATACACTGAATATAAAGAAGCATTTTATTGATTTGATTTTAACATCATCAGTCTTTACGTAGCAATATTTAAGTCTTAAATATTTTACAAATAAAATTTAAGTAAAAATAATCTTATAAAACTCTTATGTCTAATAATTTCAGATCAAATTAAATATATAATTTTTTTTTGGACAATTATTATTCAAGGTCACTGAAATTAATATTATACCCAAAATGTATACATATAAATGATAAAAATAAAATTTATTTGGCACTATTAGATATGGACTTACGTATAAAACATTAAAATTTTTAAAACCATTTCATTTACTCACAAAAGCAGTTATCAAAAACTATTTTTAGGATATATAATTTTTTAAGTCCATCCCTGGTTTTATCTGTTTTTCTCATTGCCAAACGGTATGGTTATCAGAAATGCTAGGGTTGTATCTAGGGATGTGAAAAATTGGTTATTATGTATTAGTCATACCAAGTTCGTGCGGAATGACAATTTTTATCTTAATGAAGATTTGACGAAGACTGGTTACCGCTTCTATTATTACCTGGTTATGATCTTTACTAGTTTGGGTTACATGTAGTCATGTATTTACAAATTTTAGTATTCTCAAAGTACAGTCGTCGATCGGAGCTTTCGCAAAATTTGTTATTTAATGTTAATATTTATTCTTCTTCATTTGTTATTGTTATTTTATTTATTAGTGTTATGTTTTTGTTTTATAATTACTTTAATTTTATTTTATTCATTATTTTCGACTTACACCAGAAAATAGAAGGTAGTCTTTTATTGGGTTTACGAAAAAAAAAATCTTTGCTTTCATGTGGTTCAGTAAAATAATTGAAAAGTACAATCGATACCTGCTGGTATAATATAGATCCTATTAAGGCCCTGAGCTTTAAAATGTCGGGCTAGGTAGCTATTAACATTAGTTAGTGCGCACGAACTTGGAACAATAAATATTCATTTAAAAAGTACACCGTTAGATCAAAAAAATAAAAACACAGATGACTAAGAACTATAAACAATTTTTTATCACTAAAATCTTTTAGTCAATTATTTGCAGAACATATTTGTTTTATAAAATATCTCTCCATACTTATTCTACAGTTATCCACTAGAAGATTCAGCTACAGGATCGGCTACGCCGAAAGCTGATATAAATACATTAATTACAACAACTAAGAAGATTCCGATGACACACCAATTATTAATTTTGTTAGCAATACAGATTTCTTTTTCGTCTTTTACGTTGTATAAAGCATTCCATATTAAACCAATCCCTATTGCGACCTAAAACAAAACAAATTTTGACCAATATATTTAACAAATATTAAAAATTTAGAATTAAGTCATTAAAGAGAGATTGAAAAAATGTAACATCCTATAAGATTTTCTGTCTATAACCGATAGCGCCTTAAACCATTTAGCCACGGATGATCCCAGCGCTTAGTTGGCGATTTTGATCATATTTTGACCTAACTAACATGACAATTCGATTTTGAAAATCTCATTAGATTATTAAATTGATCTCTCAATAACGTTGTATACTGTCGGCTAAAGTGTTAAAATTTAGTGATTATACGGTAGAGTAGTTCAAAAATATTTCGTTTTGAAGTGCTTTAACGTTCACGTTGACCATCTTAAAATTTTACCACTCTCTTTTTGATATTTGGTTCGGAAGAAAGAATTCTTAAACAACACTTAGATTCTGTGAAAATACCTTTCTCAATTTCAAGAGTCCATCCAGATTTGACTAGGAGGTCGTTAGAAGATCCGTTAGAAGATTCGTTCGAAGAGACTGTAATTCAATAGCAGATTCTTTTCAGAGAAAATTGTTCTCCAAAGGAAGTATTTCCAAAGAGAAAAGAAAAGTTAGCAGATTGCTGAACCTATTCAACACTCAACTCAAAGTTAGGAATAACGAATTAACTTTATTTGAATGTCAGTTTTGTTTTATTTTTAAATAAAGACCGCAAACTAAAGTTTGGATTTTATTTGTGTGGTTTGTAAATGGCGCCCTTACCCCTTGTTTTTAAGTTAAGACTGGTAATCCTCGATAAAGATAAATACTAAGCTAGACTGTGCTATATTGCCTGACAAGTTTTAAATTTTGTTTGTTTGTTACGTTTTAATAAATATATGATTTTTGAAAGATGTTAGAAATGTATGTATAACGCAACAATGTGTGCTTAAGGAGAGTAAGTGCCATAGAATCAAGATTCACCGCTTGGATGACCCGTGGCCAAACGGTTTAATGCGATATTGGCTATATATAAAGGAAGTTTGAATCCTGCTGGATATGTGATATTTTTTTTTAAGTCATTTTATGTTTATTTAATTACTAGATGTCTGAAATAAGTAAATTACTAAAAAATTTTAATTTCCTTTGAAATGATAAAACTGTTAAGATAAATTCTAAACCGCATTAAATTCTTATTATTCCCCGTAACTTTTTCCGCTTTTTATGGATTTTGATGTTCATTATCAAGGTCATAATAAATTGCTTGTAACGGAAACCGATGCAAGATTATTCAAATGATTTCGCAGTGTGGCTACAAAATCCCCTTTAGTTTATAATTGATACCTACAAAAACCAGTTGTTAAATAAAATCAAAAAGTTATTTATAACTGAGCGACAGTGATGTCTTATAAGTTTCGAAGTATTTCTTTTTACAGACTGGTGAATTGCCAAAAAAAAAATACTTTTAGAGACCAAATTTTGTTTTTCATGAATCATATTTTTCTTTGTTACGATTATTATTATTCATGGAATATCCAAACACAATGTCAAAAAGAAAGTCATAACTTTTTTTCTTTGTTTTTTTTTTCTGTTTTTTCAATAATATTATTATTAATGATGTTAAACTTTGAGTTAGGTATTTTTAGTTTCTTATATATTTTACTAGCTGACCCTTTTTTTCAAATTTTTACTATTTTTGTTTTTTCATTGTTATTAATGATTTCTTTATCGTTTTCATCATATTTTCTCATTTGTTCCCAAGTTTTGACTATTTTTTCGTTGTATTTTGTAATTTATCGATTAAATATATTAGATTTCAACTGCGCCATCTTCCAGTGGCGTCATAGTACTTAATTTAGTAAGAATTCCTTGTATAAATATATGAGATACTTTAGTAAGAATTGCTTGTTTAAAGATATTTGATATTTTTAAATATATATGATAGTTTTTTTTTTATTAAGGATGTCCTCGTAGGTATAGACCTAAATACAAATGTACCGAGAACATCTATTGGGCCGGAAGAGACAATTTATTAATTTGGCATTTAAAGGCTTGCAAGTTGGGACGAGTGGGGAAGACGTGGGAAGGTAAGGAGTTCCACAATCTGGAGACCCTGGGATGAAAGAACGATCGAATCGATCCGTTATCGATTTCGGGCATTGAACAGTATAAGGGTGCATGGAGTTGGCACGTCGCGTTGCTCTGGCTGGTCTGACAAGTGCAGGCATTATAGAGCGGAGTTCTTCTGAGCAAAATTCGTTTATGTATCGGTAAAACATGGAAAGATCAGCCACTGCTCTTCGGTGGGATAATGGGGCTAGGTTTTTGGCGATACTGGTGTCGTTTATTAGTCGAACTGCTCTTCTCTGTATTGCATCAAGAACTCCTAACCTTGACAGAGCCGCCGAACCCCATACAAGATTAGGTCGTATTTGGGCTTTGTAAAGAGTAGCTAAGTTGGATGGAGAAAAATATTTCCGTGCTCTAAACAGAAAGCCTAATTTCTTTCCTGCTGTAGTTCCTAAGGATGCAATATTTTCGTTCCATAGTAAGTCCTCGAAGATCATTATACCAACCAGCGTAATGAAGTCGCCCGCTACAAGTGTCTGATCGTTGATTGTAATGGATTAGTTGCATGTTTGCCTCTTGTTGGATGATAGTAACTGCTCCACCTTACGGTGGCGTTATGGTACTTAATTAAGTAGGAATTGCTGATTTAAATATATAAGATATTAACTGCGCCACCTTACGGTGGCGTTATATTACTTAATTTAGATAGGTATTTTCTTGGATTTCCGTTTTTCGCAATTTTTGCTGTTTTTTTACTATTTTCCATTTTATTTTAGTTTATCATTAAACAATTTATATATAAATCGAAATACAACATCTTCTGGGTTTTCCTACAACCTAGATGTTGAATAATCTAGAAATCAAAACACCATCAAGAACTAAATAATGGCTCCAAATAATATCTAGATAAAACATTGGTCGAATTTGATAAGAAAAGCAAGTTTTTGAAAATGAAAAAAGATAATCTAAATATGATACAAAAACACAAATCACTGTTAATCTGCGCACAAATTTTTATTAAGTTTTTTCTGCATATTTTGGGTTATACTACCACCCATTATATTTTATGACACTTTTTTTAAATTCCTGTATAAAGATTTACATTTGTCTTTATTTAATATTCTCCATTATATTTCTTTATTTTTATTTTTAACATTTCTTTGTAAATATACTATTCGTTTATGTTTAATGGCTATAATTTAACTTATTTCATGTGTTTCTATTAATAAAAATTAATCGGAATTTAACATTAAATGTCCATTAATTGTTCATTATTGTTACTATGTTATTATTTTCAAATCAATCCAAAATTATATTATCTAAACGTTTTTTATAGCTGTTTTTAATATACTCTTTATTAATATGTATGACTTTTGATCAACAATTATTTCTGTCAATATTTAAATTTACTCATTAACATGATTTATGAAGTCGATATATGTTTGAGAATGTCTGTTTATTATCCACGTAACGCTGAAGCAAAAATAGACCACAGATACAGAATACTAATAGAAATTTAAATAACTATATACCTGTGAATATAATGAACAATAAATTTTTTTAATAAAAAATATACATACAAAATACCGTATACAAATATTTAGACAGCAATACTTAATTAACTAATTTTTAAGTATTTTAAGTAGAAGTAAAGACGTCAATTCTCATGTTTATAATAAGACCTTAACAAAGATCAAGGTTTTTATTAACACGGGTTTATCGTACTTTTTAAAACATCTTTATTTACTTTATTATTATAAAAGATTTGTTAATTAACAAATAGCTAAAATAATTTTTAATAATTAATCAAACCATAACAGTACTAAAACTTGAGTTTATCAAAAGGTTATTAATAATACAATAAACATTTCGGTTTAAAAATTTGTTCATTATTTTTACTGTGATAATAAATATTACGTAGAGTCCACCCCTGAATTTCATTATTTAAGCCTTATTCTATCTCTTTTGTCTAATGGTCGCATTACCTTAATGCGCCAGGTATGTAATTAGGGGTAGGTAAACGTGGAAATTAATAAGTTTTACGAAAAACGGGAAATCAATTTTAGTTATGAAAAATATTTGATTTAAACAATAAAACTCACAAATTAAAAAACATTTAAACAGATTTTAGTCAACGTTTAACTTAATTGACCTATTAACAAATTATAATTGGGATTTATATAAATTTCTTCCTTTTATTTAACATTGTTTTTTTATTTGTAAAGAGTTGTACGATGATAAACTAACAGTTAAAGATATGCCTTCGATTAAATAGGTGTAAGCTGTTTGAGTGTTAAGTTTGTACAAAAAATTAGTTTAGTATTGTAATAAAAGCGTTTTTTTAACTTTAGATTTATTTAAAATAAATTTGAAATGTTATGTTGGTATATAAAAAATAAAATTTAAAATTCCTTAAGCCTGCCCTTTCCACTAGTTACCTGAGTTTGGGAAATCCCTTTATCTCTTCGACTTTATCAGTGGATACTCTTAAATTCTGCATAAGTCAGTTACTGTAATTGTGAATGTATTATAACACTGATATATTTTCAAATTTATTCGATTTTGTCTTTTTTTTGTTTTGTCGTTCATATAATATATTCTCTTTAGTTTCCACGGTTTTACTACTTTTTTTTGTTGTATTTTGTATTTTTTAGATTAAAAATACTAGATAGCAACTGCGCCACCTTATGGTGGAATTGTAGTACCTAATTAACTGAAAATTGCTTGTTTAAATATATTCGATATCAACTGCGCCATCTTATAATGAAAATATATAACAACGCCACCTTATGGTGGCGTCGTAGTACTTAATTAAGTAAAAATTGCTTATTTAAATATATAAGATATCAACTGTACAACATTATAATGATGTGTAAGTATATAGGATATCAACTGCGCAAAAAAAAAAGACTTTACATGGTATTAAACTGTTTGTTTTAAAAAATTCATATCTAATTTTTTTCTGGTTAATAAAAATAATAAGTATTTAAAATAAAACAATATCAAACCCAGAGGGTGACCTCGTCAACCGCGCCTTATCTTATGTATGTGAATAACAAACAAGAATATTTATAAATTTTAATAAATACTTTAGTCCGGGTTCCCACGTGGTAAAAAAGTCATAAAGAATAACCGGCTGAAACTTTCAGAATCGCTTAATTGCACTTAGACCTACAAACTTCCATAGCAACAATATCGATGGATGGGGCGTTTTTTCTTCAGCAGTGGTCAAACATGTCGAAAGTTATAACTCTCCCCGGAGTGATGGATAACCGATTTATTTTTTGTGAATCAACAGTTTTTTATTATTTTATGTGACCTACAAAAGAAGAGGGCGTTAACTGGTTATTTGTTAAGTCGTTGGCAGTCGTAACTATTACATGTTAAGCGCGTAGGCCCCGCCAAACGCCCTCCTCTTTTTGTAGGTCACGTGTTTTATTATGTAGTAATAATAAAAAACTGTTGATTCACAAAAAATAAATCGGTTATCCATCACTCCGGGGAGGGTTATATCTTTCGACATGTTTGACCGCTGCTGAAGAAAAAACGCCCCATCCATCGATATTGTTGCTATGGAAGTTTGTAGGTCTAAGTGCAATTAAGCGATTCTGAAAGTTTCAGCCGGTTATTCTTTATGCCTTTTTTACCACGTGGGAACCCGGACTACTTGTTTAAACATAATTTATATAAAAAATAATTAGTCAATTAGTAAAATAAAATGGAAAATAGTAAAAAAAAGCAGAAAAAATTGCGGAAAAAAGCCAAGAAAATATCTTTCTAAATTAAGTAAAATAACGACACCATAAGGTGGCAGACGAAAGTACTATGACGCCACCGTAAGGTGTCGTAATCGGAAAAATTATCAAATACAAAGAAAAAAACAGTTATTGTTGAAAATCTAGAAAAAAAAACGTTAAAAATCGTAAAAATCTTGTTAAAATCTTGAAAACGTGAATAATAGTAAGAAATTTGTGATAGTATTAAAAATTATACAAAAATAATAAAAAATAGTAAAAAAAAAAATGTTGAAGATAAGATAAAATTGACAATCGTGAAAAATTGACGAAATTACTAAAAAAATTTTAAAAATCCATTAAATTGTTGCAAATTTAAAAAAAAAAAAGCGAAACTTGTGGGAATCGTTTATAATTTTAAAAAATATTTGAAAATCTTGAAAAATTATGCTGAAAATCGTGAAAAGTTGATAAGAATCGTAAAATATTGTTGGCATCTTCAAAAATTGTTCAAAATGGTAAAAAAATTGTTGAAAATAAAAGCAATTCTTGACAACCTTGAAAAGCTGATAAAAAAATTTAAAAAACTATCAAAAAACATGTAAAAAATTTGAAAATCGTAAAAAAAAATTTAAAATCTTGAAAAACATTAATAATGGTAAGAAATTCGTGATAATCTTGAAAAATTATCAAAAATTATAAAAAAAAATAAAAATAGTAAAAAAAAAATGACAATCGTGAAAAGTTGACGAATTTTCTGAAAAATGTTAAAAATCAATTAATATTGTTGAAAATCTATAAAAAAAAAAGTAAAAATTGTGAGAGTCGTTAATAATCTTGAAAAATTGCTATATATTACAAAAAAATTTTGAAAATCCTGAAAAATGACAGATATCAAAGGTCAAAGAATAATAATAATAATACTTTACTGAAAAATGATTTTGAATATTGTGAAAAGTTGATAAAAATCGTACAAAATTGTTGAAAATGGTGAAATTATTTCAAAAATAGTACAGAAATGTTGAAAATCGTAAAAAATTGTTAACAATTTGGAAAAATTGTTGGAAATCAAAATTATGTATAAAACCGTAAAATATTATTAAAAATCGTGAAAAATTGTTGAAAATGTAAAAAAATAATTGGAAAAATTAAAAAAACAAGATAAATATTGAAAAACAGGTAAAGATAAAAAAATACAAAATTGAAAAAAATCGAAAAACCAAAAAAAAATGGAGAAAACGGAAAAAACAAAAAAAAAATCAAAAAATATCACCAAAAATTGTATATAAAAGAAAAATGGAAAAAAATCGGAAAAAACAACTAAAAAGGGACAAAAGAGCGTAAAAATTACAAAATACAAGAAAAAAAAGTAAAAACCTGTAAATAGCCAAAAATATGATAAAATCGACAAAAACAATTATAAAATCGGAAATCAATAAAAAAACTAGAAAAAATCGTAAAAATTATAACAAACGGAAAATGAAAAAAAAATTAATTGTTAGGTGAAACGAAGGTGAGCCAATATATAATTTCCCACGATTTTTTCCCAGCAATGTTTTTTTTGCAAATCATCACAAGTTGTTTATATGTAAAGGAATGTTGATTGAAAAATTTATTCCGCGAATATATAATATATTCTACATTCTAATCGATTTATATTAAGTTTAATAAGTTTCCTCCCTTTAAACTTATATAACTTATCAGTAAATATAAGAGAAATAAAAAAAATTACTTACTTGAAAAGCTAAACTCAAACTTATTAAAACAACACTTGGCCAATAATAAGGATGCCTTGAAAAACTATCCAAAACATATCTAAGTTGATTAGCATTAGCAGAAAACAATGCTAAATCCATCATTCCTTGAGCAAGTGTTTTTTTATGTTGATAAACATTAATATCAGGTAAAGTTTCTCCAGCAATACTTCCTAATTCTGTATCAAAATTTAGATGTGGAAATCTACCACCGTAAGAATGGGCTGTATTCGGCCGTAAATCTCCCATATGATCGGGATGATCCACATTATCAACTTCGAAACCATTATTACTTTTTACATCTAGATCTTCGTGATGAGTATTGGTATTATTTGTATTAGGGTTTGCTATAGCTACTCGTGGTATATTAGAATTACCATTACCTATACCATCAGGTTCATCAAAATCTTCAACTTCTGCTTTAGCCATTGGTGCACCGTTTACTTTTGAATTCACAGAAAGTACACCGGTTTGATTGTCTCCTTGTCCTTGACTCAGACTTGAATACGACACAGCGCTACTCATCGTGTGTTTTATTAATTTCAAAATTTACACAAAACGAAGACGAAGGAGCACTGAACTTTGGGTCAACTATTTAATTATTTAAATGTATACCACTCGCGAAAATTCGGCGAAAGTTTTATCTCCACGAGCTACTTAGATATGAATATAATAATATAAATATATATCTATATAACGCACTGATGCTGTCTAAAGCACGAGAACTAATATTAGTAAAAAGCACACTACCAAGTAAAATCCTTGACGTTGAAATAACGTGTTTTCCGACTGTATTGGTAATTTTATTCGTAGGTTGATTCGTTAATTATTTCGTATGGACAATAGTTTGAAAGTTTAATGATCGAACGGGGTTTACCTACCGTAGTATGTATCACCAAAATAGGGAAATTTATAAACATTTAATGAGTAGAATTGCATAAGTATTAATATTTTTTTATTTGTATGTAAACTTTATATAGTTGAATTTATACTGCTTAATCTCAAGCACAACTTTAAAAAAGTACTAGTAAACCAACAGAGCTATGAAGATTATTATCGGTCGTCTGGATCTGGAAATTTGGAGAGGGGCGAGCACTGCCAGCACTGAGGACCTTTGTGCATCCTCCTATGTGTAGGAATATCCACACCTCAGGCTGTCATTAAGCCTAGAGATTTAAAATAGGTGATAAGGCTTCCGAGAGGGATCTCCCTGACATCGGTTGGTGTAAGCCAGTACTTGCCCAACAGAGATCTTCTGATTTCAGAAAAAGCAGAGCAGTCATACATTATATGTTCTACTGTTTCTTTTTCTTGTTCGAAACCTCTGCATAGCGGCGATTGTGCTAACCTCATCCTAAAGAGATGTCGCAATTGGCAGTGACCTGTTAAAATTCCCACAGCTGTAAGGAGATTTTGTCTGGTCAGTGCCATAAATTTTCTTGTTGTTTCTTCGCCTGGATGAGGTAATAACTCTCTGTTTATCAAACTTTGTAACTACAGTCAAATAAATTCTATTCTATTCTATTCTGACCAGTCTACAGTTCGTTGATTCACCCCAGCACTGTATAAAGTTTTGATGAGAGTGCTGTTTGATAAGGTCCAAGACTAACATATTTGTAGCCCGCAGTCCTTCTTGCTAAATTGCCTTTAGATTTCTAATGTTCTTGGATCCCGCTCAGAGTGACCACGTTATTTTAACTGGCCTCACTTAGAGTTTGGTGACATTCTAGTTCTAAACTTGAAGTGATACGAGGTCTATTCAATGTCAGTAGTGTTTGTCGGTAGTCCGTGTAAATATTTACATTCTTACCTTTGATGTTCCTATTGATTAATTCTTTTGCGAGTTCTAGCTGAATCTCACTTGACAATTCATCTTTAGCCCTTCCTTTTTAGACTCAAGGATCTGGAGTAAATTCCACATCCCACACCTTGTTGCGTTTTTGATCCATCCGCTCAGAGCGTTCACTACGTTGGGGTCTGCTGTTTTGTCTGTTAATATTTTGTAGGGTTTGTCATTCGTGTCTGCCTGTAAGAGTGGTTCTCGCCTTTAGCGATTCCCTCCACAGACTGTCCCTATGGGTGCCGGTCCCTACAGTGGGTTCGATACCAACCGTGTGAAAGCGTATCATGGTCAATTCTACCTCCTTAACAAATATATCAAGGGGGTTGAATCTATAAGTATTACTTCCAGTGTGCTGGTCGGTGTGCTTCGCAGGGCTTCTGTTATGATCTTTGGATTTGGTTTAATTTTCTGATAGCTGTCGTTTGTTTTACTTTAGGCCACCACACGACAGCACCGTATGTTAGCATAGGTCTTATGATTGCCGAGTAGATCCACATGGGTACCTTGGTGGATAATCTCCAGGTCTGTCCTATGGTTCGGCGGCAATGAATATAAGAATTCCAGAGTTTTATAGTTACAAGTATTTTTTACATTTCTGATGGTCAATGTTTTCATTATATTTAAATACGTCTGATAGGATCTGGTAACAGAGACAGTAACAACTACTGATGGATAAAGCCAGTTGTACCTACCTAATTTTTAACATTTAGGTATAGACGATGCTTCTTACACCATGATTTAATCATTTCTCGGGAAATAGATTGTATACTTTATGTGTTAAAACTTGACATCACCTTTTCTTCTTAATCTCAATGTATGGTAGATGCGGGTAGTAAGGCCTATGTTTGCAAAAATGTTCATCTTAGTTGATTTATTTAAAAAATCTTATTAATTTTAAATTATATTTTATATTCAAATATTCTGGTAATCAGAAGGAACATACAAATTTTTTTTCCGAAAAAACACACACGTCACTTATTTTAGTACCTACCTGAAAAACTAGAAACCATAAAAAAATGAAATTTGGTAACAAATAAAACAACAAAAAGCTCATATGAATAATTGTTTATTAAAACAGAAATACAAATATATAAATGATAAATCTTACAAAATAAATCCAACAACATTGAAAGTACAGCAAGCTGGTATGAGTATAATAATGAATAAATATAAAGCATAAATAAACATCTTTTGTTGTTTACATATATACATTCTAGCAATAAGAATAATCTTAATTCTAATAATAATTAAGAGATCTACAAAATATCCACATATTATACACTGAATTTATTTTTAAAAAAATAATAAATTCACATAAATAACCTTTAGCTAAAATTATTAAAAGCAACACCCATTGATTTAAATCCAACTTCAACCTGATATGTGAGATAATTAATAATTAAAAATTAGTTTCTAACAGTATATTTAAGCTGGAAATTACAAAATATTTTCATAAAATAAACTAAGCTTGCCCAATCAGTTCTAAATTAATTTTAAAGACTTACACTTTCGCGTTTTTCATTTAAGACAGCCATCTATTTTTTAGAACTGTTACTTCCGCATTTTTATAATTACTGTTAAACGAATAAAAATATAATAAAGCGATTGTATTCTGTAAACTTTCTGTAAAATTTTTTTTTGTTTTATATAAGGACTTTTAGGCACTAAAATACTGTAAATTTATCCTAATTAAAATTATCTATGTATTGACAAAACGATCGATGTTTAAATGGACTTACTTGATATTAATAAAATAATATAATTAAATTTATCGGAATTAAGTTTAATTTTTTTATGATATCTAAAATTTGAATAAAAAACAGTTACACTGTACGTTGATAAATTTTAATCATATTATTTTAATCATAACACATTTTATAAAAAAATAGTTATTTCATAAGTAAAAAAATATTATAGACCAGTCGGTATCTGTCGAAATGCAGACTATAATGGAATAGGATAGGAAGCTATTTTTTTGTTGGAGTCCCTTCGATAAAATCAGTCGCTACAGTCGCAAACCCTGTGCTAAATTTTTTATTAAACAAAATTTGAAAAAAAATTGAAAATTTTCTCATTTTTTACTCCTATTTTGGTGTATAAATGGGAAAATATTGTTTCTAGAGTAAAAATTATAAGAAGTTAAAAGTTTCGTAATTTAATTTTACACAAGGGGTTCACAGGGGGGGGTAAAGCCTTAGCTCACCAGCTTCATGTTGGTGTGGTCGGGAATCTTTGCTCCTCAATGCTACTCTTGCCTCCATGAGGAGAACCCCGGTAACGGCCTGGAAACAGGCTGGCTAAGGAGAGTAAAGCCAGTGGCTAATGACCCAAGCTAAGGTGTGAGGCATCGTCCTGAGGGCAAAATGGTTGCAGGGTCTAATATGCAGCCGCGAACGATCCCCTTGGGGCACAAGGGAGCACCCCATTGTATTTATCCCTCACCTTCCTACACCGGTCACCCGGTACTCGTGGGACTTAATGGACACAGATATAAATAAAACAAAAAAACATTTCGACGGCCTCTGATGTAGCCACAACAAAAGAGCTCAGGCTGCCCCAACTGGAGGTGACCAGCTCCGCTGAAGAGGAGCTTCTGATGGAAACGGACGAAGCCTTAGCCCCAAAAAAAGAGCATCCGCTGAATCTAAGGAGAGGATATGTTCTCAGGTCGCAGGACTCGACGTCGCCGTTGGGAACCTGTGCCTGAAGGCTAATAGAAAAAGGCCTTCTAAGGCGACGAAACTCCGCAGAAGGAAAGCCAAGCTGGAAGCTGCCAAGGGGAGCTTGCAGGTCGGTGAGAAACCACTGCCTGCTGGACCCCCCAAGGTAGCAACTCCGGTCATACCAGGCAAGGAGGGGACTCCGTCAAAATTGATGGACCCTGAAAAACCTTTCCAGTAGGCTGGATTGCAAAATTATCAAGCAAAAGCTATGAGACCGATCTTTATGAAATTTAGCACACGTTTTAATCATATTAAAAAGTTTTTCTATGAGAAATATGGAGGATGTAAGTCAAGTTTAGAGGGTCGAAAACAATTAAAGGATAAACTTCATTTTTATGTACTTTTTTCCAATTATTGCTACTTTTCCATTAAATTTTCAATTTCCAACTAACAAAATACTGTGTAAAATTAAATAGCGAAACTTTTAACTTCTTATAATTTTTTTCTCTAGGAGCAATATTTTCCGAATTATACACGAAAATAGAAGCAAAAAAATGAGAAATTTTCAATTTTTTTCAGATTTTGTTAAATAAAAAATTTAGCAGTTTTAGCGACTGGCGCATATCGTGATTTTCGATATTGAGCAGATCCTGAAGGGATTTCAGCAAAAAAAAATGGAAAATGTCCAATCCAAACAGATCCCCCTAGACTATTAAGCAGAACTAAATTAATAAGCGCCATATAAAACACTAATATAAATAAAAATAAATTAGCAGCGCAAATAAAAATTCGAGTTCATCTTACATTAAAATATTTCCGATAAAATACACAATTACTTTCCACGCTTTCTCGTACAGTGGAAAACATGTGGATATTACATTTTTGTTACCATTTATTTATATATATCCTCAGGAGGTCCTCGAAATATTAAAAAATTCTAAAAAAATCTCACAATAAAAATAAATACATTAAGAATGTCTTTTTTTTCGAGAAATTATAATAAATGATGTTTTAAAACTTTAAAATAACATATCACAGCATTTATCACTAATAAAAAAAATAGCAGAACAAATATCAATTTTTCAGATCAAAAAATAATTAAAATAATTATATACATGAGATAATTGTTAATCAAATAAACTAGTTAGTGATTTTTTTTAAATTCAATTCTTTTTCTAAACTTACACGTTTTGCATCCACTAAGTAAACATAAATATTAATTGGAATGAACATTTATTTATCAATCAAATATTAAAAGTTTATTCGAGACTTTTTCGTGAATAATATAAAGTATCTACATTTACCCAAATGCCATTACTTGTTGGAAAGAATTATTAAAGTTATCAACAAGTACAAACATTTCTAACCCTCTCTGTATATCAGAAGAGTTTGAAAGAGCAAATCTTACAAAATTTAACAAACTTTCTTCTTAGGAAGAGCTCCAAAGGAGGCTAAACATATGGGATAAAAACAGGACTAGGTCCTATTATAAGAAGAAGAAATAGGTCTTTCTTTCACTGCTTTGATACCAAACTCTAAATAAATAATGTTGGGGTACAGTCAACACAACTTAGGCTCCAGACGAATTACAAGGCCAGAAATTAAGAAAAATAGGCTAACATGTAAAAGTATCTTTGCATCTTTTTATTAAATAATAACAGGGACAGGGTGGCAGAGTCATACTGTATTATGATGGAATTTTTAAGTTATTTTTTTAGATAATTCTTATAAATTATAAGATAAAATTTTGTAGATACTTTATTATTCTAAGTCAATAATAAAGAAATATATATGTATATATAATAATATTGGCACTCCAAGTCATTCAAAAATGACTCAGTCTTGCATTCGTATTTTTATTTATTCATAGAAATTTTTCGAGGACCACATCTCATAAAATATTGACAAATTCTATAAATAAAATGTTAAATGTCTGTTTAGTTAAAATAGATGCCCTAAAATTATTTTATATTAAATACTTCGCAAAATGCAGAAGAATTTTTTTTATGTTATTTTTATTATCCAAATTCCAATTTTTTTCTATAGCTGTCATAAAATTATTGGAATTGGTATATTGCTAATTTTTAACAAAAATAATTAAAGCTCCAATTTAATCTGTAAATGGAAGAATTTTAAAATATTACCATTAATTTTCCCTAGACTACAGATTAGAACAACTGAACATATTTTAGGGAACGATTACAAACACACCAATAATTGAGTTTGAAATTGAACTCGTTACAAAACCAGTTTTTAGGATACCTCGAAAAGGGAAAGAACGTTAAAGAAAATAATTTTAAACAAAGATATCCTAGTTATTGAGGGTAATATTTTAAGAACCGTAGTGAGACCTTATAAACAGTTTTGTTTAACATACTGGCCTTAAAACAGTTCAGGGTTAGTTCCAAGCTCAATGAACAGGCTAGACACAAAAAGGTCTTCTTGGACTGGGTGCCAGGGCATAAGAGTTTTGAGGGCAATAAAATCGCGGACCTTCTGGCCAAGAAGAGAGCGATACACGATTTTTTGGTCTAGAACCTGTACTGGGACTGCCTACAGCCTGGGTAAGGACCAAAGTCAGGAACTGGGTCTGGGAAGAGTCGACCAAACATTGGAGTAATACTGTAGGGCTGAGGCATTCGAAGCTGACGCTCAAAGGCAACTCCAAAAAACTGACGTCTGACATACTGACCTTGGCAGGAGTCAGATAAGAGTACTGGTGGGCCTGCTCACTGGGCATGGACCATTCAGACTACACCTTCGAAGGATGGGAATTCTGACACAGGAACCCACATCGTGCCGACTGTGCGCCATAGAAGATGAGACAGCAACTCACATTCTATTTGTACAGGTATGTGAGGCCTTCGACCTGAAAGGGTTCCTCATCTTCGGTGACACGAACCCTGAAACTTATCACCACCGTAAGGAATTAGTCACAGGACTCAGATCTCTTATAAAGGGAACTGCCCTGTGGCAACAGTAACTCAAGGATAGTCATCCAAACCCTCAAGAACTTGGGACACCTGGATTTATGCCTACCTGAAGATCAGCGGTGGTGATGATCTTCAGCTGATCAAACTAGAGTACTGCACGCATGGCGTGCATGCAAGGACCCTTGGTGCCGAACCTGGTCGCAATATTCCCATAGGAAGCAGTTTTTAAAACATGGAGCTCTACAGGAGAGACCATGCCAGGTTTATTTATATTAGATTAGATTACAACATATGTCCACTAAACATTGAGAGTAACTTCAGGCGTTTGACTTAATAAACACACAAATATCAAGTAGTGTATTTACATATATTTGTTGCTAATCTATTTTCTGCAAACTCAGCACAAGTAAAATTCTTGATGTGTTCAAAGAAAAGAACCGGAAAGTAAAATTCCTTGCCGCCTTATAAAACTGCCAGAATACGAAAAAACTGCTTTTAAGTGCCAAAAAATTATAAAAAGTTGCCGTACACTTCAACGTGAACACTTTGCTAGTTAATGTAGGTAGCCATTTCTTCAAAGTGTATTTCAGAGCCATTTTTCACGTTTATATCGGTCCATTCTTGCCAAAAATTAAAGCAAATCATCAGCAAATATCGCACTGGCGACGAAATTATGTTTTAATCGAATCTTGTGAGCTGCCATTAAGCAAAAAAATAGTGTATTGTGTGGCAAGGGGTAAAACAAGACGACTTCTGACTAGGGCGAGAGTTGACTGCCACACACTATATTTTTCATATCAGATGCATTGAAACAGCGAGTTTTGATCTCTGTAGCCAGTCGAAGTAAGACTATTTCAGACCAATGCAACTGTCAGTCAGAAACATTCTGACAGACTTGAAATAATGACATTTGTTTCTGCCCTAGGGGAGAAATAACGTTTTTCTCCCCTAGGGCGAAACAACTGTCAGTTTCTGACTGACAGTTGCATTTGTCTGAAATTGTCTTGTTTCGACTGGCAAAACAGCTGTTTCAATGCGTGTGATATGAAAAAACATTTGTGTGGAAGGACACTCTTCCAAACCTCAAATCGAAAAATTTTCAGCAGTTCTCAAGCGTATGATGTACGAAAAAGCCTGAGAAGTACGAAACGAGAAAGAGCTTAAGAATGCAAAAATGTGATCTAAAAGCAAAAATAACAATAACAAATTGCAGTTTATCACCCAGTGCTTATTTTGAAAAAATGTAAGGTGTTCGTTTTCACAAAGCGTGCGCTTGGAGTTAGTGTCAATATTTAGTGGACATATTATATTAATACCATAAAACAATGGTTTTTCTGAGAAAAATCGGTCCTTTCAGCTGCTCTACCTCCGTTTTGCAGTGTTTTATTGTACTTAACGTAAAATATGTTAGTTTTAATAATCTAAAAGCACGAATATTCGAGTAAGTACTATATACTAATAAAAATAAATAACTTTTCCACTTAATGATTAAATTTTAAAAAAGGGGCCTTCCCTTTATTTCAAGAATCGGAATAACTACTCCAAAACGTCTACTTTCTACTCATTGTAATAATTGACATTTTCCATAACATTTCCCGTTTATAAAAAGTAAGGCCCCGATCTAAACAATAGCACAGATATAAAATTAGACAGTCTTCAATCTTATACTATACAAGAGAACCAGTTCAGTTCTGACCTAAATACACCAAGAAGGTCATTTTAACAATTATTATTGTCACTAATTTTATAGAGGGATTTTGAAACGTGAATGTTAGGACATCAAACTATCACACATTAACATTTTGATTTAAAAATTTGTCGTTAAAAGTTTAAAGAGATGGTTTTACTCAAAATATAATCCCAACAATGGACAAGTAGCAGAGCTACATTCTCGTTGATATTTGAAAAAGATACAACATTTACTATCCTAATACAACAACCCAGTCAAAGTATACTGAACATTGTTCATACATTTCATTTATAAAAGTATCATACAGCAATTTGAAATACTCCCATCTAGTATAATGTAAAAATACAAATTACCACACAATTAATAACAATTAGTGAACATTTGCTACCCACTTTTAACATAAAAGGCCTCTTCAATTTAACAACAATGGGTGACAAAAACACCGAGAGGCTAATGATAGCAAATTGTGCGTGGTTTTAAATATCTATTAAGCTTTTTTAAACCATAACAAAAGCCTCTTTTCCACAAAACAAAAATGGATATTGATCGATCATGGTCTGAACTATATCTTCCAAATAGGGCCGCATTTGTTCGAAACGTCCCATATCGCTAAACTCTATCGGCAATAAAGTAGGCCACCAACATATTGCTAAATTCTTACTATCCATACTGTTCAATTTCGAATTTTCGGTCACTCTAACAAAATGCTGGAAAATAAATTTCAAAATCTGGAAATTTATCGGAGGTAACTTATCCAACATACTTCTTAAAGCTAAAAGTCGACAGCTGCGGTCATTCTTTACCTCCAAATTACCAGATGTAGTAACCATTGGTTTCAATCTAGTACCAGCAATTTCTTCCATTTCATTCATAACATCAGGTTCAAATAATGGTGGTAATCTCTTGGATACAAAATCTTTTAAAGCAGTAGCAACAGCGTTAACAGGAATGTCAAGATCACGAATATCTACATTAGAATCCTCTTCAAATTTCGAAAACAATAAATCTACATGTGCTCTAT
Source organism: Altica lythri (assembly GCA_964028335.1). Lineage (NCBI taxonomy): Eukaryota > Metazoa > Arthropoda > Insecta > Coleoptera > Chrysomelidae > Altica > Altica lythri. The sequence continues at coordinate 17,329,256 of OZ034801.1, read as the reverse complement.
TTCCCGGTACTCTATAAATTCCTTCAGAATCCAAACCTTCACTTTCAATAAATCTGACGCATTTCTCTATAAAGATGGGAACGAAATTTTTATCAGATTGAATATAATCGGCTAATTTTGAAGGTACACCACTAGCAGGTAAAGTCTTTTGCTTAGACTTTTGTTTTTTCTTATCACGTTCCTCAGCCATTTTTCTCAATTTTTCCTCCTTTAATCTGCGTTTTTCTATTTTAGATTCATCCTTGGCCTTCTGTTTTTCACGTTTACGTAACATTTTCTCGATATCAGATTCTTTCATTTTCGGTAAAACACCAAACATTGGAGAATTATTATCTCTCGGTGAAGATACATCTAAACTCGATTCATCGTCATGAATCATACCTTGACTTTGGTATAAATCCATTGAATTTAATTGTATGTTAAAGTGATGAGAGTTGACTGATTTCTTCAAACTTAACGAACGTTTCTGTTGGCAAAATCTCATTCTCATTTCTGAACTGCTCGGTGGAGGAAACTGTTCTGCTTCGCTTAAATCAGATGAATCGGAATTGGATTCAGATACAATATTAAGTTTATCATTATCAACATCTGATACTGGTGTGTGTACAGATGGTAGAGTAAAAGAACCAAGTTGAGGTACTCTTGGTGGTTGAACTGGTATGGCAGTTCGTTTTTTACGTTGTCTCTTATGAGTACCACCTCCTTTCCTACTAACTTTCGAATAGATTTCACTGGCACGTTGCCGTCTTTCTAAGCTACTCCATTCGCTATCAGTGTCAGAATAAGAAGGTTGTCCCTTTTCACGTCTTTGTCTTAATTTAGTTTTACCACTAATAGCATCTTGTACCATTGTGTACATATACTCGGGGCTTTGACCTGGATACATATTATGTACAAGATCTTTCACTTGAGCATATTCACAACCTAAATCCACGGCTTCCGGTGTGGCTAATGGTGCATTTCCGAAATCAGATACATTCATTCGAGCTATAGCTTCAGTAACACTCGAATAATTTTTCATATTTAATTTTCCCGGTTGTTTGAGAGTCTGCGAAATTCCTTTTGATCGTGATTTTGATAGTGGAATATGTCGACGTCCTGTAGTAAATGCGTGTTGTTGGTAATTATTCCAAGCGCTACCAGGAATAGACATGGGATGATCACCATATGGTACATCCTCTAAACTAGTCTGGGAATTTGATAATAGCGGTTTTTTGGAATGTCTCATATTAAGAATATTATCTGGTGGTGCCGGTTCGGGTGGAGTAGCAGGTGGTGGGTATACATGAAATCCAGAATGTGTACTTCTCTTTTTCTCACTTCCTTCACTACCGTACATATAAATACTAGAAAATTTATCACTGTGATCGCTTTCATCAGGACCACTTAATTCAAAATTCTCGCTTTCACTACCATCGTTCAATTTTAAATAGTAGCTTTCATGACGTGGTGGTGGTAAAGGATGACCATGTCTTTGGCTTTTGGAACGTTCTAAAGTACCTTCACCACTATCTAAACCAGAGGGTTCTTCCATATGGAAAGCTTGTTCAATTTCTGGTTTCTTTTCCCAAACCTCCTTGAAAAACGGAGTAAAAAAAGCTGTTTTATGCTGCATAGAAGCTGAGGATGTCATAAAATGAGCATGTAATCTATCAGCTGTAGCATTACCTTCAGTTATTAGCAACTGACTTAAATCATCATTAAAAAATGCTGTTGCGCCACCATCGTCTGTTACAGCGAGAATCTGAATCGGAAGATTCGGAATGTTCATAGAGAATGCGTTTAACGTTGCTAATGAAGCTTTTCTCTTTGTGGAATACACCAAAATAAAACCATGAACTAATTCATCTCTAAATGCATTAGCACCATGAAATGATGATATAATAACTTCCACTTTTCGTTTAGAATCACCCAAAAATGTTTCTAAGATAATACTGTGAGAAGAGGATAAAAAGCAGACTTGATGTGATAGAAGAGGACCCAAAATAGTTTCTATAGAATAAGGATCTCCACAAAACATGCACATTATTATTCGTATATCGGGTTCGACACATTCTATAACTGATTGATTAATATTTAAAAATCCTGCTCGATGATGGATACTTTGCATTAACTGGTGTAAAGCATCATGAACTAATTGCTCTTCAGTAATTTGATCTACAGATATATCCATAAAAGGACACTGTAAATTATCAGCAAGATTCTGTCCATCTTCGCGTAGTCTCAATACATCTTTTTCATCCAGAGTGTTATCATGTAAAAACATTAAAACAATCGGTAATCCTTGAAATGGTAATTTATCATCTTGCTCTAAATTAGACAACAATTTTTTCTCCAAACTTTCTCTAATATATTCAAAAGATTGAGCGTTGTTATAAACGCAAAAACTACCATGAGGTATAAAATCCGAAGTTCGGAATGAATTGTGTGGTAAACTAACATCGCCATTTATAACCCGATAGTCTAAATTATAAAACTGGCAATCTATTTCATACTCATCATCATCACACTGTTTACGTATTTTAACAGCCAAATTTTCTGCTAAATTATTCAATCCAAGTATAAGAAGATTGAGTTGATTATTCTCTGAACTAATAAGCCATTGATTGCTATTATTCCACGATGTTGGTCTATGCGCCTTGGTCGCTAAAATGCGTTCAATTAAAGCATCTTGACAATTTGGAAAGGCCGGGCAATGTTCTCTAATAGGATAATGTATAAAACCTAAATGTTGAAATAGAGTGAGTTTCCTGTCTTGATCGAGTCTATCAAGAATTTTATATCTAAAATCTTCTTGTAATACATCAGTTATTTCCTTGATATCATCTTGGGTGATAGTACCAGTTGGAGCTAAACTTTTAAAATGATAAAATAAATCAGCATGTTCAAGTAATAGTTCTTGAAAGTTATGTTTAGCATTTTCAATAATTTCCCGTTGATGAGAATCGTAGATTTTTTGGCAATCATGCTCAGATAAAGCTTCGAAGCATTCTCGTCCCATAAATAATACGCGAACTTCTGATAAATGTTTACCGGGAGTGACATAACCGGTATCTTCAAGTAATTGTTTAAATTGTTTTTTCCATTCTAAACGTTTTTGTTCTTGTTGTAAGACGTTTACGTAATTTTTAAAAACAGTTTCAGCTTCACTAGTGTCTAAAACATCAAACGGAATGCGAGTTTCTTCGGTATCATCTAAACATTCAGACCAAGGTAAATCTTCTGGTCGTTCGAAAAAGTATTGAGAAAAATTTGGATGTGATTTTAAATATTGTTGAATAGACGGCCAATCCATGTCAGCCAAAGTGTTAAAACCAGGAATTAATTCATGTAAAACATCCGGTAACATTTCCATATAATGTGCGATTTGTTTCGCTAATTGTTCATCTTTAAGTTTTTTAATATGTCTCCTAAACAACCGTTGAGTACCATCTAAACCAAATAATTGCACAAAATGTATCCATTCCTTGTGAGAATTTAATTTTTTTACAGTCTGCGACCACATAGCGTGGCAATCGGTTACGTGCACTCGAATTAATCTCATAAAAGATTCACTGGCGGCATCCATAAGTTCCTTTCTAGATGCTGACGCCTCTGCAAATGACGGTATTTTTGACCTAATTTTCGTTTTATCAATCATTTGGGCTAACAACATAAAACAAACATCTATATTAACGTTATCATGCGCGGACGTTTCAACTAGAGGGATACTATTTTTATATTCGTTTCTAGATAGAAGTTTATGCGCCTCTCTAATATACATATCATTGGCATCATCGTTTTTTGTTGTTACAAATACAATTGGCTTTTTTGTTTTTAATAAATTATTGAGTATCGCCGCTACAAATTCGACCTGCTTTTCAATACTTCTACTTGGCACAATGCTTACATCAAATATACATATAAAACCTTCAATATTCAATTTACCTTCAGGTAAAACCCGTTGTTCGTATTCTTTTTCTATACCTAATTGATTCTTACAAATATACATTAACTTTTCAGCTGATGTGATTTTAGTAGACCCGCACCGTTTAACATACGGTTCCATCTTACCACCTTTAAACGGCTGAAATGAAGCATCATCAATGAATTCAGTTTGTTCAATTAAACTGAATTGATAATCAACACCTTCTTCGGAAGTTTTAATAACGTCTCCCCAATATAAGAAGTGATCGTTGTTCACAACTCTTCCACTGAAGTCGGTTTGGCTCAGAACTGATATATGATCCACATTATAATCTTCAGCATGAGGCCGCATGAATCTGTTGCACAGACAAGATTTTCCAACACCTGCATGACCCTTGTCTTTTTCGACCCCTGATAAACCAACTATAGAAACGTTGATGCATCTTATTGTATCTCCTTTTCTCGCCATTTTTAAAGTTTAATTCTAAAATAACAAGAAAGAAATAAAAGAAAAGATAAGATAAAATTGCGGTAACAGGTGGAGGGCTCAGGGCACAAGTAAAGCAGGTTTTGAATAGAATGATAATGTGAATTGATAAAAATCCTTAATGCGTAACCTAGATGCTAAGATAAGAAAAGTTAATAAAATTAAAACCTCATTTCCTCTATTTGTACCATTTGTTCTGAACCCTCCATCATTGAAATGATACTATTGAGAGGTATTTATCGAAAAACGGTAGTACCTCTTTCCCTGCGTTTCTCCAAAAAAATATATCAGTATAGTGACCACATTTTTTTGGCTCTGATGAGTACATACAAAATTAATATTGACACTATAATAAAACCAACGAAGATAATCGTTGACACGTGAATATAATAATGAAATAAAGAATTTTTAATATTTGTTTCTACTTCAAAAATAACGGAACGATTGTTTTATAGGTAGTTAAATATTGTAAATTTCAATAAAATAAATAAAATTTATGTTTAACGAATGTACTTTAAAATGGTAATTTGTGGTGACACCATAACAACTATAATAGTACACTTAAACTTTAATAATATAACAACTCGTATTTTTAGATCCCAAGAAAAAACTGAGTAGGTTAATCAAAGCGGTTTTTCGATAAAACTTTACACTTTCAAAGAAAAAAAATTACACTATAAAAATATTCCGATTTATAAGAATTCTTTTGTGATATCCTAATTTTTAATCCTTGTTAATTGTTAATTTCATATAGTAAAAAATTTTAATGAAGCATGTATACATACTTTTAAACTTAAGTGATTACGACGATTTTCATCTTATCAACCTGAAGAACTAATTAAACTACACTGTCAAATACCTATTCTTAAATAATGATTCATCTCTCTTGATAAATTAACTAAGCAGGTAATTGTCATAATTATTACATAATTTCAAATAAAATTAATTAATCTGGGCAAAAGTATTCTTATTGCAAAAACAAAAAAATTATATTAAAAAAAATTTGAAAACTGCATATGCATTGTCAATTTGATTATACCTATATATATATAATATATATAAAACAAAGAAAACTTACACATTAAATGAAAACTTCAATTAGTTAACACCCAAACACATCGTTGACTTGAAAAGAGATTCGTAATTTCTTACAATATGAGTATTATTAGCTCATTTTGGATAATATTTCAGTAGATCATTATTCTTTATGTCAAGTAGAAACCTTAATTGAAGTAAATGCACAATGTATTAAAGTAATTGCAACAAATCATAATTATATTTCACTTTTATGTAAGATATTACTTCATCAGATTGATTAAAATACAAAAAGATCACTAAACTTGCAAATTATAAAATTCTCGACCACCCACCGCCTTAGCAAGAAGCCATTATTTATTAGAGAAAGAACACTACCAACTTAAAACTAGTGGGAATTCGTATCTTAAAATTGCCAACGTATAAAATTTTAATTATACGAATAACAACAGAGCAAAAGACCAGATCAAAATAAAAAATAAAATAAGATAATATAAATATATGTATAACCTTAACGTTTCTAATAATTTTTCATGCTTTTAGTCGTTTATTTTAAAAGTAATATATTTAAAAATGTCGACTGATGGAATTTGTAAAATTAAACCAGAGTAAGGATCTAATATCTAGTTATATATAGTCTAACTTTCTATTTATTAGGTATATTATTCTGGATCAAAAAAGAGAACTTAATCCAGATCATGTTTCTGAAAAAGATAAACAAGATTTAGAAGACACTTCTGAACCGGCTTCAAAGAAACCAAAGTTATCTAAAAGAAAACTTAAAGGGCAGAATAAAGCTAGAGGTCCTACTTACCGTGTTGATAAAGGTGAAGAATTATGTAGTTCAATTATAAATATAACTACAAGTATTGATATTCCAAAATGCGATAGAAATAACTGTCCATTCCTACATGATGTTAAAAAATATTTAGAAATTAAACCTAAAGATATTAGCGAACACTGTTATAATTATGAAATTTCTGGAAAATGTAGTAGAGGCATGGCGTGTAGATTTGGAAGTGAACATATTACTGCAGAAGGTACAAATAAAATTGATACAGAAAAAGTTTCGGTTTATGAAAAAGATGGACCATATACTATAAATTCAATTAATCGTGATGTTCAATGGGCTCTTAAGAAAAGAAATTACGATTTTAGTTTAGCTGAAAAGTGTGTAAAATATATTGATGAACAAAAGAAGGTATATTTGTAGGGACTGTCTATTCGACGGATATAACATATGCGAAATTTCGGAAAATTATTAGCGTACGCGAACGCATCCCAAATCCCAAGCGTACGCTTAAAGCTTTCCATACTTTACGCTCCCGTCTTTACGAATTATTCGCGTACGCTTGGGATACATTCGCTTACGCTAATAGTTTTCAGGTTCGAGGTTTCGCGTACGCCATATCCGCCGAATAAACAGTCCTATATTTGTAAATATATAAATATGAACCTTTATCGATAATTTGTTTTTTTAATAATTTTTATAGGTAGATACAGAAAATGGTGATGTCCAAAAAACCATTGGATGTGTTACAGATGAAGATATTATTAAACTTTTACAAAAGGAAAAGAAAAAAATTAACTGGGAAAACCAATTAGTACTAAGTCCACTTACTACTGTTGGTAATCTTCCTTTTAGACGAATATGTAAAGAATTTGGAGCAGATATTACTTGTGGAGAAATGGCAATGTGCTCTTCTTTATTACAAGGTCTTCCACAGGAATGGGCACTTATAAAACGTCACAAAACTGAAAATATATTTGGAGTTCAACTTTGCACAAATAACCCACATTTATTAACTAAATGTGGTCAACTTTTACAAACTGAAACAAATGTAGATTTTATTGATTTAAATTTAGGTTGTCCTATTGAAATGGTTTATAAGTCCGGAGCTGGTTGTGGTTTACTTAGACGACAAAAAGTTTTGGAAAGTTGTGTGAAAAGTATGAGTACAATTTTGGATATACCTTTTACAGTTAAAATGAGAACAGGGGTTTATAGTAATGAAAATATTGCACATACTTTAGTAAGTTATTTAAATTATATTCATTTAGATATTTGTTAAGTTTTTATGTTTTAGGCTCCTAAAATGAGGGATTGTGGAGCAAGTTTATTAACAATACATGGCAGGTCGCGGGAACAAAGATATACAAAATCCGCTAATTGGGAATATATTGAAACAGTAGCAAAAGCTGCTGCTCCTATGCCAGTACTAGGTAATTGTACATATAAATCTTTCTAATATTAAATATAAATCACAAATTTTATAACATCACAGAAATTATATGAAGAAAAGCTCAGCCTATATATTTTAACCTCTTTCTCTTAAGCTTAGTTGATCGACGTTAGCCTTCCGTTTTATTCGTTTCCACCTATTTCTCTTCTCAATTTTTCTCTTTCAGGTCCAAATTTATCCATCCACCTCTCAACTTCAGTTTTTCTCTTTTCCTCTTATCCCCAATCTCATAATCATCTACTCTTACTCACAAAATTCTCATCCCGTCTATCTACATGACAAAATCATCTCAGTTTTTCTCTTTTCCTCTTATCTCCAATCTCACATTCATCTACTCTTACTCACATAATTCTTATCCCGTCTATCTACATGACAAAATCACCCCAACCAATTTTCCTGGATTTTCTTGGTCAGCTGTCCCACTGCACTGTAACTCTATCTCTCCTCGTTAATCCACACATCCGACGGAATATCTTCATCTTCACCACTTCTTTCTGTCTTGCTTTTTCTTTATTGACCAGGTTTCTGAGTTATAAGCTGGTCTTACAATTCTCTTGTAGTCTACTTTTTATTTTTGCACTCAAATTCCTGTTATACAAAACTTCACTCATTCTCCAGTTCATTCATTTACACTTAATTATTCGCCTTTTTTGTTGTCTCATCGTCCTTTCAAGCGCTTTTTCCCATTTCTCAAATTTTCCTTTCAGTCTCTGACAAAATCTACAAACACAACTGGAATTATTGTTACTATTATGAATTATTTTATAGGTAATGGTGATGTTCTTAGCTACGAAGACTACTTAAAAGCAAAAGAAACAGCTCCTCATATAACGGGAGTTATGATAGGACGTGGAGCGCTGATAAAACCGTGGATTTTTACAGAACTTAAGGAGCAGAAAATCTGGGATATATCCAGTTCAGAAAGGTTTGACATTATTAAAAGGTATACTAATTACGGTTTAGAGCACTGGGGTTCTGATAATAAAGGAGTGGAAAATACTAGAAGATTTTTGTTGGAATGGTTATCTTTTTTGTATAGATATATACCGGTGGGAATTCTTGAATCACCACCACAAAAAATCAATGAAAGACCTCCAAATTTTAAAGGACGCGATGAACTTGAAACTTTAATGGCGTCACCGTCTGCCTCAGATTGGATTAAAATTAGTGAAATGCTATTAGGACCTGTTCCAGAAAATTTCCATTTTTTGCCTAAACACAAAGCAAATTCATATAATTAAAATTCGTTAATTGTTAATTAATTCGTTTTAAAAATATATAATACAGCCAAAACAATTATTTATTAACATATAACATATTTCCCATCAAAAGGTTAATCATTTGAAACATGCATCACATTTATATATTTTGTAGTAAGTAATGAACATTCTCACCCTGTACTTAATTTTAATTTCTACAACAGTCACATGTATAAAGCATAAAATAACAGCTTATATCACTCTAAAAATAAATAAATATGTAATTGGGATTGCTGGAATGGTAAATAAAATTATGTAAAACTGCAACAACTATTCGTTTTTCTCGCAGTCTTATAAAATGCTTTTGACTGTAAACTTAAACCTTCAGATTTGCTTACTAAATCATCTAACTTTTCCCCTCGTTCTAGTACAGCCTGAATTGTATTATGCTATAAAAAATATACCTTAATTAGAATAAATAACTCTTTAAATGTATAAGAACAAGATTCAAGATCAATATAAGATATGCTTAAAATTTCTGAGCTAATCGGAAATAATAAATTTAAAATTTTCTTACTAAAATAATCTTCGTTTCATCAAGATCTTCTTGTATTTTCGTAATAGCATCAGCTTCTTTAGGATTTTGATACTTGGCAAGATACACATTTAATTGAGGAAAAGCTACGTCTTTTTCCTGTAGTTGGGGCCAGTTTGCTGCGGGAATTTTACTAGCAAATTCGTCTAATATTTTTGTTATAAAAGTATGTGACACCCTGGATGGATATTCATGATCAGATATTACAACACCTGCTAAATTATCATGTCGAACATAAACGTGACACATATACTCTACAATAAACAAATAAATTATGAGAGTTTTATTAATTAACCCTATTATAATGTACCTCCTTCCTTAACAGATTGCCGTGATGAAGGTATTGTTCTTTCCACTATAGTTTTACAGAAGAATGACATAAATTCTTGTACAGATCCTCGTTGAAAAAAACTAAAACTTTGAAGATCAAATGCAGATTTTAACCATGTTGCAGAAGTAGGTCCTTTATATAAAATACTAAGACAATATAACTTAACCATTGTTACTTTGAACTGTTCAATTGAGATTCTTGAGATAATGTACCAAAATGTTTATGTAAGATGTATAACGAGCTCATAACAATATTCTCCAGTCATATAAATATTTTCTAAGTATTCACACAAAACAATTACTATTATACAGTATCACAAAGTTGATTTTAAAACGAGAAAACTATAAACTATAAAAATATGACACTGACAATTAAAAATTACAGCTCCACCTCAACGTCATCAACAATTCTAATTCTTCTTTTTCTTTAAAAAAGAATTAGAAATTTGAACTACTCGCAGATTGAAGGTATGGCATAATAACTACATAAAAGTTCACAAAAATATAACCTTTAAATCTGATTTAAAATTTTATTGTCAATATTTCAAATTTTTTCAATTAATTACAACTTATTATTAATGGATAATGTTACCTTATCAACAGGAAAAAACACAACGGAAGAAGATAAACGATTTAAAGTAAAAGGTAAATTAATGTTTTAAGAATTCGATTTGTAGTATTTTGATTGCTACATTTATTTTTATAGCCGCACTGTTTCTATCAGGAGTATCTGGAATTTCAGCATTAATAGGATTTGGAGCTACTGTTGCATCAGCTAAAAAACAAGATCCAAAATATTTTGGTATAGGCATGACAGCAACTAAAGAAATACCTGAAACTGGTGCTTCTCTAGCTATTAGAGCTCTTGGTTGGGGTACTTTATATGCATTTGTTGGTTGTGGTGTCTTGTTTTATGGTATTTGGAAGATTTCAGGTGCTAAAAACGTATACTCTTCATTTAATTACTCTTAAGTAACCTCTTAGATTTCTGTAATTTTAGATGCAAGAATTTAGGTATAATGTTGGATCTATACTACCAAAAATTCCTAAGAATAATCCACCTCAAGGGAGAACAGAATTTTCTGGTTTAAATGATCTATTAGATTATTTACAACACCAGAAAGGTGTTAAAGATAAATAATTAATTTAGGATAATTCTTTAATTAGTGTGTACATATTTTTCAATAAAAAAAATATTTATTATTCATTTTCTATTATTCGTAATAGACAGTGTGTCATAGGAAACCATTTTATACGATTGAACAGAGATTGATACCACTTTTTTGAAAAAATTCATACCCTTTAAAATGCTATTTACGTGCCACCCTTTTGGGTGACAGGAAACCACTTGTAATTTTGAACAAAGATTGCCTATTTGATTTTATTTCCAGTCAAAAAACTTGCCAGACACTAAGGATGTCAAATTTTGCGTACACTTTTTTTCATTTTGAATATGGCAGATTAAATTATGGACTTTAGCTGATTGGGTTCAATAGTCAATACAAAATTATACTTGTATAATACAAGACATAATTAATTAATATTTAATTATTCATACATTCTTTATCTTGTTATAATGATTTTACGTTACAATAAAATATTGTTAAATTTTTTAACAAGAAGTTTTGGTTACTGTGTATTGTATAGTATTAAAATTTTACCTACAATCAGCTGAGAAAAGTCAACAAAAATAAAATGTCAAACTAATCAATTGTCAAAGTTAATAAGTAAGTGTTGGAAGTCCATAACTTAGGAGTGTTTCTTGTTTATTTGTTGTTAAAAAATAAAATGCTTCTCATCCTAAAATATTCTAGATTCAGTTTTATATTAAAATGGAATTATTAAGGTGTTTACGATACGAAAAAGACTATACTTAGAATATGAGTTGAATGGATGTGTACCGTTTGTATTTAGTTTGTAAGTACATTTTCATTTATATTCTATCTAAATATTTCCAGCTTAACCATTAACCATCTACAGCATGAAATTTTTAATATGTTTTCTTAATTTTTTACATAATTTCAAATAATTGTAATTATCTATCTTTTGTATTTAAATACTCAATACTCAATATCTATTAATATCCTAAAAAATCTAAAACACGTTTTTTGTGTATTACTACTTGGGTTTAGTCTGTTTAATGTACCCTATACTACTGAGAAAGATAGATAATAATAGTACCAACATTACTTAGCTAAATAGTGTATCTGTATCAGTTCATATTTGTTTCGAATACTCAAAAGCGATGTGCTAATTTCTTTGCTAAATTTTTGTTATACTAAAAAGTGATCTTTAATAATCTTAAAAGTAAATTTATAAATTAGTGTAATGACTATGATATGGTAGAGAAGTTTATAACGAAATTAAAATAGAAAAAACATGTTTACATTAGATTTAAAGTAATTATTGATTAGTTTTTAAAAGAAGGTATAAAATAGATTGTACTTCTTATTAAGATATCAATAATCATACATAATTTAACTAAATATCGGCTAATGCTACTTTAAGTAAATATTTGTTTTTATTCTTTAAATAATTTAAGAAAAATTAACCAAGAAATTTATTGATAAATTGAAGCTGTTGTGATTAATCATTATCAGATATCTGATCATTATTTAAAAATAATTTAATTGTTTTAGAGGTAAAATTTTATTGATGTGATTACATTTTTTAGAACTAAGTACCTATATAAAATATTATATTTGAACTTTGAATAATTTAAATTCCCAATAATTAGAACTGTATTTTTGTAATTTATATAACTGAAAAATTTTGATAGACTACCTATAAGATGAGCTATTAGTAGAAATATTTAATTAAAAAAAAAACATAGAAAGAGGGTTGTCTTAAAATATTATTATTAAACACAATTATTTTTTCTACTGTTTACATTTTTTATACTGATCTTTACGGTTTATTATTATACCAGATGATTTCATTCCATATTTTTCTTTAAAGCTTAACTAATAATGATATATTTTTAATGGGTGTATGTAAACTGCCAGGATGGTCTACCCGAATAAAGCAATTGATATTACAAACTGCCAGACGTATTTTAAGGGGGTTAAAGGACTAATATTTAATAATTTTCCTAGATATTTTAGAGGTTTCACCCTTTAGAAGGCACAACACTAAGGGAATGTAAGTGCCATTGCAAAAGCAGTTTAAGATTTTTTAAAAATAATAAAATTTCTAGGAAAATTATTAAATATTAGTGCTTTAATCTCCTTAAAATATGTTTGGTAGTTTGTAATATGAATTGGAGAAAAGCCATAAGAAAAATGCATGCTACCTGCTTTTTATAAACAGTACCTTTAATAAGCGGTTGATCCCTCGTCTGGCAGATTACACCTATTTGGGGTCTGTAAAATAATGCCGTCTGGCAGTTTACATACACCGTTTTTAATGTGTTATCAATATTTTTTCATTATTTAATTGTATTTTTCTTTTATTAGAATAAGTGTTTTCGTCCTAAAATGGAATCATTTTTAAAGATACCTAACTTTGCTGTAATTAATTTAATTTTGATAATTGTTTGAATCGATATTAACTTTTATTTATTTACAAATTACTACACTACAACCATAATTTATCATTTTCTTATTAAACCACATTTGCAACTGTTATCAGTATTCTGTTCGGTACAATTATCAAATATTTATTTGGTTACATTTTAAATAGTTTTAATATTCCCAGAAACATATTCGTATTTACTTTGAATTGTAATTTGGGTTTTTTAACGTGTCTGCTTAATAATAGTAATGAATTAAAAACGTTACCTAACAGTTTTTTTAGATAATTCTTAGTGAATGTATCTTTATTGTGTGAATATATTTTACAGGTAGTTAAATAAAAGAAATATTAGATATGGCAAGAGAAAGGATCACGAGGAAATGGGAAATATTTCAAGGTAGAAATAGGTTTTATTGCAATGGAAGACTTATGACAGCACCAAATTCTGGAGTATTTCTATTAACACTTTTTTTGATAACTGTTACAAGCATGTTATTTTTTATATTTGAGTAAGTATTATTCTGTATATAAAAATTTACGATTTTATAAATCTAATTTCATTTTATAATTTTAGCTGCAAATATCTAGCAGAAAACGTGACAATAGCAATTCCAATAATTGGTGCATTACTTTTTTTATTTACAATGTCTTCCTTATTACGTACAAGTCTTTCTGACCCTGGAATTATACCAAGGGCTTCATCAGAAGAGGCAGCTTATGTTGAAAAACAAATAGGTTCGTATATTTAATTATTATTTAATAATATTAATTTTCGTAACAATTCCGGAAAATACTGTATTTTTTGATCAATACTTGTTTTTTTGTAACAAATATGCAATTTTTGGTTAGTTTTAAATTATATTGGATTTAGTACAGAATAATTTTTAAAACATTTAAATTCTGGGTAGGAGTAAATTAATTTAGAAATTATTATTATTTAACAATTGTTAATGATGTTATAACATAATCATCTGAGATATCTCAGTAACCTTAATTTCGTAATAATTAGAATTGTTTTGCACTTAGATATAGTAGTTTATGTAGTTGAATTACTAGCTGATTATTAGATACAAAAATTGTAAAAAACAATGTTTTGATAAATTAATTTTTTGTTACCATTACAATATTCAACACCTGTTACTATTCTTTATCTCACGAACTCTTGTTGATTCATATGTTTATAATTAAATTCCGGGAAATTATATAATGATTACAATTTATTGTTTATTATATAAATTGCTGTTATAAATTATTCTTTTTTTAGAGGTAACAAATTCTGCAAATAGTCCAACATACAGACCTCCTCCGAGAACGAAAGAGGTTATGGTAAAAGGACAAACAATTAAACTAAAATATTGTTTTACTTGCAAAATATTTAGGCCTCCAAGAGCATCACACTGTAGTTTATGTGATAATTGTGTAGATAGATTTGATCACCATTGCCCTTGGGTAAGTTGCTAATTTAAGTTGGTGCAAAGTAGATTGTAGATTGAGTGGGGTCGATTGGCCCAAGTGACCTAAACGTATATATACCCTACTTCTAATTATGAGTCCATAGAGTCTACTAGACTTTTAAAAAAGTATATTATTTGCTTAGGATGTTGTTGGGAAAAATTACTCTGTAGTTACAAATAATATATTCAGCTTTTTTATCTGCATACTCACAGAATCTGTCCACTTTTAATTATAGACGAGTGTACTTTGCTTTTCTGTATAGAACCATTTTTGGTAGCCTGGTTGAACCTAATCTTTCCACATGACCAAGCCATCTTATTCGCTATGATCTTATAAAAGTGTTTATGTTTGGTTCACTGTACAGCATTTTAATTTCATTATTTGTTCGTCTCCTCCATCCATCCTCAGTGTTTATTCCCCTATATATGGCTCTTAACATTTTCCTTTCCCATCTTTCTAGCAATTCTGCATCCGATTTTTTTAAAACCCAGGTTTCGCAGGAATATGTTACTGTGGGTCGTACGATGGTCCTGTAAATCCTTGTTTTTGTATTTCTGTACACATATTTTGACGTCATAAGTGTCCTGAGGCTTCCGTATTTTTTATTTCACCTGGCAATTCTAGCCTTTAACTCTAGGTGTTCTTGTCCTGTATCTTCTATTAACACTCCCAAATACGTGAACTGTTGTACTCTTTCAAAGTTGCATTCTTTCCCCTTATATGATGTGATCTTTACGTGATCAGTTTCTTGTTGTGTACTTCCCATCACCATATATTTTGTCTTCTTCTCGTTTATTACAAGTCCAAATTGCAGTGCTTCATTCTCGATTCTTATTATGATTTTCTGTAGTTCTTTTTTTTCCTTTTGTCAGTATTGTTAATTAATCCGCAAATGCCATACATTGATGTTCGTTGTTAAATATTGTTCCTTCCATCTTGATTTTAGCATTTCATAGAACCATTTCCAGTACCATATTGAATAGCACAGTAGATAGGGGATTCCCTTGACGTAGACCTCGGTTAACTTCAAACTCCTGAGATTTATGTCCTTTCCAGACTATTTCATTGCTTTTTATAAATTATTTTAATATTTATGTAAAGTTTTTATAATATTAATATTTTATTTACCACATACAAGCAACAACGGATGCTTCTGTGGTATCTACCTTGTTTATTCAAATTATTTATTAATATTTTTACTTATTACTGCTTTTTGTAAAAAATATTGTATGATTGTATTGAATTGAATAAACTGCTTATTATTATACTTTGATGATTTTAAAGAAATGGTACCTTAGTGGACAGAGTTCTGTGAGAATTCCTGCGGTTGCGACATTTTTTCAATTTCCCCTTAATGTGTTTTCTTGTTTGTTTAAATTCTAAATTTTAAAAATCTCAATATTAAATTGTATTATTTTATTTTAGGTGGGAAATTGTGTTGGTAGACGAAACTATAGATTTTTTTATATGTTTATTGTATCTTTGGCATTTTTAGCAGTATTTATATTTGCGTGTGCTGTGGCGCATTTGATTTTAAGTAAGTTAATAAAATTTTCATTTCTGTGTAGTGTAACCATTCTGATTAATTAATTAACTCTTTATTAAACAAATAAATTCTCATTTCACATAAAAAATCGATTTTGTTTAGAAATTAACGTAGAATAAACATTCTCTGGTTTTTATTACTACAATAATTATGAACTGGTGTTTATTGATGTTTTTATGTATTAAGTTCATAAATTTAATATAATCATAATATTTTAGTGACTAAAGAAGACCGTGTGTTCCTAGATGCTGTGAAAGAATCGCCACCCAGTGTGATAGTTGCCATTATTTGTTTTTTTAGTGTTTGGAGTATTTTGGGGTTGGCAGGATTTCACACTTATCTTACAACAAGCAATCAAACCACCAATGAAGATGTAAGAATTTTTTTTTATATATTAATAACTTTTATTATTTATTAACGTTCTTTATTCAATATGTTCGTTTACATGTTTATCAGAGTTAAAATAAAATAACCATTATTTCTTGTTTATCAGTTAAAATTTTGTATTAATATTTATAATCGTACAGGTTATTCAGTATTTTAATATAGGTACAATTTTTTTTAAATGGAACGAAGAAGTTTGAGTATATTTTATTTTTTTCAAAATTTGAAATTTTTTATTTCGGATGCAAACGTAGAATTTTTTTTTATTTGATATATGATTTTAGATAAAAGGTTCATTTACAAGTAAACGAGGCCAAGAAAATTTTAATCCCTACTCGGAAGGCAATGTTTGTTTAAATTGTTTTTATATTCTTTGTGGACCTATTACACCATCTTTAATTGACAGGTAAATTATTATTTATTAAATTAAGATAAATTTAATACAAACTTTAACTTTGTTCTAGAAGAGGAGTTGTCACAGACAGCTATAGAAACGAAAATAGTCGAACTATCACTAATGCTCCTACTTTACCTTTAAAAAAGTATGGAATTCCTATACAGGTAAAAAATATATATTTGTTTTACATTTATATATAATTAAATGAATTTATTCCTTAAATTTGTAATAATCAAAAAATTAAATAGTATATTGTGTGGCAAGGGGTGAAACAAGACGATTTCTGTCTAAGGCGAGAGTTGACTGCCCGAGCGAAGCGAGGGCTGTCATTGCCCGGCCAGAAATCGTCTTTGTTTCATCACGTGCCACATACTGTATCAAATGCATTGAAAAGGCGAGTTTTGATATCTGTAGCCTGTCGAAGTAAGACTATTTCAGACCAATGCAACTGTCAGTCAGAAACATTCTGTCAGACAGACTTGAAATAATGACATTTCTTTCTGCCCTAGGGGAGAAACAACGTTGTTTTTCCCCTAGGACACAAACAACTGTCAGTTTCTGACTGACAGTTGCATTGGTCTGAAATTGTCTTGTTTCGACTTGCAAAACAGGGATATGAAAAATAAATTTAATTTTTTTTTAAAGAATGGTCCTTCTCAGCAATCAAGTCCGGATGCTGCTGATATCCCAGGAATTTATCGTCAAACTACAGAAAACTCGGGTACGTACAGTCCATTAAAAAAACATCTCTATCGTGCGCAACAAATAATTCCGTCCAAAAATTGTGCCAATCAAAAAATCATTCCTTCTCACCTTCCTCAATTTCTACCTTTTGAAAGAAACGATTATCAATATCCACAACACATAGAAACATTCAAAAACAGTCATTCTCTACCTCAACTTAAGAATATTATAACTCCGGATTTTTCTGGAAATAATAATTTCATGAAATACGGTATGGTTGTTCATCACGGTCCTATGCATCCACGAGATATTCATTTTACACCTCCTGATCGGAGTTACAACGTAAATTTTGTGAGAAGAGTTGATCCTAGAGAGGGTCGTAGACCTAGGCCAAAAAGTAGTTGTATTTATGAAAACATGCACGCAAGGGATGAATTATGTGTTGTAAGAATGAGCAGTGAACGAAGTTTAACTCATAATTTAAGAGTTGATAGTTTCCCTATGCCGGATTTTAATCAGATGTATATTCAAGATCGGTATAATTAGTAATTGCCTAACAAATCGATAATACTAATTTTAACTCTTATATTTTGATATTACGATGAACTGTTTCTTCTTGTTTAATTTTCAATCTTAATATTGTGTATTTGTAAAGTTTATTACAATTTTGATGATTTCATCCAATAATACTCTCAGTAAGAGCAGAATAGAAGATAAAAATGGAAATATCGAAAATGAAAGCAATGTAGAAACTAGATGAGAAAACTTAAGAAAAATACTCTGGACGCTGCCCGAGAAGCCCTTGGAATGAAAACAATAAACAAAAAGTGGTCAACGAAAACACCATGGTTTACACTAGAGGTTAAACAAAAATGTCACAAAAAAAGGTTTTCCTACTTGAAAAGATTCACAAAAGGAGTAGAGATGAATTTCTACGGACAGCATAAACCAGTATGGCGCTTCATAAGACAACAAAGAAGCGAAATGAAAGAACTAGTTGAAATAGAACACATAAAAGAGGATACATGGGTGGCCTTCCTGACAGAAATGTTTAAAAAAGAAAAGGAAGAATCTTTACCAGAAACGGCAAATATAATAACTGACGAAAAGAACGAAATCTCCCAAAAAGATGTGAAACAAGAAATAGATAAATTAAAAAATAGAAGTCACCAGAAGAAGATCAAATACCAAATAAACTCTTAAAATATGGAGGTGATTACCTTGTACAACTACGGCAACTTCTTATTAAAAAAATAATACCACGATCAGAATACCAGATGAATAGAGGAGAGCAATAAATCTAAAAAAATTCGAAGATAAGGCGCTCATATACAACATGGTTATTTCAACAGAGAAAACTAAATCGATAGTGATATCAGCGGAACTGAGACACTGTAAACTGGTCATAAATAACAAGTGATGGAAATGGAATACTTAGGAATCAAACTGTCAAGCTAGGTACGGAAAAGTGGAAGAAGTACAACAACAAATGAACATGGCGAACAGACCAACAGGATGTGTCAACAACACAATCTGGAGAAACAAATACCTCTCAACAGAAACGAAAACTAGGATATATAAATCAACAATAAGACCGATAATGACGTACACACCAGAAACAAGAGCAGATACGGCGAAACACAAAGATTACTGGAAACAGCAGAAATAAAAGTCTTACGAAAAATAACAAACCAAACTCAAACAGACAGAGTAAGAAGTGAGGAAATACGAGCGAGATGTGTTATAGAGAAAATAAACCTGTAAAGAAGAAAAATAGAATGAAATCAACACATAGATAGTAATAGCAAAAGACAAATCGCTAAATGGAAGAAGATCAATGGGACGACCGAGGAAAAGATGGTCAGACAATATCAATTGAGTCTAAAAACCCAGGTAGGAAGAAGAAGAAGAATACGATGGGTATTGGGTTAAAAACTTATTTATTGATTTGTTTATTCATAGTCTAATAGTAATTAATTTAAACTAGTACTGTTATAGTATTTTAATATCTTACTACATATTGTCCTCTTTAATATTAAACAGAAAGCAGAGCAAATAAACTGTTCTAGTGCAATAGTCGCTGATATTTAATTCTGATTGGTCCAATTTAAAAAAATTATGACAATCTATTGGTTAATTTGAATCGAAGGAAATAATCAGTAATATTTCTACTTTCAACAAACTCGTATATTATCTATATATATAAAAATGAATGTTTGTCTGTATGTATGTATGTCTGTTTGTACTCAATGGACTCAAAAACTACTGGACCGATTATTATGAAAATTGGTATGTATATGTATTTTTCCACGGAGAAGGTTTGTATGATATGCTCATTGATGCCACTCGCCACCAGGTGGCGCTGCAGAGTAGCAACTTCTGTCCCGTTCAACCGATTGTCATGAAAATTGGTATATATATGTATTTTTCCACGGAGAAGGTTTTTATGATATGCTAATTGATGTCACTCGCCACCAGGTGGCGCTGCAGAGTAGCAACTTCTGTCCCGTTCAACCGATTGTCATGAAAATTGGTATGTATATGTATTTTTCCACGGAGAAGGTTTGTATGATATGCTCATTAATGCCACTCGCCACCAGGTGGCGCTGCAGAGTAGCAACTTCTGTCGCATTCAACCGATTGTCATGAAAATTGGTATGTATATGTATTTTTCCACAGAGATGTTTGGTATGATATGCTCATTGATGCCACTCCTCACCAGGTGGCGCTGCAGAGTAGCAACTTCTGTCCCGTTCAACCGATTGTCATGAAAATTGGTATGTATATGTATTTTTCCAAGGAGAAGGTTTGTTGCTCATTGATGCCGCTCGCCACCAGGTGGCGCTACAGAGTAGCAACTTCTGCCCCGTTTAACCGATTGTCATGAAAATATCAGTATGATGATGTTTTTTAAATAGGTAAGATGAATATGATATTCGCATTAATGGAAGTTACCACCAGATGGCGCTTCCATGTATCAAATTCAATACTGATTAATAGATATCTATACGAATTCGTATAAATAAGTTCGAAAAATATATTTTTGGTGCGGTAAGTATAACAAAACTATAAACTTTCTTTCCTTCTTTATCTCTTCTTCTCTTTTATTTTTCTTAAATTTATTTTAGTTGTTGGTGTAGCAACGCGCGCCGGGTACAGCTAGTTTATTATATAAATTTTAAAGTAAACTAACTCTGGAAATTTTAAACATCATCATATTACTTAAATATGAAGTATAACATCAATGTGGAAATTAAAAAAATAATATTAAATAGGACAATATGAAATAAAATAATAATTACTAGAAAGAAATAAACCAGATACTGGCTTTTTACAAAATCTAAAAAACTATGCAATACAATGTAACATTTTGTGATCTTCGGTGCTTTATAAATATAAAAACTGAATTTAGTGCCGAAAATTTGCGACAAATGAAATATTTTGATGATCCGGTGTAAATTTTTATATATTATTTTATAAATATTTATATATATGTATATTTAATCTTTGATTCTTGCGCTCATGATTTTGATGGAGGTTTTCTTATCATGTTAAAAAATGGTAAGTTTAAAATTCAATATTATAGTTTTATAAATCGATTTTTTTATTTTAAAATTTTTTATTCATACTCCATCGTCCATGTCAGCAACATAATACTAATATCCAATCTTTTATTTAAAATATTCATATTTAAAGAAAGTTTATGGGTACCAGGGTATACAGGAATTTTCGGATACGAGATTGCAATAGTCTTGCAAAAGAAGGAGCTAGAACTCTTTTTATCATTTGTGGCATCTTAAAATGCCGCGTTATGGATGAAGTTCGTAATTGAGAAAAAGAAATCAGTGCAGCCTACTGGAAAAACACTTCAGGGCATAGACCAACAAAAAGTTTAATACAGCTTTCACTGCGCTATTCTAAATTACTCTTAGAGCTTAAGAAACCTGAACTTAGAGTTATTATTTATAAATGCAGAGTAATTCTTAGCCAACGACATAAATATCTGGGACAGGTCTTCTTAGAGCCTGATTGGATGATAAACGTACAATAATATACTTTCATAAATTGAGACATTATAGACTCATAATAAGATCTTTTAGGTCGTACCAGAGCCGTGTGAAGCTCCAAATTCGCCCGGGGCGAAACGTGAACTTTGCGCCCCCCGTGAAAAATCCGCTGAAATGTATTGTTTTGGCCTGGCTTCCACAAGAGTGGTAATTAACGACTGACTATAGGGACGCTTCCATGTGGCAGGGTCTGAGAAATAAATTCTATTTTTTCCTTCTTCAATATTGTCATTACTACACTCATCTAAATAATCTAATATTGGTTGCTTTTCAGTCTTTTCTTTCAATATTTCAGTCTTACTATCCCCTTCTTTATCTTGTGGACCTTTTTCTTTTTTTCTACAGTTTGCGCCGCTGGTGGAACCATCAGGGTAGAAGGGCCAGCCTGAGCGGTATCAACCTTAACACTGGGTTTCTTTTCTTGGCCTTTTCCTACCATTTTTGCCATGAGTGGTCTAGTTGATTCTTTTCTTCTTCTTGTCTTTTTCTCTGTTTTCGAAATTCCGCACCAGATAATACTGGTCCTTTTTTAATAAAACAAATTATAATACTCAGCACAAAGCACAACACTTATTCGTTATAGAAATGAAATAACTAAATACGCGTTATTTTACCAACCACTGCGTTAGTTAAAAAAATGAAAACGTAAAAGTGGGATGTACAGAACCCATATCCTCACAATTTGTTTAATCTAGGATCCACAATCTAAATAATAAATAAAACATAAATTTAAATTGACTGGTGCAGGTGCATATCGATATAGACACATTTTTTACTTATGTAAACTCTTAATATTTATTATTTCTGTATATTCCTAATTATGTGAAAGCCGGTAATAAAATAAAAAAATCCATTATATATCAAATATCAAATCAACAACCATAAATCTGATAGAACTGCGACGCAAGGAACAGCTTTCTCTGCATGTTCGGTCGCGATTACGCTTTATCATATTTGTAAATAGCAGCTTCAAAAGATGGAATAAGTCGGAAAAATGTGTTTTTTAATAAGAATTAAGAATAAAATCAGTAGATTAGTAAACCAAATCAGTATATCAGTAGACGATGTATGAAATCAGTAGATCTAGTAGGCTAATTAAGGACTTGACATTTTTTTAATATTATTATTATTTCTTATTTTTATTTTTTATTTTCATTATTTTTTTATTGGGAGTCTCTCAATTTTGCGCCCCCTTAACACGGCTCTGGGTCGTACTGTAGTAAAATCACCTGGGCCAATCGACACCACTTATAATTTAAAATCTAAAGATCATAAACATATTTATCACACACGATATTGATAAAAACATAGAGTTGTCTCCGCATTACATTACGAGTTTATTGTGGTAGATGTTAAGTCAATTATAATCCGATACAAACTTCTCCTAACCGTTTTTAATATTTTTATTCACAGAGAGCAACACTGGTAGTGTGACTCACTTAGTATCTAGTGAACAACCATTAGCTGTCGTCCCGGCTGCAGTGCATATACCAAGGTCTTTCGAAGATCAACACCTGTACAAATCCCAAACAAACCTGAACCATTCTCCAGTTTACAACAACATCACCCCACAAACTACAAATCATCTCAATAAATCACAAAGCTTAACTGACAATATCAATACTGCAACTTCTTCGAAGGAAAATGGAATCAAAGATATTACATTGAACGTTGAAGACCTCCATTTAGATCCTGTGATAATTCGAGAGAGTCACATGTTAGCTACGATTAATGATAAGAGTCGTTATACCGATTTAAAGCTGGATAATGATATGACGGCACAGGACAAAGAAAATAGTGCGTTTAGTGTTAGTAGATTACGTCTTTTACAAGACACTACTATGATTGAAAGCGCGTTAGATTTAGATTCTCTTGATGGCTCTAGTTTAGGTACGAATAGTCAAGCAGGACTCATGAAAATTGAGGTATAGTGTTTTTTTTTTTTATTTTGGGAATATATATTCTATTTTTGTAAAAATTTAAATTTGAAACTTGACAATTTATGATAGACAAAAGTATGAATCTATGAAGTTTTCAGATATCAAATTAGTTTTGAATGTTTGTATTTCCAGTTTCACCAAAAATAATGCCAATCTATATAAAAAATTTTTAGTTAACAGTTAACAAAGTATTTAATAACAAAATTGTGTTTAAAAAAATACAAATAATAAAGAAAAACAACACAGTGAATGTATTTATTTATACTGTATTATACGGTACTTTTATATAACTTTTTGTTAACCAAGATACATTGGTTAATAAGAAAGAATTTTCAATGAAAATCGATCAAAATATAAACAAAACTTTTGATTTCTTTTTACATGTTTCAATGCTAAAAAAAATTGTTAATAAAATTAAATTAAAACTGGAAACACAACTTTGCTAAAAAAATTCAAAATTTCCATATAAAATTTAATTTTGATATTTCTGAAAATTTTCGAGATATTAACATAGTTGTATATTTTTACCCATTACTGTAAAATTCTTCATTTCCTTAATATTAATGTATTAGTAAGTGTAAAAAGTTATATTTCTCACATCACAAATTGTGGATAAATTGAATATTTTGTTTACCACTTATCGAGTACCTTGTATTTTATTTCTAGTATTTGATTCAAAAATAAGCATTTAAAGAAATTGAGAGTAAAAAAAAAGTTCAAAATATTTATACAGCTGGTGTATAAAGTGATATTATTTTGTTATTTCTTGTAATAATATTTACTTAATTATTTATACTAATCCAATGTTCTTTACACACCAGTGTAACAAATGTAAAAAAGTTAGTAGTTGACAATTTTTTTACTTAAAAACTACTAAAAAGGGTCTAATAATTGTAAACTGATTTTTATAAAATCAAACATTTGTTTAGTTCATAAATTATTTGTTGCTAACAGTTAAAAAATATAAAAAATGTTATTTTTTACTCCTAATATCTCACTGGTATATATTTTTAAAAGTGACTGCACTGTTGTTTTATATTCATTTTATTTCTCTATAGCATTACGTACAATATAAGACGAGGTAAACATTTCAAACTAGATTTTGAAGTTGTTCATTAAATGTACATTCTGATAGTGAAATTATAAATTAAGTTATATATTTATATAATTTTCGTGTTACTGAAGAAAGGTTATATTTATTTTTGTACATTGATTTACAAAGGCAAGTAGTTAATCGCCTCTAATGTTCAATAATCTTTTTCTACATGTTTAAAACCTAAATTTGTAAATACTTTAGACTGTTAAAAGAGATAAATGAATATATGTGCTTTGTTTTTTTTTTGAATTTGCTGTTATATATTGCTACAAAATTACTGAAATATATTATTGATATTAATAAAATTGTTTAATACGATCTCTGTTGTATTTTATTATTTAATAATTACTTTCACTGACTATAGTCTATTTTTTATTAGGCTGGTATAATAAAACCTTCATGGTATCGTAACATCCCAGCTGAAATTAAAAAGTTGGTAGCTCAAAAAAGGAAAGCTAGGACCAAATGGCACCGAACACATGCACCAGCAGATAAGACTACATTAAACAGGCTAAGCAATCAACTTAAATCCAAACTTAAAGAGACACAAGAACTGTCATTTACAAGCTATATAACAAATCTAAACCGGTACGACAACTCAATATGGAAACCGATCAAAAACTCCAAAAAAAGCTAAGACTACGGTACCTCCAATTAGAAACGAATTTGGACCAACACTACAGTGGGCCAGAAGTGATGAGGAAATAACAACTCTATTTGCCAAGCACCTAGCTCAAGTATTTACACCCAACAACGACGCGCCAGATATTGAAATTAAAAGAGACATAAATAGCATCCCAGCGAACATACCAGTAATCAGACCATTAACCAAAAATGAAGTTCAACAAGAAATTCAATATTTAAACATTAGAAAAGCTCCTGGGTTGGACAAAATAACACCAAAGATGATAAAGGAACTACTAGATAAAGGAATCATACTGATTACTCTCATCTTCAACCCATTCTACGCTTAAACTACTGGCCAAAGCTCTTTAAAACCGCTGAAATAATACTAATCCCAAAAGCAGGAAAAAATCCAAACGAGGTTTCATCATATAGGCCAATAAGCCTACTATCAATCGTACCCAAAATACTTGAAACGTTAGTTACAAAAAATTAACTCAGATCCCAATACAGAGGACTGGATACCCAACCACCAATTTGGCTTTCAAAAAAAACACTCAACGATACAGCAGATTCATAGAATAGTACACACCATAAATTCTGCAATGGAAAGCAAACAGTACTGCACAGCTGCCTTTCTACACGTTAGTCAAGCATTTAATAAGGTTTGGCAAACAGGTCTGATTTTCAAAATCAAGAAATACCTTCCCATTACCTACCTGAAACTGTTAAAATCCTATCTAAGTGGGAGAGAATTCCGAACAAGAGCGAATGAAAGTATTTCCAATAATTTTCTTAAAATCTGGTGTAACACAGGGCAGTGTTCTTGGACCAATATTATATGTGCTATACACAGCGGATCTACCATCCAATAATGAAACCATCACTGGTACGTTGGCAGATAAAGCTGTCATTCTTGCAACCGAGAAAAATCCAATTATAGCATCTAACATTTTACAGGTACAACTGAATGAAATCGAGACGTGGTCAAACAAGTGAAGAATTAAAATGAATGAAACCAGTCCAAGTGACTTTTACCTTGAGAAGAGACCAGTGTCCCCCAGTTTCCCTTAACAATATCCATCTTCCCCAATCCTCTAGCACCAAATACCTAGGAATACATCTTGACTCAAAACTCAACTGGAAAGAACATATTCTTAAGAAGCGGGAACAAATTAACCTAAGAATGAAAGATCTAAACTGGCTAGTCGGTAGGAAATCGAAACTGACCCTAGAAAATAAAATCCTTGTCTACAAAGGTATCATAAAACCTATCTCGACGTATGAAATCCAACTCTGGGGATGTGCGAGTAAGTCAAATACAGCCATAATTCAAAGAAGCCAATCGAAAATACTGCGAACGATAACTAATGTACCCTGGTATGTGTCAAACCTAACACTTCATGAAGACCTAAAAATCCCGTTCGTACAGGATGTGATCACTAAATATAGCACAAAGCACCATGAAGGACTGGAATCACACAGTAACCCCTTACTCCAACTTCTAATAGAACATCAAGCAAATAGAAGACTCAAAAGGAACTGGCCAGCTGACCTGAGAAACGGTTGAAGTGGTCTTGTCACTGGAGAAGACCTCACCACTGCTCCGCAGCCTGCAAATTAGCTTATAGAACCTCATTTGTGTTTTGATTGCTAAATAAAAAAAACAGTGTCCTTTACTAGTGAAGGTTCATAGGCGTACGAATAAAATATATATGGGAATATAAAAATAATTTCTTGGATTTCAAAGTTTTTAAATATTTAAAATGTAGTTCTTAACCGACACCTACGTTTTAGGCACTCAGTGACAAAATTATTATGATTCAATTGTTTCAAAAATGAACCCGAATTAACATTATTATAATTATTTTCGGTGAATTTTCCGTAGAATTTTAATAAATAACCAAATTCTTAAACTTAAAATTATATTTCAACGATATAATATTGATTCGTAGTCACTCACAATAATGAGTTAATGTTAATCTTGCAGTAATATTCATTGATTGTAATTCAGTTAATAATAATTTACACGCATATGGCATTGTAATACTTGAAACTTGTCCGGAACTTTTACAACTGTTGCACCATCCACAATAACCCAATAGGCCACATTTATTGCATACATCAACTTCACAAATATCACTGGATACCATCAGACGTTCCACTAACATCATACTGAAATTAATTTATATTAGATATATAAATTATTAAGCTAAACAAGATAATATAAGCAAATATAGTTAAAAATATCATACAGGATTGTCTAAATATAATTTGATAGTCACTATAATAAAATATGTTTAAACACGGTGTTAAGACAACCTTCAGGTAAATCCACAAATTTGATTCGTTTAAATATCAGAAAGAACATTTATTACAAACATTTTTTGAATGTTATAATGATCGTGCACTATGCATATCCAGAGTTTCTATAGCTGATGCCGCCTCACATTCTTTAACCAGGATCTTCATGCCATCCCATTTTCCTAATCATTGTCATTAAGTCCTTTTCTATACATAGACTCATCGACTTCATCACTCCAGATCTACGTGGTCTTCCTCTCTTGCTTCTACCCATCGGACGTCATTCTGTTATCTTACTTATTCACTTGCTTTCCGCTCTTCTGATATTTATGAATATCTTTGTGTTTATAAATTTATATAAATATTTATTATCAAGTATATTTAGACAATTTTATAGAACTAAAAATTTATCAATAAATTATATGGAAAAAATATTCATACCTTGCCCCATAACCAATAAGACAATCACGTTCCATTTCACCCAATCTCAGACCACCGTCTCTGCTTCTTCCTTCAGTTGGTTGGCGAGTTAAAACTGCTCTAGGACCTCGACCTCTGTTAACAAAATTATTTATGAAAATTTACTACAGAAATGAATGTAAATAGTTTACTGTACCTTCCATGTATTTTATCTTGAACCATATGCTTTAATTTTTGATAATATACTGGTCCAGAATAAATATAAGCTTCTAATGGTTCTCCTGTAATACCTGAATAGAAAACATCTTTTCCTTGATAATTAAATCCATGTTTTACTAATTCTTCACTAACATCATTTACTTTTGAACCACCAAAAGCAGTTCCATAGTGAAATTTACCTGAAAGTTAGTTATATACATTTTTATATATAATTTATTTAAAATTGTTACACACCTTCAACGAGTCCTGCTTTTCCAGCAAGTAATTCAATGAGTTTTCCTACTGTCATTCGGGATGGAAACCCGTGAGGATTCATAATAATATCCGGACATATTCCATAATCATTAAAAGGCATATCTTCTTGCTCAACAACCAAACCTTTAGAAATTAAATATAATTTATAAAAGTTAAAAGTATGTTACAATTTTTCAAAGTATTACCGACAACCCCTTTTTGTCCATGCCTCGAACTAAATTTATCACCTATTTCCGGTCTTCTGGTTTGCCGTAGTAAAATTTTTAATAATGTTGTATCTTCTTCATTTGTACTTATCAGTACTTTTTCAATATAACTGGGTTCATCGTTTCTATAAGTAATAGGAGTCTCTTTATATTCTACCGAGGTATTTGTACTACCTGGTACGGTTGATATTGTAGGAACTGATTTGTTTATTAGTACCTAAAAAATCATATTAGTAATTGGTAATCAGTTACGGAATTTTCACCCAAATTATCATTAACTAAAGTAACTTGATCTTGCGTTTATTTCAAATTATTAAGTAATCTCCAGATAATACCAAACTAAAGATATTTGTAGAGCTTTTAATTAAAGAATAATGAACGCTTGGTTTAAGAAACAACCTGAACAACCGTATAAGCGTGGAGGACATAGATCGACTATGTAAAGTGTAGAAGGACCATGACAGAGAAACCAAAAGAAAAGATCGGAATGTTAAGCGGTGGATGTTGAGAAAAAAATGAGTATGAGAGTAAGTTTAAGGAAAGAGTATTAGTATGAAAGATGATGTGGAGAAATGGTAAATTTGCAACAGTAATGTTGTTAAGAAGATAGCAGAAGAAGTATTGGGAAATCATCAGGGAAAGGTACACCAGATAATAAAGAGGCGCAGTGGTGGAATAAGGAAGTACAGAAAGGAGTAAAAGTGAAAAAGATGGCCAAGAAGAAGTGGGATTCATTAGGGAGTGCAAGTGATAAGAAAGAATATGAGGTAGCAAAATAGATGCAAAGAGAGCAGTGGCAAAAGCGTAATTAGAAATAATGGAAAAGGTCTTTGTGATCTTGAGAGTAATAAAGGACAAAGAGAATTATTAAGCTTAGCTAAAGAAAAAGATAAAGCTTCGAAAGACATAATTGCCATCCAACAAATTAAGAACAAAGAAGATAAAGTTTTACAAACTTATGAGGGTATAAAGGAATTTGGAAGGAATATTACGAGAATTTGCTGAACGAGGAAAATGAGAGAGATATATTTGAAGATGGTTTCGCAGATTTTGGAAGGGAAAGATCGGAATGTTAAGCGGTGGATGTTGAGAAAAAAGAAGTATGAGAGTAAGTTTAAGGAAAGAATGTTAGTATGAAAGATGTGGAGAAATGGTAAAGTCGCAACAGTAATAGATAGCAGAAGAAGTATTGGGAAATCATCAGGTGCACCAGATAATAAAGAGGCGCGGTGGTGGAATGAGGAAGTACAGAAAGGAGTAAAAGTGAAAAAGATGGCCAAGAAGAAGTGGGATTCATTAGGGAGTGCAAGTGATAAGAAAGAATATGAGATAGCAAAAAAAATGCAAAGAGAGCAGTGGCAAAAGCGAAATTAGAAGCAATGGAAAAGGTCTTTGTGATCTTGAGAGTAATAAAGGACAAAGAGAATTATTAAGCTTAGCTAAAGAAAAAGCTTCGAAAGACATAACTGCCATCCAACAAATTAAGAACAAAGAAGATAAAGTTTTACAAACTTATGAGAGTATAAAGGAATTTGGAAGGAATATTACGACAATTTGCTGAACGAGGAAAATGAGAGGTGGAGATGGTTTCGCAGATTTTGAAAGGAAAAGATCGGAATGTTAAGCGGTGGAAGTTGAGAAAAAAAGGAGTAAGTTTAAGGAAAGAATGTTAGTATGAAAGATGTGGAGAAATGGTGAAGTAGCAACAGTAATAGATAGCAGAAGAAGTATTGGGAAATCATCAGCGAAATGTGCACCAGATAATAAAGAGGCGTAGTGGTGGAATGTGGAAGTACAGAAAGTAGTAAAAGTAAAAAAAAAAAGCGAAGAAGAAGTGGGATTCATTAGAGAGTGCAAGTAAAGATAGAATATGATGTAGCAAAAAAGATACAAAGAGAGCAGTGACAAAAGCGAAATTAGAAGTAATGGAAAAGGTCTTTGAGATCTCGAGAGTAATAAAGAACAAAGAGAATAATTAAGCATAGCTAAAGAAAAAGATAAAGCTTCGAAAGACATAACTGCCATCCAACAAATTAAGAAAAAAGAAGATACAATTTTACAAACTTATGAGAGTATAAAAGGAATTTGGAAGGAATATTACGAGAATTTGATGAACGACGAAAATGAGAGAGATATATTTGAAGATGGTTTCGCAAAATTTGGAATGGTGACAGACGAGTAAAGAAATGTGAGAGTAAGAGATACAGTGAAAGTGGGAGAGTTGGGCAAAATAATCCAGGAAAATAGGTTGAGATGGTTAGGCCATGTAAAGAGCAGATGAAGACCAAAGTTGAGGTGGGTGGATAAAATAAATGTGGATCTGAAAGAGAATAACAGAACTAGGTTTGAGATAAGGTTAAGAGAAAGAAGAAGAAAGAAAGAGATACTTATTCTGAAATACGAATATGAAGAACAAGTAAGAAAATCAAATTTGATTCTCAACTAGTATATATAAGTGACTTTTAAAAATAAGCACGAGAAATGATTATATGAGTGTAATAAAGTAAATAAATATTAAACAAAATATAAATAATTACTTGTCTATTTCGGACTAATTCTCCGGGAGCAATAATTCCATCATTATCCAAACAACTGTGTTTCCACATTGGCTGTCCGGTTGTAGTATCAATCATTGGTCCTTGAATCCTGTCAAATGTTTGATTTGGATACCGCTTCATTATACATTTAGAATTTTTATATACTAAACATCTACCAAAACCTCTGTCAATAGAAGCTTTATTTAAAATTAAAGCATCTTCAATATCATAACCACTATAACTCATAACTGCTACAGTAGCATTTTGACCAGCGGGTAGTTTATCAAAATTCGTCAGTTCTATAGTTCTTGTTTTCACCATAGGAGCTTGAGGATATACCAAATTGTACATTAAAGTATCCATTCTATTTTTCTGGTTGTATCCAATTGTACCTAAAATTTTTATTAAAATGTTATGAAGGTATAAAAAATTACAAAATAAACAAATTTACCCATTGCTTGTTTACCCATAGCACACTGGTAAGTATTTCTAGGAGATTGGTTATGATGTGGATATGGAACTAATCCAGCACAAACACCAAGTAATGTAAATGGAGCTATTTCTAAATGAGTTGTTTGGAAAGTAATATCTTTCTCATAACAAGCTATATAACTATCGTTTTCTTCATTTACATCCAAAAATTCAATAAGACCTAAAAAACAAGAGACAATGTAAACAGAATAACAGAAATAAAGATAGGTGAAAATACATTCCAGAGAGTAGATTGCTTCAAATACCTGGTGGTGATGGTGGACGGAAAAACGGAAGGAGAATAGAGATAAACGAAAGAATTAAAGCAGGTAATGGAGTATATTGAAAATATCACCGACTACTCAAGGACAAAAACCTGAGCAAAAAAACAAAATCAAAAATATATACAGCAGCAATTAGACCAGTGATAGCCTATGGAGCAGAAGTAATGTGCCTTACGAAAAAAGAAGAAGAAAAGTTAAGAAAAATTGAAAGAGAAATTATGAGAAGAATAAAGAAAAGTAAAGAAAGTAACAGGGGAATATAGAAAGCTGATGAACCATGAAATAATAAATATAGATGAAGGAGAAGATATAGCAAAATTCATTAAAGCACAAAGGCCCAGATGGTTTGGGCACATACAAAGAAGAGGGGTAGAAGAACTGATTAGGAAGATAATGAACTGGAAACCAATAAAAAATAGACCAAGTGGAAGACCAAAAATAAGATGGGAAGATCAACTGCTAGACGATATATCAAAGAAGGAAATTGCAAACTGGAGAGAAAAGATTCAGGACCGGAGAGAGTGGAAGAAGATAGTAGAGAAGGCAAAAAACATTACAACCTATGAACGACGACCTAAAGGAAAATGCGGATTAATCCAACGCGTGCAATGGATTAAAAGAGCTCATAGCAATTGAGCGACCTATACTCTAACTAGAGTGAACGGTCCATATAATACAGCATTTTATCGATTGGGAAACAGAATGAAGTTTTATTAAAACTAGGTTTCTCTGACTTACTAAAAGTAAAAATGTTACATTTTCTTGATTTGTTTATTTAAACAATTTTAAAATCTATTAAGACAGAATTAATTTAGTAGCGTACTAATTAAAAGCTTTTGGTTGAATTTTATTATTCTCTTACCATTTTGTAAAAAATCTTCAAATCCTCTAATTCCTTTCTCTAGCTCCACAATATGTTTATCAATAACCAGGGGAATTCCATTTTGAACAATAATATAAGGTCGACATAATCTTCCACTATCAGAACTAATATATACACATTTATGTAAATGACTGCAATATATTGACACATAACCAGATATATAACCTTTTCTTCTAGTTAATCGGAATACTTTGATCAGTTTTTGGTAATTTTTAGTTATTCCCAATATGTTACCATTTAAGAAAACAATATATGTTGAAGGAGAGTGTATTGCAAAACTCGCCACCATATTAATATCCTGAACGCCTGCATTTCTCGCTAATCGAATTAGTGGATATTCATCAACTTCTGTAGTAATATGTGTCATTAGAGCTAAATTTTTCACGAGACCACAACCCTAGTAAATATAATTTTATCAGATATGGCATCAATCTTTATTATTTTCTGTTAATTTCGGCCTTATAAAAAATAATGGGTGGGCGTTTTTCAATGCCCGATTTGCAGGGAGAGGCGATCTGAACGATGGCGAGAGCGAGAATTCAGCCGACAAAGAAAGGGCAGCCGATCTGCGGCATTAAGATGAATCGAGCACTTGGCTAATAAAAATCTGACAACGGCGAGGAGCTGATAAATGGTTAATGCAAGCGTCTTTACTTGAAACTAAGATGAATTATTTTCTTGTCAAAGCGAATGAATGAAATGAACATCTGGTCTAGCAGTTGGCGCCCGTCATTCTGAACGGCATCTTCAACCAATCTTCTGAATGCCTCCATGGAACGGCGGCACATGTCAGGATTGATTGCTACAGCTTCACAAACAATGCTGGCTTTGTGGTCCTCCAGAGGGGCGGGCCGGTTCCTGTAGACACGACTTTTGAGGTGTCCCCAAAGAAAATTGTCGCATACATTAAAATCTGGAGATCTTGCTGGCCAATCGAAGTCTCCACCGTCCTGGGAAGTGCTCGATGTTGTGAGCGACGATCGCAGACTCAGAGTCAAATCGGGCATTGAAAAACGCCTACCCGATATTATATTTATTTTAAGAGCTCTTGCAACGGGTTTTATACAAGTATTAAGAATCTACTTAATAATTAAATAAAAAGTCGAAAGCTCAGGGTGTTAAACTAAATAGATTTTTTATATATTTTAGAATGTGAAGATATTCCTTGAAAATGATCCAGAATACGTACATAAAATTTTTAGCAACAGTTTTTATAATAAGTATAATTGAATTTTTTATTGGTATGTCGGAAAAAACGTTACCAATAATAGAATTGTTTTTTCCTCTACAAGTAGTGAAAAAAAATAATACAGAAATATTATATTTCTAAACTGTAAAGAAAATTCTCTACATACTTCTCCTTCCGGTGTATCACTAGGACATAACATTCCCCACTGGCTAGGTTGTAAAGACCTAGGACCAGAAACTTTTCGAGTTTTTTCAAATTGGGAGTTAACTCTAGTCATCATACCTAAAGCTGAAATGTAACTAAGTCTCGATAAAACTTGTGTAACTCCCATTCTTTCCATTCGAAAACGTTTGATTGTCCAGTTTCCCTATAACATAATTAGGTTATATATTATCTAAAAATAAAATAGAAACCTACTGTTGATATAGCAAACACCAAACAACTTGTTATCAAGTCGGATCTCATATATTTTACAAC
The DNA here is from genome assembly GCA_964028335.1 of Altica lythri. Lineage (NCBI taxonomy): Eukaryota > Metazoa > Arthropoda > Insecta > Coleoptera > Chrysomelidae > Altica > Altica lythri. The sequence continues at coordinate 17,294,510 of OZ034801.1, read as the reverse complement.
ATCGAATTGTGTTGCTCGAATTTTTGGTATAGTTTTTTCAGCAATCGCTTTAAGTTCCCAATTAAAACGTTTAAACACATCTTCAAACATTAAAGAAATAAGAGAACCAGCTAATTCCAATCGTTTGTTACCATAGTAATCTCTATCATCCAATAATTTTTCATCAAGTTGTGCTTCGATGACTTTTTTAGTCTAAAAATATATAATAAATAAAATATCTAATATATCAATGAAGAAAAAACCTAAAACAGTATCTGTTAATTGGGAAATAAATTTATACGTATATTTTTTTAAATTAACGATAAAGCTGATACCACAATATCTCTTAAAAGTAAGAAAAGTATTTAATCAGTGTGTTCTACCGGTCCTGACGTATGGCGCAGAAACATTGACCCTCACCAAAACATCGGCAGAAAAACTGAGAGTGAAACAGCGACGAATGGAGAGCTCTATGATTGGATTGAAACTAAAAGATTAAGTAAGAACCCAAGGGATACGCAGAAGAACTAAGGTGGACGATATTATAGAAAGCATATCAAAACAAAAATGGAAACGGGCAGGACATCTTGCAAGACTTAGAGACGGGAGATGGACAAAGAAACTTATCGAATGGAGACCCAGAACCGATAAACGGAACAGAGGACGATCCCCTACATGCTGGCGTTGGACAGACGACATAAAAAAAATTTCAACAAACTGGATCCTTGCTGCTGAAGACAGAGAAAATTGGAAAAAGTTCAGCAATAGATGCAAAGAGAGGCATGATGATGATGAGATGTAATACTGTTAAAAAGAAAGATGCATACAAATTAATTAGAATAGAATAGAATAGAAATATGCTTTATTGTCACTGAAAATAATACAATTTTATGGACAAAGCTAAATATAAATATAACAAAATATAAAAAATAAGTAATATATACCAAAAAACAAATACAAACAAACAATTTATATCAACTTTCATACGTCGTCGCAAACCTAATAAAGAAAATTAGTAAAAAAAAACAACATAATGACTACAAAATTTGAATGAATTTAAAAATCAGCAGGTTATAATAATATGCAGATAATAATTAAAAATATAAAAAAGATGAAGTTACTGAGAGTGATACCCAACTGAAAATAATACTATTTTATCCCCTGTTATTGATTTTAATCGTTTAATTCATTGAAAAACTCATCAACTGAATTGAATGGATATTTAAAACCATGTTCAAACTTATTACTCAATAAATCTCTCTCTGGAAACTTTAACAAAAAAAAAATTTAATTATCATAATCTACTAACAGATTTAATAATTACCATTAGACCTAAATAAATAGCTTTTAATCGAAAATTATACTCTTCAACTGGAACGTGAGCAAGGACTGTCGTTGCTAATAAATCTCTTGCTTCATCTGCTGGTGTTTTTAGTTTTGAAGCTGATGTAACATAACGCTTTACAACTAATTTCGTTCCTAAATATGCTAAGGCGGAATCTTGAGTGTATATTTTTAAATTATGACATTCTTCTAGTGTTGGAGTTAATTTATGAACATCTGATATACCTATTAATTCACAAATTTCCTGATCATTTATCACATTTAGAGCTTTAAAAATTATTGAAATAAGTATCGGCTAGAAAATAAAACATTAGATCATCGTCATAAAATAAAATATTTAATATGCATACATCGGTAAAGGTGTTATGACCCATATAATATTTATTTCCTTTCACAAAAACATTAGTTCTGGATTTCTTTTCATGTGTGGAACTTGTAACTTGACACTGTACTCCATATTTGGCTTCTTCCACTAACATTCTATTTTTTGTTAATTGTTCTTGAATTAAAATAACTTTTTCTTGTCCTTTAACTACAAAATAACCTCCTGGATCTAACGGACATTCATTCATTTTAGCCAATTCATATTCCGATTTGCCACTAAGTACACAGTTCGAAGATTTTAACATGATAGGCATTCTAAATAGTAAAATTAACAGTAATAAATTCAATTTTTTGTTAATAAAACAAAATAATTTACCTTCCTATTAGTAATCCAGTCTTAGATACTCTTTGAGTACCTCTTGTATATTCTATATCTACTGTTATTGGTGCAGAGTAAGTCATATCTCTCAATCTACATTCATTAGGAGTGGTTGGCTTACTAATATTAAAACCTTCGTCAACATCTGGAGTGCCAACTTGTACATTTGTATATCTATTACACAGTAATTAAATTAGTATTCAGTTATTAGCTATTAGTTTTAACTTACTTAATATAAAATAGTGGATCAGCATCGCAAGTAACTTTATTATTAGCTTCAACAATTTTTTTAATATCTACAGCAATAAAATAATTAAAGGAATCAATATGTTGTTTTACCAAACCTCTGATTTTTAAAAAAGCAGGAACTAATTTCCATTTTTCCTACAAATTTTTAAAGGTAACATTACACAATATTTTGTTTACTTCTTACCTCTATTTCTTTTATTGGCTTTTGGTAATCTCCAGGATTTCCAAATAAACATTTATCAAATTCGTTTTTCATTTTTCTTTAATTTCTAAAAAATTCAAGCAAATATGCTAAACCGTAAATATTAGGTTAACATTACGTCTTCTATTTTATTAAACTTTTTTACTTTTGAACTTTGAACTACTGTTTACATAATCGGTCTATTGTAGTATAAACACTAAGGAAAAAGAAGTAGAAAATAATTATAGGTTAAGTTTTCTTTTAAACGTCAGGCTGTCTTTTAACATAATCGTGAACGTGTGTGCTTAAAATTTACTATGGCTGATGAAATAAAAGATGTAGTTGAAAACGGTGGTGATGTCCCACAAAATTCTGCTAAGCAACTTGCAAAAGAAGCTGCTAAACAAGCCAAATTAGATAAATTTAAACAAAAACAGGATAAGAAACAAAGTGTTCCTAAAAAAGAGAAAGATGAGGTATTTAACATATGTTTTAAGTAATATTTTATGAAAGTACAATAATTGTGAAATGAAATTTCATTCTTAATTGTTCGTAAATTATATTATGATAATACTTTCATTTGATGAGTCATATGTTTGTAGAAAAAAGAAAAGAAGAAGGAAGTTAAAGAAGCCGCATCTTATGATATTCCCACATTAGAAGGCGAGAAAAAAGATACTCTGGTTGCATTACCAGATTCTTATAGTCCTAAATATGTAGAAGCGGCTTGGTATAGTTGGTGGGAAAAAGAGAAGTTTTTTAAACCCGAATATGGTGTAAGTAAAAATCAATAAAACAGTATCATCAATGTGAATATCTATTTCTTGTAGAGAAACTCAATTTTGGAAGAGAATCCGAAAGGAAAATTTGTAGTTATTATTCCACCTCCTAATGTTACTGGTTCTCTTCATTTAGGACATGCTCTTACTAATGCAATTCAAGATTCCATTATTAGATGGTAAGTAGAAAATAATATACAAAAGTTTGTTTCATTTTAATTTCTCCACTCATGAAGGCACAGAATGAGAGGTGAAACAACCCTTTGGAATCCTGGTTGTGATCATGCAGGTATAGCAACTCAAGTAGTAGTAGAAAAAAAATTATGGAGAGAAGAAAAGCTAACTAGGCATGATATTGGAAGGGAAAATTTTGTACAGAAAGTATGGCAGTGGAAAGATGAGTAAGTTTCATATTATATATGTGTTATGTGTTAATTATAAATACATTTTTGCAGAAAAGGAATAAGGATTTACCATCAATTAAAAAAAATGGGATCTTCCTATGATTGGGACAGAGCTGCATTTACAATGGAACCGAAACTATGTAAAGCTGTAACTGAGGCTTTTGTTAGATTGCATGATGATGGAACGATTTACAGATCTAACAGACTTGTTAATTGGTCATGTACTCTAAAATCTGCTATATCCGATATTGAGGTATTTCAATTATATCACTCAAGCTTTGAGTAAAATTCTGTCATAATTATCTGTTATAGGTGGATAAAATTGAATTACCTGGTCGCACTTTACTCTCAGTACCAGGTTATGAAGAAAAGGTGGAATTTGGTGTTTTGGTTCATTTTGCATATCAAGTAGAAGGATCTGATGAAAAGCTTACAGTAGCAACTACTCGTGTTGAAACAATGTTAGGTGATACAGCTATAGCTGTACATCCTGATGATGATAGGTAAGAAGTATATATTTACAGTATAATAATAGTTGTGTTCGCGGAACTGATTATACAATTTTTATAAAGAGAAAATTCTGAAAAATATAATTTTGAGTGTCGATTCCTGTACATTTTAGCAAACTTTAAAAGATTAATATATAGAAAAATTAATTACTTAAATTTCTACTTGAACATTTACATTCTACATACATTTGTTCTCAGGTATCATCATTTACATGGAAAATATGTGATACACCCATTCTGTAATAGAAAGTTACCGATTATAGTTGATGAGTTTGTTGAATTGGGTTTCGGTACTGGTGCTGTAAAAATCACACCTGCACACGATCCTAATGATTATGAAGTTGGGAAGAGACATAATTTACCTTTTATTACTATTTTCGATGACCAAGGAAATATAGTTGGTGATTATGGAAAGTTTACGGTTAGTTTAATTTGCAATTGACAATAAATTTTTTAAATGATATCTTTCAGGGAATGAAGCGATTCCATGCAAGAGTAGAAATTGTAAAAGAGCTGAAAGAAAAGGGTCTTTATATTGAAACTAAAAATAATCAAATGGTGGTGCCGATTTGTAGTAGAAGTAAAGATATTGTTGAACCAATGTTAAAACCTCAATGGTAAAATATTGTGTCACTTACTTACTTACACTTGATATTAATTTTTTTATAGGTATGTAAAATGTGGCGATATGGCTCAAAAAGCAATAAAAGCTGTCAATGATGGGGAATTAAAAATCATTCCTGAAATGCATACAAAAACTTGGCATATTTGGATGGAAGGTATTAGAGATTGGTGTATTTCTAGACAATTATGGTGGGGACATAGAATCCCAGCTTATTTCGTTACTATTAAAAATAAAAATCAATCAGGAGTAAGTATATATCATTAATTCATTTGATCTGTTATATAATTTTTATTATGAAATTAGGGTGAAGAAAGTGACTTTTGGGTATCAGGTAGATCAAAAGAAGAAGCTATAGAAAAAGCAGTGAAGAAGTTTAATGTTTCTGCTGATAATTTGGAATTGAAACAAGATGAAGATGTTTTAGATACTTGGTTTTCATCAGCTTTATTCCCATTTTCTATTTTTGGATGGCCAGATGTTACAGATGATCTTAAAGCATTCTATCCTACTTCTTTGTTAGAAACTGGACACGACATTCTGTTCTTTTGGGTGGCTAGGATGGTGTTTATGGGACAGAAATTGTTAGGAAAGTTACCATTTAGGTAAATTATTTACTGTATAAATAGAAACAATTACTAGCTAGTTTGGTAAAACGTCTGAATTGTGTCTAAAATGAAGATCGCTTTATTGCAAGATCTTTTAAATTAGAATATAAAAAGTTTGAAAGGAATTTGTAGAAGAAAATAAAATCACAAAAATCTATTTATCAGTTTTATGATTTTTTTGTTCACATTCTTATAGTTTTGGTTAATACTGATTTTACTATTTAAAAACTTTATATTTTGCCTATTTTTTTTTAATTTGGGAAAACTATATAAAGCACAAGGGTAGATAGAGTTGTGATATATTGGGTTAAACATTGATATACAATTTTTAGGGAAATATATTTACATCCAATAGTTCGAGATGCTCATGGTAGAAAAATGAGTAAATCTTTGGGAAACGTAATCGATCCAATGGATGTAATTACTGGTATCTCATTGGAAAATCTCCATTCACAATTATATGATAGCAATTTGGATCCTAAAGAAATTGAAAAAGCAAAACAAGGACAAAAGCAAGATTATCCCGATGGAATACCGGAATGTGGTACAGATGCACTAAGATTTGCTCTTTGTGCAATGTGTTTTGGTCGAGATATTAATTTGGATATTCTACGTGTGCAAGGATATAGATTTTTCTGTAACAAAATTTGGAACGCCACAAGGTAATTTTATTATATATATTTTGAACGAAAATTCACACAATATATTATTTACGAATTAATATTATATCTAGATATTCCATTTTAAATTTTCAATAACTGAAGCTAACGTATCTGTTTGAGGTTCTCACAATTTAAAATATTTCCTAAAAACTTGTTAAAAAAGAAATTCATTTTGTACATTATTTGTACGTCATTTTGGATATTACTCAAGCAATGAGATCGTGTTCTAGTGCAGCCTTGGGAGTAATTTTAGACCTTTTCCGCTTGTATTTACATGCCAAGAGGATTGCTCTGGTAGGTCTTTAAAAACCCGGCAATATTATAGGACATCTTGAGATTCTAAAAGTCTGAGCAACCCAATTCATAAAGATGTCTACAGACATTATGCCGTCCAAACGAGATTTCGAACCCACACTAAATGTTAGTATTAATGAATGTGAGTTAATACAATACAAAATCGCTTAGCTTACAAAAGGAGCCCTCACTTATTATACTGATGGGTCTAAAACACCAGAAGAAGTAGGTATAGGGGCTACAGGTCCTAATGTTAGGCTCTTAATAGCCTTGGAAAACAATCTTCTAAGCAGAGCTATTAGCAATAGACTTCTGTGCTCAAGAGTGCATTAACAACGCCTCAATTCAGCCAGAATATTTTATGCCTCCGACAGTCTAGCTGCTTTGAAGGCTCAAAAATCTACCACGTTTGGGTACAAAATAGCCTGGAACTGCAAACAGTTTCTTAAGCAACTAACCAAATACAACAAAAGTAACTTTGCTGTGGGTACCAGGGTATAAAGTTGATTTCGGAAACGAGGTTGCTTAAAGTCTCACAAAAGAAGGAGCTAGGACTTCTTTAACGGACCTGAACCTTTCTGTGGCATCTTGAAATGTCGCATCATGGATGAAGTTCGTAATAGAAACTCAGTGCAGCATATTGGAAAAACATACCGTGTCAAAGACAAGCCATAATTAGATGAAAATTAACTAATTTAAATTGTAACCAAAATCTAATTGATGTTTATTAAGTTTAGTAACATTTACAAATTCCGCAAAACGTACTTTAGGTTTATCTGTAAATAAAAAATATTTATTTTACTTACTTTTAGATTTGCTTTAACATACTTTGGTTCAGATTTTGAAGCTCCTACAGATAATAAACTGATAGGAAATGAAAGCGTAATGGATCTTTGGATGCTGAGTAGGTTATCAACAGCTATAACTGATGTTAACAGAGGTTTTACTAATTATGACTTTGCAATGGCTACCACTGCAATTTATAATGTTTGGCTGTATGAACTCTGTGATGTCTATTTGGTAAATAAACCTTTTTTTTTAATTGTATGTCCTAATGTCTTCAAGAAATGTATGTAAAATTGAATATAAAGCTAGCGGTGGAAAGTGACCATTTTATTATGTATTTTTTTGATTGCAGGAAATTTTAAAACCAGTTTTTTCAAGTGATGACGATGAAGCGAAGAAAACAGCTCAAATAACTCTTTATCGAGCCTTAGATGTTGGTCTTAGATTATTATCTCCTTTTATGCCGTATATAACTGAAGAACTTTATCAAAGACTTCCAAGACCAAAAGATGATGTAAAACGTATTCCGAGTATTTGTGTTGCATCTTATCCTTGTGATAAGGAATATAGATGGAAAAATGAAGATATTGAAGATGAGGTTGATTTTATGCAAAGAGTAGTAAAGAGTATTAGATCTGCTCGCGGAGATTATAATCTTCAAAATAAATCTAAAACTGAAGGTAAATTTTATAATTTATAGAATCAAATATAGTTTGTTAGTTAATTATTTTTTAGATAAATTCATCATCATCATCTTTGCTTTCATTGTTGGATATAGGCCTCCTCTAAACTTTTCCAATTTGCTCTGTCCTGAGCAACCAGGATCCAGTTTAATGAAATTCTTTGTATGTCGTCTGTCAAGCGGATAGGGGGTCGTCCTCTGTTCCGTTTATGGGTTCTGGCTCTCCATTCGTTAAGTTTCTTTGTCCAAATCCCGTCTAAGTCTTGCAAGATGTCCTGCTCATTTCCATTTTTGTTTTGATATGCTTTCTATAATATCCTCCAGCTCAGATCTTCTACTTATCTCTTCGTTTTTTACTTTATCTTTTAGTGTGAATCCAATCTTCGCTGTGTTACAGTTTTTCCTAAAGTTATTCTTCTGGTCAATTCACAGGTTTAATTATCTCTGTGAATTTGTATCTGATGACCAAGGTATCCGTACTTGGGTATTATTTCTATGCTATTATTTTCTATTCTGATTTGCTCACGGGGGGCCAGATTAGTTATGGTTTTCGAGAAGTTTATTTTTAACTCCACCTGTTGTTGCATAGAATGTTGAAGTCCATCATATCTTTGGTTTCTTCTAAATTCTCTGATATTTGGCCTATCCGCTGGGTGCGCGATGACAGCGGCACCTTGCGTTTACAATTACGGCGGACTTTGAAATATCAAATGGCTAACTGTCATTACGAAAAGTAAACAAATAATTATTTCCAATGAAACATCGTAATTTATTAGTTTTCTACCCAAATGTATTGATCATGTAAATCTATAATTTTTTTTTCTTTTTTCCGTCTCAAATGTCAAAATCATTAAATTTTAGGTAGTATAGATGGGCTTTATCACGGCGGACTTCACGTGAAGTAATTAAAAAAATAAATAAATGTAATCGATTATCGCATTATAGATGATAATAATATGATTATAATGCCTTTAATAATGCAGACGTTTTGTGTATTTTCAGTTATAAATTAATTATTAAAACTGTTTTTCAAGCAATCACTCACGACATAACTTTTCAACCTCAAACAACCAACAAAGGTAAAGAATTAGTTTTGGCTTAACATGTGCAAGACGTAAAAATAAAACGTGATGCTTCCTAAAACATAGGTATCTACTAAATATAGCAAATATTTAAAATGTTGCTTTTTAAGTTAGCTTATTAGCTTTTTCCTCTTGATAGCGATTATCCACTACTTCACACGTTGTTTTCGTTTCCAACTTTTTGTGGAAATTTATAGAATTTTTGATCACTATTTTTGCCATTGTTGTTGCAGTTGACTGTACAGCAGGTTTCGTGACGAAGGTTTATTTACTTTTTAAATCGACGCATGGATAAGTGAAATCCATGTAAAATCCTTAGTAAAAAGTGATTAATCGTCCGCCGTAAGTTCCTTTTTTAGCCACGGTGAGCGCTGCGATCGATTCGTGGTTCTCCCACCCTATCCTTCGCACCCAGCGGATACCAAGAAGCTTCTTTAGAAATTAAATTTTATAGTATTTATCTATTAAAATTTATTGAACGTTTAGAAGATATTTTTTTATGTTAATTTTATATTGTTTTTCATTTTAGCTTACATTCAAACAAACGATGAAATGACAGCTGAAATCCTCATAAACTACGCTTTAGCAATTCAAACTTTGGCTTACTGCTCCAAAACATCAGTTAATGAAAATCCTCCACCAGGTTGCGCTATTTTCACCGTTTCAGATAAATGTCAAGTGAATTTGCTCCTAAAAGGATTGATTGAACCGTCGAAAGAAATAGCAAAAATTCAGAAGAAACTAGATTTTTTGCAAGAAGTAAGAGAGAAATTAGAAAAGGCCAGTAATGCTCCAGATTATGAGATTAAAGTACCGTTGGAAGTGAGACAGAATAATAATGAGAAATTTAATCAAACTTCTGCTGAAATTAGTCGATTAGAAGCGGCGCTTAGTTCATTAAGATTAATGTGAACTTTTTTTATATTTTTTATACTTATATAAAAAGCTTGTTATGTTAATTTAATTTATTGCTAGAAGATTTAATAAATATTTTGCTTACCACTGCATATACTTTTTGATTTATTTCAAAATCATTTATTTTTTCTCAACTTGGTTTAAATAAGATTATATAAGATCGTAAATGATGTGAAAGGGAAACCTGGCATGGTCACTCCTGTGGAGCCCCATGTTTTAAGCACTGCTTCCTATGGGAATATTGTGACCAGGTTCGGCACAAAGAGTGTGGAACATATTCCAGGGAACACCACAAAATTCAACAGAATAATCTCTAGAGTTAAGTAAATTTGTTAATAATGGTGTATAACATAAAAATATAATAAAGGCTGGGAATAATAAAAATAATAAAAAACGTTAGTTTTTTATATAAAACTTTCACTTTAAATGTATTTTAAAAAAATGACATATGTTTCGCATTTAAGCATCGTCAGATTGACATATAAAGTTATATTTTGTTTATAGCTAACTATCTGATGTTGAATAGGTAATATTAAGGCTAGATTAAGTATGGAAGTAATAAGATATAACAATATTAAAGCCTAGATGTTATTAGCCCTAAGGGATTATCCTGGATGTATCTCCCTCTAAGATCAGTATATGCTTTCTCATTATTTGATTTCAACATAATGTTTAATAATTAAAGTACTTTACAAAAATATTCAGTAGTTATCTCTAAAAGAGAAGCAAGATTTTTAGCCAATAAGGTGTAGGTATGTTCTTAAGTGGACGTCTTTATAAAATGGAATATTTCTTCATAAACAGTATGTCTCCTTAAGTACGGAAAACTTTTTATTATTAAATTTAGGAAAAACATTTTTGTAAAAGTTCTGCATGTTCTAAAATCTAAAATACAATCATCAGATATAGAAGTTTTTAGTAGTATACGAGGTTTGTCAAAAAATATATGAATTTTGCTCAAGAGTAAAGTACCTACCTTATTTTTGACAATATCGAAAATTGTTATTCAAAAATGTTGATCAGAACTAAAAACGATGTTCAAATGTGCAATTATACCCATTTACATTGCAATTTTTTTTCTTTTTTTAATCATTATTGTACACTTTTATATATTTTTTGTTTTTTTACGAGTTCACAACATGTCTGCTAAGACATTGTGACTATGATGATGTACACTTTTAAAAAAGAAAAAATAATTTTTTCAATGTAAATGGGTGTAATTAAATATTTGAACGTAGTTTTAAATTCTGATCAACTTTTTTTAATAACAGTTTCGATATTGTCAAAAATAAAGGTACTTTACTCTTGAGCAAAATTCATATTTTTTGACAAACCTCATATACTACTAAAGAAATTTGATATCTGATTATTGTATTTTAGATTTTGGAATATGCAGAACTTTTTATGAAGAATAACTTTTTTTCCTAAAATTAATAATAAAAAAGTTTTCCATATTATGGTTCCAACTTAGGGAGACATACTGTACTGTATAACATAATACAGATAATTATTAATAACTAACCTCAATAACATCAATAATAATTTCTTCATTTTCCTTATCTTCATCATTTATTTGTTCCCCTTCTTCATTTACTTTATCTTCATCGTTTTTTTGTTCCTCTTCTTCATTTTCCATGTCTTCATATTCCGAGAAATATGATTTCTCCTTCTGCTGGGAACAATGAGCTATTTGCCTATCACTATAAACATTATTATTTAGTCCATAAACAGTCTTAGGGTTTACAATGTCCAATGCCAAATCCATATTAGGATCATCATTGTAAAAAACACCTTTTCCTCCTCCAGTTTTTTTTAATGAGACCTTTTCATCTGAAACCTTTTTTCTCAAATTTTTTTTATAATTATCATAAAATTTCTTTAATGATGTTGTATCACGACGTATACCAGCCTTATTATTCGCATTAAAAAGATCTGAAATTTTATTCCAAGTGGTTTCTTTTTCTCGCCAAGTTACAGCATTGCTTTTTTTGTTCTCTATAATATATTTATATTTGTGAATAATGGTTAGAAGAAGGTTTTTTTCTTGGAATGTGTAATTTTGAGATCTATTTTTTTTATCCATATCTTAAAAGAAACAAAAAACAGTTTTATTTTGGTGTACAATACTACCTTAAGAGTTTACATACCTCTCCCTTTTTGTGAATATAGTATTTGTCGTTACAGTTCACTTAAAATTTACATTACAAACTTTATACGTAAACAAACAAAACTAAAATGATGAAGTCTAACCTCTTTTTATACCAGCAAATGTCAAAAAGTCAAAAATCATTAACACGAAGATAGTAACTATAAATTAATGGGTACCAATCTAACGATTTTTATGGCTTTGCCAGAGATATGGGCTTTGCTAAGGACCACATTCAAGTGATCCGTGCAACCAAAATTAATTTAAGGTGCAACTTAAAATAAAGTACAACTTACGAAAACCGCACTCTTAAGGAGACTCTGAGCAACTGGCTCTAAGAAAAAAACATTCAGAATTAATAAGATTGCTCCAAGAACGTTCGATAGATGAGAATGATCTTAAAATGAATCAAGTAGCATCCGTGGGAGTACGACAGGAATTTACATCATATTTCCCAATCAAAAATGTGTACGACCATACGACAGGGCTGTGTTCTGTGTTCTGTCCCCCCTCCTTAATCTTTATACTGAAACGATTTTCGATAGAGACTTAAGTGACATTGAAGATGGAATCAAAATCAACGGACAGACTGTTAACAACCTTCGCTTTGCTGATGATACAGTCATAATAGCCGACAGCCAACAAGCGCTACAACGACTAATAAATAGAATAAAAACTGAAGGAGAACGACTGGGATTGAAGATTTATAAAGACAAGACGAAGGTAATGGTGGTTAGTACGAGGGTTGCCTTTTATATTTCGGGATTTGGCAACCCTGGTGTTGCAATCTGGCAACTGACAGCTCTATCGTAAAGTTGGACATTTTTGAGGTTATACGTACTCAGAACGTTTTGACATAAGAGCGCTATTTGTGTTGTTTACAGTAACTTAAAAGATTTATCTCGGCCCAAAAATAGAATTAAATCGTGAACATTTTCGTGCGATTATTTTTTACAACTTTCGACGTGGATTAACTCAGCAACAGTGCATGGATGAACTTAATTCAATTTTTGCCGATGAAGCTCCATCAAGCACCATTGATATTGCAAGATCGTCATGTGACCTATCGTGAGATTGAGACAACCTAGGCATTAGTGGGACCAGCATACATTCAATATTGCATAAATATTTGACGGTCAAGAAATTTGTTCGCGTTGGATCCCACACAATTTGTCAATCGCTCAAAAAAAGGCTCGCGTCGATTGGTCGAAGGAAATGCTCAAAAAATACGATCGCAATGCTTCGAAACTCGTCTATGACATCGTGACAGGTGATGAATCGTGGAAATACGCGTATGAGCCCGAAAGTAAACAGCAGTCGACTGTATGGGTGTTTCAAGATTAGCCCAATCCAACAAAAGTTGTTTGCGCACGAAGCACTTCCGAGCAAATGCGCCTGTTTTTCCGGAAAAACTGGACATGTCGCAACCGTACCACTAGAACACCGCAGAACAGTCAATTCTGAGTGGTACACAACCATTTGTTTGCCAGTTGTCTTCCAAGAAATCAGGAAAACCAACCGCCGAAGACGGATCACTCTTCACCACGACAATGCGAGCTCCCACACATCGGCTCAAAAAACTGCATTTTTGAGCACCCAAAACATCGATTTGATGAGTCATACGCCGTATAGTCCTGACTTGGCACCGAACGACTTCTTTTTATTCCCGTATGTAAAAAACAAACTGAGAGGTCAACGTTTTTCGACACCTGAAGAAGCGGTTGCTGCATTCAGAATGCATGTTTTGGATGTACCTCAATCAGAGTGGCAAAAGTGCTTCGACAATTGGTTCAAACGCATGCAAAAGTGTATAGATCTTCATGGGGAATATTTTGAAAAACAATAAAGTGATTTTCGATGATTAATATTTGTTTTTGTTCTCTAACCCCGAAATATAAAAGGGAACCCTCGTAGAACATGAAATATGCAATTGAATATAAGAGTAAAAAATAAGAACATCCACAAGGTCCCCAAGTTCAGATATCTCGGTAGTTGGATAGCTGAAGATCTAGATCCAGACATAGAGATACGTAGCAGGATTGAGCAAACCAGAACAGCATTTACTAATATGAGAACCTTGCTAAGCAACAGTGGCCTCAATTTAACGCTTCGATATCGCTTTCTAAAGTGTTACATTTACTTCATAGTGCTATATGGTATAGAAACCTGGACCATAAAGGCCAACGTGATGAAGCGATTGGAGGCCTTTGAAATGTGAGTATTTAGAAGATTATCTAATATTCCCTGGACAGTACACACAACAAATGTTGAAGTATTAAATCAAATGGGCAGAGAAAGAGAGTTGTTGCCAATAATAAAAAGAAGCAAAACTGCTTATCTGGGGCATATATTTCGAAATTCCAAGTATCAGTTCTTAAAGCTTATAATGAAAGGGAAGAAAAAAACACTCATGCTTAAAAACAAGGGATTGGACAAACCTGGATGCCCATGCACTCTTTAGAGCCACACAAGATCGAGAGAAGTTTGCCAGAATTGTCGCCAACATCCACTAATTCTTAAGAAAAAAAAAATTATATCAGCAACAAAAAAAAGTAAAAAAAGGATAGTAAAGAGGCATATAAATTCAATAAAATTACAATACATAACAGTGTTGCATTTATTTGGACTAGTAAATGGTTAACACTCTTATTATAATAATTGTTAATTTAGACATAATTTTTAGTTCCTAAGAAAACATATGGACTATATTGGTAACATTTTTATACTTATTTGGCAATATTTTCATACGCACTCCTGTAAAAGCAAATAAAAGTTAATTTGAAAATTTTCCAAATTTAGTTAATACAAATTACCTTTAGCACTCCCTTTGAATTGACATATTTCATAGAAAATATTCATATCTTCATTTACAATTCCATCAAAAAATAGATTCTTTAGTTTTGGACACTTTAGTATTATAGCCAGAAGAATATCATCTAAATTTTCTCGATTATTTTTCAGATCTAAGTTAATTGTTTCTAAAAAAATAACCAATAATCGAGATTTGGAAAAAATTTTAATTAGTATATAAAACTCACCTAAAGTGTTGTGGTAATTATTAATCAACCTCAACAAAGTACTTTCAAAGTTTCTGCTAACTTTTTGATTAAATTTATTACTGGATATCATCGTAAATGAATTTAAAGGGATATTATCCATTAGGAATATAAATTCAATTTGTTCATGATGACAAATATTTTCTAAAACACCAAATACACGTTTTTTTTATATACAGGGTCATTCAAAATGAGCGGAACACCTGATTTATGGCTTAACTATGAATTATACGATAATTTGACTTGGATAAAAGTTTTTGTACATTTAATTTACTATTTATTGATCTTTTCACATTTTCCGAAAAAGTAATAGTTTTCAAGATATGACGTCAAAGGACAATATTTTAAATGGATCACCCTGTATTTACATTTTTTTTCAAATTGGTAGGACCTGTCTAAATTCATTAATGGTACATTTAGTGGGTCTGAGACATATGGTTTTATAAATATCAATTATTAAAAAAAATTATTTGACACCATATGAACCATAGGTAATAATTTAAACTTAAATAAAACACATTTATTTGAAGTAGGCGTTGTTCAAATTATTATGGTTCATTTGGTGTCAAATAATTTTTTTAATAAATTGATATTTATAAAACCATAAGTCTTAGACCCACTAAATGTACCATTAATGAATTTAGACAGGTCCTACCAACTCGAAAAAAAATATAAATACAGGGTGATCCATTTAAAATATTGTCCTTTGACGTCATATCTTGAAAACTATTACTTTTTCGGAAAATGTGAAAAGATCAATAAATAGTTCATTAAATGTACAAAAACTTTTATCTAAGTCAAATTATCGTATAATTTATAGTTAAGCCATAAATCAGGTGTTCCGCTCATTTTGAATGACCCTGTATATAAAAAAGTGTGGAACTCAGAGAATTCCGATGAAAGCTTTTGATATCGTGAAAGTGAGACGTATACCCTAAATCTATATATCCATAAGATGTAGAATGTTTAGAAAGTCTTTTCTCCGCTTAGGACGTACTTTTTTAACCTGATTAAGATCTAAGAAAACCTATCCCAGATATTTATCTGCATACTCACAGACCATTTTGCCCATTGTACAAACATGGTACCCCAGTGGACAGTGTCCTGTGAGAATTCCTACGATTGCTCTGAGTTTCAGGTTTCTGAAGCTCTAAGAGTAAAAACCGTATTAAACTTTTTGCTGGTCTATGGCCTGGTGTGTTTTTCCAGTAGGTTTTCTTTTCTTTTCCCAATTACGAACTTCATCCATAATGCGGCATTTTGGAATACGACAAAAAGGTACATGTCCGATAAAATAGTACTATACCCCGGCCGCTGAAAAGATGGAATTCAAAGATTCTTGATCAGTGAATACGGGCATCTGAACGGCTTAATCTTACGATGTAACGCCTTCTAAACTGCAGTAAACGAAGGACAGTTTAGACTGTACTCATACCAAAGATGATATAAACTGTGGGCTGAAATAAGGAGTACATTTGTCTCGTGATCATTCCATCTTTTCGACGGCCAGACTATAGCTCCTTCTTTTGAGATACTATGAGCTATCTCGTTTTCGACAATCCCACAGCAAAGTTACTTTGTTGTTTTTGAAAAGAGACTGTTTGTTGTTTCTTGTTGTTTCAGACTCGAACAAGGTAGCAGCTTGGCTATCGGAGGAAATAAACGAGTTGAGACTTTTTATAATGTTGGTACCAGTACCCTATACCTACTCCTTTTGGTGGGTTAGACCCATCAGTATTAATAAGTGATAGATCCCTTTGTAAGTTCAGCGGTTTCTTTTTGTGTTAAGTCACACTCATCAATACTAACTGTTAGTGTGAGTTCTAAATCTCGTTTTGAAGACATAGTATTTGTACGTATCTTCCTGGATTGGGTTGCTCCTACCCTTAGAATCCCAAATTGGCCAGTTAGATCGCCTCGTTTCAGAGACCTTGTTTATAGGCACTTTCGAGAGCAATCCTCCCTACATGTACAGGGGTCTGAAAACTGTTGGATATGACCAATAGATCGTTTTAGGTTTGAAAGCCCATATTTTCCACAAAAAGCCTACGACAGATCCACATAGCTCTTCGGTTATATTTGCGAGGTGTGGATTCCACGTGTTTCCTTTCAAGGATAACTCCTTCATCTAAGAAAAAAAGTGTGTCTTCATTCATAACAGGAGGTTAAATAATTGATTTCCTTCTGTTCGTGAATGAAATAAGTGTGGTTGATTGCCAAAAAAGTACTTCTTTCGAACACCAAACAATTATGAGGTTAAAGGTACTTTGCATACGCTGTTATATTTACTTTTTGCCACCATAATAAATTATCAGTATAGCCCAGAGCACGAAATCGTTCGCCTATGAGATCGTCAATTACCAAACTCCTCCTTGAGGACAGTCTTTTACTGCTTTTATGCTAGTTAATTAAGAGTGGTCGACTTACTCAAAAGTAGGATCAACGAAAACAAGGGATAGACAGGCTCGAGGAGTACCGGTACTTATTTTCGTTGCGATTTTTCTGTCGCAACACTTTGTCTGAACCTAACATTAAGAATTTGGTTTTAAAAAGAGTTATTTTACTTACTTATTTTGATAGAAACTTTTACTTCAGGACAATATTTCTTTAGTTTATTCCATTTTCTTTCTGGGATAATTACGCTATGTAAATCAGTCTCGTCAAAATATATATCCAAATTTTTTAAATGATTTTTTCCATTCTCCGTTATTACATCAATAACTTTAGGTCGTGACAATATAAAATAATCCAATTTGATTTCTCGTAGATATAAAAATTCTTTTAGAAACACGACAAATTCGACTGTGTCAAATGCCGTATTAAAATTATAGTAGTTATTATGAATTTCCAAATAAGTTACTGTATTTTTAGATCCAACACAGGCATCCAAAATTTTCATGCATTCATTTTTTGGTAGATTTATATTGTGGAAAACTAATGTTTGAAGTTTAGTTTGAATCCTAAAATAATCAAACAGAATCAATTCAAGAAATATGTTAAAATAGTCGTAATCGTGGCTGTTAATCCACATATGCTCTGTATTAAAACACAAAAAAAGACTACCTATTCTGGCTGTTCTAAAGATTTTTGACTAGAAGAAAACTGAAAATTAAAAACTTTTAGAGATAGAAAATATCTATTTTGCTTTTTTTTTTAAATAGTTACGACGGCATGAGGATTCTAGAAGGGCATTCCAGTAAGTGATGGATCTCGGCCACTACTCACTAAGAGAAGATGCCCAGTAACAACTCTTAAAATTACATCGGTGCAAGCCAATGCCTACCTTACCGCCAGTGAAGACATTTGTGGGAGATCCATATAAAAGACGACTTTCCTGTCTTACCAGAGTTGACGAATTCACAGTCTTCGCAAAAGTTTCTATGCTCTTATTACACTTCGATGTTTTTAGAGATGGTATGGCACTAACGACTGTCTCTATTTAATGAATCCCCTCTTCTCCATTTTTTCTCTTTTAGGTCCTCATGTCTTTTATCCATCCAACTTCAGCCTTTCTCTCTACTTCTTACCTCCAATCTCACATTCACCTACTCTTTTACTCATACATATATCTAATTCTCACCACCCCTCTCTACATGATCAAATCATCTCAACTTAATTTTCACTGTACCTCTTACTCTCTTATTTCTTACTCTATTTCTCCTCGTTAACCCACACATCCAACGCAACATTTTTATCGTCCCCACTTTCTCTCTTGTTCTTTTGTTATTAACCAGGTTTCTGAATTATACATCAACGTTGGCTTTACAACTCTCTTGTACAGTCTACCTTTCATTTTTGCACTCACATTCCTGTTACACGAAACTTCACTCATTCTCCAGCTCATCCATCTACACTTAATTATATGATTCATCTCACCCTTTAACCCTTTTTTTCAAGTTCATTCGTCTCGTTTGTTGTCACATACTCAGTCTTTGTTCTATTCACTATCAACTCTCCATTTTCTCCATTTCTTAAGTATTCCTTCCAGTCTTTTTTTAACAAGATCTACACAAGATCTACAAGATCACAATATCATCATTATACATCATATATCCCATAGAGCTTCTTATCCTTTCATTCATAACATCCATCATATTAAACAGATAGAGGTTCAGCACCGACCCTTGGTGGAGACCCACAAGCACCACAAATAACTACATAACCCCAACACTGCTTTTTATTTCCGTTTTTGTTCCCTTATTCATCTCTAATCGAACATACTTATTCGGCACACCTTTGACTCGCATAATTTTGCATACTTTTTCTCGCGACACTCGGTCATACGCTTTCTCTAAGTCTATGAAAGCAGCGTGGATATATCACGCTGCATTTCACGATATCTTTCCATTATTTTTCTCCTATCAAATACATCTTAAGTCGTTTTTCTTTCAGGCATAAATCCAACTCGCTCTTCACATGAACTCGGCTTTTCTCTCAACCTCTTCTCTAACAAATTTTCAAAGTATGTTGCATCAGTTTAATGCCTCTATAGTAACCACATTCTTACACATTCCCCATTCCTTTATAAATTGGCACAAGCACTCCACTCACTCGGTATTTTCCCTTGATTCATCACTTTTCTCATCAAGTCCACAGAATATCTACTCCATCCTCACCAATCACCTTCCATACTTCTTATGGCACCCCATCTGCTCCCACTGCTTTTCCATTCTTCATCTACTTTAAAGTACTCTTCAATTTCTTTCTAGACACGTCTCTTACCATTCCAAAATTTGCAATACCATCTTCAAATATATCTCTCAACGTTCAGCAGATTCTTGTAATATTACTTCCATCTTCCTTTTATAATTTCATACGTTTGTAAAACTCTTCCATCTTTATTCTTAATTTGTCGGATGGCAGTTATGACTTTCAAAGTTGATCTTTTTATTTAGCTATCCTTAATAATTCTCTAATTTATTACTGACAAATGCCTTTCCATCTGATTTCACTTTTGCCACCACAGCATATACTTTTAGTTGTAAACTGACAAATAGACCTAACAGAGAAACCAAAGGTGAATAGAAGGAACGATAGGAAAGTAAAGTGGTAGATTTGAGATTTGAGGAATGGTGGACTAGTTAAAGTAATGTTGTTAGGAAGATCGCAGACGAAATGTTGGGAAAATCATCAGGAAAAGGTGCATCAGAAAATAAAGAGAAGTGGTGCTGGAATGGAGAAGTACAGAAAGTAGTTAAAGCGAAAAAGCTGCCGAAATAGAAGTGGGATTCATCAGAGAGTGGAAGTGATAAGGGAGAGTATGAGGTGGGGTAAAGAAGAAATTGCATTATTGTTGGAATATTCATTTAAACTAAATTAATACATCATTATTTCAGCGCTATGGAAATACAAAAAATTTGATTAAAATAGTTACAGAAAATGTCAAATCAACTTGACAAATAAATCAAAAATTATGTGGTAAAAAATAGCAAAATGTATTCAGTATCTAATACTGTATTTTTTAGAAACAAATTAAAGTGTAATCATATATTGTAAATATTGAGTAAATGTATCAATTAGAGTTCTATACAATATTCATAAAGGATTAGCGTTACAATTAACGGTCAAAAAGTATCTACGTAGGTACTTAAAATATAAAAATGAAGTAGCTTTTTTCCTAATAATTTCGACAATTTTTTTGAGGTTTTGTTTGAACTAAATGGCACCGAAACTGCAATTTAATCCAATGCCAAAATGATCAATACGTGTAAATTATACCTTAAGATAATAAAATACTTACTTCAAAAATCGACTGAGGTGATATATTATTTTCTTGAATGCATAAATGTCATACCATTCAAAAATTTTAAAACAATTCAGTTCAACAGAACTTTCAAATAAAATAAAAATAAAGTGGACTACCCTTTTGGTTAAATCGTGGACTTTAAGTGGTAACCACCGATTTTGAACCAGTGGTCTTTCCCATCCAATTTCCAATGATTTAATATGTCGATTGTATTCCCTGAGCAACAAAGTAGTGCTTGGTTCTAGAAAATCCTTATCGACATGTAAAACGATATTTTTCCATAAGGGTCGTCGATCCAAAGCGTTTTTCCATTTTTGACATACGACGGAACAGGAGAGCCTGTCTGGTCTGGATAAATACTTGAAAATTTCAGACACTATTTCGGTGGGGATGTAATCCTGCCACAAGCTTTTAGTGCTATCCATAGTCTAATGGAGCCTGCATATTTGACTCGTACGAGATTTAAAGCCGAAATTTACGAGTTATACAAAAAAAATACTAAATTAACATAATACTGTCCAAATGTGCTTCTGTTGAGAAATATTTGACACAAATGAACACCATGGTAACAAAACATTCAGTAGTCAGCAGAGAAAAAAGTGTAGCAAGCTCCATCTTGTGGCAGGATAAACTGAAAAAACTCAAAGTTTTTACAGCGTTCTGAAATCTACTTAAAAGCCCGTTCACACGGCATGTCCAACACGATTATAAAGTTGAAACGATATTTTAATCCAATCGAGACACTCATTCATACGATACGAAAATTAAGTCGAAACTAAATGTTTATCGAATCAAATATCTATATCCATAGCACTAGTTGGTATCTTATATCTAGAAATAGGAAAATTTTGTCTGTTTAGTTGTATAGAAGATGTATTACAAAGATCTCAGGGTGAGGAACTTTGCTGTCCTCTTCGAGTCTAAGCAAGCTGGCTGCAGCTTTTGAATTATGAAGTCAAAAAAATGGGGCTTTATTAGCACAAGAAAGCAGCATCCAGTAAGTCCCTAAATGAAGGCTTATATAGTTACTGCCTTTGGATACAGCTCCGCAATCTTATGAAAAATTTTCTCTTTTATGGCTGGCTAAGCTTGAGAGCATTGCTAAAGACTGTTAAATATCGGAAAATGTCTTATTCGAGCTATGAATTGAGAGGAAACCGCTATAGAATACTACAATTGATCCTGAAAGGCAAAAGAGGTGTAGGCAGAAAACAAGTTTCTTGGCTGAAAAACATTCGAGAGTGGACTAGAATACGAAATTCGGGGCAGCTTTTCCATATGGTGATCGCCAACGTCGGATAATTCTGAAAGGGCACAGGAGGAAGAGTAAGGCTGCTAAGCTAAAAGAGAAGATTCTGAATATTTTTGGAGAAGTACTCTAACTCCTATTCCTATGTCATATTTTGCATTTTCAGACAAAATTTTCATTTTTAGTCATTTTTGGTTTCAGTCGATGTTTCGCTTTTTTTTAATAGGATAACTTGTTTTTATACGTGGTTTTCACTTTGATCCTTTGACCTAGAATTTTTCTTTTCTTGTACTGGGATAGGCTTTTTTGCCTATTGACGTGATTTCCCTGGATTAAGGCCTTGCTTTAACAGGTATTTACTTTTTCCATGCTGCGCTGCTAAGATTCACTCGCTAAACCATGCGAAGTTTCACTTCGCTCGTTTTTGCTGCTGTTGAGGAGCTGTTCCTCATCCCCTGATGTATGGTCTGTGACAGTATCCAGTTCCTTACTTTCCACGAAAAGCTAGGGAAAAAAAAAGTGTGAGGTGTCAAGGGACACCCGGATGGAACGAAGTTCCTTTCGATTAATTAGTGAAGGAATTAGTAATTTGTAAACACAACAGAGTGTTTATACATACATAAGCATTTATTATTGTCTGTATAAAATCTCTACTTACCTAACAGTTCGTTTCTTTTAACAAAAGTGTCCATTTATACAATACCAGAGCTTTAGATAACACATCTCTTTAGAATTACTTTTTATAATTTAAAACAGGAATTAACAATTCAATACAAAATTTTAAAATTAAAATATTTTACAGTAACTGACAGTTAAGGTAATTTGACGTAGGTACCTAAATAGTCAAGTTACGAACTATTTTTAAAATGTTTATGAATTTATTAATTTATAAAAACAGGATGAAATAAAATATAATACTATTATAGGTAATTTTTTTGGAACGAAGTTCCCTTTCGCGCGTTACGAACAGTTACGACTGACGCTAGGAGCTAGCCAAAAAAAATTCATACCAAAAGTTGTCACGACACACGCATGTTTCTCTCTCTCACAGACCAAAAAATAAATAACTCTCTCTCCCTCTCTCTCATAGATAGATATATGACAATGGATAGAAAAGTGTGACGTCAACTATGGGAGGAGCTTACAAATCTTTCTAAACAAAACATAAAACTACAAAACATATTTGCATTGAAAATGCCATAAAAGATTTTTCTATTACTTGTAGTGGTTTCTAATCAAAAATCTTAACGTTTTCCGGACACTTTTCATACGACCTATTGTATCCAATTTGTGATAGTGAATAAACATTGAAAGTTAGTGTAAGTGTTTAAATTTTATATGCATTTTAGTGGTTATGTTTTGTTTCAAAGTTTATAAATTTTATTATGGTAATCTTGTAATTAATTATGTATTCTTTAACTATTAAATAGTATTCTGTTGCAGTAAAAATGGTGATGTGTTTCGTCCCCAATTGCAAACATTATAGCGAGCAGAAAAACTGCAATTTTTTTACTTTTTTTTCTATTTTGCTTTGAACAGTGTAGTAGTGTCGCGACTTTGTTAAGTTTATACAGGTTTTTTGTAGATAATAAATGTTAAAATAATAGAAAATAAAAACAATAATGTATCCTGACAATGTTTCTGCACAAGTTCCGGATATTGTTGATAGAGTTAGGTAAGTAGAGATTTTATACAGACGATAATAAATGCTTATGTATATACAAACTCTCTGTTGTGTTTACAAATTACAATTCCTTCACTAATTAATCGAAAGGAACTTCGTTCCACCCGGGTGTCCTTTGACACCTCTCACTTTTTTCTACAGTATATATTTTTAATGTACATTTTCTTTTAATTTAAAATAGTGTCTTTTTAATTGTAATATATCTATCTATGAGAGAGAGGGAGAGAGAGTTATTTATTTTTTGGTCTGTGAGAGAGAGAAACATGCGTGTGTCGTGTCATAGTGTCGTGACAACTTTTGGTATGAATTTTTTTTGGCTAGCTCCTAGCGTCAGTCGTAACTGTTCGTAACGCCCGAAAGGGAACTTCGTTCCAACAGTCGTTTCCGGTAGAGTCACTCATACTGGAGGAAGGCTAGTAAAACCTGGGTGTCGCCTGGTTTCCGAAGTCCACATAGTCTTTAGCCTCACACTGTACCATCTACCTGTGCCAATTCATCGACCCAAACTGTTCCACCACTGGCTTGAGGTAGATTTTTCATGTGGTTACCATCCACTAGTTCAGCCGTATAAGACAAGCCTCGACATCGGTAAGTAATTCAACTGCAATTACTAACTTTCCAACACGGAATACCGGCAAGTTTCCGTAAGATTTCGACATGCAAAGGCCCTGGATTTGGTGTAGTGACCTCTGTATTCATCGGTGAGCAACTCTCCCTCTCCACGCTGTTATTTTCGGTATCAGTGGCCACTTGTAGGACCTTTATCTACTGTCTAGCCAATGCCACGGTAATTGTATTCTTAAGCACTCATTGCAGGGGACAAATTGTTTGGGTAATCTCTTATAAGCTCAGGATTTTTTGAGAATAAATATGAAAAAAAAACGAGATGTGGTAATTCGGGAATGATCAAGGGGCATAGCTTTTTTAACGCTCTAAAGTACTATTTGATCGAGCGTATGTATGAATAAAATGTTGTTTTTCAGAGTTTAGGAAAAGTAATAGGACTGCGTCGATGCAGCGCTACCAGCGCGATTTCCAAACATTGAAGGCGTCATGGAAGGTATTCTCCAGAATAGCCTTGAGAGCCGCGATGCATACTCCTTGGATCACCTCTGTCGTCTTAAAATGCTTGCCTTTTATAGGTCTTTTCATGCAAAGAAACAAAAAAAAAGTCCGGGGATCCACATCTAGGCTGTAGCACGGCTGCGAAAGCGTTGGATGCCGGTTTTGGTCAGGTAGCTGTTCACTAGAAAGGCGGAGTGAGCTGAGGCGTTGTCGTGGTGCAACTTCCAGTTGGCTGCGATGTCTTGTTGGACCCGATTGATCCTTAGTTTGAGCCTCTTGAGCAATTGCACGTAAAACTTGGCGTTGACGGTTTGTCCAGGAGGAACAAATTCATGGTAAACGATACCTTTGATGTCAAAAAAGACAATGAGCATCGTTTTCACTTTGGATTTGCTTATTCTTTCCTTTTTTGAACGAGGAGACGCCGGTGTGTGCCATTCGGAAGATTGCCTTTTTGTCTCGAGATCATACTCAAAGATCCACGACTCATAACCTATGATTACGTTATTCAAAAATTTGGAATCATTTTTACACATGTTCAGATTTTCTTGGCACACTTCCACTCGCCGCAATTTGGGTAGATAATCCCTTTGGGACATTTCCTTAACAATAGATGTTTACAAGAGGTTATTTATTTTTACTGCCCTTATTTAAATGACTTTTATAATGAAGATACACGATACGATACACACACTAAATTTGAACGTACTTTACCTATACGTTCGATGGCGTTGGTTGTTCTTTCATGTTTTCGTCTGAGCTTTCCAGTCGTTCTGTGCTTAATTTATTATACGAAAGATATGATTTGCAATATCGAAGTAGACAACTATTAATTTTAATCAATCTTTATTTAAGAATACAAATTTTTAATCTTAATATAATAAACATTTTTTAATCAATCTTTATTTATAAATACAAATTTTTAAACTTAATTTAAAAAAATTATACATAACAAGTAGTTTTTTATGATTTGGAACGTCTTATACAAGACTTCTGATGATTATCTTTAATAGTTTTTGAAATAAAAGATTTATTACAATTAAAACAAGTATACGGTTTCTCCCCAGTATGTTTTCTTAAATGAATTGTTAAAGGAGATCTTTGAGAAAAACATTTGTCACAATACACACATTTATGTGGTTTTTCACCAGTATGTACTCTCATATGCAGTTTAAGTTGAGTAGTTTTTCTAAATACTTTTCCACATATATTACACAAATGAGATTTTTCTTCATGAAGACTGCTATGCGTTGACAAACCAGTTTGTGTTTTAAAACTTTTTCCACATTTACTACAAAGATATCCCTCTGTATTTGGATTGTGATAAAGATTATTGTGTTCTGTCAAATTTTTTAACAAAGGAAAATAAAAATCACAATCATCACATTTGTGTTTCTTAGGTTTGAATTTGTGCGCTTTTATTTTATGGAGCGTTAAGGATTTTTTGTCTATAAAAGTTTGATTACATATATCGCATTGTGTGTTTATATGAAATTTAATATGATCCTCAAACCATTGTTTTGTATAAAATTTCTGACCACAATCGTCACATTTATATTTCATATACTCATCGTGGATTTTAAGGTAGTGTTTTTGCATTTCTGTTTGATATACTGTTTTAAATTCACAGTAAATACATTCATATGTCAATTGGTCATTACTATGTTTTATATTGTGTTTTGTTAGAAGAAAACCACTTTCAAAATATTTAAAACAAATTTTACAGAAATGATCTTTTGGTCCATGAACAAATTCCACATGACTTTCGTATTGGTCTAGATTAGAAAAAGATTCTTCACAAACTGGACAATTTATTAAATAACTATCATCATAGTCTTCTACTTCAATAGTGTTATCATTAGTTTCATCTTTATGTTCTTGGTAATGATTGATTAAAGCTAGTCTATCTTCTAAGTTTTCTTGACATAAGATACAATTCCATAAAACGGATGATTTTTCTGCTGGTGTATCTTCATCTTGGATATTCGATTTAATTTCACCATTCCAAGATTCATAAGAAAATGGATTCTCATAGACTAACTTCGGAGCTTCCATTTTAGTTTTAGATCCTCCAGATAAACTTTTTGATAATTCAGTTGAGTTATCTAGAATTGTTATTAATGGTGCGTTAACGATTTGAAATTGTTGATTTGGTGTTATTCCATTTGGTAGTTGTGAATTTAAAGAAATTCCGCTTTGACATAGTTGATTTGTTGTTTGTTGATTGGATGGAATACTACTATTGATTGTTATTTTACTTAGTTGTATTGGTGAACTTATGCTTTGTGATTGTTGTTGCTGTGGAATTCGAAGTTGTTTATTTGCTATGTTGTTTAGTTGCTGTAGCGCAATTGCGCTGTGGAATTGTTGATTAGTTGTTCCATTTTGTTGTTTTGGTGGAATTCCGGTCTGTAATGGAATTCTATTTTGAGATTGTTGGCCTGTTTGTATGCTCATTTGCTGTGGTAAAATTACGCTGTAAATTTGTTTATCTGATCTACTTAGTTGATTTGTTAAAACATTCTGTTGTTGTAGAGTAATTCCGCTATGAAATTGTTGGTTTGGTGGCACTCTCCTGGTGGATTGTACTGTTTGAATATTCTGTGTTGAGACTTTGTTTTTGGAAGACACACCAGGAAGTTGTGGTGTTTTGGATAAATCTTGATTTGTTGTGTCATCAATTATTATAATCGGACTATTTGATGTGTCAATTTGTTTTTTTCCTATATCTTTTTTGAGAACTTTATAGAGTATTAGTGGTGTTTTGGTACGTTTGGGTAATAATTTTCTTCTCTTTTGTTGATTAAGAACACCTGTTGGGTATAAATTTTTCTTGACGTAATAAATTTTCTTTTCAGATATATTTGTATTATTTTTTGTAGTTACGTTGTCTTTGTTAATATTATCAGTTTGTTTTTTTGATATTGAGTAACAGTGATCATCTTCGGATTTTATATCAATTGCTTCTTGTTTAAGATACATCAAACTAAAAAATACGTTAGTTAATATACCAAATATTTAATATTCTAGAAAATTATTTAATAAATCAATAGTAAAATATTGTTTGTATAAAAAAAAAACAAGAAATTATTAAATAATTTAATTTAAATATAAAGACAAAAATCTATCTACAATACTGTTTTTCATCTAATTTTTACATAAAATCACAAAAAGGTAGGCAAGCAAATATGGATCTGGATTTATATTTTCTTCAACATAGTGCAAAATTATTATTTGTAAAATAGTCGTTGACGTCACCCCTTACCTGCATTAACCACCCGCTGTAAAGGTAGAGAAAAGGTTCGGATTTATGGACGGTCCGCTGTTCCCAGGTAAGAGGTGACTTTAAAGACTCTATAACCTTATTATTTGAGCCTTATTGCAATTTCACATTTTAGTTCAAAAAATATACATTTTGTTATTTTAACTAATAAAATTGATACTTACTTAATGAATAATCTACAGAAAATAAGAAATCGTGGATATCAAAACGACAAAAAAAAACATTGACTTTTGATGTCAGAATATAAAAAAGAGCCATAATGAAAAGTTTTACACAGTGTTTTCGCAATTGCACAGAGTAGTAAATCTTTCGGTTCAGACAGTTTCAGGTGTGGGTGCCTTTATTATTAGTTACAAGGTACATAAAATGGGCAGTTAAAGTAAATTTTGCCAATCCTGTATCTCTACGTCTCTGTTTATATTGCTGTGGTACGTGGTTCCATAAAACTCCAGAAGACGAGGTCAATCCTGGGCACCAGGTGTCTCCATGACCATCGCCATCATGATATATTCGTGTTTAGCGACCCCCAAAAATGCATTTTCAAATTAGACATTACCATTTTTGTTCACAAAATAACCTGTTAATCTTACGAATTGAATGCAACAAGAATCATGTATAGTTTCGTTCAAAGTTAATTTTTGCTTTTTTTTTGGATTCACACTTCATTTCGCCAAGCATTGATGCCGAAGAAAATGCCACCAAAACAAATCTTTTGTCGGAATTTTTTGTCAGCATGAAGTGTGAATGCAAAAAAACAGCAAAAAATAACTTTTAACCAAACTATAAATCGATCCAAATTTGTAAGTTTTGGCTTGTTTTTGACTTCATTGCCTCGCCTATAGATTGATTTATTACACCGTGTCGATTGCGAAAAGACTATAGACACGCTGAAGCATCGAAATTTAGATTATTACGAGGGTTGTCTTTCTAGTTTTGCATATAGCTACAAAGAAAAAAATTTATAAAGACAAAAGTACTTTATTGCTTTGCAAAATATGTCCTACCAAGATCGATACACTTTTGAATACATTCAAACCAATTGGTAAAACAGTTATTCCAGTCTTCAGTTGACACCTGCAGAATCTTTGTTTTAAAGGCATTAATGGCATATTCTGACGATTGAAATCGCTGCCCACACATTGAATTCTTGATCGTTGGGGCTTAGGTCAGGACTATACGGTGGATGGTCTAACAATTCGATGTTTTAAAGCTCCAAAAAGTCGATTATCTTTTGGGTAGTGTCAGCACTTGTATTATCCTGATGTAGGATGATTGGCCTTTGTGTGTTGCTTTGTCGGAGTTTTGCTATAGCTGGTAAACAAACGATCTTCCAAAGCAATTGTTGCTACTTGACCAGATTTTGACACAGCTACCTCTGTTGAACCGTTCCAATGTTTTTTGAAACCAATTGATGCGAAACGCTTTTTTGCTCTTCTGTGAGCAAATGAAGGATCCAACGGAAATCCAACTTAGTAATTCCTAGTTCCTCATGTAGGATCTTTTGGATCGAGGTCTTTAAAATGCCCAAAAATGTCTCTATCTTCTGGTATGTCACACGGAGGTCATTCTTAATTAGCTGACGAACCGCATCAATGTTTTGCTTTGTGACTGCTGTTTTGGGTGGACCAAGCCTGTATTCGTCGCTGAGACTGAAGCGACCACGTTGTAATTCGCAATACCAGTGGAAAATAGTTGATTCGTGAGGTGCTTCATTCTCAAACACCGAAATCATTTCAGTCAGACATTGATTGCTGTTGGAACAATCCTTTCCGAAAATTGTAAAAAATTATTACTCGAGAATGTTGTCGACTAAGATCCATTTTTTTGGAGCGACTTGCTAATTTCTAAAACTCACTGTACCTACACGACTTGTTGAATCGGAATGAAACTCTGGATTTATGCCAGCAAAAGAGTGAGATTAGATTTGTGTCTGAAGGTTTTGTTGGTGGCGTCTTCTAAGCGGATATATGCAAAACTAAAAAGACACTTTCGTATTGTCGGCAAACCGTTCTGCTAGAGGATGTTTTATCGACTCGACGTCCCAGTGGAATGCCGATGCCGAAAAGTAGTTCTGATTAGTTGAAAAGTTGAAGAGTAAAAAGTTAATGTTCAAAGTGAATTCTTAAGCAAACATGATTATATGATGAAAAATAAAAAATAACCTGAACACATAAATAATACTACATTTATTTAAAAATATTTTATTTCAAAGATATACTGAATTGACTTTTTATACTCAACAAGGAGTAAAGTAAATTACCTTTGACCCATCTACAAACAAAGAAACTTAGGAATTCTGTATATCTTAAAATAGATATACATATACATACATGCATTGGTTTTGTACGAAGAAATAATTTAAAAAACAATCCATTCATACCATTTGGCGTTTATAAAGCCTACGAAATTGTACCCAGAAAAAGGCATTGGGAAGCTATGCGAAGACTTAAAATACCCAGAAAACTCGTAAGAACAGTCAAGATCAGAAAAAAAATTATCGGCAGATTTAACTCCTCAAATAGTTTGCTCCAAGGATGCATCACTTCACCAACCCTTTTTATAATATTCCTAAAAGACCATTAAGAAATGGGAATTAATATTAGAGACAAAAATCTTTATGCTTTATGTTTTACGTAATAATGGCTCAAGATGAAGAGGACCACATCCACATGATAAGGAAACTACAAGAACCGAATTTTTAACCACCAAAGAGGACGTAAAGAACCTGGAAGCGGATAATAATTTATAGAAATTTAGGGTACCAACAAATTCAGATAACTATGATTTATCATTTCCAAAAATACCACAACAGAAGAAGATATTAATAGTAGAATAAGGACAAGCTAGAATGGGACAAGAATATTATGATAAAAACTAAGCAAATAATATTCAACTCCATAGTCCAAAGCATAATGCTAAGAGATTTAGGTAATAAACAAAAAGAACAAAGGGAAAATTCTTGGAACAAAAAAGGGGTATTCGAGATGTTGCGGTCTTACAAGAATGGATAGAGTGACGAACAAGAAGATAAGCAGAAAAATGCAAGTGGAGAATGATATCATTAGATACATTGAAGAACAGAGGTTTTTGTGGTATGGACGTGTCAGAAGAGCGGAAAGCAAGATGATAAATTACAGAATGGAGGACGAGTGAAAGATTACATAGATCCTGGAGAATTGAAGCAAATGAGTTTATGCAAAGCAGAGGACTTATTGACAATAATAAAAAAAAAAATGCATTTCATGTACCGTTGTGAAAATGGTCATGCAAGAAAAGCGCTACGTCTGTATGTAGACACTTTCACTAATCGCCACATGCCTTCAGTTTTTGTGTTTGGAAGTCTGCACCAAAGGTTGCGTGATACAGGGAAACAGTCGTATAATTCCGTGAGACCAAGGTCGGTATTCACCTCTAAGATAGAAGGAGCAATTTTGCCAAGACTAGAGGAGAATCCTGAAACTAGTTTGCGAAGAATATCAGCGAAGGTAGGAATTGGAGCTCCTCTGGTTTGGAGAATATTCCACGAGCAGCAGCTTTACCCGTACTATGTCCAACGAGTGCATGCTCTGAATCGACTTGATTCCGGGAACTGATTACGTAGGTACACTATTTGCAGAACACATTGGGTGATCTTTTAGACTAGATTTCTTTAATACAAAGGAATCAAATATGGTTCCAGCACGATGGTGCTTCGGTCCATTCTTCAATTGCCGTAAGAGAGCATTTAGACGGATCTTTAGGAGAAAGATGGATAGAAAGGGGAAGATCTGCACCATGACCTTCAAGATCGCCTTATTTAAACCCCCTTTAGTATTTTCTTGGAGGACACTTAAAAAATTTCATATACACCACTACTACGAATAACCTCGAGAAACTGCAACAAAGAGTAGAGCAGGTTTGTCATCGAATCCTAGCCAATGAAGGTAATTTAGAAAGACGGATAGAAAGGGAAAGATCTGTACTATAGCCTTCAAGATGGCCTGATTTAAACACCCTTAAGTTTTTTCTTTGGGGACACTTAAAAAATTTCATATACGCCACTTTAATGAATAACCTCGAGGAGCTGCTGCAAAGAGTAGAGCAGGTATCTCATCGAATCCTAGCCAAGGTTTTTTGGAAAGAGTTCGACAATCCCTGTGGGAGGGTGGGCACTTTAACAGTGAACAAGTTATCACACGATCCGAAGATGAGTGTGGTAACCGAAGAGTTATTTAATATGAGTCATACATCATACTTTTAAGTAATCGTTTCAACTTCATTTTTTTTTAAATCAATTAATAACTAATGATTTGTTAATTAAATTTTACAGTGTCCTATTAGTAAATTAGTAAAGCAGGATCCGTTATCTTGGTCCAAAGTGAAAGCAACGATAACAAGATAGGCGAAGGAAAGTTCCCTTACTCATTTTTGTGTCGATTTTTCTGTCGCAATAGGTCTTTCTAACACAACACTAAAAGCTTCGCAAATCAAACTATTACAAAATATATGAAGTGTTATTTCGGTATATCTCTGAAAACACTTAATGGCAAGATAAAAAAAATTAATCACTATCACACATTTGTCTACAATTTTTAAAATGTAAATTAAGAGCTCCTCTATAAGTAAAACCGGCATTACAAATATGACAAACATATGGTCGTTCTCCAGTATGAGTTCTTAAATGTATCCTAAGTGGTGCTCCTTGACTGAAACATTTTCCGCAATAATTACAAGAGTATGGTTTTTCCCCACTGTGCACCCTTTCGTGCATTACAAGATAATCTTTTTTTGTAAAACTTTTTTCACAATATCTACACGAATACGGCTTAAAACCAGTATGAACTCGATAATGCATTCTGAGTTTATTTTTTTGCGCAAATCCTTTCCCGCAAGTATCACATAAATGTTTTTTAACATGTGGTAAATTTGATTTCATGTGTTGTTCTTCTACATGCTTCTCTAAGGTAGTTATTTTACTGAAGACTTTATGGCAACTCGGGCATTGGTTAGGTAATAGTTGACCTTCTATTCCAACTCTGTGAGAACGAATTTGGTGTGTTAAAAGATACCGAGAATAAGTGAACATTTTCGAACAAACTACACACATAAATGGTTTAATGCCTAAATGTTCATTATTATGTTCTTTGAATAAAAGTATATCATTAAAACCTTTACCACAGGTTTCGCAAACGTATCCAAATTTTTTTAAATGAGTGTAATTTATATGAACTAATAACCCAGCTCGTTTCATTGTTGTGTAAGAACACAAAGGACAACGAAACATGTTTTCTGGATCATGTTTGGAATTATGAGTACCAAAATCGTACAACTTTTTAAATTTCTCGTTACAAATTGTACATTCAAATTGTTCCTCATGAGATTTTATATGTACTTGTACTTCTTTTACATCTGTAAATTCAGCGGAACAGGTATTACAAACGAATAATTCTTGATCTAAATCATACTGATAAGTATGTTCTTCTGGATCAATTTGTGTATGATCGGACTTTTTGTGTGTCACTAATTGTTTTTTTGTAGAAAATATTTTACCACACTTTTTACAAGGCCATTGTTTATTAAAATCATAATGTCGTTTCGATTTAGTTTTTGTTGTTGAAGTCAATTCTTTCTTCATTTTTCGTTTCGGAGATTCAATTGGTTTATATTCAATATCAGACTCGTCTGATACGTCTTCGAATTTTAAAGAAAAGGCTTTTCTTTTACTAATTGATCTTGTCCTTTTTTTCGACCTAAAATAAAATTGTGTCAGCTAACATGTATATAAATCTATAGTCCGTACACAATTTGTTGATAGCTCACTGCAAGTTTGACCCTCATTAGAGAACTGAAATACAGAGAGGACAGGTAATATGATATAATAACAAAAACCAACCTAAAACTGGCAGTTTAAGATGTTTTCGACTAACCCACCTTGTATCTGAAGAAATACAATACACCTATAAAACTTTTAATCCGATTATGTAGGTATTTTTAGTGGAAATGACTGACCAGTGTCGTAGAGTATATGATTAAAACATTAGTTACTTTAAATAAATAAATATATTAATATTCTTAAACTGTAAGTACTGTAAATTGTATTTTTATTTTAATACAATTTCTTTATTTTATTCAAAAATAAAAAGTTACTTGCAATTTGTAAAAGATACATTTATTTAATTAATACCTATTTTTAAATGATATAAACTACAAACTACGATTACTTACAAAACTATTCAAATTCAAAATAAACAGGATCATCTTCGGAATCCGAGTCGTCTTGTAGATTAATAATTAGCGGTTGTGTCTCAACAGTCGCATCAATTATATTGTCAAGATCCCACATTTTTTGTTCTTCTTCTATTACATGTCTTACTGCATCTCGCCAATTTTGTTTTGTAATATGTTGTAAAGACTCATATAACAATTCACGTACAGCTTGTATTTTATATGACGTATTTTTTCTAGCCACGTAGCTTTTCATTTGTGCCCAAATGAGTTCAATTGGATTTAATTCGCAGTGGTAGGGTGGAAGTCTAAGGACTGTGATGTTTCGTCTTTCCGCCATTTTGTCAACTACGTATTTCTTGAACATAGATTTGTGTTGCCGGGCAATTTTTAAAAGTTCTGCTTTAACCATTCCATCTTCGTAAGGCAGGGACTTATTCCGCAGCCATTCAATGATATCCTGTTTCTTCCACGCAGTCGTTGGAAGTCTTTCTACTAGTCGTGAATGATAAGGTGCATTATCTAATACTATAATTGAGTTTGGTGGTATATGTTCAATCATCTGCTCAAAATACTCTTCGAAAACATCAGCTGTCATCTCCTCGTGATAGTCTTTTGTGCTTTTGGATTGAAATTCCAACAAACCATGCTTAGCAAATCCTTTTTCACTGCCAATGTGAGAAACTATTAATCTACTGCCTTTACCAGAGGGTGGGGAAATACCAGTAGACCAACCTTCCATAAAGGCTTGCCTGGAGCTTGATATATTTTTATCTGACCAAATTTTTGTGAGAGTATGACCTGCGTTTACCCACGTTTCGTCCTGATAGTAAATTGGCCTTCCTTTAGCCCGAAATTTTCGTATAGATCTTAGATACTTTCTTCTCCCACATATTATCTCTTCCCGGTCAATCAAAAGTGATTTTCGGTCTGATTTCTCCCACCAGAAATTTAATTCTTTTAAAACTTGCCACAATTTGGTTCGTCCGACATGAGGCAAATCCGGGTCGTCTCTAACTTCTTGTAAAATTTTGTTTAAGTTGGGTATTTCTTTTTTGTAAAAAAATTCGTGAATTTTCCTTCGAATACCATTTTTGGCAAATTCATCAATTTCAATAGGTTTTCTCCCCCTCTTTAAGTATTCGTTTGTATTTGGGTTAGCTATACCTTGTTTTTTTCTTTCTGATAAGAACCTATATATTGTTGACTCCCCTACGCCCGTCATGTTGGCACAACTCTTGATTATGTTCTGAACAGTGTTAGTGGGATTCTGAGAAACCAGAGCATCGTGAACGTTCAAAACAATAGTCTTCTCTCTTGGTGAATAGACAGACTTACTGACTGTACGCAACAGTACCGGTGAAGCCATCGCAAGCAATCAAACAAAACAAGCAGGAAGGAAAGGTACGTATATGTTTGTAGGAATATGAAAAAAAGTTACTCACGCACTGCACAAAATCCGCAAAATAAATATTAGAGACGTTAATTACTGCCGTAGACGCCGAAACACCAACGAGCCGTAAATTAAATGCGATCAAAAACGTACTAAACCAAAAATTATTTTCGTTCGTAACAACTTCACCCTTTCAAGTCAAGTTTCGAATATAAACTGAAGCTTTTTAAGTTATTACTATAATATAATACTTTTCCTAGATCTATTTGAGGATAACGATAATTTCTCTTTTACAGGTACTTAAAGTAATTACATTTTGGTCAGTCATTTCCAGTCAAAATACCTACATAATCGGATTAAAAGTTCTATAGGTGTATTGTATTTCTTCAGATACAAGGTGGGTTAATCGAAAACATCTTAAACTGCCAGTTTTAGGTTGGTTATTATATCATATTACCTGTCCTCTCTGTATTTCAGTTCTCTAATGAGGGTCAAACTTGCAGTGAGCTATCAACAAATTGTGTACGGACTTTTAGTATAATTAGTTTTTGAATACTACTATGTATATTTTGAATAGTTGATGTCTACCTGTAAAAATTAGAAGATAAGGTAATTTTATTTACAAAATTGTTAACGGTTACATTATCAATTATTATCCGTGAACGTTTTAATTGTTTTTTGCTGAATAAATTAGTATTAAAAACGTTATTTTATTCAAAATAAAATATTAATAACCGTTTTGGAAAGGAAAATAAATGTAAATCTCTATTAATTTTAATGAATAAACACCTCAGGAACCTCCGCCTATGATTTTACGACTTTTACGACCGTTTTATGACTTGAACGCACATTTTGTGCTATCAACAAATTATGAACGAACTATAGTAAGCTTAGTTTCATTAGGTTGGCGTTACTGATATATTGACTTATGTCAAAATATGGGAATACCCCAAATGTTAAAGACAGATATAAGTACTTTTTTTTATACAAATACAAGGAAAGTTATAAAGCTATTGTTGGTGATACTAATAGTTTACTTTTGAAAGTATAATTCCAGTTTTACAGGGTGGACCAAGAATGCGTTAACATTTAAATTTATACCTCGAGGCCCAATTGGTTAACAGTGACGTCTTTGTGACGTAAATGCGAGTGGAACCAATGCGGGGTTCTAATGAATGCTAGTTGCCATGTTTAACTTAGAAAGACTTACTATCTTTGTCTTATTAACGCGCAATAGAAAGAGATACTTTTAAGAAAAATGTCAACACTGGACAAGATTATTAAGTGCGCTAGTGCCTCTTGAAAATTTTCTCTTTCTATTGCGCGTTAATAAGAAAGATAGTAAGTCTTTAACATAGCAACTAGCATTCAGTCGAACCTCCCATTGGTTCCACTTGCATTTAGGTTAAAGTGACGTCACTGACAGACAATTGGACATCGAGGTATAGATAGAGGTAACTTTTGACGCTCTAATCGTGAGCCGATAGATAAGATGAGACTATATGGCTCTCTGTTACACCTCCCTTTTGATAACGATAAGCACACGACTATTTGTTTTAGAGAGATAGCACTTAGTTTCATTTTAACTCTATATCATTATTCTCGTTCAGAGTAATGAAGGCTGCAATTAGTATATGCTCAAAAATTTTTGTTAATTTTAGTGATATTCCAACAAAAATATAATAATCTTATTACCGCAAATTAAAAGAGATACTCGATCTGCATAAGTCGCTCACCAGCAGCGTTGCCAACCTAAAATTTCTGAAATCGGTGTAGATTGATACAAAAAAAAGTAGTAATCTATAGATTTAACAAAATGGTGGTAAATTTAAAAAATGATTTAATCATCGGCAAACGAAGCGAAATATGGATCAAAGGACATCAAAGTGATCCTACTATTCTTGTTTATATACCGTGCTACTACTGATACTTTACTTACCTTAAATATTTTTTCCAAATAATTTTCGAGAATAATGAGAAATGAAACAAAATTATAGATTTAGAAATAATGTATTTCTATATATTCTCTCTCTTAAAATTAATAAATAAACGTCTTTAATGCACTATATTCTTATTACAATTTTAATTATTTATATACAAAAACACCTAAACTCTTCCAAAGATTTTCTCATTCATTACTAAATGTTTCTCAACCAAAATTTATATGGTCAGTTTTTTAAAATTAAAATAATAAAGAATTAAATCGTTGGTAGATAAGGTGATGAAGTCGTTAAACATATTTAAACTGTCATTTTTAAATATGGAATATCAGTCATGACAAATGACACCTCTTGCTAATAAGTTGTGACATCTCAAATTCGTGTGACAGATGTCAAATATTATTTCAAATAAACCAACAAATTTATTTTTATTATTTTTATTGCACAATTCAAATCAATGACAGATCTCCACTATGGATTTTATTTAATGCCAGACATAAAATATTTGTTTAAATCAATGACAGATTCCAAAATATTGATTCAAGTCAATGACAGATCTAAACGATTATTCAAAATTCGAGATCTTAAAATATTGATAACAATCATTAATAGGTACAAGTCAAATGTTGATAAAAATTGGAGAAATAACAAATATAGACGCAAATCATTGACAGATGTCAAATATCGAGAAAAATCATTGACAGATGTCAAATATTCAGAAAAATTACTGACAGATGGAATGTTTTTTTTTTAAATTTTTTTTTTAAAGAGGGCCAGGCTTAGGAGTAGTCCATGGGATTGCATCGCAGCTAGTACAGCTTATTGTGCACCCTCATTCACAGGTTCTCATTCTCCGTCAAATCCCAGGTTCTTAATGAACCAAGAGATCCTTTTGACTATGGTTGCCCGTTCTTCCCTTTGATCTCCAGTCGGTAGGCCAAGGGATCTCACACGCAGACCTTGCAGGGCTGGGCACATGAATATCACGTGGAAGGCTGTTTCCTCCTCCTCACCGCATTTTCTACATAGGAGGTTTTCAACTTGAATTCCCATCTTATGTAGATGTCCGCGGAATACCCAGTGGCCGCTGATGAAGCCAACCACTTTCCGCAGGGTCTTCCTCCTCAGCCCAAGGGCATCTGTCGCTATAGCACCAGTAGGTGTCTGCAGCATTCTCTTTGACTGTATTTTACCTTCTGTTCTTTCCCAGCTCTTTCGATGTTCTATGCCCATCCACTGGCGAACAGCTCTTCGTGCTGTGTTGTAAGCAATACCACACGTCGGCTCTGGCCCAATGAGCGGGCTTTCAGCTCCTTTGTTTGCCCACTTGTCTGCTTCCTCATTGCCAGCGATACCTTTGTGCCCCGGAACCCAACTAAGGATATCCTTGTTGTACTCTCCCAGAGTTTTGATGGCCTGATGACAGTCCCATACTGCTTTAGAGGTAAAGTCAAAACTGTCAAGTGCCATTAGCGCTGCTCTACTATCCGAGTTTATGTATATGGTGTGGCCTGTCATACCACGCTCCAAACACACTCTTGCACACTCTGATAGGGCAACAACTTCAGCCTGGAAAACAGTAGCCAGTTTACCCAGGCTTACGCAAAACTGCGCCTTGGGTCTGACTCCATATATTCCCGCCCCAGTGCCTGTTGGCTTTTTCGAGCCATCCGTATACCAAGTCCCTTTTCATATATTCAGGTTCACCTTTCTCCCAGGCAGCCCTGTCAATAATATTGACATTGTATGGCTTTTCTAGATCTGTGATCTTCACCATCCTGTCTGGTAGCATTTCCAAGGTGTCCATCTGTACAGTGTCCACAATCCTTGTATGCCCACTGGAGGCATTATACTTCCAGTTGCCACTGCAACCCATTCTGTAGGCTGCCATCCTTGCCTCCCCTTTCACAATAATGTCGAGAGGTGGGAGGTTTAGCACTACTTCCAGGGTTGCAGTTGGAGTACCTCTCATGGCTCCTGTGATGCCAAGACACGCTACTCGCTGACAGATGGAATGTCATTTATGACAAATCCCTACTCTGTTTTATTTATAATTTATGACAGATCTCATATATTGACAGATGTCAAATAGTGTTTAAAATCAATACTTACTAACATTATTCGTTGATAGATTAAAAATTGTTAAAAATCATAAAAATAATGTTGAATTTTTTTTTTAATCCAGAAATAGTGAAAATACGTTGACAATTGTGAGAGTCGTTAATCATCTTAAAAGTTTGATAAAAATCATAAAAAATATTTTAAAATCCTGATATAATGTTAAAAATTATGTTGAAAATCTTGGAAAAACCTTGAAAATCGTGAAAAGTTAATGAAAATAGTGAAAAATTGTTGAAAACAGTCAAAAAATGTCAAAAATCGTACAGAAATGTTACAAAACGTAAAAAAATCAGAAGTTCCCACTGACTGGGGTATAGACGGACGCACAGCCGTAACTGCTGATGGTAGAAACGTAAAATTTGGACAGTTGTTTATTTTCATAATTTGAACATCCACTAAGAAGGGATTTTAATAATTTTTAACCCTGAAGGTGTGAAATAGGGGTTGAAAGTTTGTATGGAAAAATCTTTAAATCGGCACCAATTTTGATAAAAAATGAAATTCAGACTCAATGTGAAAACCTGAAAACAAACAAGAAAATATCATAAAATCCTCAAAAACACAATCGAAAAAACGAGAAAATATCGTAAAAATTTGAAAAAAAAAACATTAATTGTTAGGCGGTACGAAGTTTGCCGGGTCAGCTAGTTAATAATAATCATTGGCAGATACCAAATATTAAATTAATGACAGATCTTAATTGTTTATTTAAATCAGTAACAGATTCCAAATATTCATTCAAATCAATAACATATATGAAATATTGAGGTAAATCATTGACAGATGTCAAATATTTAGATAAATCATTGTCAGATGTCAAATATAGAGGTATCTCATTGACAGATGTCAAATATTGAGGTATCTCATTGACAGATGTCAAATATTGAGGTACCTTATTGACAGATGCCAAATATTGAGAAAACTCATTGACAGATGTATTAAAAATAATAATAAAAGAGAGCTGTTAACTATTGGTTTATGTTTTATATTTAAAAGGTTTCGACCACCCAAAATAAAATTATATAGTTTAACGACTACAAAAAGTTACAAAATCTACATATATTTATAATATATTTAACATTTTTATTAATATAATAACTGCCTTAAATTAATTCAGCTACTCTATAATCATTCATGCTGCCCTGTTTCAATCCTTTTTAAAAAATTTCTTTACAACAATATTTATTTTCAGTACGATAATTAAGCAACTAAACAAATTGTATATTTATATAGGTACACTGTTAATTTTTGTTACTAAAAATATAAATTCAACTTATATTCTTATTGAAATTCAGTCATTCCATTTTGTTCTAAAAGTTACAATTATAATAATTAATGTGTTTAAAAAAATGAATTTATTTTTTCGGATAAAGAGTGTTTGAAGTCTGGGAACCGCGCGTAGTCCATAAATTCGAACCTTTTCTCGACCCTCAAAGCGGGCGGTCAATGGACTCATGATTTTACATTTTATTGTTTAAATTTAAAAAATATAATATATATGATTATTTTTTTATAAATAAATATCAGAAACGTATTTAGTTTTTTCTGATTTTAACCATATATAATACTTACCCAAAATTTTGAAGTTTACAGGTAAGACACCAAAATATTCTACAATACTCTGAGAAAAGAAATAAATAAATAAATTAAATAGAAAAGATAGGGTCGAGAAAAGGCTCGGATTTATGGACTGCCTGCAGTTCCCAGGTAAGGGGGACGTCAAAGACTCTTGACCCATTTTTTCTTCTAGCCAAAAAAGCAATATTTTGTTAGCTATTTCTTAATTTCAACACATTTATTAATATTGTTAAAAAATAAATAAAGTAAATATTGATTAAAATTAGTTTAAGACGTAATATTTTTGTATAATTAAATATCACTAAAAATATTTTTGGTTAAATAAAAAAAATATTTATAACGCGAGATAATATCACAGATCCGGTTTAGATTTAAAGATTATTAAACTTAGTATATATTGCGTTTAAATTAATGTATTTATAAGTTATTAAAAAAAAGGTTAACGCAATAAATATTATGTATTAAATTTCTGAAATCAATTCAGAAATTAGCAATCTCAAATCTAAAGCAGCCCTTTTATTAATTTTGTTTTTTTAATATTAAATATATAATATTTGGCTTTTTATTTATCACACTGAAATTAAACCAGACAATAATCTAGATATAACT
This sequence comes from Altica lythri, assembly GCA_964028335.1. NCBI lineage: Eukaryota > Metazoa > Arthropoda > Insecta > Coleoptera > Chrysomelidae > Altica > Altica lythri. Next base: position 17,252,637 of record OZ034801.1, on the reverse strand, counting down.
AATCTCTCATTTCATAAGTATTTAAATTTAATTGTAAAGGGGGGATTTATAGCTACCAAAATTGTTTACCATAACCTCAGATTCATGCACAGAACAGTGTTCTTGGGAAAGGAATCTTAATTACAGACAATTAAATCTAATTAGTTGAAAATTATGGCCCCGTCTAATTATCGATCGATAATAAATGGCAACAAGTGATACGTTGAAACATTGGTCGCGTTTCGTTTTAAGGGTTGCCTGTTTACATTAGCAATACTGTGTGCGATTATAACACATTTTTTAGGTTATCTATTCTATTAGTATTGTTACAAGCCAGTTCGGACCTGTCGCACACAAAGTGGAGCGAGACAGGAAGCGGCAGTTCTGAGAATATGCCGAATATTCGAGTATAGTTTAACTAATATTAATGTAATAAGCCAACCACGCCTCCTAACCATATCAAAGGAAGCGGCTTTCGAATCTAGATTGCCAGATCTATTTCCGAAAAATCCTAATTTTATATATTTTAAAAATGTTCTCTCTACTTTACTATTCAATTGTTCGGCAATGACTCTAAGAAAGATAATATAAAAATGTTCTTAAAAAATATATACTTAAATTAATTAACTAAGTTCTTCATATTTAAACAGTTTTCACTAATGAAATCAATTTTGTATATATTACTTATACTTAAAGACAGTTTTGAGTAACGGCAACATTGAGTATTTAGCTCTGGGTTTTAATTTTTTTGCCGGCTCCTTATATATTGTATGTAAAGAAATGACGACGCCTTTGTAAGACTATTTACCGACAAGATGTGTTTCTAAACATACAGGTGAGTCGCTATATAGTCGCCTGCCCCGACATTTACAGTGACAGTGTCAGTGACATCAGTGCACGAATAATTTCTTTCGGTCCGCTGTCTGCGCGACATTATCGCGGCATAAAAGTTAGGCTTTCTGCCGTAATATTGAAGCCGGAACGACGTACTTTCGGCATAGTACAAAGAAAACAATGGTTTTTTACTTCGTTTGTTTGTCTGTATGTTTGTTCACGCTAATCTCAGAAACAACTTAACCGATTTGGATGCAGTTTTCATGAATATATTTTGATGGGCTTCACTTAATATTTAGTGTTATTTTTTTCATTAAAGTCTGTAAACAAGTAAAGAAGTTATATCAATCACATAGTATATATCAAGTAAAATAAGCTGAGATTTATATGATTAATCGGCGTAGACTGGAAGCAAGTCAGTTAAGCGCGATGCAGCCGCTGGGCACGGAGTGCGGGAGGCGCTCGGACAATTCGTTGGCGTCGTTGTTAAAGGTATCGAATGTACGAATCTCTCTGGAGAAATGTAAAATTTGATATTCAAGTCCATGATTAAAATCAATAGTTTTAATCAAAGGTAGCAATACTTATCTCAATTTTTACGCGAAGGATGTCACGGGTAAAAGCTAGTCATTATATTATAATTAAAGTGGTTGAATATCATAATTAAATAAATTTAAAATATAGGCTATGATCATTACCAACATATACACAAAACAGTTTCAAATTTTAATTCGAAAGTTACTGACAAATATATGTCAAAGAGTGATATTTGAGATCTAGAATGTCATGGCACAAGTTATTTAATTTTTACGAAATTGTCTAGTTTAACATAATATTGCCTCTTAAATACCGAAAATTATCGGCATTGTTTATTACTATGATCTAAGCCAAATATTATATTATCAAGGGACTAAAAACATTAGTATATCATCTACCATTTTGTATCCGCTTTCACTGTCAATCTCATTGGAGTTGTATGGCCTAATACTACTTGAGTACTTATATTCAACTACGATCACCATTTAAGTATTATTTCATAATAAAAGTATAAAAATCGAAACAAACAATGATAAGTGTTGAGTACACAAAGGATATGAAGTCGGTGGATTGTTATAGATTTTTGCCTTCCAAAAGGTTGCTCCAACTATTTCTATTTATAATATAGGGTATAGTTTATCCAAAACCACTTGAATAGGCGTGGTCAACGCTCTTTTCGAATTTTCAAGAATTCTCTTCATGGGCGTACAGGTGTGAGTCGGGAAGTTAAAAGCAACATTAAATAGATATTTTACTAGGTTCGTTCATATAATGACGTTCTTTTGAGTTTCCCCTGGTAAAATCGTAAAAATAATTCCTATCCAAGTGGGTCTAGTTATACTATACAATTTTTATTTTGTAATTTTATATTTTATAAAAAATAGGAATAGAAGTCCTAATTTTTTAACTTGTTGAGTTTACCAGGCACAACTACATCTTTAGCAAAAGAAACCTGAAGTACGAATTTTCTTCAACACTTCGGATTTTTAAGAAATATCAAAGGCCATCTAATTCCACTCAACTTAAAACTACAAGTAATAAATTCATCAGTGTCAGATCTTATTGGAAATAGTCATGGATTACGAACCAAGCCCTGACTTTTTTTAAAGTTGAAACCGTTTCTTAGTAGATTCAGAAGAAGCAATGGATTTCTTACAGTTTTGTGTACACATACAGATGCATTCAATTCAAGATTTACAGATTTCAAGTAATTATTGAACAGAATTGCTATTTTCATTAATCCTCTCTCTTTGTCTTTGAAAAGCAACCTTCTAAAATGAACTATAGTTTAAGTTGCAACTCCATTCCAACCTCAGTATATATGTGTGATTTTGGACCCGAAATGGCAGATGATAAAGTACCTTGTTTTGTAGTGTACCACCTTTATTAATTACAAAGACGGTGAGTGTCAACCGGGCACCAAACGACCCTTCTACCTGTTTTGCAGAAAAATTTACTTAATCCTATCCATCAATCGGGCCCTAATATTATTAGGAAAATCCCAAATTTAAACTGTCACACCCTTTTTTATTTATTCATAGTAGTAAATTGTCACCTCCTAGTTATACACCGATAACACAACACCTTCTCTGAAACCATACCAAACATCAACTCCTACTCATATTGCAGCAGGTGAAGAATCTTCCTAAATCTTCAAAAAACACAAGCAATCTTTCGACATCGTAACAAACATGGATATATCACATCGAACCTGAGACCCATCAAGGTGTCCTAAGGCTCTGGACAGAAAAGCTCGAACTCTAGAAATGTGTGGACTACTTGGGAGTGCAATTTACTTGCACTCTTAACTGAGAACCACGTGTCCAAAAAACACTTAATAAAATGAGAGGACGAACTGCACATATTGGAGTCTTGGGAGGAAGAATTGGTCGATGTTACTCCAACACACTGCTATATACATACAAAACGCAAAATATTAAGAAATGCACAAAACAAAACAAATTTTGTGCCCAATAATTTAATTTAGGACTGTAAAGAAATAAAATATCAGGACCTGCTAATGATCTACTAGAAGCTACTAATAACCCGATACATGGTTTTGCAGATGATAGCAACCTACACTATAGCAAAGCACACAACCGTCACATACCTCTAGATATTTTGGAAGAGGACAGAAGATCCACAAAGGCTTCTCTCAATCAAGATTTGAGAATTGTAGACAAGTGGGGAACAAAGAATCTTGTTAATTTCAATGCTTCCAAAACAAAGACATGTTGCCTATCCAACAAGAGGCAAACATGCGACTCATCAATTACAATCAACGATCAGACACTGGTAGCGGGTATAACGATCTCCCAGCACTTACTATGGAACGAACATATTGCATCCATAGCAACTGCAGCAGGAAAGAAATTAGGCTTTCTGTTTAGAGCACGGAAATATTTTTCTCCATCCAACTTAGCTACTCTTTACGGCCTAATCTTGAATACTGCTCGCATGTATGGGGTTCGGCGGCTCCGTCTAGGCTCGGAGTTTTTGATGCAATACAGAGAAGAGCAGTTCGACTAATAAACGACACCAGTATCACCAAAAACCTAGCCCCATTATCCCACCGAAGAGCAGTGGCTGATCTTTCTTTGTTTTACCGATACATAAAAAGATTTTGCTCAGAAGAACTTCACTCTATAAAGCCTCCACTTGATAGACCAGCCAGAGCAACGCGACGTGCCAACTCCATGCACCCTTACACTGTTCAATGCCCGACATCGAGAACGGATCGATTCGATCGTTCTTTCATCCCCAGGGTCTCCAGATTGAGGAACTCCTTACCTTCCCACGTCTTCCCCACTCGTCCTAACTTGCAGGCCTTTAAATCCCAAATTAATAAATTGTCTCTTCTGTCCCAATAGATGTTTTCGGTACATTTGTATTTAGGTCTATACCTACGAGGACATAAAAAAACACACACCAAAGGAAGCAGACTGTTTAGGTACGTTCAAGCGCCATGGATGGCAAGAAGAAACAAGAGCTACAGTTAAAGCAATCCAACCTGCTGCAAGTGGGGAAATTTGTGAGAGCGGGGCCGACGACAGATACTAACACCATCCAAACACTCCCATCTACTCCCTGAAAAGGTCCTCTTACCTACCATACTCCTAAAAAGTTATACCATTTACCTACCAATCTCGATATTCTTCACCTTCACCACAACAGGGCTTAGAATTATAAAATATAATAAACTGTATAATAATTCCCAATTAAATAATAAAGCGATAATAAAACAACACCAAACCTGTTAGTTATCAAGTTATCTTTATATGCGATGGCAGTAACTCTGATAAAACCTGAATGTTCAAAGGATTTTGTGGCATTTGATAATATTTTATAATTCAAAACAAAATTTTTCAAAAGTGAAGATGTGTTTGGGGCGATATTTGAAGTGCCCAGCCGAAATAACTATTTTCCCCTATACAGTGGCCATACAACACTGTGCAACGAAGATCGTAAGTCAGGGTATAACGGGTAAAACCGTAGTCATATACTCGGATAGCCAGGCAGCTCTAAAGGCGATAGTCTCAGCACAAATAAACTCACAGCTGGTGTGGGACTACGTTTGGGCCCTGACACTGGCATGGATACCAGGACACTCAGGGTTTCGAGGCAATGAGAAGGCTGATGAATTGGCCCATGCGGGAGCTAATACCCCAATGATTGGCCCGGAACCATTCGGCGGAGTTGCTGACACATTCAGTAAGGCAGCCATTGAGAAATGGAGGCAAGAGAAGGCACAGGACTGGTGGGAAAAATCACCGAGCAAGCGACAAACCAAAGTCATAAAGTTTACTGCAGGGCTGCTATCACATAGGCGAAACGATATCAGAATGATTGTCAGTTGAACTTAGCAGATGAAGACATCTGTCGATACTGACAAGAGGAGGAGGAAACCGCATTTCATGTCCTATGCCAATGCGAAGGCCTTGCAAGGACGCGGTATCTAGTACTGGGAGAGGCGAAACCGGCTGCTATTAAGTCTCATTAAGAAGGCAGGGCTGGACAAGGTTCTCTAATCCTATCCTTGAGATAATGGGTGGTCACAATAGATCTGCAAAGGTCGCAGAGATACAGGCTAACAGCCAACCCAATAAACACCTAATCTAATCCCCTATACAGTTTATTAAAATGTTTAAATATACCTATAGTTAGGTAAGTCCATCCATTGACAATGTACGTTTGGTATTTTTGATATCTAGTACCCGATTATTAATGCGCCTTTAAAGGATTAAAAATTCTGATGCTCGGTTCACAAATCGAATTACTCCTATTACCTACTTGGTGCCCGGTTGATATCCGCCCTACAAAGAAACTCCATTACAAATTTTCAAATGTAAATTAAGCGAACCTCTAGATATATAACCTCCATTACAAAACTGACACATATAAGGACGTTCCCCAGTGTGTCCTCTTACATGAATCCTTAATGAAGCAGCCTGATTAAAACATTTCCCGCAATATTCACACGGATACGGTTTTTCACCAGTGTGAACTCTTTCATGCATAATTAGATAATCTTTTTTTGTAAATCTCTTTTCGCAATATCTACAAGCAAATGGTTTATCTCCAGTATGAATACGATAATGTATCTTTAATTTATCTGATGTACCAAAACCTTTACCACACATATCGCATAGATGGCGCTTTTCTGGTCGATCAGGAGTTGAGTTGTGTTTAGTTGTTATGTGTTTAAGTAAAGTTGCAACTTTACTAAAAACTTTTAAACAAATACTACATTGGGTTCTATGTAGTGTACCTGCAATGTGTACTGTATGGTATCGAGTTTGGTGTATTAGCATATATCTTGAGTATACAAAAGATTTATTACAAACAACACAAATGAAGGGTTTAATACCCAAATGTTCATTATTATGCTCTTTAAATATAACAGAATCATTAAATCCTTTACCACAAGTAGGACATGTGTAATAGAATTTATGATAATGAACCCTGTTAATGTGTGTTTGTAAACAAGTTCTTCTAGGAGTATTATAACTACATAAAGGGCACGTATATGTATCATCATCACTATGTGTTTTCATATGTACAGCAAAAGTATATGCTTTTTTAGCTGTATGTTTACATATTTCACATGTATAAAATTCTTCGTGAATTTTTGATATATGATCCTCTACTTCTTGTTGGCTTTGATATTCAGCAGAACAAGTTGAACAAATATACAAATCTTGTTCAGCATCGAATTTAAATGTATGTATATCTTTATTTTCTTCTCGATGATAGGTTTTGGTATGTTCAGTAAGATCGCGACGAGATAGAAATTCTTCTAAACATCTTCTACATGTCCACACTTTATGTTCTTGTCTTTTCAATTTTTCTCTTTTTGGTTTTGGTGGTTTTTTCTCTTTGGCAATTCGTTTATTTTTGTAACCCGGTGGTTTATATTCATCATCATCTTGTTCTTCTGATACATCCGATTCTTCTTCTAATTTTATTTTTCTTGGTGAAGTACTCGATGATTTTACGGATCTGGTTCTTTTTTCGGATGGAGATACGTTGTTTAAAACAAAAACTTTATCGTCTATTTGCATCTCCACTTCCACTGCTGGAAAAAACCTAGAAAAAAAATTGGTATACAATTTGTGTTTCAATTTAGATGTGATTATACTCACAATACGATAATTAGCACCAGATATTTTCAGAATTCACTTTATTAAATATTTATTTATAAAAAAGGCATTTTTCAATAATAATATAGTATATTGTAATACAAGTGTTACAATGACAGGTTTCGTAGTACGAGTGCAGTTTGTGAAACGAACCGCGAAGCGGTGAGTTTCGCAAAGAACGAGTACTACAAACCGTCATTGTAATTCGAGTGTTACATACTATTTTTTATAATGAACTTTTAAAAGTATAGAAAAATAAATAAAATGAGAGTTTTTCGAAATATTTATTTTGTTGGCAATCTTGACACTTGACAGTTTTAATGATTTTAAATTTGAATGTTTGTCAAATTTGTATAAAATATTCTGAATTTCGCAATATCGCTGATAATGTAGTTAATAATTTACTACAACATACTTCTTGATTTACTATCTGGGCCCCTATTCTGTAACTTGTGAGAGTGCTCGTGTACGACTACTCATCGATGTGAGTACTCTCTCACTCATCGCTCAAATGATCCTAAAAAGCCACATTCACGATAGATCGGCGAGTCTACTACTTTTTGCTCAACGTTGCCAAGTTTAACCATCACATTTGAACTATTTATTTAGTACTTTAGGTTTGTAAAATATAAACAGCCACCGGGATGAGAAGAATAATAATAAATCGGACAATCTCAAGAAACGGTCCTTGTTCTTTGGCATCGTCAAGATCATTTATTAGCAATTGCATCACTATAAATCATCATCATCCATTTTAAAAACAATTTATAACGCCAAAAACAACACACTGGCAGAAAATTGTAACTAATAAAACAACAAAAAGACTAACAAAAACTAAATAATCAACAATGAACCAAACAAAAATTCTAGCAATAACAAATCATGAAAAATAAACTGTATTGAAAAATCCCATGTCATGTCTGTCATGAGACAACACCCATTGTGCGCAAGTCCACTCCACTCTCTCAAAATGTATCAATTCTCTTGGTTTTACCCAGTAGAGTACTCGCATAGGAGCATTCTCTTAGAACGTGAATACGGATTTTATAATTTTAGGGGAGTAACTTGCGCAGTGAAGCTAAATTGTGAGTGAGCTCTCCTACACGAGCATTCACTATAGAGATATAAGATATAGAGCACGGGAGCCAGCCGATATGACCAGCACGAAATAGAAAGAGAGAGGACAACTAGTGCGTCGGTGCCGATACGACCAGCACGAAATAGAAAGATAGAGGACAACTAGTGCGTCGGTTTATCTTTGTCTAATCACATGCGCAACAGGCGAGTCTCTCTCTTTCTATTCCGTGCTGGCTTTCACTTGTATGCGTTCCTATGGCTCACGTGCTCTATATCTTATATCTCTATGGCATTCACACGGTTAGTGAATAGGGTCCCTGAACTCTTTCGTTAACAATAAGTGCAGTGCAACCAATTGTGTAAAACAAAAAGTTACCAAAAACAGTGTTACAATGAATCTATTTCGATACTGTTTTTAGTGTCGAAATACAAACTTTGTGAACGTGAATTATAAAATAGTATATTGTAATACAAGTGTTACAATGACAGGTTTCGTAGTACGAGTGAAGTTTGTGAAACGAACCGCAAAGCGGTGAGTTTCGCAAAGAACGAGTACTACAAACCGTCATTGTAATTCGAGTTTTACATACTATTTTTTATAATGAACTTTTAAAAGTATAAAAAATAAATAAAATGATAGTTTTTCGAAATATTTAGTTATGTTGGCGATCTTGATACTTTTGACACTTACAGTTTTAATGATTTTAAATTTGAATGTTTGTCAAATTTGAATAAAATATTCTGAATTTCGCAATATCGCTGATAATGTAGTTAATACAACATAATTCTTGATTTACTACCTGAACTCTTTCATCTTTCGTTGATAATCAGTGCAGTGCAACCAATTGTGTAAAATAAAAAGTTACCAAAAACAGTGTTACAATGAATCTATTTCGATACTGTTTTTAGTGTCGAAATACAAACTTTGTGCACGTGAATTATAAAAAATTATTTGATATGGTATATGCAAATTTTCCTTATTGCCTTATTATTAGATGAAAATTATTAAATGGGAATCGATCAAAATATAGTATATTACATAACGAGTGCGGAAAGTGATACTTTTCACACGAGTATGAAAAGTCACTTTGCTCGCAAATAATGTACACTATTTTTCCTACGACCACGATAAAACTTTACTAAATATTATGTTATGTGATTGTTCCATTTGTGAAAGGTTCTACTATTCTAGTTCTATGTACCTATTTAGTTTATATTATAAATAATGCTGTTTTATTTATGATACTTAAGTAGTAGAATAAACTACAAATATTTATAATTAAGATTTATTTAAAAACAAAACACTAACTATAAACGATGAATATATGAACATATTATATTGTAAAAAAATTCCAAAAGACACATTTCAAATTTGGAACTGAGCTTATATGCACATTTGTAAATGTAAATCAGAAAACCGTGTTTGAATGCTTAGGTATCCTTCCGTGCGAAAAAAAAACTTTCCGTATATGTGCGAAAAAGTAACTTTCCGGAAATGTGCGAATGAGAAGCACTTTTCATGGGGGTAGAAAGTGTAATAAGTGTTACTTTCCAATGTGGTATTGTAAAAAAAATTCCAAAAGATAGACACTTCAAATTTGGAACTCAGCAAATGTGCACATTTGTAAATGTAAATCAGAAAACCGTGTTTGATTGCTTAGGTATCCTTCCGTGCGAAAAAGTAACTTTCCGCACATGTGCGAAAAAGTGACTTTCCGAACATGTGCGAAAAAGTAGCACTTTTCATGGGGGTAGAAAGTGTGATAAGTGTTATTTTCCAATGAGGTATTGTAAAAAAAATTCCAAAAGATAGACACTTTAAAATTGGAACTAAGCACATGTGCACATTTGTAAATGTAAATCAGAAAACCGTGTTTGATTGCTTAGGTATCCTTCCGTGCGAAAAGAAACTCTCCGTATATGTGCGAAAAAGTAACTTTCCGCATATGTGCAAAAAAGTAACTTTCCGAACATGTGCGAAAAAAAGCACTTTTCATGGGGGTAGAAAGTGTGATAAGTGTTACTTTCCAATGTGGTATTGTAAAAAAAATTCCAAAAGATAGACACTTCAAATTTGGAACTCACCACATGTGCCCATTTGTAAATGTAAATCAGAAAACCGTGTTTGATTGCTTAGGTATCCTTCCGTGCGAAAAGTAACTTTCCGCACATGTGCGAAAAAGTGACTTACCGAACATGTGCGAAAAAGTAGCACTTTTCATGGGGGTAGAAAGTGTAAAAGTGTTACTTTCCAATGTGGTATTGTAAAAAAAATTCCAAAAGATAGACACTTTAAATTTGGAACTAAGCACATGTGCACATTTGTAAATGTAAATTAGAAAACCGTGTTTGATTGCTTAGGTATCCTTCCATGCGGAAAGAAACTTTCCTCATATGTGCGAAAAAGTCACTTTCCGCACATGTGCGGAAAAGTAGCAGTTTTATTGGGGGTAGAAAGTGTGATAAGTGTTACTTTAAAATAAAACAACTCCTGTGATGTTTCTAACTTTAAATTACTAAAACACAAAAGCGTGTTTGATTGCTTAGGTATCCTTCCGTGCTGAAAGAAACTTTCCGCATATGTGCGAAATAGTATATTACACTACAAGGGCAGAAAGTTTGAGATTCCTGCACTGCACGACATGATGCCCGAGGCGAAACCGTGGGCATCATGGCGCGCAGTGCAGGGCTCTCAAACTTTCTGCCCAGTAGTATATACTATTTTTCTTTGTACTATGCCGAAAGTACGAAGAAAATTAAACGATGTGTTAAAAGATATTGATGCCTGCCCCGACATTTGCAGTGACAGTGTCACTGACAGTGACATCAGTGCAGGAATACTTTCTTTCTGCCCGCTGTCTGCGCGACATTATCACGGCATAAAAGTTAGGCTTTCTGCCGTAATATTGAAGCCAGAACGACTTACTTTCGGCATAGCACAAAGAAAAAGTAACTTTACGCACATGTGCGAAAAAGTAGCACTTTTCATGGGGATAGAAAGTGTGATAAGTGTTACTTTCCAATGTCGTCGTAGGAAATAAAATCATATTTGCTTTAAAATAAATATTAAAATAAAAACGACTTATGTGAAGTTTCTAACTTTAAATTACTTAAAACTACATAAATTTTAATAAACTAATTATTTTGAGATATCTCTTATAAAAAAATTTAAATTCAAAAATTTAAGAAAATGTCATTAAGGAGAAATTGAAAAAAAATTTGCATCCGGCAGGACTCGAACCTTCAACCTATATCTATAGCCGGTAACGCTTACATCGACTTAAGTTATAAAGGTTGCAGGATCGAATCCAGCCGGATGGGACTTTTTTTTCATTTCTCTTTAAGTCCCAGCTTAAAATAGGGTCCTCAAATTAATAATAATTTAAGAAAAGTGTGGATAAAAACAGTTTGTCGGGATAAGATTAAATTGTGGGTTATTAATTAAGATTATTTATAATATATAAGAATTTATTTTAAATAAATAGATGTATTATAACAAATAAAATGTGATGTAGCAGCACAGAATATTTTTAAAACTCAGCACAATATAAAAATTATTTATTTATACGAATAAACGTAATTATTGTTTATATATTAGATAATCTAATTTTAATACAAAACCAATAATTTATATATAACTATTTATTTTAACTATTTTATCCAGTTAAATAATAAACTTATTAAACAATTTGTTTAATAATATAGAACCACAGAAAACAGATAATTTATAAATAATTACAATAAAACAGATTAAAAATGTACAAGGTGTACATCCAAATAGAAGTGAGTTGAAAAGTTCAAAAACTCGATATAGATGGCGCTTTTTTTATGATAAAATAAAAAACAAAATGATTTTGTTAAAATATTAGTGAATTGGAAAGTTCGAAAGCAAGACACAGGTGGCGTTACAATAATTTAACCCATAAATTTTAGTTATACCATTAGCTATATAAATTTGACAGCTGTCACAAAGTTAGTTCGTGAGATATAACTTTTTGAGTAAAGCAACTTTTTTGTGAGGCAATAAAAAACAAAATGATTTTGTTAAAATAAGGAGTACATCCAAATAGTAGTAAGTTAATAAGTTCGAAAACTGGACAAAGATGGCGTTACAATACTTAAATCCATAAATTTTAGTTATAGTTGATTCAAATAGAAGTGTCATCAAGTGGGCTGGGTACGTGTGAGATCATCTTTAACTTTATTACTAGATTCAATGGAAACAGAACTTTAGTTAGGGAATTATATGTCATCGCGATGTGTCAAAATGTTTATAATATTGAGCATATGATCACAAGCAGGCTAATATTGCGATTCAAATTTCACTAAACGTGGGTACTGGCACTACAAATTTGAATTTTCCAGAGACTACTTGATGACACTTCTATTTGAATCAACTATAGTTATATAAATTTGACAGCTGTCAAGAGAATTAGTTCGTGAGATATAGCTTTTTGAGTAAAGCAATTTTTTATGATGAAATAAAAAACAAAATGATTTTGTTAAATGAGTTGTACATCGAAATGGTAGTGAGTTGAAAAGTTCGAAAGCTAGACACAGATGGCGTTACAATAATTAAATCCATATTTTAGTTAGTACCAACCTATATTATTTGACAGCTGTCAGAGAGTTCGTGAGATATAGCTTTTTGAATCACGCAACTTTTTTATGATAAAATAAAAAATGATGATGTTAAGATGAGGTGAACATTTAAATAGTAGTGAGTTGAAAAGTTTGAAAGCTAGACACAGATGGTGTTACAATAACTAAATCCAGAAATTTTAGTTATACCAACCTATATAAATTTGACATCTGTCACAAAGTGCGTTCGTGAGACATAGCTTTTTGAGTAAAGCAACTTTTTTATGATGCACTAAAAAACAAAATGATTTTGTTAAAATGTACATTCCAATAGTAGTGAGTTGATAAGTTTGAAAAACTGAACATAGATGGCGTTAACATAATTAAATCCAATTTTAGTTAGTACCAACCTATATAAATTTGACAGCTGTCAGAGAGCTAGTTCGAGAGATGTAGATTTTTGAGTAAACACTTTTGTGATGAAATAAAAAACAAAATTATTTTGTTAAAATGAGGTGTACATCCAAATAGCAGTGATTAAAAAGTTCGAAAGTTAGACACAAATGGCTTTACAATAATTAAATTTTAGTTAGTCCCAACGTATATAAATTTGACAGCTGTCAAAAGAGTTAGCTCGTGAGCTATAGCTTTTTGAGGAAAGTAACTTTTTTATATTAAAATAAAAAAAACAGAATTTCGTATGCTAATGAAGCAGTGCTTTTTGGTATAGTTTAACTAGAACCACTTGGATAGGAATTATTTTTACGATTTTACCAGGGGAAACTCAAAAGAACGTCATTATATGAACGAACCTAGTAAAATTTCTATTTAATTTTGCATTTAACTTCCCGACTCACACCTGTATTGTTTTAAGCTTTTCAGCTTAACTAATACCTCGAAGTTTACACGGTTTGTACTTATTATGTTAGAATTTAGAAATGTCTTACGAACAAGAGAAATATATACATTTTTTAATTAATAAATAATATTGTTATGAGCCAAGCCGGACCTGTCAGTGGAGTGAGGTGTAAGTAAGTCACCGTACGAACTTCGAGAATCTTCAGTGCTAGAAGAATTGGGATCTGTGTAGATGATTCTAGAAGGATTACTTTTATATATAAGGACCGGTTGGACGGAGAGAACGGGACAGTTGTTGTTATAGCGATAGTCGGCGATAAATAATAGTGGTTGTATTGTAGCATGTTTAAAAAACTCGAAAATAAAAAATTGTCATTTTAATCATTAAATTTTCCTTATTACCGCCCTGTACCCTCAATTTAAAACACACCATGACCAGGGTTAAAATCTTAACGGCTTTTGGTTGCTATGCAATCAAATCCTTGAGCTGTACCGTTGTAACGAGGCGTCCGCCACTAAAAAATAGATCTTATGTCATAATCGTCGAATCAAAATTCACGCTCCCCCCGAGAGTGACCACTGAAGTGGCTTGTTCTTAGGAGAGGGTAAACTACAAAAACGGGTAGGAATCATTTTTGAGGTAGACAGGGTGAAGCTTTGAGATTAACAGGTGTTCTGTTAACGTTAATTACAGTTTTGGCGGTTTTTTTATCTGGAACCGCTTAAAAAGTCTCTTAAACGTTTTTAATTAAGCTAAAATCAGTTACTAGTGATAGTTAATAGTGCAGATCGAAAAATGTCGATAAATTTCTGGTGAGTATCTTGATTTTACCGTATCGTATAAATTGGGTGTGGCCCCATTTAATTCTACTATCTAGGAATCAAACTGTAAGTTTTTTAATATCATTATTATTGCTTAACTACCAGAAAAGAAGGGATACCATTTATTTCTTTGGAACAAAAACTTAATTGTAATCCGCATGAATAATATCCAAGTGTGGGTAATTAACGTAAGAAGTGCTCATAAAATCCATAGTGCTACCGGTTTTTATAAAAAACCCGGTACCTTTTCTACAGACTCCAAAAGTGTGAAAATTCGAAAAAGTTTACCGAATACATGTTTCAGTTATCAGTGAAAGCGTTGCGCAGAGTCTGATTAAATATTTTTGTAACACATTTATGGTAAATTTTTGATTTCTTAATGTTTCTCTTAACTTAATTGTTTTAACTTAAACTATTATATGGTACCCCCATTCTTTACTCGAGTAAAAAATCTTTTAAGCTAAAAGTGATTTATTATCTTTTTATTAAATTTTGATACTTTTAAAATTCCTTTCACTTCACATTCTGCTTAAATGGGTACACAAAAATAACAATATAAAAATACTTAGCTGTTATTGGATGTGTAATATTGTTTCTATATGTGATTAAACACTAGTGTGTTTCACTGTATTTTACCTTATTTGATTTGTTGATATTTTATATGTCTATTGTTTCGTTCATATGCTTGACTTATTACTACTCACAGTAATAAATATTGTTTATTGTTTATTTATATGTTTTATTTCTGACCTGGTGTAAGTTATTCTGATCTAATTTCATCAACAACAAGAATGAGACGTATTTAAATCATAAATCTTAACTTTTGAACTCATTTTTATCTCATTAATATAAATGGAGCTGTTGTGATAAGTAAGAACAAAAAGTAAGTATAACTTTCTCTTTCTAGCTTTGCCAATAAAAGTGTTTAATTTAAAGTTTTAACAAGAACATCTACCGGTTTACTCAATTTTACCGTATCTTATCTTATATTTCCTATATCTTTCTAATTTTAACTTGATCTACCACAACTTATTAATTATTCTATCCTATTCACATAATCCAATCTTTTTTCCATCTGGGTTTCTTATATTTCCCCGTCCATATGATAAAAAAATAAGTGGCGCCCATTTACCTTTCCCTATTTCATCATTTCTCTCATTTTCTTTTTAGTCCCCTTTAAATTCGTTTAGTTTTTTTCTAGTAAATATATCCCCTTATATCTTTTTAATACAATATCATCGAGCTCGTTCGAATCCATGCTCGCTCTCCTCCTACCCCCTGAGTGTCGTTCGCATTTGTTAACCTCGATAAAACGAGCCTTTAACATCTTGAAAAAAAAAGAGTTTACAGTATTAGTTGGCGATAATTTATTGTATTTGTAGTAGACGGATACTTATAATAAATAAAACCAAGAGACAGTTGTTTAACGATATTTGTATAGATTTTTAGATTTATATCAAGCAGCTTCCGAAAAAGTACGATCATTGACTCAGAATTCCTTTAATAAATACAGAATTCCTTTAATAAATAGTGGTTCTACATTATTGAAACTAATAAATACTATTAACTCAAGAAACAGAATTCAAACAGCTTCTAATATGTGCATTCAAAGCTCCCTTAGAAACACATCCAAGACTGCAATGTGGGCATTTATAGGGTCTTTCACCAGTATGACTTCTCATATGAATCCGTAACGGTGCTCCTTGATTGAAACTTTTCCCGCAATAATCACAAACATACGGTTTTTCCCCGTTATGAATCCTTTCGTGCATAATCAAATAATCTTTTTTTATAAAACTTTTACTACAATACACACAGGAATACGGTTTTTCCCCGGTATGTTTTCTGTAGTGTATCTTAAGTTTGTCAGTTCTAGAAAAACCTTGCCCGCATACTTCGCATAAATACTTCTTTTCATGGGGTCCCTCATGATAACTTAAATGCTTCGTAAGCACATGTTTCACTAAAGTTTCATTTCTAGCGAACATTTTCGGACATATATGACACTGAGTTTTAGATTCTTTATCTAAAACTCTTACTCTATGATTCCGGATTTGATGCGCTATTAAATAACGCGAATATAGAAATTCGTGACCACAAACGATACAACTGAAAGGCTTAAATCCGAGATGGAAATTTTCATGTTCTTTGAAAGTAGTTGCGTCGTTAAAGCATTTCCCGCAAGTGCGACATTGAAAATCGTATTTTCTGTAATGCATACGAGTAATATGGATTAAAATAGCAGATTTTCTACTGGCTGTATGCGTGCACATAGGACAAGGGAAATTTTTATCTTCGCGATGTTGTTGCATATGCGCGGAATACACTACGGCACCGTATAAAGTTATATTGCAAATTTGGCAATCATATTTCTCCTCTTCGTGCATTTCTACATGTTTTTCCACTTCTTCTTTAATTTGAAATTCTGCTGAACAATTAGAACACGTATAACACTCCAATACTACATCGAAAGTATATTTTTCTACTAACTCTTCTTTTTTAATTATATCATCGATATCTTCATGAACTAATTTTCTGTGATCGAATAAATTTTTTCGAGTTTCAAATTCTTCGAAGCATATTTTGCAGACCCACGCTCGTGCTTTGTGATTTGGTTTTAGTTTATGAACGTATTTTTTTGGTGTTGTTGATGCTGTTGATGTTTTTCTACCTCGTTTGCTTGGAGTTGAATTTTTTCTGTTGAATTTTTTTGCTTCGTTCCATTCTCCATCTGATTCAGTTTTTATGAGAATTTCATTTCCAGTGCGCCTAAAAAAATTATACTGTTGTGTCTGGTTTGGATAAATTTATTTGATAAGTACAAGGAAATATGCCTACTTACCTAAAAGTAGTTTATATATTATATAAAAATTGTATTTTTGGTATCAACTTTATTTATATAATTATTATTACAATTAATTTATATTTAATTATTACAAAAATATATAATTATAATGTAATAAATTGTCATAATTTAAGGAAATTCGGTAATTGTTTACATTTTCACCCCATCTCCCTAGGGGGTTGGGGTTGCGGGGGGTGTTAAAGGAAGGCTACTCGAGTACATCCCCGTTGAAATTGAGTGGCGGTCACCCTTAGAAAATTTTTTACGAAGGGTTGAATTTTCAAAAATATGGTAAAAATTATTATATTATTTAATATATTATAATATTATCTAACCTAGGTTAGATTAGGTTAGGTTAGGTTAACCTGAGTGGAGGGCTTTTGAGGGTTTTTTTTTTAAATATGGGTTTTAAGCATAATGCGTGGTATGGTTGTGACATACCTTGTTGAAAAGCACCCAAAAAAAAAAACTTAAAAACCCTCCACTCAGGTTAACCTAACCTAATCTAACCTAGGTTAGATAATATTATAATATATTAAATAATATAATAATTTTTACCATATTTTTGAAAATTCAACCCTTCGTAAAGAATTTTC
Source organism: Altica lythri (assembly GCA_964028335.1). Classification (NCBI taxonomy): domain Eukaryota; kingdom Metazoa; phylum Arthropoda; class Insecta; order Coleoptera; family Chrysomelidae; genus Altica; species Altica lythri. The sequence continues at coordinate 17,234,869 of OZ034801.1, read as the reverse complement.
TAAGGGTGACCGCCACTCAATTTCAACGGGGATGTACTCGAGTAGCCTTCCTTTAACACCCCCCGCAACTCCAACCCCCTAGGGAGATGTGGTGAAAATGTAAACAATTATCGGAAATTCAAATACAAAATTTGATTAAATTATTTTTTTGGTTTCTGAAAAAGTAGTCATTTTAAGCAAACAATTTACTTAAATTTTGACAAAATGTGATATTTAAATTAAATTCTGACTCAATTAACTTTATCTGGGAACAGCATGCCGTCCATAAATCCGACCCTTTTCTCGACCATCGCAAAATAATCACATATTTTTTTTAAATTTAAACAATAAATTGTAAAACCATAAGTGCATATCACTGCCTGCTATGAGGGTCGAAAAAAGGATCGAATTTATGGATGGCCCGCTGTTCCCAAAGATTCTTTAAATAAAATAGATTATACGAAAGTTAAATATTCAACAAATGAGAATTTAATAAAATTTAAGAAATTTGAAATAGATTATGACGTCAATTTAATTTTAACTACTTAGAGGAAGTTAGTTAGATTTACTTTAAACTATAATCGAGTCAATAAAGCACTAAAATTCGCCATATACCTACGAAATTTAAGCGGCAAAACAGATTTTAATAATTTTTTTTGCATTCGATTCGTGAGAGCATCAGGAAACTTTGTGATATTAGAAAACTGCATTTGTGCATACAAAAAACGCATTTTTACAGTACAATTCAAACATAACTCGATATTTATTGGCAGATATAAGTTCAATTTTGTTATTTGGAGATTTTTGGGGTCGCCGAAAACGAATTAACATTAAAAGTGATCTCCGGAGCCCAGGAAACCTACTGTTTATGTCGTTTCCTGGAGTTTTCGGTAACATCATTATAAAACTAGTCAAAATTCCATAGCTAGAGGTTTTTGGGCTAACTGAAAACGAATAAGACATTAAAAGTGACCTCCGGAGTACCTGGTGTCCAGGATACCTACTGTTTACGTCGTTTCCTAGAGTTTTCGGTAATATCGGTATACAATTAGTCAAAATTCCACACTTGTGACGTTTTTAGACGAAAAACAATGTTTTTTGCGAATACATGTAAAAAACTGTCACAAACATCAAAAAAGTGGCACAAACGTCAAAAAATCGTAACAAACGTCAAAACAGTTGCCATAAACGTCAAATAACTGTCATAAACGCCAAAAATCTTATAAATGTCAAAAAAATGAGTTTTGTGGCGAAAAAATAAGTTTTTTTGCGATCATATGTTATAAAACTTCCCCAAACGTCAAAAAACTATTATAAAAGTGAAAAGTTGTCATAAACGTCAAAAAATCGTTACAAATGTGAAAAAACGATGTTTTCAGGTGAAAAAACGATGTTTTTACGAATATATATAAACAACTGTCATAAACGTTAAAGAAACTGTGACAAACGTAATTCGACATTTGGCATCTTATATACTTAAACAAACCATTTTTACTTAAAATATAAAAAATCGAAAAAAACACCGAAAGGTGTCGCTTCTGATATACAAGTTTAGTTCTATGAGGCCACCGTAAGATGACACAGTAAATATGGAGTATTTTGAGCTTGCTGACAACAAATATGACATCAAAGTGATCTTCAAAGTACCTGGTCTTCAGGATACCTACTGTTTACGTCTTCTTCAGGAATTTTTGGTAATATCGTTATACAATTAGTCAAAATTCCACACTTGGAGGTTTTTGGCCTTGCTGAAAACGACTAATTGTTTAATGACTTTACTGAAAACTCCTGGAGACGAGGTAACTTGTACATATCCTGTGCACCAGGTACTCCGGAGTCATATTTGTTTTTGCCAAACTTAAAACCTCAGCCATTGAATTTTGACTAATTGTTTAAAATTATCGAAAACTCCAGGAGATGAGGTAAACAGGGCACCAGGTACTCCGGAGAACACTTTCAATGTCATATTCAATTTCAGCGAGGCTAAAAATAACCGATTATTGGGTTTTCACTAATTTTATAACAATATTACCGAAGAAGACGACGTAAACACCAGGTACTCCGGAGATCACTTTTAATGTCAATTCGTTTTCAGCGACCCCAAAAACCTCCTAATAACAAAATTGAACTCATTTCCGCCAATAAATATGGAATTAAGTTTGAAATGTACTTTAAAGATGCTTTTTTTCTATGCACAAATGCAGTTTTCCAATATTACAGAATCACAAAGTTTCCTGACGCCCTCACGAATCGAATGCAAATAGAATCATTAAAATTCGTCTTGCCGTTTACATTTTGGAGTTTCAGTGCTTCATTGCCTCGACTACTAATAAAAAAATTGTATCAGAATACAGAATTATTAATCGTATTTTGAAAATAAAATTTAATCAATTTTTTTTCATACAATCTGATTTAAAAAAATAAATCTCATATTAAACATACAATTTAACTGTAAAGCCTCAAATTTTTAAAACCCAACTTTAACAGAATTAAAATTAACATAACTTGCAAGTCAGAATTGAATCAAAGAAAAATATATATTATTGAATACAGAATTTAAAAACTAATAATTTTAATTAAAAAGAAAAAAAAATATGTTATCGTTACTAATTATTTTCGTCCACCTCTATTCAGTTAACTCTATGCATTAAGAGAGATCTAGTACAGCTCAACAGATATAACTGCAACTTTCAATTTCAATTTATCGATAGTGGGAGGAGCCGAGTCAGTTGCATTCAAGCGCCCGATGCGTAAACATCCGTATACTTAACATTGTACAGGCGAAAATATACTTTCAAAACGTGACACGACGCCACGCCACCCGACGCATGTCAGTACTTATCAATTCCATATATTTAATATAGTCAGAAGCACATAGACAACACGCTATGTGACCACACGCCGCGACATAAATATATGGAATTGATAGGAACTGACATGCGTCGGGTGGCGTGGCGTCGTGTCACGTTTTGAAAGTATGTTTTCGCCTTACTTCAATTCTAGTGCGTTTGCTACGTTGTTAGATAACTTCGTAAATCGTGAAGTAGTTATTGTTTGTTGAATTTTCATATTAAAAACTAAGAGGTGAAATAATTTTTTATTAAAATGAATCGCGTAAGTGCCGTAAAAAATCGGATTCTGAGTCCACAACCTCGTGAAATTATATACTCGGTTTTAAAATTTACGCAACAGGAAGCAGAAGGAAATGTTCTAAAATAATATTCGATTAGGCATCACCGCATTAATCAACGTCTGTCGTGTCAAATCGTCACGGTTGCAGTTATATCTGTTTAGCTGTAACACGATAAATTAGAGATGGGCTATAACGGTAAAAAGTAACTGATTACAAGAAAACAACCTGAGATATAAGTTTAAATTTGAATAGAAAAACTAAAAATTTAAGTTAATCCAATGCATCAAAATCCACCATATAATGCTCATTTTCGAAATCTTCAATATCATCAATATTGGTAACATTAATAAAATCAGCTTTAAAAGGTTCTTCATCCTTTTGTTTTTCATGTGTTAATTTATGTTTTTTATAATATTTATAAGCAATAAATGCTTTTCCACATAAATCACAACAATATTTTTTTTCTCCAGTATGTATACGCATATGCATTTTTAAATTATAATTATTAGCGATAACTTTATGGCAAACATTACATTCTACTGTACGATCTTCACCAATGTGATGTATAACACTTTGATGCCTTTTCAGACTTTTTTCAAAGGTAAATTCCCTTCCACAAACCTCGCATTGGTATAAATTATCATCACCATATAATTCTTTTCTGTGATTAAGATGTTTATGAATGTGTACGTATCGTTTTACAGCAAATTTCTTATTACAAATATCACAAGAATATCGTTTTATATCTAAATGCATTTCCTCGTGAGATTGTTGTAGGGCTTTACTAAGAAAACCTTTACCACAAATTGAACAAAAATTCGAAAATTTTCCTTCATGTCGACGAATGTGACCTTTGATTGAAGATCTATTTACAGTTACAAATTTGCATAACAAACAAGTGTAACTTTTTGTATGGTAATAATCGTGTAAAACGAAATCTAATAAATCTTTGAATGTTATATTGCATTTTTGACACGTATAACATTCTCCTAAATGTTCTTGTTTATGTTGTTCTAGTTCATCGTAAGTTTGAAATGTTTTATCGCAAATTTCACATTCTTTTTGGCCATGTGAAGATAGGTGTTTGTGTAAATTACGTTCTTTAACTTGTTTACCGCAAATGTTACACAGTACTATATTAGAACCAAATTGTGGCACTCGTTTACGATTTACTGGTTTATTATTATCTTCTTCTATTTCTTCATTACCGATAAAAGGAAGAATTTCCAGAACTTCACCATTAATGTACATAAGTTGTGTTGATGATGAAGATTCTTCATCTTTCGAATTTAATTCTGAGTCGTCGATTTCTATTTTAATTTCGTCTGTGTTTGAAGATTTAATTAATAAATCTTCATCAAATTCATCATCACTAATTTCAAATTTTTCTTCGAAAGTATCTTCTTCGTCGATGAATATTATTATTTCTTCTTGTTGATTAAATTCGTGCCTAAAATTATATTGTGTTAATAAAAGAAAGAAAAATAAATTAAATTAAAATTATGGCTGCTAGAATTAAATAAAAAAATACTATTTTATTGGTTGTTTTTAATAAATTAAAAATAATAAATACAATAAATGTCACTTTTCATAAAATAATAAATAAAATTAAATCACAAACACGTTTTAATCACTTCCGATCAGTTGTGTTAAGGATTGTTTATTTTTTTATTAAAAACAATACACTTGAGGGTTTTTCATAGATTAATTGTAAAGGTAGTTATAGAAATTAAAAAAGAAAACAATATGGAAATTTTTTATTGGGTTTAATTATATTTTTTTGAAACATAACTGAAAGATGGCGAAATTCCTAGTTATGGAGATGTCGCTATTATCGCACTTTTAACATTTTCTTTACTGAAGAAAATGTATTTGTGTGATTTCAGACATATCTCCAGTCTAGATGCTCTTAGAGCTTCTGGACGGATATCTTCCTTGTACTGATGAGGCGCAATACGCCGAAACCGGTCTACAAGTGATATCCTTACGAATTGCAAACTAAAATGGTTAGTTCTATCTTGCAGATATACTAACCCCGTTCAACTTTGAACTGTAATTCAATGTCCGTCGTGGCATATAGCCAGGGAAGTAGTTGTTGGTTCTTAGTAAACGGTCTATATGTTCTTTGATTTTCAAAGACTCTGTAAAACGTTATAATAGTATTAAACTATTATTACCTTTGACATCCTAGTAATCATTTCTATGTAAAACATTTTTCATGTTTTTTAACAAAAAAAGTCAAAAATGGAAAAGCGCAATAAACACTTTTATCGTTTTTCAACAAAACAAGTCAAAAATGGTAAAAAGCGAAAGTAGATAGGCAAGGGGGATTCGAGCCCAAAATCACTCATTTTTACATGTAAATCTCCATAAGAAAATCTAAGGTCCAACATGGTCATTTTTTGCTCCTTTTTAGCCCCGCCCACATCACGTGTCCGCCGAGACCACGTGACATGATTTTAGTACCCCCTTCCTCGACTGAGCCGTTGATAGCTTGGCCTCGTTTAACAATACACATAGCTTCGATTGCCAAAAGGGCATTAACGTTGTATCTCGTAAACGGCCGAACGGATTTCAATGTACGACGTATCATTGTAAAGGGGTTGCTGTATAGGGTAAGATAAAGCTCACCTCCACTCACCTGTCCTACAAGAACTCACCTTTGATTTACCTGTAATTTTTGTCACCGTACTTTGACTACCCCTCATAACTACCCCAATGTGATTTTAGTCACCCTACCACCCCTCATCATCAACCCCAGTGCCCAAATAGAACTTCGAATAATTTTGTATGAAAATAAATGTAGAAAAAAAATTCTGTGTGATGGCTGTAGTGGTATTCGAACCCACAAACTCATGTGTACAAATTTGACGCCTTAACCAACAGGGCTATCAACTGACTTGGAAAATAAAGTTGAAATGTGTTAGACAAGCAGCTCCGTCTACGTCACATACGGTTGTAGATGATAAGTTAGCAAAGGCGGACTGTCGATTTTTAGATATGTAATTAATGTGCTACACACTGCTAAACAATAGATTGTAAAATCATGAGTGAATATCACTACTGCGAGGGTCGAGAAAAGGTTCGGATTTATGAACGACCCGCTGTTCCCAGGTGAAGACTCATTAACCGAAACAATTTTTCAATTATACACAATAAATAGGAACGATCGTATTTAACAATAAATAGATAAATAAAAAAGCAATTTATATTAAGATATATTTAACTATAACGACAAAAAACAACATCAATAAATACTTTTTCTAACATTTTACATTATTAGGTACTTCGTTATATACAAAATACAAGTAATAATTTATTTAAAAATTATCTACCATACCATATTCGTTAAAGTACATTTATCAACTCTACAACAAAGAATTAATAAAAATTGAAACACTAAAAACACAGAAAAAGATATTCATAAACAATAAAAAGTAATCACAAAAATAATATTTTAATGAAGCCGTGTAAATAATTATTTTCTTCCACCTCTAACAAATCTTGATTATTCACATCAGATGCTCGCGTTAAATAAATAGATGTTAGAGATGGGCAGTAACGTTTAAAAATAACACATACACAAATAATGAAACTATAATTTCAGTAACGAAAAATTTTCGTAAAAAAAGATATTTATAAAATGATTTAAAATAAACGAACATTAAATTTGTATAAAGATCCAAATAAAAATTAAGTACATAAAAAGTACCAATCAGATGAATATGAATAAATTTTTCTAATTTGTTTTTAACGAAACACACTGTTTATTTAAATTTAATTAACATTAAATTACATTATACCTACTTATTTATTTCACATATTTCAATATTAAAGATGAACACATTCAATAATGAATCATTATTAATGATGCAAAATAATATAAATAAATAACAACAGGAACATAGTAATGAAGGAACATATTGTTTTTATAAAGAAATTGTTTAAGACGAAATATACATTTGTCCGTTATTATAGCTTAAACAATTTATTTATTTAAATAAATAAATAACTAAATAAATAGTACGATTTGTATTGGATGCAACAAAAAAATATAAATATTTATAATGTGTTTGGTAATAATTTTAGATTTAGTATATAAATTGTCTAAAACAACAATAGAAATTAATAGATATGTCAAAAGACACGTTTTGTGCGAGATTTTCCTATAATTCAAACATTCATACTGTTATAAAAAAATCCTATTTTATTAAAAAAACTTCAGGAAAGAGAGTCAAAATTGCGTAATAAAAACAGGTTAAAGAGTTATTGAAAACACCAGCGGGCGGTCCATAAATCCGACCCTTTTCTCGACCCTCGATCCAGCATGTGGTTGTATTCACTCATAATTTTACAATCTATTGATTTAATTTAAAAAATATGTGAATATTTTTTTATAAATAAAAATAAATAACCAGAAACTTAAAGATAATTTTTTTTTTTTGATTTAAACCATATATAATAATTTTGAAGTTTATAGGAGCTATATGTATTTTATGTTATTATGAGGGTTGCTCTTTTCTCAATGTAATGTGGAATATTGTGGTGTCTAGTCTGTAAACTTCAAAATATGGTTCAAATCAGAAAAAATTATCTTTACGTTTTTGGTATTTATTTTTATTTATAAAATACTAATCACATACATTTTTTAAATTTAAACAATAGATTGTAAAATTATAAGTGCATACAATCAAATGCTGGATCAAAGGTCGAGTAAAGGGTCGGATTTATGGACCACCCGCTGTTCCCAGGTAAGCGGTGACTCTTTAACCTAAAAACATACCAAACACTTACATACAAGAAAAAAAAAATATTTTAAATATCTAAAACTCTTGGATATTGGAATTGGCTGAAAAAACTTAAAAATGGTCAAATACTGCATATTCTATTTTTAATAGAAAATTTATCACAACACGACTAATTATATCAATGGTTTTTGGGCTTTTAGGCCGGCGTCGATTGTCTTGCTGACTTGACGTTTCGCCAACACGAGCGGTTGGCATCTTCAGAAGTTGCTTCCTGGTTGACAGTCTGCGACTTACTAAGCTTTGCGTGATCGCAGGTCGTATTTATACGTCGGGAAGGAAGTGGGCGGGGCCACAGTTGCTTTCGATTCCAATCGGTTCTGGTCGGTGTTGTTCGTTGAGGGTAGAGTTTTCGCACTCTTTATTATCGAGACCCATGTTTTGTTAATCTTGACTGCTTCATCTTTTTTATTAAAGTTGTTGGGGTGCTTCTCTACCTCTATGGCTTCTCTAAAGAGTCTGGAATGGTATGCTGATGTAGTAGCGAGGACTTGGGTCTCCTCAAACTTAATCTGATGGTCCATAGTAAGGGAATGTTCCGCTACGGCGGATTTGTCTGTCTGCCCCAGACGACAATTGGCCTTGTGCTCTTTAATTCTGGTGTTGATCGAGCGTTTGGTGGTTCCTATGTACACACTTCCACATGTGCACGGAATGCAGTAAATTCCCGAAGCCGACAGTGGATCTCTTCTGTCTTTTGCCGATCGAAGACATTCTTTGATTTTTCTCGTTGGTTTGAAAATAGTCTTCACATTTTTCTTTCTTAGCAAACCAACGAGAAAAATCAAAGAATGTCTTCGATCGGCAAAAGACAGAAGAGATCCACTGTCGGCTTCGGGAATTTACCGCATTCCGTGCACATGTGGAAGTGTGTACATAGGAACCACCAAACGCTCGATCAACACCAGAATTAAAGAGCACAATGCCAATTGTCGTCTGGGGCAGACAGACAAATCCGCCGTAGCGGAACATTCCCTCACTATGGACCATCAGGTTAAGTTTGAGGAGACCCAAGTCCTCGCTACTACATCAGCATACCATTCCAGACTCTATAGAGAAGCCATAGAGATAGAGAAGCACCCCAACAACTTTAATAAAAAAGATGAAGCGGTCAAGATTAACAAAACATGGGTCCCGATAATGAAGAGTGCGAAAACTCTACCCTCAACGAACAACACCGACCAGAACCGATTGGAATCGAAAGCAACTGTGGCCCCGCCCACTTCCTTCCCGACGTATAAATACGACCTGCGATCACGCAAAGCTTAGTAAGTCGCAGACTGTCAACCAGGAAGCAACTTCTGAAGATGCCAACCGCTCGTGTTGGCGAAACGTCAAGTCAGCAAGACAATCGACGCCGGACTAAAAGCCCAAAAACCATTGATACAATAAACAATGGCCGCGAAAGCCTTTCACAGTTTACGACTAATTATATCAGTGCTACTATGAATCTGAAATATTAATAAGTATTTTCTCGCAAATATCACAAATAAATAAAAAGATTACCAATAGGCGAAATTTTCAAGTGTTTGTGTGTTGGTATTATTTTTTTCTATACAACTTGGACAATGGGTAATATTGCAATTAAGAGGTCCGAGCTTGGCGGTACAGCTTAATTTAAAGAATATTAAAAATATGAGTTTTGGATTGTGGCATTTAACTGTTTAGATTTTTTTGTTAGTGTAGACAGTGGAGGTAGAGCCCTCGTGAATATTTTACTATCTAACAAACATTTAACTCCCAACGACCTCTTATGGTTATCGCCATCAAGCTCGAGCTGCTAAATTTGCAAATAACCCTAAGGTCAAATTTGGCAAATTCTATGTTGAACAAACAGAAGTTTATTAGTAAAAGGTTTATCACACCACGACTAATTATACTAGTACGAATACAAATATTAATTTTTCTTTATTCAAAACAAATATCACAAATTCTTTATGATAATCATCCCAGTAACGTTTCAAAACAAGCTATTTTCGCCCAACTATAACGCGGTTTGTCCCAACAAACCAAAAAACTGTTACGAAACAACTCAGTACATCAAAAGTATCGAGATTTCGTGTACTGAGCAGTTCTAGAATGGTTCTTTGATCTGTTGGAACAAAATATTGGAGACGAATAGAGAACAGGTCTATAAGGTCTGTTCAAACAAAACAAAAAACTGTTCTAGAACCGTTACGAAACAACTCAGTACCATCAAAGGTATGGAGATTTCGTCTACTGTGCAGGTCCAGAATGGTTCTTTGATCTGTTGGAACAAAACTATTGAGACAAATAGAGAACAGGTCTATCAGGTTTGTTCCAACAAAACAAAAAACTGTTCTAGAACCGTTACGAAACAACTCAGTACTGTCAAAGGTATCAAGATTTTGTCTACTGTGCAGTTCTAGAATGGTTCTTTGATCTGTTGGAACAAAACTATTGAGACAAATAGAGAACAGGTCTATAAGGTCTATTCCAACAAAACAAAAAACTGTTCTAGAACCGTTACGAAACAACTCAGTACCGTCAAAGGTATCGAGATTTTGTCTACTGTGCAGTTCTAGAATGGTTCTTTGATCTGTTGGAACAAAACTATTGAGACAAATAGAGAACAGGTCTATAAGGTCTGTTCCAACAAAACAAAAAACTGTTCTAGAACCGTTACGAAACAACTCAGTACCGTCAAAGGTATCGAGATTTTGTCTACTGTGCAGTTCTAGAATGGTTCTTTGATCTGTTGGAACAAAACTATTGAGACGAATAGAGAACAGGTATATAAGGTCTGTTCAAACAAAACAAAAAACTGTTCTAGAACCGTTACGAAACAACTCAGTACCATCAAAGGTATGGAGATTTCGTCTACTGTGCAGTTCTAGAATGGTTCTTTGATCTGTTGGAACAAAACTATTGAGACGCATAGAGAACAGGTCTATAAGGTCTGTTCAAACAAAATAAAAAACTGTTCTAGAACCGTTACGAAACAACTCAGTACCATCAAAGGTATCGAAATTTTGTCTACTGTGCAGTTCTAGAATGGTTCTTTGATCTGTTGGAAGAAACCTATTGAGACGAGAGCATTAGAGAGCGTTGAAAAGTCACTATTGGCAGAAATATATCTTATTGGGCATAGAACACTTTTTTATGGTTTTTAAATAAACTAGAAGCTGTGTAATAAAACATACAAAACACTTTTACACTTGAATACAAGCTAAAATTCGTCGTGTCTAATAAAAATACCTTTACACGATTTCAAATGAATATTCAACATAGCTTTTGCTACAAAAGCTTTGGTACAAAATTGACAACCATATGGTCTTTCTCCAGTATGGCCTCGCATATGAATTACCAAGCTGGATCGTTGAGAAAATGCTTTTGTGCAATATTCACAAATATACGGTCGTTCTCCGGTATGAATACGAGTATGTTCAACAAGAATAGGTTTTTTAGTAAAAGATTTATCACAATACGAACAACTGTACGGTTTATATCCAGTATGAATGCGTATATGAAATTTCAATTTTTCCTTACTCGACAGCATTTTCCCGCAAATATCACAGATGGAAAAGTTACCAGTATGCGAATTCATATGTAGTTTTAAACTGTTTTTATGTTGATATTGCTTTTTGCATATGACACATTCATGTAGACTTGGACAATTTATATCTTCTTTATGCATATTTACTTTGTGTGCGTGTAAGTATCGAGAATATAAGAAACATTTACCACAAAATTCGCAGTCGAATGGTTTTAATCCAGTATGATAATTATCATGTTCTTGAAACCATGGAAGGATTTGAAAACCTCGTTTACAAGTCTCGCACCAATATTTTAATGAATCTTCATGATTATTAACATGATCAGTAATTTGATTAATTTCAGGTGTCCGATAATCGCACATTAAACACTGAAAAATCCCCTCCTCAGAATGTATTCTTAAATGTATTATATGGTCCAAAATCTTCTTTTGTGAAGCGTTACAAATTTCGCAATAAAAATAATTATTATGTGTTTCAATGTGATCTTTAACAGCACTGTGAGTACGAAATTCTTTACCACAAACATCACATGGATGTACTTCACTTGAAAATCTACTTTGTCGTAGTCTTTTACCCGGATGACTATCTTTATAATGCTTTTTTAGTTCATTAGGAAAGTATTCAGTCTCATCTTGTTTTTCCTTTTGGCAAAGTGGGCATTTAAATTTTTTTTGTTCATCTTGATCATCTTGTGGTATTAAAGTTTTAAAATCTTCATCAGAAAGTGGTAATATCACAGGATGTAAATCAATATCTACAGGTTCTTCTTTAATTTCTTTTTTAATATCCATTTCTTCAGAAGGTTCGTTTTTTATATCTAATTCTTCTTTACAATTACCATTTTTCTTTTTATTATTATTATTAGATGACATATCATCATCTGGAGATTTACTTCGTTTTCGTTTATCTTTCTTTTTCTTTTTTTTATACACAGACCACGAAGGATCGTCTATATCACCCATATTTGATTTTTTCTTTGGTCGTCCCCGTTTTGGTTTCACTATTTCACCAGAGATTACTTCACCTTCTTTGTTACCCTCAATTTTTATTTTTATTTTTTTAACTTTAGGAGTTTTAGGCGACTTTTCAGGGGGTGTTTCGTTTATTGTAACAATCGGCGTGAAAAAAGCCATAGGAAATCTGGAAATAATAATCGCAGTGTCAACAATTGGGTAGAGTTTTCTATGAATTTTTTTTAGATATGACACTGCTCGATTAAATTCTAATAAAGGATAAGAAGGTGTAACAAATCTTAAAAAGTGTAAAATAGTGTTAATAATTTATAAGAATTGAAGTTAGTATATAAAAAATAAAAGTTGTTATAGAATACGAGGTCTGTTGCAAAGTAAACAGGATTTTTACGAAATATCTAATAGGTACTAAGTAGTGCCATCTGTATTGGGGCAAGCGTAGGGTTGCCAAGCGTACTATATTATATAGTATTGTACTATTCTTCAGCTTAACGTACTATATACAGTAAAATGTCAAAATTGTAGTGTCAAATATCAAATATTGAAATATAAGTATGTAAAAATGCCAAAACTGTCATATCTGCAGTGTTAAATGACAAAAAGTGACATATCAATGTGTCAAATGTCAAACTTATCATATTTGTATCGTCAAATGTCAAAATTGTTGTGCCAAATATAAAATATTGATTATAAGTATGTGAAAATGCCAAAACTGTCATATTTGTATGGTCAAATGTCAAAAAGAGACATAAACGTATGTCAATGTGAAATTTTGGGGTCAAATATCAAAACTGTCAAATGTCAATATAGTTACTTTTTAAATTAAAATGTCAATCTTGTCGGTAAACAAACTATTTACTATTTTTGACACTAATTTATTATTAAACTAACAATATAACGTCAAATGTCAATCTTGTCACTTTTCATACTAAAATGTCATACTATAAACTGTCAATCTTCTCAGTAAACAAATTATTCAAACTGTCATTAAACTAACAATATAACGTCAAGTGTCAATCTTGGCATTTTTCACACTAAAATGTCAAACTATCAACTGTTAATCTTATCAGTAAACAAATTATTCACTATTTTTGACAGAAAACTGTCATTAAACTATCAATAAAACGTCAAATATCAATCTTGTAACGTTTCACACGAAAATTTCAAACTTTTAAATGTCAGTCTTCTCAGATAACAAAATATTTACTATTTTTGAGACTAAACTGTCAATATAACATCATATGTCAGTCTTGTTACTTTTCATATAAAATGTCAAACTATAAACTGTCAATCTTGTCAGTAAACAGACTATTGATGATGTTTGACAGTAAACAGTCAAGACAACATAAAATCAATTTTCACACTAAAATATTACTATAAACTAACATACTTGTGAATAAACAAACTATCCACTATTTTGACCATGGAGACTAGACAAGGAGTACGAACTCCATGTATTCAAATAGGGCTACTAAAATAAGAGGGCGCTGGTGTTCCATTTGTACCAAAATGGCCGACCAATGAGGATGTAGTTTGAAATAAAATAAATAACTTTTAATTATTTTATTATTAATTTCTTCACCCAATGAAAAAATACAAAAATATCATTAATAAAATTAGATTGATTAGATTATTCACATAAATATACAAAAATCAAAAATTGGTTGTCACTTCACATCTATTTATTTTACTATATTCACACCGGTACAAAAGGAACATTAGCGCCGCAAGTGGTGAAAAAAGTAAACCTAATATGTACGATACGCGGGACAGATTTTGGCAATTCCCCCGGTCGAGTGCGTACTCCTTGTGTAGTCTCCATGATTTTGACAGTAAACTGTTATTAAACTGTCAATCTTGTCACTTTTTACACTAAAATATCAAACTATATACTGTCAATCTTCTTATTTTTTATACTAAAATAACAAACTATAACTTGTCAATCTTGTCAGTAAACAAACTATCGAACCATCTCACGCAGAGTTATCGCACTTAAAGTGACAATACCATTTAACATCGGTCGAAAAATGAGCATCGAAAAAAGAGCCAATATTAAGTTCTGTTTTAAACTTGGTAAAATTAGACAGATAGATATTTATTGAGTTGGCTGTTAGCCTGTATCACTGCGACCTTTACAGATCTATTGTGAACACCCATCATCTCTAGAATAAGATTAGAACATCTTGTCTAGCCCAGCCCACTTAATGAGACAAAATAGCCTTGACAAAGGCCTCTCCACATAACCTGGAGCAGCCAGTTTCTCATTATCCAATACCAGATACCTTTAAGGCCTTCACATTGGCAGAGGGCATGAAATGAGGTTTCGTTTTCCCCTTAGCATTAATATGGCACCAAGTGAATTTTTTCTGTTTGATAGACTACATTTGCCCATGCAGGGACAGCGGTATGCCGACGTAGGGGCCACCCAAAAGGCGTCGATGACCATTTTGAAAAACATCTCGGTCAATGAGCTGAAATCCTCATTGGAAAAACTTGTGGACTGTGCAAATCGCTGTATTGACTCTAAAGGGAACTATTTTGAAAATAAAAAAGTTATTAGTCCTGCTTACTTTGCGACAGACCTCGTTATCAGTTAAAAGATAACATTGAAGAAAAAAAGTATAATGTATAATAAAGCTTCATAAGAACAAAATAATTACTAATCGAAGAGAAGCAACGAAATATATGCAATAAGAATAAAAGAAAAACTGGTTTATAACAAAATTCAAGATTGTAAAATATTTTCTGTAGATTAAAAATAAAATAAGAATTTAACAAAAACAAATTGTTAATAACGATCGTTTTAACCTGAATTATTATCGAGCAATGTAATATTTTATATATAAAAATATACATACTTTTATAATTTTTTAAACAAAATTAAACAATATTACCCAAAGTAAGAAACTAAAAAAAAAATGGTTGAAAATGTATAAACTTCTGTAAGTATTATTTCACTGATAAATATAATATTTTTATTACATGATTAGCTAATAAAATTAATGGTAAACTAGTAGGATTTTATGCGCTATAAAAGTAAAGGTATAATTATTGGTTATGGTTATAGTTATAATTATACCAACCGACTATTCTATTGAATTTTAAATAAAGTACCGATTTTAATGCATATACCGAATATAAAATTTAAAATATTGGTTAGAGACTTTTTTTATAATTAATATTGCTTATTATATTTTTATATGGTATATAAATAATTAAATTTCAATAAAAATATAATATCAATAAAATATTAATATTATAATAACTTTTATTTGAATAAATTGTAGAAATTATTTCGATTTTTGCAAATTTTACAGGGGTTTTCTTAAAATGATTGTTATTTTGCAATAATTCAATTTTTTGAGAGATTATTACGACAAATTGGGAATGTAGATATTATATGAATTTTGCAATATTCTAATCTAAAATCACAAAATGTTTAACTAATTTTATTGTAAATTACAAATATAAATATAAAGTAAACATTTTGAAAATTATATATGTTATATTTTTTTAAAATCTCCTATGATACCGAAAGACAATATTCTCAAAAAAGAAACAACAAAAATATAATCTAATTTCAAATCCATCCATCCACTAAAAGTTCTAGGTAAATTATACCAGGTTTGTTCACAAAAATTCGAGAATTTCAAGTACATTCGATTCTCAAACATTATTATTTTTTTTTATTTAAAAATTGTCGTTTTTTTTTTTGAACATACCTCGTATAATAAAAACTATTATTTCAAAAATAATTACTAATTTTGTAGTTATTACAGTTACACTTTATAATTTTTAATTTTCGCCCACCTCTAATTTGGCTAAATCGAGTTATCAATATAACGTGAGTAACACGACGTTACGAGATGGGAAGCAACGGTACAAAAATAACGACAGATACAAAAATGAAGATTAAAATAAAAATAGTTTATTTATCACACGTTTTATGTTTTTAAGTAATATCTAAATTGTCAATAGGAATTTTTTAATTGTTTATAGATTAATAGCGTATTATATATAGATTTATTTAAAAAAATATTGATTTAAAAATAAAGAAAATAAATTTTTTTGATAAGTTTTTTATTTCATCAAAATGTTTTTGCGGGAGTTATTTCAATAAAAAACTAAGTTTTAGATTGTTTTTGAATTTTTTAAATTAATTGTACGATTCCCATGAGATTGTTTGGTAAAATCACTTTCGTGAAATGTCTCTGAGTAAAGTTCGAGAGGTCGCACACGCGAAAAGTTATCCCGATTTCTTTAAATAGATTCTTTTTAAACAAATAAATTAAATTTTAGGTCTCTGAAAAAGTTTAAAAAAAAGATGTGTGTGATCAAGTGGATTTAAAAATGGTTTTTAGATTCAGTATTTAGTTGAAAAGATAAAAAAAACATAAATGAGAAAAATAACAAAAAAATAGTTAAAAACTAAAAAAACTCGAGAAAATAAGAAAAAATGGAAAAAAAAATAAAAAAAAATCGTACAAATTAAAAAAATTACGAAAAATCGAAAGGGCAAGAAAAAATCGAAAAAACAAATATTCGATTGAAAAAACGGAAAAAATTAGAAAATACGAAGAAATGGAAACAAACGAGAAAAAAACGCAAACATTGAAAGAAAAACATTACGAAAAATTTGAATATTTTAATTGAATAGGATATTGGAAACAAACGAAATAAATAAAATAAGATAAAATTGAAAAGAAAATGGAATAAATTCGAAAAATCAAGAAAAATTCAAAAATTGTAAATAAAAGTAAAAAAAAAGAAAATACCCCAAAAAACTTAGAAAATCAGCATAAAAATAAAGGAAAGGGTGTGTGTTCTACCGCTGGCACAAGTGTGTTATATCTGAGGGGGATTACTTTGAAGGGGACAAAATAGATATTAATGAATAAATTATGGAGGGTAGAGGTAAGGAGAATTCACTCTTATGAGGCTAAAGCTTCAAAAGTGTCCGTCCAAAAGCTTAAAATTTTGTTTTACTCGGTTGCCGAAGCTGGCGCTGTTAAGCAATAATTCCATGATCTGAATATAGCCATTTTAAACCGACTGAAATATGCAAAAATTAATGAAGTCTAACCTTTCACCCTGGTCTAACCTAAAAATTAACGTGACACGTTGTTGATATTAGATTGTAATATTATTATAAATTAAAATGGTACAATTTTGTGTAATTGAAAATTGTTCGAATAGTCGCGAAACGAAACAGAAAATATCGAATGATATATACTCTGTTTTTTTCGGCCAACGCAACAAGATTGTGGTCGGTAGGAAATGCTGTTTTACCGCATAGAAAGATTCTTCAACCATTGCCAACTATTGAACATCAATTTCAATTTTTCTATATCAGTATGTATTTACATATTATATACACACAACGCAAAAGTCTAGGGATATTTTTATAAGTCGTTGTGTTTTCACCTGTAATCAACTTGAAAAAGTAATTCAAAATTTATATTTTAGATTGTTGTTTAATATGTCAAAAACATTAAAAAACATTAACTTTTTTGCAAAAAATAACAGAAAACTGTACAAAAATAATATTCTAAAAACCACTGTTTTTTCAAAGGTCAAAAAAAAATACAAAAAAACACAAAAAATAAACTTAAAATAAAGTATGGCCACCACGTTGATTTATCACAGCTCTACATCTAGCATTCATGCTCAAAATTACATTGTTAATGTCTGCTTGAGGTATTTGTGTCCATTGTTCTCTCAGAAGCTCTCGAAATTGAAATTCATTGTGAATGTTGCCCATAAGTGGAGTAATTCGTCGTTGGAGCATGTCCCATACATGCTCAATGGGATTCAAGTCCGGTGACTGTGCTGGCCATGGCATTACATCAATACCCTCGTTATCCAACCAGTTTACTACGATACGTGCAACATGTGGTCGAGCGTTATCATGCATGAAGTGAAAGTTATCTCCAACAGCACCAGCAAATGGACGAATGACAGGTTGGAGAATAGTATCCAAATACTGCTGACTTGTGAAAAAGCCGCGGGGGAAAATGAGCTCAGTTCTTCCGTCAATAATGATTCCGCCCCATACCATTAATGTGCCACCTCTGTATGAGTACACTCTCCACACTCTCGGCCGACGAGAATCTGGATGAAATCCAAATCTGGACTCTTCGCTGAATAAAACTGTAGCCCAGTCGTTGTTAGTCCAATTCAGAAACTCTTGACACCAGGTTAATCGGGCAGCGCGATTGCCTCTGGACAGAGG
This sequence comes from Altica lythri, assembly GCA_964028335.1. Lineage (NCBI taxonomy): Eukaryota > Metazoa > Arthropoda > Insecta > Coleoptera > Chrysomelidae > Altica > Altica lythri. The sequence continues at coordinate 17,216,231 of OZ034801.1, read as the reverse complement.
TGGACATCTCAATGGTCGCCGACTACGAAGATTAGCTTCATGGAGACGATTCCTCACCGTATTTCTGCAAATTGTCACATTATCTGCCCGCTGTAATTCATTAACCAACTCGGGTGCTGTGATTGTGGGTTGCCTTCTAGCGGTTAAAACTAAATACCGGTCTTGAGCGGCGGTTGTAGACCGACCACGTCCTGGATGTTGCTCGGCTGGACTCCCAGTATCTCTAAATCGACGCCATAATCGACTTATGACGCTTTGCGAGACTCCCAACTGTTCGGCTACTTGGGTTTGTCGCACATCAGCTTGAAGGAGGCTCACCGCCCTATTCATTTCATCCAATGTTAAATGTTGTCGTTCCATGGTAAAAACACACTATCTTTAACACACCTACTATGCAAGAACAGTATGAAATGACTAAAATCGGAATTAAATACAATATTAAAATGTCAGTTTTTTCGTCCCTTGTGAAAAAAGTTCTAAAACACGTATTGTTATCTGTTTTGAAATTTTTTTTATTTAAAAAAGTAAGTATTTAGACTAACAGTTACAGTAGAAGCAAGTTTATGAACCCGATAATTTCTTTCGTTACTTTTAGGATTTTACAAAAATATCCCTAGACTTTTGCGTTGTGTGTATTTTTATAAATTGTTAAATTAAAAAAATTAACATTTTACAAGTAATTGCCCATAATAATGAAAAAATTAATTTAGGTGATAAAATATCTTCACCCTACCAAATTTTTAATTATTTAAAATCTGTGGAGAAGTGGCCAATGTGTGTTGGCACAGAAATTAGCAGTCGAAAGTAATACAACTATAATTTTTTTGTATATTAGGTTTTCTGTACCAAAAAATATTTTTTTTTGAAATTTCATTAAATTTTTAGATTCGCAAGAGCATGTAAAGGCGTTGCAATTGGTGATGAGATTTACCGCAATAATGTAAGTCGTCCTCGATGTCTATCTTGCAGAGTTTGAAGGGTTAGTTTGTAACCGTGCTGGAGTCTATACATAAATGTACAAAGATAAATACAGAAACTGCATTATTACTATTATTATTATTATATTAATTTTTTATCACGAAATAAATATTTTTGCAATTTAAAAAAGTTCCTTAAATTAAAAAAAAATTGATCCAATAATTATTGGTTTGGTTTTACTTGTTTATATAATTAAATTTCTTTTTACGTACCGTTGGTCGAAAAAATGACACAGAACATACATTATTCAATATTTTCTTTTTCGTTTTGCGACTATTTGAACAATTTTTAATTACACAAGATTTCACCATTTTAACTTATAACAATATTAAGATCTAATCATATATCAATCTATACTTCGTGATATATCATATCAACAATCTGTCACGTTAATTTTTAGGGTAACGCTTCATTAATTTTTGCATATTTCAGTCGGTTTAAAATCGCTATATTCAGATTATGGAATTATTGCTTAACAGCGCCCGCTTCGGCAACCTAGTATAAAACAAAATTTTACGCTTTTGGACGGACACTTTTTATATACAGACTGAGTTCTCCTTACCTCTACCCTCCATAGAATAAATAAAGATTTCGAGTTATTCAAAAATTATCGTTTTTTTTTTTCTGAACATACCTCGTATGTTTGGTCAAATATTTCAAAGCTCAAAGAAAGCTATGCTTGAAAGTTTCAAAATGTTTATAAATGCGATTTTTTAATTTATATTTCTATTAACTTGTTGAAATTATACTTAAGAAAAAACTAAATGTTTTTTTTTTGTATAAATAATCAACTTACAACAAAATAAATTTACCTTTATTTTAAACCAATAACTCCAAATATATAAAAAAGTAGTATTTGTATGTTATTGTATATTATTTAAAATGTAGAATTCAATAGTTTTGAAGATCCATGAAAAATTTTAAAATTTATCAGAATAAACACAATTTAATTAGAAAAAAAAAATCAAAAGTAAATTCGTTTGTGGCTCTGCTACTACAAAAAAAACAAGAAAACCATATTTTTCTTACTTATATGTAACCCATAAATTTCCTAATCTAAATACGCATTAGAAACTGTTTTTCTAAAAATATCTGGTGTTTTTTTAAGGAAAAAATTATAGTCATGTGCAGTTTTTTAATAAACTTTTTCGTATATAATATATATAAATGGTTAATAAAAATTACGTTTCTAATGCTTGGATATTGATGAAATGAATTCCAAATTTATTAATGGCTGTAATCGTGTAATCAATTTATCGATGCTATTATTTAATAGAGTGTAATCCTGAAATTGTATATTATTTATTTATTATTTATTTATTACCTAGCAGAGCCTCACACAAATTTTAATATCAAATAATTCGAATTTACACATACGAGATTCTAAATCAGTTAAATTATCAAAAGATTCAATTGTAAAAACATAAGGTAAAAATATTGTTTATTATTATCGTAACTATAGAGATTGTTTCTATGATTAAAAATGCGTATCATATTATTGGAAGGAGGGTAATTTTTCCAAAATATAATTTTTCCCCTACAAGTTAATCTATTATAATAGTATAAGAGCTGGTTATAAATTTCAATTACGATATGATCAGAAAAAGTGTTTTTCTAATGTAGATGCGGTTTCCGAAGAAACTGTTTCGAGGTTCATGGACACTCAATTGTGATGAACGTTAAAATTGAAAACTCGCAGGACGCTATGATTTATATCATAGCAAAAAAAGGTAGTTATGAAATAACAAAATTTATCCATAAGTTCGCGTTTCCGGTTTTGTAGGGTCTAAAAAATCTCGGGAAATTTAGTGGCCTACAGTTAAAATTTTTGTCCCAAAAAATCTATAGTTTATAATGCTAACTACCCAAAGAGTAAGTCCTGAAGTCGGACTCCTTGAGCTCAATTGGTGACCAATAAAATGGGTTCAAAAGTGTGGAGCCAATCCTTATTAAGGGACGCTCAGTTGACTTCATAAAATGTTCGTAAAGGTAGATTTTGAATTGAAAGACATTTTTTTTCAGTTACAATATTCATATAAATTTTTTGATTGCAACTGAAAAAATGTCTTTCTACTCGAAATTGACCGAGCAGGTATGTATTTACGAAAATTTTGGGAATCCAACTGCAGCGCAACCTAATAAGCATTGGCGCGGTACTTTTGAACCCGTTTTATCGGACTGATTGAGCCCATGAATCCGCCTTTGAAGACTTAAGCTATTTGGGTAGTAACAATATATCTCAAAGTCCCACGAATTTTCACTCTCAACCTCAACACAAGCCCCCTAGCGCACTAGAATGTCCTTCAACCCTGAAATAGTTTTTTCGGACACCGCATCTACACAATCAAAACACTTTTTTCGATTATCATATACACTCTTTTCAACAAGAACGTGACCTCAATTATCCCAAAAAATAAATTGCACCAAAGCGTAATCTTTAACTTCCTTAATGCAGAATATAACTTCTAGTATTCAGCTTCGTTGATATTAGTATTTTGTTTAATTTTACAATGAGTGAAAAAGATTTGAAACGATACGAAGCAGTATTCTTGTTCACAACTCTAAAGACCAGATGCTAACATAAATCAGCTGCAAAATTTATAAAAAAAGTCTGAAAGTTTCGCTAAGAAATGAGTAAAACGATTTTTAAGAGTTTAGGAATGTGAATGACTTGCCAGAGATGGGATCAGGCCACATAACAAATGAACAGGAGGATCTCTTTCAAGATACTCCAGGTCTTTCACTGTTTATTGCTGAATTGAAACTGCATAAGAAGAGAATAGATGTATCTTTAAATACAATCCGCAGTTGCATGTGTGAAAATGATATATCTTTTCCGTCTACTTTAAAAAAACCTTTGTTATATAAAAAACACGTTAAAAAACAACTCAAATTGCAAAACAATATTTAGATCGAGATTGGAACAAAGTTATTTTTACAGATGAATCTTCTTTCGGGGCATGGTCTTCTCTGTGAAAAACTTGGACAAGTAAGCATAATAGGTTACTTCAACATTAATTTAACATACCGTAAAAACCTTGTGAATGTGCATGTTTGGGAATGCTTCTGCCCAAGTGCGTAAAAAGGAAATAGATTTGTCTTTAAATACAATCCGCAGTCCCATGCATGAAAACGATACCTTTATTACATGAAAAACAACTCAACTGTGCAAAAGTATATTTAGACCGAGATTGGAGCAATGTTATTTTCACAGAAGAGTTTTCTATCTGGACATGGTCTTCTATGTCGAAAACTTGGACGAGTATGCATAAAGGCGGAAACATACTATCAAAACGTGACACGACGCCACGTCACCCGACGCATGTTAATCCATATATTTATGTTGCGGCGTGTGGTACCATAGCGTGTTGTCTATGTGCTTCTAACTGTATTAAATATATGGAATTGATAAGTACTGACATGCGTCGGGTGGCGTGGCGTCGTGTCACGTTTTGATAGTATGTTTCCGCCTTAATAGGTTACTTCAACATACCGTAAAACACCTTAAAAGGTGCATGTTTGGAGATGCCTCTGCCAAAATAGATTAGGTTGCTTGTTTGGGTTTAAAATACTAAAAGAATGTGTAAAATTGATCAAAAATGCATTATCAGATGTGCAAAAAAGTTTTTTGGGTCATACACAACAACCTGGGAACTGTAAGAAAACAATGATCCAAAGGATCGGAGTAAATTTTGGAGTTAGTGGAAACAGTAAAATAGCCATCACTACCATAGCGTGGCTGGCAATGTCTCTAAATGTGAACCCAATAGAAAATGTGTGGTGCTACATTAAAATACAATTAAGAAGAAGACCAGAATTTACGAAGAAGCAATTGTGTGATGAAATTTAAAAGATATGGCGGTCTTTACCATCTGAGAACTAGGAAAATTTCGTCAAAAGTATGGAAAAAAAGGTGTGAAGCTATAATAAATAATGACAGCGATTGTATATTGAGTGACTGTGCAATTATGTACTTCAATAAAATATTTGGTAGAAAATTCTCTGATTTATTTTTTTCTAAATAATGGAGTTAATGTTCTTGTCGAACAGAGAGTATATCGTAATCGAAATTCAACACCAGCTCTTTAACTATAATAACATGCAATCCAATTAGTTTTATATGATTAAAATATTGCAATTTAAATATTAAATTTAAATAATAATTTAAAATTAAGAATTATAATTAAGGAAATTATAAAAAAGAAATAATATGCAACACATTTAAAATAATAGTAAAACAAATTATGGAGTAAATTTTTTTTAATAGTAATGCACATTTTTCAAGGATCTTTGTAGTCGGGTTATTTACCTTTTTAAACAATATAAATCGCTAAGTTTACCATTAATTTTATATAGGTAATCATAAGATTTTGTAATAGTAATCAAACTAATAATTATTCCATTCCATTAAAAAAATAATAATAAATAAAAAAAATAAAGTGTGGCTCTGCTGATTTTAAGCTAGCAAAGCCACATATTTTTTTAAATAATAAAGATAAAGTACATAGTTATTTATATTGTGGCTCTGCTAGTTTGTGTAAAATAACCATTTAAATTTGGAATGGTATGAATCTATTTTCGAAAATGTTCTAAAAACTGCATATGGCTATACAAAATAAAAATAAATCATAAAATATCTTTAATAGATTCTCAGTTTCATATGAATGATATTATTAAGTACTTATTCAAAATTCCATAATTGACAATTGTTTAAATAAAGTATTTGCTCTTTCCGCGTGGACGACATCTTGATATAGTTTCTAGGTCATCTAATTAAGAGGATTATGTAAAAAAATCTAGCCTTGTCTATACCTTTGCATGTTAAACCGTACTAATTCTTTTCCAAAATATAATTCACTAGTTATGTTTCATTATATATGATTTTTTAATGCAACCATCTGTTCTGATATGTAAAATTTTATATCTAATATTTCTTGGAACACTTATGTGCACTTCATTCAAACAAACATCAAAAGTACCTATTTAGACCGCACGAAATGGGCACATTCATCAAAATTATTTTAAGGATTATTAAAAATGTGGCAATCCTCTATTCATGTCCCACTAAAAAGAAACGGTTCAAGTAGGAAGGCGCAAATTTCCAGACCGCAAGCACTTAACGGACGGAGCATTTCCGAACAAGACAAATGGGGGCACTTGCGGACAAGATAAAAGATTAGATTTTTAGGTTAATAAATTGTTTAGATATAGAAGCATTTCTATACAATGTTTTCAACTGCAACAATCAGTAAATACCAATAAAAGAAGTAAAAAAATCTTAAGAATGAACTTCCTTTTGTGAGATATTGTCGTTCCAATTTTGCAACATCCTATTTTTTTAATTACATATATCGAACATAATAATTTCCTGAAATAAGTTTTAAAAATATATTCGCAAATTTCACAGGTTACTAAAGATTAGGTACATAAATACAAATTGTAAAGAGCCAATATTCAGTTTCATGATTTTGAAAGATACACAAGAATGTTTATTACCTGATAAAAAAGTGGGGAATATTAAAAAAATTCTGAACACTGCAATATATAAAGTTAGTTTTTTCTATCAATCAAAAAAATAATTTGTCAGTTCTAAGCCTGGATAAAGTGTGAGGGGAAGTTCGTTCTCACGATTTATTTACTTTTTTTAATTATTATTTACTGATTATTGAAGTTGTAAACATTGTACGGAAATGCCTCCAGTTTATTAGAATTTATTTACCTGAAAATCTAATCTTACATCCTGTCCATATCCAAAATTTTTCTTATACGTAAATGCTCCTTCCGCATAGTTTTTTGAAGATCCCTATACTTTGTTGTTAGATTTTTAATAAATTTCTATAAACTCGATTTTTCTAAAATCATTCTAGTATCCTAAAACATTTAAAATATTCAGATCGTATGACACCTATTGAGATATTCAAATCGAAATTTTGTGAAACCAGTATTAATTTCTATGATTTAACAAACTTCCATAAACTAAAAGTTAGCAGAATAATAAAACAAGGTTTCTACTTTTCATATTATTTAAATTTTCGTAGGGCTTTATACACTTTGGGTGATTTTCATATTTTATTTAAAACATGAATCGAATATCATTGTAAAGCCTTAATTCAGAATTGAATGGTTCTAAATATATGTAGATATACAACTTTTACTTAAAGCAGAATTATTAAATAAGGCTTCTATTTTTAAGATTGTTTAAATTTTTGTAAGGCTTTATTCAGTTTGGGTGGTTTTTATATTTTATTTAAAACATGAATCGAATATCATTACAAAGCCTTATTTCAAAATTAAATGGTTCTAAATATGTAGATATACAACTTTTGCTTAAAGTATCTTATTAATATATAATAAAATATCTATTATATAGTTAGAATCAATATTTTCATACTAGAAATTAGTTTATATACAATATGTAATGAATTCAAGGTTTCAAAACAAGTTAAATTAAGTACAGTTTTATATACTTCATATTATAAAAGTTAAAATCAATACTTTATGAAATGGATGACAACAATTACCTAAACTCAGGGCAGATGAAGATCTTCGAACCATTTTTACAAATTATTTTTTAAACCTTCGTTATAATTTTTAATAATGTCAATATGTCAATGTCAAAATGATTTGGTTTTTGGTTGCTAAGATTAGTTTATTATTTTATTTTAATAAATATACGAGTGTATTACAAATTTTCATATTTTGGTTAGTTGATTTTAAGTTTTCTTTTTTTTTCATTGATTGAAAACATTGCGCATGAGCTCAACACACACATGGAATCGGTACTTATCATTCATATGAGACCAAGTAAAATTTAAATAAATGAATCAATTAAGAAAACAACTTACTCTTTTTCATCTGCTTCAGCCATTGTGTCGATTTTTTTCTTAATTCACTATTTGAAAACACACACTACAAATATACTTTTTAATAAATTTACAATAAAACTACGAATGCAGTTTTTTTCACACACACAAACAACGCAACACCCTGTGTATCGCCATCTTGAAACGCGTCGCTGTTTCCAATATAAAACGCACAAGCGCGACAGAGATGCACAACACATGCGCACAAGACAAACAAAGATGCATCGAATTTATAGATGTCGCCACTTGAATCAAATACAATACAATATTTTAAATACTCAGTAGCGGCACTTATATAAGTAAAAAGGTTAATATTTAAATAAAATATTCTATATATTCAGTGGATTAAGGATTAAGGGTATAAAATTAAATTCAATATTAAAAATTCAAACAAAGATTAAAAAAATAATATCTTTTTTATTCAACTAGGCTTTCAATTATTTTAAAACCTTATTTAAGGATAAACTTCAATAAAATACTATATTTCACAGTTGCGCTACTTATATAAGAACGCAAGGTATAATAATAAAGCGGTTATTTAATATAAAATGAAATTTTAAGTGTAAAACTTTAAATAAAATATTTTATATATTCAGTGGCGGGATAAAAATAAGGATTACAGGTATGTAATTAAATTCAATATTAAAAATTCGAACAAAGATTTAAAAAATAACACCCTTTTTATTCAACCAGACTTTCAAAGCTTTTTTTAATGAAAAGCTTCAATAAAATAGGATATTTTACGTACGCAGTAGCGCTACTTATATAAGGATATAGGGTAAATTAATAAATGGGTTTTTAACATAAAATGTAATTTTAAGTGTAAAAATTGGCTTTTGGTATCCTTTTATAAGAATAAACTTCAATAAAATAAAATAATTTATATACTCAGTAGCGCTACGTATACAAGGATGTAGGGTAAATTAATAAATCGGTTATTTAACATAAAATGTAATTTTAAATGTAAAAATATTCGAATTATTATTATAAAAATAAGTAACTCAATTAATTAATACAATTATATAGTAACAATGAACAAAAATTGTAAATAAGTAATATGCGCATTTTTTTACATTAAGTAAATGATATATGATCTACTCTAATATTTGTATAAACAAATTAATTTTTTTGATAGGTACATATTGCTTATATAATTCTATTTCTAAACTAAAGTAAATATAGATAATATTTATTTTTTTCAGCCACCAAAAAAATTATATTTAGCTGCAGGTAATTTTTTACTGAAATTTTTTTATAAATATAATTTTATTTCATATTGTCCCGTATTTGGCATTTTTTCTCATTTTCATGATACGTTTGATATAAATATGAAATTGTTTATATTCTTATAATATGTATAAAAATAGCAGTTTATTTTTATTTATAACAAATGGTAAATTTTTAAATTTAAATTAACATTTTTAAAGAAATATATGAATTTGTATAAATTTATTGTCTTGTTTTAATTTTTTGGTATTAAAATAGATACCTTTATTTTATTATGTAATTACACATATATTTAAATATTAAAAACTATTTTGGACTTAACATTAACTATAAAACCAACTTAATTTAAAATTTAACAATATTTTTCGATTTTTTTATCACTATAACCACTATCAATAACCAAATTTAAGGAACGAAACTCATTGGCAGTAAGAATTTTTTAACCCTCTCTAATAAGAATTATAGTAAGGTTTGTATTTTGATATTTTTAATTTTAATAGATAACTTGAATTTTTTTTAAATTAATAGATTATTTTATTTTTGTCGTATTTATTAAAAAAAAATTAATAGGAGGAGGAGTTGAGGGAGACCTATGTCCAGCAGTGGACTCATATGGGTGGTCGATGATGATGATGATGATGATGATTTGATTAAATTGGAATAATCATAAAATTTGGAAGAATCTAAAATACTAGAAGGAAATGAAACAAATTATATAAAATTCGAAAGAATTGTAGACAACTGAAAAATAAACGGATATGTATTACAAAAACTTCATAAAATTAATAAAAAATGGATAATATTGAAAAAAATCAATCACAATACCCAATATTTAATAGGAAAGTAATGAATCCATTAAAATTATTCTTTAAAATAGAAATTAAGAACTAATTAACCTATGATAAAAAAAACAGAGATAACAAAATATTAAGATTTAAAATAAAATTTAATTTTTTCATAACTAAAACGAATACGATTAAAAATAATTAATATTTTATTATTGTTAACTTTTGATATTTATTTCGCTGTCCGACCAATAGCAAAACAGGCCATTTACCCACCAGAAGTGGACAGAGAAAAAGAAGATGTTGATTATGGGTTTTATGCAATTGGAACTACGAAATATTGGTAAAAAAATAATCTGCACTGTTAGTTATAAAAAATTACTTAGGAAAAAATCATGGATCATGTCGGATCGGTTCTTAAAAGTCTTCATACGGAAATGCCTTATATCTTGGTTAACGAAGTCACCAAGAATTGGAAAAGACTCCAGGAAGTTATATAATTTTTAAAAGCTGGTTGACCACAATTAATAAAGGCCATTAGATGACAATAAGAGAAGATAACTTTGGGTTTTATGCATAGACTTACATATATAAAAGAGACCATTATTAATTTTTTTCTTCTATCTCGTGTCTTTTTGTACGAAGGTGAGAGTCCTAGAGAAAGGGATCTTTCTGCAAATGGATTTTTTGTGAATATACCCTTTATATAATTAATGTGTCTAATTTTCATCTTTTTGTTATTGCCCTACCATATTGAAAATCAATTGCAAAAATATTATTGTTGGAATATCACTAAAATTAACAAAATTTTTTGAGCATATACTAATTAGATGCAGCCTTCATTGCTCTGACCGAGAGTAATGATATAGAGTTAAAATGAAACTAAGTGCTATCTCTCTAAAACAAATGGTCTTGTGCTTATCGTTATCAAAAGGAAGGGGTAACAGAGAGCCATATAGTCTCATCTTATCTATCTGTGGTTACGATTAGAGCATCAAAAGTTACCTCTATTTATACCTCGATGTCCAATTGTCTGTCAGTGACGTCACTTTGACCTAAATGCAAGTGGAACCAATGGGAGGTTCGACTGAATGCTAGTTGCCATGTTAAAGACTTACTATCTTTCTTATTAACGCGCAATAGAAAGAGAAAAATGTCAAGAGGCACTAGCGCACTTAATAATCTTGTCAATGTTGACATTTCTTTCTATTGCGCGTTAATAAGACAAAGATAGTAAGTCTTTCTAAGTTAAACATGGCAACTAGCATTCATTCGAACATCGCTTTGGTTCCACTTGCATTTACGTCACAATGACGTCACTGACAGACAATTGGGCCTCGAGGTATAGTGTATGCTTGAATATAGAAATCTAACTCTTAAATTAATAACAAATTAAATCTATAAGAATAAAAAAATATTACATTGGTGTAACATGTCCAATAACATCAATATGTTGATTAGGATCCAAAAAGGCGTCGGATAACGAAAACTTATGTTCGATTTCCGAAATATCCGAAGCCGGAGTCATCGGTGTATTATTTGGAGGATAAAAATTATAATTCAAAGAATCCTGTACTAAAACCTGCGAGCTACTATTATAACAATTTCTAATATGACTTTCCAATGCGGTTTTAGAAATAAATCCTTTACTACAAATAGGGCAAATATTCGGTCTTTCCCCAGTATGTGTGCGTTCATGTATCCGTAACGGTGTTCTTTGCGTAAAAGCTTTTCCACAATATTTACAAACATACGGTTTTTCCCCGGTGTGCACACGAGTATGTTCAATTAGCTGTTCTTTTTTCGAAAAATGTTTCGGACAAACTTGACAACCATACGGTTTATAACCAGTATGAGTACGGTGATGAAATTTCAATTTTTCCCTACTCGATAATTGCTTTCCACATATATCACATAAAACAGATAAATCAATACCTGATTCATTATGATTTTTAAGGTTATGTCTACGTAAACCTGACGCTGATGCGTAGTGTTTATTACAGATCGTACAATCAAATTTCACCAAAGGACTACCGGTTAAGATTTCGTAATGGGAAGTTCTACGATGGGAAGCTAAAAACCAAGAAAACATGAAATGTTTACCGCAAATTTCGCATTGGAACGGTTTTTCCCCGGTGTGAAAATATTTGTGTTCAACAGCGTGTGTACTGACGGTAAAAGCTTTGTTGCAAATTTCACACTTGTATTTAGTAGCGCCCTCATGCGCTCTTACGTGCATTTCTAAGTGATATTTAGACGCATTACGATACGAACATAGATGGCAGTGGTATTTTTTATCTTCGCTGTGTGTAATGGAATGTAAAGCAAAAGCTACGTTATTTTTATAAGTCTGTTCACAAATATCACAAATTATTGGTTCCTCCAGTTCTTGTGGTGGTGGGTGATCGTTGGTGTCATATTTTTTACGTTTTTCTTTCTTTTCTTTTTTTGGTTTCTTTAGTTTTCGTTGTCGTTTTTCTTGTTTTAGTTTTTCTTTCAGTTCTTTTTTTTCTTTGCGTAGTTGTTGTTTTTTGAGTTTTTGTTTATTGACTTTTTCGTCTTTTGGTATCCATTCAGGTTCGGATTCGATATCATTGTCTTCTGTTTGTAGGTCTATTTGTGGTATCAAGTGTTTTAAACTAAAAAAGAGTAATGTTAGTGTTTGTTTTTTTTTCTTTTGTATACTTTACCAAAAAGTTGAATGGTATTTTTTTAATACTTATCTAGTTTGTGAAAATTTTGATTGAAATAATCTGTAATACTTATAAAATAAAACAATGTACTTTTATTTATACTGATAATGCACTAAAGGCACTGTCCTGCTTTCGCGCTGCATTCAAAATTTTGAGTTCATTTTACTTTCCGATTGATCGGTGGTACCTTCTCTTCAAATACAAGGTCAATCCAGATCTGTGAAGAGGGCCACGTTAGAGTTACATATTTTTTTAGGCGAAACCAAATTTCCGTCATTTTGTGGAGAAAGCAGAACAGATTGGTTACGACTAATATGGAAATTGAGGAAAATTCTTCCCAGGAGAAATTATCCCGATAACAACAGATGCAGATTCTGATAAACCAGTTTTTTTATTATTAATTAAAATAATTGTTATTATAATTAATTCAAATAAATCATTTAAACAGGTGTTGCGTATAATTTGTTTAGTTTTTTTTCTGGCGCCCTAATATTTCATATTTGGAGAGGACTGGTAAAACTCTTTAAAGAAGCCAGGACCTAGTGAGCTAGCTAGGGAATTTACGGCCTTTTTGGGAATTCTCATGTTACATGGTAGACCATCCCTTACTTATTTTTTATTATTAAGAGTAGTGATATCAGGAAGTTAGCAAGAGATTGGCTACAAACTTATTCATTGGAGGTTAAAAAGGACGCTATTATCTTATTGTTAAGATGGAGCCATTTGACATATAAACCTTGGTCGTACTGCAGCCTAGTTAGGCTTATTGTACTTCTTCCATTGGTTTATATCAGTGACATCAGGATATTGGAACCCTCTACTAGTTTGTAAATTTCTAAGGGATGGGCCTCTTGGTTGTGGTTGTGGAGACACTTTCAAGTCTCCAAAAATTGAAAGTCCAGTCCCTTGCAATGATACACTATATGTTTAATTGTTTCAGATCCCCTGTGACATAATCTACAGTTTAATTCTTCATTCAACAGCTCAATAGTGTGTAGGTGTCCCTTGACCATGGTATGACTCGTAAGGAATCTTGTAATGACTCGTAGAAGATTCCTCTTAGTTTTACACAATGGTTCAGCTCTTCTCACACACGTCTTTTCAATACACATTCTTCTGTCTTTTTGGCAAGAGGTTTGTTCCAGTGTTGGCTGTGTAGTCTACGGTTCTAGGTTCCCTTTTGGTTTCGGAACTGATTTTTTGGTACCCAAACTGGTTCCGGATCGTAGAATATTGTATGTTGAATATTATTGCCAATTTATCAGCCTGCTCGTTGCCTAGTATTGCTCTATATCCTATATTCTAAATCTCACGCCACTAAACATTCAAGTAGCAAGTCAAAGAAAGGAAACAGTATAAACAATGGTCAAAGAAGGGACAATCAAGGAAAGATCTACATAAATTCAACTTGATCAAACTTGGGAAATGCCCCAAGATAACATGCCAAAGAAATTTAACTTTATGAGAAAATTCACCACAAAACTGGGTAGTAAATCTGAATGCTAAGTTAAGATGCCATAAAATGGAATACTGATGGTTCCAAGATAGATAAAGGAACAGGACAGTTTTTGGACCTGGGTGCATACCCAAGCATCTTCAAGCGGAAATCTGTGCCATAGAAAGATGTGTAGAATTTAGGAAACTATCGTAGACGAATGATTTTAATCATGTCAGATATTCAAGCAGCCATCAAAGCTCTGAACTCACACACAATAAGTTTAAAGACGGTATGGGAATGCCTAGAGAAACTAAATGAACTAGGAAAAAATAACACTTTTACCTCTTATGGGTTACAGGACACATAGAAATAGAAAGAAACGAAATAACACATAAGCTGGCAAAAAAGGAGTTGAAACCCCATTCTTGGGACCAGAACCATCTTGAGGAATCAGCAGTAGTACAATGTTAGAAAAACGAAGGAAAGAAGTGGATAAAGACAATTCCAAGTACGGAAACGATCTGGAAGGGTTAAGATAATCGAAGATTAGTTTGTCCTATAGAGGTATACCCACGAGGATGCCCAGAACTGTATATACAGTTGTGTGTTCTCTAAGGTATGAAATCAATAAGGCCACACAAGAAAAGCTAAAGGTACAGAACGAGTCAGAAGAACGTCCACAAGGTCAATTGAGAACCAATGGTTTGCAGAAGATGGCACGCCAATTACAATTCGACCTGTTTATCTCCGGATCAGAAGTTACGAACTTACTTCATATCGTACGAAGTTTGTCCTATCCCTCGCTTTTTATATCAAAGTGATCGTCTGGCTTGGTATAGAGAAAGACTAGACTGGAACCTTGAATAGTGATAAATCCAGTTTTTGTTTTGAATGGCCGTGAAAAAATAAGAAGGTGGCGTGGTGAAAGACGAGATAATTTGTTTATTATACCTAGAGTGAGAAAAGGGAAAAATTTTCAACCTCTTAGAGAAATGGTAGGCTTACACAAGATTAGTTTCTCTTATAGAAGTATATCCACGAGGAGGCACAGAAGTGTAAATACAGTGGTGGGTTCTCAAAGGTATGAAATCAATAAGGCCATACAAGAAGAGCTAGAGGTACAGAACGTGTAAGAAGACAGTCCACAAGGTCAATTGTGAACCAATGGTTTGCAGATGATGGCACGCCAATCATAATTCAAAATGTTTATCTCTGGATCAGAAGTGTAAATACAGTGGTGGGTTTCTTAGGGTATGAAATCAATAAGGACATATAAGAAGAGCTCCGGATCAGAAGTTACTTACATACTTCATATCGTCCTAAATTTTTCCTATTCCTTGCTTTTGATATCAAAGTGATCGTCTGGCTCGGTATAGAGAAAGACTAGACTGGAAACTTTAAAAGAATCTTTATCTTTAGTTATAAATCCAGATTCTGTTTTGGAAGGCCGTGAAAAGATGAGAAGGTGGGGTGGTGAAAGAAGAGACCCTCATTTTTTTGCCACACGTATGAGAGCTTATGAGAAGAGGTCACTTTTCGTATTCATCAAGGCATTTTTGTTACGTACAGAAGATGGTGGACCTACATGTTTTACTTTATATTCGAACGCTTCCAAACACATTTTTGCAACAAGATAATATGACCATATGTAGCCAGAATTACGTTGTCCCATGTCAAAGGTAATCAAGCTGATTTGTTGCTTTGGTCATCTGGATCTTTCGATTTTTTACATATAGAACACTTCTGTTACACCATGAAAAGCAGATTACTCCCTTTATCTAATTCTCCACAGACTCCAGCTGCACTTCAATTTCACAATCCAAGAAAAATCATTTTATTAGGGACTTATTTCGAAAATCGAAACTAGTAGCTGATTACAACATTTTTCTTGGATAGTGGGATTGTTTTTTTTTTATCTTTTTCATTAAATAATGAACTCACATGTAGCTACCAATCCATATTTTATAATTCTATCAGACCTCTATCAAAAATTTATAAACATACTATTTTGTTTCGAATTAAATTAACTCTTCAACTTTTATGTATGTATACTTATTTATATACTTACTATACATATTCTTCCATTTATGTGAATATACTAAAAAAACTAAGTATGCTAATTGCCATATAGTAAAAGGCCGATGTACGCAATAGATGTGAACTTGTATGTATAAGTTGCTGACAGTTGGAAAATGAAAATTTTTTAGTTTATAGATTATTTGATTAAGGTGCAAAGTGTAAAATAAGAAAAAAAAATATCATACAAAAAAACTAGCCACTACAAGTTTTAACTTCTATGGAAACTCTATTATTGTTTTTTTATAATAAAAGTTTGTATATATAAAAAATGCAAATCTATAACTGTTATTGTATTTAATATAAAACTTTTTTAAAATCTATAAATATTATCCTATTTCTTAAAAAAAATGTATAAAAAAATATATACCTAAAAGCTAAAATATTTATAAAAAAATAAAATAATAGTTATTTATGATATAAGTGTTAAAAGTACATTTTTAAGGCACGCATGTGAAGGTTTGCAGAATGAGCGAAGCGAATTCTGCAATTCACATGAGTGCCTTAAAAGGTACTTTTAACACGTATATCATACAATATTTTTTTTACAAACGTTCAAAAAATGCAATAATACAGTTTGAATTAAATTTTAAAAACCTTTATTAATACATCCAAAGGAGATAATTTTAAATTGCATCGTATATTACGTACCTTAGCAACCATTGTTGATTTAATTGTTTACGAATGTTTTGATGCATCTGTCAGACGTTTGTTAGTTTTATTTAAAATGTAGTTAGGGTTGTAGATTTTTCTTAAAATGGAAGAAAGTAATGAAAATGATCCATTTGAAGACATAGAGGCGGCGGCCAATAGAGCAATTCTCGATTTGTTGCCGAGAAAATCCAGGGTTCAATACGATATAGTCTATAATAAGTTTCAGAAATGGTGTGAAGCAAAATGCGTTTCTGGAAAATATACTGAAAATGTATTTCTGGCCTATTTTGAGGAGAAAGCAAAGGTATGGAAGGCATCATCTCTGTGGTCAAATTATTCGATGATCAAATCTATGCTACGTATAAATAGCGACCTAGATATCAGCAAATATATTAAGCTTATTGCGTATTTAAAGCGTCAAGCAGAAGGTTACCGGCCAAAGAAATCAAAAATCTTGACTGGAGTCCAAATTGACCAGTTTTTGAAGTCTGCATTAGATGATGAGTATCTTCTAATGAAAGTAGTTGTGATTGTGGGAATATTTGGTGCCTGCCGCAGGGAGGAGCTTTGTCAATTGACTGTTGACGATATGGAAGATATGGGTACTTTATTAATTATTAAAATACCAGATACTAAAACCAATGTTTCACGAAGTTTTACTATTATTGAAAAAATTTTTTTGGATCTTTATCGAAAATATGTGGCTCTTCGACCAGCATGTCGGACACCGGCGATTTTTCTTGAAATACGTGAAAGGTAAATGTACCAGAAATCCGGTTGGAATTGATTCGTTTGGAAAAATTCCTGCTGCTACAGCAAGATTTCTGGAACTTCCAAATCCGATCCTTTATACGGGACAGTGTTTTCGCCGCTCTTCAGCGACCTTACTTGCCGATGCTGGCGCAAATTTGACGACAATTAAGCGTCATGGGGGGTGGAGATCTTCTACCGTTGCTGAGGGGTACATTGAGGATTCTTTGGAAAATAAGAATTTGATTGCCCAAAAACTGTTGACAGTGCAGCGAACATTACCAACAACATCAATCCAACAACAAACATCCGAAGATATTGTGGCGTCAACCTCGACTGGAAATTCCATTTTTTCTGCGCATCATTCCTCCTTATCCACGGAAAATGGTAAAACAGCAGTGCAGGAAATTAATTTGTCAAATTGCACAAATTGTACTATTACTATTAATGTTAATAAATAAAATCTAAATATTTTGACGTTTGCTTTCAAAATTTGACAATTCACTTTTACCAGCAGTGCCATAAACATTTTAAGGCACTCAGTGCTATAATAGTTATTTATGATATGAGTGTTAAAAGTAAGGTTTTATTTTGTGAGTGAAAACGTTTGTGAAATGAGCGGAGCGAATTGAACAATTTCACGAACAAAATAAAATCACTTTTAACACAAATACCTTACAATGTTTTTTGTACAACTTCCCTATTTTGATAATGAAACGAGCGAATTTGCAATGACAATAAACCAAACCGTGTTAAAAGTAAACTAAACCGTGTTAAAAGTAAACTTGTTTACATGGCAACGTGTTAAAAGTATTTTTAACACGCTGCTATGTAAACAATCGTTTTTAACATTGTTTGCTATCATTAAAAGTGTCACTTTTAATGACAGTTGTACAAAAAGTGATTTTAAGGCACTCAGTGTCTTAAAGTGACATTTTTAAGGCTTCTATGGAGTGCTAAAAATGGCATTTTTAACACGTTTGTAGAAAAATAAATATAAAGGTCGTTAAATATAAAAAATGAGATCCGAATATTTTTCAAATAATAAAGAATATAATTACGTTTTTTTTTTTAATTTGAAAAAAAAAAATAATTAAAAAAAGCCTTTTTTGTGCTATTAATACAATAAAAAAATAATGAGATCAATATTACTTAATTTGGGGACAAAAATTTTATTAGTATTTTTTAAGGCGCAAAAAAATATTGTTAAAATCCACAAAAAGCATATAAATCGAACAATATTTTATATACAATAACAGACGAAGAACCATAGCTGAAAATTTAATGTGAGTAGTTAATTTTGACCAATTTTAGTCTTTATTATTTGATATTAGAGGGCATTATTGTGCTACATTGTTGCCATTCAAATTTGGGACAATGAGTGGCTACAAGGAGGTAAAAGTGATCTTTTATTGTACCCCAACGAGATCGATGCTTTAAAGATCGTTAGTCAAGTTAATTTGACAGAAGAATAATCTATAATTAAGATTTTCCTCACAAGCGCACTCTGTCAGTAACTTTTCGTAAGTGTAAATCACCCGTAGGGTAATCGGTTGCAAAGATTGGTTTTGAGTTTAGTAGTTTGTGTTTGTTAGTTAGTAGAAAAAATTAAAAATAAAAATACAAAAATAGTAAACTGTATATAACAAAAAAATACACAGACCAGAATCTGAAACAAAGAGAGCCAACCAAAATTGAACCTATACCAGAAGGTCACAGAAACGAAAAGGGAAAGATAATCAGAATAGACACTAAATAACCAAGAAAAGAAAAAGGTAAAAATTGTAGCAACAGATTTCTTTAAGTGCAGAATCAACAACCCAGAGAGATTATTATTGGTTGGAAAGTAACCCAAGGAGGAGTTCCGTATCAATATATTTCAAATTTAATTTTCAGTTACAATTAACTACTATCTCTGGTGGTCAACGCATTGTAATTAATTTAATTTGCGAAAGATTTCCTGTGTTAAGTGAAGTGTTAGGAAGGATTGGTAAAGACACAGAAGTTATGAATACCATAAAACAAAGGAAATCCCCACACCATTCTTCAGGGAAAAAATTTCGGGCAAAGAGTCCAAGGACGAAAGATTTCCTGTGTTAAGTGAAGTGTTGAGAAGGATGGGTAAAGAGGTAAAGACATAGAAGTGATGAATAGCATAAAACAGAGAAATTTCAATACCTCGGTCATATTATGAGGAACAAGGAAAGTTATAAATTAGTGCAATCCATTTATCAGGGAAAAAATTTCGGGCAAAGAGGCCCAGAACGAAAGAGAAACTTAGAAAATAACCTGATTCAATCAAACAACTCCGAACTGTTCAAAATCACAGTTGACAAAGTTAAAATCGCCTTGATATTTTAATTGTACTGATTTGTGTCGTTTTTCTAGAAGGGCTAGTATGGATTAGTAAAGAAGGTCCAAAAGTTCACCTTTATATCTAGAAATGCAAAGTTCACTTTTATCACTGGTTCTCCAAAGTTCAGCTTCCAAAGTTTACTTTTTAACTAAAAATCCAAGGAGCACATTTGACTACTGAAAATTCTTCCATGAAATCTATAATTTCTGTTAGAATTAATTACTACGTCTGTTGGTCAATGCATTACAATTAATTTAATTTGCGAAAGATTTCCTGTGTTAAGTGAAGTGTTAAGAAGGATGGGTAAAGACACAGAAATTGTGAATACCATAATACGAAGGAAATTCCAATACTTCATATTATGAGGAACAAGGAAAGTTAGAGTTACTGCAATCCATTCTTCAGGGAAAATTTTTCGGGTGAAGAGGCCTGGACGAAGAAGAATTTTCTGGTTAAAGAACCTTAGAAAATAACCTGATTCAATAAAACAACGCCGCAACTGTTCAAAGCCACAGTTGACAAAGTTAAAATTGCCTTGATATTCCAATTTTACGGATTTGTGTCATTTCTCTAGAAGGGCTAGTATGGATTGGTGAAGAAGGTCTAAAAGTTCACCTTTATATCTAGAAATCCAAAGTTCACTTTTATCACTGGTTATCCACAGCTCAGCTTCCAAAGGTCACTTTTTAACAAAAAATCCAAGAAGCACATTTGACTACTGAAAATTCTTTCATGGAATCTATAATTTCTGTTAGAATTAATTACTATGTCTGATGGTCAACGCATTACAATTAATTTAATTTGCGAAAGATTTCCTGTGTTAAGTGAAGTGTTAAGAAGGATGGGTAAAGACACAGAAATTGTGAATACATTACAAAGGAAATTCCAATACCTCTGTCATATTATGAGGAACAAGGAAAGTTATGAGTTACTGCAATACATTCTTCAGGGAAAATTTTTCGGGTGAAGAGGCCCAGGATAAAGAAGAATTTCCTGGTTAAAGAACCTTAGAACATAACCTGATTCAATAAAACAACTCCGAACTGTTCAGAGCCACAGTTGACAAAGTTAAAATTGCCTTGATATTCCAATTTTACTGATTTGTGTCGTTTCTCTAGAAGGGCTAGTATGGATTAGTGAAGAAGGTCCAAAAGTTCACCTTTATATCTAGAAATCCAAAGTTCACTTTTATCACTGGTTATCCACAGCTCAGCTTCCAAAGGTCACTTTTTAACAAAAAATCCAAGGAGCACATTGACTACTGAAAATTCTTCCTTGGAATCTATAATTGTCTTCTTTAATTAACAAATACTTCGGGAATAAGGTCCCTATGATCATCACTTTATCAGGATTACTGCCGTGGACACATTTCTTGTTTCCAGAAACATTAAAATTTGTTTTTAGAACCAAAATTCGAGCTGGTAGGTTTTGTTATTTTTTGGAAATTTGGCGCCTTACTCCTTGATTTCACCTGGAGATCAAACCCTTCATTAAGTTTCAAACACGACCCTAAGCTAGAGTGAGCAATATTTTTTTAAAGTTTGTATATTTTGTAAAACTTTACTGGGGGCGCAACACAGCAAAATTTAAGATAAGAAACCTTTCCGAGTTGGGTCGTATGGCTGTAAACGAGGTAAGTTGTCTCCGTAGGAAATATAACAAGATTCTTGGTGTAGACACCAATTGCATACAAGAATATGAGGAACCATATTCCAAAAGACTCCTCCGAGTTCACTATTTTGGTCAGCCCAAAAATTATACCAATTTCACCCTCAGTCCCAAATCTGTAGGGCGACTATGTAGCAATGTGATGTTTTTAGTATTGGATCAAAAATTTTCTGCAGTGGCTCTTAGACTATAAAGATATTTTTTAATTTTTAACACAAGTAAGTGCATGTCCAGATTGGGCAGCTTTAGATATAAATCCTTTTCCACAAATAGGACAACTGTATGGTCTTTCTCCAGTATGTGTTTTTATATGGTATCTAAATGGGGCTCTATGACCAAAATTTTTTCCACAATAACTACAATTAAACGGTTTTTCTCCAGTATGCACTCGTTCGTGTTCCTGAAAACACAAAATAGATTAAAATTCAGAAAATGTCTCTTTTTACGTTAATTTTTTTAGGATTATTTTATAATATAGTTCATTTATTTGCTTTTCATGTTTTCTTTAATTTCCTAATTCTAAGATTCTTTCAGTTTTTCCGATTGCTGCTTTTTTCTCTATTTTTTACGATTTGGCAAAAAATTATCATTTTTTGAATTTTTTTTGTGATAATTTACCGTTTCTTACATTTTTTCACAATTTCGTTAATTTTTCATAATTTTTGCATTTTTTATGCTTTTTTTATAATAGCTATTTTCGCGGAGCTAATCCTGAACGTATTCAGACTAAGAACAGAGTATGTACTGGATTTCCTTAACGCGCAAGTCACTCTACAGACATATTCTGAATTTTAAAGGTACCGCGAACGCTTACGAATGTTTGAATGTTTTTTGGAATCTTTATAAATCTAACGATATCTTTTAAATCCTCATCACTAGAACTGAAATTTATCTAAAACTTTAACCGATAAATGTAAATTGATTTTATATTGAAAAACTCATCTGTAAGCAAATGTGTTGATTCCTATACAATAAACAAAGAAACTAAGTTAAAAAAGTAAATCTCAAACAAGAAGTCAATAATACCATAAACAAAAACAAACATTAAACACAAAGCATTCCAATAATTAAACGTCAATATTGTATTAAACAGACAAATTTTAAGTTTAGAATTAATCAGATCAAAAAATCCCTGCTTAATCCTCGGACACATCGGATGCGTTACGAGCCTGTTCGGAAGGTCATCTACGCCTTCCACGAACGCAGGATTTTATAACCTGGACCTGAACAGAATATTTTTACTCCGCGAACACTTAAATTTTAGACTGTGCATGCGAATTCCCTCCGAATACGTTCAGAATGTTCTCCGCGAAAATAGCTAATATTTACTGCGGTTACTTAAGAATTTATCCAATTATTTAGATACTGTTTGTTATGATTTTTTTCGATTTTTTTCTATTTTTTACGACTTTTTTTTAAAGGAAACTGTACTAGCTCTGGTTATTAAATAACGAGACTGCGCGCCTAGATGGCGTCAGAGAGGCATGGGGAAAAACAAGTAGTGCGTTGGGTATCTAGTAGTTTTCTCTATGCACGTACCAGACCACGTTTTCGTCAGTATTATAGTATTTGACGCCTGAATCGCCCAGAATCAAAAAGCAAGGATGCCCAAATGTTGATCGGTATTTTCGACATTAACGGTATCTTGATGACTGAATGGGTTCTAGACGGTCAGAACCAGACTATTGGTCAGTTTTAGCAATTGTTTTGTGGAAGAACAACTCGTAGATTTTGCACCAGGACAACGCACCTGCCTATAACGCGCTATATGTGAAAAAATATTTTGCCAATACTTGCCAGATTTGGCACCGAGAGACTTTTTTGTTTGCGAAGATAAAATCTGCTTTGGAAGGGACCCGATTTTAGTCGATTGAAGCGGTAAAACAAAAAACAGCAGACCTCCTAAACGCCCTCACCAAAGAAGACTTCCAACACTGCTTTGATCAATGAAAAAAACGTATGGAAAGGTATGTGGCGAGGGGAGGGAAGTATATTGAAAGGGATCATTCAAATGTAGAATATTTTTTATAATAAAACCGTTCCGTAACCATTCTCGTTATTTAATAGCCAGACCTCGTAAATATCTAAAACGAATGATTTTTTTACCTTGAGTTGATCCTTTTTTGGAAACTTCCTAGGACATGACATACAAGCAAACGGCTTATCACCAGTATGTGTTCTTAAATGGTACTTCAATTTTTCTTTAGTAGCAATTTTTTTCCCACAAATATCACAGATAACAGACCAGTCTTCACCAGTTTCGTTATGATTGCTGTACATATGTCGTTGAAGGCCAGGTAGTGATTCGTAGTGTTTATTACAGATCTTAAAAAAACATACACTTTAAGATACCATAACAAGTCAAGTTGAAAAGTTCGTTTCTCCATTATTTAATAATAAAAAATATAGAGTATAGTATGACAGAAGAGTTAAAATAACAAGCTTTATATTATACTTCGCCATTTTGACCCCGCTGTCATTGTTTTGACATATGAAGTATGACACATATGTCATTTTAATGACAACCTAATCAAAATGGCGCATTAAAAAAACAAATATTTTATATAAAAAAAATACTTACTTTACAATCATACTTGGCCAAAGGTTTCCCAAATATAACCTCATAATGCGCAGATCTTCTATGTTTAGTTAAAATTCTTGAAAACATAAAATGCTTCCCACAAATCTCACACTGAAACGGTTTTTCTCCAGTGTGAAAATATTTATGTTCACTAGCATGCGTACTAATACTGAAAGGTTTATAACAAATCTCACATCGGTACTTCGAAGATCCTTCATGGGCTCTTATGTGAGCTTCAGTTCGGTACTTGGAATTATTGATATAATTACAAATGTGACAGGAATATTTATTTTCTTTACTGTGTTCGATGGAATGTAAGGCAAAATCAACATTTGTATGGAATTTTGTATCACAATGAGTGCAAATTAGAGGTACTTCTAGTTTTATAGGTAGTACTGATGATTTCAGTTTGGTTTTTGATCTAATCGAAGTAAGTTTCCTAAAAAAATAAGAATTAAAATGGTTGATCTAATACAAAAGGTTTTTTTAGGATAAAAATTACCATCAACAAGGTTTAACAAGCAAAGAAGGGTAATAAAGCATTAAAATGGAGTTAGACAGTAAGATAGATAAGAAAATTGATTTTAAGATTGTAAAATTAGGGACCTAAAACATTATCATGGAGCATTAGAAAGAAATTTAGTTTAAAAGTATTTGATCATATAAGAAATAGACAAGACAACAAAAATAGTAATAAAATTACAAGTTAATAAAAAAAATAATAAATTATCTATACTTCGAGGCCCAATTTTCTGTTAATGACGTCATTCTGACATAAATCCAAGTGAAACCAATGCGAGGTCCGAATGAATGCTAGCTGGAATGGACATTCTGAATAATAATGAAAATAATTAAAAATATAAAAAATTATCATAACGTGTATAAAAATTGAACTTACCTTATTTAATTTTTGTTCATTACCTGTAAAACAAATATACGAAAAAGGATATTGAAACAAAATAATTTTTTATATTGAAAGTTTATTTGAAAAAATTAAAAATACAATTCTAAATAATAAAAAAATAATTAATGATATAAAAATTTGGAATACAGTGGAACCTCGATTATCCGGCTTTCCATTAACCGGCACCCTTTGCCGAAACATTGATATACGAAACTGATGGTGCGCTATGTACTTTTAGTAGTAAATCATGTCGCGGTCCGTTTGATTCTCTTTCGGCAAGTGTTACTGCAATAGAATGCGGCACTGCTGACATCGCAGTGTATGTGATTTATTTCGGCGCACGTTATTATATTGAATCATCAAGTATCCAAAAGTTTATTGAATGGTATGAACAACAAGAGACGCAATGCTCCTCAGACGAATGCGAAAATTAGCTTTGGATAAATCCGAAAAAACAGTGAAGCAAACAAAAATTACAAATTTTCTTGATAAATTTTAGTTTTAAATAAATATTTTAATGCTTTTTTCAAAAAAATAATTACAGCATTCTTAGCTTTTTTCATGAAAATCTCGATTATCCTGCGTTTTCGATTATCCGGCAGGCTGTTGGTCCCGTGCCTGCCTGTATAGGTATATCAGTGTCACATATATTTAATATTTTTTATTTATTATCTCTTGAAAATTAATTAATAAAAGGAGTTCAGGTACAAAAACTAATTTTATTAAAAAAATCTTTTATTTGAAAAAAATTATCACTTAAAAAGTGGTAAAATAAACAAAAAATTAATATAACATACAAAAACGAGATGTGGCACTCCAGAAAGGTCAGCATAGCTTTCTTAACGCTCTGACGTAATATTTGACCGAACATACAGCCCAACAGATATAACTGCAACTTTCAAGGTCAATTCATCGATAGTGGGAGGAGCCGAGGGTCAGTTGCATTCAAGCGCCCGATGCGTAAACATCCGTATACTTAACATTGTACTTTAATTCTAGTGCGTTTGCTACGTTGTCAGATAACTTCGTAAATCGTGAAGTAGTTATTGTTTGTTGAATTTTCATATTAAAAACTAAGAGGTGAAATAATTTTTTATTAAAATGAATCGCGCAAGTGCCGTAAAAAATAGGATTCTGAGTGCACAAGCTCGTGAAATTATATACTCGGTTTTAAAATTTACCTCTAAAATAATATTCGATTAGGCATCACCGCATCAACCAACGTCTGTCGTGTCCGGTCGTGTCAAATCGTCACGGTTGCAGTTATATCGGTACGTATGAAAATTATGATTAAATGTTATAATGTATACTACATTCATTACGTTTAATTCGCGGCTCGTTCGGGTCGTTCTTTTAGTTTTTCAGAAGTTATACCTTTCAGCATTTCAGTAGCTGTGTGCCTAACATGCGATAAAAAAAGCTATGCATCCAATAAACAACGCATACAAAAATGATTACTTTGGTATGTTTAATAATGTATTACAAAAAAAAAAAAAGATTATTACTATTAGTACAAAAACTATAAAAAGAAGTAGAGGAAGATTGTTTTATTTTATTACTAAATTTTTAAGCATTTTTTGGTGCATTATATGACGAGCATCTTCAGAAAACCGTAACAACAAAATTTGTTTTTTTTAATAGAGCGAATAACACTTTTTAGTTTATTTTTTGTGTTAAAAACGTATTTAAATAGCGTCTATGAGAATTTAACACAATAGTAGGTAAGCTTTTTAACTTTTATTCTATAAACAATTTCAGTTTTGTAATAAAGAAGTACAGCTTCGAGTTGCGCTAGCACTTGATGAACATATCAATATCAATATGTACCAATGACAAGATAGACATTGACAAGAGATTGACGTTTGACAGTTAATGACAGCAGTGTCAAAATAATGGTTGATAATACTCATGACTTTAGTGTATTGTATTTACTGACACTGATTGTCAATGGTCAATAATTTATGAGTATTGCCTTCTCTCACATTAAAGAAGTACATTGTCGTCAGAATTGTATTATTTCTTAAACGTTTTGCAACAAACACTGCAAATAAATTATTTCTCCCAGGTATGAGTATAGGTACCTATCATAATATAAAAATGAAAATATTGACATTTGTTTGTAGTTAGTGACAGCAAAGTCAAAATGATGGATGAAAACACTCATGGCTTTATAATATCATCTGTCATATTATACCTACTGTCACTGGCTGTCAATCACAAATACAAATGACAAAATTGATATTGACAACATACTTACATTTGACAGTTAGTGACATCAGAATCAAAATCATTGGTTTAGTAAAGCAAATAAATAATTTCTCTTCGGTATGAGTAGGTATATTACTTATAGGTAATCTACAAATGACAAAATTGATATTAACAAGAGATTCCCGTTTGACAGTTACTGACAGCAGAGTATAAATAGTGGATGATAACACTTATGACTCTAGTTAAGCCATAAAACGATTTCTTCCCGGTAGAAGTATATTAAAATATACGAACGGCAAGATTGACATTGACATAGGATTTACGTTTGACAGTGAGTGACAGCAGAGTCAAAATGATGAATGATTACACTGATGACATGACTGAAGTACATATCATGGTATACATGAGTATACCATGACAATCAAATGACATACAAATGACAAGATTGACATTGGCAAGAGATTTACATTTGAAAGTAAGTGACAGCAGAGTCAAAATTGTAGATGATAACATTCATGAGTTTAGTTAAACAAATAAATTTCTCTTCCGTATGAGTATATCATAATATACAAATGACAAGATTAACGTTGACAAGAGACTTATGATTGATTGTTAGTGACAACAGAGTCAAATTGTGTGAATGATAACAATCACGATGATGATTTTAATTAAGCAAATTATTCATTTCTTCCCGGTATGAAAATATTAAAATATTCAAATGGCAAGCTTGACAGTGGCAAGACATTTCGTTTGACAGTTAGTTACAGCAGAGTCAAAACGTGTAAATGATAACAGTTATAACTTTAGTTGAACAAATAAATGATTTCTTTTAAGTATGAGTAGGTATATTATGATATACAATGACAAGATTGACCTTGACATAAGATTAACGTTTGACAGTGAGTGACGTCGAAATGTTCATGACTTTAGCAAATAAATGATTTCTCCCCGGTATGAGAATATAAAAATATACAAATGACAAGATTGACATTGGCAAGACATTTCGTTTGACAGTTAGTTACAGCAGAGTCAAAACGTGTAAATGATAACAGTTATAACTTTAGTTGAACAAATAAATGATATCTTCCCAGTGTGGGTATATTATAATATACAAATGACAATAAAATAAACGATTTCTCCCCGGTAAAAGTATATTAAAATATACGAACGGCAAGATTGACATTGACATAAGATTTACGTTTGACAGTGAGTGACAGCAGAGTCAAAATGAATAAATTATAATATACAAATGACAAGATTGACATTGACAAGAGATTCACGTTTGACAGTTAGTGACAGCACTGTCAAAATGTTGAATGATTACACTCATGACTTTCAATTTTATTACGTTTTTATTTGTCTACAATGTTAAATGTAATTCGGTACAGTTTGCAATTACGTCAACAAATTCTGTGATGTTGGGTACAAAATCGAGAATAATATTAATAATATTTTTTAATCTTAATTTTATCAGATCTAATATATTCAAGGTTTTGCAATTCAGAAAAGCATTTTATATTATCTAAATATTAAGTTACTTATTTATCAATGGATACTCTTTAAATATCTTAACAGGAAACATACAACTTTTCATATGAATCTTCATATTAGCCCTCGAAATAAACCCTTTGCCACAAACACTACAAATAAATGATTTTTCGCCGGTATGAGTTTTAATGTGATATCTATATGGTGCTCCATGAGCAAATTTTTTTCCACAATACATACACACATACGGTTTTTCCCCGGTATGAACTCTCATGTGCGCTCTTAAAATATCTTTAGAAATAAATTTTCTTGGGCAAACAGTACAAGGAAAAGGTCGATCTCCAGTGTGAGTACGTAAATGTTGCCCTAATTTCCCTTTACATGATAATCTCATTCCGCAAATATCACAAATAACAGAAGTATCGATACCGTAATCTTTGTGATTATGAGAATAATGCCCTTTTAGGGCTGTTGAATTTTTATACGCTTTATCGCATAAATGGCATTTGTAGATTTGTATAGTTTTTTCATCGGCGTGTACTAATTTTTTATGGGTTTCTAAATAGACAATTCGAACATCTTTTCCGCATATTTCGCATTGTACCATTTTTTTCGCGATATGAGTTTTTGAGTGTTTTAAAGCGCAGCGTTTACTTTTGAAGATTTTGTTACACTTTTCGCATTTCCAAAGATCGTGGTTTCGTATGTGGTTTTTAAAAATTGATTTTTTTGATTTTGTGTATTCGCACATATGACAACTGTATAAATTTTCTTTAGAATGTGTTATTGAATGCATTCCTAAATCTATATGAGTATCGAATGATGTTTTACAAACTTTACAAGCCACTGGTAATTTATGTTCGTTTAAATTTACGAATTTTTCTATTGTTATTTGGTCTAGTTTTATGTTTTTTCTACGCTTTTCTGGTGTTTTTTTATCGAGTTTGTTGTTGCGTGTACGTTTCTTTATTGGTTGCTTTTGGTTGTTTTTTATTTTATGGGATAGTTCTTCATCAAGATCTTCTAGAGGTTCTTCTTTAATTATAGTTAATAAAACATCTGGATTACATTTTTGTAGCAGCTTTTTCTTTAACCTAAAAAATAAAAGAAATTAGTAATGGTAAAAGTAAATAATAAAAAATATTGATATGTTTGAAATTTATAAAATTTATAATAAATTTAAAAAAATCTAAATGAGTTTAATTTTAGAAAAAATAATTAAAATTATGTGAAAAATTAGTTTTAAAAAATCCAAATTAAGGAGTATTTAAATATTTGAAATTAAAAAAATTCTGAAAATACTAGGTGGTCTCTTAATCCGATTATTATTTGTTCCCAGCTCTACTGAAATAGTTCATAAACAAAATATCGCGCCGAGAAAACTCAAGTGACTTCAGTGTTTTCACCCCAAACGACTTTATTAACTTCTTTAGACAAAAAGCTTTAATTTGACATCTCATTTGTGTCTTTAGCCCTTATAATGACGTGTTTTAGTCTAAGATCCGGGATTAGAAAAATATACCCTCATCTGTTATTTAGATGAAACAATTTTTTATAAGCTGATTTCAATATCATAAACTTATAAAAACAACCTCTGCCATCATAAGCCTGCTGCAATTAATAGTAATTAATTAATTAACAACTAATTTATTTTTAATTTTTACTTTCTCATGTTAGTTACCTGTAGTAAGTTAAAACCGTCAATATTTTATATTATACTAGCGGACCCGGCGAACTTCGCATCGCCTAACACTAATGTTTTTTCCAATTTTTAATTTTTTTTATTTTTACGATTATTTTTTTGTATTTTTTATCATATTTTCTCGTTAGTTCCCACTTTTTACTATTATTTATAGTACTTTGTAATTTATCGGTTAGGTATATTATATATTAACTGCGCCAGCTAACGGTGGCGTCATAGTTCTTAGGTAAGTAAGTTTTGCTCTTTTAAATATATGAGATATCAACTGCGCCACCTTACGGTGGCGTCATAGTACTTAATTATGTAAGAATTACAGGTGTAAATTTATAACATCTCAACTGCGCCACCTTAGGGTAGCGTCATAATGATTAATTTCGTAATAAACGCGTCCGATCGCTGCAAAATTCAAAGTGCTATAAGGAAAATCGCGGCCTTCGTTGCCCAGTACCACCGCAAGCGCTACGTCCCGCAATTTTAAATCTGCAATATCTTCAAAAATATTCATTTAAATCTTGTGCTGTAAAGAACCATATAGATCTATAATAAATCAACAATGTATTTAAGCTATTTAATTGGATAAGGATTAATGCTGTATTGGTTAAAATCGCTTCGAAAATTAGCCATTATTTGTCGTAAAAAGTAAATGACAAAAAAAAATGTTATTGTGGGATATCCATAAGAGATTGACATATAACTGTAGACCTATTCAATGTGTACAAATAATTAGTACATTATTTTGATAAATCTCGTAGGGTTCAGCATGCGTTTGCAATGTAAGCGGAAAAAAATTGATAATTAACGACATCACATTAGAAACCTCAAAAATAACAGTATTTATCCACTACTTAATGGATGTTATTATACATATAAACCTTCCTCTTGAATCACTCTATCTATTAAAACAAACCGCATCAAAATCTGTTGCGTAGTTTTAAAGATTTAAGCATACAAAGGGAAATAGGGACAGAAAAAGCGACTTTGTTTTATACTATGTATTGATGATATTGATACCTCACTGTAGTAGGCACCCATCTCTATGATTGCTATACTTACCTGCAGCCAGGTGAGGAAAGGTAGATGAATGTAGCTTATTTCCCTTACATGTTAATTAAAAAATCCAAGTACAATAATAAACAGCGTCGAATTCTAAACATAATAATGTTTGGCTATCTTATAAAAGGCTGATGCAGCCAAAGATAAATAATAAAAATAAAAATTAGCGGCAGCTATGGGAGCTCATTGCGAAGAGAGAGATAGAATAATACATATTCCTTCAACGAACAAAGACTGCGTAAAACTTATGCGCGCGCACCACAGGTTCATTTAAACGTACTAGAATAAAGAGAGAAGATGAGAATTGGAGTATAAGAAAGATAGACAGAAAGATAACTCTAAATTTTTACGAATTTTTTTGAATTTTCGGAATAGTGTGCAATATTAAAGAAAATATACTTTTGAGAATTTGTTAACTCCATGTGGTTAAATGCGACTGATGCGGACTGCATTAAACTTAATCCGGAGGAGTGTGGTTGGTTTAAGGAAAATCACTTGAAACTTCGATGGTTTTTTGGAGACGCAACACCGCTCCAAATTGATGATATTTTACAAGATACCTGCAAAAATAATGATGATTATAATGAAAATGAAGCAAAAAACTCAGATGATGATGGTGGAGAAAATTGAGTTTTACGCTGTCTTCGTTCGTTGCAGGAATATGTATTATTCTATCTCTCTCTTCGCAATGAGCTCCCATAGCTGCCGCTAATTTTAGTAGATTTATATCTACTATTCAGCTGGTTCGCAAGTCACGACTTCGGGAAAATTTCACTACAGTTTTTCGTTTTGGGCCCCCCTGACCTCAAAAACACCTTCCGCTCAAAAGTTTATATATATATATTGTTATGAAATCTGACTTTTCTTCGGCTCCGGCTACTTCTCCTGCTATTGGGTCTGGATTCAACTTAAACTTCCTTTATATTCTTGTTTGTTTAATTTAAATTTTATTTTTAACTTTAACTTCAATTACACAAAATCATAAACTTTAAAATACTAACTCTCTTTTCAAATTCAAATTCAATAATAATAATCCAAATTTTTCTTTATGACATTTTTTTTCAAAATTCACTCAATGACAATCCATCATAATAATCTTCCCAATTCTTTTTTCCCCGTCCCTAGGTAACCTCTTAAAACAAAATATCCAACAAAATAAACAACTCTACACTTTCTGAAATAAAATTTTTAAACACCCATATAAAGACAGTTACCTATTATCAAATACAAAAATTTTTTTATCCAATCAAATCATAACAAAATCCCCCTAAATTTAAAATTAAAATTTTCTATTAAGACACATTTTATAATTTTAAATTTATTCCATATTTATTATTCTATCAGATCATCCCTTACTATTTTACCTTATTTTACAATTACTTTCGATTTCTACCCATTTTAATAATTTTACTTTATTTTATTTAATCAATTTCTTCCCCCTTTTTCTAATATTTCCCCATTACTTATTTTAATCTTTATTTTGAATTTTAATCTTAATTTTAATTTTATCTCAATCCTATTTGCTTTTAATTAACTTATTTTTTTCTTTTTTTTATAATTATAAATTATATCCTTCCAAATCTTTTTTAATCTTCTAATTTCATCACATATTTCAAAATAATTTATATCATTATCCTCGTATGTTTTATTCTTAAACTTCCTTTTCTTCTCATTGTCATAATTAGATTCAGTTTTATATTTAATTTTATTGATATAATAATATAATTCATTTTTATTAACTTCATATATTTCAGTTTCATATTTTATTTCTTCATTTTTATAATAATTATCTTTTTCATTCTTCTTATCCTCTTCATATTCATTATTTAATTTTAATTTCATAATTTCATATTCTTGTATTACATTTATTTCTTTTTCTTCCATCTCATATATCTTCTTTACTGTATTTTGCACTTCTTCTTTTACATTTTTCTTTTCCATATTCTCTTGTTGTATAATTATTTTAATTTTTACTTCTTGTAATTCCTCTAATTCTGTTTTTGTCATTTTCATTTCATTTCTTATTTCTATTTTTGTTTCTTCTAATGTTTCTCTATACATTTCCATTTGTTTCTTCATTTCATCTTTAAATACTTCCATATTCTTAATCATATCTTTTATTTCTTTTTTCATATCTTCTTTTATTTCTTTTTTCATAGAATCCATATTTACATTTATTGCTTCCATATTTTTATTCATTTCTTCTTTATTTTTATTAATATCTTGTTTTATTGAATTCATATCTTCTTTTATTGCTTCTGTATTTTTGTCTTGTTTTTCTTGATTTTCTTGTAAATTCTTTTTCAAATCTTCTCTTAAGTTATTATTCATTTTTTCTAAAAATTTACACATCCTATCCATATCACTTTCTTCATGTTTGTTACCATTACTTTCAATAATTGCTTCTATTATAGTGGTATTCTCTTTTTCATCTCCCGATTCATTTGTTTCCATAATCTGTATGTCATCATCTTTTTGATGATCTCCTTGTTGCATCTGTAAATCCTGTTTCTTGTTTTGCCTTCTTCTTGTTTCCATTTTATTATTTAAAATATTCAATTTGTTTTTATTTTATTTAAATTTTAATATGTATATTAAATTAATAATTTTAATTCACCCCCCGTATATCAAAGTTTCTTATGTCTTATTGACACTGTCAAAATCAAAATTTTTATAAAAATGATCTGTATCAACCTAAATATTTATAAATTATGTCTTAACAGAAATTATGTATCCCCCCTATTTCAAATATAAACAACAAAATAAAAAACTGTCTCTATATAGAAATTTAAAAATCTTACCCCAGAGTACAATTTTTCTAATATGAAATTTCAAAATTTCTATCTCAGTTTCTTTCGATCGGCTTGGTGTCCTGTTTCTTTTTATTCTTTTCTGGGTATCTGGGTGTTCTTTTTGACAAGTTGCGCCGCACGTTGGTTCATCAATTTATTCTGAAATCTTTTCTATCCTTGTTGTTGCCCCACGATGGGCGCCAATTTGTTATGAAATCTGACTTTTCTTTGGATCCGGCTACTTCTCCTGCTATTGGGTCTGGATTCAACTTAAACTTCCTTTATATTCTTGTTTGTTTAATTTAAATTTTAATTTTAACTTTAACTTCAATTACACAAAATCATAAACTTTAAAATACTAACTCTCTTTTCAAATTCAAATTCAATAATAATCCAAATTTTTCTTTATGACATTTTTTTTCAAAATTAACTCAATGACAATCCATCATAATAACCTTCCCAATTCTTTTTTTCCCCGTCCCTAGGTAACCTCTTAAAACAAAATATCCAACAAAATAAACAACTCTACACTTTCTGAAATAAAATTTTTAAACACCCATATAAAGACAGTTACCTATTATCAAATACAAAAAATTTTTTATCCAATCAAATCATAACAATATATATGTATATATATATGTATGTATAGTTCCGATATAACGAAATCTGTGGACATGATAGCGGTCGCATTTTTTAACGGATCGAAATGAAATTTGGTACAAAAATCAATCGTCCACAAATCTCGGTCGAGTTCGTTAATGGGCCAAATCGGTAAGGCCGTTTGGGCGTGACATTAAATCAAAATGGAAAAAAATTCGTAACTTTTTTACTTCACCCTGTACAAAAAAATGTTACGGGACTTTTTTGTTTGTCTTAAAGAGACCTACAACTTTTATCTAAAACATTTTTTTCTAAAACGTATACTTTTAATATATTCAATTAATATAAATCTACTGATGCGCCTGGCTTACCAAGGGCCATTTTTTATTTTTATTATTTATCTTTGGCTGCATCAGCCTTTTATAAGATAGCCAAACATTATTATGTTTAGAATTCGACGCCGTTTATTATTGTACTTGGATTTTTTAATTAACATGTAAGGGTAATAACTTAATAAGCTACATTTATCTACCTTTCCTCACCTGGCTGCAGGTAAGTATAGCAATCATAGAGATGGGTGCCTACTACAGTGAGGTATATAATATAAAATATTGACGGTTTTAACTTACTACATGAGAAAGTAAAAATTAAAAATAAATTAGTTGTTAATTAATTAATTACTATTAATTGCAGCAAGCTTATGATGGCAGAGGTTGTTTTTATAAGTTCATGATATCGAAATCAGCTTATAAAAAATTGTTTCATCTAAATAACAGATGAGGGTATATTTTTCTAATCCCGGATCTTAGACTATTACAGACAGATGGACAGACAAACAGATAGACGGACGGAGGGACAGACAGATGGATGGGCAGACAGACAGATCGACGGATGGACAGACAAACCAAGAGATAATTGACGAAACCAATATAACTTTAAGAGCCGTGTTATTTGGTTGGTATAAAGAAAAAAATAGCTTACCCAAATATCCAATAAAATAATGTAGAATTTTCTAAAGTAACCATTTTTTCATTACAACATTAGAACACCTAGTACAAATAAAAAAATTTGAAAATCTTTGGTGTTTTATTGCATAATTATTGTTTTTAAACTTAAATAAAATTATAATAATAATAATAGCACTTACCTTAATTTTTTAAATGATTAGGAAAGATAGTATTTATAATAATTCAAAATATTCTAAAAGAACGATTTATTTACATTGGAAATTATTAAAAATATTGAGACAATAATAGCTAAAAACATTTTAAAATAAGATCTTAAAATATATTTTTTTGGGTTAAAGAGTCTTTGAAGTCTCCCTTTACCTGAGAACAAGGGGCCATCCATAAATCCGAACCTTTTCTCGACCCTCACAGCAGGCGGTGATAGGCACTCTTGATTACGTCTGTAAAGCTAGAAAGATCAAGTCGGCAGAATCACTCGTATTATATCTCAAAATTTAGTGCTCATTTAGTGCTAATTTAGTGCTGATAACCGATATTTGGTGCTGTGATAGGGAGACTAAAAATGAGAACACTGCTAACTTTTCATTAAGCTAGCAGTGTACCATTCGTGACCGCGCTATGATACAGTTGGAGCGAGAGGCACATCAGCTAATAATTAAGTGCTCAATTAGTGCTGCCTGTACAAGCAAACAGACTTTTCAAAAAAAAAGTTTTTAAGTATAGATAACTGCTAATATAACGATACGAGCAATCATAGAGCTGAAAGATGACTTTAAAATCGGTATTGGTAAAATTGAAAAGAGTTAATAATTAGTGCTCAATTAATGCTACCGGTAAACCCAGAAAAAAAAAATTTTTAACTGCCCGCTAAGAAAATCGAAGTTTTCAAAAATCGAAAAGTTATGGTTATTATTCTGTATTGCAAATATCGAGTTTTTATCAGATCTCAACGTTTAAAGGTCACAGGAAACTACCCTGACTCTTCCTGCGATGTAGCCGCTGTGTGTGTGTGTTAAAAAAAAAAATAATTTTTTTTCAAAGCAACTACTCCTAATATAACGACGCCAGCAGTCTTGAGAACTAGACGAAGACTCTAAAACGGAAACTAATGGAATTAAAAGATGTCACTATTTAGTGCTCAATTAGTGCTGCCAGTACAGCAAAAGATTTTTGTAAAATATTTTTTTTTTTTTTTTTCAAATCAACTACTGCTTATATAACGACGCCAGCAGTCTTGAGAGCTAGAAGAAGACTCTAAAACGAAAACTAATGGAATTAAAAGAGACACACACAGCGGCTACATCGCGAGAAGAGTCAGGGTAGTTTCCTGTGACCATATAACGTTGAGATCTGATGAAAACTCGAAATTAGCAATACAAAATAATAACCATAAGTTTTCGATTTTTAAAAACTTCGATTTTCTTAGCGGGCAGTTGAAAAATGTTTTTTTTTTAATTTTTCTGGGTTTACCGGTAGCCATAATTGAGCACTAATTATTAACTCTTTTCAATTTCACCAAAACCGATTTTAAAGTCATCTTTTAGCACTATGATTGCTCGTATCGTTATATACTTAAAAACTGAAAAAAATTTTTTTTGAAAAATCTGTTTGTTTGTACAGGCAGCACTAATTGAGCACTTAATTATGAGCTGATGTGCCTCTCGCTCCAACTGTATCATAGGGCGGTCACGAATGGTACACTGCTAGCTTAATGAAAAGTTAGCAGTGTTTTCATTTTTAGTCCCCCGATCACAGCACCAAATATATGTTATCAGCACTTAATTAGCACTAATTGAGCACTTAATTATTAGCTGATGTGCCTCTCGCTCCAACTGTATCATAGCGCGGTCACGAATGGTACACTGCTAGCTTAATGAAAAGTTAGCAGTGTTCTGATTTTTAGTCCCCCTATCACAGCATCAAATATCTGTTATCAGCACTAAATTAGCACTAAATGAGCACTAAATTTTGAGATATAATACGAGTGATTCTGCCGATTTGACCTTTCTAGCTTTACAGACGTCTCTTGATTTTACAATCTATTGTTTAAATTTAAAAAATATATGTGATTAATTTTTTATAAATAAAAACCAGAAACGTAAAGATATTTTTTTCTGATTTTAACCATATACATATAATACAAGTGAGGGTCGAGAAAAGGTTCGGATTTATGGACGGTCCAACTGTTCTCAGGCAAGGGGTGACTTCAAAGACTCTTCAACCTTTTTTTGTACTAACAAAAAAAAGTATAAATATAAAAGTTTTGATATACAAATATATCCACAAATATTTAAAAAATGTTTAATATAAAACAGAATTCACAAATAAGTGATAAGCTTCATTAGAAGTTATTAGACAAAGTAAAATATAATTTTAAATTAATAATTTGTGAATGTATGATTAAAACAAAACCTCATAAGAAAGTTATAGATTATTAATATTTTTATATAAATATAAACAAAAATTTTTTTGTTATATCAAATCAGCTGAGAAGTTCGTAGGCTTACACATAGATGGCGTTACTATAAATAAATCCATAATTTTTGGTTTTACATATATAAATTTGACATCTACCGGACAATTAGTTTGTAAAATTGCACCGTCTCAAAAAATAATGAAAACGATTATAAAATTTCATTAATTGAGTTATGAATGGCTTCTACATCTACCATATGCTCCAGATTTGACCCTAAGTGACTTTTATACTTGTTGTATCGCCCTCGTAGGCAAATATACAAAATATTGTCTGTCTTATGTGTTGTGTTATGTCTTCTTTCTTCTTTCTTCAGTCTTCAGTCTTCGGTCTTCGGTCTTCGGTCTTCGGTCTTCGGTCTTCGGTCTTCGGTTTTCGGTTTTCGGTCTTCGGTCTTCGGTCTTCGGTCTTCGGTCTTCGGTCTTCGGTCTTCGGTCTTCGGTATTCGGTCTTCGGTCTTCGGTCTTCGGTCTATCGGTATGTCTTCTGTCTTTCAGACTGTCTGTCTGTCTGTCTGTCTGTTTGTATGTTCCGGATGTGTGAAACGGCTGGACCGATTTTGACGGGAATTTAACTGACAGATAGCTGATGTAATAAGGAATAACTTTTATTTCAGGGAACTCCCACCAACGACTTAATATCATTAAGACTGCATGTTGAGGGGGGGTCTAAAACGCGCGAGCGGGCTGTTCCTAACGGTTGTGTTACAACGATTTTGTTTAAAAATTGATATCCAGCCCATTTATCATACTTTACTAACGCTTACGAAGTGGCGTGCACAGCTAGTTAAATCAAATTGTACCAAAAAAATATTCTATGTTAGTCTACGAACTTATAAGCTTAACTGATAAATTAGTTGAAAAGTCATCTTTAACATTTTTGTAGTTTCTTACAAAAAAAATATTAATAATAAGTAGCTTAAAAACTATATATACATGTGAGTGCACCTTGTATAAAATAAATACTTTTTTTTTGTATCAATCTACAGGTTTCAGAAATTTTAGGTTGGCAACACTGCTGGTGAGTACAAAGATAGATACCGAAATGGAGACTGAAATGCTCTTGCGCCGTTACTTTAATATTTATAAAAAAAACAATTTCAGAATCGGATTCCTGAAAGTCGACAATATAAATGTCCCTTCTTAAAATTTTTGAAGATTTGATGCCTTTTCAAAGGAAAAATTCGACCTTGAAAAATCGTGAACTGCATTTGACAAACTAAAGTTCGTTTTAACCATTCCATACAGTTAACTATCAACATTTACCAGAAACTTCAAAGATGACTTTTCGTAGGATTACCGAAAAAATTCTACCTTACTTAAGAGATTTCATAGAAATCATTTTAAAGGAATATTCGAACAACTTTTTAAATGAATTTTCATATTCGCTTTCGATATAAATCCCTTACTACACAAAGGACACAAATGTCGTTTTTCTCCGGTATGTGTTTTAATATGATACCGATAGGGAGCACTGTGTGCGAATCTTTTACCGCAAAAATCACAGGCGTACGGTTTTTCTCCGGTATGCACCCGCATGTGTGCTGCAAGAATGTCTTTAGCGATAAATTTTTTTGGGCAAATATTACATGCAAATGGACGATCTCCAGTGTGTGTTCGTAGATGTTGCGGTAATTTCCCTTTACAAGATAATCTCATTCCACAAATATCACAAATCACAGATACATCTATACCTAATTCTTTGTGAAATGCTGAGTAATGTTGACGTAAACTACTCGGATTTTGGTATTCTTTATCGCAAATTGGACATTTGGTAATTTGGTTCGATCTATCGTCACTGTGAAGGATTTTTATATGTATTGCTAAACATTGTTTTTTTAAATATTTACCACATAAATAACATTGTACAGTGTTTTGTATTGAATGTGATTTAGAGTGTTTATAAGCGCATAATCTGCTTTTTAAAATCCGATTACATTTTTCGCATTTATATAAATCATGACTTCTAATATGTCCTTTAAATGTTTTTTTATTATCTTTACGATAATCGCACATATGACAGGAGAAAAAACCATCTTCACTATGTTCTTTGGAATGTAAACCAAATTCTATATGAGTCATAAAAGCTTCCGAACAAAATTTACATATTAATGGTTTTGTTACTTCGTTTAAATTAATAAATTTGTCTAACTCGATATCTTCTGGTTCTTCTTTCGATTGACGTTTTTTGGTTGCTACCACGGGTTTTTCTAGTTTAACTTTTTCTATATCTATATCTGGGTCTGGTTTGATTGTTGTTTGTTTTACTACTGTCGTTTTCTTTCTATTCTTCTTTGGTTTTTGAGATCTAAAACAAAACCTGCTGTGATATGTTCAATAATAATTTTAATTACTATTTACATACTTAGGTACTTCAACGGGAAAAATAAAACATTGTATTTTTAACCTATTATTTATTTTAAGATATAATTACAAGAAAAGTGAAAATATACATAAAACGGAAAATATTACCAGTATGTGATATCATTGAATTTTCTATCACAACAAATTTTTTGAGTACCCTTCTAATTTTCATTGTTTAGAGACCTTTAAAGAAGTAGTTGGAGATTCTGAAAAAATTTATCTTAAAGCAACGAAGTAGACAAAGTAATTTTTCCAAAAAGATTATTAAAATCTCTAACAGAGAAATTTAATGAAAGGTATTTTTATTGAAATGGAGACTTAAATCGCTTTTCAAAGGCTTTTTTAAAGACACAAACACTTTTTTAGAAGTTTTTTTTCGTCGTGTTCTTTGTCTCTTTGTCATTCCGGGTGGAATTTTATAATCGAATTTAAACCTATTTCCCGACCACCTAGAGCTCTGAAATTTTCAGGATAGCTAAGAACTGGATGACAATGCATGTTTCAAGTATGTTTAGGCATATACATAGAGATTTTGACACAATTTTAAGAAATTTTAAATTTAATATGGGAAAATATAAAGTTTTTTATTTTCGTCCTTTTCTTGGTCTTTCTCTTTGTCATGCCGGGTGGAATTTTGTAATCGAATTTAAACCTATTTCCCGACTACCTAGAGCTCTGAAATTTTCAGGATAGCTAAGAACTGGATGACAATGCATGTTTCAAGTATGTTAAGGCATATACATAGAGATTTTGACACAATTTCAGGAAATTCTAAATTTTATATGGAAAAATAGATAGTCGCGTTCTTTGTCTCTTTATCATTGCGGGTGGAATTTTGTAATCGAATTTAAACCTATTTATCGAACATACTTTTCTTGGAGAGTTTTCACTCGCATACTGTCACGCCTGGGGGATAGGAGGAATGTGCCATAGTGTTTTGGGATGAGGGGTAGCTTACTGAAGGCACTTCCCACCCAGGTCGTGGTTATCTGCCTCCTGGTTAGGTATCCTGCTGAAGGCAGAAAACTAACCAAGGGGAAGATGAGATAAACAACAGGAAACAAACAACAAATATATTATCTAATAAATAAGCAATAACAATAAATAATTAAAATATGAATATGAAATAACTAAAAACAATAATCTTACTAATCTTACCAAATAAAAGACATGGTGGCATGTCACACTTACTCACGCAAATACGTCAAGAGTCACAACGGCCCAGACCCAAGGGTCTGTTTTAGGGACACCCCAAAGGGTGACCCTTACAGACAACCTTAGACTCCGAACTCTCCGTTTCCAACCTCAACAACTTGCTTTTATAGCCAATTCATATTCTACGTAAGAATAAAAATTAAACTATTTAAACACGTGTCAAGATCTAACGCAATGACTTTGACCTGGTAAAATGTAATACAAAACAATACAGTAAAATATAAACTAATAAATTATTATGTAGGGCAAAACTGCCCTCTCATCGTATGTGACAATACATCTCTACACTTATTGTATAATACCCTTTCTCTAAGTCTCTTGAAGTAGCGTGAATATCACGCTGCATTTCACGAT
Source organism: Altica lythri (assembly GCA_964028335.1). Lineage (NCBI taxonomy): Eukaryota > Metazoa > Arthropoda > Insecta > Coleoptera > Chrysomelidae > Altica > Altica lythri. The sequence continues at coordinate 17,174,042 of OZ034801.1, read as the reverse complement.
AACAACATTGCGGGCATAAATCCAAATTGCTCTTCACTTATACTCGTCTCTTCTCTCAGCCTCTTCTTAACTATTTTTTCCACATTTTCAACGCCTTTATAGTTACCACATTCTTGCATATCTCCCTTTCCTTTGTAGATTGGCACAAGCACGTTTTGCCACCACTCACTCTTAATTCATTACTTTTTACATTCTAAAATTATTGTTGTTTATTATTGTTATTATTTTTGTTTTTATTCTTTTTGAAGTAAAACTTCTTTAGCGGCACTATGGGTAACTTAGTAATTCTAACGGACGTGACGTCATTCTAATGTACCGCATACCGGAAACAAAACCTGATTCAAAATACCTAACACGATTCTGCCTACTATATTAAATAAAATTAAATCTGTAATTGTATGAATTGACAGCTTGTCATCTTGTCAACCAAAATACATTGGTGGTAAATAGTTTAAATTTGTGTATAAAGTGTTTGTTTTAAATATGAATAAACAAAGTGGATTTATTAATGAAGAAAGTGATGAAAAAATATTGAATGAAAATGAGTGAGTAGGTAGTCTATACGCATAAATTTTATTTTTGGTGTGTAATTACACTATTTATACCTAATTATTTATACCTATTATTTATACCTAGCTATTTTCGTTTTATAGACTTAAAGAGCTAAAAAGAAAAAGAAATTGTGAACGTCAAAGGGCATATTATAAGCGCCAGAAAGATTTGAAGAAAAATGAAAATGAAAAAAAGACGAGACAGCGACATTCATTATGATTTGATTAAGTAAGTTTATATACATATTATGATAGTAAAGAAGCATGTTGCACGTTTTTGGCCATAAAACCACTAGTCAGGATGGCTGATCTTTTACCACCAATAACAGATCCTTCGTAGGACTGAAGAAAACAAACTCAACTCAGGATTTTAAATTTTATGGAATATGCTATAAAATGCTACAAAATGAAATGGTTATCTAACTATCGAAGGCTCTTGTGTTGTGTTGTATTACAATAAGGTAGATATAGCTACAAAATCACACATTCTAAACGTAATGTGTGTATATTTTTAACATTGTTTACCTATTATTGAAGCAAAACTTCTTTAGGCGCGACTAGGGGTAACTCTAACGTTAGATTCTAACGGAAGATTCTGATGGAAGTAACGGTGTGATTTCAGCTATGGGAGGAGCTTTAATTTTCAAAATTTATTTATGAAATTTTCAAAATTTTCAAACGGTTTCAAATACATTAATGGTATTTAGGGAGTAAAATCTATGTTTCACATTTTAGTTATCATAAACCTATTATTTCATATATAAAAAATAATGATAACTTTCAAATTCCTATTTCTAATGAATAATATAAATATAACATCATTTTTTGTAAAGTATATAGACAATAAATATAATTGAATTGTAGTTAAATATTTATTTTCCGATACGTACGTCAAAAAGTTTTACTTCAATCGCGCGTAAAGGTTACACGCACACTCTTTTTTTTATTTTATTGTCACTTAATATCACAAATTATTGTTCTTTTTATCTCTAATTTAATTTTGTAAACCTGAGGTGAAGTGGCTTAGCTCTAGCTAGACTTCGCCTCATGTAACTTATGTTTGTATAATTTTACAGACTGAATAAAGGCAATTTATTATTATAAAATCTTTCCTCTTGCTCTTTCGTTATTGACCAGGTTTCTAAGTCACACATCATCGCTGATCTTTTTGTACAGTCTAACTTTCATTTTTTCACTCACATTCCAGTCACACAAAACTACACTCATTCTTCTCCATTTCACTCTTTTACCCTCCATTCTTTTCTAGCACAGTATCTAAATGTTTGTCTATTGTAAAGTCCATTCGTTTTCATATACTCAGTCTTCACAGCTTTCTCTTTCCACTTAATTTCTAAATTCAATATACTAGAGAAAGATAAAAAGAAAAACGAACAAATTTTGTAGTCACTGAGAATGCTTAGCCTATGTTATGTAATAAGCGAGGAAATATGGCACTAAAATCGCCGAAGTTAGGATAATTTGCGCACTAAGTCGGATCGAAAAGTGCATTATTTTCAGTGCATATGTTCCAGTGATGAGAAAAAATTAATATCTGCCACAAAAATCGACCAAATTGTACGAAATTTGACATCCGGGTGTTTTTTGGGACGCGGAATCTGAATACATTGTCAGAATTAGCCGTCTGAACACCTGGAGGCCAGGATGGCGCTAGGAACGTCATCACCTGGAGTTCGCGTCAAACTCACGGGTAAATCAAGAAAAACTCATGTTCCGGGGTTTTTTAGGGTCGCTCGTCACGAATTTGACATCTGTAACCCCGGGGACCTGGTGCCCCAGGCGACCTGGTTTTCAACGTCATCTCCTGGAGTTATGCTGGTAAAACTTACCGAATCGCTAAAACTCGGCGTCCGGGCGTTTTTCGGGTCGCTCGTCACGAATTTGACATCGGTAAAACGTACGGGGACATGGTGCCCCAGGTGACCTAGTTTTTAACGTCATCTCCTGGAGTTATGCTGGTAAAACTTACCGAATGGCTGGAAACCAATTTGACATCGGTAACCCGCCTGGGGACTTGGTGCACCAGGCGACCTGGTTATCAACGTAATCCCCTCGAGTTTTGCTCCACTCTTAGAAAATATGCAAAGTAGAATGAGAATTTCATGGTTTTTTGTCAAATTCTCCTTGTTTTTAATCAGTTGATCAAACTTTTGTCAATTTACAAAAATTATTAATTTACCACGACAGATCATCAATTACCAAACCTTTCTCAATTGACAAAAATTTCGTCACCTCACAGCATCGAACTGTTTGAAAACTAATTATTTGTCAATTGACAAAAAAAATATCGGCAATTTTCTATGCACCAAAACACATGAGAATTATAATCAATCATTTTGGATCCACTGTCACTATTACCTATCAATATTGCCAGTCATGTCATTTCTGGCTACAGAGGGTATAAAGTCACGGGTTATAATAGTAATATTTTATAGTGTTGTACTGCTGTAGTAATGTAACAAAATTATCGTCTTTTAATTTTTATATAAAAATAAACAAGATCGTATGAAAATATTTAATACAACAACTTTCAAAAATAAAATTAACATCAACAAATTATTCTAATATACATAAATGTGATATGTAGTATATATTTAGAATTCTTTCTTGATAGCATAATTTCCTTTACAAATCTTCATATGAGTTTTCATATTATGAGTACCAACAAACGGTCTACCACAAAGAAGACAATCAGAAGTTTCCCCCTTATGGAGCCTTTTATGGTATAAAAGAGCAGATCTTCCTTTATATTTTTTTCCACAAATCTTACATTGAAACGGAGTTTCTCCTGTATGAACAGGCATGTGTCTTTTTAAAAGATCATGAGTACGGAATTGTCTTGGGCAACTTGTACACAAATACGGTCTTTCACCAGTATGGCCTCTTTGGTGATGGATAAATTCCATTTTGGAGAAAGTCTCCTTACCGCATATTTCACATACCTACAAAATATTTAATCATCGTCAATAACACGCATTTACATTGTTTTTAAACGAAAAATTACCATACCTACTCAATTGTTCCTGCTTAACACTTTTGGTATATAATACATCATACTTACTTACTATTACAAACCTATATACTACCTATTTTTGATATTCAAAATTTAACGATTTTTGAAGATACTTTCTCTCTGCATGCCATCTCTGCATCTCCTTGAGTTCTGGTCTTTTCAAAATATTGTACAGAGAACCCTATAATGTTAAAAGCAACTTATAAGGTTCAACTAATACTAATACAATAGGAAAAGTATTTTGGTGATTGATGATGATGATGATGACGATATTTGGACTCTCTCTGCTACACACCTCCAATTCTCTTCCGGATTCAGATTGATTACGCAAAATCGTCTAAAACATTTAGGAACTAAAAAGTCACCGAGACATGAGGAAGCAACAAGTATGCTAAAATCAGGAAAAATATTTTCAATTGATAGAAATTGTTATAGGAATTGCTTTGATATTCAAGATTAGTAATTAAAAAAGGATTGCTAAAATATATAAGCTTAAAACTTCGTTGCAGTAGCTTCAAAGAAAGATAGAGAACAATGCGACGATAAAAAATTGAGAAAACTGAAATCAGCAGTAATGAAAGCGTTGATAGAAAGAACAATATTGGTAAGAGCTGATGGTGTAAACAACAATTCAATAATTTTATATGTACTCGAAAATAAGAAGAAAGAAAGTTAAAAAAGAAAGTTAAAGAAAATATAAAAGGAGGTAGAGACAGAAGATCTAAAAAAATCATTTTATAGCAAATTACCATAGAAGCAGCTTCGTCAGAGATCGCTATCGTAACACCCGCAAAACTCCAGAAGATTACATGGAAAACAGCCGTATATGAAGAACATTCTTGGATTAAAAAAACATTTTATAACAATTTACCACACAAACAGCTGTTCTCAGTAACCTATATAACTCCAGAAGCTGTCATATAAAACAGCCGAATATGAAGAACATTTTTGGATTAAAAAATCTGTTATAACAAACTATTATGGAAACAGCTATCCTCAGAGACCGCTATCATACAAATTACAAACTCCAGAAAAAACAGACAAATATAAAGAACATTTTTGGATTAAAAATCATATTATAGCAAATTGACATAGAAACATCAGCTATCCTCAGAGTCCGCTATCATAAACCCACAAAACACCAGAAGGTGACATATAAAACTGCCGAATAAGAACATTCTTGGATTAAAAATCATTTTATAACGATTTGCCATAAAGACTGCTTTCACATAACCCACCATACTCCAAAAGATGAAAAATAAAACATCGTCCTTGTCAACAAAAAGCTCCGAAAAATTCTTCCGAAGAAATTCGTAGGAAAGCAGCCTTGATTGACACAAGATGCTTCTAAGACAGTTATCGCATAGTGTCCATGGTGTCTATGCAAATCTCCATAAAATTTCATCAGAAGACACATAAAACATCCGTCCTAGGCAAGAGATTTCTCGAAGATCATGACGCCTATGGTAAAGAATTTCTACTACTATATTAAAGAATCCCACAAAACACCAGGGAAGACATAGGAACAGCTAACTAAACAAAAGGTACTTTGACGACCATCACCTTAAAAACTCCTAGATGACATGTTTTTGTTATTATTTTAATAAAAAATTCCACAAAATTCCAAGAGAAGGCATAGAAAAGAGCCTTCCTAAACCAAAAGTACATCGGAACAACCTTAAAAACACCTGTAGTGAAGAGTTTCTACTATTGTATTAAAGAATTCCACAAAACTCCAGACGAAGACATAGGAACAGCCAACTAAACAAAAGTTACTTCGACGACCGTCACCGTAGGGATATTTATGTTCAGCTTCCTTAAAACCACCTGTAGTGACGAGTTTCGGCTAGTTTTTCTCCCAAAACTCCAAGAAACTACGTAGGAAACAGCCATTATTGGCATAAGGTGCTTCGGAGACCGTTATCGTCTTAATATTATCTTCAGCGACTTTAAAAATGACCTGGAATGTCCAGTTTGCACTAATTCTATATCAAATTATCGAAGAACTTTAGAAGATAATGTAGAGTAGAACACAGCATAATATGCAGAAGTTACTTCGTAAGGATTTTGATATTCGTATGCAGTGACTCTTGTGTTCAGCTAATTGATGACAAATTCCAACAAAACTTTAAGAGACGATCCTGAGCTCGGAGATCGTTACCGTTATGAATTTCGGATAAAAAATTTCCATCCTGGCTCCATGCCCTCAAAGATTTGTTACTGTCGTGATATTATTGTTCAACTACGTCAAAAACGCCTATGGTGACCGGTTTCTATTATTTGATTATAAAACCCACAAAACTCCAGAAGAAGACATAAGAAACAGCCATCGTGAACACAAGGTACCTCGGAGACCGTTATAGTCCTGATCTTGTTTTTAAACACCTAAAAACTATTTAAGGTGATGAATTTCTCTAAAACTCTTTAAGGTATTGAAAAAAACAGCCGTCCAGGAAACCGCATTTCTCTGAGACCGTTAATATCCTAATATTCGTGTTCAGCTACCCTAAAAACGCCTTTTGTTATTATTTTAATAGAAAATTCCACAAAATTCCAAGAGAAGTCATAGGTAATAGCAGTCCTAAACCAAAAACACATCGGAACAACTTTAAAAACACTTGTGGTGACGAGTTTAGATTAATTTTATAACAAATTCTCACAAAACACCTAGAGATACCGTGGAATACAGCCATTCTGGGCACCAGGCTCTCCAGAAATCATTTTGACGTCTAAACTGAGATAAGCAACCCTATCTTGGTCATTGATGGCTAATCAGTTTTCTATTAAGACTTCACACAATAAAAAAAATTCGAAAAGAGGTTGACCTTAAAGGCCATCCTTGCAACTTCCCGCTAGTTTTAACCGCAAAGCTATAGTAACGTGACGTATTTTGACGTTTTTGACTTTTTTTGAAATGTTTAAAAAGACATAACTTTTTAACGCGTTACGATTTTGATGATCAAGATGGCATTCGACGCAGTTTTTTGAGACCTAAAACGTTACCGGGAGTGCAAAATCGGTTAGTCAAAAAATCTCGTAAGTTATTGAAATTGATCGATGCAATAGCCAAAAAGATATGCCCAAAAAACATTATTTTTACCAATTGTTTTTTTCGGTTATTTTGAAATTTCTCGAAATCTACCGGCTCGAATCGGTTCAAACTTACAGGGAATCTAAGTTAGATGGAACTCTTTGGAATGCTTTTTATTTCATTCCGATCGGTCAAGCCGTTCAAAAGTTATAAGAGGTTTACATACATCCACACACACACACACACACATCCACACGTACATACAGACATACAGACACCCTCGTAAAAATAGTCAGGGGAGGTTCCTAAGACCTCAAAACGTTGAGATCCGATGAAAACTCGATTTTCGAAAAACGGGGTGAAACCAATAACTTCCCGATTTTAAAAAAAAATTTAATTTTTTTTAGCGGGAAGTTAAAAATAGAAAATCTTTGACAGCTGACTCCTACCATTATAGAAATAAAAACAGAATACGTAGCAAAAATGGAAAGCAAAAATTCTCAACATATAAAGCTAATAGAGATAAATAAACGAGAAAGTAAAATAAATACAGTTAAAAATGGTAAACAAAATCACTATAAAAAACTAACCCATGCCATTTCCACTCCAAATTCCTTATGTGTAATAGCATAATGTCGTTTTACATGCAAAGATTGAGCATAATCCTTTCCACAAACAGAACACTTGAGTCTTCCATTCGGTAATTCATGCTCTGCACTTCTGTGGGCTTTATAATCCTGTCGCTGCAACGGAATACTGCACATCGTACATTTAATAATTTCCTTTTGATGCGCATGGTATTCTTTGTGTCTCAATAATTTGTCTTCGTTAGCAAACGTTAAGGGGCATTCATCGCATGATATGAAGTTGTTGTTTGACAGTAATATTATTTTATTTACATAATAGTCCATCTTAAAATTTACTAAATTTTGTTAAAAAATAGGTATAATTATAGATTATATAAGGATTACCTTGTTTCAGCGAAACGGCAAGATTTTCTGTACTATTGAATTAAATTACTGTTGTGTATGACGTTATTTGACTTTTGTCATAGTAATATTTTTATTTTTATACCTATGTATACTAAGATAAAAAGTATTTTTAATAATTAAGTTAGTTCACTATCTTTATTAACTTTTTTTTAAATTGTTGATATATTTCTTGTTTGCAATAGACATTAGACTTATTAGAACCAAAATGAGTAGTAAAAGACCAAATTCATATATTATTTTCATGTAATCTAAGCAGGTTTTTTTGTAGTTCAAACTCTTTTAAGATAAACACAAACAAACTTCTACGGAACTATCTGCAGTCGTCTACGATAATGAGTCTAAATGGGCTACGATTGGTTTTCCTCTGGTAGTCTTGGTGAGTCGATCCACAACATCATTATTCATCTTTTTCCCAGTTCTTCTGTAGTTTCAAACCCCGTTTTCTTCGAGATTTGTACAACCAGAAGAAGTCATCCTCCCTGGAGAAGGTTTCTGTAGTTGAGCTCTTTTAGCATACACACAACCAAATGTCTACGCTATCATCTGCGGTCGTCTAAGATGAAAGGTGTAAGTGGGTCAATATAGTATACGATTACTTTCCTCTAGTAGTCTTAGTGAGTTAATCCACCACATCAGTAATAATTTTTTTCACTACTTAAAGTCCTTCCAGTTCTTCTGTAGTTTCGGACACAGACCCCTGTTTGTTCGAGTTTTGTACAACCAGACGAAATCATCCTCTTTGTAGCAGACTTTTTTTGCAGCTTGAGCTCTTTTGAGGTACATACAAACAAACTTCTACGGAATCATCTGAAGCGTCTACGATGAAGGGTATAACTGAGTCAAAATGGACTAAGATTATTTTTCTCTAGTAGTCTTGGTGATTAGATCCACCACATTACTAATCACTTTTATAACTACTTACGGTTCCTCCAGTTCTTCTGTACTTTCGGAAACAGACCACTTTTAGTTCGATATTTGTACAACAAGAAGAAATCATCCTCTCTGTAGCAGACTTCTTTTGTAGCTTGAGCTCTTTTGAGATACCTACAAACAAACGTCTACGGAATCATCTGAAGTACATACGATAAAGGCTATAAGTGAGTCAAAATGGACTACGCTTATTTTCCTCTAGTAGTCTTTGTGATTTAATAGATCACTTTTTTCACGATAAACGAACCCTTTCAGTTCTTCTGTAGTTTTGGACACATACCCCGTTTTCTTCGAGCTTTGCACAACCAGACGAAATCATCCTCTGGAAGGTTTCTGTAGTTGAGTTCTTTTAGCATACAAAGAAACAAAGGTCTACGCAATCATCTGTGGTCGTCTACGATGAAGAGTATAAGTAGATCAAAATGGACTATGATTATTTTCTTCTAGTAGTCTTAGTGACTCGATCCACCATATCATGAATGATTTTTTTAACTGCTTACCATCCCTCCAGTTCATCTGTAGTTTCTTCAACTAAACGAAATCATCTTCCTGTACAAGTTTTCTTTTAGCATAGACTCAAACAAAAGCCTACGCAATCATCTGCAGTCGTCTACGATGAAAGGTATAATTAAGTCAAAATGAACTACGATTATTTTCCTCTAGTCGTCTTGGTGATTCGATAGATCACTTTTTTCACGACATACGATCCATTCCAGGTCTTCTGTAGTTTTGGATACAGACCCCGTTTTGTTCGAGCTCTGCACAACCAGGCGAAATCATCCTCTCTGTAGCAAATTTCTTTTGTAGTTTAAGCTCTTGTGGGAAACACACAAACAAACGTCTACGTAATCATCTGCGGTTGTCTACAATATAGGGTGTAAGTGGGTCAAAATGGACTACGATTTTTTTTGTAGTATTGGTGATTCGATCCCTCACATCTTTAATCAGTTTTTTAACTACTTACGGTCCCTTCTAGCTCTTCTGTAGTTTCAGACAACCAGAAGAAATCATCCTCTTTACGGCAGGTTTCTTTTGCTTGGACGTCGTAGTACCAGCTCATGAACATGCTTCATCTTCTTCTGTAGGTTGGATAAGTAGTCTTCATCAGACAAATCTTCATCGGGTCGGGATCGAAACACCAAATCACAAGGCAGTCTCATCTCTCTACCGAACATGACTTTGGATAGAGTTTCTCTTGAAGAATCATATACAGCTTGATGGGTGTGCCATTAGAAATAATAGATTGTGTTCGTTCCAGTGTCGTTGATAATCGGATTCAACCTTTGATAGAAAATTGACCAGTGTTCCCATTCTTTTAACCCCTTTGTCAGATTGAAGATAAAGTGGAATTTCTTACACATTTCCTGGAACGGGAGTCTCTCAAAATATCTCTATTGGTCCGAGTATATTTCAAACGCACCCCAAACCGACATAATTATAAATGTCGGCAAAAGTGACGGCTTACATCATAAGCTTCTATCTATTTCGTAAAGTAGGGGAGAGTGGGGTAAAATCGGGACGCTCAAATTTATTAGATATTTTTTAATTACACTTATAAATCACATATTTGTTCATTGAGATCAGAATTTTTATTATTAGAATTTTTTTCCAAAAGTTAACTTTTTACGGTTTTGCCCAATACTTGGTCCAAAACCGGGAATACCCTAATCTTATACTCGATATTGCCTCTTAACAACGGAAGCAGTGGAACTTATTCAATTCAGCTTGTTCTCAACCAGTGCAGCCTTCATGTACACTTACGACATTGTCCCGATTTGTTTGCTGTGTATCCCAACTTTGTCAAGGAGGCTTTAAAGGTCATTATTGTTGTCTGCTACTAGAACTGTATCATCTGCATATCATATATTGTTAATGCATGTGCCATTTTTCTGATACCCAACTCTTGCCCTTTGATGACTTCTTGGAAGATATTTTCCGAGTAAAGGTTAAACAGAAACGAGGAGAGAATACCTCTAAAGATTTTTTCTGCCTCTGCAACTTCGCAGACAATTTTGAACGTAGAGAATTCTATTGCATTTTGGAATATGAACATAGCAAGTACTTCCTATAATTCTTAAATGTCTCAAATGAGGTTTTTTACCAAACCACATTTCAAATGGTGATTTTCCTTCTATACCAGAAACACCAGATCTATTTAGAATATAACTCACGTGTTGATTAATTCTGCCAAAGACTTTGAGGTAAACTAGAATCAGAATACATTAGTGCCCTTGCTGTCTCAACAGTTGTTCGATTATCTCGTTCTGCACATCCATTCTGTTGAGAACTCAGGGTCTAGGACAACTCGCCGTCGCCGACTGGCCGTCGCCCATTGGCCGTGGCCGATTGGCCGTAGGGACAACTGGACGTAGGGTTAACTCGCCGTAGGGACAACTGGCCGCCAAAATATGTTTTCTAATTTTTTATTAAAAAAATCATTTTGTATAATTTGGGTATTAAACAGGATAACATGAAGATGTCTCTTAATGCTAAGACGGAATACTTTTTGGATATGAAATATCAAACTATATTATGTTCTTGAAAGCACAAAAAATAGTCTAATTAATAACATATTTAAACAGAATCAATGAAAATAGAAAAAATTTAGAAACTATTGTATATTTGGCCAAGTTTTCAAAAAAAAAATGTTCTCTGATTTAATCTTATTTTTCGTCTTGACAGAACATGTAAAGTGTATGAAAGTTTAATTAAGCAATAAATTATTAGTTATTTATTTCTATTTGGGTCAGAAAATCTCATTTTCTTAATCCCCTACCCGAAAATACGCACTTTCTGGCAGCTTTTCGCTCCAGAAAATCCAACTTTTATGGCTTGCTTGACTATGTTCGGATGGGGATCAAGAAAAATAGTATACGAGTATAACCCATGGCCAAAAAGTTAGATGCTTTAACGCGTGGAATATAGATGCCTCGGCCTCTATATTCCACGCGCCAGAAAATCCAACTTTCTGGCCTAGGGTCGTAATATACTAATTTGTCGGACCGGGCCAGAAAATTATTGTGATGGTCCGGTAAAAGCTTTTACCGTACTCATTTTTATTTTCTGGTCTTGTCCGACAAAATGAGATTTTCTGACCTAAAAATAAACCGGTAGATTCTTTTTAATAATACGTTCCCACTAAGTTCAAATATTTAATGGAGCATTATGGAAATTTTAATACCAGTAATTGAAATTTCAATTCCGACAATTTGTTTACCATTACGGCTAGATTTAATATCGGCGGCCAGTTGTCCTGCGGCCGCGGCCAATCGGCGACGGTGAGTCGTCCCATTCCCGAGGACTCAATGAGTTTTATAGAACACTATGGTAAGTCTTTCTAAGCAGCGGATATATTTTTGATTTATATCAATTCCCCTAAGAATATGGATAAACTGGATAGATATTGAACCTATAAATTTCTATTTTATGTTTGTAAATTACATTATTACATCTTTTCTCTGGTCATACCACTCTTAAACTAATACTTCAGTTAACATTAGTACTTCTCTTGTACAGAAACCTCTTCTAAATGAAAATTAAGACGATTCAACAGCGTTTTCACATTTTATGGATATCCTGTAGTGGATAACTTTGAAGAATATTTTCAAAGTGTGACTCATCAATCTGAGGTCGTCAAATTTTGTTGCGTTATTCTTTTTTGTAGTGGAATGAAAAGAGATGTAAGTCGTTTTGTTGGAAATTTTCCTTTGTTGTAGATGTGGCTGAAAAACTTGTGAAGTATCTTAATACCTTCGCCATCCAGCAATTTGTTTCGGTTTCAGTTCTTTACTACTAAATAAGTCCTGTTGTTCAATTGTGACTCTTTGACTGGACCTGGATACTACACCTTGGGTAACGCGTATTAACTCCGTTACGTCTCTTTAGGGCATTCCTTGTTCAATATGGCTTATAAATTATCCATCTTCTGCACAGCTGTTAGTCCAACATAAGGCGTTTTTTTGACCGAAATAAAATTACCGCAGGATAGCGATTTTACTACGGAAAATAAATTTCACAATCTATTAAATTGCAGCAGTTGCTTTTTCTTCTTTTTTTTATCTTATTTATAAGATGGATACAAGATTGGTTGTGTGAATTAGTTTCAAAGATAGATGCTAAACATAATAAACACAAAGTTACAGATGGTGGACAATTTTATATATACAAGGTTACAGATAAATAACATTATTTGATATAATTTTACACACATTTAATACATTTCAACTGCATAGAGTGATTAAATATTCTGTTTCAGTAAACAACTTCTTAAAGTAATTTAAATATAATAAAAAAAACTGTTATATCCCACAGGAATCGAACCTATAATTTCTGTGTTTACGCGGACGAACCGCTAGGTAAATCCGTGGTTCGATTCCTGTCGGATGGAACTTTTTTTCAATTATTTTCGTTAATGCTATTCCTTTTTAGTGTAAATTCAAAATATCAATAACTTTTTTGTTCTCCAATTATTTGTTTTTTAGCTTTTTTAATTCTTAAAATTTCTAACATCTCCTCCGGTTTTGACAAAATTTTTATTTTTTCCATTTTTAACGATTTATTCCGAGTTATACATCGCGTGATTATATTTTATTATTATACTATATTCTTATATATTTTTCTATATTTACTACAAAATTTTTCAATCGTTTTCCCATATTATTTAAGATTTCCTTTAATTTTCCAACAGTTTATCTAAATTTATTTGATTAGAGATACAACAGACTGCAACCATGTACAAGATTTAAAAACTCCATAAAAGATTCTCAGATAAGCATACCAGTACTCCACAAAGAGTGCGATGAAGAAAATCTTTGTTTTTTTTTTGAGCCAGAAACAGAAGTCAGAACGCAAGCCGTAGAATATGGGTTATCTAGAAGATAGCCAAAATTGTGATAGATCAGAATAAAGTTAAATAGGCAATAAACTTGGTCGAACCGTTTAAATCAACAGGACCGGAAGGGATTTACCACATATTTTTGGAGAAGGACACAGACTGTAGCAAATGAAACTTGGTATGCTACTAAGGGTAAGCCTGGAGATTAAACAGGATAGTATTTATACTTAAACCTAGAAGAATTGGATAAGATAAGGCAAAGTTCCTTAGGCCAAAAAGCATAATGTGGTTGAAAATTACCTATATATTGTCCAAGAATCTAAGTCATCATAATCAGTTTGCTTATAGAGTACGAACATCCATGGAAAACAGCTTGACATCACCTTGAACTTTAATGGTGGTCACACGCACCTATGGACAAGCGTGGAACTGAAAACCAGACACATTATATTAGATCTATAACCTGGTGCCTAATCCAACAGTTTTTGGTATAGTGGTCAAAGATTCAACCAAGAGTTGCCATCATCATGTTAAGTACGGTTCAAAGACTTGCTTGACTTGGCATAACAGGAGCTCTGAGAGTCACTCCAATAGCAGCAATGAAAGTTCGGTGTTCGGTTAGACCTTCCCCCTCTTTATATTAACTTGAAGGGTTGAAGGGTGAAATCAGCTTCTACAGACTACCTATGGAAAAGCGCGGAGTTATAAACCAGACATATTGTATTAGATTTATATCCTGGTGCCTAATCCAACAGTCTTTGGTATGGTGGCCAAAGTTTCAACACAGACATGCCATCATCATGCTAGTACGGTTCAAAGAATTGCTTGACATAACAGGAGCTCTGAGAGTCACTCAAATAGCAGCAATGAAAGTTCGGTTAGACCTTCCTCCTCTGCACATTAACTTGAAGGGTGAAGCAAAAATCGGCTTCTACAGACTACAAGAAAATCACATTGTGTTAGATCATAACACAACATTTCAGATATGTATATATCAACGTGAGAAATAACATATGCGAACATTTAATCCAACTTCAGGGTTTTAACTGGTACAGAGACGGCTCTAATACTTTTATTTTGAAGGGAGAGGCAAGGATTGGCTTATACAGGCTACTAAAAAATCAGAACAAGTTTTGATTTAATCCTGGAATTTGATTCCATGAATCTGGAAATAGTATAATAAGCCTAATTAGGCTCTGCACTCCAATAGCAGCAATGAAAGTTCGATTAGACCTCCCTCCTCTGCATATTAACTTGAAGGGTGAAGCAAAAATTAGCTTCTACAGACTACAAGAAAAATCTAAGCAAATCTAACACAACATTTCAGATATGAACGTGAGGAATAACATATACGAACATTTAATCCAAGCTTCAGGTTTCAACTAGTACTCTAATACTGTTATTTTGAAGGGTGAGGCAAGGATACAGGCTACAAGAAATTCTGAACAACAGTTTTGATTTGATCCTGGAATAGATTCCATGAATGTGGAAAAAGTATAATAAGCCTAATTAGGCTCTGCACGACCAGTGACTATATGTCAGACGGTTTACAAAAACATTATTTTCTTCATACCTCGGTCGAAAGTACGTTCTTTCGTCCCTAATTGCAGGGAAGAAAGTTTAACATTTACTCTCTGTTTACGGCAGACGAAAGTTGAATTTTCGGCCCTGCGCGTCATGTTGTTTTGTCGTCTTTAACATTTATTCCCTGTTTTGCTTTATAAATGTTATTATAATTAATATAATTTGTTAAACTAATGAAAATAAATAAAACTTTGATAGAACGGAATTAATTTATTTTTAAAAAATATGATAAAACTTGACTCATCGAATGTATTTGATGCCTGTCCCATGACCAGCTGCACTCGCTTCGCTCGTTCCGCAAGTACTTTCGACCGAGGTATGAAGAAAAATAGTATACACTACACGGGCCAAAAGTTGAAATCTCGGTCCTGCGCGTCATGATGCCCTCGGCTTCGCCACGGGCATCATGACGTGCAGGGCCGAAAATTCAACTTTCGTCCCTTGTAGCGTAATATACTATTTTTGCAATTCTGTCACATCTTTTACGATCTTTTCCATTTTTTTACATTAATTATGTAATTATTGTTTGTTACTTTTACACCTCTTAATATGTACCGTTCTATTCCTTTTAGAAGTAAACAATTTCGAACAAACCGGACAGGAATAATCTTGTACAACAGAATGCGATTTTTTATGATAAATTAATCCACTTTTATACCTAAAATTTTTATTACATAATTTACAAGTAAATGGTTTAATACCAGCATGTTTCGACATATGATAAGTTAACGATATTTTAAACGAAAATTGTTTAGAACATTGTGTACAATTATACCGTTTTTCTTGAGAATGTGTTAGTTTATGTCGTCTTAAAAGTTGACCGTTCGCACATTTTTTACCGCATAATTCGCATATTTTTAACGTTATAATACCAAATTCTTTATGTTGGGACGCATAATGCCTTTTAAGACTATCTTTATCTTTATATTCTTTGGAACAAGCTGAACATTTTACTGCGACGGGATTGTTGCCTTTGTGAATTGTCGATTTATGTTCTTGCATTAGATTTTTTAATACTTCTTTAGCACAATATCGACATTTAACATATTTAGGAAATCTGTGAACTTTGATGTGTCTGAAAGCTGATTGTTTCGATTTAAAATGTATTTTACAATGTTTACACATAAAATCGTTATGTCCAGTAATATGTCCTCTGAATGTATTCAGTTTTTTAGTAGTACAATTACATAAATGGCAATAAAATAAGTTTTCTTTTGAGTGGATAGATGAATGTAAACCTAAATCTAGATTTGTTTGAAATTCTTTTCTACAAATAGGACACGTTAATGGTTCCTTAGTTTCTGTTATATTTGTTATATATTCTTCAAATAATTGGTCATCGTTGTTTTGGTCTTTAACAGATCTGAAAATTAGAGTTTTAATAAAGTTGTAAAAATCATAGACATATACTTACTTATATGGAGTTAGAATATATACACTATACAGTAATAAGCAAGATAGGAGGAGAAGATACACGAAGTATAGATACCAGGAGTCTAAACGTAGATACTGTTGAACTACGCCAGTAAAAATAGCCGTTTTTTCGGGTCAACTTTGCACTAAATTTCCGATCCAAAATTTTATTTTTATAAGATTTGGGATCACTTACTGAGTATAAAATCACAAAATGCTGACAGATCCAGGTGACGCTAGAGGCGTCATCTTGAAAAAACGTTTTCGGCCGATATCTTGGAAACTAAGCTCTTTAGAGCAAAAGTCATATAGACCATTATTATAGAAAATAAAATTTTGCATCTTTTGTTTTTAGTAAACTTTTTTGTAAAACCTACAGTTTACGATTTATGGCCCATTTAATGAACCGGTTTTTCGATCGCGGCCAAAAACTCTTGAAATATTAGATTAATCAATAAAATGCATTTATTCATTTTTAAAGATCCGTTTATTCTGTACAACTTTTGTTTTAAACTTTTTTTTCTAATGTCTATACTTTTTGAGTTATAGGACGTTTAATGGAGAAATGTCGACGCTCGGCGGGTGACGCGGCAGCGAAATATAATTAAGTAAAATAAAAAAATGTTTGTTACTATTGCAGGTAAGGAATTGAACTATTATTTGTTAACTACATAAACAATCGGGATATTTTTTTAATTTATTTGTTGAATTTGTACTATTATATTCTATACGTATCTTGAAATTTTCAACTTTTCGCCCGGTAGTCCAACATAAAACGTCCTATGACTCAAAAACTATGGACATTAGAAAAAAAAGTTTAAAACAAAAGTTGTGGAGAATAAACGGATCTTTAAAAATGAATTGATGCATTTTATTGGTTATTCTAATCTTTCAAGAGTTATTGGCTGCGATCGAAAAATCGGTTCATTAAATGGGCCATAAATCATAAACGGTAAGTTTTACAAAAAAGTTTGCTGGAAACAAAAGATGCAAAATTTTATTTTCTATAATAATTGTCCATATGACTTTTGCTCTAAAGTTCATAGTTTCCGAGATATCGGCCGAAAACGTTTTTTCAAGATGGCGCCTCTAGCGTCACCTGGATCTGTCAGCATTTTGTGATTTCATACTCAGTAAGTTATCCGAAACCTTATAAAAAAAGAAATTTGGATCGGAAATTTAGTGCAAAGTTAAATGCTATTTTTACTGACCTAAACCAATTGTCTCAATTTAGGGGACAGAACTATTGCCAGTAGAGTGCGCCATTGTTCAAGAAGTACTTGTTTAAATCCTTACGCAGGAAGTTTTGCTGCTATTGACAGCTCTGGAAAGTATCTTTTTTTACAGCTTATTTTAAATAAACAAATTAATAATATATATTTAATTTAATAATCGTATAATAACATCGGTACCTCCTAAAACCTTGCGCAGCTAGTGGTAAAAATTAGAACTATGATCTGGGTTGATTATTGTGAAAAAGCCTATACCGTGTAGACTCCTGGTATCTATACTTCGTAAGAAGATATATAGATGACAGTTGACATGAGTCATAATATGTCACGATTTATTAATTTTATTTCCAACTAGTTGTACTCGCAACGTCGTTCGCATGGCGTGTGATTGTTGTATTAAAATTTCTTACCCCACCCCATTTAAGGAGTGGGAGAGAAATTTTTATACACCAGATACATCTGTGAAAACCGCATTCGAATCGGATCAGTAGTTTTCATGTGATGCGCGCACAAACATACAGACAGACAGACAGACAAAAAAATCTAACCACATTTTTGGGTTCTAAATCGATGTACCCGATTTCTTTCCTCATCCCGTTAAAGGGGTGGGGGGAAGAAAGTTTTATACACCAGATGTTAAGTTGAAAGAAGACAAATACGTCTTTGAAAACCGCATTCGAATAGGATCAGTAGTTTTCATGTGATGCGCGCACAAACATATACATTTCTACAGTTTTATTATATGTATAGATTATAGATGTGTTCCTCTACACTTGGAAAGTCACTTACACTTTTTGAAACTTGGTAAATAATGCGTTTATACACAAAGATAGTTTGAAAGGAATGTTCTTACAATTTGCGTAATATAAAAACTGTGACGTTAAGAAAAAGAAGCAGAGATGACAGATGACATATTAAACATATTACTTTAGCTATGCTTGTTTTATTTTTCATGCTTCCTTTCGTTTTGACAGATGACACTAATAAGGGGTGACAGATGACCTAAGTCATATTATTTATTAATGATATTTTTCATTTAGACCTAGAGGACTGCCAAATACATCTTTTTGCTGATGATACTATTTTGCATGTTTCTGGTACAAATATACTTTCAGTTATAGAAAAACTCAATAAAATTCTTTTTAAAATAAAAAGATGGATGGATATAAACAGGTTATTGGTAAACCCTACTAAATCTAAATATATGATAATTGGTAACAATAAATATTTAACTGAAAACATTAATCTTAAGGTGAAGTTTGACAACGTAGATCTGGAGAAAGTAGATGTTACTTAGTACTTAGGCATCATTATTGACCAGAAATTGACATTTTTACAACACATCGAATTTATTTGCAAGAAAGTATCTAAAAAACTTGGTTTCGCTTATCGTGTAAGTCAGAATTTAACTTTATATTCCAGACAGTTAATATATAATACGATTATTAAACCACATTTTGATTATTGTACCTCTATATTATATATGTGCAATGAAATTGACCTAAACAAGCTTCAGTTGTTACAAAATCGTTGTATGAGGTTCGTGTTAAAAGCGAATACATATACCAGCATAATTTTAATGCAACTAACACTAAACTGGTTTTCAATTAAAGATTATGTTAAATTTAGAACTTTAATTTTCATATATAAAATTTTAAATAATTTGTTACCCTCGTATTTGAGTGAAAATATTAAGTACAGAAAAGATATTCACACTTACAATACTAGACAAAATAACCATGTCCAGATCTATCCTACTTTATTAATGAAAACCAAACAGAACATTTATGATAAAGGAATGACAGAATATAATAACCTACCTGAGTATATTAAACATTCAGAAAATGTAAATATTTTTACTAAAAGATTAAAATGTTTCCTTCAAGATTAAGTATTAGAACTTTGGCGATGTAATATTAATTGTGATGTAATATTATCTTCTTCTATTTGTCAGTGTTGTCTTTGAAGTCTTACTACTGTTGCTACTGTCTTTAAGTGTTTTTAAGTGTTTTTAGTGATTTTTAAAATAGTTATTACAAAATGTAAATTTTTAATCTTAATTTTATTTAACAAGTTTAATTTGTAGAGTTTTCTTTTGTATTTATATTTTTTAATAGCCAGAGTGCTAAATAAACGATATCTCTCTCTCTCATATGTGACACGGTTCTATAGGTATTTTCAATATTACTAACACATCCATTTTACACAGATGCATTTTTAAACGTAGGTACCTTAAATTTTATCAAATAAAACTTATAGCGTAGGTGATATAAAAAATAATCACATCTGGCAGAAGACACTAAGCGGCGGTGACAGATGTCACATGTTATATGTCACAAAGTTCCAAAGGTATCTCTAATATCACTAACACTTGTTGTAAATATACATATAATGTAGATTTAGATGCATTTTTATATTATATTAAATATAATGTGTGGCATATGTAATCAGAACATAAATAATCATTTGATAGATGAGCAGAAGCAGCGGTGACACATGACACATGTCATATGTCACAAGGTTCTAAAGGTATCTCTTATATTACGAACACTTGTAGTAAATTTTATAATTATTATTCTAATAACGTAGATTAGATGAATTTTTAAACGTAGGTACTTTAAATTTTGTCAAAAAATAGTATATTATGCAACGATCATGTAATGATGGTTATTAATACACGAGCATTAACTGGGATACGAAACGAGCCGAAGGCGAGTTTCGTATGGTTAATGAGAGTGTATTAATAACCATTACATGAGAGTTGCATACGCTATTTTTTCTACGACCGATATAAATAATCAAGAACTAAAAATATTATATTTATATTTGTAATGAACACAATAACAGTAATTACACGTATTTCTATAAAAAATTCTACAAAATTGTAATTAATGGTTATTACCTGAGGTGTATTACCATAGATGTAAGAAAACTATAAACATTCTATTTATATTTATATTCAACATAATAATAATTGTAATTAATCTGATTTCTTGAAAATATTAAGATTATTTATTGTGCAGTTTGAAAAGTTTATTCCAGGTCCCACTAATCTGGAAGTGGAAGGAATATTTACATTTATTTCATTATTGTTACTCTCAATAGAGTTCAATATTGTATTGGAAATGCTGATTTTATTCTGAATTCTTCTATATCGCTGATATCAGACATTTTGATAATATAATTATTAATTTTTAAAGTTTAGCTCAAGGAGACTAGAGCTCTTGGTTTAGCTGTTTAGGAAAATTTAATGAATTTGGAATATAGGTTAGAACTGTCAAACACTTTTTGAGAGACGCCTACTTGATACCTACTTAAATGTAAAATATAGGTGGTATGCGGTCAATTGTTCAGTATCTTAATGAAAACCATTATAACACTAGTGTTATAATGAATATCATTATGAAACGGATTATGGGCATTTAAGTGTATTATTATAGTACGGGCGTAGAAAAATAATTTTAGGAGATCAGAAAAAAGAAACAGATGTGGTAGATAACAAATGTCATATGCCACATTTTGCAAACGGTATATAAGTTTTAACATTATTTATGGTGCTTATCAACTTGTTTTTCCACATTTTCTAGTCATAATATTTTGACTACAAAAACATAGCTATTAGTTATAAAGCGACAGAAAAAATCAGAGATGTCATTTGACATATGTCACATGTCAAATTCGTACTAGGGAGGTCTTTTATTTGCACTTTTACTTACAATATTAATCTGCATAAACCAACTCAGACTCATCTTCTACCTGAAATTTTGTCATTTATAAAAACATACAAATCCTTGTATAAAATCTAGTAAAATTTATTGTACAAAAAAAAGTTATTAAAATTACAATTTCAATTTGCCAGTAGCAAGTATATCACATGTTTTAACATGCAATTTCCAATTAGCTTTCGAAATAAAACCTTTTCCACAAATACTACAATTATAATTTTTCTCTCCAGTATGCGTTTTTATATGATATCTATATGGAGCACTTTGTCCAAAACCTTTGCCACAATATACACATTTATAAGGTTTTTCACCAGTATGTACAACCATATGTGATTTCAATGTATCCACAGCTCTAAATTTCTTTTGACAAATTGGACAAGAGTGTGGTTTATCTCCAGTATGAATACTTATATGTTTCGTTAGTTTACTTCGACTCGATATTCGTTTCCCGCAAATATCACAGACTACTGATACGTCGATTCCAAGTTCTCTGTGGTTGGAAGATATATGTTTTCTTACACTCGATGCATATCTGTGAAAATATATAAAAATAGTAAAGTAAAATTAGTTCTAAGAAAAAAATGTTAAAGAACATTCTGGTTAAAGAAAAGAAGTTGTGAGCTCGAGAAGTTTCTGAAATATAAGAAGTGTTTCTAAAATATGTTAAGTTTCTAGAAATTATTCTTTTTTTTTAACAACTTAGAAACTTTTAAAGGTAAACTCTAATAACACCTTTTTAAGCTTTTAAGGGATCCAAAAGGTGTTAAACTTTATTGTACTTTTAGAGTACACATTTCGAAGTCTTCTTGTCTAAGCAAATTGTAAAAAAAATATCCTTCCTGTATTACAACTCCTTCAAGATGTCTAGAATTTTCAATGGGTTCAGAATTTTACTCTATATGTTATTTTAGTATCTTTGCAACCTTAAATGAGGTCTACAAGAAGAGAACTCTTCTGCAATTTATCTTCATAAGCTTTTATAAAACATTCAAGGTTCCAAAAACTTATTCACTCCCAGAACCTGTTGTAATTCTCGTCCATGAGTCTTTTTACTTCATCTTTAAAGGCTGTTTTATTATTTTTGTAACCTTCTAGTTAGTTATAAAGGCCTTAATATTACATGTAATACTAAAATGATCTTTAATATTATTCAGGAAACTGTTGAAACACTGACAAAGCATATGCCTGTTGTGACACATTTCCAGAAGCTCCTTAAACATGTTTACATGCTTCAGAAGCGCTCTAGATACGTTTAGAAATCTTTAAAACTTTCCAAAAGTATCCGTACAAACTCCTAGAGATCCATACTCTTGAAATATTTCTTTCTCTTGAAAAGTATCCTACTCCTTCTGGAAACTAAACAGATTTTAAACTACAAACCAACTTCCTTGTGTAATATATCTGCTTCAACTCTTTCAACATATATACGATCTGTGAAAGAGTCTAAGAACAAATCTCACAACCTTCTGGAAAGGATATCGATTTGGAAGTCGTTCTCTATATTATCACTAGAAGAATTTCAAAATTACAGATCCCTTTTGAAGTTTATGTTCATAAGATCTTGTAAATTATTTAATTTTCGTAAAATTTATAGATCATTTACCTCAAAACCTCCCATAGTTCTCGTAAAGAAGTTCTAGGAAAGTATACTGTCTTTGTCATTCCCTTCTATTCCTGAGACGAGCTCCAAAAATAAAGATTTTTTAAAAATTATCTTTATAAACTCTTTTGAAACGTTTCCAGTTCCAAAAACTCCTACAATATTAATCCAAGAAGCTTTTATAATTTTAGCTCATAAGCTTTTTTAACCTCTATCCAAATATAAACAATAAAAAAAAAACTAACAAATTTTTTCATCTGCATACTAGACACGTTTAAAAGTATCCCACAAACTTCTAGAAAATTCTTGTATTCTTCCTAAGAGGTCTGTTCCAATAGTATTTGACTTGTCCCTATTTTTAGGCTCTTGGCTTATTCTTCGTCATCTGATTGGTGGCATCTTTCGAAGAAGTCCCCATTTGATTGAACAACATGCTCATATTAATGCTTCTACTTCCCAAAGCAGTCTTCAAATTATTGGAATCGTCTTTAGTGTATTTGTCTTATTGGTTTCAACAGTCTTCTTGTCGTCGAATCGGCAAAAGCCAAAAGTCGCAAGGAGCTATTTCGGGACTGTATGGAGGCTTCCGAAGCTGTACAATACTGTGTTTTGATAAATACACTCACCGGTTTGCGAAAACTGTGGTCGTGTGTGGACGCCTTCATAAACGAAAAAAACAATTAACATTGACTTGATTTTGCTCCGACTTAGACGTGATTATTTTGGTTGAGGCAAAGAAGCAATCTTCCACTACGACGACTGTTGTTTTGATTCAGAATCATAACCGAAAACTCATAATTCATCACAAGTAATAACCTTTTTGAGCTAATATTCATCGCTATTGATCATTTCTAGATTGTCCTGAGTGATTTCTTACCGAAGGCTTCTTTGCTACTCGAAGAGCATTTTTGGGATGAATCTAGCACACATACCAGTCATGCCTAAATTCTTGGTTAAAATTTGGTAAACTATACTTTTTGGTATTGCAAGGTCATCTTCTAGTTCCTTAACAGTCAAAAGAAGATCTTTTTCAATGTCCACTCGTACACACTCAATATTATCCGATGTTTTTCCTGTAGAAGGTCGACCAGAACCATTCTTTTAATTGACTTTTGCCCATACAATCGCTGCAAAGCTTTTTTGCAACATTAGAATACAAGTGAAAAGCAAAACTTGATCCAAATTCGATGCTCAACTTTTTCTGTCATTTTTAACTACTTAAAAATCGGTTGACATTCCTGCGCGGATACTCGTATATTATATAAATCTTCTGCAAACTATCTTTTTCGATCTAAATCTTTAACACTTTTTAGGAAACTGTAAATAAACAAACAAACAAGCTCCTTTAAGGAGATATTTCGAAGGAGTCCAACAAGTATAACCCGCCTGTACATTTTCGCAATGTCTGAAGATTCCAATAAGTCTAATCCACCTTCTTAAGTTCTTGTAACATTTCTGCAATCTTTAAAAAGACCCCAAAAGCGGTTGATTGGATTTTTTAAAGTCATTCTTATAGGGTCTTTAATACCTTCAGAAACTCAGGAAATCTCTAGCAGAGGTTCTGGAAGAATCTACAAAGGTCCTTTTCTGGTAATCTACCTTTATAAGTTTTTTCAACAACTTTGCAGTCCTTAAAAAGACTATAAGGAATGATAAATGTTTTTTTACAATCACTATTAAACTTTCCCACATCCAAATCTATAATTGAAAGTTGGCGTTTGCCACCATCTGTCATTTTCCACTTCAGAGCTGAAAATTTTTAACTTTCCAAACAAAAATTAAAAAAGCATCCAATAAAAATATTAAATCTGGCAATAAACGTCACCTTACTTTGACTATCAATATAGGCAACACATGCTATAAATAATATTACAAATGTTTTTTTTGTAATTTCCTGGGATCGCAGAAAGAATCTTGGAGCAAAAAGCTCTTTGCAGCTTTTGATAAATTGTCGCGGTCCGCTAATGCGTCATGCGGCAGGTTTTTATCTCAAGTGACAAAGTTACACTTTCTGCTCTTAATACACAAATAGCTATTCTTTTACAGTTTATCTTCATAAGGTGTTTTAGCTTGTTCACAATTTTCTGGTAAGTTCCAGAAGCTTACATATTTCTTGGTACCAGTTTGATCCTTAACATTTTTTTATATAAAACAATTAAAATGATCATAATACAATATAAAACATTACCTGTAGCTTTTATTACACAAAGGACAACTATGCTTCTTATTCTCAAGTTCATCAGTATGTACAATTTTCATATGCGTTTTCAGTGATTGACTTTGTAAACTTTTCCCACATATTTCACATTGAACTCGATTTTGATCATTATGTCTTTCAGCATGCTTATAAGCAGCGTGTCTTTTCTTGAAAATTTTCTCACATACCGCACATTTGAACACGCTGTGTTGAAGCATATGCGTTTTCATAGATTTTTTATCTTCTGTTTTATATTCACAAAAATGACAGCTATAACGACCATCACCATGAACTATTGAATGATAAGCATAATCTCGATTTGTTACAAATGCTGCGTTACATATTGGGCAGAGTAATGGTTTTGTTAAATCGTCCATATTGATTACATTAGGATTTATTTTTTTCATATACTTTCGACGGACTTTTGTAAATGTGTTAAATAGCCTAAAAAATATTTTTAAAATTAATAAAAATAATCATATGTATATTTATTTTACAAAAAAAAAAACATTACATTGTTTTATAAACCCTTTTCATTTATAAGTATTGGAACGAAGTTCCCTTTTGCGGGTTGCGACTGAGACTAGCCGGAATAAATTCAGACCAAAAAATGTCACGACACGGCCGACACGACACACACATGTTTCTCTGTCTGTGTCTCTCTCTCTCTCTCTCTCATAGATAGATATATCTTTATTTAAATAGGAAATCCTAATATACATAAATACTAATAAAAGTACAATTAAAAAGACACTAATTTAAATTAAAAGAAAATTTACATTAAAAAGAAAATACTGTAGAAAAGAATAAGTACCTATAATAGTATTATATTTTATTTCATCCTGTTTTTATAAATTAATAAATTTATAAACATTTTAAAAATAGTTCGTAAGTTGACTAGTTAGGTACGTCAAATTACCTTAAATGTCAGTTACTGTCAAAAATTTTAAAATTTTGTATTAAATTGTTAATTCCTATTTTAAATTAAATTAAAATAAAAAGTAATTTTTGGTATATGTGTGTCATCTAAACCTCTGGTATTGTATGAATGGACACTTTTGTTAAAAGAAACGAACTGTTTAAAATATTCAGGTGCATTGAAACATGCATTGAAACAGCTAGTTTTGATCCCTGTTTTGCCAGTCGAATCAAGACAGTTTCAGACCAATGCAACTGTCAGTCAGAAACTGACAGTTGTTTCTCCCCTAGGGCAGAAAAAAATGTGATTATTTCATGTCTGTCAGAATGTCAGAACTGACAGTTGCATTGGTCTCTTACTTTGAGTGGCCACAGAGATAATAATGGATTTACTATTTTCTATTTTGCTTTGAACAATGTAGTGTCGCGACTTTGTTAAAAGTTTATACAGGTTTTTTGTAGATAATAAATAATAAAATAATAACAATAATGTATCCTGACAGTGTTTCTTCACAAATTCCGGATATTGCTGATGGAGTTAGGTAAGTAGAGATTTTATACAGACAATAATAAATGCTTATGTAGGTATAAACACTCTGTTGTGTTTACAAATAACAATTCCTTCACTAATTAATCGAAAGGAACTTCGTTTCATCCGGGTGTCCCTTGACACCTCTCACTTTTTTTTATATTATAACGTTCGTTGTGAGCCTAGCTTCTCGACTATTTAACTTTAAAAATTTCTATTGTTAATCGCGTCGACGCGAGCAGTTATCTGATTTCGGTAGGAAATTTTGCTACCTTTTGAGATTCGATTCGGCATTCTTCCATTATATTTGGTAATTCGTAAAGCTTAAGTTGTCTCTTCACTTTCTGCACCCTTCGTTTTGGGCTATTGCCACTTTGAAGAAGGGCCCTAGAGAGGTCGTGATTCTCGACCCATCAATTTTTTCGAAAACACCTATAACACCAATTCAGGGGTCAATCGAGCCACTATTCCTGAGGTCTCCGCTTAATTTAAGAAATCATCAGTTACTGCAGTCCTGTGGTCTTCAAAATTGTAATCCAGATTGTACACTCGCTTCCACAAGCTCCGACAGAAGACTTCATAAATTCAAAGATAAGAAAATAATTAATTACTTAATTTTTTAATTAACATCTAAACAGATTTTTATCTTTGAATAAACAATGTAAAACTGATTTATCTCTTTTATTTGACTGTCTGTACTTGGCGCCCATTAATAATTGTTTGGAAGGAATTGAAAAGAAACTCAGAAGGAATCCACGATCCTAAAGGCTAGCTAAGGGTAATTTAAGGGCTACAAAATTGGCACCCAAAGTGGTTGAACAATTTCTTTGAGATTTATCTTTATCTTTTTCTTTATCTTTTTCTCAAAGGGTTTGTTTTGGCCACAAATTGGTGCTAATTAATTATATGACGATTAACTTTTGTTACAATATATGCGAAGAAATGATTCTTTAACTCATATTTTACATTTGTATAACTTTTAAAACTGCTTCTATTACTACCTTTGGTATTGGATTTTCTAGAATTTTATAAAACAAGAATTTTTGGTATAAGTTAAAAAAAAGTTAGAGTCTTTGAAGTCACCCTTTACCTTGAAACAGCGGGCGGTCCATAAATCCGACCCTTTTCTCAACCATCGATCCAGCATATGGTTGTATGCAATCATAATTTTACATATAAATTTAAAAAACATATGTGATTAATTTTTTATAGAGAAAAATAAATAAATAAATACAAGAAAGAATCATTAAATTTTAATTACTTTTTAATTTAAAATTTGTTAAGAAAGGATTAGAAATACTACAAGAAATAAATAAACAGAAACACTTTATTTTTCTCGTCCTATACATCAAACTTATAATTCCAAAAATATATTGGTTAAACAATTTAAAATAATTACAAAGGTCTTTTTTCCTAAAAAAAACTACCTAAAGACAGAATCTAGAAAAAAATTTGGCATATTAATTAACTAAAAACAACGTAAAGAAAGAAGTTTAGAAATTTAATACTGAAGAAAAAACGACATGACGATTATAATCCAGTGACACTGTTTATTAATCGTTATCTACTCTTAGATATATATCTAGAAGAGTTATTATTGTAGATATGATGTACCGGAATATCTGTAGTCCTTTGCGTAAAACTACCAATTTAGTAACTAAGTGACACTGGATCTTCGAGCATATACTAACTAGAGGCAGTCGTCAATGCGTTTAGTTCGAAACGAGGCAGGACAGAGAGATTTTTTATAATTTTTTATGTATGAGCCTTATAGAAAAAAGACCTCGTTTCACTTCCCATCGACATTTTCAAGAGAGGTGTGGACACATACGAATACAAAACAGGATAACTGTAGCACCATTCAACCAGATAAACACACAAATCCAGCAACACAGAACAAGAAAAAACTCCAGATGAAGGTTTTTTAACAGTCTAAGGTATTAATTGGTCGTTTAGCTATTTAGATGGTACTTTTACTTCATATGTCAGCGATGCTTCTAAAAAAGTGAATACGAGGGTTATTTTTTTAGTTTTGCATATAACCGTTTAGAAGGCGCCACCAATAGAACCTTCAGATACAAATCTTTTATTGATATATATTCATTGAGTTTCATTGCGATACAAGTCGTGTAGGTACAATGAATTTTTTAAATTAGCAAGTTGGTCAAAAAATGGATCTTAGCCGAGCACATTTTCAAGCAATATTTTTTTACAATTTTCGGAGAGGATTAACCCAACAGCAACGTCTCGCTGAAATGGTTTCTTTGTTTGGGAATGAAGCACCACACCAGTCAAATATTTCCCGCAGGTATTGCGAATTTCAACATTGGTGCTCAGTCTCAGCGACGAATCCAGGCTAGATCCACCCAAAATAGCAGCACACAGCTACCAGGAGTGTAAGTTGAAGTTTTCTGGTTTTTACAGAAGGTGTCGCTAGCAGGATGTGTGCATTTCTATGTTTTGTTACATACACGAATGTTTTTCTTATTTCATAAAAAAAGCAGCTGAAGCACATCGTTTGCTAGTAGAAACTTATGGTGAACATGCTCGCTTCAATGATTAGAACATGTGAGACATATTTTCGTCAATTTAAAAGTGGAGATTTTGATTTGAAAGACAATGAACATCCTGGTGCAGTGAAAATGTTTGAAGATGAGGATTTGCAGATGTTGTTGGATAAAGACCCAATCCAATCACAATATATGTTGGCAGAAAAACTTAATGTGTCTCGAGAAGCAATTTGCCAACGTTGGGAAAAATCCAGAAGTATGGAAAATGCCGCACACATTGAACGACAGACAAATGGAACATGAAAAAACCATTTGTCAAATGCTGCTTCAACCGTTCGAAAAGGAAGTCTTTTTTGCATCGGATTATCCCGGGTGACAAGAAATGTTTTTTTTGTGAGAACCCGAAACAAAAAAGATCATGGCTTTCACCTGGTGAAGCTGCCTCAGCCACTGCAAAGCCCAATCGCTTTGGCCGTAAGACAATGCTCTGTGTATGGTGGGAGCAGGATGGTGTGGTTTAACACGAACTATTAAAACCTAGTGAAACGATAAATACAGATCGCTACCGAGAATAAATGATCAATTTGAAACATGCGTTGATCGAAAAACGACCGGAATGGGCCCGAAGACATGGCAAAGTTATTTTGCAACATGAAAACTTAATTAGTAAATATTATCGCACCCGCCGTACTCTCCAGACCTCGTCCCGTCCGACTTACACCTTTTCGCATCGATGTGGCACTCACTTGCAGAGCAGCACTTCGTTAATTTTAAATAAGATAACAAATGGCTCGCCAAATGGTTTTTCTCGAAAGAAAAAAGTTTTTTTGGAATCGTATTCATAATTTCCCTGAAAGATAGATGAAATGTGTAGAATCAAATGGTCAATACTTAGAATAAAAACATTTTAAGATTCTCCTAAAAATGATGTGTTTTTTAACGAAAAAATCGGTCAACTTCAACTTACACTCCTGGCAACCATTGATGCGGTTCGTCAGCTAATTAAGGATGACTGCCGTGTAATATAACGGGAGTTAGGGGCATCTTTGGGAATTTCAAAGACCTCGATCCAAAAAATCCTTCATGAAGAACTGGGTGTTACAAATTTGGTTTTCTGTTGGATCCCTCATTTGCTCATCGAAAAGCAAAAAAGCGGTTCGCGTCAATTAGTGTCGAAAAACATTGGAAAGTTTCAACAGAGGTAGCTCAAAAACGTCGTGTTGTTAGTGGCGATGAATTTTGGATTAACTTCTACGAACCAGAAAGTAAATGCCAATCCGATGTGTGGGTGTTACACAATGAGGAAAAACCAACAAAAGTGATCCGTTCTCGAAGTGTTTTAAAGAAAATCGTCGCAACTTTTGTGTGAAAATCTGGTCATGTGGAAACAATTTCTTTAGAAGATCGAAGAACCGTTACCGTTTGGTAAATAAAGGTTTGTTTACCAAAATTTATCGCGAAACTCCGACAATGCAAGACACAATGACGAATCTTCCTACATCAGGACAATGCAAGTGCTCACACTGCCCAAAAGACAATCGAGTTTTTGGAGCTTCAAAACATCCAATTGTTATACCATCCACCGTATAGTCCCAAAGAATACTTCATGTTTGCAAAGATCAAGAATCAATGCGTGGGAAGCGATTCCAGTCTCCGGAAAAAGCCATCGATGCCTTTAAAACAGTGTTTTTGCAGGTATCAACTGAAGACTGGAATAACTATTTTAGCAATTGGTTTGAACGTATGTAAAAGTGGTGGCACATATTTTGAAAAGCAATAAAGTACTTTATTTTTGTCTTTATGGCTATATGCAAAACTAAAGAAACAATCCTCGTAAAGAACACAAAAATAACATCCAATGTTGATACTAAAGTTGCATAAGAAATTAAGAAACCACCTCTCGACACTTTAAAAGAGATCCTCAGAAGTGTACCAAAAATCACAAAAAACAGAAAATTGTATATTTTGTCTCCTTTTATTTCATAACTTTCTTAGGAGCAATAGCATATTTAGTCATTTACTAAACTTGTTTTATAACAGAATCAACTTTTTCTAATTAGCATAATGTGACTCCACCTTAACCTCAATAAACTGTTTCTTCATAGTACAAGCTCTTAAATGTATCCTCATATTTCCCTTAGATATAAATTCTTTTCCACAAATATGGCAACTACAAGATTTCTCTCCGGTATGTATTTTAAGATGATAACGATAAGGAGCACCTTGTCCGAATTCTTTACCGCAATACATACAAACATACGGTTTTTCCCCGGTATGTACTCGCATATGTGATGTCATAAGATCTTTTGTGATAAATTTTCTAGAACAAATTTGACAAGGAAATGGTTTATCACCGGAATGTGTTCGTAGATGTTGTTTTAGTTTACTTTTACAACTTAAACTTTTACCACAAACATCACAAATAACACTAAAATCAATGCCTAATTCTTTGTGTTGACTAGAATAATGTAACTTTAAACCACTTTCGTATAAATATGATTTTAAACAAATTGTACATTGGTATTTAAATATTTGTCCATCGTTAAAATTTTCTTCATGAACGGTAGTTAAATGATTATTTAAAGCCCAAGCTGTGCTTAGATGTTTACTACAAATTTTACATTGAAACAATTTTTCCCAACTATGTGCGTGATTTAGAGCAGTAAATTTTCGTTTAAAAATCTTATTGCAAACTTCACATTTGAAGCTTTTGTGCGATAATATGTGGCGTTCGAATTGTTTTTTATTTGCTACTTTTTTGTTGCAAACATGACAGGTATAGAAATTGTTCTTTTCGTGAGTTTTTGAATGAAAAGCGAAGTCTAATAAATTTTTAAAGGATTCTTTACAGATTTGGCATTCCATTGGTTGGTTTGTGACTAGAAGGTTTTGGATTTTGTTTTCGGTTTCTTTTGTGAATTTCAAGTTTTTGGGTAGATTTTTCTTTTTTGATTTTCGTTCACGTTTCTTTTCGTACCTAAAAGATATATAATGTTATTTAGTTCTTAATTTACTAAAATACTTATACTTACAATATTTTGTACCTCTATTGAAAAACCTCTGTAAATATATTGTTGGGAATAGGAAATTTTAAAGAATTTAAATAAATATCAACTGGCCAGTAAAAAATTTTTGTAAAAATTATATATTTTTCAAAATTTTGCACAGATTAATTCACTAAAATTTTAACACTTTTCCCTAAACATTTTTAAACAAATTTTTACCAATAAATGCACTATAATCGTTATATTACATAACAAGAGCGATAAGTAGCTATTTACACACGAGTAGAAAAACTACAAACGAGCAGTTTAACAGCGACTGTGATTCCACAAGTGTGTAAAACGCATAACCTGTTGAGTTATGTAATATATTTTATCTACGCTCATTACAATCAAATAAAAAAAGAAACAGAAAGTTATTGGAACTAAGTTTCTTACGGCAGGCTTGGATAAGATAGGGATTTTGCTGCGTGACCAAACTGAAAAAAATGTAATATAGTCCAGTAAACCTGGGTACCAACCTCACCATTAGATTATTGACAAACTTTTTTTTTTAATTTGTAGATATTCATGGTAGATTACAGTACGAAAAAATGTCCTCCGGAAAATGACCGGAAGGGGCCGGAAAATGGCTCAGACTCCCGAAAAATCGGTTTTTGGCCGATATCTACCGAGATATGGCAGCTAGAGATGTGGCGCTTGTCTTAAAATGAAGACAAGCTCATTACCTACAAAAATGGCCCCGATGATTTTTTTGAAAAGTTTAACCGTTTCCGAGATAACCGGCCTCAAGCGTTGACTGGTTTTTTTGCTGCGCGCCGCGCCTCCAGAAGTCACGCTACGTGAATGTAGGCACTAACGAGCGGACGAATTAGCCCATAACTTTGTTAAAAATGAACATTTCTTGATGATTCAAAGTTCATATGAAAGCAGAGACTTGTATTAATAATACTCTCTAATTATAATTTATTTTTTACTTTTTTGGAACATTGGAAAATCTGGCCAAACTTTCTTTTTTCTCGATATCAGCACCTCGTTACAAATTCACTCATAATTTTTTTATAAAGAGTACTTTTACCGAATCCTCTTAGATAACGGGCCTTCGATAGGTGGTGAATGTATCCTGAATTAATCAATAAACAATTTTTGTGTATTTTTATAAACAATGAATCTTTTTCGGGGCGTTTTTTTGGGATTTCCGGAGTTTCCCGAGAATCTCGGTTCTATCGAGGATTCCTAAGAAATTAATGGTCAAACCACTGCCCAATGCACATGATTGGAAAGCTGAAAATGTCCCCTTCCCAATGGCGCTTCTCAATCTTTCCCATGATTTTCATTTTTCCGGAAAATTGGGAAAATTCTCTGCCCCACGAAAAATGACGACCCCACGACTTTTTTTCCATTAACCATTGTTTTCTTCTCGGGGTTGAATTTTTGAGGGTAAAGGGTTATACCAAACGAAAGCTAACACTCTCAGCTTTCCAACAATATATATATTGAGCATTTTCTCCCGTGTATTCGGAAAAAAATCCGCCTCCAAACTTCTCGAATTTTCATCTACTTTTCTTTACAGAGCGCGGCCACGCGGCGTCCATCTATAGTATCGTACAAGCGTCTGCTATAGTCCGTGCGTCCACGTTGATTTCATTTTCTTTCTGCTTTATTTACAAACAACGAGCGAGCTTTGTTTACAAACAACGTGTGAATTTACAAACATTGGATGGTCAAATTTGTTAAAAGCATTAAGTGGAAAAAGTGAACAAAATTGTTATTATTGTTATTAGAATATTTCATTTTTTTAAGTTTTCTGTTTTATTCTTTGTGGTTCATGTCATACCGGCCCGTGTTGTAATTACAATGATGTGGAAAATGAAGATACAACAATAATTGAAGGCGAAAGTTTAGAAGTAGAGCCGGGTGCAGGCGAAGATGAGGCCGCAGAAATTGAGCCGGAGGTAGAACATCAAGGAACAGGAGCTGTAATAGAACAAGAGGGGTCAAGCGTGACGGATTGGTGATTGAAAATAGTTGTTCTGCTTCCCATATATGTACAGTTGCTTATTTATTTTTGAATAAAAAATTTTATTTTTCAAAAATTATGACTATAATTTATTGCAAAAAATTGCAAAAATTTGGCAAACCCTTGCACTCTGTTTGCGAGAGCAATAGCCAGAAATTATTACAGCCCCTTCAGCACAGATGAGCCCGGTCAAGACCGAAACTCCCAATCATGGATATATCGGCACATTCTGGGGGCAATTTTTGCAAATTATAAATCTGTTCTTTAGCCTCGTTTGCGGGGATCCAAGGAGAGCAACTCGAGGGGCTCATTCAGCGGGAATTAATCACGTCCCGCCTCCAATAGTTGTTGGAAGATCCATAATCCCCGCTGGACACGCTCATGACCGTAAAAATTTCGCGAACGAGAAAAAGGGAGGTGGCGCCCTCTACAATTGATCTACAGTTAGAAAAAGGGAGATCGGTGTAATATCAGTCACCTGGTGGCAGAATTCGACAAAAAAAGCCACATTTTCTGCCTCCGAAAATTTGAGAATTTTTGCAACCCTTTTTTTGCAATAAATATTAGTGCAGCGAAAAAAATGTTAAGGACCATTTTTGTAGGTAGTGAACTGATCTTCACTTCAAGACAAACCCCACGTCTCTAGCTGCCATATTTCGGGATATATCGGCCAAAAACTGATTTTTCGGGATCCTGAGCCATTTTCCGGCCCCTTCCGGTCATTTCCCGGAGGACATTTTCTCAGAGGTTAATCTACACATGAATATCTACAAATTAAAAAAAAAAGTTTGTCAATAATCTAATGGTGAGGTTTCGGATTTTTCTGGTCTTTATTTACTGGACTAATAGTAAAAAACCGTAACAATAAAACCGTAACGCTTGTAATAGTGCCACTATATCTAGTAGGCAGGTTACCGCTAGCCTCCACACAACGCTAGCCTCTACTCAGTGTTCAGTATACGATAGACTTAATGTTGACAGTTATGATATAATTTTTAACCGAAACTTTTTTGAAAGTGTCTACAAAAAATATAATAGGTATAGATAATGAATCAAGCAAAAGATGATCTTCTCATTACAGAATCTCTTAACGAAAGGTAAGTTTAATAATATAATATAAATATTGTAAACAATTTAGAAATATCCAACGATGTCAACTTTTGTGATGTCCTATAAATTAATGAAAATCATTGGTTTTTAAATGTAAAATGTGTAAATTATGTTTTAAT
Source organism: Altica lythri (assembly GCA_964028335.1). Classification (NCBI taxonomy): domain Eukaryota; kingdom Metazoa; phylum Arthropoda; class Insecta; order Coleoptera; family Chrysomelidae; genus Altica; species Altica lythri. The sequence continues at coordinate 17,138,714 of OZ034801.1, read as the reverse complement.
ATTTTATTTAATTGGATTATCTACACCTGTTCCTAATGTTAATCTTAAAATTTAGAATAAATTTTTATTATTAATATAATCAAAATTTATGCAGTAAATACATAAAAATAATTTGACTAGCATATGATAACTCTTCACGATTGGATATCGTTGGAGGATCGAATACGCGGGATGGTAATTTTTTTTTAGTTTTTTTCCAGTGTTAAACAAAAAACTATAAATATTATTTTAACTTTAAATAAAATTAATTCAATTATCTTATTCCGATCATTATCATTATAAAAATTATATCTTCAGAGAATTTATTGATATATAAGCTGTCCAGACGAAAAGTACAAATTATGAAAATATGTACAACCAAAAGAAATGTAATTATTAATCTATAACATGCTATAATCCAAGGCTTGGAGGAGATAGGGATTTTGCTGCGCGACCGAAGTGAAAAAATGTAATAGTAAAACCGTAACAAAAAGTCTATGGAATAAAACCGTTAAATGAGACGTGCGCAGGCGCTACAGTCGTATACACAAGCGAGTAGTGTCGATTCTACATTAGCCAAAGGAACTTAGTTCCTACCTGGTGTCCCACGACACCATTATAACTTGTTATACATTAAATCTTATCTACTTTCATTATTATAAAATGAAATAAATTAAACAGAAAGTTATATTTTTTATTTTATTGTTCAATTTCTAATAATAGTAGATTAAGTATAGTACATAACTTTAGTAGTAATGTATTTTTCACGAGTTTGCAAAACACATTACCTGTTGAGTTATATACTATATTTTATCTACGATCATTACTATAAAATCAAATAAAATATACAGAAAGTTATATTTTTTATTTTTTAGTAGGTAGTGAGCGTAGATAAAGTATAGTACATAGCTCGAGTAGCAATGTGTTTTCTAGGCGTTTGTAAAAGGCATTCCTAATTGAATCATACACTATATTTTATCTTCGCTTATTACTATAAAATGAAATAAATAAACAGAAAGTTATATTTTTTATTTTGTTGTTCGATTTTTAGTAGGTAGTGAGCGTAGATAAAGTATAGTACATAAATAGATTAGTAATGTGTTTTCTACACGTTTGCAAATCGCATTACCAATTGAGTCATACACTATATCCTAACTACGCTCATTAGTATAAAAAAAAGTGAAAATGTTATTTTTTATTGTTTTTTTTTTAAATTGTAGTAGAGGGTGTAGTTAAAGTATAATACATAACTCGAGTGGTAATATAGTTTCCACGCGTATGCAAAACGCATTTCCAATTGAGTAATACACTACATTTTATCTACGCTCATTACTATAAAATGAAGTAAACTAAAAAGAAATCTATATTTTTTATTTTGTTGTTCGATTTGTAGTAGGTAGTGAGCATAGATAAAGTATAGTACATAATTCGAGTAGTAATGTGTTTTCTAAGCGTTTGCAAAACGCATTTTCAATTGAGTAATACACTACATTTTATCTACGCTCATTACTATAAAATGAAATAAACTAAAAAGAAATCTATATTTTTTTTATTTTGTTGTTCGATTTGTAGTAGGTAGTGAGTGTAGATAAAGTATAGTACATAACTAGATTAGTAATGTGTTTTCTACACGTTTGCAAATCGCATTACCAATTGAGTCATACACTATATTTTATTTACGCTCATTACTATAAAATGAAAAAAAAAATAAACAAAAAAATGATATTTTTTATTTTTTTTTTAAATCTGTAGTAGAGGGCGTAGATAATGTATAATATATAACTCGAGTGGTAATATGTTTTCCACTCGTATGCAAAACGCATTACCAATTGAGTTACACACTATATTTTATCTACGCTCATTACTAGAAAACGAAAAATATTAAACAGAAACTTGTTTTTTTAATTTGTAGTAGTGAGCGTAGATAAAGTATAGTACAAACCTCTGCTTACTACACTTGGTATGTAAGATATTCTGACATGAAAATCCAAACCAATAATAATTTGCAGAAAAGTGTTCAAATTATAAACCAATCTGATATTATTTTTATAAACAAAATTTAACAATAAGTTAACAAAACGTGAAATATAAAAAATAAAGCTGAAATTTGTTCAAAACAAACCACAATTGTGTACATTTAAACAATATCTTTTTGGTATTGGATGTCATATTGTGCCAGAAGACAATTGATAAAATGACAACAAGAAATACTACAAAATACAATAACTGAAATGAAATAAAAAATAAGTAAGGCTGACCGCACACACGACCACTTGTGGTCGCCACCGGTAGCCGCCACTAGCTGCGGACTGAAACTTGGTATGTATATGGACCCGGCGCACACAAGGCTTTCGAAGTGGTTCACCCAAGCGACAAGCTGCGGTAGCCGTCGACTCTCGCTGCTAGTGGTCGGTAGCGGCCACTTTTTGTCTGCGTAAACACAGACACTTCTTTGAGCCACTTGAGTTGATTGCGTTCATAGGTGTTTCCAGAACACACACACTAACAGAATTAGATTTAGTGGGTAGTACAGTCTTTCCACTATACTTTTTCGCGTTCGTTCTTTTCTCAAAAATAATAATAATTCTTTGAAAAATCTATATTTCATTACAAAAATACAAAAAAAAAAATGTCATTGTGAAGTTGCAATTCTTCAAAAAAATTATAAAATTCATTTCGCTCTCAGGTTCTTAATATGGAATGCACCCAAAAACGTCAAATGCTTTGCCAAATACATCGTCTGCGTCTTTGTCTTCTTATTAACAAAATAACCAAAGTATCCATTTTGTGAAACTAGAGTGACTTTATTCAAACAATTTCTAGAGACTGAAGCCAGAAAATTAGCTTGTCCCAGCCACTGGTAGTGGAACAAAGCGTTTTGTCGCGACCACCAGTGGCAGCCACTAAAACGCGGTATAGAGCTGCTAGTGGCAGCCACCAGTGTCGACCACAAGTGGTCGTGTTTGCGAGCAGCCTAAGTAAATTGATGCGTTTCACATTTGGTACTGTGACGTTCATGAATTTAGTAACGATAAAATAACATTTTTTGGCGATATAATTTACAACGGTTTAAATAACTGATAAGAAGAAATTTGGGATTTACATGTTTTTTTATGCCAGAACGTCGTTTCAAAGTGACAAAAAAGCGTTAAAAAATGTTATTTTATCGTTACTAAATTCACACACGTCAAAGTGTCGAATAATAGACGCCAAAACGACGAATTTGAACGTTTCTGACTGAGTGTATTCATAAACGAGGCCAAGCTCACAGATGACTTCACAGGTTCAAAGGTTAAAGTGTGCTTACCTACTTGCGTACTATCGTAGAAGACGATTCTGCACCTCAAATCCCCCCCCCCCCCCCAAAAATAGTGAAGAAGTTTCCTTAAGATATCTTTTACCAAAAAAAGCTTTTAGCACAATATGTCATCCACATACAATCTAATTATCTAATTCAATCCCTAATAGGAGTGCAACAAGTTTTCGTATGTATTTTCAAATTACTATTAGAAATAAACGCTTTTCCACACATTTTACAATGATATTTTCGATCTCCAGTATGTATTTTAATATGATACCGATATGGAGCTGATTGTCCGAATCTTTTACCACAAAACGAACAAGCGTACGGTTTTTCCCCGGTGTGTACCCGCGTATGCGACGTAAGTAAACACTTTGTCGCGAAATTCCGGTTGCAAATCGAACAAGGAAACGGTTTTTCACCGTTATGAGTCCGCATATGTCGCGTTAATCGTGTCCGATTCGAAATTCTTTTACCACAAATTTCACAAATAACTGTTAGATCAACACCCATTTCTTTATGGTTGCTCGAGTAGTGTCTTCGAAGACCCGTTTCGGATTCGTAATGTTTTTTACATATTGGACAGTCGAATTTCACTAATGGTTTTCCTGTTATTATTTCGTGATGGATTGTGTTTAGATGAGTATCCAGACTTTTGGAGTTTGCTAAATGTTTACCACATATTTCACATTGATATAATTTTTCTCCAGTGTGGATGTAAGAATGTTTTAAAGCAGCTTTGGCTTTTCTAAAGATTTTATTACATAAATCACACTTCCATCCGGCGTGTCCGTTAATGTGTCGTTTTATTCTATATTTTGTAGCAACAGTAAATTGACATAAATGACATTCGTGCAATTTAGATTCGTTATGTTTTTTAGAATGATATGCTAAATCTAAGTGTGAGGTAAATGGTATTTCACAAGATGTACATAGTAGTGGTTTATCTATTTTTAATATTTCTCTAAGTTTTGTAGTCTCTTCATCTATACAAGGTTCCGGTATTATTAGTGGTGTTTTTTTCTTTGTAGTTGATGTAGTTGTAGTTGATGGTGATTTTTTGATATCCCTAAAAAAGGTGTGTGTTAATAAAATTATGTGAAAATGTTGTTTATACTTACTGTGTTTGGTACACATATTTATCTTTTATACTTATAATAAATCTGTAGAGAGGTTAATTCTGTACAAGAAATATATTTCTCCACGACCATTAATGAATGTAATAATTCCGACTTCATTTTTAATAATAGAAAGTGTTCATTCTCACTCTTGAGATAGAATATTCATTCTGAAACACTTGCTTCTTATGTGTTTTGCATGTATTTCCATTCTATAACTAGTGACGGAATAACATTTTTCATTTGCTCAACAAAAAACATAGATTGCCCTGCGAATTTTAAAACTGTCACTCAGTTTGTCAGTGCGACGTTCTAATTGTTTTGCTTCATATTTCAATTTAAATAAACAGAATTATAACATGGTCGTGGAGAAAATACAGTCTGTTACACGGTTAGAATGAAAATTCGATAACTCGTGGTTCCTCTCGCTCGCTACGCTCGCGTTCGGAATTCTCCACTCGTTTCGAATTTTCATTCTAACCTTGTTACAGAATATACTATTCTCCACGACCATTAATGAATGTAATAATTCCGATTTCATTTTTAATAATAGAAAGTGTTCATTCTCACTCTTGAGATAGAATATTCATTCTGAAACACTTGCTTCTTATGTGTTTTGCATGCATTTCCATTCTGTAACTAGTGACGGAATAACATTCTGCAATTGCTCAACAAAAAACATAGATTGCCCTGCGAATTTCAAAACTGTCACTCAGTTTGTCAGTGCGACTTTCTAATTGTTTTGCTACATATTTCAATTTAAATAAACAGAATTATTACATGGTCGTAGAGAAAATACAGTCTGTTACACGGTTAGAATGAAAATTCGATAACTCGTGGTTCCTCTCGCTCGCTATGCTCGCGTTCGGAATTCTCCACTCGTATCGAATTTTCATTCTAACCTTGTAACAGAATATACTATTCCAAAATAACTATCAGGGGGTGATTAGGGATCGATACTAATACCAAAAATGCAATCAGTAAAATTTTTGTCTGTCTGTCTGTGTCTGTCTGTCTGTCTGTCTGTATAACCGCTATAGAAACAAAAACTACTCGACGGATTGTAACGAAACTTGGTACAATTATTTTTCATACTCCTGTGCTGGTTATAGTATACTTTTCATTACGCTACAATTAATAGGAGCAGAGCAGTGAAGGGAAATGTTGGGAAAACGGGAGAAGTTACTCCATTTTTTAAGCTTCCGTCAAGTGTGCAACATTAATGGTTAAAGCTATACAGAAATCATCTTATTTTTATAATTTGGAGGTTAACTGTGAACGGATTTTACAATATTTCACCCACAAGGGGAGTTGCAGGGGCGTGAAAAAAAAAATTAAAATCTATAAGTCCTACAGGTTTAAAACTTTGCAAGATAGTTATTTTTATAATTTGGAGGTCAATTGTCAACGGATTTTACAAAATTTCACCCACAGGGGGGGTTGCGGGGGCGTGAAATATAAAAAATAAAAATTATCTATGAGTCCTACAGGTTTGAAACTTAGCACAGTAGTTATATTTATAATTTTGAGGTCAATTGTGAACGGATTTTAGAAAATTCCACCCACAAGGGGGCATGCTGGGGCGTGAAAAATAATCTATACATATAATAAAGCTGTAGAAATGAAAATTCTGTACATTAAAGATATTTAAAAAATAATTAGCGGAGGGTGTTACTAAATCGATATAGAACCCACAAATGTGGTTAGATTTTTTTTGTCTGTCTGTCTGTATGTTTGTGCGCGCATCACATTAAAACTACTGATCCGATTCGAATGCGGTTTTCACAGATGTATTTGTCTTTTTTCAACTTAACATCTGGTATATAAAAATTTCTCCCCGCACCCCTTTAACGATGTCGGGGGTGAAATTTTTATATTACAATCAACACGCCACGCGAACTACGTCGCGGGTACAGCTAGTATTGAATACAAAAACATAATTTTTTGCCACACAATTTTGATTTAATGCAAGGTAGATGGTCCATTTTGCTCGTTTTTGTTTCTTTAACCGTTCACTCCACATGACCGTTTATCAGTGCCTCGCCACTAGTTTCACCCCTTACAAGTGGGAAACAGCACATAGTTAAAAATATTGTTACGAGCCGGTCCGGTCCTGTCGCCCACAAAGTGGTACGAGACAGAGGTACAGTTCTAAGAACCTGAGAATTTTTGAGTAGTTGTTAGAACGTTCGATTCTAGAAGGGTTGTTTTTCGTTGTAACTTTGGAGATACTTCTGGAAGGATTTAATTTCATATATATGGGACCACTTTGGACGAAGAGGAAGAATTGTAGTTGTAATAGCGGCGATATACTGTGAAATAAGTGCGAATTATTGTACGAGATATTTTAAAGACGTTATTCAGTAGTTGTGACTGTATCAAAGTTGTGTAAATTATTGTGTGAAATTGTTATTTACTTGTGTTTATCGTTAAATTGTTAAGTTTTTCTGCTGTTTATCACTTATCCCGAATCCACGAAGAAAAAATATAACAATATATAAGACAAGGACCGTACTGAGTACTGCCAAACTACCCAACAGGTTTCAGCATGTGACGTATCGTTGTAAATGGGATGCGAGCAAGTGTCAAAATGACCTAGGGTCAAAAGGGCTATATCTTGTAAAAGACCCAGTGGATTTTGTGCTAGCAAGTGGAAAATCGACTATAACACTAAATAAATAAAAGGGCAATATCTCGTAAACGACTGAATACAATTCGACATACAGCATATCGTTGTAAGGAGAATCAACCAAAGGGCAAAAGAGGAAACAACCATAGCGCCAAAAAGGCATTAGGAATGTATCTCTTTGAGGTCGCTGGACATGAATTTCATGGCGGCGATGGTCTTCAAGAGACCTGGTGCTAAGGGTGGACCTGACGTTCTTTTAAAGCAACCCTGGTAAAATCGTAAAAAAGGCATTTCAAGTTGGTTTGGATCCATAACTTTACTATGGTTCGCATTGTTAAAGAATAGGAAAAGAAATACTAAAAACTATATACTTGTGATGTAAATTTTAATTTAAAAATTGGTAAATAAATAGATACTACGTACATTACAACACACAAACATTAAGTCTATAATAAAAAAAAATTACGTATTTAACAATTCACATTTATAAAAAATTTGAAAGTACAGTTACCAGAATAATACTTATATTTAAAAAAATCGACATAGTCTAGTAGAGAAGTTGATATCCTGCGAAAAATAATTACCAGCCTCCTAAAAATATGGGTGATAGCTCAAACGATCCAGAATGGCATTTAGAGAAAGACCATTTTTCGATTTTTTTCCGAAAATAAAAATTACAATTGTTATTAACAAAATAAGATGAAAAAACAAATGATATTTCGTTTTTTGTTCGTAACTCGAAAAATATTAACATTTAAAAAATTTTGAAAAAAGCTCGTTAAAGAGAAGGAAATTTCCAATAAAAGAGTTCAAAGTGCCGGAACTCTATCTCCGTTATTTATAATTTTAATTTAACGCTGAAAATAGGTCTGCGCGCGACATTTTTAGGTTGCGCGCGTGTAGGTCAAAAGCGAGTACGTCACATTAATTAATTTATTTAAGGTATTGAATATTATTTTTTAAATTTGAAAAAATTATGGTGTGTTCTGAACACTATAAATAATTTATTCCCGTTGGAAATTTTACTTAAAGTTAATTTTTCAACAAGTTAAACAATTGTTAACTAACAAAATTTTCTTGAACTTTTGTCTTAATTGTAAATGAAAAAAAATGTTTAAATAATTGCCGTAAAAATTTTTCGCTTTGTAGAGCCATTCTTATATACATACTTTACAAGATCACGCCATAAAAATTAAAAAAATATTCATACTTTGTTTATAATAATTTTTGCAATTAACCAAAAACTGAAAAATCCAAGCAATGTTGTTTAACTACAAAAATTATTATAAACAAAGTATAAATATTTTTTTAATTTTTATGGCGTGATCTTGTAAAGTATGTATATAAGAATGGCTCTACGAAGCGAAAAATTTTTACGGCAATTATTTAAACATTTTTTTTTTTTATTTACAATTAAGACAAAAGTTCAAGAAAATTTTGTTAGTTAACAATTGTTTAACTTGTTGAAAAATTAACTTTAAGTAAAATTTCCAACGGGAATAAATTATTTATAGTGTTCAGAACACACCATAATTTTTTCAAATTTAAAAAATAATATTCAATACCTTAAATAAATTAATTAATGTGCCGTACTCGCTTTTGACCTACACGCGCGCAACCTAAAAATGTCGCGCGCAGACCTATTTTCAGCGTTAAATTAAAATTATAAATAACGGAGATAGAGTTCCGGCACTTTGGACTTTTTTATTGGAAATTTCCTCCTCTTTAACGAGCTTTTTTCAAAATTTTTTAAATGTTAATATTTTTCGAGTTACGAACAAAAAACGAAATATCATTTGTTTTTTCATCTTATTTTGTTAATAACAATTGTAATTTTTATCTCCGGAAAAAAATCGAAAAATGGTCTTTCTCTAAATGCCATTCTGGATCGTTTGAGCTATCACCCATATTTTTAGGAGGCTGGTAATTATTTTTCGCAGGATATCAACTACTCGACTAGACTAACAAGGAATCTTATATGTTTAATATAAAAATCGAAATCGAAAAAAGAAACCTGAGGATCCTTGTATAATAACTGTAATCAGAAAACAGGAAATTATATACACAGAATACTTATTTTTTAAATAATAGATTTCATCTGTATTATTGGGACTCTTATAAATAATTTTTTTAAACTTCTAAAAAACACATTTCTTACCCAAAATAAGGTTTGAAGATAAAGTTATAAAGACTTCTAAAAAGCTTACCCATTAGAAAATACCAGCAACTTATTCTGTTGCAATATAAATGCATAATATGTTCCAATCAAATAATCATAATAATAGATACTTTTTAGATAAATATGAATATTTAACAGCCAAACCTACGTTGTACATTCTTAAAACAGGGCCAGATTTGGTGAAGGTCAGGTGGGCTGCTAACTCGTGTCCATTGGCGGTTCAATTCTTTAATTCATTTAAAACTTAAACACGTTTTTTACACCAAGTACACAACGATATCGAATTCTCTATGAAACAATTATCAAAAAAAAAAAAAAAATTGTGGTATTCGTTGGTCTTGTAGAGCTGAAGCCACGAAGGCTAATATCATAGGAAATTCTGATATCGAAGATCTTCTGATAAAGAGCAAAAAGATACTCTTTACTCTTTTTGAGAATGACAATTATTATTATTATTATTATTATTAATTTGGAATGATTTGTGTTACAATGCTACAAGCAAGATTTTTTAGGACCCGAAAATGTTGTGCGTGCATTGGAGTAATTAAAATCGTTCATTGAATCCAAAAGAGATGATTTTAATAAATAAAAGAAGTAGCTAAAGAATATCCAATACTTATACGTACAATTAATCACCAGAAAAAAAGGGTGAAGTGGAATATACTCCATTACATAAAATCATAAGACGCCAATCTGTAACCAAGAGAGAAGGTTAAAGAGTCCAGTGACTGATCAACTTTATGTTTCCTTACGTGAAAAAATGCAAGCACATGAAGCTTTTCGTTTAAAATTTCTCAATTGCCTAGAGAAGATGGACGATGCAAATTTGTATGTAACATTCGAAGCTTTTCGTTAAAAAAATTGTATTTCTTAATCGCCTAGAGGAAATGGACGCTGCTAATTTATAAGCTGCATACGAAGCTTTTGATCCGAAATTTTGATTTCTTAATAATATAGAGGAGATGGACGCTATAAATTTGTATGCTGCATACGAAGCTCTTCACTCAAACTTTGGGTTTTAGAAGAAATGGATGCTGCAAATATGTAAGCTGTAAGCTCTTTGTTCAAAATTTGTAATTCGCAATCACCTAGAAGAGATGGATGATTAATACGAAGCTTTTCGTTCAAAATTTGCATTCTTTATCAATTAGAAGCAATGAACGTTACTAAATTATATACTGCATACGAAGCTTTTGGTCAAATTTGGATTTCTCATTAACCTAGAGAAGATGGACACTGAAAATTGATATACTGCTTTCGAAGCTCTTTGTTCAAAATTTGTATTTCTTAACCACCTACTAGAGATGGATGATGTATACGAAGCTTTTCGTTCAAAAGTTGCATTTCTTAATCACCTAGAAGAAATGGAAGCTGCTAATTTGTATGCTGTATACGAAGCGTTTGATCCGAAATTTTGATTTCTGAATCACCTAGAAGAAATGGACTTTGCTAAATTGTATGCTACATACGAATCTCTTGGTCCGAAATTTGGATTTCTGATTAACCTAGAAGAGTTGGACACTGCAAATTTGTATGCTGCATTCGAAGATCTTTGTTCGAAATTTGTATTTCTCAATCACTTGGGAAGTTCGATGATGCATACGAAGTTTTTCGATTAAAATTTGTATTGCTTAATAACCTAGATAAATGGACGCTGTTAATTCGTAAGCTGCATACGAAGCTTGTTGTCCAAAATTTGGATTTTTAATAACCTAGAGAAGATAGACGCTGTAAATTTGCAAGCTGCATACGAGGGTCTTCGTTCGAAATTTGGGTTTTAGTGAAGATGTATGCTGCATTCTCAACGCTTTGTTGGAAATTTGTATTTCTCAACCACCTAGAAGAGAAGGATGGTACATACGAATCTTTTTGTTCAAAATTTGCATTTCTTAAATCACCTAGAAAAAATGGACGCTGCTAAATTTTATGTTGCTTACGATGCTCTTGGTCGAAATTTGAATATCTCAATAAACAAGAGGAGATGGACACTGCAAATTCGTATACTGCTTATCAAACTTCTTGTTCAAAAGTTGTATTTCACAATATTTTGGTTGGAAATTTGGATTTTTCAATAACCTATGAAAAATTGACGCTATAAATTTGCATTATACTGATGAGAAATTGGATACAGTTTACAAAGAACCTAGCCTTGATAATAAATTAAAATTTTATAGCACTAAGGAACCCTCTGTTTCCAAAATAAAAATTACAAATAATAGACTTTAAAGACGATGGGACAAAATTGAATCTACTTTATATTGAAAGGACCTCCTTTCCTTGGTTACACCAGAGCTTCCAGACCTCCAAATCCAGCCCTGTGTTAAACATACTTATAATCTTTTTATTTTAAAATACAATAATATTTTCCCCAGTGATGTAAATGAGAAATTATTCTTTCATTTAGAATTTAGATAGTAAACCGAAAGTAAACCTAAATTTCTTAATTAGAATACTAAAATTTAGCCTATCAATCAATTACCATCTAAAGGTGCATTTAAATTAGAACGAACGAATTGGGTTTTATCTTTACGACATTCGTTCGCTCAGATGACGATATAATTACGTCATTTTTATTGTGATTACAAGTTTGTATAGAAAGAAAACTGGAAAGAAGTGACAGTTGTATTTAAATTTGTTAAAAACTAATACCATATGAAAACTGCATTGTTTACAGCCTAAGCGAGCAATAATCTGGATCAATTGATCCGACTCTGTGGAATTACCATCCTTATAATAAATTTGTTTCTTACAAATCTTGCACCAAGATGTCCTTGGGGCAAGTTGGTCCTGCCAAGATAGCCACGCTGACTTTTCCTGGTTCGCCGCGTTTACAATTTAAATGCAAAAATCCTAACGAAAGAATTCGTTCGTTCACTTCTATTCACTTTTAAGTTAAATGCACCTTATTGTGGCGATATTACATTTTGTCTACTGTTTCCTATAAAATCTATAAATGCACTCTTTTTTAATAGCTGTCCTAAGTAAAGGGGCTATGACAGTTCGAGCACAAAGTCGATCATTTTTACATGTATATCTTCATAAGAAATTCTAAGGACAATTCTGGTCATTTTTGTCACAAACCCAGAAATCGGAAATAGAAAATTGTTACAAAGATAACTTTCAACAGCTATATAAACAGCTTTGAACTGCTTTTGAATCACTTTGAACCGCTTTTAAAACGCTTTGAACTGCTAAAAGTGTTCAATAGTCGTTTAAAGCGGTTCAAAACAGTTCAAAACTGTTCAAAAGCAGTTCATTGCGGTTCAAAAATGTTCATATACCTGTTAAAAGATACCTCTTTAACAATTTTCTATTTCCGATTTTCGTTGGTCTCTAAAGCTGATTAGCGAAGGTGGGAGTGTGGGGAGTCTCCATATCGTTGCAACAAAACATGAGTTAAGATTTTAAGTCACGCATGCGCAGTATGAAAAAGAGACAAATATGACCAGAATGGACCTTAGAATTTCTTATAGGAATTTACATATAAAAATCATCCATTTTGCGCTCCAACTGTCATAGCCCTTTTACTGTCCTATTTTTTTTATGTTTTACTGAGATTATGATTTTTAAATTGTTTGTGATAATCAAACACTCTTAGTAAAAAGTCACAAAAGTCAAATGTTGACATTCCTAACTTTACAAGAATTATAATACAAACTATTCGCATTTAATATTAACTTGATCACAGTTTTTCATGTGAATTTTCATATTACTTAACGATATAAATCCTTTTTTACAAATTAAACATACATGTGATCTTTCCCCAGTATGAGTTTTGATGTGGTATCTATACGGAGCTAATTGCGCAAATTTTTTACCACAATAAGAACAAGTAAATGGTTTTTCCCCGGTATGTACTCGTTCGTGTATTTTAAGTTCCTGTTTTTTCGAAAAACCTTTATGACATACATTACATTCATGTGGTTTATAACCTGTATGAACTCTAAGGTGGTATTTTAGTTTATTTCTAGTAGCGATGGTTTTACCGCAAATATCACAAACTACTGAATAGTCGTAACCAAGTTCTTTATGAGAGGAAGAATAATGCCGTACTAAACCAGAATGGCTTTCGTAGTGTCTGTTACATACTTTACAATCATATTTTTGTAACGGTTTTCCCGTAATGATTTCATAGTGTGTATTACGTCTATGTGCAGCTAGACTTTTGGTGTAAGGAAAATGTTTTCCACAAATTTCACATTGGAACGGTTTTTCACCGGTATGAAAGTATTTGTGTTCAGCTGCATCTTTACTTTGTTTAAAAGTTTTTGGACATAAAGGGCATTTATATCTGTTTATACCTTCATGTTCTCTCATATGTAAATCGAAAGGTGTTTTAGAAATATTTTTATAATCACAAATATGACAAACAAACACCCCTTCGGGATTATGCTCTTTGGAATGGAAAGCATAATCTAAATTATTTTTAAACTCTTGATTACAATATACACAATGTAGAGGTATAACCAAATCAATAGGTTTTGCTAATAGCTGAGGATGTCTTGCTGTAACTCGATTTAAATTTTTAGATTTTTTTTCTAATTTTACATCCGGATCGGTTTCCATTGGTTTTCTTCGGGTATATTTACGTTTTTGTCTTACCCTAAAATATAGTTACAATTAATTTTTGTTCTATTTATTATTAACACTTACTACTTACTACAAAACAAAATGATGTTACAAAAAACACACAAAAAAGACTATCTGTATCAATGTAAAAGAATATATTTTTTTCAAATAAAGAACAGTAGGTATTAGCTTGGAAAAAAGGAAAGAAAGGTTTCATAACAAATATATTAAAAGTTTAAAAATATAGAGACACAGGGTCATTATATTTTCCTTCAGATGATAATAATAATAATCACAATTTATAAAAAGAACTTTTTATAGTAGAAAGTTTTTTTTACTGATTTATAGGTCATATTACTACTATAAAAATTATTTTTTCTACGACTGCTATACAATATAGCTCTATTTTCACATATTTCGATGCTTACAATGTTAGACTTTTCCAAAGCCGTGGGATAAATGAATCTATCCCACGACTTTAATCATTTATCCCACGATATGTACATTTAAATGGAGAATTCACATTTTTTTAGTCATAACATAGGTGGCTTGCAGTCTAGGTTCTTGAGATTTCTGTTTACTGTGATAAACGTCAAAGTTTTTATAAATTGTAATTTGCTTTTGATTAACCTGCAGAAAATTGATTATAAATTTATAAATTTCATAAAATTTGTTATTATGGATATAGATGAAAGTGATTTTGATAATACACCGCCAGAAATTCTGGAAAAAGCGGCAAATGTCACTCTGGATTTATTACCAGTAACTTCCAGAAAGAAATATGAAATAGCGTACGATAAGTTTATGGATTGGAAAAAAACTTGTAAAGTGAAATCCTTTTCCGAAAACGTTCTTTTAGTTTATTTTGAACATTTATCAAAAACTTTAAAGGCTTCTACAATGTGGTCCCAGTACTCGATGTTAAGAAGTACAATGAATGTAAAAAATAACATAGATATTTCGAAATATGCGAAATTGCGATCTTTGTTAAAAAGAAAATCGGAACAGTATATACCTAAAAAATCTAAAATTTTATCAGTGGAAGAGCTCCAAAAATTTTTAAACGATGCTCCCGATGAAATATACTTATTAGTAAAGGTAAGTCTCCGTTATATAATATACATATCACTATACCTAATATTATATAATTGATACATAATACATTTTGTATTTTTAGGTTGCCCTAGTATTTGGCCTCACACGAGCATGCCGCCGAGACGAGTTGGTTAAACTCACGGTAAATGACATTGAAGATTTGAATTCTGCTTTACTCGTCAGAATTGAAAACTCCAAAAATAAAGTCCCACGTTCCTTTACTCTAACCGGAGAATTTTATAAAATTTATAAAAAATATGTAGCACTTCGTCCTTACGATCCATCCCTAAATCGTTTGTTTTTAAACTATCAAAAGGGCAAGTGCACGAAGCAACCGGTTGGCATTAATAAATTTGGAGGCATGGCCAAAGAAATAGCAACATTTTTAAAGTTGCCTAATCCGAATCTTTACACTGGGCATTGCTTCAGACGCTCCTCAGCAACAATATTAGTAAACGCCGGTGGTGATCTTTTAACCCTTAGAGCTCTTGTTGACGACAACGGCCAACGGTCCGTTTTTAAAAACGGACAGTTGGCCGTTGTTCAGTAGTTTTCAGGTCTATATGAATGTTTGTTCACGCAACGGAAATCAATCCGTTGGCTGCTTTCTCGCCGGCTACACATCCGATCTCCCTCGAGCGACGTTCGACGGCCCGATGCAGTGAACCACGCGAGTTGATGCAAGTCTATTGAAGACGTCGGACGGACATCCATTTTCCTCTCCGACATTTTGTATAGTTTGTGTTTAAAAGACTCCAGTGTGTAAATGAAATACGGATCACCAAATTGATATAGAAGCCTAATAATTTGTAAAAACTTTTTTGAGTCATACGAAAGAAATTAAAAAATTTGGTTTGGCCTTTCTTTAATTTTTCAAAAAGTGTATGGAAAACACCATAACTTTCTCTTTCCAATAAAATAGGATGTACCCACATTTTCCTTTTACGCTTTTCTTTCATCTGCCTTTTTTTGTACAAATAATATAATACGCTAATATAAGCTTTGTCTTTGTCGACAACTTGTTTAAAACTGGCGAGATTTTGGAGTTTTAATATAGACAACGGAATCATCTCCGTCAAATAAATGAATCTTCGACAAAGGTGCCCGTTTAGCACCGGCCCGTTATCCGGTAAAAAAACATTCGTTAACAAGAGCCCGACACGGCGGTTGGCGGTCTAGCACAGTGGCGGAGGGTTACATAGACCAATCAATTAACAACAAATTAGATGTTGCCAATAAAATCACCAATTTTATTCACACAAGTGGTAGTACAGAGATCACCGATGAGACTAATAATACTACTAATACTAGTTATACAATTGTTGAACCATCCACCTCGTCTGGGTCTAGTGGTACTCCTGGAATTGTATCAAAAAATTGTTCAAACATTACAATTAACTATAAAATTAATTAATTTTTAGGATTTTTTACATTCACTATTTATAATTTAGAATAAAGTATTACCAAATTATTTTAATTTTTAGTTGCAGTCGTAGATAAAATATAGTGTGTAACACGTGGGAAAAGCACTTTTCCCACTTGTTTCACAATATACTATTTTATAATTCACGTTCACAAAGTTTCTATTTCGACACTAAAAACAGTATCGAAATAGGTTCATTGTAGCACTGTTTTTGGTAACTTTTTGCTTTACACAATTGGTTGCACTGCACTGATTGTCAACATAAATAAATATCTCGAAAAACTCAGTTTATTTATTTTTTTATACTTTAAAAAGTTCATTATAAAAAATAGTATGTAACACTCGAATTACAATGACAGTTTGTAGTACTCGTTCGCGGTTCGTTTCACAAACTGCACTCGTACTACGAAACCTGTCATTGTAACACTCGTATTACAATATACTATTGTTATTTTCACATGTAAGAACAAAAAAAAAAAAGAAAAAAAAAACTTCTCTCTCGCGAGATCGATCCTATTACGATAAACCAACAGAATTGTCACAATCAACTGCTTCAACCGCTTATCCAAATAGGCCACCGCAAGCTTATATGAAGTCTTTCAAAATAATAATATGTATACATATTTAATTTAATAACAATTCAGTATAAATTTCGAAATCTATGTATATGCCTAAACACACTTGAAACATGCATTGTCATCCAGTTCTTAGCTATCCTGAAAATTTCAGAGCTCTAGCTAGAGGGAAATAGGTTTAAATTCGATTACAAAATTCCACGGAATGACACATTAACATATTGAAATAGCTATTGTGTATAAAAAGCAGAAATCGCTTCTTTGCTCTTTGAGATAATTATCAAATGCGGTAAAGAGATTTCATTTTTAATTGCACACAAGATTTTTTCTTCCATATAATTACAAAAAAAATGATTTTTCTGAATTTTTTATAGCATCTGTACTTTGAGTTCCCTAAATTGGCCGTCAGAGTAAGATGACCTTTATAGATTTAATATTTTTATTTTTTAGCACTTTTATTTTAATCAAATCAAGGTTTATAATTTCTTAAAATACAAGAGAAGATCATTTTTTTTAATATACCGTAATGGGTACCTTTTTGATTTATTTATTTTAAATTAAAATTAAAAATCGGAAAATTAACAATTTTCTATTCTAGAGCAGAAAGTTACAGATGGTGGCAAACAACAACTTTCTTGTAGGGATTTGGATGTGGAGAAAAAAAATTGGGGTTGAAGTTGATCAACGGTACATTAGAACTATTTTAATGTATAGCTATACCTCGTGGCCCAATTGTCTGTCAGTGACGTAAATGAATGCTAGTTGCATCTTTAATTATATCTCTGTCTTATTAACGCGCAATAGAAGGAGATACTTTTAAGAAAAACACTGGACAACATTATAAAGTGCGCTAGTGCCACTTGACATTTTTCTTAAAAGTATCTCTTTCTGTTGCGCGTTAATAAGACACAGATAGTGAGTCTTTCTAAGTTAAACATGGCAACTAGCATTCATTCGAACCTCGCATTGGTTCCACTTGCATTTACGTTACAATAACGTCACTGAGAGACAATTGGGCTTCGAGGTATAAACAAAATTTTTGAAACAATACAAAGGAATGCAGTGCTAAAAGTGGTTTCAGAGAAAAAAATAGAGTTGTGCGTTGGATATCTTCTCTGTGCAGGTACCAAACCACGTTTTCTGAACAATTATAGTATTTGTACAGTAGCGGTTTGAAACGATGTGTTTTTATTCTTTTGCCGAGAACCTTTAGTGACGAAAACCATCAATCTCAAATTTCTCTTAAAATTGAAAAAAAAACTCCGACTGAGTGCCATAAATTGTTGCAAAAAGCCAATAGAGACAATTCTCTATCTTGTGCGCATGTTTTTAGTGGTACAAGCTTTTCAGTAAGGGGCGAAAGTAAACTGAAGATGACCAACTCCGGAAAAAGTGAACAAAATCAACCAAATTGTGTATGCTGATCATAAAATGAGCATCCAGATGATTGCCGAGACTGTAAACTCCGATAAAGAAACGGTTAGAAAACTTTTACACGGGGTATTAAAAAAGACAAAAGTTGGTGACGAAAACCAGAAGCAACACATCAATCTCAAATTTCTCTTAAAATTGAAAAAAAAACTCCGACTGAGTGCCATAAATTGTTGCAAAAGGCCAATTCTCTATCTTGTGCGCATGTTTTTGAGTGGTACAAGCTTTTCAGTAAGGGCCGAAAGTAAACTGAAGATGACCAACTCCGGAAAAAGTGTACAAAATCAACCAAATTGTGTATGCTGATCATAAAATGAGCATCCCAATGATTGCCGAGACTGTAAACTCCGATAAAGAAACGGTTAGAAAACTTTTACACGAGGAATTAAACAAGACAAAAGTTTGTGCAAAGTTGGTGCCAAAAAAACTTGACTCCTGACCAAAAGTTCGTGCGTTAACAGGTCTGCTCAGATTCCTTGAAAGGTTAAAAGAAGATCCCGGACTGATGAAAAACATAACTTGCGACGAAACGTTAATTTTTCAATATAATGTTGAAACAAAGCAAGGATTTATCAAAATTTGAAGGCAATGTTGAACGGCTTTTTTTGTCATTAACGGTATATGGGTTCCAGAGGATCAAACTATCAACCAGACTTACTATTTTTTAGTTTTGACAACACTCCGAGAACAAGCTCGTATGAAACGGATCATTGATTTTGCACCAGGACAACGCACCTACCCATCTGTGAAACAGTATTTGGCCAAGAAACGCACTCCATTGCTCCGTACTCACCAGATTTATTTCCGAAGATAAAATTGATAGGGACCCGATTTGAGTCGATAGAAGCGGTAAAACGGAAGAGCTCCCAAAAGCTCACCAAAGAAGACTTTTTTTAATTTAGGAAAAGAAACAAATACAACTGTAAAATTTTATTAAATTCAAAAATAAAAGTACATTTAAAAAAATGTTAAACTTAAATCTTTTTTTAATTGTCTTCTTTTTCTGTATGAGTTTCTAGTTTATGAGCAGATTTCATATGCAACTTCATATTTCCGGAAGAGACAAACTTTTTCTCACATATTTTACAACTATAGGGTTTTTCTCCTTTATGTAATCTCTTATGGTAATTATATCCAGAATTATAACCAAACGTTTTACCACAAATATCACACGAATATGGTTTTATTTTTGTGTGAGCTCTTTGATGAAGATTTAAAGAAGCTTTATTATAAAAGGTTTTTGGACATTTTGTACAGGCAAATGATTTCTCAGTTTCATGTATTACTTTATGTTTCCTCAGTGCTGATGCACAAACTAACACTTTCCCACAAATATCACATAAAGTACTACTTTCATCCCCATTAGTGATCTCTTTGTGATGGATTAATTGATGTTGAGTAAGAGTGTGTGCAGACATATATTTTTTTGAACACAGTTCACATTTGAATTCTTGTCTTGGTTTTCCGGAGTGCATAATTCTGTTATGCTGATATAAATGGATGGAAGCTGAGTATTTTTTATTGCAAATATCGCAGCTAAAAGGCTTTTCTTTGTTATGATAGTATTTATGTTCGGCTGCAGTTGAGATATCTTGATATTGTTTATTGCAAATTGGACATTTAAATCGTTTAATTCCTTCGTGTTTTCGAATGTGTAACTCAAATGCCACTTTTTCAGATTCTTGAAAATCACAAATATGACAGATGTATGTTTGTAAATTTGTGTGTTCTCGAGAATGGAAACCAAATTCGATGTTTGTAGTAAAGGTTTTTTGGCAGAATTTACATTCTAATGGAGATTTTAGTTGTGGTGGAGGTACTAAATAAATTTCAGGATTTTTTATCTCTTCATTACGAGCAAGTCTTATTCTATTAGATGTTACAGGTGTTTGTTTAGCTTCAGTTTTATGAAGTAATTTGTGTGTTATAGCTGCGTCTATAACTGAGAAATAAGAATTACATAAAGGGCATTTAAATCTGTTAGTTCCTTCATGTTTTAATAAGTGAGTTACAAAAACATTTTTTTCTGTAGTATTGTTGTACTTACACAAATGGCATTGATAATATTTTGATTTAGAATTATGATTATTTATATGTATTGCATAATTTACGTTATTATCAAATAATTCATTACATGTTTTACATGCTAACGGAATTTCTAACTTTTTCGGTTTAACCAAATATTCTTGTTGTTTTGCTAAATCAAATTTATTTTTAAATATCTTGCCTTCTTTTGGATTATGTTCAATAATTCTATGTTTAATTGCTTGAAAAAGGGAAGTAAACTGTTTTTTGCAAACAGGACAATGATACTTTTTTAAACCTTCATGGTTGAATATATGATCCTGAAATCTACATTTTTGTGTACCACTGTATTTACATAAATGACATTTATATTTATTTTTTTCACTGTGTATTTTTGAGTGAAGACCCATATCTAAATTATTTAAGAAAGTAGCATCACATTCCGAACAATTTATTGGTTTATGAAGTTTAGAAGGTAAAACTTTATAAGAGTGTTTATCTTTGAGATGTTGTGTCAAAAGAGATTCCAAATCGTCATTAGTAATTCTGAAAAAAATATATAATAAATAATGATAAATTCCTGTTTAATTGTTAATTTTTCATATTAAAGTTAAACAGAGTATTTAAATAGTTATAGTTTTCCAATCTAAATGTGAGAACTTTCGGTCTTTGTCGGAATTTTAGTCCCATTGAGACCAATACCGACCATTGGCGTGGAATTAAAGACAAAGAGTCTGTTCATAATTTTTTATTAATTTTTTCAAAAGAAAAACGGTTTTTCTATGTTTGTATATTTTGTATCAATTTAAAAATTGTCAAATAACAAATTAAAACTTGTTAATTTTAGTTATTAATAAGAACATTTGATTCATTATTCAAATAGCACATAGCTCATAACATTTTTATAACAATTGCCTGCAATAATACTCATTTTGTCAGACAATCTTAAAAGATTGTCTGTCCAGCAAGGACCACGATGAGGTATGAGCCTTCCTTGCCTGGAAAGGAAAGGGTTGAGTATGTTAGTAAGAATATAAAATTAGTTTTCTTTTTGAAAACAAGTTGTTATTAGAGCCCCACGTTGGGCGCCAATTTTTGTTACGGTTGATCGTTAACAGCTTGTTAAATAGGCCAATGTATCAAGAGCACGTTAAACACGTAAAACAGCTTTATGGATGTTTCCTAAGTCAGAGAGGTTAGTTGTTTTCTTGTTAGTATAGCCCCACGTTGGGCGCCAATTTTTGTTATGGTTGATCGTTAACAGATTGTTAAATAGGCCAATGTATCAAGAGCACGTTAAACACGTAAAACAGCTTTATGGATGTTTCCTAAGTCAGAGAGGTTAGTTGTTTTCTTGTTAGTATAGCCCCACGTTGGGCGCCAATTTTTGTTATGGTTGATCGTTAACAGCTTGTTAAATAGGCCAATGTATCAAGAGCACGTTAAACACGTAAAACAGCTTTACGGATGTTTCCTAAGTTGTAAATGAAATTGGTTAGAATGACTAACAGGAATTGTCAGAGTCTTCTGAAGTAGAATCGTTCCCAGGTTGAATAACTATGGTGCTATTGGCGGTAAAACAGGATATTCCTTTTTTATTTTTATAAAATGAGCTTCGCTATTTTTCCATGCATCGCTATTAATGCCACTAATTACCTCTCGAATATTATCAAGGACAACTGTGCTTAAGGTTGGTGACTGATTATTTTTTTGTAAACGTTTTTTTTGCAGTACTCCAAACCATTTCGATTGGAATAAAAATACAGTAGTATGGAGGTAAACGCAAAAGGGTATGACCATGTCTGCTGCAAATAGTGTCCATGACGTATTTATTTTTAAAACCGAAGTTTTCTTTTCGCTTCGATAGATATTTTGCGTGCATTTTAATATCTGTTTCCGTACGATTAACTCCTTAATATAAAAGGTTTATGCCACATCTGGAGGAGTCCTACGAAGGAGATATAAATTATATTTGAAGACGTATCGAGCCGACCGCCATTTTTTGGAAAGAAAACTGAATTTATTCATTTGTTTTCAATTAACCGAAGCCTATCCATTTCATCTCTGGAAGAAACTTTATTTGGTAAAAATCCAAAGAATAGCCAGTCCATCCCAAGGAGAAATTCATTTAAGGAAATCCTTCCGAAGAAATCAAAAGATAAGAGATTAATTTAATTTTTAATTAACATTTAATTTGATTATTGAATGACTTTTTTAAATAAATCATTTAAAACTGGTGTTTGAATATTATTTGCTTTGTTTTGTACTCTGGCGCCCTATAATTTGTGTTTGGGAAAATGGATAAAAAGAAGCTACAAACTCAATTGAGCTAGCTAAGGGTAATAATCCCTTAAAGGGAAAGTTTATTAAGCTACAAATTGGCGCCCAACGTGCCAATTTAATTTCCTACGGGATTATTAGAGTTACAAGGTATTGCTGAAGCGAGTAAAAAAATGAATTAGCAAAGTTGGAAAGTAACACTTATCACAGTCTCTACCCATATGAAAAGTGCTACTTTTTCACAGAAAGCTACTTTCAACACGAAAAGATATCTAAGCAATCGAACATAGGGTTTTTTGATTTTTACAAATGTAATAACTACAAAAATAAAACAAAACACAAACGAACAAAAATATATATTTAAACCGACAATCTTTATTTAATCAAGTACTAAGACGCCACCGAAAGGTGGCTCAAATTGATATCTAATATATTTAAACAAAAATTACAAAATATAACCAAAAATTAGTAAAAACGTGGAAACTAAGGAAAAAATATTATAAAAACGACAAAAAAAAACATTGGAAATGAAAAACGAAGAATCGTATAAATTCTGGATTCCATCTACCTCGATTTCTCGAAGGCTTTTGAGAAGGTAAACCATAGGATTCTCCTTACTGAGCTTCAGACAATGGGTTTTCCTGATTATTTACTAAACTGGATCAAAAGCTACCTTAGTAATCGTACTCAAATTGTTAAAATAGGGAATTATTAATCGGACTGTTTTACTGTCACTTCCGGTGTTCCACAGGGCTCCCATTTGAGACCTCTTCTTTTTAACCTCTTTATAAATGATATTGGTAATTGTGTTAAGAATAGTAATTATTTGCTATTCGCAGACGACCTGAAATTGTTTATGAAAATCTCATGCATAGAAGATTGTGCTAAAGTGCAAGAAGATCTGAGGTCAATATTTATTTGGTGTAATCATAATGATATCTAATATATTTAAAGGAGCAATTCTTGTATATATATAAATAAATATATAATTGGAATCTCAGAATGGGCTCCAACGATTTTCATGAAATTTAGTGTATAAGGGGTTTCGGGGGCGATAAATCGATCTAGCTAGAAATCATTTTTAGAAAATGTCTTTTTATTCGAAATTTAAACTGAATTGTTATTAAATTAATTTAAGTTGTGTATAAAAAATATCATTTTGAAAGCTTTCATATAAGTTGATAGTGGCTCAGTTGGATCAGCGTCAGTTCTGTCAGTCGTGACAGTTCTGTTATGTTATCATAATGGGATCGATGTTTTTATTTTTATTTTTATTTTTACATGTGAAAACAGTAATTATTATTAAAACCGTTAAAAATAAATAAAATAAACGAATTTAGAAAATGTTTAGTAAATTTTTTAGACTGTACTGTGGACTATGCCGTAATCTATCTCGGCTATTTACCAAGGGACAGGTTGCACTTAGTAATAATTGCAGTTTATAGGGATTTCGGGGGCGATAAATCGATCTAGCTAGGAATTATTTTTAGAAAATGTCATTTTATTCGTGTTTTATCGATAATCAATATTAAGTCAGCAACTGTCTGCATGTATTGCCGTAGGTTCTCGAAAGCGGATCTAACGATTTCGTTGAAATTTGAAATATAGGTACACACCGAGGAAAAAAAAACGATCTAGCAGGTACCAAATCCAAGAAAATTCGCTTTTTCCATTTTTTACGTAACATGATTGTTAGGGTAAGATAACCTGTGAAACTGCTCAGCTAGCACATTCAGCATAGTATTGGACCAATACAAGGGCCCATCCTCATCAAAGAAATACAAACAGGTTAGGTTTATCAAACTTCGCGTATCAAGAATCATTTCAAGAAACCATTAATGCAAATGATCAGGTTTATGCTCGTCGAATCCGCGCTGCTAAACTAAGATGTTTGCAAAATTTGACTAACATTCGAACAGAAAGCTCTATGATTTAGATGTTTCACGAGCAAAGCTCGGTCATCCAGGTACTGATATTAAATTTGGTCCCCTTATTATAACGTTCATATCAGCAAAATAGAATCAGTCCAAAATAAATTTTTAAGATCATGTGCATTTACCTAAACTTGGTATTAATAAAAGCTATGACCAATTAAGAATCCAGTTGGCCTAAAGGACTGTTCAGAGTAGGAGCGACGAGCGTCACGTCGCGATAGCGTAGCGGCGGGCGACGCGATGCTGTTTCAGAGTTGGAGCGTTGCATTCGCGTCTGCGACGCGTCAAATATTCAACAACACGCTTTTTTTCAGTTCATAAAATGGCTCCAACAAGAACAGTTCGGTCAGTTCGTTTGTTTCTTTTACTGGACATGCCATATCATATAGGCCGATTAAACAGAAAAGTCGGAATTCACCCCATAAATAAAGAAAGGCATTTGTTTGGTGAATTCCATCATTTATACTATAAATTAAGAATGTATCCAGACCGATTTTGGAACTACCTGAGAATGTCCATCCGAACTTTTAATTACTTACTGGAAAAGGTTGGTCCTCACTTGGAGAAAACAGGAACAAACTTTGTACAAAAACGCTACATTTCACCTGCAGAGCGACTTACCTATTTATATAAAAAATCAAACATAATAAATTCCTAAAAATGTAGAGAATGTAATATATTTAGTATTGAAAATGAGAAAACGATGAGATTGGGAATGATGGACTCTCTGAATATGATGAGTGGTGTAGTGGTGTTGGTTGGTTTTCAGGTGCTGCAGGTCTCACAGTTTCGTTTTGCGACATTTCGTCTATAATAACTTGTTGTATTTTATTTCGAATCTTTAATTTCTGAATGGGTTGGAACTTGTTCATATATGGAATGAGACTTTTAAAAAAATTCAGATCCTCATATTCTGGCGCAAGTGCATCTTGTGCTAATGTTTGGGATAATATCTTCAACTTTTTGTTTTCTATTTCAAGAAATTTATCGTCCCTCGTGTCACACAGTCTTTTTCTGTTGGCCTTGCTTGTAGTGGAAGAAGTCGCGGATGGTGGTCTGAGCACAGATTGTGACGCTGATGATTCTGATGAAAATGCCGGTCCCGGAGATGTTGGATCAATATTTGATTGCGTCTCTAAGTCTTCTTCTACTTCAGCATTATCATCTTGCTGAGAGGAAGATAGATTTCCATATTTGCTGGCCGGAGTCATTAGATCTTTTAAAAAAGACATCATTTCAAAATATGGCCAAGAAGATGAATTGCTGTTGGCCCCATCTCCAGAACGGGACACTGGAAGTTTTTTCAACTAACGGCGATATGTGTCCTTTTTATTTTTCCACCGAGCTGCTACGGCTTCCTCTGAAATAATTTTAAATGTCTTAGTTTTAAGCAAATATCGATAAATTTCTTAACCATTTACAAAATTTAAATAAAATAATTATTGTTTTATACATTTCTTTTGCAACTCACTCAACTTATTTACAGATTCCTTGTCACCGGAACCACCTATAAACATTTGGGACACGAATTCAGAATGGGATATTCCACAGTTTCTGAGATCGTAAAGGAAACATGTCTTATTATTTGGGAAAAATTACAGGATGAATATATGCCATTTCCTAACCAACAACAGTTGGAAGCAATAATTGAAGAATACAACACACTATGGAATTTTCCAAATTGTTTCGGATCAATTGATGGAAAGCATTGCCAAATAAAATGTCCCCCCAAAAGTGGAACAACATATTTTAATTACTTGAAATATTATTCTATCGGACTACAAGGGGTTGCCGATGCTAACAAGAAATTTATCACTATAGAAGTGGGTTCAAAAGGATCTGAAAGTGACGGTGGAGTTTTTCAGTCTTCGACACTTTATAAATTGTTAGAGACAAATCGACTGAATGTACCTCCTGATAGAGCATTACCAAATTCTAATATTATTCTGCCAAATGTCATGATAGGGGATGAGGCCTACCCGCTAAAAACGTATCTAATGAGGCCATATCCACGACCAAGAAATGGAATGTTACATGATGAAAAGCAACTTTTCAACGACCGTCTTTCACGTGCTCGAAAATGCATTGAAAATGCATTTGGCATATTATATCGAAAATTCAGAATATTGAATACAAGTATTTTACTTAAACAATCAACTGCTATAAATGTCATCAAATGCGCATGTATACTCCACAATTTAATCAGGGACTTTGATGGAGATTCTGATACAGATTACAATAATATTATGGAAAATAGACAAAACAACATAAATTTAAACGCAAGAGCAGTTCGGAACAATAGAGCAACTAATAGAGCTATAGAGATACGAAATATATTTAAACAATATTTTATCGACCAGAATATATAAATTTTTCAATACTAAATAATTATAATTTTTAGGTTATACTTCGTGTTTTTTACCTAATTTAATATACTGTAATTTAATATAAAAAAGAAACTTACTCGATATTCCTAATATTACTCCCACTTCAGAATAGAGCTCTTCGCTCCTACTCTGAACAGTCCTTTACCGAAACTACAAATTAGGCGTGATTTATTAGATTTGATGACATTACATAGGATAATAAATGGCACTGTAAATTGTCCCGATATTCTGTCTTCCATACATTTTAAGGTACCTTTAAGATCTACTCGCAATATAGTTTTATTTGAAATACCCACTTGTACATCTAATTTTAGTTACAACAATCCCTTACGAAGATGCATGCGTCTATGTAATAAAATTATAAGAGCTGTGATATACTTAATAGGTTCGTCGACTAATAGTTTTAAAAATCAATGTTTACGCCTTTTATGCAACAACTTGTACTACTCGTTCATTCTATATCAGTGTTATGAGGATCTAATTTTTGTAATTTTATGCGATCGTAGAAAAAATGTTGTGTGAATTTCCAGCACGAAAGCTCTTAGCGCGTTTCACAAATTTTCTTTTAAACGGAAAATTAGCACGTAAACCTGTAAAAAAATCAAATATAATGAATAAAACTTAAAGAGTAAAAAAAACATTTTATTTGAGAAAAAGCATCTCATACAAATATAATATTGTATTTAAGTAAACATTAGTAAAAAAATGCAAAAATTGTAAAAAAAAGAATATCTTCTACTTAATTATCTTCTGTTTCTATATAAGTTTCTAATTTATGCGCAGATTTCATATGCAACCTCATATTTCCATTAGAAGCAAACTTTTTCTCACATAGTTTACAACTAAATGGTTTTTCTCCATTATGTAATCTCTTATGGTAATTATATGCAGAATTATACCCAAAAGTTTTACCACAAATATCACACGAATATGGTTTTATTTTTGTGTGAACTCTTTGATGAAGAGTTAAAGAATATTGAAGATTAAAAGTTTTTGGACATTTGTCGCAAGCAAATGATTTCTCATTTTCATGTATTGATCTATGTTTCTTTAGTGCTGATGGACAAACTAACACTTTCCCACAAATATCACATAAACAACTACTTTTATCTTCATCAGTGATTCCTTTATGGTGGATTAATTCATGTGCAGTAAGAGCATATGAAGACATATATTTTTTTGAACACATTTCACATTTAAATTCTGGTATTGGTTTTCCGGAGTGCATAATTTTGTTATGACGATATAACAGCAATGAACTTGAGTATTGTTTATTGCAAATATCGCAACTAAAAGGCTTTTCTTTGTTGTGATAATATTTATGCTCGGCTGCGCAGGAGATATCTTGAAATTGTTTATTGCAAATTGGACATTTGAATCGTTTAATTCCTTCATGTTTTCTAATGTGTAACTCGAAGACCACTTTTTGGTTTTCTTTAAAATCGCACAAATGACAGATGTATATTTGTGGATCTGTGTGGATTCGAGAATGGAAACCAAACTCGAGATTTGTGGTGAAAGTTTTTTTACAAGTTTTACATTCTAATGGAGGTATTAGTTGTAGTGCAGGAACTAAATAAAGTTCAGGATTTTTTATCTCTTCATTATAAGCAGCTCTTATTGCATTAATTGTTAAAGGAATATGTTTATTTTCAGTTTTATGATGTACTTTGTGTCTTATAGCTGCTTTTATATCTGAGAAAAAAGAATTACATAAAGGGCATTTATAAATTTTAGATCCTTCATGTTTTAATATGTGCCTTACAAATGTATCTTTATATTTAATATTGTTGTTGTACTTACACAGATGGCAGTGATAATATTCTGTGTTAGGATTATGATTTTTCATATGTAACCCATAATTTACGTTATTATTAAATAGTTCATTACATATTTTACATTCTAACGGTATTTCTAATTTTTTCGGTTTAACCAAATATTCTTCTTGTTTTGTTAAATAAATTTTATTTTTTAATACATTGCCTTCTTTCGGATTATGTTCAAAAATTCTATGTTTAATTGCCCGAAAATGGGTTCTAAACTGTTGTTTGCAAACAGGACAATGATATTTTTTTAATTTCTCGTGGTTGAATATATGTATTTCAAATCCACATTTTTGTATTAGACTGAACTTACATAAATGACAATTATATTCATTATTTTCACTGTGTGTTTTCGAGTGTAGACCCATATCTAAATTAGTTAAAAAAGTTGCATTACATTTTGGACAATTTATTGGGTTTTCAAGTTTTGGAGGTAAAGTTTTAAAAGACTGTTTATCGTTAAGATATTGTGTAAAAAGAGAATTTAAATCATCATCAGCAAACCTAAAAAAAAAATGTATTAGATAAATAAAAACACATAACAAAGTATCTCCCTTATTTTTAAATTATACCTACTCTTCCATGAAAATTTATCGGTAAAAAAATACAAAATACGTTGTTTGTTCAATTAAAATTCATCTTTGTACCTGAAATATCGCCCTCAAAGTAACAATACCTTTTTAACATCGGTCGAAAAATGAGCATCAAACAAAGAGCCAATATTAAGTTCTGTTTTAAAAGAAACTTTCGCTATTTTACCAATTTTTTAAATATTGCTATAATTAATATTGTATTTAATTCTATAAAAAATTCTAAATATTTAATTATAAAAATTAGTATCAACTGGGTTACTGTCTTGTGTGCCTATTGGTATCTTTTTCATTTTTTTTGCGATAACCACTATAATTTGTTATAGAAACCGATCATTTTTGGCCACAATATACTCATTTTTACACAAATTATGTAGTAAAAAGTAATTTTTCAATAATTGAATTCTTCTCAAAAATATACAGGGCTGAATAAAAAATAAATATAAAAATGTAATAAACACTGTTTCTAGTCGTACTTCATCCAAGAATATATTGTATAACTGTATAATTTTATAAATTACATGACTAATATTCTTGCTACAATAATATTAATAAACAAAGTGGAAAAGTAGAATTAATTTAGATTGTTTATAAACAATAGCACTCAAAGAGTGTGGACGAAAGTTAGAACTTACACTGGTGTATAACTTTGTATTAAAAAAACAAGTTTTCAACATTCCTATTTTCTGGTAAATATTTAATTGTTATCCATCTTTAGTATAAATCACAAAACATGCACTAAACAATCATGATATTTTTTTTCTTGACGATTAAACGCAATTTCCTTTACACCTTATAATATCCACACACTATATAAAATATTAACTCACATTCAAAGAAAACTTGAAAAGTTCACATCTAAGACCGTACGGACTTTTACTATATAGCACACCAAATACGTTGTTTGTTCAATTAAAATTCATCTTTGGTCCTGAAACATTTATTGACAAACATATTTACACATAACTATCCCTATTATTAAGGCACATATATTGCTTAACAAATTCTTTTGTCTACTGCTTAAAGAATTACACAGATTTATTTGGAATAATAAAAGTAATAAAAAACTCTCTGTTTTTTATATATAACTTTCACTTTAATTAAAAAATCTTTAAAATGACATGTTTCGCTGAACTAGCATCATCAGATTGACATATTATAAAGTTACATTTTGTTTATTTGTATCTAACTATCTGATGTTGATTAGGTAATATTAAGGCTAGATTAGGTATGGAAGTAATTAGATATAACAATATTAAAGCCTAGATGTTATTAGCCCTAAGGGATTATCCTGGATGTATCTCCCTCTAAGATCAGTATAACTGTGCAATGATATAGAAAAACCAGGAAAAAACTATATCTGCTGATCTTTACAATAACTTAATATATTTGTATTACAATTATATCTTATCTATGTATAAAATGAAGACTCAATCAAAGTAAACAATTTAATAGTGGAGAATTTCTAAGATTAATTTGTTCATTAACAACTTTAAATTGTGGATCTGCTAGATGTCTTTTTATCTCAAGTTCTTCAAGGAAATCTAAATTTTGTTTTTTATTACAAATGTGTAGTATTTGGATGTTATTGTTATGTAAGAGCGTTGAGTGAAAAAATATAAAGAGGCGCAGGGTTCATTCAATATAGCGTATTCGTATTGTAGTCTCATCCCACTCTCATCGTACCTCTCTCCGCACCGCGACCCCCAATATACATCGTGCTTGTACGGTGGTGCCACCACTTGTTACTTACAAAAAGCTTTTATATCTTATTTCAAAACAAGCCTATGTCGAGCTTTCTCAAGCTTGCTGAGTCAATTTCACTTAACGCTGGTACAGATTCATTTGATTTCAGCGTTTAGATTTAGAGCTTGTAGGTACCTGAATATATTCGTTCTTTTTTTGCCACATTATAAATTAATAAAGGTGAAGTCTATGTGATTTAATAAAATTATTTTTTATAATTTTGACAAGTAAAGTGACATTTTTCAAAACTGCTGTCAGTTTTGAAAGTCATTACTTTTCAAAACTAGTTTTGAAAAGTAAAACTTTACGTAACTAGTTTTGAAAACTTCATTTCAAAACAAGTTACGAAAAATATAAAGCAAATATAAACAACTAAGAACTATTTTATACTAACTTTATTAAAGAAATATGTAAAAGCAGACATTTTTAAACAAAAAATTAAATAAGTATACTTAATATTTAAATCAGAAACTTACCTTTTAATTATATCTGTATTAAATAGAATTGTCATTAGAAAGGTGTCAATGCAAAATCAACACGAGAACTAGATGTATTGTTTTTAATTATGATTAGATAATTATGATTTTTTTTAATTATGGAATTTCGTCAAAATTATAAAAAATATTGTACGGAACTCGTTATAAAACGCCATTTTGTTTAACTCGTGTTCATTTGCAGCACTCGCTACGCTCTTGCTGCAACATCACACTCGTTAAACAAAATTGGACTTTTCATAACTCGTTACGTAAATAACTATTTCAAAATGGTGTGAGCAAACGGAAATGGTTGACAGACAATACGCAAATGAATGCCAAAAATGTTTGTTTTACAAATTTAATTTACAAAAAATATAAATACACACAAATACAAAAATAACCCAAATAGCCTAAATAAATCAATTTTGTAGAATTCTAACCTTTCTATGAGGTTTAATAATTTCCACTTTCTGTTTTTTTGTATTTACTGAAGATTCCCACTTCAAATTTCTAAATATTTTCATTCTAATGAATAAAGTCAACATGTAATCCATTTGTTCCCTGCATGCTGATTTGAAATATGATTCATACCAATTTGAAAGATATTCGCATAAATAATTTTTTAAATGGTGATCAATATTTTTAGCTAGACCATTACCACATTTATATTTGTTGAAAGCGTTATTGAATTCACTTAGTAAGCAGATGATAATTTCGCTAAATTTTTCGGAGGGTCTCCTTAGACATTTGATTTGACTGGCTTGCCTGCTATAGTCCTTGTACAGCATAAACAGTTCTTTCTCATTTAACAAATTATCGTCACCGCCTTTCGTTAGATCTGCAGAACATTTCTCACATTTGAACTTTTTTTCCAATTTGAATACAAGGTATCCAGCTACATAAACAGCCGAACATGTCTCCAAAGATGAATTTGCATTGATTGTAGTTTCTTCAACCTTTTCAGTATTTGACTGTTCTTCTGTTGATTCTTTATTTAAGCTTGGTCATGATCAGCTGCATTGTTAGGTATATTTTCGTTATCAGACTATCGAAGTATTCATCTTTGATAGTGAGAATTTCATCGTCCTGAACTTCAGAGTTTCCAATTTCCACATTCGTTTGCAGTCTTATATTCATATTGTGTTGCATTGCAATACGAAATTGTCTGACAGTGGGAGTCGGATTATATCCTCCTCTATGTCTTACTACAGAAAAAAAATTTTCAAGGGCATCCTGGTTCAAAAACCCTGTTAATAAGTACTTAACACCGGAATCTTTCAGATGTCTCCATAGTTGCAAAATTGAGTTTATTGTCCACTGAAATCCATTTATGCAGTAAATATTTTTTCTGATTTTATTATTTTCAAGTATCTCTATTTTTTTAAAGTAATCTAATGCATTGCATAATAAGTGATAAGTTGTGTCTTTGAAAATAGATAATGGTCTTCTGTAAGGATTTGGGTCGTTTAAAATCCTACTATTCAAAGCATCGAAAATATTGTTGATTTCTTTGATGAACTCTGCAGTATTCGCAGCTGTTTTCGTAGTAATTTGTCCGATTTTGGAAGCAGTTTTTATCGCCGCAGCAACGGTATTCGAAAATACTTGCGCTGCGTACTTGACTCGCATTTTCTGAAAATTAGTTGGCCAAATGTGAACGTCGGTGATTTTTAGCATAGCTCTAGCTGTTACACTCGCTTTATCTATTTCATAGGTTTTGGTAAAGTCAGTCCAGGCAATAGGTATTTTATTAATTAGAAATTGTAATTTTGTGTTCATGAAATTGTTTCTTAAGCTTTTCAATAAATGAGGTATGTCGAAACACGTGAATATTGGGTGGCCCTCTATTTCTACTACAGGGTTGTCTTTTGTTGCTCCCAATAACTTGAAAGCTCCACGGTTATTAGAACCCTGATCACCAACAAGTACAAGTGGAGTAAAAGTCATCTCCTTCAATTTCTTAATGACATCTATAATAATTTCGTGCAAAGATGAACTGCTTACAGGCCCAGTGGAAACGTAGCAACACAACGGTATTTTCCAGTTATGAAGTAAACCACGTATTAGAAAGACCAGCCCTGTATTTGCTAATTTGACACTTCCTCCCAGAGATCCCAAATTCTCGTATCCTTCAATATTATCCCGCAATCGATTATATTCCAACTGAGGTTTCAATTTAATTTCATCAAACATCACTACAATTTTTTTCTCTTGGTCCGTCATAGTTTTCGCCTTCAGTGATAATTTCTTGATCAAAGTAGTATCCAATCCGGGCATTAAACTACACACTTTTAGCCAACTTTGTATTGTTCTTACAGATGGTAGAATGAATTTGAGAGAATAAAGCATAAACTTATAAGCTCCTGAGGACTTATAATACAGCGACATGGCTAATTGTTGTTCATGCTGTGACCATTTTGTATTTTTTTGTGAAATAACTGCATGTTCACAAAAGTTTTTACAAAAGTACTCTTATGGATCAATAAATTAAGTAAAAATAATGACGTGGATAAAGAAATTTTCTTTTTAAGTCGATATGTTTGAGACCGCTTCGCACAAATTTTCTTTTTCAAGAAATTAACTTTGTGAGTTAAAGTATTTTTTTTTTTTAACAAATTAATAAACTTTTATGAACATTTATCGCAGGATCTTGTAAAGTATACATATGAAAACGGGCTACACGAAGTTTCAAATTTTTAGGTCAATTATTTATACCTTTTATCCCATTGTACATGCCAACAGAGACTAGGAAAAAATTTGTTAGTTAACAATTGAATAACTTTTTGAAAAACAGTGTTAAAATGTTTTTCCAACTGAGTTAGATTCTTTCAAGTGTTAGGAAAATACTAGAATTTTTTCAAATTTTTAAAATAACATTTTATGTCATAAAAAAATATTTTATCTGATAAATCCCGGTTAGTGGTGGCGCGCGCATGCCGTAAAAGCCGCGCGGAACCCTATTTTCAATGTCAAATTAAAATTATAAATAATGGTGATAGAGTTCCGGGAGTACGGACTTTTTTTTCGGAAATTTCCTCCTCTTTAACGAGCTTTTTTCAAAATTGCTTAAATATTAATATTTTTCGAGTTATTAACAAAAACATAAATATCTTCTTTTTCATCTTATTTTGTTAATAACAATTGCAATTTTTTGCCTGCACATTTTTCCTTCAAAAACGTTTTTCTAGAAGTGATTCCGAATCCAATGAGCTATCGCTCATATTTTTAGGATCTTTATTTTATTTTTTACGTTTTTGAAGATGTTTACTAGAGTAGAGTGTCACCGAAAATACAATATTTGAAATTCGCAGGGGTAACGATAAGCAAACTTGATACGCAGCGATGTTACCATCACAACGTTTCAAGCGATACTGACAAACTCGAAACCAAAACGAAGGTCGCGCCAGCTTTATTTCGGAACCATTATAGCAAACGCATATTACCGTAAGGCTGCGACTCTTTATATTTTTTCACTCAACGGTAAGAGTGAAGTTGGATGTTCAAGTAGGTGTTTTGCATAATTTGACTTATCTGGTTGTTTTAATCTATATGCTCTTAAGTTTTCATTGAATCTTATTTCAAATTTTCTTTGTGTTTGACCTATATATATGGCATTACATTTTGGACAATTAATTTTGTAAACACCAGATTTTTTTAAATTAGGTAATTTTGATTTCACATTTAATAATTTTGTACCAACATTATTTAGTGTTTTAAATGACATTAATGTTGATGTTGCTGAAGATATTATTTTTGAAATTGTATTGGAAATACTTCCACAATATGTAATATTTTTATAGCTTTTAATTTCTTTAGTTTGTTTAGGAAATATTAGTTGTAGTGACATTTTTTGTTCTTTCTTATTAATTAATTTATTTATTAAATGAATCGGATAGCCATTAGATATAGCTATTTGTTTTATAATATTAATTTCTTTATCAAAGTTAATTTTGTCCATTGGAATTGAAAATGCTCTATGTATCATAGAATTATAAGCTGCTAATTTATGTGTTATAGGATGATTTGAATTATATGGTATTGTTACATCTGTTTGTGTTGGTTTTCTGTATATTGAATAATTTAGTAAATTATTAACTTTTTTAATGTTTAAATCAAGAAAATTAGCAGCTTATAATTCTATGATACATAGAGCATTTTCAATTCCAATGGACAAAATTAACTTTGATAAAGAAATTAATATTATAAAACAAATAGCTATATCTAATGGCTATCCGATTCATTTAATAAATAAATTAATTAATAAGAAAGAACAAAAAATGTCACTACAACTAATATTTCCTAAACAAACTAAAGAAATTAAAAGCTATAAAAATATTACATATTGTGGAAGTATTTCCAATACAATTTCAAAAATAATATCTTCAGCAACATCAACATTAATGTCATTTAAAACACTAAATAATGTTGGTACAAAATTATTAAATGTGAAATCAAAATTACTTAATTTAAAAAAATCTGGTGTTTACAAAATTAATTGTCCAAAATGTAATGCCATATACAGGGTGTGTCACGACGAAGGGACAGTAGAAATATCTCGTGATCTATGTCGATTAAAAATCTAAAAATTTGTACTTGGCCATTTTCATCGATGGCCTATCTGCCTAAAAAAATATCATTAATCTTACACTTCCGGTTATACCG
Source organism: Altica lythri (assembly GCA_964028335.1). Taxonomy (NCBI): domain Eukaryota; kingdom Metazoa; phylum Arthropoda; class Insecta; order Coleoptera; family Chrysomelidae; genus Altica; species Altica lythri. The sequence goes on along the minus strand of OZ034801.1, from coordinate 17,102,492 downwards.
GAAGTCGCTATCAACTTCGTTATTTTAAATAGAACACCCTGTATATTATTACATTTTCGGATTCCGCATAAAATTCTGGACTAATTTTATGTAAGGTAGTCTATATTTAAAATCGATAGTTTTTGAGTTATTCAACTTTTTTTAAAAATTTTGACAGATGCGACTGAATTTTGAAAAATCAATAACTGGACTATTTCAAAATCAAAGAAAACAAAAGTTGCTACGCTTGAACAGTTAGTAATGTTCTTTAATGCGATAAACAAATAATTTAGTTCCACAACACAGGGTGTTCTTAAGCGGTGTGCCATTTTTCAGAACTTTGAATCAGAATAAGTCAAAATTTTCAAATAGGACACCCTGTATATACTTACGTCGTCTTACGTGAAATTTATTTGGCTTTCAAATTGTATTAGGGTTCCCTATACCTAAAATCAATAGTTTTCACATAAATCAGATTTTATATCCTAGGGGCAGATTTGCACCTACAAATCGCACATTATATGAAAGTTAATTTGAGAAAATTTTTGAAAAACATAGCAAACTTTCTAAATAAATAGTTTATGATGCATTTATTATTGTCTTCCTAAGACTTCAGTATCTATAAAACACTAAGCTTCCATTAAAAGAGGTAAAAAGGCTCTTACGAAAGAGATTATTGAAAGATGTCATTAGTGGGAGACGATTTAAATGTTCAAATTGCCGACCGTTTGTCGCTGGACATTTGTGAATGCGACGTATCATGTCTTCTGTTACGGCCCTTCGGATCTCATTAGGATCTAAATTCATAAACGCCTCCCTAACCCTTTGTTTCATGTCTTCTTTGGTGGTGGGAGCAGTAGCATAAACTAAAGATTTTATTTTTCCCGAAATGTAGTCCAACGCCGGTGTCAAATCTGGCGATCGCGGAGGCCATCTAAAAGGTCCGTTCAGCGCTATCCAACGATCGTCAAAAGTCTGTACAGGAGCACCATCGTGTTGATACCACGCTGCTCTTTACTCCGCCAATGGTAAAGATTCTAATACTTCTTGCAAATTATATCTTAGAATATTTTCGTATCCTACTCCATCAAGATTGTTATCATAAATGTGCAAGGACAGAATTCTGTTATTTTTAATGGAGTTTCGTCTCCCACTAATGACATCTTTCAATAATCTCTTTTGTAAGACCCTTTTTTCCTCTTTCAATGAAAGTTTGGTGTTTTATAGAGACTAAATTCTTAGCTAGACAATAATAAATGCATCATAAACTCATAATTTAGAAAGCTTGCTATGTTTTTTAAAATTTTTTTAAAAATTAACTTTCATATAATGTGAGATTTGTATGTGCAAATCTACCCCTAGGATATAAAATCTGATTTCTGTGAAAACTATTGACTTTAGGTATAGGAAACCCTAATACAATTTGAAAGCCAAATAAATTTCACGTAAGACGACGTAAGTATATACAGGGTGTTCTATTTGAAATTTTTGACTTATTCTGATTCAAAATTCTGAAAAATGGCACACCGTTTAAGAACACCCTGTGTTGTGAAACTAAATTATTTGTTTATCGCATTAAAGAACATCACTTACTGTTCAAGCGTAGCAACTTTTGTTTTCTTTGATTGTGAAATAGTCCAGTTATTGATTTTTCAAAATTCAGTCGCATCTGTCAAAATTTTTAAAAAAAGTTGAATAACTCAAAATCTATCGATTTTAAATATAGACTACCTTACATAAAATTAGTCCAGAATTTTATGCGGAATCCGAAAATGTAATAATATACAGGGTGTTCTATTTAAAATAACGAAGTTGATGGCGACTTCCGGTATAACCGGAAGTGTAAGATTAATGACATTATTTTAGGCAGATAGGCCATCGATAAAAATGGCCAAGTACAAATTTTCAGATTTTTAATCGACATAGATCACGAGATATTTCTACTGTCCCTTCGTCGTGACACACCCTGTATATAGGTCAAACACAAAGAAAATTTGAAATAAGATTCAATGAACACTTAAGAGCATATAGATTAAAACAACCAGATAAGTCAAATTATGCAAAACACCTACTTGAACATCCAACTTCACTCTTACATAACAATAACATCCAAATACTACACATTTGTAATAAAAAACAAAATTTAGATTTCCTTGAAGAACTTGAGATAAAAAGACATCTAGCAGATCCACAATTTAAAGTTGTTAATGAACAAATTAATCTTAAAAATTCTCCACTATTAAATTGTTTACTTTGATTGAGTCTTCATTTTATACATAGATAAGATATAATTGTAATACAAATATATTAAGTTATTGTACAGATCAGCAGATATAGTTTTTTCCTGGTTTTTCTATATCATTGCACAGTTATACTGATCTTAGAGGGAGATACATCCAGGATAATCCCTTAGGGCTAATAACATCTAGGCTTTAATATTGTTATATCTAATTACTTCCATACCTAATCTAGCCTTAATATTACATAATCAACATCAGATAGTTAGATACAAATAAACAAAATGTAACTTTATAATATGTCAATCTGATGATGCTAGTTCAGCGAAACATGTCATTTTAAAGATTTTTTAATTAAAGTGAAAGTTATATATAAAAAACAGAGAGTTTTTTATTACTTTTATTATTCCAAATAAAAATGAACTTTCAAGTAGTAAGGGTCAGTACAATTAATTTAATTACACAGATATTTAATTTTTCTTTAACAATGTCTTTTTTAAGTATAAGCCAGCCCTGTCGTTCAAAAGTTCCTTCACGTTCGCGAATCGCTCCTTAAAGTGGTAGCTGAAATTGGCTAACGTGATAAAAACATCCCATAATTATATTGACAGAATTTTCTAGAAAATATCGATTTGTTTCTAACCAATCATATCCCACTTTTTAATCACGTGCTGCGTAAAAGTCTGTTAAAAAAATTAAAAAAACTAAAAAACACGCTTTTATAGCATATGAAACTAACAAGTAAAAAAATAAATGTAATTAAGGAAAACTAAAAAGCATGTTTCTGAAAAACATCGAACTAAAAAGTTAAAAATAATTTTCAAAATAAAATTAAAACATAAATAAATGAAAAATACTAGTATTATTGTGAAAAAAGCGTGGGCGCTGCATACCATATTGTTCGAATGTCAAGCGCCCACGCTTTTTTCACAATAATACTAGTATTTTTCATTTATTTTTGTTTTAATTTTATTTTGAAAATTATTTTTAACTTTTTAGTTCGATGTTTTTCAGAAACATGCTTTTTAGTTTTCCTTAATTACATTTATTTTTTTACTTGTTAGTTTCATATGCTATAAAAGCGTGTTTTTTAGTTGTTTTAAACTATATTTATTATCTATATACCTTTACTGTAAATGAAAGTACAGTTTATCTCTTTGGAAAATTGAATTTTAATTGTATTCACCATACCGAACTATACCTTTTAGTGATTAAACTGCAGTGCCGTCTTTAACTTAACCGGGGTGTTTTTTATTTTCTTTGTCCCTTTGTATTGCCTATCTGTATTTTTATTATTTATATCTTTTTTACCTGCATTTCTCATCTGTTTATTTAATATCTATATCTTGGTATGTATGTACTCTTTTAACTCGAGTTAATAAGAAAGCAAAAGGTGAATTTTAATAATTTATATGTCTAAATCCCAATAAAATCCCAGTAACAAATACAACTGTAAAATTTTATTAAATTTAAAAATACAAAAATACATCTAAAAAAATGTTAAATTTTTAAAACTTAGATCTTCTAATTGTCTTCTTTTTCTGTATGAGTTTCTAGTTTATGAGCAGATTTCATATGCAACCTCATGTTTCCGGAAGAAACAAACTTTCTCTCACATATTTTACAACTAAACGGTTTTTCTCCATTATGTATCCTCTTATGGTATTTATATGAAGAGAGAAAACCAAACGTTTTACCACAAATATCACACGAATATGGTTTTATATTTGTGTGAATTTTTTGATGAAGATTTAAAGCACCTTTAAGATTAAAGGTTTTTGGGCATTTTGTACAGGCAAATGCTTTCTTATTTTCATGTAGTCTTTTATGTTTCCTCAGTCCTGATGCACAAGCTAACAATTTCCCACAAATATCACATAAAGTACTACTTTCATCCCAATCAGTGATCTCTTTGTGATGGATTAATTCATGTCGAGTAAGAGCATTTGCAGACATATATTTCTTTGAACACAGTTCACATTTGAAATCTTGTATTGGTTTTCCGGAGTGCTTAAATTTTTTATGACGATGTAATTGCACTGAACTTGAGTATTTTTTATTGCAATTATCGCAGCTGAAAGGCTTTTCTTTGTTATGATAATATTTATGCTCGGCTGCACTTGAGATATCTTGAAATTGTTTATTGCAAATTGGACATTTGAATCGTTTAATTCCTTCGTGTTTTCGAATGTGTAACTCGAATGCCACTTTTTCGGATTCTTTAAAATCACAAATATGACAGATGTATGTTTGTAAATTTGTGTGTTCTCGAGAATGGAAACCAAATTCGATATTTGTGGTAAAGGTTTTTTGGCAGAATTTACATTCTAATGGAGATTTTAGTTGTGGTGGAGGAACTATATAAATTTCAGGATTTTTTATCTCTTCATCTTCGTGCTTGAATATATGGTTCTGAAATCTAGATTTTCGTGTACCACTGTATTTACATTTATTTTCATTTTTTTCACTGTGTATTTTTGAGTGAAGACCCATATCTAAATTATTTAAGAAAGTAGCATCATATTCCGAACAATTTATTGGTTTATAAACTTTAGGAGGTAAAACTTTATAAGAGTGTTTATCGTTGAGAGGTTGTGTTAAAAGTGATTCCAAAAGGTTAGTAATTCTAAAAAAATATATATATTAGATAAATAATGATAAATTCCTGTTTAATTGTTTAATCTTACAGTTAAACAGAGTATTTAAAAAGTTATTAAAAGCTACTTATATCGCACAATTTCTTGTAAGGCGAAAGCAAAGACGAAGAATATATAGTTTGGAAGATAAATATGATAATTTTTAGGAATTTGGTATGTAAGAGGACCCTGTTGTAGGACTTGCGTCCTTTTCAGGGAATGGATGGAAATGTTTGAAAGAAGTTAGTATCTGTCGTCGGCCCCGCTCTCACAAATTTTCCAATTTGCATTTGGATTTTCTCTTCATCCATCCATGGTGCTTGAACGTGCCTAAAGGGTCCTTCTTCTTTGGTGTGAGTGTAAGTCTTGTGTGGAAGTGTGATTCACGTGGTGCAATGTGGGGTTGGGAGATTGACGCTATGACGTGTTTTCTCCGTCGTGGAGCCCTTCCAATTGGCAAGGACGAAGGGAACCACAGAAATCTTCGCCAAGATCCCATTTTTTTTTTCGGTATCCAGTTGTGGAGTTGGGGGCACCATCTAGCGGTAGGAAACGTGTATTTAGTCCAGCAGGGTTTCTAGGTCTTCAGGAAGGTCCAAGTCTACTACGGATTGGAGGAGTCTAAGGTTAGGAAGGGAGATCTTCTTTTTCGGAACTCTGTATCTTCTTTGTAGTCCTCCATTCCAGTATGTATGGAGGGTCCTCTGGGCTACGGTGTTCGTTCCTTGCAGAGTCCGGACGACATAACGGTGTTGAAGCGTGATCCCTCTAATATCGTTGTTCGAACGTGTGCTTTTGTGTTTGCTGTTCTGTATCTGGAAATTTGGGGAGGAGCGAGCTAGTGCTCTGCCAGCACTGAGGCCACATATGGCCCATTGTGCATCCTCCCGTGTGTAAGAATATCCTCACCTCAGGCTGTTACCAGGCCTAAAGATTTAAAATAGGTGATGAGGCTCTCGAGAGAGGTCTCCCTGACATCGGCTGGTGTAAGCCAATACTCGCCCAACACGGATCTTCTAATTTCAGAAAAAGCAGAGGAGTCATACATTATGTTCTACTGTTCCTTCTTCTTGCTCGCATGTTCCCTCTTCTTGTTCGCAGCCTCTGCATAGCGACGATTCTGCCAATTTCATCCTAAAGAGATGTTGTCGTAATTGGCAGTGACCTGTTAAAATTTTCACAGCTATTCGGAGATTTTGTCTGGTCAATGCCTTAATTTTTTGTGCTGTTTCCTCGCCAGGATGAGGTAATAACTCTCTGGCTCGTTTACAGTTCGTAGTTTCATCCCCGCACTATATAAAGTTTTGGTGGAAGTGCTGTTTGATCAGGTCCACGACAGTGGATAATGTAGATGGGCGAGGGCTAACATATTTGTAATCCGCAGCCCTCCTTGCTAAATTGTTCACAATGCTGTTGCCTTTAGAGTTCTCATGTCCTTTGATCCAGTTTAGACTGACCACGTTATTCTAGCTGGCCTTAGTTAGAGATTGGTGACATTCTAGTAATAAACTTGAAGTGATACGTGGTCTATTCAAGGTCAGTAGTGCTTGTCGGCAGTCTGTGTAAATATTTACAATCACGTCTGTGATATTTCTATTGCTTAAATTTTTTGCAGGTTATGCCTGTGAGTTCTGACTAAACCACACTTGACAAGTCATCCATAGTCCATTTCATTTTTAGGTTCAAGGATCTAGAGTAAATTCCACATCCCACACCTTGCTTTGTTTTTGATCCATCTATAGGCGCTCAGAGCGTCCACTACGTTGGGGTCTGCAGTCTTGTTTGTTAATATTTTGTAGGGTTTGTCAAAGACGAATCTTACGGTGTCCGTGTCTGTCTGTAAGAGTGGTATTGGGATAAGATCTATTGTGTCCCCTTTTCTTGCTCTATTTCTGATGATTTTCTCAGACTTATATTACAGCAGCTCTTCTAGTCCTATCTTCCTTAAAAAGCTTATGATATCGTTGGGTTTTAAGGTAGGTAGATCTTCCTTTTCTATTTCGTATGACCCTACGTCTCTAGAATTGCGTAATGCAATGCATTCTGAGAGTATGTGTATTGAGGTTTTATACACTACCTCACAGAATCTGCACTTTGCTTCATCTACCAATTCTAGTTTCTTCATGTGTCCTCTTAATCGACAGTGCTCGGTGAGTATTCCTGTTATAATACGGAGGTTCTTCTTACGAAGGTTAAGACAGCTGAGAGATCTCTTCTAAAAGAAGTTTTCCAGGAGCGTCTTTAATTGTTTTAGTCCAGTACTTAGATTTTTTCCTATCTATTTTTGTCCTTAGTATTTCTAAGATTGTACTCCTGCTGATTCCACAGGATGGTTCTGTTCCCAGGTATGGGATTTCAACTCCTTCTTTCGCCAGAAGAATATTTATTATACATAGTAAGATTCTAGTTTCTTAACTGTACCTACTTATTCTTAAATATAGGATCACAGAATATCCTCATTATAGGCTCTTTGGCGCGTTTCACAAATTTTCTTTTAAACGGAAAATTAGCACTATCTGTTTTTAATACATTAAACTAAACCTGTAAAAAAATCAAATATAATGAATAAAACTTAAAGAGTAAAAAAACATTTTATTTGAGAAAAAGTAACTCATACAAATATAATATTGTATTTAAGTAAAAATTAGTAAAAAAACGAATATCTTCTACTTAATGACCTTCTGTTTCTAATTTATGCGCAGATCTCATATGCAACCTCATATTTCCAGAAGAAGCAAACTTTTTCTCACACAGTTTACAACTAAATGGTTTTTCTCCATTATGTAATCTCTTATGGTAATTATATGCAGAATTAAAACCAAAAGTTTTACCACAAATATCACACGAATATGGTTTTATTTTTGTGTGAACTCTTTGATGAAGATTTAAAGAACTTTTAAGATTAAAGGTTTTTGGGCATTTTGTACAGGCAAATGGTTTCTCAGTTTCATGTATTACTAAATGTTTCCTCAGTCCTGATGCACAAACTAACACTTTCCCACAAATATCACATAAAGTACTACTTTCATCACCATCAGTGATATCTTTGTGATGGATTAATTCATGTTGAATAAGAGCATTTGGAGACATATATTTTTTTGAACACAGTTCACATTTGAATTCTGGTACTGGTTTTCCGGAGTGCATAATTTTGTTATGACGATATAACAGCGAGGAACTTGAGTATTTTTTATTGCAAATATCACAGCTAAAAGGCTTTTCTTTGTTGTGATAATATTTATGCTCGGCTGCGCATGAGATTTTTTGAAATTGTTTATTGCAAATTGGACATTTGAATCGTTTAATTCCTTCATGTTTTCTAATGTGTAACTCGAAGGCCACTTTTTGGGTTTCTTTAAAATCACACAAATGACAGATGTATATTTGTGGATCTGTGTGGAATCGAGAATGGAGACCAAAATCGAGATTTGTGGTGAAAGTGTATTTGCAAATTTTACATTCTAATGGAGATATTAGTTGTGGTGCAGGAACTAAATAAAGTTCAGGATTTTTTATTTCTTCATTATAAGCAGCTCTTATTGCATTAACTGTTAAAGGAATATCTTTAGTTTTAGTTTTATGAAGTAATTTGTGTCTTATAGCTTCGTTGCCTTCTTTCGGATTATGTTCAAAAATTCTATGTTGAATTGCTCGAAAATGGGTTCTAAACTGTTGTTTGCAAACAGGACAATGATATTTTTTTAATTTCCCGTGGTTGAATATATGTGTCTCAAATCCACATTTTTGTATTAGACTGAATTTACATAAATGACAATTATATTCATTATTTTCACTGTGTGTTTTTGAGTGAAGACCCATATCTAAATTAGTTAAAAAAGTTGCATTACATTTTGGACAATTTATTGGGTTTTCAAGTTTTGGAGGTAAAGTTTTAAAAGAATGTTTATCGTTAAGATATTGTGTAAAAAGAGATTTTAAATCATCATCAGCATACCTAAAAAAAAAGATGTATTAGTTAAATATAAAACACATAACAAGGCATCTCTCTTATTTTTAAATTATACCTACTCTTCCATGAAAACTTATCGGTAAAAAAATACAAAATACGTTGTTTGTTCAATTAAAATTCATCTTTGGTCCTGAAACATTTATTGACAAATATATTTACAGATAACTACCACTATTATTAAGGCACATATTTTGCTTAACAAATTCTTTTGTCTACTTAACAATGTCTTTTTTAAGTATAAGCCAGCCCTGTCGTTGTGTGACGAAAACAAGGAGCAAAGTATAAATTTCAAATTTGCAATTGTTGCAAAAGGTCAATGGAGACAATTCTCTATGTTGTGCACATGTTTTTGAGTGGTACAAGCACTTCAGTAAGGGCCGAAAGTAAACTGAAGATGACCAACTCTGGAAAAAGTGACCAAAATCAACCAAATTGTGTGTGCTGATCATAGAATGAGCATCCGGATGATTACCGAGGGTGTAAACTCCGATAAAGAAACGGTTAGAAAACTTTTACACAAGGAATTACAAAATACAAAAGTTTGTGCGTTAACAGGTCTGCTCAGATTCCTTGAAAGGTTAAAAGAAGATCCCGGACTGATGAAAAACATAACTTGCGAGGAAACGTGGATTTTTCAATATAATGTTAAAACAAAGCAAGGATTTCCAAATTAATATTCAAGGCAATGTTGATCGTTTTTTTTGTCATTAACGGTATATGGGTTCCAGAGGATAAGACTATCAACCAGACTTACTATTTTTCAGTTTTGACAACACTCCGAGAACAAGCTCATCGGCTCATCGATTTTGCACCAGGACAACGCACCTACCCATCTGTAAAGCAGTATTTGGCCAATAAACGCACACCATTGCTCCGTACTCACCAGATTTGGCATCGTGTGATTTTTTTTTTGTTTCCGAAGATAAAATTTGATAGGGACCCAGCACTGTATAAAGTTTTGCTGAGAGTGCTGTTTGATAAGGTCCACGAAAGCGGATAATGTAGATGGGCGAGGGCTAACATATTTGTAGCCCGCAACCCTCTTTGCTAAATTGTTCACAATGCGGTTGCCTTTAGAGTCCCCATGTCCTTTGATCCAGTTTAGAGTGACCACGTTATTCTAGCTGGCCTCAGTTAGAGATTGGTGACATTCCAGTAATAAACTTGAAGTGATACGTGGTCTATTCAAGGTCAGTAGTGCTTTTTGGCAGTCTATGTAAATATCTACATTCCTGGCTGTGATATTTCTTTTGATTAAATCTTTTGCAGCTTATGCCTGTGAGTTCTGACTGAACCACTCTTGACAAGACATCCATAGTCCATTTCATTTTTAGGTTCAAGGATCTAGAGTAAATTCCACATTCCACACCTTGCTTTGTTTTTGATCCATCCGTATAGGCGCTCACAGCGTCCACCACGTTGGTGTCTGCAGTCTTGTTTGTTAATATTTTGTAGGGTTTGTCAAAGACGAATCTTGGTGCTTGGTGCGACGGCATCCGTGTCTGCCTGTAAGAGTGGTATTGGCATAAGATCTATTGTATCCCCCTTTTCTTGCTTTATTTCTGAATATTTTCTTATACTTATAGCAGCTTTTCTAGTCCTATCTTCCCTAGAAAGATTAGGATATCGTTGGGTTTTAAGGTAGGTAGATCTTCCTTTTCTATTTCGTATGACCCTACGTATTTGACCCTAGAATTGCGTAATGCAATGCATTCTGAGAGTATGTGTATTGAGGTTTTATACACTACCTCACAGAATCTGCACTTTGCTTCATCTACCAATTCTAGTTTCTTCATGTGTCCTCTTAATCGGCAGTGCTCGGTGAGTATTCCTGTTATAATACGGAGGTTCTTCTTACGAAGATTAAGACAGCTGAGATATCTCTTCTAGTTGAAGTTTCCCAGGAGAGTTTTAATTGTTTTAGTCCAGCACTTGGATTTTTTCCTATCCATTTTTGTCCTTAGTTTTTCTAAGATTGTACTCCTGCTGATTCCACAGGATGGTTCTGTTCCCTGGTATGGGGTTTCAACTCCTTCTTTTGCCAGAAGAATATTTATTATACACAGTAAGATTCTAGTTTCTTAACTGTACCTACTTATTCTAAAATATTGGATCACAGAATATCCTCATTATAGGTATGACTGAATCGAGTAGAAAAAATGAAAGTTGGAAAGTAACACTTACCACAGTGTCTACCCCTATGAAAAGTGCTACTTTTTCGCAGAATGTTATTTTCAACCTAAGCAATCCAACATGGGGTTTTCTGATTTATATTTACAAATATAATAACTACAAAAATAAAACAAAACAAAAACGAAAAAATATATATTGTTATTATATGATTGGTTAATAAAATTTTTGTATTTCATATTAGGTAACTTGTGTTTACAGCAGTTTTACCTACACAAAACAATATAGTTACCGCAACGTATGCTGATGATACGGCACTGTTATCCTCTCACCAAGATCCAAACATGGCATCTACATTACTTCAAACCAATCTTAACAAAATCCAAAGATGGTTAAAAATCTGGCGTATTCGTGTCAACGAAACTAAATCCGTCCATGTGACGTTTACCAACCGTCGTGAAACCTGTCCACCGGTAGTTTAAATGGACATCAGCTAATACAAAAAGAGGAAGCCAAATACTTAGGTATGCACCTGGACCGAAAACTCCTGTGGAGAACACACATCTTCATGAAGAGAAAACAACTAGGCATCAGACTTAACCAACTATATTGGATGATTGGACGAAAATCAAAGCTATCGTTAGAAAATAAAATCCTCATATACAAGACAATTATGAAGCCCATATGGAGCTACGGTATACAGCTGTGGGGGACCGCATCACTATCAAATATTGAAATACTGGAACGATATCAGTCCAAAGTCCTTAGAATCATTACCGATGCCCCATGGTACGTCTCAAACAAAATTATATCTAGAGATCTCCATATAAACTCCGTAAAAGAAGAAATCTTCAAGTTTTCCAAAAGTTACGCCGCCAAGATTCAACATCACCCAAACAATCTAGCTAAACATCTAATGGAAATTACACCCATCAGAAGAAGACTGAAGAAAATTTCTCCATACGATCTACCAAACCGATTTTAGCAAAAAGAAGTCTCTATCCCAGCAGCCATGTCAAAGTTTATACATATATAGACTATTTATAATAGGAAATTGCTACTGAGCAATTTTCCTCCATGTCAATTTAGCATTAACACACACAATTTACTTATTGTAACGTATGTTTTACAGATTGTAAATAAAATTGGGAAATTAAAATATATATATATATATATATATATATATATATATATATATATATATGTTCCTAAAACGCAAGAATCTGCGACTTGCATTCGATGCTAAAAGCGCGACATTTATGGTATGGGATTTTTAATAATTTTAGTTGCTTAAAATTTCTATCTGATTTAGACAGTTCTCAAGTGGTGGCGCTGATATTTTCGTATTGAAAATAATGATTTTTGTAAACGGTATATAAAAACAGCAGTGACGTGTAAAGTAAAGATTAAACGGTGAATATTTGTGAAAAAAAACAGTGTTGTGCCAATTTTTTTTTACATTTTTATTCAATTTAAACAGTTCTTTACTGGTGGCGCTGATATTGTCGTATTAAAAATAATGATTTTTTTTATTGTATTTAAAAAAAAACCAGTGACGTGACAAAGTTTTATACGAAGGAGTTTTACAAAAATTTGCAAAAAAACAATGTCGTGCATATTTTTTTAATGGCAATTAACAAAAAAAAAATAAGATAAACGGTCAATATTTGTAATAAAAATTTGCAAAAAGTAAAGATTAAACGGTGAATATTTGTGAAAAAAATCAGTGTTGTGCCAATTTTTTTTACATTTTTATTTAATTTAAACAGTTCTTTACTGGTGGCGCTGATATTGTCGTATTAAAAATAATGATTTTTTTTATTGTATTTAAAAACAAGCAGTGACGTGACAAAGTTTTATACGAAGGAGTTTTACAAAAATTTGCAAAAAAAACAATGTCGTGCATATTTTTTTAATGGCAATTAACAAAAAAAATAAGATAAACGGTCAATATTTGTAATAAAAATTTGCAAAAAGTAAAGATTAAACGGTGAATATTTGTGAAAAAAATCAGTGTTGTTCCAATTTTTTTTACATTTTTATTTAATTTAAACAGTTCTTTACTGGTGGCGCTGATATTGTCGTATTAAAAATAATGTTTTTTTTTATTGTATTTAAAAAAAAAGCAGTGACGTGACAAAGTTTTATACGAAGGAGTTTTACAAAAATTTGCAAAAAAACAATGTCGTGCATATTTTTTTAATGGCAATTAACAAAAAAAAAATAAGATAAACGGTCAATATTTGTAATAAAAAGTTGCAAAAAGTAAAGATTAAACGGTGAATATTTGTGAAAAAAATCAGTGTTGTGCCAATTTTTTTTACATTTTTATTTAATTTAAACAGTTCTTTACTGGTGGCGCTGATATTGTCGTATTAAAAATAATGATTTTTTTTATTGTATTTAAAAAAAAGCAGTGACGTGACAAAGTTTTATACGAAGGAGTTTTACAAAAATTTGCAAAAAAACAATGTCGTGCATATTTTTTTAATGGCAATTAACAAAAAAAATAAGATAAACGGTCAATATTTGTAATAAAAATTTGCAAAAAGTAAAGATTAAACGGTGAATATTTGTGAAAAAAATCAGTGTTGTGCCAATTTTTTTTACATTTTTATTTAATTTAAACAGTTCTTTACTGGTGGCGCTGATATTGTCGTATTAAAAATAATGATTTTTTTTATTGTATTTAAAAAAAAAGCAGTGACGTGACAAAGTTTTATACGAAGGAGTTTTACAAAAATTTGCAAAAAAACAATGTCGTGCATATTTTTTTAATGGCAATTCACAAAAAAAATAAGATAAACGGTCAATATTTGTAATAAAAATTTGCAAAAAGTGAGGATTAAACGGTGAATATTTGTGAAAAAAATCAGTGTTGTGCCAATTTTTTTTACCTTTTTATTTAATTTAAACAGTTCTTTACTGGTGGTGCTGATATTGTCGTATTAAAAATAATGATTTTTTTTATTGTATTTAAAAAAAAAGCAGTGACGTGACAACGTTTTATACGCAGGAGTTTTACAAAAATTTGCAAAAAAAAACAATGTCGTTTATATTTTTTAATGGCAATTAAAAAGAAAATAAGATAAACGGTCAATATTTGTAATAAAAATTTGCAAAAAGTAAAGATTAAACGGTGAATACTTGTGAAAAAAATCAGTGTTGTGCCAATTTTTTTTTACAATTTTATTTAATTTAAACAGTTCTTTACTGGTGGCGCTGATATTATCGTATTAAAAATAATGATTTTTTTTATTGTATTTAAAAAAAAAGCAGTGACGTGACAAAGTTTTATACGAAGGAGTTTTACAAAAATTTGCGAAAAAGCAATGTCGTGCATATTTTTTTAAGGGCAATTAAAAAAAAATAAGATAAAACGGTCAATATTTGTAATAAAAATTTGCAAAAAATCATTGTGCATTTTTTTTTATTTCTATCTGATTTAAACAGTTTTTAACTGGTGGCGCTCCTATCCTTGTATTGAAAATAATAATTATTTTTAAATCGTATTTAAAAAAAGCAGTGACGTGACAAAAATTTGTACAAAGCAGTTTTTCAAAAATTTGCAAAAAAACAATGTGCATACTTTTTTAATGGCAATAAAATTAAACAAAAATAATGATAAAGATTGAAATGTCAATATTTGAGACAAAAATTTGCAAAAAATCAGTGTTTTAATGACATTAAAATAAAAAAAAAAAACAGTAACGTATCAATTTTTTGTTTAGAATGGTGTAAAAAAATTCAACTAACCATTGTTGTGCCGATTTTTTTTAAATTAATTAAAAATTGTGCACAAAATTTTTATCTTGGAGAGATTTTTTTAATTAAATTAAAATTTTATTTAAATTAGTCACATTTTTAAAACAACTAAAACTATTTTAATTTACATTTGTGCAAAATCATATTCAAATAATGTTTTTTGAAACTAAAAATAAATTTGTTAGCTTATTTAATTACATTTAAATTATTAAATAGATTATTTGTATTTGTATTTAAAAACCAATTAAATTAATTATTTTCTTTGAAATATTTTTAAATATTTTAACAAAATATGTATCATAATATAAACATATAAATACATGAAGTATGTAAAATATGCTTAAAATACTGGTTTACTAAAAGAAGGTGATCAGGAAAAAAGACTTAAATAAAAAAAATAGTTAAACAAATATTATATTTTATAATACTAATAAAATAAGACATATTTAGCCATAATATAAGTGTAGCAAATAAGTGTAGCAAATTGGTCACAATCGGTACATTATAATCATATAAAGTCACCAATCTCAAAATTGACATCTCCAAATTTTATGTACAACATTTACTACAAAAAACCCAACATAAAGCACAAACAATGACGTGTTTTAACAGATATTAACAAATGGAGCAAAAATATAAACTGGGAAGAAAACAATTGAATGAACAATGTGGAACTTAATTATTATTTTTTCTATTAACTAGGAACTCCTTGCAACTTAAAAAATATATACATATTTTAATATGTTTTAAGAAGATATTTGCTTTTTTGTTAATATTTATAAATTAAAACATAATGAAATAATTAAATGTTTTCTAGTTTTAAGAAGTTCCCAATTAATAGAAAAAAAATTGATATTACTAATAAAAATAATAATGTGAATTATATAACTGGATGATCAAAATTAAAATGATGGCTTTAAATGTAAAATAAAAATAAGAGTTTTACATACATTTTGACATACTGGTAATTACAAAAAAAAACATTTAAAATTTATTTGTTATGTATATCTAAAAGCACAAAATCTAACCATTTATACAAACTGACTTTTAAAATAAAAATATTAAAAGAAAAAATAATACGAAATAAAAAAAAATATTTGTATTATAAACAAACATTAAACAAACCTAATTTTTTTTAACAAACGCTTTTTAATGTATTGAATATCATGTTGCAGATAGCTTCTGATCACAGGAGTAGTCTTTTTTTTTAGTTGTGGATAGTTTGAAATAGTTTGATGCATTTCTTTATTAAGAGCATATTTGCCGTGGTAGTAATCCTCAAATACACGCAGTAAATTTTTTTTGCGGCGTAGACCAAAGATCCTAAAACGATAAATAAAATTTAAAAATAAGTCTGTAAATAAAATTATAAATATTAATTAAAAAAACGTTTTTTGGAAATCAAAACAAAAAAAAAGTTTTTATTTTAATTTTCACAATAAATTACGTTGCTTATTATTCATTAAATAAATTTTTACAATATTTACGCTGTGGCAATTAGCAGTTTTTTTTTTTTTCAGTTTAAAATCATTTATTATATTAAATTATATACATTTTCTATATATATATTAGTACACGGATAAAATAAAATATATACAACATGAAAATTTGAAGTATTCTTCTTTTACGCCCCCTCCTTACTTGTTAACGTATTATAGGGCGGTTTTGCAACAAGTTCTCTTACCTGTGAAAGATTCATAATTTTGTCGTATGTTTGTGTGTGTTGGTAATGTTTATGTCATGGAAAAAGTCGAGTAAAAAACCATGTCAGTGTTTGTTCGTTTCCGTTAGTAATTACCTCCATCGCGATCCCCCTCCTCCAGTAGCCTCGAATTGAGGAATGGCGAGGGCAGCACTTACTGTCTTGTTTCAGTTTAGGTTATGTCGTCCCGTACATTGTGTTAGTCCGGGGGTTCATGAAACAACGGAAGCCGTTCATGCATCAAGCCATGTTTCCTATTAGGGTTGTCCATTGCTCTGTGGTTGGTAATGTCGTTTCGGATCTTGTCTGGTAACGAATGTTTGTAAAATTTGTCCGAGTTTTGAACAATGAACTCCCTAATGGTTGGCATGGTCGATTCGCGATGCAGTTCCGTGATTCTTGTACCCCAGTCTTTGTTGAGTATTAGTCTGAGGCATCTGTTCTGCAGTTTTTGTAGTTTTTCTATTTTGTAATCGCTGGCAGAACAGAATACCTGGTATCCGTAAGTCAGCGTAGGTCTAATAATTTGTTTGTATGTCAGTAATTTGTTTTTCTTTGTCATGTTACTGGTTCTACATAAAAGTGGGTACAGTTTCTTTATGATTCCTCGTGTTTTGTTTGTCAAATTGTTTATGTGTACGTTGTAGTTTAGTTTTTTGTCTAGATGAAAACCCAAGTATTTAATGGTGTCTTTGTCTTGTATTTTCTGTCCTTCTATTTTTATTGTTTTGAATATTTTGTTGTTTGTTTTTCTTTTGGTCATTGTTATAATTTCTGTTTTGTTTGCGTTGAGTTTAAGTTTGTTATCTTGTAAGTATGGTATAAGTGTTCTGTTTGTGTGTATGTCGATTTTTCTGGCAGCAATTTCCATCATGTCCGATCTGTTGTAAATGCAAGTATCGTCTGCGTAAAGTGCTGTTTTTACTGCCGTATCTATGGGTATGTCGGATGTCATGATATTGTAAAGTGTTGGAGACAGAACTGAGCCTTGTGGGACTCCTGCCTCCATTTCAAAACTTTCAGAATATGTGTTGTTTATTTTTACTCTGAAAGTCCTGTTGTCTAGGTATGTAAGTATTGTCTTAGTAAGATAGTTTGGGAATTTATATTTGTGCATTTTGTAGATGAGTCCATTTGTCCAAACTGAGTCAAATGCTTTCTCGATGTCGAACGCCGCTAGCACGGTGCTTTGATTTTTTCTAAAACCTTGTTTGACATAGTTAACGATATTAATGATTTGAGCTACCGTGCTATGGCCCTTCCTAAAGCCGTATTGTATGTCTGGTATTAGTCCTTTGTGATTAAGTGTTTTATATATTCTGTTAAGTATTATTTTGTCAATTATTTTGGCAGTTACGTTAAGTAATGAAATGGGGCGGTAGCTCTCTACTAGTCGTTTGTTTTTTGTTGGTTTTGGTATAGGTATTATGTTAGCGTTTTTTAGTTGGTTCGGGTAGTATTGTAATTTTAATATTGCGTTTGTTATGTATGTTAGTTGTATAATTGCCCTTTTTGGTAAGTTTTTAAACAAAATAGGGTGTAAATTGTCGGGTCCAGGTGCTTTTTTAGTTGCTAGTTTGTCTATTGTTTCTCTGATTTCTTTGGGAGATGTCAGGTCCTCAGGCGGTACTGGTGATATTTCTGTGTTTTTTAGTCTGTAAATTTCGTCATTAATTTGGTTGTGTTTGTCTGTATTTGTTGTGTTATTTTTAAAACAGGAAGCAAAGTGCTGTGCTAAGGCATTGCTTTTCTGTATGTCATTGTATAATGTTGTATTTGTTCCTTGTAGGGCTGGGATATTTGTTTGTGTCTTTGTCAGTTTTCTAGTTTGTCGCCAAAGTGTGTTATCGTTAGGGTTTATGGCTTCTAAAAAGGTATTCCATTTTCTGTTTTTGTATGATTTAATTTCGTTGTTAATGTGTCTACCCAGTTCTTGTAATTGTTGTCTGTCTTCGTTATATCTGTATTTCTGCCATCGTTTTCGTAAGTTATTCTTGAGTTTAATCATATTCATTATGTTGTCTGGTAATATGTCTCGTCTTTCTTGTATTGTACGCTTTACTGTTATTTTGTTTCTTGTTTTCGTAATTAACTGTATAAAATTATTTAATTCCATGTCGATTTCTTGTGTAGTATATATCTTGTTGTTTAAAATAATTTTATTGTTAATTTCTCGTCTAAATGAAAACCAGTTTGTCTTGGAGTAGTCGTATATTTGTTTTGGTCGTCCAGTGTTTACCTGTTTTATGTTTGTTTCAAATATAATTGGAATGTGGTCAGAAGTCATCGTTATTTTTGTTCTTAAATTTTGTACTGTAATGTTTTTAGTTATGACTAGGTCCAGAGTGCTTGGAGTCATGTTGTTGAATGGGTAGAAAGTTGGTTCGTCAGTGTGAAAAATACATAAATTGTCTGTTTCAGTTATGTTTAGTAAAAGTTTGCCGTTTCTGTTTGGTATGTTACAGTTTTTGTCCCAAAGTGGATGTTTTGCATTCAAGTCTCCTGTCAGCAACACTTTGCTCCCTGTCGCAAAAAAGTTATGTAGATCTGTATCTGTCAGTGTGTAAGATGGGCTGAAATACGCCCCTATTATTATCAGTCCTTGTTCTAACTTTATTATTTTATGCTCGCATTTTGCGTTTGTATTGGGGCGTATTTCATGTTGTATGTTGTGTTTTATTAGAAGAGCTACACCCCCTTGTCGTCTGTCTGTGTCTATTTTATCTTGTCTGTACGTTTTGTACCCTTTTATGTAAAATTTGTCTGTAGGAAGTAAATGTGTTTCTGTCAAAACTACAATGTCAAGTTTTTGTTTTTGTATAAAAGTTATAACTGTGTGTAACTTGTTGTTTAGTCCATTTGTATTGTAGGTACAAATTTTCAATTTGTTTGTCTGTATGTTGACGAAGTCTAAAAGTTATATTTGTCGATATTCTGTGTAAAGTTGTTGTAAATTATGAATTTTTCTATCTTACTTGTTGCATTTCGTAACTCTTTGATTAGGTCACTTACCGCCCTGGTCAGTTCATCGAGATTTACTAGGCTGTTGAGCTCTTCGAATAGACTGTTGATTTCATTAAATTTTTCCGTTTTGTTGGAGGGTGTGTGTGATGTTTTGGCTGCAATTGATGGTGTCTTTGCCTTGGGTAGTTGTGGATATTCTTGATCTATGGGTTTGGCTTTGTTACCTTGTCTTTTATCCCAAGCATTTATAGTGGGTATCGGTGCTGGAATATATCTTTTGGTGTTGTTTGCGCTAATTTTCTTTCGCTCTTCTATTATACTTAATTTTTTCAAGTAAACCGGGCATTCTATTGAGTTTGCGGGATGATCGCCACTGCAATTTATGCATTTTGCCGGGGTGTCACGCGTTTTCGTACATACTCTTGTGCTGTGTGGTCCTGCGCACTTAAGGCAATTTGGCATTCTACCGCAATTGGTAGTAGCGTGACCCCACGCTTGACAATTATGACACTGTATTATTTGTCTTACGTTTTTCCTCAGTTCCCAGGTAATTCTAGTGTTCGCTATAACTCTTATGTTTTTGTTTAAGTATTCTAGTGTTATGGCAGTGTCTACTGTTATTAGGAAAAGTGGACGATACTTGGTGTTCATTTCAAATATCTCTCTGGGCTGGATCTCATACGCGTTAATAAGTTCATCTGCGATTTCTTCAGCTGTGATGCCTCCACCTAGACCCCGGAGCACAAATGCGTGTGATTTGTCTTTTTGTTGAGTGTAAGTAAAGTATCCTGCTTTTTCTGATTTAAGATTGTTCAGGAGGTCTAAATATTCAGTCTCGTTGGCTACAGTGAGGATCGTAGAATTGTTTGTGTATTTTATTTGGAGCTCACCTTTTACAATTTGCTTTAGTGTTTTAGTGAACTCCTTATGGTTATCTACCACTCCATCTAGGATAACTGGAGGACAAAACTTTCTTTTTATATTGATAGTGTTTTTATTGTTTTGTTTTATTTTCATCGTTTTTGGAGATTTAATGCTTGTTTTTCGTTTTCTTTTTTGTTTATTCTGTTCAATTTCTGTTTTTTCTGTTTTTTCATCATCTGACAGGCTCGTTTCGTCATTTTCCGATATTGCTTGATACCTGTTGCTAATATCAAGTGATCGTTTAGCTTTTTGTTTTATTAAGTTTTTGAGGTTGGTAGTTTTCCTAGGTATCTCAAAATCATCTCCAAGTGTCTCGTTACTGTTATTTTCGCTGTTTTTGTTGTTCCAATGGAACCAGCTGGTAGGAGTGAGAATTTCCTTTGCCGCTACATTTCTCTTATCTGTTCTTATGGGGCTTGTTTCCATATTTTCAGTTTGCATTTGTGTTTCTTTGTTCTGATTGTCTGATAGTATGTTATATCTTATGTGTTCTGGTAGTTCCTTAAGTATATCAGACTTGTTATTGCTGATTGTTATGGTAGAATTGTTTCCCCCATAATCTGATTGAAATTCTGGGTTTGTGACATTTTTAAGTTCGTTTATACAGTCTTTGGGTAGATTCAAAGTGATTTTTTCTTTATCTGATTCTTCAGATAGGTCCTCAGGTTGGTTCATGGTTATGATGTTAGGTTCAAGATGTAATTGTTCATTCATCTCGTCCTCGTTGGGGTTGTTAATCACTATATCGTTAGTGGTGGTGTCACTCATTTCACAGATTTTATTTGTATCACTGTTTTTTAATAGGATGTTTTCATGCACAATGATGTCGCATGTTTTTATTGGCACTTTCGCTTTACTATTTTTTCTGGTTGATTGTCGCACTTTGGTTTTATTGATTGACGAGTCACTGTCTATGGATTTTTGATTTTTTAACCTGTCTTTAGCTTTCACAATTGTATTTTCGCTCACTATTTTATTTAAAATTTTTTCTTTCATGTGTTTGGTGTATAATGTCTCATACTGGTTTTCTTGATTAAACTTTCCGGCTACAGCCGGGTGTGTTTTAATACTACTCTTTTGTGGATTTATTTTTGTTTAACACTTAATATTAAACTCACGAATCTTTAAATTTATAATTTAATACTAAAATATTTAGAACGTAAACAGTATTTATTTACATTCACTTTATCGCAAACCGGTATATCTGTATTTCTGCCGTCGCTGCTCCTTAGCCAAGCTAGATTACAGTCCGACGGTATAAAAATAGCAATTAGCAACATATAAAAGCGAAATATTAAAAGCTATAATAAGAAAAATGTCGATGAGTTATCAGTTTAGAGATTGACGAATAATTTATAACAAAATGCATTGATCTGTTTAAATAAAATAATTATTTCCGAAATAAATTAATTTTATATTATATTTTAAAAAACAAATAAAAAAATCTTAACCATGAGTAGTTTTTCTATGTAAATTAAAAAGTTGATGACATTGTAAACAATTTTTGTTCTTCTAATAATATATGCATTTGTTTTAGACCGTTTAAAATTGGTTTTGTCGTTAAAAGAATTTATATCAAATACATTATATTTGTATCGTAAGGCAATTTTAAATTTGTAGGCATAATTACCTTTTTTAAAGTGTAGAACAGATTTGACCATATCTTCGGTAGAATGTTTCATTAATAAATGTTGTCCACAATAAAAACAGGAATGTTTTTTTACGGAGCTGTTTTGTGGGTATATTATTATCATGACGTCCATGGATATTTTTACAGAATTTTAAATCTAAAAACGGAAATATGTTGTTTCTAATTTTTCAAAAAATATTAAACTATTTCCAAAATATTGAAATAAAATAATTTGGGTTACGCAACCAAATTATTATTAAATAATTTTAAAGTATCAAAATTGTTGCTCAATTAAATTGGAAATTAATTAAATTGATTCCAAAGTAAATACATTAATTTTTTTTTGTAAGTTTATCACCCTGTAAATTATAAACTGATGATTTAACAATTTTTAATTTATTTATTTCAATATTTGTAGGAGTATTTTTAAAATATTCTGAATATAATATTAGTTTCTTATAAATTTAGTAATTAATTTGGTAAACTTAGTTTATTAAATAAAAATATAGTATAAACAGGTTTTAGCGTGTGAATTAAAATTAAAATTAAATACCTTAATCATTGGAATTTTTTCGTCCCTCATACGCTTAATAACAATCAAAGGAAGACCCAAGGTTATACTTTTCTGTAGACTCCTTAAAAGCTCAATATTATCGGAAGAGAATAATATTTTACCCATATAATAACCGTCTTCTCTTTTTGCTAATGTGTAAGTATCATATTTAAACACTTCTATGTTTTTGCAAATACCCAGGCTTTTGTTGTCAGTATAATCTATAGGTTTCTTCATTTTAAAGGATTTTTTCTAAAAGAGATATATTTTATATTTTAATATGTATGAAAATACTGTAGTATTGTAAAATATGTCAGCAAAAAATCTTGAAAATTACTGAGCGTTATTTTTATTGTTAAAAAGACTTAATAAAGATAAAAAATGATATATTTTTTTTGGTGGATCATACAAAAAAGTGATACCTAGATTACCTAGTTGTTTTTTTTTAACAAATAAGTAAATAAATAGTCATTTTTAAAGCAAATCTACAGTGTACAAAAAAGATGTTGTAGACTTAACTCAGCTCTTTATATATTTTTTTAAAAATACATCTTTTAAGAAAAAGACATTTTGGTAATTTTAAAAAAATATTTAAAAAAATTTACACTTAAAATAAATTCTGTTAAATTTGCTATACAATTATTTGTTAATAGAGCAATTTTAAGTCTGTTAAAAAGAATGACGCACCTCTAATCTTGTATTATTTAACAAATAATAATAATTTGTTTTAACTGTTTGTTTAAAGAAAAAAAAACAATACACAATCTATTTTATAACTAACAGAATAAAGCCCATCAAGCATTTTTGCGTTTTTTTAGTAAGATTTTTCATTTAATTGTAGTTTTAAATGTTTTCATTATTAAAAAAAATATTTTTGTTATAAGACTAAATTAACCAAATTAAATAAATACTTACCGAAAACAAAAATAATTATTTAAAAGCACAAGTAGATAACAAAACACTTATTATATGTTATAAATCCACATATCTAATATCCACAATATATGACTACACCATGTTTCGGCTAAATCAATTCAAAATTCAACATTTAACTTGAACGAACACTGAAGTCACTGAACACACAACGTCATAACACAACACGATCACGATCACGATATACGCATTAGAGATATAACGTAAATAAACAATTTTAAAAAAATAACAGAACTGATGAACCCGCAGAAAATCTTATTAATCGAGTGTTTAATGTGATAAGATTCCGTTTTTTTTTATTAATTGTGCCATCAATATTTTTATTTGTCCGATTGATTGTCTATTTTTAATTAAATTTTTTAGTTTGTAATTATCAATGAGCATCTGCAAAGTTATATGGCTCACCGTGTTTTTTTAATTATATACATACTTATTACTTTAACTAAGTCGATGTTTTACAGTCGAGTACATATGAAAATGAAGGATATCGAAAAAAAAAATAGCATATTACTTGACTTCCAGTTTTAAATTAATTAATTAATTAAATTAAAAAATAAATTTATAATTAATTTTACCAAAAATTATGTAGTTAAAAGGCTGATTTATGATTCTTAGAGAACAACAAGATATCTTATTAATATATTAAATTATATATTTATGATTCGATTGACTATGATGATAAAAAATTGGACAGAAAAATATAATCTTTTTAGCCGTAAAAATTGGGATGCAGCTTTTCAAAAGCATCATTTGGTTTGTCAGTGGGACATTCGAAGCGTCGTCCACAATCTTTTACAAGTTGTTCTTAATTTTAGGTGCGGTAAATCAAGTAAGGGTCAACAGATCACGTCAAACTAATGGATTTTCCGTTTGTCCTTTCATTACTTGAGAACAGTGCTTAAAACTGTCACGAAAAAATAATTCGCGTTATTATGACAAAAGGGCTTGCAATTGGCCTGAAATAATATACTAACAACCTAACAGAAGGCAGGCATAATAAATTCCAATAAATTTTTTTGCATTTACACTCCAGTACTGCAAAGAATTCCGACAGACGATAACCAATTAATAAATACAAAATAGTGCTTGCCAAATGTAATCTTAAACAGAACACAAACAAATGGAACTGTTAGTGTTCAAAATGACCCTGTATATTTTATGTTAGAAATGTCCCTGTATATTAAAAATGTTGCCATGGTCTTATTATTATTATTATTTAGAAATGTTAAGTTTGACTTATTAATATTTTGTAATTGTCATATATCTTTTCAAGAAATATACATCTGATAGTTTATTCTTTAGAGTTTTTTATTTAGAGGCTACATTTACCTTCTTTAATTTAGAGAACTGAGTAGCCAAAGTATTATTTCCTTAAAACTGCTAACTCTTTATATTATAAAATTTTAACATTTGGCGACCATGGCAGGACTCAATTATGGAGAATATAAAAAGGTTGAAGGAAAAGAGATATTCTTAAAAAGAACGTTCACAAAGACTTGCAGAGAACTTGACATCTTACTAGGCGAAGAAAGTGTAGATATCGATAAAATGACAATTAAGATGAATGGATTAGAAAGTAAAGCCTACAGACTAATTCAACTAGACAAGAAAATTAAAAAACTGCTGTTTAAAAAAGACCAAGTAACAGAAGAAGACATAGAGAGTGAAGTAGAAACAGCAGAAACTTACATAGAAGAATTTATCAAATACAAGACTAAATATTCTAGAATTTTAAGAATCAAATCTAAAAAAGATTAAGCTCACTAAGAAGACAATGCTAGTGTTTCCAGTAGCGAAGGAGGATCAAAAAGAAATTTCATATTACCAAAATTTGAGCTAAAAAAAATTAATGGGAAGGTGAAAAATTGGATAATATTCTGGGGATAGTTCAAAAAAATTGATGAGGATGAACACATAGATAAAGAAGTTAAATTCCAGTATTTTATACGGGCATCTGATGAAGGATCCGCTGCAAGAAACCTTGTTGAAAGTTTTTCACCCTCTGCACCAACCTATGACATAGCTATCCAGCAACTTAAATCATGGTTTTCTAGAAATGAATTTCTAGTAGAATATTATGTAAGAGAACTTTTAAATTTGGTTTTGAAAATGGCTATAAAAGGTAAATCAACTATGTCACTTTCAACTCTATTCTGTAAATTAGAAACTCAATTAAGAGCTTTAGTGACATTAGGAAACACAAGTGATGAGTACGCAGCAATGCTTTTCCCATTTGTTGAATCATCTTTACCAACAAAAACTTTACAAGTTTGGGAACGTTATAGGAACGACAAGAATTTACAGGGTTATTCTGATTCTACTAGTAATTATTTAAATATGTTATTAGATTTCCTAAGAGGCGAAGTAAATACTGAAGCAAGAATATCACTAATTAGAAATAGTTTTACTACCCGAAAAGATGGATCAAGAACATGGGCACCGAGGCAACAAAACAATCAAAAATTGTTGTTTTGCCTGCTCAAACCACACCACAATATTAAAAACTGTACCTGGGGAGTTAAATCCTGCAGATCCACCTAGAGGCTGTAATGGTAAGCAATTATTAAACAGTAAATGTTGGGCAAAGTTGGCTAAGGAAAATAGATACATTGTGGCCCAGTTTACCAATCGTATTTTGCTCAAAAGCCAATGCTGAGAGAAGAAAAACAGCCATAACCTCTGTTGCTTTTCTGAAAGATTGTTTTAGTTTAAGGTTAAATTCTTTTTTGCAAATATCACAACATTTTGAGAATATTTAGCTGGATTTTTCGATTTTTTAATTATTTCAAAAATCAGTGAAATACAAATTTGCAGACATAAAGAAAGGAGAGATAGAACCCTCATTCCAAAAGATAGAAGAAACAGAGATAGCAGAACTATCATATCTTGAGATAGAGAAGGCAGAGACAGCACTTCTCAAAATTGTTCAGCTGGAATCTTTTGGATCGTTAAATCTTAAAAATATTAAAAATTTAAAAGTTTTTGGACGAAAAAGGCATGCTTCGAGTAAGAACGAGATTACTATTATAGTAACATACCTGATTTAGAACACATTTATAAAGCCTCTTTGAAGAAAAGTCATAAATATTTACAAACTATGAAAGATCATTTAAGAAGTCGTTTCCGGAAGGAGTACATAGGAAATTTAGTAGAGGTAGGAAATGTTGTACTTTTGGAATGTGATAATGTCAGAAGAGCTAACTAGCCCTTAGGTCAGATAAAAGAAATGTATATTGGTAAAGATGGAATTACAAGAGTGGCTAAAGTAAGATAAGCTAAGGAACTTATTAGACCTTTACAGCGGCTTTATCTACTTGAAATCGAGCCAGAAGAAGACGAAGTAGAGAAGAACGGAGAAGTAAAGATGAATATAGATAAAAAATAGATAAAGATCAAGACTTGGTTGGCCAAAAGTCCAATTCTAATGAAATTTCAGTTAAAATTTCAAGATATGGACGACCGATCATGAGTCCTAAAAAATTGCAATATACCTGACGATTTTTTATTTTTCAACTTCGTCGAAAAGAGGGGAATATATTGGAAATGACACTGTATATTGAAAATGTTGCCATAGTCTAATTATGTAAAAATGTTAAGTTTGACTTATTAATATTTTGTAATTGTCATATATCTTTTCAAGTAATATACATCTGATAGTTTATTATTTAGGGGCTACATTTACCTACCTTAAATTTAGAGAACTGAGTAGCAAAAGTATTATTTCCTTAAACCTGTTAACTCTTCATATAAAATTCTAACAGTTAGATTAACCATTAAACACTAGTTACTATTTCTAAACCTATGATACTTAGAATTAATTAATGCTTAATAACATTGCTTTTCTTTACACTTGGATTACGAAGAGTTTTTTATCGCTGTTAATTCGTAAAAAATTGCATGTTTTATTGGTCCGTTTGGATATAAAATATGAATTTTGTAATTCTTAAAACCGCGATATCTCACGAATGGTTAGTCGTACAAGAAAAACGATGTACAACTTTTGTCTGACCTATTTTTAAGATAAAATTTACGGTTTTCAAGATAAATGGAAAAAACTTTTTAATCTTAGATAAAAAAAAAATAAGAAGTAGGATCGAAGTGGATTTTTTACATTTTACCTATATATAATGATGTATTTAATGTCTTTGCCAATTACTCTATGCAAATTCTGGCTAAGTCAAATGTCTTTTTTAACTGGACTATTTACCAACTTTCTATAAGGGATGTGGTTGTGGAAAAGCCAATAGTGATCATAAAAAAATTAATACATTTTAAAATATATTTCTTTATCTATATATATAAAAGTGAAAGTTCACTCATCACCATATCTCGGAAACTATAAAACCTACAAACTTGAAATTTGGTAAGTAGATTCCCTATAGGGTCTAAACGTCCGCTAAGAAAGGATTTTACGAAACTCTACACCTAAGGTGGTAAAACGGGGGTTGAAAATTTATATGAAAGTCCTATGTTATTGAAGTCAGGGACTAGAAAATTATAATGTGTGCTCTTTAGAGGTTGTAGAGGTGTACTTATATTTTATTTCTAGAAATCTACTCCCTCCATAAGGATTAAACGGGGGTCGGATACATTTTATACAACAATCAACACGCCACGCGAACGACATCGCGTGTACATCGATTTGGAACCCAAAAATGTAGTTAGATTTTTTTTGTCTGTCTGTCTGTATGTTTGTGCACGCATCACATGAAAACTACTGATTCGATTCGAATGCGTTTTTCACAGATGTATTTGTCTTTATTCCCGACTACCTAGAGCTCTGAAATTTTTAGGATAGCTAAGAACTGGATGACAATGCATGTTTCAAGTGTGGCATATACATAGATTTCGAAATTTATACTTAATTGATATTAAATATGATATAAGTTGTGTTTAGATATTATCATTTTGAAAGTTTTTAAATAAGTTGTTCGTAGCCTATTTGGTTAAGCGGCGGATGAGTCCAGTTGTGACAGTTCTGTTACGTTATCATAAAGGAATCGATTACGCGAGAGAGAAGTTTTTTTTCTGTTCTACATGTTAAAACAGTAATTATTATTTTAACTGTTAATAAAATAAACTAATTTAGAAAATTTTTAGTAAGTTTTTTAGACTGTACTGTGGACCCTGACGTAATCTATCTCGGTAAAGCGCTATTGGCCAAGGAACAGGTTGCACTTAGCAATCATTTAAAATAATTTAACAATGGTAATATGACATAAATTACCAAAACAAACTTTTGACTATAAAAAGTTCTTTTTATAAATTGTGATTTTTACCAAAATCTGTTCACTGGTTTCAGCGTGATTGACTGACAAACATAAAATTTTAAATAAAAAAAAAATTAAAAGTAGTTAGGCCAGACTTATTTTACTAAGAATATACCTACAGTATGATTAAACTTTTATACATAAAATGAAATCATTTGTGAATATCCCAATTTCACGCTAGCAAAGCCGCGGTTAAAAGCTAGTTCTCTATAAATTAAACAATACCCATTTGAATTTTTCTAATGAATGTATTAATCCTGCTATCGCATTTCCGTTTACTTTTCATTTTTTTATAACCTCTTGTTTTACTAGGTATATTATTTTTTATTCTATTAAAATAATTTACTATTTTTTCTTGCAAGAATAATTAATACGGAATAATTAGTAAATAATCACAAAACCTAAATTTGCATTGCTGCAATTGCATATTTAAACATAACTTTTAATTTAAAACACCCTTACTTTATAACATTTTTCTGAATTGTAAAAAATAAAGATACTTTACAAAATTAGAATTTTTTGACAAACCTCGTATACTGCTTTGAAAAAATAATATCTGATGGTTGCATTTTCAATTCAATTTTATTTGAAAACAAACGTATTACGTATTAAGATAAAGTGTTTACAGAAACAGAAATGTGATGACACATTTAATGCCTTATCTTAAATAATAAACAATATGAGTTAAAGTATACAAATATACAAAAATTAGTTCTTTTTAGGGTGACGAATTGTTTTTAGAAAGTTAATATTAAAATTTAAATATTAAAAAATATATTGTTTTAAATCATTTATTTTAATGTTTGAAGAGAAAAAATGGAAGTTTTTTCAGATTTTATTTATAGTCCAGTCACTCACAGTAAAATATTGTAAAACCTCAGAACGTTTATTAAAGTCCAAATAAAGTTTGATTTAAATAAGACTTTTTGCAGATCTAAATTTTCTTGACTTTCAACTGTACTCTGGGACTTAACATCATCTTCGCCTTCATTTCCTCCTTTTTTAAACTATTCTTGACTTATTATAAAATCATTTCGTCATTGTTATCGTAACCAAGTAAGATTCCGTTAACAGCCTTTTTGTCCATTTTCTTTCTGCGAAATTTTGGAATATGTACATAGCAAAAATAAAACCGGTGTGAAGACAGAAACGTTTCTGGGACATAGCTTACAGGGGTAGCTATGTCCCAGAATATTATAAAAAAGTTCCGAGTGATATTTTTTCGACTTTTATAAGTGTTTTATACTTTTTAAAACGTAGGGCAATACCCTTTTAGCTTGTTCGTTTAAAATTTTCATATCTCATATTTTGTAACACAAGATTAACCCCATCGAGCCCCTTTAAAATAGAAAAAAAAAACTATTTATCGTAAAGTATAATACTTTTTAAAACTTTTTTTACGTAAGCCATACCCCTTTTAGCTTATTCTTTCAAAATTTTCATATCCCATATTTTGTAACACAAGATTAACCCCACCGGGCCCCCTTAAAATATAAAAAATCTATTTATCGTAAAGTATAATACTTTTTAAAACTTTTTTTAAGTAAGCCATACACTTTTAGCTTTTTCTTTTAAAATTTTCATATCTCATATTTTGTAACACAAGATTAAACACACCGGCCCCCCTTAAAATGTAAAAAAAATTATTTATCGTAAGGTATAAGACTTTTTAAAACTTTTTTTACGTAGACTATACCCTTTTAGCTTGTTCTTTCAAAATTTCTATATCTCATATTTTGTAACACAAGATTAACCCCACCGGGCCCCTTTAAAATATAAAAAAATCTATTTATCGTAAAGTATAAGACTCTTTAAAACTTTTTACTTAAAAGCCATACCCTTTTAGCTGTTTTTTTCAAAATTATCATATCTCATATTTTGTAACACAAGATTAACCCCACTGGGCCCCCTTAAAATATAAAAAAATCTATTTATCGTAAAGTATAAGACTCTTTAAAACTTTTTTCTTGTAAGCCATACCCTTTTAGCTGGTTCTTTCAAAATTATCATATCTCATATTTTGTTACACAAGATTAACCCCACCGGGCCTCCCTCAAAATATAAAAAATTCTATTTTACATAAAGTATAGGACTTTTGAAAGCTTCTTTTACGTAGACCATTCCCTTTTAGCTTGTTCTTTCAAAATTTTCATATCTTATATTTTTAACACAAGATTATATTTTAAGGGGTTAATCTTGTGTTAAAAATATGGGATATAAAATTTTTGAAAGAACAAGCTAAAAGGGTATGGTTTACGAAATATTTTTTTTAAAAAGTGTTATACATTACGATAAATAGATTTTTTTATATTTTAGCGGGAGCTCGGTGGGGTTAATCTTGTGTTACAAAATATGGGATATAAAAATTTTGAAAGAACAATCTAAAAGGGTATGGCTTACGAGAATTTTTTTTTAAAAAGTCTTATACTTTAAGATAAATAGAGTTTTTTATATTTTAAGGGGGCCCGGTGGGGTTAATCTTGTGTTACAAAATATGGGATATGAAAATTTTGAAAGAATAAGCTAAAAGGGTATGGCTTACGTGAAAAAAGTTTTAAAAGTCTTATACTTTACGATAAATAGATTTTTTTATTTTTTAAGGGGGCCCAGTGGGTATAATCTTGTGTTACAAAATATGAGATATGAAAATTTTAAAAGAACAAGCTAAAAGGGTATTGCCCTATGTTTTAAAAAGTATAAAACACTTATAAAAGTCGAAAAAATATCCCTCGGAACTTTTTTATAATATTCTGGCACATAGTTTACATGGGTCTTCAGAAACTTTTCTGTCTTCACACCGGTGCAAATAGATCCTATTATTATTAAGTGCTTAAGACCTGTTTTCTTACCTGTCCACAGTTCAAACGGAGATTTATCTTTTACACCTGATACACCTGTTCTATTTAATAAGTAAGCTGCCGTATTATCATTTCAGCCCATAATGTCTGTGGTATTCCTTCTCTTGCATGCATTATAGCCATAGCAGTTTCTACAACAGTCTCTTTGAGCATCTCGTAGAGAATCATTTAGGATCGGCAGTGAAGTATCCCAGTATTGTAATAGTAATGTCTTCATTGTTCAATATGGGTTTGTTCTTTTCAATTTTTGATTTAAATGAACCATAGTTAGATTTTTTATAACTGATCGTACCTACAAGTTTCCTATTAGGGCGTGGGACGTCTGGGTATCTTTCGGTAATTGTCTCACACGTTCTGGCCAAATTTTTGTGACACTTGCCGTATATTAACACTAAATTTAAGTAATTTTCGTTAGTATAGCCTAAACGCGCCATGATTTTAAAAATAGTTGGTAACTAAGTTTTGTAACACAGAGTGACGACCAAAAAATGCTGCCTAATAATAATCACAATGCGGATTGACGGATTGTTAGCGACTTTTTTCCATGGCCAACTTTTTGAAATCAAGTACATACATAATTTCAATAGGTAATCTCTTTCGTAAGACTCTTTTTACCTCTTTCAATGGAAGCTTGGTGTTTTATAGAGACTTAATTTTTAGGAAGACAGTAATAAATGCATTATAAACTCATAATTTAGAAAGTTTGATATGTTTTTTAAAAATTTTCTCAAATTAACTTTCATATAATTTCTGATTTATGTGAAAACTATTGACTTTAGGTAAAGCGAAACCTAATACAATTTGAAAGCCAAATAAATTTCACGTAAGACGACGTAAGTATATACAGGGTGTCCTATTTGAAAATTTTGACTTATTCTGATTCAAAGTTCTGAAAAATGGCACACCGTTTAAGAACACCCTGTGTTGTAAAACTAAATTAGTTCCTTATGGCATTAAAGAACATCACTTACCGTTTAAGCGTAGCAACTTTTGTTTCATTTGATTCTGAAATAGTCCAGTTATTAATTTTTTAAAATACAGTCGAATCTGTCAAAATTTTTGAAAAAAGTTGAATAAATCAAAAACTAACGATTTAAAATATAGACTACCTTACATAAAATTAGTCTAGAATTTTATGCGTAGTAATAATATACAGGGTGTTCTATTTAAAATAACGAAGTTGATGGCGACTTCCGGTATAACCGGAAGTGTAAGATTAATGATATTATTTAAGGCAGATATGCCATCAATGAAAATGGCCAAGTACAAATTTTAGATTTCAAATCAACATAGATCTCGAGATATTTGTACTGTCCCTTCGTCGTGACACACCCTGTATGACTTTCATTAATTAAAAACAATTGACAACTATCATAATAATAATAAATCAACAAAACTATGAATTAGTGTTTAAGACTGGATTAGAAGTAATGTAATCTTAACACATTTCTGGGCTAGTTCCTATGCAGTTAGCATCTTAATATTTTTCTCAGTTTGTGGTGTGCATTAAAATATTAAAAAAAATAACATTTCGTATGTAATAAGTGAACGTGGTAAAACTTTAATTTTGTTTGAGAACAACAAGTTTTATAAAAAGAAGATTTTAGAATCGTCAAGCGAAAAAAAGTGGCGTTGTACAGTGAAAGGTTGTGGTGCAAAATTGTATATAATTTTTTAAGCCAGGCGTGGTGGCGTAAAATTCAACAACTTGGTTTGGCTGTAGATTACAGAAAAGAAAACTGAAGTGGGTAAATTTTTAAGTTATGTGTTTGGGCTACAATATTTACCACCCAATGACTCCTATTTCATTGGGTGGTAAATACCGAAAACTATTCCACCTTAATTTTTTTATGCGATCCCCTTTAAATTGCCCTACTGGTGATATAAATGCATTTTGCCAGGGGGCAACCCCGGGCCATATTGTTTATACCGAAATTGTTTAAACAATTACATGCAATTGTTGTTTTTTAACCGGACAATTTTTTTTTTATATTCTTTATTAAAATACAAATAAAAAAGGTTCCACCAATTTTCACGATAAACTTAATATTTTTAGAGATATGGATTTTTAAAAGTTCGAAAAATCTCAAATTTGGGAACTTTCGACCCATAAAAAATTATTAATCACATTGCTCTTATTAGCAATTTTAATAAAGTTAATAGTTTTTAAGATACCTAAATGATTAAAAACGATTCAAGTTCCAGAAAGGTAAGCGACGGGTATTTGAGAGCGCGCGAAATTAACAATTAATAAACAGGTATAAACAATTAAATTTTTTTAAATCTCTATTAATAACATTATTAATTATTGTATAAAAAATTTAAAAAAATGTATACTATTTATATGTTATTTTCTTAAATATATTTTTCATGGGTCGAAAGTTCCCAAATTTGAGATTTTTCGAACTTTTAAAAATTCATATCTCTGAAAATATTAACTTTATCGTGAAAATTCAGGGGACCTTTTTTATTTGTATTTTAATAAAGCATCTAAAAAAAATTTGTCCGGTTGAAAAATAACAATTGCATGTAATTGTTTAAACAATATCGCCCGGGGTTGCCCCCTGGCAAAATGCATTTATATCATCACTAGGGCAATTTGAAGAGGATCGCATAAAAAAATTGAGGTGGAATAGTTTTCGGTACTCATGCGCCGATTCGTGCTGGACTATACCTACTTTTTTGATTAATTTTTTATGTACTTGAAAAAAAAATCTTTAATATTTGAAAAGCCCTCAAAAATTATTAATAAAGAAATAGCAACTTCTTCTTATAAAAATGAGTTGACCGTTTATGATTTGGAGTAAATACGAAACATGAACCGAAAGAAAAATAAAAATTTTCCTACACTGCCAAAAACAATATCAGAGGTGCATGAAGCAATAAGTTTAATAAATCTTTTAAAACTGATCCTAAAGAAAAGTTTCTGTATAATATAGTTTCATTAATATTATAAAAATATTATAAATAAAGTTAAACAAATGTTTTATTTTATAATACTAATAATAATACATTTAGCCGATAGTTGGTGTAGATCCGTGATATATAATATTAAGGAAAAATAAAACTTTATATATTGATTTATATATAAATTTTATTGTAAGTGACAAAAAGGTCCCTATGTAATGGAAAAATGATATACACTCTTTAAAAAAAATTCGAAAAGGGGTTGACCTTAAAGGCCATCCTTGCAACTTCCCGCTAGTTTTAACCGTAAAGCTATAGTAACGTGACGTATTTTGACTTTTTTTGAAATGTTTAAAAAGCCATAACTTGTTAACGCGTTATTCAATTTTGATGTTCAAGATAGCATTCGATGCAGTTTTTTGAGACCTAAAAACGTTACTAGGAGTGCAAAATCGATTAGTCAAAAAATCTCTAAGTTATTGAAAAAAAAACACTTTTTTTGACATTTTTCGACAACGATATTTCACGAACGAATCAACCGATTTTAATTTGCAAAACGGCAGTCGACGGGGTTCTTTAAGCTTGAGAGCTGATTAGGTTATGAAATTGATCGATGTAATGGCCAAAAAGATATGCCCAAAAAACATCATTTTTAGCAATTGTTTTTTTCGGTTATCTTGAAATTTCTCGAAATCTACTGGTTCGAATTAGTTCAAACTTACAGGTAATCTAAGTTAGATAAAACTCTTTGGAATGCTTTTTATTTCATTCCGATCGGTCAAGCCGTTCAAAAGTTATAAGAGGTTTACATACATCCACACGTACATACAGACATACAGACACCCTCGTAAAAATAGTCAGGTGAGGTTCCAAATACCTCAAAACGTTGAGATCCGATGAAAACTCGATTTTCGAAAAACGGGGTAAAACCAATAACTTCCCGATTTTAAAAAAAAATTTAATTTTTTTAGCGGGAAGTTAAAAAACAAGATATGGATAACTGTTATCTTATATCTTAATATTTAAAAACATAGGATAAAAAAGATATTGAGGCATTTCCCACTGAAGAATAAAGCAATATATGTAATAAGAAAAATGGCCATTCGTAGTTAAATCGATTTATTTAAAATAAGTAAATAAAAAAGGGACCCATTATAGTATATTACAATAAAACTTAGACTAATGAATATTTTGTTTGATTATCTAATCAAAAAAAATACCAGAATAAAACTGCTAAAAAATTAAAATATTATATCTGTAAATAAACGTCAACTTTTTTGGACTGCCAACACAAAATACACATATGCTACTTTTTTTTGTAATTTCATATGATCGTAGACATTTTTTTATTTGTAATTCGATCAGAAAGTTCTTTGCGGCTTTTAATATTTTTTTTTTATTTTAATCGACAAAGGAGCACTTTCTGCTCTTAATATTCAAAAAGCTATTTAAATTAAATTAAGCAATGTGTAATTAAACAATTTTCGCTCTTGAGAAGAAAGTGACAGATGGTGGCAAACGCCAACTATCTTTTAGTAATTTGAAATTGGAACAGCCAGGTTTCAATAGTAACCGTAAAAAATACATAAATAAAAAAATATAAGAAGTAATTTTAATTTTTTTAACTTTTTTTAGTATTTAAATTAGTCCGTATTTTAAGACCCTGTCCTTTACGCTAGTTTTATTACTTAGAGTTTTAAATTTAGTTATTTTTTAGATTTTTAATTTGGCTGTTTTTTTATATAAGAAAACCTTTGAACTCATAGTTTAAAACTTAGGTATATTAATTTAAATAACAAAACTCGGTAGCCATCTTGATTTTTTTTTAATTACGACAAAATGATAATCAAAAACTTTTAGATTCCTAGTTAAAAACAAATTTTTGCAGAAATAACAAAACTAGGCCGTTACACTTTTTTTATTTTTGTATTTTTTAAATTATTCTGCATTTTAAAACCCTGTAGTTTAAATTCGTTTTTTATTAAGTAGGTACTTTACCTTTTCATATTATATTTTTTTTATGTTAAATAACCAATAAAGTTCGTGGATATTTAATAATTTACCCTGTACAATTAGTTGTTTTTATTTATTTTATAATATTTATGAAGTGGGAATATTCGGTTTTCTGTTTTTTTTTTTTTAAATTTTTAATAAGCACTTTAACTTTCATATTGCCGGACCCTGTACAAATAAAACTTATTTTTTACTTTTCTAAATATGTTTGTAAATAATTTTATTATTAGTATTTTAAGTAGGTTGGATTTATTTTATTATGTAAGAAAACTTCTGCACTATAAGGCTAAAACAAAAATTAATTTTAAAAACAAAACTCTCAGACTCTGACTTAAAAAAAAAATAAATAACAATACTAGGGCGTTATATTGAATTTTAAACTTTTTTATTTTTTCTAGCATTCAACATATTCTGCATTTTAAGACTAATTTATGGTCGTTTTTAAACATACTAACTAATGTATTTGTTATTTTATTGCTATTTGTTTATGTTTGAAAAACTGTATTCAAGCCAAAGATAGAATTCAAGGAAGCGTGATCAGTAAATATGTATTTTGTATATCTTAACGGCGCAATCGTAGAAAGAATGCTTTGCCTTCTAAACTGAAATAAATGAAGTACAGTTTTAAGAAAAAATAACGTCGAGTCGGAGTTATAAACAAATGCATATGATCTGTAACGAAACCAATAACATGTTGAAATTACGTTATAGTCGAGGCAATGAAGCATTTTAATAGTAAATCTTTTAGGATAGGACGGATCGGAATGCGGTTTTTTGCATTTGCTTTTAAAAATTATTTATACTATTCCTACCTACTTTCTACTTAGTACAAACCGGAAGTTGCATTGCTGCAGCCAAAAATGCTTTCAAAAAATGCATTTTTTGAGAGATTTTTTGGCAAATTTAATAACTTTGTAAATAAGAGTCAGAATTAGCCCAAGTTAGGTAACCAGGGGGTTTTGAGGTCGCTGATCACGATTATGATGTGTAAATTGACCCCCCGAACACCTGGAGCTCAGGAACGTCGACGAACGTCATCTCCGGGGGACTATCCCGAACTGCATGCGAGGAAGGAGAGAAAATCGAGACCACGGGGTTTTTTGAGTCACTGAATTCAAATATGGTTTCAGCGAACACCCCACGAACACCTGGTGCGCCCTAACCTGGATGCGGACGTCATCTTCAAGAATTTTTCTGGAAATAGCGACGAAAACGAAACGAAAATCATTATGGGGGCATTTTTTGTGCGTTGAATCCGAATTTCATGTGGAAAACGATTCCCAGAACACCTGATGCACCCTAACGTGGCTCTGAAAGTCATTCCCGAGGTTTTCCCGGACACAACTGAAAAATAGGAACCGACAATCGTTACTGGGGGTTTCTTGGGGCGCTGCCGTCAAATATGGCACTGGCGAACACCCCACGGACACCTGGTGCGCCCTAACCTGGCTCTGGACGTCATCACCGAAGTTTTTCCAGACACAAGTGAAAATGACGAACCCAAAATTGTTAGGGGGGTTTTTTAAGTCGCCAAATTAAAATTTTACGCCGAACATGCCCTCCCAATACCTGGTGCATTGCATGAACGTCAACTAAACCTGATATTTTAGAGACTGACCTCAATGTACTTCAATAACTGTATGGAAGTGTTGATTCTAGTTAAAATATGTATGGAGGAAAGGAAGAGAATGAATAAAAAGTCAAAGTTTATGTAATTGATATTTCAAAACACTTTTTTGAACTAAAATCAAATAAAATCCAACCGTTACTTCACTTAAGGGGCCATTCATTGATTTCGTAAGGACAATTTTGGTCAATTTTGACCCACCCTACCCCCATGTAAGTATACGTAAGATTTCTCGAACCCCCTTCCCCTTTCTTACGTAAGATTCTATCTTGATCTTCTAAATAATAAACTGTTATGTGAGGAAAGGATCAGTTTCACTAAAACTTACAGTTCAACGTGGATCCATAATTTGTATTTTTTAACAAGGAATAATTTAAATAGTACTAGCAAACATAAATTAGTAAAACTACAAACTCATAACATTGTTCATAAAATAAGTTATTTTTTATTTTTTTCAATAAACAACAAAAATTATTTAAGTAAAATAAAAAATCGACTATACACTTTAAAATTAAGAAAACAATTTGGAATCCAAAATGGAATCAGATTTTTAATCTTGAATTTTGATTCACGAAATATTACGTAAGACTGAATTTTACCTCCCCTTCCCCCAACGTAAGAACTTGTAGAGATTTTCTTAACCCCCCTTCCCCCTCAATACCCTTACGTAATTAATGAATGGCCCCTAACCACATTAATCAATTACTTCGATTTTCTAATAAGCAACTAAATATCAAATTCTTTATCAAGTGACACATCCATAGTCTGCTCATTGTTTTCGTCATCGACTAATGTACTCATACGGGTAACATCTCCCTTATCTGAAGCCTCTGTCTCTGCCACAATAACGTTGTCAACTGAATATCTTTCAGTGTTCGTTGATGTCATATTTGAATTCAGCGCCCAAAGAAACCTCACGTAACGATTGTCGGTTAGTCTTTTTCAATTGTGTCTGGATAAACTTCGGTGATGACATCCAGAGCCAGGTAAGGGCGCACCAGGTGTCCGTGGGGTGTTCGCCGGAAACATATTTGACTTTAGCGCCCCAAGAAACCCCCAGTAACGATTGTCGGTTCCTATTTTTCAGTTGTGTATGGGAAAACCTCGGGGATGACTTTCAGAGCCAAGTTAGGGCGCACCAGGTGTTCGGGGAGTCGTTTTCCACATGAAATTTGGATTCAGCGCACAAAAAATGCCCCCATAATGAATTTCGGTTCGTTTTTGTCACTATTTCCAGAAAAATTCCTAAAGATGACGTCCGCATCCAGGCTAGGGCAAACCAGGTGTCAGTGGGGTGTTTGCTGGAGCCATATTTAAATTCAGCGACCCAAAAAACCCCGTGGTCTCGATTTTCTCTCCTTCCTCGCATGAAGTTCAGGATAGTTCCCCGAAGATGACGTTCGTCGACGTTCCTGAGCTCCAGGTGTTCGGGGGGTCAATTAACACATCATAATCGTGATCAGCGATCTCAAAACCACCTGGTTACCTAACTTGGGCTAATTCTGACTCTTATTTACAAAGTTATTAAATTTGCCAAAAAATTCCTCAAAAAATGCATTTTTTGAAAGCATTTTTGGCTGCAGCAATGCAACTTCTGGTTTGTACTAAGTAGAAAGTAGGAAAGAATGGTATAAATAATTTTAGAAAGCACATGCAAAAAACCGCATTCCGATCCGTCCTATCCTAAAAGATTTCCTATATTTGACCTTTTTAGTGCTTCGTTGCCTCGACTATTATTATACTGTACATCAATAAATTTTAAATAAAAAAAATTAAAAGTAGTTAGGCCAGACCTATTTTACTAAAGATATACCTACAGAATGATTAAAATTAAATTTTTATGTGTAAAATAGACAGTCACTAAATCATTTGTAAATGTCCCAATTCCACGATGGCAAAGCCGCGGGTAAAAACTAGTATTAGTATATTATAACTACCGTAGTTTTATTATTATTTGAAAAACAAAAAATAAACTGTTAACAGTATTAAATATTCAAGTTTCTCTCCATCGAGGGTAGGTACTTTTTTGTTGAGTGGTGCAAATCGAACTTGTGACGTTGGTTGGGGAGAGTAATATTCAAAGAGTGCGTGCTGTTCACGTGATCATTCTATCTTTTGAAGTTATAGTAAAATTTGTTGATATTTTATCAATTGCCCTGTATAAATTATTTTTTTTTACTTTATAAGATGCAATAAGTAAGAATATTTTGTTTTTTTTTAATTTTTTATAACTACTTTAACTTTCCTATTGTTGGAAACCCTGTATAAATAAAACGTATTTTTAAATGTTCTATTCAGTTCTATTTTAGATTTGTAATTTCATGTCATTAATAGAATTTTAAGAAGTTGTTTTTTACTACATAAGAGAATTTTTTGCATTTCGAGTTCCCTGATAGAAACTTAGCGTTGGTCACCATGTTTTTTACTTTTATTTTAGAACAAAGATTGTTAAATTTTCAATTGCTAATTTTAAATTACATACATATTTGTATTTTATTGCTACTTTTTATGTTTAAATACCAGTAAAATTTGTTTATATTTTATAACTCACCCTGTATAATTGACTGTTTTTTTATTATAAAATGTGCAATTAGTAAGTACATTTGTTTTTCCGTTTTTATTTTTTTGTATTTTCAATAACTACTTTAACTTTTCTTTTGCCGGATCCTTTAGAAATAAAACTTATTTTTTTAACATTTGAAATTAAGTTATTTTTCTGTTGCTAAATAATTTTATTCATAGTAATTAAAGTCAAATGCTAGATACAGTAGACAACCACTAACACTGTTTCGGCATAAATAAAGAATTATACTGCTGGTACCATCTATCTATGAATGAAAAGA
This sequence comes from Altica lythri, assembly GCA_964028335.1. Taxonomy (NCBI): domain Eukaryota; kingdom Metazoa; phylum Arthropoda; class Insecta; order Coleoptera; family Chrysomelidae; genus Altica; species Altica lythri. The sequence continues at coordinate 17,061,551 of OZ034801.1, read as the reverse complement.
ATTACGAAACTAAACGATCACGGCATCTAATCACAAAAGACAGGTTTACACCACACACCAATTTACTAATTTTGAGGTCCGACTCTGTTGCTGTTTCTACCACTAGATATTTCTACAAGGTCACACTCCCATGCACGGGCGGTCGCAATTTCATGCAGTCGTCAGCGCTTTCATGCGATTTAGGTCGAAAACAGGCGCTGTTTCTTGCGTTTTAGGAACATATATATATATATATATATATATATATATATATGTTATGATGTAGTGTTTCACGGATGGTAGAACACCACTACTGTTCATATATATATATATATATATATATATATATGTTCCTAAAACGCAAGAATCTGCGACTTGCATTCGATGCTAAAAGCGCGACATTTATGGTATGGGATTTTTAATAATTTTAGTTGCTTAAAATTTCTATCTGATTTAGACAGTTCTCAAGTGGTGGCGCTGATATTTTCGTATTGAAAATAATGATTTTTGTAAACGGTATATAAAAACAGCAGTGACGTGTAAAGTAAAGATTAAACGGTGAATATTTGTGAAAAAAAAACAGTGTTGTGCCATTTTTTTTTTACATTTTTATTCAATTTAAACAGTTCTTTACTGGTGGCGCTGATATTATCGTATTAAAAATAATAATTTTTTTGATTGTATTTAAAAATAACCAGTGACGTGACAAAGTTTTATACGAAGGAGTTTTACAAAAATTTGCAAAAAAACAATGTCGTGCATATTTTTTTAATGGCAATTAACAAAAAAAATAAGATAAACGGTCAATATTTGTAATAAAAATTTGCAAAAAGTAAAGATTAAACGGTGAATATTTGTGAAAAAAATCAGTGTTGTGCCAATTTTTTTTACATTTTTATTTAATTTAAACAGTTCTTTACTGGTGGCGCTGATATTGTCGTATTAAAAATAATGATTTTTTTTATTGTATTTAAAAAAAAAGCAGTGACGTGACAAAGTTTTATACGAAGGAGTTTTACAAAAATTTGCAAAAAAAACAATGTCGTGCATATTTTTTTAATGGCAATTAACAAAAAAATAAGATAAACGGTCAATATTTGTAATAAAAATTTGCAAAAAGTAAAGATTAAACGGTGAATATTTGTGAAAAAAATCAGTGTTGTGCCAATTTTTTTTACATTTTTATTTAATTTAAACAGTTCTTTACTGGTGGCGCTGATATTATCGTATTAAAAATAATGATTTTTTTTATTGTATTTAAAAAAAAAGCAGTGACGTGACAAAGTTTTATACGAAGGAGTTTTAAAAAAATTTGCAAAAAAAACAATGTCGTGCATATTTTTTGAATGGCAATTAACAAAAAAAATAAGATAAACGGTCCATATTTGTAATAAAAATTTGCAAAAAGTAAAGATTAAACGGTGAATATTTGTGAAAAAAATCAGTGTTGTGCCAATTTTTTTTACATTTTTATTTAATTTAAACAGTTCTTTACTGGTGGCGCTGATATTGTCGTATTAAAAATAATGATTTTTTTTATTGTATTTAAAAAAAAAGCAGTGACGTGACAAAGTTTTATACGAAGGAGTTTTACAAAAATTTGCAAAAAAAACAATGTCGTGCATATTTTTTTAATGGCAATTAACAAAAAAAATAAGATAAACGGTCAATATTTGTAATAAAAATTTGCAAAAAGTAAAGATTAAACGGTGAATATTTGTGAAAAAAATCAGTGTTGTGCCAATTTTTTTTACATTTTTATTTAATTTAAACAGTTCTTTACTGGTGGCGCTGATATTGTCGTATTAAAAATAATGATTTTTTTTATTGTATTTAAAAAAAAAGCAGTGACGTGACAAAGTTTTATACGCAGGAGTTTTACAAAAATTTGCAAAAAAAAACAATGTCGTTAATATTTTTTAATGGCAATTAAAAAGAAAATAAGATAAACGGTCAATATTTGTAATAAAAATTTGCAAAAAGTAAAGATTAAACGGTGAATACTTGTGAAAAAAATCAGTGTTGTGCCAATTTTTTTTACAATTTTATTTAATTTAAACAGTTCTTTACTGGTGGCGCTGATATTATCGTATTAAAAATAATGATTTTTTTATTGTATTTAAAAAAAAAAGCAGAGACGTGACAAAGTTTTATACGAAGGAGTTTTACAAAAATTTGCGAAAAAGCAATGTCGTGCATATTTTTTTAAGGGCAATTAAAAAAAAATAAGATAAAACGGTCAATATTTGTAATAAAAATTTGCAAAAAATCATTGTGCATTTTTTTTTATTTCTATCTGATTTAAACAGTTTTTAACTGGTGGCGCTCCTATCCTTGTATTGAAAATAATAATTATTTTTAAATCGTATTTAAAAAAAGCAGTGACGTAACAAAAATTTGTACAAAGCAGTTTTTCAAAAATTTGCAAAAAAAACAATGTGCATACTTTTTTAATGGCAATAAAATTAAACAAAAATAATGATAAAGATTGAAATGTCAATATTTGAGACAAAAATTTGCAAAAAATCAGTGTTTTAATGACATTAAAATAAAAAAAAAACAGTAACGTATCAATTTTTTGTTTAGAATGGTGTAAAAAAATTCAACTAACCACTGTTGTGCCGATTTTTTTTAAATTAATTAAAAATTGTGCACAAAATTTTTATCTTGGAGAGATTTTTTTAATTAAATTAAAATTTTATTTAAATTAGTCACATTTTTAAAACAACTAAAACTATTTTAATTTAAATTTGTGCAAAATCATATTAAAATAATGTTTTTTGAAACTAAAAATAAATTTGTTAGCTTATTTAATTACATTTAAATTATTAAATAGATTATTTGTATTTGTATTTAAAAACCAATTAAATTAATTATTTTCTTTGAAATATTTTAAAATATTTTAACAAAATATGTATCATAATATAAACATATAAATACATGTAAAGTATGTAAAATATGCTTAAAATACTGGTTTACTAAAAGAAGGTGATCAGGAAAAAAGACTTAAATAAAAAAAAATAGTTAAACAAATATTATATTTTATAATACTAATAAAATAAGACATATTTAGCCATAATATACCTAAGTGTAGCAAATAAGTGTAGCAAATTGGTTACAATCGGTACATTATAATCATATAAAGTCACCAATCTCAAAATTGACATCTCCAAATTTTATGTACAACATTTACTACAAAAAACCCAACATAAAGCACAAACAATGACGTTTTTTAACAGATATTAACAAATGGAGCAAAAATATAAACTGGGAAGAAAACAATTGAATAACAATGTGGAACTTAATTATTATTTTTTCTATTAACTAGGAACTCCTTGCAACTTAAAAAATATATACATATTTTAATATGTTTTAAGAAGATATTTGCTTTTTTGTTAATATTTATAAATTAAAACATAATGAAATAATTAAATGTTTTCTAGTTTTAAGAAGTTCTCAATTAATAGAAAAAAATTGATATTACTAATAAAAATAATAATGTGAATTATATAACTGGATGATCAAAATTAAAATGGTGGCTTTAAATGTTAAATAAAAATAAGAGTTTTACATACATTTTGACATACTGGTAATTACAAAAAGAAACATTTAAAATTTATTTGTTATGTATATCTAAAAGCACAAAATCTAACCATTTATACAAACTGACTTTTAAAATGAAAATATTAAAAGAAAAAATAATACGAAATAAAAAAAAATATTTGTATTATAAACAAACATTAAACAAACCTAATTTTTTTAACAAACGATTTTTAATGTATTGAATATCATGTTGCAGATAGCTTCTGATCACAGGAGTAGTCTTTTTTTAGTTGTGGATAGTTTGAAATAGTTTGATGCATTTCTTTATTAAGAGCATATTTGCCGTGGTAGTAATCCTCAAATACACGCAGTAAAATTTTTTTGCGGCGTAGACCAAAGATCCTAAAACGATAAATAAAATTTAAAAATAAGTCTGTAAATAAAATTATAAATAATAATTAAAAAAACGTTTTTTGGAAATCAAAACAAAAAAAAAGTTTTTATTTTAATTTTCACAATAAATTACGTTGCTTATTATTCATTAAATAAATTTTTACAATATTTACGCTGTGGCAATTAGCAACATATAAAAGCGAAATATTAAAAATTAAAAGCTATAATAAGAAAAATGTCGATGAGTTATCAGTTTAGAGATTGACGAATAATTTATAACAAAATGCATTGATCTGTTTAAATAAAATAATTATTTCCGAAATAAATTAATTTTATATTATATTTTAAAAAACAAATAAAAAAATCTTAACCATGAGTAGTTTTTCTATGTAAATTAAAAAGTTGATGACATTGTAAACAATTTTTGTTCTTCTAATAATATATGCATTTGTTTTAGACTGTTTAAAATTGGTTTTGTCGTTAAAAGAATATATATCAAATACATTATATTTGTATCGTAAGGCAATTTTAAATTTGTAGGCATAATTACCTTTTTTAAAGTGTAGAACAGATTTGACCATATCTTCGGTAGAATGTTTCATTAATAAATGTTGTCCACAATAAAAACAGGAATGTTGTTTTACGGAGCTGTTTTGTGGGTATATTATTATCATGACGTCCATGGATATTTTTACAGAATTTTAAATCTAAAAACGGAAATATGTTGTTTCTAATTTTTCAAAAAATATTAAACTATTTCCAAAATATTGAAATAAAATAATTTGGGTTACGCAACCAAATTATTATTAAATAATTTTAAAGTATCAAAATTGTTGCTCAATTAAATTGGAAATTAATTAAATTGATTCCAAAGTAAATACATTAAATTTTTTTTTTTAAGTTTATCACCCTGTAAATTATAAACTGATGATTTAACAATTTTTAATTTATTTATTTCAATATTTGTAGGAGTATTTTTAAAATATTCTGAATATAATATTAGTTTCTTATAAATTTAGTAATTAATTTGGTAAACTTAGTTTATTAAATAAAAATATACTATAAACAAGTTTTAGCGTGTGAATTAAAATTAAAATTAAATACCTTAATTATTGGAATTTTTTCGTCCCTCATACGCTTAATAACAATCAAAGGAAGACCCAAGGTTATACTTTTCTGTAGACTCCTTAAAAGCTCAATATTATCGGAAGAGAATAATATTTTACCCATATAATAACCGTCTTCTCTTTTTGCTAATGTGTAAGTATCATATTTAAACACTTCTATGTTTTTGCAAATACCCAGGCTTTTGTTGTCAGTATATTCTATAGGTTTCTTCATTTTAAAGGATTTTTTCTAAAAGAGATATATTTTATATTTTAATATGTATGAAAATACTGTAGTATTGTAAAATATGTCAGCAAAAAATCTTGAAAATTACTGAGCGTTATTTTTATTGTTAAAAAGTCTTAATAAAGATAAAAAATGATATAATTTTTTGGTGGATCATACAAAAAAGTGATACCTAGGTTACCTAGTTGTTTTTTTTAACTAATAAGTAAATAAATAGTAATTTTGGTAATGTTAAAAAAAAATTTACACTTAAAATGAATTCTGTTAAATTTGCTATAAAATTATTTGTTAATAGAGCAATTTCAAGTCTGTTAAAAACAATGACGCACCACTAATCTTGTATTATTTAACTAATAATAATAATTTGTTTTAACTGTTTGTTTAAAGAAAAAAAAACAATACACAATCTATTTTATGACTAACAGAATAAAGCGCATCAAGCATTTTTGCGTTTTTTTTTAGTAAGATTTTTCATTTAATTGTAGTTTTAAATGTTTTCATTATTGAAAAAAAAATATTAAATAAATACTTACCGAAAACAAACATAATTATTTAAAAGCACAAGTAGATAACAAAACACTTATTATAAAATCCACATATCTAATATCTACATTATATCACTACGCCATGTTTCGGCTAAATCAATTCAAAATTCAACATTGAACTCGAACGAACACTGAAGTCACTGAACACACAACGTCACAACACAACACGATATACGCATTAGAGATATAACGTAAATAAACAATTATTAAAAAATAACGGAATTGATGAACTCGCAGAAAATCTTATTAGTCGAGTTTTTAATGTGATTCCGTTTTTTTTATTTATTGTGCGATCAATATTTTTATTTGTCCGATTGATTTTCTATTTTTAATTAAATTTTTTAGTTTGTAATTATTAATAAGCATCTGCAAAGTTATATGGCTCACCGTGTTTATTTAGTTATATTTATACTTATTACTTTAACTAAGTCGATGTTTAATATTTTTACTGTTTTAATGTGATAAGGTACCTATAAATTTTTTGCAACAGTTTAACACTGCTAATTTCAAAACTAAGAAACAAAAAAAATGATCTACTTCCCCAGCAAAATTAAAAAAAAAGTAAAATAAATAATTTCTTTAACGAAAAATTGAAAATGTGTACTACTCTATAAAGAATTAAGCTCTAAAAATTTTTTTGAAAAGCAAATATAAATCGTATATCGTAACTATAATCTTTTTTACCCCAAGAATTTCATTTTAATTTTGACAATTTATTTTTTAATCGACATTGCATATTTTTTACAGTCGAGTACATATGAAAATGAACGACATCGAAAAAAAATAGCATATTAATAGTTTTAAATTTTAAAGTTTTAAATTAATTAATTAATTAATTAAATTAAAAAATAAATTTATAATTAATTTTACCACAAATTATGTAGTTGAAAGGCTGATTTATGATTCTTAGAGAACAACAAGATATCTTATTAATATATTATACTAGCTTTTGCCCGCGACTTCGTCTGCGTGTAATTCGATTAATTCGAATAAAAGCAAGGTCTTTATGTATCAATAACTGGTGCCCGCGACTTCGTGTGCGCAGTATTAGTATTTCGAGTAGCTTATATTAGCGTGAAAAGAACTAACATTATGACATTAAAATTATAACATACATAATTTTTGGGTCGTATTTGAAAAATATAACAGTCTGACAATATTGAGATGTTACATTCGCACTGTAATAACGTAACAATATTGTCAACATAAGAAATACAGTAATTAAGCACTGCAAACCCCTAATCATAGGCCTATAGGTAGCTACTCAAATGATGTATTGTGAAGGACAAAATTTATCTCCTTTAAATACCAAAAGCGATAAAAGTATTCATTTTGATAAGGATCCATTTATTACTACCAAATGTGCATTAGAAATAAATTATCAATTTTTATTGTATTTATGGTTCACTATTTTGACAATAATGGCTTACTCATAAAAGATAGATATATATGGTGTCGCAGAATTTTTTGTAGGACTATTTAAGATAAATATTTTCACCATACATTATATACATGTAGCACTAACTGTTTTTGCAGCACACGCCTGAGTAGCTCGCAGATTGCAGAATTTTTTCAGACTTAAATGACATTTATCGTTATATTTTGGACAATTCACACAATATCTTTATAAATTATAGCCTATATGTTATTCTGATCTATAAGCTACATTACTGTAAAGTTTCATTAAAATCCGTTTAGTAGTTTTTGCGTGAAAGAGGAACAAACATCCATCCATACATCCATACATCCATACATCCATCCAAACAAACTTTTGCCTATATAATATTAGTAGGATTATATATTTATGATTCGATTGACTATGATGATAAAAATTGAACAGAAAAATATAATCTTTTTAGCCGTAAAAATTGGGATGCAGCTTTTCAAAAGCATCATCTGGTTTGTCAATGGGACATTCGAAGCGTCGCCCACAATCTTTTACAAGTTGTTCTTAATTTTAGGTGCGGTAAATCAAGTAAGGGTCAACAGATCACGTCAAACTAATGGATTTTCCGTTTGTCCTTTTATTACTTGAGAACAGTGCTTAAAACTGTCACGAAAAAATAATTCGCGTTATTATGACAAAAGGGCTTGCAATTGGCCTGAAATAATATACTAACAACCTAACAGAAGGCAGGCATAATAAATTCCAATAATTTTTTTTGCATTTACACTCCAGTACTGCAAAGAATTCCGACAGACGAGAACCAATTAATAAATATAAAATAGTACTTGCCAAATGTAATCTTAAACAGAACACAAACAAATGGAACTGTTAGTGTTCAAAATGACCCTGTATATTTTATGTTAGAAATGTCCCTGTATATTAAAAATGTTGCCATGGTCTTATTATCATTATTATTTAGAAATGTTAAGTTTGACTTATTAATATTTTGTAATTGTCATATATCTTTTCAAGAAATATACATCTGATAGTTTATTCTTTAGAGTTTATTATTTAGAGGCTACATTTACCTTCTTTAATTTAGAGAACTGAGTAGCCAAAGTATTATTTCCTTAAAACTGCTAACTCTTTATATTATAAAATTTTAACATTTGGCGACCATGGCAGGACTCAATTATGGAGAATATAAGAAGTTTGAAGGAAAAGAGATATTCTTAAAAAGAATGTTCACAAAGACTTGCAGAGAACTTGACATCTTACTAGGCGAAGAAAGTGTAGATATCGATAAAATGACAATTAAGATGAATGGATTAGAAAGTAAAGCCTACAGACTAATTCAACTAGACAAGAAAATTAAAAAACTGCTGTTTAAAAAAGACCAAGTAACAGAAGAAGACATAGAGAGTGAAGTAGAAACAGCAGAAACTTACATAGAAGAATTTATTAAATACAAGACTAAATATTCTAGAATTTTAAGAATCAAATCTAAAAAAGATTAAGCTCACTAAGAAGACAATGCTAGTGTTTCCAGTAGCGAAGGAGGATCAAAAAGAAATTTCATATTACCAAAATTTGAGCTAAAAAAAATTAATGGGAAGGTGAAAAATTGGATAATATTCTGGGGATAGTTCAAAAAAATTGATGAGGATGAACACATAGATAAAGAAGTTAATTTCCAGTATTTTATACAGGCATCTGATGAAGGATCCGCTGCAAGAAACCTTGTCGAAAGTTTTTCACCCTCTGCACCAAACTATGACATAGCTATCCAGCAACTTAAATCAAGGTTTTCTAGAAATGAATTTCTAGTAGAATATTATGTAAGAGAACTTTTAAATTTGGTTTTGAAAATGGCTATAAAAGGTAAATCACTTTCAACTCTATTCTGTAAATTAGAAACTCAATTAAGAGCTTTAGTGACATTAGGAAACACAAGTGATGAGTACGCAGCAATGCTTTTCCCATTAGTTGAATCATCTTTACCAACAAAAACTTTACAAGTTTGGGAACGTTATAGGAACGACAAGAATTTACAGGGTTATTCTGATTCTACTAGTAATTATTTAAATATGTTATTAGATTTCCTAAGAGGCGAAGTAAATACTGAAGCAAGAATATCACTAATGAGAAATAGTTTTACTACCCGAAAAGATGGATCAAGAACATGGGCACCGAGGCAACAAAACAATCAAAAATTGTTGTTTTGCCTGCTCAAACCACACCACAATATTAAAAACTGTACCTGGGGAGTTAAATCCTGCAGATCCACTCACTAGAGGCTGTAATGGTAAGCAATTATTAAACAGTAAATGTTGGGCAAAGTTGGCTAAGGAAAATAGATACATTGTGGCCAAGTTTACCAATCGTATTTTGCTCAGAAGCAAATGCTGAGAGAAGAAAAACAGCCATAACCTCTGTTGCTTTTCTGAAAGATTGTTTTAGTTTAAGGTTAAATTCTTTTTTCCAAATATCACAACATTTTGAGAATATTTGGCTGGATTTTTCGATTTTTTAATTATTTCAAAAATCAGTGAAATACAAATTTGCAGACATAAAGAAAGGAGAGATAGAACCCTCATTCCAAGAGATAGAAGAAACAGAGATAGCAGAACTATCATATCTTGAGATAGAGAAGGCAGAGACAGCACTTCTCAAAATTGTTCAGCTGGAATCTTTTGGATCGTTAAATCTTAAAAATATTAAAAATTTAAAAGTTTTTGGACGAAAAAGGCATGCTTCGAGTAAGAACGAGATTACTATTATAGTAACATACCTGATTTAGAACACATTTATAAAGCCTCTTTGAAGAAAAGTCATAAATATTTACAAACTATGAAAGATCATTTAAGAAGTCGTTTCCGGAAGGAGTACATAGGAAATTTAGTAGAGGTAGGAAATGTTGTACTTTTGGAATGTGATAATGTCAGAAGAGCTAACTAGCCCTTAGGTCAGATAAAAGAAATGTATATTGGTAAAGATGGAATTACAAGGGTGGCTAAAGTAAGATAAGCTAAGGAACTTATTAGACGTTTACAGCGGCTTTATCTACTTGAAATCGAGCCAGAAGAAGACGAAGTAGAGAAGAACAGAGAAGTAAAGATGAATATAGATAAAAAATAGATAAAGATCAAGACTTGGTTGGCCAAAAGTCCAATTCTAATGAAATTTCAGTTAAAATTTCAAGATATGGACGACCGATCATGAGTCCTAAAAAATTGCAATATACCTGACGATTTTTTATTTTTCAACTTCGTCGAAAAGAGGGGAATATATTGGAAATGACACTGTATATTGAAAATGTTGCCATAGTCTAATTATGTAAAAATGTTAAGTTTGACTTATTAATATTTTGTATTTGTCATATATCTTTTCAAGTAATATACATCTGATAGTTTATTATTTAGGGGCTACATTTACCTACCTTAAATTTAGAGAACTGAGTAGCAAAAGTATTATTTCCTTAAACCTGTTAACTCTTCATATAAAATTCTAACAGTTAGATTAACCAAACCCTGAACTACTAACCATACGTCTCAGAGACGGCACAACATCAACCCATTTGTCTAATGACCCCTCCCTTTTAATATCGGCCATTGTCCTTCCTGGTAATTTATCACCAAACAGCACTTATTCAGTAGCCTGAAATAGATGAACGTGGGTTGTTTAGTTTTCGAAATATCTTGAGTGAAAGATCGAATGCCGTCTTCCAGACGTATAGTTAGTGTAAACGTAACAATAAAAAAGCATTGCCGTCTCTGATACGTGTGATAAGTAATTTCATACCGCGATGGATACTCGGCCTAGTACTTCCAAAGCTGTACAACCATCAGATAAAAACTTTGAAGAACAGTTATTGCAATGGTTAGATGAATGTGAAAGTGACATTAGCGATATTCAAGATGAATGTACTGAAAATACCCACATTGAAAGTGATCACAATACGGATTCTGAAGAAAAAAATGGTAAATATTTCTTTGTCGAATTTGTTATGGTACCTATATACTTATCATTGATGATTTTTTCAGCTGAGAATCATGAGGCCGATGACGAGAATACTGATGAGATACTGGAATATGAACAAAATGCAATATCGAAGTACTATTATGGAAAAAATAGATTCAAATGGTCCAGTGAGCCTACTGTTTCCAATAGGGGACGCCGCTGTCAAGAAAATATAATTGTTCATTTGCCCGGACAACGTCCTTCGGCTAAAGCTCTTGGGAAAAAACCTAGCCCTCTCGAAGTTTGGGAAATGTTGTTCACTGAAAAAATATGTAGTATCATACTTCAATGGACTAATCATAAAATTGAAGCAGAACGAGGCCGATATGGAAACGAAAATTCTGCAACTCTGAAGAATCTTGATAAAATAGAATTGTACGCATTTTTTGGGCTTCTTTCATACACGGCCGCATTTAAATCGAACAACGAATGTATAAATACGTTATTTGCTACCGATGGAACTGGTCGAGAAATAATTAGGTGTATCATGAGTAAAGAGAGATTTGCTTTTTTGATCACTTGTCTCAGATTTGATAATCCTGATGACAGAATGATGAGAAGCTTAGGTGATCCTGCAGCTGCAATTTCCCAAATATTCGATATTTTCCTCCAGAACTGTCAGGATTGCTACACTATTGGAGAATATGCTTGTGTGGACGAAATGCTGGTTAGTTTCCGAGGGAGGTGTAAGTTCAAAATGTACATCCCAAATAAACCTGCCAAATATGGGTTGAAAATTATGTGTTGCACAGATGCACGAACTGGATATTTCTATAATGGGTATATCTATACAGGTAAAGATTCAGATGGAAGAAATTTGCCCCATGAAGACAAAAAATTTAGCAAAGCAGCACAAAGTGTTCTTCGCCTAACACAACCAATATATAATACAAACCGAAATGTGACCTTTGATAACTGGTTCACATCTATTGAACTTGTGAACATTTTGAAACAAAGAGGGCTAACATGTATCGGCACTATCAAAAAGAATAAGAAGGAAATTCCATCTCAATTTCTACCCAATAGGAAGATCTTCATTGTATGGTTTCACCAAAGACATAACACTAGTTTCATACGTACCAAAAAAAAATAAGGCTGTTTTGTTAGTGTCATCTTCCCATCATCATAAAAGTGAAGATCCTGAGTCAGGAAAACCTGATATTATTCTCGACTACAATTCAACAAAAGGCGGAGTAGACGCAATTGATGAAAAATGTTCGAAATTTTCTTGCAGTCGTAGGAGCCGTCGATGGCCCCTCACTATATTTTATAGACTCTTCGATATAAGCACTGTCAATTCGTTCATTTTATATAATAGTTATCCTGAAAATACTGAGAAAGAAAGATCTAATTTCATAAAAAAACTTGCGTTACAATTAGTGACACCTCATTTACAGAGAAGATCAAAAAATCCGAAAGTGAGCCGGAAATTGCGACTTAGTATTTTCGAGATACTAGGAGAAAAAAATGGTGAAAATCCACCTATAGCTAAAGTGGAAATGTTGGAAAAAAGAAAGAATTGTTCTCTTTGTTCTTATCGGAAGAAGAGAAGAACCGCATATGTTTGTTACGACTGCCAAAATCCGATTTGCCTAGAGTGTGCGAAAAAACTGTGTCCAGATTGTGCGTCAACTTCATAATATCTAGGCATTGTCAATTTTTTTATTTTTTATGTTTTTGACTAAGATGTTTTAGTTTGTTTCAGTTCATTTCTTTATGTATTCAAAATGGTAATAAATTCATCAATAATTTCATTAATTCGATTTTTTTTCACCAGTTCAATAGATCATGTCAAAATGCTGAAAATTTGAAACTCCTCTACGAAATGTTGATCTTTACTTAAACCTATATTTCCATTTATTATCTGGAATACATTTTCAGTTCGGCAAATATATGAATAACATATTTGAACAGTTAACAAAAAAAAAAAGCTGCAAAAATTAAATCATATGTACATTTATATATGGCCGTCTATGAGACGTATGGTTAGTGAGAACGTGACAGTTTCGGTACGTTAGTAGTTAAAGGTTACACTAGTTACTATTTCTAAACCTATGATACTTAGAATTAATTAATGCTTAATAACATTGCTTTTCTTTACACTTGGATTACGAAGAGTTTTTTATCGCTGTTAATTCGTAAAAAATTGCATGTTTTATTGGTCCGTTTGGATATAAAGTATGAATTGTGTAATTCTTAAAACCGCGATATCTCACGAATGGTTAGTCGTACAAGAAAAACAATGTACAACTTTTGTCTGACCTATTTTTACGATAAAATTTACGGTTTTCAAGATAAATGGAAAAAACTTTTTAATCTTAGATAAAAAAAAATTAAGAAGTAGGATCGAAGTGGATTTTTTACATTTTATATATAATGATGTATTTAATGTCATTGCCAATTACTCTATGCAAATTCTGGCTAAGTCAAATGTCTTTTTTAACTGGACTATTTACCAACTTTCTATAAGGGATGTGGTTGTGGAAAAGCCAATAGTGATCATAAAAAAATTAATACATTTTAAAATATATTTCTTTATCTATATATATAAAAGCGAAAGTTCACTCATCACCATATCTCGGAAACTATAAAACCTACAAACTTGAAATTTGGTAAGTAGATTCCCTATAGGGTCTAAACGTCCGCTAAGAAAGGATTTTACGAAACTCTACACCTAAGGTGGTAAAACGGGGGTTGAAAATTTATATGAAAGTCCTATGTTATTGAAGTCAGGGACTAGAAAATTAAAATGTGTGCTCTTTAAAGGTTGTAGAGGTGTACTTATATTGTATTTCTAGAAATCAACTCCCTCCATAAGTATTAAACGGGGGTCGGATACATTTTATACAACAATCAACACGCCACGCGAACGACATCGCGTGTACATCGATTTGGAACCCAAAAATGTAGTTAGATTTTTTTTGTCTGTCTGTCTGTATGTTTGTGCACGCATCACATGAAAACTACTGATTCGATTCGAATGCGTTTTTCACAGATGTATTTGTCTTTATTCCTGACTACTTAGAGCTGTGAAATTTTTAGGATAGCTAAGAACTGGATGACAATGCATGTTTCAAGTGTGGCATATACATAGATTTCGAAATTTATACTAAATTGATATTAAATATGATATAAGTTGTGTTTAGATATTATCATTTTGAAAGTTTTTAAATAAGTTGTTCGTAGCCTATTTGGTTAAGCGGCGGATGAGTCCAGTTGTGACAGTTCTGTTACGTTATCATAAAGGAATCGATTACGCGAGAGAGAAGTTTTTTTTCTGTTTTTTTTGTTCTACATGTTAAAACAGTAATTTATATTTTAACTGTTAATAAAATAAACTAATTTAGAAAATTTTTAGTAAGTTTTTTAGACTGTACTGTGGACTCTGCCGTAATCTATCTCGGTAAAGCGCTATTGGCCAAGGAACAGGTTGCACTTAGCAATCATTTAAAATAATCTAACAATGGTAATATGACATAAATTACCAAAACAAACTTTTGACTATTAAAAGTTCTTTTTATAAATTGTGATTTTTACCAAAATCTGTTCACTGGTTTCAGCGTGATTGACTGACAAACATGAAATTTTAAATTAAAATTAAAAGTAGTTAGGCCAGACTTATTTTACTAAGAATATACCTACAGTATGATTAAACTTTTATACATAAAATGAAATCATTTGTGAATATCCCAATTTCACGCTAGCAAAGCCGCGGTTAAAAGCTAGTTTTCTATAAATTAAACAATACCCGTTTGAATTTTTCTAATAAATGTATTAATCCTGCTATCGCATTTCCGTTTACTTTTCATTTTTTTATAACCTCTTGTTTTACTAGGTATATTATTTTTTATTCTATTAAAATAATTTACTATTTTTTCTTGCAAGAATAATTAATACGGAATAATTAGTAAATAATCACAAAACCTAAATTTGCATTGCTGCAATTGCATATTTAAACATAACTTTTAATTTAAAACACCCTTACTTTATAACATTTTTCTGAATTGTAAAAAATAAAGATACTTTACAAAATTAAATTTTTTTGACAAACCTCGTATACTGCTTTAAAAAAATAATATCTGATGGTTGCATTTTCAATTAAATTTTATTTCAAAACAAACTAAACGCAGATTTCTGTTCCCAAACCAATATCTATTACGTATTAAGATAAAGTGTTTACAGAAACAAAAATGTGATGACACATTTAATGCCTTATCTTAAATAATAAACAATATGAGTTAACGTACCTATACAAAAATATGATTAGTTCTTTTTAGGGTGACGAATTGTTTTTAGAAAGTTAATATTAAAAAATATATTGTTTTAAATCATTTATTTTAATGTTTGAAGAGAAAAAATGGAAGTTTTTTCAGATTTTATTTATAGTCTAGTCACTCACAGTAAAATATTGTAAAACCTCAGAACGTTTATTAAAGTCCAAATAAAGTTTGATTTAAATAAGACTTTTTGCAGATCTAAATTTTCTTGACTTTCAACTGTACTCTGGGACTTAACATCATCTTCGCCTTCATTTCCTCCTTTTTTAAACTCTTCTTGACTTATTATAAAATCATTTCGTCATTGTTATCGTAACCAAGTAAGATTCCGTTAACAGCCTTTTTGTCCATTTTCTTTCTGCGAAATTTTGGAATATGTACATAGCAAATAGAACCAGTGTGAAGACAGAAACGTTTCTGAAGACCCCTGTAAGCTATGTCCCAGAATATTATAAAAAAGTTCCGAGTGATATTTTTTCGACTTTTATAAGTGTTTTATACTTTTTAAAACGTAGGGCAATACCCTTTTAGCTTGTTCGTTTAAAATTTTCATATCTCATATTTTGTAACACAAGATTAAACCCACTGGGCCCCCTTAAAATATAAAAAATCTATTTATCGTAAAGTATAAGACTTTTTAAAACTTTTTTCACGTAAGCCATACCCTTTTAGCTTATTCTTTCAAAATTTTCATATCCCATATTTTGTAACACAAGATTAACCCCATTGAGCCCCTTTAAAATAGAAAAAAAATATTTATCGTAAAGTATAATACTTTTTAAAACTTTTTTTACGTAAGCCCCTTTTAGCTTATTCTTTCAAAATTTTCATATCCCATATTTTGTAACACAAGATCAACCCCACCGGGCCCCCTTAAAATATAAAAAATCTATTTATCGTAAAGTATAATACTTTTTAAAAGTTTTTTTACGTAAGCCATACACTTTTAGCTTGTTCTTTTAAAATTTTCATATCTCATATTTTGTAACACAAGATTAAACACACCGGCCCCCCTTAAAATGTAAAAAAATTTATTTATCGTAAGGTAAAAGACTTTTTAAAACTTTTTTTACGTAGACTATACCCTTTTAGCTTGTTCTTTCAAAATTTTTATATCTCATATTTTGTAACACAAGATTAACCCCACCGGGCCCCCTTAAAATATAAAAAAATCTATTTATCGTAAAGTATAAGACTCTTTAAAACTTTTTACTTGTAAGCCATACCCTTTTAGCTGATTTTTTCCAAATTATCATATCTCATATTTTGTAACACAAGATTAACCCCACCGGGACCCCTTAAAATATAAAAAAATCTATTTATCGTAAAGTATAAGACTCTTTAAAAAATTTTTCTTGTAAGCCATACCCTTTTAGCTGGTTCTTTCAAAATTATCATATCTCATATTTTGTAACACAAGATTAACCCCACCGGGCCTCCCTCAAAATATAAAAAATTCTATTTTACATAAAGTATAGGACTTTTGAAAGCTTTTTTTACGTAGACCATCCCCTTTTAGCTTGTTCTTTCAAAATTTTCATATCTTATATTTTTTAACACAAGATAATATTTTAAGGGGGGCCCGGTGGGGTTAATCTTGTGTTAAAAATATGGGATATAAAATTTTTGAAAGAACAAGCTAAAAGGGTATGGTTTACGAAATATTTTTTTTAAAAAGTGTTATACATTACGATAAATAGATTTTTTTATATTTTAAGGGGGCCTAGTGGGTTTAATCTTGTGTTACAAAATATGGGATATGAAAATTTTTAAAGAACAAGCTAAAAGGGTATGGTCCACGTAAAAAAGTTGTAAAAAGTCTTATACTTTACGATAAATAATTTTTTTATATTTTAGCGGGAGCTCGGTGAGGTTAATCTTGTGTTACAAATTGCCAGGGGGCAACCCCGGGCCATATTGTTTATACCGAAATTGTTTAAACAATTACATGCAATTGTTATTTTTTAACCGGACAATTTTTTTTTATATTCTTTATTAAAATACAAATAAAAAAGTTTCTACGAATTTTCACGATAAACTTAATATTTTTATGGATATATATGGATATGGATATGGATTTTTAAAAGTTCGAAAAATCTCAAATTTGGGAACTTTCGACCCATAAAAAATATATTTAAAAAAATAACATATAAATAGAATACATTTTTTTAAATTTTTTATACAATAATTAATAATGGTATTAATAGAGATTTAAAAAATTTAATTGTTTATACCTGTTTATTAATTGTTAATTTCGCGCGCTCTCAAGTACCCGTCGCTTACCTTTCTGGGTCTTAAATCGTTTTTGATCATTTATCTTAAAAACTATTAACTTTATTAAAATTGCTAATAAGAGCAATGTTATTAATAATTAAATTGTCTACAATTTTTTCTCTATAATTTTATTCTGAAATCAGTTTTTCAAATGTTATTTAAGCATAAATCGGAACATGTAATTAAAATTTCTTTTTTATCATTTTATACCTATTACTTTTTTGTTACTACCTTAGTAATAATAAAATATAATGGTATTTGAACATTTTTTAAATTCACAGTTATACATACATTATAAAAATGTATTGGGAACCCACTTAAATGTTGAGAAAAAACATTCAAATGAATTGAAAAATAAAATAGCAATAAGTTTAATAAATTTTTTAAAACTGATCCTAAAGAAAAGTTTCTGTATAATATAGTTTCATTAATACAGTTAAACAAATGTTTTATTTTATAATACTAATAATAATACATTTAGCCGATAGTTGGTGTAGATCCGTGATATATAATATTAATGAAAAATAAAACTTTATATATTGATTTATATATAAATTTTATTGTAAGTGACAAAAAGGTCCCTATGTAATGGAAAAATGATATACACTCTTTAAAAAAAAACAAGATATGGATAACTGTTATCTTATATCTTAATATTTAAAAACATAGGATAAAAAAGATATTGAGGCATTTCCCACTAAAGAATAAAGCAAAATATGTAATAAGAAAAATGGCCATTCGTAGTTAAATCGATTTGGCAAAACGGATCAGTTAACCCTACCGTTGCCGTCAGCCTCCACCTGTCACTTTTTGCTCTGAAGCAGAGAATTTGTTAATTTTCTAATTGCTTATTTAAATTTAAAATAAGTAAATAAAAAAGGGACCCATTATAGTATATTACAATAAAACTTAGACTACTGAATATTTTGTTTGAATAAAACTGCTAAAAAATTAAAATATTATATCTGTAACTAAACGTCAACTTTTTTGGACTGCCAACACAAAATACACATATGCTACTTTTTTTTGTAATTTCATATGATTGTAGAAATTTTTTTATTTGTAATTCGATCAGAAAGTTCTTTGCGGCTTTTAATAATTTTTTTTTATTTTAATCGACAAAGAAGCACTTTCTGCTCTTAATATTTAAAAAGCTATTTAAATTAAATTAAGCAATGTGTAATTTAACAATTTTCGCTCTTGAGAAGAAAGTGACAGATGGTGGCAAACGCCAACTATCTTTTAGTAATTTGAAATTGGAACAGCCAGGTATCAATAGTAACCGTAAAAAAATACATAAATAAAAAAATATAAGAAGTTATTTTAAATTTTTTAACTTTTTTTAGTATTTAAATTAGTCCGTATTTTAAGACCCTGTCCTTTACGCTAGTTTTATTACTTAGAGTTTTAAATTTAGTTATTTTTTAGATTTTTAATTTGGCTGTTTTTTTATATAAGAAAACCTTTGACCTCATAGTTTAAAACTTAGGTATATTAATTTAAATAACAAAACTCGGTAGCCATCTTGATTTTTTTTTTAATTACGACAAAAAATAATGTTTTTAGCATGATCAGAAACTTTTAGATTCCTAGTTAAAAACAAATTTTTGCAGAAATAACAAAACTAGGCCGTTACACTTTTTTTATTTTTGTATTTTTTAAATTATTCTGCATTTTAAAACCCTGTAGTTTAAATTCGTTTTTTATTAAGTAGGTACTTTACCTTCTCATATTATATTTTTTTTATGTTAAATAACCAATAAAGTTCGTGGATATTTAATAATTTACCCTGTACAATTAGTTGTTTTTATTTATTTTATAATATTTATTAAGTGGGAATATTCGGTTTTCTGTTTTTTTTTTTAATTTTTAATAAACACTTTAACTTTCATATTGCCGGACCCTCTACAAATAAAACTTATTTTTTACTTTTCTAAATTCAGTTAATTTTATGTTTGTAAATAATTTTATTATTAGTATTTTAAGTAGGTTGGATTTATTTGATTATGTAAGAAAACTTCTGCACTATAAGACTAAAGCAAAAGTTAATTTTAAAAACAAAACTCTCAGACTCTGACTTAAAAAAAAAATAAATAACAATACTAGGGCGTTATATTGAATTTTAAACTTTTTTATTTTTTCTAGCATTCAACATATTCTGCATTTTAAGACTAATTTATGGTCGTTTTTAAACGTACTAACTAATGTATTTGTTATTTTATTGCTATTTGTTTATGTTTGAAAAACTATATTCAAGCCAAAGATAGAATTTAAGGATGCGTGATCAGTAAATATGTATTTTGTATATCTTAACGGCGCAATCGTAGAAAGAATGCTTTGCCTTCTAAACTGAAATAAATGAAGTACAGTTTTAAGAAAAAATAACGTCGAGTCGGAGTTATAAACAAATCGGTGCATATGATCTGTAACGAAACCAATAAAATGTTGAAATTACGTTATAGTCGAGGCAATGAAGCATTTTAAAAGTAAATCTTTTAAGATAGGACGGATCGGAATGCGGTTTTTTGCATTTGCTTTTAAAAATTATTTATACTATTCCTACCTACTTTCTACTTAGTACAAACCGGAAGTTGCATTGCTGCAGCCAAAAATGCTTTAAAAAAATGCATTTTTTGAGAGATTTTTTGGCAAATTTAATAACTTTGTAAATAAGAGTCAGAATTAGCCCAAGTTAGGCAACCAGGGGGTTTTGAGGTCGCTGATCACGATTATAATGTGTAAATTGACCCCCGAACACCTGGAGCTCAGAAACGTCGACGAACGTCATATCCAGGGGACTATCCCGAACTGCATGCGAGGAAGGAGAGAAAATCGAGACCACGGGGTTTTTTAAGTCACTGAATTCAAATATGGTTCCAGCGAACACCCCACGAACACCTGGTGCGCCCTAACCTGGATGCGGACGTCATCTTCAAGAATTTTTTTGGAAATAGCGACGCAAACGAAACGAAAATCATTATGGGGGCATTTTGTGTGCGTTGAATCCGAATTTCATGTGGAAAACAACTCCCAGAACACCTGGTGCACCCTAACCTGGCTCTGAAAGTCATTCCCGAGGTTTTCCCGGACACAACTGAAAAATAGGAACCGACAATCGTTACTGGGGGTTTCTTGGGGCGCTGCAGTCAAATATGGCACTGGCGAACACCCCACGGACACCTGGTGCGCCCTAACCTGGATGCGGACGTCATCTTTAAGAATTTTTCTGGAAATAGCGACGAAAACGAAACGAAAATCATTATGGGGGCATTTTGTGTGCGTTGAATCTGAATTTCATGTGGAAAACGACTCCCAGAACACCTGGTGCACCCTAACCTGGCTCTGAAAGTCATTCCCGAGGTTTTCCCGGACACAACTGAAAAATAGGAACCGACAATCGTTACTGGGGGTTTCTTGGGGCGCTGCAGTCAAATATGGCACTGGCGAACACCCCACGGACACCTGGTGCGCCTTAACCTGGCTCTGGACGTCATCACCGAAGTTTTTCCAGACACAAGTAAAAACGACGAACCCAAAATTGCTAGGGGGGTTTTTTAAGTCGCCAAATTAAAATTTTACGCCGAACATGCCCTCCCTATACCTGGTGCGTTGCATGAACGTCAACTAAACCTGATATTTTAGAGACTGACGTCAATGTACTGCAATAACTGTATGGAAGTGTTGATTCTAGTTAAAATATGTATGGAGGAAAGGAATAGAATGAATAAAAAGTCAAAGTTTATGTAATTGATATTTTAAAACACTTTTTTGAACTAAAATCAAATAAAATCCAACCGTTACTTCACCTAAGGGGCCATTCATTAATTACGTAAGGACAATTTTGGTCAATTTTGCCCCCCCCCCCTCCCCCCATGTAAGTATACGTAAGATTTCTCGAACCCCCTTCCCCTTTCTTACGTAAGATTCTATCTTTATCTTCTAAATAATAAACTGTTATGTGAGGAAAGGATCAGTTTCACTAAAACTTACAGTTCAACGTGGATCCATAATTTTTATTTTTTAACAAGGAATAATTTAAATAGTACTAGCAAACATAAATTAG
Source organism: Altica lythri (assembly GCA_964028335.1). Taxonomy (NCBI): domain Eukaryota; kingdom Metazoa; phylum Arthropoda; class Insecta; order Coleoptera; family Chrysomelidae; genus Altica; species Altica lythri. The sequence goes on along the minus strand of OZ034801.1, from coordinate 17,039,717 downwards.
TAAAACTACAAACTCATAACATTGTTCATAAAATAAGTTATTTTTTATTTTTTTCAATAAACAACAAAAATTATTTAAATAAAATAAAAAATCGACTATACACTTTAAAATTAAGAAAACAATTTGGAATCCAAAATGGAATTAGATTTTTAATCTTGAATTTTGATTCACGAAATATTACGTAAGACTGAATTTTACCTCCCCTTCCCCCAACGTAAGAACTTGAAGAGATTTTCTTAACCCCCCCTTCCCCCTCAATACCCTTACGTAATTAATGAATGGCCCCTAACCACATTAATCAATTACTTCGATTTTCTAATAAGCAACTAAATATCAAATTCTTTATCAAGTGACACATCCATAGTCTGCTCATTGTTATCGTCATCGACAAATGTACTCATACGGGTAACATCTCCCTTATCTAAAGCCTCTGTCTCTGCCACAATAACGTTGTCAACTGAATATCTTTCAGTGTTCGTCGATGTCATATTTGAATTCAGCGCCCAAAGAAACCTCACGTAACGATTGTCGGTTAGTCTTTTTCAATTTTGTCTGGAAAAACTTCGGTGATGACATCCAGAGCCAGGTAAGGGCGCACCAGGTGTCCGTGGTGTGTTCGCCGGAAACATATTTGACTTCAGCGCCCCAAGAAACCCCCAGTAACGATTGTCGGTTCCTATTTTTCAGTTGTGTAAGGGAAAACCTCGGGGATGACTTTCAGAGCCAAGTTAGGGCGCACCAGGTGTTCGGGGAGTCGTTTTTCACATGAAATTTGGATTCAGCGCACAAAAAATGCCCCCATAATGAATTTCGGTTCGTTTTTGTCACTATTTTGTCACTCAAAACCACCTGGTTACCTAACTTGGGCTGATTCTGACTCTTATTTACAAAGTTATTAAATTTGCCCAAAAATTCCTCAAAAAATGCATTTTTTGAAAGCATTTTTGGCTGCAGCAATGCAACTTCTGGTTTGTACTAAGTAGACAGTAGGAAAGAATGGTATAAATAATTTTAGAAACCACATGCAAAAAACCGCATTCCGATCCGTCCTATCCTAAAAGATTTCCTATATTTGACCTTTTTAGTGCTTCGTTGCCTCGACTATTATTATATTTTATTAAATTTTAAATAAAAAAAATTAAATATGCCTACAGAATGATTAAAATTAAATTTTTATGTGTAAAATAGACAGTCACTAAATCATTTGTGAATGTCCCAATTCCACGCGGGCAAAGCCGCGGGTAAAAACTAGTATAAGTATATTATAACTACCGTAGTTTTATTATTATTTGAAAAACAAAAAATAAACTGTTAACTTAAATATTCAAGTTTCTCTCCATCGAGGGTGGGTACTTTTTTGTTGAGTGGTGCAAATCGAACTTGTGACGTTGGTTGGGGAGAGTAATATTCAAAGAGTGCGTGCTGTTCACGTTATCATTCTATCTTTTGAACTTATAGTAAAATTTGTTAATATTTTATAAATTGCCCTGTATAAATTATTTTTTTTACTTTATAAGATGCAATAAGTAAGAATATTTTGTTTTTTTTTTAATTTTTTATAACTACTTTAACTTTCCTATTGTTGGAAACCCTGTATAAATAAAACGTATTTTTAAATGTTCTACATTCAGTTCTATTTTAGATTTGTAATTTCATGTCATTAATAGAATTTTAAGAAGTTGTTTTTCACTACATAAGAAAATTTTTTGCATTTCGAGTTCCCTGATAGAAACTTAGCGTTGGTCACCATGTTTTTTACTTTTGTTTTAGAACAAAAATTGTTAAATTTTCAATTGCTAATTTTAAATTACATGCATATTTGTATTTTATTGCTACTTTTTATGTTTAAATACCAGTAAAATTTGTTTATATTTTATAACTCACCCTGTATAATTGACTGTTTTTTTATTATAAAATGTGCATTTAGTAAGTACATTTGTTTTTCCGTTTTTATTTTTTTGTATTTTCAATAACTACTTTAACTTTTCTTTTGCCGGATCCTTTAGAAATGAAACTTATTTTTTTAACATTTGAAATTAAGTTATTTTTCTGTTGCTAAATAATTTTATTCATAGTAATTAAAGTCAAATGCTAGATACAGTAGACAACCACCAAGACTGTTTCGGCATAAATAAAGAATTATACTGCTGGCACCATCTATCTATGAATGAAAAGAATTACGAAACTAAAGGATCACGGCATCTAATCACAAAAGACAGGTTTACACCACACACCAATTTACTAATTTTGAGGTCCGACTCTGTCGCTGTTTCTATCACTAGATATTTCTACAAGGTCACACTCCCATGCATGGGCGGTCGCAATTTCATGCAGTCGTCAGCGCTTTCATGCGATTTAGGTCGAAAACAGGCGCTGTTTCTTGCGTTTTAGGAACATATATATATATATATATATATATATATATATTAGGTAACTGTCTTTATATAGATGTTTAAGAATGTTATTTCAGAAAGAGTTGATAGTTGTTGATTTTGTTTATTATTTTTAACTTCCCGCTAAAAAAAATTAAAATTTTTTTAAAAATCGGGAAATTATTGGTTTCACCCCGTTTTTCGAAAATCGAGTTTTCATCGGATCTTAACGTTTTGAGGTCTTAGAAACCTCCCCTGACTATTTTTACGAGGGTGTCTGTAAGTCTGTATGTACGTGTGGATGTGTGTGTGGATGTATGTAAACCTCTTATAACTTTTGAACCGCTTGACCGATCGGAATGAAATAAACAGCATTCCAAAGAGTTCCATCTAACTTAGATTCCCTTTAAGTTTGAACTGATTCGAGCCGGTAGACTTCGAGAAATTTCAAAATAACAAAAAAACAATTGGTAAAAATAATGTTTTTTGGGCATATCTTTTTGGCTATTGCATCGATCAATTTCATAACCTAATCAGCTCTCAAGCTTAAAAAGCCACGTCGAATGCCGTTTTGCAAATTAAAATCGGTTGATTCGTTCGTGAGATATCATTGTCGAAAATTTTCAAAAAAATTGTTTTTTTTCAATAACTTAGAGATTTTTTGACTAACCAATTTTGCACTCCCGGTAACATTTTTAGGTCTCAAAAAACTGCGTCGAATGCCATCTTGAACATTAAAATCGTAACGCGTTAAAAAGTTATGGCTTTTTAAACATTTCAAAAAAAGTCAAGAACGTCAAAATACGTCACGTTACTATAGCTTTGCGGTTAAAACTAGCGGGAAGTTGCAAGGATGGCCTTTAAGGTCAACCTCTTTTCGAATTTTTTTTTTAAAGAAGTTACCTAGGGATTGATATAAATAATTTGATCACTTTTTTGATAGAAAAGATTGAGAACAGTTAGAAAATTTTGAATTTGTATTTGAAAGTTAAAAGTTGAAATAAAGTTATACAACATGAATATGGTTTTAAATTAAACAAGAAAACACAATTTTGAACCCAGACCCAATAAAAAGAAAGAGCAGCTGGAGCAAAGAAAAGAATAAATAATTCCATTTCATAATAATATATTTAAACGGACAATCTTTATTTAATGAAGTACTAAGACGCCACCGTAAGGTGGCGCTAGTTGATATCTAATATAGTTAATCAAAAATTACAAAATATAACCAGAAATTAGTAAAAACGTCTAAAACTAAGGAAAAAATATAATAAAAACGACAAAATTAAAATAAAAGAAAAAATGGTATAAAATTAAAATAACGGAAAATAAGAAAGATATATCAGTGTAAGGAGGTACAAAGTTTGCCTAGTCAGCTAGTAAATTATTAAAGAATCTAATTTTTGTAATTTCGTGTGAAAAAATGTTGTGTGAATTTCCAGCACGATAGCTCTTTAGTGCGTTTCACAAATTTTCTGTTAAACGGAAAATTAGCACTATATGTTTTTAATGTATTAAAAATTAATCCTGTAAGAAAATCAAAAATAATGAATAAAACTTAAAGAGTAAAAAAATAGTTATTTATGCAACTAGTGCGTAAAGTGACCTTTTTTGACGAATGTGAATGTTGTCGCATGAGCCGCAGGCGAATGCGACAATCACATGAGTCAAAAAAAGGAACATTTACGCACGAGTTGCATACAATATTTTTTCTACAACCGAATTTCTTTACAAGAATTACAAGTATAGGCCTGATTTTTTTTACGCTTTACTGCGAAAAAAAATATTATATTTAAAACATATTTTAGATAACAAAATATTTATTTTTTAAATTAATCTTACCTTATAATCCCAGTACGAAGAAACGCGAAATGCTTGAATTATAAATTAATTGAAATGTCAATCAGTCATCATTTAAATAAAAATACTTACCCTTATTCATGAACTGATATTTCTGTCATATTAAAAATCAAATTAAAAATTACTGAATATAATATTTAGTTTTGTATGTATTAAACTGCAATAATTTAACAATTAAATATATTTACACAAATTTACACAATTAAATAAAAAAAAAGTTTCCTTACCCGGAATTGAACCCGAGTTATCTGGATAGAAGGTAAACACCTTACAATCTTGGCCAATAAGACACGTAAAATTATTTGCACAATCTTATACAAAACAGTGCTTATTTTACTTATTTTACTTTTTTTTTCACTAGTGAAAAAAAGGTAAACTTTACGAACCTTAAACCGTGCGTAAAGGTAATACTTTACGCACGGTTGTAGAAAAAACATTTTATTTGAGAAAAAGTAACTCATACAAATATAATATTGTATTTAAGTAAAAATTAGTAAAAAAATACAACTAAAAAATGCAAAAATTGTAAAAAAACGAATATCTTCTACTTAATGACCTTCTGTTTCTAATTTATGCGCAGATCTCATATGCAACCTCATATTTCCAGAAGAAGTAAACTTTTTCTCACATAGTTTACAACTAAATGGTTTTTCTCCATTATGTAATCTCTTATGGTAATTATATGCAGAATTAAAACCAAAAGTTTTACCACAAATATCACACGAATATGGTTTTATTTTTGTGTGAACTCTTTGATGAAGATTTAAAGAACTTTTAAGATTAAAGGTTTTTGGGCATTTTGTACAGGCAAATGGTTTCTCAGTTTCATGTATTACTAAATGTTTCCTCAGTCCTGATGCACAAACTAACACTTTCCCACAAATATCACATAAACTACTACTTTCATCACCATCAGTGATATCTTTGTGATGGATTAATTCATGTTGAATAAGCGCATTTGGAGACATATATTTTTTTGAGCACAGTTCACATTTGAATTCTTGTCTTGGTTTTCCGGAGTGCATAAATCTGTTATGCTGATATAAATGAATGGAAGCTGAGTATTTTTTATCGCAAAAATCACAGCTAAAAGGCTTTTCTTTGTTGTGATAATATTTGTGCTCGGCTGCGCGTGAGATATCTTGAAATTGTTTATTGCAAATTGGACATTTGAATCGTTTAATTCCTTCATGTTTTCTAATGTGTAACTCGAAGGCCACTTTTTGGGTTTCTTTAAAATCACACAAATGACAGATGTATATTCGTGGATCTGTGTGGATTCGAGAATGGAAACCAAACTCGAGATTTGTGGTGAAAGTGTATTTGCAAGTTTTACATTCTAATGGAGATATTAGTTGTGGTGCAGGAACTAAATAAAGTTCAGGATTTTTTATCTCTTCATTATAAGCAGCTCTTATTGCAGTAATTGTTAAAGGAGTATGTTTAGTTTTAGTTTTATTAAGCGAATTCAAACCATCATCAGCAAACCTAAAAAAAAGATGTAGATATTAGATAAATATAAAACACATAACAAAGTATCTCCCTTATTTTTAAATTATACCTACCAAATACGTTGTTTGTATATTTTGCTTAACTAATTATTTTGTCTACTGCTAAAAGAATTACGAGGACTTTTAAAAAATATCTGATACTAGTAGCGACATCTGTTATTGGAGCGTTCGATAAGTACATCTTTAATTGATGTTTTGTCATAATTTCATTACAATCGAAACACTTCACGCTGGAATATCGCGCTCAAAGTGACAGTACCTTTTTAACATCGGTCGAAAAATGAGCATCAAAGAAAGAGCCAATATTAAGTTCTCTTTTAAAACAAACTTTCGCTATTTTACCAATTTTTTAAATATTGTATTTAAATCTATAAAAAGTTTGCATTCAAACAGTATAAATCAAAACTTTTAATATATGTTTTAAAATCCTAAATATTTAATTATAAAAATTAATATCAACTGGGTTACTGTCTTGTGTGCCTATTGGTATCTTTTTCATTTTTTTCGATAACCACTATAATTTGTTACAGAAACAGATCATTTTTGGCCACAATATACTAATTATTATACAAATTGTGTAGTAAAAAGTAATTTTTCAATAATTGAGTTCTTCTCAAAAATATACAGGGCCGAATAAAAAATAAATATAAAAATCTAATAAACACTGTTTCTAGTCGTACTTCATCCAAGAATAATATATTATATGACAGTATATTTTTACAAATAACATGACTAACATTCTTACTAAAATACTATTAAAAACAAAGTGGACTTGAAAAAAGTGGAATTTATTTATTTAGATTTTTATAAAAAATAGCACTTGACGAGTGCATACGAAAGTTAAAATTTACACTGGTGTATAAATTTGTATTAAAAATTAGTAGTTTACGTAACAAGTCCCAAAAGTGGTCTTATACTGGACGAGTGGGCAATTGCAGGACGGGCCGCAGGCGAGTTCTGCAAGCTTGCAAGTCCAGTAAAAGCACTTTTGCGACGTATTACGTACAATATTTTTTTTAAAACTATTAGATAAAGCAATATGAATTGCTTTTTCATAGTCAATAAATACTTCTAGAGGATCCCAGCACAATTTAGACAATTCAAAAATTCTGGATTTTAATGATAAAAATAAATTTTCATATGATGATGTTGTTTTATCTTTTAACAAACAATAAACTAAAGGTATGTAGTGACCACTTTCTAACCCATGTATTGTAAATAATTGTCCAAAATATTTGGTGCAATATGAAAAAGTACCATCCATATATAATGTCCTAATTTGACATAAGACACGAATGTTTGTCTGACATGAAAAAATTATTATATGATGTTCCAGATCATTTAAAAATAAAAAAACTTCACCATTGGTTGTTTTAGGGGAGTACACATCCACTAGCCTATGAATTTCCTCAACATTTTTGGGTAGGACGCACGGCAGTACTTTTTTCCGCCGAATAACCTCGATATCACTAACTGTCAAATTTTGTGTTGATGTTTCAACTAAAACTCGCCGAATAATTTTTGCCGGTTTTTCACCAATATCCTCTTCCGCCTTTCGCTTGCACGCATTCGTTACTATTTTCCTATTTATATTTTGGATATTCACTTTATGATTATGAATTAAATTGGCTTTAGTTATTATTACATCAGGCCCCATAGTAACTGCTGTTTCTGAGCACTTCCTTTGGACGCATCGCCAGGATATTTCACCACTTTTTAAATCCCTACTTTAAGAAAATGTATAATTTTCTAATAATAGCAAATCTCTATTACGACAACTTTTAATTATACTCATTTTAACAAAACAACATCAAAACTCACAATTATAAACAAAACTGAGAAAATTGTACCTAAGTGTAAGAAATATACCTGTTAATTATAAAAATATCAAATTGGAAGGGGCAGATTTTATTGGCAATAAAGGAATTAGGGAAATACGTTTTCTGAACATTCTGTGTCGAATATTCATGTTGGATTATGAACCTTTTTCTTTCTAGGAGGTAGTTGGGGTAAAATGCGTCGACTATTCACCCGCCGATTTAATACCTACTAAAATAGTTAAGCCGACCCTGAACGTTTGGGTAGATAATCTCTTTGGGACAATTCCTTAACAATAGATGTTTACAAGAGGTTATTTATTTTTATTGCCCTTATCAAAATGACTTTTATAATGAAGGCACACAAAAAGTGAACCAACTAGTTCATTTGAAAAGGAATGATAGCACAAATCTTTTTACATAGGACCTAAAAGGTCTAAATACAGGGTTGGTCAATGCAGAAAAAATGTAATATTGATACCTTCTTATACCTGAATTTTCACTAGACTTTAGAATGACCACCCCGACAAACCCCAAATACAATAGATCATAAAATGCAAATGAGCGAACCCTAAGCGATTAACCAATAATTGAATGCCTCAGTGACGGAGAACATAAAATTACTTTAATATAATAAAAACTAAAATGTCAATATTAAGTACCAACATTTATTTTTATAAAAATACTAAATATTGGTTTAGGACATTCCTTACAATTTAATAATAAATATATTAGGGGGATTAGCGTCATATAAACTTAATTAGTAATAATAATATATAATTACATACCTAAATATATAAATTATCTTCTTCCAATAAAGAGGCATCATCATCATCAGTTTCTCCATTTCCCACAGAAATAATAATTGGTTCTATTGTTTCCTCTATTAACAAATCAAGTTTCCAGAATTTTTCTTCCTCTGCTATGACATGACTTATAGCTTTTTGCCAATTGTCAGATGAAATTTTTGATATGGAGGCAGATAATAGTTGACGAACATCTTAAAGTTTAAATGTTGTATTATTTCTCGCGACATATCCCTTCATTTGAGCCTATGGTGTTAAGTTCACAGTGATAAGGTGGTAATCACAACAATTTAACTCCATGTTCTGTTGCTATTTCATCTACAATATAAACTTCTTAAATTTTGGTGAATGTTGTTTGCATAACTGCAATAACTCTTTTTTGAGTAAAACTTCTTCTTGCACTACTATTTCTTTCATTACTAGCCAATCCAAGAGTTCTTGCTTTCTCCACTTAGTGTTAGGTAACGGCTCCTTTAATCTTGAATGGTAACTGGCATTGTCCATGACTATTACAGAATTGGTCGGTAATAAATCTATCATTTGACTGAAATATTCCTCAAAAACATCAGCAGTCATTTCTTCATGTTAGTCTTTCGTAGAATTTGAAATAAAATCTAACAAGCCTCCATTAACAAATCCTTTATCTCCTCCTATATGAGTGATAATTAAACGGCGACCTTTACCATTCGGAAATTTGAAGCCAGTAGACAAACCTTCTATAAATGCTTGATGAGCACTTGTAACCAGTTTATCTTGCCAAACTTAATTTACAAAATGCCCTTCATTTATCCATGTTTCATCTAAATAAAAAATATTTTTGCCTTCTTTCCTCAATTTTCGAATTTCCCTTAAATATTGCCTCCTCCAACAAATAATTTCTTCTTTCTCTATGAGCACAGATTTTCTATTGGTACTCTCATAAATGAATCCTAATTTACGTAAAGTTTTCCACAATTTGTCTCTTTTAACGTTTGGCAAAGATTCGTCTTCATTAGTGTCTACTAAAAGTTTATCCAAAGTAGGAATCTTTTTTTGTAAATAAAATGAATGAACTTTTCTTCGAATCAATTGTTTTATAGTATCGTCTATCTGAATGGGTTTTCTTCCTGTTGACGTTTTAGGTGCTTCTGTAATACTTCCACTCTTTCGTTGCTTTAAAAGTTTATAAATAGTTGCTTCACCAACTCCGGTCATATCTGAACACTTAGAAACTATACTCCGGACAGTACTAGTAAAATGTTCATGCACAAGAGCATCATGTACATTTAACACTAAAGTTTTCATTGGCACGGTTAAATGACACTTTAATTTCACAGGAGTAAAATTAGACGTTTGTGCCATTTTTACTACACAAGTTCACTTAATTAATATCGCTTTTTATTATAGAACTATAACAATTCTGCGTGTTTTAATCACAGGACTTTACAAACAGACCTTTAAATCTTAACTAAAATGATTCATAATCTGCAAAATACTTTCTGCCGATTAGAAATTTTAATCCTTTCTAAGAATGTTGAGGGCTACTTAAATTGAACTTCTTTGAAATTGTAAATAATTTGTACCTGTAGAGATTACGTACTTATATCATTTGTTGATTAAAATGACTACAAAATTTAAGACAACAATTGAAATAAATTTGTATGTTTAAAAATTTTTGGTAAAACCTAAACATTTTCAAAACAAATACTGAATATTTTATTTTAGAAAATCTCCGTCACTGATTTATGATGTTCTTAGGTAAGTAAGTTTTGCTCTTTTAAATATATGAGATATCAACTGCGCCACCTTACGGTGGCGTCATAGTACTTAGTTATGTAAGAATTACAACTGCGCCACCTTAGGATAGCGTCATAATGATTAATTTCGTAATAAACGCGTCCGATCGCTGCAAAATTCAAAGTGCTATAGAGAAAATCGCGGCTTCCGATGCGCTATTTATACTATTTATAGGCACGCTTCTGCCGCCCCGGCCGGCCAGTACCAACGCAAGCGCTACGTCCCGCAATTTTAAATCTGTAATATCTTCGAAAATATTCATTTAAATCTTATGCTGTAAAGGACCATATAGATCTATGTTAAATTAACAATGTATTTAAGCTATTTAGTTGGATAAGGATTAATGCTGTATTGGTTAAAATTGCTTTGAAAATTAGCCATTATTTGTCGTAAAAAGTAAATGACAAAAAACTGTTATTGTGGGATATCCATAAGAGATAGACATATACCATCCCGGAGTTTTCTGTAGACCTTTTCCATGTGTACAAATAATTAGTACCTTATTTTGATAAATCTCGTAGGGTTCAGCCTGCGTTTGCAATGTAAGCGGAAAAAAATTGATAATTAACGACATCACATTAGAAACCTCAAAAATAACAGTATTTCTCCACCATTTAATGGATGTTATTATACACATAAACCTTCCTCTTGAATCAATCTATCTATTAAAAAAACCGCATCAAAATCCGTTATGTAGTTTTAAAGATTTAAGCCTACAAAGGGACATAGGAACAGAGACAGCGACTTTGTTTTATACTATGTAGGGTGCGTTCCACTAAGCGCTCACAACGATCAAAATGCTCCTTTAGTCGTTCCACATAACGACCGCGGTCGTTGTGGTCGCGGCGAAAACGTCACTCATGACGTCATGACTAACGCTCACGCGAAGCTCACAACGACCCATCTCAAGAGGTGGGTCGGCGTGAGCGTTGAGAAAATTAGCCGCGCTTTCAAAACAAAAACCAACAAAAATGGCTACTATAGATATGCACAAGAAAATTATTTACCTGAAATGACTTTTGAATTCATCATCGGAGTAACGATAAACTACGTTATCGTAAGCAATAATACGTGGTCGAAGTTTTCTTTTTTCACAATCATATTTTTGTAAAATTGTAGACCATTCTTCATCTGAACTGGATGAACTATTTTCTGAAGCATTATTACGACGCATCACCAAATATCCAACTGTTGCCGTCAAAGACATTAATAATATTCGAACTTAAATTAATTAAATACACCACTAATTATCTATTCTTTTAATATAAATCAATGTAATGATAATTATTTGTTTATTTATAAGGCTTTCAGATTAAAACTTCACCTCTTAAATATTTTGTGTTCTTTTTACTAACTCCCCATTTGTATTATTTACCTCCACGCTCAAAACGAACCATAGTCCATTCCACTTGGGCTTACGACAGTAACGCTCGCAGGTAAGTGGAACAGGAAAAACTGTGGTCGTGAGCGTGATCGTTGTGATCGCTTAGTGGAACGCACCCATAGTGATTCTTAGGGTTTAACGATCATTTTGCACTGTTTTACACTTTTTTTACACATTTTACGCGTTTTTTCGTCGATTTTAAGCGAAATTCGATCACATTTTGTGTTTACTAATCGTAAATGTCAATGTTTTACTTGTCAGCCGAATTGACAGATAATCGATTTTTTAAATATAATTCGTAAAATTAACGACATCACATTAGAAACCTCAAAAATAACAGTATTTCTCCACTATTTAATGGATGTTATTATACATATAAACCTTCCTCTTGAATCACTCTATCTATTAAAACAAACCGCATCAAAATCCGTTGCGTAGTTTTAAAGATTTAATCATACAAAGGGAAATAGGGACAGAAAAAGCGACTTTGTTTTATACTATGTATTGATGATGCAATAAAAGTTTTGCTTTCAATCATTTTCAAATGAACTATATACTGATCTCGGATCCGGACATTTCGGCGCGGCCGTTTTGGCGCGGTCGTTTCGGCGCGAAGACACTTCGGCGCGGGTACGTTTCGGCGCGGGTACATTTGGGCGCCAGTATCGAATATTTATTTTCAAAAACATATTTTTAATAATACAGTGAATTATTTAAATGTTTACAATATTATCCAATTTGACATATAGTAGCAATGTCTACTGCTACGTTTTTGACAAGTTAAGTGCTTGTGGAAAAAAAAATTTGGCCCTTTGAATTTAAACATGAAAGTTGTAAAACCAGAATTCATACCATAGATGGTATAATTGTGAATGAAATTCATAACCATTCACATGACAGCAATCCGGCGAACTTAGAGAAAAGGATGGTTTGTGATGCAATGAAAACCCGTGCTGCTGAAACGATGGAAGCAACGTCGCAAATTATTAACTTTTGTCTGAATGAAGCTAATTTGTCGCAAGCAGCACAGGCAAATTTACCAAAAGAAAAAGCTTTAAAAAAATGATACGCATGAAAAGAAACGAAGTTCTAGTTGCACCACCAATTCCATTACGAGTCGAAGATCTGATTATTCCTGAAAGTTTTCAGTTTTATGATATTTATATTCACATATTAATATTGTCAAATTGGATGATATTCTAAACCAGTTAAATAATTCACTGTATTATTAAAAATATGTTTTTGAAAATAAATACTGGCGCCCAAATGTACTGCGCCGAAACGTACCAGCGCCGAAGTGTCTCGCGCCGAAACGGCCGCGCCGAAACGACCGCGCCGAAACGGCCGCGCCCAAATGTCCTAGACCCTACTGATCTCGATGGTACTTAATTAATTTCTGCTAAAATATGTACTTTTTAGGAAAAATAAATTTTATAACTACCTTCAAAATTGGTGTAAAATTGTATTAAAAAAGTAGAAATATAATTATAAAAGAAAATGTATTTTTTAAAATATCAAAATTTATACAAAAAAATATACTTTATACATTTTAAACATAATCAATAGTCTTAAAAATATAATTTCAATACTGTTGTAGTTGAACTTTAACCTCAGTGTCTGTATTTTGACAACTATTCATATGCATCTTCAAATTTCCTTTGGAAATATAATTTTTTCCACAAATAGGACAACTATAAGGTTTCTCACCAGTATGCAGTTTTAAATGATAATTAAAAGCTGAGTTATGTGCGAATTGTTTTCCACAATAGGTGCAAGTATATCGTTTTATTCCAGTATGAACCAAAAGATGATTTTTTAAATTCTTCTCAGTACTAAAATTCTTATTACACATTATACATGAGAACAATTTAACATTTGAATGAATATGTTTATGTTCTCTTAAAGATGATTTATCGAAAAAATGTTTTCCGCAAACATCACACAAAACTGGATTTCCAGTGAAAGTTTCTTTATGTTGTGAAAAATTGTGTCGATTAAAGCTGGTTCCGTTATAAAATCCTATATTGCATATTTTACAGGTGTAAGTTTTCGGTTTTTTTCCTGTTAGTACTTCGCAATGTTGATATCTCTTATGAGAATATAAACGGAAATGTCTTATAAATCGTTTACCACAAATATCGCATTCAAAAGGTCTTTCTCCGCTATGTGTATATTGATGTTCGAAGGTTTTTATAAGAGTTGGAAATTGTTCGGGGCATAATAAACATCTATATTTATTAATACCATCATGGGCTCTTATATGAAGTTCAAAAATAGTTTTGTCAGTGTTTTCAAAATCACAAATATGGCATTTAAACATTTTATTTTCGACATTATGCTCTCGTGAATGTAAACCAAAATCAACGTTATTTGTAAAGATACACTGACAAACTGGACAAGTTAAAGGATTTTCTAATTCCGGAGGATGGATAACGTAAGCTTCAGGATCTTTTACATTTCTATATTTCGAAATTCCTCTTAATTCCTTAGGATTAATTCGACTTGATTTTTGGTTATTACAAAAAGTTTGATGTTTCCTAACAGAATGGTATGTACTTAATTGTCGATGACAAAGAGGACATTTAAACTTTTTACTTCCCTCATGCTTTCGTAAATGTCTTTCAAAAGCTATTTTATTAGTTTTTTCTTTGTAATCACAAAGATGACATTCATAGTTTTTAGATTTACTGTGTCTAATCGAGTGAAAACCAAAATCTAAATTATTCGTAAAAATTTCATCGCATTCTTTACATTCAATCGGTTCATCAAGTTCTTTTGGAGGAACTAAATACAGTTCTCGATCAGTTTTTTTCGATACATCAAACTGATGTACAGCTGATCTATGTCTTACTGCACTATCTCGAGTTGTAAACCCTAAATTACAATCTGGACATTTAAATTTTTTTAAATCATCATGACTCCATATGTGTAACTCAAACTTTGTTCTATTTTTTTCAGGTTTACGATCACATAAATGACATTTATAATAACGTTGCTGTTGATGTTCTTTTGAATGTAATCCAAAATCGATATTGTTTAAAAAAGTTTCATCACAATTTTCGCATTTTAATGGTATTTCTAATCGTTTAGGTTCAGTTAAATAGCTATCGTCTTCTTGTATATTTAAGTAACTTTTGCGGTGCCTTTTACTGTTCTGTTTTGCTTTTCTTTGTGTTTTGTTTAGCTGCCTTGTGTTTCTTCTTTGTAAACTAAAAGAAAGTATGTTAATATATTGTTTAAACAATATTTTATTTGTTAAATTAAAATAGGATCTATTAAATGGAAATAAAAATACATTTTTATTAGATAACACTTTACTAAATTATTAAAATTTAACACAGTTCCTGTTTTCAGGGTCATAATCACGTTACTGTTTCACTTCTTATAATTGCATTATTTAACTTATTTTAAAGATATTATAAAAACGAAATCCGATCTATGATATCTTTTTTATTGTGAAGATATTTGTTTTATAGTAGTAACTTCAACTGGGTTACTGTCTTATGCGCCTATTGGTATCTTTTTGATGCTTCTGTTCTTACGAGACCTTTGGTGTCAAACGGAATGAACATAGAAAGAACTACAGTTAAAAAAAAGGTGTGGCAGTCAGTGGGACTGCCGGCAGAAGTTATACTTCTATGCTCTGTTAACTAATAAAACTTAATAACTACAAACACAGGCAAGTAGAATTTTTTTTTTTAAATTAACTGTATTCAATTACATAAATACTTAGAAAAATAAGACCAGTTGATGTGTGTCCTTACTTCAAACACGAAAACTAAACAATAAAACGATCAATGTACAAAAAAGTGTTTACAAAACCCCATAGTGCAAAATATAATGCAAACATGTGACGGTACTATGGACTACTGTACAATACTCATTACTGAATATTATTATTAATATTATTAATATAAAATACTAAACTTTATATGTTTACTTACGTGACAGAATTATAAAATAATCTGTCAAACACAATGTAATACGTCACTATAATATTCCAAAACATTAGCTCAGACTGTTTTTTGTATATCTATCTCTTTTCAATGTACTGATACCTTATATGTGTTTCTGTCTCTCTCTTACTCACACCATTACATATGTAATGATTTTTCCCATTTAACCCCACTCATATCAAGTCCATGATAAGAAGTATAACTTCAAAAAGGAAATTTTTGATGTTTTGGTTTATTACTTTTAGTATAACTATTTTTGGAACGTAGTTCCTTATCGCACGTTGCGAAGGAGACAGGACGGAAAAAATTCAGACGAAAAGTTGTCACGACACTTTTAAGCCGTGCAGCGTGCGCGTGTCTCTCTCTCTCTCTCTCTCTGTGTCCAAAAATTTTGGAAAATTCAAGAAGTGCTTTCTCTATGCGTTCAGTATAAGATGTTTGGGGAAAGCATAGAAAGAGAGAAATGATATTATTATTCTGTTTCACTGCGCCTGCGTGTGACACTTTTCTCAACGTGACTGTTTCACACGATTTTACTACACATATTTTTTTTCATACCAGGCGCCCTATATATCGTTTCTTACGGAGTAAACTCCAAAAATTTATTACAATTCCTTCACTAATTAATCGAAAGGAACTTCGTTCCATCCGGGTGTCCCTTGACACCTCTCCCTTTTTTTTATCCTAATTACTCTTATATGGCGATTATCTCTATTATGCCATGGTATGTTCGTTTGCTTTTAAAATGCTTTGAAATGAATACAATAAGCTTAGTCTAGGTATTATCTATATAAATAAAAATTAATTGCTGTTCGTTAGTCTCGTTAAAACTCGAAAATTCTTGGATCGACTTGGCTAATGTTAGTATTGAATTATTTGTGGAAGTTTAGGGAAGGTTTAAACGGTAAAAAACATAATTAATAATTAATTAAAAATTGGCAAAATACAAAACATATTAAAAACGAAATTAAATCTTTTAAAAAAATGGGAAAATATTGAAAAAAATCTCGAAAAAACTATAAAAGCCATTAAAGATAAAATTTAACAAGGAAAAATATAAAACAAGAAAAGATCGAAAAGCAGGAAAAATTAAAGAAAAAAAATGGGTGTAAATGAGTAAAAAAATAGATGTCAAAGATAATAATAGTATACCTAATACTATTATGACGTTTTACAGAGTCTTTGAAAATCAAAGAACATATAGACCGTTTACTAAGAACCAACAACTATTTCCCTGGCTATATGCCACGACGGACATTGAATTACAGTTCAAAGTTAAACGGGGTTAGTATATCTGCAAGATAGAACTAACCATTTTAGTTTGCAATTCGATAGGATATCACTTGTAGACCGGTTTCGACATATTGCGTCTCATCAGTACAAGGAAGATATCCATCCAGAAGCTCTAAGAGCAACTAGATTGGAGATATGTCTGAAATCACACAAATACATTATCTTTAGTAAAAAAAATGTTAAAAGTGCGATAATAGCGACATCTCCATAACCCTACAAAGCCGAGAGGTTTTTTGTCAAATAGAATTTCAGTTTGCAAATAGAAATAAAAGAAAAATGGATAAAAACGAGAAACTAAAGTAAAATACCAAATAATCGAAAAAAAAAAGTGAGGGGTCTCAAGGGACACCCGGATGGAACGAAGTTCCTTTAGATTAATTAGTGAAGGAATTGTAATTTGTAAACACAACAGAGAGGTTGTACATACATTAACAACTATTATCGTCTGTACAAAATCTCTACTTACCTAACCCTATCAGCAATATCGGGAACTTGTGCAGAAACACTGTCAGGATACATTATTGTTTTTATTTTCTATTATTTTAATATTTATTATCTACAAAAAAACCTGTACAAACTTAACAAAGTCGCGACACTACTACACTGTTCAAAGCAAAATAGAAAAAAAATAGTAAATCCATTATTTTCAACAGTTCGTTTCTTTTAACAAAAGTGTCCATTTATACAATACCGGAGATTTAGATGACATACATATACCTAGATTTACTTTTTATTTCAATTTAATTTAAAACAGGAATTAACAATTTAATACAAAATTTTAAAATTAAAATATTTGACAGTAACTGACAGTTAAGGTAATTTGACGAAGGTACCTAACTAGTCAAGTTAAGAACTATTTTTGAAATGTTTATCAACAGGATGAAATAAAATATAATACTATTATAGGAACTTATTTTTTCTACAGTATTTTCTTTTAATTTAAATTAGTGTCTTTTTAATTGTACTTTTATTAGTATTTATTATATTAGAGTTTCCTATTTAAATAAAGATAGGTATATCTATCTATGAGAGAGAGAGAGAGACAACATGCGTATGTCGTGTCGTGACAAATTTTGGTATGAATTTTTTTTGGCTAGCTCCTAGCGTCAGTCGTAACTGTTCGTAAGGTCCGAAAGGGAACTTCGTTCCAAAAAAAAAGAAAATATAACAAAAATTAGAAGAACAAAATGTGAGAAATCGAAAAACACGAGTAAACTTAAAAATTTCAAAATTCAACGACAACAAAATAGACAAAACTTGGATACAAACGAGAAAATACAATAAAATTAACAAAAATATTAAAAAAATCGAAAAATCTTAAAAAAACGGGATAAAGAAATCATTCATTAATAGGTGATACGAAGTTTGCCTGGTCAGCTAGTCCTGCTAGTGTATATAAATATATAAAAAAGGATGTGTTTTTATGTTTGAAATCAATGAACTCAAAAACTACTGGACCGATTATTATGAAAATTGGTATATATTGAGATGATATGAGTTACTATGCTATATTAAATAAGTACATATAAAGAAAATATTAATGGAAATAGAGAAAGGAACATATTCTTATTCTAAGGCAGAGTGCAAAGGCAGTAAAATTGGTATAATTTATCATCATCTTCTTTACAATTCCTGAAAAAGAAAAATAAAACAAAATAAGAAATTAAAATATACGAGTACATCTAAGAGATATTTATTTTAAAGATTCAATATAGTTTAATCTATAATATATAAAATTTTAATAATCATGTATTGGATAGATAATAAAAGTAAATATTTAAAAGTTTATAAAGTTTGCAATACTTTGGTAATTAAAAATAATCTTAAATGAGTTAGAATAGAATTAAATTAGAAAATTAAATGACAAAATATGAGAATTCATAAAAGAAATATTAAAAATTTTACTTACTTTCAAAACACACAATCTTTGTTTTCAAGCCGTATTGTAATTTGTTAATAGTTTAATTTCCAAATGAAAAGTTCTGAAAATAGAAAAATATTAGTTTATAGTTATAGCAAATTTTAAAAAAGAATGATTATTGTGTTCAATTTGAATAATGAATTAAGAATTAGATTGTTTGTAATTTCATTTGAAAATAATTAGTAGGCGAATAGGTAATATGAATGTATAGTTTTAGTTTGTTTAAAAATTCAGTTGTTTAGTTGTTGATTTTGGAATCTGTCTCTTGTTTTTGGTAGATTGAAGGGATAAGATGTTATAAAGTTTGCTCCGTTAAAATTTAGAGTTTTTTTTTAAATATTCATAATATCCACGTTGGGCGCCAATATTTATAACATATGTAACTTGCTCTGTAGTATTCTATAAGTCAGTATGCTATAAAATAATCCTTACCTTGAATTTATTTTAAATTTTAATATAAATGTTAAGAAGGTAAAGAATCAAATTAATTTCTTTACTTTCAAATATTATTATTTTAAAATATGCTCCTGGCTATTCTCCTTCTTAGGGTCAGAGTTCAAAAATTTCTAATAATAAATAGATTCAAATTCAACTAATATTAAAACTTTTGACAAACGATTATAAAATTTAGAAATAATGGACCAACTGAGATTCTCTGACAATGACTCTATATTAACTTCACCTAACCTCACTTAAGTTCAAAAATGTTGTTACTTTCTACACAATTTTCAAAAACAAATGTAATTGAATCAAATGAAATGAAATGTTCTGAATTTTATAAAAGATAACTCAAATTAATCTTATCAAATAGTGACAAATAACTTATTTAAACAGTGAAACAGTACACAGTGAAATTATACGTTCATTAAACATATAAAAATCAAACACAGAAAAGTTCTTTATTGTTAAACATTGAAAATCAATACCGTCTTATGGAGATCCTGTATTCCCTCTGGACTGCAATGATATCAGGATACTTTGGAAAGTAATACAAATAAAACTTCTTTCAATTAGCAGACAAACAGCTATTACATCCACTGGTAAGTAAAATAATGACTTCCTTTCTTGTTAGAAACTGTTTTAACCTTCTTAAATTAATTCAGGATGCAATTATACCCATGAACTGCTCAGCATACGATTTCCAACATTTATTTCTTCATAAAAATAAATTTTACTTCTTACCAATTACTATCAGGAGCTTCCTTGTAAGGTTGATAATACTTTTGATTGATTTTAAACTTTCTTTTATGAATATTTTAAAAAAAACTCTAAATTTTAACGGAGCAAACTTTATTACATCTTATCCCTTCAATCTACCAAAAACAAGAGAGAGCTTCAAAAATCAACAACTAAACAACTGAATTTTTAAACAAACTAAAACTATACATTCATATTACCTATTCGCCTACTAATTATTTCAAATGAAATTACAAACAATCTAATTCTTAATTCATTATTCAAATTGAACACAATAATCATTCCTTTTTTAAAATTTGCTATATCTATAAACTAATATTTTTCTATTTTCAGAACTTTTCATTTGGAAATTAAACTATTAACAAATTACAATATGGCTTGAAAACAAAGATTGTGTGTTTTGAAAGTAAAATTTTTAATATTTCTTTTATGAATTCTCATATTTTGTCATTAAATTTTCTAATTTAATTGTATTCTAACTCATTTAAAATTATTTTTTTGTACAACTGTCATTAAAAGTGACACTTTTAATGATAGCAAACAATGTTAAAAACGATTGTTTACATAGCAGCGTGTTAAAAATACTTTTAACACGTTGCCATGTAAACAAGTTTACTTTTAACACGGTTTAGTTTACTTTTAACACGGTTTGGTTTATTGTCATTGCAAATTCGCTCGTTTCATTATCAAAATAGGGAAGTTGTACAAAAAACATTGTATGGTATTTGTGTTAAAAGTGATTTTATTTTGTTCGTGAAATTGTTCAATTCGCTCCGCTCATTTCACAAACGTTTTCACTCACAAAATAAAACCTCACTTTTAACACTCATATCATAAATAACTATTTAATTACCAAAGTATTGTAAACTTTATAAACTTTTAAATCTTTAATTTTATTACATATCTAGTACATGATTATTAGAATTTTATATATTATAGATTAAACTATATTGAATCTTTAAAATAAAGATCTCTTAGATGTACTCATATATTTTAATTTCTTATTTTGTTTTTTTTTTTTCTTTTTCAGGAATTGTAAAGAAGATGATGATAAATTATACCAATTTTACTGCCTTTGCACTCTGCCTTAGAATAAGAATATTTTCCTTTCTCTATTTCCATTAATATTTTCTTTATATGTACTTATTTAATATAGCATAGTAACTCATATCATCTCAATATATATATATATATATATGTATTTTTCTACGGAGAAGGTTTATATGATATGCTCATTGATGCCACTCGCCACCAGGTAGCGCTGCAAAGTAGCAACTTCTGTCCCGTTCAACCGATTGTCATGAAAATTGGTATGTATATGTATTTTTTCACGGAGAAAACGAATATGCTATGCTCATTGATGCCACTCGCCACCAGGTGGCGCTGCAAAGTAGCAACTTCTGCCTCGTTCAATCGATTGTCATGAAAATTGGTAGGTATATGTATTTTTTTGCGGAGAAAACGAATATTCTATGCACATTGATGTAACTCACCACTAGGTGGCGCTGCAGAGTGGCAACTTCTGCCCCGTTCAACCGATTGCCATGAAAATCAGTAGGATGCTGTATTTTTAATGGTTAATATGAATGTGATATTCATATTAATGGAAGTTACCACCAGATGGCGCTTCCATTAAACGAGCAACCACTACTTATTTGATTACTTTATATCACGCCACCGTAAGGTGGCGCAGTTAATATCACATATATTTAAACGAGCAATCCTTACTTAAGTATTGTGACGCCACCGGAAGGTGGCGCAGTTAATATCACTTATATTTAAACGAGAAATTCTTACTAAATTAAGTATTGTTATGCATCTTATATATTTTATCGATAAACTACAAAATAAAACGAAAAAAAAATAGTATAAACCAGATAACTAACGAGAAAATATGATGAAAACGATAAAATCAAAATAAATTGAAAAAACGAAAAATTGAAGAATGACATAAATGATTTGCGGTACGAAGTCCGCCGGGTCAGCTAGTTTGTCTATAAATAAAAATTAAAAATGTAAAAAAAATGTATATTTAGGTTATTATACGTATTTTTTTTACAAAAACCAGTTATGATTACAAAATCTTTCAAAAATAAACAAATTATTAAATATTGTTTTAAATAAGTTTAATATGTATCCATTTCTTTATTGGATCAAAACTCCAACTTAATTTCCTTTTTAATTTCAGATTCAGTTAAATATTTGTTTACTATATTTGTTGCAATACTTTCTTTTATTTCATTTACGTTTATATCCGCTTTTATTTCTTCAAATTCTTCGTTTTCTTGTTTAATAACAATATCAACTTTTTCTGTATCTATAAATTCTTCACTATTATCTTCAAAATTGCTATTATCATCTTCTTCATCTACGTTATTTATATTGGTGTGATTATTTTTAAAATAAGCGCTACCTCTACCAGTATCTACTAACATAGCAGCTGAAGATCTTCTATAACAATGTCCTGTGTATAATTCAGGTTTTTCTAATTGAAGAAATTTTGCAATTTGTTTAGGAACAGCTGCAATTTTATTAATCCCAACTGGTTGTCTGGTACATTTTTTTTGTCGATAATTTAAAAACAATCGATCTACTATTACACCATGTGGTCTGAGGTTAACATATTTTTTATAAATTTGATAAAAAGAGCCTGTAATTGCAACAGTTTTTGATTTTTTAGTCTTGGTGTTTAAAATTTTTATTACCATAGATGTACCAAAATCTTGTATATCTTCCATTTTTATACTAACTAATTGTTGATTATTACACGCACCTGATACACCAATTATTAGGATTACCTAAAATTGAATTAATAAGATTAACATATTTGATTTCGTATCGAATTTTACCTTTGTTAACAAATATTGATCATCTGGAGCTTCTTTAATGAATCTTCTTACATCTTCAGCTGATAAACTTTTCTTCAGTCTAGGTGTGTATCCAACAGATTTTCTTTTTAAAAACTTTTTTAATTGCTGATATTTAGTTATATCTACATTGTTATAAATGCTTAGAGTACTTCTTAGCATTGAATACTGCGTCCATAGAGTACTAGGAGCTACTTTAGTTGCTAATTCGTGGAAATAAGAAACTATAAACTCTTCGGAATAGGAATTTCCACCATTATCTTCTCTCCATTTCATAAATTGATTATAAGTATGTTCGTATCTTTCTTTGGATTTTAGTGGTAGTGAGTCAAAACTGTTCTGTTGTACCATTTTTTTGTCCATCGTACCATTATCATTCAACCTAACAATCATTTTTTTTTAAATAATATAAAGTTTATTTAATTACAGATTAATGTATAGTTACAAATAAAAATTAAATGAAAACAAAAAGCATTTTGAAGATGATTTTATTAACAAAAATTTTACAACTAAGTACTGATAATTTTATCTAATTTGGTAATCAGAACATTCTTAATTTAGTAAACGATTATTTGAGATATCTCTCACGGGATTTTTGAAATTTTACAAAGTATACAAACAAAAATATATTAAATAACATTAAAGAGAAATTGAAAAATGCTACATCTGGTAGGACTCGAACGCGGCAATGCTGTAACATCTAAGCTAAGTAATTATTTTGCTTTTTGGTCGTTAAATTCAACATATATCACATGTGACACTTACTTACTTTCTCTTTTAGCACATATAGCATGTCCTTAATGAGAGAGAGATTTTGTTAAATCATGGGATATTTGACAATATTAAAATTTTAGAAAGTATATAAACAAGAATGACCTTAACATCATGCTATATATGCTAAAGGAGAATCTGACATGAGTTGAATTTGACGACCAAATAGCGAAATGATTATTAAGCATTCATAGCTTAGTTCTTAAAGCTTTTGCCGCGTAAAGGCAAAGGTAGCGAGTTCCAACCCTGCTGGATGCAAAAATTTTTTAATTGCTCCTTTAATGATAATAAAATAATCAAAGAACGGAACTTGCACCTTATGCAACAATTGGAGACCAATTACCTTGCTAAATGTACAACTCTTGTATACATTGCTTATACACTCTAAGAATTATATTGGAAGAAACTGTGGCAACACGCTTTCTAGCGCAGTTTCAAACTAACGCACGAGAGGGCATCACTTTCATAGACAAGAATAGTAGGGTCAAACTGCCCACCACCTTTGAAGTTCTTTGTACCATATTTCGTTAAGGTTGGCCGACGTTTTTTATGGAGATTTGTGAGAAATGGTGAGCAGCGATGCCAACTATACCAATTTTTAGGTAGATCTACCGATTTAGGAATATAATCATAATCATAATATTTTTTCATAGTTGTTTGACCCTTTTATTTTGTATCAATCTACAAATTTCAAAAATTCTAGGTTGGCAATACTGCTGGTGAGCGGCTAAAATGCAAACCAAGAGCTTCGACGGGATGAAACCAGTGTTACCGAAAGTAATCCTACTATTCTTGTCTATAAATGGTGACATGAAACCAGTTTTAGCGATAGTGATCCTACTATTCTTGCCTAATAAGTACAAGACAAACTCGAATCGCAAGTTCCCGTAAAACGAACTTTAAAGTGAATAATGACTATTGCACCAACACCAGACCTCCTAGGAAGATTTCTGACATCATCAAACCTGACATCAGAGATACGCCATGGAATCTCACACCAGTAACAACCAGCCAACTGGACAAAGACGTGCATACCATTGGACGACTATCCAAAACGTTTTACTGTCAAAGGGCACAATCCTCAACCAATTCTTCAGAATGACTTTTACACGAGACCCATGACACTACTTACACAGTCACCCAAGAAGCCTGCTAAGTGGATAGTGAATGTTACACCTACGAAGATTTCTGACATCATCAAATCTGACCATCATCAGAGATACGCATTGGAATCTCACACTAGTAACAACCAGCGAACTGTACAAAGACATGCATACCATTGGACGACGATCCATGACGTTTTACCGTCAAAAAACACAATTCTTAACCAATTCTTGAGAATGACTCCTCCACGAGACCCATGACACCACTTACACAGTCACCCAGGAAGCCTTCTAAAAGGATAGTGACTGTTACACCTACGCAGATTTCTGACATAATCAAATCTGACCATCATCAGACATACGCCTTGGAATCTCACACCAGTAACAACCAGCCAAAGACGTGCATACCATTGGACGACGATCCATAACTTTTTACGGTCAAAGGGCACAATCCTCAACCAATTCTTTAGAATGACTCCTCCACCAGCCCCATGACACCACTTACACAGTCAACCAGGAAGTCTGTCAAGTGGATAATGACTGTTGCACCAACACCAGACCTCCTAAGAAGATTTCTGACATCATCAAACCTGACCATCATCAGAGATACGCCTTGGAATCTCACACTAGTAAAAACCAGTGAACTGTACAAAGACATGCATACCATTGGACGACGATCCATGACGTTTTTTCGTTCGTCAGCTGCATAGTCTTTATTCCGAATCGACGTAAGGTTTGTGAGTATTTTTGTACATTTATTAATTAGTTAATAATTATTTAGTTTTAGTTGATTATGTAAATGAAACTATTCAAAAAATCAGCTAAGAAACAATCGAAAATAGCAGAGAAATCGTTTTCAGTTTTATAGATAGCCTTTGATTCAATAAACCATAATATGATGGTCAACCTATTTTCCATGCTCTTTCGACTGTCAAAAAAACATTAAATACCATTCAAAAAGGCAAGCAGCATAATTCGCAACATATTTTTAGTGTTTTCTCCACGTCTTTACAGATTTTTCAATAGTTTCCTTTTTTCACTATGGGACACATTCTGCGGGCGCAGTTTCGTTATTTAAAGTTAAAAATACTTGACTTCATCAATAAACTAGACATTTCTTGTAAAAACCCTTCAATTTTTTATATTTCTTATCCTAAAATTGGTATCACAACTTCATTTAAAGTAAGTGTATGTAGAAATGAAGACCTCTAGAACTTTTAAAAAATCTTCAAGAATAAATAGCTACTAAGATTTTTAAGACACTGAAATGATTTTGATAAAACTAAAACGAAAATAGCAATATATGGACAAAAAATTAATAAAAAACAAATCACTATTAAAAAATATATGTATTGCATCATAAAAATATATAATCAAGATTTAATTTGATCAATTTTCGGTGCAGAATCATGACAAGTTCTCATATGCGTTTTTAAATTTCCAGTTGAAATATAACCTTTACCACATATAACACAATTATGTCCTTTCTCTCCAGTATGTATTTTCAAATGATAATGATATGGTGCAGCTTGAGCAAATCGTTTTCCACAATACGAGCACGCGTATCTTTTCTCTCCAGTATGTATAACAATATGGCTTCTAAGACTGCTACTTCTTTGAAAAGTTTTTGGACACCATTTACAAGCATATGGTTTTTCACCAGTGTGTATACGTTTGTGTTCTTCCATTCTTCCAATGTTTAAAAAATTCTTACCACAAATATCACAGATAACAGATCTATCTACTAATTCGTTATGGTACGAGAAATTATGTTCTGTTAATCCAGAACTTGTAGCGTAGTGTTTTTTGCATATTTTGCAATCAAATTTATCATTTCTTTGTCCTGTTAGTACATCGGAATGAGCGTAATATTTATGACTGGCTACCGATCCTGATCGGGAAAATTTTTTCCCGCAAATATCACACTGGAACGGTGTTTCTCCACCATGTAAAAATTTATGTTCATATGCATCTCGGAGTTTTATAAATTGTTGATGACAAGTGGGACACTGGAATTTTTTTAGCCCTTCATGGGCTCTGATGTGTGTTTCGAATTTTTCTCGTTTTTTCACTTTAAACTGACAAAGATGACAGGTGAATTGGTTGTCTGTGTTGTGTTCTTTTGAATGGAAACCTAGTTCGATGTTATTTACAAATGCTGTTTTGCATATATTACATTTTACTGGTGTATCAAAATTTTTTGGCCTAACCAAATAGGAATCTCTGTCTTCTGGATTAATCTCGGGGAAATAGAATTTTCCCCGTTTTCTTTTGATTTTCTTCTTTTTACTAAAAGGGATTAAATTAATCTATTTGTTTATTTGTGTTAGTGCTTAAATAAAACGACTTACCATTGGTGTTATACTAAAAGAGATATTCGATGATCTTGTTTTATAACTTTTTTTACACTACCAATACATAAACAACTGTAGATTAATTAATTATGAGACGTTTGTTACTAATTGAGTGAACGTAGAAAGAACGACAGAATAAAAGCGTTATATGAAATATGCCCACTCTTGCGGTAAGATAAAAACGCGCACTGATCCTACACTTCATCGCATAGCTGGTTTATTATTATGTACATACATATATGTGCACATACACATACAGTTATATAGATTTAGAACTACTGTCTTTTATCATGCGTATTATGGAACGTTAACTTAAAAAAAATATCAAAATGCAGTAAACTATTGAAGCTGTACTCTTTTTAACAGACGGAGTAAATATAGCGACAGAAAAAATCATTACATACGATAACTGCAATAAGATAATAGCGCGCACGTATAAGACAGTTCATCGGAAGACCGGTATATATATAGTTGTATAAAATTACAGCTAGTGTTCTGGAGATCTTGCGAAATATAAAGAACGACATCAAAATCTGTTAAACCATTGAAGCTATATTTCTTATGGGATAGAAAAAACGATAGAAAAAAGCGTTACACGAGATACACCAGCAGCGTGATCAGTGACCCGAAAACTTTTAAGGTATACTGAGTTAAGTACTGCTTTAACCATATTTAATCTTATTTTACATTGTAGAGACATGCTGGAGATCAACCAGCGACCTGATATACCTAAACTTATACTGGCTCAAATTCAAAGTCTAGTCGAAAAATCAGCAGAGAGAATTTAGGGAACTATTAGATTTTTGGACCTCTATACGACCACCAAAGGTCAGTCCTGAAGATTAAAGCATATTCGGACGCAAAAAAAATTCTTTTATAGAAATCACGGTTAAAAAATTAATAATGTTTTAACTTTCAGTTCTTAAATGTTTCGGTTTTTGACTTTTTGTCTTATTCTAGATGTTTGACATTTATTTTGACCTTCAAACAGATGTGCTGCACACGGGTCGATGCTCGTTGTGGTCGACTCGATTTCAATCACGTACGTCTCTCCCTTCCAATGCTTCTTTCATTAAAGCAAATAGCTTAGCAGACGGGGTCGTCTAGAATCGCAAAACAGGGCAAAATTATCCGTACGTCTTTACGGATTTTTAATCTAATACCTCCCAAATACCTGAAGAAGATTTTTCCGCAAAACGGTTAATTCTTTTCATAGGCAGACTGGGCTATGTGGCGATCTGCGATCAAACTGAATCGACCAATGTGTGGAGGGCAAACGCACGAGTCGCAGATATCGTATATGACGAATATGACGTGCGAGCTTCGAGACGCGATTTTAAACGACCCGTGTGTGGAGGCACTAACATACATTAGCAGCGTGATCGGTCATCCGAAAACCATTAAGGCTGTTTGCAAACACGACCACTTGTGGCCACCACCAGTGGCTGCCACCAGCGTTTTAGTGGCGGCCACTAGTGGTCACGACAAAACGCTCTATGCCGCTTCCAGTGGCTGCGACAAGCAGATTTTCGGGCTTCAGTCTCTAGAAATTGTTTTGATAAAGTCACTCTAGTTTGACAAAATGGATGTGTTGGTTATTTTAATAATGAGAAGACGAAGACGCAGACGACGTATTTTGCAAAGAAATTGACATTTTTGGGTGCATCGCCTCTAAAAACTCGAGAGCGAAATGAATTTTATAATTTTTTCGAAGAAAAACAGCTTCACGACGACAAATGTATTTTAGAATAAGTTGTACAACTTTCTAAGAATTATTATTATTATTATTATTTGAAGAACACTTCAAAAAAGAAAATACATGAATGTGAAAAACTATAACACCTGCAGAAAGACTGGCTACAACATTAAGGTGAGTAAACATTACCTAATGGTCTTCAAATCATTGGACATCTATAATTCTGTTAGTGTTTGTTTCCTTTAACGTCTATTTACTAACTACACCTATGAACGCAGTCAACTGAAGTGGCTCAAAGGAAGTGTCTGTGTTAAGGCAGGAAAAAAGTGGCTGCCACTGACCACTATCAGCGAGAATCCATGGCTGCTGCAGTTTGTCCCTTGGATGAACCACTTTGGAAGCCTTGGGTGCGCCGTGTCGACATAAATACTTTTACGAGCCGGTCCGGACCTGTCGCCCAGAAAGTAGCCCCAGGCAAACGCCAGTTCTTAGAATTTTCGAAGATTCTAGTTGCTTTCCGTTCGATCGAAAATTCTAATTGCTGCTAGAACGTCCAAATAATTTGAGAATGTTCTGTTCGGGATGTAATTTCAGAAATACTTCTACAAGGATTTAATTTTATATATACGGGACCATTTCGGACGGGAAGAATAATTGTAATTGTATA
This sequence comes from Altica lythri, assembly GCA_964028335.1. NCBI lineage: Eukaryota > Metazoa > Arthropoda > Insecta > Coleoptera > Chrysomelidae > Altica > Altica lythri. The sequence continues at coordinate 17,010,366 of OZ034801.1, read as the reverse complement.
GCTGGCGATAAAGTGCGGATTATTGTAAGAGATATTTGTCAGTAATTGTGACTGTATCAAAGTTGTGTAAATTAGTTTAAGAAATTGTTATCTATTTGTGTTTATCAATAAATTGTTAGGTTTGTCTGCTGTTTATCACTTATTCCGAATCCACGAAGGAGAAATACAACAATACCATGAAAGTTTCATTCCGCAGCTAGTAGGGGCCACCAGTGGCAACCACAAGTGGTCGTATTTGCGAGCAGCCTGAGATATAACAGAGTTAAGTACTGCTTTAACCCTGTTTGATTTTGTGGCTTTCTGTAGGTAATTAGCATTTTTAGAGAAAAAATAATAACAATATTAATAAAAAAAAACTAAATTTACAGTATATATAAATATAATTATATTAAACTAGTACACTTTAGTCTTATATGTAATACTAAAATTACCCTAAATTAGTACTTAACTTTTCTTCGGATTTAAATATATTATTTTCTACAATTGCAGAACTATTTTTATGTTTACAACCAGTCATATGAATTCTCCATGCACTTTTGGCAATAAAAGACTTTCCACAAAATCCACAAGAATAGGGACGTAATCCAATGTGGTTTTTAATATGATATCTATATGGAGAATGTTGTTTAAATGCTTTTCCGCAATATTTACAAACATACGGTTTTTCTCCGGTATGAGTTCTCATATGAACCCTTAACTGAACTTCTCTTGTGAAGGGTTTCGAGCAAACTAAACAAGGAAATAGTTGCCCTAAATGTATCTTTTGATGGGATTTTAATTTTTCTCTACAAGATAAACGTTTTCCACAAATATCACATATAACAGATGCATCTATGTTTTTGTGTTTTAAATGATTATGGCGATACAATCCTGAAGGGAATTTATAGATTATATTACAAATTTTACATTCAAACGATTTTGATTTTGCATGTAAACTTCGTCGATGTGATGATAGGTGTTTTTGGAAATGGAAATTTTTACCACAAACCTCACATTGGTATGGACTAGAACCAGAATGGGAATTTTCATGATCTCTTAATTCGCTTTTTACGTTAAAATAATCACCACAAATATCACATTTATATCGTAAACAACCATCATGTGTTCTAACATGGGTTTCTATGGTGTATTTAGTCTTGAGTGTTGTATCACATAAATGGCAATGATATAACCCATCTTTTCTATGATTTATTGAATGTATGGCAAACGATAAATTAGTATTAAATGATTCCTCACAGTTTCCACATTGAATTTCTTCATCTAATATTAATGGTTCATTGGTTTGTCTTTTATTTTTTGACAGTTTACTATTTTTTCTTTTATCAGATATGTTTTTATTCCTAGATAATTTAAAGATTATTTTCCTAAAACAAAGTGAGCAATTACATTATTTATTTATAGTATTTTATTTATTAAATATATCTGGAAAAGGAAATAAAAATGCGTTGTTATGGATTTTATAAATTTATTACAATTTCGTTTGTAAATAAAAAAATATGAAAAATTCAAAAATTATGATAGGTTACAAAATCTATCTTCTATATTTATAATAAATCTGTAGAGAGGTCAATTCTGTACATGAAATATATTTCCAAAATAACTAACAGGGGGTGATTAGGGATCGATACTGATGCCAAAAATGAAATCAGTAAAATTTTTGTCTGTCTGTCTGTCTGTCCGTCTGTCTGTATAACCGTTATAGAAACAAAAACTACTCGACGGATTTTAACGAAACTTGGTACAATTATTTTTCATACTCCTGAGCTGGTTATAGGATACTTTACATTACGCTACAATCAATAGGAGCAGAGCAGTGAAGCGAAATGTTGGGAAAACCACTTTTACGGTGTGGGGACGCGCATCACATGAAAACTACTGATCCGATTTGAATGTGGTTTTCACATATGTATTTGTCTTCTTTTAACTTAACATCTGGTGTATAAAAATTTCTTCCCCACCTCTTTTACGGTGTGGGGGGAGGAGAAATTTTAATACAACAATCTATACATCACGCGAAAGACGTCACAGGTACATCGATATAGAACCCAAAAATGCGGTTAGATTTTTTTGTAGGTCTGTCTGTCTATCTATATATTTGTGCGCGTATCACATGAAAACTACTGATCCGATTCGAATGCGGTTTTCACAGATGCATTTGTCTTCTTTCAACATAACATCTGGTGTATAAAAAATTCTACTCCCACCCATTAAACGGGGTGAGTGAAGAGATTTTTAAACAACAATCAACACGCCACGCGAACGACGTCGCAGATACACCTAGTTTATAATAATAGTAGAAAAAAGTTTTAAATAATAAAGTAAAAACTATTTTTTTTTCTGGATAGTAGTGCAGCAAGCGGCCGGATTATTTAGGATTTGAGTAAACTGCTCCCAATTTATAATTTATTATTTATTTCACTTTTATTTGTAAATATAAATTATTGAAAATTGATATAAAACTGAGTAAAAAATGGTGTTCTCAACAAATTGAAAATTGATATAAAACGGTTTTTGTAAAATTAAAATCGGTTGACTAGAAGAGCCTAGAAATTTATTTAAACAGTTTTAGGCTTATAAACAATTTGAATAGCTATACGAGCTTTAAACATATTAAATTTAGAGTTTATATACTTAAGGGACATTAAAAGACACTTCTATTAAAACAAAGATACATTCGGCATACTGGTTACCGAGATATTGAAGGTCAAATTTGCCGTGTAACCATAAGTGATAGAGGGCTCATTTTTAAACAAATACCCACGTCTTGTCAAGTACTTTTTATATAAAGTCAAGTTTAAAGGAAACACTTTTTTTTATATTTTTTTCCAGTTACTGTTGTTTTTCCAAGCATTAAATTTTAAATTTTTTAGAAACGAATTATTGTGTCAAATTAAGTAACGAAACTTTTAAGTTGTAATAATTTTTGTTCTAAGAGCAATATTTTCCGAAAGGTAGAGGCACACATAACCGCACCGTATCCGAGCCGTATGTTGGCCGAGTGTTGACCATCACTCGGTGGAAGAGTTACGCAATGGTATGTTATAAAAATAGTTCACACATCACCGTATTAAGGCTGATTCACACATATCAGTGAAGTCACAGTTCAGACACAGTACCGGCACAGTGCAAAATATTCTTTCATACAGCTTCTATAAACTCATCCCCACTTGTCAGTGTCAGTGACGACACAGTACTCTCAGTGTCAGTGCCGGCACCGGCAATCACGGACGTATTCGTTGCCGACGATATTTTTTGTCGGATCACGGACGCCGCGGCATCAAAAACAATATGGAGGACGAGCGATTGATAGAATTGGTTCGTGAAAATAGGGTTTTGTATGATTTGTCTCATGTACCTAAAGTACATGGATTCGAAAAACAAAACCAATTTGTGGAACGAAATAGGAGCACAAATAAAATATGGAGATATAGCCTTCCTCCAACGAGTATCTTTTTTCAATAACTTACTTCCTAGTTTCTGAACAAGAATATTAAAACAGCTCACTGACATTTTAAAATATTCAAAATATTTCCTTTCATCTTTAACCAATTCTTTGTATAATGTCATGAATTCTCCTTCTGTCTCTCTTGATCAACATGCTTCATGCACCCATTTTTTCTTTGATGCTGCACTTCTTCTTCGTCCAAAGCAATAGCTATCATTGCTAGCTCCGTAGTACTGAACATATAATCTGAGTACTGACATGTATGAATTGAACCACTGACGAAACACTGTAGCACTGATACTGAACTGAGCGAACACTTTGACGGAACTGTGGCTTCACTGATATGTGTGAATCGGCCTTTACGGACGAGCGTTATCAACGCACCGAGACCGCACCGAGCACGATTAAAATATTTTATATTTTAACGGTGACGGTGCGGTATCAAAAGCTCTTGGTAAACACTTTCGTGTATGCTCTCAAAATATAATATATTAAAAACATATTATTCTTGTGTTTTTTATTTTATATTATATTTTACTTAACCAGTCATGGTAGATGTTGAAAAGTTAATCGAGGAAGTACGGAAGTATCCAGTCCTCTATGATCAAACTAGTGATAAGTACAGAAATTCGGAGTATAAAGACAGAATCTGGAATAATATTTCAACTACTTATCAAATAAAAGGTAAGTATCTATCAACCTTCGACAGTTCTTGATTTCCAAGCATTATGTACCCATTTTCGTTTCTTTACTTGTTGATTTCTCCAAATCCTGTCTTCTTCTTCTAACGCTAGAGCAATAACTCCCACATCACAATTTTTAAACATTGTTTCCGCAACTTACGTGCTCAAAATATTAAAACAGACTGGAACAGTTTTCAAACGTCAGTAGAAAAACGGATAAGCTACGGACAAGTGTGGTGTCTACACCGACGAGCCGTGACACGGCCAAGTTACGGCCGACACACGGATCGGGTACGGTGCGGTTATGTGTGTCCCGACCTTTATACACCAAAATAGGAACAAAAAAATGAGAAATTTTAAGGTTTTGTTAAATACAAAATTTATCACAGGATTTGCGACTAGCGCCTATTGTGATTATCCAGCAAGAAAATGGCTTCCTATTGAAAATGTCCTATCCAAACAGATCTCACCTAGACTATACTGTATTTGAAAAAAATCATTATTTTACGACAATCAGGTTAAGGAATGAATTCTTACTTTCAAAATGGCTTAGATTACCTTCTTCGACTTTAAAACCAGTATAATATTACAAAAGATTAACGGTTAAATTTTAAATTAATTGCAAATTGGCCAGAAGAAGAAGTAACACGTATGTAGTTATCTTGGCAGCACTCTAAATACGAAAGCAAATGTAGATAAAGCAATACATAACAGAGTTAGTGAGTTAGTGCTGCAACAAAAGCTTTCTAGAGGTTGCGCCGCAGAGTTTTCGATAAACATGATCTAACACTTGAAACTTGAATAACAAAGTGACCTTCCTATGGGTTCCAGGACACATAGGAATAGAAGGAAACGATAAAAGCAGACAAGCTGGCAAAAGAAGGAGCTTAAAATTCCTTACCTGGGGCCAGAACCATCCTGTGAAATCAGCAGTAGTACAATCTTAGAAAAACTAAGAAAAAAAAAATGAATGGCGAAAAATCCAAGTACTGCACCGATCCAGAAGGACTAAGAAATTATAACCAGAAGAAATCTCAAAGATGTCTTAACCTTAGTAAGAAGAACCTTCAAATTATAACAGGACACACTTAGAAACTAGGATTGGTAGATGAAGCAAACTGCAGATTCTGTGACGTAGAGGAGGAAACCTCGATACAGATACTCTCAGAATGTATCGCATTAAGTAATTCTAGGATCAAATATCTAGGGTTATACGAAATAGAAAAGGAAGAACTACCTAACTTAAAACCCAACGATATCCTAAACTTTCTAAGGAAGATAGGACTAGAAGAGCAGCAAGTCTGAGAAATTATTAGAAATATAGCAAAAAAAAAAGGGACACAACACATCTTATAGGTCGCGAGGGGGTCCGTAGACAAGAAGACTACGAAAAACGTTATAAAGATTTTTTACACGAAACAGTAAAAACAGTCAACTTAGCAGGCAACTGGGAACGCCATGCAACTGATAGGAGCAATTGGAGACAAAAGTTGTCGAACTTTCATTACCAACTCCGTTGTAGAACTGTGGCATCGTTATTTCATCAAGAATAGGACTTTATAGCCACAGGCGCACGCACATGCAATAATGGAATAGTGGATAACTTAGTATTAGAATCCACCAGACTATATTCAGTGATATCTCCTCTTTAATACAAGGTTAATCCACATTTGTGAGGAGAGTAATGTCACTTTGTGAAGAATAGCCGAATATAATAAATCATTTAAACGGGAGTGTGTATGTTATTTGCTTAGTTTGTACTCTGGCGCCCTTATATTTTATGTTTGGGGAGGACTCTTAAAAGAAGCCACGACACTAGTGAGCTAGCTAGGAGATTTACGCCCTTTATTGGGAATTTTTACAGTTACAAGATAAGTAAACAATGATTCATGCTACCAATATTTAACATTTTTTAACCGACTTCAAAAAAGGAGAAGGTTATCAATTCGACCATATTTTTTTTTTTATTTTTTTTTTTATGGATGTTACCGAATATCTCCGGTATTTATAACCCGATTTTAAAAATTCTTTTTGCATTCAAAAGGGTAGAGTGTCCCATTGGTCCCATAGAAATTTGGTTAAGGTCTGGTCATCAATGTGAAAGATATTCAAGGAAATAAGGAGAAGGGTCTCAGTTTGACCATATATTTTTATATACGTTACTGAATATCTCCGGTACTTATAATCCGATTTGAAAAAATCTTTTTGCATTCAAAAAAGTAGAGTGTCCGTTTGGTCCCATAGAAATTTAATTAGGGTCCGGTTATCAATGTGAAAGATATTCCAAGAAATACCACAAAAATCAGCATTTCAGCGAATATCTCTGGTATTATAATCCGATTTTAAAAAATTCTTTTTGCATTCAAAAAAATAGAGTGTCCCATTGGTCCCATAGAAATTTGGTTAAGGTCTGGTCATCAATGTGAAAGATATTCCAGGAAATAAGGAGAAGGGTCTCAGTTTGACCATATTTTTTTTATATATGTTACCGAGTATCTCTGGTTTTTATAATCCGATTTGAAAAATTCTTTTTGCATTCAAAAGAGTATAGTGTCCGTATGGTCTCATAGGATTTTGATTAGGGTCTGGTAACCAATGTAGAAGATATTTCAAGAAATACCACAAAAATCAGCACTTCAGCGAATATCTCCGGTATTATAATCCGATTTAAAAATTCTTTTTGCATTCAAAAGAGTAGAGTGTCCCATTGGTCCCATAGAAATTTGGTTAAGGTCTGGTCATCAATGTGAAAGATATTCCAGGAAATAAGGAGAAGGGTCTCAGTTTGACCTTATTCTTTTTATATATATTACGGAATATCTCCGGTATTTATAATCCGATTTGAAAAAATCTTTTTGTATTCAAAAGAGTAGAGTGTCCGTGTGGTTCCATAGAAATTTGATTAGGGTCTGGTCACCAATGTGGAAGATATTTCAAGAAATACCACAAAAATCAACAGAATAAGTTCTGCAGTTCAGTAAATTTGTTAAAAATGATGTATAACATAAAAACATAATAATTAGCCCATTACTGTCCCACTCTAAAGCCAAAGACCTCTTCTCACGAGGAAAAGGAATGAGCATTTAATCAATTCTCTTGCTTACTGCGAGTTGGTGATTTTAGACAATTTATTCCACGTTTCATCACGATGTTTTCCTTTACCGTGCGTGCTTCATGTTTTTAGGTGTAAGACAATTTACTTATGTCTCCAAAAACTCACATATCGGGATTGTTGGGGATTAAACTCAGTACCTCTTGCACGGTTATTGAAAGTCTTTGAAAATAGTACATCATGAATCAAGTAGCAACTAAAAATGATAAAATAAAAACTTTTTTAAAAAAATTAAACCGCCTTCAAAAAATTTACTCTAAAAAGCCAGAAATAAAATCTTTATTTCTTAATAAAATTGGAACCAACTAGGCATCTGATTTCGATTTCCTTGAAGTCGGCTCCAATGGCAAATTACCCTCTAATTTAATCTTAGCTATTAAATCTAGCTTTCGAATGTTAGTTACAAAGATATAAACCATTGGAGCCGACTTCAAGGAAATCGAAATCAGATGCCTAGTTGGTTCCAATTTTATTAAGAAATAAAGATTTTATTTCTGGCTTTTTAGAGTAAATTTTTTGAAGGCGGTTTAATTTTTTTAAAAAAGTTTTTATTAATTGATTCTTTACAAATTACATTTCTTTAAATGATTAGTGAGAGCTGCTTTAGCAATAAATTTTTTATCACATTTCTCACAATGATAAGGTCTATTGTTAGTATGGGTCATAATGTGATATCTATAAGGAGCAGAATGTTTAAAACCTTTACCACAATGTTCACAAACATACGGTTTTTCTCCGGTATGTACTCGCATATGTGATACATATCCTGTACGAGTAGTAGATTTTTTCGAACAAATTAAACATACAAATAATCCGATACCGGTGTGTTTTTTCATATGAGCCAACAGTTTATCTTTACTAAAGTACCTTTTACCACAAATTTCACAGAGGGCAGTCATATCGATTTTTTCATGATTTCTTTTAACGTGTTTATAGAGCGCTCCTGGAGATTTATAAGTACGTTTGCATTCTTTACATGGATATAAATTGGTATCGTTTTTTATATGTACTCTTTTACGATGAACTGTTAATTTTTTTAACGAAAAAAAGGTTTTGCCGCAATATTCACAACTATGAGAAATATTTTTATGTTCATTTTCATGTTCTAATAAAGCAGTGGATGTGTAGAAGAATTTTTCACATATTTGGCATCTATATAGTGGACAACCTTCGTGTTTTGTTATATGATTTTCGATAACAGATTTTAATTTTGTTGAAAATTTACAGAGATGACAGAAATATTTAGGTTCTGTATTATGTTTTATAGAATGAATTGCATAAGCTATATTAGTTTTAAAAATTCCTTCACAGTTTATACAGGTTATAGGGTTTTCTAGTTCTATAGGTTTTAAAGATATCTTCGAATATTTTTTTCTTCTTTTTTTTAGTTGTTTTAGATTTTCTGTCTGTTTTAGAACTGTAAATCTATGATTATGTTGATTCCTAAAATTTTGGATTAGATAAGATTTTAATAGCATAACATTATTGGTAGTAAACTATTTATGTTGAGATATTTCTCATGGGATTTTTGAAATGTAAAAATTTTACTAATAAGAAAATCACATTAAGAAGAAATCTAAAAAATATCACATCCAGCAGGACTCGAACCTAACCACTTTAGCCACACACGCGTAAATGAGAGGCCACACAAAAGGCGGATAGCGGAATGGAGAAGAGAGCGGAACTTCCAATGGAATTAAAATTAGGCCTCTCATTCACTGGATCCGGAAAGCTGCGAAACAATTTGTCCGAATTTGGTCGAAAATGGATAAAAAAGTGACTCGGAGAGGAGCACGTCCACTGGGTCCTTACCAATTGTACGTTTTCGTCCGAATTCGGACGATGCTGGATTTGATACCCGCCTGTTGGGATCTAATTGTGAAATATTCCGAAACGCGAGATTGAGAGAATGGTTAATTTTGCTTTTAAAGAAGAGAAAACATCTGTGGTATCAAGGTGAAATGATCTACCACATCCGAAATATACAAAAACAGTTGTGGAAGGAGGTTTCTACTGAAATGAAAGAGATCGTTTTTCAAAAACACAATTTTTCGAGTTTAGCATAAATTTTGCTAAGAGTGTATTTGAATGTATCCTTATGGCACGGCCTTCTAAACGACCCAAGGTCTGATAAAACCTTTATCAGACCTCTGGTCGATTACAAGACCGTGCCATACTCTTCTATTCCTCACAGACTTCTTCATTCCATCCATGCCACAGAGAGAGCGATCTTACGTAAAGTGAAAAACCTTCACTACGTTTATCTAAGCCACCATGTCTACAACAACATAAATATACTGCCCCTGCCTTCTCGTTTTTAGATGTTCCAACAACCTTACGTCGCTCGGGAGCGAACATCATAGCCCAGAGGAACTTCCTTACCTACTGGAATGGAGGACTCCGAAGAAGATCCAGAGTACCGAAAAACAAGATTCCTCTTTCCAACCTCACCCTCCTACAAACAGTATAAAGGGACCTTCCTGAAGACCTGGAAACCCTCCACGGCCTCCACGACGGAGCAGACACGCCACAGCGCCAATCTTCCAACCCCTCATTGCACCACGTGGGTTACACCTGTACACAACACTCACACGAAAAGGAAAAGACTATTTAGTTACGTTCAAGCTTCATCGATGGCAAGAAGATGCAATAACCACAGAAGAAGTTATCCAACCTGCTACACTAACACTCCTATCCACTCCCTGAAAAGGACGTAAGTCCTACAACAAGGTCCTCAAATCCAACATTCCTATAAGATTTCTTTCATCTACCAATCAACCTCTTGTCTGTCTTGTCTTTCATTCGAAAATAGGAGAAATGGTGGTCATTGTCGACTTGGAAATCATACCACAAATAATCAAATTCCCCTAACTCATTTCTTTTAGCGTAAATAGGATTTAACCACACTTCTCTTCTTTGTCTATATTGCCTGACACGTCGATGAATTAAAGGAGATTTTTCCAAGACCGTTCCGTAGAGCCATCATTAACACCATAGAGTTCGGACCGGACAAATACTGAGGCAATAGACGATCGGCGTTCGCACCAATTCGAACCTTCGCAGTTCGCAGCTTTACGGATCCAGTGGAGGAGAGGCCTTAATCTTTGTGGCCATACATACGGCAGAGCGGAGGGGGAAAATGGTTACAAAGCTTTAAAATTCGTTTGATATTCCACGCGTACTGCCTTATTTTGTATTGAGTATAGAACATAGAAGAGTAAAGTTTTGACGACAAAATCACAACATGTGTAGACAGTGTCAGCTATTTGCACAGTTACCATCTTCTTGAGTAGCCTCACACTTAGTAGTTAGTCGGCGTTATTGACAGTCTTAGCGCATATGACAAATAATGAGAGAGATTATTTCTGAAATCGACTTATAAAAAATTCAACTGGACGACACTTTTTTATGCCATGTCTTCTATTTTTGTTCTATAAGGAGACTGAAAATATAGATTTTTACGAAATCAATAAAGATTGTCGAGTCTTGCCTATTGTGATATATTTTCCATTTCTCCTTAATGTCATTTTCTTGTCTGTAAAATTTCTTAATTTCAAAAATCCCATGAGAAATGTATCAAAATATAAGTTTACTAACGGTTTGTTCCAACAGACCAAAAACCCGTTCAAGAACCGTTACTAAACAACTCCGTACTTCAAATGTATTAAGAATTCGTCTACAGTGCAGTTCTCGGACAGTTCTAGAATGGTCCTTTGGTCTGTAGGAAATAAACCTTAAAAATCAATGATTTCAGTTTACTAACCAATTAAAAATATAAGACAGGGCACAAAAAAGTGATGTCAATTGTCGATTTGACAAATAATCTGTGTCTCCAAGTGTCAACATATGCCATAAATTGAAACAAAACGATTAAAAAGCCGACTAACTACTGATGCATCTGAGGCTTAAATCGTTAGAAAGGTTACCAGCTGTAGATAAAAATAGAAGGTTCGAGTCCTGCCGAATGTGATAATTTTTTTAATTTCTCCTTAATGTAATTTTCTTATTTGTATAATTTCTAAATTTTTAAAAACTTTGTTGGTGTTGGAATAAGTAAATATTAATAAATGAATTTTATAACTATTTATTTACACATCTATTATTAAATAAAAAATAGTTATTTCACAGCCTTAAACAATACTAAAATTGTTTTACATCAGAGATTATGGAAACAAACACTTCTACTTCAATATTTTAATAACTAATTATAATTATACTAAGCACTGTTTATGTTTGTTTATTTGCAATGATGCAAAATAATACTGAAGCAAAAATATTTTTTAAGTATCTTACAAAGTTTTGTAGATTAAGAATTTGAAAATTTTAATTCGAGAAAAATTTTAAATTTTATTTGCCCGTTGTGTTGTTGAAAAAAAAACGTGAATTATACTACCTGGATTTGCAGTCCGCTGGCATTGACGTCATTTGACGTATATGCAAGTAGAGTAGACTTACCGCGTATTGGTCTACTTGCATATACGTCAAATGACGTCAATGCCAACGGACTGCAAACCCAGGTATAGGAATATTAGCACAATAAGGCAATTTGGTAGTGAGATTTAAAATTGTAATTTAAAAAAATCACACACACAGAAACACAAAATTATAGCATCACCGAGCTCTCAACAGGGATTGAATGAATTTTCTTTTACTCTGTATAAGGTTATCAATCATTTGTTTAGGAAAATTGTTCCATTCTTTCACATATGCCAATTTTAGCTCTTCGTTATTCCCGAGAGCTGGATTTCATACGTGTTCCATTAGGTTCATATCCGGAGATAGCATTGGTCATTTCAATTGAATGTTATCAACCTTATAGAGGTAGTTACTCACGATACGCGCAGTGTGTAGGAGAGCGTGCATAAAAACAAAATATTTACGTTTGATTGAAGCAAAACAGTTATTTATGAAATAGTTCGTGAAGTATGCGTTTTGCGCATGCACGTAATGTTTAGAGCACGAGCGTAAGTAACATTTTGCTTTAGGGTAATCCTCTTTGCTGGAGTCTGTAAGTTGAAGGTGAAAACTGTTCAAACAAGTTTTGCCTAAACGTGCTTTCTGGCAAAAATAACTACCACTTCCAAAACCTTTCTTACAGCCGTAGGAAATGGCTATCAGCAAAATCTGCTGTGCTGGTTCTTGCGAGGTTTCTCCTGAATGGTTTTTCACCTTCATTCGGTGGGCTCTGTGTCCAACCTCAAGGATTTCCGCACCTTGTTGGGTTGGGGGCAGACGCGCCATGGGTACCTAGACAATGGCAGCAGATCGTAGAAAGATTGTGTTAAGAAAAGCGACCGCCATGAAACATTTGCTGCTATCCAAAGCTACTTCTTCTTTAGTGTCGTGCCTTTGTAGGAATTTAGCTGCTACGTTAATCAGGTGAGGATTTACTTTTTTATCTTGCCAGAAAAACACACAGGTGGTTTCACAACCGGTGAAGGCATATAGGAAAAGTTATAGCCCAGGAGGGTTGGTCAGTTCTCCTCTATCAAAAGACTGATGAGTAGATCTGTTCTCTTCTGCCACTGTTTCAGGAGTCGATCGACCTTCTCAATAGATTAATTAAGAATAGTCTTATAACTGAGATCCAGAGCACATCTGACAGCATCGTCTGGAGCTTGTTTTGTATAGATCTTCCCTGGCTCACCATTCTAGTAGGCATAAAAGTAATGAGTCGCGTTAGAATGTAGTTGATCTTATGTATATATGTATATTAATTAAAAGCTACTTAGTATGGATTAGTGACACACAAAATCACTTTCTTGTAACACTCACCGTACTCTTCTTCGGCAGATTTTCCTCATGAAAATCGACCAAAATTTAAAATTAGGATATTTTGTAAAAGATGACGAATTTTCAAAGGACCGAAACTCAGAATCTCTTATGCCTACAGGGATGCGGTTGGGCTGAAATTTTAACAAATTTAATTTGATTTGAATATGGTTTGGTATGTTTTTTCAAAACTACACCAATTAGGATACATGCCATAACTCCAATAATTTCATGGTTTTTCGGTTACCAAAAGTTTTCCCTTCCGTTTTATAGTTGCACACCTAAACTTATCCTACTCAAACATGCCTTTTTTGCAACCTAAAGTCCCTTCTTGGTAACAGGACGCTGGCCTATATGCAGAATAAACAATATTCCACATATACAATAAAGTTAATTTAAAATGTTTCTCGATTTTTAATACTACATTTACACACCAGTTTTAAAACAACTTTTTACATGACTTCTCATTCCTGCTCTAGAAATGAACGCTTTACTACAAATAGGACAAACATAATTTTTTTCACCAGTATGTGTTTTAATATGGTATCTATAAGGTGATCTGTGTCCAAAAGTTTTACCGCAATATTTACAAACATACGGTTTTTCACCGGTATGAACTCTAGTGTGTTCAATTAATAAATCCTTCATTGCGAATTTTTTAGGACATACCATACAAGAAAACGGTTTATCTCCACTGTGTACTCTAAGATGATACTTTAATCTACCTTTACATGATATTCTTTTACCACATATTTCACAAATAACTGATATATCATTAACTATATTTAAGTGTTTTTTGTTACTGTGACTAGTTAGTCCTGCAATGGAATCAAATTTTTTATCGCAATACTCACAATCAAATTTAACTCTAGGTTTTCCTGTAATGGTTTGATAATGAATATTTCTGCGATGATTTGCTAATCTTCGTGAATACATAAAATGTTTGCCGCAGATTTCACATTGAAAAGGACGTTCTCCTGTGTGGAAATATTTATGTTCTTCTGCGTGAGTATTGCACCTGAAAGCTTTACCACATATTTTGCATTTGTGTTTTGTTGTGCCATCATGTAATCTAATATGAGTTTCAAATCTATATTTACAAGTGTTCTGAAATGAACATAAGTGACAGGAATAAGTATCATCAGCGCTATGTTCGATGGAATGCATCGCAAAATCTAGATTTGTTAAAAAATCTTTTTTACAATGTTCACATGGTAATGGTTCTTCTAATTTAATTGGTTCTGGTAACGGTGATGTTTGTCGATATCTTCCACGTTTTTTACTTTCTCTTTTCGGCTGCTTTTCTGAGTCTTCTGGCTCTTTTTTAATTCGTTTGGTGTATTTTCTTTTTGGTGGATGAACAGCATTGGAATTTTCATTTTTCACACTAAAAGTGGTTACTATTAGAAAAAAGGAATTTAATTTTTTCTTAAATACGATACTCACTTACCAGAGATTAATTTATATTTATTTCTAAAAGTAATACAATTATGTAAACTTAACAAATACGTAGCGATCTTTAAACGGAACGTATAAATTAGAGCAGGAAAGAAGGAAATAAAAATTAGAGCAGAAAAAAGAAGGAAATGGAAAATTGGGGAATGGAAAGAAGAGCAGCTACAGGAAAAAGAAAGAAAATTATATTTTCATAAAATTTATTATTGTTATAGTGATTATAGTAAGGAATTTAAAAAAAATATATCCTATTATACATTAAAGTATTATTACAGAAAACAGTAATAGTGTCTTACTTAATAAAGCGAGTTATTAATGAACAAATGTTGCAAAATGCAGAATATTAGTTAATCTATCGCTTTACGAGTTTTGAAAAATATTTTCAAAAACATTGACCATTTAACTAAGAAGAAACAACTACTTCCCGGGCTATGTGCCCCAACGGATATTGAATTACACTTCAAAGTCAAATGGGGTTGGCATATCTAACAGATAATTTAAACCAACCATTTTAGTTTGCAGTTAGAAGGGATAACATAGCTTGTAGACCGGTTTCGGCCTATTGGGCCTCATCAGTACAAGATATGTGTTATCCGTCAGCGAGCTTAAGGTATAATCGCTGACTGAAGATTTAACAAAAATCACGAATTTTGTTTTGCAATTAGAAGTGAAGATGTCACTACTATCACGGCGTTTACACTTTCGTTACTAAAAGTAATATATCGTTCGTGATTTTAGTTCAATCTTCAGTCAGCGATTATGCCTTAAACTCGATGACGGATAACATATACCTTGTACTGATGAGGCCCAATAGGCCGAAACCGGTCTACAAGTTATGGTGTCCCTTCTAGCTGCAAACTGAAATGGTTGGTTTAAATTATCTGTTAGATATGCCAACCCCATTTGACTTTGAAGTGTAGTTCAATATCCGTCGGGGCACATAGCCCGGGAAGTAGTTGTTTCTTCTTAGTTAAATGGTCAATATTTTTGAAAATATTTTTCAAAACTCGTAAAGCGATAGAATAACTAATATTCTGATTTTGCAATATTTGTTCCTATTATACATATTTCTCCTGTGGATAAAAAATTTATTATAATAATAAAAATTAGTAAGTTAGCATTTAAATTTATTAATTTTGTTTTAATTAACAATTTTTTCTGTATCATTATTATGAATTTTTTCATGTGTTTTTAGAGGAGTTCTTTGGGTAAATCCCTTTCCACAAATTGTGCATATATATGGTCTTTCTCCAGTATGTGTTCGAATATGTTCAATCAACTGATCTTTTTTGGAAAAACTTTTTGTACAAACTTGACAACAATATGGTTTATAACCAGTGTGTATTCGAAGATGAAATTTTAATCTTTCTTTATTAGCTAGTTTTTTACCGCATATTTCACAGATAACTGTCAAATCTATTTCGGTGGATTTGTGTATTTTTATTGTATGTGTTCGTAATCCACTTGCTGATTTGTAGTGTTTGTTACATAAAATACAGTCGAATTTTACCAGTGGTTTACCTAAAATCGTTTATCAAATATACTACAATTTTGAAAAATCAGAAAAAATTGCAAAAATGAAAAACCCGTAAAATTAATGGAAAAAATAATGTAAATAAAAGAAGGGGAAAATTTTCATAAAAACAGAAAAAAATAAAAAAAATAAGTGTAAAAAAGTAAAAATTAATAAAAGAGTCTCAAGGAAAGTAAATTTTAATATGGTTCAAAAAGGGAACAGAAGACGTAAAAAATTAAAAAGCGCATTAAACTTGGGGAGTAATCGAAAAAACTATAAAAATTGAAACAAAATTAAAAACAAAAAACAAAACGAAAAAATGGCAAAAAAATTAAAAAGTTAAACTTGTAACGTTCGTTTTCGAGCATTCCATCCGGACTATATATTTTTATTCTGTTCAATTTTTATCGCGCCGATGCGAAGGTCGATTGCCAATTTGGTGGGAAGAAATAATGTTTCGTCGACGGAATGATTTTTCAATTCGTGCATTTCGTTTGCGACTTTTTGAAAATTCAGATTTAATTTCTGAACTACCTTCAACCTTCTTTCTGGTGAGTACCTTTTTGCCTTTGTTTTAATTTAATTAGTTAGAAATAATCCAAATTGCGGTAAATATATTATTTTAAGTATTTTACTAACATTTAATTTTCGATTACAATTGCTATTGTAAAAAGGTCAGTTTTTTGTGATGTTAAAATATATAAACATGGATTGTAATTAATTTTTTCTCGAAAGTTGGAGAACTAGATAGCGATTGTATTCGATAGAAATTACTTAAAGGTCGGAGTTTTGATTTCAATGTTATTACTAGGATTAAATGCCAAATCTGTGAAGGGCCCTATTGAGGATCCAGATAATTTTTACTGAAAATATCGCTGTTTGCCGACGGCCATTTTAAAGCCGACCATCCATTCCCGGAATTATTGTTTAGGAAGTTCTCTTGAAGGAAGACCACTTCCATCCGCTTGGGCAGTGCTGATCCACCACTATCAAAACTCCGACAGGAAGAGATCGAATTAAAGATAAGAGATTAAATTAATTTAATAATTAAAATTGTTACTAATTCTAAATTGAGAAATAAATTAACTTAAAACTAATTTTTCGAATTTTATTTGTGTGTCTGTACTTTGTGCCCTTTAATTAATGTTTGGAGGGAATTAAATAAAACTCAGAAGGAAGCCACGACCCTCAGGAGCTAGCCTAGGGTAATTTAAGGGTTAAAAACTCCAAAACATGTTAAAAACTATATACTAAACTTGTAACAACCATAAAAATGTGTAAAAAATAAGTAATAAAAATAGAAAAAACTATCTAAAGAAGCTTCAAAAAGCGCAAGAAGCAAACATTAAATAACGAGTAAAATACAAATACAAAAAAAAAAATTGGAAACCAGATAAAAAATAAGTAAAAATCAAAAAAAAAAACTAAAAAAATATTTTACAATCGTAATGGAAAGAGTAAAAAGTTTGAAGAAATAACAAAAAAATTAAAATTTCAAAATACCGATAACAAATAAAGAAAGGCTGTGATAATCAAAAAAACAGAGAAATTATAGATAAAAAATAATTATCGGGTTTATTCGATTTTTCTTTTTTTTTATTTATCGATTTTTTTTTTATTTTCTTTTCTTTTTTTTTAATTATCTTATCATTTCGATGTATTTTTATTGTTTTTACATGTATTTCTTTTTTTCTGATTTACCGTTTTTTTCTTTTAATTTTTCAGTTTGGTTTTTTGTTCATTTCGTAGCTTTTTATCATATTTTTAATGTTTTCGGTTTCACAATTTTTGAAGTGAAACTTCTTTAGAATCGTTGTGATTTCAAACCGGATACAACGAAAAAACGACAGGTAAGAGACACAAATACAAAAATGTGTAGGATGAAGCCGGCAAAGAATGAGACAGAAATATACATACTATTTTATATTACCGGTCTCTCCTCTTTGTTCCCTACTTCGTAGCGTCCCCACTCCCGTCTCCTAAGCATAGTCGCCTGTACAGCTCAACAGATATAGCTGCAACTTTCAAGGTCAATTCATCGATAGTGGGAGGAGCCGAGAGTCAGTTGCATTCAAGCACCCGATGCGTAAACATCCGTATACTTAACATTGTACTTCAATTCTAGTGCGTTTGCTACGTTGTAAAATGTGTAACAATCGCACTCAATCAACTACGAAATCAAAAACGGTAATAAATGCAGTATTCCAAAAATATATCAATCAAATTGAAACTAAAACATTTGTATCGTATTTTAGTTATCATAAGCCTCTTGTATCATTTGTTGAAACTGAAAATATGGAACTTGAGCAATAAATTATGTAACATATGTTAAATAAAATATCTTTTAAAATTAATCAAAATACTTTCATTTTTAAACAAATAAACTTTGTAATTATCCTACCCTTGTTATACAGGGTGTCCCAGAATTAACTACGGAAACTTCGTATACGTATTCCTTGATGACAAATAAGTAGGGTCTTTCCTATAAAAAAATTTTTTTTAGAGACTCCTGTCAGAGTTATAACCCTTTAAAGAGGGGTGGTAAAATGTGCGCTACTGGATCGCAATACACGATACTCAATTGACATGGTCCTACTTTTTATTTTTTTACTCCAAACCGAAACGATTTCGCAAAAAACGACAAGGAACAAAAAAGTTTCTAAATAATCAAAACGTCCTAAAATAATTTTTTGTTATTGCAAATATTAATTGCTAAGAAAGTTACAAAAAAAAAATTAAGAGGGGTTCCTTGATTTGCACCCTTAGAATGGGGTAGGGCAGGTGAAAAGTGGCAGGAGAAATGCGTCTTTATAAAAATGATGTTCACCCAAATTTTTAATTTTTTATCTTGGACCAATCAGAAGATATTAAATTAAAACCGTATTTTACCACCCCTCTTTAAAGGGTTATAACTCTGAAAGGAGTCTCTAAAAAAAATTTTTTTATAGGAAAGACCCTACTTATTTGTCATCAAGGAATACGTATACGAAGTTTCCGTAGTTAATTCTGGGACACCCTGTATATATTCATCTCATCCTTTTGTCGATTTACTAAAGTTTCACTTCTATCGTGTGTGAATCGCACACACACACCTTTTTTTTGATATATCTTTTTTCAAATAATTGTTTATGGATTTTCTCTCATTTTTTCATTTTTTTCTGTTTTTTCTATTTCTTCTCATAGTTTTTGATATTTTTTCTTTTTTTTTTTATAGATTTTTCAATTTTTCTCATTAATTTAATTTTAACGGTTTTTATCTGGTTTTATCCATTTATTTGACTTTTTCACATTTTTTTTTAAATTGTTGTTTAATATTTTTAGATTTTCTTTCATTTTTCAATTTTCTTTTTAATTCTCGACGTATTTCATTGTTTTCTCATTTTACTGTTTTGTTTTTTTTTTTAATTTTGAGATTATTTCTATTTTCATTATTTTCTCTTATATTTTCAATGTTTTCGGTTTTTATCTAATTTTTTATCATTTTACCAATATCTTTTTAATCCTATTAAATTATTGTCGGTTTTTTAATTTTATCTATTTCTATCTGTTTTTTTTTTAGATTTTTTCGATTTTATAGGAAACTATCAGCCCGCCCAGGCTTTGCACGGGGATTAAAGAAAAATAACAAAAACCATTATAAAATAAATTGATTTTCAGGTGCTTCGACCCGCCTTAGGCGGTTGGCCATGAGGAAAACCGATCCCCACTATTTGGAAGGTTTGACCTTGAGACTTATTATTAGTAAAAGCGAAAGATGTTTTGATAGGAAATTGAAGCGGTTTAAATGGATTTGGTAGATCAGTTGGGATCATCGGTATCCTCAGTGTATGAGCTACTTGACCAGCTGGTGGTTCAGTTATATTGGTTGCTACAACTTAATTGTTCTTTAATTCCTTTATAAGTAGCCTCGTCTCATTGCACATGCTAAATTCGTGATTAAGGAGGTCCTTTCGCTGCAAATTAGTCAAAACAACTGTTGTAGTCAATACTCGATAAATTAAAATAAAAAACCCATAAAAATTCCTAAAATTAAAAAATAAATAGTATATGAGGCATTGATAATTGAAATTTTAAAAATTAAAAAAAAAATAGTTAACTACAGAAGTTAATTTGACTCTTGTAAATCAGCTGTTAATAGCCTGTCTGTGATTTGACAACGCTGTCTCACGGTTGTTCATATTTGTATCCACACAATCCTAACCTTAACCACGTTTAAGCTTTAGCTGTCAATGTGGTGAATGAGTAAATTGAATAAGAATGCTTAATCTTAATATTCTAATGTCTCGTGGCAAGGATGCTTGTAAATTTGTGAGTCTTAAACGTAAACAATGGTGTGATAATGTTGTAAGTGCAAAAAAAGAAAAGTTTACATTGAAGGAATTAGTTCGCGCGCTACGCAACGTTGCCAAATGTTTTGACTCCATTTTAATGTAAGTTACTTGAGATTCTTTTGTGATTTTTAATTATTAATTTCTCAGTAAATTGCCCAGTGACTGATGTATTTTATTGCAAAAAAAGGAACCTGGATATTTCAAAAATCTAATTTTCAGTTTTTCTTTATTCCATCTAATCGGTGACTGATAGTAAAATTCGAAAAATATCGTTAAGGATTTAATTTCTCATAAGACTCAGTACAAATACTAACATTTTAAGACTTTTTTTTTTCAAAAATTTGCACGGTAAGGTATGATTAAAACTTCACTATTCGATAAATAAGGTCTTTAACTATTAGAAAAAAATTAAATTTATTCATAATCTAATATTTTTTATTTAACATTGGCGGCGAAAGGACCTCCTTAAAGATTAAAAAATAGTTATTGTGACGTAATTATAACAGTTAGAAATATGCTGTCGCGGCATTTTTTGTAGATATTTATATATTCTTTAAGATCGTAGTACATTATTTTATTCTATAATCAATAGTGTTCTCAGCGCACGCGATGTTAGGATTTTAAGGTCATTTTTGGTTACATTAATGGCAATTTAGTAAGGATCCCTAATTTTTTTGAAAATGAAACATAGCCTATGTCACTCGGGAATAGTGTAGCTTGCCAACGGTGAAAGAATTTTTGAAATCGGTCCAGTAGTTTCGGAGCCTATTCATTTCAAACAAACAAACAAAAAATCAAACCTTTCCTCTTTATAATATTAGTATAGATTTTGTAAACAAAAAACTAATAAACCGCAAATAATTGAAAATTCGTAGAAACTGGTACTAAACCATAAAAGAGATATAAATAAAAAAATTTAAAAAACAACAATCTGTCTCAAATAAAATATCCTAAATTACCTGTAAGAACTTCATAATGTGAAATCTTCCTATGTGCAGTTAATCTCCAAGAAAACATAAATTCCTTTCCACATACTTCACAAATAAACGGTTTTTCTCCGGTATGAAAATATTTATGTTCAATTGCATGGTTTTTAATTATAAATGATTTTTCACACAATTCACATTTGTATTTGGTGGTACCTTCGTGGGTTCTTATATGAAGTTCCATTTGGTATTTCGAACTATTTTGGTATTTACATAAATGACATATGTATTTCAAATTTTTATTATGATTTATAGAATGAAAAGCTAAATTTAAATTATTATTAAAAGTTTCTGAACAATCATCGCATTCTATTGGATCTGTAAGTTCCAAAAGTGGTGGATACAAAATTAATTTTCTATTTTTCCGTTTAGTTTTTACCGAACAATCGCTGAAATAGGAAAAATTTATTAACAAATTTAGATATGGTAATTTTAATTATAATTTTTTACTTACCAAGAATTTCTAAAAGATAAATAAATAAATAAATAAATAAATAAATAAATAAATAAATAAATAAATAAATAAAATTGTACAATAAATACTGATGTTTATTTTTTAAACCAATCTTTTAACGTGATTACAATTAACTATCTTAATCTAAATCTATGAATATTTAAAAGATTTCACAATAGAAATTAATAGCCCAGTAACTGGGAGTATTTTCAATACAAATTTTTTATAACTGAATCGATTTAATTGAAATTTTGTATGTTGGTAAAGAAGTACTCAAACTTTAACCTCAACGATCACAAAACTAAATTATTAAAAAAAAATCAGTATAACTGATATAACTCAACGGTTGTGGTTCGAATTTTAATTTGATTTGTAAAATGCAGATTACACCGTGTTACACCACTCCGAACTAGCCTGGTTTTGGTGTAAACGATGTTTGAAGGGTTTCATCTGGAGCAAAACCTCCTCGTGGTATAACAAATTCTAAGGTATTCAAGGTACTTCTAACTAAGGAGATCTTCTAAAGTGGTCTAAAGGATCCAAGTGTCTTCACGAACAAATCTGGGATTTTCCTTTATATCAAGAACACTTTTCAAAACACCTTTCACATCGTGAAAAAAAAACTAAAAAAAGCAGAATCAAGGCTTCGTTTCTTGATATAACTTCCAAACTAGTTTTATGTTAGCTTACACCACTCCAATTTGGCCTGATTCTAGTGTTTGAAGGATTCCAGGCAGGTGATCCACATCTGGGCAAAACCTCCTCGTAGCACAAAAGTATCTAGGGTGTTCAAGGTAAATCTAAGAATAGTTACACCACTTCGAACTAGCCCAGTTTTGGTTTGATATAAACTACACGGTGTTTGAAGGGTTACATTTGGAGCAAAACTTCCTCGTGGAATAAAAATTTCTAAGGTACTCAAGGTACATCTAAGGAGATTTTAGAAGTTCTAAAGAGGTCTAAAGGATCCAAATGTCTTCACGACAAATCTGGGATTTTCCTTTATATCAAGAACACTTTTCAAAAGACTTTTCACATCGTGAAACAAACTTAAAAAAAGGCAGAATCAAGGCTTCGTTTCTTGATATAACTTCCAAACTAGTTTAATGATAGCTTACACCACTCCAAATTGGCCTGGTTCTATTGTTTGAAGGATTCCAGGCAGTTGATCCACATCTGAGCAAAACCTCCTCGTAGCATAAAGGTATCTAGGGTGTTCAAGGTAAATCTAAGAATAGTTACACCACTTACACCACTTTGAACTAGCCCAGTTTTGGTTTGATATAAACTACACGGTGTTTGAAGGGTTACATCTGGAGCAAAACTTCGTAGTGGAATAAAAATTTCTAAGGTATTCAAGGTACATCTAAGGAGATTTTAGAAGTTCTAAAGAGGTCTAAAGGATCCAAATGTCTTCACGACAAATCTGGGATTTTCCTTTATATCAAGAACACTTTTCACATCGTGAAACAAACTTAAAAAAAGGCAGAATCAAGGCTTCGTTTCTTGATATAACTTCCAAACTAGTTTAATGATAGCTTACACCACACCAAATTGGCCTGGTTCTAGTGTTTGAAGGATTTCACGCCGATGATCCACATCTGAGCAAAACCTCCTCGTAGCATCTAGGGTGTTCAAGGTAAATCTAAAAATAGTTACACCACTTACACCACTCCGAACTAGCCTGGTTTTGGTGTGATATAAACTACACGGTGTTTGAAGGATTGCATAAGGAGCAAAACCTCCTCGTGGTATAAAAATGTCTAAGGTATTGTAACGTTCGTTTTCGAGCATTCCATCCGGATTATATATTTTTATTCTGTTCAATTTTTATCGCGCCGATGCGAAGGTCGATTGTCAATTTGGTAGGAGGAAATAATGTTTCGTCGACGTAATGATTTTTCAATTCGTTCATTTCGTCTGCGTTTCTTTGAAAATTCAGATTTAGTTTCTGACTACCTTCGCCCTTCTTTCTGGTGAGTACCTTTTTGCCTTTGTTTTAATTTAATTAGTTAGAAATAATCCAAATTGCGGTGAATATATTATTTTAAGTATTTTACTAACACTTAATTTTCGAATACAATTGCTATTCTAAAAAGGTCAGTTTTTTGTGATGTTAACATATATAAACGTGGATTGTAATTAATTTTTGCTCGAAAGTTGGAGAACTAGATAGCGATCGTATTTGATAGAAATTCTTAAAGGTCGGAGTTTGGTTTCAATTATATTACTAGGATTAAATGCCAAATCTGAGAAGGGCCCTATTGAGGATTCAAATAATTTTTACTGAAAATATCGCTGTTTGCCGACGGCCATTTTGAAGCCGATCATCCATTCCCGGGATTATTTTTAAGGAAGTTCTCTTGAAGGAAGACCACTTCCACCCACTTGGGCCGTGCTGATCCACCACTATCGAAAATCCGACAGGAAGACATCGAATTAAAGATAAGAGATTAAATTAATTAATTGATTAAAATTGTTACCAATTAACTACTTGATTGCAGTTTCCTGCTAATCAATTGTCATTTCAGTAAAACGTTTATCAAATAGATGTCAAAGATAATAATAGTATACCTAATACTATTACAACGTTTTACAGAGTCTTTGAAAATCAAAGAACATATAGACCGTTTACTAAGAACCAACAACTACTTCCCTGGCTATATATATATATATATATATACTAACCCCGTTTAACTTTGAACTGTAATTCAATGTCCGTCGTGGCATATAGCCAGGGAAGTAGTTGTTGGTTCTTAGTAAACGGTCTATATGTTCTTTGATTTTCAAAGACTCTGTAAAACGTTGTAATAGTATTAGGTATACTATTATTATCTTTGACATCTATTTGATAAACGTTTTACTGAAATGACAATTGATTAGCAGGAAACTGCAATCAAGTAGTTAACCCTACAAAGCCGAGAGGTTTTTTCTCAAATAGAATTTCAGTTTGCAATTAGTTATGGAGATGTCGCTATTATCGCACTTTTAACATTTTCTTTTCTAAAGATAATGTATTTGTGTGATTTCAGACATATCTCCAATCTAGTTGCTCTTAGAGCTTCTGGATGGATATCTTCCTTGTACTGATGAGACGCAATACGTCGAAACCGGTCTACAAGTGATATCCTTTCGAATTGCAAACTAAAATGGTTAGTTCTATCTTTCAGATATACTAACCCCGTTTAACTTTGAACTGTAATTCAATGTCCGTCGTGGCATATAGCCAGGGAAGTAGTTGTTGGTTCTTAGTAAACGGTCTATATGTTCTTTGATTTTCAAAGACTCTGTAAAACGTTGTAATAGTATTAGGTATACTATTATTATCTTTGACATCTATTTGTTACCAATTCTTAATTGAGAACTAAATTAACTTAAAACTGATTTTTCGAATTTTATTTGTGTCTCTGTACTTTGCGCCCTTTAATTAATGTTTGGAGGGGATTAAATAAAACTCAGAAGGAAGCCACGACTCTCAGGAGCTAGCCTAGGGTAATTTAAGGTTTACAGTATTCAAGGTACATCTAAGGAGATTTTAGAAGTTCTAAAGAGGTCTAAAGGATCCAAATGTCTTCATGAACACTTTTCAAAAGACTTTTCACATCGTGAAACAAACTTCAAAAAAGGCAGTTCTTGATATAACTTTTACGCTAGTTTAATGTTAGTGGTTCGAATTTTAATTCAAAGGCCTTTACGAATAATTAATTCGTTATATTCCACAAAAATTTCAATTTTGTTTTTGTCCAGGGACGACGAGGGTTGATTTAAGGTAACTTCTATAATACCAATCAGAACTGTCTTGGTTCTATCCAGTGTTCCAGACAAGTGATCCACATCAGGAGCAAAAACTCTTCGTGGTAAAAAGGATTTTAAAGTACTAACTGTGGATCGAAGACACTCTAAAAGGTTCTATATTATTTAAGGGCCTTCATAAACAGATCTGGGATTTTCTTTTTAGATCAGAGAGGCTCTTCAGAAGACTTACTTAAACAACTTTTTACATCCAAAAACAACTTTTAACATCCAAAAACAACTTTAAAAACAGGCTAAATAAGGCTTCATGCGTCGATAAAACTTCTATGCTGGCTCAAAAGTTGTGTTTTTAATTTTTGATTTGATTTGTAGATCTAAGGGTCTTCAAGAACAAATCTGTTAAATTGTTGAAATATTGCAATAAATAAACAACTTTGTTGTCACCTTAATTTTTATATCAAATCATATTCCCTGTAGAAATAAAAAAGCTTTTAATGCATAAAAAAATGGATCTGTATTTCTCACCTTTTAAAAACAACAAGCATTTATAGAGTGTATAAAATCTTTAAACTAAAAGGTATGTTAAGCTTAATTTTAAATTTCAAAACAATCAATGCAGTTTTAAAAAATCGTGGGTAATACCATATTTTTATCCTCAGTAACTGGGCTATAAGGAATAAAAATAATCAGTCTCAAATATAATATAATCAAAAATATAAAATTTAAAATATAACACTACAATATATAATAAAGTGCTGCCTTTTTGTTTGGTTTTTATATATACAAGTGCAACTACCAAAAAGTAAGCATTTAAAATGCTTTTTTAAAAATGTAAAAAATATTGTATCGCTTTATTCATTATTAAATTATCGATCATTAAGGAATCTGTATTATCGATACTATACCCGATCCGTTCAAAAGATGGAATTCAAGGAGGCGTGATCAGTGACTGGCCAGCGTAATCGTACAATGCCACGCTTTCTAAACTGAAATAACGGAGGTCTTTACACTTTACTCATACCAGAGATAATATAAACTGTAGGCATCGAGGGTGGGTACTTTTTTGTTGAGTGGTGTAAATCGGACTTGTGACGTTGGTTGGGGAGAATAATATTCAAAGAGTGCGTGCCGTTCAAGTGATCATTCCATCTTTTGAACGGCTGAACTATAAACAGTTTAAACCATGACGTTGGCAACAAACTATTGATTGAGTTGATAAATTAGATTTCGGTAAATGTGGAAATCGAATACCAGAAGTTTCAGTAAATGCCACGCATAGCAGTAGGCTTTAAAAATAGGTTTCCTTTATCCCTCTCTAGTTCGATTTCCATTTCCACACAAAGACAAAAAAAGACGAAAAAAGTAACAACCAAAAGTCTATTTATTCACTTTGTTTAACAAAACGTTTAGCCACCGAATATGGACATCCTTTGAAGTTCTTTGTACCACATTTCGCTCCGGTTTGACAAAGTTTTTTGGGAAGCAGAGATGCCAACTCTATCAACTTTTCAGTAGATCTACCGATTTAAGAAGTAATCTACCGATATACCGTTAGAATTTTCTTTCATAATTATTTAACTTTTTTCTTACTTAATTTAAACTTACCTTTTTTTATTAAATAAACACTTTCTTAAAATTGCCGCCATCTTTTTAAATCTAACGATTTCTACTTATTATTTTTTGTATGAATCAACTGATTACAAAAATTTTAGACTGGCAACGCTGCAGGTGATCGATAACGATGCAGACTGAAAGAACCAGCAGCGAACCAGTTTTAGCGAGAGTGATCCTACCATTCTTGTCTATATACGGTAACGCAGCTTATTTTTAAATCCGAATTTACACTTTCCGAGTAGTTAATTAATAAATCAGTATTACCAACATTATCAAAAATTTTAACCAAGAAATTTATTATTCCTTTAATTAACTTTATTAACTGCTACATAATAAGTAAATCCTTTATTAATAGAGTTAATAGGGTATGGTTGCTTAAGTCGTACCCCATAAGAAACTGATGCTACAACGTTCAAAGTAATTTAAATAAAACAAAAAAATCTGCTATAGCCAAATCTTTATTTAGTTTCCTTTTAATAAATAATCGTAAAAACATGGAATCTTTTGTCAAAATAGGTATTTTGACGTCTTTCAAAAATATACCTTCGGTACGATTTACGCGCCTAGTTGCCTAATTCGTACTACCTATAGCCTAAGTCGTACTTAGAAAATAAACAATACTAAAAATGAAATAAACTCTATAGAAACAAACGTGATACTTTTCTCTAAGGGATCACATGAAAACCAAACTTAATATACTAATAATCAGTCAGTCTGAGATCAACTTAATTATTATAAATCTAAATTTAATACAGATAAAACAAATTTTAAACTCTGCAAAAACAAAGTAATGCTTAGAAAATTATTTTGACTGAACACAGATATCACAAATATATTTCTTTATTTTACTTTCAACGCCAGCACATAGATCATGTATCCAACTTCTACATTTTATACACTGGATCATGTTTTCTTCGCGGTCTTCACCACAAAGTTGGCATAACCACGATTGATTAGCTTTTACATTTTTTTTTTCTTGCATGCCTCGTCTGTATTTTTTCTTTTCATAATTTTGTTTGTTCCTTTTTCTATTTTTATATTTTTCATATTTAATACAGGCTTCTTTCTTTTAATTAGGTTTTCTTTGGCTTCAATTTCAATTTTGTAGGGACTAGAAGTCAATTCCATTGTCGGCTTAGTACCTTTCGTAATTTTTTTAAATACTGTTTTTATGCGAGGCACAGAAGATAAAATATTTAAGTAAGACTTTAATTGCTGATTATTGGTAACTTGATCAACAGTCATTGTTTTATTATTATCATGTAATACTGTGGAAGGGCCAGGTTGAATTATGGGCAGTATGGAATCTCTAGCTGCATCAAATGTCAAAATATTGCCATCATATGAAGTATTTTGTAATACTGTCGAAGGTCCAGGTTCAATGATGGGCAGTGCAGAATCTCTAGTTGCCACAGGTGGCGATGGCGTTGTAGCTCTAGGGCTTGATTCGGTAGTTGGTTCAGTTACATCATTAAGTTCTTCATTTAATGGATCAGAGATGTATACAGAAGCTACAAAATCTTCTTCTTTAAAGATATATCTATTACACGGCCATAATCCAGTCGCTCTAAAACCATTTAGTGTTATATCCATACGAACGGACCTCGGGTAAGCTTTTCCAAACAGCTCTGAGACGTTAGCTTGTTTTATGACACTACCAGGATTAGAGCGTAGCCACGAAGATCCAGCTTCATTGTAAGAGCTTTTCAATGATTTAAAAAATGATTTGTCCAATGGTTGTAGGCGATGTGTCGTGTGAGCAGGAAAAGATAGCATTACTATACCATAATCACGAGCTATCAGGATTGCTTCAAGATTTTTGGTGTGTGTGCTATGACCATCTAGTAAAAGCAATAATTGTTTCTGGTCACTTTTTTCTAGTCTTGTACATTTAATAAAATGCTGAAGCCATTGAACAAAAAGTTCTGAAGTTATCCAACCATTCTTGGAGCAACTAAATTCTGTGTTTGGTAGAGCTCCTTTTTTTAAATCTTCATTCAGTCTCATGCGTTTAAATATCAACATCGGTGGTATGAATTCACCTGCTGCGTTCATTGCACATATGCAAGTTGTGGTTAGACCCCTTTCTCCACTTGTAATTGCACCCACTTGGTGTTTTCCTTTTTGAGCAATGATTTTCGAAGGTTTATGAACAGTGGATAGTGCAGTTTCATCCACATTATAAATTTGATGAGCAGAAAACTTGTACTTATCCAATATTTCTTCGTACTTATCAAAAAACTCGTTAACACGCTCTCTATTAAACCCTTTACTTCTGGCCATGGATGTTGGTTCGGGAACACGTAAGGACAAATCAGGATGCTCTTTCATAAACCTGTAATACCACTTTTTACCTGATGCTATTTTCTTCACTTTGTTAAAACGATGAGGTAACTGAAAATTCTCAGCAAGTTCGAAAGCAAGTTTTCTCAATTCTGTAGTAGTTAATCCGAAGAAACAAGACTCTAAATTTAGCAAATGCTGTGCTAATACATTTTCCATGTTAGGAGACATGTTATTAGGTCTTCCAAATTTCGTTGCTTTATTTAAACCTTTCAAATGTCGACGAAATGTAGGTTTCGGTATATTGAATCTTCTACAAGCTTCATTAAATCCGATTTCTCGATTTCTATGCAGCTGTAAAGCTTCTTTCATATCCTCTGGCTTCCAAGTGTTGTACTGCCTTTTTGCCATATTTATTACCTGTTATAAATTTAAGTAAATTACTAAAAAAAAAATCTTTAATACCTAAGTCGTACCGGTACGACTAAGGAATTTTGTATAGGTACGACTTAAGCAGCGGGGTCTTCGATGTTTTAAACTAAAACTACTGACATAACCTAAAAAAGTTTTAATGTCGAAGTGTGCCTAAATTAATGCTTGATAACTTGTTAAAACTTGTACATACAGAAAAAAGAAATAAAAATAACATATCGGACATGAAAAGCTTACATGTGAGCTAAAAAATTTATTGAAAACTGTAAAAAAAACGTACTTTTTGAATATTTTTTTTCCGCGAAGCCGGCCGACGTACCACTTGTTTATGTTTGCTCGCTCGACTAAATGGTTCAGATTTACGACACTAAATGGTGCAACTTGATGTATCTTGTGAGATATTGTCGGAGTACGACTTAGGCCGCGGTACGACTAAAGCAACCTTACCCTACCTGAAGGCTTATTTCAGCTAGAATCGATAATGCAGATCTCATATTAATCGACCAATCTGAAGTTGAAGTTATATCAAAATGACATAAAAAGCTTAAATTAGGAATCTCTATATAAAATTATAGAAATATTCTGAATAAAAAAGGACTGTAATAGTGAGACACTCATGACATGAGTCATATTATCCACCATTTAAACTCCACTGTCAAAAATCAGTCTTGTCATTCCCGACAGCAGATAATTTTCGGATTCTCACGTCTAAAGCTGCGTCCACACTGAGTCAACACTGTCGATCGACTTTGTCTATCGACATTGTCGTTTAACAAGCGACAAAATCTGCATCTGTCCACACCAGAGTCGACACAAAAGTTTGTCGATCAGTGGAAATCAACATGTCCGACGAAGATGACGTTATAGTTGCTTGTGCCGCGTATATTATTATCGCGACTAAAAAAAGAAAAATTGCTCGAAAGAAAAGATTTTGGGTTCGACCAAGTCTTCAAAGTAGAACTAGATACAACGCTAGTAATTTAATAGACGATTTAAAAAAAGATGACGTTAACATATTGAGCCTTGAATACAGGTGCAACGGTGGTTTCAGAAACTTTTTTCGGATATCAGAAGGTGAATTCATAAGGGCATCGTGCCTCAAGTTTCTGTTCTTATAGTTTTTGGTTTTACAATCCCATAGATTTGTTTTTTGTTTGTATGCCTCAATAAAGGCTATGACTTTAGCTTGTTCCCATTCCATTTCTCCAACGAAAACACACGGCTACGATGTCAACAACGCAATGGGTCACTGAGTACTACTACTACTTTAACACTTTGTCCAATGTCGAAAACACGTCCACACACAAAAGTCGATCGACTGCTCTTTGATGTTTACCGACAAGCGATGGAAAACGAATCGACATGTCGATCGATTAATTTTGTCGATCGACACCGTCGATTGCAACGTTCACACCAAGTCGACAACGTCGATAGACAAAGTCGATCGACAGTGTCGACTCGGTGTGGACGCAACTTTAAGCAACTTAAGTAAAACTAGTTCTGTACAAAAATTCAGTGACAGTGGACTCAAAATGGCGGAATGCAATAAACGTGTCTTAAGTGCTCTCTCTATTAGTAGTGATTGGAATGGAATGTATTTTTATTACATCTAAGAGAGTGTTTTTCATTACAAGTGGAATTATGATACAAAAAGTGATCTGATAAAAAAATGTAGAATATTATCGCCAGCGACTTTTCTTGGTCATTTCTTACATTTCTTTACCGTACATTTAATATCTCTGTAAGCGTAATCTACACAAATTTAATGTTGATAATTTCGTTGCGTTTAATATAAACTTTTACAAAATAGTTTACTGGATAAAGTAACTATCCAGAATCGGTTCCATATGAGCACACTTCAATAATTTTATTTCAACGTTTGGTAGTGAATAAAAGTTAAAGGCAGTGCGCTTTATATCTGTTTAAATTCCGTAAACAAAAAATAACACAATTAGGTCGGTGGTTCAATTTTATAGTTCATATTATAGGCAGCAAATGGTAATTGTGTAGCAAAACAAACTTTCATATGACTCTCTAATTCGATTTTTGCTCTAAAAACTAATCCACAAAAAGTACAAGCACTGCCAGGTCGATCAACATTATGAGTTCGTTCGTGTGTTTTAAGTGGAGTTCGTTGAGCGAATCCTTTGCCGCATAGTTTACAAACGTACGGTTTTTCACCGGTATGAGTACGAATATGTTCTATTAGTTGATCTTTTTTCGAAAAACTTTTTGGACAAACGTGACATGCGTGTGGTTTGTAACCGGTGTGAGTGCGAAGGTGGAATTTTAGTTTTTCTTTGCTCGATAATCTTTTACCACAGATTTCACATATTACTGATAAATCTATTTCGCTGGTTTTGTGTTTTTTTATATTGTGTCTTCGAAGTCCACTGGCGGATTCGTAGTGTTTATTGCATTCTAGACAGTCGAATTTTACCAAAGGTTTACCTGAAAAATAATTTTAAAATATACTTCTCTGTATGTTCTTCAGATTACTATAAATAAAAAATGATCACCTACATAACTTCTAAGTGGATTTTTAAAATTTGGAATATCAATATATATATCAATTTGGGGATTTATAGAGGTACCAATTAAAGACTTTGGTTTGGCCAAAAAGAACCCAAAAACACAGGCCAACAAAAAAAGGTTTGTGAAAACTTTTTAAACAACTTTACCTAATTCTAATGCTTTTTTGTATGCTAAAACCGTATTTAGAGCAGTTTTTTCACCCACCATTCTTTCACAATACTTTAAAAAAATAGGCAATAATCCCTAAATCACTATACAACTAATAATCGATTCAGTTTATGTATACAAGATCGAAAACTGTAATGCAATTTGGTTAAAGACTGTCCGGTCTGTCAGTAGCCGATTTTTAATATATTATACTTTAGTCGATCTCGAAACATCGAGGATCCTCTCTCTTAGATTATAGGTAAGGTGCTCGTAGTGGAAGGGCTAAAAATGTCTACGAATCTTTAGTGGCGTACCAAAGTATTTATGTTTAAATCACTTCTCTGTGTTGTGACCAACAGTATTCAGCCATCACCTTGATATTCCACCGATCCTCGGTCTAAAATTGAATTAGGCCATTCAAAGCGGAGAAGATATCAATATAGTACGCCAGATAGCGACCGATTTGAGTGTGTTATACGCTAAAAGCTAGTTTTTTGCTTACAGATTGTATTTGCAATTCTAATAATTAAAACGCGATTCTTACAAGCTGATGTGGCCCCGTTTGTTATAAAAAAATCATATTTTATGCTCAAATGAGTGGCTAAAATCATTATCCGCTAAAGCTATTCCCTTTGCATGCTGATGCTAGAGGTAAAATAAAGCCGAAATAACACAACCTTACAATTCTTAACCGTTACCAAATGTTTCTTAATCCTACGCAAAGTTGATGATAACGACGCGGCCCACCTGCTGTGCGTGCATTCTAGCGGCGAACGTCTCGTCAATCATGCCCCTGCAGCGACGACCAAGATTCGGTCGGGCTGCTGTCTTGCAGGCGCTCATTACTCTGGCTTATTTGCTGTGAGTATTGTAAACGGTAAATTTAATAGGCATTTGAATATTTCAAATAAGTGGTTATTTTTTAAACAATGATTTTGGGAGTAAGGTATAATTTTGTCGATTATTTAGCATTCATTACTAAGTGTGAATTTAATGAAAAATAATAATAAAAATCAGAGAACAATGGGATTGGCTGGTTTTATTTTGTAAGTAGGTAAAAAAATAACAGAAGTAGAAGAACAGAAAAGAAAAAGTTTTGAAAGAGCTAGAGTAAGAATGATCATTCCCCTGTTTTTTAAAATTTACGGCTCACTGTCACTCATGTCTGACTCTTCTTCGCCTAAATCGTTGTCGTAGCTATCTTCGCTCAGTAAATCTTCCAAATAAGCGTATTTCTATTCCTTACGGCTGCAGGGGCAGGAATCTGGGCATAGAATGACGAGACGTTCGCCGCTAGAATGCACGCACAGCAGGTGGGCCGCGTCGTTGTCCTCAACTTTGCGTAGGATTAAGAAACATTTGGCAACGGTTAAGAATTGTAAGGTTGTGTTATTTCGGCTTTATTTTACCTCTAGTATCAGTATGCAAAGGGAAAAGCTTTACCGGATAATGATTTAAGCCACTCATTTGAGCCTAAAATATGATTTTTTTATAACAGCTTGTAAGAATCGCGTTTTAATTATTAGTATTGCAAACACAATCTATAAGCAAAAAACTAACTTTCAGCGCATTATCGCAAAAAATCGGTCGCTATCTGGCGTACTAATAGAATAAGGATGAACAGTAAATGAAAAGTATTTAGAAATGAGAGGAGAAAATACATCGAGCAAAGTTCTAAAAATAAGAACAGTAAATGGAAAGGGAATCAGAGCCTGGAAAAGTCTAATAGCCATGATGAACTCAAAAAAAGACAAAGTTAAAAGTTTATAGGACAGTAGTTTGATCATCAGGCTTATATGGAAGTAAAACGTTGGTTTTGGGAGAGAAAGATCCTACTAAAGATTTATCGGGGGAATTAAGAAACAGGATTTACAGTGAAGATAGAGAACTAACGAGAAAGTCATGGAAATGTATAACCAATCTTGAATCACTCAAAATATAAAAGCTGAAAGAGTAAGGTGGTTAGGTCATTTGTATAGAATGCCAAACAAGTACTTCTTAGAGGTGAACGAGGAAAGAAAAGAAGAGACGCTTAAAAAATCGATGGTTATGCGTCATTGTCGAAGATATTGGGATGTTAGGCAACAAAAAATGGGAGATGAAAACAAGGGACAGAAAAGCAGGGAAGAAGAAGAAAGTTTATAAATATGTTGTCTCTTGTTCTAAGGGCTGGAAATGTCTATAGACCTTCAGTGGCGTAACGTATTTATGTATAACTCGTTACATTACAATACTTTTTTAATATTTCTTCTCCCGTTTCTCCGTAAAATTTCTTGCGTAGCTTGCCAACAGTTATCGCTCATCATTTTGATACTCCATAGTCTCGGGTATCGTTTCTCCATCTCTCTTATGTCCCGATAAAACGTTTTCCTTGCACTCTCCTTTTCACTCAAATCACTTAACATTTTTTAGGAAAAAATTTAAGATGATTGTGTAACAAGTAGACTTTAAGGCTCATCAGGCAACCAAAAGTTACGATAAGTTTATAGTTACAACTTTTTAAAATAATATCCGAACAGTCTTGTTCCTTCTCATTCATTAATTAATTAAAAACTTATCTGAGATCGACAATATTTCAATCTAGATGGGCAAACTTAGCAACATTCTCAATTGAAAATGAAATTCCCGAATGAAACAGATGTTACTTTGGGATAGATAATAACTTTTTTACTTGTATAGTTATATTCATTAATTTTTTTTTGCTCTCTCCATACCATTGGTACTCGAAATTTAAAAGCTATCTTCTCTTTTTTCTTAGATCTTTGACGCAAACATAACCTACTTTGTGAAGAACCCAACACTTATCTTGATTACTGATCTCTTTACCACAATATGCAAAATAGACTTTTTTTACAAAGTCAATAATGTTCATGTGCTGTCTTTTAGTTACAAAATTACCAAAAAGCGTTTTGTACATTTTTACAATCAAGTTTAACAATTTTCCTACGACCACATTGAAAAGTAACACTTTTCACACTCTCTTCACCTACGAAAAATGATACTTTTTCGCACATATGCGGAAATTT
Organism: Altica lythri; assembly: GCA_964028335.1. Lineage (NCBI taxonomy): Eukaryota > Metazoa > Arthropoda > Insecta > Coleoptera > Chrysomelidae > Altica > Altica lythri. Next base: position 16,974,822 of record OZ034801.1, on the reverse strand, counting down.
ACTTACTTAAAAATATACCGTAAACATTATGGTAGGTATCTAAACTATATTTTTACTTCATGATTCTAATCTAATCTAAATAACCTGGCATGGTCTCTCCTGTGGAGCTCCATGTTTAAGCACTGCTTCCTATGGGAATATTGTGACCAGGTTCGGCACCAAGAGTCCTTACATACACCCGATGCGTGCAGGACTCTAGCTTGTTCAGCTGAAAATCAACATCACGCTGATCTTCAGGTAGGCTAGAATCCAGGTGTCCGAAATTCCTTGAGTTACTGTTGCCACAGAGCAGTTCCCTTTATAAGAGATTTGAGTCCTGTGACTAGCTCCTCAAGGTGGTGATAGGATTCAGGATTCGTGTCACCGAAGATGAGGAACCGTTTATAGTCCAAGGCCCCACACTCAAATAGAATGTGAGTTGCCGTCTCATCGTCCATGGCGCAGAGTCGGCACGAGGTGGGTTCCTGTGTCAGAATCCCCATCCTCCGAAGGTGTAGTCTGAATGGTCCATGCCCAGTGAGCAGGCCCACTAGTACTCTTATCTGACTTCTACCAAGATTCAGTATGTCAGACGTCAGTCTTTTGTAGTAGCATTTGAGCATCAGCTTCGAGTGCCTCAGCCCTACAGTGTTACTCCAGTGTTTGGTTGACTCTTCCCAGACCCAGTTCCTGATTTTGGTCCTTACCCAGGCTCTAGGCAGTCCTAATACCAGTTCTGGTCCACTGAATCGTGTATCCGCTCCCTTGTTGGCCAGAAGGCCCGCGGTTTCATTACCTTCAAAACCTTTATGCCCTGGTACTTCATGATTAGTGAAATATGAAAAATTGGTGGGTGATACAACTTTTTTTAGTTAAATTTATCGAAAATGTTTTTAGGTTGTTGACCTGTGTAATTATTAGTAGATATTTAAAAAAACAAACCTGTAAGTATTTCATAATGAGAAGTTCTTCTGTGTGATGTTAAATGCCATGAGAACATAAAATGTTTCCCACAAATCTCACATTGGAATGGTTTTTCTCCAGTATGGAAATGTTTATGTTCAATCGCATGTGTGCTAATAGTAAAAGCTTTATCGCAAATTTCGCATTTGTATTTTGTAGTGCCTTCATGTGCCCTTACATGCATTTCCATATGATATTTTGATCCATTTTTATAGTTGCATAAATGACAAGTATATTTTCCATCATCACTATGGCTTAATGAGTGAAAAGCGAAATCTACATTATTTGTATATTCTGCACTACAATTATCGCATTGTATTGGTTCTGGTAATTCTAATGGTGGAGGATGGTGTAGTATAATTTTTTTAGGATTTTGGTTTTTACGTCGATTTCTTTCCTGTTTCGCTTTATCGTCTTTAGGTAAGTTTTTACTACCTTTCTTTCTACCTCGTTTTGGTTTATCTGGTGGAACTTCTGTATTATTACTCGATTTCGGTGGTATAAAATCTGGATCTTCTTTTTCTAATTTTACTTTTAGTTTTCTAAAATATGATGAGCGTTATTTCGATCTTATATATTTAAAAGAAAAAAATCAAAATACCTAATTTATATAGAAGGTAATAAAACACAATTATGAATATTTTTTTATTAAACAATAAATAAGACAAAACGTCAAATAAGAGTCTAAGAGACACCTCGAAATATACCTACTTCACAATTACTGCATTCATTTTAATTGCCACTGGTATGTATTTAAATGTGTAATACGAGGGAAGTACGATGTGAGAATGCCCGCAATGTGGGCAAATGTTTGTTTTTTGTGAAACAACACGCATATGATCTTTCAGAGATTAACTACAAATTTCTCAAAATATAGGTCATCTTCTGTGTATAGGAAATCTAGGTATTTGTTTGGATTTTGGTAGGTAAAGTGGTAAATATTCTTGAATGTTAATGCTAAAGATATAAGATCTACTTTAAAAATACGATAAAATTTAAAATAAATTGATAACACATTTTTGGTGGCTCAGCCAACTCCAATTTAAGTTCATAAACCAGGGATCGAGGATTTCTATCAAATAAATCTGGAAAATATACGATTATTCCCCGGTAGGGGCATATGTTACACCAAATGGTGATTTTTCGAGAAAAATTTTCGCACACTTCACACAAAATCGATTCATCATCGTTATGGATAGGCAACGCTGTAATATAAACTTATTTAAAACGCCTTTAAAGGAAATCATTCCCAACAACTTTCAATTCTCCCTCGTAAACGTTTCTTTGTGCAATACGAGGTGAGTACGTTGTGAGAATCATCTAACATAAATCTGGAAAATATACGGTTGTTTCCCGGTATGGACTCGCTTATGTTACACCAATTGGTGTTTTTTCGAGAAAAAATTTCGCACACGAATACGATTTATCATCGTTATGGATAGGCAACGCTGTAATATAAACTTTTTTAAAAGAGTATCATCTTGTGTTAATATGAATAACGCCTTTAAAGAAAATCATTTTTAACAACTTTCAATTCTCCCTCGTAAACGTTTCTTCGCGCAATACGAGGTGAGTAGGTACGTTGTGAGAATCATCTACCATAAATCTGGAAAATATACGTTGTTCCCCGGTATGGACTCTCATATGTTACACCAATTAGTGTTTCTTCGAGAAAAATTTTCGCACACTTCACACGAAAACGATTTTATCCTCGTTATGGATAGGCAAGTGGAATTTAAGTATCAACTCACAAATTTCATTACGACGTCTTCGAAGTACATCGTTTACCACATCTTTCACAAACATTTGGTTTCTCCCTCGTATGCGTTACATCATGTAATACGAGGTATAGTTTCGTTCAAAGATAATTTTTGCTTTTTTTTGCAGTCACACTTCACGCTGACAAAAAATTTCTTTTGGCGGCATTTTTTGTCGGCATGAATCCTTTGTGGGCATTGTTTGTCGGCATGTAGTGTGAATGCAAAAAAGCAAAAATTAACTTCTAACGAAACTATACGTATGTCTACTACAGAGCGAGCACATGTAAAGCATATGTTGTATAGTTGTTCCAAAGTGAATGTGAAATTTTTTGCTCTTTGTCGGATTTGAATGCCTTTGATAGCTATGCCGACCATTGGCGTGGAATTAAATAAAAAGGGTTTTTATTAATTTTTGTTTTAAATTTCGAAAGAAAAACGGTTTTTGTATATTTGTAAATTTTGTATCAATTTGAAAATTGTCAAATAACAAATTAATTCTTTCAAATTAAAACTTGTGAATTTTAGTTATTAATAAGAACATTTGACTCATTATTCAAATAGTACATAACTCATAATATTTTTATGACAATTGTCTACAAATAGAATAATACAAATAATTTTGTCAGACAATCTTAAAAGATTGTCTGTCCAGCAAGGACCACGAGGAGGTATGAGCCTTCCTTGTCTGGAAAGGAAAGGGTTGGGTATGTTAGTAAGAATATAAAATTAGTTTGTTTTTGAAAACAAGTTTCCAAGATACATCACGATAGTTGTAAAGGAAATTGGTTGGAATGACTAACAAGAATTGTCAGAGTCTTCTGAAGTAGAATCGTTTCCAGGTTGAATAACTAATGGTGCTATTGGCGGTAAAACAGTAAACATAAACTTACTTTTTTTTATTGGAAGAAAAATAAAAAAAAGTTGGCGTTTAAGTAGTCCCAATTTAAACTGAAAAATATGACTCTTCCTGACATCTATTGGCGAATAATAATACTATTTTTTTTAAATTGTGAGCAACTAAGTAATTGCTTTAACGACACAACAACAGCTAAAGCTATTTTAGCAGATGGCTTTGTTAAGTAACACGAAGTCAATGAGTGTTTGCTTTGAGGTTAGACTAAGAAAATCAGTTATTTATTTATATTATTTGTGTCTTCTTAATGCACGTGTTCACTTAAAAATGCCTAAACGATCTTGGAAAAAAAAGCTTATAAACAATCTAACTTCACAAAACCGAGCATCGTCATCAAACTGAACAGGATTCTCAAATTTCTCACAGTGAAGACTCATTTCAAGGATACCGTCATGAAAATAATCAGGTTTCTGGTCGTCCCACACGTACTGCTAAAGTAAGATGGTTGCAAAATTTGACTGACATTACACGAGCAAAGCTCGGTCATCCAGGTACTATATTTAAACGAGAAATTCTTACTATATTAAGTACTATTAAGCTCACCTTAATATATATCTAATATAAAAAATCAATAAAAATCAATTACGCTACTGTGTACTGTAATGCGGAACAAGACTATTGGCGGTATTTAACTCTTGTCGCATTTTGCAATTTTCCTCTTTTATGTTTCGTTTGATGTACCAGCGCGCCGTCGGCATTTCTTTACGTTAATATCAATGGGTTACGAACCGACTTGAAACTGGGGCAGTAAATACACAATGTTGCCGGTATTCAAAAATGTCTTTAAGTATAAGTAATATATACAAAATTGATATCATTAGAAGTGAAAACTGTTTAAATATGAAGAACCTAGTTAATTAATTTAAGTATATATTTTGTAAGAATATTTTTATATTTTCTTTCTAAGAGTCATTGACGAACAATTGAATAGTAAAGTAGAGAGAACATTTTCAAAATATATAAACTTAGGAATTTTCGGAAATATATCTGGCAACCTAGAGTCGGTTCCTTTGTTGGGGTTAGCAGGCGTGGTTGTCTTTTCACATTAATATTAGTTAAACTATAACAGTTGGTGTTTTTTCGACAAAAATTTCTGGCGGTTTATTTCCAGAATGAATACGAAAGTGAAATGTAAGTATCAACCGTTTTCTAACAAATTTTAATAATTGGTTATATAATAAATATGTGAAATGAATATTTTTATAATATATTTAAAAAATCACTGGGTATTAGTCTTTTCTATAAAAAAAATTAAAAAGAAAAAAGTGTTTTCCAGCCATTTTACCTACAACTAAATTTTCCGGATTATTTTACTCTCTGAATATAAAAAAAATTATTATTATTCACTTAAAAATGTAAAATAAACAAAAAAAAAACCTTCTTTATTGTTACTTTTTATTATTATTTTATAAAAAATACTCTAACATAAACTGTTTTAAACAGTATCATCCTGTACAAGGCACTTCTTTATATGCGCCTTATACGTCGTCGTCGAAGTAAATTATTTACCACTACTTTCACAAACATATGGTCTCTCCCTCGTATGCGTTGCTTCATGTAATACGAGGTGTGTACGTTGTGAGAACCCTCTACCACAAAGCAGGCAAATATATGGTTTTTCCCCGGTATGAACACGCATATGTTGGATCATTTGGTGTTTTTTAGAGAAACATTTCTCGCAATATTCACACGTATATGGTTTATCGCCAGTATGGGTGCGCATGTGAAATTTTAATTTTTCTTTAGTGGAAAGTGTTTTACCGCAAATTTCGCATAGCACAGTAAGATCTCCATTGTTATGAACGGTCATTTTATGGTGTTGAAGCCCAGTATGAGATTCGTAATGTTTTTTACAAATGTTACAATCGAATTTTACCAAAGGAAGACCTGTGATAACTTCGTAATGTAAAGTTCTACGGTGTGATCTGAGTTGGTATGAATACATGAAATTTTTACCGCATATTACACATTTATGCGGTTTTTCACCGGTGTGGAAATTCTTATGTTCTCTTGCGTAGAAACGCGTGGTAAATGTTTTATTACAAATTTCACATTTAAAATTTGTAGTACCTTCATGGCCTCTAACGTGCATTTCGATGGTATATTTGTTCGTACTTCGATAATTATTACAAATATGACAAACAAATTTCCTATCTTCGCTATGTAAAATTGAATGTAAAGCGAATTCTACATTAGTATAATAAGAAGCTGAACAATTTTCACAATTAATAGGTTCTTTAAATTTAACACATGGTGGATGGTTTAACACAGTCTCTTTGTTTCTTGGATTCTTATTTTCTCTATGTGATTCTTGATCGGTGTTTTCAGATACATTCTTTTGTATCCCTAATTTTCTAGATGGTTTTGTTTGTGAATTTTCTGGTTCGTAACTAAAAATCTTTATGTTAATAAGATTGTTTCGTATAATTTCACCTAATATTTTTAAATATTTTAAATGTATGTTTTTATTACAAAAAGAAGAAAAATAAATCTTATTTAAGTGCGTAAGAAGTGATACTTCTTTGGCATTCGAATTATCTTAAATTTGTGGAGACAAAAGGAATCAATCATAAATATCTATGATATGGTGATGGATGACAAAAGAGTGCAGGTGTGTGAGATTGCTAGTGCTGTGGACACCTTAAACGAACATATACATAATCTTACGAGCCGGTCCGGACCTGTCACCCAAAAAGTAGCGCGCTCAATAGCCGGTTCTTAGAATCTTCGAATTTTTTAGTGGCTTTTGGATCGTCCGAATAATTTATTTATTTATTTATTTATTTATTTATTTGTAAACACACAGGTTTTACAACCTAATTACGTGAGTACATAAAACAATTTTTAACAGTACAGAGAGAAATGCTAATATGTATAAAATAATTAGTAGAATTGCAAGGAACTATACACAAATATCACAAACACCTTTAAGTACATCATACTGTTATATTAATTATGTGCTGCAGAATAATTTTTCTAAAACTTATTAATGATAAAGTCCAATTCAAATTCACTAAAACATTAAAACTGTTAGCAAGTCGAAGCATGGCTACAAGTGGTGCATGGCATATAGTCGTAACTAGTGGAACCTTGAACATTGGAGAGTAGCGTACATTTCTAGCAGGAACATTAAAAGGAATAAGAGCAAGTATTTCGGGTGAATTTATTTTGTTGTTAATTATTTTATGTAAAAAAACTAAAGCTGTTATATCCCTTCTTTGTTCTAATGAAAGTATTTTAAATTCATTTCTTAACTGAGAAGTTCTTATTATATTATAATCTGGCCATTTATGATATTTTCTAAAATACAAATATCTAAGAAATTTGTTTTGGATGATTTCAATATCTTTTAATGTAGTTTTATATTCACTATACCAAATATTAGAAGCATATTCAAGTTTTGATCTCACCAAACTGTAATATAATACTTTTATTGTGTTTATGTTATTAAAACTGTTACAATTTCTTATCACAAATCCCAATAGTTTATTTGCATACTTTTTAATACTCTTTATATGATTATGAAATGAAAATTTGTTACTGTAAATAACACCCAGATCTTTAACTTCTTCCTTCCGCTCAAGTACCTCCCCATCAATCATATAATCAAAAATAACGGGTTTTTTTTGACGGGTAATTGTCATAATGTTACATTTATTAATATTAAAGTACAGTTTATTAGTTATACTCCACTCAAAAATTTTATTTATATCTTTTTGTAACGTAACACAATCTCTAACATTTTGTACTTGTTTAAATAACTTAAAGTCGTCAGCAAAGATCAAATAATCAGAATTTAAGAGATTGACCAGGTCATTAATAAACATAAGAAACAGTAAAGGCCCTAAATTTGATCCTTGAGGTACACCTGAATTGGCATGATATTTTCCAGAAATGTTCTTATCATGTTTAACAACAAAGTATCTATTCTGTAAGTAACTTTTTATTAATTCTAGAAAATTTTTTGCCAATCCAAAGCTTTTAATCTTTTTCAATAGAACATCATGATGTACTGTGTCAAACGCTTTTCTAAAGTCTGTATATACAACATCTAATTGTAATTTTCTTTCCAAAGTATTATGAACTTTATTGCTAAAAATGAATAAGTTTGTTTCAACAGATTTATTTACCATAAATCCATGTTGTTCTGGTACAATATAGGGATTTACGTACATATAAAGTTTGGAATAAATTATTTGTTCTAATAACTTTGCTGGTGCACACATTATTGATATAGCCCTGTAATTTTCAATATTCATTTTATTACCACTTTTATGGATAGGTGTATTGATAGTTGTTTTCCAAAATTCAGGAAATGTTTTTGATTTAATTGCTAAATTGAATATATGCAACAGCGGAGTTACAAGCCATTCACCACAGCCTTTTAAAATATATGGTGGTATATTGTCAATACCTGCTGATTTCTTTGGTTTCAGTTTTTTAAGTGCTTCGGTTAAATCTTTATCAGTAATTATATTCAGGGCAAAAGTATCATTATTAACATCAATATATTCATTATTACAATTTAAATTATACGTAGTTGGATCAGAAGAGTAAACTGATGAGAAAAATTTTGCAAATACTTCTGCAGTTTGTTCAACTGTTACCATTTCACCTTGGTAGATAAAATTACCTGGATTACTAATATTTGTTTTTTTACTATTTGTGTGGTTCCAAAATGCATTAACATCTGTTTTTATATTTTCCTCCAATTTCCTTATGTAATTTCTTTCTTCATTTTTAATTAGCTGTTTAACTTTACTTCTTGCTTGTTTGAATTTCTCATCATAGACTTGTGATACATTTCGAAGTTTTCTATATTTTTTCTTCTCTTTAAGTAGATCCTTAAGTTCTTTCGTGAACCACAAGGGGAATTTATAAGCATTATTTGAGTTAATAAACTTTGGAACACACTGTTCTACTATATTATACCAGATTTCATAAAAAATTTTTAGCGCATCATTAACATTAGGTTCATTTAAAACTAAATTCCAATTTGCATCCCTTACATTTATACTTAATTGATCAAAATTAGCTTTTTTGTAATTATATCTACCTTTATTTATACTGTTTAATATCTTTTGTTTTTGCACCTTTATGGATATGTTTAATGCAGGATGGTAGATATCCTCTGTAACAAACGGTGTGGGTTCCCTAGTCACATTGCAAATGTTTATATTATTTTCAGAGGTAATAACTAGATCTAACGTCCTACCATTTTCATTAGTGATATTATTAAGCTGTTTGAAAGAATTAAAATCCATGAAATCATAAAAAGTGCTTACTATTTCACCAAAATAAGTAATATTTGCATTAACGCCTGTCAGCTGAGGTATATTGAAATCACCAAAAATGTATGTTTTATCTAAGTCTAAAACTTGGTCTTGTATAAAATTATTGTCTAATGCGAGAGTGTTCATTTCTAGAAGAAACGCTTCTAGAAGAAATTAATTTAATATATACCTATGGGACCGCTTTGGACGGAAACAGAAATTGTTATTGTAATAGTTGGCGATAGACAGTGAATGAATATTATGTCGAATTAACTTCATTTATATGCTTAAAGAAGATTAAAGTAGGTATCATAGACGTCAAAAATTTAATTAAGATATTCGTGGTCGAATGGTTTATGGCACCATCGGCTATGTAGGTTCGAGTCCTACCAGATGAGACATTTTTTTAATTTCTACTTAATGTTAACTCTTGTAAATCTAATTTCTGAATTTCCACAATTTCTGTTCTTAAAAAAGATTGAAATATTAAAAAATAAAAAGTATGAGGTGTCAAGGGACACCCGGATGGGACGAAGTTCCTTTCGGTTAATTAGTGAAGGAATTAGTAATTTGTAAAGACAACAGAGTGTTTATACATACATAAGCATTTATTATCGTCTGTATAAAATCTCTACTTACCTAACTCTATCAGCAATATCCGGAACTTGTGCAGAAACACTGCCAGGATACATTATTGAAATTATTTTCTATTATTTTAATATTTATTATCTACAAAAAACCTGTATAAACTTAACAAAGTCGCGACACTACACTCTTCAAAGCAAAATAGAAAATAGTAAATCCATTATTTTCAACAGTTCGTCTCTTTTAACAAAAGTGTCCATTTATACAATACCAGAGGTTTAGATGATATACATCTACCTAGAATTACTTTTTATTTTAATTTAATTTAAAACAGGAATTAACAATTTAATACAGAATTTTAAAATAAAAATATTCGATAGTAACTGACAGTTAAGGTAATTTGACGTAGGTACCTAACTAGTCAATTTAAGAACATGATGAAATAAAATATAATACTATTATAGGTAATTATTATTTTTTCTACAGTATTTTCTTTTTAATGTACATTTTCTTTTAATTTAAATTAGTGTCTTTTTAATTGTAATATATCTATCTATAAGAGAGAGAGAGAGAGAGAGTTTTATTTTTTGGTCTGTGAGAGAGAGAAACATGCGTGTGTCGTGTCGTGACATATTTTGGTCTGAATTTTTTTCGGCTAGTCTCTAGCCTCAGTCGTAACTGGTCGTAACGCCCGAAAGGGAACTTCGTTCCAAAAATCAACAATTTCGGAATCTAAAATATTTTTTATCACAAAGATTAATCGAAATTAGCACTATAGTAATGCAAGCGGTATATGTTCGAACTTCAATATCTTTGAGGGGAGTTGCCGAGGATATAAATAAATATCTATAAGAAATAATTTAAAAAATAAATAAATAAGTTTAATAATAAAAATACAATAATGTTAAATATATATTTTTTATTTCATTTTTTAAACAATGAACAAAGATAATAATAGTACGTTCTAGAAAAAAAAAATGTGATAAATTTAAAATAAAATTAATTGTATTTACAAAAAAATGAAAGAATGATAGAAACATTAAAAAAACAACAATTTTTGTACCAAGAGCAAACTTTGTTATTAATTAATATTTTAATTTTTATATCATAAAAAGTACCTATAATTTGTGTTAATATTAATTTAAGAAATTGCACTTAAAGGTTTTTCTAAAACAAAAAATAAATAAATAAACAAGTGTAATGTAACCAAAAACCGAATAACTTAATTATTATTGTAAAACGTGCTTGCTTGTGTATAAATGTGCCTAAGAATCATGTACAGATTTGTAAAAAAATCATTTTAGATATGATATCGTGAAATAATATCAGGTACAGTTTTAAATAGATATGTTCTGTATATAAACAATAAATAAGAAGTATTTCTAACCCCGGCTCCACACATGCGTATACGAATATTCGCCAATTGTACGAATATTTGGAGCAAATAATCGTGTCTGAATATTTGCTTTTGTCTACCATCCACACATATTACTTTAAAAAGCGAATATTTGTATTCGAATAAAAATATGGAAAATATTCGGATTCGGAGATTCTACTTGTTTATATGAATTGGATGACGTTTTATCTTTAAAAGCAAAAACATTTATTTAGATACATTGAAACAACTTTAAACATACAAGATATATTGCAATATTTCTATTCCTATGGTCAGGATGGTGGGGATCCCAAAGCACGGTTTAGCTTGATAGCCTTCCAAAAAATTTATAACTGCTTCATTTGTCCACACCATGTCAACTATCACTATTTTTAGCAATTCTATCACAATACGAAACAAATCTAACTTAAAAAATGTGTTGACATTCAAGACGAATGTGTGGACGGTAGTGCGAACACAGACAATACGAATATTCATGTGCTTTGATGTGTATCAAGTACCGACTCAAGACGGAAAACATTCGTGTTCGGAGAAATATGCTGAATATTCGCCAACGAACACAAATATTGTATCCACATATGTGGTATTCTCCGCAAACACCGATTATTCTTTGACGAATAACGCAAGTGTGGAGCCGGGGGAATACGATTGTTTTCCGTCTTGAGTCGGTACTTGATACACATCAAAGCACCCGAATATTCGTATTGTCCCTGTTCGCACTACCGTCCACACTTTCGTCTTAAATGTCAACACATTTTTTAGGTTTGATTTGTTTCGTATTGTGATAAAATTGCTAAAAATAGTGTGAAAAAGTGATAGTTGACATGGAGTGGACAAATGAAGCAGTTATGAATTTTTTGGAAGGCTATCAAGCTGAACCGTGCCTTTGGGATCCCCACCATCCTGACCATAGGAATAGAAATATTGCAATATACATTGTATGTTTAAAGTTGTTTCAATGTAACTAAATAAATGTTTTTGCTTTTAAAGATAAAACGTCATTCAATTCATATTACAAGTAGGATCTCTGAATCCGCATATTTTCCTTATTTTTATTCGAATACAAATATTCGCTTTTAAAAGTAACATGTGTGGATGGTAGACAAAAGCAAATATTCGCACACGATTATTTGTTCCAAATATTCATACAATTGTCGAATTTTCGTATAGGCATGTGTGGAGCCGGCTTGATAGAACAAATAAATAAATATTGGACGTTTAAGGCAGTTGCACCTTTTTCTAAATATCGGAAAATCTCTTTTAAATCGCATTGTTAAAATAATCACAATGCATTAAAAGAACTTTTTATAGACTACCTTTTAAGTTTTATGTAGTTTATAGCAGCTGAAAATTGGTAAAAATGGTAATTTAACTTTAATACATCTGTCTAAATACACTTAAATCATGAATTGTCATCGAGTTCTGAGCAAACCTGAAACTGGCAGATCCGTAATTTGTCGGGAAGTAAGTTTAAAATCGATTACAAAATTCTACCCGGACGGACAAAGAGACAAATAAAAAATGTATGAGAAAATAAAAATTATTCATAAAGGTGATGTTTTAACGGTTTTGTGTTAAACTTTCGGCAATGAAGCACTATTTGAAAAGACTTTTTTTACAATTGGTTTGTACAAATTCCATTTGCACTGCTGGCCTTAAAACAGTTCCGGGTTAGTTCCAAGCTGATCTGAGAGTGCATACAAAACCTCAATGAACTGGCTAGACACAACAAGTTCTTCTTGGAGTGGGTGTCAGGGCATAAGGGTTTTGAGGGCATTTAAATCGCAGACCTTCTGGCCAAGAAGAGAGCGGATACACGATTCATTGGTCCACAACCTGTACTGGGACAGCCTAGAGCCTGAGTAAGGACCAAAGTAAGAAACTGGGTCTGGGAAGAGTCGACCAAACACTGGAGTAATACTTAGGGCTGAGGCATTCGAAGCTGACGCTCAAAGGCTACTCCAAAAAACTGACGTCTGACATACTGAATCTTGGCAGAAGTCAGATAAGAGAACTGGTGGGCCTGCTCACTGGGCATGGACCATTCAGACTTCACCTTCGAAGGATGGGGATTCTGACACAGGAACTTACCTCGTGCTGACTGTGCGCCATGGAAGATGAGACAGCAACTCACATTTTATTTGAATGTGAGGCCTTGGACCATAAACGGTTCCTCATCTTCGGTGACACGAATCCTGAAACTTATCACCACCTTGAGGAATTAGTCACAGGACTCAAATCTCTTATACAGAGAACTGCTCTGTGGCAACAGTAACTCAAGGATAGTCATCCAAATCCTCAAGAACTTGGGACACATGGATTTATGCCAACCTAAAGATCAGCGGTGGTGACGATCTTCAGTTGATCAAACTATAGAGTCCTGCACGCATGGGGTGCATGCAAGGACTCTTGGTACCGAACCTGGTCACAATATTCTCATAGGAAGCAGTGTTTAAAACATTGAGCTCTACAGGAAAGATCATGCCAGTTTTAATTAGATTAGATTGTACAAATTTGTCGTAGTTCTACTTCAAGCAATGACAAAGCTAATATTGCAATACAAAGATTGACTCTTTAGTTCTTACAAATGACTATTAGATGGAGCTAGTGAAATGGTTTATCACGATATTGGCAAAATTTGCCTTTTTTATAATGGAATCAAAAATTGACTACGAAGTTTGTTGACAGTGAGTGTTTAGAACAGACAAATGTATAAAAAAATGGAACTTAATCGTAAAGTTGATTTTTATCACGATTTTTGTGTTCAACCTTTGGTAATCTGAGATTAATGCTTACAATAAATGGTTCGCAAAATTTCGTCGTTGTTGTGCGTCCGTTAGTCTCAGCAATGATAAAACTAATATTGCAATATGAAGATTGCCTCTTAAGTACTTATTAATGACCATATTAGATGGTGCTAGTGAAATACATCATTGCGATATTCGTTAAATTCGCCTTTTTGATTCTGGAAACTCAAATTGATTGTTTAAAAAAGAGAAATGTATGAGAAAGTAGAGCTTATTCATGAAGGTATTTTTCACGGTTTTTATGTTCAATTTTCAATAATGAAGCACCCTTTGAAAATACTGTTTACAATTGGTTTGCAAAATTTCGTCGTACTTCTGCGTCCCCCAATAACAAAGCTAATATTGCAATAAAAAGATTGCAAATGACCATTCGATGTTGATAGTGAAATGAATCATCACTATATTGATAAAATTTGCATGAACAACGATTTTCATCACGAAGAAGTCTTCCAAAACTCTTATGAACGTATATAAAAATGTATGATTGCTAAAGTGAGGTAGAAAGTTAGTTTTAACAAATCGTTATCCTACTTTTATAAAAATTTAGTTTCGCTAATACTATCTGTAAAAATTTTAGAAAAGTAAATACCTGTTACAAAATATCAAAGGTTTACATAGAAAAATATTTAAAAAATACATTTCTATAGTTTATAATGCCACACACGCTGAAAACTGCTAAAGACTCAATTTAAAAAAAAAATAAGATCAAAATAATCATAAATAAAAAAAGATTGAAAAAAGCACATCTGACATAGGTGCAAACAGCTATTTTGGCGGAGCGAATCCTGAACGTATTCGGAGGGAATTTGCATGCGCACTTAATTTAAGTGTTCGCGGAGTAAATGTATTCTGTTCAGGATATAAAAATTCTGTGTTCGCGAAGGACTTAGGTGACATTCCGAATATGCCCATAACGTGTTCGATGTGTTCTAGGTTGTAACGAGGAATTTTTGTTTTCAGAAGAGATTTTATCCTAAAAATGTTGTGTTTATATTTTCAAAGTACTTTGTTTCAAGTTTTGTGTAATTGTAAAAGTTAAGATTTTTAAATTTTATTTAGTTTTCATAATTCTTAGTTTGTTTGTTTTTTTTTCATAATATTTTTTTAGATGATGAACCTCAGTTCAAGCGATGAAGATTTAGAAGAGATGTTAGAAGTTTGTAGTGTTCCTAAAAATAAAAATGTTTAGCTACATATATTTCTAGGATTTCTAGGTACACTTTAGCGTTCGCGCTTGGTTAAGAGCCTTTTCAGACGAGGATACTGTATGCGAGATACTGTATGCGGAATACAGAATCGGGGGTCCAAGTTTTGCTGGCTGCTGTATTTGATAATTTTTATTGTTCTAACGAACCTTTCTTCCGTCACTTCAGAAGTTAGCCGCAGTGCAGTGCGTTTTATTATGGATGTTATGGTATCTTTAAAAAAAATAAAAAAATAAAAAGGAGACGTACTATGTGGGTCCATCCTATAGTGGATTTAAGGGAAAGCAAAGGACCCTATAATTTACTTTATCAAGATTTAGTGCAAGAACCATCAAAGTTTTTTTTTGTATGTCAATTCAATCGTTCGAAGAACTTCATAATATTTTAGAATGTAGGGGAACGTGGTCTGAGATTTCTATTACAAAACGGGAAACAAAATTAAAATTAAGAGCAATCCTGTATCAAATAGTCATTTATTAATAGCAAGTAAACAATCTAAAAGTTTAACAAAATTTATAATTTATTTTAAAAATAATCAAAAATAAAAACATATCACAAATCCATCTCATCCAACCCCTACGGGTAAGACGGCATACCCCCTGTGTAAGATGGCATACGTTTAGTAATACGCACTGGATAGACCCAGATAGATGGAAAAGCAATGAATGCTTTAATTAGCATATTTGAAAGCCGAATTACTTACAGATACCACAAATAACGCGTTTTGCAGTTTTCGGCAATCCGATGCATTCTGCGTGGCACCATTGGCGGCAGATTTGGCATTGCAGCTACCATTCCCTGAAGCGGGAATGACTAAAACAACAAACTCAACATATTCACCACTACTAATAATGTAAATTAATTAAAACCACTGTGAAGTAGGTAAACCCTGCGCCTATGATACGATATGTCTTCTCTATCAAAAGTATGCTTGTCTGAACAGGTACATATAACATAATGATAAATCAGTATCCGAGATACGCATTCTGTCGCCGGCGGCTGAATAGACAAGATAAAGAAATTTGGTATCGCGATACTGTATGCATTCTCCGATGTAGTGTGAAAAGCTCCATTTGAGTGCATGATTTTTCTGTATCCTAGATACGCGTATCTCGCATACAGTATCCTCGTCTGAAAGGGCTCTAAAAATTCAGGATATGTCTGTAGAGAGACTTGCGCGTTAAGGAAATCCAGTACATGCTCGGTTCTTACTCTGAATACGTCCAGGATTCGCTCCGCGAAAATAGCTAATGTTCTGACTTCTAATATACAAAGATTGGTATTTTTTAAACAAAATTAAATACAACTTCTATTAAAAAAAACTATCATCACAAAACCCACAAAATTTATCAAAATACAAAAATTATCAAACATTTTTTTAAAACTGTACCAAAATATTTTTTATTTCAAACCAGAGCATAAGGTATAAGACAATGTTTCATATGTGCTTCTAATGAGGTTTTAGAAATAAATCCACTTCCACATATCCTACAAACATTCGGTCTTTCTCCTGTATGTGTCCGTACGTGTAATACGAGGGGAGTACGTTGTGAGAATCCCCTTCCACAATGTGGACAAATATACGGTTTTTCTCCAGTATGAACACGCATATGTTCAATCATTTGATGTTTTTTTGAGAAACATTTTCCACAAACTTCACAAGGATATGGTTTATCTCCAGTATGGGTACGCATGTGGAATTTAAGTTTTTCTTTCGTGGATATTGTTTTTCCACATATTTCACATATTACTGTAAGATCTACGTTGTTGTGTATGGTCATTTTATGGCGTCGAAGACCAAATGCAGACTCGTAATGTTTATTGCAAATACTACAATCGTATTTTACTAAAGGACTTCCAGTGAGAATTTCGTAATGTGATGTTCTACGGTGTGAAGCGAGTTGACGTGAAAACATGAAATGTTTACCGCAAATTTCACACTGAAACGGTTTTTCACCAGTGTGGAAATATTTATGTTCCGCTGCATAAGTACTGATAGTAAAGGCTTTATTACAAATTTCACATTTAAATTTAGTAGAACCTTCATGAGCTCTTACGTGCATTTCGATACTATATTTTTTCGCGTTTCGATAATTATTACAAATATGACAAATATACTTTCCATCTTCGCTGTGTTTAATAGAATGAAAAGCAAAATCTATATGATTATAATACGAATCTGAGCAATTATCGCAATGTATCGGTTCTTCTAATTTAACAGGTGGAGGATGGCTTACTGTTATTCTTTTTACTTGATTAAATTTTTTTGGATTCATATTTTTTCTACGTGATTTCTTATCGTCGTCTTCAGACAAATTCTTTTTCGTTCTTCTTTTTCTACCTGGTCTCGGTTTTTTATCTTGTTGGTCGCATCTAAAAATATTTATGTTAATAACGATGTAACGTAATTAGTTAGTTTTACCTGATGATGGTTAATTATTACCACAATCATGTTTAGCAATTAATTATATCTACAGCTGTAAAAGGGAATTTTATATTTGTATTTTCTAAGTTTACCTCGTATATATGTATTTTCTGTTTAACCTGTATATATGTTTTGAATTAAAATATATGCCGAAGAAATCAGTTTATCGTTGTAAAGTTTAACATGCATAGTTTAGTAAAATAGAAATTAAACTAAAAAAAAAAAAAGGGTGTGGCAGTCAGTGGGACTGCCGGCAGAAGTTATACTTCTATGCACTGTTAACTAATAAAACTTAATAACTACAAACACAGGCAAGTAGAAATAATTTTTTTTTTTTTAATTAACTGTATTCAATTAAATAAATACTAAGACAAATAAGACCAGTTGATGTGTGTCCTTACTTCAAACACGAAAACCAAACAGTAAAACGATCAATGTACAAAAAAAGTGTTTACAAAACCCGATTTGCTTACCGTGGGCTATTACAGATTTTAAAACACTAGAAAACAATACAAAACATTTTCTAACAACATATAGGTACATACTTTTACAAAATTTTATCGCACTTTGAACTGCACTTTTCAGTAACTTTGCAGGAACAGGTTTTAACTCACACGCATGTCTTTGACTCAAAAGCATAGTGAAGGATATAATGCAACCATGTGACGGTATTTTAGACTACAATACAATACTCATTACTGAATATTATTATTAATATAAAATACTAAACTTAATATGTATACTTACTGGACAGAATTATAAAATAATATGTCAAACATAATGCGATACGTCAATGTAATACAATAACAATAGCTCAGACTGTTTTTTGTATATCTATCTCTTTTCAATGCAATGAATGTTTAAACGGTATTCAAAGGACTTATAGTGATGACTAATAACATGTAGTAAATCTTTGTTTTTACCGAACAATATACCTTATATGTGATTCTGTCTCTCTCTTACTCACACCATTACATATGTAATGATTTTTCCCATTTAGCTACACACTAATTCATTCCACAGAGTGTCCGCATAGAAGTATAACTTCAAAAATAGGTTTCATGTGTCAAATGCCAAAAACTTCCGAACTTTATTATTGTTTTATTTAGATAAAGATTATCTAACATAAGTATAGGGTACGTTTTGAGTTCTTTTTAAGTCAAATCACTTTTACGATGCGCCCGCACTGTCACAAATAACCCAGCGAACATCGTCACGAAAAACCGACACCATGAAATTGTTCCGTCATTATATTAGTTCTTTTTTCATAAACTTCGAAAATAAATACAAAAACAA
Organism: Altica lythri; assembly: GCA_964028335.1. Lineage (NCBI taxonomy): Eukaryota > Metazoa > Arthropoda > Insecta > Coleoptera > Chrysomelidae > Altica > Altica lythri. The sequence goes on along the minus strand of OZ034801.1, from coordinate 16,956,220 downwards.
GAAAAATCGAAAACATACGAAGGCAATAAGTACATTTTTTTTTCATACAAAAACGCATTTGCAAATATTAGTACACATCGGAAAACCTGACCAATTTACTAATTTTCTACATAATCTTCAATTCGATTATTAACATCCGGGAGACAAGCTTTTGAAGAGCGGTGTCGCTTCTTCTACTTCGTCAGACGATGAAAACTTTTTACCTCCGAGGTGTTTCTTGAGCACAGGGAACAGATAATAGTCATTGAGGGCTAGGTAAGTGCTATAGGGGAAGTGATCCAGGATATAACACCCGAATTAGGTGAGCACAGCAATGATCTGACACAGAGAGGTGGTCTGGCGCGAGATGTAAGTTCGCTCGTTATCATTGAGAAGGGTGACTACCTTAGTAAGCATATCGCGTCTCTTTTTCTGTATGGCCCACCTAAACTTTCTCAGAGTATTGTAGTAACTGTCAGAGTTTATGGTTGTTCACATATTCGATGAGCAACGGCTCCTTGCGATCCCAGAAGATGGTCGCCAGGACCTTACCGACAGATTTGCACGTCTTGAATTTTTTGGGTTTATGAGATGACGAGTAGCGCCATTGTGTTTATTCCTACTTCTGTTCTGGAAAATGATTAAGTTTTTTCCCTAAAACGGGCACATGCAACGCGCTGCAATTTGTATTCTGTTTTGGCATCCATTTTCCTAACACATTGGATATGAATTGACTATTGACCTCTTCACCAAGGCGGTCGGTGCGCTCGTCGAGGGTTGCTCTTCGATCATCGAGCACAATTTGCTAAATTTTTGCCAAGCTGGGTCAGTCAGACCGCGCTTTGTCGTGGACGTTCGCCCAGAAGAAAACTCGCGCACGTTCTTGATATGTATACAATTGGCTCCATACATTTGCACTATCTTAGTAGTAGAAACTTTTTCTGCGTTCAAAACATGTATGACTGAACGGATTTCACACTTGGTTAGCGACAACAGACGGATTCCATCGCGGATGGTTGTCACGGTAGAGGAGGAACCAGTCTACACTGCACTTTTGCCTAATCTTCGCTTCGACTCAACGGCGTTCGAGATCTTACTTTTTTATTACCCTCGTAATTTAAAAAAAAGCGACAAATTAGAAAAAAAAAAACAAAAAAAAACAATAAAATTCACAGATTTATAGATCTGATGTGTCGACTGTTGTCAAAATACTTTTTATATTAAACACAAAAACTGCTTGTAATAAACATTTCGCTGTGAATAATTAAAAAATATCCAAACCTTATATTTGCACTACCCTGTAAATACACTAAAATAAAAACAGCTAAGTAAAAAAACATTAATACTGAAATATGAATTTAAGCCTTGTTTACACCTTGCGGGAACGCTCGGTTTCTATAAGCATGATTATTAGCATAAACATGTCTCAAAATTAAAAAAAAAATGACAAATGGAAACACAACTACTAATATTGTCTTTTATCAATGTTTAACATAATTTGGAAAAGTAAATTCAATCATATTTTGTAGATGAGAACAAGTAGCACCAAGTCTACAAATATTACAACTTCCTTCATCAGTTTTGTGGTATTTTTGAAATATAAGAACAATCCCCCAACTCTTCACAAATATGGCAAGGAACTTCTGTAGTTGGTGTCATCACACTCATTTTAAGAATATGATGACAAACAGTATAAGAACCGCAAAGGACCCCGCACTAACTAAATGGATTTTGGCTCCCGGTCCAATTGGCTGAAAATTCAATACGTTGTAGTTCTCGACTTTGTGATCAAAAGTTATCATTTTTAAAAAATAATTTCAGATTCGGAAAATTCTTGATATTGCACGTCGATATTAATTGGTTTTAATATTTTATGAGAAGTTTTTATGCCAGTTGAAAAAAATGCTCTAAACGCGTCTTTGCAGGACTTAATGGATTAAGTTGGGCCTTTAAAGGACCTTCAAATTAGTTATAGGTGATCTTTAGGGTGGTTATCATCAAGCTCATTTTTGAGGTATCAAAAATCATAGCAGTCTACTGATCGGAGATCATTAAAGACCTCTAAACCAAAATCTTACAAAGCCTTACTCCTGCCTACAGCTAATATCACATATTACGTCCTTTTATATCTTGGAAAATATACATAGGATCATGTTGGGCGCAAGATAACTTTTCATCAGAAAGTCGAGAACTACAACATACTGAATTTTAAGCCAATTCGACCGGGACCCAAAATCCATTTAGTTAGTGCGAGGTCCTTTGACAAGATATATACTCTAGTCAACATCTTCAAAAACGTGAAAAATTAAAATAAAGGTCCTAAAAATATAAGCGATAGCTCATTGGATTCGGAATCACCTCTAGAAAAATATTTTTTAAGAAAAAGTGTGCAGGCAAGAAATTGGAATTGTTATTAACAAAATAAGATGAAAAAAAAAACAGATGTTTATGTTTTTGTTAATAACTCGAAAAATATTAATATTTAAGCAATTTTGAAAAAAGCTCGTTAAAGCGGAGGAAATTTCCGAAAAAAAAGTCCTGCCTCCCGGAACTCTATCTCGATTATTTATAACTTTAATTTGACGTTGAAAATGGGGCTTTGAGCGGCTTTTACGGCATACGCGCGCTACCGCTAAACGGTGTTTATCAGATAAAATATTTTTTTTATGACATAAAATGTTATTTTTCATATGACATACATTAAAACAGCTTGTTTTGATCCCTGTTTTGTCAGTCGAAACAAGACAATTTCAGACCAATGCAACTGTCAGTCAGAAATTGACAGTTTTTTCTGCCCTAGGGGAGAAAAGACGTCATTTCTGCCCGGCACATTCATTTATTTATTATTTATGTATTTATTTCAAGTCTATCAGAATTGCATTTGTAATAAACAAAAGCGAATGAAATCATAATCGGCTGACAGTTGTCAAATCGTTGTCAAGATATTAGTGCACTATTTGACTGAAATAGTATTACATCGACTAGCTACGAATGCATGTGATATGAAATAGTATAAATTACAAATAAAATGAGTACCCCAAAACATCTTACCGAAAGAGCCCTAGCAGCTTCCCTTGATTTATTGCCAACACAATCTAAGGAAAAATATTTATCTTGTTACGATAAATTTGTGAAATGGAAAGAAGCAGAAGAGGCTACATCGTGGTCAGAGGATGTGTTGACGCCATGGTGGTTGGAAATCAACGACTGTAGCTGAAGGCTATATTCAAGATTCGACCAATAATAAAAGAAAAATATCAAATCAAATTACTAAATGCATTGATGAATCTGCACCTGGTCCATCGTTTGATCCCATGGTTTTTGAAAAAAAATTAGAAGTGACAACTTTGTAAGCTTCTCTACAAAAACTGAAGAATCTAATTCATCAACGACAGAGACAGTAACATCAAAACAAACCGTATATAATTTTCATAATTGCAATACCAATACAATTAATTTTTAAATTAAGTTTATAATTAAATTCACACAAACTGTTAAACTGTTAAAATGGTAAATTAACTATATTAAAATGTTCTTATTTTTCTATGATTTAAATAGTATAAGATATTACTGCGATTTTTGTCTAAACTGATGTTAAACTGTTAAAATGGTAAATTAAATATATTAAAATGTTCTTATTTTCCTACGATTTAAATAGTTTAAGAAATTACTACGCTATTTGTCTGAAATAGTCTTACTTCGACTGGCTACAGAGCAGAGATCAAAACTCGCTGTTTCAATGTATGTGATATGAAAAATATAGTGTGTGGCACGGGATGAAACAAAGACGATTTCTGACAGAGCGATGACAGCCCTCGCTTTGCTCGGGCAGTCAACTCTCGCCCTAGTCAGAAATCGTCTTGTTTCAACCCTTGCCACACAATATACTATTAAAAATTTGAAAAAATTCCAGTATTTTCCTAACACTTGAAAGAATCTAAATCAGTTGGAAAAAACATTTTATCACTGTTTTTCAAAAAGTTATTCAATTGTTAACTAACAATTTTTTTCCTAATATCTGTTGACATAAACAATGGGATAAAAGGTATACATAATTGGCCTAAAAATTTGAAACTTTGTGGAGCCCTTTTCATATGTATACTTTACAAGATTCTGTGATAAATGTTTATAAAAGTTTATTAATTTGTTAATTATGATTTTTCATAACTATTGCAAAATATTGCGAAAAAGTAAAGAAAAATATAGAATTTTTCCAAATAAATGCATGTAGTATCTAATAAACAATAAATACAAATTTGGTCTTAGAATTATTTGAAAGAGAAACTTATTTTCTATAAAAAAACTCCTGAATATCCTTTATCATATCTCCAATAGTTTAAAAGATATATAATTTTTTTAATTGGCAAGTTATTTGGCGCTACAGTTAACGTGACGTATGATATTAGAAAGTATTATTAACAAATTAATAAACTTTTATAAAGATTTATCGCAGGATCTTGTAAAGTATACATATGAAAAGGGCTCCACAAAGTTTCAAATTTTTAGGCCAATTATTTATACCTTCTATCCCATTGTTTATGTCAACAGAGATTAGGAAAAAATTTGTTAGTTAACAATTGAATAACTTTTTGAAAAACAGTGATAAAATGTTTTTTCCAACTGATTTAGATTCTTTCAAGTATTAGGAAAATACTGGAATTTTTTCAAATTTTTAAAATAACATTTTATGTCATAAAAGAAATATTTTATCTCATAAACGACGTTTAGCGGTAGCGCGCGCATGCCGTAAAAGCCGCTCAAAGCCCCATTTTCCACGTCAAATTAAAGTTATAAATAATAGAGATAGAGTTCCGGGAGGACCGACTTTTTTTTTTCGGAAATTTCCTCCTCTTTAACGAGCTTTTTTCAAAATTGCTTAAATATTAATATTTTTCGAGTTATTAACAAAAAGATAAACATCTGTTTTTTTTTCATCTTATTTTGTTAATAACAATTGCAATTTTTTGGCTGCACACTTTTCCTTTAAAAACATTTTTCTACAGGTGATTCCGAATCCAATGAGCTATCGCTCATATTTTTAGGACCTTTATTTTAATTTTTCACGTTTTTGAAGATGTTGACTAGAGTAATACCTACTCTCATTTTTTAGTGGTTTTAAAGGCATTCCTGGTAAATGAGCACAAGGTCCTAATCCACCACAGAAACCACGAGGAGTGATCATTTTTCGATAAGTTTAACCAGCAATAACCAGCAACAACAAAAATTAGATCATTTATTTCAAATTAATATTTATTAACAAAAATAAGTATATATTTATAATATGTATATAAATGTAATCAAAACTAATAAAATTCTATATAGACATAAAAAATATAAAGACTTTATATTTATAATACCCTGTATATACACTAAAATAAAAACAGCTAAAAAAAAAACGTTAATACTGAAATATAAATTTAGTCCTTGTTTACACCTTGCGGAAACGCTCAGGTTCTATACCTATGCGTGATTATTCGCATGTATAATTTTTTTAAAATAATTTTAACAAATAGCACCACAGCTACCAATACTGTCTTTTATACAATTTTTAAGTTAATTTGGAAAAGTAAATTCGATCATATTTTGTAAATGAGAACAAATAGCACCAGGTCCACAAACATTACAACTTCCTTCCTCACTTTTGTAAGTTTTAAATGGTATTTTTGGAATATGAGCACAATATCCCAATTCTCCACAAATATGGCACGGAACTTCTTCTCGTGTTGGTGTCATCATACTCATTTTAAGAATGTGTTCACAAACAGTATGAGATCCACAAATTGGACAAGATATACTCTCATTTTTTGGTGGTTTTAAAGGCATTCCTGGTAAATGAGCACAAGGTCCAAATTCACCACAGAAACCACAAGGAGTGATTATTTTTCGATAAGTTTTACGAATATTATGAGGACACACGCTGGAGGAAGTACCACAAATAGAACAAGAATTTGATTCTTCTTTATTATGAGTTTTTTCATGCGTTTTAAGTGGTGTTCTTTGAGTAAAACCTCTTCCGCAATATTTGCATATATACGGTTTTTCTCCAGTATGAACTCTGACATGTTCAACTAGTTGATCTTTTTTTGAAAAACTTTTTGGGCATAAATGACACGCATGTGGTTTATATCCAGTGTGAGTTCGAAGATGGAACTTTAATTTTTCTCTACTAGATAACCGTTTTCCGCAGATATCACAAAGTACTGAGCCATCGATTTTTTTATGTTTACTAAGTTTATGTCTACTTAAACTCGAAGCTGTAGCGTAATGTTTATTGCAAATTGAACAGTCATATTTTACCAACGGATTTCCAGTAAGTATCTCATAGTGTGTAGCTTTTCTGTGTCGTGAAAGGAACCAGGAATACATGAAATGTTTACCACAAATTTCACATTGAAATGGTTTTTCACCGGTGTGAAAATATTTATGTTCCAACGCATGTGTACTTATTATAAAACCTTGATTGCATATTTCGCATTTATATTTAGTTGTACCTTCATGTGCTCTTACGTGCATTTCGATTTGGTACTTTGAAGCATTTCGAAATTTAATACATAAATGGCATGTATACTTTCCTTCTTGATCGTGTGATTTTGAATGGAAAGCAAAATCTACATTATTATCAAAACTTTTGTTACATTCATCACATTTTATTGGTTGTTCTAATTTTAATGGAGGCGGGTGATCTTCTGAGGTTCTTTTATATTTTGATCTTTTCGATACTTTTCTTCTACGCATTTCTTGCCTAAAAGTGAGTACATTTTAATAACACTTAAAAGGACAAGTTTTTTTATAAATTATTAGGTAATAATATCACCTAAAAATTAATAAATCGTTAACTAAACATCTTTGTCTTATTAACACGCAATAGAAAAACATACTTTTAAGAAAAATGTCAAGCGGCACTAGCGCACTTAATAATGTTGTCCAGTGTTGACATTTTCCTTAAAAGTATCTCTTTCTATTGCGCGTTAATAAGACAAAGATAGTAAGTCTTTCTAAGTTAAACAAGGCAACTAGCATTCATTCGAATCTCGCATTGCTTCTACTTGCATTTACGTCACTAACAGACAATTGGACCTCGAGGTATAGGGATATTTTCGCGATTTTTTGTTCCCGGTTTGAGTGATTCGCTATTCAGAGTTGGTTTTTTATTCCGCCACAAAGGATTCCCGTTGTACGAACACAAAATACACTAGAGCGCAGATTTCGCGCAAATTTCACATCTGTCACTTACTACAGTTCTAATATCACTATAATCCAAAGCATTTAATGCGCTCCCAAAACATGTAATTCATTTATATTAAAAGGAGTAAATCAAATTCAGAGAAATTCAAAACACAATACAATTTTCTTAAAAGCATATTTGAGATCAATGTGCCTCAGAATTATCACCATTTTTCAGTAACTTTATGTGAGTGCTACTACGAATGGGTTTCATTCCTTGGACTTTAACTATTAGGCCGAATTTTCTATGCCAACCAACTTGTAGCAAAAACGATCTGTTCTACGTTTGAAATTTCTCTTATATATATGAAACTGTCCTAATGCCACAGGCCAAAATGCTTTAACTCCGAAGGCACTAAAAAGTTTTAAACAGCAGGAAACTCCAATTAAACCAGAGGACATCAAAGAAAATCATCCCCCGAAGCTCTTTAACCGGCTCTGCTCATGTGCCAAGAGTCTACAGTAACACAAACTTTCAGGCCATCACTACTGTTAAACTATACTAGTAGCAGCAATCAACACCAATAGTAATACTACACATAGGTCTCTTCTATAGTAATCGTGAAAAAGTAGGTACACAACAAAACAATATTCAGATGCAGAAAAACACTTTGGTCTCTTGAGGAATAAAGAGCCTTTTAATGAAACCATCGAGGAAAGCTCGCTTGTCCATAGTAAAGCAACAAACTACCTAGCAATATGCAAAAATATACCTACTTAAGTGTTTATCAATCAGTCTTATAAAGAAAATAGTATAAAGTAACCTGTTGCTACAATGCCAATAGGCCAACATACCCTAACAGAAAAGGCCCAAAAGTGTCCTAAACAGTAAAAATTCCAATTAACTCTGAGGAAATAACTCATAAATAATCATTCTCTTGAAGTTGTGTATCAAACTATATCTTCACACTTCTTTTATAAATGTATTTCTTCATCAGAGTAAAAAAAAACCCTATATGTAATCACTCACACTAAACTATTCTCAAAACACAGCCCTAACTAGTGGAGATAAACCAAAAGTTACACTACAACCTTGCCTCTTGTAAATACCCAACCGGGACATTGCAAGGCTTCAACATTTTAGTTCAAGATAAACTATGGCATTTTGAGGAACACTGAGCCATCTAGCGGAACCATCGAGAAAAGCTAATGCATCTTTATTAAAGGTTAATAAAAAAGTCGACCTGCAATTTCCAGAAAAGCAGCAGGAATATCACTTAAGTATACGTAAGTATAACTAAAACGAGGTTTTCTCTGGTTTAAAATAGAAATACCTAAATAATTTCAGATAAATATTGCCTTTCTTTATAATGGTATAAAGCTGCCACAAATAACTTTTATAAATACAGCAGGAAATAGTTGTATGTAGCACTACCCTGTAAAAGACAGTAGGTCCACAAATAGGGAATTTCAAATTTAAAAGTATATAACCTCAATAAAAATTTTAACTATATTACAAATATTTTAACCTGTAAATATGTAGGTCACAATTTATCAACTGTTTTATTTTTTTATATTATATTATATATGTTTTTTTCCCAACACCGTTGAAGGGGTGAGAAAAGAATTTTTGTTACACCAGATGTAAAGTTAAAAGAAGATAAATACATCTGTGAAAACCGCATTCGAATCGGATTAGTAGTTTTCATGTGATGCGCGCACAAACATAGACAGACAGACAGACAAAACAATCTAACCACATTTTTGGGTTCTATATCTATTTACCCGCGACGTCATTCGCGTGGCCTGTTGATTGTCGTTTAAAAATTTCTCCCCCCACCCCTTTAACGGATTGGGGGGAGACGTTTTTATACATCAGATGTTAAATTGAAACAAGACAAATACATCTGTGAAAACCGCATTCGAATCGGATCAGTGGTTTTCATTTGATTCGCGCAAAAATGTAGATACAGACAGACAAAAAAATCTAACCGCATAGGGTTCTATATCGATGTCGTAACACACAACACACCCCGCTAATCACTTTCTAAATATCTTTAATGTACAGAATTCTCATTTCTAGAGTTTTATTATATGTATATATTGTAACGATTGTATCGTTAATTTCCGAACAATTCTCCTGGACTATAAATATTTTTAAAATATCTATTGTTTTGGCGTTGAAACGAGTGGGAGACTGCAAAGTGGAAGGAGAGTCGTGGTTTCGTAGTTAATTTTTGATTAATTTCGTTCATTTTAATGTTGAATTTTTAAGAAATTCAGAGTTTCCGACCATCTTTGCCCTTCTGTCTCTGGTAAGTTCCTTATTACCTTGGTTTTAAATTTAATAGTTAAATTAATCCAAAATGCGGTGAATATAATATTTTATCTATTTTTACTAACATTTTAAATATTCGAATACAATTGCTAAATTCAATTCAAGGTCAGTTTTTGTGGAATTTTATTATTTATACATAAAAGATAATTAATTTTTTCTCGAAATTTGGAGAGACTTATAGCGATTTTGTTCGAAAAATAGTATTTGAAAATTCGGAGTTTTGATTCCAACTTTATTGACAGGGTTATTGCCAACTAGAAGAAGGGCCCTATTATTGGTTTGCAAAGAACTAAATTAAGATTTCGACGAGAGGTTTCATCGGAGTTAGTCCGTTGGTGTTCTGATTTCCCGATTAGAAAAGCCGAAAGGAAATTCCTTCCCGTTGCTGTTTTCTAAGTCCACTGCGTAGAAGTTTGGAAAATTCAACTAGAAGTCTTCCATTGGAAATCAACCTTCTACAGCACGTGCTTAAGATACTCCGTTTTCAAGCCACCGACAAAAAACAAAGATAAGAGAATTAATTAATTTTCGTTAACTGTCAAAATTACTAATCAGAATTTTTAGAAATAAACCATTTTAAACTGATCTAAGTTTTTTATTTGTATCTCTGTACTTTGCGCCCTTTTAAACTTGTTTGGGGAAAATTAGACAAAACACAGCAGGAAAGTCACGACCCTCTGGAGCTAGCCAAGGGTATTTTTACGTTACAATATTAGGAACGTATCAAAAGAGAAAAAGTAAGTTTTGGTAAAAACGTATCCTTTTATTAATTCTATACAATTTTAAAGAAGGTTAGGTGTAAATTTTATAATAAAAACAATTTTATAACATTTCTTAAGTTTATTTTATATTAATGATAAAATTACACTTGTATTTGCACAAAAAAAATCAAACTAAAATGCACCCACAACAATAACAATTTTAAAATTCGATATAAATATATTTTATCACAGATTATCCTTTTTTTTATTTTTATTATAAAATTTTTATTATTATTAATTGGAATCATGTGAAAATTAATATATAAATAATCTTTATATCGTTTAATTAACTTAATATAGTTTTATACACACAAAAATTTCAACTTATTAAGTCTATTGGAGTTATTTTATTCAATCAACCAGTCACTGATATCAAAAAAGATATTTTAATGAAGGCTATAAATTACAGTCTCTCCAAACTTTCAAAGGTTAAAAAGTTTTTAAGGTCACCCCTTATCTGGGAACAGCGGGTTGTCCATAAATCCGACCCTTTTCTCGACCCTCACAGCAGGTGGTTGTATGCACTCATGATTTTACAATCAATTGTTTAAATTTAAAATATACTATATGGGATAAAAAATAAAAGCCCTCAAGCTAAAGCTCTCGGGCTTTAATTAGATTATTAATATTAATGCTTTATTTAGTCAAAAACAACTAATACATGGTCAAAAAATATACACATATATATAAATAAGTTATTAAGCTAACTGTAATCAAATAAAATACAATAAAATACAATGAGACAACACAAAGAATAATTAATGATAATAAATACTTGACCTAAATTACCTACTTACATCTAACAAATATTGTTTGAGCTTACGCTTGAATACATTAATTGAATCTAATTTCTTTAGATCGTCTGGCAAGTCATTAAATTGCTGTAAGCCTTTAAAAAAGATTGAATTTTGAGCACCGCTGGTGTTGACGGTCCTAATATAAAAATCATTTCTAAGTCTTGTATTATGGGTGTGAACATGATGGTTGTAAGTAATTTTATGTTGGAGATAGTCAGGCGCGTAACCTATTTTTATTTTAAATATAAAAATTAATGTTTGGTAAAGGAACATATCTTTAATTGAGAGCCAGTTTAAGGCTGTCCGCATTTCTACAGTAGGGGTCAATCTAGGACATGATAATATTATTCGCATAGCTCTATTCTGCAACTTTTGGAATCGACATATTTCATTCTGATTTAAGAGATATAATACTGTTGAGCAGTAAGCGAAGTGAGGCAGTATTAGAGAATTAAATAAAACCAGCCTCGACCACTTAGATAAATGCTGCGAACATCTGAAAAGATAATTTATTTTAAATAAAATTGTGTTTATTAAGTGGTTTGCATGCTGTTTAAATTTAAGTTGTCGATCTATAATGACACCAAGATATTTGAATTCATTCACCATATCAATTTCAGTAGGCCCAATCATTATTTTATGATCTTGTTCGACAAAGAGTTTATGTTGCTGCTCATTACCAATTATGATGAATTTAGTTTTTTTACAATTAATATTTAATAAATTAGCACAGCACCATCTATAAACAATTTCTAAGCACTTATTAATCATTGTAACACTATCTATTATATTTAAAGAAGAATAGTATATGAAGGCATCATCTGCAAATAAGTGAAATAAACATTTAGTTTGAATGTCTGTGATGTCATTGATATAAATCAAAAAAAGCAAGGGACCTAGGACACTTCCTTGTGGTACACCTCGCTTTATTTCTAACTCATCTAATGTCAAATTATGTCTCAACAAACTTATACTAAAATATTCTCGAAATCTAGATACCACAAAAATAGCCGACTATAATCAAGGTCTTTTTATATTACCCTTGATTATTATTTTACAAATACTAAATCTAACACAGCAAGGAATAATCTCATAATGAGAATATGCAAATAAACAAACTTTAACAATACTAATACCAATAAGAATTCAACCCTATAATTTAAAAAAATATCTGGTATTTATTTATTTTTATTTATAAAAAATTATCACATATTATTTAAATTTAAACAATACATTGTAAAATCATGAGTGGATATCACCGTAAGGATCAAGAAAAGGTTCGGACTTATGGATGACCCGCTGTTCCCATGAATGGGTGACTTTAAAGACTGTTTAACGCTTTTAAAATATATTTTGAACTGTACACTAAATAAATGAAAAGATATCTTCAAATTAAGTAGTAGAATTTCTTTCTCTCTCTATCTCATTGTGCTAAATGCAAAATTTTCTTTCTATTTAATCATTTTATTGTCATTAAAATAGTTTCCTTTAAACTACATCACTGAGCTATTTTCAGAGGTATTTAAAATAGAGAACGAGAGCCAGGTTTTCAGCTGTCCTCCCGTTGGAAAGAGAGAGAAGATCGCAGTACCCACACTCTCTTCATGCTCATGTACAATTAAAAAAAGAGCATATCAGAAATTATTGACGGTTTGTTGTAATTTAAACTAGTCTCAGAAACTATAAAGATATTTACTAAAAAAAATTGAAATTATATTACAATGACCATATTTTGTAACGTAGACTGTTGTATGATCATCGACAACATTTAATTATATAAACACATAAATCATGAAAGTAAGAAATTGAGAAATGAATAATTTTGATATACCACAAAAGAATAGTAGAATCACTGTGCGCACCGCCTTTGATGTTCTTTGGTCCATATTTCGCTTCGGTTAACTTTTTTTGTTGAGCTTGGTTATAACTGGAAGCAGCGATGCCAAATCTACCGATTTTTTCGGTACATCTACCAATTTATTAAGTAATCTACCGATATACCGTTATAATTTTGTTTTTTTTTTAATTACATAAACACTTTTTTAAATTTACCGATTTCTATTTTTTGGATAAATCTGCAGATTACAATAAATATAGTTTAAAAAACTAAAAAACACGCTTTTATAGCATATGAAACTAACAAGTAAAAAAATAAATGTAATTAAGGAAAACTAAAAAGCATGTTTCTGAAAAACATCGAACTAAAAAGTTAAAAATAATTTTCAAAATAAAATTAAAACAAAAATAAATGAAAAATACTAGTATTATTGTGAAAAAAGCGTGGGCGCTGCATACCATATTTTTCGAATGTCAAGCGCCCACGCTTTTTTCACAATTTATTTTATTTCAATAGATTCGTTAATTTGCTGTGACGATTACAAGACCCTCACTCAATCATTATTCGTTTATTTAGTTGGAAATGCTTTGAAAGCGTGTTTTTTTTGATTTCTCAAATTATATTTATTGTATTCATATTGTTGATGATTAAAAATATTGTTTCAATCACTTGGAAAAAAAATATTATTGTGAAATCTAAAGAATTGTTAGACTAATTCTAAGACAATTTTATTCATATCGTTTATAATTAAACGTATTGTTTTCAGAACTTTGAAAAAAAAAGTGTGCGTGTAATCTTCACGCACGATTAAGTAGAACTGTTAAGAAATGCCCATTTTCGTTATGAGCTTGATCATTTATTGGCGACTCTTATAAGTTATTACCTCTTACAGCTCGTTCAGACGGCATGCACGGGACGGTTTTGGATTAAAACCGGTCACCGTGATACTCATTCACAAGACACACGGCGACCGTGATACAAATTGTCACGACACCTGGCGAAAGGAAACGAATTTCTATATTCATAGTTGGTTTCTTGCAACAATAAAAATGGATGTGAATACGTTTGTTATGATGTATTGGTATATAAAACATATTCATTGCTATAATTTGAGGTAGTTGTATTACATGTCATTTGGCATAAAAAACATAAATTAATAAAATAGTGCGAAAAAGGTGTTTTTTCAATTATCTCGGTTAATGGTTTATGGATTGAAATAACTTTTATATTAAAAAACTTTTTAAAAGCTTTAATTTTTATTTTAACTGTTTGTCTCATAAATAAAAAAGAAAAATTTTATTAACCAATAAGTTTTTTTTTCGATTTTTGTAATTGTTAAAAAACAAACAGGTCAAATTTAGCAGTATGTATACGGATTTTTCAACTACTACCTTCCAAATACCCATTTCGACCCTTCAAATACCTTAAAAACATTTTTTATTGTGTCACGGCGCACGGTTTGCAGTGACAAACCCGGGTGTAAAAAATACCGCCAGCAACGGCAAGATGTCCCAGCCCGGTGCACCGTCGACTTCGGTGAAGACGCACATTTAAAACTATGCCCCACAAAGAAACCCGACATCCGATACACCGTCCCGTGCATGCCGTCTGAACGGGCTGTTAGTCGAGTCATTTCATCTCATTTCATTTCAGCAGCCGCGGAGTGGAGAGTTACAAACAAACATACATACATACATACATACAGGTGAAGATAATAAAAGCGTGTTAAAAATTTTAAGTTGGCAATGCTTCTGGTAAACGACAAAGATACAGACCGAGAGCTTCGACGGCATGGAACCAGTTTTAGCGAGAGTAATCCTACTGTTCTTGTCTATAATACACAATGAATATACTTTTGTAAAAGATCTACCATTGATGATACCTTTCCATTTATGTTAGTACAAAGTTTAGTAATTTTATTTGTTAATAGTAAATAAAATTATATTTGTATATTAATCAAAAGGTATATGAAGTTTACAATGTTTCATATGATTATCCATCGCACTTTTAGAAATAAATCCTCTGGTACAAAGTATACAAATATAAGGTGCCTCTCCAGTATGCGATCTTTCATGTATCTTTAATGGCGATCGTTGTGTAAAACCTTTACCACAAAATTTACAAATATACGGTTTCTCTCCAGTATGAACTCTAAGATGTTCTTTTTTCTGTTCTTTGGTAGAGAAACATTTCCCACATACTTCACAAGCATGCGGACGGTAACCGGTATGAACTCTACTATGAAATTTCAACTTTTCATTGCTAGATATTTTTTTACCACATATATCACACAGTACAGACGTATCTATACCTTCATAATTATGATTTCTTAAATTATGGCGTTTAAGGCCACTTGAGGACGTATAATGTTTATTACAAATAGTACAATCGTATTTAATAAGTGGAGTACCAGTTATAATTTCCCAGTGTTGAGTACGTCGATGAGACGCTAAAAATCTGGAAAACATAAAATGTTTACCGCAAATTTCACATTGAAACGGTTTTTCCCCGGAATGGAAATATTTATGTTCCAAAGCATGAGTACTAACTGTAAATGCTTTATTACAGATTTCACATTTATAGCTAGTAGTACCTTCATGTGCTCTTACGTGCATTTCAATGTGATATTTTGAAGCATTTCGGTAATTACAAATATGACAAGCATATTTTCCATCACCACTATGACTAATGGAATGTAAGGCGAAAGCTACGTTATTTTTATAAGTGCCACTACAAACGTCGCATTGAATTGGTTCATCTAGTTCTACAGGAGGTGGATGTGATACATCTTTTCGCAATTTACGTTCTTTTATTGTCCGTTTTTTACGTTTTGCTTTTTTTGGAGGTTTAAAATCCGTATCTTCCTTATCTTCGTTACAGTCAAATTTCAATTCATCAGAATGTATTTCATCATTTAACCTAGAAAAATATATTTTAGATGTTATTCCTTTTAGTTATATTATAAATAATGATTTTCATTATATTCTGTACTTACTTGTACGTAGCATCGTAAATAACTTATTTTAATGCATAAATTGGCATCTTAACATATTACTCCGGACGTCCATAGAGTCTCGTATACATTATGAGTTTAGCTGATTTGTTAAATCGTCTTATATTTATCCAGATAATCAACTACAATTAAATAATTATCTACAAAATTACAAGGATAATCACAAGGATTGCGTTGATTCGCGATAAAGGGGATGCTGTCGGAGAACAATGAAATTTCGTAAATCTTCGAGGTTAGGTCTACATCTTTGTAGAGCTCCCTGGGGCATATAACACAAGCTATACAGGTCCTACAATTGTTAGAATAAATTTTACACTTGTAGCTTTTTCATAACATCATAACACGACTCAACTTGTAACTACCCGCACGGCACCAGTAATTACGGAAGAATTTCTACATATGTACACGTATTCTGTAACATAAAGTTAACACTTGTATAATTGTGTTACAGATTTTTCCACAAGTGTAGTTAATGGTTTACCTATCTAAAACTCTGGGTAAAGATTCAGTATTATAGCAATTCCCTTACTGTAAATACGTACGTATCTGTCCCCAGTATGTGGTCAAGAATTGCAAATACAACAGTTAGATGGTATGGATTGACACCGCCACAGGAGACATTAATTGCTCTCCATTGGTTGGGAAATGGAGGTCAGTACCAGGGTGTTTGTGATATGCATGGGGTATCAAAAATGACAGTGTGTAGGTGTACATGATACTGTCAGTGCTGTCAATGAAATCAAATTCGAAGAAGTAGTGTCATGGCCCCATAATACGATGGATATTGTACAAAGCACGTCGTGACAAGTAGGGAGTCAGTAGGAATAATAGTTACCTACATATTATGTAACTACATAATATGTACAAAATTATTGAATTTCTACAATTGTAGCAAGTTGCATTGTGATACGGAATTCAGTAGGACTTGTAGTTACAGGCAGATTACTTGTAACTTGTAAACTTGTTACAATTGTACGGATTGTGTTACAGGCCCCAGGTCGTTGCTAGTATTGTAACCACCTAAAGACTTAATTATTGTACCATAAGTAGGGATAGATGACTATTATTAAACAAATTTATATATAAACAAATACAAAAATGAAAGTTTTTTTCTTAGTGGACGATGCTGGTAGCAAGCAGAGACTATAATATGTTGAATAAAGATATGTTTTCGTGAAGATAGGCATATATTTTCTTTGTAAACAGTGATGTATTATTAAGTTCTTTAAAACGATCTGGAATTAAAATATATATTTTGAGGCCTGTAAAAAGAATAAATCTCTGAGTATGAGACAGTCTCATTCTTGGAACCGTCAGAGCACCTGCCAAACGATTTCTTGTATCATAAGAATCGCAATGAAAGATGTCCATGTACGTAAGTGACAGCTTTAAAATAATAAAGACTTCTGATGTTCAACAGTCTTGCCTACGCGAAGAGCTGATCCGTTGGGAATCTCCGGGACTCAAATAAAATGACTTTAAGAACATATTTCTTTATAATTTGGAGTGGCTGTAATACTGAGTCATAAGCACCACCTCACGCTTAAGGACAGACTCAGCAAATGACCTATAAACCATTACCAATAGATGTTTTTGAAAAAGTGATCGGATGTTATAGAACAAATAAACAAGACTTTTTAATTTCTTTTTCAACATCTCGATGTGCTTTTCCTAACGTAAACAGCTGTCTATAATGACTCCCAAATATTTAATCTCATTAACCCTCTCCACACGATCAGAACACAAACAATTATTAATTAATATTGCAAGTATGCAAAGTTACTTCATTAAAATCCAGTTGGCCTGTAATGTGAGGAGAAAAGGCAACGAACTTGGTATTATTTACATTTAACGATAAAAGATTTTTGTCTAACCATTTCTTAACCCTACTGATCCCTTCTTCACTTTTATATTTTACCGCTTCCCAGTTGTTGTCTGTAAATACTATAGCGGAGTCATCAGCATACGCGACAATCTGTCCCCCCACATCACTGTCCAACAAATCGTTAATAAAAATGTTGAAAAAAAGCGGCCCCAGCACTGTACTTTGTGGCACACCGCTACTCACGAGCAGAGAAGAACTTAATGTGTTTCCGATCTTAACTTACTGGGAAATTTCGGCTCTAGCTTTCTTGGTAGCATAGCTAAATTGTATAAATTTACAAAACAAAAAATAGACAACTTTTCAATCTGACCCTAAAACACACTAGCAAAAATAAGCAGCCCAGTGGGTATACTACATTTTTTTCATTTTTAATTATAGCACCAAAAAAAAGGAGTGTGCGTGTAACCTTTACGGGCTATCATCGCAAAATAAATTCAAAATATGTTTATTAACAAGTAGCTACAGGTTTTTGATTTATTATTGATGTGAAACATCTATAGCGGCACGTAAATCAGATTTCTCGCGTGGCGACGGTGACGTATGATTCGTATGACGTAAAAAACCTAACGCATCGATAATAATCGATAAGAGATGTACTGATATCTTATATGAAATTGGTGTCATGTTTTGAGCGACGCGACGGTGGCGCGCCAACAATAGGGAGAAGAAGCTCATCGATTCAAAAATTTGGCGGGACAGGGTATGAATTGTTTCATAAAAACCTAACTCGATTCCGCCTACTATCTATTCTATATATATAAAAATGATTGTTTGTATAGGCAACAAATATACCTACATATTTTGCTGACCTGTAAAATTGACAGCTAGTCAATCAAAATAGATTGTTGGTGAATAGTTGTCATATAGTTGTCCGCGTAAAATTTGTGTATTTAGTTTTAAATATGAATAAACAAAGTGTTAATAAAGAAAGTGATGAAAAAATATGAATAAAAGTGAATGAGTACCTACCTACTCTATATACATTGGGGTGTCCGTTATTTCCCAGATTTGGTTTTGTTCTCCAAACACCCATCAAATTTTTAGATTATGACCTAACAAAAATTATCAGACCTTAACCAGCCCTTAATATTCACATTAACCCGTGCCTAAATCATAATACATTTCCCATTTAAATACCGTTTAAAAGTTATTCAACGATAAAGTTGTATTCATAGTTAAATTCATCATTTTCCTATTTTTTATTTAGTATCGCTTTTTGTTTGTACTAAAATTATGAAGTAACTACAATTATATTAATATAGTAACGTACTTCTATATAAATTTGTGTTTTAATAATTTCCTTTTTTAAGATTATTGAATTTAAGGCAATTAAATAAAAAGCTAAACGAAATCACTTTTTAAATTTATTCAATAAATAGTCATCGTTATCTGGAAAAAATCGTAATATTTTATTTTATCATTATGACATATTTAGTTCCTATCACAATCTGTTCTTTTCTGCATATTACTTTTACACAATAATGTCGATCTTTCACATCTGCCAGGCGTCCCGTGACGGCTCACATTTTTTTTTATTATTTATTGATGAAAGAGTAAAATATTCTTGAGAATCCGCCATTTTATTCAAGTGACAACTACTTTGTTTTGTAATTTATCTAAAATTCATTAATTTCACTTTCACGTTTTAAAAATTTTTGACAGAAATTAACGGTTAGGTTAGCTAATCAAAAGTTTTGACGTACGTATCGCAAGAAAGTCAGTAGAAACATAAAGAAATGTGTGTGTGTGAAAATCATGAGAAATCTGATAATTTCTTCCATATTTTAAATGTTAACTGTCAATCAATTTCTAACAAAACTGATAGAATAGACCTAATCTTAAAGCAATATGAACCAGGCATATTATGTCTATCCGAAACATGGTCCAATAATGACAATATCGGCTACATACGATTTAATAATTACCTACTCTGTTACTGTTACTTCAATAGAACTAATAAATCACATGGCGGTGTACTAATTTTGACAAAATCTTCCATAGAATTTAATAAAAACAATTTTTTGACTAATTTATCACTTGAAGTAGATATTGAAATCTCCAGTATCTCTTTTAAAATACTTCAAACCACCTGTATATATTAAATATTTTTAGATACCCATCTGGAAATTTTAATACATTTATAGATAGATTTTATAGTACATCAATTTTCTGTACAAATAACTTTATATCTTTTATTCTTTGTGGAGATTTCAACATTGATTTTTTAAACGATTCACAGGAAAATAAAATGTATGCATATAGAGTACTCACTCATTTTCATTCAATGTTTTTTCATCACTTTCTTCATTAATAAATTCACTTTGATTATTCATATTTAAAACAAACACTTTATACACAAATTTTAGGCGTAAAACTATTCACCAACAATGTATTTTGGTTGACAAGCTGTCAATTTGACAGGTCAGCAAAATATGTATATTATGTTGCCTATATTTTCAATTACAAATTTAACTTTTATTTAATGTAGTGGGTGGAATCGTGTTAGGTTTTTTGTATCAGGTTTTTTGCGTTACGTTAGAATATGACGTCACGTCCGTTAGAATTACTAAGTTACCCCTAGTCGCGCCTAAAGAAGTTTTACTTCAAAAACACTAACTAATAAAAAAGACTATATATTTGTAAATATAAACAAATTTATTTTACAATTCTTATCAACAAATTTAACGAAAAATACTTATACACTAAAGTCACATGCTGAACACCCTCTAAACCACTTCCCACTATAATTATGATACTTTTTTTGATGACTCATAAGACACCTTGTGAACATAAAATTGAGATCACAAATTTTGCACTGAATTGGTTCAAAACCACGATGATAGTTAATATGTTCAATGGCATCTATTTTTCTAGAGAATCCTTTATTACATTCTGGACACCGATGAATAGTACCATTCATATGCATTTGCATATGTTCTGTTATTTCTATCATGGATAATTTTGAATGTAATCCACATAAATAGCATTTAAATTTTCCATCTTCGTAATGATCGATAGTATGTAAAGCATAATTCAAATTATTCTCAAAAGTATTATCACATATACTACAAATTATTGGTTCTTCCGGATATATTGGTATTGGTAAATGTTTTTTTGTTTTGCTACAAGTTATGGGTTCTAAAGGTAAATGTTTTTTAGAAACCTTCACTTTACCATGAACTAGTTGTAAATGATTTTCAAGGCTACACATAAACATAAAACTCTCACTGCAAACACTACAATTTACTCGAAAATTATTCTTTTTACCAATATGGCATTTTTCATGTTTAATAGCGGCGTAATCTGAAAATAAACTAGCTCTACAAATCTCGCAAGAATATTTTGGTTTATTTTCATGTATCCTAATATGGGTTTCAATTTGATCCAAAGTCATTTTTGCTGATATATTACATATAAAACATCTAAAAATTCCGTCCAAAGAATGTTTTAATGAGTGTTTAGCGTATTTGATGTTATTTCCCA
This sequence comes from Altica lythri, assembly GCA_964028335.1. NCBI lineage: Eukaryota > Metazoa > Arthropoda > Insecta > Coleoptera > Chrysomelidae > Altica > Altica lythri. The sequence continues at coordinate 16,934,963 of OZ034801.1, read as the reverse complement.
AGTTTTTATTACAACATATACAGTATGGTGGTTTAGGACGGGTTATTGAATTTTGTCGATATGATTTTTTCGGTAATTCTTCTATATCGTCAGATACGATTATATATATACTTTCTTCTACATCTTCAGGTGATAGTTCTAATTCTAACCTAAAAATGACAATGTTATATAAGAAATCATAAGTCAGATTTTGGAAATTATTTATCGTTTTCTTAATTTCACTAAAAGACTAGTAGTAAGGGACCCACTGTAGCACACTTTGACCTTTGAACCTGTGACGTCATCTGACAGTTCTAAAATGTGAAACGTCCAAACGTCAAGATAGCGTTAAAATTTGTCGCAATAACGTATTAAAAAACGTCTATTTTTTGACACCTTGACGTTTATGAATTTAGGAACGATAAAATAGCGAAAACCGACCCGTTTTTGACACTTTGAAATTATGTTTTTCCATAAGAAATACATGTAAATCGTAAATTTCTTTTTACCAGTTTTTTAATACGTTATTGCGACAAATTTTAACGCTATCTTGACGTTTGGACGTTTCACATTTTAGAACAGTCAGATGACGTCACAGGTTCAAAGGTCAAAGTGTGCTACAGTGGGTCCCTTACTACTAAGACTACAACCAAGTGAAACTTTTATAAACTAATCGTCACATTGTCAATAGAGGTTGTAATTTTGTTTTTTATTACAATATTTTCCATTTGTTATTGAAACCATAGCTTTCTGATTGCAAAGATTTTTCCCTTATGCCAATTTACAACACCATAGAGGAGTACCAGTTCTATTAAAAAAAGTGTGTGTGTGTGTGTACTTATGTACACACATAAGAAGTTATACTTCTTTGGCGTATCATTCCTCCAACATCTACAAGATCAACGCTGGAGTTCCCCAAGGATCAGTTTTAGGTCCTACTCTATTCCTTTTACACATTAATGATCTACTAGAAGCTAATAATAAACCGATACACGGTTTTGCAGATAATAGCAAAGCGCAAAACCGACCCATATCCCTAAATATTTTGGATGAGGATAGAAGATACACAACGGCTTTTCTCAATCAAGATTTGAGAATTGTAGACGATTGGGGAAAAAAGTCCTGTTAATTTCAAAGCTTCCAAGACAAAGACATGTTGCCTATCCAACAAGAGGCAATCATTTCCCTTTTCCCTGTACAGTACACCCAGGATAGGAATAATTATGATCTGCGCGAAAACCGAGAGAGAGGTAAATAACAAAATGTATGAGGTTTGAAGCAAGTTTCGCATATTAGAAAAGATTATGATTTAATTTTCCATATAAACTACACATTTTATAAAAATTCAGAATTCATAGATGTATGTGAATTTTACAAACACAAAAGATAAAAATTTGGACAGGTAAAGATACCTATTTAGCAGTGTCGTTAATGACTAATTATCCTCGTGATTATATTAAAATATGTAATAAAGGATAATGCAAAAAATCAACGGAGCATTTTTGTAAATATTTACAAAAAATGTTATACTTATGTCAATCTTCATCGCTTTTATCACTATCGCTGTTTTGTAACAAATAAATAAACAAATAACAGAAAAAAACTTATTTAACGGCACAAAAATTAATAAACTAAACAAAACAAACTATTCAACACTTGACTTGGTGATGATTCGGTGACGATGGTGTGATGACTGATTTTTCTTTCTCAATATTTTGGATACAATGTTCCAAGGAGAAAACAGTTGAGTGGGAATATTAGGGTGGTGGACAAAATATTACAGAAATTTACCAATAGAGATTGTTCATTGAAAAAATGGGCGAGTAAAAAGTAAATACTTAAATTTTGTAAAATTCCCAAGGCAATTAACTATATTGCAACAGATGTATCTTTCAAACAAAATAATAACGCTTGACGAAGAATAAGATTTTTTACAAACGGTTCAAGTTGTAAATCCCATGTTTATATATTCCTTTTGCGGTCAAAGCTTTTACAACATAATAAACGGATAAATGTATTAAGGATGCAAAGTATTTATAATTTCTAGTAACTAAAGGACTAAACCTTTATGATATGGATACAATAATATACAAAAAAATACGTGAGGACAATAATAGCACCAAAATCTTAAAAAATATCTATCTACAACGTCGCTAAATTCTCGCAATGCTAGGCACCTCGAGATGAAATGAGCTTTTCAAGTTCCGCCCCTCTTTGTTTACTGCGCATCGAATACTCATAACTATTCCTATTCTGGGTTGACTGTATATTTTATTGCGGACGTGACAACTTAAAATAAGATTATATGTAGAGGGCAAAATTCATCACCCTAACAAGACCTACTTTAACATTATTAAACTTGGAATGATGTATAAAACGTGATTTTCTTTACTATTCCAACCTGCCCAATCACTTTTCACTTTTAGATTTGTATGACTGAAGATTTAACAGTGAAATTATTGGTTATTATTGGTTTTTAGTTAGCTACTTACATAACATCTTATATAAATTTTAGCAATATTAAAATATTAAAAAAAAAAATTGTCAGATCATAATAGATTCACATTGTAAAAATGGGAATAAAAATAATATTAATAAAAACACTTTTTTACCTGTACAGGTATGATGGGCGCTAATAAACGCAACAATCAGCCGTCAGCCAGATGCTCCGTGTGACGTCCAGGAAAGTAAGAGAGATAGCTTATCTAAAAAATGGGTTACCTGAAATTCTTGTTTTCCCGACGTTACTCTCTCTCGTACTATTAGATGAATCGACGGTCTGATAGTTTTAAGGCTTTTTGCTAGTACACAGTCAGTTTCTAACCGCAACTAAACAGGCCCGATAAGTAACTCGTGAAATAAGGTGAAGATACGCAGTAACAAATTTAAAAGTGACGGTATCGTGTGCATACATCAAAAAGATTTGTGTGGTAGACTTTATGCTCTCTGCATCTACACAGTTGCCTTGTTTCATTTATTCGCGTTACTGAAATTTGATTGTTTGTATTTGTTCAAAGAGCTAGTATTAAAAATGGCGACTATCACGACGATATATCTTTTGAAAACTATTGCAAGTGGTTCGAAAACAAATTAATACCCAATCTTCCTCCACAAAGTGTTCTAGTGATAGATAATGCACCTTATCACAATAATCACCTACAAAAATCATTCCCTTTTCATTTATTTTCAACTCATTTTTTTAAATATCATACTTACAAAAAGCCAATATTACTGTGATATCAACATATTGACAACATTGTAAAAATTTAAAATCTGTTGAAATCTTATCAAGCGTTAATAGTCCGGTAAATTCCATCCTAGTCTGACCGAATACTTTCTCCCTCTGCGCACTGGAAGCTCCGTCTTGTCACGAGATACTTGTCAGACTGTATTTCTCTTATTTATATTTTGCATTAATAATGTAAATGTGGTTTTTCAATTTTATTTTTAAGACTACAAATAAAATAAAACATTTTTTTTAAATTTATTTATAATTAACGTACTCATTCATTGTCTAAACTTAAATTATATATATACGTATATCTACTTTTTTATATAATTAAAATTATTTAACAAACAAAATTAAAACAATAAAAAAATATATTAAAATTTTTGTAATTGGAACAGTTTAGCGTGTATATGGCAAGAAATAATTAGTTGTTTATTGTCATATCCTGTATTGGATCTGCATTTTTAATATAAAACGACATTCACTTATTTGAAACAAATAATTAAAATATTTATATACAGATTGAACATTTTTATACTACGGTTATATACCATAAAAGAGATATTTAAAAAAATCGTTTAGTGAATCGCGTTAGATTCCACGCGAGTGGAAAAGTTTGTTACACGAGCCGAAGGCGAGTATGACGGTTTACACAAGCTATTCCATACGATTCATAGTCTTTTTCTACGACGATTTGTGTAGCCCAATTTAAATCTCGGCAAATTATACTGGACTTTTGGATGTATTTTTTTAATACACAGAAGGAGTATAAAAAAATAGCATAAAAATGAATGTTGTCGCGATATGAGCGAAGACGAGATTAAGTTTTTTCTTGTTTTGACTTGTCTCGCTTCTCTCGTAACGAAAATCATACATTAAGCATAAAAATGATACAAACAAGACGATCTATGTCACATCCAAAGTTAAATTGAAAAAATTACTTTCTTATATCGGGTCACGTATTTCGAGGATATATTACTAGAGGTAGCATTGCGTGTTTTCTATGCGAGATTGGTATAAGAAAGAGACAGAAGAATAATAGGATATGCTATCTTTCTCGCGTCCAAGGGGATGGATGAGAATACTCAGTACGAACAAAGCGGCTCGATAGCTGTGCCATATGAATTCGAAAAAACTGAAAAATTGATACAATGCTTTGAATTTTATTAGTATTGTTTATGGAAAAATAACAAAATAGAACAACCAAAATATCTTAAGATTAAGGTTAATAACTTTCATTAAAGAAAAGTTTTTTTATTGTGCTTAACATAACTATTAATCCAGCTATATAAAATTGTTTATAAAAGCCATATTTTTTCATAGATTGTACTCAAGAGGTCTTCGTCAGATTATGTCAATCCCAATAGAAGCTATAGGGTCATCTATTAAACTGTGTTTTATATTTCCTATTGGGGCACAAGAAGGTACATCAGATTCTGATTTTTCTTCGACAGATGACTACAAAAGTGTGAGATCGCCGCCGTCATCGAAAACATCTATAGACAACTATACGTAACAACAAATTAAAAGATTAGGTTTTATCGAAGGACCAATACAAACTAAAATAAAACCCACCAAAAAGTCTACATAAACGGCAACATCTCCAAAACCGATATCTACTGTACAGACCCAAAATACAAAATTAAGCTCATACTCCAATCTGAAGAACTCTCATATACCTGATTCAAATTCTGATATTCACAAACTGACTTAAGCTTAAATTGTACCTGCACCTGGATCTAAATTTAAAAGCACTAAATAGTTCATATACATGTCTAAGAGCAATGAAAGCTTGTATTTTATTGGAAAAACGCTTAAATACTTTTTTGAGCAAAATTATGTTTCACACTAACTGTAAAATGTAAGAGAATTCTTGGAAATTCGAAAAGAGCGTTGACCACGCCTATTCAAGTGGTTTTGGATAAACTATACTAAGAAGTTTTATTCTATAAGAAAACTTTTTATTGTGTTGATAGATAATTTAGCTCTTGACATTAGGTCTGTTCCAACACACCACAAAACCGTTTTAGAACCGTTACTAAACAACTCAGTACCTCAAAGATAATGAGTAGTCACTGCACAGTTCCCGGACGGTTCTAGAATGGTTCTTTGGTCTGTTGGAACAAACCTATTTTTAACGAGTGTATATAAAAACCATATTATTTTCATAAATTGTATTCAACAGATCTTTTTCAGATGATGTCAAGCCCAATAGTAGATATAGGATCATTCTTTTAAACTGTGGGATTATAGTTTTATATCTCCTAGTGGGGCGTCAGAAGCTACATCAGATTCTGATTTTTCTTCGACAGATGACTACAAAAGTGTGAGATCGCCGCCGTCATCGAAAACATCTATAGACAACTATACGTAACAACAAATTAAAAGATTAGGTTTTATCGAAGGACCAATACAAACTAAAATAAAACCCACCAAAAAGTCTACATAAACGGCAACATCTCCAAAACCGATATCTGCTGTACGGGCCCAAAATACACAATTAAACTCATACTCCAATATGAAGAACTCTCATATACCTGATTCAAATTCTAATATTCACAAACTTACTTTATCTAAAATTTCACCTGTACCTGGATCTAATTTTAAAAGCACTAAATAGTCCATATACATGTCTAAGAGCAATGAAAGCTTGTATTTTATTGGAAAAACACTTAAATACTTTTATGAGCAAAATTATGTTTCACACTATAGTCAGTCCGTTCAAAAGATGGAATTCAAGGACGCGTGATCTGTGAATACGGGCATTTGGACGGCTTAATCTTACGATGTAACGCCTTCTAAACTGCAATAAACGAAGGACAGTTTAGAATGTACTCATACCAGAGATGATATAAACTTTGGGCCAAAATAAAGAGTACATTTGTCTCGTGATCATTCCATCTTTTGAACAACCCGACTATAACTGTAAAATTTTAATATAATAATGAATAATTTTTAGATTCTTAAGATATTGTGGCTTTTATTACTCTCTTATTTTTCTATAAACAATCGTTGGATCGATTTTTCAGTTTTGTTTAATTGGTGATTAATTTTATGATAAATTTACTACTTTACTGAAAGCTTCTATTTTTTAGTTATATTTATAACACCTTCACTTTTTAATACGTCAATGTAAACACTTACAAGAACTGTTAAAAATTTTACAACCACAAATTTCTGCTCGAGAAAAACCAGAATTTATCGAAGAGAGAATTTTGTTCTTTTATTCGAGATAAGATATTTGTTTCGTCTCGTTAAAAGAGGACCAAAAAAGGACGAGATCATACGAGAAACGAGAATCCTCAAGTCAGCAGTAACACTAAAAGAATTTCTGTTTAACTGTTGATAAAAATGTTCATTCCGGAATATTTATAATAGTCTAGTCGAGAAGTTGATTTCCTGCGAAAAATAATTACCAGTCTCTTAAAAATATGAGTGATAGCTCAAACGATCCAGAATGGCATTAAGAGAAAGACCATTTTTCGATTTTTTTCTGGAGATAAAAATTACAATTGTTATTAACAAAAAACTGAAAAAATAAATAGTCCTTTCGGTTTTTGTTAATATCTTAAAAAGTATAAGTGATAGCTAAAATATTAAAAACGTTTCTGAAAGAGCAGAAAATTTCAGCTGGGATGTTCTGGATTCTCGGAATTGTAGCACCAATATTTATAATTTTAATTTAACGTTGAAAATCGGCTTCCGCGCGGCAATTTTGGCATGCGCGCGTTGCCTCTGTAATGACCGCAACTTTTCAATAATTTTTTTATGCCACTAAATAATATTATAAAAATTAGAAAAAATTCAGATGTCATCTAAACACTTCAAATAAAATGGTCACGCGATAAAAATTGTTGTATTATCCTTTTTTAAACAGTTATTTAATTGTTAATTAACAATTTTTTACGAATTTCTGTTATTATAAAAGGCGGTATAAAAGTTTTATTAATTGTTCTAAAAATTTTTCCTTTCTTTGAGCCCTTATTATCAATGTTTTTAACAAGATGACATCATAAAAGTTTTAAAAATTTCTTTAATTCATTAATTATTAATTTGTTAATTGAAAAAAACAATTAAAAATGAAAATAATGTTGTTTAAATATATAGTTTTTTAATTTAAAACTATATTGCTGGTTTTATGTTCATGCTAGACATTATATAAATTACCTTTATAATTTTTTCATGCCATTTGTTTATAAATTTTTTATAAACAAATGGATTAATTAAATATTTTCGAAAAATTTTTTTTCACCATATTATTAGCGTAAAAAAATAAGGATTTTTAAATAAAAAAATTTCTTAATAACAATATTAAATTGTTTATAATCGTTTTTTTTTAGAAATTTAATGTTTAAATTAATTATCAAGAAATCTTTTTTTTAATCATTGTTTATACTTCTAAATATACTTAATTGCTAAAAAAAAATTTTTTTTGTAAACAATTTAGTTATTTATTTATATACCAATTTGTTATAAACAATTTTTTTTATTTGCATAAATTTTTTTAGAACATAAAAAAATAACAAAAACAGCTATCTACAACAAAATGCCAAAAAAAAAAATTTAATTTTTTACGGAACTTTGTATTTTTTTTTGCATTTTGTTGTAGATAGCTGTTTTTGTTATTTTTTTATGTTCTAGAAAAATTATTGCAAATAAAAAAAATTGTTTATAACAAATTGGTATATAAATAAATAACTAAATTGTTTACAAAAAAAATTTTTTTTTAGCAATTAGGTATATTTAGAAGTATAAACAATGATTAAAAAAAAGATTTCTTGATAATTAGCAATTTAGGTATATTTAGAAGTATAAATAATGATTAAAAAAAAAGATTGCTTAATAATTAATTTAAACATTAAATATCTAAAAAAAGATTATAAACAATTAAATATTGTGATTAAGAAATTTTTTTTATTTAAAAATCATTATTTTTTTACGTTAATAATAAGGTGAAAAAAAATTTTTCGAAAATATTTAATTAATCCATTTGTTTATAAAAAATTGATAAACCAATGGCATGAAAAAATTATAAAGATAATTTATATAATGTCCAGCATGAACATAAAACCAGCAATAGCTTTAAATTAAAAAACTATATATTTAAACAACATTATTTTCATTTTTAATTGTTTTTTTCAATTAACAAATTAATAATTAATGAATTAAAGAAATTTTTAAAACTTTTATGATGTCATCTTGTTAAAAACATTGATAATAAGGGCTCAAAGAAAGGAAAAATTTTTAGAACAATTAATAAAACTTTTATACCGCCTTTTATAATAACAGAAATCCGTAAAAAATTGTTAATTAACAATTAAATAACTGTTTAAAAAAGGATGATACAACAATTTTTATCGCGTGACCATTTTATTTGAAGTGTTTAGATGACATCTGAATTTTTTCTAATTTTTATAATATTATTTAGTGGCATAAAAAAATTATTGAAAAGTTGCGGTCATTACAGAGGCAACGCGCGCATGCCAAAATTGCCGCGCGGAAGCCGATTTTAAACGTTAAATTAAAATTATAAATATTGGTGCTACAATTCCGAGAATCCAGAACATCCCAGCTGAAATTTTCTGCTCTTTCAGAAACGTTTTTAATATTTTAGCTATCACTTATACTTTTTAAGATATTAACAAAAACCGAAAGGACTATTTATTTTTTCAGTTTTTTGTTAATAACAATTGTAATTTTTATCTCCAGAAAAAAATCGAAAAATGGTCTTTCTCTTAATGCCATTCTGGATCGTTTGAGCTATCACTCATATTTTTAAGAGACTGGTAATTATTTTTCGCAGGAAATCAACTTCTCGACTAGACTATAAAAAGAAAACATATAACTAATTTTCAAGTAAATTAAATTCAGTCAACACATTTATTAATATTAATTATAAGCGTTTTACATAAGATTGTTTAGTTTATATTTTAGTTTCAGTTAAACTATTTGGTACAATAAATATAGAGATCATTAATTATTAGTTTTAGTGTCTTTTTGTTTAGTTCTTTACTAGATTATTACATTCTATCAGTTCCTATTTAATTTTCAAATTTATATTGCTATTTTGTCATGTTTATATTTCGTTCTGCGCAACTATAAAAGCTAGGCTAGGCTATAGGTACTCCTAATATTTAAAGCTATTTTTTGCCATACAGTCTGATTTTTAATAAAGTGACTAGTGTATAACTATAAACATAATTAGTTTAATTAAGAATACTGTAACTATAACGTTTCAAGATAAAAAAAATTCTGAATAACAATAAATTGAAGTTACTAACAATTTATTATAGTAGTACTTTATGTAGCATTCAGCTGGCTCAAAGTGAGTACGTTGGATCTCAAGGTGAGCTTGGATAGTTTAATTTTTATTCTTACGTAAAATATTACATTAACCATAAAAGAGCATCGTTAATATCCGACACGAGTAGTTGGGAATGTAGCTGGTCTATGAGAGTCACCATTTCTCTCTCTCTCTAGAAAGACCATTGGATCTAGGCCTTTTTGTATTTATTAATAATTCATTGTTATTGTTCGTTATCTATTAATATATGTTTTTCGTTTTATATTGTTTATTATATCTTCTATTTACTTACGATAAACAAGACTTGGATCGGAAGTGTCTCTAATAAAGCTATAACAAACCACTACAACATTATCCTATTCTTCTTCCTGTTATTATAAGTAGGATAAACATTTCGTTATAGAAAATAAAGGCGGAAACATACATCTGTCACGTCACGTGTGCTCCAGAACATGACACGCGTGAAAATACGTATCGGAGACACATTTGTATCACGTCTCCATCATTGCTAGTTCAGCTCGTGAGTTTGGTGGTTCTAGTACTAAATGAAAAGTAGCCATTTAAGCAACAGTTCATCTGATTTGTAGGAGGATGAAGAAAATTTGTTAAACCCAAATACCACATATAGATCAATAAGGTTTCATGAGATTAATTAAAGAAGAGAATAATTCGTAGAATACTTGCGTTTAGTACAAGAATATCGTGAACATCCTAAGAGTTTCCACATGTTTTTTAGAATGAATGAAGAAACGTTCGAGTGTATACACAGCCTTATTGAAAATGATCTAAAAATACACAATAACCCAGTTTCGGATAGCAATAAGTACTAGAAAAAAATTGGCCGTTACTTTAAGGTACGTCAACAAACACCTTGTTTGAAATCCCTTAATAATAACAATCTTCGGAGCCTAAATTCTGTACTGACATTAAAACCAAACGTGCTAGCACAGGTGAAACGCAAAAAATGCCGTGAGCAACTTGACGTGATAACAGTGTGTCTCTGATAGAACTGAATGCGTGTTAAAATATTGAATTACATATTTTAAAAATCACGTCACGTGAGCTCACGTGACGTGACAGGAATGTGTTTCTGTCTTAACCACGTTCAAATACTATTTCCCTCAAATAAAAGAGTAAAAATGTTCTAATAGAAAAAGTCTTATAAAATTGACATAATATGGGGTAAAGGTATTTTGTTTTTGCAAACCATTCGTGATTTAGGATTCTTATTCCTCAAATACTTCTGTTACAAAATTTGGTTCCTTTTGACTATTAAATCAGTCCTAAACTGAAAAAAAGACTTCTAAAAGATCGTCAATTTTCGTTCAACGAAAAGGTGATAGAATTTGTGAAGATCTGGTATGCAAAAGAAAAGAGGTTCTTTAGATCAAGATGATCATAAATGAAACTAATTAATTAATTTTTTTAGCGCTTGTTTCTTTTTGTATCGGAGGTGCCAAAGTCAGGTTTATAAAAAAATCCTAAAATCGGAATGTCTAAAATAAAAATTTCAAACGGGTTTTTATAAAGGAAGGTTTCTAACATAATTCGCTACCTTCAGTTAAAAACTCAACAAAAAGTGATATTTTACAAAAAACAATTGCATTTCATTGTCTTATTTCTTCATAATGTAATGATTTTAATATAAAAATTTAAAATACGCCACTGGCCAAAAAAACGGTACAAAAAAGTTCGAGTAATTCATCTAGAATTCTAGAACGAAGACCGAGTACAGGAAAATATCCGATTCGTCGAGAACCGATTATTCCCTAGAATAAAACCATTTAGTATAGGATCCCGATAGAGGACGATCTTCACCGAGCTGGTTAATGGACCGAACATATTTTTTATGTAATTTAATATATCAAAATATATATTGCATATGGGTTGCCTATCGAATTTCAGTTCAGGATATTTTTAATTAATTTTTACATATTTTTTGTGCGACTGAGAGGTCCCTACCAACCGTCCCATGCGATAGAAGAGGACACAACATAACAGCGTTTGTATCCCGGCCTCTCTGCTCTTGAAGACAAGAAGGATAGCGATAGACGCGGACAATCTGAGCATTATTTTGGAGTAGTTCCATATTAAAATAGAGGATTAGTTTTTAATTTTTATTCAATTAATTAAATATATATGTGTATATATTTTGTTACATTAAAGTATATATAAATCTTTAGTTAATAAGAAGGTTATAGCAATATATATATATAATTCTAATCTTGCAAATTTTATTTCTTTTTTTCCTATTTAAAAATAAATTAAAGCAATTTGCTCTATATAATTAATGTATCTATAGATATATACTGACAAATTAAAATCAATTGAAATTATTGAAAACAATTCAAATCTCAGCTGTTATGTTGTGTCCTCTTCTATCGCATGGGACGGTTGATAGGGACCTCTCAGTCGCACAATTTTTTTTTTAAAATTAATTAAAAATATTCTGGACTGAAATTCGATAGGCAACCCATATGCAATAAATTTTTCAATATATTACATTACATAAAAAATGCGTTTGGTCCATTAACCAGCTCGGTGAAGGTCGTTCTTTATAGGGATCTTAGACTAATTGGCTTGCCACAGCATAGAATAGTGTATTTCAAACTTCGCTGGAGTTCCCGATCTTTTAAAGTTTGTACATAAATTTCGGTAAATACGAAAAACGGATTTATTTTTTAAATAATTTAAAGAAATCAATAGTATTAACAGTTAATTAATCAATTCTGATCACTTATAATGACGCTCTGAACATACGTTTTCGAAGTTTACAAGTCTCAGCGATCCAGCCGCGAACTGTGCCCTACGAAAGCTACGCTTTGAAAAAAAAACGATTTTTGAAAATTCTAGAGTAGAAGTACCTTAAGAAAGTATCTGAATTATAAAATATTTTTATCTACTTCTTGGACAGTAAATGTTATTTATACTCATTGTCATCATGCAGAGTAAATAAGCTATAACTGTGCGTTATAGCTTACTTACCCTGTATGGTTACAATGAGTATTACTGTCAAAGGAGTAGATAACAGTACAGTACGTATGTCATATATTTTTTAGAAATGTCAAATATTTAGAATTACAATTAAAATATTGAGTCGTAGATAAAGCATAGTACGTAACTCGAGGAGGTATTACGTACTCGTGTAATTACGCACTCGCCGCTACGCGGCTTTTTGCGTAACTTTTCCATTCGTATGTAATGTCATACTCACCACTCTTGTTACGTAATATATATTACTCTCAAATTTTGTTTGTTTCGTTGTTATGTTAAGAATTATTAGACACATATACAAGCGTACAATGTAACGTGTCGAATATATTTGTATTTGCCCTTAATACATATTAACATTTGCTTGGATAGCAATTCTTTGGTGATAGATGCAGAAAAAATATTTATTTATTTGTAAATTAAACAAAGTTACAGTATCTTAATCAACCCAATTAAATTTTTTTTAACAAACAACAACTAATACGTGAGATCTCTTCCTGAACAAGTTTTCATATGTGTATCCATAACACCTTTCGAAATGAAACCTTTATTACAAATTTTGCATATATACGGTCTTTCCCCAGTATGTGTTCTTTCATGTATTCTTAAGGGTGATCTTTGTGTAAAACCTTTACCACAATACTGACATTTATACGGTTTTTCACCGGTATGAACTCGTTCGTGTTCTTTAAGCTGTTCTTTCCTCGAAAAACTTTTCGTACAGATTTCACACGAATATGGTTTATAGCCTGTATGGGTACGTCGATGGAACTTTAATTTTTCTTTACTAGATAATCGTTTACCACAAATATCGCAAAGAACTGAAGGATCTATTCCGGTGGAATTATGTTTACTTTGGTTGTGCCGTTTAAGACCAGTAGAAGAGGTGTAATGTTTATTACAAATAGTACAATCGTACTTGACTAGAGGGCTTCCAGTGACTAGTTCCCAGTGTTGAGTGCGTCTGTGAGAAGTGAGAAACCAGGAAAACATAAAATGTTTCCCACAGATGTCGCATTCAAAAGGTTTTTCTCCGGTGTGGAAGTATTTATGTTCAATAGCGTGTGTACTGACTGTGAAAGCTTTATCACATATTTCACATTTGTATTTAGTTGTGCCTTCATGAGCTCGTATATGCATTTCTACATGATATTTGGAAGAGTTTCGAAAATCGCAGAGGTGACAAGTATATTTCCCATCTTCGCTGTGAATGTTAGAATGAAGTGCGAATGCTACGTTGTTTTTATAAGTTACATCACAAATTTCACAATTTATTGGTTCATCTAATTCGACTGGTTGGGAATCAGGTAGAGTTTTCTCGTCGGGTTTAGATTTGAATTTATTCTTCTTTTGTAAACAATTTAATATGTTATCGGCTATTAATTTCGATACATCTGGGATAATAACAGAAGATTTTGATTTTTGGTTGTCATTTTTGTTAATACTATTATTAAAACCATTGCACTTATATGGAGGTTCGTCAAAAATATCATCGTTTGGTTCTGATTTTATTGGGGTAATAGTTAGGCCTGGTCCATAAAGTAACTTATTTAAAATACTTGTATCGAAGTAGGACCTAAAATAAATTTTAATCAGAATATATTTAACAAAAGTATAATTAAACACAGACACCGTTATATAGAGTATATTTATTTTTTTGTTATAATACAAACAGTATAAATGTATAAAAATATTTTGTAGGAAATAAATAAATAACCTTATTCACGGTTTGTAATCACTGATTTGTCGCCGGTACCTTTGAAAACAAACTCTGATTTTAATCGGTCACGGTTAAAGAAATTTCTGAATTGATAAAAACTCCAACAATCACGCAGCATATTTGACAAACCGCTGATGTTTCCAAATTGCCAACGCTCGCCAAATGATAGTCCAGGGAAGTTACGAAAAATAGCGGAAAAATTTACATCCAGCAGATATCGAAATGCGGTTTTTTGCATTGTGTTCAGGAAGGTCCCACGAAAAATCTACAACGTCTGGTTTGGCGCATTTTTGAAAAAATGCCTTCTGGGCCGAAAAATGCATTTTCCAATAATTGCATAAATCATTACTCGGGGGTTTTTGGGGCTGCCGAACTCGATTCTGGCATTAGAATTACCCGGGAGCGCTCTGGGGTCCCTATGTGGGGGTGCGCGAGGCGTGAATTGAGGGAGAAATGGTAGGTGCCTAAAAATCACTACAAACTCGTTACTCGGGGGTTTTCGGTGATGCCGATTTTAATTCCGACATTAGACTTCTGCAAAGGTGCTCGGGGTTAGTGCTGTAGGAAATGGTAAAGAAGAAAGTGAAAAATCACAAATTATAAAAATAGTATTTTATTCAAATAACAAATAAGAGTTTTTATTAATATCTAATTATTCATTATAAACTTAGATACTAAACATCTTGTTCACACTCTTATTCTTCTGCATCTTCTCCCCTTCTTTATCTTCTTCCTCGTCACTATTCTCTGCCCCGTTGCAGAAATATTTAAGCAAACACATGTATCCATAGATAATCAAATAGATTATGGGCTTCGTCTAGCCTTGGCTCTTTACGGGGCACCCAAAGATGTGCGCACGAGCGATAAACCAGTGATTGAGCTCGTCCAAAGCTATCGAGCCGAAATGTATGCTGAAGCCACCGATTCTAACAAAGTCGATCTTGCACGCATAATCCCGACTGCCAATTCGTTAACCGAGCATATTAAGCGAGTCCATTTCCAAGTACCTACAGAATTGGTATGTTTCACAAGGTCAAGACAAGACCTTAGATCCGTTGGAATGGGGGTGGGAATTAATGGATGTAGAGCTTAGTCCTGTCACCATGACCCAGGAAGCCGGTCCTGGGGATATTTTAAGCAAAATTTCTTGTTCTTGTGAAACCGACTGTGGCACTACGAGGTGCGGGTGCCGCCGAAGTGGGTTGGAGTGCTCACTTGCATGCAAGCATTGCATCGGCAATTGCTCAAACCAAAAAGGCACTTCTAACGGGGCCGAGAATAGTGACGAGGAAAAAGATAAAGAAGGGGGAGAAGATGCAGAAGAATAAGAGTTTGAACAAGATGTTTAGTATCTAAGTTTATAATGAATAATTCAACATTAATAAAAACTCAAATGCTAGAATTGAATTTGGCATCCCCGAAAACCCCCAAGTAATGACTTTAGAGCGGTTTTCATGGACTATGCAATTTCCCCTCCAGAATGACCCCCGGATACCTCCTAAGAGCTGCCCCCGAGCGCTCCCGGGTAATTCCAATGCCAGAATTAAATTCGTCATCTCCGAAAACCCCCGAGTGTCGAGTTTGGAGCGATTTTCATGGACTATGCAGTTTCTCCCTCAGAATGACCCACCGGATACCACCGCAGAGCCGCCCCCGAGTGATTCCAATGCCAGAATTGAATTCGTCATCCCCGAAAACCCCCCGAGTAACGAGTTTGGAGTGATTTTCATGCACGCTGCCATTTCTGCCCCAAATTCACACCCTGCGCACCCCCACAGAGCCACCCCCGGGTAATTCTAATGTCAGATATTTTTTTTCTGATTTCAACCAAAACGCTAAATTTTGTAGTTTACAGATATGACACCAAAATATTCTAAACTACACTGAGAAACAAACAAGGGATAATCTCATGTTTTGAAAATAATAAATGAGTAAAAGATCCTTAAAAGCTGTAAAACTGCGGAGGAATTCCATCATAAGATTATAATGATGTATACTTTATACAAACACTTTATATTTTTTTCTCACTACCGTTACAGTTGTCAATCTTGACAACTATGTTTCTGTCAGATACCCATAAGAAATTAAAGCATCTTTACTTATATTTCTCTTTATTTAGAAAAATGATATATTTAACTAGCAGTACCGGCTTTGCACGGGGATTAAAGAATAATAACAAAAGCCATTAAACTTATTGGGTCAACGCTTCCCTGTAAACGATATTACATGTTGTTTTATTTTCTGGCAGCAAAATAAATTGATTTTCAGGTCCTCCGACCCGCGTTAGGCGGTTGGCCATGAGGAAAACATTCTTTTCGTAGGCCGATCCCTACTAATTGAAGGTTTGACCTTGAGACTTATTATTAGTAAAAGCAAAAGATGTTTTGATAGGAAATTGAAGCGGTTTAAATGGAATTGGTAGATCAGTTGGGATCATCGGTATCCTCGGTATATGAGCTAGTTGACCAGCTGCTGGGTCAGTTATAATGGTTGCTACAACTTAATTGTCCTTTTATTCCTTTATAAGTGGCCTCGTCCCATTGCACATGTTCGGAGGGCTTAAATTTCTTAAAAGCATGATTGGAATTCCGATTTTTAACGCCAGTTCATGTGGTGGCAGACCGGAAGGGTTGAGTAAATTTAAAAATTCCTGTGGATAATGGACTGCGTCTTCAATATTTGTCATGATATCTGTCGGGATTATGAAATAAGTTATTTTGATAAGGATTACTACCAAGATAAAAACTTTTAAAAAAATAAATAATAGTTATTGTGACGTAACTATAACAGTTAGACATATGCTGTCCCGGCATTTTTTGTAAATAATTATATATTTTTCAAAATCGTAATACATTATTTTATTCTATAATCAATAGTATTCTCAGCGCACGCGATGTAAGGATTTTAAGGTCATGTTGGTTACATTAATGGCATTTTAGTAAGGATCCCTAATTTTTTGAAAATATAATGTAGCCTATGTTCATCGGCATTAGTGTAGCTTTCCAACTGTGAAAGAATTTTTCAAATCCGTCCAGTAGTTTCGGAGCCTATTCACTTCAAACAAACAATCAAACAAACAAACAAACAAACAAACAAACAAACAAACAAACAAACAAACAAACAAAAATCAAATCTTTCCTCTTTATAATATTAGTATAGATAATGTTTTATAGACAGTTTATATAACACTCTAAAATTTATTCATACAAATACATTCCGAGATTATAGACTCATTTATTCAACTGTCGTCTTTCTGTCACAACTGTCAAATGTCAATGTTTACAGCCAACTACTTGACATCCATTAGCATATTTATTGTATAACTAGTTGTACTCGCAACGTCGTTCGCGTGGCGTGTGATTGTTGTATAAAAATTTCTTACCCCCCCCCATTTAAGGAATGGGAGAGAAATTTTTATACACCAGATGTTAAGTTGAAAGAAGACAAATACATATGTGAAAACCGCATTCGAATCGGATCAGTAGTTTTTATGTGATGCGCGCACAAACATACAGACAGACAGACAAAAAAATCTAACCACATTTTTGGGTTCTATTTCAATGTACCCACGACGTTGTTCGCAAAAAGCTAATAAAAAATACACGAAACTTTCAATAAGTTTATATTTTACAAAGTTTATTAGACAAAATTTTGAACTTTATTCATACAAATGGATTCCAAAATGAAACATTTAAATTCATAAATAAATATAAAGAGAAAAAATAATTCTATACAAGTTCAATTAACAGTGATACCAATTTTATATATGTATGTATATAAATATATAGCACCTTTATGCATTGTTCGGATTAGAATTAATTGATTTTTTAATTCGTTTTCAACAGTTTTCCTTGACTAAACAATACAAATATCAACAGTTAAAGCATTTGCAAAAAATCTCTATTTTACTTTTCAATTATATAAAATTCTTGTTTGTATTAAAAAAATTATTAAGACAAACTTTAAAAATCAAACTTAAATGAATTTCATATTTAAAAAAATAATAATATTTAATATTTCAACGGTAAAAGTGTAGTTTAGAGTTCCCAACTTTCGATGATACTGCATCTGTTCTCTATAACCGGAAATCAATATTTTGATCACAAAATGTAATTTATGTTTTATGAAACGTTTTAATGGACGGATTGAACGTAGAAAGATCGACAGAAAACAGTGTTACATTAACTACACCACACTCCGCACGTATACGATAGTTCATGACTAATGATTACACACATAGCGCATATATACCTAGGCATAGTTATATAGCATTATAGTTATGGTAAAATCTAAAATATCATGAAAAATTTTAAAATAGGCAAAAATTTAGCTGAATTAATTTAAAAAAAAATGGCCCTTGGTAAGCCAGGCGCATCAGTAGATTTATATTAATTAATTATATTAAAAGTATACGTTTTAGAAAAAAATGTTTTAGATAAAAGTTGTAGGTCTCTTTAAGACAAACAAAAAAGTCCCCTAACATTTTTTTGTACAGGGTGAAGTAAAAAAGTTACGATTTTTTTTCCATTTTGATTTGATGTCACGCCCAAACGGCCTTACCGATTTGGCCCATTAACGAACTCGACCGAAATTTTGGGACGATTGATGTTTGTACCAAATTTCATTTCGATCCGTTAAGAAATGCGACCGCTATCGTGTCCACAGATTTCGTTATATCGGAACTATACATACATACATACATACATACATACATACATACATACATATATATACATATATATATATATATATATATATATATATATATATATATATATATATTATAACATATCTGAAAATGTAAATGTATATTATTAATTGTTTATAACTTTGTGTTGTTTATCTGATTATATGTTATATTTAAAATGATGTAAATTTAAAATAATTATATTTAACTTTAAAATTTGATGTGAATTGAATTATTGTTTATAAATTTTTTTATCAACGACTCTATCTCAGGGCAGAATTCAATGTTTTATTTTATTAATTTGATATTGTCTTGAAATTATATGCATAATAACTATTATGTACCAAATGATACCTATGGATGTTTAAATTAAAAAGAAGAAGATCTGTAACCTATCTTCTCGTCAATGTGAGATTCTATGATTACTAATTATGTGAGTAAAATGATATGAAAAGATTAATAAATGGTGGTATTATACATATCAAAAAATTCTTAAAACTAATAAAATATGTGAATAGAGTAAAAGTGAAAATGAGGAAATTAATTGTTCATCCAATTATATATAGAAAACACAAGAAAGTTCTTTATTAAGGTGAATAGTGCAATATTAATACCGTAACTCCAGGATCTATGAATTCTCTCAGCTAGTCTGCTACAGGATTATCAAAAGAAACCATAAACTCGTTCAAGAAAAAGGTCTTCTAACTGCTTAATGAACTCTGCAACGCTGGTATGTACTTATTCCTTCTTTCTATTTAACACGTACTTGGAAATTCAAGATTACATTCATAGCACCATTTGCTATCACGTTCTCATCTTCTGATTTCTTTTATTCATATAAAAATTAACTTTCTGCTTACCAATATACTTTAGTTTTCTTCTTACAGACGTTTATAATAATATTCAATTACTCAAGACTGATTTATATTGAAATTTTTTAATAAAAATCGTAAAAAATTACCAGAGCAAATTTAACACGTCTTTTCTCTTTCTGAACAAAAAACAAGAGAGAGTCGTTTAAAATCAACAACTTCCAAAACAAAAATAACAAAAAACAACTATCCTAACAATTCTTATTAGTATCTATCTGATGCCTACTTGATAATAACTTAATTTATGACATCCGTGCACTTGATTAATTTCTATTTACAATTTATCTTATACCTAGGATTCTTATACAAATTTATGTTTTTTATTTATTACTATTAATATTAAAACTTTTCATTTCATTCTTTTAATAAATTTTTTCATTTAAAATTTAAACCATAATAATAGCTTTTAAATACTCATATGCATTAGTTAATACAGCATATAATTCTACATTTAATTTATATTTGAACTTATTCTTTGCATAAAAAAAATATTATTTCTAGCATACTTTCTCAGACAAATTTCTTGTTTTATAGAAAGAAATTTACATGATTCCTTTTATTTATAATTATGAATATATCATGGTACTCCTTATATTTTATTTTTAAATTTATGTTTCCTTTTTTTAGGAACGAAGAAAAAATTAAAACAACACTAAAACTAAGGAACTTGAAGAAAATTAATACTATTTATATACAACCTAAACTTTGTATTCTGCCCAGGATCAAGAATATTCCTTTTTTTAATGAATTTATTAATAACTTAATTTGATCTGTTCTTTAATTTGTAACATATAATAGGATAATATCACAATATATATATATATATATAAAAAAGATTAATTGTTAATAGCTGATCAAATAGTTATAAACAGAGGAAAATAATTGGGTATACAGCTAAATGATTAAGAGTACTCTTTATACTAAAATCCAATATATTTCTTCGATTTTCATCGATATCATCAGGGAAAAGCTACAATAGTGTGAGTTAGGTTTTTTTTTATATAATATACGGTGATGTGTAGTTTACTTACTATGTGAGATTGACATCATTGTTATTAGATACATTTATATATATATACGAGTTATAATAAACAATTTTACAATTTTTTTAAAATTTGGAATTACAATTAGAACGATCTTAAATATTTAATTAATTTGGTTATTAAAATTATAAAAATTATTAAGTTTAAAATTTTTTACTTGACATTGAGATTATTATAATATAATGATTTGGCATTTTTTAGGTCAGATTGTAGAATTAACTTAGTAAAAGTGACTAAATCGCTGTATTAACTAAAAATACTAGTTTTAGAAAAACCGTTATAAGATGTTTTACTATTGTTTTTTATCTAACAAAAGCAAATATGAATAAATCTCACTTAAGTGTTGAATATCTGATCTCTTGTTGATGCAATTATCACTCTCAGATATAAATGCCATTTCAAGAAAGTTTCTTTTTATACGGTTCCTTTCAACATCTAGAATTTTAAAAGATTTAAAATCCATTTGATGATTATTTGAATGAACATGTGTAGCCAGTGAACATCTTTCAGGGTACAATCTACAGTCACTTTTGTGGGAGGTGATCCGATCTTTAATCGATCTTGAACTCTGTCCGATGTATTCTTTGTTGCAGTTACTACAAGGTATACTATAGACTATATTTGTAGTTAATTCTTTAGGGTGTTTATCTTTTAGTTTCGAAAATATGTTATTTATTGTAAGTACTGTTTTATTTGCAATTTTAATATTAACAACATTATTCAAAATTCTTGAAATAGCTGGAGTTATTTCTTTGATATAAGGTAGTGATACATAAGTAACAATATCTTGAGGTCTGTTGTGATCTAATGGGTTATTTACTTCTTGAATTTTGATTGGACAAGTAGATAAAGTATTAAATAATATTCTTTTTAACAATGTAGGTGGATAGGAATTATCAATAAACAGGTTTTGTGATATGATTAGGTTTTTGTTTTGTAATACTTTTTTCAGTTTTGACAACAAAATTTATAAACAAACTTTTGGAACACCAATGGGAGCTAAAATAAGTCCTATACTAGCTACATATGTTATGGATAATTTATTGGACATAGTGATACCTGTCCTATCGTTTAAACTTCCTTTTATAAAAAAATATGTAGATGATATTATATTAGCAGTTCCCAAAGATGGAGTGGATGAATTAATCTTTACATTTAATAGTTATGATCCATTTATACAATTCACAGTAGAAACTGAAGACAATGAACATTCTGTTCCCTTTTTAGATACAAGACTCATTCGCTCTACCAATAACAAAATAATAATTGATTGGTATAGAAAACCAATGTGCTCAGGTAGATACCTGAACTATTTTTCATATCATAAACATTCCATTAAAGTAAACTTAGTAAAACTAATGAAAGACAGAGTTATTAAAATTTCAGACAAATCATGTCACCAAAAGAACCTTAACATATTATACAACCTGTTTATTGATAATTCCTATCCACCTACATTGTTAAAAAGAATATTATTTAATACTTTATCTACTTGTCCAATCAAAATTCAAGAAGTAAATAACCCATTAGATCACAACAGACCTCAAGATATTGTTACTTATGTATCACTACCTTATATCAAAGAAATAACTCCAGCTATTTCAAGAATTTTGAATAATGTTGTTAATATTAAAATTGCAAATAAAACAGTACTTACAATAAATAACATATTTTCGAAACTAAAAGATAAACACCCTAAAGAATTAACTACAAATATAGTCTATAGTATACCTTGTAGTAACTGCAACAAAGAATACATCGGACAGAGTTCAAGATCGATTAAAGATCGGATCACCTCCCACAAAAGTGACTGTAGATTGTACCCTGAAAGATGTTCACTGGCTACACATGTTCATTCAAATAATCATCAAATGGATTTTAAATCTTTTAAAATTCTAGATGTTGAAAGGAACCGTATAAAAAGAAACTTTCTTGAAATGGCATTTATATCTGAGAGTGATAATTGCATCAACAAGAGATCAGATATTCAACACTTAAGTGAGATTTATTCATATTTGCTTTTGTTAGATAAAAAACAATAGTAAAACATCTTATAACGGTTTTTCTAAAACTAGTATTTTTAGTTAATACAGCGATTTAGTCACTTTTACTAAGTTAATTCTACAATCTGACCTAAAAAATGCCAAATCATTATATTATAATAATCTCAATGTCAAGTAAAAAAATTTTAAACTTAATAATTTTTATAATTTTAATAACCAAATTAATTAAATATTTAAGATCGTTCTAATTGTAATTCCAAATTTTAAAAAAATTGTAAAATTGTTTATTATAACTCGTATATATATATAAATGTATCTAATAACAATGATGTCAATCTCACATAGTAAGTAAACTACACATCACCGTATATTATTTAAAAAAAAACCTAACTCACACTATTGTAGCTTTTCCCTGATGATATCGATGAAAATCGAAGAAATATATTGGATTTTAGTATAAAGAGTACTCTTAATCATTTAGCTGTATACCCAATTATTTTCCTCTGTTTATATATATATATATATATATATATATATATAAACTTTTGAACGGAAGGTGTTTTTGAGGTCAGGGGGACCTAAAACGAAAAACTGTAGTGAAATTTTCCCGAAGTCGTGACCTGCGAACCAGCTGAATAGTAGATATAAATCTACTAAAAACAGTTGTGGCAGTCAGTGGGACTGCTGGTAGAAGTTATATGCACGCGCCCGGCGTTAGAAATTTGTATGGAAATGATTTAGCAAAATCATTATATGCTTAAAACATGGCACTACTATACTATACTATACTAGCAGCTGCAAATAAGAAAAATTTGACCTGTAATAGGATTATGGTAAACGAAGGAGTTAATAAAAATTTGACAAATATACATATATATGTTTCTATCTCTCTCTTGCTCACGCGATTACATATGTAACGTAATGTAATGATTTTGTAGATTCACTGTCATACAATTTCCAACGCCGGGCACGCAAATAGAAGTATAACTTAAAAAAAATAGAAAAATCGAGAGAGGTCGCAAAAACGTAAGAAAACACTGTAAAAAATTGTTAGTTAATCATAAACCGAAAAATAAAAGGGTGAAGAGAGCTTTTATTACTCATTTTTGTTTAAATAGTTACAGTATAGGAAAATAAGAGTTTTCTTGGGACATTAAAGTATCCAGGTATTTGAACATTTTTTATATAAATTAGTTATTAATTAAAAAAGAATTACCCCAAATAATCGCAGAACATTTTTTTTAAATCTAGTAAACATGTCAGCTTTTTGAATATAAAAAAATACTTTTTAATGAACAAAACCTTAAAAGTTTATAAATTTATAATAACAGTACTTTTCCAACAGGGTTTTGCGTTATAAAATAAAAATGTGTACATATAGAGACTGTGCATATAGGCTGTAAGAGTGGGAGAGAAGGAAGGTAAAAACTTGATGCGTAACGCGTTACGTTACGAAGTGGTTTACCCTAAAATACAAAGTTATAAATTTAAAAAAATTGTAACTTTACCACAAATACTAAGTATTTTAATAAAAACATTTTTAAAAAAATTGAACCGCCTTCAAAAAAGAAAAATTCACTAAAAAGCAAAAAATTAAATATTTAGGTATTTCTTTAAAAAATTGGAAGCAAGTAGGCATCCGATTTCGATTTCCTTCAAGTCGGCTCCAATGGTTTATATCTTTGCAAAAGATTTGAGTTACATTCGAAATCTGGATTTAATAACTTAGATTAAAATAGCGAGTTATTTGCCATTAGAGCAGACTTCAAAGAAATGGAAATTAGATTCCCAGTTGCTTCCAATTTTTTTAAGAACTAAAGATTTTAAGTTTTGCTTTTTAGCGTTTTTTTTTTGAAGGGGTTCAATTTTTTTATTTCATACTTTTTAGTTGTAACTTGGCTTTGTCAGGTATGGGCACAAATTCATAATGTACTAATCTTCAAAACCTTCCGAATACCGTCTAAGAGGTTGTGGTATCAATCCCCAACAATCCCGACATTCGTCTTGTCGAAAACATAATTAAATTTTCTAACACCTAGAAACACCACTCACGTACAGTGAAAGAAAACATCGTGATGAAACGTGGACTTAATTGTATGAAATGACCGACCGGAGTAAGAAAGCGTAGTGATTAAATGCTCATTCCTTTTGCTTGTGAGAAGAGGACTTTGCACATACAGTGTGATAACAACTAACCTGCAGAGCTTATTTTGTTGATTTTTGAGGTGTTCCCTGGAATATCTTCCACATTGATGACCAGACTTTAACCAAATTTCTATGAGACCACACGGACACTCTACTCTTTTGAATGCAAGAAGATTTTTTCAAATTGGATTATAAATACTGAAGATATGCCATAAAATACATAAAGCTAATAATTACTAAAAGACAACTTATATTAGCCAAAAAATTCAAATATCTGAATATTCCAATCTCCCAAACAGGATATTTTTTACTCAATTGATCTGCGTATAGCTTCTATCGGTCAATCCCACGACTGGTCGGTTTTTTACATACTTTCGACATTTATTTTTCTGTGAATATTGCTATTTCGGTTGAACAGAGCTAATGCGTCAATCAGTTGGGAATTCTTAACTTTACCACAATTTGGAAATACTCACGTTTATGCCCGCAAAGCGTTAGTTAAAATGCGAAGTACCTATATAGAAAATATTTAAGATTCTGTGTGCTACTTCCAGCTTTCGTCTTACGTCATACCTCTCTTTGCCAAAGAATTTTCGGTGTGAGTCACTCTCATTTATTTTCCGAATTGTATTTTTTTTTTTTTGAAAAGTAAAATAAAAATAAACAGCTTTATTCAACCACAACTCCCCTACAACTTCTTAAATGAGCATCAAGTACACTTTTACAAATACACCCTTTTCCACAAAATCCACAAATATAAGGCCTCTCTCCAGTATGTATTCTAGTATGAATTTTTAAAGGAGCTCTTTGTGAAAATCCTTTTTGACAATAAGGACAAACGAACGGTTTTTCCCCGGTGTGTGTGCGTTCGTGTTCTACTAAAAGTCCTTTTTTTCTAAAACATTTTCCGCATGTTTTACAAGTATGAGGTTTTTCTCCGGTATGGATACGTATATGGAATTTAAAAGTTTCTCTATTAGCCAGACTTTTACCGCAAATTTCACATAACGGATTTTCTGATGGACACTTATTATGTTTACGGAAGTTATGTTTTCGTAATCCAGATCTGGTACCAAACGACATATTGCAAATATCACATACTAAACTTGACGGATCCTCTTTTATAATCGGATGAAATAATCTGCGATGCGTAAACATCAACCAAGAGAACATAAAATGTTTTCCACAAATCTCACACCGATACGGCATTTCACCCGAATGAAAATTCTTGTGTTCTATTGCTTGAATACATTCCGGAAAAGTCGATCTACAAATTTCACATTGGAATTCCTCGCCATCTTTTACATGAAATTTCATATGCTTTACTATACTTTTTACTTTGCTAGTTTTAAAAATGCAATAATGGCAGTGATATTTATTGTCCATGGAATGTTTTATTGAATGTAAAGCATATGAAATACTCGAATATATCTTTTCATTGCATAATTCGCAAGTAAATTTCATATGATTTTCCTCAGTCTGTTCTTCGTCTTTAATTACATTCTTTAACCTTTTTGATCTACATTTTCTCTTTGGTTTCAACCTAAAAAGTGAGATATAAGTACAATATTGTCAGTGAGCTAGGTTAGTTCAAGGATGATGAAATGGGGATGAAAAAAAATAGTATAATATAGTATAAATATATATTTTTTAAGTACAAATTACAATTTGTAAAAGTAAACAGTAATAAACTTATAAGTGAACGATTTTTCTTAACAGATAAAGATAGAAAAGGTCTTTTTTGTGCGCTATAATAAATATTTACTCTTATGTAATAAATTTATTATGGTAAATTTCCCCAAGGAAAAAAATTAAACAAATTGAATGACAGAGATCCACACAGTTTAAATAAATCTATTGAAAACTAATATCGACAATCGTGAACTCAAGTGAACGCCAAAAAACATTTTGTTAATAACAAACTTTAACGAATATCTAATTTGACTTTTTAAAATAACAGCAAAATACGTAATAATTTGAAATTTTAGTATCACAAACGCAAAAAACTAAAATATTTACTAGCTAATTTTATGGTGTCGTGTCGGTTTTTCGTGACCGTGTTCGTGACTACGTGCGTTCCGTTTTTCGTGACGGTCTGCGTGCGCATCGCGAAAATTTAACCTCATCTTATGTTCATAACGCGTTAAGGCTGATTCACACATATCAGTGAAGTCACAGTTCAGACACAGTACCGGCACAGTGCAAAATATTCTTTCATACAGTTTCTATGAACGCATCCCCACTTGTCAGTGTCGACACAGTGCTCTCAGTGTCAGTGCCGACACCGGCAATCACGGACGTATTCGTTGCCGACGATATTTTTTGTCGGATCACGGACGCCGCGACATAAAAAAAATGGAGGACGAGCGATTGATAGAATTGGTTCGTGAAAATAGGGTTTTGTATGATTTGTCTCATGTAAAGTAACATGGATTCGAAATACAAAACCAATTTGTGGAACGAAATAGGAGTACAAATAAAATATGGAGATATAGCCTTCCTCCAACGAGTATCTTTCCCTTCATCTTTAACCAATTCTTTGTATAATGTCATGAATTCTCCTTCTGTCTCTCTTGATCAACATGCTTCATGCACCCATTTTCTCTTTTTTCTTTGATGCTGCTCTTCTTCTTCCATTGCTAGCTCCGTAGTACTGAACGCCATAATCTCAATACTTGAAGACGAACACGTTTTAACTGAAGCTCCATGAAGTGAGTACTGACATGTATGAATTGAATCACTGACGAAACACTGTAGCACTGATACTGAACTGAGCGAACACTTTGACGGAACTGTGGCTTCACTGATATGTGTGAATCGGCCTTTAAAAGTATAACTTAGCTTTTAGTTAAACTATCGTCTACAAAACTCTCCATCGATCTGTTGATGGACTTTTAAAATGCACTCTTTTCTTATTGTAGAACTTATTGATTCAAAAATAAATTAAAAATGTAATATATATTTTATTAATACATTGTGGACTTTCATATATTCTGTCACCAGAATGAGTGAGCATTTAATTTTTAAGACTGGAACCTATAACATCTGGCCCGAAAAGGTTGGTAGGTCCTAAAGTAGAGAAAAAGGGATTTTAATCCAAAAATTTCAACTTAACAATAAATTTATTTCAATTTAAGATTTATAATAATCCCAAGCAAACTGTATCTATTATTAAAAATTTACCACATTTAAGATGTTCTTATGATCTATCACCAGCATAGGTGCTTATATGTAGTGTTTACGTAGTTCTAAGAACAAACTTTCTATGCCATACTTTGCCCTTTATTGCTTTAACGCTTGATACATAAGAAAATATATTTTTAAAACTGTAAACGTTAATATTGAGCACTACCCTGAAAAAGATAGTAGGTCCTACTGTCCTTCACCATATTGGGGCTAAGCCAAAACGCCATAAAATGGTACACGGACGGCTCCAAGACAGATAAAGGAACAGGAGCAGGGGTGTTTGGACCTAGAACCAAATACTCAGAAAGCTTGGGTACGTACCCAAGCATCTTTCAAGCAGAAATTCGTGACATCGAAAGATGTATAGAATTTAACATTGAAAGGAACTATCGTAGACAGAAGATTGTAATCATGTCAGATAGTCAAGCAGCCATCAAAGCTCTAAACTCAGATACAATCAATTCAAAGATGGTCTGGGAATGCCTAGGCAAATTAAATGAACTAGGACAGAATAACACTGTTACCCTCCTATGGGTTCCAGGACACGTAGGAATAGAAGGAAATGAAACAGCAGACAAGCTGGCAAAAAAAGGAGCTGAAACCCCATACCTGGGACCAGAACCATCCTGTGGGATCAGCAGTAGTACAATCTTAGAAAAACTAAAGAAAAAAATGGATAGCGAAAAATCCAAGTACTGGAATGATCTAGAAGGACTAAGACAATCGAAGACGCTCCTGGGAAACTATAACCAGAAGAGATCTCACAGCTGTCTTAACCTGAGTAAGAAAAACCTCCGAATTATAACAGGAATACTAACCGGTCACTGTCGATTAAGAGGACATATGAAGAAACTAGGATTAGTAGATGAAGCAAACTGCAGATTCTGTGAGGTAGAGGATGAAACCTCAATACACATACTTTCAGAATGCATGGCATTAAGTAATTCTAGGGTCAAATACCTAGGGTCATACGAAATAGAAAGGGAAGAACTACCTAATTTAAAACCCAATGATATCCTAAACTTTCTAAGGAAGATAGGACTAGAAGAGCTGCTATAAGTCTGAGGAATCATCAGAAATATAGCAAGAAAAGGGGGACACAATAGATCTTATAGGTCGCAGGTGTATCTGTTACCCCTAACTACATACATACATACATACTGTCCTTCAATAAAGTATAAAGAATGTAACACAAAATTTTTAACTCAACAGTATAGTTTATTCAATCACAAATTACCAACATAAACACGTCTCCTAATCCTATCAAAGAGACCGGCTTGTTAGTCAATGACACTCATAATATGACAATTTTCTTAAAAAATATATGATTTAATTAACTGGGTATTTAATATTTCAATGGAGTCCTCACAAATGAATTAAAGCAACTTTGTATATATTACCTATACTTAAAGACATTTTTGAGTATCGGCAACGTTGTAGTCTGGTGTGAATTAAGCAAGGAGTTTTAAATTGAATTTCAAGCCATACTATGTTTATTTTTCTGATGTATCGATAAAGCACCTTTACTAACAAATCCATTATGACAAATCGAACAACTATAAGGCCGTTCTCCACTATGATACCTTAAATGTATTGTAAGAGGTGTTTTTTGTGTAAAACATTTACCACATTGTGGACATTCATATGGTCGATCACCAGTATGAGTGCGCATGTGCAGCTTTAAAGTAGTTCTAAGAGCGAACTTTTTACCACATTCTTTACATTCTATTGGTTTTAAACCTTGATGTATTAATAAATGATCTCTTAGACTACGTTTTGAATTAACTTTTTTACCACAATGATCACAAACGTAACGTTTTCCACCATCTTTGTGAACCCTAACGTAGTGGTGTTTTAAATATCGTTCTTGAAGGAAAGTTTTGTTACATATTTCGCATTTAATATCTGTATTAGAAGTATAATCTTTATTGTGTCGAATCATATGACCTTGAAGTGAGGCTTTATCATAGCAACTTCTACCGCAAATATTGCAGATATGATTAGTTTTACCATGTTTTGATCCTACATGATTCTGGTATTCTTGATTCGTAACAAAACCTTGTCCGCATATTTCACATTTAGCTACGAATTCCTTCAGATGTCTTTTTTTATGGATATTTAGAGAACCTTTTGACCTTAATATTTTCGAACATATATCGCATTGAAAATTAATACCACCATTATGGATTTTAATATGATTAGATACTTCATGTTTTCTTTTAAAACGTTTATGACAAATATCGCAAGAATGTGGACGGGCTTCGCTGTGAGAAATCATATGTTTCTTTAATCTTTCGGAATCTTTAAAAACCTTTTCACAGATTTTACAAGAATTGCTGGAATCTGTTATTTCTTCTTGTTTTATGTATACAGTGTCCGTTGATGGCCTAAAAGAGAATAATTTTATATTACTATATAGTAGATGGTTGGTAAATGTACAGAATAAGTCGTCTGGTATTCAAATTTTATACCCTATCAGTAACATACATTGTATCGTGATAAAAAAATCTAACTAACACCAGCGCATGTTTATTTGTATTTTTTACAAATACAGGGTACAGCATCGGCAGTCAAACGGAAAGATTTCGTAAATAATTTTATTGCCAAAAAAAACTTTTTCTTTATATAGGTAAAGGAAATTTACATTTATAAAAAAATACTTTTTAAAAACTACATCTGCCAAATGCCTTCCGTTGTTGTTTATGCATTGTTGAAATCGATCTCCTAAACGTAACTCTTCGTAGCATATCGAAAGGTATTACTGCAATCTCGTCACGAATTTGTTTTGTAAGGGCTTGGATGGTCCTGGGTGGATCGGTTCCAAACACTTTTGTCTTCAAGTATCAACACAAAAAGGGCTGGGATTGTCCTGGGTGGATCGGTTCCAAACACTTTTGTCTTCAAGTATCAACACAAAAAGAAGTCGCAAGCTGTTAAGTCGGGGGACCGAGGAGGCCTACCAATAACGTACTGGGAACAAGGCGTTTGAAGCATTCATTGAAATTCTTGCAATGTGGGTTGTTGCCCCGTCTCCTTGGAAAGTGTGTTTTCATTCACTAAAAAGTGGTCAAGTCCGCAGAATTATTGGAACGTATCGCTCAGAAGTAACGGTAACAGTATTTTTAGCCCAATCCTCAAAAAAAAATTTGGACCTATGAATCCATTTGCCGAAATTTCACACCATACTGCAATTTTTTGGGCATGAAGTGATATTTCATGAAGCAAAAGAGGGTTTTTCATCGGCCCAGCATCTAAAGTTTTGTTTATTGACAAACCCAGAGAGGTGGAAGAGTGCTTCATCACTCGTCCACAAGTTCGGATACGCTGTTGATAGGTAATCATCGGTTTTACGATGCCACACCTGTATTTTGTAAGGGTGATATCCAAGATCTTTATGAAAAATCCGTCACACCGATCTGTTACTTTTTCCAAGCGTGACGGATGACCGATTGACGGACACGTTCAATATTTCCATGGGTTTAAACTGCAACCTCGTTTTTTAAATGTCGATTCACTTTGCTCAAGATTGTTAACTTAAGTGTTAATGGCGTTATCAGCCTTCGAAAATCACGTCGCGTTAAAACTAAACTCACGCCATTTTGATAGTACGCGTTAACTGTGTAGCCGCGTTGTGCACTTGTCCAACGATTCTTCTTCTTATTCTTTTATTAGATCTGTTGATCTGTTAATTTCGAACGTTCCTGTGATGTGGAGTGCCAGCTGTCCCTTCATCTCTTTGGGGGTTCCCCAGCGGGCGTTTTCCTGCTGGTCTTCCAACTAACGCTATTTTCGGTAACCTGTATTCATCTATTCTTCTTACGTGATTGTGCCACTACCTTCCATTATAACTAATCGGCGCGTGATTCGGGTTCTGACGCGCCGGTAACTTTCGATGTTGCCACTATACCAGGCACTGCAAGTCTTACCGTAAATCTTCCTGTTTGACTGCCGTACCCTATATAATAAAATAGGGAAAAGTGGTTTATTGATAGAAGAAAAATTAAGTAAGCTTTTTAAACATCAAATAGTAAATTAACCATCAAAAAGAGTCGCTAGGGTCGGATGGGAAAAGTCATCTGTTAAAGTGTTCCTAGAGAGTTACCTTTGGGTCTTGTACCATTGTAATTTTTCTCGTGTGTGGTTTACTTTGTTATTGTCGATTAAAATTGAAATTGATGTGAAGTTAGGTACCTATGTCTAATTTGACTGGACTAATGTTTAAATAGGTAAAGTATAAATGTGATTTTTATCAGTTTGTGACGTATTAACAATATAAAATTTATAGTATAGGTTTTTAAACAAAAATTATAATGATTATAAAAACAGTGATTACTTTAATTGCTCTGTGGCTGGTCTAATTTGGATAAAAACTTTAATAAATACAAAATTTTTCCTACCTTCAAAGTCAACCATATGTATCCGAGAATTTAAATTTAACTGGTATACTAATAAGCACACAATATTCTTCACTTACATTTAGAAAAAAATCCCGTATACTTCACAATACCTACCGGTGTATAGTCTATACCTGGATTTGCAGTCCGTTGGCATTGACGTCATTTGATGTATATGCAAGTAGACCAATACGCGGTAAGTCTTTCTAAGTTAAACCTGGCAACTACGCTTCATTCCTACCGCGTATTGGTCTACTTGCATATACGTCAAATAACGTCAATGCCAACGGACTGCAAATCCAGGTATAGGCCTGTAAACTGGAGAAAAAGTTCGAATAAGTAAAAAAAGCTGGCATAGATCCTATTTTTTGCATGATCTTTTATATGACCCTCCACCTTTACAACATCATGATTTCCCATATTTCAACCCCCCAAATTAACATTTAAAGGAACGTATTAATTAAACTTGAAAAAGTTGATAAAGACTAAAAATTGTAATTAGAAAGTTTTTTGAGTCGCTGATCACGAAATCGAGGTTAGCTAGCTAAAATAGTGAAAAGCGGAAAATCGTGAAAATTAGACAATTTGCTAACTTCGTCAATATTTTATTTCTGGTTAAAAAAAAATAGTACCAATGGTTCTTCTAGCGCTGATTACTAATCCGAGGACAGTTGACCAGAAAGCTTAACAGAATACCGAAAAACCGTGAAAATTTTATGTTTTTTAACAATTTTGCAAACTGCAATTTTCGCTAAAAAATGTCAGCGATGGGTTTTTTGGTGTATGATTACACAAATCCAAGCTTACTTAGCCAGAAAAACAATAACTGAAAAGAGGAAAATCGTAAAAACTTGGTCAAGCTTTATTCATTTTTTTAACCATATTTGTATTTGTTATAAAATGTCACTCAGAGGGTTTTTAAGTCGCTGATTACCATTTCGTGGTCAGCTGACCAAAAAATTCAAAATCTTACATACATTACAATCACTTGTAACCCTTAAACTACCCTAGGTTAGCTCCTGAGGGTCGTGGCTTCCTTCTGAGTTTTATTTAATTCCCTCCAAACATTAAGTAAAGGGCGCCAAATACAGACACACAAATAAAATTCGAAAAATCAGTTTTAAGTAGACTTATTACTTTAATTATAATTTAGTAAAAATTAATTATTTCTCTTATCTTTGGGTTTTCGAAGACTTCTGACGGAGTTTCGATTAGTTGTGGAACGGAACTACAAATGTGGATAGAATTTCCTTTCAAGGAACTTCCTGTTGGATTTTCGTTAATAATGTGGAACGGAACTGCAAGGCGGATTGAATTCCTTTCAAGGAACTTCCTGTCGGATTTTCGTTAGATGTGGAACGGAACTACAAGGTGGATTAAAATCCTTTCAAGAGACTTCCTGTCGAATTTTCGTTAAATGTGAAACGGAACTGCAAGGTGGATTGAATTCCTTTCAAGGGACTTCCTGTCGGATTTTCGTTAGATGTGTAACGGAACTGCAATTGGTGTCGGCTTCAAAATGGCTGTCGGTAGACAGCGTAATTTCCTGTATGAATTAACTGGTCCTTAATAGGGCCCTTCTTATAGATGGCAATAACCCAGAATGAAGGGCGAAGATATTAAGAAATAAATCTGAATTTAATAAGTTTCACAGATAAAAATGAACGAATTTAAACCATAATATATCGAAGAAACATATTTTCTCCTACCAAACTGGCAATCCCCTCTCGTATCGGCGCGATAACAATAGATAATATAAAAATATATAGTCCGGATGGTATGCTCGAAAACGAACGTTACACACTACACAAAACCAAAAAAAAAAGTAAATGCTAATATCAAGCAGTTAAAATGAGGCATTTTAATGTTGTCGAGGTGAAGGATAGTTAAAGATGATCTTTAAGAATCACAAAACATCATGCAAAGAAAAAGGAATCGATTCATATTCTGTAACTTTTTTACTCAATCTTCCAGCTCACCAGTTCACAGCCACTTACATTTATTTACTAGTTCTCAACAGATTTGAAAATTAAATATAAGAATTTTAAATGTGCGTTACTTTCCACCCTGAGGAAGTGAAATATTCTTTACTTAATAAGTGCGTAAAAGTACTAGAAAAAGTAGCAGAAAAATAAAAGAACCAATAATATAAATTACGTTTTTATTACTTACTTACTAGAATAAATATCTTACAAAGTATCATGAGGTTTCATTAAATGTCTTTGCAGCATAGCTTTAGTGACAAAACTCATCGGACAAATTTCACAGTTATGTTGCCTCTCTCCATTATGATACGATTTAATATGAGTATTCAAAGAACCTTTCTGAGTAAATCTACGTCCACAATCTTTACATTCGTACGGTCTTTCTCCAGTATGACTTCTCATATGAACTTTTAAACTTGTACTTATAGTAAATTTTTTCCCGCACTCTTTACATTCGACTGGTTTTTCTCCGGTGTGAATAAGTTGATGATCGCGTAAAGATTGTTTAGAAAGTACTTCTTTACCACATAAATCGCAGATGTATCTTTTTCGGTCTTCTCTATGCATACGTTTAATGTGGTATTTAAGATATCGTTCTTGTGGAA
The DNA here is from genome assembly GCA_964028335.1 of Altica lythri. Taxonomy (NCBI): domain Eukaryota; kingdom Metazoa; phylum Arthropoda; class Insecta; order Coleoptera; family Chrysomelidae; genus Altica; species Altica lythri. The sequence goes on along the minus strand of OZ034801.1, from coordinate 16,899,820 downwards.
AACTTTTCGAGCAATGTTCACATTTAAAACCTGGATTTTTACCGTAATCATCGGCGTGCCGGAAAATGTGACGTTCGAGTGATGTTTTATCGCAGCAACTTACACCACAAACGTTACAAATGAAATTACTCACACCGTGTTTGACTTTAACATGTTTTCTGTATTCAAACATCCTCACAAAACCGAAACCGCATTTTTCACACTTTATAACGTATTCTTTAGTATGTCGTTTTTTATGGAACACCAACGCTTCTTTAGATCGTAGTTTTTTGTTGCATATTTCGCATTCGTGTGTATCTGTACTTTCATGGATTAATTTAGTGTGGGTTTTTACATGGTTTTTTCGTTTAAAAACTTTATTGCAAATTTCACATTTAAATGGTTTTTTCTCAGAGTGAGTAACGAGGTGTTTTTGGAGATGGTGTTTATTAAAAAATTTACCACAGATATGACAGCATTTCATTTTGTTATCGGTATCGTCTTTGTTATCTTTTTTTGTTCTAGTTTTTCGAAATTTTTTCGTCTTCTTCGAGCTAAAATTTAATTTAAATTAGTATAAATATATTCATACTTAGTAAATTGATGTTTATTCAGTACCTACATTACAATTATATCAAAATAACGAAAAATTTTCTTTTTGGTCCTCCGTCCAGAAACAATACTATTAATTACTTCAAAATCGTCCGGGAAATGACATTTTCCGGCCTAGGCCAGCAAAGTAGCTTTTAGATTATCTAAAGAGATGGCGCTATGAGTTTAAATTTTAAGTCATCAAAAATACATAATGAATAATACAATTTTAATTAAATTTATTTAAAAACAGCGTATAATATACTAAACTTACCTAAAACTTTTTCTAAATGTAAGCAGGATTCTAATTTACATTTAATAATCTCTCACAACTTGTATTATAAACTTTGACATTTATGTCAATTTACAACTACTTATCATTCGATTATGAAAATAGTTCATTGTCTCTGCTATTTTTGTATAAAATTATTAGATATTAATGTTAATATTTTCAATATAACAATTTTTACTGTGCTGCTTATTAGCACAGTATTTGTATGTATAAAAATTAAGGATCTTAAAATCGATCAGAAAATCATTCCTTATTACTAATTCTTTTAATCGTGCAATAGATGTCAATAAACATCTAATCTTGTATGTCACAAAGTAAAAAGTTTTTGAAATTGTTGTGTTTGCATGATATGTTAATAATTGAAACACTAATAACTGCTGAACATGTATATTGTCCTGCTACAATATTGTCAATAAGTTTTGGATTATATGCGCGGTAAGAGTAGGCGGGCTTGTAGGGAAATGAACCAATATTTTTGTCTTAGAGTGTACCTGCGGAGGCTTTACTTATATGTACGTATACACAAATAACATTTAACATTGTCATAGGTTGCAATCTGACAACGTCGCATATGCTCCAAACGCTGATATATTGAACACTGAGTCAATGTACAGTCTAGCTAGATCGATGCGTATAGTCACAAGTCAGTATTATTTAAAAACTTTAAAAATGTCAAAACAATTACGATATAAGGGTAAATTTATAAAAAAAAAGTTTTGGATAAACGTTTAAGATTTTATTCTACAAAAGAAGAGAGTCGCATGAAAAAAATAGAAAAATCATTTCAAAAAGAAATAAATGATGATTCTAATCTACAAGTATATAAATTATAAAACTGTTCTATTTATTATTGATCGACAATAAATAAAGAAAATATAGATATATAGTACCTAAATCAAGCGTAAATACATTTGTTCTTTTTATCGGTTTGAATTTACCGCTCAAGTATTTTAGTATACTCGCGTACACCGTTGCCAAGTTGTTTTTCTTCAACTCGTCGGTGCACACATTTTTTTAAAATTGTTGATGTTTGTGATTTTATATCTCAACAATAAAACGGTCAAACATTTTTGGATTTTTATTTTAAGCTCAGAACCAGTACATCAATGAACAGATAGTTTTTTGAAAGTTTCTGTCTGCTATTTTTTTTTTATAATTAAAAATCTTGCCAAAAACACTGCGTTTCCTATGCTCTTCATGTTAATTGTCTGAACTTTAATAAAGTTTATCTCGAGTTACAGACGGTCAATCAACTTTAAATTTAAATGGTATTTGTATTACACTATCCTAAATGAGTATACGAAAATTTAAAATTTTCTGACACTATCCCCATAGCACGACAACTACCTTAAGTATCAAACAAGTTATTATACAACTATAATATTAACATCACATCCAATGTGGCGCTTATATCTACCCGAAGATCACTTCATACCAGCTGACATCTGTCGGCTGTCTTCTAGTCACTGGTCTTACTTTAGCTAGCACAAGCGGTCAACTCTTGAACATAACAAACCTTTGGAAAATATTAAAAATTAGTTGGACCAAAAAATAGTGTGTGTTACACGTCCGGAAAATGTTTTGCAAGTGCTCGAATTGTTTCGCCTCGGTGCTACGCACCTCGGCTACACAACTTTACTCGCTCTAGCAAAATACCATTTTCCGTCCTTGTGTCACAAATAACTATTGTCGTAAATGTCTTCGTAAAAAAGCTTCCACATTTGCTGGGGTCAAAGTATTCAAAAAAGCTTCTTCGGTAAAATCATCCGATCCAAACAGTAAAAAATTTACACAAATATCTCAAAAATACTTTTATTTGGAAATAACTATTAACAAAATACCTTTTTTTTCATAGTAAAACATAATTTTAAAATATTATAATCACAAAAACATTTACTCAAAATGAGTTAATAATAAACTTAACTATATATGGTAACTTATAACTATTTGGGCCCTTAAATAATTTCTTTACAACAAAAATACGTTAAAGTATAGACTGAAAACTTCTTCAATGAACCATCAAACTTATAGTCTGGTCGAGAAGTCATTTAAATCGGATTTGGGTTATACCTATCCGAAAAATCTGATTTTGGTGTCAATCGATTTGTAATGACAAATAGAAAAATGTTCCTGAATATCAAAATATTTTTTAAAGAATTTCCTATTGTTATTAACAATTTAAGATTTTAAAAAAAGGGGGTTTACATTTTTCCAAATAACTCAAAAACTATAATAGCTAGAGCAAAAAACTGAACGGATTCTTAAAGGGAAGGAAATTTCCAACAAATAATCCTAACTTTCCGAATTGTAGCTTAATTAATAACAGGTGCAAATTAATGTTGAAAATGCCATAAAAAACGGGCGGCGCGGCAGCAGCGCATCACCGCTGCAACAACCAAATGACATAAATTATTTTTTTTGAGTATGTAAATATTAATAAAAAAAATTAAAAAAATTTTAGCACTAACAGAACATATTAGAGAACAAATTTCTGCAGCCAAAAAATTTTTTTCGTTATTTTTCACATTTCTATCGACTTGTTAATTAAAAAATTACATCTACATTGTTACTAACTTTAAATTCGTTACTGCGAGTAATATAAAAACACAAGAATTTTTTTAACCCTTAGAATCTTTTATCATAAAGCTGTTTAACAAAGTTACATAATAAAATTTTAAAATTTTTAAAAATTGAAATTGTTATTAACAAACAAAGTAAACAAATGCGATTTTAGATGTGAACAATTAAATTTTTTAAAACAATTGTTTACAGTCGTTTTTAATACGCAATAAACAATATAAATCCATTTTTTTTTTAATTTTTGTGACCAATTGTTTAAACAATTTTTATAAACAAATGGCTTATTTAACAATTTTAAAAATTTTTTTTTTGCCATTCTATTGTTCATTCTAGCGACGGCAACAATTTTTTTAATAAATATCATTTCTAGTTTGGTTTTGATTTTATTTTCAAGTAAAAATTTCCCTAAAAAATAATTTAAGTTTAACTGGAATACGAAGATTTTAGTCTATCTTTTTCTATTACTAAACAAACAACAAGTGCTACTTTTTAAAGTAAACACCCAAAAAAAAAGAATAATACAAACTTAACACTTTGGGTGAGAGTAAGAGAGTAAGAATTTTTTTAATATGAGGTATCAAAAAACACATTATTAGTCATAAAAAAAAACAAATAAACCAAAATAACTTCATTTTAAGCTTTAATATAATTAAGAAAAAGGAAATTTTGCAACTTTTTATCATTAATTGAATAAGATATAAGGACGGTTCCTATATTTATGTGTAAATCTATAAAGCACTATTTGCGTATTTCGCTCTTTCTCTCTCACTATCACAATCCTCATATGAAAATTTTAGTATAGAGTAAGCCAATTGAACTGTTACCAACCTCATTTTATATATCTGTCCAACGGATAATAGCAGATAAGTCAAACTTGTTCTGATTGTAGTTTATTATACTGTTTAGATGCCAGCATTTGCGTCTAAGATAAATAGAAAAAAAGTTATTCGAAGTGATTTGGCTTCGTCTATTGAACCATAACAATGGTATTGGTTGCATTGTCAAACGTAAGGGTGGTAGAGTCACCTAGAATGGTTTCGAGAGTGAAGAAGCGGCTTGAGGGAAATCCATGTCGTACTGATAACCAAATGTCCAAAATATGGCAGCAAAGCATGCGATGAATACTTCAAAACGGGCTTTATATCAAGCCATACAAGTTCCAGAAAGCGCACGATCTTAAAGCACAGCAAAAACAGTTTGTATGGGCAGCCGTAACCACGGAAAGACAGCCTTCAGCCTGGTTTCAAAGTACATACAACGTGTTATGTTGAAAATGTTTCGAAAGCTGCTTAAGAGTTAGTCAATTGACAAATGTATAATGGCAAATAAGTCAATTATGTTCTGATGGTAGATGATTATACTGTTTACAAGCCACCAAAAGCAGTTGCGTCTAAGATACAAAGAAGAAAGACATTAGAAATGGAATTTAAACAAAATAATGTGATTTGGCTATAAAATCAGAACCAGTTGTTATTTGTAAGACTTGAGGAACTCTACGTCGTGTCGTGGTGGTAATCAAATGGCCAAAATATCGCAACGAAGCATACGATAAATACTTTAAAATGAACTCCATATCAAGCCATTCAAGCCCAGAGAGCGCACAATCTTAAAGCACTGCAAAAAAAGTTCGACTTGAAAGAGCTATCGAGCTGTTGATCTTCGCCAATCGTGGCGACTTATCAAACACTATGTGCTCTGATGAGCTTAATTTCCCTATAAGCTCCCACATTAACTATTTACTTCAGAGAATGCTGAATTTGAACTAACGAACGGCCACCCGAGATAACTTTTCATGTCAGGTGACGGTGTGGACAGGCGTAACCGCAGAAAGACACTTCCATCGAGCCTGTTGTCAAAGTAAATCCAACGTGTTATCATAAAAATGTTTTGGAAGCTGCTTTAGATCCGTGGACATGTAAATACTTCGAGTGGAAAGTATGCAAATTTTAACAAGACTCACCATAAATAAAGCAAAAATTAACCAAGATTGTTTAAATTATCAGGTTCCACGCTTTATTTCATCGAAACAATGACTTTCGAATTCGCCATATGTAAATCCAACGTACTTTTCATTAAATCCCTTTTAAACAGCAAGAATCAGACTAAAAAATATACCAGTATAGATGTGTTAAAGAAAAACATTTACGTGAATGGTTGAAAATATCAATATCATGCAGCATGTAACTAGTTTATAGGTCGTTTGAGTACCATAGTCAAAGGTGACCATACCAAGCTAAAGTATATACTTTAAAATAAGTTCCAGAAAGCTCACAATCTTAAAGCACAGCAATAAAAGTTTAGGTGATGGTATAGGCATCCGGAACCGAAAAAGGACACTCTTCCATCATTTTCATCGAGCCTGGTGTAAAAGTAAATACTTCGATGGGAGTCTATGAAGATTTCAACAACACTAGACCCCGGAACATAAAGCAAAAATTAACGAAGAATGGTTAAAATATCATATTCCACGCTTTATTTCATGGACACAAAGACGTTTCTTCTAATCCCTTTTAAAGAGGTTCAGACTAAAAAATATACCAGTATAGAGGTGTTAAAGAAACCTGAATGGGTTAAAATATCATAATCGGGAAGCCTGGAACTAGTTTATTGGCCATTTTATGACCACAGTCAAAGTAAAAGGGAATCATATCGAGCTAAAGTTACTGGATTTTGAAATTTTGATTATTTTCAGATATTTACGTCAGTTAAAACAATAAAAGACATTTCATAATATAAATTAACGGTCGTTTGAATGGGTAACAGTTTAATCACCTTATCCAGTATAATTCAAATATTCCAAAAACAAAGCTGCTATAAAAATAAATTTTAAAATATATATAATAAAAAATTTAATCTATAATATAAATTGCATGTTCAGTTTTAAGATGTAAGTTATATACTCTTCTCGTGAAAAAACCACGTTTACAATACTCACAAGTAATAACCATATTAGTTTCTTTAAATTGTTTAACTACCTCTGAAGGCAATTTGTGTAGATGTCTATGTTTTTTAAATTTATGATATTTTAACATTGATTTTTCTGTAAATACTTCAGTACAAATATCACACGAAAATCTGATATCTGAATGAACTCGAACTCTATGTTGATCCAAGTTTTTTACATGTTTAAATTTTTTTTGACACAATTCACACGTGTAAGCTCTGTATTGAAGGGATAATAAATGAGCTGTAAGGGTTTCTTTATTAAGAAATACTTGATTACACTTACGACAAGTTAGTGTTGAATCTATCGATTCAATATCGTTTTCTTTTGCTGCATAATCATCACCTTCTTCAATGTGTGTTTCTATCATATCATTAATTTCAATATTATCATCTGATATATCCTCATCTTCTATTTTTATTATATTATGTTCATATTGTTCGACATCCATACAGGCACTTTGAGGTTTTTTTCCAATATCAGTATTATTTGTAGTTATTATACGTCTTCTAGGCATAACCAGTCTAACAATTTTAACTGTATTGGGTTTAATGTCAGTTGCAACTTTCATTTTATCAGCCCTACAATTGTTTAGTGAGTATTTTATTAATACAATTTTTAAGGATAATAAAAATTCGCTATATATTTTTAAGAATATTTAATAAAATGTAATTTGAAATGAAGAATACAAAGGATAAAAGGAAAAAGTTATTATAAAAAAAAGTAATTGATGTATAGTTACCATCTTAAACAGGAAATTACTGTATTGTTTTTTGTTCTTTCTTTTGAAAGAAAAATATACAAAAAAAATTAAATCAAATTTTAAAACAGCTCAATATGATGCATTAATCGACTTGATAATGACATATGACATAACTGACCTTGAACTTATAACATAAATGATGTTAAACCGTGTAACGATCTATCGTTTTATAAAAAAATTAATTCACCGGATTAATGTTTTCGTGCCTAAATTTGTGAGAATTACTAGTTTAATAGCAGTAGTTCAAAAATGTGCCGTGAGCGGTGTTACAGTATAATTTCGACTATTTCTGGTGGCGATTAGTAATTCTCGAATGATAAGTGTAGTTAGAAGGGCGAAGAAACCGCACAGTGACGGCACGGTAATTAATTAATCATCTTCGTGGAGCTCATAATGTAACGGTTTCAGAAATACTACAAAAGGTTTAGAAAAGATAATTTAGATAGCCGAAAAACCTGGATATGCCAGCTTTTAAATCGCACCAGTTGACTACATTGGATTCAAGAACATGTTATATGGGAGCAAAATCAATGGCAAATTGTTCTTTTTCCGGAGAATCTCGGTTTGTTTTATATCCAGATTCTCGAAGGATACGCGTATGGAGAGAACCTGGCGCAAGAAATCATATTTATGCAACATACAAAAGAGGTTCACAGCTATAGATCAGCGACAATTATGGCATGGGAAGAAATTTCGCTTGACAATAGAATTGAGCTCGTTCTGCTGGATACTTTTTTTATCATCCGAGCGCTACGTTACAAATGTTGTAAAACATGTAGTTGTTTTATACGCGCAAAACAATGGTCCGGATCTTCATGCATAACAAAGCTACTCCACATACAGCCAAGTGACAAGAAATTTCTTAGAAGAGTAGAATATTCCAGTTTTGCCCTGGCCAGCTCGATTGCTCAATCCTATTGAACATGCGTGGGATATGCTTCAGCGAAGAGTTTTTCAAAACCAGAATTAATTTCAAAATCGCAATCAGCTGTTTCAAGCTCTTTAACAGTGTTGGATGGTGATTCACCAAGAAGATCTGGTTAACTTGATCCTCAGTATGGAGGTTTTATTCTCTACCTCACAAAATCTGCAGTTTGCTTCATCTACCAATTCTAGTTTCTACATGTGCCCTTTTAATCGGCGGTACCCGGTTACAATTCTTGTTATATTACGGAGGTTCTTCTTACAAAGGTTAAGACAGCTGATAGATCTTCTCTGATTGTAGTTTCCCACGAGCGTCTTCGATTGTCTTAGTTCTTGTGGATCGTTCCAGTACTTGGATTTTTTGCTATCCATTTTTTTCCTTAGTTTTTTTTAAGATTGTACTACTGCTGATTCCACAGGATGGTTTTGGTCCCAGATATGGGGTTTCAGCTCCTTCTTTTGCGAGCTTGTCTCTTATTTCGTTTCCTTCTATTCCTATATGTCCTAGAACCCATGGGAGGGTAACAGTGTTAATCCGTCCTAGTTCTTTTAACTTGCCTAGGCATTACCAAATCATCTTTGAGCTGATTGTGTGCGAGTTCAGACCTTTGATGGCTGCGTGACTACCTGACATGCTTACAATCTTTTGTCTACGATAGTTCCTTTAAATTCTATATAGTTTTCGATGGCACTGGTTTCCGCTTGAAAGATGCTTGAGTACGCTCCTGTTCCTTTATTTGTCTTGGAGCTATCCGTATACCATGGCGTTTTAGCTTAGTTCCAACATGGTGTTTTTGTCCCATTCAGATTTACTTCCCAGTTTTGTGGTGAATTTTCTCACAAAGTTACATTTCTTTGGCATGTCTTCTTGGGGCATTTCCCAAGTTTGATCACGACGTTGAAGTGATCGAGATCTTTCCTCGATTATTCCTTCTTTGACCATTCTTTATATTGTTTTCTTCCTTACATTTTCTACTTGAATATGTAGTGTTGAGAGATTAAGGATTACTTCTATTGCAGCAGTGAGGCATGTTTCGATTGAGGCAGTGATGCATGCATAGGCTTTAGGCTATAGGCTAGTCTTCGAGAGATTTGTTCTTGTAGTGATCAGATTAACTCTCGTGCCCCAAGCTACTGCCCCATAGGAGATGATTCTATCCAGCAAAGTTTCTGCACAGGGCTTTTGTAGCTATGTGTTATTTCGTGTTTGTTACAGAGTAACCTTTTATCTAGGGTTAGCCCTAAATATCAAACCTCTGTTTTCCACTCAACGATGTTTTCACCTATTTTGACGGTTTTTTAGTTAGGTTTCTTTTTTCTTGTAAAGGCTACTAACGTGGTCTTGGTGGGGTTGATATTAAGTCCCACTGAATCAGACCATTGCTTTGTTTTGTTCAGTTCTCTTTGTACTATGTCACAGTAGACAGCATAAAAAATTTATAAAAATTATCATACATAAGCTCTGAAACAAGAAACTTAGGCTTTGTCTCGTATTTTATTTTACTTTATTTGAGGAAATAAGATAAAACATTGTCATAACAAACTTGAAATCAGTTTAATAAACTTATATACACATGCTTACAATACCATCTGTCAATAATCGAATTTACAATGACATATGGCATAAATGACGTTAAAGTGATTTGTACCACCTGTAAAATCTGTAGATCATACAATTGGTATAATAATATAATCTTCAGTTGTAATGGATTAATTTTATGAAAATTGTTTAGGCACGAAAACTTAATACGTCGAACAAATAAAAATAGTACTGGATGCCGAATTTAACAGAAAATAAATATAGTTTAAAAAAACTAAAAAACACGCTTTTATAAAGCATGTTTCTGAAAAACATCGAACTAAAAAGTTAAAAATAATTTTCAAAATAAAATTAAAACAAAAATAAATGAAAAATACTAGTATTATTGTGAATAAATATAGTTTAAAAAAACTAAAAAACACGCTTTTATAAAGCATGTTTCTGAAAAACATCGAACTAAAAAGTTAAAAATAATTTTCAAAATAAAATTAAAACAAAAATAAATGAAAAATACTAGTATTATTGTGAATAAATATAGTTTAAAAAAACTAAAAAACACGCTTTTATAAAGCATGTTTCTGAAAAACATCGAACTAAAAAGTTAAAAATAATTTTCAAAATAAAATTAAAACAAAAATAAATGAAAAATACTAGTATTATTGTGAATAAATATAGTTTAAAAAAACTAAAAAACACGCTTTTATAAAGCATGTTTCTGAAAAACATCGAACTAAAAAGTTAAAAATAATTTTCAAAATAAAATTAAAACAAAAATAAATGAAAAATACTAGTATTATTGTGAATAAATATAGTTTAAAAAAACTAAAAAACACGCTTTTATAAAGCATGTTTCTGAAAAACATCGAACTAAAAAGTTAAAAATAATTTTCAAAATAAAATTAAAACAAAAATAAATGAAAAATACTAGTATTATTGTGAATAAATATAGTTTAAAAAAACTAAAAAACACGCTTTTATAAAGCATGTTTCTGAAAAACATCGAACTAAAAAGTTAAAAATAATTTTCAAAATAAAATTAAAACAAAAATAAATGAAAAGTACTAGTATTATTGTGAAAAAAGCGTGGACGCTTGACATTTGAAAAATATGGTTTGCAGCGCCCACGCTTTTCACAATAATACTAGTACTTTTCATTTATTTTTGTTTTAATTTTATTTTGAAAATTATTTTTAACTTTTTAGTTCGATGTTTTTCAGAAACATGCTTTATAAAAGCGTGTTTTTTAGTTTTTTTAAACTATATTTATTTTTTACTTTTTAGTCCAATTTATTTTATTTCAATAGATTCGTTAATTTGCTGTGACGATTACAAGATCCTTACTCAATCATTATTCGTTTATTTAGTTGGAAATGCTTTGAAACCGTGTTTTTTTGATTTCTCAAATTATATTTATTGTATTCATATTGTTTATAATTAAACGTATTGTTTTCAGAACTTACTATTGTGAAATCTAAAGAATTGTTAGATTAATTCTAAGACAATTTCATTCATATCGTTTATAATTAAACGTATTGTTTATTACCCACTCCCGGCACGGGGAGGTAACAAATGCTAATTCGAAAATTTGGATGAAACCATATGAAATAGCGACCTTGAATTTATTCGTCATCTTTTTTACGATAAAGTTGATGTAATACGGGTAGTCTTATATATTTAAAAATAATAATCACATCTTTACCAAATTAATCAGAACAAAAAAAAATTGAGTTGCCAGGCATCGATCCCGGTACCTCTCGCATGCTAAGCGAGCGCTTTACCATCTGAGCCACACACCCAGTTAATAAAATTTGACGATAAGCGGTACATAGATTAAAGATGAGCGAAATATTAGCCCAAACTGCAGACATGCGCAAACCGCGCACTAGGCAGAGTTACAAACAAACAAACATACATACATACATACATACATACATACATACATACATACATACATACAGGTGAAGTTAATAAAAGCGTGTTAATAAAAAAAAGCGTGGGCGCTTGACATTTGAAAAATATGGTATGCAGCGCCCACGCTTTTTTCACAATAATACTAGTACTTTTCATTTATTTTTGTTTTAATTTTATTTTGAAAATTATTTTTAACTTTTTAGTTCGATGTTTTTCAGAAACATGCTTTATAAAAGCGTGTTTTTTAGTTTTTTTAAACTATATTTATTTTTTACTTTTTAGTCCAATTTATTTTATTTCAATAGATTCGTTAATTTGCTGTGACGATTACAAGACCCTTACTCAATCATTATGCGTTTATTTAGTTGGAAATGCTTTGAAAGCGTGTTTTTTTGATTTCTCAAATTATATTTATTGTATTCATATTGTTTATAATTAAACGTATTGTTTTCAGAACTTGGAAAAAAAAATTACTATTGTGAAATCTAAAGAATTGTTAGATTAATTCTAAGACAATTTCATTCATATCGTTTATAATTAAACGTATTGTTTATTACCCACTCCCGGCACGGGGAGGTAGTGACTAAAAATAACGATATGGGACTCACCCGAGGCAGCAGCATACATACATACAGGTGAAGTTAATTAATAATAATAAAAAGCGTGTTAAAAACGATAACTTTTCGAGATATTCACAAAATAGTGTTTATTTCGAAAACTGTCAATGTGACAGCTGTCATAATTTGACAGTTGATGTAAAATTTAATTCCAAACGAAAAAGTATTCTTGTGTTTTTTCAAAAAAACGATAACTTTTCGAGATATTCACAAAATAGTGTTTATTTCGAAAACTGTCAATATGACAGCTGTCATAATTTGACAGTTGATGTAAAAATTAATTCTAAACAAAAAAGTATTCTTGTGTTTTTTCAAAAAAACGATAACTTTTCGAGATATAATTATATAACGGAGTGGAGAGTTACAAACAAACATACATACATACATACAGGTGAAGTTAATAAAAGCGTGTTAATGAATACAAACAAACATTTTCTACATGAAAATCTTTACAAGTGATAATTTATTAGTATGAAAATTTTCTTAAGAGCATAAATTCATCAAATTCTGTACAAAAAACTATACAAATAATCATGGAATCTATAGAATGGATTAAATATATAAAACCAGACAAAATTAAATATATTTTAATTATTTCCTAAAATACAATAAAATTTAAAAAATAAGGTTAAAAAAAAAATCTCACATATTCAGTCATTTATTTTTTAAACCGTTTACAATTTTTATATTATACCGGTAATAATAAAAAAATCTTTAAAAAAAAATACACTTATTTATAAATAATTTAAAAAATTTCTTAATACTATTAATATCAAAATCACAAAAATTATATAAAAACGATATCTTATAAGTACAAACATTACATAAGTATTACAAGTATGTTTCTACATGGAGTACTTTCACTTCAGAAATATATATTATTATTAAAACTATATTTAAAATACATTTATATACGTGAAACGTATAATAGTGCCCCATACAGATCTTATGCAAATTCGTTTCTGGTGAATCTCACCTAAAATGCACGAATGAACGCCCCAAAGTATCCTGATTAACATTCTTATGAGCACTCTGTGATGCTAGGAGATATTTTCCACTTCGCGAGCTCGAATCGCTTTATCGTTAAAAATTAGTACTTATAACCTCAAAATTACAGTTTTTGTAGTAGAAATGGCGCTACTTGCGATCGTATTGTATTTTCGCAGACCTTCAACAACTTATATCAGCCAGTGTATACCGGGGTGTCTCTTCATTAGTGACTGATGAGACAAACCTGTACTGTACTGATGAGCTCTAATAGAGCGAAACACAGTGTCTACCGTTTGGTTTTGCCCTTGTATAGACTGGTTCATATTTATATTTACGTCGCAGCATCATGTGCTCTTGAGTTAGGAATTCTAACCTGGTAGAAATCCAGTTTATCTATCTTGATTTATTGACAGCATGGGGCAAGACATGATTGTATCATTTTTTTTCTTTTTTTTTTATGTTATAAGACTGTATTTGTTATTTATTAATATCGACTGTCACATACCTTGACAAGCACACAATTTTGAACAATTTAATTTTCTTATTATTTACTTATTATGTTAATTTATACAAAAGACCAAACGTTGCAACCTGGCAGAGATGTAAGTATAAATTTATAATAGATTTCTACTTACATCTTGTCACTAATAAAATATAAGGATCCCCCAGACCGACGCGAAACTTCCGCTGCCGCTGCGGAATAAGTTTCGCAGCGGACCAAGATACACAGCGGTATACGGAGATGCCTACACCAATCGGGGCGAATTCCGCTAGACTCGCGGCATTGCAGCGTTCTGCGGAATTGACGCTGCTTGCACGGAACTTCCGCTGGTCCGCTACAGTTTCGCGAGTATTCAGTTCAATTCAGTTGTGATTCTACACCTGTTTCATCATCTGATTTGTTAAAATGGCTGTAATAGAAAAATTAATTGAGTGTGTAAAAAATATCCCACGAATTAAATGAAACATATAATACGCCGAAGTCATCTAATGAAATATCGACAAGTCATTCATCTATTCATCAATCAAACCGTAATAAGCGATCAAAAAAAGTTATGGACGTTAAAAACCATTCTCCCACTGCTGCAGTAATAAAATATCTATCGGAAAAATCTAAATCATCCAATAATTTAAAAGAATTACATCCACTAGAAACACCTAAGTAGAATCGCTGTTTGGTGTGAACAACTCAGTTTCGCTGCCGTGCCGTTAGCGAAATTTCCGCAGCGAAACTTTCGCGGCGGAAAAGTTTCGCGTCGGTCTGGGGGATCCTTAAAAATATTTCGAAAGGTTGGAAAGAAACTCTAAAGAGTTTTATTAACGTTAAGTATGGCTGTAAACCCAATATTCATTTTTAATAATATTTATCTAAGTTTTCGTATGTGTTCAAGGATTCGAGCATGGTTTAAATTTTTCAATTATAATAGTGTGTACTTATTGTGCAGTTCTAAAAATTGGTAATAAACAGCGGTATAAGTTAATTAATATAACTCTCTAACAATGTTTGAAATCTAGGTTTAGTAGGTAGACACCGGGTAGATGGCACTGTATTTTGATTTTTAGATTATTCATTGCTAAAACTCGAAAATGAGTGGGTCGATTTGGCTAATTTTGCTCTTATAATATTTGTGAAAGTTTAGAGAAGCTTTAAACAGCCTAAGACTGCAGCTAGTCGAACAAAGTTATGTGGATTCAATATTTAATTGGTATCACAGTAAAGTTGACGGTACTAAAAATCAGTTAGCGCCATTTTAATACAAACGAAAATAAAAATTGACAGCAAACTGAAGTTGTGACGTTGACAGCTATCAGATCCCAGTTTCTTACATAGAGATATAAGATATAGAGCACGTGAGCCATAGGAACGCACACAAGTGAAAGCCAGCACGGAATAGAAAGAGAGAGAGAGCAACTAGTGCGTCTGGTTTTTTACCTTACTAGTTTTATAGACTCGCCTGTTGCGCATGTGATTAGACAAAGATAAACCGACGCACTAGTTGTCCTCTCTCTTTCTATTTCGTGCTGGTCGTATCGGCTGGCTCCCGTTAGTTGTCCTCTCTCTTTCTATTTCGTGCTGGTCGTATCGGCTGGCTCCCGTGCTCTATATCTTATATCTCTATGGTTTCTTATCACTTCATAAAAGGGAAGTTTTGTTTAAAAAATAGATTTACTAAAAATACTAATATAAATACTTGCTAATTTGATAAAAAGCAAGCAAAAGGTATATCTGCGTTTACGCGTACTTTTTAATGATAACAATGCCATTCGAGCTAGTTTAACTCGAAAATACGTCGTAGGATCACGGAGTAACCGTGAGAATTTTTAATCAGAATACTTCGAGGCATTTATTCCTGAAGTTTAGTCGAAAAGCACCTAAACCGAATTTTCATTAGGTGCGTAAGGAGTCCTTTATTCTACCACAAAAAATTCAATGTAAAATCAGCTCATCTAGTAGAGTTATGGTACCTTAAAACAGGGTAAAGACTAAGCGTATATACACACACGAACCACCAGTGTCCGACACCGGTGGCGACCACCGGTCGGGCGAGTCTTTACACATGAAGCCACTTGTGTCCGACACCGGTGGTTGCCACCGGGGGCGCATCAGCCGGGTATACAAGGTTCTCCTTCAATAGCAGTTACAAAATCCTCAGTATTGCATTCAAAATGTTTCTCCATAATAAACGATCAAACAATTTCAAGATTTAGACACAAAAAGTGGTTGGTGTGTACACCTCTATTAAAAACAACGTACTGCTAAAAATAAAATATAGGAAAGTGGCCCGGCCGGTGGCGAGGGTAGGACACTATCGTAGCGGCAATCGAGCAGCTAAAAGTGGTGTGGTCCGCAAAGTGGCACGTCTGCAATCGTACATTTAAGACAATGCATTGCTATCGGTGGTCGCCACCTCTGTCGGACACTGGTGGTTCGTGTGTATAGACACTAAGATTTTATTTGTATTATTTCACACAGTGGAATACTGACTTTTTGTAATACAGTTTGTTATATAAATATGACAAAATATATTAGGAATGTATAAATAGCTTAGTAGATCGAATTTCAGAGAGTTTATAAATATAAAAAAATTGTAAAAAAACATTAATTTTTATATATAAAAATGTTTTCAAAAGAAAATTTCAAAATATAAATAAATTAATAAATTATATTCAATTAGAGCAGTTTTTGATCACTTTATACATATTTTTGATCAAAGAGGCTCGTTGTGAAACAAGAACACGTAGCAACCTTTTTTAGGAATTAAATCAGTCCGCACTCTTTGAACATTTCTATTGTGTACCGTCCGTGTGCCACATAGTCTTTGTTGATAATTTGCTTAACAAAACAAAATTAATATCATAAAAACAAATTTAATTACTTTACAAACCCTATAAATGAAGTTTCAGAGCGAAGTGTAAATTTTTTGGGTGTAGTTAGAAATTCGTGATGTTTTTTAGGATTGATAAAATAAAATAAAACACTGGCAAAGCGTTGTAAAAAAAGCCGCTTGAAAAAAGTATTTTGGAGATTTTTGAAGTTATACTTCTATTCGGACACTCTGTGGAATGAATTAGTGTGTAGCTAAATGGGAAAAATCATTACATATGTAATGGTGTGAGTAAGAGAGAGAGACAGAATCACATATAAGGTATATTGTTCGGTAAAAACAAAGATGAAATATTTACTAGTCATCACTATAAGTCCTTTGAATACCGTTTAAACATTCATTGCATTGAAAAGAGATAGATATACAACAAACAGTCTGAGCTTTTGTTATTGTATTACATTGACGTATCGCATTATGTTTGACATATGATTTTAAAATTCTGTCCAGTAAGTATACATATATTATTAAGTTTAGTATTTTATATTAATAATAATATTCAGTAATGAGTATTGTATTGTAGTCTAAAATACCATCACATGGTTGCATTATATCCTTCACTATGCTTTTGAGTCGAAGACATGCGTGTGAGTTAAAACCTGTTCCTGCAAAGTTACTAAAAAGTGCAGTTCAAAGTGCGTTAAAATTTTAAAAAAGTGTGTACCTATATGTTGTTAGAAAATGTTTTGCATTGTTTTCTAGTGTTTTAAAATCTGTAATATATCACGGTAAGCAAATCGGGTTTTGTAAACACTTATTTTGTACATTGATCGTTTTACTGTTTGGTTTTCGTGTTTGAAGTAAGGACACACATCAACTGGTCTTATTTTTCTAAGTATTTATTTAATTGAATACAGTTAATTTAAAAAAAAATATTTCTACTTGCCTGTGTTTGTAGTTATTAAGTTTTATTAGTTAACAGTGCATAGAAGTATAACTTCTGCCGGCAGTCCCACTGACTGCCACACCCTTTTTTTTAAAGCGATTTTATGATTCTTGAATATGTAAATATTTATGTTTTTGTTGTTTATAATCTAGTAAAGTAAAAAAAAATGCAAATTCTTACAACTATCGATAGTGATTTAATTGTTACTTGTTCTTGCTCCAGACGTTAACCAATTTCTATCCGATACAACTCTGCACAAACTCTACGGAAAAATTTTCTCGGTTAAATCTGCGCAAACTATGCTATGTTGTATTATTCGATTTACTGACCAAAAATTTTAATGAGCACTGGACCCAACAACCAAGATTTAAGAGTGTTCAAAAACGTCAACTGTAAACTTTAATGAAATTAATGCATTATCGTGGTAAAGGTGAAGGTATAGATAACTTTCATAAATGTTTTAAGATTTTAGAGAGGACACTGAGAGGAGGTTTTCATCCTGACATTGAGATCACTTATGAAGATCATTTAGAGCAGAGGTTCTCAAACTTTGTTTTCCCGTAGACCACTTTCAAAATACTACTCGTTTCGATGAAACTCCTGCTACATTTGTGCCATATTTCCAAAACATCGCGTTAAGTATTTTTAGGGTCAAATACTTAGGGTCATACGAAATAGAAAAGGAACAACTACCTTATTTGAAACTCAATGATATCCTAAATTTTTTAAGGAAGATAGGACTGGAAGGGCTGCTATAAGTCTGAGAAATCATCAGAAATATAGCAAGAAAAGGGGGAAACAGTAGATCTTATAGGTCGCAGGTGTATCTGTTACCCCTAACTTGCTTATACATACATAATACATACAACTTCAGTTTTGTCAGGAATTACGGCAAGTTTCCCCGTTCTGTAATGTTTAATCTGTTTGTTTTCTTGATTAATAGGTTCCTAACGACACATTTTTCAAAAAGGTATGGCGAGGAAAAGGCTATTAAAAAATTTCTTGAAGTTTTTTACAGCCTACAGATTAAATGTTTGATAGCTTTTCTTTAAATTTTACCTCCTCATTGGCGATAAGCTCAAGTAGTAGTAATACCATATTTGCCGATATTTTTATCGTAAAAATATTTCAAGATGTATTTTTTTAGTTGTCATGCAGTGCGTCTAAATGTTGAAAGTATTTCTGAATGCCATCAAGCCATTCTGCCTGTGAGAAGTTTGGAAATTGCGTTGACTAACATTCTGCTTCACAAATTTTAAAATTTTTGTTGGGTACTGTATTATCTGTCTACATTCATGGGTAACACCAAGTCAACAGTTTTGTTTTACTATCAAAACCAAATACGTTTTCGTGGATTCCCACTTACAATTTGTGAACCCCCATTGTTTTTTACGCCAACCTGTCGAGTCTCCCTTGGGCCATTGGGGGTCCACCTAGACCACTTTGAGAATCGCTGACTTAGAGGTTAAAATTATATCTTGTTTTTTTTATTAATCACCGGTCTACATTTTTAAAGATGTTTTACACAAACTTTCTGTATATCGGCAGTATTGTGCTTTAGGCTACGTTTGGACAGCCATCTTGGTGGACTTAAAAACATGCGCAGTGAATTTTTTTTTAACCCGATCTGAAGTAAGAGACGACTTTGACATCTTCAAATATTGGTCTTAAGGTCATATGTCCATTAAGATTATTGCTTAGTTTGAGCAAATTTCACCTAGGGCAACAAAATAATTAATTTTGCATTAGAAGAATTTTTTATACATGTTTGTTTAAATTGGAATCATATATTTTATTAAATGTATGAAAAAACTTATTCTTCGCCTGAAAACCCAAAATGAAATGCTTATAACCATTTTTGACAATAATGATGAAGTGTATTAACAATGTAAAGAATTTTTCCTACGATCATTCTAACAAGTTAGGTTTTCCACATTTAAATCCGTAATAGAAAGTTATCAGTCACTTTCCGCTCTAGAGCAGAAAATTGTTAATGTTCCGATTGCTAAGTTTAATTTAAAATAAATAAATAAAAAATATAGCCTTTATGGTAGTTAATTAGAAATTAAAATACAATGATTTATTTATTGACATGAATTGCTAAAAAATAAAATATATTAAATAAACAAAAACGTAACATTATTATTTTTTAATTTCATTGTGTTTAGAGCAGAAACTTCTTTGCTGTTTTTATAAATTGCCGCGTTCCGCTAACTCATCGCGCGGCAACTTTTTATCTTAAGCCGCAAAGTAGCAACTAATTTTTAATTGTGATTAAGTTTGTTTTTTGAAAAAATACTTTTGGGAAATATCAAATTTTTGAATAACCTCGTAAAGTACTGCAAAAATTTGCTATCTGGTTATTTCATTTTATATTTCGAGCATACAAAACTTTGCAGTAACAATAACCTATTTTTTTTAATTAAAAATGAACCATTTACAATCAAAATTTACAAGCTCACCAAATAGTGGAAGTGGACATCGGTAAACCAAAATCGTAGGTTTCAAACTTGTTTTTTTTTTAATTAAAAATTAACCATGAAGAATACCAGCATTACTTAAAAACAAAGGTTTTAAATTAGTAAAGTAGTCACCGGTAAAGCGAAAGTGACAACCATTAAGTTGGAAGTGTTCCTTGGTCATTTAAAATTGTTTGTTGTTAAGTAGGAAGTGGTCGTTGCTAAGTCAGAAGTGGTCATTGCTAAGTCGGAAGTGGTCGTTGCTAAGTCGGAAGTGGTCGTTGCTAAATCGGAAGTGGTCGTTGCTAAGTCAAAAGTGGTCATTGATAAGTCAGAAGTGGTCGTTGATAAGTCAGAAGTAGTCAGTGGTAAACTAGAATTTGTCACAGGTCAACTTTAATTGATCACAGATGAATAGAATACATTTAAATAAAGCTATAGACATTTTCCTTTCTCTTTTAAAGTAATTGTTCACTAGTTATTGCATCACCCAATAACGAAATAGTATGTAAATTTAAAAGTTAGATTATGATTCCAATTTAAGTATACAAACTGTATGTTTAAGATTTTTTTATAGAAGCACTATTTACAAAACTTCTTTAGGATGAGGTGGTTCATCAAAAAGTTTATGTTTGGTTTTCATATGCGATTTGAGCATACTTTTGGAAGTAAAACTATTTTGACAAATACTACAAACTTCAGGTTTTTCTCCTGTATGAAGTCGTAAATGCATTTTTAAACTATGACTTTGAGTAAAAGCTCTAACACAAAAGTTACACCTATACGGTCTTTCCCCAGTATGTCTTCTTTCATGTAGTTTTAGAGTAGTACGATTGGCAAACGATTGATTACATATTTCGCATTTATGTGGTTTTAAACCTTGATGAACAGCAATCATATGTTCTTGAAGACTCACTTTTGAACACAATTTTTTACCACAATTTTCACATATGAATCTGTGATTATGATCTGTACTATGTAATTTGTACATGTGGACTGCTAAGTATTTTTGATCAATAAATTTTGTACCACAAATATTACACTCTATGTTTTTTTCTTTGCCATAACTTTCATCATGTCTTGCTCTATGGTTTTCTAAACTAGTTTTATCGTAACACGACCTACCACAAACATCGCATACAAAAGTTGTTTTTCCTTCGTGTTTCGAGTTAATATGTAGAGTTAAAGTAGTTTTTGAATAAAAACCTTTCTGGCAGTATTTGCAGAATATATTATACAGTTTTAAATGCCTTTTTTGATGTATTAATAATGATGATTTAGTAGTTAATATCTTCTTACAAATCTCACAAGTATATGTATTTCTATTCGAACTATGAGTCAAACTGTGGCTCTTCAAATCTTGTTTTCTTTTGAATTTTTTATCACAATTCGGACACGCAAACGGATATATTCCACAATGAGTCAACAAATGACTTTTAAAGTAATGTTTAGTTGTAAACGATTTTGGACAGTCTCTACATTGATATACTTTTTTACCAGATTCCAATTTCATCAGGAACTCCTTCAGATCTCCCACTAAGTACATATATCTACAAAAAATTTAAAGTTAATTTCAAATTTTAATATTTTTATATAAACATTAATACTTACTAAATAAATAAACACTATTTAATACAGAAAAATACATTGCATACTAACACACAAAATGACTTTTTTTGTAAAATTCATATTAAAAAAGTTTTAAAAAACTTAAGCAGACACCCTGTATATTATCACTTATCAAATTAATATATATTTTTTATTTTTTAACTAAAAACTAAAAACTTGATAAAATAGTGATTTAAAATCAGTTCCCATCTCTATTTTATTTACATCGAATAGGTAACGTAACGGTTATAGTTTAACTAATGTTAATGTGAAAAGACAACCACGCCTTCTAACCTCAACAAAGGGACCGAATTTCGAATCTAGGTTGCCAGATATATTTCCAAATATTCCTAAGTTTATATATTTTGAAAATTTTCTCTCTACTTTACTATTCAATTGTTCGTCAAAGACTCTTAGAAAGATAATATAAAAATATTGTTACAAAATATATACTTAAATTAATTAACTAGGTTCTTCATATTTAAACAGTTTTCACTTCTAATGATATCAATTTTGTATATATTACTTATACTTTAAGACATTTTTAAATACCGGCAACATTGTGTATTTACTGTTCCATTTTCAAGTCGGTTCGTAACCCATTGATATTAACGTAAACAAATGCCGACGGCGCGCTGTACATCAAACGAAACATCAAAGAGGAAAATTGCAAAATGCGACAAGAGTCAAATACCGCCAATAGTCTTCTTCCCCATTACAGTACACAGTAGCGTGATTGATTTTTATTGATTTTTTATATTAGATATATATTACGGTGGCTTGATAGTACTTAATATAGTAAGAATTTGCCGTTTAAATATAAAAGATAATAACTGCGCCACCTTACGGTGGCGTTATATTATTTGATTTAGAAAGGTATTTTTTTAGACTTTATTTTTTTCGCATTTTTTCCGTTTTTAATTTTCCACTTTCTTTTAGTTTTTCGTTTATTTATTTATTTATTTATGAATCAAAATTTAACACTATCTATTGGGTTTTCTTACAATTCAGTAATTGTTATGGACAATGCGTCGTATCATTTCCGCATATTAAACAAAATACCTAATAACACAAAAAAGAATGAAATTTAAAGATTTATGGCGATCAAAAATATCGATGTTCCTAAAAAGGTTCCAGTAAAGAAGGAATTAATAAGAATGATCAAAAGTCAGAATTTTAAAAATGAATACGTCATTGACACCATTTGCAGCAGACATGGTCATACCCTTTTGCGTTTACCTCCTTACTACTGTATTTTTAATCCAATCGAAATGGTTTGGAGTACTGTAAAGAAACGTTTATGAAAATATAATCAGTCACCAACCTTAAGCGCAGTTGTTCTTGGCATTAATAGCGATGTATGGAAAAATTGCGAAACACATGTTATAAAAATAGAAAAGGAATATCCTGTTTTACCACCAATAGCACCATTAGTTATTCAACCTGGAAACGATTCTACATACTTCAGAAGACTCTGACAATTCTTGTTAGTCATTCCAACCAATTTCCTTTACAACTACCGTGATGTATCTAGAAAACTTGTTTTCAAAAACAAACTAATTTTATATTCTTACTAACATACCCAACCCTTTCCTTTCCAGGCAAGGAAGGCTCATACCTCCTCGTGGTCCTTGCTGGACAGACAATCTTTTAAGATTGTCTGACAAAATGAGTATTATTTGTAGACAATTGTTATAAAAATATTATGAGTTATGTACTATTTGAATAATGAGTCAAATGTTCTTATTAATAACTAAAATTAAAAGTTTTAATTTGAAAGAATTAATTTTTTATTTGACAATTTTCAAATTAATACAAAATTTACAAATATACAAAAACCGTTTTTCTTTTGAAATTTAAAACAAAAATTTATGAACCCTTTTTATTTAATTCCACGCCAATGGTCGGCATAGCCATCAAAGGCATTTAAATTCCGACAAAGAGCAAACAATTTTACATTTAGATTGGAAAGAGTATAACGTAACGGTTAACTGTTAGTGTTAAAGATGGGAACTAATTTCTAAAACGAACCGTTACAACAATAATAAATGATTTAAATATGAAAAGTATAAAAATATTAAATTTCTTATTCATATTTTTTGCTCTTTTTCAAGTTTAATAAGATTTTGATCTTTTAATAGTTTTCTCAAATTTTGTCCGTTATTTTACCGTTCTCAGTTTATGGCAATTTCTTCCCTTTTTTTAATCTTTTTCTATTTTACAACAGAACTACCAGCATATCTAATACCTTTAAACAATAAATTTTAATATATAATCATAAAGATTTTTCCATGGGACACTGTCGGTAGCTTTCCGGGAGTGTGAGTCGCCCTAAGAAAATCGGTTGCTAGTTTTAGTTTTGAGTTTGTATTAGATAGGATTTTGTTAATTTTTTTGTCTTGTCAGAGCTATTTTATTGATTAAATTGTTATTAATTAATTTAAAAAATGTCATAAGGTGAAGATATAATGTAATTGAAAAATATATAAACGGAATTAAAGGTCATAAAGATTGGATTTTAAATTAAAAAAAATAAGTATAAAGTACCAATCAAAAGAAATAACAAAAACACAAGAAGTACGAGCAAACAGAAGAAAAAGCCAGAGCTGAAAAGTAGAGAAGCAAAGAGAAGGAACTAGTAAGGAGAGCAACAGAAAGAAAAACCTAGAAAGAATACTTGTCAGAGGAAGAAAAAAATTGTATTTTTGTACAACTGTCATTAAAAGTGACACTTTTAATGATAGCAAACAATGTTAAAATTGATTGTTTACATGGCAACGTGTTAAAAATACTTTTAACACGCTTCAGTTTACTTTTAACACGGTTTAGTTTACTTTTAACACGGTTTAGTTTATTGTCATTGCAAATTCGCCCATTTCATTATCAAAATAGGGCAGTTGTACAAAAAACATTGTATGGTATTTGTGTTAAAAGTGATTTTATTTTGTTCGTGAAATTGTTCAATTCGCTCCGCTCATTTCACAAACTTTTTCACTCACAAAATAAAACGTCACTTTTAACACTCATATCATAAATAACTATTTTGTGTGTTTATATAATTTTTCTAATAGCAACTGATTACCTAAGTACAGAATCTACAACCCCAAAGATTATTTTTGATTGGAAGGTGTTTTGAGGGCGATAAACTGATCTAGCCTGGTTTCATTAAAAAAAAAAAAAAAATGCTAAACTGCTACAATAAACTAAAAAATATTACTCTTCCGACATCTTTTGGGGAGTAAAAATCCTGCTATCATTTTTTCAATTGACGCAGCAACACTAAGGCAAGTTTGAAAGCGCTCATAAACAATTTTTCGTCACAAGAGCATCTTGAAGAAAACTGTCATTAAACACAAACAGGATATGTTTCTTAAACTTCGCACAGTCAAGAATCATTTCAAAAAACCGACATGAAAATAATCAGGTTTCCACTCGTTTCACACAAGCTGCTAAAGTAAGATGCTTGTAAAACTTGACTATATGAGGTTTTGAGGTTATCCCGGTACTATTATTTACGAGGGCGACTCAAATATGAACCGGAATTTCATTTTTAAAAATTTTACTAGTAAGTAAATAAAAGTTTGAATACATCTTATTTTTCTACATAATATCCTCTCTTATTTACACATTTTTCCCACCTGGTCGGAAGTTTTTTAATTCCTGTATAAAAGAATGAAGCTGGTCGTGTCAGTAGCCAATTGCGCACGAATGTTTCTACACCTTCGTCGTCCTCAAAGGGTGACCTCCCAGTTCTTCTTTAAGTGGTCCAAACAAGTGGTAGTCACATGGCGATAAATCACGACTGTAAGGCGGGTGTTCAAGTGTTTCCCAACATTAAGCGCAATTTTTCCTGAGTCAATGCAGCTGTGTGTGGCCGAGTATTGTCATGAAGCAGAATCGCACTTCAGAAATGATGGAATGCGTACTCCCGTATGATATTCCGACGTGCCCAACAATTTCCAGAACTGTAAGGTTGCGGTCGCCTTCAATCAATTCACTAATTGCACGACTATTTGCTTCATTTCTGCTTGTCCTGGGTCGGCGTGCATGATTCACGTTTTCCACTGCCTCTCGGCCGTCTAAAAATTTTTTGTGCCAGTCGTAGACTTGGTTCTTTGAAAGCGTTTTATCACCAAACTGTGCAGATAGTCGACGCAAAATTTCGGAAGGTTTTACGCCCTCTCGGGTCAAAAATTTGATAATAACGCGTTGCTCAACAGACGTGTGTACCTCCTCCTCAGACATGATGCTATTAACAACTGATCGACTTCGCCGCACCGAACAGACGTGCTACCCTCCTCTTGACATCCCCAACTAACTATATAGCAGTACATCAAGCCACTCTTGTTACTTATGGCGCGCTAAACAGAAAATTCCGGTTCATATTTGATTCGCCCTCGTATTATGTCATTATCTAGAGATTCTAGAGTATGGAAGGTAAAAGTAGAGGTATAAAAGTATACAAAAAACATACAAGAACAATTTTATTTACAATTAAATAAAATGATTAGTAATATATTCTATATCCACTCCACCAATATCATGTGTTTTATAATGTGTCATTAAATGACTTTTGGTGGTAAATTGTTTTCCACATTCACATTTATACGGTCGTTGTCCAGTATGTGATCGAATATGAACAGTTAACGTATTTTTTTGTGAAAATCTTTTATCACAAATATTACAAGCAAACGGTTTATCTCCTGTATGTATCCTTTTATGAACTGTCAAATAATCCTTGGAAGCAAAATTTTTATTGCATATATTACAATTGTAATCTTTAAGTCCAGTGTGCATTTTTAAATGAGTTAGTAAGCAAGCTTTACTACTTACAGATTTATTACAAATATTACAAACATACGATTTTATATTTGAATGTATTTTCATATGGAATTTTAAATTCCTTGATGTCCAAAATTGTTTTCCACATACTTTACATTCAAATTCTCGTTTTTTATCGTAATTATGAGTAATTAGTTTATGCTCTTTTAACGCTGACATTCTATTTAATGTTTTACCACAAATATCACAGATTACAGATTCAGTAATGGTATGGCAAGTAGTTCTATGTTCTTTAAGTTCTTTTTTAGATTTAAATTTCATATGACAGTCTTTGCACGTTTCTACTGGTTCTCCTAAATGTTTTTTTACATGGTAATTTAAATGAGATTTATATATAAACATTTGTTGACAGATTTTACATTGAAACGTAGGTTTATTGTGTGATTTTTGATGAACTGTAAGTTGATAATTAAATCTGAATAACTTCCCGCAAATATTACAAGGTAAATCAGGTTGTTTAGTATGAATTAACATATGCTTTTTTAATAATCTTTCAGTAGATACAATTCGGTCACATCTATCACATTTATAAGTTTGTGTATTGATTTTGGGATTCTCCATGATTTCTGTCTGATTTTTATTATTAAAACTTGTTAATTCATCGATTTGTAAATTCGAGTCTATCATATCAATAACTGGTTGTGGAGTTTGTGGTTGAATTTTATTAATCAATTGTTCAATCTCTTCTGTAGGAACAAATTCTGATTCTTCATTCATCAACCGTTGAAATTGTTCATTGGTTGATATATTTTGTAATATAGCTGTACAATTTTCTTCTGTTGATAATAAATTCATTAATTCGTCTGAGTCGTTCAATTGATCAACAACAGACGATTCGATTATATGATTTGACATTCCGTGATTTTTTTGGGAATTTACTAAATCCATAAAACTGGGTAGTTGAACTGATACTGGAAGTGGTTCCATTATTGGTTCTTGATATGATACGTATACGTGGTCTTCGTAAAAGTACCTAAAAATTAAATGGTGTTAAAAAATTAGTGAACCTTCTGCTTTCTAAGCAAATGTGCTACCAACCAGTTAATATTTTCATCCATAATATAGATGCAATTAGTAGTTTTATCTACTAATTTACTGTGTATGTTAGTAGATTAATTGGTAGAAAGTTTGTTTAGAAACCAGAAGATTCCGGGATCAATGTGAATTTTATCATTTTTTGTAATTGATTCTGGTTTTGATATTTACTAGATTTTCGATTGGTTTAAAACTCTTTAGATTTATTTAATTAAGATTATAAAGATAGTTAAAAGTCAAGGCTGTGAGCCAGGGGAAAAAAGCCTGAATAAGTAAAAAAGTTACAGAAGCTCCAATCGATCCCAATTTTTGCATTCTATAAATCCTAAAGGCCATTCGTGACTAGATAAATTCATCCCCTTAGCCACCTTTTTCCCTACAATGTCAAATTGCATCATTTAATCCGCCCTAAATTAACAATAAAAAATTACTCAA
This sequence comes from Altica lythri, assembly GCA_964028335.1. Lineage (NCBI taxonomy): Eukaryota > Metazoa > Arthropoda > Insecta > Coleoptera > Chrysomelidae > Altica > Altica lythri. The sequence continues at coordinate 16,872,041 of OZ034801.1, read as the reverse complement.
CTCAAAAAAATTGATAATCAAAGGTGTCTAGAAGAGTATTTGGATTCGGTCGTTATTCTTTAGTCCCACAAAAGTGAAAAGCGAAAACCCGTAAAAATTTGACAATCTTCCAACTTTTCCATTTATTTACTTCTGGCTAAATTACTGGTAATGAAGATTCTTTGCGCAGATGTAATAATAGGGCACGACTTACTAGCAGCACACTCCTCTTGAGATGAAACTTGGGGGATCAAAAGATCCTCTGTTGATCTGCATGCTAAAGGCAGCCAATTTTCCTCCAGTTTCATTATTCACAAACCTGGATCCCGATTGCAAGCCCATAGCTGTTAAATTGCGGTACCACTCGAGAGAGGATTCACAGTTTATCAAGTCTGAAGTATCGAAATTATTGGAAGATGGAATCATTGAAGAGAGCACATATGTTTTCACTTACGAAACGATAATATCAAGTGATAATTCACTTGAGCGGTAAGTAAACGATAGTTAAGTGAAATGTGTTTTCACTTACAAAAGATAATATCAAGTGATAATTCACTTGAGCGGTAGGTAAACGATAGTTAAGTGAAATGTGTTCTCACTTACAAAAGATAATATCAAGTGATAATTCACTTGAGCGGTAGATAAACGATAGTTAAGTGAAATATGTTTTCACTTACGATACGATAATTTTAAGTGATAATTCACTTGAGCGGTAGGTAAACGGTAGTTAAGTGAAATATGTTTTCACTTACGATACGATAATTTCAAGTGATAATTCATTTGAGCAGTAGGTAAACGATAGTTAAGTGAAATGTGTTTTCACTTACAAAAGATAATATCCAGTGATAATTCACTTGAGCGGTAGATAAACTATAATTAGGTAACATGTATTTTCACTTACAGAAAATACCACGGTACGACAATTCAAGTAAAAAACAAATTTTCCACGCTGGGACAATACAGAGATATTTGTCATTTGGATTCCACTTTTAAAACCATACTGAGAAACCTTGGTTAAGTGGATAAACAGTAAGTGAAAGTTTAACAAGACTAGAGAAATGAAAAATATTTTCCTTTAGATAAAATACGGTAGAAAGTAGAAAAATAAGAAAATTTTCCTTTAGATAAAATACGGTAAATGAAAAAATCTTTAAAAATTTTATGAAGCGGAAACGGAAAGGAACATTTATGTTTTTAACCCTCAGGAATCCGAATCTGAAGTTTTTTTTTGTAAATATTGAAATAACGCCGCTAGAGCATTTCTTCTGTCTCCATTTCGATATGTATCTTTGTCGTTCACCAGCAGCGTTGCCAACCCAAAATTTCTGAAATCCGTAGATTAATAACACAAAAAAAGTAGATAAAGGTAGATTTAATAAACGGCCGCAAAATCAGTTTCTTTAATATTTACAGAAAAAAACAACTTCAGATTCGGATTCCTGAGGGTCAAAAACATAAATGTCTCGTTTACGCTCCAGATTTGATACCTTTTCATTGGGCTATAAAGAAAACCGAAAAATCGTGAAACGTTGTTAGGAAATAGCAAAGTTTTCATGATTTCCGTTTTTAAGTTAACTTTTCTGGCTAAGTGACTTCGGATTTGAAATTGGTGACCAAAAAATGCACTAGGTGACATATTCTAGTCAAAAGTAGGTACAGAGTTGGAAAAATTGTTAGAAAACGGATATCACCATTTTCTGTTACGCTTTCCAAAGGATTTATGATCAACGACAAAAAACTTACTCAACATTTTTTTACCCAGAAGTAAAAATTGGCAAAGTTATAAAATGGTCAATGGTTTTAATCATTTTCCGCTTTTCAATTAAGTTTTTACGCTAACAAATCTCGAATTGGTAAAAAGCGACCGAAAAAATCTCCATTTTCAGTCCTTCACATTAACTTTTTCAATTTCAATTATTATTTTTTTAATATTACTGTGGGTCAGTTGAAATGGTCAATTTGGCGTTATAAAAGTGAAGGAGACAAGGCTCTATATGACATTTACTTTTCATAAAATATTATGCAAATAATAGTATCGATTCGAACGTCTGTAAATTTTTTATTTAATCTCCCAGCTTACAAACTACACAAATTTTGTAATAAAAGAAACAGTGCGATGTTATAATAATTTAAAGGCGACATTAATAAGCGTAATATAAAATATACCTACACAGTAAGAGAACAACGCGCACGCATACGAAAATTGATCGCATGAACAGGTTGTTATTATTATATAGATCGCCCAACGAAAGTTTGGGACAGCCACGTGGCTTCTCGTTCAATGCGCAGTGGTTTTTTTACGAGCGTTACGATAACAACGACCGTTCTGAAAGCTTGTCAGTGTGGTAGCTAGAATGGTTTTGTAAACTGTATTTAGCTACGAAATATGCTGAGAGAGTTTCTGAGTTGTTTTTTAAATGTATGTATTTTTTTAGTTTAAATTAGGCAATAACAAATTTATATAAAATAAATTCTTCTTAATTATGTTAGCATCATACATTAAAAATTAATTTAAGATGTATAATATTTTTTTATTTCCGTCCGCCACTGATAGAAAGACTCCGCCTACCTGCGCCGACTAACACGTGGCTGTCACAAACTTTCGTTGGGAGACCTATACACATATATTGTACAGATACCTATACGGTCATACAGATACCAAATAAATGGATTTTATCGATGTGGTAAAAATCAATTGTAAACCAGTAGAAAAAAATATTTATTACTACTTTAACTTAAAATACAGTTTACATAAATTAAAAACAGATTCCTGAAGTTATTTAATTATGAAATAAATAAACTTAGAAAACAAGATTAAAGATTCTTTAAAGTCATCCCTTACCTGGGAACAACGGGTCGTCCATAAATCCGAACCTTTTCTCGACCCCCACAGCAGGCGGTTATATGCACTCATGATTTTAAAATCGATGATTTAAATTTAAAAATTATATGTAAATAATTTTTTATAAATAAAAATATATAAATACCAGAAACGTAAAGATATTTTCTTTGTACTATGCCGAAAGTAAGTCGTTCCGGCTTCAATATTACGGCAGAAAGCCTAACTTTTATGCAGTGATAATGTCACGCAGACAGCGGGCAGAAAGAAATTATTCCTGCACTGATGTCACTGTCAGTGACACTGTCACTGCAAATGTCGGGGCAGGCATCAATATCTTTTAACACATCTTTTAAAGAAAAATAGTATACACTACATGGGCAGAAAGTTTGAGAGCCCTACACTGCGCGCCGTGATGCCCACGGCTTCGCCTCGGGCATCATGTCGCGCAGTGCAGGAATCTCAAACTTTCTGCCCTTGTAGTGTAATATACTATTTTTTTTCTGATTTCAACCATATATAATACTTACCTACCTACGCAACATTTTGAAGCTTACAGATAAGACACCACAATATTCTACATTACATAGTGCACATATCAGTGCATATTACCGTCTGCTGTGAGGGTCGAGAAAGGTTCGGATTTATGGACGGCCCGCTGTTCCCAGGTAAGATGTGACTTTGAAGACTCTGTTACCGAAAATAAATATCACGTTATAGGAAAAAAAGAATTTTGAAAAGGATCAAAAGTGATATACAATTATTAAAAGGGCAAAATAACCAATTATTAACTGTGTTACTAAATTTTATAAAATTATTTAAATTAAATAATTTTATAGTCGGTTTTTAGTTTAAAATTTCATCAAAATATCCAAGTATCCCAAATGTTTATTTACACGACAATAAGTGAAAAAAAAGCACAACAACAAAAACTACATAAAACTAAATAGAGTGAAGTTGTTATTTAGGTGTGGTTCCAAAACAACAATCACAGAATGTTCCAAAAATTAATTGATTCTACGTCAGAAGCAGTTACGGGAATCCAAAATTAAATAATACTGAAACATTTTGTTGACTAACACTGTTTGTATTGTTCTCTTTCATTTAAGAATATTTTACGAAAATATGATTGTGTCCACTTTAGTTCCTAAGTTTTGGAACCATAACTTTCTTATAGGATCCCTGAGACGGCTGATTACAAGTGACCAAAAGTGATTGCAGGTGATCACAACTGATTGAATGCTTTTCATACGTAAGTTCGGTCAAATAAAATTTCAGAGCGAGGGTATGGACACAACGGGGACCATCGACCCTAGACCATAGCATAATACCCACGACCTTTGCTCTGACCCTCGCTCCGACCCACGCGCACCCGTGGTCACATCGAGGCTTGGAGCATCGCACTTTTGCGCCAGTTAAAGCGTGAACGATCGTCTATAAACATGGATTTTTCGACTTCCTCTTCTTCGGACGAGGAAGATATTAGATATTTTAAATTCAAGTGCTAAAACGTGGTACCTACATAAAGGATCTCAAAAGACGAAAGTGCATCCTTTAAAGAAAAAAACGTATGTTGTATGGAGAATTTCATCATTTATATAAAGATTTAAGAAAAGATCCGGATTTTTTTGACTACAGGAGTATGAAAAAAGAAACTTTTTATTATATTTTAAAAGAGTACCCTGGTCGAGGGTCAAAAAAATACTAAGCTCAGTTTTGACTCTGGCACCAAGTATCAGACCTTAGCTCCAACCTATGCGCGGAGCGATGGTCGGTGCTCCGGTGTAACCACATAGATTTAATATTATGTTTATTTTTTGGTGAGCGGAGCACCGACCATCGCTCCGCGCATAGGGTGGAGCGAAGGTCTGATGGTTAGTGCCAGCTGCCAGGGTAAAAACTGAGCTTAGTATTTTTTTGACCCTCGACCATTGTACTCGTTTAAAATATAATCAAAAGTTTCTTTTTTTATTCTCATGAAGTCAAAACACGATCCGGATCTTTTCTTAAATCTTTATATAGATGATGAAATTCTCCATACAACATATGTTTTTTGTTTAAGGGATGCACTTTCGTCTTTTGAGATCCTTTATATAGGCACCACTTTTTAGCACTTGAATTCAAAATAATATCTTCCTCGTCCGAAGAAGAGGATGTCCAAAAATCCATGTTTATATAGGATCGTTCATACTTTAACTGGCGCAAGAGTGCGATGCTCCAGTCCTCGATGTGACCACGGGTGCGTCTGGGTCAGAGCAAAGGTCCAGGGTATTATGCTATGGTCTAGGGTCGATGGTCCTCATTGTGTCCATACCCTAAGAGCGCTATGCTTTTTCTCATTGGTCATTCCCGAAGTGCCACGTTTTAGTTTTTTAGTGCTATAATATGTATTTATTTTTATTACTAATCTAATTAGTGTTATTAATTGGTTAAATTACCCATTACACTACATAAACAAAACAATTTCGTAAAAAAATGGCATTTTCTGTTTTTATCACTTTTTATACTTAAGACAAATATTAAACCAATAAGAATGCAGTACATGTAGATAAATATTAAAATTAGTAATATTTACACAACCTAAAATCTCTATTATCTCTATTATCCTAAATCTATAATATCATTTTCTTTAAGAATATCTTTAACAATAAAAGACATTGGTAAAGCATTTTCTATATCATCAGTATCCAACTTATTGGAATTTGTTACTTTACTATTAGATTGCAATGACATTACATTAGTAATCTTTGGTACTTGAATATTATTAGATTCAATATTATTTTGATCCATTGGATTAATATTGGTAACAGTAACTCTAATTTTCTTTTCCTTATTTTCCAACGTTGCAAGATCTGAAGTTTTACCTTTTATTTTATTACTTTTTCTGATACTCTTCAACGATTGTTTATGTTTATTTAATTTATCACTTGAACATTTTTTTGGTTCATTATTTACAGGAGAAGAAAGATTATTAATTTCCCTTTCACTTTCTTTGGGTACTGATAAGTATCTTTTCTTTAAGACACTTCTTGAGTTGTTCGCTGCATTACCATTTTCATTTATATTTAATTGAGGAGGTATAAAATGAGGAGGAGGAGGAGGTTGAGGATTCATACTATTCACAAAAAAATTTGCTCCAAGTAACGCTACTTGATTATCTGTTAATAAAAAGAACGGACCAGTTTGTGGTTGATATGGAGAAAATAAATTTTGTGTTTGTAACACATTAGAATTTTGTGATTCTCGGACAATATCAGGATTTAAACGTAAATTATTATACTGTACGCGACAAGTTGGATAATCTGTTTTGTTAAACACATGCGATAAAAACTCTTCACGTCCAGAAAATAATACATTACATCCATTACAGAAATACTGTTGAGGATTAGGCATGAATGGATCTAAAAAAGATGGTTGAGGTGCTGCAATTTGTGAAGGTAACTCTGCTACTAAATTTGTAGCAACCCTAATTCGTGGAGTATTTACAGGTACTTCAGTATTTGTATTTTTAGGAGGTTCTACCACATCTTCTTCATCCTCTATTGTAATAACATCTTCAGGATCTTCAGCTAAAGGATCACTTTCAGTTGTTGGTACATTTTCTTCTGGACTGGAAACTGCAACACTAGAACTAGCTGTAAGTGTATTAGATTCTTCATCTATAATTTCAACAACAGATTCTTCATTACTATTATCATCATCATCATCAGTTTTGATCATAACAGCTGTGATTAAATCCGGGGAATCAGGTACGTTTAATTCTGGATAATCAGGTGTTATTAATTCTGGTTCAGTATGTAATCTAAAATAGTTTTTTATCAGTATTATATATTTTTTTAACAAATTTTACAATGAGGAAAGTAAGTTACATTTATTAAATTTACAAAAATTTTATTATTATTAAAAAAATATCTTTACATAATACAGAAAAGAAAAATTACAGTAACAAAAAGGTGTTGTATATAAAATATCTACTTTTCAGATTATTTTTGAAGTTATACTTCTTTTGGCGCGTTAGCGAAAATAATGAGGGTAAATATTTAAGATGCGCGCACACCGTCACGAAAAATCGACACCACGATAGTGGGTGGTCAACATTTTAGGTTTTATTTTCATAAACTTCGATTATAAATACAAAAACAAGAAAAATCAACAAGATATTAAAAAAACTGACAAATTGGACAAAAACAAATAAAATTTCTATTAAAATTCACAGATTTCTACATTTGGTGTAACGATAGTTTTCAAACTATTCTTCGTATTAAACACCTTGATGCCTTGATTGTACAGATAAGGCAAGAGTGCAGAGGGTGCAGAATGCATGCCTCAGGTTCATCCATGGAAAGAGGAGACGTGATCGAATTTCTCATTTGGTGTCTGAGACTGGATGGCTTAATATGGCTAATCGAAGATCGTTACATAGTGTATACTTTTTTCATAGTGTGATATCGACAAAAAAGCCTGCATATCTTTATAACAAGATCAAATTTAGAACAGATGTACATAAACTAAATATTCGCCAAAAGGACACATTAGATATCCCAAAACATCGCCTACATCTTTTCAAACGGTCTTTTTCATATCAGATCACGCTACTATACAACCAAGTTCCTACATATTTGAAAACGCTATCTGTTGGCAGTTTTAAGGCTAGACTTAAAACCTTGATGTATGAGGGCCAGATCAGGTTCTGTGAGTGAGTGCGGACAAAGTGTTTCTTCCCAATCCTTCCTTTTTCCTGCTCCTTTCCTCTTTTATGTGGTGCGGGTTAATGGGATTTTGTAAATTATGTCTTGGGATGAAAAATTTTAGCAGGAAGATGACTTGTTCATCCTACTGAATTTCATTCCTTTTAACAAGTGGCAGGATGTTGATCTCTTGGTGTGTTAGTTTTAGAAAAAAAATTGTTGATACTAAATATTATAAGCATCTAAATTCTGTAGCTACTTGTTAATAGACATATTTTGAATTTGAACACACTAAAACTGCTTATAGTTTTTACTGTAGTCCTTGTGTGGTGAATAATTACAATACTGAAATATTTTCTAATATTTAATTTAAACACCTTAAACAAACGTTATTTCAACAAAAATAAGATTCCCTTAAATTAATAATTACAAATTTTCAATCTTGTGAAACTTAGGAAATAAGAGTGGCCTTTTACTATCTAGGCATTAAATTTAACTTTATAATCGTTATTTTTTCGCCAAAGAAGTATAACTTCTTACGTGAGTTCATAAGAATACAACACACTTTTCTTAAGCAAATATTTTGATTATACTTATGTTTTTACAACCACACAAACTACATATTTTACACTGTTTAAATAAATAAATAAATAAATAAAAACCTTATTTTTTAAAAACAAGACATAATGTCTGAAGTATCTTATGAAATTGCAATCATAAAAAACTAGAAATTTCGAAACGATATAACTTATTAAACTATTCTTCCCTTCAACCTTAAAAAACTGTAAATAAATGTAATTAATAAAAGTTTCAGTAATGTTATATGAAGTAGATGCTTATGCTTAAAACTTAGATGAAGGTCTTTCAAGTATATGCGAAGATCATGGAATTATGGAAATTATCTTCAAGCATATACTAACTAGATCCACTCTTCAATATTCTGAGAGCGCAGCCAAGCTCGACTAACAGAAAATAAAACTACATGCTACCTTTTTCGCACCTCTCATCTAGTTAGTCGGAATTTAGCATTATTTCATGGTGCAATCAAAACAGAAATGCGTTTAAGAAAGCATGTAGTTTAATTTTTTCTCTATAGTTGATCATCTCACATTGAAGGACACTACAAAGAATAGTTGGAGGTAGTAATAAATTTTCTGGATTTTTAGTGAATTTATCTAATAAATTTGGTTACAATCCAAAATATAGTTTTATATTTATGATAGGACATAATTACCACAAAAGTGAAGTTTCCAATGATTGCATTGACACAGAATGGTAACATTTTTAAGCATATACTACTAGATATAGCTTTCCGAGCTACTAAACTGAGACTGGTGTGGGAGAGAAAATGAAGAATATTAAGATATGCTATCTTTCTGGCGCAGTTACCTTAATTTACTGAAGAGTTCCTACTCTCTTCCATCTCACTACGGTTCTTGCTTGGTGTATTCGAAAGTGAGTGTAACAAAAGAGAGACAGTAGGACTCTGTTGGCGTACCTACTTAGAAGTGGGAGCAACGAGTGATAGAGAGGATTGTTTTTGTTACGGTTTCTCTGTCACCATACATAAAAACTTGGAACAAAGATTTATGAAATGAAATATCTACCTATATCTAATTGAAAATAACTACTTAATTGATATTAAGGGTGGAGAAACCATTATATGTACGCTAATTGAGAGTTAGAAGACTAAATTGAACTGAATACTTACCTATGTAAACATTAAGTTAAGCGCAACCCCCCATTTGATAGGGTATGGTTGATTTTAAGAAATAACATTTTTTATTACTGGAAGTGATAAATCTACAGTTAGAAGAAGCTGTCGTAAAAGACGTAACACATACAGTTTTTATTTTTCAATCACTAGAACTTTCACGTAAACCACATCTAATGTGTATCTCCAATTTTGTTTATTTGGAACCTTTTCAATTGCAAATCGCAGTTTTCTAGGAAAATCCTTTTATAAAGCAACTTTCAAGTGGAGTTTATCCAATGCAAAGAAAAATTGTCTTCACACAGATCTTTTTTCTTTTCTTTTACATCTTCCCAATCCAACATGGGTACAGTAAAAGTATCTCAACGGTCATCTACGAGAGTTATATGGCAGAAATACTGTTCCAGTCAATCTTCCATAATGGCGTGTTTACATGATACCAGTAACTGGCATGCCAGTGCTTGATTAGGACAGCGCTGGACTGGTACGTTTACACGTATCCAGTAGCTGGCGACAGTCTCACTGGCACCCTAGTCCTACTTGGTGAAGTTTACCCTTCACATGTACGCCAGTCACTGGAACGCTGTGTTTACACGTGTCTACAACCACTGGCGCGGGGTTGGAGGGCACGCGGACGAGGGCCACTGGCATGAAAAATAGACCAACTTTCTATTCGAGACAGCGCTGGCAGACAGCGCTAGACTGGCACAAGAAAGTGTTTACATCATGCCAGCACCATGCCAGCGAGACTGGCGCCAGTCACTGGCATCAAGTAAACACACCTTAAGATTGTAAACTTATTGTGACTTATGGTTCGTTCGGTCGACTTTTTCGGGGTACCTACCTGGTGCCCAGGAAACTTACTTTTTACGTAGTCTCCTGGAGTTTTTTCTAAATTTGTCATAAAATACTCGGTTTTTTGATGTCGCAGTAACTAATTTTTATATCTTAGCTTGAAATTTTTGGTACATTAGCTAAAACTCGATACTTTTGAGTTTTTGACGTCACTAGTAAACTATTATTTTCAAATATCCCTCATGGGATTTTTTTAATTTAGATAGTATACAAATAAGAATGTATTAAATGACATTAAGAAGAAATTCAAAAAAAATGTCGCATCCGACACGACTCGAACCGCAACCGCTAAGCAACATATGCTTAGTAATGGTTTAGCTTTTTGGTCTTTTTAGATACATCTCATGTAAAATGTGACACGTACTTTATACCACATTTCGCTCCGGTTTGCCAACGCTTTTTTGTCCAGTTTTGTAAGAACTGGTGAGTAGCGATATCAACTTTACCGATTTTTCGGTAGATCTACCGGTTTAGGAAGTAACCTACCTATATACTGTTATAATTTTCTTTCATAATTATTTAATTTTTTTGTAACTTAATTTAAACTTACCTTATTTTATTAAATAAAAACTTTTTTAAATTTGCGCCATTTTTTAAAATCTGATTTCTATTATTTTTTTGTATCACTCTACTGATTTCAGATATTTTAGGTTGGCACCACGCTGGTGAGCGACAACGATGCAGACCGAGAGCTTCTTGTTTATATACCGTGTTATTAGTACTTCTTCAATATATTTCAAATGTGTACACTGAAAACCCGATAAAGGTGAAAGAAACAATTTGTGAGGGAATAAAATAACACTTTCTAATACATTTACAAAAATACATTTATTGGAAATTTTAGATACATTTAAAAGTAATACTGTTTAGAGTAGTCTACACTCATAACTTTAAGATAAATTCGAGTTAGTGTTAACTATCTTTGGTATAGATATTCGTATATATATTGGGGTAATATTATACTCTTTAATGTAATATATACTTCTATAGATTTATTTAAATACACAATAAATCAAATAACCCTTATTCATAGCCACAATAAAGCATGTAACACCCTCAAAAAAATATATACAGTTTTAAAAAAACTATAAAATTATAATAATAATAAAAAATTCCCATGGAAAGATTTTATGAAATCAATATCCTTAGAAATGCACTTAAAATAAGGTGCCAAGATTTTTCTGGTTCAGGAATAAAAAGGATAATATTAACGAGACATGGAGCGAACCTAAATTTGGTACGTAAAAAATAAAAACTATTCTTGAAAATAAAAAAACATGAAATTAAATAACAATAACAATAATAAATAAAATAAAATTTATCAAGTGAAATCATCTTAAAACTTCAAAAAACAACCTACTGCTCAATTGTCTACACAAAATTTAAAAAAAAATAACACAAATAGATTAGTGTATATCTATACAACTATTACACATATAGAACACCACAATAATTGTACACATTTATAATCATCAATTAAAAATACTCTTTCGTTAATGACTCGTTATAGCTTCAACAAGACTTTTGTTATTAATTCTCTAATCAGATAATGATTATTCAATTTATAACTTTTAACTAACGAGTTATAAACGATACATTATTTTTGACTACATTTCTACAACTAGATCTATAACTTAACTTGCATGCATAGAAATCGACCAAATCTAAACTTTTGACTTAATATTTGTTAGAAACTATTTAACAGATCAAAAAAACAAACATCCAATAAATGCTCTATCGGATTTAAAACAGGACTCCATGCTGGCCAATACATTAACTCGAAAATAGACTGCTGTAATGTAATCTTGCACGATTCTTGTGGTGCGTGGCCTCCAATTGTCATTCATAAAAAAACGTTTCCAATTTAATCGAAGTAAAGTAAGACATGAACCGACTTCCATAAGCACTCTTTATCCTACAAATAGTACACTTTCCTTCTTCGGCCGCTACCACAGAGGAACCTTCTGGTCTCATAACAGCCCCATAGTTTTTATATCCAATTCAGATGATGTGCAGAACTGGACTAAATTTTGACAAACTGCAGTTATTTAAGAAGTCAGGTTATTTTCCTGCAATCTTCGACTTACTTCGATACACTAAATAATAGTCACTCTTTGCGAAGCTGTTGTCCTTGGAGGCTTGGAGGTGACGATTTCTTAATGTTATTGAGAAAGCGGTCATCACGAGCAGTTGTAAATTCCTTTCTACTGTTCCAGGTGGGCTACGAATGGATTAGTCTCCTTATAACATTAGGATTCTCTTTAAACCTCTACATGTGGTATTTTCAGTTATCTAGCAACAATTAGCTGGTCAAGTCCATTTTGGATTAAAACAATCACTCGAGTAGTGTTTTCGGGTGAATTATATGTATATAAAAATATGCAAATTTCAGGCAATAATGACAATTTTTGACATTATAAGCACATAAGCATATAATTTGTTTTATTTCATCCTGTCCAGTAAATAAACTTTTCCCTATTATCAATTCGGCGCCGGTAAGTAAAACGTTACGGTATCATGTAGTGTAATCTGTTGCCTAGTAACTCTGCTCTGATTGCTTAAGGAAAAACAATGACTTTTAATTTTTGACATTTAAAAACACTAAAATGACTATAAAATAAAATAATTAATTACTTACTTTTTATTTTATTTTAATTTAAAATACGTATTAACAATTAATTAATAACTACAGAGGAATAGCACTTTTGGATGTTACATACAAAGTTTTAGCAAAGTTAATAAAGAAACGACTAGACGAATTTCATAATATACAGGTAGGTGAATACCAAGCAGGATTCAGGGCAGGAAGATCAACAATCGACCAAATTTTCATAACGAAATTGATACAACAAAATACGTACGAACAAAATCTAAGTCTACACCTAGTATTTATTGATTTCCGCCAAGCATATGACTTGATCAACAGGAAAAAACTAATGGAAGCTGTGAAAAAATTAAACATCCCGAAAAAACTAAGAAAACTAGTAGAAATGACATTGAAACAAACAGCAAATAAGGTAACAATAGAGGGAGGAGTTTCAGAAGAATTCGAAGGAAAAAAGGGTCTACGTCAAGGTGACCCAATGTCTACAGTTCTCTTCAACTTGGTCCTAGAAGTGATTTTGAGAGAAAGTGGAATAAGAACAAATGGGTTAATATATGGTAACAGGCACCAATGTCTCGCATATGCGGACGATATAGTGATAATGGCAAGAAACAAAAAGGAAATAAAGAATGTTTTCAAACTATTAGAAAGTAAAGCAAGTGAGTACGGGTTAACAATAAATGAAACGAAAACAAAGTATATGGTAATGAAAGACAATAACAAGGAAGAAACACCCACCCTGGCAATCAATTGTTCAAGAAACAGACAATACATTATAGAAAAGGTGGAGGAAATGGAGTATCTAGGGGTAACGCTAACATGCAAGGGAGAGGAAGAGAAGGAAATAGACAAAAGGTTGTCAAAAGGAAGCAAAGCGGCTGGAATGTTAAACAAGATACTAAGGTCAAAAACGATGTCACGAAGACTAAAGATAAGAGCTTACCAATCTATAATAAGACCAACAGTGACCTATGCTTGTGAGACGTGGACAATGAATAAAAAATTAATAACCAAACTAGAGATATGGGAAAGGAAGATATTAAGGAAAATATATGGAGGAATCAAAACAGAGGAGGGAGAATATAGAAGAAGAACAAATAAAAATTTGGAAGAACTATACAACCAACCTAATATTGTTCAGGTAGCAAAAGCACAAAGAGCTAGATGGCTGGGACACATAGCTAGGATGCAGGATAACAGATGGGTTAAAAGAATATTAATGGAAGGAGAAGGAGGGAAAAGGAGAAGAGGAAGACCCAGAAAGAAATGGCTAGCAGAAGTTAAAGAAGATTTAAGAAGTGTGGGAGTTCGGGACTGGCAAATGGAAGCGAGAGATAGAGCAAAATGGAAAAGAAGAGTGAAAGATCTCGAAGCCAAAGGCCACTAGGCCTGTAGAGATGATTTATATATATTAACAATTAATACAAAAATTTTAAAATATGACAGTTAAGGTAATTTGACGTAACTAGTCAAGTTATGAACTATTTTTAAAATTTTTATGAATTTATTAATTTATAAAAACGGGATGAAATAAAATATAGTACGATACATGGTCGTTAGGTGTTATTATAGTACTCGTTTTTATTTCCAGACTCGGCTCCTACGTCGCCTCGTCCGTAAACTAACTCATACTGTAATAAGTCACCTACCGAATTTGTAACGTATAATACTATTCCAGTTGCTACGTTTATAAACGATAAGCGTTCTTGAGAAATTTATCTCATATTCAGGCATATTAAATTGACTTTTAAACAGCATATTACTTTTTTTTGATCTGTTGAATAGTTTCTAAAAAATACAGTTAAAGTCAAAAGTGGGCCGATTTTCATGCACGCAAGTGTATTAAGCACAACTTTAATAATCTACTTTATGTTAAGTTTTCATTCACAATTTGTAATTTAATAACATTTTAACACTGAGATTCGATAAATTCCAAATTCAACAATATTTGGTTTATTTTTATCTCTCAATTTCATTTCTTCGTGTATTTACAACTGCTTGAATTATCGGAATAAAGTATATAACGATTCCAATTACACGCTCTTGTGTTATAAATTACACGTTCATTGATGACTCTTACTTAACATTCATTAACACCAAAGACAAATATATAGAATAACATTCAACACTTAACATATTAGTTACAGTGTCAAACCCAGTTAAAAGTTGCACAAGAACTAATTTAAATGACTGGTTTATTAGGGCCACCGCATACGTAGTCTTTCCTGTCAAATATTCAAAAAGGTGCGCATGCTCTTCTGAAACGAAAGTCAATGAAGAACGAGGAACGGACAAGACCAAATGACATCCTCCCGAATGCAGCGCTCCCATACATTTTTTAGTAATATAAGGTTCGTTCCAACACACCAAAGTACCATTCTAGAACCGTTCGGAAACTGCGCAGAAGACGAAATCTCGATACGTTTAAAGTAACCGTAGCACAGAAACGTACTGAACAAAATATGCAATTTTTTGGCGATTTATATTTAATAGATATACTTACTACTTAGCCCAACCAACTTGAATCGCAACTTAAAGATTTACAGTAATATAACCACAACATTTTAAGGAAGCTTAATTTTCAAAAGTTTGTCAAGGTGTTCGGTTTGCCTCTTCAGTGCAGTGAAATAGTACAGCGTTGCCAAATTATAGTGTTTATTTTATTTTTATTGCATTTATTACTATAGATTCAAAAATTAAAGTTTGTCGAAAATTTGTCCTCCAGGAAAACCTAGCAGATGGAGACAATAGTTAAAACAACTTGGCCTCTACGATATTTTGACACAATATCTAAAAGATCGCACCCAATTTGTTCAAATTAGCAATACAGCCTCAGAAATACAAAAGATTCATGCTGGTGTACTCCAAGGCTCTGTACTAGGACCAACCCTCTGCATAGTATATGTAAATGACCTACCCTACTATTTAAAACCCACTACCTCTGTACCGCGCTAGGAATAATTGTTTTAAAAGTTAACATTAGTAACTACTTACTGTAAGTATAGCATCATAATTCGGGTTAAACAGAAGCATTTGGAATCAAGAATAAGTTGATTTTTTTTATTGTTCATAGTCAATCACCATCTATTATCATATTCCGTTCTCAATTGTTGTCATTATATTATTATATTAAATATACTATCGCTTACTTTCGTAAAAAGCTGATTGTCGCTTACTTCTTCTGTCTGTGCATCTGTCTTATTGTTGTCTGCAGCCCGTTAGTTCATTACATGCGCATCCGACTTGTCAAAGGCCGGCAGGGACCCGAGGGGAACTGTCACTATGCGGGGGTTGCTTTTGACCGTCGACTGACGCCATTGTTAGAGTGTTACCAGAAGATTTTCGGGTTAAGTTTTATACTTACAGTAAGTAGTTACTAATGTTAACTTTTAAAAAAATTATTCCTAGCGTGGATTTAGCCCCTGACAAGTACACAGACGATTTCACCTATTATCATTGTGACAAAGAAAAAGGTAAGCTAGAAACTCTTGAGGCTAGAGCCCCTACCTTATCAAACTCATGGTTTTCCATTAACAATCTGTTACTGAATACTGATAAAACAGTCAAAGTTTTATTTACTTTTAAACATTAGCCTCATGAAACGATACACACCAAATTCTTAGGTTTAACAATAGATAACATACTCGAATGAAAAAAACACATAGAAATTCTGTCAAAAAAGCTATCAAGCACCCTATTCTTAATAAGAAAATTATCGTGGTACACTACAAATGAAGTCAGTAGAACTGCCTTTATGGGAATTTTTCAGAGCCAGTTGCCATATCGGATAAATTCAGTGGATTGGCAAAAAATTTTCATTATTCCAAAGCTGCCATAAAAAAAAGTCCTCCTATGAAGTCATGCAAACCTTTATTCAAACAACAAAAGATACTAACTCTTCCTTCGCTCTACATATTGCACTGTTTATCTATATATATAAAACTCAAAGGTGACTGACTGACTGATTGACTGACTGACTGATATAGTGATCTATCAACGCAGAGCCCAAACCGCTGGACGGATGGGGCTGAAATTTGGCATGCAGGTAGATGTTATAACGTAGGCATCCGCTAAGAAAGGATTTTGATTAATTCCACCCTCAACGGGATAAAATAGGGGATGAAAGTTTGTATGACCTATCAACGCACAGCTCAAACCGCTGGACAGATGGGGCTGAAATTTGGCATGCAGGTAGATGTTATGACGTAGGCATCCGCTAAGAAAGGATTTTGATTAATTCCACCCCCAAGGGCATAAAATAGGAGATGAAAGTTTGTATGAAACTTTGTCAATTTTAAACCGTTCGGGCTGAAACTTTGCATGCATATAGCTACTATAACGTAGGCATCCCCTAAGAAAGAATTTTGTTTGATTCCATCCCTAAGGGGATAAAATAGGGGATAAAAGTTTGTATGAAACTTTGTCAATTTCAAACCGATCTGGCTGAAATTTTGCATGCATATAGCATGCAAGTTTTTAAAGTTTTAAAATAATAATAGTCTAATACCACTCGCGCTTTACTGAGCGGGATGTGTGGAGCGGTGAGACGGTAGCACGCTGCTGCTGGCCGACATGACACTGTCGATAGGCGCGTAGAGTCTTGAAAATTCGAGAATAAATTTGTTTATTACGTAGTGGTGTACTAAGAAATTACTTTTTTAAATTCCATCCTTAAGGATTTAAAATAGGGGATGCAAATTTGTATGAAACTCGGTGGCAAAAAACTAAAATCCACGCGGATGAAGTCGCGGGCGGCCGCTAGTTATATATAAAATCAAATAAAACGAAATCTTATTTTGCTAGGAGACACACATGAGCTATACTTGTAATTCAATTAGATTTTATAATAAGCTTCCTTCACATTATAAAGTGGTCCATGAAAATAAATTCAAAAAAAAGTAAAGGATGAATTAATCGTTCTAGCAGTATATTCAAAAAAAGAATTTCTAGACGCTGATTTGGGTATCAACACAGCTTAAGTTAAATCTTGTTTTCAACTGGAAGGTCAACTTAATTTTAAACTCAATTTTTAAAAAATTGGAATGTAATATACAGATAGTTTTCTTACTATCTTAATCTTGTTGACGATGATAAAAAACTATCGTTTTATATTTTGTACGCAAATAAAGTATTGTATTGTATAGGTAAGCTATAAAGGTGTACGGAGCTGGGTCTAGACGCTATTTTGGACGCTTGCCAACACTTGGCAAGCATGTAAAAGTAACATAAACTTGTCAACAAGCGCAGTGTTCTTGTGTTTTCCGAATGAATAAAATGAGCTCAATTGTATTCACTGAGAATTTAATGAGTACATACAACTAATGTGCTTATAGAACTCATGATAAAGACAGGAAAATGTCAGTAAGTGGCCGCCCTAAAACTGTCACAATCATGTACAATCATGTAAAACTTTAAGGTATATTGTTTTTGTATACCTTAACATCAGGTAAATACTGGAATAATATACCTGCACAATGCACATAAGTGTAACTATAGTTTAAAAATACACATTTTCGTAACTTTTTTACACTTATGATTTAACAAGCAGATAATATTAGATAAATAGATAAGTTTCTTCTGTTTAAAACAAATAACTTTGGGATCTTTGGGTAGCTAAAAATCTAGCTAAGTTCTAAAACAGCGCTAATGTTTAAGATAAGGAACGGTAAATATTTTAATTTTAATTAGTCATTAGAAGAAGCAAAAGTGTCTAAGAACTAGTAAACAAAACTAAAAACAAATATTTTTTAAACAACAAAACAAGATTAAATAAATTTTTTGTTTCTTTAAGTAATATCACAAATAAGTAAACACTGCCAATACAAATCTGTCAGTTGTTATAAAACTGACCAATAAAAATACTATGTTTACAAACCAGAAAAAACTTATGCATATCTATTTTTTCTCAACTTGTGATTCTACAACCACTGATAAGAAATCGTCCAAAGTATTACAATTTCTTTCTTTGGAATGTTGAATAAACTCTTGTAAAGATGCTGTTAAATATCTACAAGTACAACAAAAGATTTGATTATGAACTTTTAAGTAATGTGCTCTTAAATCGAGTATTAAACAAAAACGTTCTGTGCAACTTTTACATTGAATTCTTTGTTTACTGTGTGAAATTACAGAGTCGTTGTCATGAAAAGCTTTATTACAACTATCGCATTTAGCGATAAAATCTTCATTTTCTGTTGCATTGTTATCTTTGTTAACATATTTGATGGGTAAGTTTTCGATATCTATAAATTCCGATTCCTCTTTTTGAGTATCTTCATGGGTAAGTTCTTTATCATCATTTTTTTGAATTGTAGCAGTAACTTCATCATCAATTACAATTATTTCTTCTTTATCAGTTTCATTATTTATTTTACGGTTAACTTTTAATGATTTACCTTTTTTAGTAGTAATTATACTAATGTCCGGTTTATTATTTAAAATTTCATTTATTTTTAAATCTGAAGCTGTATTTGTTTTGTTTTGTGAATTAGTATTGTTTGTTTTATTTAAATCAGTTTCTAATTCTATATGAAACTCTATATGTTTCATAAGATCTTCTTTAGATTTAAAAACATCAAAACATAACTCACAATTAACTTCAATTTTGTTATTATTTTTAGTTGCACTTTCTGAAGATTCTGCACTATCACTAACAGCATTACAATGCACTTTATATTCATGCCTCTTAACAGCAACACGTGTCTCAAATTCTTCATTACAAACGGCACAATTATGAAATTTCTTTTTTGTATGTTGAAATACATGCAGTGCAAATCCGTATTTGGTATTAAAAGATCGCAAACATAAATAACAAACAAATTCACATTCTTCTTTATTATTACCGTGAGAATAAATTGTGTTAGCATGTACAAAATATACATCACAAGTACGACATGTAAACGGTCTATCGTAATCTATATTTTCTTCACTTATTTCAATTTCTTTACTTTCATATTCATCTAAATCCCGAATCCATTGGCTTCCTTTTTTATTATTATTATTAGACCGATTGTGTGGTAATGGTAAGTATTCATCTTCAAAAAAATCATCTTCAGATCCCGAATCTGAATGCGCATATCTATGAAGTTGTAAATCTTCGATACAAGAAAATTTTTCCATACATGTATAGCAAGTGTGGATTTTTTTACGTTGTGTAAGCGGTTGTGCAGTCACTACCACTTTTTTTCTTGTATATTTACGTTTTTTTCGCGGAGCTGGACTGGATTTTGTTACTTTCGATTTTTTTTTGTTAGTGGACCTAAAAAAAAATTTATTTAGTAGAAGAATATGAATATATAATGGGGGATACCTATACAGTCATGCATTTATTTATAAAAATAATGTCACATTTGTCTAAAAGTTCACATTCCACAGTATTACATGCACAAATTTTGTTAATAGAATTAAAATAACCAAATTATTAATAAAATATTAGATAATCTTCATATAATTAAAATAATGAGGTTAATGTTAATTTTAAAATATAGTTTCCATCTCTATTTACAGAAATATAATGCAAAAAAGGATAGGTGTATTTAATAGAGGTGGGAACTGATCATAAAAGGTAACTGTTACAGTTAAATATCTTTAAACTATAAAATAGTATAGTTAACTTCAAATAACCAAAAATAATCAAAAACGATTATAACTTCGTGAATTCCGATTGAAGTAAATTTTAAATAACATCTGGTGAGATCTAAAATAAGAGTAGCGACTGGGAGAGGCGGGAGGCGTTGCTTGATTGATTAAAAAGAGATAGATTAAAGGAAAAGTTCCTTTGTTTATTTTTGTGAAGATTTTTGGTTAAAGAGTCTTTGAAGTCACCCCTTACCTGGGAACAGCGGGCCGTCCATAAATCCGAACCTTTTCTCGACTCTCACAGCAGGCGGTTATATGCACTCATAATTTCACAACCCATTGTTTAACCTTAATGCTACAAAAATGCAGATTAATCATAAAATTTAAATAAATTACAGATACTGAATCTAAGACCGCAAGGGATAATCTCATAATGAGGTTTTGCAAATAAACAAACTTTAACAATGCTGGACAAATTTGTTTCTGAATTTTTCGTCACTTCCTATAATTCAGTTGCTGATCATTTTAGTAATGTGGATTAAGGAATATCCAGTCACAGTAATATTAGCGGAAACTGAAGTTTCCAGGAATGTTGTGGACCGCTGCCTTCAACTTTTCTGGAATCTTATATTTTACTGGATGCTGGAAATGGATGAACAAATAGGCGATCCTGGACACGTTTTGGAAATTGATGAAAGTGCTTACGGAAAACGAAAGAATCATCGAGGACATGTGCAAAGGACATGGTGAGTAGTTGAAGGAATAAACCGACAAACGAAGAGAACTTTTCGTACATTTGTTTCTAACAGAAACGCTTTAACATTAGAGCGGGTTATCCAGGAAAATGTTTTGTAATGACTGACTTACCACCTTGGATACCATCACTACCAAGTCTATCACCAACGACACTTTGTGGATCCAAACAATCGAGGCATTCACACCCAAAATATCGAAGGTAAATGGTTTGTCATTAAGAGGAATCTTCATCGGCGATTTTAAACATATTTGGTGAAATATGTTTGGCGTAGTCGATGCACAACAAATGAATGGTAATGGACCGGTATCACCAATGCGAAACAACATTTTTACCCGCTGGTGAACTAATCGCTTTTTTTACATTGACAAGTCTTATTACATACAGTTGCTGAAGGTATTTTTTTTGCATGTTGGTAAGGGGTTTATTAATTACGGTTAATATTTATTGACAAGTTCTGTCATATACAGTTGCTAGAGGCATTTTTGTGGCATTTAAAGTTCTTTTCTAATTTAATTGTTGTTGCATCTTGGTGATGGGTATATTTATTACTATTAATGAGTGAAAGTGAGAAAAGGTTCGAAATTATGGACGGCCCGCTGTTCCCAGGTAAGGGGTGACATTAAAGACACTTTAACCAGTTTTTTTGTCGCAATTCCTCTTCCGAAGCTGCTAACAGCTCCTCTTTAAAAACTAGTATATAAAAAAGGAAAAAATACAACATAAAAAACATATTTATTAAGAAAAAAATTATACAACCATCATATCCAAATAACATTATATTGACTATTCAAAACAGTAAATTTAAATCCGAAAAAAACAAACAATATCTAATTATTATAAAAAATAAATTAAAACAATTTTATAACAATACTTTAGTATGTTTCTCTAATTTTGTTAAGAAAATACGTCTAATATGTAATAGTGAACGTTGAAAGAAATAAAGATGTTTAAATTCTAATTATTGTTAAATCAAAATATAATACAACTTCATTATTAACAGTGCATGAAAATCAACAAACGTAATGTCAAATTGGGTTTGTTTGCAGTACTATTGGCAGTACTGACAAAATAGCACAAACCCATTTCAGTGGGACTCATTATTACTTACTATAAAATCATTGTTAATTACTGTCTTCCGGCAGAGGGTATAACCAAGAAAGGCAAGCTATGTTGTCATATGTAAGAAAATATTTAAATATGAAATATTTTTATTTAAATATTTTGTTCATGTTAAAAAATTCAAGATATGTAAACTTAATTGGGTTTTAAGTTAGTAGTTAATAGTATCTTAATTTCTTGAATTAACTGTAGTTTTAATTCTCAATAATTTAAATTTATTTTAATGATGTTACGACTCGAGCCGGACCTGTCGCCCAGACGTGGGGTGTGAGGTGTTGTTCGAATCCCCAGAAGCTCCGAAGTCTCGAATACACTGCGAAACGTTAACGACTTTCTAGAAGAATAAGAGACCGGTTTGTACAGGGAAGTACAGTAGTTGTTACGGCGATAGTCGGCGATAAATAATAGTGTTAGTTTGAGATAAGAATTAATTGTACTTATTTGTAGTAGTTTGCGATAAAGTGCGATTTTTATACGAGATATATTAACGACGCTATTTAGTAATTGTATTAAAGTTGTGTAAATTAGTTAAAGAAAATTGTTATTTAGTTGTGTTTACTAATAAATTGTTAAGTTTGTCTGCTGTTATCACTTATCCCGAACCTACGAAGGAAAAATTATAACAGTATTAATGAAACTACAAATATAAGTAATTATGGGCGAAATTAAGTGATTAAAAGATTATCCCGTACTTCACGAATCAAAATAATTCCTGGTACTTGTAAAAGATATAAATATTCATAATTTAAAACAGTTACTGTCCTGCCATAACAAGCATTGCTCACCGCAGACTTTACGTTTCCCGTGTCGAAATAAAAACTATACTCGTAGAAGAGCAGTTCATCGAGAAAGTAAAAACTTGTGATTTGTTTGGTGGAAATTTAAATATTTTGTTGGGGAAGAAGAATATGTAAACTTTTTTATTAGCAATGGTAGTTCAGTTTAATAAAAGTCAAAATAGGTACCATTTTGGAAGTGATTTTAGGATGAATGAATAGAAATCATACACGACTAAATAGCGCAAAAATACCGTTGCCAAAAATAGTAGCGTTGAGCTCACTGTGGAAATGGATGAAAGTGCTTTTGGAAAAAGGGAAAATGCGAAAAACACGTTGTGTGGTTGCAGGAATAAATCGCCAAACCATAATAATGAAAACAAGTGCAATTATTTTATATTATCCGCAAAATATTTTTTTACAAGTGACAAATAGCTTTCTTTTCTTTGGTATGGCTTCTGCATGGTGACCGTAACTAACATAAATTCTATAGTAGGTAATAGTAGGTTCCAGTAAAATCGGCTAAAACCAAAAATTAAAATAAAATTGTTATTTTAAATTTATATCGAGACAGTCTTGTACTATTTCTGCTATTAGATACGCTGAAAAATTCGTAGGTTGGCACAAAGATGGCATTACTGTAATTAAATCTGTTACTAACGATAATATAAAGGCAGTGCGTTAATGCAGAGATGACGTAAAAAATAGAAAAAAAATAATAACAATGTGATTTTTATTGACAATTCCATTGTTAATTGCAAAGCTGTGGGCAACATGGGTACCAATCGATCAAAAACAACAACGTGTTGATGATTTAAAACAATAATTCGCAAAATTTTAAATTAATAAAATTAAATTTTTTCATCGATATATTATAATGGATGAAACATGACTCTATGGATAGACTAGACTGACTAGAGAGTACAATCGTCACTCGAGTGAACTAATTGCGATAAACCGACTGCAAACCGTGGAAAGACGTAATACTCTGGTGGAATGATTATGACATCAGTAATGGGATACGCTAGTTAAAGTATTTATCAATTACCTCAATAAGGGCCAAACCATTACCAACGATTATAGCATGGCCCTATTGGGAAAACTATCACATTTAAAGAAAAAAATGTATTTTTATCAAGACAATGCACCATATCAATAAAAACAATGGAAAAATTGCATGAATTAGGCTAAGAATTGCTTTCATATTTACAGTATTTTTCAGATCGGGTTCCCAATGACATTTTCCTCTTTGCAGAGCTCAATAAAGATGCTTTGTACAAATAAATTACCCTGATGATTAGGTAATCGCCGAAACTGAGGTCTTTTTTGAGGCTAAAGAAAAATCTTACTACGAGGTCTGTTGAAAAGTAAATATGATTTTTAAAAAATATCAGATATTAGTAGCGCCATCAGTTATTAAGGCTAGCGTTTAATAGGTACATATTTCATTAATGTTCTGTCAAAATTTTATGACAATCGAATCGCTTCACGTAGAGTTAAAGTGCTCAAAGTGATACTACCTTTTAACATCGGTCCAAAAATGAGCATCGAACAAAGAGCCAATATTTAGTTTACCCGAAGTCATCGATTGTTGAAACAAGTTTATGGTGATGATTGCTTACATGCTTAGCGAGTCCATGAGTGGTTTGCTCAGTTCAAGGAGGGTCGTGAGCCGCTGAAAGATAACAAATATTTGGCCAGCCGAAATTTGTGATGGCGCCAAAAAAAGTGAATCTGTTTATTAAAATTGAGTCAGTGCATGAGATACATGCAATTGGAATTAAACGGAATTAAGATAACAACTTTCTATTTAACATTGTGACTACTGATGTGCTGTTTTCAATACGATCCCCAAACAAAGCGTCAAAGTTCCGCATAGGGAGCACTCAAGCGATCAAAAAAAAAGCCGTTTGGAAAAGTCAAAAGTGGAGACAATGTTAATTTCTTTTTACGATTCGAAGGTAATTATTCACAAAGAATTCGTTCCAAAGGCCTAACGGTTAATGTGTATTAATCTTGGTGTTATGAGGCATTTGCTCACGCGTATCCGTCGTGTTCAGCCAGAATATCGGGAAGAAGAAAGCTGGCGATTGTTTGCACAATAATGCACCATCACATAGATCGACATTTATCTTCGTTTTTTTTTTGACAAAAAATGGCATTTTAACCATCAACCACTTTCCATATTCTATGGATATGGCACTGTGCGACTTTTTTCTGTTCGGTAGGCTACATTTGCCCATAAAGGACACCGGTATGTCGACGTAAAAGCCATCCAAAAGATCGAAAAACTTGTGGACCGTGCAAATCGCTGTATTGACTCTGAAGGGAACTATTTTGAATAAAATAAATTCCACTTACCGAAAAAAAAATTGTTCATTTTTTATCTTTGTCCTGTTTACTTCGCGACAGACCTCATGTAAAAATGGTATCGAAAGATGTGTTTTACTAAGTTACTCTACGAACTTTTCAGCTTCAAGATTACAGTTCTTATGGATATGACTAATTTTGGGAGATTCACTTCTAGCATAAACAAAATGTTTAATAGCAATTAAAATATAATAATAAAGGTACTTTTCGGTCGAAAATGGTTAAAATAGGTTATTTCATAATTTTACAAGATTTTATTTTAATGGAATTGTTTGAAATGGAATGGATCGTTAAAGGGAACAAATATAATTTAAATCTACTGAACTAACTTAATTTTTTAATATCCTCAAAATTTTTCAAAAAGTATTAGTTAGGAATCAGGTATACGAGGGCATTTATTTTTGTTTATTATAGTCTTTTCGCGATTGAGAAAGAGTAATAAATCATAATTTTAACGAAATTTTACAGCTAAAAGTGTTGTGAATTTAAAACTTTTATCTGTGCCCACAGGTATTGAGGAAATATAACAATAGCTGACCCTTATTAACAATCGCCGATTTTTATTTTAATCCCTTTTAAGCCTGTGACGGCACCTGAAACCGAATGCTCTCACAGTTTTATTACTCTCTCTCAATCGCGAAAAGACTATAGATATTTTAAAAACAGTTTATAACGGTTTAAAGATTTTTGATGAAATTGAAGTTTTTAATAAAAATATTCCTCTGGGCCTACATTATCTCATCCATAATATTTAACATAAAATAATTTTTGTAAAAAAATAGTTTTCTGTAAAGTTATGAGGAGTTCGTTTTCAACTAAATGAAGCGCAATTGATTCACACTTAAAATAGTGCGGACACTTATGGCTAAAACACTTTAAAATTTCTAATAGCCTGAGTGCTTAAGGATAAATAATTTTCCAAGTAAAATCTGTAAAAAGAACCAACTCTTATATTTTAATAGAGAGATTCAATTTGGGGAGAAGACTGCATTTGTTTATTTTTACAAAAATTTAAATGATAGACATAAAATTTAGTAATATTATGTTTAATATTGTTAATTTTGTCTACAATTAGGATTAGTACTACAATGTTCAGCTAATTTCTTATAAGAATTACATACCAACTTACATTTTTCACATAAAAACATTTTATGGTGATCGATATAATGATTTTTTAAAACCAATCTCTGACACGTTACAAAACAACAAAAACTACAATTATCCATTTCTTTAACATGTTGAACTAAAAGTGAATAATCATTAAATTTTATATCACACAAATGACATCTATAACTAGATTCTGTATTTGAAGATTCTAAAGGCTTTTCTAAATCAATATCATCCGAAGTAGTTGGTAAATCTATTACTAAATTATTTTCTTCATCAGAATAACTATTATTATCGGTTGTATTATTAATATTTGTCTCTTCAGAATCGCTATCGTCAATAACAATACAATCTTGATTGGAATTGTCAGATGTTTGATTTAAACTAACAACACTTTCTATTTTAGGCATAGTAACCTCATCTTTAATTTCGTTTGTGGATGGTGAAACAATGTAACCAAAATTTTGAGATGTTGAAGTTTCTGAGAAAGGACTAGAAGAATTATTCATAACTAAAGATCGAGCAATAATATTATTTAAAACTAATGGTTGATTTAAAGAACTAAGGGTTTTAACTTTTATTGACCCAAGAGGTTTGTGATTTGGTGGTAAAATTGTTTTATTAGTATCTTTTATTGACCCGAGCGGTTTGTGATTTGGTGGTAAAATTGTTTTATTAGTATCTTCTATTGTTGTTGCTTCAGTAGTAGGTTTAGGTAAAAGTACGTTTTTAGTAATTTTACCTTTCGAGTTACTACTTGGTGATAAAACTATTTTATTACTATTTTCTGTTGCTGTTGTTGTTGTCGCTGTTAAGGTGGTGGTTTTCGGTAAAAGTTTAAGAATTTTTTTACCTTTCGCTTTAGATTGTTCTTCAACGATATTAGGTAAAAATATAGTTTTTGATGGTTTATGTTTAGTTGTATTAGAAGATATTATATCTTTAATTTTTTCTGTTAAATTTTGTTTCGTTTGTATTGTTGTTATTATATCATGTTTATCTCGTGTATCTTCAATAATTTCTACAGTAGTATTCGGAATACTGTGAATTTGAGTTTCTGTTTCTTCTATTTGTTTATGA
The DNA here is from genome assembly GCA_964028335.1 of Altica lythri. Taxonomy (NCBI): domain Eukaryota; kingdom Metazoa; phylum Arthropoda; class Insecta; order Coleoptera; family Chrysomelidae; genus Altica; species Altica lythri. Next base: position 16,844,574 of record OZ034801.1, on the reverse strand, counting down.
AAATCAGTATGACTATCAAGTTCTTCTTTGGTATTAAATATATCGTAACATAAATCACAAGTTAAGGTATTATCAGTATCTGTTTGTAAAAAGACTTCAGTTGTAACAACTTCTGTGTTAGTGGTAAGAGGATTTGGGTTTAGTTTATTTTTATGTACAGAAAATTCATGGCGTTTTAATTGGAAACAATCAGCAAAATGTTTATCACAGAAATTACAAGTGTATAAAGATTTCTGTATATTTTGATTTTTAACAGCATTACTTCGATGTTGCATTACATGCACTATAAAAGCGTAAAGTGTATTAAATTTTCTATTACATAAGTGACATGAGAATTTACATTTATTTGAGGTAATATGAGTTTTAGCTTCTTCTGCAGTTTGAAAAAATACATTACAAGTATCACATTTAAAAGGAGTTTTAATATTTTCTTTCGTTTTATCACTAGCAACATTTTCTTTACTTTTATCAATTTTAGCAATATTTTCTTTACTTTTATCAATTTTAGCAACATTTTCTTTACTTTTATCGTTATCTGTTGCAACAGTTATTGTGTCAACTCTGCTCTTACGTCCTCGTTTAGTTTTTTTTGGTTCTTCAATATTTTTTTGTAGTACATTTAAATTATTAACTTTTTTTTCTATCACATTTTCTTCTTCATAAATTTTTCTTCTACTTTGAGATTTGTTGTCTATATTATCTTTGTTTTCTATTAAATTTTCATCTTCATCAGCTTTTCTTGTATTTTTAGGTTCATAATCTTCTTCAAATAAATCATCCTCACAATCTGATGCATGGACCTGTTTATGTTCTTCCAAAGTTTCTAATGATGAAAATTTAATCATACAAACATAACACGTGTGATGCTTTTTTCGATCTATATTATCTTCCTCATTATCCCCCTTATTATCTTCATGAATTCTTTTATGGTCAGATAATGCATCTGTTGACGAAAATTTAGCCATACACACATAACAGGTCAGCATTTTTTTTCGATCATATAGATTGGTAACATCTGGTAACTTAGTTTCTAACGTAAGAAATTCATTATGATAATTAAAGGATTTATCGTATTTAAGATCTACTAATTGTACAAAGCATTTAGATATCTTATTAATATTCGACTGAAGACCCTTTGCATTAGACCTAAAAAAAATGTTTATTTTATTAAACGTGATATGTACAATATTCTAGATAGAAGTGTGTATTTTTAAATAAAACGTTACTAATATTACTAAAAAATATATATATATTGCTATAAAAAAAACAAAGATCTAAACGGAAAATATTCTAATAATAGGTACAGAATTATATTTCTAAATTATCAGAAGAACATATTATCAATAAAGCAAGGCAACAAAGCACTAAACAATCAAAACCTAGCAATTTTGTGCAGCAAGATTCTGCATTCGATTTGGGAGACTGTCAGGAAATTTTGTGAACTAAATTTATCTCCGAGAGATGAAAATTGCATTTGGTGTATAATACAAATGCATTTTGAAGAGATGGAAATTAAAAAATTAAACTCTGGAAATATCGATGGAAATGAATTCAATTTTTATACTCGGTAGTTTTGGAGGTCGCTGAACACGAATATCATGACGACGATGATTTCCGAGATACCTGGTGACCAGGGGAGCAATTCCAGGGTAAGAGTTTAACCCTTGGAATCAGGTACCTCCGAGACCATTGCCATGATGAAATTCGTGCTCAGCGACCCCCAAAACCTCCGAGTAATGGATTATCAAGTGATTTTGAATCAATATATCTTAAAACTACAGGCGACGAATTCTACCCTGGGCACCAGTTACCTTGAGACCATCGCCGTCAAAAAATTTCGAACTCTGGAAATATCGATGGAAATGAATTCAATTTTTATACTCGGTGGTTTTGAAGGTCGCTGAACACGAATATCATGACGACGATGATCTCAGAGGTACCTGGTGATCAAGGGAGCAATTCCAGGGAAGGACTTTAACCCTTGGTATCAGGTACCTCCGAGACCATCACCATCATGAAATTCGTGCTCAGCAACTCCCAAAACTTCCGAGTAATGGATTATCAAGTGATTTTGAATCAATATATCTTAAAACTACAGGCGACGAATTCTACCCTGGGCAGCAGGTACCTTGGAGACCATCGCCGCCATGGAATTTTTGCTTAGCGACCCCCAAAACCCCCTGAAAAAAATCTTGAGCTCATTTCCGTCGATATTTCCTGAGTTAAAAATTTTTCATTTTCTATTTCTTTAAGAAATACTTTGAAAATACATTTTTATGCATAAGGTGTTATTAACATCTCTCGGATAAATTTAGTTTACAAATTTTCTGACACTCACTCGAATCGAATGCAAGAAGTTGTATGACAAATCATCATACTGTAAAAAAATGCTAGGTTTAATGAGTCGTTACCTCGAGTAATAACAGTCATACAATTAACAAAAAACAAACTTAATATGTCAAGATACTATTTTTTAAATAAGCAAATTTCTTGATGTCAGTTAAGATGAATTAGAGGGTAATTCAAGAAAGCATTTACATAAACACTACGAGTAAAATTGTGTTAAAGGCATTTCTCTTACTTGTAAGCAAACTTTCAAACAATCTTGTTTTTCCAAAGCAACTTAAAATGCCAATCACTTTTACGATTTTACTAGGACTCCGTTATATCAGTGGCGGCCCTTAGTGGTATCTCTTAGAGAGTGCACAATTAAAAAAAGGTGAAAAAACAAGGCCACAGGTACCACGTCGGAAGCAAAGACTTTTTTGAGTGGCACCGCAACACGAAGTTTTTTGGATTTATTAAACGGCATAAAAAGCAGCTTATTCAAGAGTTAAAAATTAAAAAAAAAAACATACCAGTTGAGTAGGTATTAGTTTTTCATAAATATTTTTAAAATCGTTTAAAATCCCGATTTTTTCCTTTACTTATTTTTGTAACTTTTAAACTCTGTTTTAAGCGACCCACCCTTTTTATTTTAATTTTTTGTTCTATCTTTAGTGAAAAAAATTTAATTGACACGTCTTCGTAAAAAATTTCTAAGAATGACTGTACTTCTACTCTGACGAGAAGTCACTGAGATCACAATGCCACTGTGCTCCAATAATCTTTACAACTTGGAGACTGTCGCGGGACGCACAGAGAGATGCGATGTAGCGTTTGAACGAACCAGATACGTTGGATGTTAATACATAAATTGAATAATATGTGTTCCTATTTTTTAAAAGCGTATTTTTACGTTGGGGTTCACGTGCATTTGTTTTTATGAAGTAACCGCCACTGCTTTATATAAACGAACCTAGTAAAATTCCTAATTAATTTTGCCTACAACTAATAGAAACACCCACATATTGCTTTTAAGGATATTCCTCCATCTGGTACCACAAACTAATCATATTATTTTTTTAATTATATATTTACATTTATTCGAAATTAATATAGTTTATGAGGCAATTTTATACAGTAATTCCTAATATTACTTTTCCACTTGCATGGAAATTTTAAATCGTATATCAGCTAAATATAGTTTGATAAAAAAAAAACATTAAATTATTTCTAAATCTGCGTTTTAAAGAAAATTTTCAATAAAATTAATAAATTAATTATTAATTAATTAATTATTAAGAAGACAAAAAATAAAGAGATTCTACTCTGTGTATTTACCCAAACATAATTTATAAATATTTAAAACAATATTTTTTGGAATGGTTACTTTTTGATTATTCGAAAATAATTTGAGTACGGTAAATATGGGAACCAAAAATTACTAAAGTATATATCCTAATGTATATTTAAGCATTTTTTTGAAAAAACAAAAATATAATCTCAATTCCCATTCTAAGTAGACCATAAAATTAATTAAGTAAATATTCATAGAAAATACATTTCCATTTTAACCAATAAGTCATATATACAACAACAATCGCCAATTATAACAAAGCTTTGGCGTAAATCGAGATAAGTTATTAATACCAATTTCGTACGTATATCTTAATTAGTGTTTAAAGACGGCTGGTTACTGTTTCCTTTGTGTTTTGATCTTTATAGGTTTGGGTTTCATATTTTAATTACTTTGCAAATTCTAGTATTCTGCGACTATTGTAGTCTATTAGAGCTTTCGAACAATTTCTGGTATTTAGTGTTGAAATATTATTCTTTAGAGGTTATTGTTGTTTTATTTTTAAGTGCTATGTTTTATGCGTGTTATGTTTTTGTTTTATAATCAACTTTGTGGAGATTTTCAACGAAGAACAGGTTTAAATTTAAGATTAACGACTTAGGTAGCTGTTAGATTAGTCAGTACGCACGAGATTGGAAGGAATAATGGTAGGATACAAATAACTAGTTTATGTTTTACATATTAATATACGAGGTTGTGTTCAAAAAATCCCAACATTTTTAAATATCGCGGGTTTAGAGAGTCCAATCGTCACATGTTTTCTTTTGTTGGTATACATGCCCCTATTAATAAAATTTTCTGCTTTATCTATTGTTTACTTTTACTTTGGCAGTCGTAAGGTTCAACGTTTTTTTTTAACATTTCGGTGATTTGTATCAAATTCTGCGTAAAGAATAAATTAAAGTTTAACAATGTGTTTGAAATGTTACGAAAGGCTCATGGTACGTCAACTATGGGTGTTTCCGAGTGTTATAAGTGTTTCCAAGATGGCCGTAAAGACGTTGTAGGTGATTTCCTCGCAAATCAAGAACTGATGAAAACGTAAAAAAAATTTTCAAATGATTATTAAAGACGCCGAATCAAAATAATAGGAATAAAGGGCTCAAGCCATCGCATTTTTTTCAACGGTTTGGGTATGTAACGCGTGTCAGCAAATTTTGTTGCAAAATTGTTGAACTTCATTGCTTGATCGTGAATTATTGTCCAAAAAAAAAAATACTGTAATGATTCCACGCTTCCATAATTGCCAGACATGGTTGCGTGTGTATTTTTATTATATTCCAAAAAATAAAGAAAACCTTAAAAGCCGTCGTTTTACAAGCATAAAAGACATTAAAATCACATCGCTTCAAGAACTGAAGGCTACAACCATAAATCAAGTTTGAGAAGCATTTCAAGGATTGGTAGAAGCATTCTTATAGGAACTACAGCTAGTTTTGATCCCTGTTTTACCAGTCGAAACAAGACAATTTCAGACCAATGCAACTGTCAGTCAGAAACTGACAGCTGTTTCTGCCCTATGGCAGAAACGAATGTCATTATTTCAAGTCTGTCAGAATGTTTCTGACTGACCGATGCATTGGTCTGAAATGGTCTTACTTCGACTGGCTACAGAGATCAAAATTCGCTGTTTCAATGCATGTGATATGAAAAATATAGTGTGTTGCAAGGGGTGAAACAAGACGATTTCTAACCGGTCGATGACAGCCCTCGCTTCGCTCGGGCAGTCAATTCTCATCCTAGATCTTGTTTCACCCCTTGTCGGTCGATGACAGCCCTCGCTTTGCTCGGGCAGTCAATTTTCACCCTAGACAGAAATTGTCTTGTTTTACCCCTTGCCACACAATATACTATTATTAACAAAACCAAAATTCTGGGTATTTTTTGAACAAACCTCTTATACATTTTCTACAGTTTTAAAAAATCGCTTTTGTAAGCGTCATTTAACAATAAAATAAAAACTCAAAAAACATAGATTAAATCTCAATATAAAGAGTAAATAAAGGAAAACTTAATAATCTTTTTCCAACATTACATTATTTCGATCATCATCACTGCTATTATTTATAATTAATCTTCCATTTTCATCAGCTAATTCTTTATGGAATTCCATATGTTTCTCAAGTTCTTTTTCATTTTCGAATACATCAAAACATTGTTCACAAGTGAAATCAATTTCGTTATCGTTATTAGTGTTGTTATAATTTATTTCGTAATTAATTTTTTCAACATTAGGTTTTACATCATGTTCTTGTAGAGTATGTGATCGTAATAAAATAATATTGGTAAACGTTTTCGAACAATCTTTACAAGTATGTGTATTATTAATTTTATTTGAAGATTTCATTTTATGTTGTAAAATGTGTACAATAAAATGACTGTTTGTATTAAAATTACTATTACAAATTGTACATATAAATTTACATTTGTTATTATTTACATGTTTTTTAACATCGTCAGCCGAATTGAAATTAACTTCACATGTTGTACATTTATAAAAGATTATGGGAGGTAATGATAGGTTTTCTACAGTTGTATTAATCTCCTTTGCAAGTTTTGAACTTTGTGGAATTTCTATAATATTATCCTGTTTTATGTTATTTATCACCGGAACTGAAATGTTACTTTCAGAGTCTGAAATTTCTGTTGTGTTATTTAGTTTCGGTGTATTTGGTTTGACAATTTGGTTATATTGTGATATAGTTTGATTCTTATTCTCTTCTGGAGATTTTACGTTATCAGGTTTATTTGTTATCTTTTGGTTTGATAAGTTTATATCTTGTGTTAAGTCAATACTTTTATTTTCTAGACTTACTGACGACCTGGTACGTCGTTTTCTATTATTTTTATTACCAGTATTTTGTTTGGCTTTTGTTGAATCATTTTTATTTTCTTTATTGGTGTTTGTATGTATTATTTTATGCTGGTAAAGTAGACGAAAGATAGGAAATTGTTCCCAACATACATAACAGGTATACATCTTTTTGGATAGTTGCATGTTTTTTATAATCGAATTAATGACATTTAAATTAAGATTTTTTAATGTAACTTTCAATTCCTTTTTGATACAGTTCTTATATTCCTTTGGAATTTCTGTTTTCTTACTAAAAAAAGTTTTAGTTAATTTTGTGAAAAATCGATTTTATTTTATACGTACCTTTAATAAATATACAAAATCAAACCAGATGTGTTACTCTGAGGATGACCGATGAGGAAAAGGTTAGCTTCCTAACGCTTTAAAATATAAGTTGTCCGAAGATGTATGAAAAATAAGCAATCAATTGTGATCACTTGCAATCACTTAAAATCACTTTTGATTACTAGTAATCACACTCTGGGATATTATCTATCCGAACATTCGTATGTATATATGATCAAATTAGGGGTAACAGATACACCTGCGACCTATAAGATCTATTGTGTCTCCCTTTTCTTGCTATATTTCTGATGTTTCCTCATAGCAGCTCTTCTAGTCTATCTTTTTAAAAAGTTTAGGATACCGTTAGGCTTTAGGTTAGATAGGTCTTCGTCTTCTATTTCGTATGAATCTAGGTATCTGACCGTAGGATTAAGTAATGCAATGCATTCTGAGAGTATGTGTATTGAGGTTTCATCCTCTACCTCACAGAATCTGCACTTTGCTTCATCTACCAATCCTAGTTTCTCCATGTGTCCTCTTAATCGGCACTGCCCGGTTAATATTCCTGTTAGCATACGAAGGTTCTTCTTACTAAGGTGTAAAAAGATTATAGTTTCCCAGGAGCGTTTTCAATTGTCTTAGTACCTACTTCTAGATCGTTCCAGTACTTGGATTTTCCTCTATTCATTTCTTTTCTCAGTTTTTCTGAGATTGTACTACTGCTAATTCCACAAGATGGTTCTGGTCCCAACTATGGGGTTTCAGCTCTTTCTTTTGCCAACTTATCTCCTGTTTCGTTTCCTTCTATTTCTGTGTCCTGGAACCCAGAAGAGGGCGACAGTGTTATTTTGTCCTAGTTCATTTTATTTGCCTAGGAATTCCCAGACCATCTTTAAACTGATTGTGTGCGAGTTCAGAGCTTTGATGGCTGCTTGACTATCTGACATGATTACAATCTTTTGTCTCCAATCGTTCCTTTCGATAATAAATTCTATACATCTTTCAATGGCACGGAATTCCGCTTGAAAGATGCTTGATGCACACAGGCTTTCTGAGTATTTGGCCTTAGGTATACCATTTTATGGCATTTTGGTTTGGCCACAATATGGTGTTTTTGTCCCATTCAGATTTACTACCCAGTTTTGTGGTGGATTTTCTCACAAAGTTAAATTTTTTTTGTGATGTCATCCTTGGGCATTTCCCAAATTTGATCAAATTGAAGTGATCGAGGTCTTTCCTTGATTATTGCTTCGTTGACCATTTTGTATATTGTTTTCTTCCTAGCATTTTCTACTTGAATATGGAGTGGCGAGAGATTTAGGATTACTTCCACTGCAGCAGTGGGGCATGTTCCCATTGCTCCAGTTCCAAGCTACTGCCCCATAAGTGATTATAGGTCTCACTATTGCCATGTGCATCCATTGCAATGTCTTTGGGTTATAATCCCAATTCTTTTTGCACACCATACCCGAACATACGTATATGACGTATCGTACCTGGCCTTAAGAAAGCCATGCTTCCAAAAAGTAAAAGAAGACAGGAATCTTTTAAAAAGAAAAAAAAATTACTTGAGTAGCAATTAAAGTTGAATCACTATGTTGATCAGTATTTGGAACTTGTATTTGTTAACGACAAAAGGTGATTTCGGCAAAGAAATGTCTTCGGAATAAAGTGTTTTGTGTAGAAACATTCAGAATGCTGTGAAAGGTGTTCCCCGAGCAGACTTCGTCCAAAAGAAATGTTTAAACAGTTTTAATAAGAAAACTTTAGACCCTCACACTCATGATGAGAAACACATCAAAGAAATCAAAAATCCTTGGTTAACAATTATAGACCATATTGGTATGGTTGAAATTGATTTGGATCGATTCAAACAAGCAATTTATGTCCTAGACGCGTAAATTCTCGCATCTTTTGGAAAGAAACCGTCGTGTTATTGTATGCAAAGAGTTGCTTTCTGACTAGCAGAACCTTATGGAAATAATTATTACTAGAGACAATACTGCATATATGCTTACGATCAATCAAGACCGCATTGATCATTCGCGACGCTTTAGCCAAAAAAGCAACTAACATTATTCCCCAACATCCATATTCAAAAGTCACAAGCGCTTAACATTGTGATTTTTGACTATTTAAAAGATCATTTTGGGAAGATCCTTTCGAGTCGGTAGAAGAGATTTGCCATTCCGGTCATCGACTTTAACAACTATTGCGAGCTTAGAAAGTATATTACGTGGGGCTGGGAATACTTTAAAGCCTAAGAAATATATTTGGAACCAAGAATGGTCTTAATTTTTTGATCACTAATTGTACTTTTAAATGAAGTTAATTTAAGTACTCGTGTGTGTTAAGACGCACTTAGATAGAGGTCAGTAGAAGTTCCGTTATTCATTTTTGTGACGATTTTTTTGTCGCAACACCTCCTCCAAACCCAACATTACAAATTTCGCTTTATTTATAAATGGATTTTCGCACAGTATGAAAAATAGGGAAATTAAATAATTACCACAATATTGATAAATCGCTTTTATTAACAGTAAAATATGAATCTGAATCCCATTATCGACTAACAAGATCATATACGTTAATAAATAATTAAAACAACTATAATATATACATTGAATTATAAATAAAATGCAAACTATATTTATATTAAACAAAACAATAATAAAAAAGTATTTAAAAATAAAAAAGTAAACTTCCAACATATTGCTTATTCAAAAGTATATATATATTTGTTTTTTTTTATCAAATATAATTTTATTTTTAAACAAATTTAACTGTTAATACAGAAGAACATAATAATTATATTATTAAAAGAAGAACTTTAACAAAACTACTGAACAGTAACTAGTTTGTAAAAATTTAAAAACCGATTCCAGACTGCTCACATTCTGCTCAAACGGTTTAATTTATGATTACAAAAAAATTAACCTAAGTATGTGTATAGGTTATATATATTTGGCAAACGCTTTAAAATTAATTATAAATATTTTTAAAAGTAGAATTGTATACCTTTACAAAAAATGTGAAAGTTTCAAGAAAATTTTATAAATATTTGTATTTCTTTTAATTTCGCAATTATGTATATGATTTAATTAGGCAAGGTTGTTTAGTTAGAGAATGTAAACATCAAAATAAGATTATCTCAATAAATAAAATATATGATAATTTAAAAACGGCAGTGGCAGTCAGTGAGACTGCCGGTAGAAATTATACTTTTATGCAAGCGCCCGGCGTAAGAAATTTGTATGGGAATCATTTAGCAAAATCATTATATGCTTGAAACAAGGACCTACTTTACTATACTATACTTAGTCCATGACTTTAAGCAACAAATATTTTACATCATTTTTAGGAGCTGTAAATAGGAAAAGTTTGACCTGTAATAAGAATATAGTATACGAAAGAGTTAATAAATATGGTAACAAAAGTATATATTTTGACAAAAAAGTACGTGACAGAATAATAAAAAAAATATTCACAAAGGTTCCGTACCCAACTACGCCAGGAGAATACAGACCTATAAACTTAATTCCAATTGTGAACAAAATCCTTGAAATAGTTGTAAATGAGCAAATACGAATGTATCTGGAAAAAAATAAGTTGCTGTTTGAATGCCAATCAGGCTTTAGGAACAATCACTCATGTGAGACTAGCCTACAACTAGTATGTGCCAAGTGGAGGAATGAAATAAACAGGGGTAATATTGTCTTGAGTGCCTTTATTGATCTAAAGAAAGCTTTTGAAACAATAGACAGAGAAAGGTTAATACAAAAGTTAGAGGCTTATGGGATAAAAAGTAGGGCCTTAAATTGGTTAAAGGACTATTTAAGTAATAGGTTACAAAAGACAAAAAGACATTCTTTTGTGTCTGAAACGGTGTGCAATGGGATTGGAGTGCCTCAGGGTAGTGTTTTGGGACCTATTTTATTTATAGTATATATGAATGATATTTTTTGTAAATTGGATGCTGTGTCTCTTTGCTGATGTCACACTGATTTCTGTTGCGGGCAGTGACTTTACAGACCTGACTGGTAAATTAAATAGTGAACTTGAAAAGTTACATAAATGGCTTTGCTTAAACAAACTTAAATTAAATGTAACAAAGTCAAGTTGTATGGTTTTGGGAACGCAGCAGAGATGTAGAGGATCATAGATTTCTATAGGGGGGGATAATGTTAGTTTTGTTGATACCTGTAAATACCTAGGGGTAGTTTTGGATAGTAAATTAAGTTTCTCTGCTCATATAGACTTCATATGTAAGAAAATAGGTAAAAAAGCAGGCTTTTTTTATAGGATTTCAAGAAATTTATCTCAATGAAGCAAGTTACTGATATTTAATACAATAATTTATCCACATTTTACATACTGTGCATCACTGCTTATTGCATGTAACGGTTCAGATATTCAAAGACTGCAACTTTTGCAAAATAAATGTATGCGTAGAATATTAAACTATAATAAATTTACGCCAATTAATAACATGTTAAATCTTTTAGGATGGTTAAATGTAAGCCAAATAATTAAAAAAGAATATTTAAGTTTAATTTTTTAAATAGAAAATAATATACTAAAAAACTATTTAAAAAGATTTCTTGTTAAAAGATCTGAACTAAACAGTTACCCTGTGCGATCTGCTCAAAATTTTAACATAGACTATACAAAATACACCTTTCTACAGAAATCACTTTTCGGAGATGGTTTGAGGTTGTATAATTCATTGCCTGAGAAAGTAAAAAGATGTAAGACACACCAAAAATTTTGCAAGAAAATAGTGAATAGGTTCAGAGAGGAAAACAGGTGGTAAATGTAGCCTTAAATATTGTATGAATAATGTGAATTTTCCTTATGTATACTACCTAAAGTGTGAAAATGTAATAGCAAACTGCTAAATAAAGAAAAATTTTTAATTTTTTTAATATTAACACAATAACTATCTATTAATAATAAATATTTTTTACGTATACACATGCGGATTAAATCTATCTACATGTGTATCTGTCTCTCTCTTACTCACGCTATTACATATGTAACGTAATGTAATGATTTTGCCGATTCACTCCCATACAAATTTTCAACGCCGGGCACGCGCATAAAAGTATAACTTCAAAAAATAATACAAAAGATTAAACAAGATTATACGAATACTTCCGAAAATAAATATATAATTTAGCTAAATTTAGCACAGTATATTAACCATTGTTTCATTATAAATTAAAATATTTGTAAATATTCTATTGTTGTGGATTAATTACAATACCATAAACTTTTACAACGGATTTAACGATTTAAGTGCTATACTATTAACTACTTAGATAACAAAAATTTAACAAAATGGATCAAGTAAAAAAAGTTTTGTTACCCTTAAACGAGTCATTTCTCATTTTGATTTTAACAGCTGATAGTCGATAATCCTGTAAAGTAAAAGTACCGTTTCGAGTTTACGATAGCCCTCGCTCATCTACTAAGCTAACAATGTCTTCTGCCGTGGACCTTAACAAACAGCACTCTCACCAAAACTTTATCCAGTGCTGGGATGAAACAACGAACTGTAGACTGGCCAGAGAGTTATTACCTCATCCTGGTGAGGAAATAGCCAATTGCGACAAAATCTCTTTTGGGTGAAATTAGCAGAATTACCCCTATGCAGAGGTTGCGAACAGGAAGAGGGAACAGTAGTAACGTATGACTGCTCTGCTTTTTCTGTAATCAGAAGATCCGTATCGGGCGAGTTCTGGCTTACACCAGCCGATGTCAGAGAAGTCTCATCTCATCACCTATTTCTGATGACAGCCTGCGGTGTGGATATCCCTACACACGAGGTGATGCCTCAGTGCAGACAGAGCACTTGCTCGCCCCTCTCCAATTTTCCAGATCCAGAGAAGTGGGTTCATTTCAATTTTATAGTTTATAGATTCCTAATATCGATGTGTATACTATGTGACAGTTCAATAGAAAATGTCAAAACAAAAAATGATTAAAATTTTTAATTAATCATGGAACATGAGATAATATTTAATATTACGATCAGATATAAGTTAATAGTGTTAAATCATTTGTAGCTGAAGTAGTAAGATGCGCTACCGGCTATAGGTAGAATCTGCAGGTTCAAGTCATACCAGACGTGACATTAAGCCTGAATATTAAAACATAATTCCGAACAGTTTCGAGGTGCTCTTTTGCAAGACAAAGATTAGTGATAGTAGACACAAAATGGAGAATTATAATACAACGTTTGTAGTTCTGTAGTATGAAGTATTTTGTACTAATTCGTTCGTAAATAATATAATTTAGTTTAAATTTTAATTCTCTTTCTCTAACTTACACTTTTTTATTGAGTATAAATAATGACTTTATAGTTATTCAGGATTTTCAGTTTTGGAAATAAAAAAATTAGCAGCTTTAGCATGTGTAGCCATATGTCTCTTAAAATAATACTCATCAGCAAAACTTCGAGAACATACATTGCATTTATGCCTTATTCCCATATGCCTATTTTGATAATGATTTCTATATTCTCTAACAGTATAAAAACCTTTATTACAATCTTCACAAATATGTCTAAATTGATCAAGATGTCGTAACATATGTTCTTTAACATTTTTCTCGTACATAAATGTGCGAAAACAAAAATTACAAATAGCACGATCTGGATGTTGTTCTATGTAGTGGCTATAAAAATCACTATTACTTGAAAAAGTAAATGTACAAGCATCACAATTATTAATAAAACATTTGCCTTTTTCAATATGCCTAAAAAACCCCATTTTGTTTATAAATAATTGTTCACATCGTAAACATTTATAATGATCATACTGAATTTCTTCGTTTCCTTCAATGAATAAATAATTTGTTGCTGAAAAATCTGGTAATTCGTGTCTGCGTTTTGGTTGAGGATTTCGCGGCCTTGGAACACCGACTAATTTATTTTTATTGGTTAAAAATACTTGATCAGAGATACCATATTCGTCTACATTTTGATAATTTTCAATATTAGTAACCACATATCCATGTTCTAAATTAACAA